>OY728165.1:39402172-44202172 GCA_963277665.1 Viscum album
AATCAAAAAATTAAAACTTACAATCTACTGGGGAGTCGGTTCATTAACTGCACTTTCATCTTTCTTTCTTTGACTCAAGGAAAATACTTTTTCTCGATAAACCCATCCTTCAATATTTAATTTCTCCTTCTGTAATGACATCGAATATATGAAACCATAATTAAAAATTGGTTAAAAATAATAAATTTTGTAACTAAAATTATATAACAAATTTAGAAGTCAAGAAAATTATGGAGGAAAAATAGAAAGTGCAAGTTTCAAAGAAAAATTATAAACAATTGTCATACCTGCTTCCTCCCATGATCTGGAATCGTAGTATGTCCCAATGCATGGAGGATTTTTTTAGCATAAATGTTTTTTAATTTCTTTTAGATGATTCCTAAATAAAATTCAATAATACAAAATATAGTATTAATAAAAAACATGAAAATATTCATTTAAATACCTCAACTGTGATTACAATCTTAATCTGGGTAGTTGACCAATGAGTAATCATCTTACGATACTATTCTATTGGAAAGCCATCAATGATAGGGACCACCTCTAACTCTGTTCCAACTCTATCATGCCAACCAATATATAACTTGTTTTTTATAGGCTCTCCAAAGCTCACAAAAAAAATTTATATGTGCTGGCTGCACACCCTCACCATCGGGGAAATTAATGCAAAGTTGACAACACAATATTAATTCATATAAATACAAAAATAATATATTTCATTATATACAACAGATTTTTTACCCTTTTATCTTCCCAATAATTATCATTGACATCATTTAATAAATTTCTCAATGAGATTGGGCTGATAAGAATGATGTCGAAGTATTTGGAAAGCATCACCAAAAAACTCCGACATTGCTACCCCTATTTTTTCAATCATTTGTCTGTCTTCATTGTAGTCGACCATCAACTACGTGTGGCAGTTCCACACAACTCGCATGCGTGTACGCCCCCATCCCAACATTCTATCAGTAGATGTAACTATTATGAAAGAAAAACAAATATTTTATCAATAATTGTATAATTAAAATAAATTATGGTATAAAAATTTGTTAGGGATCTAAAAATATACCTACAACTGTCTGATCAATGGGTGCCACTGGATCCACAAAAACTAAAGGAACACCCTTTGCAGGTGGAGTGGGTCTCAATGTATGCTCTGTAGGGATAGACTTTGGTTGAGCAGGAGTCGAAGAAGATGAAATATTTATGCTCTAATCGAAGAAAGTAGAAGTAAAATAAGATGGCACGAATGACTGGATGAATTCTAGATGGGGAGTGGGAATCATCATCGGATATGGTAAAGACAAGAGAGGAGACTCAGATATAAAAGGTGGGGAAAAAAGGGAGGCCTAAATATCCCCATGTTTCCCTAACAACACACCGAGATCATAATGTGGGATAGATGGTATGTTAGTGGGAGGGGTAGGGTCTAATCTGGTAGACCGACCAGATCGGCTAGCTCTCGTACCCCCCTCGTATGAACACCCTGAGTACTACGACCACTACTAAGATTCCCATAAAATAATTTTCACCTAAGAGGTGGATCCTGCAAAAAATGTTTAAATAAAATTAATCACATGACATATATATTATTTAAAAATATATATTTGAAATAAAATACACACAATAGGCACTAGTTGTTGATTTCCCATCTCAGCCATGCGACAATTGTTTTCCATCATCTTTCTCTGTCTCCTTTCTTCAATTGGTTGAATTTCCTACATTTGAAAAAAATGGAAGTACTTATAAATGGATAACTAATGTGTAACCCAAAAAAAAAAATAAATGAGAGGGAATAGAGGGATATCATGGATAATTAAACTATCCATTTTTAGGTGATATTGAATAGATATATACTGAATTCAATAAATCATACAAGATGTAATTAAAAAATTTAATTTTTAGTAGGATGGTTATTTATTAAGAAGACAAAACATCATGTTCATAAGGGGTAAATTACCTGTCATAATTAAGGAAAAATTTAATTTATTTAGCCCAGGTAGATGATTCATGCTTCTGTACATGTTTTTATAAAGAAGGAAAACCATCATGTTCATTATCTGGTGAAATGTTGAAGGTATGTCTTAGAGTTATACTAATTTTATAAATGGTCAATAAAGCATAAAAAGGTTCACGATGTTAGAAATGATAGTTTCATAGGATTGAATAAAGTTAAATTCCAAATTATAAAATGAAATTAAAATAAAATTGTAACCAATATAAATTGAAAATTCTCATAACGGTCAAGTCAGATGCAACATATTTGTAATCAATATTAAATAAATTTGAATAGTACCAACCTCAAGAACTGATGTTGAGCTAAACCAAAAATAATTGAGAACATGGATGAATGATTTTATATATTTCCCCACCACAACTTTAGGATCACATTCATCACTAACAATTGAGCTATCGGAGTCATCAAAAGTAATAAATGGATCGTTTCTAATGGAATTAGGGATGGTCTCAATTTCATCATCACCATCATAAACAATGTGTCTTGGAATTACTTCAATAAGGACACTATATTTAGGTAGAAGATATTTTTTTGATATCTAAAACTTGTTTTCTCTATTGATGCCAATAGATATGGTTCCTCAATAGTAAGAGTGTGAGTCATATCAAATAATCGAAATCCATAATCATTAATAAATGTGACCAACCTCATCATCGAATCAAACCACTAGCATTTCATCATCATGAATCATCCATGAGAATAATATTCCATTATTATTTTTTTTTTCAACGACTCCATACTATCCTACATTTTCAAATTGCTGTATACTATCTAATGCAGTAGCATAACAGTCTATTGTGGAAGTATCCATTACAACCATCATGTTGTGTTCTCATGTTCTTTTCCCATTCCGTGATAATAAATATGTACCCATTGATAATAATTGATTTATAGTCATAAATCAAGATATTCTGACCAAAATCCAAAGCGCTTATTTCTTCAAAGACAAAGTCTATAGAAAAAATCAATACATGAAAAAAATTGAATATTAAACTTAATTTAATATTGATTTAATTATTTTATACATTATTTTTTTTACCCTAAATTTTATCCAAGAAGAAAACTATTTCCTATGAAAAGTCTCTCTGATTCTCAAAGAAAAAATGATTCTTTCTATTTATCATTTATTTATGTTCCTGTAGATAAAAATTGGATTAGTTTAATGGTCATATATTTAACATATATATATATATTCAATTTATTTACCTGATGTATTCAATGAAAAAATCATTTTTGAACAAATCTGTGTGATGTTGCCATCTCCCGCTCTTCTAGGCTTAATGTCATCAATGTATATGATCTTGGAATTCCTTCAATTTTGGAAAGTGATGGAAAATTGGGTTCAATTTTCTCATAATATTCTTCTTCTTTTAGCGTTGGTTTTTTCATTCATGTTGTAAGATCAAACAAATACATAGAGCAGAAATCCATACATTCTTGAGCCATGTAACCGTTCATGATATAACCTTCAAGATGATTCTTGTTTCAGACATATGACAATAATGAGTACATATTTTCTCTCAATTGGATACATCCAAACAAAATAAATAGGTCATTTTAGTATTATTTCAATTATAATATGGACAGTCAGATGTAGCATGCATGTGAAAAATGTTAGAAGAAATATATTATCTATCTCACAAAAAATTAATGGGGCATCTGCCAACATTTTTTTCAAGAATTAAATGGAAAAATTCTTAGTACATAGATCTCTAATAAAATTGGACAACCAAATAATATCCACGCTTACATTATTGCAAAAAAGTTGAAGGATGACTATTTGAATCAACTCATGCAGAAGGATGTGATAATCATGAGTCTCCAACAATTTTATCTTCAACTTTGTTATCTTTACATGTTTACAAATGTTGGTTAAATTGAAATCAGGAACTTTAATAGTCACTAGTTCTTCTCGAAACTGATTTTATTTCTATAGGTGTCATCACATAAGACGAACAAGGAACATTCCATTTATTTTCACTGATACGCATATGATGCAATTCTGGTCTCATTCTCTAATCCACCAAGTTACACTGAGATCATAAATCATATTTTTTATTTCCATTATCATTTGGAAGAATCAAAAGAAACATTTCATATTTTTTTTAAATGTGCATTAAGTCTATGCGATGACATAAAAAATAGGTTGACCAAAAAGGAAAATCAATGAAGATACTTCTCTTCTTCCAATTATAATAGGATTCAGTGGAAGAAATATTTCTCATTAATGATTTCATTTTACCATTCCTGAATGAAAAAAATGTAGTCATTCAATTCATTAAGCACATCAATTCCCAACATACGCTGAGGTGGATCATCAGTCTCCAAGGTATTTTAAAATCTTCAGCGATTATTTCTATATGGATGGTCCATTTGAAAGAATCTTTGATGTCCCAAAAAAACTGAAACTAGAATGATGTTTCAGTCTTCTGGATCATGTATTATTCATAAAAAGAGGGCATGATAGTTTTCCCCTTTGGGATCCATCCAGACATCATGGAATATGTAAGAAAATCATTGATCATCCACATAAGCGCAACACCCATATGAAATATGTCTTTCGAACATGCATCATATGTGCACACACCCACATTCCATAGAAGTTTCAACTCTTTTATTCAAGGTTTCATGTATACAAATATATAATTACCAGGACTAGAAGGGACATATATGAGCATACCTCCTAAAATTGAATGATTTTTCCATACACAACCTTGGGGGAAGGTTAAAAAGTGGTATAAAAGCCAGCCATGTGCTATGTGAAGTAAGAAGCTTCTAAAAAAAATTAATACTGTCATATGAAACACCCAGCCTAACATTATGCATGTCAGATACAAAATCAGGATATCGATCATCAAATATCTACCATGAAAATCCATCTACATGGTGAACCAACTCATCATTAGTCTTTTTTTCTCAATATCATGACATCTCATTTTATAGATATTTCCTCAGACAGAAGAATATTATAGAGTCTCGGGATCAATGAAAAGTTCCACATTACATTTTGTGGCACATGAGATGGTGTTCCATCAGATTTTGGCTTCTAGAAGGATGTGCCCACATTTTATACAATCATTTAATTTAGCAGTTTCCACCTAGAATAAACTACAATATTTATGGCAAGCATGAATTTTGTTTCTTGAAAATATATATTCCTAAACTAACTTTTATACCATATAGTGGTTTTAGGGAATATTTTCATCATCTGGAAGTAAGTCCTTCAGGAAGGTATGAATTTTATCAATGCAGTAGTAGAAATCCCATACACAGTTTTCCCATGAAATAATCAGATAAAAAATTCCAACCTTTTCATTTTTCTACAATATCAATATACTGGAGTTGTGGTAGAATCATTCAATATCTTCTCCCTAAAAACATCATCATTTTAATTAGACACATCATGTGTTCTCATATCGAATTATTCTTCGTTCAGAATCCTTTTTTTCATGACGTTGAATTAACAAAAACCAGTCATATAACAAATTCTCAAACATAGTCCACTCATTTGGATCATCAGAAATTTGAGATTTCATTTTCTCCCCCTTATGATACCACCCATAGTTTTTTTCTTGAAAACTATATTTTATTATGTGTTATCTGACTTTTTAGTGGCTCAACCAAGGAATTCCAACACAATTGTAAAATGGGATGTGTATGTGACCACTATATGAAGCATTGTGAAAGGAAAAATCTAAAAAATCCTCACTGAATTGTTTTGAAAATCACTTGATATCCAATTGGTATCATACATTCAAATTATATACATTCTATAATAAATTGTTATAATTTATTTCTTCAAAAGAAATTCAATAAGATTGAAATTTCATCGAATATATATTTAAGTAAATGATAATTTTTTCACTATATCTGAAACCATAACTGACACACTACTCTATATGAGAATATAATATATAATACAAAAAATACTATATTTAGAACAAAATATCCTTGAATAACTATACACGAGTGTAAAAGATCATGTGCACTTGTGGAGGAGAATTATTCAAGAGTTGAGTAAATTTTAGATCGAAGAAATTTTATATTATAGTAGATTATTTGAGTGATCACAAACACTGTCCATGGTGGTGGTGGTGTCGAAGGGTTGGGGGTGTCTAGGGGTTGGGGGATGTATTGGGGGGGGGGGGGTATTTCTTGGGGTTGGGGGTTTCTAGGGGTTGGGGGTGTCCAGGGGAGTGGAAAAACCACCACCACCCCCAACTAGACACCCCACCCCACCCCACCTAGACACCCCACCCCACCTGGACACCCCCACCTAGAAAATCCCACCACCCCAAACGGAAATCCCCTACCCCCACCTAGACAGCCCACCATCCCACACTTGGACAACCCCCACCCCACCTGGATAGCCCAACCCCCACCCTGGACTACCCCCACCCCCTCCCCCACATGGATATCACACCCCACCCCTAGACTGCCCACAACCCCCTCCCCCACCTGGATAGTCCACCCCATCCCCCTGGACAGCCCACCCCACCACCTGGACATCCCACATTGACCCCCCTTGATATAGAACACCCCTACTTGGACACCCTCACCCCCTCCCCCAAACCCCTGCAGCCCCTACCCCCTGTAGCCCCTTCCCTACTGGACAACCCACCCCCACCTGGACAGTCCCCCCACCTAGATATCCCCTACCCCCTGCAACCCCACTCAGGGTAATTTTATTTAAAACCATTTTGTTATTTAATAATGGAAACCCATCATCTATTATCCATTTCATTCAAAAAAACCCATTCAATTTACCTAAAAATGACAAATTCAATTTATAAGGCTCTATGGGTCACTTAGGAGATGTCATTGGTGGATGGGAAATCACATACCTGGTTAATTAAAATTTAAAAACTGGGCCAAGCACTTAGGTTGTGGGGTGGTGTCTGGGGGGGGGGGGGGGGGTCCAGGGGGTGGAGAGTGTCTAGGAGGTCCACGAAGTGGGGGGGGGGGGGCTCTAGGTGGTGGGGAATCCGGGGGTGGGGGGCTATCGGGGGGGAGGGGTCCGGGGGGGGGGGTCCATGTTGTGTCCAGAGGGTGGGAGAGTCAAGGGGTGTGAGGGATGTCCAATGGGGCGGGGGTGTTCTAGGGGGTGAGGGGCTATCCGAGGGGGGGGTGGGGGTGTGTAGGGGCATGGGGGGGGATATAGGGGTTGGTTGGGGGGGGGTGTCTAGGGGGTGTGGTGTCCAAGGGGGTGGGGGATTTCCATGGGGGTGAGGGGTTTCTGGGGGTGTCCATGGGGGATGAGGTGTGTCCCATGGGGGGGATCCAAGGGGGGTGGGGGTGTCCATGGGTGGTGGTGGGGGGTGTCCAACGAGGGTGGGGGTGTGCATGGGGGTGGGTTAAAGGGAGAAAATACCCCATATAATACCTTGAAAATTACCTTTACCCAATCCATCCAATATCAGAATTCTAATCCATCACCCAACCAACAGCTAATTCATCCTCAATATCACTAGCCTTTCCATTATTCTTTGAACAAAAAAATATAAATATAGAATCCAAATCCAATTTCCAACTAAACTAATGACGATAGAAACTACCACATCAACCCACTAAAAAATGGAAAACCACATAAACCACTACCCCAACTGTCCCAAATCATTTCACATGAACCATCCTTGTATCTATTACCCTTTACCATCTTTGAGTGGGGATACATCTTACCAGAACCCATTAGTTCATATGGTTAACGAACATTACACAGAAGGACTGGGTATGAAGACTTCAAATAATGGTGATTCACACAATCATGACACTTGAAGTGTTCAAAAAAATAGAAAAAAACAAAGTTTTCGGTATACCATGCCACCGAATGTACAAAACCCAAGATTGGGCCAAATCAAAACCAAAAACAAAAAAATATGTAGAACATTAAAACAAATGTAGCACTTACTAATTTAAAGCATAGAAATAAAAAATTTCTTGTATTGAAGATGTATCTATCAGGTTGAAGGAGTTTTGAAACCTATGTTAAAGAGAGAGCTTCAGGAGAGGTTCAGATTACGGCCAACAATCACACAAATAGGGGAGGAGGGATCCTATGTAATTGGGGGAAACATTTCCCACCCCCTGGATAGCCCCTCACCACATCAACACCACCACCCCCTGGACACCCCAACCCCATGGACACCCTACCCCCTTGGACACCGCCACCCCCCTTGGGACACTCCCACCTCACCACCTGGACACCCCTATACCCTTGGACAGCCCCACCCCTGGACACCCCCACCCCCTACACACCCCCACCCCTTGGGCATCCCACCCCCCATGGACATACTCCCACCCCCTAAACACCCCACCCCTGGACACCCCCACCCCGTGGACACCACCCAACCCCCTGGATACCCCCAACCCCATGTACAACCCCCCATGGAAATCCCCCCACCCCTTAAAACCCCCAACCGTTGTACAACCCCCCACCGACTTGGAATCCCCCACCCCCTGGACACCCCCACCCCATGGACACCCCCACCACCTCGACACCCCCACCCATGGACACCCCCGCCCCCTTGGACAGTCCCCACACGCCCCTAGACAGCCCCTTGGACACCCCAACCCCGTGGACAACATCCCCATGGACATCCCCTCCCCTGGACACCCCCACTCCCTAGACAACCCCCCATGGAATGCCCCCCCCAGCCCTAGACAGCCCCACCCACACCCCACCTAGACAGCCCCAAACACACCTGGACAACCCCCACCTCACCTGGACACCCCCACCCAACCTAGACAGCCCCCACCCCACCTAGATAGCCCCTGGACATCCCACACCCCCTCCCAACCTTCACACCCCAACCCACCTGCACAATCACACCAACTTGTACGACCCCACCCCCTCCCAACCTGCAACTTGCACACTCCCCTCCCCTCCTGTACCGACCACCTCTCCCAACTTGCAACCTGCACAACCCCTCCCCACCATCCCACCCCACCACACCCACCTGAATTACCCACCCACCACAATAAAAATAAATTTACAATTAAATAACAAATAGTTAATTCAAAATTAAATAATTTCATTGAAACACACACCTCAAAGAGGTGTAAATTGACTTAAAACATCACGAATGAGCACCCAAAGTAAAAATTGAATTCATATTGCATCAACATAGAATGAAAAATAGAAATTAAATAGGGTAATAATATATAACTCAGTTACCATATATGAATTTTATGTGGAATAAGTCTCTCATTTTGGAGAAACAGATCTTCTTTTGGAAGAAGGAGGCTGGGGTAAGGGAAGAATGCGGACAGAGGCTCACGGCTAAGGAAAAATGTGGAAGGAATGCAGATATGTCTTCGGGAAGTAGGAGTGATGTGGTTATGTGGGGGGTTTTTATATCCTAACGGTTTTTAAAAACAGTTGGGACAGATAAGATATACCAACAATTTTTTAAAACCATTGGTATACCCTTCACAATTTAACACCTATACCAACTGTTGTATGGAACCATCGGTAAAACCATCTATTAAAAGACCTATACCAATGATTTCATTGAATCGTTCGTGTATGGAACCTATAAAAATGGGTTTTTAAAACATTTGGGATAATTTTTTTTGTATAGGCGTGGTTTCCACTATAAATTTCAATACACGAAATACATAGTTTCACAAAATAATAAAGAATTATATATAATATAATTATTTAACATAATATGTTCCAACCCACCCCTTATATTTGATGTAATGAATTTTATTATCTATCATATGAAAATTTATGGTATGTATAAATATTTAATGAATTCATTGGTTACAAACTAACGAGAAAGAAAAATAAGAACCAATTGGATATAAAAAGAAATATTATTATTTTTTATATTTATAATATAATTTTATATTAATAAAAACAATTCATTAAAATTAGTGATTTATTTTAATGGAATATATTTGTTATATATTTTATAAAATAAATTTTTTATTCATCTATTATACTTTATAGGTATAACATAAGAACAAATCGAATTTCCCACACATAAACCTATATTTTTATGAAGGCAATTTTACCACCTCTTCATAGTGTTACCATTATGGATATTAATTTTGAAACGTTAATTTATTTAATATGTAAAAATATAATTTTTATTTTAAATTTAAATATAATAATTAGTTTTGGGTTATTTTTTATTTTTTTGAAACAATTCGTTTTTAATTAAAATTAAAAAATATAGAATTTTTGTTCCAAACTAATTTTTCATCTAATTTATTTATAAGGTTAATATAAAAGTTATTTGGTTTTGGAGATTAATTAGATAATATTTTTATCAATTAATGCAATTTATGTCATTGGAATCATTTTTTCTTTGAAATTATTTATAAAAACATTGCGAACCATCAGACGTTTTCCTTTAAAAACATGCACTGTCATCCCTCCTGCATGGTGAATTTTAAATTAATTTATTCCACTTCTATGATTGGAATTTCAAAAAAGGTATTCTATATTTCCAATAGGAATAATATATAATGTCTAACAAGTCCAAAATATTTACCAAAAATATTAATGAAAGTAATTAAAATCAATTAGAATTACTATGTTAAAATTAAGATCAATAAAGGACAAAATCATTAATTTAAGTGCCCAAATAACATATCCACTTGTCCCAAAACAATTTTATGAATCATAATAGGAAATAAACCTTAAATTATTTATTTTCTGGGTGATAAGGATTTTTAGGTAAAAATGTTGGTACACCTAACTTATTTTCAAAAATAAAAAGTGAGTCATTTTCCTCCCTTATAAAGGCCACCGCCTATCCCCATTCCTCACACATCTCAAACTACATAGGATTAGAATGATATAACCATATAGTTTCCAAAAAATTTCATACCTTGATAATGGATCCTTTATTTGGGTATAATGCCTTCCATGTATTCCTTTTGGTATAAACCAAATGTTGTTACCAAATTAAGAGTTAACATCTTCTCTCAAGATTTTAAATTTTATTTCCATTCTCCAACCACTCATCTCTTATTATTATATTATTGTGAAAAACTTTTATCACCAATATACTATTATTTTCTTATTCTAAGGTTCATAAATACACTTACACACACCTATATCCAATGGGTATCATACATAATATTTTGTTTGAACGGTGAACTACTGCCTCACGAAAGTATTATTGTTCATTTTTACTTTACCACATATCATGGTCACCATTATGATGGATCCCCTATTTATATATGATAAATAGGATATTGATTATTTATTTATACTTATTGATTCCTTTTATTACCCATATCTTTAATAATTTCTATTTTATGTTAATATGATAACATCGTTTGAGTAAGCGTGGTCTACCAACCCCTCAAAGCGATGTAATTCGTGAACACTATAAATAGAACGAATAAAGGATGGTTTTAATTAAACATATGTTATATAAAAATATCTATACGATATTATTGAAATAATTGCTTTTATAGAAATAATATATATATATATATATATAAAATTTTGTTATTTACCCTTTCACACACTTGAAAACTGATAACATCCTTCATGGATGTGTTCACTTCCTCCTCCTCAACATGATGCGATTCATTTTTACATCAAATGAAATATATATATAAGTACATATGAATAAATAATATGGTATTTATTATTTAATTGTAATTTTGGATATATATTATTCTAATTACCTTCTTTCCATAACGATCATTGAAAAAGTTGAACGTTACTCATGCGTACGTATGACATACCGTCTCCATGATTATAACATGGATTAATTTTTCATAACCAGATTTAATTAACGATTTTCAAAAGTATAATTGATGTATAAATTTGATATTTGTTTCATTATTATTTTTATTGAGAAGTTATATAATGACCTATTTGACCAAATTTGACCTACAAATGTTGAATTTGATAGATAAACCGAATTTGGACAAAACACCCAATGTAAACATAATTGTTTAAGTAGTTTTATAAAACAGAGTAATAAGTGAAATAAAAGTAATTATAAACATGAAAAATGTTATAAATAAAATTTAAATATTAACAAAAGTTTATGATACATGATGTTAAATGGAGTTCACCTAAAAGGAAACACAATGTAAGAGATTTCATCTCAATTTACATTATATTGATAGTTATTTATTGTTATGAACATAGTTTCTTTCATATGGTGTATATAATACCCTTTAAAATGATATATAATGAATTTAATTACACTACTCATATTATAAATTTCATATAATTATATACCTTTATTAGTATTATGATATAAAATGTTTCAAAGTGGTATGAGAGACATTGGAATATTTAAATATTATTTCCCTCAATGATAACATTAATGATTTTTCAATGATATTTACATTCATGGAAATTATACAAAGAATGTTCAATAACAATTTTATTTTCAACTAATATGGTCAGTCATGAAATTATCACGTATTAGTTTCATTTTTCTACCCTTTGGTACCCAAGGTGTTTTAAAAATTGATTTTAAGAAAACACAAATCTATTTATAACTTTAGTCGAGGAACCTATTTTTTTTTAAATTCATGTTTTATTAAAATGTTTTCAATTTTTTTAAATGATTTTTTAATTATATTTTTACGCTTTTTAATTTTATTCTTTTTTTCAATGGTACATTCTTTTCACTTTCTAAAAAATGAATTTTTCTCACATATTTCTATGAAAAAAGAATATTCTTTTACCCCATACATATTTTAATTTTTTAAAACTATAATTTCCTTTTACATTGCATATTTAAAAGGATAATTTTTAATTAATTTTTTTTATAGGATATTATAAAAAAAATGTTTTTGAAAAGTTTTTTCAAAATAAAGGATATCATCCTCAGGATATTATTAAACAATATTTTTTTCATCAACTAAAACAACTGTTTATTTTACTCTAAATGGTTTTTATTGTATTGATACCATCCTTAATCATAATTTGGATGAATTTTAATTGATTTTCCAAGGTTCACATTAATATTCACTTCCACGATTCCTTTTCATCCCTTTGAAATATTCAATTTCCTATATTTATTTATCATTGAATTTCTCCTAAATATCCTTATCATGTTTTATGGATATTATTATTGTCTAAATGATATAATATTTTTCATAGGGTGTTTAATTTGAAAGTTATTTGACTATGTTTTGGAAATATTGATAAAATATATATTTTATTTAGTATGGATATTTAATGGGAACATTTTTTATTTAAATTAATTTGACATACACTAACTGGGTTAGGGTCTGGTCAATGAAAGCCCCTAAAATCATTGGTAGTATCGTGAGATGAAATTAGTTGGAAAAAACATTTCTAGTTTGTTTCTATGAAGTATAGATGGGCTTCTACCCATAGTTTAAACCGTAATGTGAATGATCCTGACCGTATAGGTTTTCATATGCCTTAGACATGAAATTCATTAAAAAAGAAATTCTATCATTTAGTTTTAGTTATTATTCATCCTATATATTTTTTTTTGAAATATATATGGATACATTCCATTATCAGTTCATTGATTAAATGAAAAGTTTTTTAGTTTCTTACCTTCCCATATTTATTTTCCCATATCCATTTTTTTTGATTGGAATGTGTTACTTATTACCTTTCAATGTTGTTTAAGAACATACCTATCGGTTTATTGATTATATAGAATCTAAGTTCAGTTTTTTACCATGTATTATGTTTTATTGTCATTAATTAATTTATTATTTTTCTATATTATTTTACTTATATGGAATTTGATATCACCATTATTATTTTTATTTCCTGAGTAAATCAAGAAGCGTACCATGCAAGATATGTTGGAATATACTATAAGGAATAATGTTATTCTAATTTATATTAATTTAGAAATAATAAAAAAATTATGTTGTAATTAGTGTATGATTTTGTAATACAATTCTTATTTATGTATCGGGTTTACCAAGAATAATTAAATGATTAGTCCTTTGAGGCTTAATTCCTTTTAATCATTCTAATGTAATAAGTAGAATACAGTAGCTCTTGGATATCTAGGGCTGGGTCGCTCCAGTTAGGTAATAAAAGAAGTTCAATAGAAACCTTGGGACCTATATTTTGGAAAATTTAGGTTAGATAACAGAACCCTATAATTTTAGGATATGTATTGAAGAAAATACTATGATTTTGGTAATGTAGCGATTATGAGGGTATTCCTACAATAAATCACTATCTGGATACTACAAATCGATGCGTTTTTGGAATAGATGTACATAGGAGAAATAAATCTGATAAGGTGTTCCGATTCTAACTCAGGGTAACAAGGTAAACGACAATGAGCCATACTACGCACCTGGAATGAGATTTTCTAGGAATATCCTTATGATAAAACACTTTTTCAATACAAACCATTATGAATAATTTAAATAGATATTGAAAAATAATGATCATGTTTCAACCAAAGGTGTTAATGATTTTAAATATTTTTTCATGATTTAAAATTCCTACATATGATATTATGTATAAACTCTATACCAAAGAAGGACCTTTGTGGAAATAAATAGATGAAGTATTTATGTATTATATATTTATTGTAAAATTTAGTAAAGAGGATATTTAATGAATAAATTTCAAGGATTTCCTTCATATTTATTTTGTAAATTTTATTAATTTGGTTTTATAATGGGAAAACCTATAAGATGGGTGATAAAAAATCAAATATTTCTAGGATATGGGTATTGAACCAATGACTGAATGATGATAATGATTTCATTCCAACCACTGACCTATGCAATTTCTTGGTTAATTTTTAATTGTTTTTTGTAAAACAATTTGATGAATAAATGTTAATAATGAACCAGTAGTATAAATTTTTAGAATTATAGATTAATCTATAAACCTTATTGGTTTCAGATGAAATTTGAATAAAAATAGTTAGACTTTTCAGTCTTTTATAGGCTTGTAATCCTTTAAAAGATTTTTTAGTACTCTAGGCATCTATAAATTATTTATTGTTAATTAATTTCTGGTAGTGAAGGAATGAATTAAAATTTGATCAAAGAACAACCAAAAGAGTGTATTTTTCATATCAAATTGAAAGCAATCAAGTAAAGAATATATCCTGATATTATTGGCCAATAAAATAATTACCCAACATAGAAAAATTAGTTAGAAATAAAATTTTGTCCTAAAAACTTAATTCTTATTGAACTGATGGTATCTTAAATCATTGAAAATTTTATAAATTTGAGACCATCAACATTCTATTAATCATTCACTTGTTTTTTATTGATTAACTAATTAAATCCCTATAAATATTTATGGTTTTATGCTATGTATTATACTCTACTTTCAATTGATGTTCTTCTAATTGGAGACCATGAAATAGGGTAGTCCATGTGACATTTGTATTTACATTCTCTATTTTATAAAGGATTAATTATGAACTATTCTCATGATGTGGGATTTAAAACATAGTATGCATCAAATAATATATCATGATGATCAAGTATAAATTGCGGGGAAGAAATTTAAATAAGGATGGGTGAATGTGATTCCCCACAAATCTAATGTAATAACCTTGAATTGGATATTCTATATAACACACGACACCAAGTGCATAAGGTAGTATAATATCCAGATACTTTGTAAAATATTTACCATTTAAAATAGATTCTATATGTTTCAATGCACAAAACAATGACTTATCTTTCATTATATGCAAGAGATAACTTCCTCGATATCTTGTGTCACCCATAAGATCACTCTTCTTTGATGGGTTTCATTAGATACAAGATGGAGTTTCACCAAATAAAAACGTATTATTAAAATATTATTATTTAACAAAATATGATACAACCTAGAAATTATGTATGTGGTTATTAATAATATTAACTACCTTATCAAATTTTTTATTTATATAAATATTAAATAAATTCATGGGTTACCATCTAATGAGAACTGAAAATAATAACCAATTGGATATAAAAATAAATATTTTTATATTTATGCTCCAATGGTTTTTTATCTTAATAAAAATAATTAATTATAATTAGTGAATTATTTTATTGAAATATATATGTTATATATTAAATAAAATATTATTTTTAACTTCATCTATTGGGTTTTGTAGACACTAAATAAGAACAAACCAAATTTCACAAATAAAAATATATATTTTTATAAAGGTAATTTTACCACCTTTTAATGGATAACCCATATTGAATATTAATTTTGAAATAATAATTTTTTTATTTTGTAAAAATATACAATATATTTGAAATAAAATCTTAATAATTAGGTTGCGGTGAAATTTTCAATTTTTTTTCAAAGAATTGCTTTTTCAAAGAATAGTTAAAATTACTGAATTGTAGTTCCAAACAACTATTTTCATATAATTTATGTATAAAGGTAAACTATACTTATAATTGGTTTTAACTTTTAATTATAAAATATTTTTATCAATTAATACAATTTATTTAATTTTATTCATTTTAACATTTAAATTAGTTATAGAAATAGAGAAAACTTGTAGAGGTTTTTACTTCAAAACCCCACATTATCGCCTCGCCTATGGAGTGAATATTAAATAAATTTCTACCATTTCTATTATTGGAATTTGAAAAAATGTGTTAAATATTTGGAATAATAATAATTTAAATTTTATAATAATATTAAAATTATATTTGACCAATAATATTAGTGAATGTCATTATAATTATTTTATATTATTATTGTAAAATTAAGATAAATAAATGACTAAACCATTAATTTAAGGGATCAAATGACCTATACACATGTCAAAAACACATTTTTTGGTTATAATTCTTCCATAAACATTCCATTGTTGAAATGGGTTGGTTTTTAAGACTTATATTAGGTTAAAACGTGGGTGCACCTAACTTCTTTTAAAAAATACATTGTGAGTCCTTTTGCACCCTTATAAAAGGATACCATTTTCCATATTCATCACACCTATAAAATCAATTAGGATCATCCAATATCTACCCATATTGATTAAAAAAATCCATAACCTCAACCTTGAATCCTAAATATGGTTAGAAATCCTTCCAACTATGTGTTTTGGTTCAAACCAAAAGTAGTTACCGGATTAAGAGATCACATCTTTTCTCAAGATTTTCAATTTTATTTCCATTATCAAACCCCTCATATATTATCATTATATTATATTATAAAAAACAAGTATACTCAATATAATAGTATTTTATGGTAATTTTTATACCTACACTTATACACACCACCATCTAATGGGTAACAAACATATTGAATCTTTGTACGACGAATTACTACCTCATGAAATGATGACTGTTCATTTTTACTTTACCACTTATCATGGTATCCATTATAATGGAAACTATATTTTTATGTGATAAAAAATACATTTATTATTATTTATAAATCTTTAATAGTTTTATGCCCCATTCATTTAATACTTTCCATTTATGTTAATGTGATAACATTGTTTGAGAAGTGTGGACTATCTCCCACTCAAAGCGATGTGACTCGTTCACACTATACATGGAACTCATAAAGGATACTTTTAATTAAATATATGTTACATAAAAATCTAAATATGATGTTAATAACATAATTATATTTCAATAAATACATTATATATACCATTTTCTTTTTTACCCTTTCACACTCTTAAAATGTGATAACGTCATTTGTGGACGTGTGGGCTACCGCCTTCGCAACATGATGTGATTCAGTTTTACATCACAAGAATTATATATATATGTTTATATAAATATATTATATGATATTTATGATGTAATCATCATTATGATATGATATTATTAGAATTACCTTCATTATATAATGATCATTGAAAATTTAGGACATTACTCTTGCATTTTTACGACCTACAATCTCCATGATTGAAACATTGATTCATTTTTCATAAAAATATTTAATTATTTGTTTTAAAAAGTATAATTAATGTAATAATATGATAATTATTTCATTATTATAATTCTTAATATGTTATATAATGACTTATTTAACCATATTAGACTTACCAAAGTTTATTTTGACACATAATCCGAATTTGGCCAAAAGACCCAACTTAAAATTAATTGATCAAGTAGTTTTATTCAACATAGAAATAAATGAAAATAAAATAATGATAAAAATATAATAATTTCTAATGAAATTATAAAATAAAAATAAGTTTATTATAAATTAATTTAAACGTCTTTCATCCTAATGGAAACACATGGTAAGGGACGTCGTCTAAATTAAAATTCTATTTAGTCTGATTTTTTGTTATTGACCTAGTACCTTTTATATGGATTATGTAATGCCAATTTATATCATATATAATGAATCTTGTTACCCTAATTATATTATAACTTTATTTTAATTTTACTCTCTTCCGATGATTATGATTTAAAATGATTCAAAGTGGTATTTGACACTTTGTAATGTTTAAATACGATTTTTCTAAATAATAAATTTAATGATATTTTAATTGTAATTACATTTGAAGAAATTACATGACCATTGTTTAATATCGCTTACATTTTCCACTTATCTATTTAATAATGACATTTTTAAAATATAAATACCATTTTTCCACTCTTTTGTACTCAAGGTGTTTTATGAAATGTTTTTAATAAAATCCCGACATCATTTCTCTCATTAGTCAGAGAACATATTTTCTTATAAAACCCATGTTTTATAAACATGTTCTCAAAAAAAATTTAAATTTATTTTGAATAGAAATGTTTACCCTTTTTTCCATTTACATTTTTTTTTCAAAGGAATCTTCTTTTCACTTTCCAGAAAAAATTTTTTTCTAACCTTTTACTGTGAAAAAGAAATGATCTTTTACCTCATACAAGATCTTTTTATTCATCAACTACAATGACATTTTATTTTAATCCACTTAGGTTATGTTGTATTTATAGAATCCTTAATATCCCAATGAATGGATTATTATTTATTTGTCCAAGGATAGTATTCACATTCACTTCCTTGATTCCTTTTAGTTCTCTTGAAATATTCAATTTTCTATGATCATTTTAATTGAATTTCTCATTAATATCCATATCATTTACACAAATATTATTATTTTCTGAACCATATACCATTTTTCATGTTGTGTTTACATTGAATATTATTTTCTTACTTGGAAAATTTTGATAAAATTTTATTTTTTATTCAATTAATTTATTTTATAAGGCACTATGTTTCTTTCAATGCTTTTTTACATTCACTATACAGATTTGGGACTTACTAATGCATGCCCCTTGATTCATCAATAGTCTCATGAGATAAAATTATTTGGTGAAAAATAGTTATAGTTTGTTTCCAAGTAGTGTATATGGTTGTCGACCCATAGTTTAAAGCATGTTTTAAATGGTCATGCTGGTATAGGTTTTCAGGTTCCTCAGACATGGAATACACTAAGAAAGTATTACCTTTATTAAGTTTCATTTGTCATTCATCCATGCGATTTTTCATCGAAATATAAATGTATACCTTTCATTTTCAGTTAACTGATTAAATATCATGTGTTTTAGTTCCATACTTTCCATATTTGTTTTACCTTATCTAGTTATTTGAGTGACATGTGTTTCTAGTCATTACCATGAAATATTATTTGTGCACTTTCCCCTCAATTAATTCATTATATGGCATGTGAGTTCAGTTATTTAGTATGTCAAAATTATTATTCTCATTGATTTATTATTACTTCCTCTATATTTTTTACTTACAAAGGATTTTAGATCACCCTTATTATGTTCCATTCCCCAAAAATAAAATAATCATACCTTAAAAATATATATAAGAATATACTAGATAAAAATAAAGTTATTTATTCAGAAAGAAAAAAAATTATGTTATAATTAAAATATTTTTTGTAATACAATAGTCATTTATGTATATAGTTATCCAAGACTACTAAACTAATCAGTCTTATGGTTATTGATTCCTTGTAATAATGGAAACATAATTAGTATAAGATATCAGCTCCTGACTATCTGGGGTTAGGTTACAACATCAACTATAACAACACAAACTTGTTTTTTATTTTTAATAGACTATATAGTCATTATAGTAGAAAAATTAGTCCATTAATAAAAGATATTATATATTTTTTAATATTTAAAAATCAATTCATTGAATATAAGATTTTTAATAATTATTAATCAATTAATAACATAACATTAATTATAAAATTTTAGTAATTCAAAATTTGAAATTATTAATTTAATTTGAAAATATAAATATAAATACAATGATGGAAATATAATATATTATTTTTAAAGATATTAAAATGTTATATTATTCAAAAAAATTAAAGTAATTTAATAATTGATCAAATTTTCATAACTTTTAATGTTTTTAGTATCACTTAATTTATATAGTTATTACCCAAATAATTCCTTCATAAGTGTTTCTTAAGAATATAATATAATTATATCATATAATTTATTTATTTATAAAGAAAAAACAATTCATTTTTGTTTAAAAATAATATTTATAATGTAACATATCAGATTTCTCATGTATGATTTTTAGAAATTATATGCTTTAATTTTGATACTAGGAACTGCGACGATGTGTTATTCAGAGGCCCAGTTTTTTTGAATTTTTTTTTGAATAATATTATACGTCTAATGGAACAAACACTTAGTTTTCCTAAAAAAGTGGAATAATTATTAAGTGGGTTTGTTGATCTAAAAGCTTAGGGAACTATTGTGTTCAGTGTAGTGGTTTTACCCTAGGCGCGAGCTAACCCTGGTTAGTGTATTCCATATGTAGAAAAATTCACCAAGGATGTAATCATAAATAAAATAATCAAATAAAGTTATTTTATTTTTTAAATTCTAATAATTCCAGAATGGCGACTCGTATAAAAAAATATTACCCGATGTTGATTTTGTAGTGTAGTGTTTTCCTTAGGCCTGACTTAAATTTGTTCAGTGTGGGTATTCTATGTAAAAACTCGAAAATGATGTTATTTTCATTAATTAATTTAAATATAATATTAATTGGAAGCAGTGAAGTATCCTTTTATTAAGAATTTTCTAGGAATTCAGGGTTATCACCATAACCCTATAATTACATTGTGATTTGGAGATATAACAATCTCAAACAAATATCCATAGATCATGGAACGATGATTGACACACAACCATTTCAATGGATTCTTCTCATAGAAGGCGATTAGGCAATGATCCTTCATTTATGTCTGATCATAATCAAATATGGTTGGTTTATTTTTATGGTTCATTTCCTATTTACTGATTTCAACAATGAACACAGGTCAATCCAAAATCTGATTGATCCATGATTCGATTTTTGTTGTGGGATTGGATTCTCTTTCAGGATTATCAGAAGATTTAATTTATTTCCTCTTTATTTTTCCTTCTAAAGGAATGATATTTAGGAAGAAAATATAAAAGGATGAGGATTAATCCTCATGATGTTTTTGTATTTTTCTCTTTCCCATTCTTATTGTTCTTACACGTTGGATCTGTACGGTCATGGCTCCACTTTCCGAGAGGCTCCAAACATGACAATACCCTCAGATTGTATGCCATCAATAGTGGAGGTCTAATCTATGTTGATCAAGACATGATAAGCCTAGATCCGTGAGCGTTTCAAATTACAGTCACCAGAGGTGGATCAGTGGTTCGCGGAAGGGACCCTCAGTGTGGGTTTAGTGTGGTGGCCCATCGAGGCATGGCGACAGACCGATGAGGTGAGGCGGTGGTGGTATGAAAATCATGGAGGACAATAGTAAGGATTGTGGGCCATGGGACATGGAAAGTAGCCGCATATGGAGGCAATAGAACATAGCCAGTGGCCATGTGGGATTCAGATAGTGACCACGTGGGATGTGGGTGCTGACTGCATGGGCCGACCTGGGTGAGGAAGCTCACTCTCATGTAGTCCCACTCGTGATTGGGCCTAGACGAGTGAGTGAACCAATACCAATGGGAAAGACCAAGCTCAGTGGGTTGGGTCAGACCCATCGGGCCGGGTTTTACCTGGGTTGGATCTGGTTCTGACCTTGGGAGATCGAAGCGTGATTGGGCCAGTGTCGACCATGAGTCACAGTAACTCATGCTGTCATGTAGCCACTGAAGCTGGGACCACGTTCGGCCACATTCATTGAATGTGGTATCTATGGGGTGGTGAGTCTAGGCGATCGACCCTCACAGTTAGTGGACCGACCGTACAATCGATCCAGGCGCCCAGTGACCCCCTATCTTTGGAATATCTAAACTACTATAAGTATAAAAAGTTATTTTTATTTGATGATCCGTCTATGACATTGGGACCCTTACATTGAGAAAATTATTCTGACATAATGTGTTGAGTTTGTATCGTGGATCAATATAGGTTGAGATTTTTTCCTCTGGTCCTTTCATCAAGGGTTCAGTATGAAATTACATCCACATCGCTGGATTGTAATCCCTTATAAAGGCTGAGTCTCAGATACAGTTATCCATCCCTCCCTTAGATTTGAGTGTTATCCTCTATCAAACCTTGTGGATTATGTGGAACTGCATAACCTCTGTGGGTAGGGAACTGATCCTCCACCTTGAAAGCCAGATCCAGATGGTGCATGGTATCTTCTAGTGTTATTGGGAATGATCCCCTATGTTGTGAATATATCTAGATTGGGTTAGTAATATTCCCCTGTGGTTTTGTATAGTATCCCCTCTCTATTGTATCATAACTTTCCTTAACCAATATCCTCTAATTTCGGAAAGGCCTAAATGAGATAGACCTCATTATGAGTGGCTCTGATGACATCATGGATCGGGGAGTGAGTTCTCCCAGAATGAGTGTGATTTGAGCACAATCTTATTACTGATAATTTTTAACGATCACTTGATGGCATGATGTTTCTCATGATTATATCTGGATATTCTTGTTATTTGTCTTGTAGACACATATCATTGTAGAGATAACTATAATTTCCTTTTTGGGTTTTTCTTTTGTGGTTTTGGGGTGGCATACAGGGTATTGTTTTACTCACAAATGCATGGGATTTTCCTACACGTGTCTTGTATTTTCGTGATGATAAACCCTTTGACATTGTAATAGGTAGACCAGGAATCTGAGGTTCTTAGTCAGGCTAGACAGACGAGGTGTTCATGTGGTACAAAAGGAAGTCCAAGTTTCTCTTTCCTTATAGGTTCTACTTGTTATTATATAATCCTTTTTGGTGGTCTTGTTTTGGCCATGTTTATATTCTAGTTCTTTTGCTGTTGTACTCTAGTTGTGGCATATAATGGTTTTGCCGGGCTTTTTTACTTAGTGATTTTATATATCAGAATTTGTGTCATGGAGCTGTGTGTGCGCATATGTCTACTTTAGTATAATTCCTCCCATGTGTGGGATATGCCTAATATGTTCTAGTCACAATCCCCTGGCCTATTGGAGGTTGGATTGGGATAGTCATGGAATGAGACACTATGGGATGGTTCATGATAGAGTTGTATCAAAGGTGGTTTGTTCTACATTAAGACTAGGAGTCTACGATTTTCGTTTGGGGAAATAGTGTTAAGTGTTTCGAATTCATCTTTATGGTAAGGGAATCTAGTTGTGAGTATGGGATAGGGATATTTAAAAGATGGATCCCAGATTTCATTACAATTAGTATAAGTACTTAGTGATTCCATTTGGAATGATGAATGTACAAACAATGTTCATGGGACTTATGAACCAGGTATTTCAATCTTACATAGAACAGTTTGTGCTGGTATTCCCTGCTGTAATCTTAGTGTACTCAGTATCTGAGGAGGACAATGAGAGATTTTTAACAATGGTCATGGAAACAATCCAAGATAACCAACTCTATGGTAAGTTTTCGAAGTGTTAGTTCTAGATTAAAGAGGTCCATATTCTGGGACACGTCATCTCATAAGATAAAGTACTAGTGGATCCAGTAAAGGATGAGGCAGTGCTTGCTTGGGAGCCACCCAAGAGTGTTACTGAGGTACACGGTTTCCTTGATTGATAGGGTACTATCAAAATTTTTTACCTAACATTTCCAGAGTAGAAAAAACCTTGATATATTTAATACCAAAGAAGTAGGCTTCCACGTGGATAGATAAGATCCAACCGAGATTTTAAGAGATGAGGCAACAGCTGACAATTTCTTACATCCAAAAGTTATTGGAGGAAGGTATTGAGTACATGGTGTTCTGTGATGCATTAGGGACCAGGATTGGTTTTTTCTTGAAGTAGGAGAAAGTGGTGTTTGCCTAGGGTTCTCCCTGGTTGAGACCACATGAAATATTTATGTGACCCGTGATCTTGAGTTGGAAGTGTTAGTATTTTCATTGAAAATGTGGTGACAATACATGATTGGTAATTGGTTAATCGTCTACTATAATCACAAGAGTCCCTATTATATATTCTATCAAGTTGATATGAACTTGAGACAAAGGCGGTGGCTAGAGTTACTCCGTGACTATGAAATCAAAATTTTCTATACTTATCGGAAGGGGAATGTGGTGGTAGATGCTCTCATCAGAAGATATAGTTTATAGATATCTTTTGTGGATGGTGACGAAGCAGATTACATCTATTTGATGGTTGTATCCCCACCAATATTATAGCAAGTCAGGGTGGAACAGATTGGGGATAAAAACTACCAGACCCTACGCGATCAATTTTCCATAGGGCTTGCTCGTTATGGATATAGGAATGGTGGGTGGATTTTGTTCTTTTTAGAGCGTTCATAGTTGTACCAATGAAATTGTAGGAGGATTTTTTGAGGGAGTCATATGCATCCCATTTAGTGGTACATATAGGTGTGGATAATATGTACCAGGACCTCTGATGTTAATTGTGCTGGCCATGGAAGAATAAAAAAGTTGTAATGTTTTTCTCCTGATCCCTTACTTATTAGGAAGTGATGGCTGAGCACCAGGTTCAAACAGGTTTGACTAAACCCTTTGAGGTTCCATAATGAATGTGGGATGAAATATCAATGAACTTTGTAATGAGTCTACCATGTACATCTATGGGACATGATTCCATCGGGGTGATCATTGACAAACTCACTAAGTCACACCACTTTCTAGCTATCAAAGAGTAGAGATCAGTAGAGAGCTTGGGATGCTGCTACATACAGTAGATAATATGACTCCTGGGAGTTTCAACAATTATATATTCATATAGTTATGCTCATTATACATCCCAGTTGTGGAAGGATTTCAAAGAGGTGTTCAGTACACAGTTAGTCCTGAGAACTGCATTTTACCATAGATAGATGGTCATTTTGAGTTGACTATTCATGTTCTTGAGGATATGATGTGGGCATGAATGTTGTTTTTTGGATGGAGTTGGGAGCATCCTTTTGGGGGATTAATTTTTTCAGTGTGAATTTAGTGGTGGAACATGAATATCTATGAGAGAACATGGGAGTTGGGGTCTTATATTCATGCTCAGTACCATCATCTATTGAGTAGCCCTTTATTGGATTTGAGGGATGTAAACCGCCATGGTGGGGAGAATGTGACATCTCATATTATCCATGTATTTTTTAGAAATTATAGGGTTTTATTTTGAGACCAAGAGTTGATACGGTGTATTATTCTGGGGTTCGGTTTACCTAGAATTTGTTTTTGAAAAATATTGAACATTTAATAGAATTTGTACGTAGTTTTCTAGAAAAATTATAATTAATATTAAAAAAGTCCACCGATCTAAAATACTAGGGCACTGTTTAGTTCATAGAAATGAATTTAACCTAGGAATTCAATATCCTTAGTGGGCCCGAGCTTTCTATAGGAAAATTCACCAATGACATAACCATAAAAAAATTATTAAATATTTTTTTTATTTTATAAATCCGAATAAATCATGATTAAACTCAGGTTAGAAATTTGAGACCACCATGGAGTTTGTAATTTGGTTTTCCCCTAGGTGGGACTTAAATTTTTTCAATTAAGGTCTTATATGAACTAAAATAAAAAGGATGTCATTGTTATTAAATAGATTAAATAAAAACTTATTTTGACAAAGTAACATTTCATTTTCTTAATCCCTTTTCATGAATTCTGGGTTATCATCTTAACCATGTAATTTCTCTGATATGTGTAGAAATAAATATTCAAAACAAAAAATGATGGACTATGGACTGACGATCGATATGTAGAGCATTCAATGGAATCTCACCGCCGGTGATGATGATGAAACGATCCTTCATCAGTGGCTGATCTGAATCGAGGTTAGGCAGCTGATTTTCTTGTTTCCTTTCCAAATTCATGATTTCCATGAGGAATTTATGTCAATCCATGAATTTATTTTTCCATGGTTAGATCATTGTTGTGGGGTGGGATTCTATTTTGGTATTATCTAGTGATTTAGTCTAATTTCTATTCATTTATCCTTATAATAGAAATGGATTGAGGTTGACACAAAAAAAGGCCGAGGTTCATTCCCAGGGGAGTAATTTTTTTTATCTCGCACATTAATGGATTTATTAAACGTAGGTTCCTCTTGGTCACAACATGAAATTCTAGGAGACTCCAAATGTAATCAAACCCTCGTATTGAAGGAAATCGACAACATTTGACATATATGTGTATATCAGGACCATAGGATCCTAGATCTGCGAATGCTAATAATTCTTGGAATTAGAGGTGGATCAATGGCCCATTGAAGGGACCACAAACATAGGTATGTCATGGTGGTCTAATGCGGCATGGTGGCAACCAGAGATCGAAGATACGATGATGACCATGGAGCACAATGACGAAGATGGTGGGTCGTGGGATGAAACATTAGTGGACGCCTCTGGGGAAGATGGTTGAATTCACATTGACCATGTTGGGCCAAGAAAACAGGCTAAGACTAGTGGGTCCTTCTAGGAAAAATGGGCATGGTCAGACCCATCAGGCTAGGTGTGACCTAATGATCCTGGTTGGACCTCGGTCAGATCCGTGTCGGACCCTGGGTGACTATAGTGGGACCAGGCCCCGGTCGACTGTGTAGGTTGACCATGAGGCACGATCACTCTAGAATCCATGTGACTGTGACATCTTAGGGGATGGTTGAATGAGGTGGTAGACTGTGTGCTCAGTCAACGGGCCCGGTGACCCCCTTCTGAAACATAAAACCACTACAAAATTCAAGTGGTACATCCATTTGACTAGTTGTGGATATTGTTGGGACCTTGATGTTGACATGGTCCTTTTAACATAATATGGTGAGATTTTAGCTTGGACCAGTATAGGTTGAGAGGATTTACCTTGGCCCTTTCCCCGAGGGTTTAGTATGTTATTACCTCCAAAACACTGAATTATAATCCACTATAGAGGAAGAGTTATAGATAGAGTAAGCAATCCCTCAGTAGAACTGGAGTATGATCATCTATCACACCTTCGAGAGTCTATGGAATCACATAACCTTCATTAGTAGGGTACTGATCATTCACATATTGGGCCACATCATCAGGGTCCATGGAATAACCCAGTGTGCCTGGGTGTGATCCCCTACGTTGCAAACTGATTCAGATTGGGTTAGTGGTATTCCCCTATGTGTTTAAAAACGATAACTTCTTGGTGAAATCATAATATACTTTGACCAATAACCTATTATTTGGGTAGGTCCCAAATGATATAGACCTATTAATGAGTGTCTTTGATGACATCATGGATTGTGGAGTGAGTTATCCTGAAATTAACATGCTTGGAGCAGAGTCATGTGGCTGTCAGTTGGTTAAAGCTGCCCAATGAAATGATTTTTCTCATGAGTATATTTCAATGTACTTAATATATGTTTTTATACACATAACTATATTGAGATGACTGTACTTCCCTCTGTGATAATTTTTATGTTTTTCCTTTGTGGGTTTTGGGTGTCCCTCTTAGTATTGTTATATTCACCCCTTCATGGGCCTAGCCCGTGTGTGTTGTGTCTTGTCCTGATGATCTAACCTCGGATAGAGTCCTATGTGGACCAAGACTAGGCGATTATTAGTGAGGCTATACAGAAGAGGTGTTCTTGTGGTCCAGATAGTAGTCTAAAAATCTCTTTCCTTATATGATGGACTTGTGGTTATAGACTATTTTTTCGTGGGCCTATTTTTTCCTTATTTACATTGATGTTCTTTCACTATTTTACTATTATTATGGTATATAGTGGTTTTAGGCTTTTTTACTTAGTTTTTTACATTTCAGAATTTGTGGCTTGGATATATGTGCTCAAGTACATGTACTTTAGGCTAATGCTTCCCATTTTGTGGGATATACATACTATGTGTGTATTCACCAACCCTTGGTCTATTAGAGGAGGGTATGGGAATGTCATGGAACATTCCCCTCGTGGACATTTTATGACATATATACTAACCTATATTGATTTTCCCCATCTCAAATATTTATTGTTATTAAAATCAAGGGAGGTGTAATTTTTTTGTCTTTTTCTTTACATAACTTATTTAATGGGTCACTATCATTTACATGTGTCTCCAGAAATCATAAAATTAGATACCAAGGGCATAAGTTCAAAATATATCATTAAAACCGGTGTTAGATAAGTGTGTTTTTATTTTTTATTCTTATATTATATGTTTAACCACTATGAAAACTCATTTTTACCTTAATGATTGCAATTAATTTTAATTGTTTTCACTAACAAATATGATAAAAAATTATGTTTAAATTATTAAAAATATGAAAATTTGATGATTAAAAATGTGAAATCCATTTTTACAAATTTAATCCACATAATTGGATAAAAGTAATTTAAAATTAATCCCACAAAATGGATGATGGATCATTGTTTTAATGTAATTTTTTTGAAAAGTTTACTCAAATTGTATATATAAATTAAATATAAAAATGATTCGAATGATCTAAATTGTATTAATAGATGTAAAATTTATCAATTTTTCCTTTGAAAGCAATTTAAAATATGATTTATTGTTATAAAATATTATGATGAAATGTCTGTTTTCAAAAAAAAAATAATATTTTTCACTATTTATGAGAATAATAAAATTCACATAAACATTCCCAAAATTTATTCTAAGCGAGTTTTTACAATTAAATTTTAAAAATGTTTTTTATTTTGTCAAATAAAAGAATATTAAAGTATCACATCTTAATTTTGAAACAATTGTTCAATTCAATGGCGACTTTGCTGCCTTTAAAAAATACAACTTTTTTATGTGTAAAATTGGATTCTTTATTATATTATTATTATAAAATACAATTAATAAATTTATATTTTTTATCAAATATAAAATATATAAATTTAATTAATATATGTAAATGACTTTAGGCACATACAAATAGTTTTTTATAAGAACATTTCCTTTATATTGAAATGGTTTTTTATTTTCATTTCCAATTAATTTGTAGAAAATAATTTTAAACCAATATTTCCATATGTTATTTATTCATGTTCATAACATATAATTTAATTTATAGAAAATAGTTTTCATTTTATATAATAAAGTTATTAGTATTTAGTAAAATTCAGTCTTGTTGGTTATACAAGTTATCGAAGAAAGTTGTTGTTTCATGTGACAAAAGATAAATTAGAATTGGGTGAATTGAAATATATATCATAGATTTAGTTTATATAAAATTGTATATATATTTAAAATTATTAGGATGGAATATTCCCTTCTATTAACGGTGTTGGGTTTCATACACACTATTGAATAAAACATTATTACTTTTGAATTTAGTGGTGTTATAGATGTATTTAATCACTTTTAATCCAAAGAGTAATGAATGTTATGGTATATACATAGTATTACCCAATAAATTATTTATTGGTTCATCAATGTAAACACCCAATGGTGGAAATAGGGACGGGTATTCATAATACACATATTTGTATGAAAAAATGCAGGATAATTTCCACAACATAATGGGGGTACATAAAGATTCATTGAAGGTTCTAATAAGAGTTAAAGGGGTATATAATCACTTATAAATCATAAGTACAGTGATAGTTATGTTTAAATACCTATCCCAACATGTAAAATTTTAAATAAAAATTTATAATAAATAGAAGGATCTTGAATAAAGATGTAAAAAAAGTGATTCCTTACTTTGGTATTGTAACAACTTATATAAAGGTTATAATGAGAGGGTATAAATGTTATATAATTATTTTAACATAAATTTTATTTTAAAATAATATTTATATATTTATAAACACATAATCAATGAATATTCAGAACATTAAATAAAAATAATGTTCTTGAGTGAAAAAGAAGAGAGATATATATCCCTTACCTTGAGAGGGCACTCCTAAAATCGTGGGAGGAGCTTCTTAAGAGCCTAGGAAAACCTTAAGAGTGCTATATATAAAAAAAATGTTGAGTAAAAATATGATGAAATGGTTCTTAGTGAATAGTAATGAGAGGTTGGGTATGGTTTTACAGAAAATGACTGTGAAATTATTTAAAAATTTGAAATATATGGTTTAGGACTCTACATGATAAAATAATCTAAAACACAAACCTTACCATGGTTTTACCCATGGTTTCGGGAAAAAGGATCAAATTTAAATATTTTAAAAATATAGGAACTCAATTCATTAATATAACACCCTTTATGATGAGAAAGTGATCAATGTTAACAAATAATTAGGTTTGAGACATTAAAATATAATATAGGTTTTTGAGGTTTTATTAATGGTTCATAAAAACTTTAACATAAATTAAAAAGAATCATTTTAAAGTAGAATCATAATTTTGGTCTCCAAAACAATTTATAGTATTTATTAAATCACTTTTTGTATTTAATAATGTCATAATACTTTCAATATATTTATACCGTATTCAATTTTTCCAAAAAATATGGCTATATAAAAAAATTATAAAAAATTAACTATATTCTAATTTAGATTTGAGGATTTTGATACTATTATTTATTTTATAAAATAATTTCTATTAATAAAATAATTTAATTTTTAAAATTAAAATACATATTTATTAAAAATTAATTTTTTTTACAATGATAATAGTTTTCTGAGCCATATAAAAATTACACATGAATTTATAAAAATATATTAAAATTTTTATGTAAAATAAATATTATTTAATATTAATATTTTAATAAAATAAAAATTTATTTATGATATTTATGATTTAAACAAAATTTTTGTCTTTATTGAACTTATATATTTCTGAAAAATTCAATTTCTGTTTCGTCATATAAAATTATAATTTTTATAAAACATTATTATTGAACAATTATTAAGTAATAAAATATCAATCTAATGATTATTTTAATAAAAACAAAAAATAAATAAATTCATAATATTTGTGTCTATATACATATCCCATTCTAACCCTAGATTATTTCATAAGTTTATGGTGTGCAATGGTGATATTTTATTAGTGTGGGTTGACAAACCTGGTTTAGGAAGTGATGTTTCTGAGCTTGAACAACTCTTGTAAATGGGTTTCCTAATGTTTTAGTTATTGAATCTAATATTTGGTTTGGTCAATAAAAAATCATTTTGACTCTATATTCTTCATAAGATTTGATAAATTAGATTCATAGTGTATGACCCTTTTTGTCCACGAAAAGTATTCCTTTGTCTATGTCAAATGGATATATCAAATTCTTAGATATATACCAATCATAAGATCCTTGTATATGTTCAATGAGTTTAATGATTAATGGTATTTTAAATATGATAGAATATAACTTTTAATAATACAAAATAAACAACCTAACACCTTTGATTTGTATAATTTAATTTATTAATAAGAAATTTAAACATATTAAAATAAACTTTCATTTATAAATATTATGGTCATTGTAGTGGGTGAATCAGGGTTTGATGTTTTTAAAAAAACCCTTCTACTCACCTAATTATTCAACATATGTTCTCTCAATATAACCACCAATGATGATAAATAAAATTTATAATAAATATTAACAAGGTTTATCTCTTTTAAGTATATGTATATCCCTAACTTGTAATTGTTTTTATCCCCCACACTATACTCCATTTTTTGTCTAGAAAATGTAATGAAAGGTAATTACCATAGACCTAATTAAATGTATCATAAAAAAAATTAAATATTATAAACAATGCTACATAATATCCACCAAATTCATGATCCTCTACCAGAGTTCCAATTTTCTTCTTCTTTTGTCTTAACATGAACCTCATATAATATTTGTGTTCCTCATGTTGTGTGAGCGGTACACAAATTCTTCTTTATAAAAAAATAATAAAAAATATATATTTCATTGTTAAAGAGAGAAATATTTATAAACATTTGGTGGAAGTGATTATCTATTTGATATAACCATCTTCGTTGTGGAAATTGTCTACATTATAAATGGTTACGTAGTAATTATCTACATGGTTCTTAAATGGTTGCATTGTAGAATAAACTATGTGATTCATCTATGTGGAAATCATCTATGTGGTTCTCAAGTAGGATGCATAACATATTCCCATATGTGAATATGAATTCTTCTATGTCACTAACTAAATATGTCGTTGTCATTAGATTTCTTGTGTAGAATATATCAAAATTTGGCTACGTCATTGAAATATCCATTTTATCAACTCATATTATATTTTCCTTTAATATTAGTTCACATATATTAAAATTATCTTAAGTTAATTCAAAATAACATACATGGTCCAAAATATCTTATGAGCATAATATAAATTTATTTTAATAATTTTATGATAAAAAAATTTCTTACATTCATAAGCTGAATAGAATTTCTAAACATTGAACTCATAGTACAGGAATTTATAAAAGAAATATATTAAGAAATAAATGATTTTACTTATATATTTCACCATAAGATAATGAATATATTCATTTAAATGGGACACTGTAAGATAAATGACTTTTCTGTTTCCAATTATTTTTAACAACCCTTCTATAATTCACTAATCTCAACTACGAGCTTCTTGAAAGAGATTTTACCCTTTTTAACCGCTATAAAAGGAATCAAAGATTTTCTGAAGTATTATCCATCATCCACCAACATAGGTGTTTAATTATATAAACATTGGATTAGAAAATCATCAAAATTATTCTTCAATTAACAAATATACATCATAATCTTTATATGTGTTCAATATTTCCCCTTAATATGGGTTTTCAAAGAAACATGCATCACTCTCTCCCCTTTATTGATAAGAAAAAAAATGAATAGATTAAATAACTACTTATGAGAAATTATTCATTAATTTATTATCTATATGTCTATCTGAACTAATATGTTGTAAAACATAGATTGAACAATCTTGAAATAAATGCTATGATAAAAAAACTCAACAGTAATCTTATTTAGACTCAATTGGAATAGAAGCAAGAAAAAAATATTTTACTTTACATATAAAAAAACTCATACAAAATGTTTATATGTCAAGGGGAACATATTTTCCTCTTATATATAAAATATCTTCAATAATTCAAACATGAAATAATAGATAAGGAAACTCTATGAAAACAAAACTCTGTGATGGGATGTGGTATACAGTCCAATTTGTAAAGATAAATTCTCAAAGGTCCCCATTGTATATGGTTTGGTGAGAATTTTTTCCATGATTTATTTATAAGGGAAAAAATACCATTTTAATATGACTGCATCAGCCTTATCATGTAATAAATGATACTTGAAATTAATGTGTCTAGACATGGAATATTTACCAAGAAACATTGACATATTTATTGAAATATTATTTTTATATTCAATGATTAATGGATATTTAACATCAAAATTATGATCATTAAGTCATATATTAGTCCACAACATCTGAGTCACTACCTATGATGTAACCATGTATTCAACATTAGTTTAACTCAAAGTAACTAATTATTTTTCCTTGAGTTCCATGAGACACATCTTCTTCGAATTAAAAAATCTTTACCATATATATATTTTATATCATCAATAGTACTTGCCCATTAATTATCTATAAAACCTTTAAAATCATTATTTTACTTTTTTATACATCAATGAGAGAATATATATTTGAGATATGTCTCATGATTATCTTAGATACCAATATATGGGATTCTTTTGATAATATTGATATTTGACATAATGGGTGACGACATATAAAATATAAAGGATTGTTACTGTTAAGTACAAAATATTTCTAATAAAACTTTGAATAAGTTTTTTATTAATATCTTTACCTTCATAATCCTTTCTCAGTTTTATTCCCACCTAAATAAGAGTATACACACCACTACTTTCTTGTATGAAAAACCTATTCAACACCTCATTTTTATACTAATCTAATTTGATAAAAATATAATCAACTTTTTAGGTAATTTTTTTTAACAAGAAAAATTTTAACTCTCCGAAAATTGATATTTCAAACATCACATACATATAAATTGGAAAATAATTACATAACCATTCCTAATTTCTAGAAAAAACAATGTCATTGATATAAACTAATATAAAAAAGTGATGTCTTGTTTTTATTTTTGACAATAATTTTCAATCAACATGTCCCTTATTTAATTCCATGTTTATTATGTATCCAAAAAGATCAAAATAAAAATATCTTTAAGTTGGATTCAAACTATATAAATGTTTCATCAACTTACATAACCCACTTCCATATATATTTATCATGAATCCCTATGGCCCATACACGTATACTTCTTTATTAAAATTATAATTCATACATGATGAATTATCATCCATTTGAAACACTTTGAAGATTCTTAAATTTAATATAGTTAATAAAAATATAATAGATTCATGTATAGTAATTGAATAAAAGGGTTCATAGAAGTCAATTACTTCAAACCATGAGTATCCATTACAAACCCATATGGCATTGATTCAATCCAATTGTCCATTTTCATTGAAATTACTATTGGAAACCCACTTTTGTCAATTAATTTATTTTATTGGGGTATATGAACAACATAAAATGTTTTATTTTCCTCAATATGGTCCAATTCTTTATTCATAACATGAATTTTTTCATTGTGCTAAAAATATTCCTCAACTATTTGAGGTTCAATATCAAATAAAAAATTGGTATGGATACGTTCATAAATATTATCCTGGTTAATACAATTTGGTTTTTTATAAAGAATTATATTATCAATATCAACATGCTTCTTCAATTTGATTTTAGATCCTTTTATTATATAATTTTCATCATTATCTATGGTTTTGGTTTAATCAACTTTATCATTTTGAATTTTTTTACATAATTTAATTTCATGGAATATTTCAGAATTTGATAAAAAATCTTTATAATCAACAATAAAAGAATTATAAACCTCATCCTTATTTTAAAAAGACACTACATCATCACTGTCATCAATTCTATTAGATTTATTATTGTAACATTTATACGAACTTTTATTTGGTGTATAACGAAGAAAAATTCCATCATCAAAATTTTTATCCAAATTTCCACCTCTTTTATCCTTTTTTATTTATCATACATAGACACCAAAATATTGTGAAGTGTTTATCATTTTTATATTTCTTAAAACACATTTAATAGGGATTTGTATATTAATTTCGCCTAAAGAGAGACCTATTATCATTTAATCTAGATATTTTAAGGGCATCTAGCAAGTATTGCCTTAAGGTAGCATATATTGTCAACATGATTATTACCATATTTGATTTTTTTTAATTTCATCCTTTCCATTCTTCTAAGGTGGCATGGGGTACCTAACACTATTATTGGTACCATACTTTTCAAGGTATTCAGTTATAAATCTATTAACATATATTATACTATTATTTGATTACAGTCTCTTCTAGGATAATCATGTTTTCTTCACTTTATGTCTTATGAAACTCTCTAACTTGTCTAGGGTATGTGAGTTATATGAAATTAATATGACTCACATCATCCTTGTGAAATAATCTATAAAAGTATTAAAACACTTGTCTCTACTTTTTGGCCTTTTTCAATGTTCCAAAAACAATTCAATGGATTATATAAAGATGTATTAAAGTTTGAATTTTAATTATTTTGAGTGTTTTGTTCACCAATACCCCATTTTACATGTTTTAATGATAGTGGAAGTATATTCATTCATAATATTAATATTACTTAAAATATTTCTAAATTATTTTTGTTCTTTTGGCCAAGATGACCAAATCTTATCTTCTAATTTTTTAACTGTTGTTGGATTAAGTAACTATATATCTTGGAATCTCCTATAATAAATAAATTACCTAGGGTTATCGAGATCTTAATTATAACTACCCCATATTTTAGTAAATTTACTAAACAACTATTTATTATAGATGTGAAATCATTTTTATAATCACAATGTTGTTATTCAATTAGTATATTTTTCTTTATCCCATCAATAAAAAAGAAATTATTTAGAAAAAATTTATTCATACCAATATTTATTGTTCTAATTCCTTCTATATTTAGAGATATTTCATTCCCAAATATCTTATAAAATCTATTATACTTATTAACATCATTTATATTATTCAAGCATTCTATAATTTGATATGATAAAACACTATCCATGATCCATGTTCTTTCAGATTAAAATGTATAAATTTTTTGACAACATTATTGGCCAAGTATTTTGTTTGGTTATACTTTTTTATTTACAAAAATATGAATGATATTACATTTTAATAGAAAAAAAGAAATAAATTAATCTAATTCATGTCCATAATGATCACATTGTCCTCAATCCTCTTTCATAATTTCAATAGTATTTCGCTCTTATAATTTTTTTCTCTTGTTGTTTATGCGTATGTTAAGGTAATATGTATTCTTTTCCTACCTGTTTAATCATGATCCTTTATCAATCATGGTAAAGACATATTGTCCCAAAAGTTTTAATATTTATGGGTAAATATAACATAACACTATAAATAACTTTAAAAACTTATTATTTGAAATAATTTTTGATTCTGAGCTCTATTATCAACCCTCGATTAGGTTTATTTAATATTGTTTTATTCTTATGTAATAGTTTTATCTTTAGAGATAGTATTTAATTGATTTATTGACTCCTTATTCTTATACCCATGAGCTATTTTTCTATTCCATAACCATTTCTTATTAGCACAATTTTTCCGTTCTTCTTGTTTCTTCTATAACTACGACTTTCTACTAATATCATTCTAAAATAATTTTTTCATTAGTAATTTCTAAATTCTAAATAACAATAGTTTGTATAACTTGTTGTTTGGGAAATTATAAAATTTATTTTATACCCACATTTAGATCAAAAATAAAATTTTCTCTCAATTTATCAGTATCTTATATAATTTTACTCAATATACATAATTCCTCAATACCAAGCTCAATATTAGTAGTCATTTCTTCAATAATTAATTATCCCTTGGGAATTTCATGTTTCATCTTCTCAATTTATATAACAAAAACTTCCTTCTCAAAATGGTTTTCATTTTTCATATATGAGAATATTTTGAGATGTTTATTTTCATTTATCAATTACTATGTAAATCTTCATGACATTTATTTCTTCCAAATGGATTAATAAACATGTGATGGTGTTATGAATATTTTGAAGATAATGTGATGTATAGATGATTGGGTTTTTATTTTGTAATGGGTGGGACTAATGTTTTACGTATCTCAAATGCATTCGGTAACAATTTATATTTAATGGTATAAAATGTAATGGGATGGGGAGTAAACCCCATCCATTATGGTAATATATCCACCATGTTTATGGGAACTTTGAGTGAGCCCAATCCACTATGTTTTAGGACTCTTTCTACCTTGTGAATATTATCTAGAATGTGATACTTAAGATGATAAATTTTATTATATTCATATGTATATGTCACATTCTTCTGCCAGATTGATATGTTATTTTAAAATCAATTTTTATGTTATTATGTATTATTATAATTCCCTATTCATCCCACATTCCCATGATTTTTTTTCATGTTATGTAAAAAGAAAAATGTCTTGATTCATGATATGTTATCCATGTTTTATTAGATATTATTTTCTTTTGTTGTGATTATGTACACTTATTATGTTTTCACTCTCACTTATTCATCAAATCCACACTTATGAATTTTTTTATCTCTTATGTTCACCCCTTACTAAGCATATATACTCACTATTTATTATGTTTTAATTTCTATAAGTTATATGGATGAATATTGTATTTTATTTTTCCATAATTATATTTTGGTTCAAGAAGATATGTGGAAGATATTTAAGAATGTTTTTAAAACGAGTTGGTTATGTTTATAATATAAAAAAGAATAAACCTATAGGTTATTTGTATGAAATTACTTTTGAGATACAATTAATATTCATATAAAACAATGAAATGGAAATTTTTGTTTTTTGGGTCATATCATTTGGTATTATATAATGGTTTTGTTAATTTAGTTGATTAGTTTAGAAGTAATATGTGTATTGAACTATAAAAACAAATTTGAACCAACTTTTATGTTGGGTAAACCAATAAAATAATTAATTGGAATTAATGTGTTAAAATGTAAAACATATTAAAATTGATTTTATGTACCATCTGATTAATTACTTGGGTTATTATTTCTTTATACTCAAACTAACATTAATTGGTTTTCATCAACCGATGGTAAAAGAATTAATCATGTAAATAATGAGTTTGATTGAAAATGTAATAATTTTCAAAATTATTAACCATACAATATGAATTATAGAGTGAAAAATCATATGTCCATTCTCACTCAAAGATCTCAATATATAAATAATAAAAAGAACCATCCAAAAAACCAAAAAATATTCCTTAAATAGAATAACTATCCATTTTTTCCTTCATGTTAGAACGTCCAACCACCTTTATTTGGTCTTCTAATCCACTAATTTCTACGAATTAGATCAATATAAAAGAAAATATATTTTTTATTATCCAACGCTTAGAGTATAAAATTTTTTATTTTGTAGTTTTTCATTTAAAAGGTTGGATAATAATTGCTGATCTCTCTTTAAAAATATTAAGCATGATTATGAAACCAACAACATGGAATGATATGTGTTTAGGAAGATATGTTTTCTTAAATATTCATGAAAACTCTTCACAATAAAATAGATATTGGATTCATCAAGCTGAATATAAATATGAATAGATCTCCTAAACCATATTAGGAAATATTCAAAAAAATCATATTTTTATCATTATTTTCGAAAGAAAAATTGACCATTTATTTTGCTTCTTAAAAAAGATATTTGAAAATAATTAGATATAAGGGACTTCCATAACTATAAACGGATAGAGTTACAAAATATAATGGTGGAAATGAGAATTAGATACTCCCATTTTTCTCTTAGTTTTTAGGAAAATAGTGGAAAGCATAATTTTTTGGAGACTAAAATGATAAAAACCTAGGTAGAAAGAAGAATCACCCACTGATATAGAAAAAGGTTTGAAGAATAATTGGTGAATTCCACAATGTAATATGTAAATCCTTCAAGTGTGAAAGACAAGGCCATCAATTATTTAATTTTACAGAGATATGAAGAGTCCAACTAATGAAATAGAATGAATAAATTATAAATTCAATACACCACCAATAATTGAATTAATAAATTTTTAGGAGAATATAAAATATATATATGTGATTTACACAATATAATGGTTAATGATGAAAATCTATGTTTTGAACCTCTTAAGTTGAGGGTGAAAGTGAAATACTAAAAAATCAAAACTACTAAATTAGGTAACATATATAAAGATTTGAAAGGTATACAAGCCATCAACTCAATAAATTAAATTATTATATATGATTTTGGTTCCCCCACTATATATTTACAATGTTTTATATAATAATAAAATTAAAAAACAAATGATTAGATATTTATTTATATGTTATAATTAATAATGGTGAAATAATTTCATCCCATTTCTATAAAATATTTCTGATAGAAGTTTTTGGAAATTTTATTAATTTTAATATTAACACTCTTAATTTAGTTTAATTTTATATGATTTTGGTCAAGGATATATTTCAATATATATCTCATATTAATTACTTGGTTGAAGAAGTAACATTTCAAATATCAAATCAACCAATGATAATCTGCTGGAGAACTATTGAATATGGACTCCCTATGGAAGTCACTACACTTTTATAGGAGTTATTAATTTATAAAGTGGTATAGATTATCAAAATTTCAACAATATACTAACTTATGATGAATTAAAAATTAGGAATTAATATATAGATGGGTTTTCATAGATATTTTCATAGTATTCCACCAAATCATTAGTTTGACCATTCTATAGAAATCATATATGATACTATTCCTAAATTGAAGAATCAGTATAAAATATAAATAATTAAATTATAGTAATTAAATAAGGTAATCAAATTGAATATAGATGTGGGATTTATACACAAAAGTGATTCACCATGATGTGCACTAATTCTCTTTATTAAGACAAAAGATGAATCAATTCGTCTCTATATTGATTATCATGAACAAAACAGGATCCTGGTAAAGAAAAAGTACCATCCACCTTACATTGTTGACTTGTTTAATGAAAAATTATATGATCATTAATTATAAAATATTTTCCCTAAATCTAGATATCATTAATGAATGGTGAGAAATGGGGGCGTTCCAAACATCCTTTTATATAAAATATTAACACTATGGATTCATAGTGATACTAACTAAGCATAAAAAATCCCCTAATATCTTCATATATTTTACGGATAGAGTATTTATAGATTACCTCAATAAATATTTGGAAGTTTTATTGTAACTTATTTCCCAAAGAGATATTAAATCAGCTCCCTATAGTGGTTCTCCATGTGGCCTTAAGTGCACATCCCCATATAAAAGCGGCCACTGTCTAGAAGTGAGGGTATAAAGTTGGTATAGTGGAGAGACTATACACTTTGGATAAATAAGAAATATAGTAATATCATATATAAATCAAAGTAAATCTATGTAAATAATCCAAATAACAATAAACAACCATGCCACAAAAAGTATCCTGAAAATATGATGAGAACAAGATGATGCAAAAAAAGGTAACTTGCATACCAAACCAATCATTCTTTGAAAATTACATAAAATACCAATTTCTAAAAACCACTATAATAAAAATCACTAGCTCAGTCTGTTTCTCTCATAATCCACCCTAATACATACCATCAATCATCCAGTTATGTGCTCCTTACCTAATCCACACCTTCATAAATGAACTCTATCTAAGTACTGAACGATAGCTTGTACAGGGTGTGATTAAAAATAATTAGGCCACCACCAATTTTTTTGATAAAATATTTTCCATGTAAATAAAATAAATTATAGTCAAGATAAAAAGTGAAAAATAACTTCAATCATGTTATCTTACATTCTGAAAAGGTCACATGGCGGACCATTCCTACAACAACCTAAGGCAGAATGTCTCTCATCTTATGCCATCATGTATATATATCCATATTTTTAAACCTATATTTTAAATGATATACAAGAACCAATGATGATCCAAGGTGTATATCCAATGAATCCATATAATAGTAATATATTATGGGTATCATATTTTAAATATGTGACATCATGGCCAACAATCTAAAATATATTTTAAGGGAAGCTACAACTAAAGAGTATTCATTAAATAATGAGGTATGAAAAGCCCTAGGATCTCAAATATATGAAAAGGGATTCCATAACCTCTGAGTATCTAAAAAATCACAAGGGAAAACCTTCCCAAATATTAAAATTTAAATGATAAGGGATTCTATGCAAAATTGTCTTATATGAAAAATAAAATAGCTCATACCAACAATTACAAATGAATGTTAAGGGTCATCATTCCGAACATCTCATGTAAATGGAGTGTGAATAATAATTTACAGTTCTTCCCTTAACCATATCACTACAACTAATATTTAATAATAATAATAATAATAATAAATCCATTAATGTAATTATTTTACATAATCCAAAGGATGGATTTACAATTATTTAACATTTATGATGAAAACTAAGACCATGAGGATAATCCATGCCACATCATACAATAAATCATTATTGTTCAATTTTCATTTAATTTACATGAAAAAAGAGGAAAATGTTGATATAAATGAAATTTAATAATTCCATTTAATGGTATATACCTGACTAAGGGTGAATCCTTTCAATAGTTCAAGTCATGATGATTTATGTAATTGATAAATTACAAATTCAATTTTTTTTATTAAATTTGACCAATTCATTTTTTAATATATTATTTGGTTAAGTGATAACATTTTACCATTTAAAATCTCAATTTTCAATATACTACCACTTTATTTGTAGTTATATATTTATAGGAAATTAAATAACACAAATTATGTGTAATTTAATCATGAGGAATGAACGAATGGACTTATCATGTGAACAACCTCTAGAGGTGGATTATGATGAGGTTGTCGACCTCCAACCATGAAAGTGTCTATGAAAGAATCATCTTTGTGTTATAAATATTTAATTTAAGAATATAAAATTATAAACTCAATACATGATGATGATTAAAATGTTTCATGACAATTCATTTTATAAATGAATAATAATTATGGGGAAAAATTTAAACCACCTATATCATGCTTAGGAAGCCATACCCATCCATTGTGGAACAATGATTCCATTCAGAACAATAAAAGTTGATGAAATGAATGTAATACCTAAAAATAAGGAATCTTATATGTTAGGGAAATATTATCCAATATGGAGAGATAATCAAATAAAATAATCAAGAAGACTCATATAATTATAGAGGGCTAAAAAATAAAAATAATGCTGTTTGATTTTAAGTCTAGATCCCATATTAACATAGAAAACTAGAAGAGGGTGATAATGGAGCTTGAGTGGCCTATGATGTCTGGGAAAATAGATAAAGAATGTGGGGTATAAGGTTTAACAGTTAGAGAGCTAAAAGAGTAATTTCCAGCCTTCTAATGAGCTACACAGGCTATCATCATGATTTAAAAAATCATGATCCAATAGTATGGTATCAATATCCATGTTTTCATTCCTCTCAAATTTTTGGTAACACAATTATAAACACAATTCATAGACCATCTAATTGCATTTCAAAAAGGTAAACCCCACTCACATGGTTGCAACACACAACTAGATAAACCATTCACCAAACATACAGGACCCTTTACCCCTACATGAAAAATCACATGGTTGCATAGTTACACTACATATTTTTAAAGACCATGTAATAATAAAAATTAAGTTTCATGTTTAGGTTTTATGGTTACTAAAAATCGTGTGCCAATCATGTGTCGTATGATGTTTCTCCAAACAAATGTGTTTTGAAAAAACCAAACTCCCAAAACCAAATCGAACATTCAATATGAATCAAGAACATTAATTTATATATAAAAACACATGTATGTGTTCCAATACTTAAAATTACATTCTGATTCTTAGATAAAAATTGTATCCCATCCACCAAATCAAAATCTCAGGTTACGTTGGAAATCTAACCCATCCGAAACATGAGATGTTACATCCTCCCTAACATAAAAAATCTCATATCTAAGAATTTATGTGGTGAAAATTAAAAATATTACCCCAATAACCTGGGTTTTGATATTCATATAAAATAGACACATTTTTTTAAAATCCCTAATGTTCCAATGAGAGTAATTTTATGAATATATTACTCAAGATACTAAAAATCAAGATAAAAATCCTAAATACTATCAAAATTATAAGTCAATGATTTGGAATATAATATTCTGGGGTTTCCTATGAGATAAGGATACATTTTATTTTAGTTTAAATACTTGTTTAAATCCTTCTGTAAGTTCCCAATGTAAAAAATGGAGTTTCAAGGGGAGTTCAATACTTGTACACATCCCAGAACACAACTCTTGGAGAAACATAGCAGGCCACATAGTTCGGGGAAACCATGCGATCTATGCCACATGGTCCGATGAAATTGTGAAAGGTATATATTGATTTAATGGGGATTTTACATGTTTCTTCAAACCATATATATAGAGGAAGAATAACTATGTAAGGATCCCATTAAAAGAGTGATGAGTTCGTGGTTGGCTCACAATTTGGACAACTATGCGGTTAAACTAAGGAGCCCAATATTTTGAGGAAAAACGTGTAAATTTTCCTTAAATTACGATTATAAACTAAATATATTTTATTTCTATTCCATTGGACATAAAATATTTGAGATTGATCTCTTTAAAAGAGAATATGTGGGATTTAACCCCATTTTTTCATCCAAACATAAATTCAAACACCGTCAGTCTCATTAGATTCACATCGATGAGTCATTAATTAATTTTGGGTCATTATTAATTTAGCATTGTATAGATGGAGTCATTTAGGTGTAAAGTAATATTACATATTTCGATTGTGTTCAACTATTCTTAATTTTTCTTTTTTATTTTTACTGAATCTAAAGCTCATACAATATGGGAACTCTAATACAGTTCCACGGTCAGAAGTCTATACCATTACATTGGGATTTGTGGGTTTATATTACCATTTTCCATTGTGGATAATGCTATAAATTCTAATGCTGTGTTTATAATAAGTTTAAAAATTCAAATTGATGAATTGGAACCTCTTAGGGGTGACCACTAGTTCTTTTGAGACTGTCAGATGTTTGTTTCCAAACTAGGACACCCATGGAGTGTGGGTTTGTTACCTACGTTACATTTTACAACCCATGGGGTGTTTATGTTCTTTCTTATTTTGAGGAAGAATTAATGAATTGAATTAAATTGACTATTTTATTAGCATATGGTTAACCTACCTTTCCATGTTTTAAGTGATGTGAAATGTTGAATTTATCGAATGGGGATTATAATGTTAGTGGGTAAACTCATGTAATGTAAATTAATGAGAATTGATATATGAGTTGATAAAATCATGGATTTTAAATTCTTGTGAATTGATAAATGGAATTAATTATGAATTATTGTTTAGGATGCCACTGATGTGCTACACCGTGTGTCATCATATCGGTAGGTAATTCCTTGGACCTGTAGACTCAATGGATTATGATTCCGTGGGATGCATTGGGCCTCACTAACCCTTATATCTGGTATGTTTGGGATAATAGTAGAAATAGTGTTTTGAAATTCACCTCAGACTCTAATTCAAGCCTAACCGAGTTTCCATCGAGATGATCCTAGGACTCAATGAGGATTCATTGTTTTATTGCACCTTTGATCTATCCTTGTGGGGTGTGACACTTTTGACTGCAATAATTGTAAAATGCCTAATTAGACGACATGAATGTGGTTAATTTTAGATATTGGTTATAAGGAATGGTTGTGGTTGATATGATATACTGTGTATACAGTGTGTTTTTGGTTCTTACTACTTTTTTACATTACTTCCTCCTTGTTATAAGAGTTTGAATCTTGTATTACTGGGAGCATTGTTTGGATAGACCTTTCAATTTACATATAAAATATATTCCATGGGGAAATGTTTAATTTATGATATACCTATTATATACATTACCCAATTATTAGCCTGTATTGCATAGCATGGACATATAATATACACAATTGGTTGTGTTCTTCTTGAATTTTATCTCACACCCTCTCTCTGGCCGTTGTTGGGTGCCCAGACATATTATATGGATAAAGGTACGGACCTGATAAATAACCCATTATTTGATGCATGAAATTTTTCTATGATTTGGACTATGGGAAGATAAGTCTAAGATGAGACTCATGATTCTTTCTAGGATTACTCTTTCAGTATTTTTGGTATATTGATAAATATATTATACATAATGATGTAAACCCAGTTGGGATGAATTATAGAAAATTGACATGTGTCACACAATTTTTTTATATGATTAAATCTACAATTTTAGGAGTTTTATTATTAGTTTACTATGTTGTTTCCCATTATTATACTGCTTTTGCTATGGCTGGTTGCTGGTCTTGTGCATGGTTTCTATTAGATATTCTTATATATTGTTGTTACTACTTCCTCTATTTTACAGATATGGTATTAAACCATGTTATACTCTATTAAATAAGATATTGTATCCTTATAAAAACAATATAGATCCTCACTTCAAGGTCAAATACTCTAGAATGTTAGGAGATGCGCTTGAGGCCATGTGACCCACCTGATCAGAGCACTAGACTGTGGAATCTAGGTCAGGACGTTAAAAAAATATATCAAAGGCCGTTATTTTCATTATATTTTGTGAAAATATAAAGGTATATGAATATATTGGAATTTGGTAATGATCTGTTCCAAGGAGTAGCAAACCCATATACATAAAAAATACAAAATTTTCTCATATGAAATTTCTTTTTCTAGATTTTGTGATTTTACAGTTGACTTGATTCTAGAATTGGGTGGTACAATTAAATTGTAATTTTATAATTGATATGATTGATAATTTTATTTCACTATAACATGATGATATGAGGGTATGAATTTCATGCATCATTTTTGAATCAACTTGAATTAAAACTACATGGCTTATGCCATGCCATATGGGGTGTATTTCTTGAATGCATGACACTATATTGTATGAAATTATTGTTATATTAACTATTCTGTTAGATATTATATGTAGTGTATTGAGAATTATGTTTGGTACTTAGACATACTACCATAAACTAATTTTTTATTTTTAATTAGGCTAAAATAGACACCCAAAGTAGTTATCTATATCTTGTTGAGTCATAGGCCATTGTTCTCACAGATCAGAATGTGTTATGGTATGGATTTAGAGGAAAATATATTTTAGTTAATGAGGTGTATGGGGCCATATGGATTGAAAGTGTAACACCATTTTTCCATCCATTAAAATATGAAATATGAAATAAACGTGGTTAGGAATGGAAATAAAACCTCCTGAAACAGATAAAATGAAGTAGACCTAGATTTTGAGTGGGAATTAGGGAGTGTCTTGAGTTATGTATGTAACAATTTCATTTTAAATTCATAGAATTAGGAGAAGGAAATTTAGTATGATCTATTTATAAGAAGTTTTTGACATTTACTACAATTCTGTGGATAGATATTTTGACATTGATATTTACAAAGGTGTTTGTTTGGCATTGAGGATATATTCCACCATGAAGACCTCAGGTAGTGCGCTAGGAGGGTGGTGACATTCACAATTAGGAGGTTTTGGTCCATGATCTACTAATGGATCCACCAATAGTTCAAAATACAATAAAAATTTTTGTATCAGACAGAGGATCTGAGGAAAAATTCCATGAGTGGTTTTTCCGATATATATAGACTTTTCATGGAGCACTACAACCTGCATTGTCCATGGATGACAAGATGCAAGTGTTCTAGTAACAGAATCATCACATGTTTTTATGGGATGGATGTCCACAACATTCTAACTTATAGATTTAGACAATATTATTGATCATTGAGAATCAAGAGACACCTCTAAAGAGGACAGTACAGCTCACAACTTATATGATTTAGGGAGAAGACATGTTCTGGTGGGATGTATAGATTATGGCTAACAGGATACAAGATATGATTTTGGATGATTTTAAAAATGGTGTGTATTTATACTTATGCCTCGAGTCTCTAATTTCATATAGGGATGGGGAGGTCTTGCATTTGGATTATAGAACTACTAAAATTATGGAGTATTCAACTCACTTTATAGCACTTTAATTTTTTTCAGTGTCATAACTTGCTTGTAAGATATTGGAGATGTGTTGTTCTGAAGAAGGTCTTTGACATGGAGTTCCATCTTTGGTCAACATGTTCTGGTTGAAAACAATAAATAAGATAGAAAATCAATTGCTCATTATATAGTGGAACATGAAAGAATTTATGATTGTAGAGTAGAGAAGTTCCCCTTCCCAACACATTATTTGGACTTACAATGGTATGATGTGATGTTTTGAGGCTTCCCATGTGATGAGTACCATCATGGATGTGATTACTAGAAGAATGGTTTTCTGTAATCAGTGTTGTAGATAGGGACACATGAGGAATAATTTAAATTGTGACCAAGTCAAGTGCTATCCTGGTGGTATGATGGGCCACATGGAATGCTCTCTTAGGAATTTCCCTCTATCAGTTAGTGGAATTAGGTCATGTCTAACTCCAGGTTCAGGAGTGGGTTTCAAAAATCATTTTCATGTTGGGTTCTGGAGAAATAATGGTCAATCAAGATGAGTTGGTGGTCATGTTTAAGGTATCTAGACACCAGTTTTACCTAGACAGTAGAGTGGTGTTGTTCTAGGTAGTAAGGATATGTCACAGGGCTGCATTTCAAGCCATATATAATATATATAAGATACTTATGAGGATAAAATCACTAAGATATCAATGGTGAGAGGTACCATCATACTATCCAATACTATAGTATCTAATTTTTGAAACATTTTAAAAACATAGATTCATATATGTACATATTGGGGAGAGCATTCAGACCTATTATTTAGTTTTCTTGTCGGAGAAGTGAAACATGACACTCCATTGATGATCAGAAAGGAGACTGCACACCAATGATGGGATTAACCATATGGTTGATGAGCATCTCTTTATTTGAAATCTTTTTTCCCTAATTATTACCAGGTTTTAAGTCTTACCCTGATTGGAATGGCTAGTTTCTAACCAATCATAAGTTGATTGGTATCACCAGAGGGAGATATCTTAATTAAAAAATGGTGAAGGTGATTTTCACAAGGTTGAATGAGATGTCTTGGAAAGCCAAGTTAGACCAGAGCATCATGGGTTGGGTGGGATGAAAACCCATATTTCCAGATTATATATCTATGATCAAGGCGCATGTTAGGTAGAATTCTATATAGTGGTTGATCATTTCAAGGATGTTTTTCCAAACTACTTTTATGGTTTCCCTTCCAAGAGATATGTGTAGTTCTCCACAAAGAAGGTTCCAAGATGTGCATTGGAATCAATTCTTCATTATAGGATGGTTACTATATTGTAATAGTATTTAAACAGATAGTTATGGAATTTATGGAAAACATGTCTTATTCGACCCATTAATTCTCCATTTGATTTTACAATTCTTTTTTTGTGAAATAGATAGAAGTTAACCTTAAGTATGTGTGTGGATTACTAAAAATTAAACCAGATGAATGTTAGGAACCAATATCTCAATCCACATATAATTGATCATTTTAACTAGATTTTTGGAGCCCATGTGTTCTATAAAATTAATTTAAGATCTAGATATTATTAGGTCAGTGTTCAATATGCAGACATACCTTATACAACATTTCCTAGTAGGTATGGTCTATTTGAGTATCTGGTAATGCCATTGAGTCACATGAATTCACCACCAAATTTAATGGAACTAAAGAACAGAGTTTTCCAGCCTTATCTGGTATTGTTTATGTTTTATTTCATGGATGATATTTTTATTTATTCTCATAAATTACATGACTATTCTAGACATATTTATAATTTTTTGGATACACTGAGAGAGAATTATTTATATTATCAGCTCAGAAAGTGCCAATTCTAGGTGGATAAGATTCGCTTCTTGGGTAATATTATCATTGAGACCAAAGTATCAATCTTCCAAGAGAAGGTTATATCTATAGTTTTCAAATAGAATACCATGAATATATTTTACATATTGTGTTTTTTGTGGATGGAATAATACTATAGTAATTTCATAAAACAATTCTCTCACAAATTAGAGCTATTGGATATCTTGACTAAGAAGGGTGTGAAGTTTGTATAGAAATAAAATTGTTAGATAACCATTATGGTGTTGAATGGGAGATTTAATTTAGTTTCATTACAGATTATACTAGAAAAGGGAAGAGTCCACACTATGTATTAAAAAAATTCAGGTATCTGGCCATTATCATGTCTGATATGTTAGGATAGATCCGTGGTGTATAGGTCTCATCATTCTAAGAAACATGAGAAGAATCACCTAGCACATGATCTTGAATTGGATGTATTTATTCATTATTTTAATAGTTGGAGACACTATTTAGTTAGATAGAGTATTGTGGTGTAAATGGAACACAACATGCTCCAGTATAAATACACATTGCATGATCTAAATATGAGGTAGTGAGGGTAGTTTGAATACATATAGTCATTCTACATTGAGCTTTCCTATATTCTAGGAAAGGGAAATTATGTGGAAAATTCACTAAGTAGAAGGAATTAGATATAGTCGTTTCAATAGGACATTAGTGAGCGGAATCGTGTTGATATATTCTCTAAGATTCACATGGATGTTTGGGACAATCATGGAAAGAATTTTATTTTATCCATTACTGTGATATCTAACGTTTTGGGTAGAGCGAATATGAGAAAGCAATCAGATTATTAGGGACTGTTCATCTGGGAGAGTGTGGAAAGTGAGTACCCACCTCCTTGTTTTAATGTAAGAGATGATGAAATTCGATGTATCCATAGTCAGGTTTTGGTTTCAGTGGACATATGCAAGGATATGATGTAGGAGATTCATGCCTTAGTTTGGGTAGTGCATCCCGAAAATACAAAGATGTGTCACGACTTGTGCTATTCATACTGGTGGATGGGGATGAAGTGGGAGATAACTGGTTCTGTTGAGAGGTGTTCCACCTCTTAGTAGGTGAAGTTGAACCATCAGCCACCATCCGAAATGTTATAGCACCTACCAATTCCAATGTGTAAATGGGATAATGTCACGATGGATTTCGTGACTGGTTTTCTGAGGGTGCGTCATGGTAGATATGTTGTGAGGGTTGTTTTTTAAATTATCACAATTTTTTCTCACTTACAATCTATTAGAGAGAAATTTGTTATATATGTTATTGGGAAGTTGTATATTTTTGATATTTCCTACCTTCACAAGGACTATCATATTATCATCTCAGATCGGGATGCATGGTTTTCATCATATTTCTTGAAAGAGTTTGTATAGGGTCCATGTGCTCATAGGTTCTTTTGAGAATGTATTACCACCCTTAGACTGTTGTCTAGATAGGGCCTATGATATAGGTTCTTGGTGACATTCTTTTAGCATGAGTCCCGGATTTTGGGGGATCATGGGAGTGTCAAGTACCCATTGAATATTCTAAATATAACAATAGTTATCATGCCTATATACATATGCACCCTTATGATACTTTGTGTGGTTGTCCACTCTGATCTCCCTTATTCTGTTTAGAGGGATGTGATGTATATTTACTAGGACCATGTATCATGCATAAGACTTCTAAGTTGGTTCAGTAGATCCAAAAGTGGTTGACTACTGAAAAATATGAACAGAAATATTATGCCAATCACCATCAATGACATCTAGAGTTCAAGGCCACATATTGAGTCTTTTTTACACGTGATAATGAGACTAAAAAAAGAGACGGACTAAAATACATGTTAATATTTCACTATGATATGTTGATCCACTCGATATTCTAGAAAGAATTGAGCCAGTATCCTAACGGTTGTAGTTTCCTCAGATTTATAGATCTAGGAAAGACATCTTCCGCATATCTTATCTATGATTTTATCATTAAGTACAACCTCATTATTTTTAGTATGAAGAGGTTGAGTTATAGTAATCTGATTCCCTCGAGGTACATTTTATTCGTATCATTGACATGTGCCCAATGGTTATTGTAGGATGATATGTTACTATAGTATGAGTGTTATGGAAGAACAAAAATTTATAGGATGAGACCTAGGCATGGGAGGCAGATGTACGTGATGAGTGGACATTTTTCTCTTAGCTGATTCATGACTACAATTGGGAGAGAAATTAGGGGATGGATTTATTTAATGATGGAAGATAAAAAGAACCCATGATTTCTTAAGAGATTCAAATCACATTAATTTTAGTTTAAATTCTTGTTTGTAGAATTTTGTGAGATCCTAATGTGATTGTGGAAGTTTTGGGTCTATCATAGGATTATTTTAATCCTAGAACACAACTCTTGGCAAAAAACATGTGGGCCACACTATTAGTTTAAACCATGAAACACATGATGTATAGTTTGATGAATCCATGTGAGGTCTGGATAGAGAGAAATAGGATCGTACACAGGTTTTCAATTTTTTTGGATAGAGTCACACTAACATTTTGAGGTTCCCATTATATTAGTGAAGGTAATATGATTGGACCATGTTTAGGCCATCCATATATCATATAAGTTTTACGGGAAATGAAAAAATATCACAAGAATTATGTCTAAAACCAAAATATATCCTCATTTATTTTCTATATGGATGAACTTATGTGAGGGAGATCGCTTCAAAATCCTATGTATAAGGTTTTGTCATATTTCTCTGTCTAAAATCAGATTATTATTTTGTCGGTCTACTTGGATTATCAGCGGATAGTTCTTTATTAATTTTGATTCATTATTAGTTTAACTTGGTATTTATAGAGTTAATTAGGTGCATGATAATATGCCATATTTTTTGGTTATTCATCCATTCTGTGTTTTTTTATTTAGATCCAAACCAAAGATGATACTAGATGATCACTCAACTAAAAACATGTATTAGGTAGTCTATAACATTACCTTAGAGATTGGTTATTTATGTGTTGTGATTCCATTTTTCAGTGAGTTGTAATTTTCAATAGAATCCTTATAATTAATAGAATAATTTATATTTATGTATTGATCCTATAGGGGATTCCAACTAGTTCTTTCATGATAATTGGAGGTTTTTTCCCCAACCTAGGCACCCATTGAGCACACCTTTTATATCTATAATTCTTTATTCAACCCATGGGGTGTGTGTGATTTCCTATTTAGGGGAATCCTTAATGAAATGAATTGAATTTGTCGAGATTATTCATAAATGAGTTTTATACCTTTTAATATTATACATGATGTTATCTATTTAATTACTTGAATGAGAATTATTATATGAGTGGGTAAACTCATGGAATATATTTGAATAGGAATTGATATATGAGTGAGTAAACTCATTGATTTTGAATGCTTTTGAATTGATAAATGGAATGAATGATGAATTATTTTATACAAATCCATGGGTGTGCTACACCATCGGTCATGATAGCGGTGGGGAATATCCTAGACCTACATTCTACATGGATTAGGATTCTATGGGATTCCTTGAGCCTTGCGACCCCATGGATCCAGTTTGTTTGGGATCACAATGTGGATAATCTTTTTACATGATCCATGGATTCCAATTCAATGCTAAAAAAGATTCCATTGAGATGATCCTGAGATTTTATGAGGATTAATTGGTTTATTACACCTAGGATCCAGCCCCATGAGGTCTGAAACTTCTGATTATATGGACCAACTATAGTAATTATGAAATGATTGATTATATATCATGGTCATGGTTGATATGAGATAAAGGTTATAAATTCTTGAAATGGTTGAGACGATATAATTTTTATTTGGAATGGGGTGGTTCTTACTTTTGTTTACTTTACCACTACCTTGTTATAGGAGCTTGAACCTTATCTTACAAGGATCCTTTTTTGGATAGAACATCCACTTTACATGTACAACATATTCCATGGTAACTTGTTTCATTTATAATATACCTATGATATATATTTCATAATTATTATCTTGTATTTCATAGCTTGGACTTGTTAGAGACACCATTGGAGGTATCCTACTATTATTTTAACTAAAAAAATGTCTCATGCCTCCATTGGGTACCCGGTCATATTATATGGATGTAGGTAAGGATTAGGGAAGGCATCCATAGTTTCATGTTTGATATTATGATTTGTTTAGGATAATGGAAGCATATAACAATGCTGAGGTCTGTGATTCTAGCAGGGGTTTAAATATTGGTCTTTTCGGAATTTTGTAACATGTATTATACTACTTACAATATAAAATTTATGGATGATTTTTAGAGACATGACATATATAATATTCTTTTTGTGTATGATTATGTTTCTAGTTATTCTTAGCTTGAGTTGTTATCCATTTATATACTATTTCTGCTATACAGGTTACTGGTCCGGTGTATGGTGTCAATTCCTACCATTTACACATTTTTCTTATGTCTTAGGCTATTTTACTGAAATTGTATTCTTATAAGTTACACTTTGGTAACAGGGGAATATTCTCTCCATAGACACACCATAGGCTTGCTCTACTAGTCAGCAGCCTATGGTGTTCACGGAGACATGCTTGAGGTCATGTTACCCATTAGATCGGGGAATCAGATAGTAGAATCCAATTCAGGACATTACAAGACACACCCCTATAACATGAGTCATGATCACATCATCAAATCTAAAAAATCCTTTGGTATTCCATTTTATTGGTTTATCAATAAATTTATATTTCTATGCCATAGAAATTACACTATTGAAATTTCTAATTGAAGCACATCCTTATTGTCATAAAGATGACCATGAAACAATTCATAATTTTATTGAACAATTTAATTATTATTGAGTATTTTTAACTAAAGAGTTTCATTTTTCCCTTAAAAATACTTGACTAACCTTTACACTGAAATCATGTGTGATCACCAAAGTTCATAATAAAATGCTGGTGGCATCTCCTGGCTAATCCAAATTCTGTTCGAATTTGTTACTAAATCATTGCAAGACATAGGTACTTTTGCGATCTAGTATCTTATGGTCATCACATTCAAACCATAAATGAATATTGAACATAAGTACAAGGTAATCTAATTAACAACTAGAGTTCAAAGAGCTCATTTATGATAGTCAGTACTATAGTGTATAGAGGTGGAACATCAATAAATAAATAAGACATCCACACATCAAACCCAAAACCTATACCTAGGTGGCCTCTCACCTAGTTGGCGTGTAAAATAATAGGCTACATTCCATGAGTCCATGAATGGAATTGTTACTCAGTAATTTATGTGTCACTTAGGATAGACCATTTCAATATAGATATCCATGTTCATGAAAATATTCTAGCATAATGACTATAATATTTCCATGAATTTACCAAGAAATATCCTCATGAATTGTTTTATATATATTCACTTGAAAATAGATAGGACTTTCTAATGATTGGTCCAACACTCACATGAGGGTTACCCTCTAGAAGAATATGGTGAGAATCTGCACGATGAGGATCTCTAAAAATCACTGCTTAAGCATAACTCCCAAGGAGTCTATCATTATAACCAAGTGTATTTTTTTAATTAGTATTCTTTTCATGTAGATGAAATACTGTTAGAGTACTTATAATTATTTCCAGATATTGGGAATGATTAAAACTAGACTAAGAGTACACCACGATACAACACATTTCCCAATACTATCCACCTATATGAATAACCAATAATTCATTGATAATTTTCATGATAGTTATGTATAAATATTCAAAGACACATTTCACCAAAAAGGGTATATTTACCTTGAATTCCCCCTCATATTTAAAATGAATCAAAGAAAATAGTCTCTTTTCACATTCACAATTGATCATCGATGCATATATAAATCCACTCAAGACTAACCTATTTAAGAGATGTCCATGTTAAGAACTAACATCTTTGTTAAGGGTCAAATCAAATTACATTAGATCCAATGGTAACTATGATCATTTAAAAACAACCACTGAAGTCCAAATCTAACTCTTAGTATGAATTAATTTTTGTGTACTCAACCATCCACCTCACCATGATGGTTCCCTATAAGAACATACATGCTACCAATCCTCCGATCCCATGGATTTTTTATTCATACCAATCCTAAATACATCATCTATAATCTTTTTATACTCACACGTGAGTTTTAAAACTCATCATCACATACAAAACTCAAAATCAGGATTATACCAACTCAAAATATTATCTATGTGGTTATGACCATTTCTAATTGGTTTATAACAGTCACATTCCCTTTACATGGATTGAAACACATTCCAGAATTGTCAAAAAATGCCCCACCATAAGAGGTTCCTAAGAATATTTTTACTCAAAATAGGAACTTGTCCCATGGAGCATTCAATACAACCACTGATCAAGACTCCTAAATGTGACCCTCATGTATATTCCAAGCACTAAAATGAGTGTAGAGGAACCATCCACTTATCTGAAGACTAAAGAAGGTTCAATATTAGATAGACAAAAAATTATCACCCCCAGTAGCATTCATGGATTTCATCAGCTTCTAGAATAAAAGAAAAACTAACCTAAATTTATAGTGTCATCACACTCAGTCATTTTTGTAACATCATCTTGAATCACTAGGGAAAATCATCTTTTGATTACCAGTTCGATGTTACAACACCCATAATGATCTCTCAACACCCAATTAACTCTACCACAGTTATGTACAATGAACATATCCCTCATGTTATAATGTCTATTTCCTTGAAATTGTGAAACCACATGGTTTAATGTATTATGGAATATTATTTCTCAACAATATATCATTTAATACATCAATTTTTATCTTGGAAGAAACTATGTGTAATAAATTTTGTTACTAATATATATAAACATGATAATAGGTTCTACACATTCCTAACATGTTATATCAACATAGTTTCATGTTTTCTATACAACTATTAGTTGGTTATTGACTCTTGATTCTTAAACCATCAAAAAAATAATAAAGGTAATAAGACCAATAATATAGCTGACCATGACTGAGGTATGTCTAAGACACTGAACTAGAGAATTACACGATGCTTACATACCTCATGAGGATTAGTTTACCAAATGTCCACCCGCATACTTGGGGGTTTTATCCCATAAATTATAGTAAAACGTGTGACAAATGACACTCATATGTTTCCTCATGCATGAAAATAGTCATAAACATTTGACAAAGATTTTACATCTGAGGGATCTAACAAAAATATTATCTCATATGTTAGCATAAGGAATTTAATTTTAATCTAATTTCATGATTAAAATTCCATGATCCCCAATAATCTATCATCAATGTTCATGAAATAGAATAAGACAATGAGAAATGATCACATTTCCATTCCAAGGAAACTAGTAAGAAAACATTTAAAATGGACCCATACATGAGGGTCCATAATATAAAAACCAATAATAGGTTTCAATTTAATGAATTTATTCAAACCCTATTTTTCTCATAATATATGGAATCTCGTATATAAGGTATATAAACAGATAGTTATAATGAAAAATTGTATTAATAACATTATTTAGTTGACCCCATGAATCATTTGGAAAACCAAAATATAATTTCATTTTTAAATACCATTTGTTCACCCTGAAGTTTTTAAAAAATTCACTGTTAAATAAAATGCAAAATATATTATATAAGTACAAACAAAATATAGATTTTATTTTTCATTTAAATTAAATAAAGGCTCCTGTAATTGGGTTTTAAAAACATCCAACGATCATTATCATTTAAATGGGAACATTTTAGCAAGACTCCACCAGACATTTAGATTTTAAATTGTATAAGTGACTATTTATTGTTCAAATAAAAATCTTGAATTTCCTATAAGAATACCCCAATGGGGCTAATTATGAATTAATATTAACAAAAATGTGAGATATGAGGGTAACATCATTCTAACATAGGTATATTTAAGTGCAACCCAACAGAGCTTGATTTATTAATTATTAATTACACCATTTGTGGGTTTAACATATAATCACATCATGTCAAGTTTGAGCTACATGGGTTCAGTATAGTTTATCTGATAGTCATACCATTCTAAAAATCATCTACAATGGTTGGGCCATGCATATATGGATCTAGTCATATGTGTCTTCATTACCAATTTATAGAGGCAAAATTCATTATATATATACACAATGGTTTTGTTTGATGTATTACCATTACTGAGTTATAAAGGATGTAGCCTTTATATTGTATAATTGGCATTAATTTAACTATAAATATATATTTTCCTTTAGTCTCATAATATTACATGTTCATTTATGATGGTTTGATTATATAGTTCACCACCACTAATTTATAATGTCCTTAACACTTTATAAATTGTGAAATTGGAATCTATTTAATCACAACCACTGATGAATTAGCCTAATAAACCAAGGGTCTATGGCTCAAGCATAACATAATTTTTTAATTAAGGTTCCTCCATCACTCAATATGGTAGAACCCCATTTAGGTTTTTGTAGACACATTAATAACTATTCATATATCATAATTATAATATCGTATGATATGAAAGAAGAATGAATAAAAGTAAGCATTAAAAACTACTACATAAGCATAGAATAGATGAATACATAGAAAAAATTATCGAATATGGTTATATAGATAAGAATTATAAACATTAACAGGTTATGTTATATCAAAATCCATTCTTAATAATTAAACAAGGTATATTAAAAAATTATGAGGCAATCACGAAATGTAATCTTCATGTCCTGATATAGGCAATGAATGTGAATCTATGTGTGCCTAAGATGATTCATGTAATAATACATCCTTTCCAATCCAGTCCAATGGTAAAAATACAAAAATAAGTATGTAATGAAACTACAACAAATAACTCAAGGTGAAATAATAATCAACTATAATAACGAACTACATGAAAAATTGTCTCATCTCTAAAACAATGATCTTCCCCCCGGCATGGGTTGGCCAGACCCAAACACAATCTACTTAAAAATTTTCGATAGGCACTAGTCTTTTAAATACCATCCAAAATTGAAATATAAAGGAAGACATACCCTCTAATACCACTTGTAATGTCCCATCCCATGGGCCAAAAAATGGTTCTTGACACAATTGACTATTTGGCCTCAAGCACACCACCATGTATGCTAGAGTCTACCGACTAGAATCGAGGGTCAAATGGTTGTATAATAGTGGGACTATACCCACGAGATCAATAATGAATACAAAATAAGAATATATAAAACAATTTTAGTGGATGTGAATAATCTCAATAACAATAAATGAACAAAAACAGAAATAATATCATATATAAATGATGATAATGAGATTTTGTACAAAAAGGGTGCATACATACCAAAGAAATCCTAGTATAAAAAATTACATAGAACGAAAAGAACTAAACACCACTAGTATCTCCAGCACTAGACTCTTCCTATACTCCCATACTCCATCCGAGAATATAAGATCAATCATCTAAATCTAGGCACTATCATTAATCAATACCTATAGACATGATGTGTTTCATGGTACATAAAGGTATCCATAATATGGTGTTATTAAAACTCAGTTTTCCTCCACTGACACAGTCTATCGAAATCTAGTCCATCAATATATAATAAATATGTTTTTAGGTACAATAATTTGAAGATTTAATAATAAATTTAATCAATTTGTCTCAGGTTTCTCGAAGGACACATGTCTGACCGTACATGATTCAACATAAGCTAGAATGTCACTGATCATTTGACATCATGTATATATATGTATTTATCTGATCTCATATTTGAAAAGATATGCCTGCATCAATGAGGATCTGAGGCATAGGGACAACACATCCACATAATAATATTATATAAGGGCCTCAAATTTTAAATATGGGACACCGTGCCAAATGATTTCAAATAGATGATAATGGCTTCAATGCTCAATGTGTATCCATGAAATAATAGAGGAATTTATGCCTATAGATCCCAAATACATGATAAGAGATTCCATACCCGATGAGTATCAATAATATAATGGGGGATTCCATGACCACATATTACCAGTGAAATGATAATGTATACCATTACCATCAATCTCATACGAATAATATGGGACATCATTACCAATAGTTCTATATGAAGGTTAATGGACATCATGCACAATATCTCACCTCTAGGTAGTGTGATATTTCAGGTAGATAACTTCCCATAATCATGTTTTCGTAATGAATATGGCCTTATAATAATAATACTACTACTACTAAATTCCTTAATGAAATGCATTAACAAAATCCAAGGGATTGTTTTCGAATTATTTAATGTAACAAGCCTGAATTTTATCAATGGATGTTCCCTTATTATAAATATGTAATGTAGTATAATGAACACTCATAAAATAGTGAAAACTATAAAAAATTATTCTCATAAATGAATAATGATACATTAGTCATAAACTATCCAATAATATTTCCAAATATTACAATGTGACAATTAATTGAAAATTAGATAATAATAATAGTATAATATAGATTTTGTTGATTCACCAGAATGACTACCCACATGAAAAATATTTATAAATAAAACATAATGTTACTAATAAAATATCCATGTTGAAAATGAATGTATATTTAAATTTGATATAAAATATAAGTTAAAGAAAATTTAATGGAACAATTGATATGTATAGGAATTAGGGAACCTATATGATATTTATAAATATGATTGTTGTAATACTAACCTAAAAATTTGAATAGTTACTTGACCATTGGAATAGTAATCTGATTATTTGGAATAATAATATGACCATTAAAATAGTAACATAATCTATAGAAATGTAAAATAATATTTATTTGTCTTATGAAATGTAAATATTATATATTTATATCATAGTACAAGTAGATAAATGTTTTAAAAATGACATATTTAGTGTTCTTTTTTTTTGTTAAAAGTCAATTTTTTATTTACATTTTTGTAATGTAATTAACGATTTATTGGAAAATTTATTTTCATAAGATGGATTCATCAATTTAAATTATGTTTTAGTATAATTATAAGATAATTATATGATACCAAATGTAAATTTTCAAAGGTTTATAAAAGCTATTATCATATTAAAATATGTATTTCTTGAATAAATGATGATTTTATTAAAACATTAAATTTCTCATATTAGTAATTTTTTTCTTAAAATCTATTCAACTTATTAAATATAGATGTAAAAAAAATTTTAAGGTGATTTCCCTGTATTTTTATAAAATAGTTTTCATTTCTCAGAATAGAGAAATATATTAATTTACAGTACTTGACATTATATGAGAAATGGATGAATTTTTGAGTCATGGATGATTTAATAAGACATTATTTTAAACTCAAATATAACTTTTACTATATATAGTTACATTAATCGACCCTATTGTCAATCTATATCCAAAATAATAAACTAATTAATATAATAAAAAAACTCCCCTCTCCTCCTCTTATAAATTCCACCATTAAACACCACTTCTCCTCACACCTACAATAGAATGAATCTTTGAAAATATCTTTAAAGTAATTTTTTATCCTATCTCCCAACATCTTAGTGCTTTTAGTGTCAAAAAAATACTAATTCCACATTCCATAATGGGTCTATCAAGGAGGTGATATTAAAGATGTAACGTTCTCAGACTACCTCTTTTAGTTTATTTTCTTCTTCGAATTTACCCTCACCATCTATATAAAAAATACTATTATAATTCTATAATCTTGTGTATATTATAATTTTATATTTCTGATGGAATCTTATTTTTCACCCAATTTATAATGTCATCTTATTAAAATAAAAAAGAAACCATTTTCCATATAATGTCGGTTAACCACAATCATGGATGATGTGTTTTCATTTTATTCCAATTCATTATTAAATGGTTTATATTAAATTATAAATGTATATAATCAACTAATTATGTTTATTAGATGTGGTTTTTGTTTCTAGAATGAGTGTATGGACATAACATTAAATAAAACGGAACTATTTTGATATGGTATAAAAAACTACCATAATAAACTAAACAATTATCATTAACGCTTAATCAAATAAAACATCCAATGGTTAAAAAAAGGAAATATGGGACCATTTAAACTTATTTAAGTACATTAATTCCATTTCATTTCACATCTAGAGAATTATTCCAATTTTATAATAACTTCCATAATAATACACATGTGAATAGATAAAGAAATCCTGAAACAAACACTCCAAGAATAACGAAATTTAACATTATAACTCATAGAAATTGAATAAATGAAAATAATAGAATTAAATAAATCAAATATATGTGTAAGTGGTTATGAATTAAGTAATTAATGAATATAATTTAATTATCCATGATATTAAGTGCATGTTCATAATTGATTCTAACATAAGGTAAGGGATCTCTCTGAAGCTCCATATTTCCTTTAGGTAACACATTTTTTCATTTTGCCTCAATTTATCTCTTCATTATTGATATATAATTTTACTAAATATAAAATATAGGTTTCAAAAATATATATATCAAAAATTATATTTATTTAATGGATTAGTACATGTTTTGAAAGGTTACCTTCTCAATTCCTCTCAATAAGAAAACCTTATTAAGGTGAAATTTTATGTTTCCTACCAATTTTCAAGTACAATCCATAAATTTTTCTAAGCCAACCATATTTTCTAAAATAAGTAATTTTATCATTATTAATTGTTTTAGTTTATTTATGGTTTTATGGAAACATTAATGTTTTTATCCTTTTTATGCACTCATTATTCTTTACCCTAAAAACATTCTTAAGTGGAATATTTCAAGAGTTGAAAAAACCACTATTTTTTATTTTTTTCACTTTAATTGGACATTTTTAGTCATGAAATATTTTTATTCATCACATATTAATGATTATTAGTGATATAAATTATTTATTTTATTAATATCATTATGATACACCCTTTAATTATTCCTTATGACATGATTACAAAACTCATTTCCTTCCCTAGGAAACCCTTATGTTTATTCAACATGTTTGATTTTTTTATGTGGAACACATTTTCCTATACATGTTTTATGGGTTTTCCTAGATATCTAGCAAATAAATTTTTTATGTTATTTCCCAATACATGTTATGTATGACATTCACGAGTAATTATAATCCATTATGGGGCTCCATTCACAATGTGATATCATCTTGGAAGTGAACATTGACTCATGTCTATGTCAGGGTATATGTTGCTTCCAGTTTTCTATAATTACATAATAATATGATTATATGTTCTATACCTAATGCCTCAAAATGTTTATTCCAGATCCAGGACTTTTATGTTATCCCCTTATTCCTTCAGACTCATGTGATATATTTCATTTTCATGTCTCTTATATTACTAGGATTTTTTGCTCATCCCTTTTGTCTATGTATTCCCCTGGTTATACATTTTAGTTTTAGGATATAAAATGGATTATGGATATCACAATGGAGATTAATAAAAATATGTTTTATTCTAGATTCATTTTTTCTAATTATGTACCTAAAATTAATAATATTGGTTGTTTTGATTTTATTTGTATTTAATTAATAATTATGCTTAAAATCATATAATAGTATGTGTAAAAGGCTAGGCCCACAATTTACAGTTTATAGGGTGGTCTATCTATTTTGGTGTATTAGTATTAGGAAAAGTTTTTAAGACCCATTGGTATAGTTCTATCACTATGGGTGATCTAGATTGAAATATATGGAATCATAGGTTTAGATACAATTTTCAATTATATGTTTTTCCTTATAACATCGAAATTTGATTTTTATACTTCCATTATCTATGTATTCAAAGACGTGCTTATTATTTTTCATTTCTTATGTTAATATAGGTAAAATGGAGAATCCATTCTAAAAAACAACGTGATAGGAAATGTGATGACTTCTCTAATGAGATGCCAAATTTCATGGTAGTGAGAGCTCAAAAAATTATGAAAGTATTGGATCTACTGGATTTTGTTATAAATAATAACATGAGTCATGTGAAACACCATTAATCTCCTAATAAATATATAGTTGGAGTAGAATCCTTAATGAGACAATGGCCTCCTACCATATGTGTATATTCTGGTCCCCTCATCATTGAATAATGGGTTTTCTCTATTGAGAAGATATTATCTTCTTTCCAATGCTCAAATGAAGAGAAATTAATGCTATTGGTCTATTATTTTAATGTGGAAGATAACCAGTGGTGTAAAATTATCATGAATATGTTTTCTAAATTGTAAATTGATTCTATGTAATGGGAATTATTCAATAATTTTTTTAATAAATATTTATGCCTAAGTATATATCTTACGATGGTGAGGCTGTTCCTTGGAATGAAGAAAAAAAGTGATGAGTCTATCGGGGAATATGAGAAAAAATTTACAATGATTTCATGATAAACCTTTGATATTTTCATGAAATCTAAAATCATGGTGGATTATTTCATTAGTTGATTATATCCAAGTCTACAAAAATCATTTGCGATTCGAAACATTGATAAATAGGGGAAGATTGTCCATTTTTCTGTCAAGGTTGATATAGAGATTGGTAACTCTCAGTGATTTCATGGGATCAAAGATACAAAAAAATATAAAATTGAGTTTAATATGTAAATATCAAAAAATAAATTCAATAGAGGAAATAAAAACCAACATTCCACATGTCCAATGTATGTTAAGAAGAATCCTATGAACATTATAAAGGGAACTAGCTGATTATTCAATTATGGAAAATGTGGAAATAGTTTTAATCATTTTCGATTAGATACGAAGAATCTGACTAATAAGGAATAAGAGAGTATTTTTGAGATAAATATTCATCCTCTTTATTGTATTAAACTATAAGAAACACGAGGATTTTTTATCCAATAACCTATGCCAATGGTTGTTGGAGATAATAAATGACAACATCCTCCAATGTAGTAAGGAAGGGAATATGATATCACTGCTCCTAAGGTGGATCCTAATAATGATATTGTAACAAGCATGATGGTTATTAATTAAATAATAAAATACAAACATTTTTATTCTATTTCTACACATTCTTTAATATATTCTATGTTTAGTATAACTATTCATGTACCACCTAAAAACAACAAAAAATGGGGAAGTTATTCAACACAAGGTATATAACACTTCCCCAATCATTGTTGATGGATCTAACCTCCCATAAAATATCCAATTACTTACTTTGGTGGATTTTGAAGCTATATTGGGTTTGGATTGACTATCTTTATATAAATACAAATCCTATTGTTGGGAAAGGGAGATCATTGTCACATATGAAAGAAATCCTCCGATTCTATAAAAATGTAAGGGGCAGATTAACAACCATTTTTAGTATTATTCCCAAGAAAGGATTCTATTTCATTATTATAATGTATATCTTTCTCAATGTTTTAAAAATATGTATAGGGTCATTCATGATGAGATTACCATAGTGAGGGACTACACCAATGTGTTTCATAAAGAATTTCTTAGTCTTACTTCAGACCAAGAGGTTGATTTCTAAATTGAAAGTATACATAGATATCTTCCCAAATCAAATATTACATACTATATAGACACCAATGAGTTGATAAAGTAAAGAAGTATTTATAAGAAAATACAAAAAGGGTTTTATATTCCCAAGTTCCACACCACGGGTTGTGACGGTCCTCTTCACCAAAAATATTTATGGATCAAAGTAACTATGCATTGATTATCAAGAGAACATTAAAATCAAGATGAAGAAAATGTTTCCCTTTTCAAATATAGATGAATTGGTCAATCAACTATGTGGGGCCAAGAATTTATATATGGTGGAACATTGGTGGGGTTATCAAAAATTAATATTTAATTAGGATGATATTCTCAAGAATGTATTTGGAATGACGTATGAACACTATGAGTTTATAGTGATGACATTAGGACCCACTAATTCTCCAGATATATTAATACACATAATTAATAGATTCATTAGATATTACCTAGAAATATTTTCGGTAGTATTTAATGATGATATTATGATATACTTCAATCGAGAGGAAGATCATGATTATCATTTTAGTACTCTCATAAAGACATTACGAATGGAGAAATCAAATGAAAATTAAATTAAATGTAAGTTATGGATAGAGGAAGTATCATTATTTGGGAATGTTATCACTATCAAAAGGATTTTAGTGGACCCTTCTAAGACATATTAAATTCAGTAGCGACCCAATAAATATAATTTCCCAATAAGGGTTCCAAAAATTGATTCCCCAATCTAGTTCACCACATGACCTTAGGTGCACGTCCCTAGATGTCGTAGGCTACTAACTATAAGTGAGGGTATAATATATAACATAGGGAGACTATAACCACTTTATAATTTTTTTAAAAAGTGTAAATTAATATGTAATTCCACCAATAAAATTAAATAATCTATAATAAATAAGAAACAAGGATAAATCAAAAATAGGGAAAAATGAAAAAAAACTAAATTAGTAAATATGTCTTCACATACACATGTAAATTTTCTAAAGAAGACCCTAAATAAAGACACACTGAAATATACTAAGAGGGTCATGACATATTGAATGGTTTCTTTCATAAATGATGTATCTTGAATCCCAACTCAACTATCTATCATATGTCTCTTTCCCTTATCATATCTGACAAAGATGAATCCTATCCAGTAACTAATCAGGTATCTCGATTACGGTGAGTACAACATAATATGCCACCACTAATGTTGTCTAAATAAATATCAAGTTTATATAAGTGTTTTTAGTTTTTTAGATAATAAATATCTAATGAAAGAATAAATTGGTTTCACATTTATTATTCATCAGTCAACCACATAGGCCCCTAGAATCACGGTGACACCTGAGAATTTCATCCCAACTTAGGACCTTGAATGATTATAAAATATACATCATAGATATATCACGGTGCATCAATTAATTTATAAAAAAACAAAATTTCTTTAATTTATTAAAAATGGATAACGTGAACAATTTCCCATTAACCCATTAACCATCAATTATACACATCTCATTAACCCATCAAGGTTAAGACAATCCAAACATAAAATATCATTATCAAACATGAAATACGGATTTAGTTCAACATCATAGAACCTATATTTCCCCTTATACATTCCATTTAAATCATTTTACATTATTTTGAACACTACATGGGGTTCCACCAAGATTGATCTCATAATATCCAACACATCAAATGAAAATCAAGAAGGATCAATCAATTTAAGAAAAAATCAAGAATCTCTTATAATTTAAAAGTAATTGCAGACAACAGAAATGAAAAAAATAAATCTAACAAATAAGATCAATATTGAGACTACTGAAGTTATAAATTATTTAACCCTCAATATCCTTGATGAACACTTTCTAAACTGTATCCCTATATTTTATGTAGAATGATCAAAATCAAAATGGTGAGGAAGATCTCGGATCAAAATCTTGTATCAAGATCCAATAAAATGAGATACCTTAAAACATTGATCTAATCTATAAACAATGTATAAATTCATCCCTCTCAAAAGGGAATAAATATCGGAGATAGAGAAATGGTAATTGGAAATAAACTAGATATTGTAAAGGGTTTAATTTTTCTTCTATATCTTTTATTTTAAATTGAATTTATCTAAACATCATAGGAATTATATTAGGAGCCTATATGAGAAAAGCGAGACATGTTAGGTTGATCTAGGGAGTTTAGGGAAATAAACTTGGGGTTTGGTAATAATTAATATAAATTTTGGTGGTTTAAAATCATGTGTTCATGGTTTCTTTGACTGCCTGAATTCTTTTAAAAGCGTTGATCCCCTACTGTCTGGGGTGAATGATTATACCTAGGCAGACACATAGTTTAAAAAACCATGAACTAACCATTAAATCACTATATATATAATGGTTCATGATTTGGGGAGGTTTTCTGAATGGTTTGGTAATTCTATGAAGCCCGTTATATGCTCAAAATATTGGGGGCATAGTTTCTTGGTGCAAAGCGCATGGTTTTCCCTAACCGTGAACCAACCGTGAACATCCCCGTGAGGTTCCAATGTTCTGAAAATTAACCAAAAACAACCCCCAAGTAAGACACAAAAAAAAGAATGATCAATATAAGGTAATGTAATACTTGAAAATGAGCATAAAATTCTTCAAGAACTGTTGTGATCTTACACTCTACCCATATTATAACAATTCACCCTTTAGATATACTACCAAGAATCACTAAGCCTTGAGGATGAAATGTTTGGGCCACTAATATAGTATATCTACTTCTATATACCATCTTTCCTCCCAAATATGTCTATGATGCAATAGTACTCAGACCAACATCACATTCATTCCCCAAAAAACATTCTCACTATAAACCTTAACACGAATCAGATTCTATTCAAAGGGAACATCAAACATTAAATCAAATTCATCATCATTGATCACATGAGAATGTTCATGTTGATACTAATAAAGCTATGTCATAGGAAAATAGTCAAGAATAACAACATACATATTAGGATGAGACAATCGATACACCACCGGTCCAATCATCTAAACAATCATAAAAGGTCTAACAAAATTGGGTTCCAACATTACTTGTATGTGAGTCTAATGGTGACCCAATCTCGGTGACACCTGAATGAACACATAATCACCCATTACTATCTCATGTGTTTCACAAAATTAATTAGTATATAACTGCTATCTACCCTATTTTTTATCCATATGTTTCTGAATCTTCTAAACCTATTCCAATGTCTTCATTATAAGATATAGTTCCAACAACTGAGAGTCAACATCCTCTATACAACATAAGAATAATCTACATGAAATACCATAACAAAAAACATATGGTGATATCTGAATTGTATTATTATAGCAGTGTTTATATGCATATTAAACCAGAAGTAAGTGCTATCCCATGAACCTCCAAACACTAGGACACATTCTTGTTGCATTTCCTCTAGCACCTGAATAATATTCTCTCATTTCCCATCTATATGTGGATGAAAAGTCATCCTCATAAACATCTAGGTACCCAATTCTTTCTTCAAGACATACCACAATCATTAAGTAAAACATAACTGATGATCTAAAACTATCCTCCGTGGAACCTCGTTCAAAAATTCTATCTCTCAAAATATAAATATCAACAAATAATATATCCTAAAATTTATTGAATAAGAAAGTAGCGGGACACATTAATCAACATGTCTATAATTATCCATATTATGTAATTCTTCGATGAAGTTCTTGGAAGAGCCACTACAAAGTCAATGGTAATTTCATCCCACTAAAATTAATGAATGTAAATTGATGTAGTAAACAACCAATCCATTGATGCTCGACCTTCACCTACTGAATGGAGAAGCATCATGTCACAAAACCTATAATCTCCAATTTTATTCCTTGAGACCAATACTGTTAACGTAGGTCACCATAAATTTTGGTTAAACTAATATTCACTTAACCCTTTTAATCATGAAACTCATGCATCTTCTCCCCATGCATACAAGTAGGAACAACAACACAGCCCAAAACATTGATGATATCATCCTCATATATGGTCTAATCAAAAGGTAGACATCCCAGCTTCAAAAATTTCCCCCAATATTGGAATATCCTTATCCTCATACTACCATTCCATGATCTGGTTCATCTGTTTGGACTCACCTATTAAGGATGCTAGTGTGATCAATTATGGATCCTCATAAACAAGCACATGCATCTGAGTTAACAATGAAATCATCTTACTCTTATAATAATACTCATGGATGAAATATGTTCATGCCTTACAGATCAAATTGTCTCTAATAATATTTTATTTCATTAGAATATAGGATAGATCACTGTGAAATGACTAGATATACTCAACCAACATCTCCTACAAAATTTTCAAATCTCACTATAAAAAGATATAATATATGCTTTTATTGTCAACAAAAATAATGAACCTTTCTCCAAATAAGTACCTCCATAGACAAAATAAGTCATAATCCAATCCAAACATCTCGAGATGATTCATAAGTTAGTTCCACTAATTTTGCCTCAAATTTTATGATATGTACTCCTAAAATAGATCACTCTTCATCAACAATTCCCTATTTTCAATCCTGGATGCTTCATAAAATAATATTTAATCCTTGCACACCTAGGGTAAGATAAAAATTGGTGTGATATTAAAATGCTTCTTCAAATCCTATAAGGCACATTCACATTATCTAGAACATTCAAAATCGATCCCCTTCTTGGTCAATCTGAAATGTGGCACTACCAAATAGGAATCTTCCATGATTAATCATCGATAATAACCCATCCAACACATACATATTTAGATATCAAAAAAAATATTAGGATAATTTAATGAAATAATTTATCAATATTTATCTGGGTCCAATGGAACTCCTTCCTATAAGATTATGTGTCCCATGAAATGTACCTTATCATTCCATAATTTACAGATAGATAAGTTGGTTTATAACTAATTCTCTCTTAGTGTTCTCTGGAAAATGTCATGATTTTATGAATTATTTTCATATGGATTGGATTAAACCATGATTTAATCCACAAAAAGCCTAAAAACGTTCTAGGCATTGATGAAAGATTCAGTTCATTAAGTGCATAAACACAACTAGAGTGTTCATCAACCGAATGAAATCATAAAGAACTCATAGAGGATTAATCATCTTGTAAAATTAGTATGTGGTATACCAAAATGAAGAAATCTCAATATAAGATACAAAAAAATATAATTTATTTTTAGAAATTACAAAATATCCTCTCAAACAGGAAAACAAATCATCGATGCTTGGGAGATGATACCGATTTATAACTGCCATGTAGTTAAAATTATGGTAATCATCACATAAGTGAAACATCCCATCTTCAATTGTTAAAAATGGATAAATCCATGGGGAAGTAATGAACTATAAAAATTCATTATCTATTTATTATTATAGATAATTTTATGATCTTTATTCTACATTGGTACCACTTGATAAGATGGAATATAATATATCTTAGACAACATAATGAGATCAATTGTGACCTCAACACCTATTTTATGTGGAATCCCTAAGAAGTATTCAAGATACACATCATGAAATTGATCCACTATGGGTGGAAAAAATCTATGCTTCATAACCCCATCATCCAACAGAAGACTCACAACTTGGGTGTTGAGCTCTCCCAGTTGTAAGGAACTGGTACTGCATGAATTTCCTAGATATCCCATTCTATATGATGAATAAATATGTCACCCTCATGAGATGTAAAGGTTAGTCTGAAAAAGTAACAATCGATGTAGTAATGGTATGATAAAATCTATTCTATACACAAAATGAATTCAAAACATTACATGCAATGTATATATAAATCCTAAAAGAAAAGGATACTCAACCACCTAAAGGGAACACCCCTTACATAAATAAATTTATTTTTATGGTACACCTAATGTGGAATCAATCATTATAAAACCACTCAAAAAATTCACTTTCAAACTCAAACCAGTCACAACATTGATAGATATAAAATAATGTGAGTCTCCTATGTCAAATAAAGCACTACAAATTATAGAAGCTATAATAATAGTACATCCGACTGTTGATGGACCAACCTTTCTATCAATAAGTGCCATCTTAACTGCATGTAACTATCCTCCCACTCTTCCATGTATTTTAGTTTGAGTCCATTGTGTCACAATAATATACTAATATAGGAACTATTTCCATGAAGTTCCACATTTGGAACCTCGACCAGTAGGTCCAGTAGTACTCCAACTACAAGAGTGGTATAACGTATAATACCCTTTTCCATACTCTTGTTCATTCTAGTTCCTCTATCAATACCCATTGGTTGAAGTTTCCTATAGAACCACAATTGATTCCTTATATATTTACAATCTTAGAACACTACAGGTGGTCGATGACTTTGGCTATAAAAGTGACATACCTATAACCCCAATGGAATAACACTCATGTATTACCCTAGGTATTTGATTCTTCCATATAGAAACTCTTCATTCCACTAATTTGAATAACATTAGCATAGATATTCTTCTTAAATAGAGAATACATCCCTCATGGTGGTCTAGTAGAAACGAAATATCCTCCACTAGAAGCGTCCCTTAGGTTACCCTTATAAATGGGATCTTGATTCATCACCTCAAAAAATATATTTAGCTAAAACATTTTTACCTGGGACTTAATCTCACATTTATGTCCAACCAGAAAACCCATATCCAAAGTTGAATCATTTCATACAAGTGCTGGGAAAAAAATCATATTGGTGAAGTCCCCAAAATATTCCATCACTAACATGCTTGAATTTATCCAACACATAATATATTTAATAATATCTTTCCTAAGAATCTATGAGTAAATGTGCTATATGAACTTGTACTAGATGTATTTATATACTATTCCCTCTTTCAAATCATCCTATGACTGAATATACTAGTAGTTCTTCAATGATCCTCAAAACATATAAGATTCTAATTTGACTATTTTCTCTACAGGAGTCTCTAAATAAACCAGGATTTCATGGATAGACTCAATATATAACTTTGCTTCCTCAGATCCATCCTCTCTGTTAACGGTCGGAGGCTGCTACAACTAGAAATCCTATGTCAGATAAGATGTATTTTATATATCATACTCTGGGTCACCTTCCATTAACTGTATAAAGATATAAATTTCTCATGGATCTGCTTTGCATCTCTTTCACACAAAACTATCAAGGCCTTTAGATCTCCTACTGAATGAAAAATTCCACCAATTTACACCTTTCATCCCACCAAAAAATTATAATGGAGAAATCTATCTACAATTACAAATAAAAGTATTAGGAAACATTATACAACATTTAAACAGTTTTACAAGATAGACTCAAGTAAATTCATTTCAATAAATTATTTCTATAAAACACTATGATCAAAACCACATCAAAATAAATACCCTTAACTATTCCAATTCTAGGCCATGGATATCTTAGGGTAAACCACTATTATATTTCAATGTATCTCATTAGACACCCATTTTATCCAATTCAAATTACAAAATTTGAACATATTTCCAATTTTAAATTTCTTCTATGTAACCATTTCATTTGTAATTACTCATAAAATAAAATCATTTTCATTTCACACAACCCATTCATAATTTGATTTTCCATGAATTCTTAAATTTATGTGTGTCACTTAAAATTTGGGGTTAATAGAATGATGCATGAAAACTCAACGCTCATGCCATATTGGTTCATGTGTATAATCGTGGATAAAAAACATCACACCATAATTGCATCACTCAATGTAAAATAACATATAACTATAACAAAAAACATCAATAACAATAATACCACCCTTGGAACAAGGGTTTTACCCCACACATGGGTTAGATACTCTTTTTCACAAGTTCATGACCAAGGATATACTAGTTATAGTATCCTATATATGTTTCCAAAATAGCAATAAAAGTGAAAATAAAATAAAAACCGATATTATAGAGATTTTTAATGTCCTAACATAGGTTCCACATACTAGTGTCCCAAGGAAGCTACCCACGTGAACTCAGGAACACATATACGTACACTAGAGATTTCCGACAAGAATCCATGAATTAATATGTAATATGGGGAGAGTATACCATATTTATTAAAGAATAAAAACAACATAAATCAATAAACAATATCACAAAGATACTAAAATAATAATCAATAAGAAAAACACATGAATAAATCCATTATGGTAAAATGGCCACAAGCCAAATTTGTAAATATTTCAGGACACACATGTGTAAATTGTCTAATGAAAAATCAAAATATAGACACAATAAAATCTCCCAAATGGGTCCCATTATCATGTTCAATTCCCCCATCCATTCTCTATCCCAAATCCAAAATCATCCATCTAACATAGAACACATTTCCTTATCTTATGCCACAAAAATGAATTCTATTCATGTTCCAATTAGGCACCCGGAGTAGGGTGTGTGTAAAATACAACAAGCTACCAAAAATGGATACTAAATCATTATATAGTCTATATCAGTTTATGTAGTTATATAAGGAATAAATATAAAAATAAAAAATTTAAAAGTTTCTACATTTGTTATTCATTAATCAACCATATAGGACCCCATGTTCATGGTGACACCCAAACCAATTATACCTATATTTTCCCTTATCAGAGTCAGTTCAATACCCCACCGGGATTTCAAAATACATTCATTCATGGGATTTAATTATTCTTTTAATTACAATTTCATTTATGGTACCTTGGTCTTCAATCTAAGTACCTAATTCTATAGCACTTAGGACATCCATCATGTCCCAGTATCATGGGTTCCCAGAGGAGAAGTCTGGAACCCTATGGTTATTTGGAAAATCAATCCTGGAAAAAAATATCTTTTCACATTCATTCTTCAGAATCTTAGAGAAATAGTCTAGAACCCCATGTATTTTTGATGAATTATTTTCTTACCCACAAATCATTGATCAATCATTCCAAATTATAACATATATATCAAGCTTCAATATCTTTAACCTTATCATCAATCATTCATATCACAGGGAACTAATTTTTTATAAATAAAAAGGATATTTATTTACTTCAATCAAGAGGGATAAAAAGAAAAATTTCCCATTAATACAATCATCATCATTTATTCTCATCTCATTAAATCATTATAGTTAATCCACTCAACAATTTTCATCCCATTAAAAAATATGCAATAAAAATTTAGTTAAATTTTATAATCCTACCATTTACCCATAAAAATTCAATTTATCTCCATTTCAAGGTAATAATCACATTCCATGTGTTTCCATCATGCGTATTATCATAAAATACAATGGGTCCAACATGATCCATGAAGGGTCTCTAAATTTATGGTAAAATCCAGAAACTGGTGTGATTTAAAATAAATTAAAAAAATAACAACAAAAAAAATAAAAATACTAGATATCATAAATATTGAGACTATGGGAATTAGTAATTAGGCCACCTTCCTCAAGATTGTTGATGAACACTCACCAAAACATAGACCTAAATTCAATGTTGAATGATCGAAATCACATTGAGGTGAAGATCTAGGAATAAATCCTAGGATCAAGATTCAATCCAGTGAGATCTTTCAAAATATTTATCTAAATAAAAAACAATGGAGGAAGTAATTCCTCCACAAAATAGAATAAAGAAGGGAGAGAGAGGAATATAAATGTGGAAGAAACTAAATAACATAAATGGTTTAATTTCTTCCACAGGATTATAGATTCACATCAGAAGAGGTTTAAAGATTATAAGAATACTAGAAAGAGATCACAGGTGAATGTGAAAACATTTTAGGTTGAGATACAGTGATTAATGATATAAACATGGGTACATCTAATTTTAAATTTATTTTTTGGGATTGAAATACTATACACACTATGTCTTGGATGGGTCACATGGTTTGAAAAACAGTGCAACGTAGTAGTGAGACCCTACCATCTTGGGTTCATGGTTACTCCAACGCGGTCACATGATTTTAAAAACCTTGAAAAAAACATGAAAACCCAATTTAACCAAGGGTTCATCGTTTGAGGATGGTGATTGCACAGTTTGGTCATAAAATATGACCCTTTCTTGTCTCCAAAATGGGGCATATGGATTCTTGTGGAAAACCACATAGTTTTCCCCAATCATGTTTTAAACCTGAATAGATCAATGAGATTTTAAATTTCTATACATTCATTCAAAACAACCCCAATGTATGACCCAACCAATGTATTATCAGAACAAGGTAAAGAAAATAACTAAAAAAGAACACTATAAGCCTCATGAATGGTTGGGATCTTAGATGATTGAAATTTTTGTGGAGATACGTAGTTACCATGTTCTAGATGGGTATAACATATGATTTTAAGGAAATTATGTTGATTTTAAAACCCAATAACTATTATTATTCAAAAGGGAGTGATATTTTGTATGGAATACTGAATTTGTAGACTGATTCAAAGAGTTTACAAAGAGTCTTACCACTACAACCTTACTTAAACTACCCACAGGTGGGGAACTATTCATGGTATAAATCGATGCATCAAAGAATTAATTTTGTGGTTTTATAATGAATAATGACAAAGGTATTGACTATTAATAAAGTAATCATAAATTTCATGAGAAAAACTATCCCAAACATGATCTCGAGTTGTAGGTGGTGATCTTCATGTTGAAAATATGGAGGTATTATCTTTATGTGGAGATGTGTGGGATATATATTGATAATATGTTCCAAAAATATACAATCACATAGAATGAGATTAACATGTTCTAGAAAAGGTTGTTAGAGGTCATAAAGTTATATGATTACTCAATCTATTACCATCCGGGTAATACAATTAAAGTGGAAATATATAGAAATAGAAAGGATCATAAGACATTATCATGGATGAGAACTGAGAAGGATTAAATAATATTAGAATAGAAAAAAATATACATTTGAATCCTAAAGAAAGGAAAATCGTCATATATTTCTCAAAATATTTCCCAACCATATGTTTTAGATATGATAATTTATTGAAAAAGATATAATATATAATTTCAGTAGAATGTGGAAGCTATCTAAAATAGGAAATACTCAGAGTTCAAAATTTTTATGGATGGAATTATATGAATTGGGTCAAAAATATATATACCATTAAATCCTGAGATAAAGAGGGATATTTTAATTCATTCACATATATAAACCTTATATATTAATATGGGGAGAAAAATATGTATTGAGATATATGAGATCACTATTGGTAGGAAAATATAAAGAATGAGATCACTGAATATACACCAACATTCCTGGAATGAAATCAATTGACGGATGAAATGAAAAAGTATATGGGGATGATATAAGAATTACGTATACCTACATGTTAGTGGGAAAACATCACCATAGACTTTATCAAAAGATTTTCGAAGACATCAATATGAAATAATACGATATGGGTTGTATTTTATCTATATAAAATATTCAATTCCATTATTATAATTGAAGAGGATATATAAATCATTCAAATTGTACAAATATACATTAGATAAGTAGTGATGCTTCATGGAGTAAAATTATAGACTGTATCTCATTGAGATTGAAGATTTAACACCATGTTTTGAAAGAAATTCCAACATCCTCGAAACACTATGTTGAAATTTAGTAAGGATTTTCACACAATGATTGATGGCTAGTATGAGATAACTATTCAGACTTTGGAAGAAATTTTGAGTGAATTATTGATGGAATTTAAATAGGGGATACAACCAATATCATCATATTGATGAATTATATTACAATAAGTGTTCCCAATCTAGATTCCCAATGACTCTATATGAATCCACTTATGGGAAATATAAAAAAAACATGCACAATGGGATGAATGTGGTGAACTAAAGCTATTGGGACCTACAACAGTTGTTGAATTGGTTGAAAAGGTGATGACCATTCAGAAACACATCAGGGCTACCCATAGTCAACAGAAGAGCTCTGCAGAAAATCATTGAAGAGAACTAGAGTTTGAGGTAAGAGATAATTTATCATCCATACATATCCGTGTAAGAGAGTCATGATATTTGGGAACTAGTGAAAGCTATGTCCCGGGTACATTAACCCCTTTGAGATTCTTGATCACATTGGTGTTGTGGAAAATAAACTAACACTTCCAGTATAACGACCCATAATTTACATACATGGTTATTACTTAAAAATTGAAGCATACTTATTACAACATATAACAAAACCATGAAAGGACCGTATAGGTATAGTGTCTTTAGAAACTGGGAAACATAAACAACTGGTTCATAAAGTATCTACATTGCATCCCATTTATTTCATCATATCTAGAGTTCCTTTTGGAATATCCTACTTAACAACCTTGTTCCTGACCTGGGGAAAGAAAACATACAAAAGGGTGAGCTCAAATTCTCAGTAAGGGTAAAAAAAAGAAATATCAATCACATCATATTCATAAGAACATAACATTTCAGAAATCTTAACCTGCACAAGAGATCATAATTTCATAACATGGGATAAATCATAGTAGTGAGATGTAACCCCAATTATCATAACATAAAACATAAAACATTGTGGCATACACACATAATCAATGAGAATAATTTCTTATTAGTCAAGACTCATTGTCAAGACTATCTTAGTGGACAATTTCCATTTCTGAACCGAGTTCACTCCTCATTTCAGTCCTGTTTCACTGAACCGGTTTAACCTGCCGTTCCAGCCATGTCTATATCATGAGATATAAAAACTTTACCCAATGAATTTGAGGTAGATATAGGTCCCACCCATCTCATAATGATACCATTCTTATGTGTGCCACAAAATCATAAACCATACATCATAGCATAACCCATGTAATAAAAATGGGATTCTTAAACATCGTGACATCATAAAACAATTTATATAAGATAAAGGAATTCATAAAAATAATTCCATCACAAAATTATCAAATCAATGTAATAATAGGGATAGAAACATAACCCTTTATTATCTTAGATGGAAAATAATTGTAATAAAATAGTTGAACTCCATTCTTGAGGAAAATATTTTTTCTACTTCAAAAACACTTTTTCCTTCCATAACACGTCATACAATTATAAACTAGAAGAAGTTGATTAAAAATAAACATGAAAACATGTAAAGGAAGCTTCTTGGAAATAATGTTTAAAAAATCCATTCTTGCCATATAAGTTAAAAAAACATTCTTCTCGTACTTTTGTCGGAAAATTCAAAAAGTACATCATACGAAAAACGACAAATGATTCCTTTCATATATTTTACTAAAAACTCACCGAAGGGTAGAATTGGATATAAACTATTTTAGAAGGATTTAAATATTACATATTTAGGAAAAATGAATGTTTATGATAAATATTCCCCAATAAATTCTGAAGTATAAACAATCTCGGATAAAAATTGAGATTGCGAGATTTTCCCTTACCTTAGGTCCGATTTGCTTCGTAAGTGTCCAAAACTCTTGTATAATGATATAAATAATGTCATTGACTTATTACAGAATCATACGCATTGTTATGATATCATATATGGTCATATTCTTAGCTTCTTATTAGTAATATTTCATTGTTACTTTTTATTCAGGTGCTTATTGCTTTTTGTTCTTATGCGTGTTTTGTCGAATAAATTCTTATTCTTCTTTTTGGGTTATAGATAACTAATTTACAGAATGGTATTATTATAATATATATCATATTCATTCATTCAATTCATTTATATAATCATTATGCAATGAAGATCATGTAGAACGAGTCACATCACATCGTGGAAACAGTATTACGTACGTACGCACGAGCGATGATATCGTTCCCATGACCGTGAAATTGTATTGGAGTATATGTATAATATTTCAGAATCAATATCACTTTACAATATTAATTTATTGTTATTATTTACACCATTATACCCATCCAAGTAAGGTGGTGGTGGAAAATAGATTACACCACGACGTGGAGACGGTATTCCGTACGTACGCACGCGCGGTGATTTTATTTTATGTAGGATGGATATATGGAGAAATAGCGTTGTTTCATACTTATAATAAAATATAAGTATATGAGTGATACTGATGTTATTAATTAATAATGAAACAACTAAAGAAGAAGAAGTGGAAGAAGAAATAATGTTGAAAGAATCGGTAACGAACATTACCTCTTCTTTGAAGCACCTCTTTGAGACCTCCTTTTAGGGCACTAAAATTTGTCTTTATAGAATAACGGGACCTATGGGATGTTTCTAGGGAAGTGGGGAGGGGAAATTGGCAGTGTTTGGCCGAGATTGATGGCTCAAAGTGGAGTGAGGAAGAGAGGGAGGAGGTGCCCTTTTATAAGGGAGGAGAGGCGCACCATTGGAAAAACTAAAAATATCATTTTTTTATAATTCCATATTCAGATTAAAATAGCTCCAAATTGATTTATTTTGAAGCTAAGGTGGGGATGGGTCAAAATCCACTCATCCAATAGAATTTGGAAAAGTTTAGTTTACTATTTTAACCTTATCATTTAGATTTATCTTTAAGTTAGATAATTTTACTTTTACTGTGTCTTTTGGTGTTTTTATACTATAAGGTTAATAAAATTACTATAACAAGCCAAAAAACCCCAAGATGTTTATTATTAACATATATAACCTTATCTAAGTCATTTGGTCGTACCATAGATTTTTAGGAATAAAATTACAATTAATAATTTAAAATTTTTTTAAAAAACTATTTTATGTCAATTTTGACACTATTTAGTAATTGATTTTTGTGAAAATCATAACAGAATGATTAATTCGAAAAAAGATAATTAAATCAATACTAACATGTCCTATTAACCTATTAAAGTAGTGTAATTCCTAAAAAGTCTCAAATTAAATTTATTTGCGTATTTATAACATTAATTATGTCAATATTTCATTAATAAGATAATTAATGCATCATCATTGTGTCATAAAAAAATTAAATTATTTAATGTCTAAAAATTACAAATAAAATACCATTATGTAGGAAATAGTTTTATCTTTCTAATGAATATTTATAGTCGAATTTATCTCATGTATAACCCTATATTGAAAATTATTTACTTATTAAACATTGATTTTAACTATTTTAACCCTTCTTTAAATAAATTAATAATAAATGTCCTAATCTAATCCAAGTGGGCCTAAATGGTCATATTTTATTTCTAAGGTTGTTTTTGGTCGAATTACACTTATCCAATTGAATTAGGACATGTTTTAGGGTAATAATAATATCATTTTTACCCTTAATTACCCTATTTACTTTTAACCGTGGTAAATAAAAGTAAAAAGTTACTATTCTCAAAAAATTATTTTCATCTCATTGAACCACATTTTACTTAATGACATCAACTGTGTCTATCGGATTTTTGAAATTCAATTCACAAAAGCTCTAAAATTAAGTTTTATGTAAATTTTCAAATTCCCATAGGAGGTGGGTAAAAGATAGTCAAAAGTTCAATAAAATTTTTATATATCTAAAACTATTATAAAAATACTCCAATTAATTTCATTGAACTTATATAGGTATTATGTACAATTTTGCTCGAAAATAAATTTAAATAAAATAAATAATTATTTAAATAAAAAGTCGGGTTTTTAATAGTAACCCAATGTTTTCACTATTCATCAAAAATTGAAAGTTTCCAGAAAAATACCAAAATTTTACCCTAGGCTAATTTCGATATTCCGAATCCAAAAAAGAAGTCCATTTTGAAAAATAAAATTTACAAAATTTCCAAAAGTGGGTATTACTATTCATAACAAGTAGTTTTAATAATATTTTAATAGCAAATCGTTGTTTACTGAAACTCGGAATTGCGTACGACGCAAGCTATCGAGGAAGGTCGTGGTTGTGTGTAAAGCAATCCAAGATAGTGTTGTGTGTAGTGAAAGATTTATATAACATAAAAACAAAATTTTTCTTATAAAAGTCTCGGGTGTTACATTCTACCCCACTTAAAATGAATTTCGCCCTCGAAATTCGTCACTTGTAACAAACAGATGAGGATACCTCTCCCTCATCATATTCTCAAGCTCCCATGTAGCATCTTCTAATTGGTGGTTCCTCCATAAAGCTTTCACCAAGTGAGTGGTCTTGTTCCATAGGAATTTATCACTACGATCGAGAATCTCTATCGGCTATTCTTCATAAGAAAGATCTTGTTCCAGCGGTACAACTTCTGAGTTGAGTACATGTGAAAGATCAGGTATGTACTTTCTCAGGAGAGATACATGGAACACATCGTGAACTTGAGAGAGATTTGGTGGAAGCGCCATTCGGTAAGCTACCTTCCCAACACGATCCAGCATTTCGAAAGGACCGATATACCTAGGGCTCAACTTTCCCTTCTTTCTAAATCTCATTACTCTCTTCCAAGGAGATATTCATGAGAACACTTTATCACCCACATGAAACTTTAAGTCTTTTCTTCGGTTGTCTACATAACGTTTTTGTCAACTCTGAGCTACTCTTATATGTTGTTGAATAGATCAGACCTTTTCTACCATCTCATCAACAAGATCAGGTCCTAATATAATTCCTTCCCCAACTTTATCCCATCAAGTTGCAGTCCTACATTTCATTCCATAGAGAGCTTCATAAGGAGCCATCTGAATACTGGAGTGAAAGCTATTATTATAATAAAATTACACCAAAGGTAGGTGTTGAACCCAACCACCTTTGAAATCCATAGAGAAAGCTCTCAACAAATCTTCTAGAGTTTGAATTGTCCTCTCAGACTGACCATCTGTCTGAGGAGGATAAGTAGTGCTGAAACTCAACTCTGTATCCAGAGTAAGATGAAGACTTTGCCAGAACTTTGAGGTAAACCTCGGATCTCGATCAGATATAATAGAAAGTGGTACTCCATGAAATCTTACTACTTCCATTACATATATCACGGCAAGCTGATCCAGAGAGAAAATCCTCTCTAATAGCAATGAAGTGTGAAGACTTTGTAAGACGATCAACTATCACCCAGATAACATTATTGCCTTTGGATGTTTTAGGAAGTTCTGTGACAAAGTCCATAGTGATGTTTTACCATTTCCATTCGGGTATGGGTAATGGTTGTAACATCCCCTTAGACTTCTGTCTCTCAGGTTTAACTTTCTGACAAACCAAGCATCGAGAGACATATTCAACAACATCTCTTGTCATGCCATCCCACCAGAAGTACTCTTTTAGGTCCCTATACATCTTCGTGCTTCCAGGATTAATAGAGAATGAATAACTATGAGCTTCATCTAGCAGCTCCTTCTTTAATTCGGGGATGGGAGGAACACAAACCCGATTCCTGAACTTTATTATCCCATCACAATCATGGTTGAATTCAAGAACATTTCTCACCATCTTTTGTAACTCTACATCTTCTTTCTGTGCCTCTTTAATCTTAACATGTATAGATGGTTGAACATTCATTTGAGAAAGATACAATTTTCCCCTTCCATTATAATTCCAAGATATATCCTTTGTAAATCCATAAATATTGGATCTTTTGTGATCCTCATCATGGATAAACTGGCATGGTCTTGTCGACTTAATGCATCTGCCACCTTGTTTTCTTTCCCAGGGTGGTAATGAATTGAGAATTCGTAATCCTTAATCAGCTCCAACCATCTTCTTTGGTGCATATTCAGCTTCTTTTGTGTGAAAATATACATTAAACTTTGATGATCAGTATAAATGTCACACCTTTCTCCATAAAGATAATGTCTCCAAATATTTTATGCAAAGATTACCACAACTAACTCTAAATCATGAGTTGGGTAATTTTGCTCATGGATTATCAACTGTAGTGAGTCGTAATCTATCACAATATCATTTTGCATAAGAACACACCCTAATCCCTTCTTGAATATATCACTGAAGATCACAAACCTTTCTCCACTACAAGGCAGTGTGAGCACAGGTGCACTCGATAACCTTCTTTTCAACTCCTTGAAATTCTCTTCAGATTATTCCATCCAAACAAACTTATCTCCTTTTCGAGTCAACCTGGTGAGTGGATTAGATAATCGTGAATAATATTTCACAAAACATCGATAATATCCATCCAAACCAAGAAAACTTCGGATCTCAGTTACTGTTGTTGGTCTCGACCATCTTTCGATAACCTCTGTTTTTGCTGGATCCACAGATATCCCCTCTTTTGAGATTATGTGACCCAAAAATGAAACTTTTTGAAGCCAAAATTCACACTTGGTAAATTTGGCATAAATATTCTCATTTCTCAGGGTCTTAAATATAATTCTAAAGTGATCTTAATGTTCTTCCATGCTCTTTGAATATACAAGAATATAATCTAAAAAGTCTACCACAAACTGATCAAGATAGTCTCTAAAGACTCTATTCATCAGATCCATGAAGATAGCATGGGCATTAGTAAGACCAAATGGCATCACTATAAATTCATAGTGTCCATACCTTGTACGGAAAGCTGTCTTTGGTATATCCTCCCTTTTGACAATTAATTTATGATACCTTGAATGAAGATAAATCTTGGAAAAGTATTGAGCTCTATGTAGTTGGTCAAATAGTTCATCAATGTACGGGAGATGATATTGGTTCTTGATAATGATCTTGTTAAGTTCTCGATAGTCAATGCAGAGTCTCATTGATCCATATTTATTATTAACAAACAGGACAGGTTGTCCCCAAGGTGACGCACTAAGGCATATGAACCCCTTATCAAGATTCCCTTGGAGTTTCTTCTTCAATTCTAGCAACTCAATTGGGGCCATTCTATAAGGTGTCTTTGAAATAGGTAAAGCACCCGGTACGAGTTCTATTGAAAACTCAAGTTCACGATTTGGTGGAAGACCCGACAATTCCTCCGAAAATACATCATAAAACTCCCGCACAATGGGCATATTCTTAATCGTTAGTTTCTCACCAACCATTTGAGATAAATAACCTTCATTTAGTGGAATCAAGACCCATAAGATGGAAGAAATTTACATTGGAAGGTTATGTTCATCCTTTCATCGATAGATGATCAAAGATTGATCTGGAATATGAAATGTGACTTCCCTTCTTTGGAAATTGATATGAGCTCCATATAGAGAAATCCAATCCATGCCAACAATCACATCAAATTCCACTATAGGAAGGATCACAAGATTTGCAGGAAGCACTTTTCCACAAACTTCAATCGGAGAAGAATTATAAACTTTTGATGTGACTGTTGTTCCCTTAGGGGTTGTCACAGCTAACTCAACATCTAGTTGTTGAGGTAATACGATGATACCCTTAGAAAATTCTTCAGATATAAAGGAGTGGTTGGATCCAGAATCAAATAAAACATTTTCTACTTTATAGTGGATGGTAAGTGTACCTTTAACCACTTCGTTATCGTACTCCACATCGCTGAATGTAATTGCAAGTGACTTTCCTTTTTTCCTTAGCCTTAAGAGTTTGTTGACTTCGACCATCATCATCAACCCTTGGATTTGGGAATTGATTGGCATAATGCCCAATTTCCTTGCACTTGTAACATTGAAGTGTAGGGGGTGCACTCTGTGTAGCTTTTTCATTGTTCACATCACTAGACATCTTCTTCCCATCGTTTCGGCATTGAAATGCCCGATAACTTTCCTTTCCACATATGAAACATTTACTTTTCCATTTAAGACAACTCCCTCCATGTTTCTTTCCACACTTTGAGCATAAGGGAAAACTCATCTTCTTTTTAGTGTGCTCTTTAGATTTTCCTTTGAATTCCATTTTCCTCTTCTTATCAAACCCATATGACTGATGGGTTACTCCAATATCCATCTCAACTTTTAGGGCACATCGAACGATTTCCTCGTAGCTATTGAAGTCCCTTATGGCTAACGCCCTTCGAAGACTTGGTTTTTAGCCACTAAAGAATTGATCGAATTTACTCTCAGGTTGGATAATAATACCAGAAGCATACCTTGCAAGTCTTGTAAAATTTTCTTCGCAGGTACCAACAGATTCATCATCCATTTTCTATAGTTCAAGAAACTCCTTCCCCATCTTTGTTCAAGGAATAAAAAGGAAGTACTTATTGAAAAATATGTCCGTGAACTTGTCCCATTACATGGACTCAATTTCATCTCATGGCCTCGTATTCTTGATAAGATTCCACCATTGATCAGCATCACCTTCCAAATGACACACTGCTAAGATGACTTTATCATGTTCAGAACATTGAAGAACTGAAAATATCTTTTCCGTAGTACTAATCCATTGTTCAGAAACTAATGGATCAGTAGACCCGCTGAATGAAGGTGGACACTGCCTCATGAAGGATTCAACAGAATGTTGCTCCTTCCTTTTCTCGTTTGGAAGTCCTGCATGATTCATAGCTTGAGAAAGTTGTGTGAGAATGGCTACAAAATTTTTCATTCCAGCTCCCATAACATTTGGTTTCTCAGGGGTACAATCATTGCATTTCCTGTCGCATTCTGCGTTAACACGGTTCCTTTGGGTTCCATCCATTGACTAAAACCATGAATAATAGTATTAGAAACACTAATTATAATAGGAAAACCAGATAATCAAGAATAAAATTTCACAGTTAAGGTCTTATCCTAGGTTATTCAAGGCCATTTCTCAAACACTAAGATTGTGTTCTATTCTTATACTTATCCTTATGATTCTTATTAAGGCTTTCACATCCTAGTTTCCAATGTTTTACTATACCTTTCCTCTGATACCAACTATAACGACCCATAATTTACATACATGGTTATTACTTCAAAATTGAAGCATACTTATTACAACATATAACAAAACCATGAAAGGACCATATAGGTATAGTGTATTTAGAAACTGGGAAACATAAACAACTGGTTCATAAAGCATCTACATTACTTCCCATTTATTTCATCATATCTAGAGTCCCTTTTGGCATATCCTACTTAATAACCTTCTTCCTGACCTGGGGAAAGAAAACATACAAAAGGGTGAGCTCAAATTCTCAGTAAGGCTAAACAATAGAAATATTAATCACATCATATTGATAAGAACATAACATTTTGGAAATCTTAACCTGCAAAAGACATCATAATTTCATAACATGGGATAAATCGTAGTAGTGAAATGTAATCCCAATAATCATAACTTAAAACATAAAACATTATGGAATACACCCATAATCATATAGAATCATTTCTTATTAGTCAAGACTCATTTCCAAGACTATCTTAGTGGACAATGTCCATTTCTGAACCAAGTTCACTCCTCGTTTCAGTCCTGTTTCACTAAAACGGTTTAACCTTCCATTCCATCCATGACTATCTCATGAGATATAAAATCATTACCCAATGCATTTGAGGGAGATATAGGTCCCATCCATCTCATAATGATACCATTCTTATGTGTTCCACAAAATCATAAACCATACATCATAGCATAACCCATGTAATAATAATGGGATTCTTAAACATCGTGACATCATAAAACAATTCATATAAGATAAAGAAATTCATAAAAATAATTCCATCACAACATAATCAAATAAATTTAATAATATGGATATAAAAAAAACCATTTATTATCTTAGATGGAAAATAATTTTGATAAAACACTTGAACTCCATTCTTGAGGAAAATATCCTTTTTACTTCAAAACCACTTTTCATTTCTTAACATGTCATTAAATTCTAAATTAAAAGAAGTTGATTAATGATAAACTTGATAACTTATAAAGGAATATTCTTGGAAATAATGTTTTAAAAATCAATTCATGCAGTATAAGTTAAAAAAATCATTCTTCTCCTACTTTTGTCGGAAAAGTTAAAAAGTACCTCGTACGAAAAACGACAAAATATTCCTTTCATATCTTTTACTAAAAACTCACCGAAGGGTAAAATTGGATATAAAATATTGTATAAGGATATAAATATTACATATTGAAGAAACATGGATGTGGATAATAAATATTCCTCAGTAAATTCTGAAGTATAAACAATCTCAGAAGAAAATTGAGATTGCGAGATTTTCCCTTACCTTAGGTCCGATTTGCTTTGTAAGTGTCCGAACCTCCTGTATAATGATTTAAATAAGGTCATTGACTTATTATAGAATCATACTAATTTTATGATATCATATTTGGTCATATTTTTAGCTTCTTATTAGTAATATTTCATTGTTACTTGTTATTCGGGTGTTTATAGCTTTTTGTTCTTATGCGTGTTTTGTCGAATAAATTCTTATTCTTCTTTTTGGGTTATAGATACCTCTTTTACAGAATGGTATTAGTGTAATATATATGATATTAATTCATTCAATTCATTTATATAATCATTATTCAATGAATATCATGTAGAACGAGTCACATCACATCGTGGAGACGGTATTCCGTACGTACGCACGAGCGATGATATCGTTCCCATGATCGTGAAATTGTAATGGAGTGTATGTATACAATTTCAGAATCAATATAACATTAAAATAATAATTTATAGTTATTATTTACACCATTATACCCATCCATGTATGGTGGTGGTGGAAAATATATTACACCACGGCGTGGAGACGGTATTCCGTACGTACGCACGCGCGGTGATTTCATTTTCCATAGGGTGGATATAAGGTGAAATAGGGTTGCTTCATACTTATAATAACATATCCGTATATGAGTGATACTGATGTTATTAGTTCATAATTAAACAACTAAAGAAGAAGAAGTGGAAGAAGAAATAATGTTGAATGAATCGGTAACGGACATTACCTCTTCTTTGAAGCACCTCTTTGAGACCTCCTTTTAGGTCACTATGATTTGGTCTTTGAAGAAGACCAGGTCCTCTAGGAAGTTTCTAGGGAAGTGGAGAGGAGAAATTTTCAGGGGTTGGACGATCTTGAAGGCTCAATGTGGTGTGAGGAAGAGAGGGATGAGGTGCCCTTTTATAGGGACGAGAGGGGCACCTTTAGAAAAACAAAAAATATTATTTTATTATAAATCCATATTCGGTTTCAAATAGCTCCAAATTGAATGATATAGAAGATAAGGTGAGAATGTTTCGAAATACTCTCATCAAATAGAATTTGGACAAGTTTAGTTTACTATTTTAACCTTATCATTTAGATTTAACTTTAAGTTAGATAATCTTACTTTTACCGTGTCTTTTTGTGTTCTTATACTATAAGGTTAAAAAACATACTTTAACAAGACAAACGAACCACAAGTTGTTTATTATTAACATATATTACCTTATATAAGTCATTTGGCCTAACCTTAGATTTTTAGGAATAAAACAACAATTAATAATATAATATTTCTTTTAAAAACTATTTTATGTCAATTTTAACACTATTTAGTAATTGATTTTTTTGAAAATCATAACAGAATGATTAATTCGAAAAAAGTTACTTAAATCACTAATAACTTGTCATATTAACCTATAAAATTAGTTTAATTCATAAAAAGTATAAAATTAAATTTATTTGAGTATTTATAACATCAATTATGTCAATATTCCATAATAAGATAATTACTGCATCATCTTTGTGTCATAAATAAATTAAATTATATAATGTCTAAAAATTAAAAATAAAATACCATTATGTAGGAAATATTATTATAATTGCAATGAAATCTTATAGTCTAATTTATCTCACCTATAACCCTATATTAAAAATTATTCACTTATTAAACATTGATTTTAACTATTTTAACCCTTCTTTAAATAAATTATTAATAAATGTCCTAATCTAATCCAAGTGGGCCTAAATGGTAATATATTATTTCTAAGGTTTTTTTGGTCGAATTAAACTTATCCAATAGAATTAGGACTAGTTTTAGGGTAATAATAATATCATTTTTATCCTTAATCACCCTATTTACTTTTAACGGTGGTAAATAAAAGTAAAAAGTCACTATTCACCAAAAATTATTTTCATCTCATTGAACCACATTTTACTTACTAACATCAACTGTGTCACTTTGATTTTTGAAATTCCATTCACAAAAGCGGTAAAAATATGTTTTATGTAAATTTGCAAATTCTCCTAGGAGGTGGGTAAAAGACGGTCAAAAGTTCAATAAATTTTTTATATATCTAATATTATTATAAAATTATTTCAATTAATTACATTGAACATATATAGGTATTATTTATCAATTTTAACCTAAAATATATTTAAATAAAATAAATAATTATTTAAATAAAAAGTCAGTTTTCAAATAGTAACCTAGTGTTTTCACTATTCATCAAAAATTGAAAGTTTCCAGAAAAACACCAAAATTTTACCCTAGGATAATTTCGATATTCCAAATCCAAAAACAAATTCCATTCTGAAAAATAAAATATACAAAATTTTTAAAAGTGGGTATTACTATTCATAACGGCTAGTTTTAATAATATTTTAATAGCATATCATTGTTTACTGAAACTCGGTATTGCGTACGATGCAAGCTATCGAGGAAGGTCGCGGTTGCGTGTAAAGAAAGCCAAGCTAGTGTTGTGTGTAGTGAAAGATTTATATAACATAAAAAAAAAATTTCTTATAAAAGTATCGGGTGTTACATCCACAAACCATATCTCAATTATAAGATGTATTCCTATTATCCCTTCCATGGAAGTACAAACTAGATCCATCACATGCACTGAATTTAGAGGTGTTATGAAGAGAAAATGATTTTTCTTATGAGGAGAAGCTGGTTATGATATTAAAAAATAGATTTAAATATCTACGCATCATGACAACTCAACTGTTTAATGTACTATAGAGAAATAATAAGTATGGTGATGCGACATGAGAACTTGAGGAAGAAATGAAGGAGAAGTACACTCACATGTTTTCACAATATATTGTAGAAAAAAATAATGGGATAAATTTTCTAACGGGGGAATAATGTAACAACCCAAAATTCAATCAATGGAATTTCCCTTTGTATAAGTCTATCATATACAAAAAAGTACACACATCACATAGAGAAACCAACAAAACATTATTCTCATTAATGAAGAATGATACATTTTCTAGAAACCAAACCAATATTATTTTAAAATATTACAATAGTACAATAAATAAAAAATGATAGAACAAGAATAAAATAATTTAGATATGCTCGATCCACCATAACGATCACACTCTTGAAAAAAATTATAGAAATAAAACATAATGTTAGTAATAAAATATTCATTTTCAAGATGAATATATGATTAAATTTCATATAAAATAGATTTTAATTAATATTGAATGAAATAATAGGTATTTACAGGAGTAGGGAACCCATATGACAGTTATAAATCCGACTGTTAGAATAGTAATATGAAAATTAGAATAGTAACATGACCATTGAAATAATAATATAAATTTGAAGAATATTAATATGAACAATATAATAGTGACCACACCTAAGAAAATGTAAAACAATATTTACGTAAGTTATAAATCTAAGGCAAAATATATTTAAATCATCGGAGAAGTAAATAAATGTTTTAAGAAAAAATAAATGTTGTTATTTTTGTAAAACATAAATTTTTTACATGAAATTTTATAACAAATATAGTGATTTAAATTAAAATCTACAGTCATTATATATATTGATAAAATAATATTTTTTCCAATATAATTATAAGACAATTTTATTATTATGCATGTATTTTTTCAATGGGTCATAAATATGATTATAATATTAAAATTGGTATTTTATGAATATGTGATAATTTTTAAAAAAATTAAAAATATTATATATTTTAATTTTTTTTCCATAAAATGATTCCTTTTTAAATCTATATATGAGAGAAAAGTTACAGTGAAATTTTCATATCTTTTTGAAATAGTTTAATATTGGGTGAATAGTGAAATACAATATTTATGGGATTTAGCATTATAAACTGGAGACATGATTTTTTGATTCATGGATGACGTTAGAACCCACTAGTTATAAATAAAATAACGAATTTATTATATTTACTCACAACAATCATTAATATTGTTTTTCTTGATCCAAAATAATAAGCTAATGAAAATAATAATTAAAAAACCCATGTGGTCTCATTATAAATAGAACCCATCACCACCGATAGTTGTTTTTAGATATGTTCTCTATCACAAACATTCATTTCATATGTTTTTATAAAGGATGTGTAATTTCTATTCCAATCATGTAACTACATCATGAATTAAACTAATAGTGTCCTTTTCTCCAAAATCTCACATTATATAAGGAGACACATGATGTTTAAATTCCTTTTATAGTTTTGTAGTACTTTTGTATCCTAAAAAAGATTTATGCCACACTATGAGCGATGTGCAGTGGTATGGTGATTATTTTATCTCCATAATTGAACTATTTTCAATCCTTTTGGTTTTTCCATATTATCCAATATTAAATAATAATAAAAATTACATCATTCAAAAATTGGAAATGTTATTATATTAAATATTGAAATAAATGTTTTAAATCCCCCTAAAATATAGGAATTTAATACAAGAATCAATATATCCTATCAATATATTGTAATATATATGTATGTTCATGATTAAAAAATATTGGATTGATATGTGACAAATCCATTGATATTTACATTATAAATTCAATTAATAATCCAAATACTAAATTTCAAAAACATTATCTTTATAAATATAATATTTTTCTATATATAAAACTACATAGAATTTTTGAACATGTAGTGATAATTTTTTTAAATAGAGGGTGATCATTATTTTTTTAGATTTTTCATAGACTCAAATTTTAAGGTATGATGATCTGTAATATTTACGCTTCTTGGTTTCATATTATTTAGTTTTGAGATGATTTCAAAGCATTCAAAAATCAAGGAGAAAAATTTTAAGGATATAAAGGAACTGTGCAGGATGATTATGGACACCAGTTTAGAACCAGATGGCCATTTTAGATCCACTAGCTTATTTATGGTAGTGGAAGTAGCCCTGAAAACCCATGGGTGGCACCATCCAGCCAATGGAAGAGCCTATAACCATTGGCTTTGCTTGGAGAAACCTTCCAGTAGGTGAAGCCTATAAGGAATTTTTAGTGGGGTGACCCTATATTTTCCCCTTAAAAGAATTATTTAATATATAACTTAATGGGTTGAATATCATTCATAAAAAACATACATAGTGGATCCACTAAGATGAATTTATCCCTTTTCTCCTTATATATTCACCACTTGATGGTTTGATCAATCTTGGGGATTCTATAAATAATTTTTAAGAAGATTTAGCATAAAAATCAATCTTACATTAGGATAAATCGATGATATTGAATAATATTCCTAGATCAACATATTATAATATGATTTATGTGATAATTCATAGATTTGTAATGGATCAAAGCTAGTATCTATTGATGATCATTTTCACTATCTTGACCGTTTCTAGATCCCTTGGAGATTTTTATTCTCATTTTATATTGGAGACTTAGTTTGTGTAATTTTCATGTTCATATTTTTTAATATTAATTTAATAAATCCATCCTAAGATAAATATAAATTGATATAGGGAATTATTTTTAAGGAATTGATTGGGTGATAAATTCATGTCTTTATGAATTAATACACTTGAGGTAGGACACCAAACCATTTATTTATTTTTATTTAGCATGTATATTTTGATTCAGCTATTAGACTATGATAATCCCATGAAACCTCTCTTGATATAAGTACCTGTTCCTTTCTATACACTTCCTTGTATATGGTTGTGTGCATTTCTTGTGAAAAATATATTTCACTCCCTAGTAAAAGGTGTCTAGTCGAATATTCATTTCTTATCTAACACTATAGTGGTGAGAATGTGATGTGTTATTTATAATTATTATTATGTGGAATTTAATGACATATGGAATGTAACACCCCAGGATTTTGGGAATAATTTTTTTCGAATTAATTTATCCTTTTTGATATTTCGCATTTCATGAAATAAAAAAGATAGTTTATTTTATATTAAATAAATATGTTTGGTTTAAATTATAAGAAACACCATGTTAATCATGCACTACACACAATACATACTTGTCTTGCGCTATATGCAATACAGACTTGGCTTGCGCTACACGCAATATTGACATGGCTTTTGCAACATGCTACACTAATAATATAATTAGGTTCATTAATTCATAATTTACGAACCTATATTATATTAAAATGATTTATTATAACCTTTTTGATTTTTATGAGGTTCAATTTCATTATTTGGGTTCATTTGTTTCCCTAGTTTTAATGATCGAGTCACTTATATTCATGTTTGGAAAAACATGTATGATGAATGTAGCTGTCAAAAATTAATGTTCAATAAAATTAGTGATCATCAAGAACATTACATAGTTATAAAAATCTTTTTTTTATTTAGAGTTAAGTTGAATCATTAAATAAAATATTATTGTCAAATTATTTGATTAACAAGGCGATTTTGACCATATTAACTTGTTTTGTAATATTATATTACATCATGTGTAAAAAAAGTATTCCGGAACAAAAAATAAGATAAAATACATATTTAATAGTCTGGTTCAACCATAGAAAGGTTTCATGACCAGATTATAACATGGTAATATAAATTGTTAAACCCTCATCCTTGAATGTGATAAATCAACACATCTCAGATGGAGTTTACATTTCTTTCGTAAAAAAGGGGGAAATAGAGATGTTAAAGAATTATCGCATTAGCATAAAAAATACAGTATATGTATGTTACTAGAGTTATTATTCCATTTGGGTGAAGGGAGGTGGGGAAAGAAAAAAGAAAACCAATTAATCTGATAGAAAATAAAAGAAGCGGAATAAGGAATTTAACCCTTTGGATTATCCCCTTTGAGGACCTCTTAAAGGGATACGTTTTGGTATTTTGAGGAGACCAAGGGATGCTAGACATGGGGGAGAATCTTTCAGAGAGATTTGGGTTAAATTTAATGAAGTAACATATCTTTAGAGGAGTGAAGAGAAGAGGGGAGTGTGGGTTGTTTTTATAGTGTAGGGGAGGAGGTTTTTTCTAATATTTCATTCATTTGTTTATTTGTTTCATAAGACAAGACATAGTAATGATTCTTGTGACAAAAAAAAGAAATACGTTCAAGTGAGTTCGATCCAATGGCCATTTACATCATCCTTGACTCAAGCATGATGGAAAAATTCAGGTTTTATCATTTACTGTGAACTATCATATTTTAATGATCAAAAAAAAGTTTGTCTTATGGGATTCCAAAAATCATACTGATCATAACTGTGTACCTCCTATTTTAGAAATTCAAAACAAATAATTGTGAAAATTATGATTAATGGTCACATAGTACTTATTATTTCTCTATGTTGTGATTTCAAGGGATTTTATGACATATTTATTTGAAAGGAATCCCATTGATAAAACGTTGGGTCATTATATCATTACCTCCTTATGAAATTTCACCATGGAAATATAGTTTTACATTCTATGACATAAATAGGAGCATGTACTTTTCTTTCATTTCCACCTTCAGTACCCATGTTTCCTCTTCATAATTATTGTTCCACCATACTACATTGACCATCTGAGTAGTCTTATTTTATAGAACTTAATCTCTAAAATCAAAGATCTTCACTGGATTCTCCTCATAAGAAGGATCATTCTCCAACTATACCACCTATGAAGAGATTACATGTTAAGGTTTTGGTATGTACTTCATTAAGAGGGAAACATGGAAGAGATTGAGTAATTTGGCCATGGTAGGTGTATGTGCCAGTCTATAGGCCACTGATCCAACATGATCATAAATCTTGAAGGGGACGATGTACCTGGGATAAAGCTATCCTTTATTTCCAAACCTGATGACCTTATTCAATGGAGTTATGAATAGAAATACTATGTATCCAACTTTGAAATCAAGGTCTCATCAATGATTTTCTGCTTAAATCTTCCTTCAACTTTGGACTTCCTTGATGTGCTGCTAAATTGTTTTCACGTTATCCACCATTTATTTAACAATATCAGGTCCTAGAAGATTATGGTCACCAACTTCATAACAATACACTAGTGTTATACACCTTATTTCATAAATGGATTAATATGTTGTCACACAGATGATCAAGTGGAATCTACTTCTATAAGATAATTCAACCACTGGAATATGTTGGTCCCATCCTCCATTGAATTACATAGAACATTCTCTCAACATATCTTCTTGTGTAATAATTGTCTTCTAAAATTGGCCATTAGTTTGAGGATAATAGAGTGTAATGAATTTTTGTTCAGTGTTTAGTGCATATTGGATAATTTTCCAAAACATTGAGGTGAATCTCAGATCTCCATCGAATACAATAGATAGTGGTACTACATGAAACCATATTACTTATTTGATATATATCTGTGCAAGTTGATTCAATGTGAATTTCTCTTGAGTTGCTATAATGTGATCTATCATTGTAAGATGATCCACAATGACCCATATATCATTGTTTCCTCTGGAAGTCCTTAGAAGTAAACTAAAAAAATTCCATGGTAATGTTCTCACACTTCCATGTTGGTATAGGTAGTGGTTGCATCATCCACTTAGAATTTTTCCATTCAGCCTTTACTTGTTGACAAACCCGACACTTTGATGTATACTATAAGGACCCGGCCATAAACATTACTTATTATTGGATAAAATGAATAATTCACATTAAGTATCTTTTCAGGTTTAGAGATTTAGAGAATTAGGACATAACTATTACATCTCAAAGATTACAAAGTAGACACATCTACTCAGCTTCTAAATTTTTTTCACAAAAATAAAAACTATTGAACAAAAGAGTCATGTCTAGTTTCTTTTTTTAGACAGCCTGGCATTTCCTTGATCCCATCCTTGACCCTATTCATCTATATTTCCTGTGAAAAACATTTCAAAAAATAACTTGTGATGAGAATAAAAAGCTCAGTAAAGGTTATAACAATACGGAAAGAAAAAATTAGTCCATGTATACATAAGAATCAATGAAATCATAATTTTCTCATAAAACATAAGCAATTTAACATACCTCATGAAGTCTTAAGATTTACGAATAACTCATAGAAATCAAAAGACATGAAGGTAACTTGAGGAATTCATAACATTCTTACGTAGGGAGTAACCCTCATGGTTACATTTGGAATACCCATCACAGTATATTCCCTAAATCACTTCAAAGAAACCTTAGCGATTAACCCCTTCGCATTACCCAATGCAATGGAGAGCTATATCGGGCTCAACTGCCCTTAGTTTATCACGGAAAAACTCGTATTCATAAAAAATGCCCAAGAACCATAATATAATCATAGAACATAACTTAATCACAAATTAAAGACAACATTCCTACATTGTAATAAAAATATAACGTTTTAAGATATTGAAATAATGAATCTACTCTAAAAACCATTTTCAATACCATTTAAAACATGAAATAAAGATATTTTTGAATCAAAGTGTCCCATGCCACTTTGAAACTTTTAACATTTTAAACCATTAATATCCATATAAATAAATCATTAAAACCATTTTGAAAACCTGGATATTAATGATAAGTATTTATAAGAATAAATCATTAAAACATTTAAAACGATATTTTAGTTAAAGGGTTTTTAACAAAATGAGAGACACTTGAATACAATAATTGAGGAATAAAATATAATCTGAACTTTATAATATCATGAGAATAAAAGGATTCATGATATATTAATCCAAATGATAGTATATACACTATATAAGAGTGAATTGTTGCATAACAACAATGAAGTCTCAATAGAATTCTAAAATGAGATGAAATCCCTTATAAAGAAGGTATCCTTAAATTAAGGATAATTCAAACTCATAATTATGTTTAAAAAATATAAATACACCCAATATAAGTGGATATTAAGTTTAAAATAACCAGAGGTCATTCACACATATTCATAGGATGACATATTCAATAACTACAAGTTGAACCCAAAGAAATCGAAATTGGGTTAAGAAGTTCCCTTGGTAAAATTCGACAGCCTAACGACGTCACATCAAATTTTAGAAAAAGAGTTGATGAGAGTGATAAAGGGTATCTCATAAATTGTACACAAAATTTACATCAATAAGGATATGTAAGAACATATCCCAATATAAGAATATTTAATTTTAATGACAAAACAAAAACAAGTCTTTTAATGTTAGGAGGGACAATGATTCCTTTACCGACATGGGTAAATTTTGAAACGTTCACCCCATGAAAGAAGGACATTACAACATTGAAGTAAATACTCATAAAAGAATGTATATTACAAAAAGAGTATAATAATGGGCAGTACATACACCACTCAAAGGAAATGGTGGAAAATGTATCATAAATCTCACAGGAATAAAAGTGAGATGAAAAATCCTTTACGAAAACATGACAGCCTAACGACGCCAATTAAAACATCCAAAAATGGATTTATGAGATCATATATGGTATCTCAAAATATGAACATAAAAATTACAGTAAGTGTAATATAAAATAACATCCCTAAACATAATAAATATGAGCTTAAAAGGAATGACATAAAAGAGAGTACTTAAAAAAGAAAGAGAGAGGTTGGATCCCTTATCTCAAGTCCAACTTGTCTTGTTCGTTTCTTTATATTCATGAATAATAAACTTTGGTTAACTTATAATTGCTTAAGATCATCCTTTAAAGATTATTATTCAGTTCCTATCACATATTATAATGTAATAATAATTGGTTAATAATGTGAGTTCATATCAGACATTTTTTTCAATGTTTGGTGCATGAGTCAAAAATTAACTTGTTTGAAAATGATTATCCATGTAGTTATAAGTAAATAATCTCCATAATAGTATTAATGATTTAAATATCATATATATCCATTAAATATTCATTTTATACTATTACATAACATTTGGAGACAAAAAGAAATGAAATGCACCGTTCATGCAGACGGTAGGCCATACGTACGCATGAACGCTACTTTCATTTCTTTGACATATTAATGGAATTAAAAATAGTGTTGAGATATATATATTATAATTCCAGTGTAATATATATGTTTTATAGGTCACATAAGTTCATTAATTTCATTCATTATACATTCCATTTGTTGCATGAACCAGTCACATCACTTGAGGGGGCGGTAGTCCACACTTCCTCGTATGAAATTATCGAATTTGCACAACATGCAATTCTTAAAGGTATGATTTAAATATAAAATAAAGAATCATATGGAAAAAATAAATACCATATATATAATATATAAAATACAGTGACATCATAATGGCCACCATGAAAGGTGTTAAGAGAAGATTGAACAATCATCGTTTTGTGAGGCAGTAATTCGCCATCCACAGAAACAGTATGTTCTTTAACCATTAGACAAGGGTGTGTGTATGTGTAGCTCGAATCCTTCACATAACAACATCCTGGTATATTTAAGATACTTGTGTTGTTACAAAATAATGAAATAAAAAGATTTTAGGGGTTTGGAGAAGCAAAATAAAACAAACCACAAGTGAAGACATTACCTTTAAATCGTGTTACTCCTCTTGGTTTAAACCAAAAGGGATTTTTGAAGAGCATTCTGCCAAAGGTGAGGCTTCAATGATGAAGAGAGGGATGTGGAGAGATGAAATGGGCAGAGTTTGGCCGAGCCAAAGGCTTGAGACGTGTGGGTAAGGTGGTAGAGGTAGGGGCCTTTTATAAGAGAAGAGGAGAGGCACTCTTGGAAACTTATAAAATATTACTTTATTATAAAATGATTTTCGGATTTTAAAGGTCCCAAAATGATATATTTAGAGGATAAGGTGATAAGGTTTTGAAATCCACCCATCCAATATGTTTGTGACAAGTGTAAGACTTATATTTCACCCTATAGTCCCATTTTATATAAATCGTTCATTTGTGAGGTAATCACTGCATCATCACGGTGTCATTAAAAAAAATAATTTATTTAATGTCTAAAAATTATAAAAAAACATCATGATGTAGGAAATATTTTTATATTTCTAATGAATATTTATAGTAAAAAATATGACTTGTATAACCCCATGTAAAAATTGTTTTAGTAAAACAATACATGTTTGTGACATTTTAATTTTAACATTAAATAAAAAGTTATTAATGTCATTTTCCACCCAAAGTGGCTCCCTGAGGTCCCCAAGTTGACCCATGGATTTTATTAGTCGTCCATGACTCATAAAATAAGGGTAGGACTTGTGTCAAGGTCATTTCATATTATTATAACATTATCTTTACCATAAATTACACTAATTACCTTTAATCGCGATTAATAAAACATAAAAGTTACTATTCACCAAAAAAATATTTTAATCACAATGAACCACAATTTTCCTCCTAATGAAAACAATGTATTTCAGATTTTTGAATATCAAATCACAGAAGTGGTAAAGTATCATTTAAACAAAAAATCAGTTTCTTTAACTACCATTTAGTGGTTTCACTATTCATAAAAAATTGAAGTTTTTCAGAAAAATACAAAAAATTCACCCTAAGATATATTTGAAATTAAGAATGCAAAAATGATGTCTATTTTGAAAAATTAACAATATATAAGTTTCATTAATTAATTTAATAATTCATTCATGCTGTCAAAACAAATAGCATGTTTTTCAGAAACAATATCTATTAATAGATTGACACTGGTTTAAGTCCAGTTTCAAAGTGAAATTAATTATTATGACCACCATTGGATTAAATGGTAAAAATATATTATTAATAAACTTTAATATAAATACATAAGATAATCTATCCATATAAATAAATCAGATTAAAATGAGGTTTTGAATTAAAATGCAACATTTTCACTAAAAATTATCTTTATCAAAAAAATAACAAAAATTTACAAAAAGTAAATTTTGATGTCCAGATTCTAAAGAAGGATTTTATTTTGTCAAATACAAAATATAAAATTGTCAAATGTATATTTAAAAAGGGTTCTCCATCAAAATTCGGTTAACCGACCTTTTATAGAATATTATAAGATTTATGCTTAAAATTGGATTCATTTGCATTTTAAGCCTCTAACATTTATTGGATAAAAGTAATAATATATGACAAAAAAATATAATCATTTTGTAGTTAGTTCCATACATTCCCTCCATTAAAACAAATAGGCATTAACTACCATTTAAAATAATATTATTTTATTATTTGAGAGCAACGTATGATTTCAAAGAAACTCATTGTTGCGTATTGGGTACGCCATCGAGCATAGTGTTCAATTTAAAGTAATATTAATATTTTATTCACAAATATGGATGAATATTAAAATTTCATATTCCTTATTTACCTAGGGTGTTAAATCCTTCCCCCCTTTTTGGAATTTCGTCCTCGCAATTTTAAAATTGGTCTTGGAAACTTCATTGAAAATCCCACACCAGAACAAGAGTCAGTAGAACTATCACTTTAAAATAAAGAAAGAGAAGTACAATGGTCACCCAAGTTAACCCATACTAGGATTCCATGTAGGAAAACATAGACAAGGAGGAGAATACAAAGGGTCCTGTTCTGATGGAGAGTGATTGAAAACATGTTTAGGAGAACGTTAACCACAAGAAAATCACAAACTTGTGATGGGTTAAATGGTATTTGATTCCCCAGTAGGAAAAATTAATAGACAACATTTTTGTTTTAAGTTACTTTTCATTGAGGAATTTATTTATGAGCTTAACTTAAACATAAGGAAACATACATACTTGTCATGTTTACTTTCAACTTTTACTATATTTCTTACACAAACTCATATTTTCTCTAAAAGGCGAGTATTTAGGATGACTTGTTCACATTAAGAGAGCTATAATCAACTTCTAGAGAATCAACTAATCCAAAAAAGAGAACTATATACTTCCCATGTCTGTAGACATTAACCAAAAATAAAACCAAAAATGTTAGTATGAGATCAGATAATACCAAAAAAGGATAATCCTTTATAAAAAATTCTATTCTTAATCTCAAAAATTTGTCAAACAATACCCAAATTTCAACAAAGACCATTAAATAAACTTTTATCTATAAAATTCTTCAAAGTAATCAAAACTAAAACTGAAACCCAAATCCCTGAAGGAATTAATCACATAGTATTCCAAGATAAACCTTACCATTTATCTCTAATTAACATCACTTACTCTTACAGTCTCATACTAAAAACTAATTAACCTAATCACATATCCTCCATGATAGGTTAATAATTTCCATAGATAACCCAAAATCAACTTATTTTAGATTCACAATACCATCTAACTAAAAATAATTTTTAAAAATAACCAGGGACTTCACGTAGTCTAGTGGTAGGTGATAAATACCAGTCTCACATTGGTTGTGGGTACGATTCCCATAGCTTCATCAAACGCGATAGGTTTTCACATGGTCTATGTGTTGTCCTTTTTCCAAAACTACATAACTCTTATAACATTCCCCAAAAGCGATAAAATCTTAAAAAATAACCATAACATAATATAACCTCATGTTCATATCATGTCGTTCATATTCCATCATAACGTATAGTAACCCATAATTACCTAAAATGTAAGGATCATATAAAACCTAATGGTTACCTTTATAATTATTACCTAAACATCCATGTCGAGTTGGTTCTCTCATACATGATGCCTTAGAGAACCACCAAGGTTCAAGTGGTTGATCATGACTCCTGATAGTTGGTTTAGAATAACCATGAGATTTCTCATTGAATCCCCTATTTTATCCAGTCTCTTAATCAGAGAACCACCACAGTTTCCTTCAAACCCATTGTCACTTTGGTTCCTGCTAGATCCATCCATTTACTAAAACCAGAAATTTCAGTGTGATTATATCAACAAAATAATTATGTACTAATGAGGAAGATAAAAACTAAGATATACTTACTCATTCACTTTATCTAAAAACTATGACTCATTCTGAAATCCTAGCCATTATGGTAATGTCACTTATTCTTAAATAATACCCTAACCTCTAAAGTTATCTAAACCGACCTTTGATACCAACTATAAGGACCCGACCTTAAACATTACTTATTATTGGATTAAATGAATAATTCACATTGAGGATCTTTTCAGGTTTAGAGTTTTAGAGAATTAGGACATAACTATTACATATCAAAGATTACAAATTAGACACATCTACCCATCTTCTATATTTTTATCACAAAAATAAAAACTCTTGGACAAAAGAGTCATGTCTAGTTCCTTGTTTTAGACAGCCTGACATTTCCTTGATCCCATCCTTGACCCTATTCAACTTTATATCCTATGAAAAACATTTCAAAAAAACTGAGATGAGCATAAAAAGCTCAGTAAGGGCTATAAAAATATGGAAATAAAACATTAGTCCATGTATACATAAGAATCAATGAAATCATACTTTACTCATAAAACATAAGAAATTTAACATACCTCATTAAGTCATACGATTTACGAACAACTCATAGAAATCATAAGACATAAAGGTAACTTGAGGAATTCATAACATTCTTACATAGGGAGTAACCCTCGCGGTTACATTTGGAATACCCATCACATTATATTCTCTAAATCGCTTCAGAGAAACCTTAGAGTTTAACCCCTTCGTGTTACCCAATGCATTGGAGAGCTACATCAGGCTCACCCGCCCTTAGTTTATCACGGAACCACCCGTATTCATAAACAATGCCCAAGAACCATAACATAATCATAGAAAATAACATAATCAATAAGGAAAGATAACATTCCCACATTGTAATAACAATATAACATTTTATTATATTTAAATAATGAATCCATTCTAAAAACCATTTTCAAAACCATTTAAAAAATTTAATAAAGAGATTTATGAATCAAAGTGTACCATACCACTTTGAAGATTTTAACATTTTAAACCATTAATATCCATATAAATAAATCCTTAAAACCATTTTGAAAACATGGATATTAATGAGAAATATTTATAAGAATAAATCATTAAAACATTTAAAACGATATTTTATTTAAAGGGTTTTTAACAAAATGAGAGACACTTGAATAAAATAATTGAGGAAAAAAATTTAATCAGAACTTTATAATATCATGAGAATAAATGGATTCATGATATATTATTCCAAAGGAAAGTATATACACCATATAAGAGTGAATTGGTTCATAACAACAATGAAGTCTCAATAGAATTTTAAAATGAGATGAAATCCCCTGTAAAGAAGGTATCCTTAAATTATAGATAAATCAATCTCATAATTATGTTTGAAAAATATAAATACCCCCAATATATATGGATATTAACTGTAAAACAGCCATAGGACATTCACACATATTCATAGGATGACATATTCAATAACTATAAGTTGAACCCAATGAAATTGTGATTGGGTTAAGAAGTTCCCTTGGTAAAATCCGACAGCCTAACGGTGTCACATCAAATTTTAGAAAAAGAGTTGATTTGAGGGATAAAGGTTATCTTATCAATTGTACATAAAATTTACAACAATAAGGATATATAAGAACATATCCCAACATAAGAATATGTAATTTAAAAGACAAAAAAAAAACAAGTCTTTTAAAGTTAGGAGGGTGAAAGGTTCCTTTACCGACTTGGGTAACTTTCGAAACGTACACCCCATGAAATATGGACTATACAAAATTGATGTAAATAATCATAAAAGAAAGTATATTAAAAAAATATTATAATAATGGGAAGTACATACACCACTCAATGTAAATGGTGTAAAATGTAGCATAAATCTCATGGGAATAAAAGTGAGATGAAAAATCCCTTACGAAAACTCGGCAGCCTAACAACGCCAATTAAAACATTCAAAAATGGATTAATGAGATCAAATAGAGTCTCTCATAATATGAAAATAAAAAGTATAGTTAGAGGAATATAAAATTACATCCCCAAACATAAGAAAGATGAGCTTAAAATAAATGACATAAAAGAGAGTACTAAAAAAAGAAAGAGAGAGGTAGGATCCCTTACCTCAAGTCCGACTTGTCTTGTTCGTTTCATTATATTCCTAAATAATAAACATTGGTAAATTTATAATTTCTTAAGGTCCTAATTTAAATATTATTATTCAGTTCATATCACATATTATAATGTTACAATAATTGGTAAATAATGCGAGTTCATATCAGACGTTTTTGTCGATGTTTGGTGCATGAGTCAAAAATGAACTTGTTTGAAAATGATTGTCCATGTAGTTATAAGTAAATCATCTCCAGAATAGTATTAATGATTTAAATATCATATATATCCAGTACATATTCATTTTATACTATTCCATAACATTTGGAGATAAAAATAAATGAAATGCACCGTTCATGGAGATGGTAGGCCGTACGTACGCATGAACACTACTTTCATTTCTTTGACATATTAGTGGAATTAAAAATAATTGTGAGATATATATATATATATATTATATTTCTAGTATAATATATATGTTTTATAGGTAACATACGTTCATTAATTTAATTCTTTATACATTCCATGTATTGCATGGATGAGTCACATCACTTGATGGGGCGGTAGTCCACACATCATCGTATGAAATTATCGCATTTCCACAACATGGAAAGCATAAAAGTAAGTTTTAAATATAAAATACAGAAGCATATGGAAAAAATAAATCCCATATATATCATATATAAAATACAGTGACATCATAATGGCCACCATGAAAGGTGTTCAGAGAAAATTTAACAATCAGCGTTTCGTGAGCCAGTAATTCGCCATCCAATGAAACAGTATGTTCTTTAAACATTAGACGGAGGTGTGTGTAAGTGTAGCTCGAATCCTTCACATAACAACATCCTAGTATATTTAAGATACTTTTTTTGTTACACAATAAAGGAATAAAAATAGTTTAGGGGTTTTGAGAAGCAAAATAAAATAAAAGAAAACAAGTGAAGACATTACCTTTAAATCGGGTAACTCCTCTTGGTTTGAACCAAAAGGGTTTCTTGAAGAGAATTCTGCCAAAGGTGAGGCTTCAACGATAAAAAGAGGGATGTGGAGAGATTAAATGGGCAGGGTTTGGTCGATCCAAAGGCTTGATAGGTGTGGGAATGTTGGTAGAGGTGGGGGTCTTTTATAAGAGAAGAGGAGGGGCACTCTTGGAAACTTATAAAATATTACTTTATTATAAAATGATTATCGGATTTTAAAGTTCCAAAAATGATAAATTTGGAGGATAAGGTGATCAGGTTTTTAAATACACCCATCCAATAGGTTTGTGACAAGTTTAAGACTTATATTTCACCCTATCTACTCATTTTATTTAAATCGTTCATTTATGTGGTAATCACTGCATCATCACGGTGTCATAAATAAAATAATTTATTTAATGTCTAAAATTTATTTAAAAAACATCATGATGTATGAAATCGTTTCATCTTTCTAATGAATATTTATAGTAAAAAATATGACTTGTATAACCCCATGTAAAAACAGTTTAAGTAAAACAATACATTTTTGTGACATTTTAATTTTAACTTTAAATAAAAAGTTATTAATGTCATTTTCCAACCAAAGTGGCTCCATGTGGTCCCCAATTGAAACCATGGATTTTCGTGGTCGGCCATGACTCATAAAAAAAGGGTAGGACATGTGTCAAGGTCATTTCATATTATTATAACATTATCTTTACCTTAAATTACACTAATTAAATTTAATCGCGATTAATAAAACATAAAAGTTACTATTCACAAAAAAAATTATTTTAATCTCATTGAACCACATTTTACATCCTAATGAAAACCATGTATGTAAGATTTTTGAAAATCAAATCCGAGAAGTGGTAAAGTTTCATGTAAATGAAAAATCAATTTCTTTAACTACCACTTAGTGGTTTCACTATTCATCAAATATTGATGTCTTTCAGAAAAATACCAAAAATTAACCCTAAGCTATATTTGATATTCCGAATTAAAAAATGATTTCTATTTTGAAAAATTCAAAATATATAAGTTTCATTAATTTATTTAATAATTCATTCCCACTGTCAAAACAAATAGCGTGTTTTTAAGAAACAATATCTATTAAAAGATTGGCACTAGTTTAAGTCCAATTGCAAAGTGAAATTAATTCCAATGACCACCATTGGATTAACTGGTATAAATATATTCTAAATACACTTTAATATCAATTAAAAATATAATCTATCCATATAAATAAATCAGATTAAAAGCTGGTTTGGAATTAAAATGCAACATTTTCACTAAAAATGATCTTTATCGGAAACATAACAAAAATTTACACAAAGTAAATTTCGATGTCCAGATTCTAAAGAAGGATTTTATTCTGTCAAATACAACATATAAAATTGTCAAAAGTATATTTAAAAAGGGTTCTCCGTCAAAAGGCGGTTAATCAACCTTTTAAAGAATATTAGAAGATTTATGCTTAAAATTGGATTGATTTGCATTTTAAGCCTCTAACATTTATTGGATAAAAGTAAAAATACTTGACAAACATATATAGCCATTTTTTAGTTAGTTCTGTTCATTCCTGCTATTACAACGACTAGGCGTTAACTACCATTTAAAATAATATTATTTAATTATTTGAGTGCAACATGAGATTTCAAAGAAACTCCTTGTTGCGTATTCGGTACGCCATCGAGTATAGAGTTCCATTTAAAGTAATATTAATATTTTATTCACAAATATGGATAAATATGAAAATTTCATATTCCTTATTTACCTAGGGTGTTACATCCTTCCCTCATTTTGGGAATTGCGTCCTCACAATTTTAAAATTGGGCTTGGAAACTTCATTGAAAATCCCACATCGGAACAAGAGTCAGTAAAACTATCACATTAAAATAAAGAAAGAGAAGTACAAAGGTCACCCGAGTTAACCCATACAAGGATTCCATGTAGGAAAACATAGACATGGATAAGAAAACAACGGGTCATGTTCTGATGGAGAGTGATAGAAAACATGTTTAGGAGAAATTTAACCACAAGAATATCACAAACCTGTGATGGGTTAAATGGTATTTGATTCCCCATTAGGAAAAATTTAAAGAAAAAAGTTTTGTTTTAAGTTACTTTTCATTGAGGAATTAATTTATTATATTAACATAAACATAATGAAATATACTCACTTGTCATGTTGACTTTCAACTTTTACTATATTTCTAAAACGAACTCATATTTTCTTCAAAAGATGAGTATTTAGGATGACTTGTTCACATTAAGAGAGCTATAATCAATTTCTATAGAATCACCTAATCCACAAAAGAGAACTATATACTTCCCATGTCTTTAGACCTTAACCAAAAATAAAACGAAAAAGGTTTGTATGAGATCAGATAATACCCAAAAAGTATAATCCTTTATAAAAAAAATCTATTCTTTTTTTCCAAAATTTGTCAAACAATACCCAAAGTTCAACAAAGACCATTCAATAAACATCTATCCATAAAATTATTCAAGGTAATCAAAACTAAAATAGAAACCCAAATATATGAAGGATTTAATCACATCATCTTCCTAGATAAACCTTAACATTTATCTCCAAATTACATCAGTTACTCTTAAAGTCTCATACTGAAAACTAATTAACATAATCACATATCCTCAATGATAGGTTAATAATTTACATAGATAACCCAAAATAAACATATTCTAGATTCACAAGATCATCTAACTAAAAATAATTTTTCAAACTAACCAGGGACATCATGTAGTCTAGTGGTAGGAAATAAATACCAGTCACACTTTGGTTGTGGGTTCGATTCCTGTAACTTCGTCAGACGCGACAGGTTTTCACATGGTCTACGTGTTGTCCTTTTTCCAAAACTACATAATTCTTTTAACATTCCCCAAAAAGAAATAAAATATTCTAAAATAACCATAACATAATTTAACTTAAATTTTATCTCATGTAGTTCATATTCCATCATAACGTACAGTAACCCATAATTACCTCAAAAGTAAGGATCATATAAACCCTAATGGTTACCTTTATAATTATTACCTTAAATTCCATGTCGAGTTTCTTCTCTCATACATTATGCATTAGAGAACCACCAAGGTTCAAGTGGTTGATCATGACTCCTGATAGTTGGTTTAGAATAACCTTGAGATTTCTCATTGAATCCCCCATTTCATCCAGTCTCTTAATCAGAGAACCACCACAGTTTCCTTCAAACCCATTGTCACTGTGGTGCCTTCTAGATCCATCCATTTACTAAAATGAGAAATGTCAGTGTGAGTATATCAAAACAATCATTACGTACTAATGAGGAAGATAAAAACTAAGATATACTTACTCATTCACTTTATCTAAAACAATGACTCTTTCTGAAATCATAACCATTATGGAAATGTCACTTATGCTTAAATAATACCCTAACCTCTAAAGTTATCTAAACTGACCTTTGATTCCAACTATAAGGACCCGGCCTTAAACATTTCTTATTATTTGATTAAATGATTAATTCACATTGAGGATCTTTTCAGGTTTAGAGTTTTAGAGAATTATGACATAACTATTACATTTCAAAGATTACAAAGTAGGCAAATCTACTCAGATTACATATTATTTTCACAAAAATAAAAACTCTTTAACAAAAGTTTCATGTCTAATTCCTTGTTTTAGACAGCCTGACATTTCCTTGATCCCATCCTTTACCCTATTCAACTTTATGTCCTGTAAAAAAAATTCAAAAAAAATTGAGATGAGCATAAAAAGCATAGAAAGGGTTATAACAAAATGGAAAGAAAACATTAGTCCATGTATACATAAGAATCAATGAAATCATACATTACTCATAAAACATAAGCAATTTAACATACCTCATAAAGTCAAAATATTTACGAATAACTCATAGAAATCACAAGACATAGAGGTAACTTGAGGCATTCATAACATTATTATGTAGGTAGTAACCCTCACAGTTACATTTGGAATAACCATCACAGTATATTCCCTAAATAACTTCAGATAAACCTTAGCGTTTAACCCCTTCGTGTTACCCAATGCATTGGAGAGCTTTATCGGGCTCACCCGCCCTTAGTTTATCATGGAACCACCCGTATTCAGAAACAATGCCCAAGAACCATAACATAATCATAAAAAATAACTTAATCACAAAGGAAATATATCATTCACACATTTTAATAACAATATATCATTTTATGATATTGATATAATGAATCCATTCTAAAAATAGTTTTTAAAACCATTTTAAATATTTAATAACGAGATTTTTGAATCTAAGTGTACCATACCACTTTGAAGATTTTAAAATTTTAAACCATTAATATCCATATAAATAAATCCTTAAAACCATTTTGAAAACATGGATATTAATGCGAAATATTTATAAGAATAAATCATTAAAACATTTAAAACAATATTTTAGTTAAAGGGTTTTTAGAAAAATAATAGACACTTGAATACAATAATGGTTGAATAAAATTTAATCTGAACTTTATAAAATCATGAGAATAAAGGGATTCATGATATATTATTACAAAGGATAGTATATACACCATATACGAGTGAATTGGTGCACAACAACAATCATGTCTCAATAGAATTATAAAATGAGATGAAATCCCTTATAAAGATGGTATCCTTAAATTAAGGATAAATCAATCTCATAATTATGTGTGAAAGATATAAATACACCCAATATAAGTGGATATTAAGTGTAAAACAACCAGAGTACATTAACACATATTCATAGGATGATATATTCAATAACTACAAGTTGAACCCAAAGAAATCGAAATTGGGTTAAGAAGTTCCCTTGGTAAAATTCGACAGCCTAACGGCGTCACACCAAATTTTAGAAAAAGTATTGATAAGAGGGATAAATGGTATCTCATCGATTGAACATAAAATTTACATGAATAAGGATATATAAGAACATATACGAACCTAAGAAGATGTAATTTAAAAGACAAAACAAAAACAAGTCTTTTAAACTTAGGAGGGTGAAAGGTTCCTTTACCGACTTGGGTAACTTTGGAAACGTACACCCCATGAAAGAAGGACTATACAAAATTAATGTAAATACTCATAAAAGAAATTATATTACACAAAGAGTATAATAATGGGATGTACATACACCACTCAAAGGAAATGGTGGAAAATGTAGCATAAATCTCACAGGAATAAAAGTGAGATGAAAAATCCCTTATGAAAACCCGGCAGCCTAACATCGCCAATTAAAACATTCAAAAATGGATTTATGAGATCAAATAGGGTCTCTAACAATATGAACATAAAAATTACAGTAATGATAATATAAAATAACACCCCAAACATAATAATGATGATCTTAAAATAAATGACATAAAAGAGAGTACTTAAAAAAGAAAGAGAGAGGTAGGATCCCTTACCTCAAGTCCGACTTGTCTTGTTCGTTTCTTTATATTCCTGAATAATAAAATTTGATAAAATTATAATTTCTTAAGGTCATCCTTTAATTATTATTATTCTGTTAATATCACATATTATAATGTTATAATAATTGGTTAATAATGTGAGTTCATATCAGATGTTTTTGTCGATGTTTGGTGCATGAGTCAAAAATGAACTTGTTTGAAAATGATTGTCCATGTAGTTATAAGTAAATCATCTCCAGAATAGTATTAATGATTTAAATATCATATATATCCCGTAAATATTCATTTTATACTATTCCATAAAATTTGGAGATAAAAATAAATGAAATGCACCGTTCATGGAGACGGTAGGCCGTACGTACGCATGAACGGTACTTTCATTTCTTTGACATATTAGTGGAATTAAAAATAACTGTGAGACATATATATTATAATTACAGTATAATATATATGTTTTGAGGTCACATAAGTTCATTAATTTCATTCTTTATACATTCCATGTATTGCATGAATGAGTCACATCACTTGAGGGGGCGGTAGTCCACACTTCCTCGTATGAAATTATCACATTTGCACAACATGGAAAGAATAAAGTTATGTTTTAAATATAAAATACAGAAGAATATGGAAAACATAAATACCATATATATCGTATATAAAATACAATGACATCATAATGTCCACCTTTAAATGTGTTAAGAGAAGATTGAATAATCATCGATTCGTGAGGCTGTAATTCGCCATCCACAGAAACCGTATGTTCTTTAACCATTAGACGGAGGTGTGTGTAAGTGTAGCTCGAATAATTCACATAAAAACATACTAGTATATTTAAGATACTTGTTTTGTTACAAAATAAAGGAATAAAAATAGTATAGTTGTTTGGATAATCAAAATAAAACAAAAGAACACAAGTGAAGACAATATATTTTAATCGGGTAACTTCTCTTGGTTTGAACCAAAAGGGTTTCTTGAAGAGAATTCTGCCAAAGGTGAGGCTTAAATGATGAATATAGTGATGTGGAGATATTAAATGGGAAGGGTTAGGCAGATCCAAAGGCTTGAGAGGTGTGGGTTAGGTGGTAGAGGTGGGGGCCTTTTATAAGAGAAGAGGAGGGGCACTCTGGGAAACTTTTAAAATATTACTTTATTATAAAATGATTTTTGGATTTTAAAGGTCCCAAAATGATAAATTTAGAGGATATGGTGATAAAGTTTTGAAATACACCCATAAAATAGGTTTTTTACAAGTTTAAGACTTATATTTGACCCTATCTACTCATTTTATTTAAATCGTTCATTTATGAAGTAATCACGTCATCATCACAGTGTCATAAATAAAATAATTTATTTAATGTCTAAAAATTATTAAAAACAATTATGATGTTGGAAATCTTTATAGATTTATAATGAATATTTATAGTAAAAAATATTACTTGTATAACCCCATGTAATAATTGTTTTAGTAAAACAATACATGTTTGTGAAATTTTAATTTTAACATTAAATAAAAAGTTATTAATGTCATTTTCCACCCAAATTGGCTCCATGGGGACCCCAAGTGGACCCATGGATTTTCTTGGTCGTTCATGACTCATATAATAAGGGTAGGACAAGTTTCAAGGTCATTTCATATCCTTATAACATTATCTTCACCTTAAATTACACTAATTTCCTTTAATCGCGATTAATAAAACATAAAAGTTACTATTCGGAAAAAAATTATTTTAATCTAATTCAACAAAATTTTACATCCTAATGACAACCATGTATGTTGGATTTTTGAAAATAAAATCACAAAAGTGGTAAAGTTTCATTTAAATGAATGATCAGTTTCTTTAACTACAACTTAGTGGTTTCACTATTCATCAAAATTGATATTTTTCAGAAAAATACCAAATATTTACCCTAAGCTATATTTGATATTCCGGATTCAAAAATGATTTCTATTTTTAAAAATTCAAATTATATAAGTTTCATTAATTTATTTAATAATTCATTCCCGCTGTCAAAACAAATAGCGTGTTTTTAAGAAACAATATCTATTAAAAGATTGACACTAGTTTAAGTCCAATTTCAAAGTGAAATTAATTCCAATGACCACCATTGTATTAAAAGAAAAAAATATATTATAAATAAACTTTAATCTCAATTAAAAATATAATCTATCCATATAAATAAATCAGATTAAAAGGAGGTTTTGAATTAAAACGCAACATTTTCACTAAAAATGATCTTTATTGGAAAAATAACAAAAATTTACACAGAGAAAATTTTGATGTACAGATTCTAAAGAAGGATTTTATTTTTTCAAATACAACATATAATATTGTCAAAAGTATATTTAAAAAGGGTTCTCCCTCAAAAGGCGGTTAATTGACCTTTTAAAGAATATTAGAAGATTTATGCTTAAAAATGGATTGATTTGCATTTTAAGCCTCTAACATTTATTGGATAAAAGTAAAAATATTTGACAAACATATATAATGATTTTTTAGTTATTTCCGTTCATTCTCGCCATTACAATGACTAGGCATTAACTGCCATTTAAAAAAATATTATTTTATTATTTGAGTGCAACGTATGATTTCAAAGAAACTCATTGTTGCGTATTGGGTACACCATCGAGCATAGCGTTCCATTTAATGTAATATTAATATTTTATTCACAAATATGGATAAATATGAAAATTTCATATTCCTTATTTACCTGGGGTGTTACATCCTTCCCCAATTTTTGGAATTGCGTCCTCACAATTTTAAAATTTGGCTTGGAATCTTGATTGAAAATCCTACATTGGAACAAGAGTCAGTAAAACTATCACTTTAAAATAAATAAAGAGAAGTTCAATGGTCATCCGAGTTAACCCATACTAGGATTCCATGTAGGAAAACATGGACATGTAGGTGAAAACAAAGGGTCATGTTCTGATGGAGAGTGATAAAAAACATGTTTAGGAGAATGTTAACCACAAGAAAATCACAAACTTGTTATGGGTTAAACGGTATTTGATTCCCCAGTAGGAAAAATTAACAGACAACATTTTTGTTTTAAGTTAATGTTCATTGAAGAATTTATTTATGATCTTAACCTAAACATAAGGAAACATACTTACTTGTCATGTTGACTTTCAACTTTTACTAGATTTCTTACATGAACTCATATTTTCTTCAAAAGACGAGTATTTAGGATGACCTTTTCACATTTAGAGAGCTATAATCAATTTCTAGATAACCACCTAATCCACAAAAGAGAACTATATACTTCCCATGTCTGTAGACCTTAAAAAAAACTAAAACCAAAATGGTTAGTATGAGATCAGATAATACCCAAAAAGGATAATCATTTATTAAAAAATCTAATCTTAATCACCAAAATTTGTCAAACAATGCCCAAAGTTCAACAAAGACCATTCAATAAACTTTTATCCATAAAATTATTCAAAGTAAGCAAAACTAAAACTGAAACCCAAATCTCTAAAGGATTTAATCACAAAGTATTCCAAGATAAACCTTAAAATTTATCTCCAAATAACATCAGTTACTCTTAAAGTCTCATAATGAAAAGTAATTAACCTAATCACATATCTTCCATGATAGGTTAATAATTTCCATAGATAACCCATAATAAACTTATTCTAGATTCACAAGATCATCTAACTAAAATGAATTAGTCAAACTAACTAGGGACTTCACGTAGACCAGTGGTAGGTGTTAAATACCAATCACACTTTGGTTGTGGGTTCGATTCCCAAAGCTTCGTCAGATGCGACAGGTTGTCACACGGTCTACGAGTAGTCCTTTTTCCAAAACTACATAATTTTTATAACATTCCCCAAAAAGTGATAAAATTTTCATAAATAACCACAACATAATTTAACCTCAAGATTATCTCTTGTCCTTCATATTCCATCATAACTTATAGTAACCCATAATTACCTCAAAAGGGAGTATCATATAAACCCTAATGGGTACCTTTATAATTATTACCTGAACTTCCATGTCGAGTTGGTTCTCTCGTACATGATGCATTAGAGAACTCACCAAGGTTCAAGTGGTTGATCATGACTCGTGATAGTTGGTTTAGAACAACCATGAGATTTCTCATTGAATCCCCCATTTCATCCAGTCTCTTAATCAGAGAACCACCATAGTTTCCTTCAAACCCATTGTCACTTTGGTTCCAGTTAGATCCATCAATATACTAAAACCAGAAATGCCAGTGTGAGTATATCAACAAAATCATTATGTACTAATGAGGAAGATAAACAATAAGATATACTTACTCATTCACTTTATCTAAAAACTATGAATCTTTCTGAAATCCTAGCCATTATGGTAATGTCACTTATGCTTAATCAATACCCTAACCTCTAAATTTATCTAAACAGACCTTTGATACCAACTATAAGGACCCATCCTTAAACATTAAATATTATTAGATTAAATGAATAATTCACATTGAGGGTCTATTCAGGTTTAGAGTTTTAGAGAATTAGGACATAACTATTACATCTCAAAGATTACAATGTAGACACATCTACTCAGCTTCGATATTTTTTTCACAAAAATAAAAACTCTTGAACAAAAGATTCATCTCCAGTTCCTTGTTTTAGACAGCCTGACATTTCCTTGATCCCATCCTTGACCCTATTCAACTTTATGCCCTGTGAAAAACATTTCAAAAAAAACATGGGATGAGCATAAAGAAGCTCAGTAAGGGTTATAATAATACGGAAAGAAAACCTTTGTCCACTTATACATAAGAATCAATGAAATCATACTTTATTCATAAAACATAAGAAATTTAACATACCTCATGAAGTCATAAGATTTATGAATAACTCATAGAAATCATAAGACATAAAGGTAACTTGAGAAATTCATAACATTCTTAGGTAGGGAGCAACCCTCATGGTTACATTTGGATTACCCATCACAGTATATTCCCTAAATATCTTGGGCGAAACCTTAGTGTTTAACCCCTTCGTGTTAACCAATTCAATGGAGAGATATATCGGGGTCACCCGCCCTTAGTTTATCATAGAACCACCAGTATTCATAAACAACGCCCAAGAACCATAAAATAATCATAGAACATAACTTAAGCACAAAGTAAATGTAACATTCCCACATTGTAATAACAATATAACATTTTATGAAATTGAAATAATGAATCCATTCTAAAAACCATTTTCAAAACCATTTAAAACATTTAATAAAGAGTTTTTGAATCATAGTGTCCCATACCACTTTGAAGCTTTTAACATTTTAAACCATTAATATCCTTATAAATAAATCCTTAAAACCATTTTGAAAACATGGATATTGATGAGTACTGTTTATAAGAACAAATTATTAAAACAATTAAAGCGATATTTGAGTTAAAGGGTTTTTAACAAAATAAGAGACACGTGAATACAATAATTGAGGAATAACATTTAATCAAAACTTTGTAATATCATGAGAATAAAGGGATTCATGATATATTATTCCAAAGGACAGTATATACACTATATAAGTGTGAATTGGTGCATAACGACAATGAAGTCTCGATAGAATTGTAAAATGAGATGAAATCCCTTATAAAGAAGGTATCTTTAATGTAAGGATAAATCAATCTCATAATTATGTGCGAAAAATATAAATACACCCAATAAAAGTGGATATTAAGTTTAAAACAACCAGAGGTCATTAACACATATTCATAGGATGAAATATTCAATAACTACAAGTTGAACCCAAAGAAATCGAAATTGGGTTAAGAAGTTCCCTTGGTAAAATTTGACAGCCTAACGACGTCACATCAAATTTTAGAAAAAGAGTTGAAGAGAGGGATAAATTGTGTCTCATAAATTGTACATAAAATTTACATCAATAAGGATATATAATAGCATATACCAACATAATAATATGTAATTTAAAATACAAAAAAAAACAATTCTTTTAAAGTTCGGAGGGTGAAAGGTTCATTTACCGACTTGGGTAACTTTCGAAACGTACACCCCATCAAAGAAGGACTATAAAAATTTGATGTAAATACTCATAAAATAACATATATTACAAAAAGAGTATAATAATGGACAGTAAATACACCACTCAAAGGAAATAGTGGCAAATGTAGCATAAATCTCACGGGAATAAAAGTGAGATGAAAAATCCCTTACGAAAACTCGACAGCCTAACAGTGCCAATTAAAACTTCCAAAAATGGATTTATGAGATCAAATAGGGTATCTTATAATATGAACATAAAAATTAAAGTATTATTAATTTAAAATAACATCCCCAAACATAATAAAGACGAGCTTAAAAGAAATCACATAAAAGAGAGAACTTAAAAAAGAAAGAGAGAGGTAGGATCCCTTACATCAAGTCTGAGTTGTCTTGTTCGTTTCTTTATATTCCAGAATAATAAACATTGGTAAATTTATAATTTCTTAATTTCCTCTTTTGAAGATTATTATTCAGTTCATATCACATATTATAATGTTATAATAATTGGTTAATAATGTGAGTTCATATCAGACGTTTTTGTCGATGTTTGGTGCATGAGTCAAAAATGAACTTGTTTGAAAATGATTGTCCATGTAGTTATAAGTAAATCATCTCCAGAATAGTATTAATTGTTTAAATATCATATATATCCAGTAAATATTCATTTTATACTATTCCATAACATTTGGAGATAAAAATAAATGAAATGCACCGTTCATGTAGACGGTAGGCCGTACGTACGCATGAACGCTACTTTCATTTCTTTGACACACTAATGGAATTTAAAATAATTGTGAGACATATATATTATAATTCCAGTATAATATATATTTTTTATAGGTCACATAAGTTCATTATTTTCATTCATTATGCATTCCATGTATTTCATGAACGAGTCACATCACTTGAGGGGGTGGTTGTCCCCACTTCCTCGTATGAAATTATCGCATTTGCACAACATTCAAAGCATAAAGGTATGTTTTAAATATAAAATACAGAAGTATGTGGAAAAAATTAATACCATATATAAGATATATAAAATACAGTGACATCATAATGGCCACCAGGAAAGGTGTTAATAAAATATTGAACAATCATCATTTCATGAGGCAGTAATTCGCCATCCACAGAAACTGTATGTTCTTTAACCATTAGACGGAGGTGTGTGTATGTAGCTCGAATACTTCACATAAAAACATCCTCGTCTATTTAATATACTTTTTTTGTTACAAAATAAAATAATAATAAGATTTTAGGGGTTTGGAGAAGCAAAATAAAACAAAAGAACACAAGTGAAGACATTACCTTTAAATCGGGTAACTCCACTTGGTTTGAACCAAAAGGGTTTCTTGAAGAGCATTATGCCAAAGGCGAGGCTTCAATGATGAAGAGAGGGATGTGGAGAGACGAAATGTGCAGAGGATGTCCAAGAGAAAGGCTTTAGAGGTCTGGGTAAGGTGGTAGAGGTGGGGGCCTTTTATAAGAGAAGAGGAGGGGTACTCTTGGAAAATTATAAAATATTACTTTATTATAAAATGCTTTTCGGATTTTAAAGGTCCAAAAAGGATATATTTCTAGGATAAGGTGATAAGGTTTTCAAATAAACCCTTACCATAGGTTTTTGACATGTTTAAGACTTAGATATCACCCCATCTTCCCATTTTATTTAAATCGTTCATTTATGAGGTAATCACTGCATCATCACGATGTCATACATAAAATAATTTATTTAATGTCTAAAAATTATAAAAAAACATCATGCTGTAGGAAATATTTTTAGATTTATAGTGAATATTTATAGTAAAAAATAAGACTTGTATAACCCCATTTAAAAATTGTTCTAGTAAAACAATACATGTTTGTGACATTTTAATTTTAACTTTAAATAAAAAGTTATTAATGTCATTTTCCAACCAACGTGGCTCCATGGGGTCCCAAAGTTGACCCATGGATTGTCTTGGTCGGAAATGACCCATAAAATAAGGGTAGGACATGTTTCAAGGTCATTTTTTATTATTCTAACATTATCTTTACCATAAATTACACTAATTACCTTTAATCACGATTAATAAAACTTAAAAGTTACTATTCACCAAAAAAATATTTTTTTAACGACCCAAAGTTTCATTAATGGAAATACCTCTTGATCTAATTAAATTTTTCTTTATGTTTATATAATATTTCAACTTCATTGGTTTTATGTTTCAAATTTTGACCGTTGTTAATATAGTCGTTGAACAGTGATCACATGCTTAGTATAAATATAGGGCCTTAACAAATCCAAATTTACTCAGACAAAAGAAGTGATGGCCTCATCCAATAAAATTGCTCTATACTAAGCCCATTTGTCAGAGCTTGGAATTGAGGTGGCGTCCTTGGGCTTCGCTCTTGACCAAGCCCAAACTAAGCTTCATCATGTCAAGCTCGAACGAGACTTTCTACGGGAAAAGGGGAAGTTGATAGAAATTACCACTCCAGCAATGTTATCCGAGCCACCCCACGAGTCTGTCACCATCGCACACCTTACCCTTAGGTCTTATGCGGTTGTTTTAAGGGTTTATGATACTAATAGATAGTACTATGTTCATTTACATTATTTTTGTATATAATAACGAATATAATTTCTAGTCATTATTGATACATTGTAAATAGTTTTTAAAGTACAGATGGTGTTTTTAGTTATTATTTAATTAAGAAATATATTTTATTAAATTAAGGGATTTTTGAATTAAATAATATTTTAATAAAATATTATTATTATTAGATTAATTTTATTACATATAAATGATCATATAACTCTATGAATGCAATTATAATTTTTATTAAGGATTGAAAGCCATTTTTGTCAAAACCCGTGAATTTTTTATAAATGTCGGTTTTTATTTTAAAAGTGAAAATTAACATATTTAGAAAATTATTTAGATAAAATAAATGTTATTTTTGGAATCAGGATGTCAAAATTATCCACCAGTGAATGTTTCAAAATTTTCTGAGACAGTCAATTGTTTGGGTAAAAATTAAAACCGTTTAAATATATAATGTGTTTTATGACATCGTAATGACCCAATAGTGATGTAATAAAAACTATGATCTGTATGTTCGGCCAATATATGTTTTAACATTAAAATAATGTGATTTTGGGTTTGTTTGGATTACTTTTCAAAGCATTAATGGACCCCTCAAGACTTATTAAACACCTTGCCTTTTTAAATTAATTTTCATGGGAGTGTGACTCACCTCCACATAATCAACCTTAATATTTTAAGAAGTTCAGACCTTGTCCTTATAAAATATTATTCCCCTCTTCCCTTTTCCAAAAAACCATGGGCAAAAACCATGAAATGGTTTGTGGTTTGGATTAATTTAATATAAGGGGTCCCAAACCTAAATAATAAAGAATTCCTCCACCTTTTCTATAAAAACCCACCCAAGATCCCACTTACTCCTCACTAAAAGCCTTTGGAGTTCATCCAACCTCTTACCTACTCTCTATACAATCCTCCCAAGGTGCCCCAATCTCCCAAGAGGCCTCTTGCAATCCTCTCTCTTGCCTTTGTAAGCACACTTCCAAGTAAGGGTTTTTTCATCCTTTGTCATTTTTGTTTAATTTTATTAAAGTTGTTTTGCCCTTTTAATTTCAATTATGAATGTTGGGGTATGGTTTCTCACCTCCCTCATGCTGACCTATTTATGTTTGAATGATGGTATACCCCTTTCTCTCTCATTAAATGCCTCCCATGTACACCCGTTACTATGCCGAAATTCTGAAAGGAACTTCTCCCTCCACTTTTACATTCAAGAAATACTTTTGTGTCATTAATATAAATTCCCCTAAAATTGTTGAGACATGTATCTATATGACCTCCTTACTATCCATTACATGTAAATATTATGACGAACCCCTTTATCTGTCATCAACCATTTTTTATGAACTCTTTTGTCACGCCGTTACGCTGCCGAAATCGCACCAATTTTCTAAGCAAATGTCTTTGTGTAGTGAATACCATGCCCATTTCTCCATCAAGGGTATTCACCTTTATTCACATTTACTTAGTGATTATAAAGTTTCATGTATGAATTCAAAAATTTTTTATCGTGTAAAAAATTGTTATGGTTTATGAATACATGTTTTATGATCCATGTGGCACACTTATGCATGAAATGAAATGTTTAAGAAGGGTATGCCCTTATAGAGCTCCAATGCATTGGGTAAAGTATAGTATCATGATATGTCATGTGCAATGAGTATTTAATCATGCTACTTCAAGTGAAAATAGGGTTTACTCATGCTTTATGTGCAGTGAGGATTTACTCATGCTCCATGTGCAATGAGCCTTGGCTCATGCTAAATCCATGTTAAGTGTTGTTGCCACTTTTCCATGTTATGATTATCATGCTTTATCATGACTTTATGTTCATGCTTTTCTTATGCTATATTTATATTCCTATTTCCTAACATGTATTGTACTCCTCATGTTATTCCATGTGTACTCCCTTACTGGGCTTTATAGCTCACCCTTTTCTTATGAATGTCCTCAAGTTATCCCATGCAATGATAAGTACGAGGGAATGTAGTGGTCATGTAAAGGAAGTTTTCAATAAAAATGTTGTATTTCATGTTTCATGTTTTTATGTAATGATCCTAATCCCCAAAGACACTAAACCTCTTGATGTTCTTTGTTGTATCAGGTGAATTTTTATGTAATAAATCATATTTATGTTTGTAATAAAAGAAGGGTTTTCATAGTTGGTATCAGAGGATAGGTTTTGTTATTTTTTGGGATTAGGATTAGAAAACCCTAGAAAAGCCTTAGATACAAGACTAAGTTCCATAAAGACGTCACTAAGTTTAGGTGAGTATTGAGTAAGTGGGTTATCAAGCAAATACATCCTTGTCTGGATATGAGCAGGTAGAGGCGGCTGTAGCACAGATGTATCCTAGGGGTAAAACCCGAAAACACCTCTTTGAGCTAGACTCGAACGGGAACTGGTGCACAACAATGGGCCTTGCTGCACTCTTGGTTACGACAATCTCGGGGGATATTATTTGGTAAATTCACAAGCTTAGTATGAACCCTTATTAAGGGAATTAAAAACTGCCCCTAAGAATATATGCTAGAAAGTAGATCATGAAATGCCTAGATTGAAGCCTATAGACTCATGAGTAATGGAAACAAAAGTTTATTTATAAGTCATCAACTTTTGTCTTTGGATTACCCTTTATGTGTTACCCCCTAACATTCCTTTTATTCCAGCCAATGGCCAGTAATAGGAGGACTCGGTCTAACAACCGATGTGAAGATCAGTGTGATGACTGTTCTAATGAGATGCTCAATCCAATTGGAGTGGGAATCGCGAACGTTTTCATGATTCTCTCTCATCTAACTCAAGTTTGGAATAGAAAAACAGGTCAATAGGAATGTTCAACCCCCCATAAGAAAGAACAAGTCGCTATCGAGAGCTTCATGAGACAAATGCCTTTTACTTTTAGTGGATCCTCCGATCCCACGATCGCTGAACAATGGATCAACTCCATTGAAAAGATCTTCTCCATACATCAATGTTCTAAACAAGAGAAGGTTCTCTTGGTGTCTTATCGTATGGATGGTGAAGCTGATAAATGGCGAGCATTGAAAAAAAATACGAAGCATGAGGAGGAGATTGAGGCGTTGGAATGGAAGGATTTCCAGAAGATGTTTTTAGATAAATATTTTTCACACACCGTCCATCTTAAGATGGAAAGGGACTTCCTTTCCCTCAAGAAAAACGTTGAAGAATCCGTTGGAGCGTACGAGGAAAACTTAACAAGGCTTGAACGATACGCTTTCGGCTTTGTCGTTACCCCCGAATACAAGGTTGACCGCTTATTTGGTGAGCTAAAGCCTAGCCTGCAGAAAGAATTAGCGATCCGTGACTTCGAAAGCTGTGAGGGAATTGTCCGATGTGCCCTCAAGGTCAAAATGGAGATCAGAGAATCACAGGGGTATCATGGGGACAAGAAGTGTAAGGTAGAATTCAATGTTAGTGGTCTGATTGATAAATCCAACGGTGCTAAGAAGATCCAGCACCCCACATGCCAATAGTGCGGAAAGAAGCAACCTGGAAATTACCTTAAGGGGACGAGGAAATGCTTCTGGTGTGGAAGAGAAGGGCACCTAGCTGTTAACTATTGTCAAGAAAGACCCTCGGCTACGACAATGGAGAGGAACACTCCATTCGAATCTCAACGTGTTGTTCAATGCTAAAAATGCAAAGAACCATGTCATTTTTCAAATCAGTTCCCTAATCCAAGGGTTTTTGGAGACAACCAACAACCTCCAAGTCAGCAAGGAAGATCTTTTTCAATCACTTCTGCCGAAGTGAACCCCAACAACAAACTGGTGACAGGTACGCTAGTTATTCATTCAAGAATAGCGAATGTACTTTTTGATTCAGGTTCTATGCACTCTTTTATATCTCGAAAGATTATTAGAACAATCCCCGCATCACAACAAATCATGGATGTGAAGATGTCAGTGAGTATGGAAAATGGGGAAATCATTGCATCCCATTAATATAAGTCCTCCCCTGTTATAATCTATGGATTGAATTTCCCGACAAACCTCGTCATACTCCCTGTGGTGGAATTTGATTCAATTCTTGGCATGGATTGGCTTTCCTTATATATAACCAACATAAATTTTCGAGAGAGGGAAATCACACTCTATATGGAGAATCAACCCCCGATTATTTACAAGTGTAAGGAGGAATATGAATCTCCTTTAGCTCCATCATCTCAAGCATGGATATTACTGCCTTATGAGCACGCGTATCAGGCTCAGATGATTGAGTCCAAGGAAGAAACCATCCTTGAAGAAATGCCTATTGTGAGGGAATTCGCTGAAGTGTTTCCCGAGGAACTGCCTAGTCTTCCTCCTAGAAGAGATGTTGAATTCTCAATTAAACTTATACCTGGTGCTTTACCAATATCCAAAACTCCATATAGAATGGCTGTTGTAGAGCTTGAGGTGCTAAAGAAACATCAACAGGAGAATCTGGATAAAGGGTTTATACGCCCAAGTGCTTCACCATGGGGTGCACCGGTCCTCTTCATCATGAAGAAGTCTGGGTCAATGCGGATTTGCATCAATTATCGTGAACTTAAAAAAATCATGATAAAGAACAAGTATCCTCTCCCAAGAATTGATGACTTGTTCGATCAGCTATGGGGAGCGCAATACTTCTCCAAGGTGGACTTGCGGTTGGGATATTATCAAGTAAGGATGAAGAAGGAAGATATCCGCAAGACTGATTTTCCCAGAAGATACAGGCACTATGAATTCATAGTAATGCCTTTAGAACTCAAAAATGCTCCAGAAATCTTCATGTACTTAATGAATATAGTCTTTAGAGATTACGTAGACAAATTTGTGGAAGTCTTTATAGATGATTTTCTAATATACTCCAAAAACAAGGACGATCATGAAGAGAATTTAAGAACTGTACTGGAGACTTTGCGCTAGGAGAAGCTCTATTAAAAGTACATCAAGTGTGAGTTCTGGTTGAAGGAGGTATCATTCTTGGGCCATATCATCACAAGAAATGGGATATCTATGGTTTCCTCCAAAATAGATGCAATTGAGGGATGGCCGAGGCCAACATCGATAAAAGATATCCGTAACTTCTTGGGATTAGTTGGATATTATCAACGATTTGTGAGAAATTTCTCACAATTGTCCAACCATCTTACCAAGCTAACTCGAAAGGGAGTAATGTTTTCTTGGAGCGATGAATGCGATGAAAGATTCAAGGAGTTGAAAAGGAGGCATATCACAACGCCCGTGATCACTTTACCCACAAGTGGGGAAATTTTTGTGGTATTCATTGATGCTTCGAAGAAGGGCTTAGGATGTGTGTTGATGTAAAATGATAAAGTTATATCCTATGCCTCAAGGCAATTGAAAATCAATGAGCGAAACTATCCGATGCATGATCTGGAGTTGGCGGCGGTGATCTTTGCCTTGAAAATATGGCAGAATTATCTCTATGGGGAGAAATATGAGATATATATTAACCAGAAGAGTCTTAAATATATATTCACACAAAAAGAGCTTAATATGTGCCAGAGAAGATGGATAGAGCTCATCAAGGATTATGACTGTTCAATCCGTTACCACCCTGGGAAAGTGAACAAGGTGGCAGATTCCCTAAGTAGAAAGGATCCAGTGATTCTATCAATGATGAGAATTGAGAAGGATCAAATCTTCTTAGACTTGATGAAGATAGACATAATAATCATAGAGAAGGGAAAATCATTAATCTTTTCACAAATTATTGCTCAACCATCTCTTTTGGAAAATTAAAGGATGCTCAAAAGGATGATGTGGGAAATCAAGAAAAAGTGGAAGCTATCGAAAAAGGGTAATCCTCGGAGTTTAATGTAAATGAAGAAGGAATTGTGCTGTTTTGGAAAAGACTATGTGTTCCATCAAGTCCATAGCTGAAGAAGGAACTTTTGGATGATGCAAATAGTTCAAATTTCTCTATTCACCTAGGGAGCACAAAGATGTATCGAGATCTCCGAGGAAACATTTGGAGGGATAATATGAAGAAGGTGATTCCTGAATATACATCAAAGTGCCTAGTGTGTCAGCAAGATAAGGAAGAGAGGCAAAAGTCTTAGTGGATGATGCACCCATTGCCCATACCAGAATGGAAATGGGAAAACATCACCATGGACTTTGTCACCGGACTTCCGTGGACATCCAAAAGCAACAATGAAATCTGGGTTATTGTGGATCGTCTTACAAAGACTGTACACTTCATTGCTATTCGGGAGGATTTCTCATTGGATCAACTGGCACAGATATATATCAGGGAAGTGGAAAGGTTGCCTGGAGTACCACTATCAATTGTGTCTAACTGAGATCCAAGATTCACCTCTATGTTTTGGAAGTGTCTTCAACATGCTCTGAATACTAAACTGAACTTCAGTATGGCCTATAATTCTCAAACTGATGGCCAATCTGAGCAGACTATCCAAAGACTTGAGGATATGTTGAGAGCATTCTCAATGGACGTTAATGGAGGATGGTATCAACATCTTCCTCTGGTTGAGTTCATTTATAATAACAGTTTCCACTCGAGCATCCAAATGGCACCATATGAAGCCCTGTATGGGAAAAGGTGCAGAACACTGGCATGTTGGGATGAGGTCAGTGAACATAAGCTGCTTGGACTAGAAATAATCAAGCAAATGGTGGAGAAGGTGAAAACCATTCAGCAACATATAAAGGAATCCCAGATTGGAAATAAGAGTTATGCAGATAATCGTCGATGAGACCTTGAGTTAAAAGTTGGAGACATGGTTTTTCTACGCATATCTCCGTGGAAGAAGGTCATGAGGTTTGGAAAGAAAGGGAAGTTAAATCCAAGGTAAATCGGGCCCTTCGAGATTCTTGATCGTGGCGGGGTTGTGGCCTATCGAGTAGCACTTCCACCTACTATGGCCAAAGTACATGATGTCTTTCATGTATCCATCTTAAGGAAGTACATACAGGACCCTTCACATGTACTCTCTTCTGAGGTGGTACAATTGGAAGATGATCTTTCTTACGAGGAGCAACAAGTGAAGATCTTAGATCGTAGAGAAAAAGTTCTAAGAAATAAGAAAATTCCCCTAGTCAAGGTGTTGTGGAGAATCCACATGTTTGAAGAAGGAACTTGGGAATCAGAGGAAGTGATAAAGCTGAGTTACCCACATCTGTTTTAGTGTGGGAAAATGAAAATTTTTAGGGTGATATTTCTTAAGGGGGGAATAGTGTAATGACCCAAAGTTTCATTAATAGAAATCCCTCTTGATCTAATTAAATGTCTCTTTATGTTTATATAAAATTTCAACTTCATTGGTTTTATGTTAGGAATTTTGACCGTTGCTAATATAGTCCTTGAATAGTGATCACATGAGTAGTATAAATATAGGGCCTTAACAAATCCACATTTACTCAGACAAACGAAGCGATGGCTGCATCCAGTATAATTTCTCCATACGAAGCCCATTTGTCGGAACTCAGAAAAGAGGTGGAATCCTTGGTCTTCGCTCTTGACCAAGCCCAAGATGAGCTTCATCATGTCAAGCTCGAATGGGACCGTCTATAGGAAAAGTGGAAGTTGATTGAAATTACCACTCGAGCGATGTTATCCGAGCCACCCCAAGATTTCATCACCATAACACACCTTACCCTTAGGTCTTATACGGCTGTTTTAAGGGGTTATGTATCTAATAGATAGTACTATGTTCATGTACATTATTTTTTTATATAATAATGAATATAATTTTATGTCATTATTGATACATTGTAAATTGTTTTTAAAGTACAAATGGTGTTTTTAGTTATTATTTAATTATGAAATCTATTTTAGTAAATTAAGGGATTTTTGAATTAAATAATATTTTAGTAAAATATTATTATTATTATAAGATTAATTTTATTATATATAAATGATGATATAATTATATTACTACAATTATAATTTTTATTAAGGTTTGAAAGCCATTTTTGTTAAAACAGGTGAAATTTTGATAAATGTCGGTTTTTATTTTTAATGTGAAAATTAAAATAATTAGAAAATTATTTAGATAAAATTAATGTTATTTTTGGAATCAGGATGTTGAAATTATCTAACACTAAATTTTTCATAATTTTCTGAGACAATCAAATTTTTGAGTAAAAATTAAATACCATTTAAATATATAATGTGTTTTATGACATCATAATGACCCAATAGTGATGTAATAAAATACTATAATCTTTATGTTGGGCCAATATATGTTTTAACATTAAAATAATGTAATTTTGGGTTTGTTTGGCTTACTTTTCAAAGCATTAATGGACCCCTCAAGACTTATTAAACACCTTGTCATTTTAAATTAATTTCTATGGGAGTGTGACTCACCTCCACATAAGCAACCCTAATATTTTAAGAAGTTAGGACCTCAGACTTATAAAATATTATTTTCCTATTCCATTTTCCAAAAACCATGGGAAAAAACCATGGGATGGTTTGTGGTTTGGATTAATTTAATATAAGTGGTCCCAAACATAAATAATAAAGAATTCCCTCACCTTTCCTATATAAACCAACCCAATCTCCTACTCCCTCCCCACTCAAAGCCTTTGGAGTTCGTCAAACCTCTGACCTACCCTCTCTAGAATGCTCCCGAGGTTCTGCTAGCTCCCAAGAAGCCTCTCACAATACTCTCCCTAGCCTTTGGAAGCACGCTTCCAAGTAAGGTTTTTTTCTTCATTTCTCATTTTTGTCCAATTTTTTTTAAGTTGTTTTACCCTTTTAATTTCAATTATAAATGTTGGGGTATGGTTTATCACCTTCCTAATACATCCCTATTTATGTTTTAATCATGGGATACCCCTTTTTCTCTCATTAAATGCCTCCCATGTACACCTGTTACTATGCTGAAATTCCGAAAGGAACTTCTCTCACCTCTTTTACATTCAAGCAATACTTTTGTATCATGAATCTAAATTCCACTACAATTGTTGGGACATGTATATATATAATCTCCTTAATGTCCATTACATGTAAATATGATGAGGAACCCCTTTCTCTCTCATCAACCATTTTTTATCAATTCTTATGTTACATCGTTACGCTGCCGAAATCGCACCGATTTTCTAAGCCAATGTCTTTGTGTAGTGAATACCATGCCCATTTATCCATCAAGGGTATTCACCTTTATTCACATTTACTTATTGATTATAAAGTTTCATGTATGAATTCCACATTCCTTTATCATGTAATAAATGATTATTTTTTATGAATCCATGTTTTATGATCCATGTGGCACACTTATGAATGAAATGAAATGTTTAAGAAGGGTGCACCCTTATAGTGCTCCAATGCATTGGGTAAAGTATCGTATCATGATACGTCATGTTCAATGAGTGTTGAATCATGCTAATTCATGTTCAATAAGGGTTTACTCGTGCTTTATGTTCAATGAGGATTTACTCATGCTCCATGTGAAATGAGCCTTGGCTCATGCTAAATCAATGTTAAGTGTTGTTGCCACATTTCCATGTTATGTTTATCATGATTTATCATTCCTTTATGTTCATGTTTTTATTATGCTCTGTAGATATGACTATTTCCTAACATGTATTGTACTCCTCATTTTACTCCATGTGTACTCCCTTACTGGGCTTTATAGCTCACCCTTTTCTTATGCATGTCCTCAGGTTATCCCATACAATTCTAAGTACGAGGGAATGTAGTGGTCATGTAAAAGATGTTATCAATAAAGATGTTGTATTTCATGTTTAAAGTTTTTATGTAATGATCCTAAGCCCCAAAGACACTAAACCTCTTGATCTTCTTTGTTGTATCAAGTGAAGTTTTATGTAATAAATCATGTTTAAGTTTGTAATAAAAACAGGGTTGTCATAATTTTAATCTCATTGAAACACATTTTACTTCTTAATGAAAACCATGTATGTCGGATTTTTGAAAATAAAATCTCAAAAGTGGTAATGTTTCATTTAAACGAAAAATCAGTTTCTTTAACTACCACTTAGTGGTTTCACTATTCATCAAAAATTGATGTTTTTTAGAAAAATACCAAAAATTCACCCTACGCTATATTTGATATTCCGAATTCAAAAATGATGTCTATTTTGAAAAATTCAAAATATATAAGTTTCATTGATTAATTTAATAATTCATTCCCGCTGTCAAAACAAATAGCGTGTTTTTAAGAAACAATATCTATTAAAAGATTGACACTAGTTTAAGTCCAATTTCAAAGTGAAATTAATTCCAATGATCGCCATTGGATTAAATGGTAAAAATATATTATAAATAAACTTTAATCTAAATTAAAAAGGTAATTTATCAATATAAATAAATCAGATTAAAAGGATGTTTTGAATTAAAATGCAACATTTTCACTAAAAATGATCTTTATCGGAAAAATAACAAAATTTACACAATGTAAATTTTGGTGTCCAGATTTTTAAGAAGGATATTATTTTGTCAAATACAACAGATAAAATTGTCAAAAGTATATTTAAAATGGGTTCTCCATCAAAAGGCGGTTAATAGACCTTTTAAAGAATATTAGAAGATTTATGCTTAAAATTGGATTCATTTTCATTTTAAGCCTCTATCATTTATTGGATAAAAGTAAAAATATTTGACAAACATATATAATAATTTTGTAGTTAGTTCCATTCATTCCATCCATTACAAAGACTAGGCATTAACTACCATTTAAAATAATATTATTTTATTATTAGAGTGCAATGTAAGATTTCAAAGAAACTCATTGTTGTGTATTGGGTACGCCATCGAGCATAGCGTTCCATTTAAAATAATATTAATATTTTATTCACAAATATGGATAAATATGAAAATGTCATATCTTTATTTACCTTGGGTGTTATATATACTTAGAAATATCCCTCTTAATATTTTCCCACCAATATTTCTCTTGGATATCTTGATACATATTTTTTTTCCATGGGTGGATAGAGATGGTTGAGCAATGTGCGTCATTCAGAAGCTAATTTTTATCTCTTGATTAGATGGTACATGTAATAGTGACCCAAATTTTTCAAATCTGTCATCATCAATCATGAACTGAAGGGATTTACTATTTCTAATGAATTCCACCCTATTCTGAATTTCCAAATCTTTTCATTGAGCATCCTTTATTTTTTCCATGAGGGATGGTTGAGTGATCATTTGAGAAATTATTGATGATGTTCCTCCCTTAATGATCCCCATTTCCATCCTTTGAAAATATATGTTGATCAGATATTTTTTGATTCTCATCATTGATAATGATACATGATCCTTTCTACTTACATAATCATCCACCTTGTTTTCCTTGTTGGGATGGTAGTGGGTTGAGAAGTCATAATACATGATGAGGTCTATCCATCTAAATTGGATCATATTAAGCTATTTTTTTGTGAATATAGTTTTGAGACTCTTGTGATCAATATATATCTCTCACTTCTCCCCATAGAGATAATGATACCATATTTTTAATGGAAATATCTCATCCTTCAACTCCATATGATGCATTGGATATTTTTGCTCTTGGATTTTCAAAAAACTCAAGGTGTGGGCTATCACATTATAATTTTTCATCAGAACAAAGCCTAAGAACTTATTTTAATCATCGTTGTACACCACAAAGAGTTCTCCACTTGTTGGTAGTGTGAGTACTAGTGTAATTATTTGCCTCTTTTTCAACTCCATAAAACAATATTTAAATTGTTGAGTCTATAAAAACATCACTTCCTTCTATTTCATCTTTATCATTACATTTAACAATCATTAATATTTCCTCATAAGTAGTCAGTAATACTCAGATAGACCCAGAAAGATGCAGATCTCCATTATATATGTTGAACCAGGATATTTTTCAATTTCAATTATCTTGGAAGGGTCCCCAAATATCCCTTTTTGGGTGATAACATTCCCCAATAACGATTCTTCCTCCTTCCAGAACCAACATTTTATTTACATTTCATAAATATTATCCCTTCTCTAATTATATAACACATTATAAAAATTCTCTCCATGTTCTTCCTTGCTCTTAGAGTATATCAGAATATCATCGATAAAGACTACCAAAAATTTGTTGAGGTAATCTCTAAATACTCAATTCATTAAATCCATGAAAATTTATAGATCATTAGTGATTCTGAAGGGCATCAATAAGAACTCATAGTGTCCATAACTAGTTTAAAAGACAGTCTTGGTAATATCTTCTTTGATAACCATTAATTGGTGATATCTAGACAGAAATTCCACCTTATAAAAATCACTGCCCCCACGAAGCTGACCAAACAAGTCATCTATCTAGGGCATGAGATACTTGTTCTTTATCATGATTTTATTGATCTTATCTTAATCAACACCTAGGAAAATTGATCCATACTTCTTCTTGATAAGGAAGACTGGAGCACCCCATGGTGAATCCCTCAGATGTATAAAACCCCTCTACAGATTCTCATGTAGCTGATTCTTCAGATATTATAGCTCTATAGTGGGAAATTTGTAAGTTGTCTTTGATACAGGAAGAGATACAGGAATATATTCAATAGATAATTCAATCTATCGATTATGAGGAAGTCCATAAAACTCTTCATGGAATACATCAATGTTATCCTTCATGATGATCATGTATTAATGTATGATTATCTCCTTTGTCTCAATCATTTGATCTAAAAATTATTTCTCAGATGAATTAAAATCCACACTTGAGACCATTATTATAAAGGAGATTCTACTTCCTCCATACACTTGTAAATAATTGGAGGATGCTTTGGGATGTGAAGAGTGATATCCCTTTCCAAATAGTTGATGTTGTCTTTATATAAAGATAGCCAATCCATGCCCACGATAGTGTCGAACTACAATAAATAATGTATGAAGACATTTGCTGGGAGGATGAGTCCACAAAAAATTTAGGCAGTTCTAGAAATGCTTATTCCAACAATTTTTACACATGTGATGGTTGTGATTATTTCCATTAAGGAATTAATTTGCAGAATTTCCCACATTAGATTCTATCATCCTCTTCTTGTCAATGGGCCCATGATACCATTGAGAGTCTACGATCTACATTTCAAACTTGAGGGCACACCAGACAATCTCCTCATAACTATCAAGGTCTCGAATTTCCAATTATTTTTGTAGACTCAACTTTAGTCCACTAAATAAGAAATCCACCTTGATTTCGGTATTCAAGACAAATCCATAGGTGTTCCAATGAAGCCTTTTTATGTTTTCTTCATAAGACCCGATGTACTCATCTTTAATCTGTATGATTTCGAGGAACTCTCTTTCCATCTTGAGATTGAGGGTTAGGGGAAACTATTTGTAGAAAAACATTCTCTTGAATTACTCCAAAAACATTGAATCAATTTCCTCATAGGGCTTCATTTTCTTGATCAGTGTCCTCCACTGATTAATATCCCCATTAAAACAACAGACTGCCAACAAAACTTTCTCTTCTTATGTGAACTAGAGTAAAGAGAATATTTTTTTCAATAGAGTTAATCCAATATTTTGTGAGGAGGGTAAAATAAGATTCAATAAACATGGGAGGACTTTTATACATGATGGATTTAGTAGAAACATGATCTTTCCATGGATGAGGAGAGTGTTCCACATGATTCCTATTATTATTCATAAATTGAGCCAGCTGATCAAGTACTGTCATGATGTTTTGAGAATCTGTTCCCATCATATTTGGCATATCAATAGGGAAATCATTGCATTCTCAATCACATTGATTATTGAAAAGTTTTCTTCTATTTCACTCCATTAACTAAGAAAAATAATTTACAATTATAGGCCTTCAATACATAACTATTGATCATATAATGGAATCATTTAACATAATAGGATAAACTTGTAAAGGAGAAGTATATCCTAATGTGTTATTCCCTATGTATAAATCTAGTTAATCCTTGATTGATTTGTTACAATATATTCTTATGTGATTTTTTTCATTCCTGTAATAATGTTTTGTACCAAGATTAAGAGTTTAACAAAGAATATCCCCCGAGAGTGTTAGACCAAGAGTGTGGCAAGGCCCATTATCATTTCTTAGTTCTTGTTTAAGTCTAGCTCAAAGAAGTGTTTTTGTGTTTTACTCCTAGATACATCTGACCCAGATCCACCTCTACCTATTTCTATCCAGACATGGATGTATTTTTTTGATAAACCACTTAATATATACTTACAAAAATGTAGGGGTGTTTTTTTTACATAGTCTCGTCCTTATTGTTCTTACTAAATTACTTTATTCCTAATCTCCAAAAATAACAAAACAATGATTCTGATATCAAAAATAGTGACCATAGAAATTTACATATAACATTACATGATCTTAATCAAAATTATACATCAGTGTACCAACCAAGGATTTTAAGGTTTATTGTCTAGGAGGACTAGGTACAGAAATATAAAAACATGGAACTAAAAAAACATTTCATTATTTAATATTAAAATATATATCCTAACATCAATTGTGCTAAAACATCTACATAAGGAACCCATGGGAACGCATGAATAAAGGGATGAGCTAAATAGATCAGTAAGGGAATAACCATAAGAGCAATGTATTAGAACATGGGATAGAAGGCATGAAATGATGATATAAAAAACCATGTAACGAATGGAATCATAACATATAAACATTGAATAATATTAACATGGAGTCATAATAATGTGGATGAAAAAAAACACGAATTTATCAGGAGTCAAGGCTAACCACCAGACCGTTGCACATGGTAGCACAAGACAAGGCTAGCCTCAAAGACTGTCTTACACGGTAGCACAAGCCAATGCTAACCACCAAGACTATCACACATAATGTCACATGACACTGAACATTACCCAATGCATTGGATCTCTATCTAGGATAACCCATCATAAAATTTCATGAATACATTTTCTTCAAAAATAAATCATACATAATCTATCTTACATAAACATAAGGATTACCCATGGAAAGACTTGGGTACCGCAATCATGTCATAAAGTATGAAAATGGGCGTATCATAAAAGATTCAATGAAAGACATGAAAAAAATTTACAAGGACATTCAGAAGAAACAATAGGTATGTATCATCAAATGTGATTTCATGTAATAGTGAGAACATGCAAGAAACGTATTTAAGAAAATTTAGCATTAAAACATTTTTCAGTGTTTTTAAGGAAAATACTATAGTGAATTTGAAATAAAAAATGAAGCAATACTTTATATAAAACTAAAAGTGAACATATATGGTTTTAATAATAAAAAATATCTGATTTTTTAAAGACAATTGTGGCTTCAAATAGTTAATAGAGTGCACTTGAAATCAGGTATGAATTCTAGAGTTTCCATTAAAATAAGTTTGCATATCAAGAAGTATTGAGAAGGGAATCACATAAAAACATGAATATCCCCAAAAGATAATGATTAAATGATATTGCTAAATGAATTTGGTACATGTACATATAATTTAGAATAATATCATAATAAGATAATATAACTTCATTTTTAATAAGAAAGATGAGGAAACCTGAAGGAATAAAGGAGGCTCAAGTTGAATCCCTAACAAATTATCAACATGGTATCAGGTGTACTTTAGAGGGTCTAATGAGAGAGAAAGGTATTTATTATCAATTATTCATCATGAATGTAGTATTGGGGATGTTCGAAATCCTAACCAATAAATATGAATGAAACATAAAAGGGAATCAATAAATTGAAATTGAGAGGATCCCTTTCCATAAGACCAAAGGTGTTCTAAAATTGATATGATTGACCATCATAATAAAATTATATTCCATAATTAACAATTCAAAAACCAATTTCACATGTAACTCATGTAGTATAACCTTTTGGAGTTCATTCATAACCTTATTGATTGGTTATGAGGTACCATTTCACTGTTTGGATTCATTTGTTTCCTTGGTTTTGATGATAGGTTCACCTATATTCATGTTCATACAGACATGTAAGATGAAGGAGGTATTAAAGAATTGATGTTATATTAAATTTGAGACAGTCCATAGTATTAAATGGTTATAAAATTAATTTTTTTATTTTGAGTGAAGGTGAATCATTATATAAAACATTAATATCAAACCGTTGGATTAACTTGGAGATTTTGTTCATAATTAACTTGTTTTGTATTTTTATTTTACATCAACTATGAAAAAATAATTCCAAAACAAAAAAATATAATATAAACATTTTATAGTCTATTAACACCATAAAAATGGCTTCATGGCTAGAATGTAATATGGTAATAGGAATTGATAAACCATCATCATTGATTGTGAAAAATTAACACATAATAGATGGTGTTTTAGTTTTTTCATAAAAAAAGGGGGAAAAGAGAGACGATAATATATTATACCAGTAGCCCAATGACATTCCAGTTCATTTAGGTTATTGCAGTTATCATACCATTTGGGTGTAGGGAGGAAAGGAAATAAAAAAGAAAATAAACAAACTTGAAAAAAAATTGGAATGAGGCATTTACCTCTTTTGTTTACCTCCATCGAGAACCTCTTTAGGGGAGAGGTTTTGATCTTTTGAGGAGACCAATGGAATCTTGATGTTGGGGAGGATCTAGGGGAGAGAATTTGGAAAATTTTATGTAATGAACAAGGCTTGAGAGGAGTGAAGAGAATATGAGAGTGTGGGTGGTTTTTATAGGGGGGGGGGGGGTTGTTAATTTTTTAATTATTATTTTATTATTGTTTCATAAGATAAAAAATATTAATGATTATTGTGACCAGACATAGTAATATGTGCATGTGAGTTTAAACCAATGGTCATTTACATCAACCATGACTAAAGGATGATGTCGAAATTCAGGTTTTATCATTTATTCTGAATTATCCTATTTTTTAATTCATCAAAAAAGTTTGTCTTATCAGACTCCAAACATCCTTCTGTTCACAATCGTGTATGTCATGTTTTTGAAATTCAAAACATAGAAGTGTCAAAATTATTTTTAAAGGTCACATAGTACATAGTATTTCATTATGTAGTGATTTAATGTGATTATATGACATATTTATAAGAAAGGAATTCCATTGAAAAAATATTAGGTTATTACATTTGGTAATAAGTGAAATATTAGTCCAAGTTACATCACCCCCTTTTCCATCCATGATCACATTAGAGTTGTGGCATATTGAGTTGTACTCACAACTAACATAACTCGAGTTCATTATATATTCCACGTATCATTTTTCAAGAAATATTTACCTGACCTCTCTCATAGACTCAATTTAGAGGTGGTACTATTGGGGAATGATCATTCCTATGAGAAGTATCTAGTGAAGATATTATATCATGGTGAAAAAGTTCTACAGAATAAGACAACACAAATTGTAACAGTACTATGGAGAAACCAAATGAAACGTGCGAAGTAAAGGAAGTGATGAAACAGAATTAACCTCATTCATTTTATGGGGCATGAAATGAAAATTTCAAGGGTGAAATTTATCAAAGGGGGATGATTTTAACGATCCAAACTGTTATAAATGATGATTCCCGTTGTGATTTAATATAATGTCTAATTAGGTAATATGGATATAGAAAACTAATGCACATATGGGGATATATATTTTGATTTAAAAGACCATTAATAATATTATCATTGTTAATAGAGATGTTAAACATTAATTACGTGATTAATATAAATATAGGGCTTTAACAAGTCCAATTAACACAGGCAAAGGAAGTGATGGCCTAATCTAGTAAGATTGTACTAATGAACCCCATTTATCAGAGCCCTTGAGAGAGATAACATCACTAGGATTTACCCTTGATCAATACCATGCTGAGATTCAATAACTTAGGCATGATCAAACCAATTTATTGGAGAAGTTAAATATTATATAGATAACGACCCAAACAATATTTACTGAATGGCCCCATGTAAATTTCACTGTCACAAACCTTACTTATAGGGATTATTCCAATGTAATAATTTTATATGTATCAAGAAATTCATAATATTAATATTTATATTTTATATAATAATGATAATTTTTTTCATTTTTATTTTTTACATTATAAATTATTTTGATTTTGATTCAATTAAAAAATAATTTTATTTTCGGGTAATAAAAAAATTAAATGAAGGGATTTATTTTAATTAATTAATATATATTTGAAATAAATAGTATTTTGTTAAAATATTATTATTAAATATGGTTTATTAAATATAAACATTCATATAATTTTTTATGATGTGAAATGTACTTTTTTTAGTGTTAAAAATATATTATTGTAAAAAACCCAACATTTTTCAATAAATGCAAAATATTATTTCAAAAGTGAAAATTTAAATATTTATAAAATTATTTATATTAAAATAATAATATTTTTTAAATCAAATCATCCAAATTATCCAATGGATAATTTTTCATACTTTTATGAGACAGTCGAATTTTTGTGTGAAAATTAAATACATTACAAATATATAGTGTGTTTTTTGACATCATCATGACCATAAAATGAAGTAATAAATACTATAATGGGTATCACAATCCAAATATATGTTTCCAATGAAAATATTATGAATTTATGTTTACATTATTAATTTTATTAAGAATATGAATCCTCCAAAATATTTAATATATTTCAGATTTTTAAATTCATTTCGTTAAAAGAGTGACTCATATTTATATGACAAAGGTTAATATTTTAATATGTTTTTAAGTATTGCTAATAAAACAATTAAAACCACTCCAAGTTGTAAATAACCATCAGAAAGAACCATGTAATGTTTTTTGGTTTGAAATATTCATATTTTATGGTGTCCAAAACCAAAATATTAAATAAATACTTCTGTTTTCATATATAAAACCACACAATCATACAACTATCTTAAATAAAAATACTTATAGGACTAGATTAATTTTTTCTCATCTATCTATAATTCTCCCATGGTTTCTGATGCTTTAAAAAATCCCCTTTCATGCTTTTGGTGTCATACTCTTAAGGTAAGGGATCATCTCTTACTTTTATTCAAGAATCTATTCTTTATTATGGAATTTTGTTTTTTAATTTCCTAATGATTATGTATATTTTAAACCCCCATACTGAAATTATTATTTATAAATGGCAAGTTATCCTTATTTATCTCATTAATCCATCCCATGTACACCCATTATAATGCCGAAATTACATAAGCATCATTTCCATTCTGTTTTTCATCATGCTTAATTATTATCCTATTCCGTATTTTTGTAATTATAAATTTTTGGACACATAATTAAATTTCCCTTTTACATTAAACAACATTTTAAAATTATGATAGACCCATTTATCTCTTATTAAACTATTTTATGTACTTTTATGTGATTTCATTATGGTGTCAAATTTTCACTGCGATTTTCCTTGCCAGATCAAAAGTGTACTGAATACCATACACATTTTCCCTCAAGGGTGTTCAATTTTATGAAATAATGAATTTTATTGGGGATTTAAATCTATTTATTCCACAATATATGATAATGGAATAAATTAATATGGTGAATGAATCCATGTTTTATGATCTATATGGTACACTTAAGCATGAGAGTGAAATGAAATTGAGAGGTGGGCCCATAATTATATATCACTACAATGCATTGGGTAATGTTTAGTATATTGATAATTCATGTAGGGATAGGGGTCTAACATATTCCATTATTGGGCCTCTTACCCCATGAAGTCTATAAAGGTTATCCTTGACTTACGATGTAGTTTTTTATATTGATTCCACATTCCCCATGTTATGATTATCATGCAATATTGTGCCTTATTATTCATGTTCCTTTATACCTAATTGATATGATATTAATGTCAGGCCATGTTTATTCCCTTACAGGTCTTCATGGATAACCGTTTCTTATGAATTTCCCAATGTTGTCTAATGCATTTTTAAGCTCATTCATTTCAAAAAAGTTTTAATTAAGGATGTTGTGATACATGTTTAAAGATGTAATGAAATGTACATAAATAAAAAATAAACTACACTTGTCAATATTTAGGGTTATATTAAGGGTAATTTTATGTAATTAAATTATTTATTAAAGTGTAATAAATAGAAGAATTGTTATACTTCTCCTCTACAAGAGCCTCCTCCCATTACTGTCATGAGTTATCCTCTATGTGGACCTTCTCCCCAATTTCTACCACCAAATCATTAGTGATCCTCTTCATATGACATGGCCACTCAACCAACCCATGATCCTCCTCCTCGGACACGACCACCCCACCCCCAATCAATTCTACTCTAATGTGACCCCAACCTCATCCTATAGGGAACCTCAAACATGACCACCCAACCTACCAGTGATCATCATCCTAATCATGTATATCGGGTATTCATACCTCTTAAATACATGTACCAATTGAATTTATTTAGTTTTATCATTATTTGTGTTGACGAATTTCATTCAAACACTCCCTCATGGTGAAGTGTCACCCCAATCTCTATTCTAGGTTTCGATTCAAGCTTCATCACCGTTTGTTATTTTCAATAATTTCATATGATAGGTGTTAATAAAATATTTAACATTTTTTATTCTTATTTTTTAATATGACCAATTTAAATATTTCCCTCTAAACTATTTCTCTTATTTCTTCTCGTTATACTATAATTTTTACCAATCCAGTCTACCATTGTATTGTTAGATTTTTTTATGGTACAGTGGAGGCATGATTTAAAAAAATTAATTGACATTTTCTATTCTATATTTTTTTATTATTATACACTTTATTGTATGAAATATTCTATAAATATAATTATAAAATGATGAAACCTTAATATATGCATGATATTCAGCTTCTGGAATTAAACTATCCTTGAAACTCATCTTATTATGCACAATTAGTTTCATTCGATATGATTTTTCTTATTCATATACAGGTATTATGTGAATTTTATTCAAGGGTATTTTTATTTTTAAATTACTTATATGTTTTATGATGTAACTCTCTCGGAAAAATCTAATTTATTATGGATTACTTCTATAGATTTAAAATGTAATAAAACATGTTTACGAGAAATTATTCTTATCATTGATGGTTCTTATATTACATAATTATAACTATGAATCATTCATAAGCTTCATAGAAAGTCTTTCCACCATCGTGAATAAATTTTATTATTCTTAAGTCTTCTATTGGTAGATATTCTCATTGGATTTAATTTACGTAGAAAATCATTGAGCAATTTGTACGATATTTCAAAAATAACTTCTTCCCGTTGATGGAACCAAATAAAACAATTTCACTTAATATAAAATTAGATAATACACAATTTAATTTCAACTTCTATAAAACCCATATGTAGTTTTTGATATACCACACTATCTAATTAACTAATTTATTCAATATAATTTTCATTGGGTAACATATTGTACGATGGAGTTATAGAAATGTGGGATTGGTTGACCAAATATTTTCTAGACATAGTGGAATTATATAATCTAAAGAACATGGAACTCTTTAATCCTTACACACTCTATTATCTTATTCCTCAATAAAGGTGGATTAATGATTATATTTTGATTATTATTCATGTTATCCAAATTTTCATCGATTTTGGGAATCTTCTATTTTATATAAATTAGATGTCTCTGAATTTCAAGATTAAAGGGAAATAATTATTCAGTTCCAACTATGTTTCCTCCACATTATAGATATTTTGAATTGATATTTTTTACCACTGAGAACAATGTTACAATTTTTTTTATTTATATCGAGAAATTATTAATTCTTCTTGTTCGTATTTTATTTTCATTGTAATGGCACAAAAACAAGATTATGTTTGTAAATAATTCTTAACAGATTAATTATTTATATTTATATTTTTAAAAAACTATTATATTTTATTGAAGGTTCAATCCAAACAGATGGAAGTAAACATAAATTGATGTGTGAAAAAAGAAAAAATAATAAAAGACAAAAAATAAATAATTTTAGATGTAGAAGGTGATGATTATGATAAATCAGTTTGGGATATAGTGAGATAACTCAATATATAACTATATATCATGATGAAATTAAGACCAAACAATTTATGAAATAGTGGAATTAAATTGTATGTTTTAATAAATATTTTCTATTTTTTATAGACAATAACAAGTAGATTTTGGTAAAAAGTGGTTGACAACCTATATTAATAGATCATCAATTGAAAGGATGAATTTAAATATCTTTTATATATAAAACTCAAAATTTTTTCCTATAGAGTTATATGATAAAACATATAAGTATAATAGGTTTACGAGAAATAATTCTTATCATTGATGGTTCTTATATTACATAATTATAACTATGAATCATTCATAAGCTTCATAGAAAATGTTTCCACCATCTTGAATAAATTTGGTTATTGTTAAGTCTTATATTGGTAGATATTCTCATTGGATTTAATTTACGTGGAAAATCATTGAACAATTTGTACCATATTTCAAAAATAACTTCATCCAGTTGATGGAACCAAATAAAACAATTTCCCCTAATATAAATTTATAGAATACTCAATTTCATTTCAACATCTATAAAACCCCTATGTAGTTTTTGATATACCACAATATCTAATTAACAAATTTATTCAAGATAATTTTCATTGGGTAACATATTGTACGATGGAGTTATAGAAATGTGGGATTGGTTGACCACATATTTTCCATACATAGTGGATTTATATAATATAATGAACATGGAACTCTTTAATCCTTACACACTCTATTAAATCATTCTTCAATAAAGGTGGATTAATGATTATATTTTGATTATTATTCAGATTATCCCAATTTTTATCCTTTTTGGTAATATTCTATTTTATGGAACATAGATGTCTCTGAATTTCAAGAGTAATGGGAAATAATTATTCTGTTCTGACTGTGTTTCCTCCACGAAATATATTTTTTGAATTGATATTTTTTCCCACTGATAATAATGTTAAAACGTTTTTTATTTATATTGAGAAATTATTAATTCTTATTGTTTGTATTTTATTTCCTTTGTAATGTCATGAAAACAAGATTATGTTTGTAAATAATTCTTAACAGATTAATTAATTAATTATTTTTATTTTTAAAAAACTATTATAATCTATTTAAGGTTCAATAAAAATATATGGAAGTAAAAATATATTGATGTGTGACAAAATAAAAAATAATAAAAGACAAAAAATATATAATTTTAGATGTAGAAGGTGATGATCATGATAAATTAGTATGAGATATAGTGAGATAACTCAATGGAGAACTATATATCATGATGAAATTAAGACCAACTAATCTTTTTTTCCCTGTTTTTAAATCTAGTTAATCATTGATTGATTTCTTAACATATATTCTTATGTGATTTTTTTCATTCCCTTAATAATGGTTTGTACCAAGCATAAGTGTTTACCAAAGAATATCCCCCGGGAGTGTTAAACCAAGAGTGCGGCAAGGCCGATTGTGATATCGTAGTTCCTATTTAAGATTAGCTCAAAGAAGTTATTTTGGGTTTTATTCATAGATACATCTGAGCCAGATCCACCTATAACTATTTCTATCCATACATGGATATATTTCTTTGATAAAACACTTACTATATACTTACTAAAATGTAGGGGTGTTTTTTTACATAGTCTCATCCATATAATTCTTACTAAATTACATTATTCCTATTCTTCAAAAATAACTAAACCATGATTCTGATATCAAAAATAGAGACCATAAAAATTTATATATAACATTACATGATCTTAATTATAATTATACATCAAAGTACCAACCAAGGATTTTAATCTTTATTGTCTAGTAAAACTGGGTACAGAAATATAAATGAATGGAACTAAAAAAACATTTAATTGTTTAATATTAAAATTTATATCCTAACTTCAATTGTGCTAAAACATCTACATAGGGCACCTAGGGGAACACATGAGCAAAGGTATGAGCTAAATAGCTCAGTAAGGTAATAACCATAAGAGTAAAGTATTAGCACATAAGATAGAATGTATGAATGGATGATATAAAAACCATGTAACAAATGGAATCATAACATATAAACATTGAATAATATAACCATTGAGTCATAATAATGTGGAAGAAACAGAAAACACGACTTTATCATGAGTGAAGGGTAACTGCCAGACCGTTGCACATGGTAGCACACGACAAGGCAAGCCTCCAAGACTGTCTTACACGGTAGCACAAGCCAAGGCTAACCACCAAGGCCGTCACATATAATGCCACATGAGACTGAACATTACCCAATGCATTGGATTTCTGTCTGGGATCACCCATCCTAACATTTCAGGAATACATTTTCCTCAAAAATAAATCATACAAAATCCATCTTACATAAACATAAGGGTTACCCATGGAAAGTCTTGGGTACCACAATCATGTCATAAAGAAAAACAATGGCCGTATCATAAAAGTTTGAATGAAATATATGAACAAAAATTTACAAGGACATTCAAAAAGATAAATAGTTATGTATCATCATATGTGATTTTATGTAGTAGTGAGAACATGCATGAAAAGTATTTAAGAATATTTAGCATGAAAACATTTTTGAGTGTTTTTAAGGAAAATACTACAGAGTCTTTGAAATAAAAAAAAAGAAATATTTTATATAAAACTAAAAGTGAACACATATGGTTTTCATAATAAAAATTTAATGCTTTTATAAAGACAATTGTGGCTTAAAATAGTTTATAGAGTGCACTTGAAATTAGGTAAGAATTATGAAAGTTCCCTTAAAATAAGTTTACATATCGAGAAGTATTGAGATGGGAATCACATAAAAACATGAATTTCCCCAAAAGATATTGATTAAAGGATATTGATAAATGAATTTGATTCATGTACAAATAATTTATAATATTTTCATAATAAGTTAATATAACTACATTTTTTAATAAGAAAGATGAGGAAACCCAAAGGAATAAATGAGGCTCGGGTTGAATCCCAAGAAAATTATCAACATGGTATCAGGTGTACTTAAGAGGGATTAATGAGAGATAAAGGGATTTATTATCACCTACTCATCATGAATGCATTATTAGGGATGTTTGAAATCCTAACCCTTAAATAGGAATGAAATATAAATGGGTATCAATAAATGTGAAATTGTGAGGATCTATTTCCGTAAGTCCAAAGGTGTTCTAAAATTGATATGAATGACCTTTAAAATAAAATTATGTTCTTTAATTAACAATTATAGAACCAATTTGACATGTAACTCATGTAGTATAACTTTTTTTAGTTCAATCATAACCTTATTGATTGGTTATAAGGAACCATTTAATTGTTTGGGTTCATTTGGTTCCTTGGTTTTGATGATCGGTTTGCCTATATTCATGTTCATACACACATGTAAGATGAATGAGGTATTAAAGAATTGAAGTTATATAAAATTTGTGATAATAAATAGTATTAAATCGTTATAAAATTAATTTTGTTATTTTGATTGAAGGTGAATCATTGTATAAAACATTAATATCAAACCCTTGGAGTAACTTGGCGATTTTGTTCATAATTAACTTGTTTTGTATTATTATTTTACATCAACTCTAAAAAAATGATTCCAAAAAATATATAATATAAAAATTTAATAGTCTATTTCAACCATAAAAATGACTTCAATACTAGAGTGTAATATGGTAATAGAAATTTATAAATCGTCATCCTTGATTGTGAAAAATTAACACATATTGGATGGTGTTTTAGTTTTTTTCATAAAAAAAGGGGGAAAAGAGAGACGATAATTTATTATACCATTATCCCAATGATATTCTAGTTCATGTAGGTTACTGCAGTTATCATACCATTTGGATGAAGGGATACGAGGAAAGAAAAAAGAAAAGAATCAAACTTGAAAAAAAAATCAGAAAGAGGAATTGACCTCTTTTGTTTACCTCCATTGAGAACCACTTTAGGGGAGAGGTTTTGATCTTTTTAGGAGACCAATGGAATCTAGATGTGGGGGAGGATCTAGGGGAGAGAATTTGGAAAATTTTAGGTAATGAACAAGTCTTGAGAGGAGCGAAGAGAAGATGAAAGTGTGGGTGGTTTTTATAGTGGGGGGGGGGGGGTGTTAATTTTTTAATTATTTTTTAATTATTTTTTTAAGATAGTAAATATTAATGATTATTGTGACCAGACATAGTAATATGTGCATGTGAGTTCAAAAAAATGTCCATTTACATCATCTATGATAGAAGGATGATGTAGAAATTCAGGTTTTCTAATTTATTATGAATTATCGTATTTTACCCTTCATCAAAAAAAGTTAGTCTTATCGGACTCCAGACATTCTACTAATCACAACCGTGTATGTCATATTTTTGAAATTCAAAACAAAAAAGTGTCCAAATTATGTTTAATGGTCAAATAGTACATAATAGTTCATTATTTAGTGATTTCATTTGATTATATGAAATATATATAAGAAAGGAATTCCATTGATAAAATATTAGGTTATTACATTTGGGAATAAGTGAAATCTTAGTCTAAGATACATCATTCCAATTTCCATCCATGATCACATTAGAGTGGTGGAATATCGAATTGAACTCAAAACTAACATTACTCAAGTTCATGATTTATTCCACGTATCTCTTTTCAAGAAATACTTACCTGACCTCTCTCATAGAATCAATCTAGAGGTGGTACTGTTGGAGAATGATCGTTCCTATTAGAAGTAGATAGTAAAGATATTATATCATAGTGAAAAAGTTCTACAGATTAAGACAACACAAATTATAACAGTGCTATGGAAAAAGAAAAAAATGTGGGAAGTAAAGGAAGTGATGAAATAGAATTAACCTCATTTATTTTACGGTGTATGAAATGAAAATTTCAAGGGTGAAATGTATCAAAGGGGGGATGATTTTAATGACCCAAACTGTTATAAATGATGATTCCTGTTGTGATATAATTAAATTTATATTTAGATAATATGGTTATAGAAAACTAATGCACTTATAGTGATATATCATTGGATTTAAAAGACCATTAATAATATTATCATTTTTAATAGAGATGTTAAACATTTATTACGTGATTAATATAAACATAGGGCTTTAACAAGTCCAATTAACATAGGAAAAGGAAGTGAAGGCCTAATCTATTAAGATTCTACAAATGAACCCCATTTATCGGAGCCTCTGAGAGAGATAACATCACTGGGATTTACCCTTGATCAATACCATGCTGAGATGTAGTAACTTAAGCATGATCAAACCAATTTATTGGAGAAGTTCAATATTATCTAGATAACAACCCAAACCATGTTTACTGAATAGCCCCATGCAAATGTCACTGTCACACACCTCACTTATAGGGATTATGCCAATGTAATAGTTTTATATGTATCAAGAACTTCATAATATTAATATTTATATTGTATATAATAATTATAATTTTTTTCATTTTTAATTTTTACATTATAAATTATTTTGATTTTGATTCAATTAAAAAATAATTTTATATTTGGGTAATAAATAAATTAAATTAAGGGATTTATTTTAATGAATGAATATATATTTAAAATAAATAGTATTTTTTTAAAATATTATTATTAAATATGGTTTATTAAATTTAAAAATTTATATTATTTGTGAAGATGTGAAATGTCCTTATTTTTAGTGTTCAAAATCTATTATTGTAAAAAACCCAACTTTTTCCAATAAATGTAAACTATTATTTCAACAGTGAAAATTCAAATATTTATAAAATTATTTATATTAAAATAATATTATTTTTTGAATCAAAAAATCCAAATTATCCAATGGATAATTATACATACTTTTATGAGACAGTCGAATTTTTGGGTAAAAATTAAATACAGTATAAATATATAGTGTGTTTTATGACATCATCATGACCATAAAATGAAGTAATAAATACTATAATGGGTATCAAAATCCAAATATATGTTTCCGTTTAAAATATTTTGAATTTAAGTTTACATTAGTAATTTTATTAAAACTATGAATCCTCCCAAATATTTAATATATTTTAGAATTTTAAATTCATTTCGTTAAAAGAGACTCATATTTATATAAGAAATGTTATTATTTTAATATTTTTGTAAGCATTACTAATAAAACAATTAGAACCACTCCATATTGGAAATAACCATTAGAAAAAACCATGTAATGTTTTTTGTGTTGAAATATTCATATTTTCTAGGGTCCAAAACCAAAATATTAAATAAATACATCTTTTTTCGTATATAACCCCTCCCAATCCTACACTTATCTATAATAAAAATACATAAACGAATAGATTAATCCTTTATCATCTCTCTATAATACTGCCATGGTGATTGAAGCTTTGAATAATCCCCTTTCATGCTTTTGGTGTCATACTATTAAGGTAAGGGATCCTCTCTTACTTTTATTCAAGAATCTATTCTTTGTTATGAAATATTGTTTTTTAATTTCCTCATGATTTTGTATGTTTTTCACCCACCATAATAAATTTTTTATTTATAAATGGAAAGTTATCCTTTTCTATCTCATTAATCCGTTCCATGTACACCCGTTATAATGCCAAAATTACATAAGCATCATTTCCATTCCATTATTCATCATGCTTAATTATTATCCTATGCCCTATTTTTGTAATTATAAATTTTTGGACACATAATTAAATTTCCTTATTACATTAAAAATCATTTTAAAATTATGATAGATCCATTTATCTCTTATAAAACTATTTTATGAAATTTTAAGTGATTTCATTATGGTGCCAAATTTTCACTACGATTTTCCTTGCCAGACCAAAAGTGTAGTGAATACCACACACATTTTCCCTCAAGGGTGTTCAATTTTATGATATTATAATTTTTATTGGGGATTTACATCTATTTATTCCACAATATATGATTATGGGATAAATTAAGATGATGAATGTATCCATGTTTTATGATCTATATAGTACACTTAAGCATGAGAGTGAACAGAAAAGTGATAGGTGAACCATAATTCTATATCTCTACAATGCATTGGGTAATGTTTAGTATCATGATAATTCTTGTTGGTATAGGGGTGTAACTTATTCCATTATTGGACCTTCTACCCCATTAAGTCTATAAAGTTTATCCTTGACTTATGATGTAGTTTTTTATATTGATTCTACATTCCCCATGTCATGATTATCATGATATATTGTGCCTTATTATTCATGTTCCTTTATACCTAATTGATATGATATTAATTTCAGGCCATGTTTATTCCCTTACAGGTCTTCATGGATAACCCTTACTTATGCATTTCCCTATTCTATCTGATGCATTTTAAGCTTATACTTGTTAAATAAGTTTTCATTAATGATGTTGTGATACATGATTAAAGATGTAATGAAATGTATAGAAATAAAAAATAAACTACACTTGTCAATATTTAAGGTTCTATTAAGGGTGATTTTATCTAATTAAATCATTTATTAATGTGTAATAAAGAGAATCGTTTTTATACTTCTCCTCTACAGGACCCTCCTGCCATTACTGTCATGAGTTATCCTCTATGTGGACCTTCTCCCCAAATTATACCACAAAATCATTAGTGATCCTCCTCATATGACATTACCACTCAACCTACCCATGATCCTCCTCCTCTGACATGACCACCGCACCACCCCATCGCTGCTACTCTAATGCGACCCCAACCTCATCCTATGGGTGACCTCAAACATGACCACCCAACATACCCGTGATCATCATCCTACTCTTGTATATCGGGTATTCAGACCTCTTAAATACATGTACCAATTGAATTTATTTAGATTTTTCATTTTTGTGTTGAAGAATTTCATTCTTACACTCCCTCACGGTGAAGTGTCACACCAATATATATTCTAGGATTCAATTCAAGCTTCATCATGGTTAGTTATTTTCAATAATTTCTTATGATAGGTGTTAATAAAATATTTAACCCGTTTTATTCTTATTTTTATACTATAACAAAATTAAATATTTCCAAATAAACAATTGCTCTTATTTCTTCCCATTATACTCTAATTTTTACCAATCCAGTCTACCATTGTATTGTTAGATTTTTTATGGTACAATGGATGCATGATTTAAAAAAATTAATTGGCATTTCTTATTCTATAATTTTTTATTATACACTTTCTTGTATGAAATATTATATAAATATAATTATTCAATGATGAAACCTTAATATATGCTTGATATTGAGCTCCTAGAATTAAACTATCATTAAAATTCATCTTATTGTGCATAATTAGTTTCATTCGATATGATTTTTCTTATTCATATACAGGTATGATGTGAAGTTCATTCTAGGGTATTTTTATTTTTAAATTACTCATGTTTTATCATGTAACTCTGTAGAAAAAATCTAATTTATTATGGATTACTGTTATAGTTTTAAAATGTAATAAAACATGTTTATGAGAAATTATTCTTATCATTTATGGTTGTTATATTACATAATTATAAAAATTAATCATTCATATTATTTATAGAAAATTTTTCCACCATCGTGAATAAATTTGGTTATGGTTAGGTCTTATATTTGTAGATTTTCTCATTGGATTTAATTTATGTAGAAAATAATGAACAATTGGTACCATATTTCAAAAATAACTTCATCTAGTTGAGAGAACCAAATAAAACAATTTCCCTTAAATATATTTAGAGAATACTCAATTTAATTTCAACTTCTATAAAACCCTTATATAGTTTTTGATATACCACACTATCTAATTAACTAATTTTTTCAAGATAATTTTCATTGGGTAACATATTGTATGATGGAGTTATGGAAATGTGGGATTGGTTGACCACATATTTTTTTTTGACATAGTGGATTAATATAATCTAAAGAATATGGATCTCTTTAATCCTTACACACTCTATTATCTCATCCCTCAATAAAGGTGGATTAATGATTATATTTTGATTATTATTAAGATTATCCCAATTTTCACCCATTTTTGTAATATTCTATTTTATATAACATAGATGTATCGTAATTTCAAGAGTAAAGGGAAATAATTATTCAGTTCCGACTTTGTTTCCTCCACAAAATAGATATTTTTAATTGATATTTTTTTCCACTGAGAATAATGTTACAATTTTTTTATTTATATTGAGAAATTATTAATTCTTTTTGTTCATATTTTATTTACATTGCAATGGCATGAAAACAAGATTATGTTTGTAAATAATTCTTAATATATTAATTATTTATATTTATATTTTTAAAAAACTATTATATATTATTGATGGTTCAATCAAAACAGTTGGAAGTAAAAATATATCGATGTGTGACAAAAGAAAAACTAATAAAAGACATAAAATAAATAATTTTAGATGTAGAAGGTGATGATTATGATAAATAAGTATAGGATATAGTGAGATAACTCAATGGGTAACTATATATCATGATGAAATTAAGACCAAACAATTGATTAAATAGTGTAATTAAATTGTATGTTTTAATAAATATTCTCAATTTTTTACAGACAATAACAAGTAGATTCTGATAAAAAGTGGTTGACAACCTATATCAATAGATCATCATTTCAGCAGATGAATCTCAACATCTTTCATATATAAAACTCAAAAAAATTTCCTAGAGATTTATATGATAAAACATATAAGTAAAACATGTTTACGAGAAATATTTCTTATAATTGATGGTTCTTATATTACATAATAATAACTATGAATCATTCATGATCTTCATAGAAAATTTTTCCACCATCGTGAATAAATTTTGTTATTGTTATGTCTTATATTAGTAGATATTTTCATTGGATTGAATTTATGTAGAAATTCGTTGAAATATTGGTACTATATTTCAAAAATAACTTCATCCAGTAGATGGAACCAAATAAAACAATTTCCCTTAATATAAATTTAAGGAATACTCAATTTCACTTAAACGTCTATAAAACCCCTATGTTGTTTTTGATATACCACACTATCTAATTAACTCATTTATTCAAGATAATTTTTATTGGGTAACATATTTTATGATGGAGTTTTAGAAATGTTGGTTTGGTTGACCACATATTTTCTATACATAGTGGATTTATATAATCTAAAGAACATAGACCTCTTTAATCCTTACACACTCTATTATATCATTCTTCAATAAAGGTTGATTAATGATTATATTTTGATTATTATTCAGATTATCCCAATTTTGATCCTTTTTGGTAATCTTCTATTTTATGGATCTTAAATGTCTCTGAATTTCAAGAGTAAAGGGAAATAATTATTCTGTTATGACCAAGTTTCCTCTAAGAAATAGATTTTTTGAATTGATATTTTTTCCCACTGAGAATAATGTTAAATCATTTTTTATTTATAATGAGAAATTATTAATTCTTCTTGTTCATATTTTATATCCTTTGAAATGGCACAAAAACAAGATTATGTTTCTAAATAATGCTTAACCGATTAATTATTTATATTTTTATTTTTAAAAAACAATTATATTTTATTGAAGGTTCAGTCCAAATAGATGGAAGTAAAAATATATTGATGTGTGACAAAACAAAAAATAATTCAAGACATAAAATAAATAATATTAGATGTATAAGGTGATGATTATGATAAATCAGTATGGGATATAGTGAGACAACTAAATGGGGAACTATATATCATGATGAAATTAAGACCATCCAATTGATGAAATAGGGGAACCGAATTGTACGTTTTGATAAATATTTTCAATTTTTTACAAACAATAACACGCAGATTCTAATAAAAAGTGGATGAAAACCTATATCAATAGATCATAATTTGAGTGGATGAATCTCAACATCTTTCATATATAAAACTCAATTGATTGAAAGAATGATGAAGAAAAAATCCTTACAATGTCCAACTTGTATTTGATCCTAGTGTATTATTCTTATCCATCGACAACCTATCAGATTAATCCATAGATTATTTAGAAATTTAAAATTGAATTTGATCATGAAATAATATCCCTGTTTCTTTATGGTTTATAGGAAAAATGAAGTAGAAATTAAATATATTTTGAGGGAAACATTGAGAACATTTTTCATGAATGATCTAAATAGATTACCTATAAAATCCCAATCCTTGAATGATGTTTTAAAATATTTCCACATCTTATTGAAAAACATTATATAAATTCCTTATAATTAAAATATAAATCCTATCATTATTATATCCTTATATTGATACATTCTAGGTTTCTTCAGGTTTCACAAATCATGGGCATATACTGAAAATTGTTCCTTCTCTAATAAGAATAAAATCATTGTTTGATATATAATGAATTTTGATAGAATATAATGGATACAATATAAAACATTTTTTACTCATAAATGTTAAATTTAGAGGCATTTCACTAAGAGAAAAATCATGAAGTCAAATAGTCTAGAAAATTTAGTATTCCATTACATGTCAATAATTTCCATTATTTTATATATTTAATGATTTCAAATCAACATTTTCTTAGTGAATCCATGTTAAATTTTAGAATAGTTTGTAAACATTTTAATTAAAAAAATGTCCAAAAATTTTCAATTTGTGTTATGATATTATCTACCAATTAAATAATTTAATTTAAAAAATAAGAATAGAAGATTTATTCTACAGAAAAATTAAATTACTCTGTAATACTGAAATTTTTTATGCACTAGACAAGATACCCTTGTACCCTTATACGTAAGCCAATACTGACATGGCCTGAAGGGAATTTCTGATCCCCATAGGTTATCGACTACCATATCAAATCAATTAATATTAAAGTGGGAATGGATTTTTGAATAACAAAATTAAAGAAAGAGTAACAAGTCTATTTGAAAAAATGGAAATCTAAATATAGAGAACTATACCAAAAGTCAAACAGGGATAAAACCCCAAAGGTAAATCATCAACGTACCAGAAAAAATCATTACAAACCAATTCCCAATGAATATAGAAGCTCAATACCAAATATCAATAACAACTACCACATCTAAGTGGTTCATTCCCCTTTCTCAAACATAACATGAAAGAATAAACAAATTTCCAAATTCATAGGTAGGGTGTAAGCTAAAATTGATGTAGGGACTCAAAAAATATTCAATAATAATATTTCAAAATAATTTACCAAATAATGATTTCAATTTAAAATAAATATGTAATGGAAGTACACATTAATATTTAAAAAAACCAGGCATTACATTTCAATTGATAGAAATACTTCAAACAATAGATTAATATAGATTTTATTTAGAATAATTTATATAAAATCACATGGATTGTTTATGTCAATTTACTAATAAAAGAATAGATACCAAAATAATTTCAGTGGAGTAACATGGTCATATTTTAAGAGGTATGATAGTTCCAGGTTAAGGGATCCACACATATTGGAATAGGTGATCATGATAATATGTGTACACATATACCTCTGATACTAGTCAAAGTGTAATCATCACCATCCCATTGATGATGTGACTTACCTCAGATGTTATGTCAGAAATGTAAAGAATCCATAGATTTTCATCCAAGATAACTAACTACAACGGATTTCATGTTTCCAAATAGCAATCAATAAATAGGAAATTCATTTCAAAACTATTAAAAATAAAATATCCTTATTCTACATTTAAATATGGAAAATTATTTTTAAAAAACTATAACATGAGGTTTCAATTAGTTCATGCCATTTTCTGGGATAAAACAAATTGGTTTCTATAAAAACAATTAATTATTTTTTGTAAAATAAATATTCTAAAAAAAATTTAATAATAAATTTCACCAATTTAATTATACAAAGTTAATTTAAAAAATTCCATCAAATTTCGTAATCACAACTAAATTCATTTGAATTGGGGGATTTTTCCTAATTTAATTAAAAATCAAATCAAAATCCACAATTCACAAGAATTTACTTATTAACAAAAAATTGAAATAAATTTAATTAAAATAAAGAGATATAATTTAAATCAAGTAATTTATGGTTATATCAATTAGCCAAACATATGTTGAAACATCTATCATAGATCACAGGATTATGAAATTCACCGTCTGAAATTTGAAATCCAACAAATAACGTAGAAAAAGGATAACCAAGAATGAAACATAGAATCATGACATAAAGAAATGGGTATTAGATCCTTCAAAAATAAAAAAAATATAAAAAACCCTAATGGGGAGAGAAGAAGAGAGTGGGAGAGAAGGAACATGAGAAGAACTCTTACGAGTGAAGGGAAAAATGATTATATTCATGATATTATTCAATTTATATGTTCTTTGTGGAGTCAAAATTAGATTTCAGGAGACTCGAATACCTATGAAATTTTCAAACCACGTTTTAGGGCCAAACAATGGTTGAAATAGGGGATATTGAATTTTTCATTTTTTAAATAAAATAATTATTTTTGCACAATTATCATGATAGGAATGCACAATTTATCAAACCATACACCCCAGTTGTGTACCCCTTATTGTGTAATTTCATGATTTCATATTAATTGGTGAATGGTTTGACACACCATGCACCAACTATGAAAACCCCCACTATGTGGGTTCTGAAGGATTTGGTAAAACCATGCGCCAACCATGCATATCACAAGATCCCTCCAAAATTTTCAGAATTCAACCAAAAGAACTTCTAAATGAGATGAAAAAAATTAATGATCAAATTAGGGGTTCAAGAGTAGTTGTAAAAATTAATAGGATGTTATAGCCTCCCCAATTTAAGAACATCATGGCCCAGAATTCTAGTTGAGATGATTTCATATAGAAAAGATGAGGCCATCTCTCTCTCATCGGTGCCTCCGCCTCCCAAGTCTCATGAGCATCGAAACTATTATTACATTACACTACAACCAAATTTATATTATTCCCATGAAGTATGTTGGTTTTAGAATAAACTATCATGACTGCAATATCAATACTGAATAAATCCTGTTGGACATCAAGATCACTCCAGCTCAGAAAAGGAGATATATCAGAAAGATACATTCATAGATGAGATACAGAGAACACATTGTGTATCAACTTATTATATGTAAGATGTGAAAAATGTTTATACAATTTAGTTTATACTGTAAAACCTTCAAAGTTACAAAAATATGTGGAGTAGTATTCCATTTCCTCCCAATTCGTCGATGATCAAAATGGGGTGTAATATTAAAGAACACCTAATCACGAACTAAAAACTCTTATAGAATTAAATGATGATCAGAATAAGACTTTTACTGAATAATTTCCATCGATATTATCTAACAATTAAACTAAATAATTTTTGTCATATTATGATCCAAACTCTCTCTAACTAAGGATATTTCACCAATCTACTTCCAACACAATAGAGAATTATAAGCTCGTCTATACAAGGCCTCAAAATAAGACATTTTGATAATGGATTGTTAACTATTATTATATGAAAACTAAAACAACACAAAATTATCAACCGAAGATCAAATTATTTCATTCAATTAGGCATGAAGCATATTCTAAAGAATCTATATATCCCTTTAGGTCATTCCATCCGAGTGTGGATTGTATGTCATGCTCAAACAAACTTGAGATCCCAGTTCCCCATTAAGGCCTCTCCATAAATGAAATGTAAACTAGGGATATCAATCAGAAACTATAGAATATGGAACTCCCTACCACAAAAAAGTATCTTTCACATAAAGATTTCCTAGATCATTAACTTTAGTAGAATCACCAATGTGTATAAATTAAGCTGATTTGGTTAGCCTATCGATCACAACCCATATCCCATTCTTATCTTCCTTGGTATGTAGAATCCCAACAACAAATTCCATAGATATATCATCCCAAATTCATGTTTAGAATGGAAGTGGATAAAGAATACCCAAAGGTATATTGTACTTATAGTTAACCATTTTTCTTATATAACAATGAGATAAAAAATTGACAATGACCTATTACACACCTGTCCACCAGATTCATCGCCACATATCATAGAACATCTTCAAGGTTCCCAGGTTCACTGCACAATGGGAATTATGGAAATCCCCAATAATAGTGTCCTCATTGGAAATGTTATGATATACTAGTTTTGGGAACATATTAGAACCTCTATAGAGAACAAACAATCAACAACAGTGTCCCCACCATAAATTGAGTCACTAATTATATAGAACTTGTCATCAAGATGCTTCTCCTGATGATTTAGCTCGAGAAGAGTGGAGTTCAACTGAACACTAGAAAAGGAATTCTTGGTCACTAATTCCCATAATCCAATATAAAACTATGAAAAAAGATCCATCAAGTTCCCCACATATGATGATTATTTATTGTTGTGGGTTGGATGTTTCCATCTCAAATCATCCATTATATCATTCCCTTTCCTCAGGTTATAGGTGACATCAAAGTCAAATGCTTTTTGTTATTCCACCCAATTCCTCTGTTGGAGATTAAAATATTTTTGAGTGAAGATATAAATCAAGATATTATCGTCAGAATACTAGGTAAAACATTCTTGAATATGGTAATGCTTCCTACTATTATGTTCACGAATTACAACTTAATGTTCAAGGTCATGGGTAGGGTAATTCTTCACATATGTCCTAATATTTCGATATACATAAGAAATAAAATTATCACCCATTATATGAAAATAGCCCAATCCTGAACATGATGAATGAATGAATACCACATAGAACTGCCAAGCCTCTGGATGTGTCAACACCTACACAGTACTCAAAAGATGATTTTGCTAAATAAAATAACTTTGAAATTTCTGATCCAAAATGACATCATTCCCTTCTAATATATCGAAGAAAATTGAGAATGCAACTTTGGTAAGTCCTTCAAAAACCTATTATGATATCTAAAAAAACTCATGAATCTATGAATCATGGAAACATTTCATGGTTGATCCCATATCATAACAACATTCACCTTTTTAGGGTCAACTGAAATACCATGTTCTGACAGAACACGTCCAAAGATCATCACTTCCCTAATCCAAAAATCATATTTCTATATCATTACATATATTCGGTGATTTATCCATAATTCCAGAACTGTTCTATGATTACACACATGATCCTCCATGGACATAGAGTAAATAAAAAATTCATCAAAATTTACAAAAAAATATTAAGGTTCTCATTGGAGATACAATTCATTAAATCCATAAAATATGTTGGATAATTGGTGAAGTTAAATGAAATGATAAGGTACTCATAATGAAGGTACCAACTATGGAGGGAAATTTTTATAATGTAAAGTTATTTTATTCTCAAGGGATGGTAACAAAATTGATAATTAATGTTTCAAATCCATATCACCCTTTAACTAGTCTAAAAAATAATCAATATATGGAATAATATATTTTAGATTTAACCTAAAATTATTTAGTTTTTAGTAATCCATTAAAAGGAGAAGTGATCCATTAGATTTCATAGAAAAGATATTAGGCACAACTTAATTTGGAACACTCAGACATATAAATCGTTTTTATAAAAGACCATCCAGCTGAGACATCAAATCATTCATTTTAGATGGTTCCATATAAGAATAAGGAATAGATACTATTTGACTATTTGAAAATTATTCGCTAGAAAACTCTACCTCCCTTTCATATGGATATCCTGAGAAGTTATAAGTAAAAATATTAAGAAACATGAAAAAAATGTATAGAGGTCACCTCTCTAGGATTCCTACTCTAGATCAAAATCAAACACTAAAATTAATTTCCCCAAATATGCATAACAAGGCTCAACTGTACTAAACCTTGTATACCATTCTCCATGATATATATGACACACCCCAACTGGTGTTGTAAAAAAGGAGTATCAAATATAAAAAACAATTGAGTATTTATTAGCAATGATCCAATCCATTCTTAATATGAGGTCACGATATTTCATATTGATAAGAATAAAATAAAAATAATGGTCGATATATGATAATGATAAAACACGAGTAGGAATAAAGAGACCCTTCCATATATTTTGTCCAAGGGGCATAGTAGTATCCATCACATTAGAAAAAATCTCTTCTGTAAGATTTATAATATTTACTATATTGTTTTAAATGAATGAATGTTATGAAAAAGTATCTAAAAGATCATTCACTAAATTTTAATCAACTATGATGGTACCTCTCTAATCATTGGACTTGTATATTATTCCTCTAGACACTCTTCCACTATATGAGGAATATTTTTTCCAATTTCTTATGGTGGTAACCCAAATGTTCTAGAAGAATATGATTTCACTACATTTTTTCAAAAGGTGAAAACCCCATTAAACTGTATGGATGAGAATATACATGGAATAAATTATTTAAGTAACCTAAGCATCCACAATACCCACATATTTTGGGATCATAAGTGAAAACCCATTTTGAGTGCCCCAATATTCCAAACTGGTAACAAATAAAAGCTCATATTCCATGATCATTAGGAGGTCAATAAAAAACCAACAGTTGGGAACCACCATGTGGATAATCATGCATCTTATTCCCTATTTGGGAACTCATAGAACCTCCATTAGGAGAAAAAGTAAATACCATCAACCCTACATTTTTAAACAGGTCCATCTCATCCATCTACGCTTTATTCGCCACATCAGCATAATAAGGTCAATTTTTCCATAAAACGTGAGAACATATATCATATCAAAGTACCATATAAAACTATAGATTGTTACTCTTATCAAGTTATAAAATCTCAATTAGAAACTACATGAGCTATATAAAGTGATTCATATACACTGTCAATATCCTATCAAGGTGCATGTTTTTTAAAAACTCTATACCCTTAGCCAATGCCATAGACTCTAGATAGAACTGGTCATTTGAAATAAATTTAACATCTTTCCACTATAAGACCCTGTGTATAACGACACATACTTGACATACATTGTTATTACTTCAGAATTGAATCATACTTATTAAAACATATAACAAAACCATTAAAGGATCGTATAGGTATAGTGTCTTTAGAAACTGGGAAACATAAACAACTGGTTCATAAATCATCTAAATTGTCTCCCATTTATTTCATCATATCTAGAGTACCTTTTGGCATATTCTACATAATACCCTTCTTCTAGACCTGGGGAAAAGAAAACATACAAAAGGGTGAGCTCAAATGCTCAGTAAGGGTAAAAAATAAATATCAATCATATCATATTCTTAAGAACATAAAATTTTGAAAATATTGTCTTGAAAAAGAGATCATAATATAATGACATGGGATCAATAATAATAGTGAAATGTAATCCAAATAATCATAACTGAAAACATGAAACTTTTTGGAATACAGAAATAATCATAGAGAATCATTTCTTATCAGTCAAGACTCATTTCCAAGACTATCTAAGTGGACAAAGTCCATTTCTGAACCGAGTTCACTCCTCGTTTCAGTCATGTATCACTGAACCAGATTACCCTTCCATTCTAGCCATGTCTATCTCATGAAATATAAATCTTTACCCAATGCATTGGAGGGAGATATAGGTCCCACCCATCTCATAATGAATCCATTCTTATGTGTGCCACAAAATCATAAATCATACATCATAGCATTACCCATGTAATAAAAATGGGATTCTTATACATCATGTCATCATAACATAATTCATATAACATAAAAGGGCTTAATAAAAATAATTCCATCATAACATAATCAATTCAATGTAAAAATTGGGATAGAAACATAACCCTATAATATCTTATATGGAAAATAATTTTGATAAAATTCTTGACCTCCATTCTTGAGGAAAATATCCTTTCTACTTCCAAAAAAAATTTCCTTTCTTAAAATGAAAAATAATTTTAAACTAAAAGAAGTTGATTAAAAATAATATCGAAAACTTGTACAGTAAGCTTGATGGAAATAATTTTCTAAAATTTCATTGAGGCCGTATAAGTTAAAAAAACATTCTTCTCGTACTTTGGCCGGAAAAGTCAACAAGTACCTCGTTCTAAAAACGACAAAAGATTCCTTTCATATATTTTACAAAAAACTCACCAATGGGTAAAATTGGATTTAAAAAATTGTAGGAGGATAGAAATAATAATACATATCGATGAAAAAGGGACGTTGATGATAAATATGCCCCAGTAATTACAGAAGTATAAACAATCTCGGATAAAAATTGAGATTGCAAGATTTTCCCTTACCTTAGGTCCGATTTTCTCCGTACATGCCCGATACTCCTATATAATGATTTAAATAATGATATTGACTTATTTAATAATCATAACAATTTTTATGATATCATATATGGTCATATTCTTATATTCATAGATTTTTATTAGTAATATTTCATTGCTACTTGTTATTCGGGTGTTCATTGCTTTTTTGTTCTTATGCGTGTTTTGTCGAATAAATTCTTATTATTATTTTTTAGGTTATAGATAACTCTTTCCAAGAATTGTATTTGTTTAATATATATCATATTTATTCATTAAATTCATTTATATAATCATTATGCAATGAAGATCATGTAGAATGAGTCACATCACATCGTGAAGACGGTAGGCCGTACGTACGCACGAGCGATGATATCATTCCCATCATAGTGGAATTGTATTGAAGTGTTTGTATACTATTTAAGGAGAAATATCACTTTACAATAATCATATATATTTATTCTTTACACCATTATACCCATCCAAGTAGGGTGGTGGTGGAAGAACATATTACACCACGACGTGGAGATGGTATTCCGTACTTACGCACGCGCGGTGATTTTTGTTTTCTGTAGGATGGATAGAAGGTGAAATAGGGTTGTTTCATATTTATAATAACATATAAGTATATGAGTGATACTGATTTTATTAATTCATAATGAAACAACTAATGAAGAATAAGTAGAAGAAGAAATGAAGTTGAAATAATCGGTAACAGACATTACCTCGTCTTTGAAGTGCCTCTTCTTAACCACCACTGAGGGAACTAAAGATGGTCTTTGAAGAAGACCAGGACCTCTAGGATGTTTCTAGGAAAGTGGAGAAGAGAAATTGGTAGGGTTAGAACGATCTTAAAGGCTCAATTTTTAGTGAGGAGGAAATGGAGGAGGTTCCCTTTTAAAAGGGAGGAGAGGGGCACCTTTGGAAAAACTAAAAATATTATTTTATTATAATGTTATAATCGGTTTTTAATAGCTCCAAATTGATTTATTTAGAAGCTAAGATGGGTATGGGTCGAAATCCACTCATTAAATAAGATTTATACAGGTTTAGGTTTCTATTTTAACCTTATCATTTAGATTTAACTTTAAGTTAAATAATTTTTCTTTTACCAGGTCTTCTTGTTTTCGTACACTATAAGGTTAATAAACTTAATATAACAAGCCAAACGAACCCCAAGTGGTTCATTATTAATATATATATCCTTATCTAAGTCATTTGGTTGGACCTTATATTTTTAGGAATAATATAAAAATTAACAATATAAAATTTGTTTTAAAAACTATTTTTATGTCAATTTTGACATTATTTGGTACATGATTTTTGTGAAAATTATAACAGCATGATTAGTTAGAAAAAAGTTAATTAAATCAATAATAACATGTCATATTAACCTAGAAAATTTGTGGAATTCATAAAAAGTCTCAAATTACATTTCTTTGGGTATTTATAATATCAATTATTTTAATATTTCATTATTTAGGTAATTACTGCATCACCATTATGTTACATATAACATAGATTATTTAATGTCTAAAAATTATAAATAAAATATCATTATGTAGGAAATATTTTAATATTTCTAATGAATATTTATAGTCAAATTTATATTATGTATGGCCCTCTATTAAAAATGTTTTAATTATTAAGCTTTGATTTTATTTATTTTAACTATTCTTTAAATAAAATAATAATAAATGTCCTAATCTAATACAAGTGGACCTAAATGGTCATATTTTATTCCTAAGGTTGTTTTTGGTCAAATTAACCTTGTCTAATAAAATTATGACATGTGTTAGGGTAATAATAATATCATTTTCCCATTAATTACCCTATTTACTTTTAACCATGGTAAATAAAAGTAAAAAGTTACTATTCACCAAAAATTTTATTTATCTTATTGAACCACATTTTACTCCTTGATATTAACAATGTCTCTTGGATTTTAGAAATTCCACTCACATAAGTGGTAAAATTATGTTTTATGTAAATTTGAAAATTCTCCTAGGAGGTGGGTAAAAGAGGGTGAAAAGTTCAATAAAATTATTCTATATATAAATTATTATAAAATGACTACAATGAATTACATTGAACTTATATAGGTATTATGTATCAATTTTGACTTAAAATAAATTTAAATAAAATAAATAATTATTTAAATAAAAAGTCGGGTTTTAAATAGTAACATAGTGTTTTCACTATTCATAAAAAATTTAAATTTTTCAGAAAAATACCAGAATTTCACCCTAGGCTAATTTTGATGTTCTGAATCCTAAAAAGATTTCCATTTTGAATGTTAAAATTTATAAAATTTCAAAAAGTGGGTATTACTATTCATAACGGCTAGTTTTAATAATATTTTAATAGCATATTGTTGTTTAGTGAAACTCGACATTGCATACCATGCAAGCTATCGAGAAAGGTCGCGATTGCGTGTAAAGAAAGCCATGATAGTGTTGGGTGTAGTGAAGGATTCATTTGATGATGTATATAACATAAAAATAAAATATTTCTCATAAAAATCTCGGGTGTTACATTCGACCCCCCTTAAAATGAATTTTGCCCTCGAAATTTGTCACTTTGTCACAAACAGAAGAGGATACCTCTCCCTCATCATATCCTCAATCTACCATGTAGCTTCTTCTAATTGTTGTTTCCTCCATTAAATTTTCACCAAGTGAGTGGTCTTGTTCCGTAGATCTTTTTCACTACGATCCAAAATCTCTATCGGCTGTTCTTCATAAGAAAAATCTTGCTCCAGTGCAACAACTTTTGAGATGAGTACATGTGAAGGATTGGGTATGTACATTCTCAGGAGAGATACATGGAACACATCATGAACATAAGAGAGATTCAGTGGAAGCACCAATCGGTAAGCAACCTTCCCAATACGATCCTGTATTTCGAAAGGACCGATATACCTAGGGATCAGCTTTCCTTTCTTTCCAAATCTCCTTACTCTCTTAGAAGGAGATATTCGTAAGAACACTTTATCACCCACTTAAAAATCTAGGTCTTTTCATCGGTTATCGTCATTAAATTTTTTTCTACTCTGAGCTGCTCTTATGTGTTGTTGAATAGATCAGACATTTTCTACCATCTCTTCAACAAGATCAGGTCCTAATAGGTTTCTTTCTCCAACTTCATCCTAGCAAGTTGGAGTTCAACATTTCTTTCCATAGAGAGCTTCATAAAGATCCATCTGAATACTAGAGTGAAAGCTATTATTATTTGAAAATTCCACCAAAGGTAGGTGTTGATCCCAAGCTCATTCTAAATCCATAGATAAAGCTCTCAACATATCTTCTAGAGTTTGAATTGTCCTCTCAGACTGACCGTCTGTATAAGGATGATAAGCCATGCTAAAACTCAACTCTGTATCCAGAATATGCTGAAGACTTCGCCAAAACTTTGAGGTAAACCTCGAATCCCGATCAGATATATGTAATGTGGTACTCCATGCAATCTTAACACTTCCTTTACATATATCCTAGAAAGCTGATCCAGAGAGAAATCCACTCTAATAGCAATTAAGTGTGCCGACTTTGTAAGACGATAAACAATGACCTAGATAGAATTATTGCCTTAAGATGTTTTAGGAAGTCTGGTGACAAATCCCATTGTGATTTTTTCCCATTTCCATTCGAGTATGGGTAATGGTTGTAACATGCCCTTAGACTTTTTTCTCTCAGCTTTAACTTGCTGACAAACCAAGCATCGAGAGACATATTCAGCAACATCTCTTTTCATGCCATCCCACCAGAAGTACTCTTTCAGGTCCCTATACATCTTCGTGCTTCCAGGATGAATAGAGAAAGAAGAACAATGAGCCTCATCCAGCAGCTCCATATTTAATTCTGGGATGGGAGGAACACAAACACGATTTCTAAACTCTATTATCCCATCATAATCAAGGTTTAATTCAGGAACATTTGTCACCTTCTTTTGTAACTCTACATCTTCTTTCTGTGCCTCTCTAATCCTCACATGTATAGATGGTTGAACAGTCATTTGAGAAAGATAATATTTTTCCCCTTGAATTATAATTCCAAGATCCATCCATTGTAAATCCATAAATATTGGATCTTTTGTGATCCTCATCATGGATAAGCCAGCATGGTCTTGTCGACTTAATGCATCTGCCACCTTGTTTGCTTACCCAGGTTGGTAATGAATTGAGCAGTCGTAATCCTTAATAAGCTCGAACCATCTTCTTTGGTGCATATTCAGCTCCTTTTGTGTGAAAATATACTTTAAACTTTTATGATCAGTATAAATATCACACCTTTCTCCATAAAGATAATGCCTCCAAATCTTTAATGTAAAGATTACCGCAGCTAACTCTAAATCATGAGTTGGGTAATTTTTCTCATGGATTTTCAACTGTTTGGAGGCATAAGCTATCACCATATCGTTTTTCATGAGAACACACCCCAATCCCTTCTTGGATGAATCTATGTAGATCACAAACCTTTCTCCACTACAAGGAAGTGTGAGCACAGATGCACTGGACAACCTTCTTTTTAACTCCTTGAAATTATCTTCACACTCCTCTGTCCAAACGAACATAACTCTTTTTCGAGTCAACCTGGTTAGTGGATTAGATAATCATGAAAAATCTTTCACAAAACGTCGATAATATCTAGCCAAACCAAGAAATCATCGGATCTCAAATACTGTTGTTGGTCTCGACCATCTTTTGATAACCTCTATTTTTGCTGGATCCACAGATATCCCCTCTTGTGAGATTATGTGACCCGAAAATGCAACTTTTTGAAGCCAAAATTCACACTTGGTAAAATTGTCATAAAGCGTCTCATTTCATAGGGTCTTCAATACAATTCTCAAGGGATCCTTATGTTCTTCCTTGCTATTTGAATAGACAAGAATATCATCTATAAATACTACCACAATGTGATCAAGATAGTCTCTAAAGACTCTATTCATTAGATCTATGAAGATAGAAGGGACATTGGTAAGACCAAATGACATCACTATAAATTCATAGTGTCCATACCTTGTACGGAAAGCCGTATTTGGTATATCCTCCCTTTTGACCCTTAATTGATGATACCCTGAATGAAGACCAATCATGGAAATGTATTTAGCTCTGCGTAGCTTGTCAAATAAGTCAAAAATGCGTGGGAGAGGATATTTCTTCTTGATAGTGATTTTGTTATGTTCTCGATAATCAATGCTGAGTCTCATTGATCCATCTTTCTTCTTAACAAATAGAACAGGTGCCTCCCAAGGTGACACACTAGGGAATATGGATCCCTTATCAAGATTCTCTTGGATTTGCTTCTTCAATTCCTGCAAATCAATTGGGGCCATTCTATAAGGTGTCTTTGAAACAGGCAAAGCACCCGGTACGAGTTCTATTGAAAACTCAACTTCACGATTTGGTGGAAGACGCAACAATTCCTCCAGAAAGACATCATCAAACTCTCGTACAATGGTCATATTCTTAATCGTGAGTTTCTCTCCAACCATTTGAGATAAATAACCTTCATTTATTGTAATAAAGACCCATAAGATGGACGAAATTTCCACTGGAAGGTTATGTTCGTCCTTGCATCGATAGACGATTATAGATTGATCAAGAATATGAAATGTGACTTCCCTTCTTTGGAAATTGATATGAGCTCCATATAAAGAAATAAAATCCATGAAAAGAATCACATAAAATTACACTATAAGAAGGATCACAAGATTTGCAGGAAGCACTTTCCCACAAACTTCAATCGGAGAAGAATTATAAACTTTTGATGCGACGGTTGTTCCATTAGGGGTTGTCACAGCCAACTCAACATCTAATTGTTGAGGTAATATGGCAATACCCTTAGAAAATTCTTCAGAAATAAAAGAGTGGGTGGATCTAGAGTCAAATAAAACATTTTATACTTTAGAGTGGATAGTAAGTGTACCTTTCACCACTTCGTTATCACACTCCACATCACTGATAGAAATTGCATGTGACTTTCCTTTTTCTTTAGCCTTAAAAGTTTTTTGACGTCGATCATCCTCAACAACCCTTGGATTAGGGAATTTATTAGCATAATGCCCCATTTCCTTGCACTTGTAACATTGAAGTGTTGGAGGTGCACCCTGTGTAGCCTTTTCTTTGTTCACATCACTAGACAACTTCTTCCCATCATTGCGGCATTCAAATTTCCGATGACCATCTTTTCCACATTTGAAACATTTACTTGTCCCTTTAAGACAAATCCCTCCATGTTTCATTCCAAACTTTGAGCATAAGGGAAAACTCATCTTCTTTTTAGTGTAGTCTTTAGATTTTCCTTTGAATTACATTTTCCTCTTTTTATCAAACACATATGACTGATGGGTTACTCCAATCTCTATATCAACCTTGAGAGCACATCAAACAATTTCCTTGTAGCTATTGAAGTATCTTATGGCTAACTCCCTTATAAGACTTAGTTTTATGCCACTACAGTATTGATCGATGTTACTCTCAGGTTGGATAATAATCCCAGAAGCGTACCTTGCAAGTCTTGTAAAATTTTCTTTGTAGGTACCAACAGATTCATCATCCTTTTGCTTCAATTCAAGAAACTCCTTCTCCATATTTGTTCGGAGAAAAAACGGAAGTACTTATTGAAAAATATGTTCATGAAATCATACCATTCCATGGACTCAATTTCATCTCTTTGCCTCATATTCTTGATAAGATTCCACCATTGATCAGCTTCACCTTCCAAACGATATACTGCTAAGATGACTTTATCATGTTCAGAACATTGAAGAACTGAAAATATCTTTTCAGTAGTAATAATCTATTAGTTCAACTATAACAACCCATACTTTACATAAATTGTTATTACTTCAGAATTGAAGCATACTTATTACAACATATAACAAACCCATGAAAGGACCGTATAGGTATAGTGTCGTTAGAAAATGGGAAACATAAACAACTGGTTCATAAATCATCTACATTGTCTCCCATTTATTTCATCATATCTAGATTCCATTTTGGAATATTATACTTAATACCCTTCTTCCAGACCTGGGGAAAAGAAAACATACAAATGGTTGAGATCAAATGTTCCGCCAGGGTAAACAAAAGAAATATAAATCATATCATATTCTTAAGAACATAACATTTTGAAAATCTTGTCCTGCAAAAGAGATCATAATATCATGACCTGGGATCAATCATAATAGTGAAATGTAATCCAAATAATCGTAACATAAAACATGAAACTTTTTGGAATACACACATAATAATAGATAATCATTTCTTAGTAGTCAAGACTCATTGATAAGACTATCTTAGTAGACAAAGTCCATTTCTGAACCGAGTTCACTTCTTGTTTCAGTCCTATATCACTGAACTGGATTAACCTGCCGTTCCATCCATGTCTATCTCATGAGATATAAATCTTTACCCAATGCATTGGAGAGAGATATAGGTCCCACCCATCTCATAATGAAACCATTCTTATGTGTGCTACACAATAAAAAATCATACATCATTGCATAACCCATGTAATAAAAATGGGATTCTTATACATCGTGCCATCATAACGGAAATCATATAAGAAAAAAGGACTTCATAAAAATAATTAAATCATCATATAATCAAATCAATGTTGAAATTGGGATAGAAACAGAACCCTATATTATCTTAGATGGAAAATAATTTTGATAAAACGCTTGAACTCCATTCTTGGGGAACATATCCCTTATACTTCAAAAACAATTTCCTTTCATAAAATGTCATATAATTTTAAACTAAAGAAGTTGATTAAAAATAATCTTGAAAAAATGTAAAGGAATCTTCATGGAAATAATGTTCAAAAAGTTCATTCAGGACGTATAAGTTAAAAAAACATTCTTCTCATACTTTGGCCAGAAAAGTCAAAAAGTACCTCGTTCTAAAAACGACAAATGATTTCTTTCATATATTTTTCTAAAAAATCACCAATGGGTAAAATTGGATTTAAATAATTTTAGGAGGATATAAATAATATTACATATTGACGAAACATGGATGTGGATGATAAATATTCCCCAGTAATTAACGAAATATAAACAATATTGGATAAAAATTGAGATTGCGAGATTTTCCCTTACCTTAGGTCCGATTTTCTTCGTACGTGTCCAAACCTCATGTATAATGATTTAAATAATGTTATTGACTTATTCCAGAATCATAAACACGGTTATGATATAATATATGGTTATATTCTTAAATTCATATCTTCTTATCAGTAATATTTCATTGCCACTTGTTATTCGGGTGTTTATTGCTTTTTTGTTCCAATTCATGTTTTGTCGAATAAATTATTCTTCTTCATTTTAGGTTATAGATACCACATTTCCAGAATGGTATTAGTGTAATATATATCATATTTATTCATTCAATTCATTTATATAATCATTATGTAATGAAAATCATGTGGAACGAGTCACATCACATCGTGGAGACGGTAGGCCGTACGTACGCACGATCGATGATATCGTTCCCATGATCGTGGAATTTTATTGAAGTGTATGTATACTATTTTAGAATCAATATCACATTAAAATAATCATAAATAGTTATTATTTACACCATTATACCCATCCAGGTAAGGTGGTGGTGGAAACTAGATTACACCACGTCGTGGAGACGGTATTCTGTACGTACACACGCACGTTGATTTTCATTTTCCGTAGGATGGATAAAAGGTGAAATAGGGTTGTTTAATATTTATAAAAACATATCAGTATATGATTGATTCTTATGTAATTAATTCATAATAACACAACTAAAGAATAATAATCATAAGAAGAAATAAAGTTGAAAGAATCGGTAACAAACATTACCACTTCTTTGAAGCGACTCTTCTTAACCACCTCTTAGGGAACTAAAGATGGTCTTTGAAGAAGACCAGGAACTCTAGGATGTTTCTAGGGAAGTGGAGAAGAAAAATTTTCAGGGGTTGGCTGAGCATGAAGGCTCAATGTGGGGTGAGGAGGAGAGGGAGGAGGTGCCCTTTTATAAGGGAGGAGAGGGGCACCTTTGGAAAAACAAAAAATATTATTTTTTTATAAAGTAATATCCGGTTTTTAATCACTCAAAATTAATTTATTTCGAAGCTAAGGTGGGGATGGGTCAAGAGACACTAATAAAATATAATTTAGACAAGTTTAGGTTTCTATTTTAAACTTATCATTTAGATTTAACTTTATGTTAAATAATTTGACTTTTACCGTGTCTTCTTGATTTCTTACACTATAATGTTAATAAACATACTATAACAAGCCAAAAGAACCCCAAGTGGTTCATTATTAATATATATATCCTTATCTAAGTCATTTGTCCGAGACTTAGATTTTTAGAAATAAAATAACAATTAATAATGTAATGCTTGTTTTAAGAACTATGTTATGTCAATTTTGACACTATTTGGTACTTGTTTTTCATGAAAATTATAACAGAATGATTAGTTTGAAAAAAGTTAATTAAATAAATACTAACATGCCATATTATCCTATGAAATTAGTGTAATTAATAAAAAGTCTCAAATTACATTTATTTGGGTATTTATAATATCAATTATTTTAATATTTCATTATTTAGGTAATTACTTCATCACCATTGTGCCATATATAACATAAATTATATAATGGCTAAAAATTATAAATAAAATATGATTAGGTAGGAAATATATTTATATTTCTAATGAATATTTTTAGTCTAATTTATTCTATGTATAACCCTATATTAAATTTTTTTTATTTATTAAGCTTTGATTTAAACTATTTTAAATATTCTTTAAATAAAATAATAATAAATGTTTTAATCTAATCCAAGTCGACCTAAATGCTCATATTTTATTCCTAAGGTTTTTTTGTTCGAATTACCCTTGTCCAATATAATTAATACATGTTTTATGTTAATAATAATATCATTTTTACCCGTTATTACCCTATTTTAATTTAACCGTGGTAAATAAAAGTAAAAAGTTACTATTCAAAAAAAATTATTTTTATCTTATTGAACCACATATTAAACCTTGATATTAACTGTGTCTCTCAGATTTTAGAAATTTCACTCACATAAGTGGTAAAATTATGTTTTATGTAAATTTGAAAATTCTCATAGGAGGTGGGTAAAAGACAGTGAGAAGTTCAATAAATTTTTATATATCTAAAATTATTATAAAATTAATCCAATGAATTACTTTGAACTTATATAGGTATTTTTTATCAATTTCGACCTAAAATAAATTTAAATAAAATAAATAATTATTTAAATAAAAAGCAAGTTTTAAATTGTAACCTAGTGTTTTCACTATTCGTCAAAAATTGAATGTTTTCAGAAAAATACCAAAATTTCACCCAAGGATAATTTCGATATTCCGAATCCAAAAATGAAGTCCCTTTTTGATGATAAAATTTATAAAATTTAAAAAAGTGGGTATTACTATTCATAACGACTAGTTTTAATAATATTTTAATAGCATATCGTTGTTTAGTGAAACTCAATATTGTGTACAACACAAGCTATCGAGGAAGGTCACGAATGAATGTAAAGAAAGACAAGATAGTTTTGTGTGTAGTGAAAGATTACTTTGAGGATGTATATAACTTAAAATCAAAATATTTGTCATAAAAATATCAGGTGTTACATTGTGATTCTTATTCATCACCATCATGCCAAATTATGTTGTTCAAGGTCTCTCTAGATTGAAGGTAGAGGATTTGAATTTAATCGATTTTGGAATCTCTAAGAACTCAAACAGAAGATTGATATTTATCAACCAATCATTATCAAGTTGAGGATAATTAGACCACTCTTAGGATCTATAAATCGATCATGAAAAAGAACAAGTGAATGTTTCTATCCTAGTGCTTGGACAACATGTATGATGACTTCAACTGTACTCTATTCCATTAGTGGATTTTCTAATTATGGCCTATCATCATATTCCACCTTGATCATATTTTATTTTCTTCAAGGATCCATGATACAACACATCACCAGTAGACAATATTGAAGACATCATATTAACACACAAACAGATTAACAATTGTAAATAATTCACTTAGATTTCTAAAAAATGCTTGGATATATATATTTATCTAAACAAAAAATATGGAAAACAGTAGAACTAATTCTCAAGATTTCCTTCCGAAACCTCTAACTGTGACTGAAGTCTCAATTCTGTGAGGGATTTCCAGAAACCCAGTCATAACTATTTCTTACGTCATGAAATGATTACAAAACTTCATACTAACATCAATGAAATATGGTTAAACTGCACCTATAATTTTTTTTTATGATTTGGCATGGATACCGTGGTACCCTAACACGCGAGCCATTGGTGACATGGACTGATGGGAATTCCTAATCCTCACGGGTTGGTGAGTAGAACCTGAAATAAAAAAAATATGAAATAGGTAAAAAAAATTCAATAAAATAATAGAATAGAGTTAAATGTCCATATGATCAAAAGAAAAAAATCCACATGGAGACCTATACCATAAGTATAACATGTATAAATAACCCAAATTACATCATAAATGTAATATAAAATAAGATAACAACCCTGGTCTAATTAGAAAAAGTAGCTCAAGCCCATAGATAAAAATAAACTGACACCTTCATGTGGTGCTTCCCCCTTTCTCAAACCTATAAGGAGAAAATCTGGAAATGAACAAATAAAAAGCTAGGGCGTGATATAAAATCCTGGTAGGGTCCCACTGAGGATTCCATAATAACATGCCACATTAATTAACTAAATAAATCATTCAATTTTATATAATATGGGCTTGGATGTTCCAAATTATATTTAAAACAAATCATGCCTTACATTTCAAAAGATGGAAACACTTCAAATAAAGAGTTAATAAACATTTTATATTAAATATTTTATATATTTTCAAACGTAACATGTTTATTAATTTATAAAAAATAGAATATATATCAAAATAATAATAAAGGAGAAACATGTTCAACTCCCCAGAGGAATGAGAGTACTATGTTAAGGGATACTCAAACAAATTAATAAGTGATTATAGAAAAACATATACCCACATCCATGTGAAACTCATCAAATAGGAGTCATCACCATCCCATCAGGGATTTAAGTAGCTATATATGTTTGGTTATAATTATAAATAACACATATAGTGTTTTACCAAATAACTCACTAACTACATAGGCTTGTTTGTGGTCCAACAATAATAATCATGTGGGAAAATTACATCAAATTTTTTGAAAATTAAAATTTCCCTACGTTCCATTTTAATATTCGAATTTCCATTTAAAAAACCATAACAATGATTTTAATCATTTATGAATTTTGAAAAGATAAAACAAGTGTATTTATATCAAATAATTTGAAGGCATTTTTCTAAAATACAACTTTGAAATCATTTTAAAAAATCGATTTGAAAATTTTAATTCCACAACTTTAATATCAAAAATTCTCTCAAATTTCACAATCATGCCCCTTTTCATTTGAATTGGGTTTATTTTACCAATTCCATTACAAATAATATTTGAATCCCAAATTCACTAGTATGATTTATTTAACAAACTAGTTAAATAGATTTAATGTTAATCATGAAATTAAATTTAAATCATGAAATTTAAGGGTGAATAAATTGTACAAATATAAATGGAACCACCAACCGTAGATAACGATATCATAAAACAAAATGCTCAAAATGGGAATTTCCAAAAAGAAATATTAATGGAGATATCAGAATCAAACTTAAATTCAAGATCTAAAAAGGAGATCTAACAAACCCTAAGGTGGTGAGATGAAATGAGTGTGAGAGGATGTACACGAGAAGAAAAATTATCTAGGAATGACCAATGATGATTTCTATATATTTAATCTATAATAATTGGGTTTTGAGGAATTAGATTTGTATATTAGGATGTCCAAATTACTATGTAATTGTCCAACCGCTAGTTATGTCTGATTTAGGGTCCATATAGGTGTTTGGAATTTTTTAAAAGATTTTTTGGAATAAAAAAACTACGCATTCACATTAATTTGGGTAGGGTTACATGGTTTCTCCAGCCATCCACCCATGTTATGCACCCCAATTTATGGGGATGCATGATTTATTCTTGGTTGGAACAAAGTTTAGATAACCATGATCTAACCATGAAAACACCCACTACCTAGTTTTGTGAGGTTTTCACTAGAAGATTACATGATTTGGGAAAACCATGAACCAAGCAAGGAAAACCAAATATCCCTCCAAAATATTCAAAAATTCACTCGTAGCACCAAAAAAGGGACCTAAAAAAGGTATGATAAAAAGAGGTGTCTGAATGGGTACCTGAAAATAGTAACATGATGTCAGAAAAAAATTATTCTCTACATTATCATATAATAAAGAGAAATTAATGTTTCTGTAACATAACAAAAATCCATAAAAACAGCCACTAAATGATTTACTTGATAATATTTTTGATTAATCTTGTGTTTTTTTATCTCAGCTAATAATAAAATCAATATAATACTAACTTAGAATAATAAATTGACGTAAAAAAATATAAATATCTATAATTTTATATTTTTATCAGTTTGGATAAACGTATATATAATTAATTGGATGGATAAAATACATATGTAGCCTATATGATAAATATTCTCATTGATGTTGATTTTATTTAATTATAAAAAATTAACAGATACTATTACTTGATATTTTAATTTCTATTAATTTTACCTGTATAATTTTATTAAAATAAAATGATAATTTTTTTATATGGAATGTTCTTCGCATTAGTTTTTAGTGGCACTCAAAAACTATCTTCTTTAGGCCGTATCCTCAAGAAGACTCAATGAATTTCATTTATAGACACCTTTGATAACTATTAAGTCATCTATGAACAAAATAGTAACCAAATGATTCATATTTTAAATAAAATATCTCCAATAAGGATCTCATAATTAACAAACCATAATTATTTCAGTACATAAATATAAAAATTATCTAATGAATACGAAAAATAGATATAACTCAAAATAAAATAATATCTCATAACACTGTGTGGATATAATATTTTACATTTTATTTAATATATTTGATATAATATTTTTATAAACATGTCATTGATGATTTTGTTCTATCATTAGGAACAATACATGTCACATTAATTTATTTTAAAGATTATTTATTAAATGTATGATATTTTTTTTGAGGATGGTCAGAATTGGGATGAACAATGTTGACCAAATCATTGATGAGTTTTATAAGTACTTATTATATTTTTTGGACTTTGTTTTCAATAATGATTCATATAGAGGGTTGATTCTATGCCCATGTTTTGATATTGATTGAAAACCAAGGTTAACTCATAAGGAAGTGAGATACCATATAACTAAACATGGTTTCCAAAACAAATATAACATGCAGTATCATAAATTATAGAAATATTAAGTAGACAATGAAATTGATTTATCTAAAAGGGTTACTATTAAAAATAATATTTTTAATAGGCTTCTATATTTTCTAAATCCATATCCGAATGAAGAATAGTGAATGAGGAAATGAATATTGGAAAAATGATGTCATCTATAGATTAGTATGATGATGTTTACAATGTTTGAAATATGACGGAAGGTGTAAATATAATAGTATATAATGCATTTGAAAAAAATAGAAAATATTTTTTAATGAAATTATATAATGAGAGGAAATTAATGGATTTAGTAATTCTTTAGAGTACAATCTCCTATCATTTACTAAGGACATACTATATGATGAAGAATTTATTCTATATAATGAATATATGAAATAAAATGGGGTTGATTTTTTTTTATTTTCATCTACTAATATTCATTCATTCCCCCAAATATTATTTTAGGTGAAAGAAAAATTCTTAGTTGAGTAAGTGAAAATAGTGTGGTAAATCACTGTGGAAAACAAATAAATATGGAACTCACTCTATCATACAAAAGAATGTGATGTTGAACATCCCTTTAATTTCTAGGGTTTAAGAAAATTTTATATTCAAAAAAATAAAAAGATATATGAGATAGAATGAAGATGAAAGACAAAAGGATAATGGTTATATAGTTCAACCTTTAGATGGTCTAAATTAGATTAAATATAATACTTTATACCCTAATTTTGTATCTTATCCATAAAATGTTAGATTGGGATTTTCCTATAATAGTTTCCACTGAATGTTTCAAATGCGCACTACATAGAGTAATTTTTCTATTTTCATTCACATTTATAACTTTACTTCATGGATGTGTCTGAGAAATCCATTTAATATCCATACTATATTGATATATGAACCCAGCGATCCCCGAATAATGTTTACATATACTCAAAACTATTATTAAATGAGTAAAACAAGCTTTTTACTATTTATGCGCATTCCTATGATGCATACTTGGTGTACTTTAGGTTTCCTTATGTTTTATTAAGGATGGTAAATGATTTACATACCTATGGGCTTATTTATAGTTGGAGTAAAAAAGGGAAAACATCCTAGACTATTTTTATGAAATAAATACATTATTTAATTTTAATGTTTGTATGAACATTCATCTTAATAGTGAAATAATTATTTCTATAGAGTAATCATTAATATAGTTAAAAATATAGAAAATTAAAAAATTTCATCATGACAAATTAAACAACTGAACTATTGTCGGGAAATGAAATTGTTAATAAACATGAATTTTTGTATTATGTTTTTATATAAATTAAATAATGTATTAGAAAGGGAAAGAATGTTATTTCGAACCCCAATCACAATTGGAGAATGAAAGGAAAATTCTACGACCAGCCTTAATGACAATCAAATTTTCTGCATCATTGTTTGGATGTAATTATTATCATGAGAACCATTTGTGATATTTAAGAATATGATCCTTTAATTATTAGTGGAAAAAACAAAAAAATTCTTGTTCCCACATTAGGATTTGATGGATTGGGGCATAAGATTAATACTTCATCCACTGTTAATTGTTAAAAATAAGTGGAAAGTCCCATTTTTCCTATTATTCAATGATAAATTTGGAGAAAAATCAATTTCATTAGGGATTGGAATGTTTGAAGGTTCCATATGGTTATTCAAGTTACATTTTTATGGGGGAGAAAACACAAGATTTGAAATTAAAATATCTTGAAACACATGATTACCATTTCTTGTTAAATGAGCCGATTCCCATTTTAATACAAAATTTTCTTGAATATAATGTAAATTTTTCTTTGATTAGGTTACATAATTCTTATTCTGACATTTTTTAAAATATATAAAGAAAATAAATTGTTCATCAATTGCATAGAGATACACCGATTATTATTTATGACTTGGATAAAATTTTACCACCCTAATTTTCCACATGTATGTTACATCTACCTACACACCATCCCATGGAAGATCATTTTTGTGTTCCTATATTGAGTTGGTTCATGTATCTTACAAAAATAATTATGATTACATTGAAAACATTTGTATTAAATAAATATCATTACAACAGCTCTATTGTGAATGGCTATTTAGCAAAATAATTGATGGATTTCGATTCATCATACATGGATAATGAAACTATGAGGTTTAATCAAATAATGAGAACTAAATATGATTAATATGATCTGATCGAGACATTATTTACTTCACTTACCTAATTACAGGGGATATCATGATTATAATCATTTTGTACATTATGAGGGAAGATTGGTAAATGGGTAATTGAATAATAATATTCATTTTTGGTGTGCTTGATGATTATATGAAGTAATTAATCTAATAATTGTTAATTTATTTCATTGTTTGATTTCATTATATCTAATAACATTTTAAATAATTAATATTTGTTGATAACATTTATAAATTATAATAATGGGGACAATGTTATCAATCTATAAAGAGGATGGAATAATTTCAAGAAATAAATTTACTTCATGGTTAAAGTCAATGGTAATAGATTTATATTTTTTCTAAAAAATAAATCATAGGTATATATTTACTATTTTATGTTTGTATCTTTCGGGTTATATCATTAAAAATTAATGATGAATTTGATGAAAGAAGAGCATTTTCCTTCGATCCAAAAAGTTTGGTATATGATTTCGTGGATATATTTGTCAATTACATTAAAAGTTTTATAAATAGATGTGTAAAAAATTGAAACACAACATGACAGTATCACGATAAGCACCATAATAGTTGTTTATGTGAGAGAAACATACAAACTACCTCGATAAGATAATACATTGCATTATGATGTTGTCAAAAGTATCAATTTATTATACTAATAATAACATGGTCGTGTCATAAAGATAGAATGAAAGTGTTTTGATTAAATTACATGATAACAAAATAATATAGATAACATTGGATTTACAGATATTGATTTGAACCTCCATCTTTATACAGATGAACCTTATATTGTTAAATAACACTATAGGCATGTTTTCTATGTAATTGACCCATTAAAACAACAACTTGGTGTTATTATTAATGTTATTCAAAGAGATATTTTTTATTAAGGGATTGATGGTAATTATTTTATGGATGAACCATTCAATATTTATTTTTGTGTTGCATTTTATAAAGTAGATGATTCAATTTTAAGAATATATTTTGATGAAAAAAATATTATAGAGAACACATTGAATTGAATTTTTTTAAGTATTTACCTTATATCATTGTAATATTTAAGGTGTTATTTTTAAATTTTCATACATGAAACCATATTAACTATTATTTCCCCTCATGAAATTGAAAGAGATGTGGTGTTTTTTTAAATAAGTCATCTATTATTAATTAAGAGTACCAAACATTAGACTAATAAAAATTATTTTTGAAATGAAATAATAAATTGTTTATGTTTCAAAAATATTCTTTTTGATGACATGTAGAGTTTAGAAATCTTACTATAAATTTGAAAGTCATGTTCTCATCATTAAATTTTAATTCTTCAAATATGGGTGGTCATAGAAGAATATAGACCACTGAACCCATGGAAACAAAATTATTAAAATTCATAGATTATTATCTACATATTTTCTACAAAAGGATGAAATTATTATACAAATAGAGGAGGTAAAATATAAAATATTTAGTCTTCACCTAATCTATTAAATATACAATTAAAACTAAGCACAATATATAGTAACTACAGATGAGACTGATGAAATATATATAAAAATAAATTTTCTACACTTCCCATTACCACACAGGGATAGATGTTGTTTATAAAATGAGACCATTGATCCACTAAAATTTATATTATAATTCATCAATAGTGTCCCTATTTTCAAAAATTCCTCTAATTACTGGATAAAACCAATGGTTTATAGAAGCTTTTGATTTTTTTATTAAATACCCCAAAAATGGTGATAATTCCCAAATAACTAGGGATTTATAAGTTGTCACACTGTGTAAGGAATGAAAATTCTAGAACTAACAACAATGAGAGTGATAAATGATAACATTAAAAAAAGATAGTAGAACGTCTTAGTTGAAATAAAATTTCTATAAGTATATAATACCCTGATTTATTAGGGCTATATAATATTACATTAGTAAAGAGAGATATCTAATCAAATATTGATTGGAATATATTCTCGGAATAGTAAAATTAAACCTATTTTGACACAATAAATGTATTAGGAATGTATAGTTGAATTTTATATTGATTTAAATCTTTATATGAATATTCGTATAGTGGATTAGTCTAAATATTCGCTTTGATATTGTTGGATGGAATTTATATATGGATATTTTTTGTTGTAAAAATATTTTGTTGTGTGTTGTGTATGTTATATTCATGGGTCCACTGCAAATTTATTTATTGTTATGTAATTTTCTAGTGTTATTGGGAAATGTATAACCACATTGTAATAGTTAAAATGTTAGCATTATCTTTCATTCATTATAAATGAGGGGATATTCCCAGGACTATTCAATTTTATGGAACATCAACATGGTGTGGTCAGAGTAGTTGGATTGGGTAGGATAATTACATATTTGTGCGACGTGAATTTATATCATCATGGATATTAGAGAATTACACCTAAAAATGTAACTAAGAAAAAATATATATAATATTTCACATATTAAACTAATGTTACTAAATAGTAGATTACACATTCCCTAAAACATAATTCTTTGGTATGTAATATTTTTTGATAAACTGAAAAATATAGTTTCTAAACATACCTAATGATATTATGATGAAAAATATCATCATTTCCACAACACCGAATAATATTATAATCATAATATCATGGAAAATTTTTTATTTTCAATTGTAATATAGTTAAAATTTAAGATAAATTTAGAAAAATAAACTTGATTTTTTTATCAATGTCACACCTCATCTGGTTTTAGTTGAAGTCATTGCACATATGATTTGATAAGATATTTTATATGGATTAACTCAATATACAATTACATGTGAGTTATTTTAAATTCCATATGTGTTTAGATTTGGGATATTAATTATTAAAAACTTTTCCTTTAGAGATAAAATATAAATAGTTATGTTGATAATGAATACTAGAATGGGGCAACATATCAGATCATAAAAATTCCCAATTAGAATATAAAACTATCTAGGATCAGGAACAATATTAGTGCTATATCCAAAATATACAATTTAATTAGTCTCATCATAATATCGATTATTATACTAGTCACAAAAAAAATCAATCTAGATCATAAAACCTACCCATATTTCTAGCTGATCCATATATAAAAAAACATTGAAATTATGAATTTTTGGAAAATAGGATTCAGTTGACAAGAAATTAATTCAAAATAAACATGATCAATATTACCAAGATTTTAAAATAATGGTATAGTGAATATTAATGATGAAAATTTCATCACAGGATTATATAATATGTGAGATATTTTATCTAGTATAAATAAGAATAAGAACTCATGTATACATACACTATAAATCCATGTGATCCAAAAAAATATCATATGATCTCCATACAAACACCACATATTAAAAATCATGTTTATAATCATATATTTAATTAACTTCTTTCATAATTAATAGAAATTACTGAAAATAATTGGGGATGTTAGAGGCTTATTCTCCCATCGGGTCCTCTATAGTATATTCCCAAATAAAATGCAAAGCCAATGTAATTTTTCAAATAAGTTCTATGAGATTGAAGAATAATGTCTTTTGATTGTGAGTCCTAATATTATCAAGTTAGAAACTAGTATAAAACATGTTAGTCAATTAAAATATATACTATATGTTGTCTAGAATTAACATTTAGTCCTATGAACTATTTCTAAACCAAACATAATACCCATATTAATACATGTTTCAATATAAATTTTGTTCTCCAGACACACACTCATACAGATATCTTAGGACATGGGAGTCCTAAAAAATTTACACCATAAACCCCAAAAATTTATCAAATAAACTGGTATTAGATAATATTATAAATGGATACAAGAAAAGATGATATTAAAATGCTACTTCTCATCAATTATTGTTTTATGTTACATTTTTATTCTTTATCATTTTACTTATTCCTATTTATCATATGATATTATATTAAATTTTTATGTTAGAATCTATATTTATGATGATGTTAGAAGAAAAGAAAATTGAGAAATGGAAAATATATTAGATATTTAGGCATGTATCCTCTGTCCACCATTGTAAGTAAAATTTATATTTGGATATAATGTTTCCTTTATATTATTTATCATGTTATCATTCATTTTATTTTAGAATCTATATTATTTTAGGATACATACTTGATGTGATGGTTTGATTATTCTAAAGAGGCTGATAGTATGGTTGGGGTACTATTATGACCGATCCTATAGTTCAACCTAACCTTTATATCATATAAATCATTAGAAGCCCATTTTTTCAGACTCCCTTCATCACGCTTCAGTAACCAGGTGTTACTCCTCCGATTAATCAATCTCTATAAATTCTATACCATCCATTTCCATATCCCATTCCAGTCAAACCCACACAAGATGATAGTTCTCAAGATCATATCCCCCTTTATTTTCCATTCCCACCATCCACTATATCGGTCACTTCTCCCCCATATATCCCTCCACCATATCCATACCCATATCTATATCCACATCCACCATCATTAGTATAAGGCCATAATTTAGGTTTTTCCATCCATTAGTACAATTATCTTAATAATATATATGGATTAATCCCACTGTAGATATCCCAAAAATCATAAAGGATACTCTCCATCCTATAGACTTAGCACTTCAGGGGTCAAAAAATCCCCCATATATTCGAATGTATTTAACCATTACTGATAATGATTAATGGTAAATTCATATATATTATTTTACATTAATAATTAGGTTCTAGGATTAACAAAAACCTATAATAGAAAATGATGCTGCCCAAAAATGCAATATTTCTGGAATCGATACACATAGATCATAGTTAAACACAATGAGGATGGTGCTATAATTTGAAACAATGGTAAGGAATGTAAAAGATTTATTAGAAAACTTATATAACAAAAAAATATCATTCCAGTTCAACCAATAATTTGGATGAATGTTGGTGAAGAAATAAAGAAAAATTAGGGGGATTATATTTTGGTATTTCATGTTAACAAAAATATATTAATTTATAGAAATTAATTTATTATATTTTCTTAACATATATTTGTTCAAATTAAGATCTAATATAATTTTCCTAATGGAAAAATGTTCCCAGACTGAAAATTAATAGAATTGGGTGATATGTGATGAGAGAACAACAATGACTTGTATGTAGTTTATAAAGTGAGAGTTGATACAAATCTTGAAGTAATATCAATTATTTATGATTTCCCAATAAGAAAATATAGAGAGCATATCTACTGCTAGAGGAGTATAGAATTTCAGTAATTAGTTAATTTGATATATATAATAATTTTTTTACTTGAATATTATTTTTAAAATATAAATTAATTATTTTACATATGTTAAGGAAATATTATAATTTGTTACTTGTAAGTGAAATCTGACAAAAAAATGAAATAAGAGTACAATGAAATACTTTCACACTCCTGGACACACTTAACACCTAAATCATGATCACACATAGTGAATTTAGTATTTAAATCATTCAACTTAATTTTTTTGATATATTGATTTATTACCTTTAATGTTATGTTTCTCTATTAAATTAGGTTTTTATTCTATAGTTTTATGTTTTTAAACAATACATTTTTTATTTTTCTAGATTAATTTTCTAACTATTTTTTCAACTTCTTAATGATTATGCACATCATTTTCTCAAACAAAAACTACTTTTATTATCATCAATTTGTCGTGCATCCTTCATTACATGATTTAAAGAAGTTAATTGTTTTGATTTCATATACCCCTAAATCTTTTTTATATGTTATGTAAATATAAACTATAGTGGAACTAATTATAATAACATTTATTTCCTTGTACTAATAAAATTGATGTATATTTCATTAAACAGATAATCTATGTCGAATGGGAATCATCCCTATAGAAACCCTACCAAACTAAAAATAGATGGAATCCAATTATTGAGTTATACCAGACTACCATAGTAAGTGATGTGTGGGGATGTCCCCCATAGGTGAACAATTATCTCATCCTTTTCCAAATTGACCAACACTTGGTCTCATTTTATCTCACAATTGATACATCTCCCTTTATTTATAGAGGTTCTAAATAGTAACCCATATGTTACGTTTATTACACTAACATGATAGAACTAGGTTTATCCTTACAGTTAGTTAAAGAAACATTATAAGCTCTACCACCTCAACTACACCATCAAGTGAACATAAAATTTATTGATTTTATATTTTTTATCCTATATTCACATACCTACTTTAGAAACCGACTCCTCTAGCATCAAAACTTCATGTAAGAAACTTGATCATACCATACATCTATATTAGTATTAAAAATCCTATTATATTAATTTGATATAGAATATTAAACACCATGTCGATGCCTACATAAGATTAATTTAATATTATATTTCTCAATATATTTAGTTAAATGTCAAAATCCTCCATTTAGGCACGAAATTTCATCACAAATATGAAACTCTACAAGGTTACTTCCTCTGAAAGTGGATACTACTTCTGGTGTAACTACCATAGAACAAATATTTACTTGTTTATGATTATGTGAAATATTTTTGTTCTATATGTGTTATTCTATTAAAAATATTTATGTAAATTCATACAATTTAACCTTAAAATAATTCTCAATTATTTTTACAATCTCTGACATTATAATTTATATTAGGTTTAGTGTAAAACTATCAACATTGAAGACTATTCTTGAGGATTTCACCAAATTCCACCATAAAAATTTTAAACAACATTTTCTACCCATATATCCTTTATTGTGTTTTTATCTTCCTATGCTATGCTCATAATATTAAATTTACCACTATGAACAAATCACCACATAGTTCTAAAATCCATCCAAATGACTCCATGGAATTTCCCATAAGAATAAAGGGCTAAGAACCATTAAAATTTACTGAAGCCCGATCAATAATCCAATGTCTCTTAATACATCCAAGGTCTTACTCAATCAAAATACCTGTGTTCTTGAAAATAATTTCACTGAGCTTGTGAAATCCAGAATATTTTTATTATATTTTTCTATATATATACCCTTAGAACCAACCACTATCAATGTAAATCTCTAGAAATTATGGAAACATCAAATAGGGATACTTCCACCAAAATAATTTTTTGAACAAGAAATACTTTTCCCAATGGATACAAGGAATAAACAAGTCCATTTCTCCCCACAACAACACAACCTACTTACGATCCTTCATAGTATCACCATCATTGTAGAATGAATTTTGATACATTAATGATATTTAATATGTTTCTATTACAAATATAGAAATACAAAAGTATCTATTTCAACTCATATGAAATGAAAAAGACTTAGGACATGTGGTTTTACATCTTTTGGAACTGATATTGTTTTGGTACATTTTCTGAATATTTTGAATTTAATTAACTAAACTATCCATCCATTAAAGGCATGGTGTTTATTTGGACGGTCTTTCCCAAAATGAAAATAGAAAATCCTTGAACTATAAGATATGAGGAATGTTTTACTAAACCTAAAAATTGTATACAATTTATTAAGTGCCACACAACCTAGAAAAAAAATGAATACATTAATGCAAGGAATTATTCATGTGTCATCTATTGGCTTCAAACATTCTTATTCAAATTTTAAAACACATCTTCACAATTGAAAATTGCAGCGATAAATTTATAGTCACCCCAAAAAATGATAGGATATAATCATATAATATTTAAAATACTATCAATTATTCTGAATTATTAACCAAAAAATAATTTTTATTTTGGAGACAATATATTATATTATAAAATAGTAAACAACATGATTAATCTTTAATTAAGGTTCAAAGTAACCTTAAACTAGTGCTGGAAGAAAAAACACCCTCACTCTTATTTCATATCACCAATAAAGGTACAATATATTGTGTCCCAATAAGAAAAAAGAAATCTAACCATATTATGATCCACTGGGGCCTCTCCATCCATAATTCGATCACATACCACCTTCTCTAGTCTATAAAAAGACATGTCCATAAAACAATCTCTTGGTTCCATGAGTCTATTTCATCATCATGTATTTTTCTTCCAAATAACTCAATAATTATGACCACCCTTCATCCTCCACAACATCATTGTGCATAATATATTTAATAATATTATCATTTGAATAATGACCTCTATATCCCATAGAATCGTCTTGAAACTTTTCAAAAATGTTCAACCAAACTAGGCTGTCAACAATATTATCATTAAAATTCATCACATTCAAGTTCACCAATGAAAACTAATTTTTTTTCAATATTTCAAAATAGGGGATACATCTTCAATACGTGATTAATCATCTAATAATAATAAATACATTATATAGGTTAAAACCATCATGGAATGAAATAATTTATGAGATCCCACATATAATGTTCTTGTTAAATCGGAAGAAAAATTCTGGAATTACATGCTTATTAGTAACATCCTTTAAATACTTAATTTCTGTAATATACTATTATAACATATTTTATATCTTATTTCTAAATTAAATTTATCATGACAATAAACTATGTAAATGTTATTAAAAAATTAATTCAACACTTAACTATATCATAATTTTCAATGTACTCATTAAATTATAGTTAATCATATCTTTCATAACATAGATAGAGAAACAATATGTTGGAAATATATTACCTCATGCACACATCCTTTTTAAAATTTATAAATCTTAAACATTATATCTATGCTGATCATTATATATTTAAATATTTACACATTATGTAAATCATGTGATGATACTTCGTTTTTAATAATGTTTTATGATAGGAATGCTTTATAACGTGTATCTTGAATTCCTTTTCATGGGATTAAACATTCTTCCTGATTTATATTTTCTTACCAATAATAAAAACTATGATTATAATTATAATAATATGAATTTTATCATCCGCTAGAATAGATATATTTGAACTGATTTTCCTTTCACAAATTTAAATAATCTCAATTGAGTCTTCAAAATTTTATATAGTTTAAATTTGTTATTTGTTTGGATTTTTCTTGTTGTTTAATTTTGTATTTTAAAATTCATATTTCATTATTAATTTTTATTTTTTTTATATTCATATATATTTTTTTACGATCAATCTGATAATTTTTATATGAGTGTATTGTAATTTAATTCAACTTTAATGTTACTTTGTCACTTTTTTCTTCAGAAAAAGGCAATGAATATCGAGGGTCATGTTCCATGCTCTACCTTGTTTTGTTCATGAAGAAAAAAGAGATATGGTACTATGGTAAACACTGAATCCCAAGATATAATTGTAATTATATTTCAATTTCATTTATTTGGATTGAATTTATTTCATTATATTTTTTTATATTTTTTTATTATGTTATATGTCACTCAACATATTTATTTGGAGGCATTTTTAGATAAAGAACATGAAAATTTGGGCTCGGATGATCATCTACATATGTTATTAAGAGATGAACATCATGGAATAGTGCATTTTTAACCTTTAAAGAAGATTATATCATCTTGAAACTAGTCTTCAGTCAAAATTTCCATGAGTAACAATTTTGGTATGGTCACTGTGAAACAAATAAAAGCTGTAATCAAACATGAAATTTAAAAATCAAGAGAAAATAATCAATTTCAAAAGACCATAAAAGAACATATAATGAAAGATATATCTACTTATTATTATACACTTCAACTAGAATATACTTTATTTGTATCTCGATATTTAATGTTGATGAATAATATTTAAATAGATTACCATAATCCTACTGGCACTAGTTCTTGTCCCGCTATTGATGTCGATGAGGATGCCATCTCCTAGGCAAATTCCAATACCAATTCTGATGTCACTAACACTACCGATATCCATGAAGAAGATGATGGGGTGGAGCTAGAGGTGGAGACAATGTTTTTTTGGAGTTTTGGATGAGGGTTATCCTTTTTCTAATTATACTAATACCGTGGCTCACTTCTGATGAAAACGATATTTTGGGTTTGTTAAATTTTGGAATTTTTCATGTAGTTAAGATTTATTATTGTTATATTGAATTTTATTTTTTTCAATATACATCTTTATATATTTAATTGTCACATTATGGTGATTTTTTGAGTATTTAAATCAATAAAGAAGCTAAATATTTCTTTTACTAGTGGAGAAATCTATAACAATTATTGGGAACCATGGAAATAGGTAGATATACATATTTTCCACCATGGTAGTACAATTATAGCCACAATTTGATACCATGTATGCAATCCAATGTAGAAGTTCCATGATCAATAGTTTACAACTATTGATACTGGTGTACTAACACAAGTCAAACCCTGGCTAATGGCATATTACCATAGTTTCCAACTATGGTAATAAAATTGAAAATAATAACCCATAACAATGGTCAAAAACTATGGCTCTAGGTATACTGCCACAATGGAAACATTAACTATAATCATGGCCATGTTACCTTGAAAATAGGTTCCATGGTAAATGAACCATGGATATTACCTATACCCATATTTATTGTGGGTTATAGAAAAGGTTATAATCTATGGATATAAGTAGAATATCTATTAGTGGGAGGAAATTGATGGATATTTTCCTCTATGATTAGAAGTAGAAGCCCCAATAGTTATGGATGAAGGGTCGAGAGTGAAGTTCCATGAGAATATTTCTTTATTTATGATAAAGAAGGAATGTGGCCCAGGGTGAGATATGTAGAATATGTTTGATATGATCAGTTAGTTCAATTTTCTTCCCCTCTAACACTCACTAGAGAGGGTGTACATGAGGTATCTTAGTTATGAATTTAGTCTATCGAGACAAAATTTTACCATTTAGAGACTCTTACTAAGAAAAGATTCATGTTGGATGCTTTTATTTTGTGAGGATCAGTGAATCACTGGTGGTATATTAAAGAACAAGATTAGTAGTTAGAGGCTATTGTATAATAAGACTTCTTAGAGATGTAAAACGGGAACATTTATTAGGAGATGTTGAGTTAGGAGTGGGTGATATAGTATTTGCAGTTGACCTAGGGAAGCATGTTATTGATAGAATTTTTTTTCTATTTACCAAATATTAATTCATTTTTCTAATACATGGAGGTCATTCGAAAACTATGGAAATTTATTTCAGGATAAATGAAAATGTGAGTTTAATTCCAAGGTTAATATCTTTCATTTGGAAATGTTTTCTTATGTGGTGAATTAGGCTATAATTTTTAGGGTAACCTAAAGAAGGATTCATGTGGAGGATAAGTTGATTTTACTAGATGACGAAGAGGTAAGTCTAATAAGTTTATGATGTGTTACTATGAGAATTTTATCTAGAGAAGTGGAAAGAAGAGTGGCTAGGGTAAGTATCAGTTACCTCATAAAATATTCAACTACTTTTACATTAGTGCGGTATGCTTGGTAAATTTCATAGCCAATGTCCCAAAACACTATTAGTGGGTTCTAATTATTTAAATATGGGGAATATAAAATTATTTTTAGGAATCCCTGAATGTTTTCTACTGCTGGTGCATCCGGACTGGACAAGGGATTGGGAAGGGGATCTTCAGCCATGTACTAGTCTAGTGGTGGGAGCACTACTGGCGATGATAATTGAGGTGGTGGACATATCACATTGGGGTAAAAGTGACCATATAAAAAGAGTATTGAAACTCATGGAACTCAGACCATAGTAAAGGGTAAAAGGATAAGATATTTACAATCATTTCATCATCAAATTAATGATATAGAGGTTGGGTCGTTGATAACCAAAGGTACTATTCTAATAGCCTATATGATTTCTAGAACATTATTTAATATAAGAGCCTCATATTATTTCATATATTCCTAAAATGTAAATTTTTTGAGTCTAAAAGTGGAAATTTTGATTTGGGTAATGATTATTGATACAAATTTGGGACTGAATTTCAGGGACATGTGTTTATGAAAGTTATGTTCTCTCAATGTTGTTGAGTATCATTTACATTGGGATAGGTATATAATTGAATTGTTATATTTTTACTTGATTTAGGGTATGGAATGGAAGGTATCATACCATTAACACATATATTTTTACCCTCAGAGAGTAAACATTACACCTCCTATGGTTGATATATATGTCCAAAATAGAGAATGGGATATCCAGGAAGGCTAGGGCAAGTTCATTAGAAACTAAGACACACTACCCGGGATTAATGTATTTTATTTGATGATTGGGGTTTTAAAAGAGGTATATTTACATCCTTAGTGGATTTATTTGAGGATTTGTTTCCTAAATATTTCCTACAGGTTCCACTTACGAGGGATATTGAGTTTACAATTTAGCTCATTTTGGGTGGTAAGGAAATTTATATTAGATTATATTTAATGGCACTAACATGGATTCAAGAGCATAATATTATACTACAAAAATTGATGGATAATGGATTTATCAATCTGATTTCTTTATCTTGGGTATACCTAGTTTATTATGAATGATTAAGGGACCTTATGCTTATGTTTCTACCTTCAGAAGTTTAATCAGATGATAGCTAAGAAACTTTATCATCTTCCAGATAAAAATTATAACTTTGGTCAGTTGAGAGGAGCTTGTGTGTTCTCCATGATTGAAATCAGAGCAGGGAAAGATCATCATATTGTTTGATATAATGATATACCACTGACTTTGTTAAAATGATGTATATCCTATGCGATTTTTTCATGATGTCATTCATGATGATTAATACTTTGACTGTGTGTATGGCCATTATTAACTAAATATTCTACTCATTCAGGGATCATTTTTTTCTTTGTTTTTAGAAAAATATTTATGTACTCTGATACTCATGCATATCATTCCCGAAATCATAATACATTCCAAAGTCCAATGTTAGATTATAGTCTATATTCCAATAAATATAATTGTCAAATATGGATTTACTTGATACATTTATTTATTCACATCATCTTAGAAGAAGGTTTTTTAGTAGACTCATCCAATTTTTAGGTAATTTATTCTTGGGGGAATCCGAAGATTTGTTTTTGATTTTAGAGGATTTATGGGTTTTGAAGGATAATAATGAAGATTCAACCATGATATGTATTATTTTGAATCACTTATTTTGGACTAGACCAATAATTGTTTCTTGTTTGAATGGTATTGTGCATGTGAGAGTGCTTCTAAGAGTTTAAGAAGAGTTTGAATACCATACCAATTTTGATCCTATCTGATTTGGGTGGGGACTATACCACATTTTTTAATGAATCTTGGATCACACTTAGAGAAGTGTGGATGAATAGAAATTATGTTAGGGAATATTGTTTAAGATAGTTGTGGAAACATGATTAGAATTATCCTTTGAATGATCTCATGTTAGCCTTAATGGATTATACCATAATGTGATGGTGACATTACTTGTTGTTGGAATAGATTAATGGGTATAGAGAGAAAGAACCTTAATATATATATTTTAATAGTATGAATTAAATATTTGTAACTAGAGGTGGTAAGAATATATGTAGTCATTTTTTCACATCTATACTATACACCTAGGGATGTTATTTTTTTGGATTCTTTAACCCAAAAGACGTAGACTCGGGAAGTTGAAGGGTCTAGTTCATAATAGAAGAGTACAAATTTTTTATTTGAGAAGTATATAGAGTCTTAAGAGGTCTAGAAAAAGATTCATATTGTGTAAATATTCATAGAGTTATCAATTATGATCCAGATCAAGCATAGATAGTTTGGGTGGCTGGAGTGCTTGGCCTTAAATAGAATCCTTGATAGTGGGTAGTCACCATCCGATTATACTATAGATGAGTATTTAATGATCTATGTTGAGGGGTAGGTAGTTTTTTATGTCTATATAGGAGGAGTTTATGTATGTTCTTCACGAATCAACGTAGATAGTGCATCCAAGTTTTACCAATATGTACCGTGACTTTGTATTGGTGTCCATGAATGAAAAAAAGGAGATTGAAGAATTGGTGACATGATGCTACACCTATCAGTAGGTGAAGATTCTGAATCAACGATGTTTGTGCATCAATGAAAAGATGGGTAGTAATAGAAATTTCCTAATCCATAATTTAAGTGGGATGAGGGTAAAAAAAATTATTGGTGGGTATTTTGAGTATAGGTCGGAATAATGAAAAAATATGGGTGATTGTGGATTGTTTGATGAAAGTATCTCATTTCTTTCCCAAATTAGAAATAATAGTGGTTGATCACATGGGTGGTATATATTTTTCAAAGATAGTATATTTTCACATGGTGCTATAGAGTATTTTTTAATATTGTGATCAGCATATTACTTCACTCTACTAGAAGGGTTTTTATAATTTTATGGGTAGTAATTGTAACGTCCCAGGTAAATAAGGAATAATTTTTTTTAAATTTTTTAATATTTGTGAATTCAATATTAATTTTACTTTAAAGGGGATTCTATTTTCGATGGTTTACCCGATACACAACAAAGAGTTTCATTGAATTCTTGCATTGTACACAACGTCGAGTCACACTGAAAAATAATATAATAATAATATTATTTTCAATGGTTGTTAAAACATAGATATTTTATTTCCGGGAATGAATAGAACTAACTAAAATTTGATTATATATGGTTTATAAATTTTTATATTTATCCAATAAAAGATAGTGGCTTAAAATGTGAATGAATCTAATTTTAAACATAAATACTATAATATTCATTAAAAGGTCGATTTACAACCTTTTGATGGTGAACATTCATTTAATCTAGTTTTGGTCACTTTTATATGTTCTATTTGAATAAATAAAATTCAACTTTATAATCGGGACATTATAATTTACATTTGGTAATGTTTGGTATTTTTCTGATAAAATTCACCTTTTAATGAATAGTAAAAAATACTGTATTTTAATTCAAAACTACCTTTTAATATAATTTATTTATAAGGATAGGTAATCTTTTTAATTGGTTTTAAATTTAAATTATATTATATTATTTCTATTTAATAAAATTTTTCTCATTGTATGTAATTTCACATTAAAAATGGACATAAATAAGTGTCAATCTTTTTATAGTTATTATTTCTATAAAAAACCCTTTTTGTTTTGACACTGTGAATTAATTTTAAGTTAATTTATACCACTTATGTGTTTTGAATTTGGGAAAAGATTCCATATTTGGAATCATTAGGTCCAAATTGTTTAAATAGATAACTTTTATATTTAGAAATTATCAATATTTACTTCAGTAAAAACATTATTTACCATGGTTAAAGGGTAAATATGGAAAACAGGGGTTAAAAAATATTATAATAGTATTAAATTACTGAAAAATGTTCCTAATCTCATTGGTTGATACATGTCCAACCATGGTAATCCTTGGGAAGATTTTGGGACCCCATGGAGCTACTTGGGAGTGATAATGACACTTTATATTAATTAATTTAAAGTAAAGACACAAATGATATAAACATATATCTTATAGTAAATTAATTTCTAAATGGGGTTATATAAGTTATATCATAGATTATAAATTTTAATTTGAATTTTTATTAGGTTTCCTAGATCATGATATTTTTTTATAATTTTTAGACATCAAATAAATGAAATTATTTATGACACAATAATGATTAAGTATTTGCCTTTTTAGTGAATGATTTAAATAAACAAGATTATAAATATTAAAACAATATCCAAAACCAATCCAATTATTATAGGATGATTTTATTTTGAATACGAGTCATTATATCTTCTACTTTAATTAGTTTTGGTCCTTTTGAAACCGTAGATAAGTTTGTAATAAAATAATATTTTCAAACATTCCTAAAGAACCCCTCCTCCCCCTTATAAAAGGACACCACTTCGAACCCACACCTCACACCTCTCAAGCTCCATGGATCGTCCAAAATATGCATAAATAATCCCCCTACAAACCTCTACTTTTCCTATAATCCATCCTTTTTGGCATAAGGCAATTCATTTAAACCTTTTGGTTCAAACCAAAGGGAGATACCCGATTTAAAGGTAATGTATTCTCTTAAGTTATTTTGTTTTATTTTACAACTCCAACCCCATAAACTTTATCTATCCCATTAATTTATAACAAAAACAATATTATTAATATACTAGGTTTTGTTTATGGGAAGTATTCGAACTAAAATCACACAAACCTCCATCTAATGGGTAATGAATATATTGTTTTTGTGGATAGTGGACTACTGCCACGTGAAATGATGATTGTTCAATCCTCTCATACAACATCTCATGGTGGCCATTATGATGGAACTGTATTTATATATGATATTTATTATATTTATGTTTTCTCTATTCTTCTGAAATTTTTATTTACAAACATACCTTATGCTTTTTAATATGTGTAAATATGATCATTACATTTGAGGAAGTGCGGACTACTACCCCCTCAAGGTAATATGATTCATTCATGACATTTTTGGAACGTATAAAGGATGGTGTTAATGAAATAATGTAACATATATTTCATATGATAATATATAGGAATTATAATATATCTATGTATCATTATTTTTTCATGCCATTAAATATGAAATAGAAATAAAAGTAGTGTTCATGCGTACGTACAGTTTACCGTCTCCATGAATGGTGCATTTCATTTCTTATCTCAAAATGCTCTGTAATATTAAAAATACCTACATATACTAAATATATATTATATATATGATATCTAAATAATGAATATAATTTTGGATATAATGGAATTTTGACCACGTGAACATCTTGTAATTATAAGATGTTCATTTTTGACTCAAGTAGCAAATATCGAACAAAAGACCATTATTAACATAAATGATTTCATAATGTTTATAAAATGTTAATAAATGGAATAAAAGGAATAATAAACATGAAAAAGGTTCTTACGAAAGTATAAATTAACTTTATCTTATTATTCAGGAGATTAAAGAATGAACATGTCAAGTCCGATGCGAGGTAAAGGGTTTCTTATATCACTTTTAATTCTTTGATATTTCCATTGTTCACCTCTTATATATTGCATGTGATGTATTGTGTATGGAAATTTCTAATATATTATCATTATTCTCTTTATATTCATGATATTCTGTGATTCATTTGGTGGATATTAACTTTTGGTCTTATGACTCGATTGATTACAACTTGGTAAGGGGTTTCTTATCTCACTTTCAATTCCATGAGATTTCCATTGTTCGCCACTTATTTATTAAATGTGATGTATTGTGTACTAAAATTTGATAAATATTATCATGATTATTTTTATATTTATGGTATTCTATGATTCATTTGGTGGTTATTAACTTTTGGTCATACGACTCAATTGATTACAACGTGGTAAGGGGTTTTCATCTCATTTTTTATTCTCATAAGATTCATGCTATATTTTTCCCTATTTCCTTTGTGTGGTGTACGGGATGCCCATGATTGTACTATTTTTGTAATATACTTTCATTAATGGGTATTTAAATCTTCATCGTATGATCCATATTTCATGTGGTGTATGTTTCGTATGTTACGAAATTAGTAAGGGAACCTATCACCCTCTTTTTTTAAAAGGATTCTTTTTTGTTATGTCTTTCAATTTACATCTTATTATGTTGGGATATGTTCATTTATATCCTTATTTATTTAAATTTTATGTCCAATTGATGAGATTCCCTTCTCACCCTCATTAAATCATTTGATAAATTTTAATGTGATGCTGTTAGGCTGTCAAATTTCAGTAAGAGAACTTCATCACCCAATTTCAATTCATTGGGATAAAATTATACTTCTTGATTATGTAGTGAAATGAATAAGTGTGAATAATATATGATTTTTTTACAATTAATATCCACTTATATTGGGTGTATTTATATTTTTTAAACATAAATTTGTAATTTATTTTTCCGTAATCTAAGGATATCGTCTTTATAATGGATTTTGTCTCAATTTACATTCCATTGAGACTTCATTGTTTATATGAACCAATTCACTTTTATATGTTGTATATACTGTCCTTTGGAATATGATATCCTGAATACATTTATTCTCTGGATATTATAGAATTTTTGTAAAATGTTATTCCTCAATTATTGGTACTCAAGCATTTTCTATTTGGATAAGAACTCCGTTAATAAATTATTTTTTTAAAGATTTATTCTTCTAAATATTTCTCATTATTGCCCATGTTTTTTAAAATGGTTTTTTGGAATTATTTCATTGGACATTATTTTGTTCAAATGATTATTCATTTGAATGTTTCTATGTGTTATGGGACACTTTGATTCAAAAATATCTTTATTAAATGTTTTAAATGGTATTTGAAAATAGTTTGATGAATAATTGATTATGTCAATATCTTGAAAAAATATATTATGATAAAAATGTGGGAATTTTATATTTCCTTTATGCTTGTTTTATGTGTAATGAATATTTTCTGGTTCTTGGGAATTTTTTATGTATACGAGTGGTTCCGTGACAAACATAGGGCGGGTGGGCCTGGGATAACTCTGCAATGCATTGGGTATTGTGACGGAGGTAAACATTAATGTTTCTCCTAAGAGATTTAGGGAATATACTATGACACGTATTCCAACGTAACTCCCTATGTAGTTGTGATATCTACAATGTAAGTATGTTTTGTATGCAACATGATACCTTTATGATTTATGACTTATGTGTGTTATTCATAAATCTTATAATTTCATGAGGTATGCAATGATTGAAAATTATGGTTTCTTTATTTTTTATCTATTAATGGGATAATGTTTTCTCTCATTATTTTATAACACTTACTGATATTTTTATGCTCATCCCATGTTCTTGAATTTTTTTTCCACAAGACTTGAAAAAGAATAGGGTCAAGTATGGGATCAAGGAAAAGTCATGATATCTAAAATTTAAACTAGAAATGCTTCTTTTTAAGTGTTTTTATTTTATGAATAATTGGATACTAAGTAGTAGTGTCTACATGAAATTTTCAAGTTTATATGTAATAGTTATGGACTAATTCTCTAAAACTCCAAACCTGAAAATATCGTTAATGTGAATTATTCATTTAATTCATGATTATGTAATGTTTAAAGGTCGAGTCTTAATAGTTGGTATCAATGTCCAGTTTAGATAACATTATAGGTTAGGGTGTTATATAATCATAAGTGACATAACCATAATTGTTAGTATTTTATAAAGAGTCATAGTTATTTATGAGGGGATAAATTGTTATTACTTTTTGGGGTTCAAAATGAAAGGTATTAAATTGCCTCTGAGGATAAAATATGTTATTGTTATTTTTTAGGAATTTGTATCTTTTTTTGGAATGTTATGAAATTGTATAGTTTTTGAAAAACGACAACACATAGACCATGCAGCAACCCATCACATCAGAGAAGGGAGTGGGAATCGAACCCACAACCAAAGTGAGATTGGGATTTATCACTTACCACTGGACTACATGAAGTCCACAGTTAGTACGACTAATCCTTTTTAGTTAAATGATTTTATGAGTCATGAATAAGTATATTTTTTATCTTATGTTTTTTTCAAATGGACATCGTTAGTATATAAAAATGATTTGGTGATTAAGTAATAAATGTTATTTGTGAAAACATTCTCTCTTTTGGGAACAATTTATTCTTAAGGAAAAATAAAATACTATCGTATTTATTTTGTGGAGTAATGGTTGAAATATTATTTTGGAAGAAACTGCGTTTTTTGGGGAAATTAGGTGATTTCAGTTATTTATGGATGTGATTAATCTATAATAGAGAATTTGTGTTTAAGCTAATTACACTTCATTATGAAACTTTAATCATAGTAAATGTTTTTTGAGATAAATGTTATGATATACTGTGGAAGAATATGTGATTAAATCCTTCTGAGTTTTGGGATTCATTCTTAGTTTGGATTATTTTGAAGAATTTTAATGAAAATTGTATATTTAATGGTCTTTCTTAAACTTTGGGTTCTTTTTGTTGAATATTGGAGATTAACAGTAGTATTTCTTTTTATAATGGATAATACTTTTAGGGATTATCTGATCTTAAACTAAACAATTATGGTGTTCGTTGATGTATAATGATAGGGGAAATATATCGCTTATCGTTTGAAGATTATGTGATACTCTAGAAGTTTATTCAAGCATTTCAGGTGGGACCAAGTCTTATTGAATACTTAATGTTTGGAGAAAAGATGAGTTTGTGGTTGAATTTTATTAAAGGATAACACTCTACATGACAAGTAAGTGTATTTCCATCTGATCTTAGTCTAGTTATTAATAAAATTCTTCAACTCTATGAACATGATATTGATGAAAAAATGTTATAATCTCTCTTTTATCATCATACATTTACCCAACCAAATATTTATGGTATTGTGGTGGTTAACATTCTGTGATCAAGTTCTTTACCACTCTCTATTAATATATGAGAGTTAGTTTGTCTTATATATCCATGTTTTCATGCAATCCTAGTATTTGTTGTCTCAGGTGACCATTTTAATTCCCTTCCTTTATTTTAAACTGATATTTTTATTGACCCTTTTTCCGATTTGAGACTTTCAATGATGTTTGCAAGCCCCATTTTAAATTGTGAGGACACAATTCCCAAAAAGAGGGAAGATGTAACATCCCAGGTAATTAAAGAATTTAACATTTTCATAATTATTAATATTTTTAAATTGAATAATAATTTTACTTTAATGTGGATGCTATATTGGATGGAATACCTGATACGCAACAACGAGTTTCTTTGAAATTTTACATTGCACACAACATTGAGTTATACTAAAAAATAATATAATAATATTTTTATTTTAAATGGTAGTTAACACATTGCCATTGTATTGGAGGTAATGAATATAAATAGCTTTAAAATGACTATATATATTTGTTAAATGTTTTTACATTTATCCAATAAAATCTAGAGGCTTAAAAAGTGAATGAATCTAATTTTAAGTATAAATACCATAATATTCATTAAAAGGTCAATTTACCGACTTTTGAAGGCAAACTCAAAATAAATATAGTTTTAGTCACTTTTATATATTCTATTTCACAAAATATAATTATTATTTACAATTGGGAAATCAAAATTTACTTTGGATATAATTTTGTTATTTTTTTGATCAAATACAATTTTTAATTAATAATGCAAAATACTGTATTTTAATTCAAAACATCATTTTTATCTAATTTATTTATATGGTTAGAATAACTTTTTAATTTGTTTTAAAGTGTAATTATATTAGGTTTTTACAATTTAATCCAATTTTTTTCATTTGATGTAATATCACTTTTTAATTGGACATAGATAAGTGTTATTCATTTGATAAGAATAATTTCTTAAAAACATGCTTTTTTACAGCATGAATAAATTTTAAATTAATTTATTCCATTTCTATTTTTTGAATATAGAAAATTGGATTCCAAATTTGTTATTAGGAGGTTCAAATTGTGTAAGTAGGAAACTTCTGTTTTTAGACATTATGAATATTTACTCCAGTAAAAAATATATTAACCATAGTTAAATGGGTAATATTTTCAGTTTGGGTAAAAAATAATATTATGATAATATTAAATTACCCTTAAATGTGTCATAATCCTAATTTTTTATAAATTTCCGACCATGGGAATGCATGGGATGATTTAGGGACCCCATGAAGCCACTTGGGAGTGATAATGACACTTTATATTAATTAATTTAATGTAAAGAAAAAAAAGACATAAATATATATCTTTTTGTAAATTAATTTTTACACGGGGTTATATATGTTATATCTTTGACATTAAATATTAATTCGAAATCTAAAAATATTTCCTACATCCTTAAATTTGTTTTATAATCTTTATATATCAAATAAATAAAATTATTTATGACACAATAATTATGCAGTATTTACCTCATTCATGAATGATTTGAATAAATAAGATTTTAAATATTAAAAAAATAAAAAAACTTATTCAATATTTATTGGATGATTATATTTATAATATTATTCATCATAGATTCAATGTAAATGAGATTTGAACCTTATTAATCCAATGATAAGTTTATAATAAAATAAAATTTTCAGACATTCCTAATGTGCCCCTCCTCCCCCTTATAAGTGGACACCACTTCTTACCCATTCCTCACACCTCTCAAGCACCTTGGATAATCAGAACTCAACCTAAATAATCTCCCCACATTTATATCCTCCTCTTATAAACCTTCCCCTAGGTATAAGGAAATTCAAGTCATCCTTTTTGTTCAAACCAAAGAGATATACCCTGTTTAATAATAACGTCTTCTCTTAAGTTATTTTGTTTTATATTAATTATCCAACCCCATAAACTCTTTTTATCCCTTTATTTTTTAAAAAACTAGTATCTTCAATATACCAGGATTTTTTTATGATATTTATTCAAACTACACTTACACACACCACCATCTATCAGTTAAAGAACTTACTATTTCCGTGGATGCCGAACTACTGCCTCATGAAATGATGATTGTTCAATATTCTCCTACCACCTATCATAGTGGACATTATGATGGAACTACATTTGTATATGATATATGTTATGATTATGTTTTCACTATTATTTTGTAATTATTCTTTAAAAACGCACCTTTATTATTTCTAATATGTGTAAATGCTGTAATTTCATTTGAGGAAGTGCAGACTACCGCCCCCTCAAGGTGATATGATCCGACCATGACATACATGGGACATATAAATAATAGAGTTAATGAAATTATTTAACATATATATCATATGATATTATACTGGAATTATAATATACTTATGTATAATTAAGTTTTCATTCCATTAAATATGAAATAGAAATGAAAGTAGTGTTCATGCGTACGTATAACATACCGTATTTCTTATCAAAAAATGTTATGTAATATTATAAATACATAAATATACTAGATATACATGATATATATGATATATATATCAGGAATATAATTCTGGAGATAATGAAATTTTGACCACATGAACAACTTGTAATTATAAGTAGTTCATTTTTGACTCAAGTACCAAATATCGACAAAAGGACGATTATTAACTTAAATGATTTCATGATGTTTATAACATGGTAATAAGTGATATAAATGGAATAATAAACTTTAAAATTTTTAGTAATCAATTATAAATTAACTTTATCTTATTATTCAGGAGATTAAAGAACGAGCGGCTCAAGTAGGACATGAGGTAAGGGGTTTCTTATGTCACTTTTAATTCGGTGAGATTTGCCTTGTTCACCACTTATTTATTGCATGTGGTGTACTATGTAATGACATTTGAAATATATTTTTTTTATTTTCATTATACTCATGGTATAATATGATTCATTTGGTGGTTATTAACTTTTGGCCTAACAACAAGATTGATTACAACATGGTAAGGGATTTCTTATCACAATTTTAATAATGGGAGATTTCCATTGTTCGCCATTATTTATTGCATGTTGTGTATTGTGTACTTCCATGTGATATATATTATAATTTTTCTCTTTATTTTCATGGTATTATGTGATTCAATTGGTTGTTATTAAATATTTGTCACATGACACAATTGATTACAATGTGGTAAGCAGTTTTCATCAAACATCTTATTCCCGTGAGATTCATGCTATATTTGTCACTATTTCCTTTGTGTGGTGTATGGATTGTAAATGAGTGTACTATTTTTGTAATATACTATCATTTATGGGTATTTTCCTATTCATAATATGATCCTTATTTCATATGGTTTATGTTTTGTATGTAACCAAATCAATAAGTGAACCTTTGACCCTCCCCTTTTTAAGAAACTTCTTTTTGTTATGTCATTTAATTTACATCTTATTATGTTGTGATATGTTCTTATATATCCTTATTGCTATAAATATCATTTCCAAGTGATTAGATATCCTTTTCTCTTTCATCCAATCATTTTTTTAATTTTAATTTTACATTGTTAGGTTGTAAGGTTTTTGTAAGGGAACATCTTCACCAAATTTCAGTTCTCTGGGTTAAAGTTATACTTCTTGATTATGTTATTCTATGAATATGTGTGAATAACCTCTGATTTTTTTACAGTTAATATCGAATTTAATGGATTTATTTATATTTTTTACACATAATTATTTCATTTATTTATCCTTAATCTAAAGATACCATCTTTATAAGGGATTTTTCTCAATTAACATTCCATTGAGACATCATTGTTGATATGAACCAATTCCCTTTTATGTGGTGTATATACTATCCTTTGGAATATTATATCATGAACACCTTTACTCTCATGATATTATAATATTTCGATTAAATGTTATTCCTATATTATTTGTATTCAAGCATCCCTCATTTGGTTAAGAACTCCTTACCTAAAATATTGATTTAAAGATTTGAACTTCTAAATATTTCACATCGATGTCCATATTTTCAAAATAGTTTTTAGGATTTAATTATATTTTCATTAATGTTTTACAATGATGATTCATTTAAAATTTTCAAAGTGTTATGGGAAGCTTTGATACAAAAATATATTTATTAAATGTTATAAATGGGTTTTTAAAATGTTTTGATAAAGAAATGACTATGTCAATATCTTGAAATAATATATTTTGATAGAAATGTGGAAATGATATCTTTACATTATGATTGTTTTATGTGTAATGAATATGTTATGGTTCTTGGGAATTTTTTACGTATATGGGTTGTTCTGTGATAAACATAGAGCATGTGATCCTGAGATAGCTCTCCAATGTATAAGGTAACATGACAGAGGTAAACGTTAATGTTTCTCCTAAGATATTTTGGAATATACTGTGATGTGTATTCCAACATAACTTTTTTTCTAGCTGTGATAGATACAATTTACGTATGTTTTTTATTCCACAAGTTACCTATATGATTTATTACTTCTATGTTTTATTCATAAATCTTTTTATTTCGTGAGGTATGTTATGATTGAAAAGTATGGTTTCATTGATTCATATTTATTAATGGGATAATGTTATATTTCCATATGTTATAACCCTTAATGAGAATTTTATGCTCATCCCAAGTTATTGAAATTTTTTCCACATGACATAACTGTGACAACCGGGTCCCGGTGACAGCACATCCACCCCGCCTTAACATGGCCGTCGGGTCCTGGCCCACGAGGTACCCCCAGTTTCCCCGCAGACACGTGGGGCCCACCCCAGGGTCCACCCACATGCCTGAACGGGTCATCTGACTAATGATAGTCCCCACAGGCCAACACATGTCCTTTCCAGTGTGTTTTGTCCTCACTCACACACATCCTGAGAAACATCCCAGGAGGTCACCCATCCTGATCACTACTCCAGGCCAAGAACGCTTAGCTATGGAGTTCTAATCAGGTAGGCTCCCAAAAAGGACGGTGCACCTTGTTGACATGAGTCATATCATTTAGTCATTTTAACCCTTTTTCATTTGGGGATGTTACAATCACCCCCCCCCCCCCTTTAGAGCACAACGCCACCGTTGTGGGCCCTACATCTCAACCCAGGTAGTGAATTGCACTTAAGGCTGGGTACCACCTCTGATACCAAATGTGACAACTGGGTCCCGGTGAAAGCACAACCACCCCGCCTTAACATGGTCGTCGGGTCCTGGCCCACGAGGTACCCCCAGTTGCCCCGCAGACACGTGGGGCCCACCCCAGGGTCCACCCACGTGCCTGAACGGGTCATATGACTAATGATAGTCCCCACAGGCCAACACATGTCCTTTCCAGTGTGTTTTGTCTTCACTCACACACATCTTGAGAAACATCCCAGGAGGTCACCCATCATGATCACTACTCCAGGCCAACCACGCTTAACTGTGGAGTTCTAATCAGGTAGGCTCCCGAAAAGGAAGGTTCAATTTGTTGACATGAGTCATATCATTTATTCATTTTAACCCTTTATCATTTGGGGATGTTACAATAACGATGAATAGGGTCAAGGATGGGATCAAGGAAAAATCATGTTGTCCAAAATGTGGAACTAGACATATTTCTTTTTAAGAGTTTTTAATTTATGAAAAAATGGATACTGAGTAGTAGTGTATACATGTTATTTTGAAGTTGATATATAACAGTTATGGCCTAATTCTCTAAAACTCTAAACCCTAAAAGATCCTAAAATTGAATCACTAATTTAATTCAAGAATATGTAATGTTTTAAGGCTTTGTAATTATACTAATTTATTGAGTATTGATTTTCACCTAGAGATAGATGAGAAATCATAGAAAACTATTTAGGATCTGTATTACATGCTGCGAACATGTGTCCTAGACATTGGGGGAACATGGGAGAGGCACTCAAGACTGGTTAAGTTCATCTATTACAACATTTATTCGATGAATATGCATATGACACCCTATGAGGTGATATATAGTAGGATATAAAGTACAAATAAATGGTAGATACAGGTGGCTGAGTCAGAATTGTTGGTGTCAAGACTCATATAAGATTCATCAGAATTGGTTTATTTGATTAAAAAAATGTACGGATACAAAGAATATTAAATATAAATCATACAATCATTGAAATTATCAAAAAAAATTGAATTTTCAGTTGGTTATCTTGTTTTGTTTTAGTTGTCACTAACATTTGGTCACTATTAGATTTGGAGATGGGGAATGTTGGAACATAGGTTTATCTAACTGTTTGAGATAGCATAGATGATCACATAAAGGTTTTATTGATGTGATATTTTACATAGGTATTATTATATGCATGATTTTTTTCATGTGTCACAACATTGGCAGTATCTCCTTGGTCCTTATCAAGTGATTTATGTTGATGACAATGAGTTTTAGGATAATTCATCCATTAGGAATAATTAAATATTTTACGTGGATCATAGTCAAAAAGTGTTATAGGGAAAGACAATATCATTATTATGAGTCCTATGGTATCATGGACTTGTTCAAAAGGAATCATGGGAGAGGGAAGTGTATATAAAATCACTATGTAATGAACATATCAAGTTGGAGACCTAGTGATGTTCGATATTACAACTTATGGATAATATGTTTTAAGGTGGATAGATTGTAAGATCCAGACTATTATTAAGATTATTGATTATAATTTTTATATATTATATTATCCCTTTTTATTACTTTGGTGGGTATTTTTTGGTGGTTTCTTTAGGTAAATTTCAATAATATTCATATCCCATCTGGATGTGAGTTTTCAGTTAATGGTTAGGGAAAAAATTGGGGTTTCCCTGAAAAATTGTGATCCCCATTTCGAGACACATGAAGGTGGTGCAAAGTTTGATAAAACCATGTCACCACCCTACCTGATCCAAAAAAAAACATATAAATATGGGGTTTTCATGGTCGGTGTTAGTCTTGGAAAACCATGTTCCCTCATAGGAGTAACCATGTACCCCATAAAATAGTGTCACGTGGTTAGGGTTCATGGTTTATCAAACCTTTCCACCCATCTAGAAAAATATTCATGTAATATTTCAATCCCCTGAAGATTTATTTAAAAAATATCAAACCCCTAGTTTATATCCCTAATGACCCCAATTATATATAACACTATTCCCATCTATTTTAGCGTCTATGGAGTGGGTTACAAGGATCCTCTAACACATTTCATGATGAATCAAAGATCCAGTTGAATGATCGACTCTACATTATTAAGTGATCTAATATTTTTTTAGATTAAGCATTATCCTATCATTATGTAACTTTTGAGAGGCTTTATTTTACTCTGTTGTTTATTGTTTTATCTATGTTTTAATAGATCTTATTTTTGGATCTTGATCCTTGGGTTTGATCAAATATTTTTCTCAACATTGTGATTTCAATCATTCTACATCGAATTAAGGGCTACTATTTTGCAGTGTTCCTTAATGACATTGAGGTAGGTTGTATAATTTCTAATTACTATTTTATTGATCACGCTATCATGTTGGTAGTAATACCATTTCATTTCCCCAATAGGAAATGTAAATTTTCAATTTTAAATAATTAATTTATTTTCAATTTATTATGATAACCTTCAAGTATCTTGTTTGTCATATTGTAGATTTGATAGTAATATTGATAGAAACCCCTGGGATGTCCTAATAAAATAAATATTTTGATTTATGAATTGTAAAAAGGATAATAATGAGTCAATTTCATTGAACCAAATCCTAATCTCATGGTTGATAATGGGACTTATAGGTTTCATTGGATTAACATGGATTAGATAATGATTTTCATATTAATTAATGATGATGGTATTAATGAGGAATTTTTAATATGATTCATTATGATTAATGTAAAAAACCTTTTTTTTATTTTTAAATGAACAGATTCACCATGATCTTAATGATTATTAAGAATGTAAATTTTTTAAAATGTTGATATATATATGTGATATTTTTGAATGTGAACAATGAGTTGGGGGGTCAGTGACTATTGTTCCAAATTCCAATGTAGTTCTAGAAGGATGTTGTAGAAACCTTTTCTATGAATGTGAACAATGAGTTATGGGTGATGGACTGATTCTCTGAATACACATGGGGTTCTAAACTAATGCTCTAGGCACAAGAGATATTGGAATTGGACTCATGTCCCAAGTGCCCGAGATTTTGGTATATAGACCAATGCTCCAAATAATTATAAATGAAATAAAAATTAAATGAAAAAATAAAACCCATTAAAAAATGTATTTTGATATTCCTATGGTTTATTCTTAGGAATCTTATATGAGGTGAAGAAGGTATGATGTGGTTGCATAAAGAATTATAAATGTGAGACATATTTAATATTTTTATTTTTTATTTTTTCTTTATATATCATAATAAACATTTAATGACTGGATAATATTTTATATGGCATTGGAGATGGCCTACAAATTTTCACTTAGACCCTACTCGAGCATCTTGATTGGTACCCTAATAGACTTTATGATAGCAGGATTGGTTAAAGGCATGATTACTATGTTAGATGGATAAGTTGGGAGATGGGATGGATCATGGATAAGGGAACCATATATGATTTTGTAACCCTAATAAGAGATTTCAGTGTGTCATTATATTGGGGTTTCATTAGACACTTGATGCTTGTATTAAATAATACAATTACTCCCTTCATTTATAGAAATTTTCATTATTTTGTATTTATTCATTTGTTTTTCTGTTTATTATTGATTAATGTAGTGTCTTGGTTATATTGAATATTTATTTCCATAATTATGATGCTTTGATAAAGTTGTTATAGTCTCCCCCACATTATATATTATAACCTCACTATTATTTGGTATCCCCTCGCATATCGGAAGGTGTTCCTAAGGTTATATAACAAACCTACATGGGGCACTCATATCTAGAACGAAGGATGAGATGTTACATGGAATAAATTTTTTATAATTCTATTAAAATTAACCCTATGAAAATAATTTGAATGGATAGACATCATAAGGTGACTTTTTGGGTTTTTAAGGTTATGTTACATCTATTTCTATTGAAATCCCAATACACTAATGTGAATAAATGAAAATATAATGTGATTTATCAACATCATAAGTTGATTTCATGAGAAAATAAGGTTATGTGATTTCTTATTAATGTGATATGTGGTTTTCATAACATGTATTTTTAAACCTCATAAGGTGTTTAAACATTATAATGATTATATATACTTTTCCTATAGTACATCGAAAATATTTTTAAGGATCATCAAAAACTGTGCTAGAGATCATTTCTTTGAAATATATTTTTTTCTGTATAATCATTCCTGAAAGAAAATTTATGTCATCCATTTATATTCCATTACATATTATTGAAAATAATAAATTATTTATAAAGTAGTCAATAATATGTTTTGGAAATTTTCATTCAGAAATGAAATTGTGTTTAAAATGAAAGAGGGAATTACTATGAAATTATTGAATACATAAATACTGAAATTTTATATATTTGAAGGGTGGTCTATTATGTGAAAATTTAGTGTTGGATTTATTTATACTAATATTACATGAATTGATATTCTAATTTTTATGGATTGCATTCTAACTCAATATATGAAATAAAATATTCAGTTTTCTGGTAATAAATAATTTTCTATTAATGCTTAAATATTATCATATCTTATAAATAGGGAACATATGTAGTATTTATGGAGTTTTAATTTTCAATATAATGGAGATATATAAAAATTTAAAATCATTTGATAAACAAATATTATAGAATCATTCAATTGAATATCTATAACCTTGAATGTGGAATTTGTAACAACTCAACACCTATATGATAGGTAAGGTGGTTATTTTATTATAATGGTATATAATATGTAGATTATAAAACACCTAATCATGTTGATTATTCGTATTATTAAAATAGATATATAAATAAATATAATATCACATTGTAACATTAAGATACATCAACTTAATATATGAAAGTATATTATTTCTCCTCACAAGCCCCTATATCACACATACCAATCTTCATAATTTCCTAGAGAAATTGGAAAATATATTTTTGGTAATATCAAAACCTTTGTTTTTATTAATGGAAATAAAATCTATCATATCACCAATAATGCCTAAAATAATATGACATGAAAAAATAAATCAAATATTTTAAAATAATAAATCTATGACCATATTATAACCATGGTTAACATGAAAAATAAATAAAAACATGGATACCAATATTTAATATCGTATTGATGTAATTCATACTTCTAAACATCTAAAACATACCTCCAAATAATATTTATAAGTCATCATACATAAATTTAATATTAATGCCTCAAATACCCAAACTAGTTTTTTCCATGAATCATTCAGATACATTAAAGGACTATATAATTCTAGGTCCCACCTATCAAATAATATGTTTAATACATTCATCATATCAATAATATTGATAATAAATGGATATCAAAATGTTAACTATGGGACAACATACATAATCATGAATATGTTGTCAATTTTCATCCATATAGAAATAATAGATGTACATATTATCAATATTCTATCATTTAATGAAATAATTTTGATAACAAATAGAATATCCATGAATAGGAATATTAAAAGTGAAATGGAAAGTACCACTATAAATTAATTACCGAGGGGTACATTCATGATGTTGGGATATCAAAATAAAACCATCTTTTATTATGGTTCTTGAAGAGCAGCTAAATCATCAGTGGTACATTCCCCATAATTTTCACCCCAAGTGTGTAGTTAAGACCACTTTTTTATGTACCGAATGAAGAATGAGTTAATACACAACTAATATTTTTTAGGGTTGATTCCTCTAAGTGAATAAATTATAGATTCTATATACACATGTTATTATCTAGCATGGATGAATTTTCTAAAAAATCACACAATTTTTTTACATTAATAAAATTTTTGAAATGTTGTAGCTTTTGAGTATTATAATGAGTAATGATGTGGTATAATGGTAGTCAATGATGACAACTAATTAATAATATAATTATTATTTTATATAAATAATCAATATCAACTGTTCACATCGAAATGAAAAAGAATTTGAAAAAATAACACAATTAATGAAGGAGGAGTTTTTATGAAACCTTACTTTGAAGAAAAAATTATTAAATAATGGGATGGTAGCCATAGTATAATAAAAAATCCGTCAAGAAACTATTGAGATAGATAATGAGATAAATTTCATTCTTAATGACTTCATAATTTAGAGGAATCAGAGAATGGGTAGGTATTTATTTCAAATGATGGGAATTTTTTGTTGACTTCAAAACATTAGCCTAAGAAATGTAGGTTGTTTAAAATGAAAACCCCCAGGATTTCCCTTGATTTTAGTTCAAGGCTTTTTAAATTTACAACATGGCTTGGATATTTAAGTTTTATATAAACAGATTACATTATTTTATTTTACATTGGCCATAGCCATATCATTTTCCATAATATATTTTTTAAAATTATTAATTTTCATTATAGAATTTGGAATTTATATTATATATTTAGAAATATATTTTAATTAATTTGAATACATTATATAAATAATATAAATTATTTTGGTTGATAAGGTATTTAAATTATTTTTAATTTAGTTTAAAATCATTATAGTGTAATAATATTTATCATAAATTTATAGTGTATTTAAATATTTATAGAAAAAAACATGATATTATCATAAAATTATAATAAATAAACCACTTCCCAATTTAGAAATGATGATTTCAAATTTTAATTCGATTTATTTGATTTTTTTCATACATGATACATTTAATTATTAAGTAAAACTCTTAGTTCAGATTAAAACCATCTGTTTCATGCCATAAATTTAAAAACACTTCCTTTTAATAAATATTATTATCTTCCAAATAATTTGGGTATGATTATATTAGTAATCATTAGTTAATATATATTTTTAATACTTTTAAATTATGTTATTATTAATTATTTTATTAATTTTGTTGGATACTTTTATGAATTATTGTTATATAAATCCTAAATCTTTTAGAATCCCACTAGTCAAATTCTAAAGGTTATATTCCAATAGTCATATTACTCCATAAATAAAAACTCAACTCTTATATTGAAAGATTATTCATATCCTAACAATAGTCCTTATACCAGGTTTATTCTATTTTTTTATAATTTATTTTTTATCTTATATATTTTTCAATATTTTTAGAGTATAATATTTCTTGTTTAAAGATTATGTTGGTGCTTTATATTATAATTCGTTCTATACCACAATTTGAGGACATTATCATGAATATATTTTTCTTGTTTTTGTGGTAATTTTTTATTGTACAAATATAATTGTGCAATATATATTTTTTGGGCTATAGTTTTTTATTATGTTTTTATTTACTAAATTATAATATCCTGTATTACATTCTTCCATAATAATAATTTCATCCTCAAAACTCAGGGCGGATGTTAATACATGAACATGTGAGGGTAATTATTTATCATCACTCCCACAAGATCACGTATCGCTTCCTCCATCTTGGGATTCCTCTTAACAACATTTACTAATTAGGATTTACAATTTTATAACACCATATCTTTGGTGTTGATAATATAGATATGTACTTAATTATATAACAATTTTTGAATGAATTCATTCTCATTAGTGGTGAGTATGTGTATAGTGTCTAGAATGTACTTCCTTGACAATGAGATATGGAAGATACCATGTAAATTGAAGAGGTTATTTGGAAAATTAAAATGAAAATCCATAGTTTGAATTGTCCCCAAAATTTCAAAGAACCTATTTACCCCAGGCTTATCAGTATACTATTAAAAAACATCTTATTACATTATATGGGGGCACTTTAAATAAGACATGTACCCCATAAAGAATTAAAACTCTTTTATAAATTTATCATAATAAATTTTCTATATAAATTTAGTTGTCTTGATATGATTTTGGATAACTATCACCTTCTGAGTTGTCTCCATAATGAGCTTTAGACCAAGTGGCCTCATTCCCACAAGTATATCCCAGCAGGTTGGAGTATGAATTTTTTTTATACAAGGCCCCATATGGTTGAGTATTTTTTCTTTATTATAATCAATTATTATATTAAAATTACACTATATGTTTATAATAGTCCCAAATTTCATGTAATTCAAGTGACCATGATCATAGCATGTACTATAAGGAACATATTGCCTTATCATAAGTCTAATATTTTTGGGGTTAATTGTTACTTATTTAATGTGACTGAATGTGATATTTTTTTAAATACTCTACTAAAATTTGGGTGTGAAATGATGAACATGCTCATATAAAATTTTTAATTGTAAAAAACGAAGTCTTAAAAATTCATTGATATATATCCATGGAATGTTTTCAAAAGGTAGACCCCCTTATTTCAATGAAATTTATAGATTTTATACGGTGATCAATAGTGACCAATATTAAATATTTCCTATAATAAGTCTTGGGTATCATATGGAAAAACTATTTTATTGTATTTTCTCACTTCCAAGTTCATATATGGTGTGGTTTCCTCACACATTTTAGAAGATTCCTCTCAAACATTACTTATTGGAATACAAAGGATACTTATAAATATTAAGTAATTTTCTAATTAATATTTTCCCTAAAAAAGTGATCTATTAGATTTGTAAAAATTATTGTACAACTAGGGTTTATTAAGATGTTTGAGATATCATATTTCTCGAACAATTCACTCTTTATTTTAGGTACTTACGGTCCATATATTATCATTAAAAACATTAACATTTCATCTTCATAGACTAAGTCACTCAATTTTCCCTCTTTTATAATGTTGATCTACATTTGAAAAAAAATTTATCCCATTAAGTCTTATTTATATTATCAAGATTTTTTGGGTAATTACATGTAAAATTAATGATGCCTCACTTTCCATAACAATTACTATATCCAACATTACTAAATCCCTGAATATATGATGTTGTTCTCCCATCTTAATTGATATAACTCCATGATTATTCCTTCATAATACATCTATCATTTATTTTACCTTCCTATTGTGGAATTATATTTCATTTTCATAGTCTGTGAGTAGTTATAAACATATCCTCTATCACATGTTGAGTTCCTTCTATATCAACATATACTTCAAACATCTATGATCCACATATATGTTTCATCTTTAGATATATAGACAGTATCAACATATCATTAAAGAAAATATAATTATTAATAAATAATGATCCTGAGGATAATATAATTTTTTAACAGTTTTTAACCACATTGATTCATAAGTAACACCTGCATAATTTTACATAATGACATTTCCTAGTGCATTATTCAATGAATCACAATATATAAAAAATACAACTTATTTAAATGGTACCATCCATAATAGCTCATTGATAATTTTTTTTTCTAATTCCTAAAATAATTAGTAACACTTCATATAACATTTAATTTTTTACTTCTTTACATGTCATATTGGCGAACACATTATCCAATTAGGAAATTTTTTAAAATATTAATGATATCAATCGTATTTTCCAAAAAAAACTATTTATTGGATTTATGTTCATTTATTAGGACATAGATTAATAATTTTTTTTTGGAATTAACTATTATTCCATACTCAGTGACATTGTAGTTAAGAAAAAAATAATTCTAAACCAAGAAATTACACTTATTGAATTTAATATATAGATTAATATCCCCTAGAGTCTCAAAAATAATTCTAAAATGACATTTATGCTCTTCAACACAAATAAAATATATCAAGTTATAATTAATAATCACTATAATTTTTTTAAGACAACCCTTTAATAATATCTTAACCATATCTGTGAACACCAAGGGTTACATAATTAACATAAATGGGATTACTATGAAATCATAATAATCAGAACATATGTGAAAATATATCTTTGGTAAATTGACATTCCTAAATTTGAATTGGTGATAACCACGATGTAGATCAACCCTTGATAATTATTGTGCTTATTAAAATTGATTTAATAGTTCATCAATGTGAGTTTAAAGATTAATTTTTTAATAGTAATGGAAGCGATTTCTCTATAATAGACGAACAACCTAATTAATCAATACGTAAATTTTAAAAATAATATTTTCTCTTTGTAATGAAAAACATAAGGGTGTAAGAATCCCTTATCAGACAAATTTTTTAGTTATTTCATTAATTAAACCAATTTTACAAGATCTATTTTATAAGGAGTATTAGATACATGTTTTTCATTGGGAATGAGGTATATAAAGAATAAAAAATTATGGTCCATTGGATATAATTGTAGTTACTTGTAAAATAAATCAATATAATCGATCAATATATATATATATATATATATCGATTTTATAACATATCATTTCAATCCATACTCTCCACGAATTTCATTAATATGTGCTACTAGGGGTGATTTTGGACAATACATATTTAATGAAGTATCTCCATTATAAATAAGGTATTATATTGCCTCCTCAATTATTATAATATGTTTCTCACAATAATAAATTCTTTCATTTTATTTTTAGATCCAATCCATCTCATGGGTTATGTCAATGTCACCCATTTGCATTACAAATAGAATTGAAGTTGAGAAACCCACACACATTTAAATAGAGATAGATTAATATAATATCCGTAAGATCTCCCAATATGGAACTCTCTCCCATGGAAAGAAATGGTTGGTTATGAGACCTCAAGTGCAGATCCTATATTCCAGAGTCTATCGAATAGCAGTAGGGGTGTGAATTGAGGGACCCTATAACACATTGAGAGGGGAGGGGTGATCCATGGTGTAATTTTTTTTTGAAGTTATGGATCTTGTTCACAATTTTTTTGGAACATGATAAAACTGTATGATGGTATGGTGTGGTAGTTAAAACATTCAAAAGAGTGAAGAAAACACAATAATTTAACTTGGTTCACCACTAAGAGATAGTCCAAGAAGTATATTCTGCCAATGTATTAGTTATACCTAAATCCACTAATTTTCACTATATGTAGAATGCAATTTATTTGACACAGTAAATATATTCAAGGAACATTTAATTTATAAGTATTTGTGGATATCACTATGCATACCTCCGGAAACTTCCATTAACTCCCCTAGCTCACTACTCTAAGAGAAATATAAATTAGTTTATCGACGTGAATGTCAATTCAAGGGATTGGAATTAAATTATTTGTACCTATCTTAGAACAAAACTATACATTTATTGAATACCTATATTTATTCTCTTTCAAATCCCCATTAATTTTAAAAATTATATTAATAGGTACGTTTTTCACATCTCTATTATAAACCTCACTACCTTCATTGAACAATATTTTTTCACGAAGCACCCCTGCCTTCGCAAAACAAACTACCTTCAAGAAGCACACTGATTCAATGAAAATTACCCTATAATCGTGAAGAAACCATTGATCAAAAGCAATGGAATAATTCAAGACTAATAGTATTTATTTGATTCCTAAGAACATATAGAATACATATTCATGATGATCCATTTGCTTCGTGAAATCATAGTGTTTTTAACATTTCTTTGGAAAAACATATTCATAGATATGGGGGGAGGAATAATATTTATAGGGTCTTCTACTAATGATTCTCTATCATCTCTTTGTATATTTTATAGATCATTTAAAAAAATTGTGTAGCTTCGAATTTCATGATGCTATATAGAAATTCACAATTCTCGATGCTCGTCATAAAGACATAGCTTTATTTCATGATTTTTTCTGATGAATTTCATAATCACATAGCATTCTGTGACAGACCATGATTCTCTAATTATTCTTCACTTTTGATGCTCATTGCTATCACATAAATCACCATCATCAATATTTGATCCTTCATGAAACAAAACTTGCAACACCCATCTTCGCAAAAATTTTACCTTTTCCATGTTTCATTAATCACTTAAAATAAACCCCCTTTTCAAAATTAAATCCATCATTCAAATTTTGGACCTCAAAAATTTTGAAACCACTAAGAAAAAAACCACCATCAATACTATTGTCATCTGAAATTGTAATACCCCTTTCCTTGAAAACTCCCTGATCTACCATGCGAGGATTGACAACAAAGAAAAACAATACTCCATTTCTAGCAAAGAACATCCTTAGATCCAAGAAGAATAGTATAATGGGGAAACTATACCCCATGGTATGCTGTGTCATAGAAGTATAAATAATAAACATTAAAATAAAAATAATCATGGTAAAGACACTGAAAAAGACAATGATAATATCGAACTAAATAATAAATTAAATAAATAAGGAATAATCTAATGACATGTTGAAATATAAATAATGGTCATGGTTTAGAAGTAAAAGAAAAATATTTGAAGACTAAATTAAAATGCTCAACTCTTTGGTTACAAACCCCACACTGGTCCCATATTCAAACTCCTTCCCAACAACAAACAAAAAATCAAAGGAAATTTATTTTTCCCTTATCCAAATCTGCATCCATGAAATTTTCTCAGGTACCAAAAGATGTCCTGAATAAGGTGTGAGTGTACCTCAGTAGATGAATACTACCATGTCTAAAAAACTAGTATGATAATATGCATATGAAAAAAGTGGAAATAGGAGTAATAATTAATTCAAATATTAATTAAATACAACAATGACCTACTTTATCTCTATGTCGGAATGTCAATGTGCATGTGTTTGGTCAGTTCCAAGAAAAACGATATAACTAGAGTAAAACAACCTAATTCGGTGCCATGATAGAATATCTCTGATCATGTCTTACGATAATTCCTATTAGAACTATATAACATAGGTAAAATAACCAACTTCGGTGAAATATAAGAATATCTTTGAGCACGTCTTATGACCATGATAACCACCTACATATAATCTTGGCATGGTCACAACATACAACTTGGGTCGAATCCCTATAAGCATATAACATTCCATGTCAAGTACCTATAAGAATTACAATGTGCGACTAGTCAAATATTGCTCTCTATTTTCATTACCACATGGGTCTGGGCCAATCCCTCTCAATATCAGCATTAAATCATATAAGTGTGCAAGTGATAGGGCCAAGCTCGATATAATATAATTAAAACATAAAAAACAATACCTATCATATATAATTGATGTCACAATACCACATAAAATTTTTTAGTGCTAAAATATGTAAATTACAATTTTTATTTCATATTACACTTGCGATTTAATTCACAATTTATTAACAATTACATCAATTTTGAAATAGGCCAAAATTTATGGATTCTATTTTACAAAAAACACCCTATGTCACTTGTCATGCTAAACATACATTAATCCATTTTTGAATTCAATTATAATCATGGTTCACTCACCCCATAGGTAGGTATAATCTTGTCCAGAAGCCATATTTCAAACAAAGGGCTTCATGGAATAATTCCATTTTTTAATAAATTAATTTTGGTGCTCACAACAATGGAAAAATAAAAATACTACATAAATATGAAAATTATCAAACATAATGTTAATATTTAGACCACTACCTTTAAATATTGATCCAAAATGATACCAATTAAAAAGGCCCAAAGGGATGAAGGTTTAGATGATTTCAAGAGGTTCCTAGATCAAAACTGATCCAGATCTAAACCAACAATGAAAATGTTAAAAGGATATAACTGCAATGGTTAGAGAATAAACTACATAAGTAAGAAAACTTACTAAAAATGACTTACAAGGGATTAATGACATAAAAGAGACATCTCTAAGGGATGTGGGAACCCAAAAATTATTTGGCTAATTCCATATGTTTGATGGGAGAGGAGCTATAATGGATTGGAATGAAAAACATCTATAAAAAATGATTAAAACAAAAGTTCAAGAATATACACTTTGTGTAAAATGATTGCACATCATGTGAACGTTTTTAAGGGAATACACCATATCAATCATCACCTTTGATTTATTTTATTAAAACCCTCAAACAATTACATGATGTGTAATAATTTTAAATGAAATGTAAATGTTCTACATATTATTTTTATCCCATTTTTCTTTCAAATAATATGAAACTCTTTTAAGGATTTCAAACTCACCAAGATCCCATGAAATACTATTCCCATTTATACCTAGAATCCATAAACTAAAAAAAGAATACATCCCTAAACATAATGTCATTTTTAACAAAAAAGTGATATCCATATCTAATCTAAACATGACCACCAATGCACAAATGAAAAAATCACACAAGTAGACATACCTGAAAAAAGTATTTTATCTTAAAACTGCCCCACCTTATAACAGGTAGTCCCCAAGATGGTCCAAGAATCACTATGAGGACTTAATGAAAAATACTAAACTCTATATTCATATATAAAATACTCCCTCTCCGGTCTCCTATTGACCTCACCCATGTTTCCACTACACTCAAATGAACGGTATAGTTCTACCGTAATGGTATTGGTCACTATAATTATAAACCCATATTATGTGCTCCTCAAAGGAAGCATCGACACAAATCTGTATGCATTCTATGTATATCACATGTGAAGGGTATGAATGGGAAATTAATAGATTTTACATGTGGAACATGTTCTGCATTGAACTATAATATTGGGAATGGTAATAACATTATACCACTGGACTGACCCTTTCCACTGTTTCAAACAGACCAAAAAACATAGTTCTTAGATTCCCATATTTCCTGATATGGTTCTGTTTTAACCTACATAAAAACTGAAGAAAAAATTGATGACTAATATAGAATTGAAAAGGTCATATTTGATGGACATCACATTATTTATTCATGCTCTATGTGGTCACAAATAGTTTTATGATCAACTGAACCTATTTAGATGACTCCTTCATGATACTAGGCCCAAAAAGTATTGAATCATCTTCATCCATCAACAAAGAGGTGAATAGCATGGCCTTCCATACAAAGCCTTAAAATGTTCCATTTGGATCAATTTATAATTCTATGATTACCTAAAAATTGTATGAGTGTCATAAATTGCACCTATCATCAAGAAAAATCTATTCTATAGGCCCATAACATATCCTAAAAAACCTAAATAGTCTACATAGATTGACGATTGTTCTATGGATGACATGATGTGATTAAAATAACTCGTGTTCTAGGGGATTTTTGAAGATCCTTATATATATTTAATGTGAAATAATTATCTCTTTATGAAATGATATTCTCATGAACACCGTGAAACTGAACCACCTATCACATGTAAAGATTTCCCAAATCAGAAACTATGATGCGTTCCTTAATAGGTAATTAGTGGTGTTTCTTAGTCAGTTGATCCAAAATGACATATAAAAAACATTCTTATGAGTATTCATGGGTATTCTGGTCACAAAATCTATCACAAAATCACCCCATTTCTACTCAATAATGAGTAATGTTGCAAAATCCTAACTACCCTATGATGTTCATCTTCCACCTACTGAAATGTGATGTGTCTATTCATTAAACCTTCCACCTCAATCTTTATTCTTGAACACCAATATTGTCTATTGAAATCATGATACCTATTTTTTAAATGAGGATACACCTCCCATTTAGAAGCATGAAACTCCATCATCATCTCCTCATGCTAGCCTATTGGAACCCACACTAGACTATATAAAATATCAGAATTTCTAAAACAGAGATACCATCCTTATAAAATCTCATCACCTTATAATGTGACTCTCAGAACTGAGCACTAAAGATTATAAAAATTAATTCCTTTAATCCTATCCAAATGAATTGGTATGAAATATTTCTATGCAAGAGCCAGTTGACTCTGCGATTCATGAACATCTATATACATGTCCACAAAAGGGGACATTATCCTCCATTCATCACAATGCTGTCATGCTACCTCCATATGTGTATTTTTTCTATTGTTGATAGAAAGGGAGTTTATCTCTAATGGTGTATAATATAATTCAAATTCAATGGAATATATATAATCATCACAGGTACAGAGTTGAAGGTCTATGTCCCATTGAGAAAATATGTATCTGAGATTTTTGTGATCATTGAATACCACAAAACTATCACCCATGAGATTGCGTGTCAACCATCTAATGGAATGTTCCCCAATAATAATCTAGATCATGAGTTGGGAAATTCATCTCATATTGTCTTAGCTTCCTAGAGACATAAATAACCACATGATCCTTCTTCATTATAACTACTCGAAGTCTAAATTCAGATGCATCATAGTACATGACATAGGATATATCCATAATAGGTAAAGTGAGGATTGGTGATGAGGTCATCCTACCTTTAATATCTTGAAAGGATCTCTCTCATTCATAAAAAAATACAAAATTCACCACTTTATTGGTTACCCCTTACATTAGTGATGCCAAACATTTGAAATCAGGTAAAAACGACTATAATAACTTACTAAACTGAGAAATATCATAATTTTGAAGATGTTATTCAGATGTTCCCAAGATTTAATAGATGCAACTATCTATGGATCCACTAAAACTCCATCCTCTAATATGACATAGTGAAGTAAGTGAACTTAATTTATCCATAAATATCATAAGATTAGATTGGTAAAAAGATGACTCCCTCTCAATGTACATAAGATGATATGAATATTTTTAACATGATCACCTACATAATGGGAATACAATAAGATAAATTAGATGAAAAACACCACAAACTACTATATAAAGGACGAATAATCCTACATAATAAGGCCATGAATACCACATGCACATTAGTAAACCTAAACAACATCACTATGAATTCAAACAATCCATATTTTCTTCTTTTAGCAGGACGAGGTATGTCTGATAGTCTCACCCTTAGCTGATGATATCATGATCTCAATTTAATCTTGGAGAAGATCATAACAAATCATAAATTATTGAAAGGATCATCAATATGTGGAAGAAGATACTGATAGTTGACCTTCATCTGGATCAACATCTGATAATCCAATCTTAAGAGAAAATATCTATAAACCTTTTTGTCGAAGAGAATTGGAGAATCCAAAGGAGATATACTTGGCCATTTGAATCCATTAGATTCTAGATCTTTTAATTAATCTCTCAAATTCCAAATAATTACTGGTGTCATTTGGTAAGGTGAGATAGAAACTGACTCTACTTCAGAACCATCTTAATCATGAACTCAATCACTCACTAGAGAAGAAAGACATAGAACCCATCAAGGAAAAAATTATGAAAATACTATAACCCTATAAGAAAATAATACTACTATATTATAAAATTAGTTATATAATTACAGTTCATTTGAACCATGAGATAATCCAATATATTGTAATTTTTCCCACAAGACCAACCTAAATATCCCATTAAACTTGGGGACAATAGCTACATGATTAGTAATATAGGATGCTGACACTACTCCTGCAATTGATGATATGATTATAGTATATAACTAACCAATCCATTCCTGGAATATAGTCAAAGCCTTTATTTTCTAGCATATAGGTTTCCAAAAGAAGCATATAACCACCAATATCCAATAAACATTCCTTGCAACATTTGATATTTTTAGAATGCAGCTCAAATGGTGTTTTAATGATTAAAAAACCCTATGTGATTTCCAAATCCAAGCCCAAACCATTCTCAAAAATATTAGAGAGAAAATAATGAGATAATCCTATATCAAAGAAAACATATGAAAAGTTAGATGATATAATAATCACACCTCTCACGGTAGATGGTCTTATATCCCTGTTATCTAGTGTATTCTGTATAGGATGAAACTGACTTATCCCTCTACTATATGATCTAGTTTTACTAACCTAAGCTATTTCCCTTGATTGGTACTATTTAACTTGCATTGGGTACCATGTCCCCTGCCTCATCTTGAATGGCATATAGAACTCCAACTACTAGCCTAATGATGAGTAGCTGTACCCCACCCAATTCTGGTACCCATCCTGATCCACCACCATTGGTCTCATATAGAATGATTGCACATAACCTTTGAAAATGACCAAATAAACTACATAAATGACACTCAACTATAGGGTAATGAATCTACAGGTGATTGTGCTAAAACATTTGACACTAATTTCATTGGAATTGAACAAGATACTAAGATGATTTTATACAACCCAGATTGATCTACCGACTAGTGCTTTGGAGGAGACTCTAATAACGATGATTCTTAAAACTTGAAGAAGAATTCCCAGATTTCCCAACTGAAACTGGATGGTTTCTACTCAGGACCTCTTTCAGATCCCCTTCCATGATTATTTCCAGAACCATTACGTCGTCAAATATATTTGAATGGAAATCATTTATGTATGAAATGATCTCATAATGAAGAATGTATTTGTAATGTCCCACCCTGGAGATCTCAATAGCTTCCAATGACGGTTCAATGCACTGTAGGTGGGTAAATTATCCATCATATTCTAGCACCAACCACTCATTCTTTTGATCCCTGAACTCAAGATATTTTTCATCCCTCAATTTCAATACATAAAAATGGCACCAGAAAATCATATCAAATTCCTTTTACGATAGCTCATCATGCTACCCGACTTCCTCGAGAATATCCCACCAATAGTTGTCAGGTCTAATGATCATATACACATAATTTTTTACCATTCTATGCATAGGCGTATTGAGATTCATGAATATCTTTTGGACTGAATCTACATAGAATTCATCTTTTCGGGGTCCCACTTCCCCTATAAACATAGGCATATTCTGAAGTTGAATCCCTATTATCATCTTAGACATTTATGTAACTATGAAAATTTTTTCACTTTTGATAGATCAGATGACCCTCAAAAATAAAATAGAAACTGAAAGTCCAATTTGACCTCATTAACAAATAAGAAGTTTCACTTCAGATGCGTTATGAGAAAGATGATTTCAACTCTCTAACTACTCATGTTGAAGACAACGAGGATACCTTTTCTCTACATGGAAAATACAAATCTTAGAGAACCACCTAGAAATAAGTTCAACCAAATTTGTGACCACATCATAGAACCACTAGCTTTTGGTCTCTCCATACATGACTTACATGTATTTTAACATGATACAAATACTCCTTTAATTTCTCTAGTGAAATATATATATGAAATATCATTTTAATAAGAAATAATATATCACATGCCATAATAGATATTCCCCTATTATGAACCATGAATGTCAATATATCCCTATGTTCCTATTATGATGCATTTATTCTCATCTATCACCATACAAGACCACAAGTAAAAAATTCAATAAAAAATGAAATCATAAAAGAAACTCACACAACATATGAATCACTGAATGTTAAAAAACATAAACTATAACATGAAAAAATCTCAAATAACATTCCCATCCATGGTTACATTTAGTTTCCCCTATATAGGGGTTAACTACCCCCATGGACAAGCTCATTACAAAGTCCAAAAACACACTAGTCTCCTTTAAACCTTTCTATAAATATTAATGTGAATGAAAATAAAACATTCTAATTTTTTACCACTATGGAACAACCACCAATTTGGAACTCTCTCACATGTCTATAAAGGGCTAGTTTCAAGATCTCTTGCATGACTCCAGATATATTAAAGTAATCCATCAAGAATTGGGGGTGTGAATTGTGTATTAGGGAGACTATACCACATGGAATAAAGTTTCATATCAGTAGAAAAAAAATTATAAAAAAATTGTAATAATCATACTAAATACATTTCAGATAAAAACAATAAACCCCAAATGAATTTTCTAATAAATAAATAATGAATAATTTAAAGAAATTTTGGAATGTAACAAAATATCAAAATAGAAGAAAAATAGAATCAAATCAAATAAAAGACTAATGTTCGATGTCCCAAACCACGCGTTTGTACCATCTCCCAACACTTTCCGAATAGAAAGGAAACAATAAACAACATGTTCCTTTTCCCTATTCCATACCCACATCAATGAAATTTTCTCATGTACCAAACAACTTCCTGAATAGGGTGTGAGTTTAAGTATGTAATTAGACACCATTTTTCAAAAAGAAATCCATTCTGATAAAAAGTGTACACAATAAATCAATAACATGTGTATTAATTAGATAAAAAAGTAATCAAAAAATAAATAAATACCTGATTTTGTTCCATTTTATATTATCATCTTTCCCACAATGCTAACATATCTATGAGTATGTATTATGACCATGCTAACCAAAACCATAACAAAAATGTAAAATAACCTCTTTCGGTCCCATAAGAGAATGTCTATGAACATGTATTATGACCAATGAAACAACAATCATATAAACACTATGTAGTTACAAAATAAAATGTTTGTAAATGGTGTATAATAATTACACCATTCTAGGTCAAACCCCTATAATCATTACACCATGGAACATGTAATATCATTCTATGTGTATGAATTATAGTACGGTACTGGGAAAATCACACTCAATATCATCATTACAACATATTTGTTTCAATGTTCCGGGGATGAGAATGATATATAAGCATTACAACATGGAACAAAATCCCTGTCATATAATATGGATATCGCAATATCACGTCATAGTTCATAAATGTAAATTATGAGAATTATGATTCTTGTTTAATATACCACCTAAAATTTAATTCACACTTTATTAACAATATTATCAATTAAGAAATAACCCACAATTTAATAATTCTATAAAAATAAACATCCTAGGTCACATGTCATGATAAAAATACCTTAAATAGTTTGAGAACTCAATTATAATCATGGTTCACTCAGCCCATAAAGGGACATAATCTAGAAATGAAGATAAATTGTAAACAATAGTCTTCAATGAATAATTTCATTTGTTTATTAAGATAACTTGGAAACTCTCAACGGTGAAAAAATAAAAATATTTCATAATCATAGAAATTACCAAACCATATGGTTATGATTCAGACACCCTACCTTTAACAAATGATCTAACAGTGCTTCCATTGAAAAAACCCTCAAGGAAGAAGGTGTAGATGATTGAAATAGGTTAGTGGATAAAAAAGGATCAAGATCAAAACCAATAACACAATTTATCAATGTATTTCACCAAAATAGTTGGATAAGAAGGAAGAGAAGGAAGAAACCTGACCTAAAATGTGTTTTAGCTAGTTCTATAGAACAAAATTATTTTTTACTTTATGATAAAATTTTATTATTTGGATGGATATTAATAAAATCCTTATAAAATCATGATTGTTCTACTATATGACATTATATGTGATAATTTCCTAAGAGTATAAATCTCTCTACAATGTCATATTAGATCCATTCTATGATAATAACTCATAAGGGCATTGACACTATTCTGGAATTTTTGTTCTATAGCCAGATGATATCTTTTGAATGGAAAAATGATACATGATATCAGGGGTGGGGACTCATAGTACATTGAGGTACCTTCTCTTGGTGTACTCCCTCGGTAATGTCTAGGAATATATTATGATAATGAGAGCCACAAGTAGGAAATCCACTATTATAATTGTCATTGAATGTTCATTTCTGCGGATGTGTGTGTTGGTACGTAGAATTTAATATTATTATTAATGTGATTATAGCTGGAACACATATATATTGGAAAAAACTGTGACAACATATGTTCACAGAGAGGTATGATATGATGGGTGCGTCATGAGTAATACTGCATTAATGAATAATGCGAGAAAGGATTTGTCCCGTCTATTCCATAATGAAAGATGATAACTTATTTCCTTTGAAGAAAATTATATACCCTAAATAAATCCATGAACATGTTATTATATAGGCACATTAAATTTCCAAGAAGTCAATGAATGAGTTATTTAGCACATGGGTCGATGTCACTTGGAAGAAACTGTCTTGAATTGAGATATCTTGTTAAAGGGATTACATTATAGTATAAGCATTTATATGAGGTGACATGTAATTGTAGAATTAAATTCATTCTTTATGGGTACCTTGGAGTGTTTCTAGACTAGAACCTTGAAAACAAGGTTTCTCTACCTATTTCCACTGATAAAGATTCATATAGGGTCACACACTATGTGTGTCTAGTATATCAGTTAAATAATATGTTATTTAATATTTTTTAAAGTTGACTAATGATTATTCTTGCGTGTGGTTTAATAATTATTCGTTGATTTATGATGAAATTTATTTCTAAAATAGTTATTCTAGAAAATATATTGTGTGTGGAATAATTAATAAATATTTATATTCTATTTAGTGAGTATTCAATTTATTTATTTGTTGGAGAATAATGTATTGATATTTATTTAAAAAATAAAGAGTCATTATTTATGGTTAAAAATATGGTGGAGGATTAGCGGTCCAAGTTAATGGTCTAGAGAGAAATAAGAATATTGAATACTATTTGATTAAATAATTTATAATTATAACTCGAAAGTTATGTTCATGTCCAGAAATAATAATTTTAGCTTTATTATTTGACATGGGGATTCACAAGGATGAATAAAATATTTAAGATAATTGTGAAAATTATGTATTATTACCCAATTAAATTTGATATAGGGTTATATTATTTTCTTATTAGGAAATCACTAGCCCAGAGATGCAAGTTGGTTTGTGCACAACATTTGGATAAAACCTCACAATCCAAGATATTTTATCCCTCTCTAAGAATTATTTCAAGAATGAAAGAGATCCTCCACCACCAGATCAAGCAGAACAATTTATAAGAGTTTCTCATGGATATCGAATTTGAACACCAAAAGTGAATGGATCTTCCGTGATAGCACTCAAAGTCTCCTTTAGCGATGCCTAAAGATACGTGTGACACATGTGTATCACTACTATAGGATTCCCACACATGGATTCTAAAACACAATGGTCGAACACTATAGATTTGTGGCTAGATGAATTGTTAATTAAATAATCAACTTGGAGGTAATTCTTATTTAAATAATATAATTTTAAACAAAATATGTTGATCCTATCTCTTGGTTGTGGGTTTGTATTCCATCCACCTATTTCATTTATTCAAATTCTATGGATGATAGTGTTCATAATTGCATAGATCCCAGATTGTTTGTTGAATATGGAATAAATTATAGTTTGTCACCGGCACTCCCATGCTTCTAATTTGACCCGAAACTACAAGTGGTATTAGAGGGGGAATAATATTATTTATAATTATTTAATATTCATTGGTCATTTATGCATTTATAATTTAGTTTTTTCAATTGATGTTTAATCACCCTTTTTTAATATGAAAAACAATATATGTTTCTTCCGCTATCATTTCTAATAGATAAAAAAACTGATTAATTTTGAGAATAATATTATATCAAGGATCACATTTGGATGTACCAAGGATTCTTTCCAGGTAAAATAATAGTACACGTTGTGTAATTAAAATTACACGTCTTATAGTTGTGATCAATGAATAAGGAGTAGTTAATAAATTACTTAACACATTTTCATTAATGACACATGGTGTAGATAATCCTTAAATTGTGTGTTTACCTAGATAGACTAGTACACGGTCAGCCGGAATGCATATCGTATGGCTCATTGGACCGGTCATGTTGTCCCTTTCGGGCTAGTGATGGGATGTGTATCCAATACACCGTTTAGTCTACTGATAACTGTGTAACGTGGAGTCAACATGGAATGTGGCCCACTGGAAATGCTGTATACTCGAAAATTTCTGAATTACACCTTACACTCTATCTCCCAAGGCATGTTCATTGAATAGATGTTTATGGAAGTACATTCCATTTAGATGAGATCTACACGACATACTTTACCAAATTAAGCAGAATTAGAACATTAATATTTTCATAATTATCAAATCATCATATCGTGTATTAGTTGTATTACATGTTTTTACACTATTTACATAGAATCATAACACATGTCCAAAAGATAATGTGATTCATGTAATCATCCATGAAGTACACATAATTAACGTACGTGATAATTCATGTATACCATATGTCACAAGAGCGAAATAATATACGAGCATAATACATGTTGGGTAGGGTTAAGTGGGTATTCACCAAGTTACCTCTATGGTAAATCTTATATGAAAGGTTAATTTTAAATGAATTCTAAATTTTTTAAAATTATAATGGATGATAATCTCAAGGAAATTATAAAAAGGATTATGATCAAATAATTGATTAATTAAAGACAATAATTAATTGATTTGAGTGAAGTTAAACATAAATAATAACAATTAATGAATTTAATTATTCTTTTATTAAATTCATAAATTAATTCCATGCATGTGAATGATCCATTAATAGAATAGACATTTTTTATATGACCAGTTTCCATTTATTTTAATAAATTATAATTTTGGCTTTAGTTTCTTCTCTCCTCAATAATTTGTAGGACCGACATGCCCATGGTTTATTTTATATAAACTCCCTTTTACCCCTGACATATTTGTGAGTAAATTCTTGTTTAATGGATAGAGCTGCCATGATATTGTAGGCATTTCACATTAGGATCTCAGGAGAAACCAATCCATGGGAATATAAAGTTGTACAAGTGGAGTGATGTAAACCTGAACAGAATTAGTTCAAGGTGTTTCTCCACTAGGTCAGTGGTTAGTTTATCAACTACTAGAAACACTAACCATTAGACCATGTTAATGATCATACCCTTTATTTTATTTTTATCATTTGTATGGTTATTCATTATGGATGCTTCTTTTTGATCGAATAACTGATTAATTAACAAGAATCCATGATGAAATGAAAACAAACTGGGTTATGATTAAATATTATCTAAAACATGGTTAATCACTTAATATTATCCAACATAATGTTAATAAGCAAGTGAAAAGATAATAAATGTAAATTTACACAAAAGGATAAAATACCCCAATACAATATTAAGTCAATATAGCCTTCTATTAATTCTATTAGATTCAAACCGCTACTCATCGTGATTGACCTACAAATGTTGGGGTGCATTCAATTATCAGGGAATTCTAATTTGAGGTTTTGGTTGACATGAAGTTGTTTACATTAAATGTTGACTAAAAATGCATGACATGGTGTAACTGGGAGGTAATGGTTATGTAAATCCAAAATTAAGGATTTTTGCATTGAGGAGTCCACTCAATGGATTATGGAGCTTGGCGTTGATGCATTTGGAATTTGGAATGCCTACCTAAATCCTTTGAAATTGACTGAATAGCTAAATTTGGGTTAATGTGAAGGATTTTATGGATCCTTGATGCTACAAATTCAATGAAATAGGATAATCCAATTCAAATAGTGAGGGATATCGGGTCTCAATAAAGTAGTCGGTGACTAGTGAATATTTATTTTAATTTTTTCCATAATTTTAACAGACAATTTACAAAAGCCATGTTCATCCTTTTTGTAGAAATGACATTAAAATTGGAATATAACATATCATTATGATACATACATGAGAAGGAAAACCTTCTCACATACACGAATTTATTAGAGTGGAAAATGTGAAATTGGGTCATCCTTCACAATGAATAGAATCTATATGTTCTTGAAGAACCATTACTAGGTATGCCTAAAAATGAGACGAGTGAAGGGGATTATGTTAGGGATTATTATTACCTCATGAAATCATCCATGAATAATGATATCATGAATAAATATGATGAAATAGATACTTATAGAATGATTTCTCACATTTTTTATATCTATCCAGAGAAGGTAAGACAAGAGAGGATTGAGATCTCCAATGCTTTGTTCATCACTATGCTGTATAGTCAATGCCTACTAGGGTGCATTTATCCAAGATTATTGGATACATTCAGCATGTGGAAATCTTAATTATTAAATTATCAGATGAGTTGTGTACAGATCTCATACTATCTTTAGTGCAAAAAGATCTTACCTATTTTATTGAATTATAATATGATAAATCAGAGAAATGTCTATTAGACTATCTTACATTAAGTCTCCAAGTGTATAAGGACATGTGTCATGAAATAACCATAGTGCTTATGGTGAATAGGAAGATGATGGAGCCTATGACTTTTAAATAGTGTGAAGACCCCATTCACCATTCGACCAAGAAGAATAATATCCAATGAAAGGTCAAGAATGATGAGGTAGTATGGTTTTCATGAGGAAAGTCAGGCCACTGGAGGAGGAACAACAGCAAGTGGATAAAGGAATGCAAAGGTTCATTTTTTATCGAGTGCAATATTTCCATTTCTAAACATTGGGTATTAAATATATCTTGTGGGGCTCACATATGTATTGAACTACAAGAACCAAGTAGATTCTGGAAAATTTCCACTTGAGATGTGGATCTATGATCTTCTTATGGTGTGAGTTTGGATGCTCTTTCCATTAGTGAATACCACCTCGCATTTCCAATATGAATGATTTTTTGATTACATAGATGCTATTATGTAAGACGTTTTACCAAGAACATAATTTTTGTATCATGTTTATATAAAGATGAGTTTATTTTGAAACTCAAAAATAATTTTTATTATATAGAAAACAAATGTTATGGTATGAAACATTTAAATATCAATCTTTTTGTATAAAATTATGAAATCAAGGTATTGGGTTTCCCTAACGAATCAAGTTCACATGACTCATATAACACACAGTTGTGGAACCACCATCTAGGTCATGTAATAGATAAGGTCATGAAATTTCTCATTCAAAATGGTTATTTAAACTCTTCTAAGCTATAACCACTTGAAAGATGTCATGCTTGTTTATAAGGTAAAATTAATAAAACCACCATTTCATAGATAGGGTGATTGTTGCACAGAGCTTCTAGTATTGGTATGCAATTATTTGTGTGGACCTTTTCTAGTAGAAGACAGAGGAGGATATTCTTACATCATAATTTTTATTGATGACTTGAGTATATATGGATATATTTACATGATGAGGTATACATATGAGTCCTTTGATAAATTCATGAAATTCAAGAATGCTGTTGAAAATCAATATTGTATGAAGATAAAAAAACTTCGATCAGATAATGGTGGAAAATATCATAACCAAGAGTTTAATGTCATTATGCAGGATATTGGGATTGTATCTCCACTCACTACACCTTATATACTATATTTGAATGGTGTTATTGAATGGGGGAAACATACCTTATAAGCCATGGAATGGTCAATGATGAGTCATTTAGATATTCCATTATCCTTTTAGGGATATTCATTACAAAATATGGAAAATCTAAGTAACAACTATGGTGGAAAATGGAATTCAACTCAAGTTATTGAGTGGAATGAAACCCATTTATTTACATACATGTGTATGGTGATTCAAGGCATTTGTTATAGATTTCTCATGAAACAAACTATCACTCTAGGCATGAGGTGTATCATTATAGTGTATCCCATGGAAACAAATGGATACAACCCCTAAAACCCCTCAAACAAGAAATTAAATATTTATAGACAATTATTCTTTCTTGATAAAGAGAACATCATAAAAATATAGCGGGATCATGATTGAATTCAATAAATTTGATTCTCAATATATGAAGGAATTGGTATAGGAACAAGTTTCACATGTACCCATGGAAGGAGTTAATAAAACACAATTACTATGTAGAAGTGTAAGAGAGCTAAGATAACCAGAGGGATATGGTTTTCAAGTCACCGAGGATGGAGACTCATTAATCCTGGAATGTTATGAAATGGTCTATTACAAGGAGGAAGTAGAGAGTTTATAAGATGTATGATGGATAGAATCTATGAATACAAAGATGGATTCCATGTATGAGAACCATGTTTTGGTTTTGGATGATGCACCAGTTGATGTAATTCCTATTTGATGTAAATGGGTAATCAAGAGAAAATTGGACATGGAAGGTAGAATAGGTACCTATAAAGCAGGTCTAGTGGAGAAAGGGTTTAAACAAGAACATGTAATTGACTAACAAGAATCAATTTTTCCAGTTTCCATATTTAAACCCATCAGAAAAATATTTCTCATTACAGCTTACCAAGACTATGAGATTTTTAAGATAGATGTCAAAATAGTATTCATTAAAAAGAATATTCAAAAAGATGATTATATGACACAACCAGAAGGTTTTGCAACAACAGATGATTCTAAAAGTATTTTCATGTTGCAGAGATCTATTTTGGGATGGAAGAAAAAATCTAGGTCATGGAACATTTGATATGATGAATCGATAAAAGAATATGGTTTCATTAAAAATGAGTGCGAGACATGTGTTTTTAAATGGTTTAGTGGGAATATGGTCGTTATCGTAGTAATATATGTTGATGAAATATTACCTTTTAGAAATTACATACCACAATTACTATATTTTAAGGACTAGTTGAACAAGTTATTCTCTATGAAGGACTCATGAAATGCAACATATATTATCAAGACCAAGATTATTTCTGATAGATCCAAATGACAGCTTGGAATATGTCAATGTAAAAATATTGACCAGATAATAAAGATATTAAGTTTGGAACAATTGAAATGGGTATTGGTTCTAGTGTCATGTTTTCTACTTCTTTTCAAGAAAATGTGTCCCCAGACACAACAAGAAAATGATGGAATGAGTAAGATCTCATACGCTTCAATGATAGGATCTATCATTTATGCCATGTTATGTAATATACATGATGTTTCATATGCATTGATCATGGTAGGTTGATATAATGAAGATCTAGGATAACAACATTGTAATGCTGTTAAGAATATCCTTATGTATCTGAGAATAACAAAGGATATGTTCTTTGTGTATGTAGAAGACAAGGAGATTCTCTTCAAAGGGTATGCTGATTCTAGTTTTAACATAAATCATAATGATTTAAATTGAAAATCGTAATATTTTTTCTATCCCAATGGTGGTGATATGTGCTAGAAGTGTTCAAAGTGGTAAGTTGTAATTAATTGTCCAGATAATTTTGAGTACATAGAAGCTTCTAACATAACAAGGAAACCATTTTCATTAAGAATCTTTTCCAGGAGCATGATGTGATACCTACCAGTAAAGTCCCTATCACATATTATTGTTATAATACTGTAGTGGTGGATCTTGAAAAATTTAAATGGTCACATCAATGGAAAAAGAACATATTCTGGATGTATCACATCTTGAGGGATTTTTTGAAAAGTAGTGAAATTTTAGATAGAATATTATCTATAGAAGATAAAATGGAAGAACCCCTATGTAAAAGCCTATATAAATAGAATAATGATTATCCCGTGAGGGATAGTGGACTGAATGTCGTAAAGAGTTGGTTCTAGTGAAAGTGGGAGTCTATATGAGTTGGTGTAGTAGAACCAACATCATTAGTACTTTATGATTAAAATGTATACATTGGATGGATATTAGTTAAATATTTATCACATGATCACTGTTCTTATAAATGAAATTACATGTGATAATGTGATATGACTAGATATTAGACTATAAGGTCACAAAAAATCCATGTTAGAATGACATCCTAGAAGTTCCATGACGCTGTTCTTGAATATACGTTTTATAACCAGATGAAATAATTTGATGGGAAACAAATGATACTTGATTTCATGGGTTGATACTAATTATAATTTGAGGCATCTTATCATGGTGTACACCCTTATTATTTTATAGGAGGATATTATGAAAAAGTGACCCACCAGTAAGAAATCCAAATTTATATGTGTCATTAGATATTCTTATTTCATGACATGTGTATTGGTATTCAGACATTAATATTTTAATTAATGAGTATTATGAAATTCTCACTTAAATGTGTTGGTGAAGACCCTAATGACATATTTTCATGATGAGGTAGGATATGTTGGGTGAATCACGAGTAATACTACATTAATTGATAATGTGAGAAAGGATTTTTCCCTTATGTTAAGTAACAGAAGTTGACATCTCTGTCCCTTTGATAGAAACTATATAGCCTAAATAAATCTATTTCCATGGTATTCTATATGAGTTTTCCATTTAAAGGTTTTCAAATAATGAATAATTGAGCAATTAGTTGTTGGAACTTACATCCAACCCTCTTGATTAGAGATATCAAGACAAAGGGATTAAATTACATGGTAAGCATTAATATGAGGTGACATATCATTGTGGTATTAATTTCATTCTCTATGTTTTCCTTGGCATGTTGTAAGATTCCAACCTTGGAATTTAGTCTGGTCTACCTAATTCTAATTAGAAATACACAAAGGGGTCACAAACAATGTGTATCGAGTATCGTAGTTAAATAAAGTATTATTTATTATTTAAAAAGTTGAGTAAAAATTACTTCCAGAAGTTGTTAAATAATTATTTATAGATTCTAGATCACATTTATTTTGACACATGTTATTGAAGAGAATATATTAGGAGAATAATAATTAAAAAATATTTATTTTATATTAAATTAATATAATAATTATATATTTATTGTAAAATAATTCTTTGATATTTATTTGATAAATAAATTGTCATGATTCATGGTTCAATACATACATTGGAGGATAGTTGGACTCTATTAATGGTCTAGTGAGAAATAATATTATGGAATATTATTTTATTTAACAATAATTAATAACAAATATAAAGTTATGTGCATGTTAATAAATAAAAATGTTGCTTTTTTTATTTTAAAAGGGGGTTTATCTAGGATTAATAAAATAATTGATGCACTTATAAAAATTATTTATTATTACCAAGGTTAATTAAAAAGCCGGTTATATTATTATATTATTAGCCATGCTCCAACCAAAAGATGCTAATTGGGTTGTTCATAAAATTTGGTGAAAACAACTTGAGACTAAATATTTCTTTCATTGCCAAGAACACTCTTAATAGAGAGAGAGATCCTCCTCCAATAGATCAAGGAGAATTCTTTGGAAGCGGTTCTCAAGGCGATCATAGGTAGACATTACAAGCACAAGGATCTTCTTCACTAGCACCTAGAGACACTTTAGGTGACATCCAGATATAAGCGGAACAAGTGTGGATCACTACTAATGCAATCCTACACATGGATTCTATAATGCAGAGGTGGCACATTATAGATATGTGGCAGGACACATCAACAAATAAAGAATCACTTTGAGGTAATTCTTATTTAATTAAATTAATTATATAAAATATTTTGATCCCCTCTTTGGTTTTTGAGTTATTATTCCTTTTCATATTTAATTGATTCAATAATTTAAATCAGGGTGTTAATTAACATATTGATACCATATTTTTCATTAAGTATGTAATAAATTAATGTTATGCCTCGACCATCTTGCACTTTATATAAACCTGAAACCTAAAAAAGGACTTACTAAGGATTTCTCACATGAATGGGACATCCATGAAGGATTTTTATCACCCCCAAATAAATTGTACAGTAGCCTATAATAAAGAGGATATGATCTATAGTTGATTTGAAGGATAATTATCCATAAAAAATGTTTAAAACAATATTTTCAGAATTTTCACAGCTTGATACATGATTACAAAAAATGTAAATGATATTAATGGAATACTCCAAATAGCATGTCACCTCATATTTATTTTATTAGAACCCTAATATAGTTACATTACCTATTAGCCCTTTACACTATGTGTAATTTTTTCCAATTTATTTTTTTAGATTATTTTATTTTTTAAAAATTCGAACTTCTTTTAATGTTTCTCAACTCACAATGATCCCATAAAACACATAATAAATTCATACATGGAATTAATTAATTAAAAAAATAATATATCTCCAATATTTTGGTCACATTCAATAATAAATTCTCTTAGTATTTGTTCTAGACATGGCCGGAAAGGATAAAAAAATAGAGAGAGACATACCTGAAAAAAGACAAGATCTTACACATTCATTGAAATAATATTTCTATAAAGATTTATATCAAAAAACTTTTTCATTAGTGAATAAGTGGATGATTATGTAATTATATTAAAAATTAAATATATTAATTAATGCAATAATATAGAATATTTCATTAGATTTATTTAATTTTATAATAAAATACCCACTATAACATTATATTTTGAATTGGAATACATATAGGGTCATTGCAAAATACTACCCTTAATCCCTTAAACTCTCATATGAAATATTACCTTATTTCATGGGGAATTTATTTGAATAATATACCATTTCATTTGAATAAAATAATTGGACATTAGATACCTTTCTTTTTTCCTTTTATTCATGAGTTTTATGACATTTTTCTCTATAGTTGAAGCCAATTTCTAAAAAAATTTACCAAATTCAAGATGTTTTTATATCTATAATTACTACATGTTGTAAATTAAACACTTCCCCTTCCTTTCCTTTTTCTAATAATAATTCAATATAGTTATCAAGTTATATATTGTTATATTTTATTCATTTTAATGTATATTATTTTCATAACTCATTCCGGATCTTGATTCTACTTTTCAGTATCTCTTTGTATGATAAAAATAATTCAGATATAAAAAAAATTTTATGTCTCATCATTAGTCCAGTAATTAAGTGATCTAATTTTTTAGGTTTGTATATGTAATTAGAAACATGCCATTCTAACCACAAAACATTATATTCATACTCATTGACAACATCCTTTTCTTTTTTTTTCTTAAATTCATGAATTTATTTACAATGTTATATCTTTCTCATGAGGAAATTAGTTATTCATGAACATCACATTATAATATTTCCACTCATTGATTTCTATATCTTCCTCCTATATAGTTTTTGAATCATTGAGAAACGTAGATCTATATATCCCTATAGTCAATATAAAAACATGATAAATTTTACATTTTAATCAATCGAAAAGAAATGAAAATCTTCTCTGAGAACAATATCAATTCCATTGCCAATAATGGATCAGTACATCAATTGAAAGATAGAGGTTGTTTTCACCTATTGTGGCCCAACATTATTTCACCATGTTATTTAGTAGAAGTTTGTTTTTTATAGTCTTGGTTATTGGTTAGAACCTGAGTCAACTACCCCAATATAGTTTGATATTTTCCACTCCGAAAATATTCTTGTTGACATGCTATATAGGTAAATCCATACATCATTTAGGTTTTTAAAACTATTTATGTTTCTTCTACTATGTTTCATTTCAAGAAAATATAAAATGTTTAATTATATCATGAATGAACATTCTATTACAAATCATATTATATAATTAAGATTCATTTCATTAAAATTAATTTATTGTAATATAATTTTTTTTAGAACTTTTTAAGGATATATCATATTATTATAGGGAATGGGTATGAAATTGTAAAATAGTTGTGGGATATGTTCAAGGTGGCCATGTATTCTCTCCATTATATTTAGTGGTATCTAAGGATGAAATTAGATTCAATAGTGGTAGTAGAAATTCTCAATGTTCATTACAAGAATGTACAATGGAGAATATTTTCATACTATATTGACTAACTTTTTCATGTGGATTATAAAATCCTAGATTTTACACATGTTTATAGGGAATATAATTTTTTTTATGACGTGATATCTAAGAGAGAAAGTGTAGTGGAATGAATTTTTCCTTTGTGAACCAAGAATTTTGTTCAATATTGGTCGATGCTGATGCACTAGGTGATTTCGATAAAATTGTTTTTAAAACACAAATATGATGTTCTCTTACTGCATTTTTGATCTATTTTTTTAGGATCAAGCATTCATACTACATTCACTATATATATAACACCAAAAAATAATGTAAGAACATTGTTTTCAATAATGAGCATGACACACAACACCATGTGAAGGAGAAAATATATCATCCAGACACCATATTATATATTCATCATTTTAAAATAAATTCAATAAATTTTATAGCATTCAATGCACGAAATATTGTGTTATATTGTGTTACACAAAAAAAAATACTTTCTTTCATATCTTTCATTACACCCAGGAATGACTTTTACCAAATAAAATCTATATTATTTTTAATAGGGATAATATATAAACAAGTTGTTAAATTAGAGTTTATGAGTATGACTAACTAAATTTTGAAAATATACGATTTACATAAATATTAAATTAATTCATTTATAAGAAATTTATTATAAATAAAAATAAAAACCAATCGAATACAAATGAAGTGTTTTGATAAAAAAACTATTTCTATGCTCACAAACTAAATTTTTATTAATAAATTAAATTAATCACTATTAGTGAAATATATTAATGAAACATATATTATATTTATTCAATAAACTATTTTGGGAATTTATTCAAAAGTTTTTATTGGCATAAGATAAGAAGAATCCCAATTTTATATACAAAAACATATATTTTTAGAAAGGAAATTTTCTACCATTTAGTAGCATACAATTATTTAAAATAAAATTTTACACTTTAATAAATTTTATATTATAATATAAAAATCATTTTTGAAATATTAATTTTAAAATATATATTGGGAGAGTTTTTGTAATTTATTAGAAAAGATTCATTTTTCTGTGAATAGTTAAAACTAATATAATTTAATTGAAAACAACATTCTCCACTATTTTATTTATATAGAAAAATTATGTTTTAATTATGTTTTATTGTTTATTTAGTAAAATAGTAAATAAATTAATCAATTTCAGATTATTGGAATCATAATTACAATGAGATATTATATAAAATCATTTAAAAAAAATTGAACTTTCTTACTTCAAAAACCTTCTTTCTAAGCCCATCCTTGGGATTAATTTTAAATATATTTTATTAACATATGTGATTCGAATTTGGAAAATGGATTTTATATTTATAATTATAATAATTTATAATTTATAATTATAATAATTTATAATTTTTATTAATTTAAATTAAATTTTTATAATTTTTTTATTGAATGTAATTAAAATTAATTATATTGATTAAGATAAAAACATGCCTATCAAGGGACTAAACCTTAAACATAAGGTCCAAAATGACCCAGAAACCATTTTAAAGCCCAATTTATAGAAATATTTCGTCTATATACTATCTTTCATCATATGTTTTTTTATTATTGGATCCACTTGACCTGAATCAAATGTGCATGGAATTACCTCTTTCAAAAATTTATAATAATCCCACTCATCCACTAAAAAAATACACTCTCCCCTAATAATGGTTTCACACCTCTAAAAACATTAGATCATCCAAAACCAAAACATTTAGATCCCAAAAATCCAACCATTCATCCTATAATCCTCATTTTTTTCATAAATAAAACTAATGAAGTCATTTGGTGTAATTCTAAAGGAGTTACCAGAATAAGAGGAAACTTTCTTCAATAATCACTTTTGTTTCATTTACATCTCCACACCCTCTATTAAATTTATGACATTATTATATAATAACATAAATGACTTAAATATAATTCTATTTTTATATTTCAAGTGTGATACCTACATTCACACACACATCCATCAAATGGGATACACAATCATCGTTCGTGTGGGAGGTGGACTACTTCCCCATGAACTGGCGTCGTTCGTTCTTCCGTTACAACCATTAATGATTGGTAATAATGATGTATTTAGAGTTTTAATATTATATATATGATATTAATAATGTCAATATCATCATAATATTTTATCATAATACATACCTTCATGATTTCCATTTCATTGTAACACGATAAAATTGTTTTCAGACATGCAGACAACCTTTTCCTCAAAGAGATCTGATAATTTCACACATTAAGGATGTATTTATTAAAAATATGTGATATAAATGATACAAATATTATAATTAAACTACAATATTTAAATACTATTAAATTTTCATTCTTTGAAAAAAAAGAAAATGGATAGAATGTTCATGTATATGTACGAACCACCGTCTCTACACATGGTGTAATTCATTACGTAAATCCATAATTTTTTGGATTATTATAAAAATATATATACTGAAAATATTTGAACAAAAATCACGGATTAATTCCTATATCTAAGGAAATTATGATCGATATAATCTGATAAAAAATTATAATTCATAACATACTTGGAAAACATGACAATTTACACCCAAAATCATCAAATAATGAAATATTATTAAAAAGGAGTAATAAAATAATTTAATAATATCATATATGATTTTATAAATATGACTATGGTTAATTTTTAAGTATATAACATTATTAAATCTAGTAAACATGAGCTTAATATATATTCACCCAAATTAAAACATAGGGTAATATATTTACTCTCAATTTACATTCCATTGGGATTTAATTTTTGATATGAACCAAATTTATTTTATATGGTTCATGTAATAAAATTTTGCAAATTATATAATTAATATTTCAATTTTCATCTATTTTATGTTTCTATTTTAATTATTTCATTATTTTGTATTTTAAATAAAATTTACCAAGTGGTAATGAATTTCATAACTCAACCTTTTTTCATTGCATTATATTACTTCCTTATTGTCATCAATATTCGATGATTATGATTATAAGGACTTTAGATATATATTAATGTAATTTAAATTCATATAGATATTTTTTAAATTATAGATCCCTCAATTTTTCCCCAAAATCATTTTCCAACCATGAAAAAACTTATCTCTTCCCATTACCATATTTTAGAAGTAATTATTTATAAGGAAGAATAGCCACCCCTACCCTTCTCATTTAATAGTGGTTAGACTTCACACCTTGGATGTTGAATAAATATCTAGGAAACATTAAATTTTATTAACTCTAGGGATAATGCCTTATCTTTTTTTTAAAGATAATAATCCTCCTAAAAAATGTGAAAACATGGAGTAAAAATTGCTTCAGTCACATAGATAAAAATATTTCTTATATTGATTTTTCACTCATTTCAATTTAATAGAACAATACTGGGAGTCAGTTTTCTTCTATTATTGAACCGGATAATAAGGTCACTAATTATAGAATTTTCTCCTTAATCTTAAAGAAAACATTCATAATGAATAAGACAAAATAAAATGGCTAATGGTTGTTGTATAAATAATATATTCTTTAATTCTATTCAAATGGATAGGGATATTAATTGAACATTGTCTATTATCGTTGATAATAAGAAATTATATGAAAAAGATAATACTTGGAAGCACATGATTCTTCTTATTATATGAAAATATTTGATTCCTCCAATAACATAATTGAAACCATGGTAAATATGAATCATATTATTATCACTCAAGATGATAATTCTAACCTCACTTCCATTTGTATTTCATTTGTGTTTAAATATGAAGTATTTCATCTCAATTATGGGAGTTATCCTAGCCTAAATGTTTTTACAAAATCCTTCTTTATTATTTATTTAAATATAATTCAAAATGATTTATATAGTATGGTTAATCAATTTTTCCATGGAGTTCAGATCACACATTGTATTAATTCACAATTCCTTTCCCTCACCCATAATGTTGAGAATGAAAATGCGATACATATCTTATGGATTATGTCTATTTTCAATAACATTTAAAAAATAATTGGGAAAATTATTACTAAAATATTGGCATGAATATCCATGAAGATTTTGTATTATAATCAATTCAGTTTTCTCAATGGTTGGGCCATACATGATTTTCTGATTACATCCTATAAATGTTATAATATCATTTGAAAACCCACTAGAGGGGGGGGGGGTGGAAATGTTATTAAATTAGTTTTCATGAAAGCCTTTGAAAAAATTGAAGGGAGAATTATTTTTTATTCCTTAGTAATTTTTCTATTCAATAAAACCATTAAATGGGTTAAAATCATCCTGAGAAGATTTCAATAAAAATAAATTTCAATAAATATATTCCCCATAATCACTATAAAAAAATGGAAATAGAGTTCCTAATATTGATGAAAAAGGAAACAGAGTCCATCAGGGTGTATGAGGAAAACATTATAAGGCATACATGAAATTCCTATAGATTTTTCATAAACACATAAATCAATACGTCTAAATTTTTTGATTACTAAAGTAGAGTCTACGAAAATCTTTGATGATTTGATACTTTTACAGTAATGAAAAGATTTTCAATTGATCCCTTTATTTTGAGATGGATAATGGAGACTCATAGCGGTCTCATGGGCCTAAAGATAAATAGAGGAAAATGAACGTTAAAATGGTACGATAAAAAAATATTCCCCATGATGGGAAGAAACCCCAACATCCAACATGTAAAACGTATGGGTGTAAGCATCCAAGGAACTATCAAAATGGAACTAGGAAATGATTAAAATGTGGTAGAGAGAAGAATATGCATAATAATTAATGAAGGGATTTGATAAATCCCACAAATATAGAAGAATAAATGAATGTTTAAATCAACACTAAACCAATATTCTAGTTTTTAGATAGGAAGAAACATGAGAATTATTCGATCTAATTCCCTAATCCATGAGTTTTTGGAGGAAACAAAAAACAACAACCTATAAAGAAATAATGAAATGAATATGTTATCACTACTATTGAGGTGGAACCAAAAAATTATGTGGTGATAGGTATTCTTATTATTCATTCATGAATATAGAATACACTATTTGATTATGGTTTTATTCATTCATTCATAATGTTAATTTCTAGTTGAAATATTCAAGAACCACCTCAAAATATGGAGGTTTAGTTATCTGGGAGAAAAAATAATGGGAAATTATTGCATCCAAATTATATAACTCTTCCACAATTAATGTTTTTAGAATGAAATTCTACAATTTTTTTGTCTTAATTATTTTGATGGAGTTTGATTCTATCTAGGGTTTGGATTGGCTATCTTTATAGAAATCCAACATCAACTATCAAAAAAATGATATCCCTCTTCACATCCCAAGGAATACTCCAATTATGTAAAAGTTTAAGGATAAGGATGGATCCCCATCTAAATAAAAGTATCATGTTTTTATAGTATTTCATTATGAGAATAAATATATATAGCTAAAATGATTCAGACAAAGGAGAGTACCATGGGAGAAGAATTTCCCATTTTGAGGTAATACACTGATGTGTTACTTGAAGAATTTCTTAGTATACCTTTAAACCAAGAGGATAATTTCATGATTCAACATATTTCTAGATCTTTACCTACATAAATTACACCTTATATATAATCCACCACTGAGTTAGAGTAACCAAATAACAGGTTACATGATAATCTGAATAAGGAATTTATATGCCTTTGTTCTTAACCATGTGGTGTGATTTGACTATCCGTCCATAAAAAGGATAGATCAAATTACCTATAAATTGATCATTGTGAGCTCAAAAAAATCACAATAAAGAACAATAATTTCCTTCCTAGATAGATGACTTGTTGGATCGGCTACATAGGGCTAAGTATTTCTCAAAGGTGTGCCTTCAGTCAGTCTATCACCAATTAAAGGATGATATGTAAGATATTAACAATACATCCTTTTGAATATGATATTAATATAATGGGTTAATATTGTATCACTCTAGAATCAATAATTCTCAAAAAATATCCTGGACAAAATGAATAGAGTCTTTAGATATTTCTTCAAAAAAATTATGTAATATTTTTATTCATTATATTTTGAAATATTATATGAGTAAGGAGGAACATGAAGAGAATTTGAATACATTTCTAAATACCATGGTAAGAGCGAAAAATTATGAAAATTACAATAAATGTGAGTTATGGATAGAAGAAGTATCCTTTTAGGGACTGTTATCACTAGAAAAGGAATATACATGGACCCTACCAATACAAAGGCAATTAAACTGTGGCCATGGGAAACATCTATAATGTTGATCCGTAGTATCCTTTATCTTTATCGGTTTTACTAAAGATTTGGGAAGAACATAAAACAATTTTAATACACACTATCCAAGCTTACTTTTAAGGGAGATATTTATTTCTAGACTAGTGAATGTTATGTAAATATAAAAGAGTTGAAAAAAGAAATCTCAATGCACTGGTAGTCACACTTCCATGAAGTGGGAATACCGTTGAAGAATACAGTGATTATTCAAAGAATGGATTAGGATGTTTACTAATGGAAAATGGTAATTTTATAGCCTATTCCATATGGATGTTTAAAATTCATTATAAATATTATCCTATGCTTGATCTCGAGTTAGTATATCTGATCTTTGGGTGGAAAATATGGAATCCTTATGTCTATGGGAAGAAGTTTGAAATATATACTAATCATTAGAGGCTCAAATATATATTCACATATGAGAAGTTTAATATGAACTAATGAAGATTTTTAGATCTCATCAAGGATTATGACTTCTCAACCCACTACCATCCAAGAAATGATATTAAAGTAGAAGATGGTCCTAGTAGAAAGGATCCAAAAAATTATAAATGATAATAATTGAGAAGGATCCAATATGATTAGATTTGAAATGGGTGGACATGGAGTTCATTAAACAAATAATATTATCAATATATTGTCAAATGGTTTCTCAACCATTAATTTTTAATAACACAGGATGATCAAAGAAATTATATGGAAATTAAAAAAAAATTGCAAGCTATAAGAAATGGAAAATACCCTGAGATCGAAATTTATGAGAAATGAGTTGTAATAGTAGGTTCCCAACTATTTGCACCATCCAATACATATATAAGGTAATATATTCCATATTATTCACATAGATTAACCTTATCATTTCATCTAGGGAAAACTAAAATGTATTGATATCTATGAGAGAACTATTAGCGATAAAATATGAATATGTAGATTTCTAAATCAACATTTATGTGCCACATATGTTAGATAGTGATGGATAAAAGACAAATATATTAAGGTATGATGTAAAAGATACACATACCTACATGGAAATGGGGAAACATCGCCCTGGATATTTGCATAGGACATGCAAAAAAATCTAGAGGACATTATGTTTTATGATTCTTTGTGGTTCGTCTTACAAAGAAAACTATATTTATCACAATTTTATTAGACATATCACTAGATAAACATGAAAACATATTTAAAATTGAAGTTAAAAGTCTACTCTAGACACCATGAAATGTGTTTCATGAACTCCCCCCCCAAACATCCTCAACTGGGCTCAAAATGTTTATTTTGAGACTTTCATTTTTCATGGGAGCCGATAATGGTAGTGAAGGCACCAGCCCGAAGGGCCGCTACCACAGGCTAGTACTAATCCCAATCAAGGTTGCATGGGAATTTCCCCTCCTATATTGAGAATTTATTTTGACTAAGTCTCCAAAGTGGTGCCCGATGTATCTGTATCAAACAAGCCTACTTGAGATCCACTAATTTGGTGTCTAGACACTGAAGAGCCACAATTCTAGCGCACAACCCCACATGTGCGCCCAATGTTCTTTCACCTAGGGATATATTTTTTCCTATAAATAGACCCTCGGGGTATTTATTTGGATGGAAAAATTTCCCGGAAGACTAATTGCTACTCCAGTCTCCCTAGTGCTTCTCCCAAACCTTTAGAAATATTCATGGTAGATCTTTAACACCTTAGGTAGATGAATTAAATGACGATTTTATTAAGTAAGTCCCTTCAGTGTATGAAATACCTAACACTTTCCCTCCTAAAGTGCCCAACCTCCCTAAACAAGAAACGCTTTCATGCCACCCATTCAACTTAAAGAATTTAGGGTGCCCCACTTCTGGGAATACCTATGAATACTATTGAAGGCATGAGTCAAGTCATTCCCAAGATCCTTACATCTACGTTGTTCTTCACTGAATTAAACATCAGGTCTCCCAAGAATACCCGCACTACAGTACCTGTGTGTCAGAAACCTACTTGGGTTCTTCTCTTTTATTCACCTTCAACATATACAAGAATTTATTCAAGCCTTCTTCTAAGTCATTCATGGAAAGGATTCCTCTTCATTTGATCCATTTTATTAAGCGTATTATGTAGAAACATCCACAAAACCTCCTAACATAGAAAAATCTTGGGAAGGAAACATCATCATGACTCTTATTTGGGATTAAAAATTTATAGTTAAAGGTTTCCCACATTTGACATCTAAGGGAGTCATGTTCCTTGGGATGTTTTTAGGTTTTTAAATATATAGCCACATGGATCCTTACCCATATGATTCTGTTGGGATGTTCCTGGTCATGGATTATTGGGATGGGACTCTACCCTCCCCTTTTTGTATCTAAGATCGCGTGTCTCCAGTTCCCAATATGGTGTGTGAAGATCACGCTTTATTTTCCATTATATAATGGAAAATTATCCCTTCCCTCCTAGGGTCCACATAGGTCATTCATCATAGAAAAATACCCTAGCCTTTTGGGCATAATCCAATGACCATGAATGTCAGTTCACATTGAAGGGTTCATTTCTCCGTTCTATCACCAACCATCACCACGACTTCATTTTCCAAAGACCCGCCGCCCTCTTCCAACAGCGAAAGAAAAAGTGTTTGGTTTGTTGAATCATTCAAATCCTCTTATTTCTCCCACTAATCATTAATCACACGGTTAAATAGAATTGTGATGATCAAAACATCCACACAATACACATGTATTGAACTACGTGAACTATGATTCACACCATTATTGGGATACATAGGAAGGATTAAATTGGGGACCAAGATCACCGGATATCCTCTTTAGGAATCCACCCCATACTACCATAAGCTGGGCATCCTCCTTAGGATTAATCCTCAACATATTTCTCTCAAAGGATTATGAAACCCTGCGAAATTTACCGAACTATGTGGGATTTTATTCCCATCTATGTTGGATACGTAGGAACCCTCCTTGAGGTTCCAATCCAACACTTCAAAACAAACATATTATTATTTTTATATATTACCAATAGGGTATAATCTAACTTGAATTATCTTATCCTTTCCATGTTCCTTGGGCTGCATAGACGTAAGTCCCGAACCAAATATTGATGAATAACCTTCCTCTTATATGTCCATACCATATCAAAATAAAATATACGATTAGGTCCTTATCACACGACATTAAATTGGATGATGTCTCTCATTAAGAAGCACTGAACTACGAAGGTTATGATTCCTTTCACAAGGATACATAGTTGTCCCATTTATGGGTTTCGATACCAACATCGAAACATACTTATGTCTCCCTAGACGACAATAAATTATCATGTGCCCCACTATGTATCTTAAAAACTGGTATTATTGTAAAAATGGTAAAATTAATCTTTAAATAGTATATAATAGGGTAAAATTAATAGAGAACCTTGAATAAATATTGATATCTCCATTAATGAAGAACCAAGAATACATACATATGATTCTAAATTTTACACATGTTTATAATTGATTTTAAATTCAAAGTCAAACATACATTATACAGGGTAAATTAATAAGGATTCATGAAAATATATCAAATCTATAAGAGTGTCATGGAGTAGTCAATAATCCCCCCCTAAAGTGTGTGATGAATTGGACCTCACATCCACTCAACCAATGTTTATTTTTAAGTATCGTAGGTCCAAACCTAATTGACGCATGCATTTGGAAAGAATGTCCCTTTGGATACAGAATTATTGGATGTTTCCAGTTCCATAAATATATCCAATGGAAACCACCTTGAATTAGTGATTCCTAAACAGAACACATGTTCTGGGAGAGGCGAAAGAAAAATGGGGAACCTGACGTGAATCCTTAACTATGTTGATAGTATTATCTATCAGTTAGGCCCATATATATTGATAAAGTAAGTCAAGACAATGGAATCAATCACGCATGTTTCCATATAAAATACCCTGCATTAATGGTGTTCATTGTTGGTATTTGTAAATTTTTATCAGAACCCCCTTTAACTGAAAATGACTTCTTTCAAATGTTCACTAGTGAATTCCTAATCTACTGCTCAAGTTGGATCCTCATTTGAAAGAAGGACATCAGCACAAACTCAACATCTCTAATGCTGGGTCTCAAATGTATTGGTTTGGGAATAACATCAACACAGTACTATCCCAATCCTAGAGTTTTCCCAATAGGCTCTGCCATTCAACTACTAATCTAAATCGTCCTATCAATGATGACCAGTGGTCAAGAAGCAGACAGTGCCAACAACCATCTTCAACCATTTCTGGTCCTTATCCCATGAATGTAATCACCAGTCCCACCCAAACTATAGTGAGGTGCATCTGGAGGTCACTCATGGCCTCAAATCGAAGACACCAGGGCACTTCTTGAGGGTTCCCACCAATAATCGCCGCCAATAGAATCATGTTCCATTAAACCACCAACATGATAGGGGTCTTGCATTTAGTGGTTTGGACCAGGTCCAGTGGACCTAGGAACACAATAAGAACTATCGGGGACAACATCCATCCAACAGGGAGTAGGTTCTTACCTTTTACCCCTCTAGAGAACTCGATAAACCTAAATTGGTGGCAAATGCTAATTGGGTACATACACCCATCCGTAATAATTTATCCAGTCAGTAGACTAGTCTGGTGTAGTCCAAAAAATCATAGTATTTAAATCTAATGTAGTACTATTAGCTATCACATACACATTATTTCAAACTATTAGCTAGTGAGAAGATTTATCTATTTTCATTCAAGGAAGCCCGCAAATAAAATAGGGTGGTAATATGTAAGAAGGAACATACACCTGTCTACACTCACGAATCATGCCAACAGTATCATTTTTCATCGTTGAAATAACTCTATCAACCATGATTGGTGTAAAACATCCAGCATAAAAAATCACCTGCCATCATTCATCAAGCCTATCAATAGTCTCGTTTTGCATCACCCAGAGATGTCAGTCATGAATCTCTGATAACAATCCTAGGGAAAAATCAACTCCCTGACCCCATACACGAGTACTGTCAGCATACACTGATAGGAATGGGAGGATATGTGTAGGTAAAAACAAATACTCCAGATACAGAATGGACATATATTCTCATTCCGATCGCTAATGTCACTAATCACTTTTTAGTAATGGTGAAAGGGCAGACATAAATTCTGACCCATATTCTGGAAGCCTTCCCGAATATCATTACAACAACTTCAGTAGTACCAGTGGGATGCACACATAATTCTACCCCCAAACCAAGGTTGACAAATCAGCATTCCATCCCAGAGCAGATACACACCTCTGTTACAGTCAAAGAGTGTTATTGGGAATACTCCCCCATATCATACAACCAAATAGATCAGGAACATACACCCTTTCCAATTTGAGATAATTGTCTTATTTTTATGACCAACTCATGATAGGCATGTACAATATCCTATTATAAAAAATTCTCCCAGAAAGTGTCCCCAACCACGTGTAATAGAGAATCTCAAAAGAAGTATCACCATGAACATTTAGAAAATAAAGAGTCAATATGTTATAAAGATCCTATTAATGCTGGAGTTCTTGAAGCCCTCATACATTTATCTACTGCAACCCAATATCCTACCATCACACTATCAATTTATCACAATTATAGATGTATTTCTGATGTTCCCCAATAGAAACTTCATCATGAATTCTTGCTCTCTGAAAATTTGGTAAATCTAGAGAAATTGTACCTGGACGAGAGTTGAGGAAACCCTCCATGTGGCCAGAAGACCGAGGAACAAGAGGATTTATCCCTTATTGTAATCCACCATAATGGTCCTCCCAATGATGGAAATCAATGTGAATGTTCTCTCCAGAGTGGTGTTTTTCATTGTCAAGGAAATTCTTCAATTAACAATGTAGTGACAGGAAAGACATAAAATGTTAAGGCACTTTCCAACATAAGGATAGTCATGTCTGATTCCTAGTTATTAATAGCCAATATAATTTCTCCACTAAAAAATAACCCAAGGCCATGGTCATTCTCCAAACCTCCCTTTGTTCATTTACCTTCTAAGATGGAAGAGTAAAAAACAACTGATCCTACTATTTGTGATAGAAAAATTAATAAGAATCCCCTCTAGTAAGACCATGTGGAGAAACCTATTGAAAAATATGAGGATGATATGTTGAATATGTGAGAAACAACTAGCTATGGGTGAAATACCAATCATGTTCTGACCTTTGAAAACCTCTCAATACAAAATTCTAGAATTGATGGAAGAAGACAAAATTCATGAAATATACCTCAATATAAGGAAGAACATTCTTTATATAAATTCCAATGTATTTCCATATGATGAATATAAAAGTCATGTAAAGGTAATGGAAGGTTTTTAGGACCAAATTGTCTTGGAATCTCTATCTGTTTCCCGATATCCAAAGGTTGAGAAGAAACAGAGATTCATTAATCATGTGTGCCTCGTTGCACTAAAGTGGCCAATATAGTTAATTACTAATTCCCCATCAGGTGTTCTTATTAGTGGATGGGGTGTCCAAGGGGAATTATATTTCACTTCACTCTCCATCCATCATAGACTGCCAAAATTGGTCTCATTCAATGTTATTTATTAGGGATGGATAGAATCAATAGATTTTGTGTCGAATAAAAAATATGCTCACGAAAAAACTTCAACTAGCTATCATCAAAGTCAGGACCAATGAGAACAAGTTGTCGAGACACTATTGCATCAAGAATTAGAGAACATTAGGTAGGCCTCTCTCTTAGAGGATGTCTACCATCAGTTTGCAAAAATGTCTTAAATAACACAATGGTGTTCCGAAACATGAAATTTTAGTTTTTATGGAAAAATGCATCAAGCCATTACTTAGACAAGAATTTATAAAATCAGAAGAGTATCTATGCTAATATCAGTAATTGTAGTTCATGATCCACCCCATTTTGTAGGGTTGGGGCCATATTTAATTCATCCATTGAATTCAGTAAACAATATTTGATGATTTGAAAGGGAACAACATGAACATCACCAAATTATATGGAATGGGTATTTTTTCACATCCACAATCCCCACCTTAGTAGAAGTCAATTTTATAATGAATAGGGAAGAACCCACAATGTCAACACACAACTGAACTATCAACGAATTCTCTTTAGGTACCAATATGCTATATAGTTATCGTGAATTCAGTATAGAGTAGAACAAAGACTCATGGAAGACACAAAAGAAAACAATATTACATAAATACTAATAGAATATTGAAAATGAATTATGTGTCAGTGAATTTCATTTAAAACATTATAGATGATACTCCCCGAATTTTGGTCTATTATTAGGTGGTCATAGAATGAATTATTTGTTCTTAATAATTAACACACTAATGAAAATTAAAGAGGTGTGTTTACCCAAAATTAGAGGGTTACCCAAAATATAGTAATTCCCCCAAGTAACCAACTCCCACTTCATTGGAATAAATCGAACAAGGGGAATGATAAAGCTCATATCATTTCTGATTCTTCCACTGGAGAAAGAAAATATATTTTTCTTGAATAAATATCTTCCCTAAAAGAGGATGTGGTGGAGAAGTTGAAAAGACTCAATGTAGAGTAACTCCAAAACAACATTCCTGTTATATATACTCTATAAGAAGATCCTCAACTTGTACATCATATAGGAACTCCTCATCAAAGAGGGTTTTTTGAAACTAAATATGTTTATAATTAATTCCTTACATTGGGTACATATTCAGGACATGATCAAACACATCCTTACAGGCCTCTCCCCATGGGTCTTCCAAGAAAAATATCAACATCACAAAAACTTGTGGTTTTCTAGTCGTCGTGCCGGTTCAAGCTCTAGTTGTTGTACCTATATAGGTCCCAACAAATCTAGATATTACCCAAATTATTATTAATGCTATTAATTCATTAAAAATTTTATTGGAAACTATGGAATTATGAAGCACACTGGTACAATAGGGAAAATATATCTTAATAAAAATGGGTAGATCTGATCCGTACCCAACCAAACATTGTGAATTCTATATTTCCAATCATTAAATGTTCGGGAGATCTGGAGCATCACTTGGCACATTTTGTTTATTGTTTTCATCCCATGATTGGGACCCCTCAACAACAAGAAGCAATAAGTCTCATCTTTATTGTGCCATCATTATAGGGGACAACATTTGTATGGTATACAAGTTTTCAGTCTCGATCAATTAATGGATGTGAGTACCACCTTTGTAAATTATTTTTTCCAATTCAGCTCAATGCTACTGAAGAAACCAATTTTTGATCTTACAAATTGAAAAAGGGAGAATTAATGTTTTCATATTTCATTGCATTCTAGAAATGATTAACATATTCGTTAAATCTACCACTCCCTCAAGAAGAGCTTCTACCAATTTGTGTGGAAAATCTACGTGATGAGTTACTCACACCACTAATCCTTATAAAATAGACATAAGGGATTCATGACCTTGTTTAAATCACCCAACAAGTGGATGATTCCATTGTAGAAACCAAATCCAAATATTGTGTACTCCCATCACTTGTAGTAAGGAGAATATGGAAATTATAGGCTCTTATAGTCACACACAAATAATCACATGTACCAGCTTTTACTTCAAAACCTTCATCATATTTAAGGGATCCACTTCCTGAGCATCAGAAGAAATGACGACCTCATCAAGATGATAAAAAGATCAAAGGCGGAGACAATTTGAGGAGTTAAAGAACAATTTTTATTCATTTATGAATGTAATGGTTCCCAGTTTCTTCATTTTTGATTTGGAATACAATTTAGTTCAGTTACCATGGCCGAAGAAAACTATAAAAAAGGAGAAGAATATCTAACAAATTATTTCCCCTTTCATGAAATGTTAGGGGATACCGTTCATGAGTGTTTTGTTTTCAAATACATTATACAAAAAACGATATACTCTAGTCAGGTGAAACTAAAAAGTTCATTATCCCAAGTAGTATATATTATTAATACCAATCCAAAGGAAGAAAAAATATGGAAGGATGTACAATGAAAAAATTCACAAATATATGAAGATTGGATGGTTTAGAAAATGTTCCACCAAACACATTAATTTCTTCAAAAAAAATGATGAAACAACCAACTACATCTCCTACCACTTCAGCTATTGAAAATCCATCTTTATCAAAATATCAGTCCTTTAATTGTAAATCCTCAAAGAAGCGTCACGATCAGAAATATAATGAGTTATTAGAAGAGAACACGCTTGTATAAAGACAAATTTTTTTCTTTGAATTTGGAATATTTCATTACATTTGTCTCAAAATCACAAAAACCTCCCTACCAAGAGACACAATATGAATTGACTTTTCAAGATGAATATTGATCAGATGAGGACTGGATATTTAGTTCTACTAAAATTATCCACTTAACAGATCCCTATGGAAATGAAGATTTCGATTATGAACATGAATTTCCTGCACCTGATTTGGGAATAGTGGGAATAAGTCAATGTCAAGGATACATGGGAAGACATGGATATTCTATAGGAAACTATTTTAACTATTCCTCTTACTAAACTACTTAAATAGTAGAAACTCATGGGAGAGCTCTTTATCAGGCTCAGTAAGTACATGGAAATTCTCCAACTCATGATAAGATCAACCGTGATATGATCATCATGGCAGGACAATTAGAGGATATTACACTACCCTCTCTACAAATATATAGACATAGTTAGTCTAATAAACAAAAATAAGAATTATTTCTAGCTTCTTCCCCAATATATGGTTTATCTACATCAAGAACATCAACTTCCAAGGCACATGCTAAACCACTTCTCCATGATAGAAAACACAGACCTTTGAACAAAAAAATGATGTTTTAAAACAACTATAACATGTATCGATCATATTTTAAATCTTTGATGATTTGAATATGTAAAAATATATTCGAGAAGCTCTTATTGTAGCCTTTTCAAGTCCTCGTTAGTTTAAATCCATGATTTCTACTACTGAGGATTACCGTATAGATAATGTTCCTAAAGAATGTCATGAAATTATATCTTTCAAGGATGAATATGAGGATGATGTTGTACAAAAACACAAAAGGACCATGTATATATCGAACAATTTTAATGATATAGACAGCTGACAAGCCTTCATTAATAATGGCTCTAGAGTTAACACCATCCCCATCTGTATAATTGGTCGGTTGGGTATCACTGAATCAAACCTAACCCCTTCCAATTGGTTGTTTCAAGGTTATGGGAAAATGAAGATGAACCCGTAGCTGAGATTATAATCAGAACTCAAATTGGGGTTCATGTATTTAATTTTGATTTAATGGTTGTCCGACATGACACAAACTTCAATATTCTTCTTGTAAGGAATTGGATACATCAATATGCATCCATTCCATCGTCATACATCCAATGTCTCAAGTATTTATTCAATGGTGAAATAGGGACATTTTATGGTGATAAGGATCCAATAAAATTTTTTAAATATCAGTATATTGAAGAATATTTCTATCACACAACGGGAACATGGTTCGTAAAAAAATATATAACCAGAATAAATGCTCTAAATATTATAGAAAAGATCTTGGTTAACCCAATCAAACATCCCAGTATAGATTACATGTTTCTAATTAGTCAAATTGAAACGATAAACCCAAATTTGAGAACTCCTGTAGTGACTTCTATAATGTCAATTGTTACAATCGAGCCTGATGTCTGGGGATAAATTTTTTATCTACCATTTAGTGGAGAAATATTAAATGGAGAAGTATTCATTTCATCCACAAAGCATCAAAAAGTCTTCTATTTAGAAGCCATTCTAGAAGAAGTTGTCACATTAGTAGTGGAAGAAATAAATTTTGACTCCAAACCCATCTTTTTCGCTTAAATTCATTAGGAAGACCATTCATAATTATTTGTGTCATAAATGATTTCATCTTACTCTTGTTGTCAAAATACTCTCACTTCTCCTAGCTCTGAATGATTTACATTATCACATACCCTTCAAGAAGAAATAGAAGAAATGAAATTTGAGGAAGAAGAAGAAGATATTAAGGATTCCCCTATAGAATTTGAGGAAGGAATCTCGACAACTATGAATGAGCTCAGAGAAATAAATATGGGTATAGAAGAAATCCCGCGCCCCAATCTAATTTGTGTGGCCATGAATTCAAAAGAGAAATATATGTATATATCATATTTGAAGCAACATTGAGATGTATTTTCTTAGAACTATACTAAAATTCTAGACCATTTCCCCAACATATCAACCGATCATTCAGGTTTTACAGAATAACATTGAGGATTTATGTAGGCAGTAATAAGAACACACCCAACACAATCCTCTAAAATTGAAGTTGATGTCAACAAGAGTATCAATGATAAAATTTTCAAGAGGTGAAATTTCCCAAATGGATTTCCGACATTTTCACAGTGATAAATAAGAATTTTAAAATCATATATTTAATTTATTTCAGAGGTCATATCTAGCCTTTTCCCATGGATGATTTTTCAGTTTGGATCCCTAAAGTTCTGATTGATTCAATAGATAGATACAAAGATATATTCTTCCTAGATGCCTACTCTATGTATAAAAAAATTTCAATGGCCCTTGAATATGAGGAATCTACAACTTTTAGAGCCCCTCATGGTGTATTTTTCTATTGTATAATACATTTTCACTTAATGAATGCTGGTGGAATGTATCTATGTGTCATGAACCATATATTCCAACATTTACAGGGAAAAGTTGTTGAATGTTATGTAGATGTTCTAATGGTTAAATTAGATAATGTTATTATCACTTGATTGATCTAGATAGTAAATTTACTAAAATTTAGTAACATAATTTGAAGTTGAATCCCTTGAAATGTTCATTCAGGGTAACTTCAGAAAATGTTCTCAGTTTTTTTGTACACCATCATGGCATCTATGTTGATTGTAAGATGAGAAATAAAATCTATGTCATGTCACCTCCTCAAAATTTGAAGGAATTAAGATGAAATCAAGGTCACATTGCCTATATTGGGTGCCTTATAGCCAATTTTGTAGGTGAGTGTTTACCTTTCACCAGATTAATGAAGAATGTAGTTACTTATCAGTAGACCTAATACTACCAAGATTCATTTGATACACTTATTAAATATCTCTTAATTGCAGTGGTATTAATTCCACATATTGAAGGAAAATTGAATATTATCTATATGACAACATTAGTGAGATCACTATGTGCCTTCCCTTGAACAAAAAGAATGATGATGGGAATGAAAATAGCCTTTAATATATCAGTTGAACCACACTTGACATAGAGACTTGATACTAGATTATCGAGAAGTGTTGAATCACATTAATATTTTCAGTTCAAAAGATATGGCACTACCTGAAACATCACGATGTGTACTTCATATCTCACAATAACCCACTCAAATTTATCTTCTATTTTCCTATGTTAAACGGAAGACTTGCAGGATGTTATGTTATTTCGAAACAGTTCAATATCCAATTTATGCCTCAAAGAGCGGTAAAATTCCATGACATAGAAGACTTACTTACCAAATACCCATCTAGAGAAGATACATCTATGAATACTGAACATGCTTATTATAAAATCTTCTCTATTCAATATTTTCCCCAAATATGGGATATGTACTTTGATGGTGCATCCGGATGTCCTATAAGGAAGATAATGGAAAATCCTAAACTCAACAATGTTGCGTTAGGAATTGTGATTATCACCATAGAAAAATCATTTTTACCATATTAATTTATGTTATCAGAAGATAGTTCCAACAATGAGGTAGAATATCATGATCGTATTACAGGTATGGAATTGGTGCTCCAGGTAGAAGTGAAAAACCTAGAAGTGAATGGTGATTTATAGTTTGTAATCAATGATATCAATTGGGATTATTATATTATAAAATAAGAGTTAATCACTTTGTGTGATTATGTTATAGGGTTAATGACTAAATTAACCTCAGACCCAACATTTTCATATTTCCCTTGATAAAAAATGTCCAAAATATTGCATTGGATAATTTAGATGCAACCCTAGAAGATCCAAATTATGATGAGACAATCATATGTATTTCACATGCTCAAGTGGTTTCAACTTTTATTCAATCTAGAATGGTGGAAATTAAATAAATAATCCTGATTTTTGAGCCATATTTTTATACTATTTGATGGGTGAAACCTATCATAGAATACCTTTAAAATAGAATAGTTCCACCTGATAGAGATGGGAAAGAGTAAATCCGGTGATGAGTGGCCAATTTTACTCTTTATGATAGCCCAGATCACCAGAAGACCCTCTTAAAAATTAGATTTAATGGATTACTTTTCATCATCATTAATAGAGAATAAAGTGTAGCAGTCACAAAAGAAGGAAATTCAGGAGCTTGTGGTTCTCACTAGTCTTGGTATTGGCTTTCTGATCAAATCCTAAGACAGGGATACTATGGGACTTCAATGATGCAGGATTGCATAGGCTTCACCAAGAAGTGTCACCCATTCCAAGTGCATAAAAATATCATTCATCAACCCCCAAAGATTATACACAAAACTAAATACTCATTTCCATTTTCTACATGGGTAATGGATCTCGTAACAATTTATCCTGCATCTATAGCTATGAAGTTTATGCATATTTTTACTGCTACTGATTTTTACTCCAAATTGGATAAGGCAATACCTTTTAATGATGTCAGAGCCTAAATAATTTATAGGATTTTCAAATCTAATATCATTACCAAATTGGTGTTCCTCATACCATATTGATGGACAACGACACAAATTTATGTTCTTTTGAGGTAAATAAGTTATATCAGGAGCATAATATCAAATCCAACCATTCATATCACTATTATACAGTAGCTAATAAACATATAAAGACCTTTAAAAAGACTACATCAAATATTATCAATAAAATTGTAGATAAAGATAAGAAAACAGGTCGTGATAAACTCTTTCATGCTTTATGGGCATATCCGACTTCTACCCGTACTACCACTCGGGAAACTCCATATTCGTTGGTGTATGGAACAAAAGTAGTTTTTTCAATTGAAATTAAATTTCCTTTACTCTGAGTTGAAATTTTTGATCAGTTATCTAGAAACGAACAGTCTCAAAAGTGATTTGGTGAGAAATAATGATAAGATTAAAATAGATTTCATACTTTGCATATTTTGAAATTCTATCAGAACAGAATTGCACAAGATTTTAACATGAGAGATCTCCTCCTCGCATTTCATAAAGGAGAACTAGTATTAGTTTTGTAGTCTCTGATAATACGAGGAAATAATTCTTTAATTCTTGAGCCAAAGTGGGAAGTACCTTAATGTGTAAATAAGGTATACTATAATAGGGCTCATTATCTAATCCCAATTTGTGGATATCTTATTACAACTCTAACCAATGCAAGATTATTTAAGAAGTAATTTTTCTAATCACACGAAATCATGTCCTCACTGCATGACATGAATCTGAACAAAATAATGTCATAGTTTCAAGACATTAAACTGCATAACAACCATATGTTTCCATGATGCATGATGTTAAAATACATAGCCTATTCCTCATTTTCATAGGACGTTAAACTTCATGAAATCATTTTTCCATACTACATGACATTAAACAATACAAATAACATCTTATTAATTTGATGTTAAAAAAAGCCCATAAGATACCATGAATGGATATTACTTTTGGTTCATAAAAAATGAGTAGCTTCTAGACACAAGAACTTCTCACCTCATTGCTACTCATTAGTGGAACATGAGTTCTATTTAATACTATGTTGGAATCAGATCTTCATAGAAACATAATTTCAAAAACTACATATAGCTTTATTCTCATCTTAATTAGATACATAGTGTTTTATGGGTCAAAAATCTTGCAACCAGAAATAACCATAATAAAATTTATTTCCATTTTTCATACAATATATGAATCAAATATATATAGAGTACTCTTAAATGATATATGATTGTATCTTCATAACATCTTTTGTGGTAAATTTAACCATTTTTCTAGAATGTGATTGAATCCTGCATAACTCAGATCAAAATAAATTGGTGTGGGGAACAATTTTTTCAAGAAATTCATTTAGATTGACTTTCATTTCAATGGGATATATAGACATGTCATATTCTTAATCTTAAGAAAATAAACAATAAAAAATCCCTCTTCCCCACGTCAAAATGTGATGAAATGGGGAACAACCTCAGGAATGATGTGTTTCACGATTCTTACTTCAGCATGATATATAGTGACACCTAGGTTCAATTCTCTGGTCCAACTACAACATTACTATTCATGTCAAAATGAAATCTTGTACTTACTACATTACTCTAAATTGTAGTGAATAATGTCATTAGTGCACTACATTAAACTGAAAAGTATCCCAAGAACTATGTATGGATTGATTCTCATCCCATTGAAATATGTTGGTAAACTAGTACATAGATCCAAGTCCTAGATATATGATAATTGTTTTACTTCTATTCAACATATAATTATCAATCGATGCAGGAGTCTTCATTTTAGGTCCTCTCCTTAGAAAACCCATCAAGGAGACCTAAAATGTATCCATTTTACATATGAGTCAGATCTAAGTAGGGAACTCCAAATTTATGCCCAATATTGTTCCAAATATTTCCCTTGTGCATTGGAAAATACCCATTCACATTTCATACTCCTAATCTTTAGTAATTCTACACCATAATAACTTTTCTTCAGTTTCTGGAGATAAAATATCTAATACATGAGAGATCTTTTTCCTGACTATGCAGTACACACCCTTAGGTGGATTTGCATAAATTGCGCCTATATAATAAGAATGTTAGTCAAAAGATGCCACTGTTTGAGTATGTAGCATATTCCCCCAATCGAACCTATATAATAGAGCCCCCACACCATGTTTTTCAAACAGTGGTAACTTCGTTCATAATAGAGGCATATTCCATCCCTTTAAACATTAATGATAGTATGTATGAACCCATATTTTATAGTTTTCATCCTTTATATACTTGTCCCATATCCCTTTTACTGACCTGAATGTTTCCAATACTATGGTTTACTCATTTCCCATCTAGATATGTTCAAATAATCTTGAAATAACCTTGGATCATTTCACCACATATCATCCATTGTTTCCATAATATTTCGGTCATATTCGCTTGACCTAAAACTACAAACACCATACATCCTATATTTAGGGCCGAACATAATAGAAATATTATTCCCCTTATTCTATGAATATCATGATTGGAAATAATCTTTTTTTATTCATTTTAATTTTTACATAAAAGAGTATGTGCATGGGAAAATTCTAATCTTCATAAATATTCATCGACTTTTAGAAATAAAATGTCAAATTCTTGAGAGCTATTTTGCAAGATTATGAAGTACATGCCCCCAGTGGCAATTTCGAAAATTCTTTTACATAACAGGTATGTCAATCAAATGATATTATGATTTGGATATACAAAATATTCCCCTAGTTGGACCTACATAATACATCCCCCATAATAGGTTTTTAAAATAGCGGTAACTGCAATTTTTTTTGGAAAAGTCATCTTCAAATGATATTATCCCTTTTTTCCCGTGTATATATTCAGAGGAAAATTTTCAAGAAATTGGAGACTCATAAGACTTTGTTAAAAGATAATGACCTTAAATTAAAGGCCACCAATTTCCTTACCACATGACATCAATGTGCACAGTATAATGTCATTATTGCAAGACTTGAAACTATATAGTATAATTTCATTACTGCATGAATTAAATCTGAAAAAATAGTATATTTAATACATGAAAATAAATTTCAAAACATAATATCTTTTCATTTTGTCTTTAAACTATACAACATAAAATCCGTTAATGTACTTAATGCATGACTTTAAACTGCGCAACATGATATCAGAAATCCCCCTTTCATGATAAATTATAACCATTCTTCACACCCAGTATTTGTGTAGGAGTGGTTCCACCATTCATGGACCATGTTAACACATATGGACTTTTATTATTAGAAACCATTTATTGGAAAAACAACCCACTGTGGTCTTGAGTCACTCAAATCTTAATTTCCCATGTCTATCAACAATAAGATGTCAAATTATCAAGATCTGTTTTGTCTGAATATACAGTACTTTCCTTTAAGTGGAATTTCATAAAATTATCCAAATAACGGTCTTGTTAGTCCAAGGATACCGCTTTTTGGCTATACAGAACATGTGCTGGGAAAAAATCCCTCAAGGTATCATTGCATCATTTTTTGGTTCATCTTTTTTGTTGACAATGCTGATATCCAAGGTGAATTGTCGATTTACAGAGATGTTGTTAACAATTCATCTTGAAAAAGAACCATGACAAAAGAAAAGATTATCTAGAGGTAGTACAAAAGAACAGGTACAAGGTGGCACCTTTTTACAATGTTTGCCAAATTTTTGGGGTCCAAAATTTAGAGTATGGAGAGCATCGCGAAATATGGATTTCCTTGAAGATCTAATAAAACTATGGAAATGGAACAAGTTTTGTGAAAATGGATTCATGGATTGGATTTCACAAAGACATGAAAAATGTTGACAGTGATTCTTCTTGATTACAAAAATCTTCACAAATGGAAGCGTTGAAGAGAATTGTGACGATGATGGGAATTGGGAGTGGAGCTTCACAATGAAGGTGTGATGTAACGAGCTCTACGATTGGAAACTTTTGGTGGTGCTTCACGATTTTGACAGAATTTCGGCGAAAATTTCGGATCTTCACAATTTGAGATGGAGTGGCGTTAACTTCATTTGGAAGGTTTGGGGGTTGGTGGAATCTCATATAAATATTCCTCAATCCACTCAAGAGAAGAAGAGAGTTATTGAAGAAATTATTTTGCTCTCAGCTTGCGAAGGTGGTTCGAGAAGGCAGTGTGCTTCGAAAAAGGAAGGAGCTTCGCGATGACTAATCAAGCCCTGTGAAAGTTGTGTGCTCTGCATTAGCTTAGTGAGCTTCACGAGGGAAGTCTCTCTGCAACCACTTGAGCTCTGTGACAACATGATCATTGAAAAAGTGCGAGCTTCAGGAAAAGGAAGGATCTTCGCAAAGACTTGTTTGAGCTTCATGAAATTGGGAGCTTCATGAAGTAGTGTGCTTTACAAAGGTACTTTCAAAATGGTGATGCCCAATGGTCAAGGGAAAAGGGGTATTCATCATTGGATGAAATTTGGACTCTAACAGAGCATCTACATATAGTGTAGGATGCATTCATTAGGGGTAATGAAGAGACCTGTTGGTCTATAAACTGTGGGAGGATCTTTTGAAGATGTAGTGAGATCACTTCAGTTGAGAGACTAGTGAGTTCTCAAATTTTTAGTGGTTGTAAACCAAGAAGGACAGTGAGTCCACTTTGAACTTGTTAACAATAGTGCTCTTATAGTGGAATTGGTACATTGAAAAACTATTGGTATGTGGTCTATGGACGTATCCCAGTGAAGGTGAACCAAGTAAAAATTGCATTAGCATGTGCATGCTTTAAGGTTTCTTCATAATCATTAATGGGAAGGGGAGAGAAGATGGTTTTGTCTAAGAGAAACACATGATCAAAAGGGGTAGTTGTTTTAATATATCACACCCTGATTCACCCCCTCTCAGGGTATCCAGCCTTGTGGACCTGACACCGTTCCCCTATTGGCCCTGGATAATATAGCCCCCATAATGGGTTTAACAAATAATGGTATCTTTGTTCTTGGAAGAGACCTCCTCTAATATTATACTTCAATTTTTAGATATGGTGACCATAAAAATCAGGACACAGGATTCCCCATGGAAGTATCTATGAAATATTAGGACCATCCTATACATCAGGCTTTTTTTGGGATCTACTTTAAAAATCTATTGTCAAAGGTATTCCACCTTAAACAGTATCCATATTAATCTTACATGAAAGTATTTAAACTGTCAATAAAAAGAGAAATACTGGTCACCAATCTGGAAACTGAGAAAGGGAAATGTAGACAAAATAAGAGAGTCAGGTCACTAGACCTTTACTCTGTATGATCTAGACAATATCGATCAATGAAATTAAAAGAAAAAAAAACATGTTAGCATTCAAACCTGAATATGGAAATCTATTAAAAATACAAGACATATCTACAATGTATCGTTAATATTGAGCTTAGGAAAAAACCAGGGTATTGACACAAAAGATATAATTGTTTTAGGTTTTTCGATATGACCATAGTAAAAATCAAACTATTCCTGCTAAGCCCCATGGCTTAGGAAAAAATCAGAGCATCCTTCCAATCTTGGGGTATCTCCAAATCTAACCAAATAATGTTGGAATGTGTCAAATTGACCTTAAATTCTCTTTAGAACCATATTGTTTTAATTTTGAAGGAATATAATTCTAAGAGAGGATTTTTTAGACACCATGAAAAGGTTTTTAGGAACATATCCAGAAAACATCACCAAACATGATAAAAAAGCTCTTGGTGCAATGATTCATTTTTCATTGGGTTCGGTGATGGTACAAAGGCACTACCCAAAATGTCGGGACCATAGCCTGACATTGATCCCATCTAGGGTTTCAGGGGAAGCACCCCCATTGTATGGACTAGTTATTTTTGACTACGTCCCCAAAGTGGCACTGAAGGTACCGGTGGCACACAAGCCTACTTTAGTGACACCAATTAAGCGCCTAGGCATTAGAGGGCCAAAATTATACCACGCCACCCCACATGGGTTCCCAAACATATTTCACCTGTTGTCTTATTTTTTCCTATAAATAGACCCTTGGGGACTTCATTTGGAAAGAAGAATTTCCCTGAAGCCCAATTGTTACTCTCGTTTCCCTAGTGCTTCATCCAAGTCTTCTAAAACCATCATGGTAGTTCTTTAACACATAGATTAGATGAATTAGAGGAGTATCATATGACATAAGTCCCTTTAGTGTTCAAAATCCATAAAACTATAATGCCTAAACTTCGCATCCTCCATAAATTAGAAATACTTGTGTGCCATCTGTTCCTATCAAAGGAACTTGAGAGCCCCACTTCTTAGAATACCTACGAACAATCTTTAATTATTGAGTGAAGTCCTTCCCATGTTTTAACATCTAGATTGTTCATCACATAATTAAACATCAGGTAGCCCATGCCTACCTACACACCAATACCTGCGGCCCAGTTACTAGAATGGGAACTCTTATTTGATTCACATTATCTATTCAGCCTATACAAGACCTTAATCAAGTCTTCTTCAAAGTCATTCATGGAAATGATTCCTCTTCATTGGATCCCTTGTCTGAAATGGATCATGTTGAAACATCCACCAAACCCTCTTGACTTATCAAACCATTGGAAAGGGAACATCATTGTGTCTCCTATTTGGGTGTCTATATATATAGCTAGAGGTTCCCCACATTTTCCATATAAAAGAGTTTCTATTCTTGGGATGTTTGTATGTTTGTATATTTATAGTCACGTGGATCCTCATCCTTGATATATGTTGGGAAATTCCCAGTATTGGATTACTTTGATGGGGATCTATGTTCCCCTTTATATCTCTACGACCTGGAGCCTCTGGTTCCCAATATGGAGAGTTATGATCACTCTAGATTTTCCATTCAATAAATGAAATGTCTCCCTCTTCTCTTAGGATCAACATAGGTCATTCTTCCTGGTGAAATCCCCATGCATTTCATGATTGATCCAATGACATTCAATTTTATTTCACATTGAAGGATTCATTGCTCTGCGTCATCTCCCACCGTCACCTCATCTTCTTTCTTCCTCGTCCCACCCTCTTCCATCAGCAGAAGAAAACATTTGTGGTTTGTTTAATCTTTAGCATCATTTTTTTATCACACTGAGCATGACTCACTTGGTTATACAGAATTGAAATGATCACAACATCATCATAATCCAGCAGTCTTGAACTCTGAAAAATTTGATTCCCACAATAATTGGGTTACATAGAAATACTTAAACCAGGGCTTGAGCTCACTGGACATCCTCTTCAAGAATCCAAAAATAATTTCCTTAATATGGGAATCCTACTTAGGAGTAAGAACTAAAATATTTCTTCAAAGGATTATATAAACCTGTATGATTTACAAAACTACGTGGAGTTTATTCCCATCCGAATGGGATAGGTAGGATTCCTCTTTAATGATCGAACCCAGCACCCCAAAACAACCATGTTCTTACTGGTCCATATTCCCAAAAATGTCTAATCCAAATTGGAAACTCATATCCTTTATAGGTTCCTTGGGCTGCTAATATGTAAGTCCTGCACCAAACTTTGACTAACCACCTTATAATTAGATGTCCTTACCACATTAAATTAAACTATATGATTGGATCCTTATCACAAACCCTTTAAAAGTATGTTGTGTCCCATTAATTTTCACCAAACACTGAGGGTTAGGATTAATTTTACAATGATACATAGGTATCCTATTAATGGGTATGATACCAACATCAAAATAATCATTCATCTCCCTAGAAGACAATATATTATAGACTTCACCACTATGTGACTTAAAACAAGTATTTTTTAACAATAGTTAAAAGAATATATAAATAGTATAAAAGAGGATATGATAGATAGAGAACCTAATATACAAATATATATCTTCATTAATGAAGAACCTAGAATACATATAGATATTCTAAATTTCACACATGTTAATAATTGATTAAAAATTCCAAGGGAATCATATGTTATAATTAGTAAATTAATAAAGATTCATAAACATATATCCAATATATAAGAGAGTCCTTGAGTAGGAAATAAATCCCCCCAAAAGGGTGTGATGAGTTCAAAATCCCATCCTCTCGACCAATATATGTTCTTAAGTTCATAGGTCTAAACCTATTAAAAACTATCCTTTGGAAATAAGGTTCCTTTAAGTAATGAACAGTTGGATGTTTCTAATTCCACAAATAAATCCAATGGAAACCACATTAAATTTGTGATTCCTAACCATAAATCATGTTCTGAGGGAGACGAAATAGCTATATGGAGTAAAATATAGATTGTATCTAATCGAGATATGAGATTTACCTATATGTTCTCAAAATGTGTCCAATATTATCTAAACATTGATTTAAAATTTAGTACTACTTATCATATTCAAAATAATGGCCACTATCAATAGACTATTGAGACACTATAAGGTATGTTGATAGTATGTTCTATGGACTTAAAATGAGGATGAGACCAACATCCACCTCTGATGAAGTTCCCATAAAATAATAGTTTCCACTCAATCATTGAAATAGATCCATATGATTCTCTTTATAAGAAAAGATTTGAACAACGACACGGTGGAATGAAATCAGTTACTGGAAGCTCATGGTACATGAATTTGTAGATTAAATGGTAGAAAAGGTGAAACCTATTCAAGAGTATATCTAGGATACCCTATGTTGACCGAAGATTTATTCATGAAATCAGTAATGGGTCCTGGAGTTTACTGTTGCATACATGGTATTCCTGAAAAAATATCTGTGGAAATGGATTATGGTATTTGGGATGAATGAAATGTTGATTCCTAAGTACATCAACCCTATATATATTCTTTATTGTGTATGTGTTTTGGACTACTATCTATCACTTCCACCTACCATGTATCAAGTACACAATGTATTCCACATATACTTCTTGATACTATACCTAGTATGTACATCAAATGTATAGAGTTATGATGTGGTATAGTTGGAAAAATTCATCTCGTATGATGAGAATATGGTGAAGATCATAGACCATAGAGATAATGTTAAAAAAATAAGACTACTTATATGGTCATTGTACTATGGAAGAACAAAAATTATGAATAGGCAACATGGGAACTAGAAGAAATGATGAAGGATAAATACCCTTATATATTTTCACCTTAGTATGTAAAACAAAATTTAGAGGGAGAAATATCATAACGGGAAAAGAATGTAATGATACATAAATTTATCAATGGAAACAAACATCTAATAATTATTTCATATATTATACATCACAAAAATATCACATGTAACTCAATAAAATTTTATAATTGAATAGTGAATAAAATAAGAGGTATTTATAGAAAATAATGAACTTATAACAATGGTGTAATAACATGAAAATTTTAATATTATCGTTGATATTAGGAATAATAATTAGGATAATAGAATAGAAAACTATCCTATGAATATAGAAATAAAATTTACGCATCTCAAGAATAAAATTATAATATAGTTATATCATTGAAAAAGTATATTAATGTTTTAAAACTAATAAAATAAGTATTCATATTTCTGTGAAACGTTAGTGTTTATTTAGAATTTTACAGTTAAAATAATTATTTTAGAAAATAATTATTTTCAAAAATTGGATTCATATATTAATATTTTATTTCCTAATTATTATAAGATAAATTTATGAGAAAATAAATAAATTTTGAATGTGTCATAAAATTTGCTATAATATTAAAATCTGTATTTTTTGAGTAAATAAGGTTTTTATATAGATAATATATTTATCATGTTTAAGAAATTATAATCATAAAATCGAGTCCACTTTTTAATTATAAATATTTAAATGATTTTTGGGTGAGTTTTTGGGATTTATTTAAAATAGGTGAACTTTTGGTGAATAATGAAGTTCCCTAATTTATAATATAATCATAATAAAAGATTTATTTAGACATGGATTTTCTATTGCTGATGTTAGCCCATAATATCAAACTAAAATTCATTATTTATTATATTTTGAAATAATTTTCAACACTATTGATAGTCTTGAGGTATGATAATAAAATAACGAATATAATAATAAAACACCCCTCTCCTACCCTATAAATACCTCCCATCGACACATCTTCTCCTCACACCTCCATAGCATTGATGATTGTCCAAATTCTACCTAATAATATTTTTAAAAAAATCTCCCTCACATATAAAATCTTAATATCTCAACCAATGTTCAAAACCAAGTGCACTAAATAGGTTTAGAAGGAGAATAAATTCAAGAGGAAATATCATCTTTGATTCTCTTTTAATTTATTTTAACATATTTTATTCTCTTATACTATCCTTATATACTTTATCCATACATGAATGATAACTCCTCTATCTTATATATACTATAATTAATTATGTTAATGAAATATTTATCATCAATCCATTTATCCTCTCCATGATATTAAAAAAATGTAAAGAACACTCAATATGTGTTGATTTACCGCCATCGTGGAAGACACATTTTAATTATACATTTACCACATTCAAGGACGGCTGTAAAAAAAATTTATGTTTGAAATAGATTATAGTATTTATATAACAACATATTTAATGCTATGGAACTATCATATATACATAATATTATATAACAAAGAAAAACTACCTTGTGATGATAAGAAAACTGCCAAAATGATCTAAACGATTGTGATTAACATTTTATCTAATGAATCATCCTCATGTAAAAAAATAAAATGATATGATGGAAAGCGTAAAATTATTCATGCATTTTTATACCATATAATTCCATTTTTTGGAGGTTTTATTTAATTTTATATGAACATTCATAATACTACACAAAAAAATCGATCAGGAAACCATGAAACAAACACTCTCGAAATGATAAAATTAAAAATATAATTAGAGAAATGAACATAAATAAAAATAACAAAAATATAATAATAAAATAAATTTATATGAGGTTATGAATTAATTCATTAAAAGATTTAATTTTTTTATTCAATATGTTAAGAATAAGTGAATAATAATTTCGGACATAATTTACGAGATTCTCACAGAACCACTATTTTTTCCATCCGCTTACATTTTCTCTCTCATTAACACAATGTAATGGTTAATTATTCTTATGAACATATAAACTATGTGTATGAATTCCCAAAAAAATTACCCTACTCAATTCTTCCTTCATTAATGGAGAATTACAAGTTTTATAAGGTTTACTTATAAATTCTTCCTAATGAGAAATCCCGATTAATGGTAAGATTCCAATTTCTTACCCATTTTCAAGTACCATTCATAATATGTTTAAAGAAAACATTATTTTTCTAAAAAACTAAATTTAACATGAAAATCTATCATAGTTCAATTCTGGTTTTACGGAAATAATATGGCTTTTCCTATTTAAAGAATCTGTTATATTTCTACTTCAATCGCACCAAAGTAGATCATTTCTAATATTTCGTAAACAATTTTTTTTTAATTTTTTTTAAATTTTTATGGAAATAATTTATCATGATATATTACTATTTTCTCTCATTAATGTATGTGTATGATTTAAATCCCTTCTTTCATGTCTGACACTATGATATTCCCATTGGTTATGCTATATGACATGATTATGATACCTATTTCTTTCCATATGTTACCCTTATGTATATTGATTATGAATAACTGATCATGTGGAACACATATAATTAAACATTTTCTTATGACTGGGATAATATAGCACTATAATGCAATGGGTAATGTTTTTATGAGACCTCATATTGGGGAATGGAGTAAACTATATTCCATTACGAGACATATCCAACACGTGATATTGTTTAAGAAGTTATCCTTGAATCATGTTTATTTCATCATTTATTTTTATTTCAAATTCCTATGTTTCAATTATTATATTATCATATTTTAAATGTTTTATTCTTCTATATATTTTTTCATGTTCTATGTCTTTTTATGTCTTTATGTCATGCCTTCAAACCCATGTTTTATGCTTTATTTATATGTTTATTTATTTAAAGGGATTTTTACCTCACATATTTTATCTATGTAATCACTAGGTTATACTATATAGATGCATGATATAAAAGAGAGTTAGCATCTCATTATGTATTATTATTATAATGATATTTTATTCTATATCCATGTTATTAATTTTATGTACATAATCTTCCAAAGACTCTAGAATTTATGATCCACGGTATATACTGTATGGTTAATTATTTTTAAAATAATATAATAATATGTGTAAAATACTAGGAATTCTATATTATCTCATTTATTCTAACATTAACCCAGTTTTAAATCCATTTTTACCATAATCATGTTATAAAATTTTCATTATTTTTACTATTCATTGTGGTTAAAAATTAAATTGAACTTGTTAAATAATATAAATTATGATGATTCAAAATAATTTATCAAATTTTATAAAATTAATTTACATGAGTAAAAATAATTTATTTAAAATTATTCTCATTGACACGATATAAAATCATGTTCTTAGAGAGAAAAATATTAAATGATTACGATGTTTTTTAATGAAAATTCAATATGAAACTTATTATTGTGTCCAAATTTGGATTATTATATATATTTTTTAAATAATAATAATTTTACAAAATAACATATACTATTCAAAATTATAAATTATTCAAATAGAATGGTAGTTTTCAATTAAAAGTCGTTATTTTTAACTATTCATAAAAATAAAACATTTTAAAAAAATCAAACAAATCCACCTTAAAATAAATTTGATATTTAGATATAAAAAATTAATTTTGTTTCTGAAAATAAATCTTCAAAAGATGGTAGAAATTAATTTTAAATCATATTCACATTTCATGATTAATCAACCTTTTATTAAGAAATAGTTGTTTAGAAAATAATTACTTCTCTATGAAATCATTTTTATTTTATTTATAACAATAGATAACCATTGAATTTATTTAACACATATTTAATAAATAAAATTTTCATAATTTTTTTATTACCACTCATAAATAACAATTTATCTACTAGGATAAAATGATATAGTATATTACTATCTATTTAGAATTGGGATTGTGTGTTTTTCCAACTTTTAGTGTGAATAAATTTGATGAAATATATATCATTTGTTAAATATGCTCAAGGTTTCTTCGTGAATAGGCTATCGAATAAAATGTTATTATTTAATAATTTTGGGAGTTACATTCTCTAAACATCACATAAATTTTTTCTTGAAAAATTAAACTCTATATTAGTAATCAAGGGTTTAATATTTGTGAATATTTTTGATGAAAACCCATATCTTAAAAAGTGTTATGAAAATATCCTACTTATAAGAGAGAAGGGGATGTAAAATTATCACTTGGACTAACCCATAATTAGGTATCTAAATTGGATAACATTATTTGATAGTGAAGATATAGGAATTAAAGAAAAGCATAAATAACTACAGTGTGTGATAGAGGTCATTGATTGTAAGAATGTTAGTGATCAAAGGAATGTTAAGGACTTAAAAACAAAAAATATTCAATGATTTAGAACCCCATCCATTCATCACAAATTAAGATTTTTGGATAATATATTTTTTCAATATACTTTTAATATAATGACCAATTTCTTTACCATCTAGATTGAGAATATATAAATATATACTAACATGATGTTAATCTGTTTTATTGGAAAATTTTAATATTTTAGTTGTGCCAAAATACTTTCCATATCAATACCTACTCAATGAAATTCATATCAGAAAATTAATTTTTTATCCATGAAGCACTAAAATCATGTTTTAATGGTTCAAAATATCCATAATAGAATGATAATACATTCATTTAATCTAACGGTAATATTAGAAAAAAAAGTTTTAGTAGAGGTTATCCCATATGAATAATTATTTATATGTTCATATAACATATTAATCTGTAAAACCTCATAAAAAATTGAACTAGAATTTTTTGCAAAAATGGTTAACCTTATGACCCATTGAAAATATTATTTTCTAAATTTCTTGAAATAAAATCAATATATTTACTAAATAAACTTATCATTAATCATGTGAACAAAATGAATTAGCTATTTAACATCACATTCCAAACATTTGAATACTATCATAATTTATTATTTCTAATCATGGTAACATCATAAATTATCAAAAAAAATTTGAAATCATTAACACATCTTTATTCATTAAATAAAAGATAGATTATTGTATATATTTCTCAAATCCAAGGTGGTGTAAACACCATCAATTAATGAATAGAAAACATTGTAATAAAATTATAAATTAGTTACAAGGTAGTCAACACTTTCAAAATACACCTTATTTTATCCTAATATCACTTTCTAAATATTATAAACGTATTTATATTTATATTTCCATAAATTAGGTGTTTTATAAGATGTTCAAATTTTCAATGAATCGTTTTTCTTGGTCATCGGTACTATTAAACATATGTTTTAAAATACTTAATGAAAAATTACTATAATAAAATCCGTATACATTTAATAATCCTTAGAACTGAAATTCAATTGATTAAAATACTTCTATAACATAATTATTGAATCCAAAATAAATAACATTAATCCTTCCACATTACTTATTGTAACAATGTATTCCTATCCATAAACCCTTAGCTTATTATGATTTATATTTTCTTAATGATAGAGGAATTCATAATTATAGTTCCACATATCATTAATATTGAATCATTTACCTGTAAAATTATTTTTATTACCCTTTTAATCATGTGAATTGTGTTATTTCTCTCCAAAATATCAAAAAAATAAAAATCCTTTTAAGAACATACTTTTGTGTTTTTCGACAATTATCTCATGTTGAAGAAATAATTTTATTTATCTGATTACATTTATCTATCTATTTATCCTTCTTTTTATTTTTCTATTTCATCTATTTGAAGAAATAATATCTAGGTAATTCATTATCTATCTTGTTAGCATAGGAAACTATATCTTAACAAGATGAGAAAGCATGGGGTAATAGTTCCCTTTGTAGGATTGAATTAAGATAGTCAATTAAACTATAAATATTGATTGTTTTATTATGAACATGTTATGTAACATTCTTTTGTAAAATTGTAATGTTTGATTCTTATATAGATCAACTTTTCTGTTCTCTGTGTCTTAGGATCTTGAAAATTATTTCTATATCCGATCTTTGCTTAAGAAGAGAGTATTTTACCAACAAGCGTACCTTAAAATTATTCCACTCCACTCTTTATATTTCCACCTCTTCCATACAATTTTGAATCGAGGAAAAAAATTTATCTACATATCATGAGATATTATAAATTTCTATGAAAAATATATCCATTTCATAACTTCTACGACAATGAAATATATTCATTAAAAAATATCCATTAACCATCTAAAAATTGGTTTTTAGTACCATTTAATGATTCATATTTATGATTCATGAATTGGTCTATAATCATTACACCCATGTTCGACCAGAAGGCTACTTCATATAGGAAAGATTATTACCAATAACATCATTCATATTCCACAATATGGTTACAGTTTGTTGATTTCCCTCTATAGCTCTTGCTCCAGCAATAATATGTTATTCAAGAGGTAAACTATTTCATGGGGTATGTACATTGATATGGGTTAAATTAATTATATTTTGATCAAAATCTTAACTATGGAATATACTATATTATAACATAACATATGAAACATAATGTACAACACAAAAACCATTGAAACACATAACATAAATTGCATAATTTATGCATAGATAATCTAATAATAATGAACATGGTTTTTGGTTATATATTTCTATTCAACTCCTTCAAAATGGTAAACAAGGAAAATGTGATTTATCATAATCATATACCTAGGGAATGTTAAACCAGGTGTGCAGTAGGGACCATTTTTGTGCAGCATGTGACGATCAGTTCAAGCCTGATGCACCCTTTTCAGTGTTATTACACCATGAAACTTATGTTCAGGAACCAAGTCCACTTGTAATGTCATTACTAGAATGTATTTTCCAATAAAAATTACATAATCCATTTAATACGAAAACAATAATTTATATTCTTTAAATATTCTAAAATTCTACCATTGGGATGTATTCCCTAATAAATGTTTTCCTAAACCTAATTCCCAAGGATTACACTAAACATCCACTAAAACAACTAATAGTTACCCTAACCCCAATATCCCAGATCCAATGTATTGTTTATTATATTTCCAAAACATATAAGGAATCACATCCCTATGGACTAAATAGATTATTATTCTTGGTAATCTAGAAAAATACATCACATTAACAATAAAATTTAAAACCTAAAATAAAAAATAGTTTTGTTTTATATTTCAATTATTCCCCTTATTGTATCCTTGTATATCAATAACAGAACTCTTTTAGTATCCAGGATAAAAAATCATAATAAAGGGGTGAACTAAAATGCTCAGAAAGGGTAATCAGGCATCAGAAACAAGAAATAAATAAGAAATATTCAATAACACAAGGTAAATAAATGAAACACCTTAAATTAAATAATTAAATTTAAAATATCATTGTTGGAATAAATGAGGATAGAATAATTCCATATAAAAAGTCACATGATCCTGAAACATAACCATGGATATTCTAACTAATTGAATAATCATATGGAATATCATTAAATAAATTCATAATGATAGAATTCATAAATATGGACACATAAAAAACCATCTAGGACTTTTTCTAAGGAATATAATACCATTAATTCGTGATTTTAAGACATGTATATAAATGTGTAGTACCTCAATAAAATCCCAACCTTGTTTCTTCATGAGACATACTGATACACTAAGGCATTATAGTGTTCCTCACCCATCACAAAAAAAATCAAATTCATTACTCATATAAAAGGGGTGAAACATAATTCACATAAGAAATCTTTTTAAATGAGAATACACAATTTAAATACTTTCCCCAATCAATAATCAAACTCTTAAACCATGCAGAGTAAAATTAATGGTATCAACATTATATATCCTTAGTCAAACTGATTATAAAGAACTAGGATAAAAAATGATGATTATATCATCACAATATATTCCCAATAAAGTATAACTAATATATAAGTATGTATTTTTAATTGGTAAATTATTTTTAAATATCACATGTAACATTCATTGTGTAAAATAACCTATATTTTAAAATCACCATTTTTATTTTAAAAATATAATATTCATAATTTTTTTTTCAAAATCCATTTATTTGAACGCCACCTTTAAAAACGAAGGATTTATATTATTTTTTTAATTTTTTTTAAACATGTTTTTTGGAAAAAAATTATTTAAAATATTAATTAATGTTTTAAAAGGTGTAGTGGTCATGATGGTGTAAAATTCCATTCATTTCATATGTGTTTAAATATACATTCCTTTCACATTTTCAATAATATCCAAACAAAAAATCTCTTGAAAATTAGATAAATATTACATTAAATTGTTTTTTAAAAATATAAAATTGGTAAAGAAATATTTAACAAAAAATTTTAAATGATCAAAATAATTAAACCCTTTTTAAGAGACATGTGTTTTGGAGAAAGAGGATTTCAAAACGAAGAGAGAAATAAAGTCTCATTTAAAAAAATTATTAATCATATTAATTTTCATGGAGTGAAAAATATTGTAATATGAAATAAAATAGTTCATGAATAAATTTATTATAATTAAATAGAGTTATTTTAAGAAATTAATATCAAATAATTACCCCATAGAGACTAAACAAACAATCCAAAATAATGTTGATATTGTGAAATAAACCTTTACCACATTGGTATATTTTTAGTCATAGAATCCATGAAATATATAACATTAAATTAAACATTAAATACAATTAAGATAAATTAATTCACTATATAACATAAAAAAGGATGTATTGAGCCCACAAAAAAATAAATAATTTGTGAATACAATTTATGTCTCATGAAAGTTAAAGTGACATGAGAAACCATCTCCTCATGTTTAATTTCCTTCGTACATGTCCATAACTCCTATATAATTATTTGAATAATTTTATTAATTTTTAAAATAACCATAATACTATTAACAATATCATATATGATTATTTCGTAACATTTTCATACCTATTTTTTAATAATATTTCATTACATTCATTGTTTGCGGTGTTAATTTTCTTATTTTCTCATGTGCATTTTATATTGAATCTTATGTTTTTTTAACATGACATAAATATATATCATCACCAAAATAATAATTAATTTATAAATATAATATTTACTAATTATTCACATTTTTAGAAACATTTATGAATATTGGATATGAAAATAGAATCACATCATTTTTTGAGGAGGTAGTTCACCGTATACACAAGCAAAATTACCATATTTGAAATGAAATTGAATAGAAATGGGTATACATGATATTAAAAATACATAAGTATTATAATATCATATATAAAATATAAATTTTTTGAATACACCATTATATCTATATTTTAATGGTGGTGATTGAAAGAAACTACACTTTTTAGTGATATGGTAGTTCGCCGCAGACACGATCGATGAACTTTTTTAAAATTTGATGGAAGTGGAGATAGATAAATACTAGAAAATAAACATAATAATATATCATAATTTGTGAAGAATGTTTTTATTATTTTGTAAAATTATATAAATATGTGATGGTGAAAAAATAATAATTAAAATAAAATATATTTGTTATTAAATATACCTTATCTATGAGAAACCGCCTTTGGAGCTCCTCTAAAGGACAATAAAGATGTTCTTTTAAGAGGAATAGATGATGTAGAATATTTTTAAGGATTTTTTATGATATTTTTTTAAGGATTGGATGATCCAAAGCGATTGTGGGGTGTAAATAAGTGAGGGTAGGGAGTGTAATTTTATATTTGGAAAAATAGAACCCTCTTATAAATTACATGGGAATTTCCAAAAAATCCAAAATTATAATGTAATTCAGATGGCCAAAGAAAACATATAAAATTAGTTTATAAATTTATAATGGATAAGGTGTAAATATTTTTAGCTCATAATATTCTGAAAATTTTGTACGTCATTTTAACCCTTATCTTGTGATTTTAACCCCACAGTAAACCCATCTTTACCCACAACGTAGTAATTAATTTTTACTTTTTTACTATTCATTATGGTCAAATATTATGTATAAATTACTTTATAATATAAATTATTTTTATTTAAAAATTTTAATACATTTTTCAAAATTACACTCACTATAGTAGAAAGTTTTAATTTTAAAATAACCCGATAGACGTGATGAGAAAGTAGATTTTCAGATAGAAAATGTTTAAAATATTACAGCATTTTTATATAAAAATTTTGAATGAAAATAATTAAAATTACCCAAATTGGATTAATATATATATATATATATATAATTTTTTAATTTTATATTAAATCGTATTAAAATATAATTTAACATTATAAATAATTGAATCGAAAATGTATTTTCTAATTTAAAATTCATTATTTTTCACTATTCATTAAAAAAAATTTGATATTTCAAAAAAATAATAAACATTAATCCAATGATAAATTGATATGATAAATCAGAAACGTAATTTTATTTTTTAAAATAAATATTCATAGTTTGATAAAAATTAATTTTAAATTATGTTCATAATTCATGACTATTGTTCCTTAAAAAAACACTTATTTTCACAAAACATCTAATTCTTTTTAAAATAATTTTTATTTTATTTATAATTAATAAAAAGAGCTTGAATATAATCTATAAATGAAAAATATATAAAATTTTCATTTTTAGGCATCACTACTCATTCCATCTAATTTAATGGCTACGTTATAATAGTATACTATATGAAGATTTTTTTAAACTCAGGTTTATGTGTTCTGATAGCTATAGAAGAGATTAATTTTAATGTGATATGTTTTTTGCATTTTTTATTCTCAGTGTTTCAGGTTGCATAAACAATTGAATAAAATTTCCATTTTTATAATCTCATGGTTTTACATAATTACATCCTTATGATCATTTATAAAACTCATTCTTTAAAATGGTTTTTTTTTATTTTTTATATGTTGCAGGATTATACAACCCATTTTCATTCAATGTGTAATTCATTTGTGTATTCCATAATATTTATTTCCTTATTTGGAAGACATATTCATTAACATGAAAGCACTATGAAAGGTGAGAGTTAAATTATATATCTCTCTAATGCATTGGGTACTATTTTAGTCTCACGAGACGTCATGTAGGGGATTAGGGAGTCTACATATTCTGTGATGGGACTCTTTAGACAATTTTATATTGTATCAATGGTAAGCTATGACTTATGTGTATGTCATGTTTTATATTTATTCCTCATCTCCTATATTTCCTTGATCTTATGGTACCATGTTCCTTACATTATTCTCCCATGTGATTACTCACAAGCCTTCTCTTTTATGATATCATGTTATACCTCTCTCACACATGTTGTGTTTTTCTATCACATTTATTACCATATTGGTATTTTTATATCACCCTTTTTTACATAATCCTAGGATATCATATATATTATAAAGAAATTAGGAAATTTATAAAATTAATATATATATACAAAAAATACAACTTATTTTAGTTTTTTTAATTATCAAATATTTTAAATACACTTTTTATTTTGTATCCTTAGTTTTTATTTAATAGATATTTTTGTTTAATATCTTGAAAAAATAATTTTAAAATTATTAGTTTTTTGAAATTATTTTTAAACCAATAACCCAAAGCTGGTTGTTATTTCATTATAATAGGAAAGAATACATAAAAAATGAATATATTAAAATAGTTATGTAGTCTCATGAAACTAAAAAAATCTATATTATATTACATTTCAAACATAAGATATATGAACTAATTACATGAAAATATATTATTTACCCTAAAAATTTAATATTTCAAACATAAAAATCATTTTTTTAATGGGAAAATTGGAAAATATATAAATGGGTGAGACCCGATTCCCACTAAAGAGTGTCAAACTCCGAATTCTATCATAAGATATACATAGAATAAAAAATATAAGAAGAATAAATAAATAAAATTATTCCATAACAATGAAAATATTATTGTAACATAAGCAGGGATAAAATGTAAATAAATAAATACGTGGATATAAAAAAATCTCATAGTGAAGGAATACAAAATGATAGACACCAAACAAATAATTTCAAGGCCACATTATAAGTCTTCCTATAGAAATGGGTGAGTAATAATCCAAAATAAAAATATTGTTTTTCTCATGATACCTATTTATGCAATGAGAGGATATAAAATTATAGGGCCCACCCATCACATAATAAGACCAATGAATCCATCATATGATCAGAATTGATATGATCTACATATCGTAATTTTACATAAGGAATCTAAATCCAAATCATGGATACGTAATCACTATAAATCCATATTAAAATATTATATATTCAAATATTCAATATTCCCCCATTTAACGGGAAAATGATGAAAAATATATAGATATCCTAATATAAAAATTTTCACAGTGTAATCAAGAATCCCATTCTCAAGGGATTTATAAAAAGAAGTAGCGTGGGTTTGTTTTATTATGTAGGTATGTCAATAGAAATGATATATGAATATGGTTTGTAACGATCAAGTGAATCATCACTAGAATATCCCCTAGTAGTGTCAAACCAAGTGTTCAGTTAGGTCCACATGTTATACACTGAGTAAAGACTGAGTTGATAGACAACATTTTTAGGTGTTTCAGCCATAAGTGAATATACACTATAGCGGCCCGAGCCTTTTATATATAACATTTCAATATTTTAAGAATAATTAATGAATAGAGTACAATAAAAAGATCATCATGTCTATTGTATAGAAAGACTAGGTATATAAAACATAAAACATGGGTCTAAAAAAAATTTCTTTATTTTATCTTGATAATGAACTTCTAACTTTATTTGAGCCCTTACATATATATAGTGTACCCTTGGGAACCCATGAACAAAGGGAAGAGCTGAAATGCCCAGTAAGGGAATGATAATAAGGATACATCGTAAGCACATGAGTTAGGAGGCATGACATATTGATATCCAAAACATGGAACATATGAAATAATATCATATAATCATGGGATCATATATACTTGGAATCATATAAATGAGGACGAATCATAAAACATTTCTTTAGTATGGGTCAAGGAAAACCGCAAATCCCGTTTCACATCGCATCTCATGATACTTAACCTTACACAATGCATTGGATCACTATCTAGGCACAAACATCTCAATATTTTCATGAATAGTTTTTCCACATAAACATTCTATCCCCATTGATATTCTTTCATCATAAATACTCATACATAATCAATTTTTATAAACATAAGGATACCCATGGAGAGAATTGGGCACCACAACCATGAAATAAAGAATAACCAATGAGTGTATCAAGAAAATGTCCACGAAAGAAAGGGATTATAACTTCATGGATATTCATAATGTAATATATGAGTATAACATGGTAGGTGGTAACAATTATAAGTGAAAATATATAAGAAATGTGTTTGAGAAACATTAGCATTAAATAAAATTTGTGCGGTTTTAATAAAAATACTATAGATATTTTCAAACAGTAAAGAGGAAATTTATTTATATAAAACATTAATGGAACTAATAAGGCTTTCGTAATAAAAATACTGATTTTATAAAGACAATTGTGTCTTAAAACAAGGGATATCATACACATTAAATTGGGTAAATGTTTGGGAAGTTCTTTTAAAACGAGTGTGCTTATTAAGAAGTATCGAGGAGGGATTCACTTAAATGCATGTATATACCTAAAAGATAATGACAGATGGATCCTAGAACATGATTTGGGATCATATAAACAGATTTAAGATGTTTTACATAAAAATAAAATACAACTACATTTTTGTAAAAAGAAATATATAACAACTCGAATGAATAATGGTTGTTTTGGTAGAATCTATTACAGTGTATCAGCTTGGTATTGGGTGTAACTAAGAGGGATTTATGAGAGATATGAGGGGTATTTAATCACTTATAATCCTTAGGGAAGTATGGGGGAGGTGAAAAAACATACCCCATAACGTGGTATTACACAAAAAAAACATAGAATAGAGAACAATCTTGATTAAGAGTGAAAAAGAGGGGATTTATTACCTTAAATTCGTTGGTGTTCTCCACTTGTTATTAAAACCTGAATAAAAAAATTTAAGCTTATTAATTAATAAGTCCAGAACTTCTTATATATTTAATTTATTTATTATAAGACTTTTTAGTTCATTAAAATCCTTTTTTATTAGTTTTAAGGTCCAATTTCATTGTTCGGGCTCGTTTGTTTACTTGGCATTAAAAGACCGGTTCACTTATATTCATGTTTGGATTATATGTGAGATGAAAGTGGTTGTACATAATTGAAGCTATATTCTTTAGTGTACATCCTATTGATTACATGGTTTTAGTTTTAATTTGGATACTTAGAGTGAAGTCAAATTATTATATATATAACCTTAGTGATAACCGTTTTTGTTAATCGGTGGATTTGATTATAAAGAACATGTTTTTCCTTATAACTTAATACTATTTGTACAAAAGGATTATATAATCAATAATTGAATATATTACATTTAAAATAAAAATATTCAACCATAACAGAAATGTTTTCATGATCATAATTATAGATAAAAATTGAAATTGATAAACTGTTGTAATTGAATGTGATAAATTAGCACATCTCAAACGGTGCTTGAATTTCATTCAAATAAAAGGGCGGGGAAAGGAGAGAAGATAATAAAATATACCATTAGCCTGAAAAAATTTCAGTACATATATGTTATTGGATTTACCATAATATTATGGTGAAGGGAGTGAGGGAAAAAATAAAAAGAAAAGAACTTAAAAGAAAAAAAGAAAATGGGAAGATGAATTTTTCTCTTGAGACACTCTCCTTTGAGAACCTCTTAAGGGGAGAGTTCATGGTATTTTTAATAGGTTAGGATCATTTGGACCTGGGGGAGGATCTTTGTGAGAGATTTGGGATGAATAATGGAAAGGCACAAGGCTTTAGAGGAGTAATGAAAAGAGGGTGTGACATGGGTTTTTATAGTGGAGGAGAGGAAGAATTTTATAATATTATAATAATTAATTTATTATTTCTTCACAAAAGAAGGAATAGTAAGTGTTACTTTAATAATAATAATAATAAATTAATGTGAGTTCTAACCAAATGGGCTTACATCATCCGATCATCATTAATGACTAAATTAATTATTTATTTGGCATTTATTGTGAATTATCAGATTCTTCTACTCATAAAAAATTCAATTATTTCCGAAAAATTCCAAAAATTCAGTCTAACAATTTAATGATGTTTAAAATCCAAAAATGAAGCCCATGTTTCAAAAATAATTTTCTAAATATGATAATTTTAACAGTTAATTAAAATAATAATTTATTATGAAAACCAATTTTAAAACATTTATTAACTTATTAAAAAATATAGGTATATCGTAGTTCTAAATTGAATACTATTTTTATTCAATCATAGGCGAGGTTACTATTTATTAGGGTATATCACTATTCATAAGGGTATGTGACTATTCATTAGGGTAGGTAACTATTGACCAAAAATTATGTTTTTTTATTGGACTCCAAATAACTTATTGATTACAACTGTGTATGCCTGTTTTTTGATATTCAAATTATAAAAGTGTGAAACTTATGTTTAAAGGTCACTTGGAAATTAGTCGTTCATTATTTTGTGTTTTCATTTGATTTTATGACATACATATGAGAAGGTAATTTCCATTGAAAAACATTGGGTCGTTACATTTTCCCACCCTTATGAAATTTCATCCTCGAAATTATATTTTACATTATAAGATAAAAACAGGTGTGGGTACTTTTCATTCAATAATTCCCCCAGTTTCCATGTTGCCTCTTCTTACCTATGTTTTCTCCATAGTACCTTGGGAGGATGAGTAGTCTTGTTATGTAGAAGATTGTCTCTACGATCCAATATCTTTGCGGGCCGCTCCTCGTAAAAGAGATCATCCTCCAACTGTACCATCTCTGAAGAGAGTACATGTGATGGGTCTGGTATGTACATACTTAGGAGGGATAAATGAAAGACATCATGTACTTTCGACATTGTAGGTTGATGTTTTGTTTGATAGGCCACAGCTCTGACTCGATAAAGGATCTTGAAGGGGCTGATGTACTTGAGACTTAAATTCCCTTTCTTCCAAAACCTCATGACCTTCATCCTTGGGGATATGAGTAGAAATACTATGTCTCCAACTTTGAACTCAAGGTAACGTCGAAGGTTATATGCATAACTCTTCTATCAACTATGGGCTACCTTGATATGCTGCTGAATGGTTTTCACCTTCTCCACCATTTCATTGACCATTTCAGGTCCTAGCAGCTTATCCTCCCTAACTTCATCCCAACACACTGATGGTCTGCACCTTTTCCCATAATGGTCATCATATGGTTCCATTCAAATGCTCGAGTGAAATCTATTTTTGTAGGAGAATCAACCTTTGGAAGATGTTGGTCCCATCCTCCTTTGACTTCCATTGAACACGTTCTTAACACATCTTCCATTATCTGAATATTTCACTCAGATTGGCCATCAGTTTGAGGATGATAGGTCGTATTGAAGTTCAGTTCAGTTCATAGTGTATATTGGATACTTTTCCAGAACAATGAGGTGAACCTCATATCACGATTGGGTACAATAGATAGTGGTACTCAATGAATCCTTTCCACTTCTTTGATGCAAATCCATGCAATTTGATCCAATGAAAAGACATATCGAACTGCGATAAAGTGAGTTTTCCTTGTAAGATGATACACAACGACCCATATAAAATAGTGTTCTCTAGATGTATTTGGAATTATAGGGACAAAGTCCATGGTAATGTTCTCCCACTTCCATGCTGGTATGGGTAGTGGTTGCATAATCCCCTTATACTTTTCTCTCTCAGCCTTCACATGATAACATACAAGTCACTTTGATGTATATTCGACAATATATCTTTTCATATTGTCCCACCAAATGTTTTATTGGAGATCTCGATACATATTTGTGCTCCCTGGGTAGATAGAGAAGGTCGAGCTATGTGAATCATTAAATAGATCCTTCTTTATCTCTGGATCATATGGTACACATAATCATATCTCAAATCTCACAAATCCTTCCTCATCAATTTTCAAATCAGAGAATTTCCAATTTTGAACAAATTCCACCCATTTCTGAATTTGCAAATATTTTCTTTGAGAGTTCTTTATTTTCTACAAGAGGGATGGTTTCACAATCATTTGAGAAAGTATTGATGATTTTCCCCCCTTAATGATTTCCATGTCCATCCTTTGAAGATCTATGGAGATCTAATTTTTTTCAATTCTCATCATTGATAAAGATGGAGGATATAATTTATATAGAGCATATGTCACCTTTTTTGCCTTACTAGGATGGTAGTGGATTGAGCAGTAATAATCCTTGATGTGTTATATACTTCTTCACTGGCACATATTAAGTTCCTTCTGTGTGAATATATATTTTGGAGACACTTGTGGTAAGAATAAATCTCACATTTCTTCCTATAGAGATAATGCCGCAAGATTTTCTATGCAATGATCATAGCTGCCAACTCCTGACCATGTGTAGGATAGTTTTGCTCATGGATTTTCAGCTGTCATGAGGCATTGGATATCACTTTACCATTTTTCATTAGCACACAACCTAAGCCTTTCTAGAAGCATCACTATACACCATAAATAGTTCTCCACATGAAGGGAGTGTGAGTACTGGCACAGTGATAAGACTCATTTTCATATCCATGAAATAGTCTTCACATTCCTACGTCCATAAAAAATTTACTCCCTTCCATGTCAGTTTGGTCATTGGTTTTGACAATCATGAAAAGTTCTTCAGGAATCGTCGATAATACCTAGCTAGACCCAAAATGCTTCAGATCCCCATTATAGAAGTTATCCCCAACCACTCTTAAAATTCCTTTATCATGGAAGGGTCCATAGATATCCCTTTCTGGTGACAACATGCCCCATGAATGATACTTCCTCCATCCAGAACTCACATTTACTATACATTGCATACAAATTATACCTTCACAATGTCTTTAACATAGTATTAAAATGCTACTCATGTTCCTCCTTGCTCTAGGAGTATATCAGAATATCATCAATAAAGGCCACCACAAATTTGTAGAGGTAATCTCTAAAGACTCTATTCATTAAATCCATGGAAATTATTGGAGAATTATTGAGTCGGAAGGGATTAAATATTAACTCATAGTGATCAAACCTCATTTGAAAGAAGTCTTGGGAATGTCTTCCTTACTCACTTTTAATTAGCGATATCCCGGCTGAAGGTCCACCTTAGAGATATAACTGGCCCCGCGAAGCTTATCGAACAATTCATCTATAAGTGGAAGGGGATACTTGTTCTTTATCATAATTTTATTGAGCTCATGATAACTAATGTTGAGGCGCATTGATCAATCCTTTTTCATGATGAAGAGGACTGCCTCACCCCACGGTGAAGCACTAGGTCATATAAAACCCTTCTCCATATTCTCCTATAATTGCTTCTTCAGCTCTTCTAGCTCTACAATGGCCATTTTGAAAGGTGTCTTTGAGATTGGAAGAGATCCATGGTTAAGTTCAATTGATAACTCACCCTCTCGGTTAGGAGGAAGACCAGGAAACACTTCAGGGAAAACATCTGTGCAATCCCTCATGATGGGCATGTCATCATACGTGATTGAATCCTTTGTCACAATAATTTGAGATAGATATGCTTTCTCACAAGGTAGCAGTATCCAAACCTGAGGTGACGATTCTATAGGAGAATCATCTTCCTCCATACACTTGTAAAGAATTAGAGGATGCTTCGGGATGTGAATAGTGATTCCCTTTCCAGACAAATGTCGTTTCCCTTGTAAAAATATATGAAATATATTCCCAAGATAGTGTCGAACTCCACTAAAGAAAGTATGAGAAGTTTGGATGGGAGGTTCAGTCCACAAACGTTAAATAGGGAGGTGTTGTAAATAATGGCTGCAATAATTTTCCCATTCGATGTTCTCATAGATATTTTTTCCTCCAAATTTTGTGGTAGTGTCTGAATAGTTCTACTAAACTTGAATAATATGAATGAATGCATTGAACCATAATCAAATAGTACATTCGCTATTCCTGAATGAATAACAAGAATAAATTTCACCAAATAATTTTTCAGTTCCACCTCAATAGTAGTGATAGAATAATCCCTTCCATGTTTCCTTAGAGGTTGTTGCTGATTTCCTCCAACAACCCTCGGCTTAGTGAAATTGTTCACATAATGGCCAAGCTCCTTACAGTGGTAACACTACACTACATACTGAGTGTTTATCTGAATATTCCTTTGTTCTTCAACAATAGGAATATTTTTCATATCCCTTCGACAGTTCTTGGCTACATGACCAAACATTCTACATTTTAATCAATTCTTGGTTCACATGAGATAGTCACCAAGATGCTTCTTCCCACAATTTTTGCAAAGGGGAAAGTGAGGATTCTTTCCGTCATGGGATTTGTTTGATGAACCACCCATGATGTTCTAAATTTTCTGCTTCATTCCAAGAGGCCCATGAGACCACTGAGAGTCTCCAATCACCATTTCAACCTTGAGGGCACAACAGACAATCTCTTCATAACTGTCGAAGTCTCGAATCACCATCAATTTTTTTAGACTCTTCTTTAGTCCGCTGAAGAAGCTATCCACCTTGTTTTCAGTGTTCATGACAAATACAGAGGTTTACCATGCAAGACTTGTAAATTTCTCTTCATACACCCCAATGGACTCATCTCCCTTTTTCTTTAGTATGAGGAACTCTATTTCCATGTTGATAAATAGGTTTCAAAGAAAATATTTGTTGGAAAACATATTCTTGAATTCCTCCCAATATATGGAATCAATTTCCTCTTGGGACATTGTATTCTTGATCATTTTCCACCACTGATCATATTCCCTATCATAATGATAGACCTCTAGTACAAATTTATCTTCTCCAAGCACTGGATGATAGAGAAAATCCTTTCAATGGAGTAAATACACTATTCTGTGAGGAGGGGATCCGAATACCCGCTAAACATGGGAGGCCTTTTCCGCATGAAGGATTCTATGACAAATTTCTCTTTTCTTGGATGATGAGGACATTCCACCTGATTTGAGTTATTATTCATAACTCGAGCTAGCTGAGCAAGTACATCTATGAGGTTTTGAGCACCAACATCCCAAACATCATGCATATCATTAGGGAAATAATCACATTGCCTATCACATAGGTTTTTGGAATGTGTTCTTCTATTTCCCGCCATTAACTAAGAAAAAGAATGTATAATTATAGGTCTTGAATACTAAGCTATTGAGAATAAAAAGGAAACTTTGACAATTAATGTATACTATTATAAAGAAAAAGTATATCCAGACTTGTTATTCCTTAGGTTTATATCCTGGTTATCCTCAAACTATTGCATAAATTATATTCCTAGGGGCTTCTTTTTGTCCCTTAACAACAGTTTGTACTATGCTCGTGAGTGTACCAAAGCATATCTCCTGGGAGTGTCGTAACCAAGACTGCACCAGGGAACGTTGACATGCACCAATTCAAGTTCAAGTCTTGCTCAAAGCGGTGTTTTTGGGTTTTAACTCTAGATACATTTGATCTAGAGCTTCACCAACCTACTCGTATCGAGACAGGGATGCATTTTCTTGATAAACCACTTACCCAATACTCACCAAAATTCCAGAATGTTTTTTAATACTTAGTCTCATTCTTAAGGTTATCACTATGGTTCTCTATAACTAATCTCCACAAAATAACTAGACCATCCTCTAATACCAACTATAGAAACCCGAGCATTTTACATATAACATTTCAAGATTTCAAGAATAATTTATCAGCAGTTTAAAATTCATGGATCATTAAGTCTTGTTTATTTGAAGACTAGGTATATAAAACATAAAACATGGGTCTAAAAAACACTTCTTTATTTAATCTCCATAACGAGCTCCAGACGTCCATTGATCCTTTACATCTCCATAGGGTACCCTGAGGAACACATGAAAAAAGGGATGAGCTGAAAATCCAAGTAAGGGAATGAACATAAGGATACATCTTAAGCACATGAGTTAGGCGGTATGACATATTGATATCCAAAACATGGAACATATGAAATAATATCATATAATCATGGGATCATATAATATGGAATCATATAAATGAGGAAGAATCCTAAAACATTTCTTTAGAATGGTTTATGGATAACCACCAATCCTATTTCTCATTTCATTATGGGTCATGGCTAATAGCCAATCCCGTTTCACATCGCATCTCTTGAGACATAACCTTACACAATGCATTGGAGTGCTATTTGGGAGAACCCATCCCAATATTTTCATGAATATTCTTTCCACATAAATATTCTTGCCACAAAAATATTCTTTGCACATAAATAATCATAAATAATCAATTGTACATAAACATAAGGATAACCATATAGAGAATTTGGTACCACAACCATAACATAAAGCATAACCAATGAGTGTATCATGAAAGGGTCCATGAAATAAAGGGATTAGAACATACATGGATGTTTATAAGTTAATATAGGCATATTACATGGTAGGTGGTAACAATTATAAGTGACAACATATAAGAAATGTATTTTAGAAACATGAACATTAAAAAAATTTGTGCGGTTTTAAGGAAAATACTATGGAGCTTTTAAGTTAGTAAAGAGGTTATTGTGTCATATAAAACCGTAATTTAACCAAAAAAGTTTTCATAATAAAAATAATGATTTTATAAAGACAATTTAGTCTTAAAACATAGGATATAGTGCACTTGAATTCGGGTAAATGTTTGGGATGTTTCTTTAAAACTAGTGTGCTTATTATGAAGTACCGAAGAGGGATTCACTTAAAAGCATGTATATCCACGAAATAGAATGAGATATGGATCTTGGAACATTTTTTGGAGAATATAAACATAATTTTTTAGTTTTTCATAAAAATAAAAGACAACTACATTTTGGTAAAAATAAAGATAGAGCAACCCGAATGAATAAATAATGTTCGGGTGAAATCCATTACGGTGTATCGACATGGTATCAGGTGTAACTAAGATGGAATTATTAGAGTGATAAGGGGTTTATCATAGCTTTTAAAACCTTAGGTATGTATGGGGGAGGTGAAAAAACATACCCCATAACGTGGTATTACACAAAAAAAACATAGAATAAAGATCAATCTTGATTAAGAGTGAAAAGGAGAGGATCCCTTACATTAAATTCGTTTGTGTTCTCTACTTTCTATTATATACATGAATATAAAATTTAGGCTTATTAATTAATAAGTAAATAAACTCTTATATATGTAATTTATTTATTATAATCCTTTTTAGTTCATTCAAATCATGTTTTATTAGTTATAATGTTCAATTTCATTGTTCGGACTCATTTATTTACTTGGCTTTGAAAGACCAGTTCACTTATATTCATGTTTCGATGATATGTTAGATGAAAGTGGTTTTATAGAATTAAATTTATATTATATAGTGAAAATCCAGTAGATTACATGGTTTTAATTTAAATTTTGTTTCTTAGAGTGAATTTGAATTATTATATATATAACCTTAGTGATAACCGTTTTTGTTAATCAAGGGATTCGATTACGAAGAACATGTTTTTCTTTATAACTTAATTCCAATTGTACAAAAGGATTACATAAAAAAAAATAGGATATATTAAAAATATAATAATATGGTTCAACCATATCAAAAATGGTTTCATGACAATAATTAAAGATAATAATTGAAATTGAGAAACAGTTGTCCTTGAATGTGCTAAATTAGCACATCTCAAACGATGCATTCGTTTCTTTCAAATAAAAGGGTGGAGAAAGAAGAGAAGATAATAAAATATACCATTATAATGAAAAAATTTCATTACATTTATGTTAATAGATTTATCATAATATTATGGTGAGGGTAGTTGAGGAATGAAATAATAAGAAATGAACTTAAAAGAAAAGAATAAATTGGGAAGAAGAATTATACCTCTTGAGACTTTCTCCTATGAGAACCTCTTAAGGGGAAAGGTATTAGTATTTTGAAGAGGCTAGGAGATTTTGAACTTGGGGGACGATCTTGGGGTCAGACATGGGCAGAATAATGGAAAAGCTCATGGTTTTAGAGGAGTGATGAAAAGAGGGAGTGATGGGGGGTTTTAAAAATGGAGGAGAGGAGGGATTTCATAATATTATCATCATTAATTTATTATTTCTTCAAAATACATGTAATAGTAAGTATTAAATGACTAAGAATAGTAATAAATGCTTGTGAATTCTAACTAAATGGTCTTACATCATAATATTATCATCAATGACTCAATTAATCCATTATTTAGCATTTATTGTGAATTATCAAATTCTACTATTCATAAAAAATTCAAGTATTTCAAAAAAAATACCAAAAATTCACCCTAACAGTTTTTCGATGTATATAATCCAAAAATGAAGTCAATTTTTCAAAAATAATTTTATAAATATGATTATTTTTATATATAATTAAATTAATAATTTATTATCAAAACAAGTTTTAAAACATTCATTAACTTATTCTAAAATATAGGTATATCGTACTTCCAACGTGAATATTATTTTTATACTATTATAGGTGATTACAACATTAATTAAGGTTTATAAATATTCATAAGGGTATGTTAGTATTCATTAGGGTAGGTTACTATTCACCAATTGTTTTTCTTATCAATCTCCAAATAACTTACTGATTATAACCTTATTTGCTAGATTTTCTAAATTAAAAACACAGAAGGGCCAAAATTATGTTTAATGGTCACTTAGCACTAAGTAGTTATTTATGTTGTGTTTTCATGTGATTTTATGACATACATATGATAAGGGAATTTCCATTGAAAAATAATAGGTCGTTACAAACACCAGAACCTAAATCCACTTGTTTGTATTTATATTGATACTTCATTTGTAGGAAATCCCAAAATTCTAACTTTACATAAATTTTATGTTTAATTGTGACTATATTAATGATTGATAATTATAATGGTTTAAAATGGTTGTATAATGAAGTGTAATGATGATATGTCATTAATAATATAATATTTATTTATTTTTAATAATTAATAATAAAATATTCAAATTAAAATAAAATTAATTAGAAATAATAACAAAAATAAAGAAAGGGATGTGGTTAGGAAACCTTACCTTGAAGGAAAAATTCATAAGTAATTATAAAGGAACATTATATTGTCATTGTAGCGACTCATCAGAGATATAATGAGTGGTAATTCATTGTAAATATATTTAGATCAGAGAGGAATAAAATAATGTGGTTGTATTAATAAAAAATATGGTAAATTGTTCATTTATTTGTAAACATAGGGAATGGAAATATAGGTTGTGAAAAAATGAAAACCATTGGAATTCCAAAGGTTTTAGTTCAATGATTTATTCATTTATTACATTGTTATTGATATTTTATTATCATAGAACCAAACACAAATATTTTATAATACTTTTTCTTTTGAAATAAAATTTAAAAAAAATATTTTCATTAAATTATTAATTTATGTTTCTGACATGGGAAAGTATATTCTGGATTAGGGAATTTATTATAACTCATTAAAAAGCATTATAACTATTAAAAAATTTATTAATTAAATATATTACAATATTTAGTATATCATTTTTAAATCATTGTGAGGACATTATATTTATCCTATATTTATACTATATTTTAGTATTCACAAAAAAGATTTAGCTGGCTGAAAAAAATATGAATAATTTACTATTTTTAAATTTTAACATGGTAATTTTATATTTTATTCCATTCATGGAAAATAATATTTCATGTATGACATTTTTTTATATAAAAAACATAGTGTATTTGAAAACCATTTTTATGGCAAAAAAAATAAAAATTTTCTTCCGGTAAGTCTTAATTTTTTTCCAAAGTCATATGTCTATACCTACATTAAAATTAATTGGTTAATATATATATTTTTTTTATTTATTAGTTATAATATTATCAAATTATTTTATTCATTTATTTGGATTTTTCTACAAATGTATATTCAGTTACTATTACGATGTACATATTACCAATAGTTGGATTACAATGGTAAGGTTCAAACCACTAGATTTCCCCTATATAAACAATTAACTCTTACACCCTAAGAGTATTCATATCCTTATAACAATTCATATACCATTCCCATTCCATTTATTTGTTTTCATTATATTGAAAATGTATCTTATATTTTTTTTCTATTTTATATAGTGTATAACCTTATATGGTTCACAATTATTATAGATCATTATAGTTACATTTCTTCTATTCCATTAGTATTGTAACTATTTTTGAATATATTTTTATAGTTTTCTGATGTAATATGTGTTTTAAAATTAAAAATAAATAAAATTAGTTCCAATTTAATTTTTTTTGTGATTATGGTTTTATTTATTATAGTAGAATATCGAGTATTATAGAAGAAGATCTTTAGTGGATATGAAATTTTACCCAGGATATATAATATTGAAGTAGAATAAGAGAACGAAATGAACAAATTATACCCTTTTTGTTTAGTTTTTATCATTATTTTATAATGATATTCATGTAACCTATGAGTAGTTTTGTTTTTAAAATCCTTGACACATGTAGTGAACAAGATATTAATAGGGTCTGTGTGTATGGGATCAATATTGTACCCTTCCCAAGGAACTATAATAACTACATTAGATATTATTAAATTATGCTATGTCAGAACCTTTTAGATGTATACTACAAGGAATTTAACTTAGTGGACAACAATGTAAAACTCTATTTCCTTACATTGATTTCAAAAAACTGGATTATTGAATGTTTTCATGAAAGGTAATAGATTTATACTTCTTTTTCTAGCATTAGATATTGATCTAAAAATTTAATGTGGAATGAAACACTTATTCACCAATTCCCTTTATGTATATAAGGATATATCCATAACAATATTAAAGTCCCTATTTTATATTTTTATTTGTTAACATTGACTATATATTTATAGGAGGGATTTATATTTCTTATGATATTGTGGTTACATATTCAGAATCATCAAAGCCAAGGGTCTAGATTCACTTCTATTATTATATAAACCCATGATTAAGATGAACCAATGTCCAATATTAATGTTGACACACATATGATATATGAAAGTTAGAAAAATAGCAGGTTTTATATTTACAATGTTAAGTGATATATTAGATGAAAAAATACAATTAATCCAATAAATATTTATTAAAACACAACATGAAGTGACTAAAATGATCATATGTATATATAGATGAATTATTTGTATAATATTATAGTTCTGTATTTTATAAGTATCATTAGTTGATTTAAATCCATTCGGGGAATTAATATATAAATTATACTTCTATTTCATAAACCGGTTACAAATAGACTCGATTGGTTAATGATGATTTCATGTGAGTTTTAGTAATATTATGTGACCAAACATTATAATTTTACTTTATATCAGAACAATATATTATAAATATATTAAGAATTATATATCAATACAATCTTCATTGATGGAAACATGGCATAAGTTTTATATATTACTTGATCAATTGGGTTAGTGACAATAATGAATTCCTATAAAGAATAACAGATTTAAAAATCAATTTATTGTTTCGAGGAAACCCTATGATGAATTTTTTTTTGATTGATACATGTCGGATTATGGAATTATTAAGAATGAATAAGATCAATTTTTTAAAAGAGGTTAGTGGATGCACTATGTAGCTTCCAAGGAAAATATGTAGACAATATAGAATAACTACATACTAATATATTATATATTATTATGATAAAAAAAATGATATATCTCCATGAATGACTTAATATAGAAACTCATATTCAGTGGAATAAAATAAAAAAATATACATTCATGGGGCTTCTTTTATATAATCATAGTTCATAATTTGTAAAAGTAATAAAACAATTTCATATGGAAGAATACAAAAGTGAATTTTTACATATGTCACATGGGATGAAATCAATTCAAGTTGATTCTTGAAAACAAATGTTGATTTTCATAAGATGAATATAATTCCACATGATTATGTGTTTGTAAGTTATCACATATTTTGAGAAATTATATGATAAAATTTGTAACATCTTGATATGACAAATCACCCCTCGACCTCACCCATGTTAATTTAGGATGATACTAGTCCATAAGTGACTCCTATTGATCACTAAATGATAGTAATAAATTAAAAGTGTTTATAAAATAACATTTTATGATTTTCTAAACTCATAATAATATAATTCCAAAAAGAAACAGCTCTACTAAAATTTTAGAATCATGTGTATGTACATATAATATCAATAAATTATTAATAATAACAACAATGTTGCAAGAGATACTACCATAGATCACATATGATTCAGTAAAGAAATATTTCAAAAAATCATAAAAAACTAATGTATTCATAATGTTATTCTCTAAAATGTTATAGTTGATAAGGAAATAAAAACTAAAACCACAAAATTGAAATCTAACTGATTCCTCCACCCCACCATAATTTTTTTGATCTCTCCCATTATTAGAGACTCTCACCCATATAACCCCCTCAATAATATGTCTCACAAAGTGAAGTAATACATACTTCCATTACATATGTACTAAAATAAAAAAATCTACTCATATATAATGTGAGTGAATATGGGTATAGAGTATATCCCTGTAGGATCACCCCATGAAATAAAATGTACCCCATGTTTATGTAAGTAAACCAAGATTTAATTTTTATTAAAACATAACATATCCCATGATAATTATAAACTATAAGAAACAATTTTAACATAACCCATAATAATTAAATACAAAAAATGATAACCAACAAATCACATATACACATTATCTAAACTAAGTACATCTACACCCTAAAATCCATAATAACCCAAAGGGAACAGACAATTCATTCAAAAATAATAATAATCTCTATTTAATCATAATGAACTTATGATTTACACTACCCATGACTTTTATTATTTACCCATCAAACTAGATGAGGTACCTGCACTTATGTTGTCATTATGATCCATTTCAACCTATATAATTAATATACACTAAATTTACAATTACATACCCATTATTTATCCCAAAATGATGAATTGATAAATTATGGATCCTCAAAAACATATCATACAACCCAATAGACCTATTAAAAATAATATATAAGAAATTTTTTATTTCCAAAAATTTCTAGGAAACCCACACACAACTAGAAACCTACCAATTTTGTGTTTTCCCTAACTAATAAAACTATTATTATTTTTACCCAATACAATTCCAAAGACATTAATGTCTTTAATAATATAAAATAAGTTAATGAAAACATTTCATAAATTATTATAGTATTTAAAAAAACAATATATAAGATATTTCACATACCCTTACATGATGATATAGTAAAATTAGGTGACCAAACATGAGATCCATAATCTCATAAACCTTCTAAAACACTAAAAAAAATCCAAAAAATATACATTATATCAGATAAAATTTCATCAAAACCCTATATTTTTTGGATTTAACCATAAGAAAATCATGAAAAAACATAATAGAATATATCAGTAGGTCACTTTTCATAGATTCAAACTCAAACTGGACAATATTCCAAAATAAATTTTTTAAAACTGGAGATCCATGTGAAATTCACTTATTATGACAATATAGACCAACAGATCTATGAGAGTGGGGAGAAATGGGGGAAGTTAACCAAATATGGGTAAAGAAGTTGTTTTTTGTGGGATTAGGGTTAGGTGGATACACAACCCAACTACACGGTCTAAGAAACAATTCGAAAACCATGAACCTCCCCTAGTTATTTATTAAAAAAATACATATTCAACATGTTCAATGAAGGTTACCTATCATGACCCATCAATCCAAAGACCCCCTACAGAGCTATAAATAGAGAAGGAGAGATAATGATCTCCGAGTCATGCCTCCATTTGACCTTGGGGTGGTGACCAATACCATGGGTATATAAATATCACAAAATGGGTGACATTACACATCTTATCATAACTGTGATTGGAGATAAAATGTGTCATCAAGGAAATAACTCAGAGACATATATAAAAGCGATCCAAAATCACCCTCACAAACATGTTTACAAATATACCTACTATAATTACAAAAAACTCTAAAGAATGTGCCAAAAGGAAATGGCTAAGAAACGAAAAACAACTATCCACAGGTTTGTGCTAGTAATGTCTATCACAGTCCATGTAATCCTCCCTAAAACCTGAAAGCCATTTATAAATATATAGTGTGGGAATATGAGTTCTCTCCATAGGAAAAAACATTGTCTTTCCTAAAAAAGTTGTATAAGAATACTAATTCCCCTATAATAAACAAGCGAAAAACAACAACACCTAACAAGGAATACGAGTCATCCTAACCTCACAAAGGAATGAACACCAAATAATGCAAGTTAGGTAATGTAATATAATAATAAAATTTATGTTCGGGTACCCCTCACCACTTCCCACATGATAACTATTCATATCCAACAAGAAAATGTCTAGGAGCTTCCACATTCTTCGACAAGAACCACAAAAAAAATCAAATGAACACACCTATGCCTCAGATATTTCCTAAAACCTTGGATAACAATGCTCAAGGATCTAGCCTATTGACACATAAACCAAAATCATACAACCTCATGCCTGTATACACTTGTGCCACAACTGAAACACATCCCACTCACTAACACTGTAATTCCATGACATCTAAAATTGATCAAGGCCTCATCCAAAACCAATTATCAAATTTGGAAAGGCCTTGGCTAATTCCACGTATAATTGTCTAATGAGACCAACTAATTCACCAAATAGCTATAGTGGGCTCCAACATTCACATACTAAGTCCAATATATTTCTTATATGAAATGGTTAAAACATAACATAAACATTTGTATTGAAACATGCATAAAAAATGTTAATATTTTAACCATAAACCATGAATGGTATATAAATAACACATCCACATTCAAACATATCAAAAATCCTTTAATACATTCTGGAAGATTTATATCATATCAAATCAACTCCAAACACGTCTGAAATCCATCAAAATATGTTGACATAGATTAAATGAAAAATATTTGAATGAAATAACTATACTTATTTGGAAGCCATTTAAGAGTAGCATAATTATAAAAGAAAAAATTTATTTTTAAAATATTCTTATAATATTTTAAGAAATCTTCAATGATGTTATAATGGCGGAAAATATCTGCACCCACCATATAAGTTAAAAAACATATCTACCTTAATTTTTTCAAAAAGGTCATAAAGCACATTGTTTGGAAAACGATGGAATGATTATTTTACAAAAATATAAGGTCAAATAAGAGTATAAATGACTTTAACCCATATTATATTAAATAGTAAAAAAATTGAAATACATTTTTAATAAAACATGGATTCAGATGATAAAGAGGTCCCATAAGATACTTAGGTAAAAAAACCTCAGAAAATAAAGTGATTGTAAAATTAACCCTTAAATTGTCCTTTTCCTTAGTAGATGGTATGTTAACCTCCTGTATAATAGTTAAAACATTGTTATTAAATTATAAAATAACTATATTCATAAATATGATATCATATATGATCCTCTAATATTTCTTTGTTAATAATATTTCAGTAGTATCATCATTTCGAGTGTTAACTGATTCCTTTTCCTTTATATGCTTGGTTACGTAAGCCATGTTTTTTATGGATATTATGTATTTTATTCATATCCAAAATGATATTATGTTCTTAAACATTAATTTTAATCATAAAATAAAAATTATTCTGGAATTATTACAATGGGGAATGAATCTCCTAGCGTTTGTGGAGACGGTAATCCGTACACGCGCACGAGCGACAATATCATTATACTGATGGTGAAATCGTAAGAAATTGGATGGTATATCCTATATAAAGAATCATTAACATGTTATATTTGTTATTTGCCTCAATTATATTCATTATTATACCCATCCAAATAATGAAGTGTTTGAATAACAAACTACACCAAGATGTGGAGAGGGTAAGCCTTACGTACGCACGTATGATGACTTTTTCATTCATATGATGGATAGAATATTGAGTATGTTTCTAACATTTTTATAATAACATCACAGTATATATAATATAATGGATTTATTATTTTATAATGGAAACAACAAGGAAATATGAAGTGGAAGAAGAAAAGAACTTGAAAGAGGTGATGAAATATTTCCCTTTTCTTTGAGTTCATCCTTTTGATTTGATCAAAAGGGCTACATAGGATAGATTTCTGACCAATGGAAGGCATATAGGATGAAGGTAGGAAATATGGGAGGATATTTGGTCTGGGTTTGGCTGAGATGAAAGGATTTTGAGTTGTGAAATTTAAGTGAAGGGGAAGTTCCATTTTATAAGAGAGGTGAGGGTCACTTTAGGAAAAGCTTGAAGTATTAGTTTATAATAAAATCATTTTCATATTATAATGGATCCAAAATGATTAATTTAGATAATAAGGTGGTGATGGGTCGATAGACTTTTAACCAATAAGTTTTAGATAGGTTTAGTTCACTATATTAACCTTATCTTTTATATTTAACTTTAAGTTAAATAGTTTGACATTTTCCAAGTCTCTTTGTATTTTTATATTATACGATTTGTAAACATACTAAAAACTACCAAGATAATCCAAAGTGGTTCATTAATAATATAAGTATCATTATATAAATCATTTGGTCGAACAATAGATTTTTAGAAATATTATATCAATTAATAATAATATATTTGTTTTTAAAACTCTTTTATGTAATTTTTGACAATATTTGGTATTTTTTTCTTAAAGTCCTAATAGCATGATTACTTCAAAAAAAAAATCGTCTAATTAACACTAACATTTAATTTTCCCCTCTATATTTCTTGGATGGAATAAAAACTATCAAATTGTTTTTATTTTAATATTTATAATATCATTTATTTGATTGTTTCATTAATACAGAAAATAATGCATCATTATTGTGCCATATTTAAATATATTAATTTTATGTCTAGAAATTATAAATCAAATATCCTGATTTTGGAATAATTTTTAGATTTCTTGTGATTATTTATAATCTAATAGATAAATTATATAACCTCATATAAATATTTTTTACTAAAATATATTTTCTTTTGTAATTTTAGTCTTTACATTAGATAATTTAATATAAAATTTCATTATCATTCCCATGTGGCTCCATGGGGTCCCATAATCGACCCATGGATTCCCAAGGTCGGACATGTATCAGAAAATAGGGTTATGAAACATGTTAGGGTAATTTAATATTAATATAATATTATTTTTTAACCTTAATTACTTGATTTACCCCTTTAACTAGGGTAAATAAAATATTAACTGAAGTAAATATTCATAATGTCTAAATATAAATGTTAACTATTTCAAAATTTGTAACTCCTAATTCTAAATATGGATTTTTTTTTTCAAAATTAAAAACACAGAATTGAATGAAATTAATTTAAAATTAATTCTTGTTGTGAATACAAAAAGCGTGTTTTTATGAAATAATATATTTCAAAATATTAACACTTGTTTCTATCCATTTTAATCGTCAGATTATATACAATGACCTAAATTATATTAAATGATAAAAATATAATTTAATGATACTTAAAAACCATACAAAATTTATAATTTTACAATATAAATTATTTCGATTAAAAGAGTTGTTTATAATTAAAATTTAGTAAAATTCATTATTCATCAAAATGTGAAATTCATCAGAAATGTACCAAAAATTTATCCAATCTAAATTATTTTGTTCCTATTATAAATATGAATTTAAATTTACTAAATTAAATATATAAAAGTGTCAAATATTTTATTTAAAAACATTTCTCCATTAAAAGTCATAAAACTACATTTTTGAAAAATTACATCCTTTATCCAAAAAATTGAATTATTCTTATAATATGCCAAAGAAACAAAAAATATGAATGTTAAAATTACATAGGATATATAAAATTTAATATTTGGTTAAGACTATTCATAACCACTTATTTTAATGGTTAGTTTGGTAAGTCGTGGTGCGCTCGAACTCGGTGTTGCCTATAGCGAAAGTTATGGAAATACTTTGAAGAGGTAACATACTATGAAATCGTGGCTTGTTAAATTATCCCCTCCATAAATAAATTGAATCCTTGCATTTTGAAATTGTTTTTTGAAAATAAAATGTTAAAATAGAAAAAATATCTTTGTGGAAACCCCATATGGAAAATTGGGTTGATAAAATTTAGTAATAATAAGAGGGAAATGGAAATGAAAAAGTCACCACCAAATAATGATCTCAATTAGGAGTACATTGGTGGAAATTAGAGACACATAATTGGAGGAAAAAATTAAATATTTATAGGGAGTTATTTCAGACATCAATCACAAACAAGTGTAAAATTGAAGGCCTAAAAGCCATCGATCTATGATGATTTAAAATATCGTTGGTTCAACAAAACGTAAGGTATTAGGACAAAACATTTTTGGTTTTATGATCCCTTTCATAAAGTTTAAGAATTATTTTATTCATAGAATAAGAGGAAAAAATATATACCAGACAAGTAGAGTTTCATCCATCAACTAATTCCTACCACAAACTCATCTTTCACTCCAAATGATAATAGAATTCAAAAATATTTTATTTCTCATAATCGTATAGGCTTCCAAAAATAATGAATTTATAATTCATTTGTCAAAATATTTAAAAAACTACATTATAAAAACTAGGACATCACATATTCCAGTGATAAGTGATCCACCCTTGTCTCCCTTCGGTTGCAGGTTCAAGTCTCACGACCTTACCGAACGCCACGGGTCGTCACCCGACCTCCGGGTTGTCCTTTTTATAACAATCCTAAAACAATATCAACAAATGTTTTAGCCATAAAATAAATATCCAATTTCAATATTAATCGACTGTAACCTTTAGACTTATCCAAAATACTTCTGTCTAAACTCAATGTCCAAAATTTATAAGGATGGTAAACAAAATAATGATCCTTTTTACCAGGTAATAACATGTGAATACCTTCATCATGAATTGTTTTAAAACATGGTAACACCCTGAATGAAGGTTTATCTTTCCTTCATCCATTTAATTTATAAAGTGTTTAACTTTCTTTTGAGTCACTTTTCTTAGTACTATATAATTTCAAATCCTCAATCAAATAGTTCTACACTACTATCCTTATTTATTTCCATAATTAATGTGACCAATACATCATTGATAAAACAATCAAATGAAATAATTAATTAATAAAAATTCAATAACACTAGTCATTCCTCTTCATATGTGGTTGTATCATAACATGATTATTATCCAATATCATCATTTAGGGAATACTCTGATGATTTGAACATTGATTCCCATAGTGTCCCAACTCCTTGCAGATGAAGCATTGTACCTTTGAAACAATTTTCTTACCCTTGCAATCAAGTAATTTATTTCCATTTTCTACACACTTATAATAAACTCTCATTACCTTCATGAATTTAGCAAGGTGATTATTTTCACAATTATCACGTATGGTAAAATCCTTCATTCCCCTCTTCCCATTATCCATCTTTTTCTCTACCTTCATTTTCTTCTCTGTATTACATTTAAATCTATAAGACTCAGAGAATTATTTACATATCTTATTAACACATGGTTCTATTTCTTCAAATGATGATAATACATGGAGACTATTCACCTTCTAAATATTGGATTAATCCCATGAAATATATGATCATTATTACTCTTTAGATCAAGCATATTGGTGGAGTTCTAATTCCATCTACTAGGTGCCATTTCTAAACAATGGAAAACACTAGGTTAGTTTTATGAATCGGAATGCATAATTCTAGACTTTTAAAATACATTACCTAAATTGAAAATATTATGCATATAATATATAATCATAAAAAATTGTTTTCCTTGAAGAATTAATTACTATTAAATCTTTCATAATGGCATGTAATGAAAATGTGAATTATTCTAAGCATATCTCCCAAAGAGTGTCAAAACCAATAGTGCGGTAAGGCCTGTTGTTGTGCACCATTTCCCGTTTGAGTCATGATCAAAACTATGTTTTCATGTTTCAACCCAAGGTACATTTGTTACAAATCCGCCTCTACCGGCTCGTATCGAGACAAGGATATATATTTTTGGAAACTCATAAAATCTCCACACTAACAAAATTATAGGATGTTCTTCTATAATAATCCTCAAATTTTATCTTAGGGTAATGTTACCTAATTAGAGTTTATCAAAATCACTTTCCAAGGTTGTTTCTAAACATTCTCTGACACCAACTAAAACACCCCAACCCCAGTTACCTAGAGTCGGTGTAGTATTACATAACATTGGCATGATTACAAGGATTGAAGTCCTGAAGGACTAATTAGTTTAGCAGTATTGGAAAATAGATTACAAACACGAACGTTAAATTACAGCTTAGAAAATAAAACAAAAAATAAATGATCATTTGAGAATTCCTTTAATCCCCTAGCTTAACCCAGAATATCAATCATAATACACTTCTTGAAATCCTAGGGAAATAATACATAATAAAGGGGTGAGTTCCAATGCTCAGTAAGGGTAAGCAATATAGTAGAAAGTAACATAAACATTAGGCATGGTGAATAATTTAAAACACATGCTTTTAACAATAATAAACATGAACACTTTATGATAGGAATATGTGATGAGTAAATAATGTCACAATAAATTATTGTCATGGGTATTCTACTAGTTGAATAACAACATGAACAATCAACAATATTTTCATAACGAGGGAATGTATAATGCCAGAAATTATGATGCATTTTGTCAAGGCTTCGACCAAGACATCTAAAAATGATTAAGGACTTGGCAAAATCCATATATAAAATTGGTAAATGACTTGGACAATTCCACATCTAATTGTTTCATGAGACATACCGATTCCTTGAGGAGCTATAGTGGGCTCCACCTGTCACATACTAATTCCAATAAATTCCTCATATGAAACGGTTGAAACATAACATAAAAATTTGTATTAAAACTATCATAATAAATGTCAATAATTTAACCATAAACCATGATTTTTATAAAAAAAACACATCAACATTCAATCATATCACAAAACCTTCAATACAATATGGAATATTTGTATCATAATAAATCAACTTCAAATATGTTTAAAATCCATCAGAGGATGTTGACATAGACGAAATGAAAACCATTTCAAAGAAATAAGAATTTATATTTTGAAACCATTTAAAAGTCACATAATTATACAATAAAGAATTTATTTTGAAGATATTCATATAATATTATATGGGAATCTTCGATTATGTTTTAACGGTGGAAAATAGACCCACCTTCCATATAAGTTAAAAAAACATTCTTACCTTAAGTTTGTCGAAAATGTCATAAAGTACCTTGTTTAGAATACAACAAAATGATTTTTCTCATAACATATAAGGTAAAATAATGGTATAAATGACTTTAAAATATAGTCTAGTAAATAGTAAAAATATGTTGAAATACATTTTTAAGAAAACATGGATGTGGATCATATACAAGTCCCAGTAGATACTTAAGTAAAAACAACCTCGGATAATAAAGAAATTTTGAAATTAACAATTTCCTTGTACTTTTCCTTAGTCGATGGTATGTTAAACTCTTGTATAATAGTTAAAACATTGTTATTAAATTATAAAATAAATATATAAATAAATATGATATCATTTATTATACTCTAATATTTCATTGTTAATACTATTTCAGTAGAATCATCATTTCAGGTGTTAACTAATTCGTTTTCCTTTATATGATTCGTTATGTGAGCCATGTTTGTTTTGGATATGATGTATCTTATTCAAATCCAGATTGATATTATGTTATTAAACATTATTTTTAATCAAAAAATGAAAATTATTATTGAATGATTATGATGGGGAACGAATCCCATCACATTCGTGGAGACGACAATCCGTAGGTACGCATGAGCGACAATATCATTATATTGATGGTGAAATCGTATGCAATTGGATTTTATATAATATACAAATAATCATTAAAATGTTATATTTATTATTTACAAAACTTATACTCATTGTTATACCCATCCAAATAATGAAGTGTTCGAATAACAAACTACACCACAACTTGGAGAAGGTTAGTCGTACGCACGCACGTATGGTGACTTTTTCATTCATACGATGGATAGAATAATGAATATGTTTGTAAAAGTTTTATAATTACATCACAGTAAATAGAGTATAATTGAGTTATTATTTTATAATGGAAACAAAAATGAAAGGGGATGTGAATGAAGAAAATAACTTGAAAGAGGTGACCAAATATTTACCATTTCTTGGATTCTTCCTTTTGATTTGATAAAAAGGGATCCATAGGATGGATTTATGACCTAATTATGGACTCTAGAATTAAGGGATAAATTTTGGGAGGATATTTGGTCACGGGTTGGCCAATCCAAAATGCTTTGGTGGTGTGAAATGAAGTGAAGGGGAAGTTCCGTTTTATAAGAGAGGGGAGGGTCACTTTAGGAAAAGCTGAAATATTATTTTATAATAAGATAATTTTCGCTATTTAATGGACCCAAAATGATTTATTTTGAGGATAGGGCGGGGTTGGGAAAAATACCTCAAAAAAATTAGTTTTAGATAGTTTTAGGTAACCATATTAGCCTTATCTTTTAGATTTAACTCTTAGATAAATAGTTTGACATTTACCATGTCTCTTTATATTTTTATGTTAAATGGTTAATAAACATACTATAAAATTACAAGAGAACCCCAAGTGGTTCATTAATGATACAACTATAATTATATTAGTCTATTTTATGAACCTTATTTGTGTAGAAATATTATATCAATTGATAATGTAATATTTGTTTTTAAAACTCTTTTATGTCAATTTTGACAATTTTTGGTATTTTGTTTTTTATGTCATAATAGAATGATTACTTCGAACATAATTCATCTATTAAACCCTAACATATAATATTAACCTATAAAATTCGTGGAAGGCAACAAAAATTTTAAATTATATTTATTTTAATATTTATAATATCATTTATTTGATTGTTTCTTTAATAAGGAAAATAATGCTTCATTATTCTGTCGTATATAAATATATTTATTTTATGTCTAAAAATAATAAAAAATATATCCTGATTTAGGAATTATTTTTAGCTTTCTAATAAATTTTTATAGTTGAATAGATCAATTAAAAACCCATATATAATTTTTTTTACTAAAAGATATTTTCTTTTGTTATTTTTGTGCTTACTTTTGATTATTTAATATAAAATGCATTGTCACTCTCAAGTGGCTCCATTGGGTCCCAAAATCGACCCAAGGGTTCACATGGTCTGATATGTATCTTATAATAGTGTTATGACATGTGTTAGGGTAATTTCATAATCTTATAATATTATTTTTAAACCTTATTTACAGGATTTACCCCTTTAACAGTGGTAAATAAAATATTTACTGAAGTAAATATTCATAATTTCTGAAAATAAAATTTACCTATTTAAAAAAAAATACCTCCGGATTAAAAATATGAAATCCATTTTTCCAAATTCCAAATACAGAGCAGGAAAATATTAATTTAAAATTAATTCTCATTGTCAAAACAAAAAAGCGTGTTTTTATTAAATAATAACTATCAAAAGATTGATAGTTGTTTATGTCCAGTTTAATTGTGAGATTAAATCCAATCACCTAAATTATATTAAATGATAAAAATATAATCTAATGATAATTAAAAACCATTCAAATGTATAATTTTACACTATAAACTATTTTTATTAAAAAAGTTGTTTTTATTTAAAATTTAGTAATTTTTACTATTCCTCAAAATATGAATGTTATCATAAAAATAACAATATTTTATCCAAACTAAATTTTTATGTCCCTATTATAATGTTGAATTTAATTTCACAAAATTGAATATATAAAAGTTTCAAATATTTTACTGAAAAACTTTTCACCATTAAAAGGCATAAAACTGGTTTTTTTTTTGTAAAATTCCACTTTTATCTTAAAAATTGAATTTTTCTTATATTATGTCTAAGAAAAAGAAAATATTAATGTTAAAATTTTATAGGATATAAAAAATTTAAAATTTGTTTAATACTATTCATAACCTCTTTTTTGAAAGGTTAGTTTGGTAAATCGCAGTGCGCTCTGACTCAATGTTGTGTATAACACACGTTATTGAAATACTTTAAAGAGATAACGTACTGTTAAATCTGGGGGTGTTAAAAACACTTATTCGACAACTATACATCATCTTGAAGACACCTAGGTAACCACCACACATCTCATCCTGTAGAAACCGTGGAAGGCACACCTTGATCACAGACACCTGGGCCTCACAACCACACCAAAACCTACATTAAGAGTGTTGGGATTCCAATGACTAGAAAAAGGATAATGGAAGAACCAATAACCATCCATCTGTCCTCCCTCTAGGATTATGGGAAAATACACCCTCCCCCATGACAATGGAGGTGTTCGATACATTGTGCTCAATTATTGTGGGGTGAATATAGAAATCAAAAATAAATACAACTATATATATATATATGTGTGTGTGTGTGTGTGTCAGAAACAAAGCCCGTCCTATGTGTTTTTTCAAACAAACAACGATCCCACAAAACCACCTTTTCTACTACCTCCTAATGAAAAAATTCAAAAAAACATGAAATTTGAATCATAAACCCAACCAACACATAAAAAGATTATCTTTATTTATTAAGAAATCCATTTATCTATTCCATTCCTTCAGGGACAGATACTTAGCATAAAACATCACACCCCACACAATATAAACCACACAAAGGAAGAATAACGATGTTAAAAATAGCCAAATCCTCATTTTCTCTTCACATTACACACATGAAAAACACTTCCATCATCATTTTTCCAAGTCATTTCTTAAAACCCACCATCCCAAACACAAAAAAACAACCGCCAACTCATAGCTACTCTCATTAAGTTCCCATATTGTCACCATCCACAGCCCCGCTATAGAAACACACCACCCCTAGCAACACAAAAAAGACACAACCCTATGGTAGTCCCACAATACCACACCGCCCATCAATTCCCATATCAATCAATCTCCCAACCCGGGATTCCATTATATGGTTATGTTGATGTATCCTCTACATGTTCATCAATTCCAATGACCGAACTGACCCACAGGACACAAAACAACAACTTCATGACCCATCTATCTTACACATACAAACATAGCTATCCCATACAACACCTCACCCCATATACCGAAGCAAAAAAACAATTCCGGATAAAACAAAGCTCCCTATAATTAATTCCACTTATTAATTCAAGGGATTATCACAAAACTATATTATTATAGGGAATATGTTCATTATGAATGTTTATATAATTAATTAATATCAATTTTAATTTGTTTCACAAGATCTAACCAAGACGAATCTTGTTTAGTGTGAAATCAAGGACCACCAACGACCTTTTTCAGTAGAGAATTTTTCCAGAATAATCACCACATCACAAAAAAATATCAAGGTTGTAAAAAGAATGTGAACACACCCCACTTCCATTTTAAATTAAATTATCTAATTATTTATCATTGTATTAGGGTGGAAAAACGATCATCCATAGGAAAAAATGTAGACCTCTCTAACATGACACACAATCCGAGACACATGAAAGAGAAACCATACCTTGAAGATGCATTTAAATTCATCAGGGAACCTCAAGGTGAAGAGGAAATACCAATAGTGACAATCACACCACTAGAAATGTGGATCTAGCTATCCTATTCTAAAGGATCATCAAAACTCTTCGAAAAATCACATCTTAAGACAACATAAATTTTAGTAGAGAATTTCGAGGAGGGGATAGAACAAGAGAAATCAAATGAGAAGGATTGGAAAACATACCACAGGTCGACAATGGATCACCTACGAACAACCCCTAGATTCAATTGACCATGGAGGGAGGAGGGTAATCAATGTTATCCCGAGGCACCTTGGGTTAATATGGTACAAGATAAAATAGAGAGAATTACTAATGTAAATAAGGTTTGGGAGGAAAAAACATAATAAAAATAAATCATGGTCGAGGGATTACATGACGTGTAATCCCCTTTGACACCATGAAACCCCTCGATATCCACTTCTGTAGAAAAATCCATGCCTCTCCAATTATTTTATTTTGTAGTCCTCAAATCTCTTCATGCTATGAAACCTTCTCGACAATACACAAACTTGAGATTCACGTCACGTAACCTAATTACATGGATTGTAATTTTCCCACTTCCAGCCTTTATAACCCAAACCTCTCCAAACCCTATCTGATCATTAATAATATCCAAAAACCTTATAGTAATTTACTTTTAGGACACATACCCTTACATTAGATAACATTAAAATGATCATTTTCCCCTATAATATAAATCTAACCCAAATGAAAGAGGGGTTCAAATAACCACCATGTGAGATACCTCTCAAAAATACCACAAAGCATGAAACACCACTACCGATAAAAAAAAATAACAATTCAATGATAACCACCATACATTGATTTAAATCTAGAGTTGAAAACCTTCTCATCTAAGAAAACCTCATCAAACATTTTCTAAACCAATCTACTAGGAGACTCACCACACAATAATAGCATCCACACTTTTCGAACAGGCGAAATAAGGAATTACATCCTCCATGTCAAGAAACAATATGCTTTGGGTGTCACGGACTCACCCAGATGCGTTTAATTTCATCTTAATAATTGTATCTCGCTTAGAAATCAGGTCCTCCCATTTTCACAAGACAAGAAATTACCACACATCGTAAAATAGGGAAACAATTAATCTCATAATAATCAAGGATGAAACATTACATAATAAGGGAAAACAAAAAAATACAAAACTCATAATAACTATTGGTACAAGGAATACATATACATTTATCACTCCAAAATACTCTCATCTAGGCCTCCATGCCTCCACAACACATGAACTAGTGGAATTGACCATCCAACCAATAAATTCTCTTAATGATCTTGGATATCTACTGGCCGGTCCATGAACGTCACTTCATCTTCGACATGAAAATCTCCCTAATCAATGACATGATTGTCATTGTGATGATACCGACGTAGTTGAGAGATGTAAAAGACATAATGAACCTTTTACAACTACTATGGAAGTTCTAAATTGTATTCCACCCTACCAAATCACCCCAAAACCTAAAAGGGTCAAACAAATTTTCGAAGAAATCATTTTTCTTCTATAGAACCTTTTATGCCCATGTCGAGGGGAAACTTTAAAGAACACGTGGTCCCCAACCTCAAACTCCAATGGTATAATCCTCTAATCAGCATTTAAATTCTTTTAGTACTATGATGCTTCCATCCTTTCACAAACAAGCTAAAGATTATCTTCTGTGTTCTTCACTACCTCAGGACTAGGAATAGATACCTTCTCAACCTCTGTCCAGAACAAGGGTGAATGGAACAGTGTTTTGTACAAGGATTCTAATTGAGACATTCGAATGGAATGTCGATATCTATTATTGTAAGAATATTTTTTCATGGAAAGGTATCATTCCCATGATACACCAAAGTCCAAGACACATGCTCACAATATATCATCCAGTGTTTGGATAGTCCATTCTCTCTCGCCATCTGTGTGAGGGTTGAAAGAAGTGATGAGGCAAAACTGAGTGCTGAAATCATGAGGAAATCCCCTATAGAATCAAAAGGTAAAACTTGTATCTATACCCAAGACAAAGGATCTTAGAAATCAATGCAGCCTCACCACCTCATCCACATACCAATTGGATAAGGCTTCCACAACACCTTATACCTTAATCTCTACGAAGTGAGACATTTTATTCAACCAATCTACTACTTTCCAGATCACTTTTCAGCCTCCCTAATCCTTATTTAACCCTATGAAGAAATCCATGTAGATGAATCCCAGTTATACTTAGGGAAATATAAGGGCTGAATCAAACCATTGGGAACATGTTTCTTATATTTCTCCTGCTTAAACACTAGAAAATTTGGTACAGACTCAGCCACCACCCACTTCATCCTGCGAATGAAAAATGGAATCCTCAAGCCTCAAGATATCTTGGAAACACCTGTGTTCACCATTAAGGGTGAGATGTAAATCTCATGATGGAATCCATCACACACTGAAATTAGAACAAACTTCCTCCCATGAAATAAAATATTATTATGACCATCCTACAACTATCCATATAGAGTATCACCCTTGTCAATTTGATCACAAATCACTTATTCCTTTAAGTATCCCCACATAGAATCCTCAACCTACAACATCGGAGTAGACTTCACTATCATCTAAAACAAACAGCCTCAACTACCATCTATTCCTGCATCCAATTTTAGGGATCCCAACTCCTCCATCACATTTCAAACATCCAAGGATTCCTGAGCAACATCCTTCTATGATTTCATGATCAATGAATCAACCATGATATTATAATTTCATGTGGTATAACTGATCTCGAAATCATTGTCTCGAAGAAACTCCATCCCCCTCCACATTCACAAGGTCAAATATCACTAGGAAATTAAATACCATAAGATATTATAATCTGTAGAGACCACAAATCTCTCCCTAATGAGTTAATTTTTCCAAAACATCATCACAAATAGGACTGATGTTACCCCAAATATCACCACTTCATCTTGCAACCAGATCACTGACCGACATCCCCTTTAGATAGTCGAACAATACCTGGAGCTTCTCCTTCTAGGAAAAATCAGGGTTTGTCTATGTTTAGATATGTCAACGAAGCTATAACTCGAGAGAAATCATATTTGAATGTTTTTTAATATCCATCTAGACCGAGGAAAATTTGAACCTATGCAAAATTCTTGGCTGCAAACGACGTAACAACTACCTCAACATTCGATGGGTCCACTTCTACAACTTTTTCTAACAACACAATACCATGGAAATGAACCACTCAGGTCTGTAAGATGAACACAGACAAAATTCTACAGAGTTTCTGACATTGAAGTACTTGTAAAAACCCTTGAGATTATTAGTTTGATCTTTCTTTGACCTAGAGTTGATCATGATTTCATTGATGAATACAAAGACGATCAATTATTGGAAGTCACAAATTATGAAGTTCAAAAGACTGATTAACACCACTTATACATTCATAAAAATGAATGTAATGACTACCAACACAATGTGATCATTCCTACATATGAAAAAACTAATAAAAATATGATTCTTTTTCTCCCACAATTGGTGATATCCAGATTGCATATCAATCATAGAAAACCAACTTCTCCTATCAGCTAGTTGAAAAGATTTTCTATACTTTGGAGGGGAAAAATATTCATGACCATCACTAGATTCAACCTCCAGTAGTCCATGAACATACTTAGACCAAAATCCACCATTTTTTCCAAAAATACGGAGCACCCCACAGTGACATAATAGGCTGGATAAATACCTTCTTTATCAGGTCTTCAATTTGGTTCCTCATCTCCCACAACTTAGAAGGATTCATCAGATATGTAACCATCGAAATTGGACAAGCATTGGGAGGTAAGTATATCCTGAAATTGATATCACAATGAGGGGGTGGAGTCACAACCTCAACAAGGAAAACATCATTGAAATCCCCAACATGTATGGGAACCTCCACTATATCAGGATCCACTGATACCATTGAAAACTCACCTAAAAAGAAAATAAGAGGCCCCAAACATAGAATTCCAAACTAATATCTATGTTCACTGATGAAATACATAAATTTTCAATCCATGTCTGAAGGAAAAAATATCCTTTAAAATCATTCGAAAGTAGGAAGAAAATAATACAACTAATTCAATAAAAGGATGATATTGTACGGTTGAATATTTAGTAAGAAGAGATCCCCATTGGAATAATATGCCCCCATAATTAGCCTATATCCAAAGAACATTTCAAACAAGATGGTCTGACCTCCAAATGGATTACTCAACACCAAGGGATTGATAAGACCCTCTATGTCTAGTCTTAGAGCATGGGATAGGTAGGGTAAAAAAATGAGGGAGAATCTCATGAATCAAACAAAGCACAAGCATGATTACTAAACAAACTTACCATACGTCGAACAATATCTAGACCTTTTGGGATTGATTCCTCCATAGAATGCAACTGACCATACCCAACTCCTCTTCCCCTCTCCTATCAACTGCCTCCCCTAGAACACCCAGGTCGTGGTCCATGATGGACACCCTATGTTTATCCTCTACTTACTCTATCTCCCATTAGTGGAGCAGGATATTGTTGTCCCAACTTCTGATATAGACTAGATGAAACTAATTCTAAAGTGAGCAATGAACATACACACCCACCACACTAAGTTCGAATATCCCTTGGTCACTGACCCCGAATATTTACGTGATCCCTACAAAGGAAACACCTCAGTCCCATGTTCACATGAAATAATGGGGACTAGGAGGTCGAAATGGAAACTGGTGTGGTCGGCTCCCCACTGGGCGAATCCTCGATGGTCCTGACACCTATGATATAAAGCTGGTAACCCTACCTCTTGAAAAACTATACTATCTCATGTAGAGACCCAAATATCGACATACATGCACATTGCATTACTTTTGTGGAATACTTAATACATAATAAAAATAGACACACAAGGACTGTAATAGTTTAGTGTCTTTGGAAAATCGGAATATAATCTTCTAATCATGGTGAATGATTTTTAACATCTCCCATAGAGATCTTACCCTTTTGATTTATTACCTAAAACCTTTCTTTATATCCTGGGGGAAAGAAAACATAAAAAGGGTGAGATCAAATGCTTAGTAAGGGTAAGCATGGATAAAATAAAACAAAACATATACATTTGAACTTAAAAACATGAACATAATGTTTAAACATCAAAATATTGAGCAATGACATAAAACATGGTAGTACATAAGGCATAGATCATAAAGAAACATTAATCATGATAAAATAGCATGGGAATAAAACATTTAATTATGGAAAAACATAAAGCACATGATATGATTTCTATAGTAGCCGAGGAATTGCTGCCATGACCATCATAGTGGAAAAAGTCCCATAATGAACTGGGTTTACTTGTTGTTCTAGCCCTGTATTACTGAACCAGATTTACATGCCGTTCCAGACATATCTATATCATGAGATGTAAATCTTTACCCAATGCATTGTAGGGAGATATATTTCCAACCCATCTCATAATGAAATCATTCTTACGTGTGCCACAAAACAATCATAAATCTTTATCATAACCCAAAGAATAAATTGGGTTTCATAAACATCATTCCATCACAACATAATCCATATAAAACAAATGGATATAATTTCATCATAAGAAAAGTGAAACCATTTAAATCATAGAGACATTATACATGAAACATAATCATAATAAATAATGTCATCTTAGATGGAAAATAGTTTTGACAAAACACTTGAAATGAATTCTTGAGGAAAATATCCTTTCTTCTTCAAAATCATTTTCTTTTGAAAAAATTCCATGAAATTAAAAAAAAAGGATTTTTTTTGAAAATATTAATGAAATATATTGGATGAAGATTCATGAAAATAAGGCTTCATAAAACTGTAAAAATACTTTCACGCCGTATAAGTTAAAAAACATTATTCTCATACTTTTGCTGGAAAAGTCAAAAAGTACCTCATATGGTAAAAAAAGAATAAATCCATACATACCATGTACTAAAAGTAAAAAATGGGTAAAAAGGTTTTTAAACATACATGAAACCATTTTTAGAAAATAGAGACATGGATTATAAATATAACCCCAGTGAATACTTACGAATAAAAAATCTCGGATAAAAACAAGATTGGAGAAGTTGTCCCTTACCTTAGGTCCAATATGCTTCATACGTATCCAAATATCATGCATAATGACTTAAATAATGTCATTGACTTATTACAGAATCATATTCATTATTATGATATCACATATGGTTCACTTATGACTTTATATTACCCGTTCGTTTGTAAATCCCATGTTAAAGCAACGTTTTGGGTAAAATCATCTTATTTTTTGTACGTGTTTGGACTTGTTGTTCTTAATGTTATTATTACTTATATAATGATTTAATTACTTCCAGAATGTAAATCATGATTTATATATCATATATATTCATTATATATCCAGCATATACATGTATTTATAATAGTACATAACATATGGAGTTAAGAAATGAAATGCATCGTTTATGGAGATGGAAAACCGGACGTACACATGAATGATACATTCATTTATATTTATTATTTTAATGGAATGGGTATATTATAATTCCAGTATAATATCATATATAATATCATTAACTCCATCCTTTATAAATTCCAAATAAAGCATTAATAATTCATATCACTTTGAGGGGGCGGTAGTCCGCACTTCCTCAAATGAGATCATCGTATTTACCCACTATGGAAACCATAAAGGATTGATATAATTGGGAATTAAAGAAGCATAAGGATATAATAAACATAATATATATAATATATAAATACCGTTCCATCATAATGGCCACCATGAGAGGCGATAGATGAAAATCGAACAATCATCATTTTGTGAGGCGTTAGTTTTCCATCCACAGAAACATTATGTTCTTCATCCATTAGATAGAGGTGTGTGTAAGTGTAGTTATAATACTTCTCATAACAAAAAATTAGTGTATTTAATTTACTGGTGTTGTTACAAAATAAACGATTAAAAATATTTTAGGGGTTGGAGAAGTAGAATAAAAGAAAAGAACTTTAGGGAAACTATTACCTTTAATTTGGGTAACTTCATTTGGTTTGAACCAAAATGACTTCTTTAAGTTCCTTCTGCCTAATGTAATGCTTCTAGGGGGATTAGAGGGATGTAGGGAGCTTATTTGGGCAGAGTTTGCATGAGACCAATGGTTTTAGAGGTGTGAGGAATTTCATAGATGTGGTCTCCTTTTATAATGGAGAGGAGGGGCTATTTAGGATAGTGCGAAAACAATATTTTATTATAAACATATCGTCGGTTTCAAGAGGTCCGAAACACATTAATGTCGAAGATAAGATGACTCGTATTCGAAATAAAATCATCCAATAGAAATTGGACCGGTTTTGGATAATATTTTAATCATTATAATTTTATTTATTTAAATCATTTATTAATGAGGTAAATACTGCATCATTATTGTTTCATAAATAATTTAATTTATTTGATGTCTGAAAATTATGAAAAAATACCAACATGTAGGAAATATTTTTATATTTCCAATTAATATTTATAGTCTAAATGATAATTTATATATACCCTTATAAAAATTAATTACTAAAGGATTTTTGTTAATTCCAATTTTGTCTTTACATTAAATTAATTAATCTAATGTGTCATTGTCATTCATAAGTGTCTCCATGGGGTCCCAAAATCGACCCAAGGATGCCCATGGTCGGTAATTACTCATCCAATAAGGTTTGGACAAGTGTTAAAATAATTTTGAATTATTATAATATTCTTTTAACCTTGAATTACCTAATTTACTTCTAACTGTGGTAAATAAAAGAAAAAAGTTACTATTCACCAAAAATTATTTTTATCTAATTGAACCATATTTTACTCCTTGATATTAACAGTGTCTCTCGGATTTTAGAAATTCAACTCACAAAAGCGGTAAAATTATGTTTTATGAACAATGGGAAAAGCTCCTAGGAGGTGGGTAAAATAGCTGAAAAGTTCAATACAATTTTTATAAATCTAAAATTATTATAAAATGACTCCAATTAATTTCATAGAACTTATATAAGTATTATGTACCTATTTTTACCTATACTAAATTTAAATCAAATAAATGATTATTTAAATAAGAAGTTAGTTTTAAACCAAAAACTCAGTGTTTTAACAATTCATCAAAAATTGATGTTTTTCAGAAAAATACCAAAAATCATCCTAAGCTATATTTGATATACCAAATTCAAAAATGATATCTATTTTTTGAAATTCAAAACATATAAGTGGAATTAATTAATTTTAAAATTAATTCCCATTATCAAAACAAATAACGTGTTTTTAAGAAACAATAGCTATCAAAAGATTGATACTTGTTTATTTCCAATTTCAAATTAAAATTAATTCCAATGACAAAAATTGGATTAAATGGTAAAAATATATTCTAATTACACTTTAAAACCAATTAAAAAGATAATCTATCCATATAAATTATTGCGATGAAAAAAAACTGTTTTTAATTAAAATATAGCGTGTTTGGCCTATTCATTAAAATATGAAAGATATCAGAATAAAATGAAATATTTATCCAATGTAAATTTTTATATCCTGATTCCAAAGAAGAATTTGAACATATAGACATGTTAAAAACAAGATTTTATGTGGGTGCTCCATTAAAAGGTAGAAAAACTACATTTTTTGATAAATACTTATTTTACTCGAAAAATTGATTTTTTTTCTTATACCATGTTCTAGAAAATGTGTAAGATGAATATTAATGATATAAATTTCAAAATGTAGTTGATACTATTCATAACAGCTAGTCCATAATAATATTATAACAATATATCATTGTTTAGTGAAAGCTGGTATTGCGTACTACACACGCTATCGAGGAAGGTCACGATTGCATGTAACACAATCCATGTAAGGGTTGCGTGTTGTGCAAGACTCATTTGTTGTTGTGTATAAAAAAATCCAACCATATTTCATTTATACATTGAATATATATATATACACTCAATGTTTCATAGAAACAAACTTGAAATTGTGTGTAACACAATCCAAGAATAGTGTTGCATATACTGCAAGCTAATACAGTATTGCATATAGTGCAAGGTAATCTTGGTGTAGCGTACATCACAAGAGATCAGTGAAATTAAAAGCATATTTTTCATAAAATCTCGGGGTGTTACATTCTTCCTCCCTTAAAATGAATTTCTCCATCGAAATTTTTCGGGGTTATAAATGGTTTAATACTAGAGAGTTTCCTTAATAGAAACCCACATCGTAAAAAGGAATACAAAAACTTGACTTTAAAAACAAAAGTTTGAAACGTAACAGTTACCCAAATTAACTAATCCTTGGCTTTCCATATAGGATAACATAGTTGAAAATATGGATATGGAAGAGAAATCAAACCATCATGTTCTGATAGAGAGTGGTAGAGAATATGGCTATGAAAATCCAATAATCACAAAGCCATAGATTTATGATGATCTAAGGTACTATATGATTCATTAGATATAAGGGCACTAGGACAACATTTATGGTTTTCATGATCATTTACCTAATGTTGAAGATTTTTTGAATTAAAATAAATTCTTACTTGATTTTGGTACAATCTCATTGTTGTTCATGCCATGAACAATTTACAATTCATCTCTTAAAGAAATGAAGTTGAATTTGTTATTCATGAAGTGTAGCAGATCATGTGATAGAATGATGGGTCATTCGATCTATTTCAAACAAAAGGTTATAAAAAGTTATCAATTATACATAAGTCTATCTATGGTGTGTTTAATCGTATACGATTAAAAAAATGATCTTTTACTTCTTCTATCATACCGCTCAATAAAATAAAACTATTTTCTACTAACCAGGGGCTTCATGTAGGCCAGTGGTAGGCGATAAAGGCCTGTCACACTTCGGTTGTGGGTTCGATTCCCAGATCCTTGTCCGACACGATGGGTTGTCACTCATCCTATGGGTTTTCCATTTTATAAAACTATACTATTAAAAAATTCTAGAAATAATATAAAAAAACAAGTTCTATCCATAAATAATAATATCTTATGTCCTATATAATCCATTCTAATCTTTAGTCTTATCCAAAATAATTCTTTCCAAACACATAGTATAAAGAGAACGATTACTAAAAAGGTTATATAACAAGCATGTGAATACCGTCATTTATCCCTCATATATCTTGTTGGTCACATTACAATCATGTGAATACCTTAATCATGTATTCTCTTGAAAAATTAATACCCATTGAACCTTCGTGAAAACATGAATGATGTCAATAGTTAACTCATTCCACATACCATAATCCCAAAATTCTATATACTCAAACCATGATATCACTTAGTCCTTATAACAATCATGAGCTCATGAATACTATCAAACAATTTATTTTCTCTTTATCCCTTCATTATGTGTATATAATCTGCTTTCCAAAATATTTGAATCACTTTTCATGGTTATCAGTACCATAAAATTATTGAAAACCACAATAGACCAATACATAGATACTCCAAAATTCCACAATACCATAAATGAGATTCCATGATACTATTTTGAAATCCCATAACATAAAAACGTAATCATTACACAACATCATTTTCATACTCAACATCACAAATAGTGATCGCATGAGACATCCCTTTATCCTTTGCCTTAAAAGGTTTCTCACGTTGATCATCATTAACTCATGGATTAGGGAATTTATTAGCATAATGTCCCATTTCCTTGAACTTGAAGCATTAAAGTGTTGGTGGAGAGTTCTATGTAGTCTTTTCTCTATTCACATCATTAGCAACCGTTTTCCAATTACTTCGATAATCAACTGCTCGATGACCTTCTTTTCCACACATAAAACATTTTCTAGTCCCTTTAAGACAATATCCACCATGCTTCTTTCCACACTTTGTGCATAAAGAAACATTCATTTTCTTTTCACCATTGTTCTCAGATTTCTCCTTGAACTCCATCTTTCGTTTCTTGTCAAAACCATGAGATGGATATGTAACACCAACTTCCAGTTCTACCTTCATAGCATAACAAAAAAATTCTTCATAGCTACTCAGGTCTCTTATAGAGAATTCCCTTCGAAGACTTGGTTTTAAGCCATTGAAGAATCGATCAACTTTACTTTTAGGCTGGATGATAAAGCCAGATGCATACCTTGAAAGCCTTGTAAAATTTGCTTCATATATACTAATAGATTCATCATCCTTTTGATTAAGCTCAAGGAACTCCTTTTCCATCTTTGTTCGAAGAATTCGAGGGAATTACTTATTGAAAAATAAGTTCTTGAACTCATGCCATTCCATGGAAATAATTTCACATTGGGGCCTTGTATTCTTAATTAAAGTCCACCATTGATCTGCTTCACCTTCTAATCGGTAAATAGCCAGATGACTTTTTCATGTTCTGAACAGCGATGTATGGAAACTATCTTTTCAATGGTACTGATCCATTGTTCAGCAATAAGTGGATTAGAAGACCCACTGAAAGAAGGGGGGCGTTTCCTCATGAAGGACTCAATAGAATATAGTTCCCTTCTCTGCTCATTTGGAAGTCCAGAATTATTTCTAGCTTGTGTAAGTAGAGTAATAAGATTTTTTACTCCATCTCCCATCACATTTGGTTGTTCAGGAGGAAAATAACTGCATTGTCCATTACATTGATCAACACAGTTACTTTGGGTTCTAGCCATCGTCTAAAACCAAAAAAGAATAGCGTGAGAGGGAAAAATCATGCAAAGGAAAACAACATAATAAAGATGGAGTAAATACTATATCTAACATCTTAGGTTTAATTCAAAGATCGTTACCATAATTCTAGGACTATAATCTGTACTTATACCTAACCTTAGGGACATCCCTAGACATACCTTAGAAATATTTCTAGGGATCTCACTAAAGTTTTCGCATCCTAGTTTCCAAAGGTTAAATAATCCTTTCCTCTGATACCAAATTTAGAGACCCAAAGCTCTACGTACATGGACATTACATTACTTTTCCGGAATACTTGATAAATAACAAAAACAGACACACAAGGGCGGTAATAGTTTAGTGTCTTTGGAAACTCGGAATATAATCTTTTAATTGTGCAGAATGATCTTCAACATATCCAATAAAGATCTTCCCATTTTGATTTCTTACCTAAAACCTTTCTTTATATCCTGGGGGATAAAAAACATATAAAGGGTGAGATCAAATGATCATTAAGGGTAAGCATGGATAAAATAAAACAATTCATATACATTTGAACTTCAAAACATGAACATAATGTTCAAACATAAAAATCTTGAGCAATGACATAATACATGGTAGTACATAAGGCATAGATCATAAAGAAACATTAATCATGATAAAATAGCATAGGAATAAAACATGTAATTGTGGAAAAACATTAAGCACATGCTATGATTTTCATAGTAGCCAAGGCATTGCTGCCAAGACCATCTTAGTGCACAAAGTCCCTTACTGAACCGGGTTTACTTTCCTTTCCATCCCTGTAATACTGAACCAGATTTACTTTCCGTTCCAGCCATGTATATCTAATGAGATATAAATCTTTAACAAAGGCATTGTATGGAGATATAGGTCCCACCCATCTAATAATTAAATCATTCTTACGTGTGCCACAAAACAATCATAAATCATTCATCATAACCCAATGAATAAATTGGGTTTTATAAACATCATTCCATCATAACATAATCCATATAAAACAAATGGATATCATTTCATCATAAGAAAATTGAAACCATGTAAATAAAAGATACATTATACTTGAAACATAATCATAATTTATAATGCCATCTTAGATGGAAAAAGAATTGACAAAACACTTGAAATGAATTCTTGAGGAAAATATCTTTTCTCCTTCAAAATCATTTTCTTTTTACAAAATGCCATGAAAATTTAAAAGAAAATGATTTTTTTGAAAATAGTCATGAAATATTTTGGAGGAAGCTTCATTAAAATAAGGCTTTATAAAACTGTAAAAATCGTTTCATGCCGTATAAGTTAAAAAAATATTCTTCTCGTACTTTTTCCGAAAGAGTCAAAAAGTACCTCGTATGGTAAAAAATGAATAATTCCATAAATACAATGTAGTAAAAGTCAAAATGGGTAAAAACGTCTTTAAACATAAATAAAACCATTTTTAGAAAACCTAGTCATGGATGATAAATATAACCCCGGTGAATACTTACGAATAAACAATCTCAAATAAAAATGAGATTGGACAAGTTATCCATTACCTTAGGTCTAATATGTGTCGTACGTATCCGAACCTCATGTATAATGATTTAAATAATTTCATTTACTTATTATAGAATAATATTCATTGTTATCATATCATATATGGTTCACTTATTCTCTATATTACCCGTTCTTTTGTAAATCCCATGTTAAAGCAGCGTTTTGGGTAAAATCATCTTATTTATCGTAAGTGTTTGGACTTGTAGTTCTTGATGTTATTATTACTTATATCATGATTTACTTACTTCCAGAATGTAAATAATTATTTATTATAACAACCTGACCCCAGTTACCTTGAGTCGGTGCATTATTGCGTAACATTGGCATGATCACAAAAGATCAAGTCTTGAAAGACCGATTAGTTTAGTAGCCTTGGAAAGTATAGATACATTCATAAGTCTTACATTGCATCATAAAGTAAAAAAACAAAAAAAATCATGTATTCATATTCCCTCATACTATCCCTGCACGTCATTCATAATATACTTCATCACATCTTGGAAAAATTAAAACATTGAAGGGGTGAGATCAGATTCTCATTAATGATATTAATATAGCGGAAGCTTTCATAAATAATCCTAAACATATAAGGCAATGTATAACTAAAGCAAAAGCCTTCTAAACTCTAACTTTAGCATATTATGGAAAAAGTAAAATGAAATAATGCCATTTACTTATTCACATTGATATTCTACTAGTCGAATAATCACATGCAATATCAATAACCACTTTCATAATGATGGAATGCATAATGCCAGACTATCATAACCATGTAGACAAGGCCTCGTTCCATGACCAAAAATATGATTTTGTCAAGGCCTAGTGCCGAGACACTAGTTTGTCTCATGATACCTGTCGATGCAATATTTTTGGAAGATACTTACTTTTAAAATTGCTCAAATATACTTCAGTGTTTTTCTGAAAACATTATGCAAGCTTCTGAAAAAAAAATAACTAATTCTGAGTCTGCTCGACTAATTACATGCAATGATGGGCCCACACCCAATCCCTTCGTATCTACCACACTCGAGAGTCGGTTTTTCTGAAATCATTTTTATGCTTGTGTTAAATACGTATACATTTTCACTGGATTTTCATTTATTTGAGAGAAATATGTGTCTCTTTTTTTGAAATCATTTAAAAAAAGTTATGGCTTGTAGAGGAAGCTGAAACTCAAATAATGGTCATGGCGGCGGATAATTCGTTGTCGCCGCATATGTAAGACAAACCAATACTTTTTTTGTTTGTAAAAAACTCATCATATAAAAAGATTCATTTTGAATAAAAGTAAAAGTCAAAGGGGATTATACACATTATAAATGAAATTTGTGTATGAAACAAAATATTCCTCAATGAAAAAAGATTGAGATGAAGTCCCTTATAAAGAACATTTTTTAAATAAAATAGATCTATTATGTGTATTCACTATAAGTACACATAAATAATGTACAAATACAAGATAGGACATAATAATATCATGACATAATTTGAAAGTAGGAGATTAACCCAAAGAACGAAAATTCGGTTAAGAAGTTCCCTTACAAAGATCAGTTTTTAAATAAAATAGATATATTATGTGTATTAACTATATGTACACATAAATTAAGTATAAATACAAGATAGGACATAATAATATCATGACATAATTTTAAAATAGGATATTTACCCAATGAACGAAAATTTGGTTAAGAAGTTCCCTTACCTCGTGTCCGACTTGACTCAATCGTTATTTAATCTCCTGAATAATATACTAGAGTTAATTTCTATTTTCTTAAGAACCTTTTTCATGTTAACTAATCCTTTTATATCAATTATTACATTTTTATGAACATTATGTAATTATTTAAGTTAATAACTGTCATTTTGTCGATCTTTGGTACTTGAGTAAAAAATAACCTTCTTATAATTACAAGTTGTTCATGTGGTGAAATATCCATTATATCCAGAATTATATTCATGATGTAGATATCATATATTTCATATATATCTAGTATATACATGCATTTATAATATTACATAACAATTAGAGGTAAGAAATGAAATGCACCATTCATGGAGACGGTAAGCCGTACGTACGCATGAACGCTACTTTCATTTCTATTTCATATTTAATGGAATGAAATTATAATTGTATAGAAGTATAGTATAATGATAGTATAATATAATGTATAATACCATTTACTACATCCTTTATACATCCCACATATGGAATTAACGATTCAAATCACTTTGAGGGGGCGGTAGTCTGCACTTCCTAAAATGAAATTATCGCGTTTACCCATAATGGAAATCATAAAGTTATAACATAAATGAGAAATAAATAATCATAAGTAAATAAAAAACATAATATATATCATATATAAAAGTATTGTCATAATAATGGCCACCATTAGAGGTGTTAAAAGAATATTGAACAATCGTCGTTTCGTGAGGCAGTAATTCGCCACCCATAGAAACAGTATGTTCTTTAACCAATAGATGAAATTGTGTGTAAGTGTAAATATGAATACTTCTAACAAAAACATACAAGTATATTGAGGGTACTGGTTTTGTTACAAAATAAAGTAATAAAATGATTTTAGGGGGTTGGAGAAACAAAATAAAACAAAAGAACACAAGAGAAGACATTACCTTAAAATCAGGTGTCTCTATTTGATTTGATCCAAAGGCTTCCATGGGAAGACTTCTGCTCAAATTGAGGATTCTAGGAGTAAGAGAGTGAAGTTGAGAGAGTATTTGGGTAGATGTTGGCCGAGACAAATGGTTTGACGGTGTGAATAAGGTGGTAGAGATGAAGGCCTTTTATAAGAGGAGAGGAGGGGCACTCTTGGAAAGTAATGAAATATTACATTATTATGAAATGATTTTCGGATTCTAATGGTTCCAAAATGATATATTTCGAGGCTAAGGTGATAAGGGTTCGAAATCTGCCCATAAAATAGGTTTTAGACAAGTGTAAGCCTTAGATTTTACATTATCTTTTCATTTTATTTAAATCGTTAATTAATGAGGTAATCGATGCATCATCATGGTGTCATAAATAATTTAATTTATTTAATGTCTATGTTTTATAAAAAAAATATCATGATGTAGGAAATATTTTTAGCTTTCTAATGAATATTTATAGGCAAATGTTTATCTTATATAACCCCATGTAATAATTGTTTTAGTAAAACAACACATGTTTGTGACAATTTTCTTTTTACTTTAAATAAAAAGTTATTAATGTCATTTTCTTACCCAGGTGGCTCCATGGGGTCCCCATGTTGACCCATGGATTTTCATGGTCGGCCATGACTCATCCAATAAGGGTAGGACAAGTATAAGGTTATTTTCATATTTGTATAATATCATTTTTCCCTTAAATTTCACTAATTACCTTTAATTGCGATTAATTAAACTTAAAAGTTACTATTCACCAAAAATTACTTTAATCCCATTGATCCCCATTTTACTTCCTGATGACAACCATATATGTCAGATTTTTTAAAATCATATCACAGAAGTGGTAATGTTTAATTTAAACGAAAAATCAGTTTTTTAACAATCACATAGTGGTTTCACTATTCACACTACTAAAAATACGACCTTTATCAGCGCTAGAACTGGCCTTTATCAGCGCTAGAAAAAGCACTGATAAATCCGGTGAAGATAAAGAGGGGGGCCCCTATAGTAGCGTTCCGAAAAGCGCTGATAAAGACCCCTTTTATCAGCGCTGATAAAAGTACCCCTTTACCAGCGCTTTTTTTAGCGCTGATAAAAGGGTCCTATATCAGTGCTTCCTTTATCAGCGCATTCATTTTATCGCTGATAAAAGTAAAAAATTTAAAAAAAATTGTAAAAAAAATTTAAAAATTTAAAAAAAAATTCAAAAAAATTAAAAAATATTGCCAATCGTGGGGGCTTTTATAGCGCTTGAGCCCCCCCCCCCCCTTTATAGTGCTTTTCTACCCCTGTACAGCACCCCACACACCCCACGCACTCACTTCACCCATTAAAAATGCTTGCTGCTATATTCCCCCTTGCGTGCGCGCCCCTGCCTCTCACAGGATTTGAACTCGAGACCTCCCTCCTACGCGCCTAAGCCTTTACCACTACTCTATTTTGATTTGTCTTCCAATTCATGATATATATATATATAGTTATATTTATTTATATAGTAATATATATTTATATTAATATATATAGTTATATGATAATATTTATATAATATATATATATATATATATAGTTATATTAATATATATATAGTTATATTAATATATATATATATATAGTTATATGAATATATATATATATATATATATATTTAGTTATATTTATTTGTATAGTAATATATATTTATATTAATATATATATAGTTATATTAACATATACATAGTTATATTAACATATATATATAGTTATATTAACATATATATAGTTATATGAATATATATATAGTTATATTAATATATGTATATATAGTTATATTAATATATATATAGTGATATTAATATATATATTTATAGTGATATTAATATATATATTTATAGTGATACTAAGATATATATATATGTAGTTATATTAATATATATATAGTTATTAGATTAATATATATATAGTTAGATTAAAAAAATATATATATAGTTAGATTAATATATAGGTATATAAATATTCATATATTTGTATTTTAAATAAAATGGATTTTATTTATTATTTAGATACATATAATATATTTTATATGTAAATATATTTTATTATTTATATTTATAATTAAATTTTTAGGTGTGAATATATAAAGAATATGTACATATAGATATATATTTGATTATAAATAGCAGTGCATTATAAAAAATGATTATATTTCAAAGAAATAATATGAATATGAATGTAATCCCTTGGAATAAATTCAGACCCCTCCAAAAAAATCCAATAATACCCCCTTAAACGAGGCTGAAAATCCACAAAATGTTAAAAAATCGGGGTACCCCGACTAAAAACTCTGTATTGGAGACCTTATGAGCCTCTTTTGGCCTAAAATATCCCGTGACAAGGGTCCTCCCTGATCCCAGCAACGTAGTGCTCATTGAAGGCTTCAATTTGATATGTGGTAGAGCTCAAACGGACACCCGGATCAAATGTTATGGTCGTTTGAAGTTTGAGTTGCGCTTTCAACATATTTTGGATGTTTTTTTAATTTTTTTAATTTTTTAGTGTTCAAATTTTTATTAAATGACTATTACTCCATAATGATTGTAAAATTATTAAATAAAAATATTTTTTTAATTTTTTAAGAAGCCATTTTCACTAAATATCTTATATATTAAGTGTAATAAGTGTAAATGTACATTTATACTTATCTACAATATATTTAAAAAGTATATATTATATTTATATATCAATATAAATATATTAATATATTAATATATTTTGTAAACATTTTTTTTTGAAGCCGACCCTTTATCAGCTCTACTAAACAAGCGCTGATAAAGGGGGGGCGCTGAGAAAAACTGTTTTTGTGGTAGTGTCATCAAAATTGATGTTTTTTAGAACAATGCCAAAATTTCACCCTAATCTATAATTGATATTCCAAATTAAAAAATGATGTGTATTTTACAAAATTCCAAACATATAATTTGCATTAATTAATTTTATAATTAATTCCCGCTATCACAACGAATAGCGTGTTTTTAAGAAACAATATATAACAAAAGATTGTCAACTGTTTATGTCCAATTTCATTGATAAATTAATTCTAATAAACACCATCGGATAAAATGGTAAAACTATATTCTAATTATACATTAATACCACCCAATATTATAATTTATCACTATAAATTATTTTGATTAAAAAAGTTTTTTATGTAATTTTCACTATTCAAAAAAATTGGAAGTCCTCAGAAAAGTACAAAAAATTCATCATAGGCTAATTTCGATATTCCGAATCCAAAAATGAAGTCCATTTTGAAATATATAATATATATAATTTCAAAAAGTGGGTATTACTATTCATAATGTCTTTTTTGATTGGTCGCGGTGTGTTAGAATCTCGAACTTGCGTACAATGCACGCTATTGTATTATTTAATGAGAAGCGTATCGTGGAAGCTTAGGGTGTTACATTCTCCCATCCTTCAATAAATTGAATAATCTAAATTTGAATTTTTTATTTTTAAATAAAATGTTGAAAATAGAAAATACCTTTGTGGAAAACCCACATCGGAAATAAGGTTAATAAAATTTATCATTAATGAGAGGGAAAGGGAAATGAAAAAGTCACCACCAAATTATGATATCGATAAGGAGAAAATTGGTGGAAATTAAGGACATATAATTGGAGGAAAAACGTAAATATTTTTATGGAGTGATTGAGGTCATCAATCAGAAACAAGTGTAAAATTGAGGGCCTCAAAGCCTTCAATCTATGTTGATTTAAAATATTATCAGTTCAACAAGACATAAGGTATTAGGATAACACATTTTTTTGTTTTAATATCCCTTTACTAAAGTTTAAGAATTAATTTATTCATAGAATAAGAGATAGGTATATATATATATTTATGCTTGACAAGTAGAGTTTCAACCTTCAACTAATTTCTAACACAAACTCATCGTTCACTAAAAAAGATAATCGAACTCAAAAATATTCTATTTATCTTAATTGTAAAAGGTTCCAAATATTACTACATACCATTTAGATTAGGAAAACTATTTTGTAATATCCAGGGACTTCCTGTAGGCTAGTGGTAGGTAATAAAGTCCTGTCTCACTTTAGTTGTGGGTTTGATTCCTGCAGCTTTGTCCGATGCGACGGGTTATCCCCCAACGTGCAGGTTGTCCTTTTCCTAAAAGTATAGTATTATAATATATAAAAAATAATCTTCAGAAATGTTTTATCCTTATACAATACAATCCAAAGTTCATCTTAATTCATTCCAACCTTTATAGTTATCCAAAATACCTCTATCCAGAATTTCTCTAAAAGGTCTCTAAATTCCAAAATCAATTGTTACATCAGATTCCCCAAACAAAGTAATGTTTCTCTTATTGTCACATACTAAAAATATTATTACCTTCATCATTTTAAATCCTTAATGAAAACAAAATGTACTATAGTACAATCCTTATATATATCACATTATTCTTATAACCAGAATATAATCTTTGAGTCCAAAAGCACCAATACATTAATTACTCCATTTCAACTGTAGTAACAGCATAAGATTGTCCTTGATCCCATGGCATTTTCTGAGGTAAGTTTCCTGATGCTTAGGAAATTCATTAGCATAATGCCCCATTTCCCTACAATTGTAGCATTCAACATCGATAGCCTCTTTCTTTCCCTTGCAATCTCGAGCCTGGTGACCCTTTTATCCGCATTTATAACAAACTCCCATTCCTTTTATGAAAGTACCGGGTGATTCTTACAAAAATTATCGCATAATGGAAAATCCTTCTTTCCCTTTTCCCTTTATCTGTCTCTTTCTCCACCGTTCTATTCTTCTATTACTTTACTTTATTTTCATAAGATTTAGAGAATTCCTTTTCTGTCTTGATAGTACACGAGACTATATCTTCGTACGTTGAGAAAGTTTGTGATACTAAAGCTCAATGGAGAAATGGTTTTAACCCATCAAATAAATGATAAATCTTACTTATTGGGTTACGTATATAATCTGTATCATGTCTCGCTAACCTTGTAAAGTTGGCCTAATATTTTGCGACATTTTCATCCTCCTTCTACCTCAGACTCAAAAATTTCCTTTCCATATCTGCTCGATGGTCATGAGGAAAGTATTTTTCTAAGAAAAGCTCTTTGAACTCTCTCCATTCCATACTTGATACTTCTTCATCTTCCTTTGTGTTTTGAATCAGCGACCACCATTTATCGGCATCTCCAGTAAGGCGGTAAACTTCCATGACAACCTTCTCCCTTTTGCTACTCCCCGAGGTGTGGAATATTTTCTCTAAGGAGTTTATCCATTGCTCAGGTACTAATGGATTTGTACCCCTATTAAATGTTGGCCGTTTTTTTCCTCATGAAACGATCTAACATTGATCCTCCACGTTGCGGATTAGGGTGCTCCATACGAGTAAGGTTATTATTCATAACCTGAGTGAGTTGTCCCAGTATGGTAATAAGTTGACCATCATCAGTTGTATCTCCAGCTCCATAATAATTATCTTGAGAAAGAGTGAAATCCCTACACAGAGTGCGTGCATTGATATGATTTCCATTCCCCCCACTGGGCGCCATTTCTAAACAATGGCATAAACTAGATTTGTTTATGAATCAAAATAAATAATTCCATACTTCTAAAACACTTAAAATAAATTGAACAATTTATGGATATAATCCATAATCATAATTTTTTTCCTTTGAGGGTGTATATACTCATAAACCCTTCATAATGGTTTGTAAAAAAAATGAGAATTATCCTAAGCATATCCCCCGGGAGTGTGATAACCAAGAGTGCAACATGCCCCTTTGTCGTGCACCAGTATCTGGTCGAGTCTAGCTCAAAGCGGTGTTTTCGGGTTTTACCCCTAGGTACATATGTGCCAGAGCCGACTCACCCTGATCATATCCAGACATGGATGTATTTCTCGTAAAACTCATAAAATCTCTATAATAACAAAATTTTAATAAGTTCTTCTATACTAATCCTCAATGCCTATCTTTGGGCTATGTTATCTAATAATAGTTTATCTAAATCTAGCTTCCAAGGTTAGTACTAAACTTCCACTGATACCAACTGTAATGCCCCACCCTAGTTACCCAAAGTCGGTGCATTATTGCATAACATTGGCATGATCACAAAAGATTAAGTCTCGAAATACGGATTAGTTTAGTAGCCTTAGAAACACTAGATACATTCATAAGTCTTACATTACATCATAAAGTAAAAAAAACAAAAAAACGTTGTGTCTTCATATCCCCTAATACTATCCCTATAGGTCATTCATAATATACTTCATCACATCCTGGAAAAATTAAAACATTGAAAGGGGTGAGCTCAGATGCTCAGTAAGGATATAAATATAGCGGAAGCTTTCATAAATAAACATAAACATTTAAGTCAATGTATAACTAAAAAAAGCCTTTTAAACTTGAACTTAAGAATAATATGGAAAAAGTAAAATGAAATAGTGCCATTTACTTATTCACATTGATATTCTATTGGTCGAATAATCACATGCAATATCAATAACAACTTTCATAATGATGGAATGCATAATTCCATACTATCATAACCACGTAGCCAAAGCCTCGTGCGAAGACCAAATATAAGATTTTGTCAAGGCCTCGTGCCAAGACACTAGTTTGTCTCATGAGACCTGTTGATGAAATTTTTTTAGAAGATACTTACTTTTAAAATTTCTCAAATATACTCCAGTGTTTTTCTGAAAACATTATGCAAGCTTCTGAAAACCAAATAACTAATTCTGAGACTGATCGACTAACTACATGCCATGATGGGTCCACGCCCAATCCCTTCCTATCTACCATACTCGAGAGTCGGGTTGTCTAAAAACATTTTAAAACCTGCGTTAAATATGTATACATTTGCACTGTATTTTCATATATTTGAGAGAAATATCTCTCTCTTTTTTGAAATCATTTAAAAAAAGTTATGGCTTGTAGAGGAATCTTAAACTCAAATAATGGTGACGGCAGTGGAGAATTCGTTGTCACTGCATACGTAAGACAAACCATTCCTTTCATCGTTTAGTAAAAACTATTCATATAAAAAGATTCATTTTGAATAAAAGTAAAAGTCAAAGGGGTTTGTACACCTTATAAAAGAAAGTTGTGTATAAAACAAAATATGCCTCAATGAAAGGAGATTGAGACGAAGTCCCTTACAAAGATAAATTTTTTAAATAAACTAGATCTATTATGTGTATTCACTATAAGTACATAGAAATAAAGTACAAATACAATATAGGAAATAATAATATCATGACATAATTTGAAAGTAGGAGATTAACCCAAAGAACGAAAATTGGGTTAAGAAGTTCCCTTACCTCATGTCCGACTTGACTCGATCATTCTTTAATCTCCTGAATAATAAACTAGATGTAATTTCTATTTGCTTAAGAACCTTTTTCATGATCATTATTCTTTTTATATCATTTATTACCATTTTATGAACATTATGTAATTATTTAAGTTAACAACGGTCATTTTGTCGATCTTTGGTACTTGAGTCAAAAATAAACTTCTTATAATTACAAGTTGTTCATGTGGTGAAATATCCATTATATCCAGAATTATATTCATGATGTAGATATCATATTTATCATATATATCCATTAAAATCATGCATTTATAATATTACATAACATTTAGAGGTATGAAATGAAATGCACCATTCATTGAGATGGTAAGTCGTACGTACTCATGAACGCTAATTTCATTTCTATTTCATATTTAATGGAATGAAATTATAATTATATAAAGGTATACTATAATTACAGTGTAATATAATGTATAATACCATTTAATACATCATTTATACATCCCACATATGGCATTAACGATTCAAATCACTTTGAGGGGGCGGTAGTCCGCATTTCCTAAAATGAAATTATCGCATTTACCCATAATGGAAATCATAATGGTATAACATGAATGAAAAATAAAGAATCATAAGGAAAAAAACATAATATATATCATATATAAAAGTAGTTTCATCATAATGGCCACCATGAGAGGTGTTAAAAGGAGATTGAACAATCATTGTTTCGTGAGGCAGTAATTCGTCACCCACAGAAGCAGTATGTTCTTTAACCATTAGACGACGATGTGTGTAAGTGTAAATAAAATTATTCTCATAAAAACATCCAAATATATTTAGGATACTGGTATTGTTACAAAATAAAGTAATAAAATGATTTTAGGGGGTTGGAGAAGCAAAATAAAACAAAAAAACACAAGAGAAGACATTACCTTAAAATCAGGTAACTCTTTTTGATTTGAGCCAAAGGATTCCTTGGGAAGAATTCTGATCAAGTGAGGCTTCTAGGCGTAAAAGAGGGAATTTTAAGGAGTATTTGGGTAGATTTTGGCCGAACAAAATGGCTTGAAGGTGTGTATAAGGTGGTAGAGGTGGGGGCCTTTTATAAGAGGAGAGGAGGGGCACTCTTTGAAAGTAATGAAATATCACATTATTATGAAATAATTTTCGGATTATAAAGGTCCAACAATGAAATATTTCAAGGATAAGGTGATAAGGGTTCGAAATAGGCCAATCCAATAGGTTTTAGACAAGTGTATGCCTTAGATTTTACATTAGCTTTTCATTTTATTTAAATCCTTAATTAATGAGGTAATCGCTGCATCATCATGTTGTCAAATATAATTTAATTTATTTAAGGTCTACGAATTATAAAAAAAATATCCTTATGTATGAAATCTTTTTATATTTCCAATTAATATTTATATTAAAAAATATAGCATATATAACCCCATGTAATAAATGTTTTAGGAAAATAACACATGTTTGTGACAATTTTATTTTTACATTAAATAAAACGTTATTAATGGAATTTTCTTACCCAAGTGGATACATGGGGTCCCCTAGTTTACCCATGGATTTTATTGGTCGGCCATGACTCATAAAATAAGGGTAGGACAAGTGTAAGGGTATTTTAATATTTTTATAATATCATTTTTACCTTAAATTTCACTAATTACCTTTAATCGTGATTAATTAAACATAAAAGTTACTTTTCAGCAAAAATTATTTTAATCCCACTGAACCACATTTTACTTCCTAATGACAAACATGTATGTCGGATTTTTGAAAATCAAATCACAGAAGTGGTAATGTTTCATTTAAACGAAAAATTAGTTTTTTAACTACCACTTAGTGGTTTCACTATTCATCAAAAATTGAAGTTTTTTAGAACAATGCCAAAATTTCACCCTAAGCTATAATTGATATTCCGAATTCAAAAATGATTTCTATTTTACAAAATTCCAAACTTATAAGTTGAATTAATTAATTTTATATGTAATTCCCACTGTCACAACAAATAGCATGTTTTTAAGAAACAATATATATCAAAATATTGACAAATGTTTATGTCCAATTTCAAAGTTAAATTAATTCTAATGAACACAATCAGATAAAATTGTAAAAATGTATTATAATTATACTATAAAACCACCCAATAGTATAATTTATCACTATAAGTAATTTTGATTAAAAAAGTTTTTTTTAAGTATTTTTCACTTTTCAAAAAAAAATGGAAGTTCTCAAAAAAATACCAAAAATTAAACATAGGATAATTTTGATATTATAAATCCAAAAATGAAGTCCATTTTGAAATATAAAATATATATAATTTCAAAAAGTGGGTATTACTATTCATAATGGCTATTTTGATTGGTCGCGGTTTGTTAGAATCTCGAACTTGCATACAATGCAAGCTATTTGATTATTGAATGAGAAGCATATCACGGAAGCTTGGGGTGTTACATTTATATATCATATATATTCATTATATATAGAGAATATACATGTATTTATAATAGTACATAACCTATGGGGGTAAGAAATGAAATGCACCATTCATGGAGACGGTAAACCGTACGTACGCATGAACGCTAGTTTCATTTCTATTTATTATTTTAATGTAATAGGTATTTTATAATTCCAGTATAATATCATATATGATATTATTAACTCCATCCTTTATACATTCCACATATGGCATTAACGAGTCACATCACTTTGAGGGGGCGGTAGTCCTCACTTCCTCAAATGAGATCATCCTATTTACACACTATGGAAACCATAAAGGCTTGATATAATTGGGAAGTAAAGAAGCATAAGGAAATCATAAACATAATTTATATCATATATAAATAAATTTCCATCATAATGTCCACCATGAGAGGCGGTAGGAGAAAATCAAACAATCATCGTTTCGTGAGGTGTTAGTTTTCCATCCATAGAAACATTATGTTCTTCATCTATTAGATGGAGGTGTGTGTAAGTGTAGTTATAATCCTTCTCATAACAAAATCCAAGTATATTTAGGATACATTTTTTGTTACAAAATAGTGGATTAAAAAGAGTTTAGGGGTTGGAGAAGTAGAATAAACGAAAACAACATAAGAGAAACTATTGCCTTTAATTTGGGTAACTTCTTTTGTTTTGAACCAAAAGGACTTCTTTAAGTGCCTTATACCTAATGTAAGGCTTCTAGTGGGAGTATAGGGATGTAGGGACCTTAGTTGGTCAGAGTTTGGACGAGACAAAAGGATTTAGAGGTGTGAGGAATTGCATGCAAGTGGTCTACTTTTATAAGGGAGAGGAGGGGCTCTTTAGGAAAGTGTGAAAACATTATTTTATTATAAACATATCTTTGGTTTCAAGAGGTCCAAAACACATTATTGTCGCAGATAAGATGACTCATATTCGAAATAAAATCATCCAATAGGAATTGGACAGGTTTTGGATGATATTTTAATCATTATATTCTTATTTATTTAAATCATTTACTAATGAGGTAAATACTACATCATTATTGTGTCATAAATAATTGAATTTATTTGATGTCTAAATATTATAAAAAAATACCAACATGTATGAAATATTCTTATCTTTCCAATGAATATTTATAGTTGAAAAGATAATTTATATAGACCCTTATAAAAAATAATTACAAAAAAAAAATTTAATGCCAATTTTTTCTTTATATTAAATTAATTAATCTAACGTGTCATTATCTTTCATAAGTGGCACCATGGGGTCCCAAAATCGACCCAAGGATGCCCATGGTCGGCCATTACTCATCCAAAAAGGATTGGACAAGTGTTAAGGAAATTTTTAATTATTATAATATTATTTTAACCTTGAATTATGCTATTTACTTTTAACCGTGGTTAAAAAAGTAAAGTTTACTATTCACCAAAAATTATTTTTATCTAATTGAACCATATTTTACTCCATGATATTAACCATGTCTCTCAGATTTTCGAAATTCAACTCACAGAAACGGTAAAATTATGTTTTATGAACAATTGTAAAAGCTCCTAAGAGGTGGGTAAAAGACGGTGAAAAGTTCAAAACAATTTTTATAAATCTAAAATTATTATAAAATGACTCCAATTAATTTCATTGAACTTGTATAAGTATTATGTTGCTATTTTGACCTAAAATAAATTTAAATCAAATAAATTATTATTTAAATAAAATGTCGGTTTTAAACCGAAAACTCAGTGTTTTCACTATTCATCAAAAAATTGATGTTTTTCAGAAAAATACCAAAAATTAAGCCTAAGATTTATTTGATATTATGAATTCAAAAATGAAGTCTATTTTTACAAATTCAAAACATAGAAGTGGCATTAATAAATTTTAAAAGTAATTACCATTATCAAAACAAATAATGTGTTTTTAAGAAACAATAACTATCCAAAGATTGATACTTTTTTATGTCCAATTTCAAAGTGAAATTAATTCCAATGACCAAAATTTGATTAAATGGTAAAAATATATTCTAATTACACTTTAAAACCAATTAAAAAGATAATCTATCCATATAAATTATTGCGATGAAAAAAATTGTTTTTAATCAAAATATAGCGTGTTTTTACTATTCATTAAAATATGAAAGTTATCAGAATAATATGAAAAATTTATCAAATGTAAATTTTTATATCCTGATTACAAAGAAGAAATTGAACTTATATACCTGTAAAAAACAAGATTTAATGTGGGTGCTCCATCAAAAGGCGACAAAACTACATTTTTTAAAAAATACTTATTTTACTTGAAAAATTGATTTTGTTCTCATACCATGTTCTAGAAAATGTGTAAGAAGAATAATAATGTTATAAAATTCAAAATTTAGTTGATAATATTCATAACGGCTAGTCCATAATAATATTATTACAATATATTGTTGTTTAGTGAAACCAAGTATTTTGTACTACACACACTATCGAGGAAGGTCACGATTCCGTGTAATGCAATCCATGTCAGGGTTGCGTGCTGTGCAAGACTCTTTTGTTGTTGTGTATAAAAAAATCCAAACATATTTCATTTATACCTTGAATATATTTATATACACTCAATGTTGCATAAAAACCAACATGAAATTGTGTGTAACATGATCCAGGAATAGTGTTGCGTATACTGCAAGCTAATATGGTGTTGCGTATAGCGCAAGGTAATCTTAGTGTAGCATACAACACAAGTCATCAATGAAATTAAAAGAATATTTTTCATAAAATCTCAGGGTGTTACAGATCCCCTCTTATGAAAGACCTCATAGCGAGTGCATTTTCCAAACCACCTCCACCATCTTCTAGACATCCATGTACGTTGGCTTTATAATGTTAGTAACCACGTACTAGATGGAATTATAAAGCTACCACTCTAGACATCACACATGAGACTCCTTACCAAAAATATATCTATATAAATATGAAGGAGAACCTTGAACTTGATCCCCATATCTCATATTGACATCATCCTATGTTGGAGGGAGATCAATTACTACAACTTCTCAGACATCTTTGTTGAAGAAAGGAATTATTATTATAACTCCTTGAAATCGAACCATAAGACAATAGTCTCATTCCTTTTCCCAAGGTATAGTGTCCACCACTGATGCACAACTCCCCACATTTAGATCACTTTCAATGGAACCTAGTACGCCATCAGAGCCCAGATCTAGTTGAAGGTGATTTCAAGTTCCTCAAGATAGATATTTATCCCCATGACTGAAGTGATTCGATAGTACATTACCAATGTCTATGGTTGTAAAAAAAATTTCATCCTTTGCCACTAATAATCCTCCTTATCTTAATCAACCCTATATCGATTGAACATGGTACCTTACTAAGCCTACACTACCTGGACTACGCTTGAATGATGACTGAGTACCATATCTGATGTAAGGTAAACACGGAACTCATTAGCCCAAGTAGTACGATATTTTATATACGATTCATTTTAACTGATTATTTATTTCAAGTTCCCTAGAACAAAAAAAACATAAATGGAAAAAATAAATTATAATGAATTTAACATTCCTAGGGTTTCTACCCTGCAAATAGTTTAGCCTCAGTTTGTTGTTTGGTAGTCTCTGAGTCCTTTCCTTGGATAACGAGGGACCTAGAATCATGTGTCCAAGATGTTCATCCATGTCCTATGTCATGCATAGAGGTTCCCTGACACTGTTTTCCTATTAACCAATGCAATAACGACTATGAATAACTCTAAACTCTATCCTATCTCTCAACCATCAGATTCAACACCATTCTGTCACAACCCCTCCCCCCAAAGATTAACCTCTGGATATATAATTGGTGGAAGAGTGATAATGAGCCCCGAGTCCCTCAATTAGTAGGGCCTGGGGTGTTGACCATCCACATGGGTATAAAAATTACACAATATTGGAGTAATTAAAATTTTTGTAGAAACAATATTAGAGAGAAGATGTATTAACCACAAAACATCCGCAAAACATATATAAAAGAAAAACAAATTTCAACACACATGCATGATTAATGATATAACTACTAAAAATAAAAATAAAATCACCAAATAAGTACCATAAGAACAATGCTATGAAGTGACACAAAAATTGTCCCCATGTCCGAGCTAGTAAATTCTAGCACAATCCATGTAATTTTTTTTTGAAACTTGTAAAAAAAATTTCTATAAATAGTATGCACATATTATTATACTCATTATTAAGAAGGAAGTTATCTCCTACTAAGGTTGGAAATGGATACTATTTCCCCTTTGAGAAATCTGAATAAAATAGCACCTAACAAGAAATACTATCCAACCTAACCGTACCAAGGAATTATCACCTAATTATGATAGTCATGTAAAGAAATATAATAATCACATTGATGTTTGGGTACCACACACCACTTACAAAGGGATAAATAATAATACCAAAATGACAACCATCCTACCGCTCCCAAACACTTCCAAAATCCCCACATCACAACCTATCCACACACAACTAGGCCTCAGAGCTAGTCTTGCAACCTGGGAAAACAAATCTCACTACATCCCACCTGTAGAGACATGGGCCACAACTATACCACATCCCACCCACATACTCTTATGCCAAAACCATACCACATCCCACCTATAGACACTTTTTCTATAACCATACCTCATCCTAAAGACAACTAAAAAAACACATCGAATCTCATCCTATAGACAAATGAGAAATCACACCTCACCCGCATACACCTCGGACTCACAACCACACCACAACCATCCCTATGAGTATTGGGCTACCAAATCCTTCAATATGGAGTGTGGAAGATCCAATAACCATCCATCCATCCCCCTCCATGATATTGCAAAAATACATCCTCCCCCATGAAAATTGGGGTTTTTGGAATATAGTACTCAACTATGGTGGGGGTTTTATAGAAATCACAATGAAGTACAACTATATATATATAAGTTTAAAACACTCTGTACTACATATAGGTTTTCCAGAAAAAATCCATCCCAAAAAAACTCCTTTGTGGCTACCTATAAATACACAACTACATAAAAAGTCATAATTCAACTCATAACCCCATACAACTCATTTATAAAATTATATTTATTTGTTAAGAAATCAATTTATTCATTCCATCCAAACCAGGGAAGCTACCAAGATAAAAACATTACATGTCACGCCACATAAATGACAGAAAGGTTGATGATCAAAGCATAAAATTGCTCACTCCACATTTCATCTACACTTTAACCCCATGACAACTACTATCGTTATAGTTCATTAAATTTATTCCTCCCAATACACCATATCAACCATGAAAAATTAACTGCCAAATCAAAACAACTCCCATCAAGTCCCCTTATTGTGACCATCAGCAGCTTCGCAACACAAATAAACCACACCAACCAACACAAACAAAACACCACCCTATTGAAGTTTCACTATAAAAAACCTCCCATCCATTCCAAAATTAGTCAAACTTTCAACCTGAGAATTCATTACATGGTCAAGTTGATGCATCGTCTACATGTTCACCCATTCCGTCGACTAAACCAAACCACATTCCATAACACAACCACTTCATGACCCATATATCTTATTCACAAAACCATAACTATTGTAGACAACACCTCACCCCAAATGCCAAAGAACAACTAAATTCTATATTAAAAAAAGAATCCTATAATTTATTCTGATTATTAAATCTGGGGATTATCACAAAAAATGTATGTTATTGGGGCATCTGTTCATTAGACAAGTGTACATAATTAATATTTTCCATATTAAAGTGTTTCACAAGAGCTAAACAACATTAAACATGGTTATTGTTCAAGAAAGGACCACAAATGTCTATGATTTTCAATATGGTATTTAGCCTGTACAATCACTACATCACAAATAAGACCAAGTACATATAAATCATGTGAACACATCCCACGTCACTTTTCAAATAATTTTTAAATTTTTATATCTTTGTGTTAGGGTTTCTAAAATATGATACATAGAAAATTCAACTAGACCCCTCTCACATTATACACAATTAGAGAGGAAAATAAATGAGAAACCCAACCTATAAAAATCTGTCCATTTCGTAAGGGCACTGCATGTCGAAGAAGAAATCCCGCAAATGAGAACCGAACTGCAAAAAACATGGATCATCCTATTCGACACCAAATTATCCTAAAAAAGATTCCCAAAAAATCACCCCAAGACAATTTTAATTTCCACAGTAAATTCTAGGGTGGGGGAAGATCAAGAGAAAACTGATGGAAAGGGAGGCAAACATACTATATGTCCATAATGGATCACTTACGAACAACCACCATATTTAATTAACCATGGAGGGAGGAGTGGAACACAAAGGTCTCACCGAGGCACATAGGGTTTATATAGAATGAGAATAAAAGGTTATAAAGGATGAATGAAATATAGTTAGGATGAATTAAGACATAAAAAATAAAACTGGGTCGGGGGATTACCTTACTTGTAATCCCCTTTCATGAAATGAAACCCCTCAAGGACAACTTCCACTGGAATACCCACTAGCTCTCGAATTATTTTATTTTTTAAACCACAAATCACTTGATTCCATGAAACCATCCGAAATATCCATGAATCCAATATTAACATCTTGTAATCTAATTAAATTTTGTCTAAACCTCCCACTTCCAACCTCTTGTACTCAAACATCTCCAAACTCCCTAGGAATAATTATATCCTCTAAAATAATTAAAGTGATAGACCGTTAGGACACAGACCGTTACATTACCATAAATTGATTGTGTATCCACTTTTCTCATCCGAAATATAATTGAATGTCTCATAGTGGTTATCCACCATTCCCCAACCATGAATATGACTTTTCACACTACTAAAATGAATCTAAAATAAACATTTTTACCACCATAATACCCAAAATCATATATAAATCAAAAATAAATATTTCCCACCATAAATAAAGACCTAGAAAACACCTCTCCATTTAAATTACCATCATTGGATAGTTATAGTGTATTAATGTAAGTGAAAAACATGGGTTATTATTGATACATCAATAATTTTTTCTTTGATGTATTCCCATGAATGATACAGTTTTTCAAAATTACATATTACAAAAGAATAGCTCGACCATATTAAAATGTCATTTGGGGAAATCTAAAATGAACAAACTAATAAAAATTAACAATGTTATGGTGTTACACTATTTTATCCCAATTAATAACGTGTGAAGGTCCAGATATGTATTTTCATAATTGAGTGTTGTGAAGCACATCATGTGTGGCACTATAATGAGGCTGAGATTCCAACTAACAATCCCCAATCAATTATTCATGGTAACAAAAATATATTGAAATATAATAGTTTCAACACTAACTAATTCCCATACTACACCATAAACTTAATCACCCCACTATAAACACACAATCCACCAAAAAGATCTCAAAAGTGGGAGATTATTTTTATACGAATTTTCACAATTATAACATTTTACTATTAATTCCTAAATAAGCTGGGTCATTTCAATCATCACATGATCTGTAAGAACCCGGAGCTTCAGTTTCAGGTACATATCTCTTTTATGGGCTTTTTAAGGAAAAACAATGTTTATGGAAATTTTTGAAGTACACGCCATGTACTTTCTGAGTACATGCCTTGTACTCTTTTCTCGCCCGAAGATGTGTGATGGCCGTGTTCGGGCCACACAATCGGTGTGTAGGGGTGACGCGGAGGCCGATTTTGGCCGAGTACAGAAAAACCCACTACACTCCGTGTACATTAAATGTACACGATGTATACTTTTTTTATTTCATTAATAAAATCGGGGTCGCGCCTAATGATCATTAACGTCTTCTTCTCTGCCTAATTCTGTCCAGAGCATCTGAGGAGGCCGATTCTTCTCTGAGACACTGATCCGTCACTAGTTGTCCGAATCGAACTCTGTCGATTGCAGAAGATTTGCAGTGGTGAGTTCTTGGTTCTTCTTTGGCCTCGTTTCTTGATTCTTTCTCTCATGTGAGTTATCTGAGGTTGAAAATTTTAGAAGTTTTTGCAGATCTACTCTGTTCTAGTAAGATTCATGGACTGAGGTTCAAGTATATCGATATTTGAGGATCAAGGTATGTGTTTTTTTCCCTATGTTTATGTTCTTTGAGTTTTGGTTTCAAAAGTGCCGGATACCCATGTATCGGGTATCCCGGTTATAGGATTTTGATCCTATTGTTTATATTCCTGATATTTCTTGTTAGCTTATGTTTAATTTATGCTAATATATGCTTGGTTTCTTGATTCTAGATCACCCCATGGGTGTTTCTCCCCCTGTTAGGCTGTTTATCACCGTTTGGCACCATTTTCCTGTGAGGCGAACCCTTTTAAAACAGCTAGTTTACATGTTATAACTAATTGCATGAGTTCCCTTCTGTTTAGATGCTTTTGATGTATGGTAGCTATTATACAAGTAGTTGTTGAACTTACTTAGGGATGTTCAAAGTCGATTATGCACGAGTGGGCATCTCAGGGCTGTAAGAACCTGATGTAGGAGATCAAAGAGGGAATAGACGATTAAGTGCTTCCCTAGAGGGTCTGTTGGTTTTAGTTTCATACGCAGGACGTTCAGTAATAGGACTTTGTGCTTCCCAAGAGTGTTCTTAGTTTACCCACGCATCGAGTCCACATGAAGAATTATACGTAAGTGCTTCCTTAGAGAGTCTGTAGCTATTGTTGCAAGACCATAGGGGAATTGACGTGAGAGCTTCCCAGAGTGTATGTGCCTTGTTTGATTAATGGACTATAGGGGTCTTCTATTTGAGCCACCAAGAGAGTCAGTGTGAATATTTGATGGTTGGTTGTGACGAGCCCACCAAGCCAAAGAAAAATCTTGGGTTTTATACTGCTTGTGATTAGGTAGTCTTTTTAGATTCCTATTGTGTTACTCTCTTTACCTTGGCATAGAAGTCATTACTAGTTCTTCCTATTTGTTTAATTAAATGAATGTGAATGGTAATTGGTAGGATTATTTACTGGTGTACTCCTAGTTCATTACTGTATTTACTTGCCTTTAATTTTTCTATATCACTCACTAACAATAGGGCCCAAATCATGTGGTGGTTTCCTACTGGGATTAGTCTCACACCATATTTGGGTCCTTCTTTTTAGCCTAAACAGATTATATGGTTACATGTGTAAGTAGGGATTGTGGCCCTTCTACATCAGGTACTTGATTGCTGGTTGGAGCTGGAGAGCATGGGACCAGGCTTTGGTCCGCGATGCTGTTGGAGTTGCAATTTACATTTAGTATTTTGGTTTTAGTTGTATTTCAGCACATTGTTTTGTTTACTTCTTTCCATAGATACATGTACCATTCTGCAACATTATTATATCAGACATTGCTTATACTTTTAGTTCAGTTGTTTCATGCTATTTACTGATTCCGCTATGGATTATCTTTATTCTTCAACTGCATACCTTACCAAATGAGGGAATAGTTTCCTCATTGACTCAACAAGGCCCTCACTGCTAGTTTCTAGCCTCTGGAATTTGGCGAAACGTGCTTGAGGTTATGTGGCGAGATGGGTATGGGGCACCAATTTTGTGGCTACGGATTCGGGTCGTTACAAAGTGCTATCAGAGCATTTTTAATATTTTCTATTGCCTTACAGTTTTGAGACAATAGATAGGGATAGGAAGGAATTGGTAGTTAGTACTTAACTGTGCCTAGGAGTAATTAGCCAGTGTACAGGGAAAAGATATTTTACCCCGTAATTGCAATTTTCAGTTTTTGCAAGTGTTACAGTTTATTATATTTCACCGTTTGGTGATACACATGTTTTGTGCTATTACGGTTTATATTAATATGGTTCTATTTTTTTCAACCTGATGAGATGATGGTGTGCCATCTCATGCATCAAATAAGCACTGATTAGGAAATCACATTTCATGAATTTTACCATGCCATCTAGTGTGCATTAGAATATCATGCTGTTGTGTTAGGTTTCGTGATAAATTATGCATCTTTTTGTGATAGTTGCTATGATGGACATACTTTCTATGCTGTTTTACTTGATATATGCATTTTTGTGAAGCCAATATTTGATTCGCAAGGAGTATGGGCCCCCACGGATCAGAATTTGTCACATAGATGTTTGTTTTTTAGTGTTTCTGGAGTTCGGTACAGTTTCTGCGCTACTGCCCTGAAAAACCCAGAATACATGGTGTGTACTTTATCAATACACATCGTGTAGTTTAAAACCATGTTACTAATTGTTTCAACAAAAATACTGGGTGTCATAGAGTCTTCGGGGACACGCCGTGTACCTTAAGTACCCTCTGTGTGGTAGTCAACCATGTACCCGGCCGTGTTGCTAACAAAATGGGTTGGGGAAAATCATGTAGTACATGTCATGTGTTATAAGATCACGCCGTGTAGGATTATTCTAGGTAAGCGGACGTGTCATGAAGAACACAGGGCGGTGTTATCCATCCTTAGACACGTCGTGTTTGTTAGGAACATGCCGTGTAGGGGTCTACCATGTAGTCGGCCGTGTAACCTGCTAAACAGGCCATCGAGCCTGTCTAGTACACGCCGTGTGTTACAAGAACATGACATGTAGTTTTCTCCTAGGTATCTGGATGTTTCATGAACAACACGGGTCAGTGTGATCTATCCTTATACAAGCTGTGTTTGTTCAGAACACGCCATGTAGCCGGCTGTGTAACCTGCTACACGGGCCGCCGAAACCTATCTAGTTCACGTCGTGTCTTTAGTGCACATGCCGTATAGTTTAGGATTTTGTGGACCGTGTAGGTTAGCCATGTAAAGAGACTCGGGTAGGGGAGAAGAATTCAAGTACACGCCATGTTTTGGGACAACATGCTATGTAGTCTGTGATGTTACACGACCAGTGGTGGCAGAAGTACATACCCATGTAAATGGCTTTAACAAACACACCGTGTAGTTTAGATACACGCCGTGTAGTCCTATTTTGCAAACTTAACTATTTATCTCTCCTGTCCCTGTTTTCTACACTTTCTTTTTCTATCCTTGTTAATCCTAAATATGGAGTGTGCTTTTGATCTTTCAGGGCTACGACACCAAGATGTCCTCCCATTGCAAGTCAGGAACCAGGCGGTGACAGTACGCTTGATACGGTAGACCAGGGACTACCAGTAGTTCCTCTGATCATTCCGGACATGGAACCTGCAGTGAATCCAGACACTAGTGTCGTTTCATAGTTCAGAGAGGGTTTCATGAGGTTCATGTAGACCTTCTAGGGAGATCAGCATCCTTCCATGTCTATGGCAGAGCTGACGCGAGTCTTCCAGTAGCAGCATCCTCCCACTTTCACAGGGGATGGAGGACCTCAGGCTGCAGAGTCATGGCTATATACCATTCTTTCCATCTTCGAGCATCTGGAGACAACCCCAGACCGAAGGGTGAAGCTCACAACTTATATGTTGAGAGATTATACTAAGAGATGGTGGGATGTATTCTTGCAGGCATGGCAACAACAGACTATGGCATGGGACGAGTTCCAACATACATTCTATGACTACTTATATCTGGCGTCGTTGAGTACTGAATGATCCATAGAGTTCATGAACTTGCAGCAGGGTACTCTTTTGGTTATTTTGTATTCCTCCTACTTCACTGAGTTACAACATTTCACTCCCGTTCCGTGAAATGACGAGTTGTTTTTGGAAAGGAAGATTGAGGAAGGCCTCACACGAGAGATTATATCGCATGTGAACGTCTTCTAGTTGACTTATATTACCCTAATAGTCAACCAGGAGCTGATCACTGAAAGAAATATGAGAGATACTGGAGCTGTTGACCAGGGTGGTTCAGTATCCAAGACTGATTCATTGCATACTGACAGTAGGAAATGCCACCGAGAGTCTACTCTAGGTGACTCAAGGAAGCGAGGTAATTCTTCGGGAATATGATATCATCTATCTAGAAACCAGGTGGGTGCTATCAGTGTGGAAGGAGCGGGAATAGTAATCCTCAGTGCCCGAGAGATCTAGTGGAGTGTCGAGGTTGCGGCAAGATGGGTCATCTGTAGTGTTTTTTCAGGGTTCTTCTTCCTACAGCTAGTGAAGGAGGATCAGTTTCTACTCCTCGTAGAGGAGTCGGATTACCAGTTCCACATTAGATTGAGGGATGGAGTTCCTCGGGTTATTTAGGACAGGGTAGAGGTTGCAGACGCAGTGGTCAGGCTCAGGGAGGATCAGCTCAGGAATATCAGGCTGCTACATAGGGCCGCGGTACTGGCCAGACTATTGTAGTAGAGCATATTCATCGGGAGCAGGATCCTGGACCTTCCACAGTTCTAAGTACGATCTTAGTAGCCTCAGTTTTATCTGCTGCATTTTTCGATACTGGATCTTCTCATAGCTTTATTTCTATACACACTATGTAGAGCCTTAGACATACTGTCTTTACTTATAAGGATACATTGGCACTAGACACTCCTTTGGGATATAGAGCTACTAGTGTGCATCAGTGCAAGGAGTGCCCCCTTGAGGTTGGTGGGTGTAACTTCTTGTGGGATCTTTTGGTCCTTGAGATGAAGTGTTATGATGTCATTCTCCAAATGGACTGGCTAGTTTATTTTCAGGATTTTGTCGATTTCTGTCGCCGCACGGTGAGTTTCACGTCACCAGAGGGTGGATCCTTTATTCACAAGGGAGAATGGGATGTCTAGGAAAGCAGAGATAGACCAGAGAATCATGGGTTGGGCAGTGTTACAGCCCAGATTTATAGTTTATATCTGGATGATCAGGGAACTTCTCAGATGGACTTCCCTCTGGTAGTTGACAATTTTTCGGATGTATTTCCAGAAGACTATTCTTGTTTGCGTCCATGGAGTGAGGTAGACTTCATTATTGAGCTTGTTCTAGGAGAAGCACTGGTATCCATACCTCCTTATAGTATGGCTATGCCTGTTTTTCATGAACTCAAGAAGATGTTGGAGGAGTTGCAGGCGAAGGGTTTTATCCGACGCAGTACTTCCCCTTGGGGTTCACTTGTGTTCTTTGCGAAGAAGACGAATGGTACCTTACGACTTTGTGTGGACTATCGGAAGCTGAACCAGTTGTCGATCAAGAAACGATATCCTTTTCTGAGAATGGATGATCTTTTTGATCAACTTCGAGGAGCCATGGTGTTTTCGAAGATCGGCTTGAGATCTGACAATCATCAGTTGCAGGTCAGACCATCTGATATACCTCTCACAAATTTATAAAGTAGGTATGGTCTGTACGAGTATCTGGTTATTCCATTCGGTCTCACAAACATCCTTGCAGTTTTCATGGTGCTGATGAACAGAGTTTTCCATCCTTACATGGACTCTTTCATCGTTGTCTTTTGTGGATGATATCTTGGTGTACTCTCACACTCGATATGACCATGCTACCAATCTTGAGACCGTATTGAGTACACTGAAAGAGCATCAGTTATATGCTAATCTCTCAATGTTCAACTTATGGATGAACGAGATTCACTTCCTAGGCCAAGTCATCTCAGAGACATGAGTATCAGTAGACCCCGATAAGGTGAGAGCAGAAGTTACCTGGGAGCAGTCGAAGAATGTCTTCGAGGTACAGAGTTTCTTGGGACTAGTAGGTTACTAAAAATGGTTTATACAGGACTTCTCATGCTTATAAACATCATTGATGGTATTGACTAAGAAGGGTGTGAAGTAAACTTGGTTAGAAGGATGAGACTCAGCCTTCCAGGAGCTAAACGAGAGATTGACTTCAGCACCGATTCTAGTACTGCCAGAGCTGGGAAAGAGTTATATAGTTTTCTATGATGCATCTGGCATCGGTCTTGGAGCAGTTCTTATACAAGATAATCGTGTTTTTGCGTACGAATCTCGACAATTAAGGCCCCATGAGAAGAACTAACCTACGCACAACCTGGAGTTGGCTTCTGTTGATCATGCTTTTGCGTTGTTGTATACACTATCTCATGGGAGAGCATTTTGTGGTATATACTGACCACAAGAGCCTCAAGTATATTTTCACGCAGTGTGACCTGAATCTGAGACAACAGAGGTGGGTTGAGTACCTACAATATTTCGACTTCGAGCTTCCTTATACGCCTGGTCAAGGAAATGCTGTGGAAGATGCACTGAGCAAGCAGACTAAGATTCGGGAAGTTCAAGAGGCTAGCAGTGAGTGGCAGCTCATGGATCTATTCTCCGAGATGCATTTGGAGTGAACGACAGACTAGGATAGATAGTTCTTTCTTCTGTGGATGTTACCTCTACTCTTTTAGATCGAGCTCGAATGAGGAAGCTATCAGACCCAGAGGGCCTAGTCCTATGGGAGGGTGTGTCAGATGGAGACCCTACTTTGGGGTGGACAATGGGTGATGTTGAGGTGCTACATTTCCATGGCCGCATATGGGTTTCATCGGATATATTTGAGGAGATGAGGCGGGAGTTTCATGATTCAACTTGGGTAGTTTATCATGGTGTCATCAAGATGTACCGAGACTAACACCATCAATATTTTTTGCCAGGAATGAAGAAGGATGTGGCTAGTTTTGTTATGCGGTGTTCCACATATCAGCAGGTTAAGGCGGAGCATCATCAACCAGCAGGGATTTTACCGTAGTTACCTATTCCTGAGTGTAAATGTAATGATATCGTGATGGACTTCGTTACAGGGTAACCAATATCGCCTCGAGGAAATGATGCGGTTTGGGTTGTAGTGGAAAGGCTCTCGAAGGTTTCACACTTCTTTCCGATCAAGGAGAACTTCTGTGTTGATGATCTGGGACGACATTACATCCGATATATTGTACGTCTGCATGGAGTTCCACACTCCATTGTTTCGGAAAGGGATGTGCGTTTTACTTCGCACTTCTGGAAGGGGCTACAGAGGGCTTTGGGTACACATGTACTTTTGAGTACAAATACCATCCCCAGACAGATGGCTAGTCTGAGTGTACAATCCAGGTGCTTGAGGATATTCTCTGAGCTTTCATTCTGGACTTTAGTGGTACTTGGGAGAAGCATATCCCTATAGTGGAGTCCGCCTACGACAACAGTTTTCAAGAGACTATTCAGATGGCACCTTACGAGGCTTTGTACAGTAGGCCATTCCAATCAACATTATTCTAGATAGAGGCAGGAGAGGCAGCTTTTCTAGGACCTAGTCTTGGTCAGCAGACCTCAGAGCATATAGAGTTGATTCAGAAGAGGATGGTTACAGCACAGTCTCATCAGAAGTCTTATGCTGATCAGCAGAGACGACCATTGGAGTTCAAGGTTGGAGATCAGGTTTTCATATTCACTACCCCGAGGTTGGGACATAAGAGGATTAGGAGATAGGGGAAACACTCACAGATATACGTTGGGCCATTTGAGGTTCTGGAGAGATTCGCGCTGGTTGCTTACTAGTTGTAGTTACCTCAGAGGTACCAGGCTATGCATGACGTCTTCCATGTTTCACATCTTCGATGGTATTGCTCAGACCTGTGTCATGTTTTTCAACCCAAGGAGGTTGATCTGGAGCAGGATACATCTGTTGAGAAGCATCCTATCAGGATTGTCGATCGTAGTATAAAAGTTCTCCGTGGCTGGTCAGTTCCTCTAGAACCTGTGTTATGGCAGCACAGGCGAGTGCAGGACGAGACCTAGGAAAGGAAGGCCGATGTTCGATCGCAGTGGCCAGATTTGTTAGAGGATTCTTCTCCTACGCCTTATTAGGGAAATTTAGGGATGAATTTCTTTAATGGGGGATGTTTGTAAGAACCCGGATCTTCAATTTCAGGTACATATCTCGGTTATGGGCTTTTTAAGGAAAAACAATGTTTCTGGAAATTTTTGAAGTAAACGCCATGTACTTTTTGAGTACACACCGTGTACTATTTTCCCACTCGAATCCATGTGCTGGCCATGTTCGGGCCACACACACTGTCTAGGGGTGACGTAGAGGCCGATTTTGGTGGAGTACGGAAAAACCCACTACACACCGTGTACTTTAAAAGTACACGCAGTGTACTTTTTTTATTTCATTAATTGAACTGGGGTCACGCCTAATGATCATTAATGTCTTCTTCCCCTCCTAATTTCATCGAGAGCGTCCAAAGAAGCCGATTCTTCTCCGATCCACCGATCTGTCACCGGTTGTCCGAATAGAACTCCGTCAACTGAAAAAGAATCGCAACAGTGAGTTATTGGTTCTTCATTGGCCTCATTTCATGATTTTTTCTCTCGTGTGAGTTATCCGAGGTTGAACATTTTAGAAGTTTTTGGAAATCTACTCCGTTCTAGGAAAATTCATGGGCCGAGGTTCAAGTATATCGATCTTCGAGGATCGAGGTAGGTGGTTTGTTTCTCTACGTTGATGTTCATTGAGTTTTGGTTGCAAAAGTTCCAGATACCCATGTATCGGGTATCCCAGGTTTAGGTTTTGATTGTACTGCCCCGACCCCAGTTTCCCAGAGTCGGTGCATTATGTTAATACATAGGAATGATTACAAGGAATCGCGTCCCGAAAGACCGACCAGTTTACCAGTCTTGGAAACACGAGATACATTCATAACGTTTAAATTACATCATAAAATGAAAACTACAACAACATAGTCTCCATAGTCCACACTCATATCCCCACATACTATCCTATCATGTCATTCATAAATTACTTCTTCACATCCTAGGAAAAATAAAACATTGAAAGGGGTGAGCTCAAATGCCTAGTATGGATAACAATATAGCAGAATCATTCATAAGTAAGAATAAACATTTAAAGAAATGTATAACTAAAACAAAAACATTTTAAACTTGAACTTCCACATAATATGGCAGAAATAAAATGAAATAATACCATTTAATTATTCACATGGATATTCTACTAATTGAATAGTCACATGAAATATCAATAACCACTTTTATAATGATGGAATGCATAATGTCAGACTATCATAACCACATAGCCAAGGCCTCGTGCCAAGACTACAAATAAGATTTTGTCAAGGCCTTGTGCCAAGACACTAGTTTGTCTCATGAGACCTAATGATGCATTGAGGAGTTATAGTGGGCTCTACCCTTCACTTACTAAGTCCAATTCATTCCTCATATGAAAATGTCTAAACATCACATAAACATTCGTATTAAAATTAGTATACGAAATGTCAATACTTTACCCATAAACAATGAATGGTATAAAAATATCACATCCACAGTAAAACATATCACTAAACCTTCAACACAATATATAAGATTTATATCATGATAAATCAACTTCAAAACAAGTTTAAAAATCCATTAAAGGATTTTGACGTTGATGAAAATGATTTGTAAAACTCTTTGATAGAAATACACATTTTTCATGAAATCTTTTAAAAGTCACACAATTTGGAAAAGAGGTCATTAAAATAAATTTTCAATCAAAGTGTCCCATACAACTTTGAAACTTTTTAATGGAATTAAAATTTTAAACACCATCATGTCCATATAAATAAATCCTTAAAACCCATTTTGAAGACATGGACATTAATGAGAAAGATTTAGGAGAATAAATATTTAAAACATTTGAAATGATTTTTTAGTAAAAAATACCTTTAAAAATCCCTTTGAATAATCTTTCATAAAACATGGACATGGATAATAAATATTTCCCAGTAGATACTTATGTAAAAGCAACCTCAGATAATAAAGAGATTGTGAAATTAACCCTTACCAATTTGGTATCTTATGAAACATACCCCCCATGAAAGAGGTATCATACAATGAATATGTAAATACACATAAATTAAAGTGTATTACATAAAGAATACAATTATGGGCAGTAAATACACCACACAAAAGGTAATAGTGGTAATATAGCATGAATCTCACAAGAGTAAGGAGTGAGATGAAAACCCCTTACCTTGCATTTTCCTTTAGTCGAGGGTTTGTTTAGCCTCCTGTATAAAGACTATAGTATGTTATTAAATTATAACAAAACCATTTTAATATTTATGATATCATACATTATTCATTTATGACTTTATACTACCCATTTAATAATAATTTCCATGTTATAATAATAATTTGGGTAATAATCGCTTTCTTTATCGTATGTGTTTTAACTTGTTACTCTTGATTGAATCACTTAGATAATGATTTAAATAATTCCAGAATATAAAACATTATTTATTTATCATATATATTTATAATATAAAAATTTATAATAGAGGTATATATGAAATGGAAAACACCGTTTATGGAGACGGTAGTCCGTACGTACGCATAAACGTTGTTTCAATTTTCATATAGTATTGAACGAAAGTAAGTGAATAAGATATATGTAAATACATATATATATATATATATATTTATATATATCTAGTAGAATTATTATGTCTTATATTACATACTTATGAGTAATATATATTTTTTATAATCATCGATGAATGGTGAACTTGGAAATGAATCTTATCGCGTCGTGGAGACGGTAGTCCGTACGTATGCATGGGCGAAAATATCATTATTTTGATGTTAAAATAATATATAATTGGATTTTATATCATATATACATAATCCTTATCATGTTATATTTATTATTTACATGAATTACACATCATTATTATACCCATCCAAATAATATATATTGAATAACAATTACACCATGACGTGAAGATGGTAAGCCATACGTACGCACGTATGGTGACATATCATTCAAAGGATGGATAGAATAATGAATATGATTGTACCATATTTATAATAACTTAATAGTATATAGAAGTTAATGGATTTATTATTTTAGAATGGAAATAACAAATAAAGATGAAGTTTAAGACGAAAGGAACATGAAAAAGGGTGGTGAAAACTTACCTCTTCTTCGGGTTCTTCCTTTTGATTTGAACAAAATTTCTCCATAGGTTGGATTTCTGATCAAAATAAGACCTCTAGGTTGTAGTGATGTAATTTTAGAGAGTATTTGGGCAGGATTTGGCCGAACCAAAAGGCATTGAAGGTGTGAATTAATGAGAAGGGGGGGTTCCCTTTTATAAGAGTGGTGAGGGGAACCTTTGGAAAAGCTAGAAATATTATTTTATAATAAATTCATATTCAGTTTTTAATGGATCCAAACTGGATTATTTAAAATTTATGGTGGGGATAGGTCTAAAACCACTCATCCAATAGGATTTAGACAGGTTTGGGTTACTATATTATCCTTATCTTTAAGTATTTAACTCTTAGTTAATTAGTTTCAGTTTTACAATGTGTCATTGTATTTTTATATTATATAGTTAATAAACATTCTATATACCTCAAAGATACCCCAAGTGGTCCATTAATGATACACCTATCATGATATAAGTATCTTGGACAATCCTTATATTTTTAGGAATTTAATATCAATTAATAATATAATATTTGTTTTAAAAACACTTTTATATCAATTTTGACACTATTCAATAATTGATTTTTGTAAAAACCATAACAAAATGATTACTTAGAACAGTGTTAATTAAATCAATACTAACATGTCACATTAACCTAGAAAATTATTGTAATTCATAAAAAGTCTTAAATTATATTTATTTGGGTGTTTATAATATCAATTATTTTAATTTTTCACTATTATGGTAATTACAACATCAACATTGTGTCATAAATAAATTATATTATATAATGACTAAAAATTATAAATAAAATATCACAATTTATTAATTCTTTTTATATTTATAATGAATATTTATAATCTAAAATCCAACATATATAACCCTATGTAAAAATTGTTTTTCTAATAGATATATGCTTATGTCATTTTTGTATTTATATTAACTTAATTAATATAAAGTGTCATTATCACTTACAAGTGGCTCCATGGGGTCCCAAATCGACCCAAAGATGCCCATGGTCTGACATGTAACAACCAATAAGTTTAGAACACGTTTTAGTGTAATTTATTATTATTATAATATTATTTTTTTACCCTTATTTACCAGATTTACCCTTTAACCATGGTAAATAAAATATTTACCAAATTAATTATTCAAAATGTATAAAAATAAAAGATAACTATTTACACAATTTGGAAATCCTGATTCCAAATATGGAATCCATTTTTCAGAATTCAAAACACAGAAGTGGTAGAAATTAATTTAAAATTAATTCTCGTTGTTAAAACAAAAAGCGTGTTTTTAAGAGATAATAACTATCAAAAGATTGACACTTGTTTATGTCTGGTTTATATGTGAAATTATGTACAAGGACCAAAGTTGTATTAAATAGTAAAAATATATTCTAAATATACTTTAAAACCACTCATATTCATATATTATCACTAATAATTATTTTTATTAAAAAAGTTGTATTTAATTAAAATTTAGTAATTTTCACTATTCATCAAAATATGAAAGTTATCCGAAAAGTACAAAAATTTCACCCTAGGATAATTTCGAAATTCCAAATCCAAAGATGAAGTCCAATTTGAATGATAAAATGTATAAAATTTTAAAAAGTGGGTATTACTATTCATAACGGCTAGTTTGATTGGTTGTGGTGTGTTAGAACTCGATGCTGCGTACAACACACGATATTGCATTATTCAAAGGGAAGCGTACCGTGGAAGATTGGGGTGTTACATTCTCCCCTCCTTCAATAAATTGGTTCCTCACAATTTATACTCGGTATTGGAAACATGGGGTTGACATTTCAAAATATCTTAGTTGAAATCCCACATCGAAAAATGGATTAATGAGGCCTCTATTGAAAATAAAGATTGGTAAGTATGAAGGTTATCGAAAATAACACATACTAAGGTTCCATGTAAAAAAATATGGATATGGAAGAGAAATCTAACAATCAATATTTGAAGGATCATGGTAGAGAACATGGATATGAAAAGTCTAATAATCCCAAAGCCATAAATTTGGGATGATCTAAGGTACCATTTAGGACAACATTTTTGTTCTAAGTTACTTTTATAAATGTTGAGGAGTTTATTTATGATATTGGATAACATAATAATGAGATATTCTTAATTTATAATTATAGTTTTTATCCATTAATAAATTTCTACGCCAAACTCATCTTTCACCCCAAAACATAATACAACTCAAAAATACTCTATTTATCCTAATCGTATAGGGTTCCAAATATAATAAATTTATAATTCACAAATCAGACCTTTTAAAAAAAGAAACTACATTATAAAATCCAGAAACATCACGTGGTCCAGTGGTAGGAGATAAATCCCCATTGCACTATGGTTGTGGGTTCAATTCCTGCAGCTTTGTCCAACGCGATGGGTCGTCACAGGGTCTGCATGTTGTCCTTTTATAAAAATCGAAAAATAACATTTCAAACATAATCCCTTCCAACCTTTACACTTATCCAAAATAATCATGTGAACTCTCAGTCCAAAATTTATATGAATGGTTAACATAATATAGATTCTATTTACCCCGTAATAGCATGTGAATACCTTCATCATGTATTATTTTAAAACCCTGAAACATCATGAATTACCATAAAACCCTATTGATTACATTCATTCTCTCTTATTACTTATTGAATACTGGATATACTTCATCCATCCAAAAAATTTATAAACATCAACAATGATGGAATATAAAAATATTTAATCAGTTTCATGGCAATCAAGAATATCCAATATAATTTACCCAAATCAAACATATCTTATTCCAAAATCAGTTTCTCAATATTAGGACCATAATAAGGTTTATCTTTCCTTCATCCTAGTAATTTACAAAAAGATTAACTCTCTGTAGATTCACATTTCATAGTACCATAAAATCTCAAATCCTCAATGAAATAGTACTATAGTACAATCCTTATTTATTTTTAGTACATCATTGATACAACACTTAAATGAAATAATTACAAAATAACAAACATATTAACACTAGTCATTCCTCTTCATCTGTGGTAGTATCATAACATGGTTATTATCCAATAGAATCATTGGTGGCATAGTCTGATGACTATGACATCGGTTTTCATATTGTCCAAACTCTTTGTAGATGAAGCATTGTACCTTTGAAACCTTTTTCTTACCCTTTCCGTCACGTACATGGTGTCCTTTTTCTCCACACTTATAACATACTCCCATTCCCTTCAAGAATTTTCCAAGGTTATTCTTTCTACAGTTATCACATATTGGAAAATACTTCTTTACCATATTCCCTTTATCCGTTCTTCTCTCTACCATCCTTTCCTTCTCTGGATTCCCTTTCAAAGCCATAGGACTCTGATAATTCTTTACTTATCTTATCAACACATGATACAATTTCTTTATATGATGATAACACATGGGAGACTATTTTCCTTCTAAATTATGGCTTTAGACCATGAAATATTTGATCTTTCTAAATCTTTCGATCAAGCGTATTGCTGGGGTTCTCATTCTTTCTACTGGGCGCTATTTCTAAACAATGGCATACACTATATTAGTTTGTGAATAGAAATACCCAATCCCAAAATTGTAAAACACTTAACATAAATAAAACAGTTTATGGATATAATCCATAATCATAAAAATGTCTTTTTTGAGGAAGTATATACTCATAAACCCTTCATAATGGTTTGTAAAGAAAATGAGAATTATCCTAAGCATATCCACCGGGAGTGTCGTAACCAAGAGTGCAGTAAGGCCCGTTGTCGTGCACCAGTTCCCATTTGAGTCTAGCTCAATGCGGTGTTTTCGAGTTTAACCCCTAGGTACATCAGTTCCGGAGCCACCTCTACCTGCTCGTATCCAGACATTGATGTATTGCTCGAAAAACTCATAAAATCTCTACAATACCAAAATTCTAGGAAGTTCTTCTATATTAATCCTCAAAGTCCATCTTATGTCTATGTGATCTAATCAGATATTATCTAAATCTATCATCCAAAGATTGTACTAAACTTCCTCTGATACCAACTGTAATGCCCCGACCCCAGTTTCCTAGAGTCGGTGAATTATTTTAATACATCGGCATGATTACAAGGAATCACATACTGAAGGACGGATCTGTTTAGAAGACGTTGAAACACTAGATACATTCATAATGATTACATTACATTGTAAAATGGAAACTAAAACAACATAATCCTCATAGTCCACACTCATATCCCCACATACTATCTCAGTAGGTCATTCATAAATTACTTCTTCACATCCTGTGAAAAATAAAACATTGAAAGGGGTGAGCTCAAATGCCCACTAAGGATAACAATATAGCAGAAACATTCATAAATAAGAATAAACATTTAAGGCAATGTATAACTAAAACAAACGCCTTTTAAACTTGAACTTCCACATAATATGGACGAAATAAAATGAAATAATGCCATTTACTTATTCACATGGATATTATACTAATTGAATAGTCACATGCCATATCAATAACCACTTTTATAATGATGTATTGCATAATTCCAGACTATCATAACCACATATCCAAGGCCTCGTGCTAAGACTATAAATACGATTTTGTCAAGGCCTTGTTACAACACACTAAATTGTATCATGAGACCTACTGATGCATCAAGGATCTATAGAGGGCTCCACCTGTTTCTTACAAAGTCCAATGCATTCTTCATATGAAAAGTTATAAACATAACATAAACATTCATATTAAAATTAGCATAAAAATGTCAATACTTTACCATAAATAATGAACGGTATAAAAATCACACATCCGCAGTCAAACATATCACAAAACCTTCAACACAATACATAAGATTTGTATCATGATAAATCAACTTCAAAACATGTTTAAAAATCCATTAAAGTATTGTGATGTCGATGAAAATGATTTGTAAAACACTTCGAGAGAAATACCCCTTTTTCATGAAAACTTTTAAAAGTCACAAAATTTGGAAAAGAAGTAATTTAAATACATTTTTGAATCAAAGTGTCCCATACCACTTTGAATATTTTTAAAGGAATTAAATTTTTGTAAACATTCATGTCCATATAAATAAATCCTAAAAACCCATTTTGAAGAGATGGACATTAATGACAAATATTTAGAAGAATAAATATTTAAAACATATCAAATGATGCTTTAGTAAAAATTCCCTTAAAATAATCCCTTTGAAAACTCTTTCATAAAACATGGACATGGATAATAAATATGTCTCAGTAGATATTTACGTAAAAACAACCTCAGATAATAAAGAGATTGTGAAATTAACCCTTACCAATTTGGTAACTTATGAAACATACCCCCCATGAAAGAGGTATCATACAATGAATATGTAAATACACATAAATTAATGTTTATTACATGTAGAATACAAGTATGGGAAGTAAATACATCACGCAAAAGGTAATAGTGGTAATATGGCATGAATCTCACAGGAATAAGGAGTGAGATGAAAACCCCTTACCTTGCAATTTTTTTAGTCGAGGGTACGGTTAGCCTCTGGTATGAGGACTATAATATGTTATTAAATTATACCAGAACCATATTAATATTTATGATATCATACATTATTCATTTATGTCTTTATACTACCCATTTAATAATAATTTCCATGTTATATTAATAATTCGTGTAATAATCGCTTTCTTTATCGTATGTGTTTTAACTTGTTACTATTGATTGTATCACCTAGATCATGATTTAAATACATCCAAAATATAAACCATGATTTATTTATCATATATATTTAGAGTATAAAAATTTATAATAGACGTATATATGAAATGGAAAACACCATTTATGGAGACGGTAGTCCGTACGTACGCATAAACGTTGTTTCCGTTTACATATAGTATTGAACGAAAGTAAGTGAATAAGATATATGTAAGTAGATAAATAATTATATATATAAATATATATATCTATCCAATAGAATATTATGTCATATATTACATACTTATTAGAAATATATATTTTTTATAATCGTCGATGAATGGTGAACTTGGAAATGAATCTCATCGCGTCGTGGAGACGGTAGTCCATACGTACGCACGGGCGACAATATCATTATTTTGATATTAAAATAATATATAATTGGATGGTATATCATATAGAAAAAATCTTTATCATGTTATATTTATTATTTTCATTAATTACGCATCATTATTATACCAATCCAAATAATATATATTGAATAACAATTACACCACGACGTGGAGATGGTAAGCCGTACGTACGCACGTATGGTGACATGTCATTCAAAGGATGGATAGAATACTGAATATGATTGTACCATATTTATAATAACATCAATGTAAATAGAATATATTGGAGTTATTATTTTAGAATGGAAATAATAATGAATGAAGAAGTTAAAGATGAAAGGAACTGGAAAATGTGTGGTTAAAAAATTACCTCTTCTTCAGGTTCTTCTTTTTGATTTGATCAAAATGGCTCAATAGGTTGCCTTTCTAATCAAACTAAGGCCTCTAGGTTGTAGTGAGGGAAGTTGAGAGAGTATTTAGGCAGGGGTTGGCTGAACCAAAAGGCTTTGAAGGTGTGAATTAATGAGAAGGTGGAGTTCCCTTTTATAAGAGGGGTGAGGGGTACCTTTGGAAAAGCTAGAAATATTATTTTATAATACATTTATATTCGGTTTATAATGGCTCAAAAGTGGATTATTTAACTGTTATGGTGAGGATAGGTCTAAAAAAACTCATCCAATAGTATTTAGACAGGTTTGGGTTACTATATTAACCTTATCTTTATGTATTAACTCTTAGTTATATAGTTTCACTTTTACAATGTCTCTTTGTATTTTTATATTATATGGTTAATAAAAATACTATATACCTCCAAGCTACCCCCAAGTGGTCCATTAATGATAAAAAATCATGATATAAGTCTCTTGGAATATCCTTATATTTTTAAGAATTTAATATCAATTAATAATATAATATTTGTTTTAAAAACTCTTTTATGTCAATTTTGACACTATTCTATAAATGATTTTTTTCAAATCATAACAGAATGATTACTTCAAAAAGAGTTAATTAAATCAATCCTAACATGTTATATTGAGATATAAAATTATTTTAATTCACAAAAAGTCTCAAATTATATTTATTTGGGTGTTTATAATATCAATTAGTTTAATTATTCACTATTATTGTAATTACTGCATCATCATTGTGTCATAAATAAATTATATTATTTTATGTCTAAAAATTATAAATAAAATATAAATATGTAGTAAATAATTTTATATTTGTTATTAATATTTATAATCTAAAATCCAACATATATAACCCTATGTAAATTTTTTTTTCTTAATAGATATATGCTTATGTCATTTTTGTATTTATTTTAGCTTAATTAATATAAAGTGTCATTATCACTTACAAGTGGCTCCATGAGGTCCAAAAATCGACCCAAATATGACCATGGTCGGAAATTTATCATCCAATAATGATAAGACACTTTTTAGGGTAATTTATTATTATTATAATATTATTTGTTTACATTTATTTACCGGATTTACCCTTTAACCATGGTAAATAAAATATTCACCGAAGTAATTATTCAAAATGACTAAAAATAAAAGTTACCTATTTACATAATTTGGACATCCTGATTCCAAATATGGAATCCATTTATCGAAATTCAAAACACAGAAGTGGCAGAAATTAATTTAAAATTAATTCCCATTGTTAAAACAAAAAGCTTGTTTTTAAGAGATAATAACTATCAAAAGATTGACACTTGTTTATCTCTGGTTTAGATGCGAAATTTTGTCCAATGACCAAAGTTGTATTAAATAGTAAAAATATATACTAAATATAATTTAAAACCACTAAAATTCATAATTTATCACTATTAATTATTTTGATTAAAAAAAGTTGTTTTTAATTAAAATTTAGTAATTTTCACTATTCATCAAAATATGAAATATATCTGAAAAGTACCAAAATTTTAGCCTAGGATAATTTCAATATTCCGAATCCAAAAATGAATTCCATTTTTAATGATAAAATGTACAAAATATTAAAAAGTGGGTATTACTATTGATAACGACTAGTTTGATTGGTTGTGGTGTGTTAGAAGTCGATGTTGCGTACAACACACGCTATTGCATTATTCAAAGGGAAGGGTATTGTGGAAGCTTGGGGTGTTACATTGATCCTATTGTTTATTTTCCCAAGATATCATGTTAGATTATGTTTAATTTTTGATAATATATTCTTGGTTACTTGATTGAGGATCACCCCGCGGGTGTTTCTCCCCCTGTTAGGCTGTTTATCACCGTTTGGCACTGTTTTCCTGTGAGGAAAACCCTATTGCAACTGCTAGGTTACATGTTATAACTGATGGCATGTGCTGCCAGCTGTTTAGATGCTTTTGATGCATGGTAGCTATTAGCCAAGTAGTTTTTTAACATACTTAGGGCTGCTTATAGTCGATTACGCACGACAGGACTGCTCAGGGCTGTGAGAACCTGGTGCAGGAGATCAAAGAGGGAATAGACAATTAAGTTCTTCCCTGGAGGTTCTGTTGGTGTTAGTTTCGTACGTAGGAACTACAGGAATATGAATTTTTGATTCCTAATTGTGTTTTTAGTTTTCCCACGCATCGAGACCACATGAGGAATTAGACGTAAGTTCTTCCTCAGAGGGTATGTAGCTATCATTGCAAGACCATAAAGGAATTGACGTGCGAGATTCCCAGAGTGGATGTACCTTGTTTGATTACTGGACAATAGGGGTCGGCTAGTTGAGCCACCTAAAGAGTCAGTGTGAATTTTTGATGGTTGGTTGTGATGAGCCCACCAGGCCAAAGAACAAGCTTTGGTTTTATACTCCTAGTGTTTAGGTAATCGTTTTAGATGAAGTTGTGTTACTAGATTTACCTTGTAATAGAAGGATTTACTAGTTCTTCCTGGTTTTTTAATTAAATGAATGTTAATGATAATTGGTAGGATTATATACTGGTGTACTCGTAGTTCATTACTGTATTTATTTACCTTTTCTTTTGCAATATCATTCACTGACAGTAGGGAACAAATATTACGATGGTTGTCTACTGGGATTAGTCTCACACCCTGTCTGGGTCCTGCTTTTCTGCCCAAACAGATTATATGGTTGCAGGTGTAGGTAGGGATTGTGTCCCTACTACCTCAAGTACTTGATTGCTGGTTGGAGCTAGAGAGCGGGGGACCAGGATTTGGTCTGTGATGCTGCTGGAGTTTCTGTTTACATTTAGTATTTTGGTTTTAGTTATATTTCAGCACATTTTTTTATTTACTGCTTTCCGTAGATACGTGTACCATTCTGCATCATTATTTTATCAGAAATTTCTTCTACTTTTAATTCAGTTGTTGAATTCTATTTACTTCTTCCGTTATTGATTATCGTTATTCTTCCACTACATACCTTACCAAATGAGGGCATAGTTTCCCCACTGACTCACCAAGGCCCTCGCAGCTAGTCGGAAGCCTCTAGTGTTTGGGGAAACGCGCTTTAGGTTATGTGGTGAACCGGGTATGGGGCAGTTTTTGTGTGGATCTGGATTCGGGTCATTACATGATCCATACTTGTTCCCACTGTGGAATCTTCTCCCCCTTCCACTGAACATAATAGATAATGCTGTATCCTCCCATGGGAGATCTCAAAGGGAACCATCCCAACATTACTATGATGAATATTTTTGTAGGAAAACCCTAAAAAAGTTTTCAATCCACCCAGGAATGATGATAATTCATAACACATGTTATTATAATGTTCTCCAAAGTATGGATGGTTCAATCTAAATAAAAATGCATATAAGGATGATAAAAAGTATTGAACTTCATTTTTCAATCAATTTCCAACATTAATGGCATCTAATATATACATGTGAACCCATGATCTTGGCCTAAAATAATCAATCCTAGTACACTGTGAATTTTGAAAATTTGTTGTGTATATATATTTGATAACTCCTCAACCATATTTATTAATATTATTGATATGATATAAGATTATTTTTTAGTCTATCAATGATTATCCATATGGAATAGTTAGTTTCTCCTTAATTTATAAAAACTCTAAAAAATAATTTAATATTTTTTCTAAGTTACAATATATAATAGGCAATGGTCACAACATAAGCACTATATTTTTAGGGATCATATTTTTCAAGTGATATGTGATATATTTTTTGAAATGATAAATCAAATACCTATAATAACTAGTGACCAAAATTTTCATTTCATATCTTTAAATATCATATCAGCTCTAGGATGTACTACAAAAATAGAATTTCGATTTTCATTTATAATTTACTCTCGCGTTGATGAATAATCAATATTTTTTTTGAAAAAAACATCACATGTATTGATTTTGGACCATCTATCTTGGGTATCCAAATGATTTAATGAATATAACAACGATATAAATTAAGATTCCACTACATTTTCCTCTTATAACATATCTAAAAAAGTATGTTGAATAATAATACATTACTACACCATCTTCTCAATAAATTTTGTAATATCAAATTATATTTATACAAATAAACTCATGTGTTACCACTAAACTCTAACATTAATAAAAATTTCATTATGTTTTTTAAAGAAGTGGAAATCCATTTTTATTGAATCATAAAATGTGATTGGAACATCAAAGATAGAAACAGTAGTTCAAACAATAGATCAATACCTCAATCATAGGGTCCCAAGATTTTATCAAATCATGTCAGTGATCCTTTTTAATTTATCCCACAAGTCCCCAAAATACATTCAGCGTCCATGACTATGTCCTCAACCTCTATTGGGAAGACACCCTAAATCTTGCGCTTCCTGGAGAAAAGTTTCAATGTATGTGTCTTAGTCTGAGACTTCTGAAGCATCATTATTCCTTTCCACTATTTCATCCCTTCCACCTCACATCCCACGACTTCTAGCTTGTCTTCCATGCTTCCAAGAAGTAGATTTCTGCTAATATTCATCCAATTCATCATAAAAAAACGGGGTGTTGAGATTTCATCTAAGGAGTGCATTGTTCTGCCTACTGCTTAGTTGGTTGCTGCATTAGGGAGGACTTTTTTCATGGTGCACCACTGTATGCATCTTTGGGGTGTCTTCAATACCCATTTCTTCTTATGGATGTATCACTATATTCCCTTGTTCCTTGAAAGATCATAACATAGAAGGTGTGTTTCCACTTGCTTTATCATCCACACGCAGTGTGGGTTCAATAGTTGAATGTTCCGCATGAGGGAAATGAATCTCCATCTGTAAATTACTATCAAGGGTAGGTGTAGTCAAAGGGGAATTTGGATACACAAGATCTCTTACAAATGCATTGTTCACATCTTTGTGGGAGCCAATATCATAGGAGTTGATGATGATCCTGCCTCATTTGATAAAGAAACATTATTTAAAACATTTCATTATGTTATATTTATCTTAAATTTCAAATCACCATATTCTATTTTCCTTTTTTAAATTCTATATTCAGGTAAAACATTTTAAAATTATATATCCATAATTTCTAGACCAAATTATGATCTTGCTTTAAAATATAAAACTTACATATTTATGAATTTTATACACACTTATCATTTCACGAAACATATAATAGTGATTTGATTCTCAATAATCAAAAACCACTATGATATTATCTTTGTGCATTGAGTAATTAATTTCATGAAATATAATCCCTGATGAGATATATATCAACATATTTAACCTACATAAAACATCTCAGATTCTGATGGATGAGGAATAATAATAAATGGCATTTCTATCACTTAGATAAGGAAATATAAAAGGGACGTCATCGAAAACCAAGTATTCGATCCCCAAAATAACTTTAACCTTATATGTTCATGACAATGGGATGATATTTCATGATCTATGTTTTTATTGGTGATGCTATGCATGGGAAATCATGACAGAAGAATTGATAATACTCATATAATTCATGGTAAACTATATCAATCAAAGGCATTGATTCATTATTTTCTAAAATACCATCATGATAAAAAATTTGGATTTTTCCCCTTAAATATTACGGATATAAAATCCCTAATTAACACGACCTCCTATGTCTCAAATAAAAACATGGTTCATGTTTTATAGTAATGATTATATTGTAATATGGGAAAAGTAATATCAAAATATCACTCATGATCTTTCCATTATCATGAACACATATGTATTTCATCAATAAATAAAATGAAAATAAAATTTAGGTATAAATTATATTTTTGATTCATGAATTCCAAAATAAATTGAAGTATTGGTTTGATCAAATGAAATAACCAAGTAATCATATGTTTCGTACCTACTTCAAATATATATATATTTTTCATATCCTCTCCCATTACCATTATTGATATTTATCCTTAAGGTATTTATTTAAAACCAAATAGAACTAATTTATTTATTGAATAGGTTATCAGTTCCAGGTTATATGTATTTTTTATAGGGTAACATGATTATAATTTCTATAATAAAAAACATAAGGACAATTAAATGTTATATTTCTTCTCAAAAAGAGAGCATGCCACCAAAGGTGAGGTATCTAGTCTTATAAAACTATTTTTTCCTAAATACAACAACTAACATTTATCATTATATTTCTTTTTTTCTTTCATCTTATATTAAGGTGGAGATATGGGACAAGTACATGGAATCTAATCATTGACAAATGACACCTTACACTCTGGCGGTAGTTGAGAGAAATTATCTACAAGAATATTTCTATTTGAATTGAAAATATCAAGAAAAATTACATGAAAATTCAAATAAATTATTCTTAATACAAATTTATCTAACTAGCCTGAGATACCACTAACACTGATCAGCATTGGTAAAACTACCCTACTATTCACTTTTCTCTCATGTTTTAATATAAGAGTCCCCCTAATAAAGTATAGAATCACACCTTCAAACCATAATAGTTATTATGAGAATTTTTAATAAAAAATAAATACATTTTTATAAGGATATCATACATTTCATTCCATGTATGGTAATGTATCTTTTGAATTAGACAATACTTGTGATGATAATTCATGATGGATATTTGATTTCCTATCTATCCTACTCTATTATATGTGTTGGAATTTGAATGACATGTGAAATCATTTTAACCTCTAATATCAAATGACCAAATACCCAAACTATAGTACATTAAGAAGGTCATATTCTATAAAGTAATATAGAATTGATTGTATAATTGTGAAAGAAGGTACATATGTTTTTTGATATCCCTACCTCTCCCTATGTTGAATCCTACTTAAAAAAAACAAGTGACCATGAGTATTGTTAGATGAGGGCATACAACATGATAAGATAGTGTATGAAATGACTCATGAGTAGTCATATATTAAAACATTACAAATCACATGTACTACCATGGAACATACAGGTAAGTCTTCCTAACATATAAATGGAATAACTATGTCACATTAAATTCTTTAACCATAGATTACGAATGAGGATTCAATAAATATCATTATAGGTGTAAAATATTTCAAAACCAAAAATCATTTCGAGGATACTATGATCAATCCCTCTTCAACTGATCTAATAACCATTAGTAACAACATAGTTTTGGTACATACCTTTGGCCTATAAATGAATGTATCATTATATCGACACCAAATATAAATCCCATACCTTGAGAAGATCGATGATTTATTTTATTCTAACACTAATCAAACCAAATTTTTTATTTATAAAAGTTGAAATACCCCCACCTAGGGGATTCCATAAAACATCTATCTCCACCGTAACTTTTCTACACCATATAATTATATTAACTAACAAAGAAGATTACTAAAAATGAATAATTGTATGCTCATATTCTCAATTAAAAAGTATATCATTTAATTAGTTATTAGTAATTATCTCTTGTGGAAATATATCCAGTGGAATTAACTTAGAGTGATATACCATGACCATAATATCACACCACAACAAATAAAGGAACACATTTGTCCTTGATACATCGAATATAGAATATTATATGTATCCTTTAATTAGTTATTAGTAATTATCTCTGAAATATTTTTCTTTGAAATTTATTCTGCTGTAAAAAATAATTTTTCTTCTAAACACCATGAACAATCTATTCATTTCCTATCCTTTCATGAAAATATGATGTATTATAAAATTATTATCCTTGAACTATGATAACTATCTAAAATGAAATCAATAAGAAGCTACATAATGATAATTATTTATCTCGACCAAACCTACAAACTAGTGACACATGGTTTACTTTAAATTAGTCGAATATAACATCTTATAATATATAATGTGACACAAATTATCATATCTAGAAGACTTATACAAATAAATAATAATACTCGAACCATTTATAACATCCTAACCAAACCCATAACCCCTAAAGCATGACCATGTCAAGTTTGAATGATACTAGACCTTAACTATGTCCCCCTGATCATAAAAGTATGAATATAAATTATTAGAGTTTAGAAAAATCCATTTGGGGATGTTCCAGCATCATAAAAATATCAACCATTCATGTTGATATTTTATCAAAATTTTCAAATGAGAATATATATTTAGAGCATTATGAACCTATGGAGAAGAAAAAACTAAACATTAAAAAACTATTTGGGATTATATAGGTGCATTAAAAAACACTATAAAAAAATACGTTAGTTATAAAAACCAACTAGGGCATAAGGATCCATATCTCAAAGGCATGGTTAATAAGGATTAAAAACATAAATACCCAAAACTAACTTATGAAAAACTCCTCCATTCATCCTAAAAAATCCATGAGTCACCCCATTATAGAATAATCCTCTTATATATCTCACAATCTGGCCCAATATAGCCCAATTCGTGACTACCCCATATTCACCTCCAATAACGCACAGACTAGGGGCCAACACTGAGTAGGCATATCACTCACATTGGATTCATTAGACTAATGTATCTACACAAACAAACATACATAAATACATAATCACATACAATGATTAAGTGTAAAACAACTAATAACCATGAATGGATATATCTAAAATCGCATTGTTAGAGTATGTGAACATGTAAAAGAAAGAAAGGGTCTGAATGCATTCGCACTATAAGTAACTGAATGAAATTCCATCAATTGAAATGGGCAAAAACTACTATAAATGTAACCATAATAATACAACTTATTCTATCACGATCACTAACATCTACTTTTTTATGGTCTCTGAAGGACTTCATCAAGTGGCCATCCATCTTCATAAGACATGAAACATGTGAGTTAATCCCATGTGGGTGTGAGTATAATTGAACCCTGTAAGAGACCCTGAAATAACGTGTCATATAAAATCAATAATAACAATATTCTCATCACATGTACATGTCAATGGTATATAAAAAATTGAGATATACCCATAGTAGACACATGGTCTCATGTTATGGTTATAAACATAAATCTATCATCGGATTCATGCTAAAAGTATCAATATAACACTCATGTGGGAGTATACAATCCAAAATTTAGATTTCATTAATTGAAACCATATGAGATTTCTTTATCGTTAGGTAAAACCATTAGAAGTACATACTGGATGTTTTAATATGATTCTAGATAGATGGTGAATATAACGAAGTCCATGGTGTATACTAAAAACCTAAAATGGATTAACCCTTTAAGTATGTAATTGATTCCGGTGTTTTTTTGGTCATGAAAATTATGAGAAAACCAGTATGGGAAAATTATGATGATACGAGATCTCTTTGTAGGAATCACTGAAGGATTCTTAAAACTCTATCCAAGAGTGATTTTCTATAGAGAGGATCACCATCCTATGTATAAGAAATGACTAGATACTAACCCTTTGGGAAATGGTCAAAGGAATAGAACCTAATTAAACATTTCCAAGATGAATAGAATAAGGGATATAAGATAAATTTGAATAAGTACACCACATATACCATCAACATGGCGTCCTACCCATGTAATAAGACACCAGATCATGTCTGTCTCTATGTAAATGGTGTGTTATCGGCCTCACATTGCATGTGAAACCACATAGTCTCTTGGGTGTGTTTACATGTACATGCTGAGCAATCCAACTTGGTGTACACAACATGTGGCATAGACCACAAAGTATTTAACACCACCAACCTCATGAGATTGTATAGTTATTACACATAGAGATGACCGGAAATGGTTACATGTCATGTCATCGAGTCACAAATTTTATGATACATATCTTTGTTCTAATACCCAAGAACCGTATAGGGGTTTCCCACAGGACGTGTAATTCCAGATTACACGTCGTGCAACCTGAGATCTTTTTTTATAACACCAGACATGGTTCTCAAATTTTTATATACTCCACTAACCTCATATTTGACCATGAATTACAATGATAATAAAGGGAAATGTCTCGATTATAATTTCTATCACTGATTATAGAAATCAACAACCATATTGTACAAAAAAAACACTTCCATTGAATCTCCCAGTAGCAGGATATCATAAACCCAATTAAGAACACTAATTTGTTACTGATCTATCATTATTGATTTATATAATAATCATTACAAACTTAGATATATTTTATCAATAAATTTCTCCAAGAAACAGGTGCACAATGATTGATTACCTGGTATTCATAAAACCATGAAGCAATGGAATTTCCCACAATTAACAAAGAATAAGGGAATAAATAGTCAAAACACATACATGTGGGGAATACCTCATCCAATGTTTGTACCAGAAAAAATTCATTTTCATTATAATTGGGAATGAAGAGATATAACATAATCGAAAAGATTTCACCGATCTAAGATAACATCTTTTCCATACCCACAATACATTGAATCCATGAATTAATTTTCAAGTAAACTGATTCATTTCATCATAGGAATTAACCAACAAGGATAAATACAAATAATACAATTTCTTTTCATAATATTAATTAATCACTAGTGAATAATTAATCCACATCATGGATTTTTTAAACATCCTAGAATTATGATGCACACTAATCAATAATCCATGATCTGATTGTTGTTTGTTTAAGAATGATCATATAATTCTTTGACACTAATATTCATTTATATATTGATTAACCTGATATTTTTTCAAAGTATAATTTTTAAGGACCAATCTATGTCACAAAAATTTAATTAAAAAAATTGTGTTAATTCAAATTATTTATTTAAACCACAACCTAAAATCACTCCCAACCCGATCATTCAATGTTCTCCAAGGTTATGTAAGGCCTAGAGTAAAACCAATAGTATTAAATCAATGCCTGAATTATATTTTTGGTTTGAACATACATTTAGAATTTATTCATATTTTTCAAGAAAACTAGGTGCACATCCAATTACTATATTTAATATATTTATAAAATTATTCTTAGGCTCACTGGGGCTTCGAATCATAGGACCCCTCAACAGATGGACTTGAAAGTATTTCTAGATATCTATCTAGAAATTACATGGAAAGAATAACGTTAAATTCAATATATCATATGTAATTATGTGCTAATAATAAAAAAAACTACAGAAAGAGATGTGGGTATTGAGAATGTATATGGGTATCCAGATCCTAGGTAGTCTCCTTAATATTTATATGCTACAGCTAACCATAAACTAATAGTTTCTCTCAACAATAGAGGATACTCTAATACTTATTCTCAATCAATACTAGGTACTTAGTAATGGTATACTTATCCTCAATAACTAGCTCAACCATGTTGATATCATGCTATGGGTCATGCAGATAACTTTTCATCTGTGACATGTGAAATACATCATATACCCAATCTAACTGTGGGGGTAGATCCATGTGTTACACCACTAAACCAACTATAAATAGTATCTTGAAGGGTCTAATGAATCTTAAAGATATCTTGATACCCCCGTAAACTCTATGAAAACCACATAGATGTGAGACACTCAAGAACACCCATCCTCCCTCATCAAAATAAAAATGTCTATCTATTCATTATTTAAAGGACTTATGATATCTCAATAAAGTAATCATCAAATTATGGATAATATAAAACTACCTTTTCATACCTCAGACCAACTCAGGGGTCATAAATTCTGAATCTCCCTAGTCTACCAAACATATTTATGACCTATAGTGTCATTCGTAAAAGGCCTCTAATGGTGCCATACTGATAGTAAGATGGAGGTGGTTGTTTAATGAAAACGAAACCAATGTTAGGTGATACACCCATCAATGGGAAATGACTAACATAAAATCCTATAACATGTCCTCTATAACCTGGATTTTTAGCTTATTCGAGATATAAGTCTCGGGGTAAAATTATGTAATTAAATCCCAATGATTCCAAAAGGAATCCTAAAATCCTATACATAAAAATTATGTAAAGTAAGAATCAAAAACTAATTTTTTTTTTCAAAGGAACTCCAGGGAGACATATTATAACCTACACATACAAGCTTCCTAAAAACTCAGCTAAAACCATCTGTTAAATATCTAGGATGTTGGATAAAATTGTGAGATGGTATATGATAACCTAGATATAAGCGTGCTCCCAAGAGTTATGTGGTAACACCTTCATGAAGTACATTTATATCCTATCCCACATACACTTTTGAACCTCTATGGATTGATCTAAACACATTGTAACCTGGTGCTCAACCTTCACTTACTGACAAGTATGTCATCAATAGACAAACTCTAAAACACACCACTACACGGTTTCCAAAATAATTTCTAAAAAATGTTCAATTACCTATTTTCACACTTGGATGTAATGATAAGGGTGAATAATGATTATCCATCAGCACCACCTCTTTCAATGAAACTCATACCATCAGCATACTCTAAAAATAACAACATGCTTACCACCATAATATAATCTATCAAGAGAATGTCCCTTTGTTATCTGAGTGCGAGGGTCTCACAGTTAGTATTCCCATGTTGTGCCTCCCTATTTCAATGAAAATACAGAGTGGGTTACAACCATAAAGTAGTGGTAAAAAGATTCATCCTCGTACAAAAAATATAACTTTAAGGAGGCTAACTACTTCTAATCCTCACTTTGTAGCTATGAATAAGATCTCATATCAAGAGAAGATGATACTAAGTTCTCCTTACTATGAGTGTAAAAAATATCAAAGTCAAACCCCTAAAGGATCTCTAGAAATCACCGATGTCTCATGTTAAAATCATTATGAGTGAAGATATACTTGGGACTATTTTTGTTAGAAAAGACTATAATTCCCTCACGCACAAGGTAGTGTAATTGTATCTTCAGTCTGAAGACTACCACTGCTAGCTCAAGATTGTGAGTCATATAGTTCGACTAATGTGGTATCCACTAACATAAACCACGGGTAATCACTACCTGAATCTATATCCAAACACAACCACACCCATTCCGTGATGGAATTAATAACACTACATACTCGACACCCTCCTCAAGAAAGCTCAATATAGTAGTGATCATCAATATTTACCTCAACTCCTTGAAAAAATAAAGAAACCTCCCCATCCACATGAAAGGATTACCCTTTTGAATCATTTCTATAATGGTAGATGCCATCTTAGAGAAATCAGACACAAATATGTAGTAGTTTCATAAAAAACCTCGTATTCTCCAAACATCTATCATGGTCTTGTGTACCTCCATAGATAACACTACCAAAAACATTCCGGGTATATTTTTTTACTATCCTATGAGATAACATGTCATAGAATGTGGAACTCTTGATTATTGAACTAAAAATTCATGACAATCTCATAAAATAGTGGTCTCTATGTATTTCCAGGATATTCCTCATTCGTCTTTCCACCTCCCCCCTAAATGTAGAGCTCTCTAGGATCTCATTAATGAAGACTACCACAAACAGGTCCAAGAAAATATGGAATATCCAATCATGAGTCCCATGAAAGAACATAGAGATTTATTCATGCCTAAAAACATTTCCAAGTTAAACTAGTGAATGTAACAACATTAGAAAGCCATATTCATTATATCCTAAACTTATAATTGATACTATTGATAGCCTGACATGAGGTCAATTATTGAGAAAATCATCTATGTCTCAACTGAAAGAATATTTAATTGATTCTTGGGAGTGGATAATATTTTTTTGAGTTCATCTAGATTAGGTGATGGTAATCCACAAAAAACCTCAATCTCCTATATTTCTTCTTAGAGAATAATACCAGTCTACCTAGGGTAAGACGGATTATCTTACAAATTTGTTCCCCTATGTGTCCTCTAACTACACCCTCATCTTTTGACCCTATTCAGGAGTCGTCTGGTAATGTGGAATAGATATAGGGTCCATCATAGGATATAGTTCAATTCAAACATATATCTCTTGGTGTGGAAGGAATATTAAAATATACCCATGAAATATGTCCTTTTACTCCTCCATCACTATAGGAAACTAAAAACACATATAATCTTCTATATGAATGGTCATTCAATCCAAAATGTGTGTATTATATGACACCTTAATATTCATGTGTACATCCTACACTCAATGGTATTTATTTTTACCCAAAACGAAAATCATTGTCCCATAAATGTGGAAACACATCATCCTCCTACCAAAAATTCTATATGGGAATGAATTATAGATAACCAGTCGACCCATAATACTACATCATAAGGTCTCATAACTCCTATAAATAGACCACTAAATAATATATCACCACAAAGTGTCATGTAACATTATTGGTAGAATTGTTTAATCACTCATAATGCTCATGTAGGAGTATCCAAGTGCATTGTAACACCCCAAGATTCTATGGTACGCTTCTCTTTGAATAATGAAATAGCGTGTGTTATACCCAACATCGAGTTCTAACACACACCACAACCAATCAAACTAGTCGTTATGAATAGTATTACCTAATTTTTATCATTTTATAAATTTTATCTCTCAAAATGGACTTCATTTTATGATTTGGAATATCGAATTTAGCCTAAGGTGAAATTTTGGTACTTTTCAGACAACTTTAATATTTTGATGAATAGTGAAAATTGCTAAATTTTAATTAAAAACAACTTTTTTAATAAAAATAATTAATAGTGATAAATTATGAATTTGAGTGGTTTTAAAGTATATTTATAATATAATTTTACTATTTAATACAATGTTGGTCAGTAGACATAATTTCACAATTAAACCAAACATAAACAAGCATCAATCTTTTGATAGTTATTATATCTTAAAAACACGCTTTTTTGTTTTGACAGCGGAAATTAATTTTAAATTAATTTCTGCCAATTCTGTGTTTTGAATTTGGAAAAATAGATTCCATATTTGGAATCAGGATGTCCAAATTTTGTAAATAGGTAACTTTTATTTTTATACATTTTGAATAATTACTTCGGAAAATATTTTATTTAACGTTGTTAAAGGGTAAACCCGGTAAATAAGGGTTAAACAATATAATAATAATAATAAATTACCCTAAAACGTTTCCTAACCTTATTGGTGGATACATGTCCGACCATGGTCATATTTGGGTCTATTTTGGGCCCCCATGGATCCACTTGTAGGTGATAGGGACACTTTATTTTAATTATGTTAAAATAAATACAAAAATGACAAAAGCATATATCTTTTAGAAAAACAATTTTTAAATAGGGTTATATATGTTTTATTTTATACTATAAATATTAATTAGAAATATAAAAATATTTCCTACATGAGTGTATTTTATTTATAATTTTTAGACATTATATAATTTAATTTATGTATGACACAATGGTTATACAGTAATTACCTAATTAATGAAAAATTAAAATAATTGATATTATAAATACCGAAATAAATGTAATTTGAGACTTTTTATAAATAAAAATAATTTTCTAGGATAATATGACATGTTAGGGTTGATTTAATTAACTTTTGTCGAAGTAATCATTCTATTATAATTTTTAAAAAATTTAATTATTGAATAGTGTCAAAATTGACATAAAAGAGTTTTTAAAAAATATATTATATTATTAATTGATATTAATTTCCTAAAAATATATGGTTTGGAAAAGAGACTTATATCATTATATTTGTATCATTAATGGATCACTTTGGGGTCTCTTGGATGTAAATAGTATGTTTATTAACCATATAATATAAAAATACAAAGAAACATTGTAAAAGTGAAACAAATTTACTAAGAGTTAATACTTAAATATAAGGTTAATATAATGAACCATACCTATATAAATTATATTCGTTGAAAGGATTTATACCCCTCCCCACCTTAATCTTTAAATATTCCACTTTGGAGCCATTAGAAACCGAATATGAATTTATTATAAAATAATATTTCTAGTTTTTCCAAAGGTTCCCCTCACCACTCTTATAAAAGGGCACTCCTCCTTCTTATTAATTAAAACCTTAAAAGTCTTTTGGTTCGGCCAAACCCTTCCCAAATAATCTATAAAATTCACTCACTTCATCCTAGAGTCATTCCTTTAGTCAGAAAGCCAACATGAGGAGTACTTTTGATCAAATCAAAAGAAAGAACCCGAAGAAGAGAGAATGATTTCACCACCGTTTTTCAAGTTCCTTTCTTCTACCACTTCATCTTTCTTTGTTATTACCATTATAAAATAATAACTCCAGTATATTATATATACTTTTATGTTATTATAAACATTTTACAACCATATTTCAGTATTCTATCTATCCTTTTAATGACATGTCACCATACGTGCGTACGTACTGCTTACCGTCTCCGCGTCGTGGTGTAATTGTTATTCAAAACATTATTAATTGGATGGGTATAATAATGATGTGTAATTCATGTATATAATAAATATAACATGATAATTATTCTGTATATATGATATAACATCCAATTAAATATTATTTTAATATCAAAAGAATGATATTGTCGCTCGTGCGTATGTATGGACTACCGTCTCCACGAATGCGATGAGATTAATTCTCCATCGTATCCATTCAAGTATAATTATCATTTGAAGATTAATAATAATGTTTAAGGACTTAATATCATTATGCATATGAATAAGATACAACCTATCCATAACAAGCATGTCTTACATAACAATACATATAGAAGAAAATGAGTATGTTAACACCCGAAACGACAATAATATTAAGATATTATTAACAAAGCAATGTTAAAAGATCATATATGATATCATATTAATGTAGATGATTATTTTATAATTTAATAACAATTATTTCACCATTATACAAGAGGTTAACCTACCCCCAACCATGGAAAAGTACAAGGTAAGGGTTTATTTTGCAATCTCTTCATTATCTAAGGTTGTTTATACATAATAATCTACTGGGATATCTTTATCAACGAAATCCATGTTTCTTAAAAATGTATTTCAATTTTTTTTAATATTTACAAGAATATGGGTTAAAGTCATTTATACCCTTTTTGACTTTTATAAGTGGTTTATAAAGGAATATTTCCATCAATTTCCAAACAAGGTCCTTTTTAACCTTTTCGATATAATTAAGGTAAGAATGTTTTCTTTAACTTATACGGTGGGTGCGGCTATTTTCCGCCATTATAAAATCTTCAAAGCTTCTCTTACAATAATATATGAAAATTTTCAAGGTAAATGTTTTATTTTATAATTATGTGACTTTTAAATGATTTCAAAAAAGGGATATTTCTCTCAAATAGTTCTGATTTCATCTATGTCAACATCCTTTGATGTATTTTAAGCTTATTTGAAGTTTATTTATTATGATACAAACTTATATATTGTATTTAAGGTTTTGTGATATGTTTGACTATGGATGTGTTATTTTTATACCATTCATGGTTTATGGATGAAGTATTTACATTTCGTATGCTAGTTTTAATACGAATGTTTATGTTATGTTTAAACCATTTCATATGAGAATGAATTGGACTTAATATGTGATGGGTGGAGCCCGCTATAGCTCCTTGATGCATCGGTAGGTCTCATGAGGAAAACTAGAGTCTTGGCACAAGGCCTTTCCAAAATCTTATTTGTAGTCTCGGCACGAGGCCTTGGCTATGTGGTTCTGATAGTCTGGTATTATGCATTCCATCATTATGAATGTGGTTATTGATATTGCATGTGATTATTCGATTAGTAGAATATCCATGGGAATAAGTAAACGGAATTATTTCATTTTATTTTTGCCATACTATGTTGAAATTCAAGTATACAAGTATTTTGTTTTAGTTATACATTGCCTTAAATGTTTATTATTATTTATGAAAGTTTCCACTATATTGTTATCCTTACTGGACATTTGAGCTCACCCCTTTTCTATGTTTTATTTTTCCCAGGATGTGAAGAAGTAAATTATGAATGACCTGTAGAGATAGTATGAGGGGACAAGAGTGTGGACTATGGAGGCTATGTTTTTTTAGTTTTTATTTTATGTTGTAATGTAAAACATTATGAATATAGCTAGTGTTTCCAAGGATACTATACTAATCAGTCATTCGAGACTTGATCTTTCTTGTGATCATGCCAATGTTATGTAATAATGCACCGAGTCTGGGTATCTATAGTCAAGGCGTTACAGTTGGTATCAGAGAAAGTTTAGTACAAACCTTGAAAGCAAGATTTAGATAAACTCTGATTATAGCACATAGATTTAATATGGAATTTGAGGATTAGTATAGAAGAACTTACTAGAATTTTGGTATTGTAGAGATTTTGTGGGTTTTCTGAGCAATACATCCCTGTCTGGATACGATCAGGTAGAGGCGGCTCTGGGACAGAAGTACCTAGGGGTAAAACCCGAAAACACCACTTTGAGCTGGACTCGAACGGGAACTGGTGCACGACAACGGGCCGTTATTCACTCTTGGTTACGACACTCCCGGAGGATATGCTTAGGATAACTATCAATTTCATTACAAATCATTATGAAGGGTTTATAAGTATATACTTCCTCAATGAAAACATTTTTATGATTATGGATTATATCCATAAATATTTCAATTTATGTTAAGTGTTTTATAAGTATGGAAATATGTATTTTGACTCATAAACTTATATAGTTTATGCCATTGTTTAGAAATGGCTCATAGTGGACGAAATGGAAACCGTATCAATGAAAAAACTCCATGTAGGGAATTCCCTCCTTCTTAAGATAATTATAGTGGAGATGGTGATGCAACTGGTGCCGATCAGCTAATCCCCATTCTAGGACAACTCACTCAGGTTATGAAGAAAAACCTTACCCGTATGGAGCACCCTGATCCGCAGCGTAGAGGATCATGGTTAGATTGCCTCTTGAGGCAACAACCACCAATGTTCAATGGGGGTAAAAATCCCTTAGTAGGTGAGCAATGGATAAATTCCCTAGAAAAAACATTTCAGGAATTGGGGAGTAGTGAAAGGGAAAAAGTTATCATGGCAGTTTACCGCCTCACTCGAGATGATGATCAATGGTGGTCATTGATTCAAGACATGAAGAAAGAAGATGAAGTATCAAATATGGAATGGAGGGAGTTCAAAGTCAGTTTTTAGAAAAATACTTTCTTTGTGACCATCAAGAAGATATGGAACAAAAATTTCTAAGTCTGAGACAAAAGGAGGATGAGAATGTCGCAAAGTATGAGGCTAACTTTACAAGGATTGTAAGGTATGCAGGAGATTATAAACGTAACCCAAGAAGTAAGATTGATCGTTTATTTGATTGGTTAAAACCATTTCTCCATCAAGCATTAGTCTCACAATCCTTCTCGTCATATGAAGACATTGTCTCATGTGCTATCAAGATAGAGAATGAATTCCCTAAGTCATATGACTTTAAAGCAAGGCAAGAGAAGAAGAGATCTGCTGATCAATCTGGGAATGGAAATAAATGGAAGAAGGGAAAAGTTTAATATCCATCCTGTAGTAAATGTGGGAAGAAATACCCCTGTACTTTCTTAAAAGGAATGGGAGTCTGTTACAAGTGTGGTGAAAAAGGCCACCAAGCTCGTGATTGCAAGGGGATGAAGGAAAGTACTGATGTCCAATGCTACAATTGCAGGGAGATGTGAAATTATGAAAATGAATGTCTTAAGAGTTAGGGGAAATTACTTTAGAAAAGGTCAAGGGTTCAAGGCCACACTTATGCTATCAAAACTGCTGAGGTAGAAGCTCCGAAAGACGCGGTGGCAGGTAATTTAATGGTTTCCTCAGGTTTAGCAAATGCATTATTTGATTCTGGATCATCGCATTGCTTCATATCTTCCCAGTTTGCTAAGAAAATTAGATATTTCCAATTTTATTTAGCAAGGGAGTTGTCAGTTAAAACTCCTAAGGGAAGTATCATTGCAACAATGTTTTGTGAATCAGTCCCCATTAGAGCACATAAATGTTCTTTATCCACTGATCTAATTGTCATAACTATGATTTAGTTTTATATAATCCTTAGTATGGATTGGATTTCGGACCATGATGCGATTACTTATTGTATGAAGAAGGAGGTTACGATTTTTGATGATGATGATAAGGAAGACCTTATCATTAGAGAAGAATTGTCACCACCTAATTCTTATATAGATCCACCCCCAGTAGCTCAACTAAATTCAATTATTGGGGAGGAAGAGAATGAAATGAGTATAGGTGAGGAGAGGAATATTCAAATAGATGATGTACCTGTTCTGAATGAATATATAGATGTGTTTCCGGAAGAATTACCTGGACATCCTCCAAAATGAGAAGTTGAGTTTTCCATTGATATAATTCATGGATCAAGACTTATATTAAAGACCCCTTATAGAATTTCCACTGTATAATTAGTTGAACTAAGGAATCAACTAGCGGAATTGAGTAATAAGGGATTTATTTTCCCTAGTGTTTCTCCATGGGGAGACCCTGCTCTTTTTGTTAAAAAGAAAGATTGATCTCTAAGGTTATGTATCGACTACGGAGAGATCAATGCTATAAGAATAAAGAACAATTGTCCCCTACCTCGCATTGATGATTTATATGACCAACTGCATGGAGCTCAATACTTTTCAAAGATTGACCTTAGATCTGTATACCATCAGTTGTGTGTGAAGAAGGAAGGCATTCCGAAGACAGCATTTCGAACAAGGTACGTGAATTACGAGTTTACAGTAATGCCTTTTGGATTGACTAATTCACCCTCTGTTTTTATTGGTCGAATGAACAGTGTTTTGAAGGAATATCTTGATAACTTTATAGTTGTATTTATTGATGATATCTTGGTACACTCCAAAATCTATGAAGATCATGAAAATCACTTGCGCATTATCTTGATGACTCTGAGAATACATGAATTATATGGGAGGATTAGCAAGTGTGAATTCTGGATTCAGGAGATTTCCTTTCTTGGCCATATTGTCTCTAAGGATGGAATTTCCGTTGATCCTTATAAGACCAAGGCAATCCAATAATGGCCTACACCGACGAGTATAACTGAGGTATGTAGTTTTATTGGTTTGGCAGGTTATTATCGACGTTTCGTCCAGAATTTTTTCTGGTTGGAAAACCCATTAACAAAGCTCACATGTAAATGGGTTAAATTTGTTTGGACAAAAGAGTGTAAATAATGTTTCGAAGAACTGAATAGAAGATTAGTCAATGATCCTATACTAACTCTACCATCGGGGAATGATGGGTTCGTTATTTATAGTGATTAATCGAAGAAAGGACTTGGTTTTGTCCTTATGTAGAACGATAGGGTTATTGCCTATGCATCACGACAGTTGAAAATTTATGAAAAAAACTCTCCTACACATGATATCAAGTTAGCAGTTGTGATCTTTGCTTTGAAGATATGGAGGCACTACCTCTATGGTAAAAATGTGACATTTATACTGATCACAAGTGTTTGAAGTATATTTTCTCACAAAAAGAACTCAACATGAGGCAAAGGAGATGGCTTGAATTACTCAAGGATTATGATTGTATGATACACTACCACCCAGGGAAAACAAACAAGGTGGAAGATTCTTTGAGAAGAAAAGATAATGGAGTATTGAAATATATGAGAATTGATAGCGATCCAATTTTCATGGATCTAGTGAAGATGAACATGTGAATAACCAGGGATGGTGAAACATCAATGCTTTTTCAAATGGTTGCAAACCCATCTTTACTAGAAAGGATTAAGTGTTCTCAGACCGATGATGAAAAATTTCAAAATAAGATTAAAGGCGTGAAGGATGAGAGATTGAGAGACTTTGTGTATGAAGATGTAATTTTGAAATTTGGGAGGAGACTTTGTGTTACCGATATACCTGATCTAAAAATGGAATTGCTGGATGATTCTCATAGTTCCAATTTCTCTATACACCATGGGAGCACCAAAATGTATAGAGATTTGAAGGAACATTTTTGGTGGGACAACATGAAGAGGGAGATTGATGATTTTGTGTCAAAATGTATGGTTTGTCAACAAGTGAAAGATGAAAGGCAATAGCCTGGAGGAGTCATGCAACCTCTTCCCATACCAGAGTAAAAATGAGACAATATTACAATGGAGTTTTTCATGGGGCTACCAAATACTTTTAGACGGAAAGATGCAATATGGGTTATTGTTGATCATCTTACCAGGTCAGCACATTTTCCTTATATAAGAGAATATCTACCCCAGGAACGTCTAGCAAGACTATATATTAATGATGTTGTGAGACTTCATTTAGTACCCCTATCGATTGTTTCTGATCGTGATCCCCGTTTTACTTCAAGATTCTAGAAATGTCTTTAGAAAGCCTTGGATACTAAACTTCATTTGAGCACTGCCTACCACCCTTAAATAGATGGACAATCAGAATGAACTATTCAAACCTTAGAAGACATGTTCAGATCCTGCTCACTTGACATTCAGGGTATGTGGGACCAATATATACCTCTGGTAGAATTTTCATATAATAATAGCTTCCATTCGAGTAGTCAAATGGCACCATATGAAGCGTTATATGGAAAGAGATGTCACACAACAACATGTTGGGATGAAGTTGGTGAAATAAAACATGTAGGCCCATAACTGGTGGAGGAAATGATGGAAAAGGATAAGGTAATCCAAAAACATATCAATGTAGCTCAAAGTAGGCAGAAGAGCTATGCTGATAATCGAAGGAAGGATTTGGAATTTCAAGTCGGTGATCATGTTTTCCTGAAGGTATATCCATGGAAGGGAGTCATACATTTTTGTAAGAAAGATAAATTGAGTCCCAGGTACATCAGACCTTTTGAAATTCTAGAACGAATTGGGGTTGTAGCTTACCGTTTGGCAATGCCTCCAAGTCTTTCCAAAGTTCACGATGTGTTCCACGTATCTATGTTGAGGAAATACATGCCTGACCCAATGCATGTACTCACCTATGAGGAATTAGAACTGGAACCCAATCTATCTTATTGCGAAGAGCCTGTCAAGATTCTTGATACGAGAGAACAAGTACTAAGAAACCGGACAACTCGTCTGGTAAAAGTTTTGTGTAGAAACCATATGATGGAAGAGGCAACGTGGGAACCCGAGGAACTTATAATGAATAACCACCCATGTCCTTTCATGCGGTAGTATTCTAGAAATTTCAAGGATGAAATTATTTGAAGGAGGAGAGAATGTAACACCCCAAGAATCTACGGTACGCTTCTCTTTGAATAATGCAATAGCGTGTGTTGTACGCATCATCGAGTTCTAACACACACCACAACCAATCAAACTAACTGTTATGAATAGTAATACCTACTTTATAAAATTTTATAAATTTTATCTCTCAAAATGGACTTCATTTTTGGATTCATAATATCGAATTTAGCCTAAGGTGAAATTTTTGTACTTTCCGGATAACTTTAATATTATGTTGAATAGTAAAAATTACTAAATTATAATTAAAAACAACTTTTTTAATCAAAATAATTAATAGTGATAAATTATGAATTTGAGTGGTTTTAATATTTAGAATATATTTTTACCATTTAATACAATGTTGGTCATTGGACATAATTTCACAATTAAACTGAACATAAACAAGTATCAATCTTTTGATAGTTATTATATCTTAAAAACACGCTTTTTGTTTTGACAACGGGAATTAATTTTAAATTAATTTCTGCCACTTCTGTGTTTTAAATTTGGAAAAATGGATTACATATTTGTAATTAGGATGTCCAAATTTTGTAAATTGGTAACTTTTATTTTTATACATTTTGAATAATTACTTCGGAAAATATTTTATTTACCATGGCTAAAGGGTAAATTCGGTAAATAAGGGTTAAAAAAATAATATTATAATAAAACTAAATTACCCTAAAACGTGTCCTAACCTTCTTGGTGGATACATGTCCGACCATGGACATCTTTGGGTTGATTTTGGGACCCCGTGGATCCACATGTAGGTGATAGGGACACTTTATTTTACTTATCATAAAATAAATACAAAAATGACAAAAGCATATATCTTTTAGAAAAACAATTTTTACATAGGGTTATATATGTTACATTTTAGCCTATAAATATTCATTAGAAAGCCAATAATATTTCCTACATAATGGTATATTATCTATAATTTTTAGACATTATATAAGTTATTTTATTTTTTACACAATGGTGATGCAGTAATTACGTAATTAATGAAAAATTAGAATAATTGATATTATAAATACCCAAATAAATGTAATTTGGGACTTTTTATAAATAAAATTAATTTTATAGGATAATATGATATGTTAGGATTTATTTAAGTAACATTTTTAGAAGTAATAATTATTTTATGAGTTTTAAAAAAATAAATTATTGAATAGTGTCAAAATTGACATAAAAGAGTTTTTAAAAGAAATATTATATTATTAATTGATATTTAATTCCTAAAAATATAAGGTTCGGACAAGAGACTTATATCATGATAGGTGTATCATTAATGGACCACATGGGGGTCTCTTGGGTGTATATAGTATGTTTATTAACCATATATTATAAAAATACAAAGAGACATTGTAAAAGTGAAACTAATTAACTAACAATTAGTACTTAAAGATAAGGTTAATATAATGACCCAAACCTGTCTAAATTATATTGGTTGAGTGGTTTTCGACCCATCCCCACCTTAACCATTTTATAATTCACTTTGGAGCCATTATAAATCGAATATAAATTTATAATAAAATAATATTTCTAGCTTTTCTAAAGGTGCCTCTCACCCCTCTTTTAAAAGGGCACTCCTCATTCTCATTAATTCACACCATCAAAGCCATTTGGATCGGACAAAACCTACCCAAATACTCTCTAAACTTCCATCAATTCATCTTATAGTCCTTCCTTTAGTCATAAATCCAACCTAAGGATCCCTTTTGATCAAATCAAAAGGAAGAACCCGAAGAAGAGATAATGATTTCACCACCATTTTTCAAGTTCCTTTTTTCTTCCTCTTCTTCTTTCATAGTTATTACCATTATAAAACAATAACAGCAGTATATAATATATACCTTTATGTTATTATAAACATGGTACAACCTTATTTCAGTATTCTATCTATCCTTTGAATGACATGTCACCATACATGCGTACGTACGTCTTACCGTCTCCACGTCGTGGTGTAGTTGTTATTCAAAACATTATTATTTGGATGGGTATAATATTGATGTGTAATTCATGTAGATAATGAATATAACATGATAATTATTCTGTATATATGATAAAACATCCAATTAAATATTATTTTAATATCAAAAGAATGATATTGTCACTCGTGCGTACGTACGTACTACCGTCTCCACGAAGGCGGTGAGATTAATTCTCCATCATATCCATTAAAGTAAAATTATCATTTTAAGATTAATAATAATGTTTAAGGACTTAATATCATTCTGAATATGAAAAAGATACAACCTATCCATAAAAAACATGTCCTACATAACATAACATATAAAAGAAAATGAGTAAGTTAACACCTGAAACGACAATAATATTAAGATATTATTAACAAAACAATGTTGAATGATAATATATCATATCATATTAATGTATATGATTATTGTATAATTTAAAAACAATTATTTCGCCATTATACAAGAGGTTAACCTACCCCCAACCATGGAAAAGTACAAGGTAAGGGTTTATTTCGCAATCTCTTCAATATTCGATGTTGTTTATACGTAATAATCTACTAGGATCTCTTTATCATCCACAGTCATGTTTCTTAAAAATATATTTCAAAACATTTTTTACTATTTACTATAATATGGGTTAAAGTAATTTATACCCTTTTTGACTTTTAAAAGTAGTTTATAAAGGAATATTTCCGTCATTTTCCAAACAATGTCCTTTTTAACCTTTTCGACAAAATTAATGTAAGAATGTTTTTTTAACTTATACGACGGGTGAGGCTATTTTCTGCCATTATAAAATCATAGAATCTTACCTTAAATGAATATAATAAAATTTTCAATTTAAATGTTTTATTTTATAATTATGTGACTTTTAAATGATTTCAAAAAAGGGATATTTCTCTCAAATAGTTTTGATATCAACTATGTCAACATCCTTTGATGGATTTTAAGCTTATTTGAAGTTGATTTATTATGATACAAACTTCTATATTATATTAAAGGTTTTGTGATATTTTTGACTATGGATGTGTTATTTTTATACCATTCATGGTTTATGGATGAAGTATTTACATTTCGTATGCTAGTTTTAATATGAATGTTTATGTTATGTTTAAACCCTTTCATATGGGAATGCATTGGACTTAATATGTTACGGGTGGAGCCCGCTATAGCTCCTCAATGCATTGGTAGGTCTCATGAGACACACTAGTGTCTTGGCACAAGGACTTGGAAAAATATTATTTGTATTCTTGGAATGATGCCTTGGATATGTGGTTATGATAGTCTGACATTATGCATTCCATCATTATAAAAGTGGTTATTGAAATTGCATGTGATTATTCAATTAGTATAATATCAATGTGTATTAGTAAATGGCATTATTTAATTTTATTTTTTCCATACTATGGTGAAATTCAAGTTTAAAAGGCTTTTGTTTTAGTTATACATTGCCTTAAATGTTTATTCTTATTTATGAAGGTTTCCCTTATATTGTTTTCTTACTGGGCATTTGAGCTCACCTATTTTCTACGTTTTATTTTTTCCAGGATGTGAAGAAGTAAATTATGAATGACCTGAAGGGATAGTATGAGGGTACAGGAGTGTAGACTATGGAGACTGTGTTTTTGTAGTTTTCATTTTTTTTGATGTAATGTAAAACTTTATGAATATATCTAGTGTGTCCAAGGCTACTTAACTAATTGGTCTTTCGATACTTGATCATTCTTGTGATCATGCTAGTGTTATGTAATAACACACCGAATCTGGGTATCTAGGGTAGGGGCATTACATGCATGGTTTGGTTCAAGGCATCAACTACAATATCTATGCCTCTAACCAGAGTATCTAAAAAAAAGGAATGACTTTTATCTATTTCTATAAGTACTAAAGATAAGATAGAAAATACATTGATTTTATATTGTGTCATCCTTGGAAGATTTATGTCTTATTCCTCAACTGCTGATACATACCCTCACCCCATTACCATATCTACCTAAACCTATCATGGACCCCCTATAGTGGTGGTGATAACATTTCAAATTGACTACCATATCCACCTACCTTCCTAGATCTTATATGACATCCACAGACCTATAGACACTCTTTCTCCAGACACAACCTCTAACAAAGAGTCCCATACACTATCTCTCTATCATCCACATGATTTCTTGGAAAATTTCTTGTAGAATTTACATGATTTTTACAATAGTAGTACCACCTCTTTCAAGGATGACTAGATCTATCTTGTGGTCCTTGAGAGGTATAAACTCTATCCTAGGATCTCAAACCAAAAAGAAACAAACATATGAGTCCCAATGTTTGTTGTCAGCTCCCTCCAACCAATTTATAGGATTATGTGTGCCCACTATGACCCCAAATATCTTTTTATGCTCATCATGGAAACTCTCAACCAACAATTATTTATCCATAACCCCAACATAGTTTGGAGTTAATATAGATATCAAAATAGCTTTTTTTTTCTCTATGTAGTTCACTATTTAATGTATGAACTAAAATAATTGATCACAAACCACATACATAGAGTATCAATAGATGTTGGTGAATCTCTAAGAATAGTCATCCATAGTTATACAACCCTATAAAATCAGTAGATTTTACTATATGTAAAAATGCTTAGTGTATCTTGGAAAAAATACTCTTTGAATATGAACTCAAACTATGACCATACAAGTGACTCCTCATTTTCATACTAGATAACTAATCTCCACCACAATATCATAGAACCATGAATAACTATCACTAATAGAACCACCATCGAATCATACATTGACCTGAAAAGATAGATGAATCATGTCAGTACCTCAAGACTGTGCCAGACCACATGTGGATCTAGATCTTTTATAAACCTAATGGTATACTATCACTAAAAAACAAGATGTGGACTCATCATTCGCACATCATTTACTGGTAATACTTGTACAATTAGTTAATTCATATGTGGTGGTAATAGTGGTGCACCACCTAGAGGTAAGATCTCATGAATAAATCCATTTATAAAATACTCATTACTTAGGGGATCATAATTATGATCATATTACTCTATGAACACTGAAAAACAACATCGAGGGATATTTTTATGTAGATATGATATATCAAGACCCGTGATTATTTCTGAAGAGTAGAATCAAGAAGAAAATGGATGCCAAAACCCATTCCTAAGTAAGGAATATATGAATGTTTTCACTAAAACAAGTGTATAAATGTACTAAGTCCACAATGAGGTTTTTAGGGTCCCAGTGAATGGACATTTCAACCTCCAAATGAACAATGGATTATATTATCTTAGAGAAAAACTCAATACACAAAATACTATTTCCAAAAAACCAAAACCAATCACATTGACGATGGTCCTAATGTTGAACGAAATCCATTAATATCACTCTATCATGACCCACCCTAATAGAGACTGCACCATGACTACCCCAAACCCACTTACAATAGGACATAAGCTAGGGACCCATGATGATTGGGCATACCACACACATGGTATTCCTTAACCTAATGTACCAGTATAAACACACACATCTCCCAGCCCAGAAAATTATGAAATATAAAATAAAAAATTCCCAAAAATGAATACTTCTCAAACCCCACATTCATAGCACAATAAAAGTACATAAATTCATGGGGCCAAATGAAATCCCACAAAAAATTGAAAATAAGACTAAAATATGATGTTTAAGAGGACTACAATTAATGTAACCACTGGAATACATCTTGACCTATCTATCTCATTATTCTCCCCAGAGTCCAAGACTTTCATGGACTTCGTCCAAATATTTATCTTCTTCGGAATAAATGAAACATGTGGTAAAATCTCATGAATGGGTTAGTATATGAATACCCTATTGGAAACCCAAAAATAAATAATTATATAACATAAATAATAAGAATCATATCATAATTGGTATATGTAAATGGAGTGTATAATAAGAACATTTGGATATATATAGTAGACACACAATATCATGGTGTGGTCAAAACAAAAAATATAGCCTTGGATTCTTATATTGAGGTTAGATATATCACTTTTATGGTATAACACACTCCACAAGTAAGATAGAACTAATATAGTTCGTCAATGATTCCAGGCTCGTGATGTCTCAATATAATAAGCACCTGGTGGGAGTGTGAATATAATAATACAAGGATGAGGATCACACCCTAGTCCATTGGTTATACCAAAAACCCAAATTGCATTTTTCCCACTATCAAGTTGATCGACGCCCGAGCAGTTTCATTCATAATGATACTGAGAACACCACCTAAGGAAAATTATAGTGATATAAGGTATCATTCTGGATATCATGAGAGGATTGAAAAACTCTATCTGAAACTGATGTTACTTAGAGGGGATCACCATCCTATACAAAGTATGCGACTCTATACTAAACCGTAGGGAAATGTATCAAGGGAACATACACTAAAAAATCTCATCCAATATAAAGATGTCAAAAACTCTATGACAATGATGATGATGTTCATAATGTTTACTAGATGTCCACCAAATTTCACATCAGCATCAACTCCTACCCATGTAACATGACCCATTCCTATGATCATGTCCAAGTACATGACATGTAGATAGACTCACATAGAATTTGGGGCTGCATGGTCTCTGGACCATGTTCTCCAATACACTTCATGTTGTCTTCTAGGGTGTAAACGGTGTGTAAAATGGTCCACATGGCATGTAACGCCATATGAACTCCTAGGTCTGTACACCATTTACACGACAAGATGTCCAGTAGGGGTAACATAGTGTGGGGATGAGTCAAATGGATTGTGATACATATATTTGTTCCAAAACCCCATGTTCTGCACATGGTGGTCCCACATAGTGTGTTATTCCTGATTACATGATGTGTAACAAGGGATTTTATAAAATCCTAGATCTTGTTCTCATGACATCATCCACTACACCAAAATTTGATCTGGATAATACTACAATTCTCATGAAAAGAAAATTTCCATTCAAGCCTTACCATCACTGCTCATTGGAATCCTTACACCACATCCCATGGGATAACCCTTTTGTCAAATCTCCCAGTCACCACATTCCAAAACCAGCATGATGAACTATAATTAGATTCCAATAAATCATCATAGATTGAATTCTCCATAAATCCAAATTTAGGTATGTGTTATAAATTATTTTCCCAAATAAATAGTGGGGAAACAATTTATTAACATGTATTCATTGATTCATTGGACAAGAAAAATTTTGTGATGAATGGAGTATTGGGGAAGAAATACCCAAAATAAAAAAATGTTGAACTAACATATAATAATTTTTCCTTTTGACTATATTCATTATTATTTGAATTAATAATTAAGGGATATATCATAATCAATAATGAAATATACAATCATGAGTAATATCTATCTCATACCTAAAATAAACAAAATTCATTAATGGATTTATTGGTTAATCAATCCTTAGTTTCCATATAAGTAAAATAATAGGTATAAATACAAATAAAATAATATCCTACCTCAATATGGATAAATAATCGATGAATAATGAATCTAAATTGTTGTTGTTGGTGAAATCCTTGAATTCCTCTGCACATCTATCGATGATCCGTGATCATATGGTTTTTTCTGAAAAACATTCTCTAACTCTCTCTCAAAAATATTCTGGGTTGTGTCTTTAACCCTAGGATTTTTCAATAGTATCTTATTTTTTTATCACAATATTTTATTACAATTTAATTAAATAATTTATTTTTGTTTAAAAAATATATTGAATCATTATCCCTTAATTGTTCTCTACTTCAGAGTCTGATACACTACATAGTTATACCATGCCTATTATAAAACCCACACTCTAAACTCGGCTACGACAAAAAAATCCTTATATGTGAACCCATTTATATGTTATTAAAATTTATTAAGAAAAATACATGTGTCTGTAATGAGATTATTAAATATATTTCAATAATTAATTCCTAGATCACTAGGCCTCAAAATAACATTCCATCTCAATGCCATGTCGAGAACATATTATTAAATATATTTGAATAATTTAAATATAAAATAGATATATGATACACTATACCATTTTTGAAATTTATATTTCCTTCTACCAGTGATTTATGATATATTTTATGTGCGTCAAAAACATGTAATATACCCATACTTAAAATGATTGAACAGAGGTTGAGTAAAATACCTATTAAGATATCCTAAAATCCCCACACGCTCTCTATGTATATGAAAAATAACAATGATTTAATTTTTTTAATAAAACATGTCATAAACATGATAATTATAATTCAATTAGAAATAATTTTGATTTTATTTAAATTTTTTTTGATATAGATATTAAAAACATTTTATGTATCAATTTTTTGTATATAAAATGATCACACACTATAAAACATTAATTGAAGCCCAAGGGAAACATGAACACCATGGGAAAATACTAATAATAACTAAGTATACCTAATGATTATGAGTTTTACAATTTCAACATTTTTCTAACATTTCATAAAACTAAATGATGACCCTAAACTTCTGTTTAAATTATCATACATTCTAAACTATAACAAGGTACATACAATCATGCATAAATTTCTAATCAATGTTCTATCCCCCATCCACCAATATTTGTAATATCGCTCATCAAATCAAATTTTAATCTACTTAGTGAAAATATTTCCAAAAATATAAAAAACCATTATTATTTTACATAATGTTCTAAAATTACACACACTAATGAAAATTGAAACGTTTTTATGTTCACCCAAACAACTAGCACCCAAAATACCTTTTTCAAAAAAATAACACCATAATCCTCAAATAATTTTTCTCATGTAAAATAAATTCATTATCATATCACATCCATGGTTGACCAATTTTTCAAAAAAATATAACAATGATAAATGGTTCAAGGTCACAATGAATGCATTGGGTGATAGAATATTTTTTAATTTCATTAGTTTAAATGGATAATATCTAAAGAAAATAGGGAATAGACACCCAGAATAATCCAGAAAGGATGTTTCACATTTACTTTTTAAATAAATTTTAATTTATATTTACTTCAATTAGATAATCCTTCTCTTACATTTTTATTTCCTCCCATGTTTCATTATCATTGTAGTGGATAATTCAATATTTATTCCCAATTAGATATTCCAAATATACTCCATGAATAATTGGATGACATTCTTTATATTCCATTCATACTAATGGGGGAAACAAGGGCTTTACATTGATTGTTTAAGATCATAATGAGGTGTTATTTTATTTTATTTACAATATTATAGAGGGGATTAGAGGATTTTCTCCCTATGCTTTGAGATGATCATAATATACATAATGTTATAAAAAAACTATTTTTTATATTCTATCCAAAATTATATAACATATATTATATATATATGGTTAAAAAAATTGATAATTTCATGAAATCCCTTATCAATATATTTCATTAAGGTAAGTCCTGTTGTAAAATAAGAATAAAAGTAATATTATTATTTCTAGGGCAAGTGGTTTTTAAAATATCATGTTTAAAATCCATAATATAATATTTATTTAAATGATATTAAATAAAATATATCATTTCCATCCAAGGATAACTCAACCCTTTAATACTAAATTGAAATATAAGAAACCTTAAACATTATAATATCTATCTAAATAAATAGTAGTCATAAAATAATATATATAAATTTTATATTCACTAAACTCATGAATAAATATTTGTATTAATAATCATGTGACTAAATAAATATTTTTACTAATCTCATCACTAAAATAGTTAATAAATAAACAACTAATTATTATCTTGTCAATAAAAAAATTTAAAAAATTCAACTCACATATTCTGAACTTAAATATCTCATGATTGAATGTTTTCAATCAATATTAATTGAATAATTATTATTCCAAAAGGTAAGAGTAATATTTATTCTTAATTTTAAATTAAATTAACATTATTGAGATTTTTGATACACTTATTATTTATCCAACTTGGAATATGTATCAATGAATCAATGCGATATTACTTGAATAAAAAGATCAACATCTAGACACATGATAAGGAACCCATTGAGAATGATTTTATGGCAATTTTGAATATAACCTTCATTTGAATGGTTCAATGTAAAATAATCTCTATTTATTCTAATATATCATCATGTTCAACGAATTCATCTATACTCATCATTTAAGATGGAATTATCATTATCAGAATATCTAAAATTAACTCAATAATGACCTACCAATGATAATGAATTAATATGATATTTCAATTTAAATCCCATGGTTATAAATATCTTCTTCCATTAATGTAGATAAGTATAATCCTTTCATGAAATTTTCAATTAATGTCATATCACTTATGATAGACCAAATGTATGTTACCTCACCATGAGCTTGTGTTATAATAGTTTTCATCCATACATCAATAAAAAATGAATAATGGTATACATTATAAACAATACCAAATGTACAAAAAATATTTTATATAGGAATATGAAAGGAAATAAAAACACATTGTATTGTTTTTTGACCATATATCCTCATGGACTTATTTCATAGAGATCACCTTGTTTGAAAGTTATGAGATGAAGTATCATGGTCTTATAAGCCTCTAACACATGACTGCAAAATATCATCTTTGTTCCATTAGATTAAAATTATATATACCTTAAGATATATTTTTATGAATATTATAATTATATATCTAGGATATCATTTTAGAGATGAACTTATTTAAAATTTTTATGTAAAAATTTTTCTACGGACATTATCATATTAATTGTATACTATAGAATAATCATTATATGATAAGTTATGTATTAATATTCCATTTATCAAAATCTATTTTTTGGATATAGGTAACAAACGCAAATAGAATCCCCCTTGCAAATAAATCGAAAAACTGACAAACCAAATGTTAACTCATACATTATTGAAATTCTTATATTAAGGTAACACTATTGCAGGTAGGACCTCAATATTCTGTATTCCATCTTTTTATTCTATTACATTACTTATGTGAGAAAAACATATAAGAGTTAACATCTATATGAATTTAACTTTTTTCATCTACCATTGACATGTATTAAAAGTTATTATTAATGTAATAATATAATCAAAATATATATTGTGTATTTATATTATTTTTTACACTATTCCATGAACATGAATAAATAATCTCATATACTACTTCTCATGATATATATGAATCCACAATGAATGTTTTCATTGTTGATATAAAAACCAAAAGAATTAATATTATTTTATTTATTTGTCTCTAAGACTATTTGGGATATGGTATCATATAAATATATTGCAAAACTAGTTTTGTATCCCCTTGAAAATTAGAATTCCTATTTCTCTCTATACTAGAAACTTATTTACCATAGTTTCTCTTGTACTATTAGTGGATATTGAATACCCCCACATAAAATTATGTAGGGTATTTATGATATTTTACTACCATTCATGATGTATAACCAATATGATACATCAATATGTATAATGATGTATGTGATCGATTCAATAACATAATAATGTACAATTTTATTCATTATTATGATATCATAATATGATTCAACATGAAATATTTGAAACATTGCACAACATGTGATATAAAAAACAATCCATATTTAAAATATTCCATCTTTTATTTCATCTATACATTTTAAATGTATACCATATGAATAGATATAAATAATACTAGATATTTTTCTTAGTAGATCTATTTCCATAGAACACGGGTTCCTACATATTGTCATTCATGGAGAAATATATTTTTTTCTTAGTGTTAACTCACTTTAAGACCATGAATACTTTTTCAAATTTTATAAAAAAAATTGACATGAAATACTATGCCAATAACACTAACCTCTTATATAAACACAATTTTTATTTTTTATTATAAAAAAATCCCTTACAAAATAATTAAATTGAATATTACAGGATCGTGATTCTTTTATTATCCCAAAATTGGATGTTCGAAATGTGAATTTGATGTTTTCATTATTTGATGCCATGAAAACCTTTGTTTTCATCACCTAGATATCTAAAAATGTATTAAATAATAACGATTATCTTGAAATCCATTTTATGATCATAGAGATTTATTATGACAAGTATAATTTTAATGTATTTTTTTCCTGAAAATATTAGATAACTTTTCATTATTGACTTATAGTGGATTTTCAAAAAACCATTAATTACCAAACATGAATTAGAAGTAATAAAATAAACATACATGTTAATATTATTCATGAATACTAGATAAATTATTTTAATGAATTATTTAATGATCCAAAACATAGACCCAAATTTTATCAAATGGATTCCATTACTGAATTAATATCTAATTTTGCATTTTAGTAATTAACCATTTACTTACTCTTTATAAGATTAAATATTAACATTTAATGTTATATCATCTGACATGATGAATTTTAAACCACCTATTTGGTTCTATATTTCTTACATAACATGTTCCCCTAAAATTATTCTTCCAACTTAGTGTTGTATAGTGTAAGGGTTTTAATGCAAACTCATTTTAATTTGGATCCTTGAATCAATAGATGTAAATATTTTTCCCATGATAAAAAATATAAATAATTTAATATTATAAAAATATATCAAGTCAATACATATATACATTTAAATATTATTAATATTATGTCCTTGGTATCATTGGAAAAGAAAATATGATGCACTTTCGGTTTTTTTGGATGTGTGTTTGTCTCTAAAATTGTGAAATTTGAAATAGTTCATATAAAAGAATATAAATCTAATAAAAATATAAATATTCATAATAATAAAATAAATGAAATAAATTAGTATACATTGATGGAATATGGATAATTTTTTGGGTCTCTATCTGAAATAAGTCCTTAATGGAATTTAAAAGGATAAAAACTTTTTATAAAACACACATCATTACAAATTTTAATACCATAATTACAATAATGTTTATATGTTAATGAATATTTAGTAATATATCTACTCTAAATTTTAATTATTGATGACTTATTTTGTTAATAATGTGATTATTGTTTCTTTTAGATACAGTAGGGGGTTGTGGGGGGGGGGGGTGAATTAGTATTCCCCATTTATTACAAAGTTTTACATTATAACTTAAAATATCCCCTTGATACTTTAATCTCAATATAGATTATGTATTATTGATATGAATATATAATATCAAACATTACCATAAATTTTCAACGATAAATGGATAAAATAAAAGAATCAATTTTGTGTTTTTTTCAATCATTGATCCCATTATAAAAAACCTACTCTATAATGAATTAGCATTTTCAGTTTATTTATTCCATACATTCAGACTTAATTGTATGTTTTTGATTTATGATTTATTAGAGATAAGTATAATGTAGTTTATTTTCATTTTTTAGTGGTTTATATTTTATTAAGGTGTTAGAAAGTTGACATAGAGTTTGGGGGAACTGTATTGTTCTTTAAAGAAACCGTGAGGATTTTTTAAAGAAGTAAATTAAATTGTGATCCATTAGAACATGAATCAAGATAATCATAAGTTATTAAAAGGAATACCCAGTGGGTTTTTAAATGATTAAAAACATGGTTACTTCATGGTTTAATAATCATGAATCCAAATCACACAGGTTCCTAGAATATGTAGAAATCCTCACATGATTTAAAGCATGTTATTGGAAACCAGGAGACCAAACCATCTATTGGGTATTAATAAATCTAAAACCAATATTTTAAGACATAATCATACCTTCAAAAATTAATTTAGTTAAATAAACTAGGTGTATAATACCATGGAATCTAAGGATTATTATTAGAAATTCCTCTCCCTTTGTTCATTAAATTTGGTGTTACTAGAGCATAGAATCATGTGGATTAAATGTAATAAGAAGTTTCTTCCACTGTATTTCATGTTTATCCTAATATTAAATTTCAATTGATATATTTAATATATATAAGTTATATTGGATAGATCTCTTGATTCATTCATGATCAAATATAAAATTCTTGATTCATTAAAGAATTTAAGTCACATCTACTGTGAATCAATATATCTCTCTTGAATGGTTCAATATCTACTATTTATTTTGATCCCATTTTTGTAAGGTGATGTGGATTCCAAAATTTTTTCTGAAATGTCCTATAATTCAAAATTTAGAGACTCTTTGATGATTGTTTTTGTGTTGTTTTTGTCAATGTTTCATTATCGGTGTGATCTTGGTGTCATTCCTTAACAGATTATGGAATTTGGATTTGAAATTATAATGGTTAGAATATCCTTATCTTTTAGAATTTTTATATGATATTATTAATTATATGATATAATTTTATTATATTCCATGAGTCCTATTATGGACATTGATTGAATGTTTGTGAATGTGTAGCCTTTAAGATCCATGGTTAAAATTGTTCACATGTGTGTGAGTGTGTAGCCCAGGAGAGCCATGTTTGATGAAGATCACATGTCTTGTTTGTTAATGGATAATAATTCTCATTATTGATGTGATATTTTATGACTATATGTTTTAGGTTTTATTATTTATTGATATATTTCCTTTGGAAGGTTTTCTTCTAGTAGAAAATGAATAGTATAATTTTATGGAATGATTGTGTCTAAAAGGGGGAGCATGTGCTAGATGTTATGTTGATGATGATGGGATAATTTCTATGAAATGGGTAAGATATAATTTTTTCATGACATGAGATATTTCCAGGATATGATTACCATTTGGAATGACCCAATATTGAGTTAGGGGAATGAAGACCTTTTGGCTGGACCCGTGATAATGATGAGGACTGTAGTATTAATGGACCAAACCAAGAATCAATAGCCTTGTTGATATTAAAATATAATATATGCCCTTTTGATTGATCTATGATCATGATATCCATAATTACTAGTCTTCTGAATTTGAGCTGAAGCAATTACGACTGAGGGTTGGGGTTACTAGGTTAGTGCATCACCACTTGACCCATGATTGATTGTTGTTGTTTTTGAAATTATATATAATCATAAAAAACACATCTTATACATGTGTACGTATATTATTGGGACATAAGGGTTATTAAAATTATTCTTATACTCACAACCAACATGGGAATCTTAATGCACATAAATAATTCATATTCAGCGATCCAAATAAGGGAATGGGACCTGTGGAAATTTAATAAAGATAATGGAGTAAGAAGATAGATAAAATACTTGGAAACACGTTAGAACAATATCATGAAATATTGTATTCTTTTTTATAGTTAAACTATTTTTTTATTATTTTCCTTCCACATCAGATGTCAATTTTATTTATTATAGTGTGACATGACATGACATCTCTTATATTATCATGTTTATTTTTTATTATAATGTGATTTTAATATTATATTATTTATATTGTTACATAAACTTTTATGATATGATTATCAGGGGTATATTCACCCCGTTTTACCTTTATATCCCTTTCAATAGTCAGTTGCTAGATGAAAATGAGAATTCACACATATGGTCATGTGGAACTCTAGCATATGCATTTTGATTATAGTTAGAGTGTTATAAAGATATATTAGTACCAAAGCTAACTTTAGTTTATTTTTAGTCATTTTGAGACAGGGTAGATATGAGATATGCTCTGTGGAACTCAGTTGTGGGTGTTTCAATGTTCCTTGATAACTCATGTGTAATGGATGTCTTAGTTATCATGATAGGATTAATATTTCAATATATGGGTTTCTGGTTAATTCATAAATCACGAATTTTTATGTAAGATAACATGTAATATGTTTATACCTGCTGTGTAATGTATTATAGTTATTTAAATTAATATATTAAGTTTTTCTTGTTCTGTGAAATATTTATAATCTCTGAAGTTTTGATATATTTCTTTGGATTAGTTATATGAAATTTATCATTTGGTTGATATATTTATATGTACAGGATTGTTACTAATATATAGGTAAAAAATAATATTCTTGATCCTTGGGTATAACAATGTTGGTTAATCCTTCTCTGTGGGTATCATTTATTTAGTCTTTCTATAGAAATGCCATTTGAGTTACATTTAATTGCTTATTTTTTTCTCATAAAAACAATTTATGTGTTCAAAATGTATTTTGTAATTTCAATAAATGCCACCTCGATGAAGACTGAATACTTTTATGTAGGAAGGTACACCATTTCCACTACTTGAAAAAAAGGTGGATTAACCTAAATATGATCCATCACCAAATCTGGTGGTTAAAATGGTAAACATTCCCTATTAAGAAATATTATAGATTATGCTAGCTCTAGGAGGAGGGGTGTAGAAGATGATGATTGTCTACTCTAATGAAGTTTGAAATAGTATCTACCACATTTTTAACGAACTAGTGATCCCTATGATTCTAAACAAGAGATTAAAATAATTGAGGTAATATTTGACTTGTTATATATAGATTGGAATCATAAGGTCATATTATAAGGATTTATGTTTTCTGGTACCCAAAAGAAGAAGGTGGGTTATTATTGGTCAGACATGTAGGCATAATGATCTTAATCAAAGGCCTTTAAGTACATTTTCACCATAGAGTTCACTCTAAATAAGTTGAAAGTATATTGATCTCAATATTTTGTTTACATTCATTAGGGGATGATGTCCATTTTTTATTAACCCACTCACTTTATAAAGTTTTTATTATTTTCTTCACTTATTGATGAGAATGATATGAAAAATTATAGAAATATTAATATTATATTTTTTTAGATATTATATTCATGTTTGGAGGCTTTTAATTTGATATGTATTCTAAGATGATTTGTAATTATTTAAATTTTATGAAGGGTCTTGTAGAGTATGGGATTATAGGTTTCTAATTATCTCTCTATGTGTGAATTACTGGACCTCATTGCCTTTTGATGAGTTCCACGTTTATTTTTAGGAAATGTATGGATGCTGATGTACATTGTCATAGAAAATATGTCGATTCGGGTAGGGAATATCCTACTTCCTCTATGGGAGGAGGAACCTAGTGTTTCAAATATAGGGAGAGGTTGAATTATCCCAAACATTTTCCAAGACCTCAAATCTAGTTTAATAGATATGGAATTAAAAGGGATATTCATCAATTCTATTTGTGGAAATTGAATACATGATCTCACAAGGGTGTAAGGAAGATAATGGGTGTCAACAAAGTTCGGGCCATGGTCCCAAATAGATTACCATGATCTGGCATATGTTGATAAAATATATGACGTATGTACCTCTAGGTAAATCCCAAGGTGACAAGATTGGAATATTATATGTAGTGAGGGAGTATAAAAATCTTGTTGGAGTGGGATCTTTTAGGGATAGAAGATTGGTTTTTATTAACTCTATGTTATCTATATATTTATTGACCATGACTTTCCCATTCTTTTATATCTTCTCAAGTCAATTTTCCCCATTATTTAATATCTATGTTATCTAATTAGTTGTTATCTCTTGACAAACCCTTGTGAAAGAGAGTATATGATCACCTAAAATGTCCTAAATGACCCCCAATTGATGGTAGCAATGGAATCCGATGGGAATTTATGATCATGGTGATTAATAATTTAATTTTGATATTGGGAATGAACTATTTGACCAATTATAGAGCTCATATCGTCTGATACATAGACATGAGTTTTTCAATATGCTTTGAGGAGAGTGGTTCCTATTGATCAATGAGTGGGATTTAAGAGAATATTGGATGGGAAAAGACCTGGTGTAGATTAGAGCTATCATAATGGATGTATCAGTCTTTGATCATCAAATAGATCAATAGTATACCCTATATCTATCATCTAGTAATGTATTAATATCATGAAGTCTTTTCTGATGATTTATAATGTCTTACAACTACAAGAAGAACTATGTTAGATAAGGATATTATTCTCATAGAACTACTAATATTATTACCTCCTTATGATATGATTTTAACTATTTGGAGATAGTAAAAGTTGTATATAGTGGATCTATAGGTGAATAAATTAATCAGTCGGAGCACATATTCTTGGGATGATCCAATATTGATTTCTAGGAAGGTAAAGAGTAGTTTATGGGTATGTATAGACTATAAAAAAGTTAAATTTGTTTTGAATTTTTAAAATTTAAAAATTAAATTGTATTGATTATATATTTGATCAATTAAACAAAGCCTCTTGGTTTTCCATGACTAATATTAATTTAGGGGACCATCAGATACATATCAATGAATATTAAAATCCCAAGATAGAATTTAGGACTATATAAGGACTGTATGGGTATCTTATCAAGAATATTGGGTTCTTGAATACTCCATTAATGTTCATGAATATTGTAAATAGGAATCTTGATCTAAAATCTAAATCCATTGTTAATACATTTTGGATGATATATGTGTATTTTTGGGGGCATCTGATATGTATGATATAAAACTAGGGAGTACATTGGGTACCTTTTGAGAAGATCATATTTATTACAAATATAAATGTGTCACATTTGAATTCAAGAGGTGTAATTCCACATGAATGTAATTTTTATGGATGTGATTTTAGTGGATCTGAAAATGGTAGAGGTTTTTATGTCCTCAGAACACCATATAAATATAACTAAGATGAGAATATTAAATAGAATATTTATTCTAAAATAAATGTATCTCCCAGGACTTCCCCTACTTGGGAGGTATAATGATAGATCTAAATAAATAGGGAATAAATTTTTATTAGTTATATCAGTGTATGGAAGACTTCTTAGTGAAAAATTTGTAGTTGTTGAAAATTGCAGCTATGAATCTTCCATATCCTGAGATTGTATATGCACTATATTTTAATTACTTTGTTTATGGATTAGGAAATATATTTATATTGGGATATCATGTAGTTTATTTTGTGTCACATAATATGTGACCCCATTAACTAAACCATACTATTCATAACCTCTAGTGGGATTTTATGGTCTATATCCTAAAGTCTTAGTGACAATACCTCTTTGGTTATATGTTTATCAACTACCAATAATATAATTTATCACTATATATTACACTCAGAATGACCATTATTGGAAAAAATTTCATTATTCAGAGTACTTATTGACATTCAAATTTGAGATTGCCTATTCTATATGGAACGGTAATGTCATTACTCATAATCTCAGTAGAAAAAAATCAGGGACTCATGATAATTGATAATGACAATTACATGAGGAGTGGAATATGATGAGTTTAGTGGTTAAGTGGATAATGAATGGATCTGAGTATGCTGTAGTTTTGAAATGTGAACCTTTGTTTATGACATATTCATTATTAGATCAGGTAACTTATAGGTAAGATTTATAACTTTAGAGTGTTGTTATGTGGAATTTCTTGATGGGGGATGATTCAATACCAGGTTGGTCGATAGATGATGATGTTTATGTGATTTTCATTCAGGGTAGGTTAGTAGTTCAATTTTCATTGATGGTTAGCTGATAAGGGACTCTCATTCATTGAAATATATATTACAGTATGATCTATAAAGATGTTCCATGATATATGATTTCAGTTTTGGTGGCCATTTATGAAGAGATACAATACTAGTTTTGTATCATTCTGACTTTGCCTCTAAATGGAAAAGGATAAGAATCAATGTCTTCATGGATATCATTACCTGCATTTATCACTTATATTGAAGCTGGTAAGTGTAATTTATGATGGGGTTACAAAGGACCCCAATGAGTAATGATTATATTTTGTTAATAGTGTCTTGGCTCATAAAAGTGGAACATTTATTTAATATTTGAGATTACCTTTAAGTGGATGTGTTGAAGATACTATATGTAATTGATTTTATACACCTACATGGGGATTCTATTTTGAATTTTATTAGAAAAAATTTCATGATAAATTTAACAATTTTATTATTGAATTATGAAGGAATTAGATTTCTATATGAAACTTAAAATATCATATCATCTGTCCACTGATATATAGTTACAGTGGATGATCCATATCTTATTGTATATCATGTAGCCATGAGTTTTGGGATTAGTTGGATCTTGTAATGATCACTTATATTGGGTTTTTGTGTGTACAAAAATATATTCCATTATTCTATCTATATAATTTTTTTGGGGATATTTATCATCATCAAGGTAGCTTATTCCAATATTGTCTGGAGGTGGATGTCGTAGTAGTGGTTCAACCAAGTATTTTATAAGATACACTTCAGATATTTTAGTTCATCTAGAAGCTGTTAGCCACCAGTCAGAGTAGAAAGTTATTATATTATTAAAGGAGGAGGAAACACATGTAGTTTTCTATAGGTAACAAAAAATTTCATATAGGTGAGTCCTCAGCTTGGGAATGAATAGATTCAGAATCATGGGAATGATGTGTTGAGATTCATTGGATAGTTTGATATTACTAAGAATATCCTCATAATGGCCTACAATGTATATCTTTCCCAATGGTTCCAATGTATTGATGACGTGTTTAATGTATCATATCATTAGAGGTACATTTGTGATCCTACATATGTGGTTTCTTTTGAATATTTTGAGTTAGAGCCTCAAACATTATTTTTTAGCACGTTGTGAAAATTATATATGGAAGTGAGGAAGTATTGCTGGGAAATACAATATCACTTTTTAGGGTCATACAGTATCATAGAAATATATAGTATAATGCCTTTCTATTATAATTTGATATAGAAAATCATTCGGCTGATTTGTTTACTAATAACTATAGAGACACTTATTGTGGATGAGAATACCATATAAGGTAAATTTTAATGTCCTAGTGTTTTTAGTTATTTGACACCTTACCTTTAGACATTATTTAGTTTTTGGAATTATTATTTTCTTTACTGTAGTCTTGGGATGATTTTGGATGATTTGGTGTGTTTTATAGGACTCTTTGGTGTCTCATGGACAACATATTTTTTGGGGAATCCAATTGGCACTGTATTAAAAACTGTATGAAATTTTTGGATATGGATAGTTAATGTCACATGATTTGTGAATTCATAGAGATAACTATGAGAAATTCACATGAAAACCATGTGGACCATTCCAAATGAAAAAATCATACTTCAAAAATGGTTTACCGAATAGTGTGGCCAAACCATGTGGGTTCCCAAAAGATAAAAAAACATTTACAATTTTGGCATATGGTTTGGGAAACTCTTAAAAAAACCATTAATGGGTTATTAATTAATAAAAATATTATTCTAATCCTAAAAAACTTTTAAACACCAAATTTAATCTTATATTATAGAGGATATCAATCCTTGGGAATATAGTAGAAATTCTTGAAGATTCCAATCCATCCAAACTTCAAATCCTATGAGTCTAGAGCCCTGGATTAAAAGGATTTCTGGGTAAGATGTTTTTTTCATCCTCTATTATTCATGTCTATCCTATATCTATTTTTCTATTTTGATAATAAAAATAAATAAAATCATTGATGGTAATATCAATGAATTCAACAATGATATAATGTTGTATTCCTGATTAATTTATGCGACAGATCTAAATATATTGTCAATTGTTTTCACTTCCTTATGAATATCAAAATTTACTATTGGTGGATAATTTCTATTGATAAGGTGATATTGAATCCACATCATAGAATGAGCTCTTATAAAAATTTTACATCTAGAGACCCTTCGATGTTGGTTTGGGAATTTTTCATGGAAAATAGGTTCATGAGATTGATATATTTTTACTTCATCAATGTTTCTTAGAATTTGTCTTTATCATGAAAATGTATCGAATATCCATACCATTTAGAGCCATTATATGTTAGTTTTACTTGATATGTTAATATATTCCTCTATTCCATTAGAACCATTCTTTAGTTTGATCACATGTGTGCTTGTGTCCCATCAAACCCAATTTTGATATTGATCACTTGTTTGTCTATATGTTTCTTGTGAGAATAATGGTTGGTGATGATCACATGGGTGTGTGTAGATATAGTCATGATTTAAGTGATATGTGGTGACTATATTTGTTATTCCTTTCATTGTTTGGATGTATGGATTATGGAAGCTTCTCTTCACCTAGAAATATTTAGGTGGACCATATTTTCCATGTTAGACTGTTGTAAAAGTAGTTATTTTCAAGGAGATAATTTTAATGTGATCCCATAAAAAATATTAAAAAAGGATAGAATACTATGAAGAATATTCAATTATAATGGGATATCATCACAATAAACCCATTTCTAAAAATAGAACCACAATATATTTTTATGATAGAACATGGAAAAAAATAATTGTGATGAAATGTGGTCCATTGTAAAAGGTTTCAACTATAAATACATTCTTATGTATTCAGAATGAAATTATTAATCCATCATTTTTTTAAAACAAATAAATTTTTAAAATATTAATGAAAATTAAAAGGAATAATTTTTATAAATGAAAATATATAAAAATTTATAAATTTCAATTAATAACAACATTACACATTATATGTTCATTCAAATCATATCTTAATATATTTTGCGATAACATATATAAATCAATGTGAATTTGGTGGTTAATCTGAATGAATTGGTAAATGGAAATCCATCATTATACCTTGGGTTATTTTTCACATGGAGCCCATCATCTACTCATGATACTTCTCCTTCCATCGATGTTATTACTCCTCCAGCTACTCCTAACATCGATAAAGCTCCTCCTGCTTCATACAAATGGTCTGTGTAACATTATTCATAACTCACAACTTCTCTTGATTTTTTTCAAATGACGATGAACAATTTGCATGATCTTCCATCAATCTAGATCATCACCACATAGGTGTTCCACAATAATTAATATGAATCAATCGATAACTGATACCAACCACTCTTTATTTATAAAAATCATTCCGATTCACCAAATCGAATGTTACATCATGAAATAGTCATATGTTAGTTTCATTACAATCAATCTCATAATGAATCTATGATTTTTTATTAGAAGCTATGTTCTTATATTCCACCTTTAAATGTAATTTGAAATTAAAATAGATAAAATATTATTTTATGTTAATTTTAATAATTATAAAAATATTGATAACCAAAACTTATCCATGTATTACACTAGTAAAATCTCAAGTATCTATATTAGAGTACATATAGATAAAAACATAAAACTCTATAATATTAAGGTAATGAACTACATATGTGAACTCAAAATAAAAAATTTCCATTTAAATTATATATATATTATGAAAAAAATTACATCCCATATGTTGTCAATGACTACTAAATATTCAAATACCATGTTTATATGTAACCCCCAATGTCTCTCATTTCATCCATTTTAATAATGATATCTTCTAAAAACTATCTAGTATCCATCAAGAGAAAAATCCATCAAAAATTTTAGATGGGGTTTTATCTTGTCAATGAGTGTTGGAGGTCCCATTAAATTTATGACTCTAGATTAATCCATGGATATATTCCTAAAATAGTGTTCAGACTAATGATAACTATATTCGATAAAGATATGACTGGTATCCAATATAGTGGATCTCATGATATCATCAATGAGATACCACAATTTTTTATAAAAATTGAAAATAATAGGTAAACAATTCAATATATTCGAAAATATATAATATATATTTATATACCAAATAATTCTCAAACATTATATGAATGAAATTAATAGAAATATGATCCCATGTAACACATGGACCAAAAAATTAATATTTAAGAATCACACTCTCATATCCAATAGTTATACAAAAAACAATGGAATAATAGAAAATAATAATATAATTATATCCTAAATAAATTTAATATATTTATTTATAATTATTGACAATTGTCATAAATACCAAACTACACATACTTCTTTATGCATGGGTCAAAACGATGATGTGGACGGTACACATAAATAGAGGCGTGAATCATCAATCATAATAAAAATGATCCCTCTAAGTCAATGATGAACCTTTTCCAACCTATGGGTTTGGTGATGAATAATCATGTTGATCACTAGAAATTCCAACGTATTGGTGTCTATGGAGCATCTAATTAAAATTGTCACCATCTATCTAAAATGTGAAAATAATGTTGACCGAAAATAATTAAAAATTATTTTCATATATTAATTATGGTTATAATAAACATGTAATTGTGTCATTATTCATCTTCAATATCGTAATTTTATTCGACGGTTTCAATATCTTCATCTCCTTCTTAGGTATCATCATTTTTCATAGGATCTAAAACATCACAATCACTTTTTATTTATAACTAATTTGATACATCATCAATATCAGTATTTCCGTCTTCTCATAACTAGGGGGTTTCATCATTAACATTTGAGACTATTTGTTACAAATATGTAGTTGGAGTTGTGTCATGAAAAATTTCAATTCAATGAACATAAAAATAATAAATACCACTTTTCTCAAAATGATTTTACATGATTTAATTTTTATAATTTTCGACTATAAAATTAACTCTCTTAAAGTAGAAGAATAATTTTCATAATAAATTTGATGTGCATGATGGGCCAAAATAAATGGTTTTTTTACTACAAGAAGAATTTTACATTAAATGTCATAAATTCAATCGTAAAGATGAGCATGTAAGACTATATTACTATTATAAAAATTTCATTCAATAATCCTTACATAATTCAATCCCAAATAAAAAAACTCACTTATTTGATCTAGAATTCCATAAACAAGAAATTCACTTTCTATATGATGAATTCATCTCAAGAAAAAAACTATATTATTTATTTATTTTGATGCTTCATATACATATTTATGAAATTCAAATATATTAACCACAAAAGAATTATAAGATTTAACCATTTTGGATGGTGGGTTACTCAATACACACAATCGAGTATCATTTTTATCAGCATGTTGGGATACCTGAAAAGTTGAGAAAATTTAGAAACATAAGAAAGAGTAAATTAAATTTATATTTTAAACCATAAATATTTTACATTTCTATTTTTTGAAACTAGTGGAAACATTTATTTTTCCAATGTTTTCCCGAGATTCTAGTGTTATATGGGGAAACTGTTTCTAGATATGATTATTATATAATATTCAAATAAAATGATTTTAATTTACATCTAAAAAATATTATTAATCGATGAATGTATTACTCACTATATAAATCTTTCGAAATTAATTATCATTAAAAAGAACACAAAAATTATTCATGTGATTTTCAAATTATGAAATCCATCGTTTATGAACTCAACTAAAGATATGTATCAGATAACTGAAAAATAATAAATTGTTGTTCATTTCAAAGACCATATTTCCTTCATTAAGTACCATTCATTTATATTTTCATGTATATTTATATTGGAACTACTAAGAGCATAAAATTGATGTTTTATTTTTCAAATAAACTTCTATAATCGACCCTTCAACTAATGCTTTGTTATTATCCTTTTACATTAATTTTTACTTGCATGTCATTTATGGGTTCATGTATCAAAAATTTATTGGTCCTCTACATTTTTATTTATTTGGAAACTTGAATTTCAAATTATATATTGAATTAATGAAAGGGGGAGGAATTTTTTTATAGTTTAAATCAAACTAAAATAACATCTTCTTACAGACAACTCAAAGCATCATTGTCTTCTATCAACACAAAAATGTCTCATATAAAATATAGATTTTTAGTGAGTCCAAAATGAAATATTCATATAAAATATTTAATATTATTAGTATAAATATTTATTTAATAAAATGACAATAAAGAACTTTTAATCTAATAATATTACTATTTCTTACACAACTAGAAATTTTTAAAAAATATCCATACAGTGACATCAAATATGTATTACACTAATAGAATAATAAATGATTTTTTTCTATGAATGGAAGAGACCCTTATGGATTCATTAACATGTATGATGATTTATTTTCAATGAAGTCAATTTTTTTGTCACATAGAAATGTCTAAAAAATATAATCATAATATTAAAAAGTATTTAGACATACATGGTGTGCCCAAAAATATATAAAATATATTATCAAAATATATTTTCTTAATATTCATGTCATTATATTTATGAGGGAGAAAAAAAACCAGACCAATATAATATTTCCTAAAAAATACAACATTTTATCCAATTAGGGACTTTACTAAAGCCATTTTTTTTATTATTGTTCTAATAAAAATTAAACATATTGAAGAGAAAATATATTTTTAATCATTACTCGAGATCATAACTATTGATCCGTCTATTCCAATTGTACCTTTTTTGAAACAATTTTTTTTTTACAAAGGATGGTTAGTATGAAAAAATTACTTATGATTGTGAAAAAATATGGTTTTATTCTATTAAAGAGGATAAATGATTTGTAAATCATAAATTATAGAAATGATTTTGGACCATTTGTAACCCATCATGATAATATTCAATATTCTATGAAGCCACTATTTTACCAAATTAATGCATATTTCATTAAAAAATTATATTTCCAACAATATCATATGTACTTACACAATTATTCCATAATAAATTTAACTTATCAATAAATTCATTCAAATAAACATAAATTTTTTTGGATGAACTTGAATTAATAATGTCAAAATGGAATATTGTAACTTCATCAAAATATAATAAATTATGTTTTATGATTTATAAAATATGTTCCAACAATAATATTGACAACCATAAGATCCAAATGGATAGATACCATCTTTACATGGACCGAATCATATGGTATGAGATTATGATGAAAAATATAGAAGAAAGAGATCAAAATGATTCCTTGAATCAACATTAAAATTACAATTTAAAATTTTATTGTCATCAAATTTTATTTATCCATGAATGAAATGATATTATGTTCTAAGAAAAGAATAAACACTCCAATCTTGGTGTATGTGGGAAATTTCATAACTATATATTGGTAACCAAACCAAACTTTTTTTTGTGTCTCTTTTCACATTGAATGTAAATATGTAGGAAAACTAAATGATGTCTAATTTCCATTATAATATTGGATGATATCATTTAAACATGAATGCATATTTGGATAACGAAGAACAAAACTATGATGGAACCTCTTCCTCTCATTGAAATATTTTTGAAACACATTCACATTATTTTATAGTGATTTATAAAAATATAAATAATGATAAAAAATCTATTTAACATTATATTATATAATTTAATAAAAAAAGTATTCAATTGATTTAAAATATTCTTATCCTTAAACGAGGATATGATGTATGTTTAGAAGACTTTAGTAAGTCATAAATTTTAAATGGCTCTAAATAAAGAGTTAAATAAAAATTCTATGCTTCTATTAATAAAAAATTTATACCAACAACCCCGTTTACTAATTTTTGAATCACTTATGAATAAAAAATAAATTATTTTCACCTTCTCTGGGAACTACATTTACCATGCTAGTAATAAAATCCATAATCATTCTGAAAACAACAACAAAATAGATGACCCCCAATGATAAAAAATGTTTCAAACCAATGAAAATAAAAATTATTACATTGAAACATAACTAACCTTTATAAAAAATTATTCTTTAAACATAAAAGTGTTTAAAAAACAACATCATTTTCAATATATAAATGATTTATACTAGAATCATTTGGATTTTACGGATGATATTTTTAATCATGTTCTATTAATAAAAACGGTGTTCTACATACTCTATTCAAAATTTTCTAAAAAATAGAACAAATTATTTCATATGATGTATGTAATTGAAGCAATAGATTATCATAAAAATATACAAATTACAATTTCTTATAGATATTATCAAATATTGATAATTTGTGTTTATACTAGTTAACTCTTGTTTTTACCTATTACTAATATTTTTTACAAATTACTAAAAATGATTGAATTTTTTTACTATATATTTAATATTACATTAAATTTTAACTAATTTTAAAAAATTACCATTATTTCTAATAATTAAAAAAAATATAAACTAATTGGCTCTATTTTTTATAAAAATTATTGCTAATTTGAATAACTACTACTAATTAATACATATTACAACAAATATATACTAATTTGTAGTAATAATAGTAATTTACACAATTTTTATTCATTACATATAATGTTTTCTAATTACAAAAAATTAATTTTTTTACTAATTACTGCTGATTACCACATATTTTTACTAATATTAACTATGTATAGCTAATTATCAAAAAAAATAATATATAAAACTAATTATCCAAATTTTTTACTAATTAATGATAACATTTTGCAGAAACCACTAGTTTTTTACAACTATATCTATTTTTTAAAAATCTAATCTATTTATTATATATTGATACTAATTTAAACACTCTACCACCAATTTTCTATAATTACAACTAAATGTTATTAAATACAACTAATTTTTACTAAATACATATAATATTTCTAATTAAGACTATTTTTTACTAATTTTCACTTATATTTATTTGTTTCTACTAATTTTTACTAATTAATTCTTATTTTTACTAATTATTGCATGTTTTTAATAATTACTATGTAATTTTTAGTATTATTTTTTAATTAATGCTAATTTTATTGTTAATTACCTTTAATAAATGATACATTTCACTAATTACAATTATGTATCACAAATTTTTACTAATTATCAATACTGTATGTTAATTTTAATGAAGTACCTCTAATTAATTGTAATTTCTGCTAACTATTACAACCGTTTTCAATTTTTTAATAAATTTTGATAATTTAATACAGTGATAAATAATTTCTTATAATTTAAATTAATTGTCACAAATTTATAAAAATATCTACTAATGTCTTCTAACAATCCAAATAACTGCAAAATAGTTATTATTTTTACTGATTTTTAATAATTTGTATTAATTACATATATTTTCATGTATTTTTTCATATAAATGTTAACTAACACTAACTTATATTAATTTAAAAAAAATCATATATTTTTTCTTCTAATTACCACTTATTTATTTTAATCAATGATTATTTTAAAAAAATCTAATTTTGAATAAGGTCTAAGAATATTTTCTAATTTTCACTAATTTGTGCTACATACCTCTATTTTTTACGAAATATTAATAATTTAATATAAATATATCTAATTACTTCATTATTTACTAATTTTAACTAATTACCACAAATTAGAACTTAATTATTCTATTTCATTGTATTATTTTCTAATTTTAAATATTTTTTCTAAATTTTACCAACTACTGCTAAATTATACTAATTGATGCTTATTTCGAATAATTACTCCAAATATCAGTTAATTATAGAAAATTAACATTAATTTCTTATAATTACTACTAATTACTATTAATTTTTACTAATTACGTCTATTTTTTACTAAATACAGCTAATATTTTCTAAATTTAACTTATTACTTTTAATTACCAATAATTTCATCTATTTTTTATTAATTACCCCTTATTTTTACTGATTGATGGTTATTTCATCTAATTAGCACTTCATTGTACTTATTATCACTTATTTTTACTAATGACCACTCATTTTTCATAAATTCCACCAATTATTACGGATTTCCACTAGTTTATGCTAGTTTTTCAGAATTTCAGCTAATTTTTACTAATTTTTCCAAATTTATCCAAATTACCCCAAAAAATTATAATTGAATATATTTTACTAATTATTGATAATTTTTCGAAATAATTCTATTTTTCTAGTTATTATAAATTATTTCAAATTATAGATATTTATTACAAATTATAGGCTGTGTTTCATAATCAGTACTAATTTATTCTAATTATCACAATTATTTTATAATTACCAGATATTTTTCTAATAAAAAAATGTGCTAATTACCAATAATTGTATATAATTATGAATAATTATGTTTCAATTAAAAATAATTATTGTTAATTGCTAATAATTATTCTTAAAATTTAATAATTATCATTAATTATTATTAATTATTCATAATTATTTACCAATTATGATATTATTTTAATAATTATTTAGTAATTACATATTATTAATATCAATTTATCCAAATTAATAAAAATTACGACTAATAATGTATAATTATTACTAAAAATTCCAAATATAAAATAAGATAAAGTAATTAATAATTTGATAGATGAAAATATAATACTAAAAATGACACCCTATCATAATTATGATAGTGATTTTATAACCACAATGTTTTAACCCATGAAAAATTAAAATTATGTATTGAGAAATCAGAGATAAATGAAAGGAATTGAATTATTTGTGGTGTAAAAATTATTTATTGGTTTTATATATTGGATATATTAGTTGTGATAGAATCCATCGAAAATAGTTTAAACAATAAATATGTTTACATATGATATAAAATTATCTGTGATGGGTTCCTTTGAAAATGTTTCACTTCAAAAATATTATTTTAGACAAGGCCTCTCAAAAACAGTTATAGCAGTATTAATATAAATTGGGTTAGAACCATTCTGTCATAAACGTTACTTGATTGATGTATTATTTATATGAGAATATGTTTCATATCACATATAGACTCCTGTTTTATAGTGTGTGGTTCATGAAAAAACATTTTCTATAAGAAACATGATCTCATTGCAAATAATCTAAAATAAGAAGTTATAATCTGTATGAATTCAAACACATCAAAAATATGTTCCTCAAATAGAATATTTTTTATGGGAGTTCAACTTGTCACAAATAACCTATCACAAACAAAACTCTTTCCCTGTCACAAATATTGTATACTCTATTAAAAAAACGTACATTAAAAAATTCCCATCATAATTTTTACTTAATTGATATATTATTTTCGATGATAATATATTTATTATCACAAAGAGACTTCCACCCATATGGTTCATTGTGAACACCAAATTATTTTCTTCAAGGAACACATTCCAATTACAAATAATCAAAAATAAATATTTTTTGGGATGGGAATTAGTAACCATCTCAAATAAGTCCATCGAATAAACTCTTTGTAATGGGAGCCTATCCCATAAGAATTAACTTATCAGAAATACAACTTTTTCCCATGTTGGTATCCCTTAGTGGGTTAGTATGTAAAAAATGTGTTGTGGACGATGATGGATAAAGACATAGGGTAGGGTTATGAAAAACTTGTTTATTGAAACGAGATAAAGTGTAGATATGAAACCATGTGTCCCAACCCAGGGAAATTATAAGGGTACAATCATAACCCAACCTTCAATAGGACATGAAACAGTCATGTGACATCATTGGTCTACTATAATACAATAGTTTTTTTTACCAAAAAAAACCATGATGTTACTCACTATGGTCTCTTACAAAATTATTGATAGTCCTCATGGACCAACACATGTTCTTTTAGTGTATTTTCCCACACTCAAACACAAACATTGAGAAACCTTCCAAATGGTTACCCTTTTTAATTAATACTCCAGGCCAATAATTCTTAACTGTTGATTTCAGAATAGGGAGGTTCTTAAACATAATGGTTCACCATATTAACATGGTTGGTAACATTTAGCCTTTTATGAATCACTTTTCGAGGGTTATTGCAATCTCTAGGGATTTAAAGCATAATTCCCTTGTTCAGGACCCCAATACTCAATCCCATGCAGTGACTCTACTCATATGGATGAGTATTGTATTTGATACCATTTTTGATGACCCAGCATTCCCAAATCAGTGAAACTAGTCATCTAACCCCATGTGAACACTATAATACAATAATTTCCACACTAGCACACCAAAATGTAGTATTTACAATGGTTTCATTTATGATTAGGGATTGTCCCCACAAGCCAACACATGTTCTTTTAGTGTATTTTATCAACTCAAACACACCCTTAAAAAATCCAAATAGGTCACGCATCATGGTCACTTGTTAAGGAAAATTATGATTAACTGCAATGTTCTAATCAGGTGGGATCTCAAAAAGAAAGGTTCCCCTTATTAAGATGGTTAGTAATAAACATCCTTTTATATATCACTTTTCTTGGGGGTCACTCTTTAATTAAATAATTAATGTCTTAAAAACAAAAATTAGGAAGGGATAATTCCTAAATATATTAGACATAAATAGTTTTTTTATATTATTGAATACTAATTTGGAAGAACTGTAAAATGATAATTTCATGAGGATAACAAAAGATAAATTTCTCAGGGATGAAAAAATAATTGAATCAAATTTTCTAAAATTATTATGTGATAATTTACAGAAAACGATCAAGGTAATTGTGCGCAATTATCAAAGATAACAATAAATGACTATATAATAAAAAATTCTCGTGATTACCAAGGATAATTATGAACAAAACTCTTATCCTAAAATGTTAATTTGAAATATTTTTAGGAGAGATAAAATATTATCGCTTGAAATATTTTAAATGATAATTATAAAATTATCAAGGAGAGATAAAATATCATTTCATGGGATATTTTATTTATTTTAAAAATAAAATATTTTATTCTTCCATTTGGGTCCATTGCTGAACCTTGAGTGTCGTTTTTTTCGATAATAAGGCCACAAGGATGTGTTCCCAACAAGTTTATCCACACATTTGAACATCAATTATTTTTGTTTTAAGAAGTTCCGTTCCATTTTGGGATTTTATACACATGTTTCCAAAATATGAATATTCATAGACATATTTGATGAACATGCCTAATTATGATCACCTGTGGTTGTGTATAACCTTGAGAACATTATGTTTTTTTATAATTACTTGACGCTTGTTATTCATGTTTTGTGTTGATCACATGACTTTTTCTGATACATTACTTATGATTATGGGATGTTCTTTCTAGTGTATCTTACCATGTTATGGGTAATTTGTTTTATAATTTTTTTGGATACCAAGGTAGGTGGATCCTCTGGATATGTTTATTATCTATATGGAGAGTGTATAGGATTTGTGATGATGATGGTGGGGGAGAAATTCATTAGATTATGATACGATGATGACTGTGAGATTATGTATGAGGAACTCAATGACTAGATAATCCCAAGGGGTATGATCTTGATGCAAATGGATTCTTGAGTCACTCAAAATTCCAAGAAAATGCTGAAAACATGACTTCCATGATGAATATTAATTCCATTTTGCATCAATATGATGGTTCCTTTGCAATTTCGTTTGATGCTCTCAATGACAACTGGATGTCATGGGGTATTATCAAAATGCCTATGGATACAAATTCTCTCTTGATTCCTAATGAATTACAAGAAAATTAATTCTTTGATGCATTCTGATGATGAGTTTCACAATCCCATGATGTTGAGTAGAACGATTCATTAGATCATTAGTAATCATTTATTCATTCGACTACTTGATTATCCTTCTGGAATGGAGTCGTAGTATATATTCCAGGGAGTTTTAGGAAGTAGTGTCACTGAACGAATGCTCTGTTTAAGAATTTGTGTGATTATGGTTATTAAAAATTTATTATTTTTATAGAATATACATGTATACATGAGAACATCAGGTTATCAATGTGTTGGTGGCTTCCTAATAAGTCTTTTGCAAACACCATACTCAGAAATTTCAACGCGTTTGTAGATTTCTTGAGGGATCTGACGAATGGAAAGGGCACATTGTTGGAAAGCTAAGCAGTGGAGCAATGAGCTTGTACAAGATCAGGAAGGACTCTATAGGACCATCTATTTATCTTTTATATTTATATAGTTCTCATTATATTGGTTTATCTTACCACTTTATAAGGTGATATACTAGTATGACATGTCTTCAATATTTTAATTCTATATATTTACCCTAATTATTTATTATATTTTTTATTATTGAATTTTCATCTCACGAAATAATAATGAGGGTATAGTCTCCCCATTGATGGATTGATACCCTCTCTATTAGTCTAAAAAAACATACATGTGGGCAACCACACATGAGTTTATAATGAATTTTCGTATCAGCCTGGTGGATTGTGTTGGGATGTTGTATATACAAACACATTTTGGCACAACTCATGATAAATACAGGTCTTGAGGAATTTTTAACCCAACCTCACAATTGAATCCTTTTGGTTATTCCGATATACAAGGTTACCGTGTGGTTGACTCATGATCATGACTTCTATTATGAATGATCTTCTAGCATGGAGACAAATTATGTACAATTGAGGATAATGGAAGCTTGGTTGGCACATTATGGCTCAACATGTGATTGACTATTACTATTTCCACATTTGAATATTATAATGGTATAAACCAAGTATACATGTGGACTTGTTTATAAGGATTCATTTCTGAAGTTATATTGGGATTCCACTCACACCTTTCAAGAGCATGTTGATTGACACACAAACATCATGAATAGGTATCCAATGAAGGACTAGACCCATGAAATGAGATAATGAGGAAATTATATCTTATAAATGGATAAAATAATGATAAAAATTCCAAAAAAAACTACAAAAATATATTTTATTTAATTATTCAAGAAATATTGTTTGTGCTTATTGACCTGCCATAATTGGGAGTTTGTTTGGTTTAATATTGTATAACTAGACATTAAATCCCTTATAGTACAATGTTATCTTATTACATGGTGATATTGATATTGGATTAGGTATTATTGTTACATTTAGGTATTACAATATGAATTGTTCGGTTGTAGTCTTCCAACATCACTTTTTGACACTCCCCAAATTTTGGAAGCCTCTAACTTATAGGGAGGAAAACATGAGGTGATGTGGAACTGTGGACCAGTTGATTTGGGTTAGGGAGTTACATCCTCCTTATAATTTTTGACTCCCATTGAGAATCATATTATCACTTTTATATTACATTTATTGCAAGTTCTTAGCATTCATATCCTATGTGTTTGGAAAGAATCAACATCCTATAAATATTTACTATATTACACAACTGGAGAGATATTTATACTGCATGTCATAGTCTCCCTAGTAAAAAATAATTTAAACAAATTTAATTATTTCACATTGGTTACTTATAACTGACATTATAAACTATTACCTCACATTATTTGTAAAATAACCAAATTGGAAAATACATGAAATTTTTTTATGTTGATTATTAGATGAAAAATGTTTAAAATAAAATTTTCAATGTTAGATATTAAATAACCAATTTTAAAAATGGGGATTGACATCCATTATTGAATAGAAAACATGAAAAAAATTAAAATTACTATGAATCATCGAGTTGACTCATTTATTGTTTATTCATTATTAACACAACATTCTGTTTTTTATCACATGGGAACACCTAAAACTTCATTCATTGAACTGATGGCCTTGAATATCCACAATGAGATGGGGGTGAACTAATTTTCAAAATATTTTATGAAATTATAACTTTTATCCAATTTCCTCTTAGAACTAATAGGATTTTTATTCTCATATTCTCATTTTTTTTATTGCATGCCAGTAAAAGAAATAAGTAATTGATAACAAAAAATGTTTTTACAAGGATAACTACCAAATAAGCGTATTTATTTCATTACATGTATGTTTATGAATAGTATAAATATTTTCCACTATAATGAGATATTATTTTATAGTAGTGCGTCTATAAGATAACCCTTAGCCAGTGTGGGTCCCCATGCTTAAGAGGGCGAATGAAAAATGTCATATTTCTCGATCTGGTGACAAAATAAATGAACATATAGCTCTATAAATGGTGTTTATAATACTTATAACTTTTTTATTTACTATAATTGTAATGTAAATTGGTATGAACAATAAATTCTTACACTAGATGAGAAATTTATTGAAATTCACATAGCTACTTTGTTCCTCCACTAGCTTCTTCACATATTAATTAATCATCACCAGGAAAGAAACTCTTCATATCTCAATAGAAGCATACTGTAAGATGAACAAATTCAACTTTTAAAATCAATAACAATAATAACTATTTATTTTGACTCAAAATCTACAAATTATTATTTTACCCAAGTGATAATCATAACTTATAAGAACAATCACTAACTCTTCTTCATTGGAAAAACAAACTAAACTAAATCTATTTATTCTTCATCCTTGAATCCAAAACCTTATTATAGTTATATGAACATCATCAATTATTTCATTGTTTTCCACAAAAGAGAAATCATTACTAATTTAAATTATGTTTTGTGATGCTTTGATCTTATGGGATTATCCTTGTTAATCAAATGGAAAACCCATAAAAGGTCAGTTCGATCATTGAACTGGATTCTCAGTGCCTGACCTCATTGCCAGTGGGGGAAAATAATTAAAAAGATAGAGGAAATTATATATCTTATTGGGTGGAAGGATATTACTATGTGAATTCGTAATTAAAATTAAACCACTTTAGATTATATGGATGTGTTATTTCAGTATCACTTTAGTGGAGTAAGAGCACCTACTTAGTTTTCCATCCCATTTCTGTCTATGAAATGATTGAGGTGTGCTTTATTAATAACACCATCCCACTACCTATTCAATATGGCCTTTGGTGATGTGAATCTATTATACATGAACCTCACTCCCACATTGGTTGTTCCACCCACTGTACAGTCAATGAGAAACCATGTTCATGCTCAGTGCACCCCCTAGGAACCCACCTATTCGGTTCATTCAAGAGTTATGCTCCCACTTCTCCTAATACTATAGTTTTATATCTAGGATTACATCCTACAACATTATTTACCCAAATGACCGATATTTTGGGTTGACGTATTCCTCGAATGGATTTCAAATGGTCGGCCTTAAAAAAACATAAAATATATTGTATTGAAATTTATGGAACCATGCCTTTCTAAAATTCATTATCAATATAAAATCAATGAAAAAGTAATATATATTTTGAATTTAATCTATATCGACTTAAATAATGTTAATAACTGATCTCATAATAATTATTATATTGAATGTATTTATTTAAATTATCTTCCTGAAAATAAAAATTTCCAGGATCTTCTAAAAATCAACTTATTATCTTAATGGAAATTAAATTCCAAATTAAGTCCACAATAAAAAATAATATATCAAATTCACGTTTTTTTCATTTTTGTAAACATTGTGTAACTATTGGAACATGTATTTTAAATGAATATTAGTCTAATTTTTATTGGAGTTGTAAACTAATTTTCTTCAATAAAAATTCCTTAAGTCAATATGGGTTTTATACTACATCCATTTATCCATGTAAAATTCTATGTTTTGTCACGATTCAATATCTTAAATACTTCATAAACATACTTCATTCAAAAAAATACAGTATATTGACAACAAAAAAATAATTATATTTCATTGGACACCATTGATAACCAATAAAATCCATTTACAATAAATTAAACATATAAATAATTTCTTCTCTTTAACTCCCCTTTTGTATTTTTTATTAAATAACCTCAAATTTCATTTCAAATGAGTAGGTTAATAAGGGAATATCTCTCATTTACCATTCATAATGTTAACTTCACATTCACCCACCCTTATTGAAAAGAAATAAAATTTTCATTTGAATAGAGTATCATTCCATACTTAAGTTATTTTCTATCTATCATTTTTCTCTAAGTCTATATGAGCCATGATCAATGTAAAATAGTCAAAATAAAACACCTAAAACGACGTCAATAAATAGGTATAAAACATCAAGTGAAATTATTTAATGGTGGATCACATCATGATTGGATTTAAATATGTTCCAATATGAATAATACACTAAAATGAATCTTGAAATTCGGACTATTGAGAATAAAAAACATTCACAACTTCACTAGGAATGAAATTATTCAAAACATGTTCTTCATAATACGAAATATAAGATCCAAATAAGATGATATCTTAATTATCCTTTCTCTCTATGATATGGAAAAATATTCTACATCTTAATAAAATATGACCCTTTATCATATTTCTATTTGAATACCAATTGAGGATTCATTAAAGTGTGATGAATTATTCAACTCTGAATCCAAGAGTTTACAATAGTCTTAGCTTCTCATGTTTTCCCCTAATACAATTGTTGATATTAAACTCCACAGATGATAATTACAAAGGAAATACTTATAGTTTAATGAAATATGGTTGGGCATTCTAACATCATAAATTTGAACAAAAAAGTTGAGATAGTTGTATCCTTGATGTTGGTATGTTTTCTTTACTCATCAAACTTTCACATCTGATATCTAATTATGATTGTTGGTTCATGGGTATTATATATTCTTTAATTTTATTTTATATGATATCTTATTTTCAAGAAATTTAAAATCACTTGTACCACTTGGTGGAAATTTTATCTTCTTAAAAAATTATTCATCTAATGTAATAATTTTAGAAAAATTTATCCCAGTATGGCCATCCATGATCTAATAGTTTATTAAGGATTATTTAAATTCTTATGTAATATTTTTTTGTCCTATTTTAGAAGCCTTGACTTATGTGTCATTATATTTTCGAATTTATTCCAAATCTTCTTGCAAGACAACTAACATCTCATTAGGAACATTTGAAAAATGTTTTTATTTTACAGATTGATTCTTGTGGGATCCATTTCTCATATTTCATCATTTGGATGTAAAAATTTCCTTCAAAATATAGTATTTAGAATTCATTTACTTATATCTTTCTTTCGTGTGATAAATCTTGTTTATAATATTATTCTTTTTTCGTACCAAGGATGATTCTTAATTTTTAGGAGTCTTTTGGGGCCATATTTTCTCATCATCATTTAATACATGTTATGATAGCATAAATCAATCATGTGACCAGTAACATTGCATGAATCAGGAATATTTTAAACCTTTTTAAATAAATTTGTTCTATACATATTTTTCTAGACCATTAGATGTTTCTTATTCTCATATATCTTACTCCCTCCTGACATGGAACTTCATCGTTATTTATAATTTAATGGATTTTACCTGGAATATAGTGTGAAATTCCTAAATATTTTGATACAAAAAACATGAATAACATAAATTGATATTTTAATTTTTTATATTTGATGTTTTTGGGTATTCTTCATATCTTGTTGGGGAACCTGATTCCACACTCTTTTTTCTTATCAATCATAGTCATAGCGGTTGGATTATAATCACCATTCATCATCCATAATTAATCAACTTTTTTTTTCTGACATAAAATTTCGATAATAACTAATTTAGAAACATTCTTTTGATAAGGTAAGCATGCTAGATCATTCATTATAGTATCTTGAGATATTATATTTAATGATTCATACACAGATTTTGGAAATCTATTATACTTATAATTTTATAGTGATCAGTGATTATTTAAAATAACAATCTCATTATTTTGTGATGTCTCAATATATGTCCTCTCAATATTGGAAATCTAAACATCCAATTATAGACACTTCATACGAAGGATGACTTTACGATCTTGAATCATAATTACCCTCTATTCACAGTACTTATTTATTCTTCCATCTTCATATTCATGCAGGTAATCCTTTTTTGTAACAAATAGTGAATTTTATTAATATTGTTAAAATTTTCTTCCATTTTTTAATCCATGACATCAATTATAATTTTTAAAATTACGCTTCATGTTCATGGACTATTTCTTACAGAGCCTCTTCATCACCAACTTCACCATGTCATTTTTAGGAACTTTTTATAAAATCCATATATTTTTAACTGAAGGAACTATCTTGAACATAGATCATAAATTAGTGTATAATATTTTATTTTTTGAAATAACCTATACAATATTCTTCTTCTTTCAGTTGGGTGATATCTTGTAGCATTCGTTAAAAGTATCTACAAACAAAAGGAGTCAGTTTGTATGTGAATTTTTTTATAAAATATCTTAATAAAAAAAGTTATATTTTAGGAAAATTTGTAGATTGATCATCATCATAAATTTTTCAAGAATATAAATCTTGAGGACATTTTGGTCAATAATTTTCACAAACATCATGATCAATTACAATTATTATTTCACTTGATATAGGAATATTTTCCTTCTCCTTAGTATAAAATTCATCCACATTCTATTTACGTTCCAATCATGATATGTCTTAATTGTTCCCCAAGAATGGAGATATTGATACCTAATATTCTTTTGATAATAGTGATCTCATATTGAAAATTATATTCTATTTACATATCATATCTATCATGTTCTTGGAAGAAATAGAATTTTTATCAGAGAAAACATAATTATTACCAAAAAAATCCCTTCATTTTTAATACATGAAATAATATTAATTTATTAAAAGAGTATATCTACAATGCATTGAATCCAATCAAGGTGCGCCTACGATTTGATTAAAATTGAGAGGACCACTTTTGAAAATAATCATCACTGAGAGGGGGTGGAATTAGTTTTCGGAACATTTTAAAACATTATAACTTTTTATCCCATTACCTCAGTGAAATGTTAGGAAATGAACACTGATATTACCTTCTTTATTTTTTCATTAATGTATATGAAATTAGTAAATGATATAAAATGAATTTTTACATGGTTCACAACCCAATATAGTTTTCTATTCTTTTCTGTATATGGTTTTGAAAAGTACACCAATTCTCTACTATAATGGGATATAATGTTACAATGTTGTGGTTGGAAGACAATCCATATCTATTATGGGTACCTACACATATTAATATTGGGGAAAACAATGTTCCATAGACTAGTGATTACAAATTCTAATATAAAGATCATTGTTGGATCTTTATAATTCTTCAAAAGATAGTATTCATCTTCTTTGTTAATTAATTTTTTAACCCTAACAAATTCATCCACAATATGAGACTTATGTTGATTTTCACAGTGTTACATTATTCTTCCATTAGATTCATCATTTTTTTATTCTCAATAACATGAAGGTATTCCATCATAGTATTCCTAGTAGTATGAACTTTAATAAGGAAATTTTTATTCCTATAACATCAATCACAATAATAGGAATATGTTTTGGACAAAAAATCACAAAATTATACTTTTACCCATGTGGTAATCAGAAGTTGGTCACTCAACCACTAACTCATCTTCAGTACTAAACAAGTTACCCAGGATCTCATTAATATTAATCTTTATCGAATCCAAAAAATAGAATGTTATTATTGAAATAATGATAGATCATATCATCATAGTAATAATAAATATTATATTTACATTGAATGATATGAATTTTTAAAAGATTTAATATCTTATAATAATTACATGACCTAAATGATAATCAAAATAATTTATATCTTACACTACCTTCATCATCATGTTATCTTCAATTCATAATGATATAAAATTGTGTGGTACTATTGTGTATACCATCGATTTACAGTATGTTAAATTGAATGTCTATAAACACAACATATACTTCATTGAACATATCACATCAGAAAATACAGGTATTTAGAAGTAATTTTATGGCCTCTACAGTCAAAACTTTGTCACATATAATATTGATAAAAGTTTATTTTTTATTTATTTATTCCTGATTCCATGTGTAATTTTTCAAATATCCTAAATATATCAAATTATTTTTTATAGTTATTTCACTTTTCATGTACTTAATCATACACATATATAGATTCATTCATTTCATGTAATATTTTATTTATTGTTTTATTCACTATCATTAACAGAAAAAATGATTATTTATATACAATAAAATTTTATAAATCCTTTAAAAGTCCCTCAGTTGGGTACTATTCAGTTGAGATGAACATAACATTCTTGTTTCTATATCACATGACTTCTACCTTCTACTATCTTCAACGAATTGTAACTATATAGTAAAACATTCCTCAAGAATGTTTTAAAAAAATTACATTGTCCTCATGAGATGTAGTGTGATTGTCTTATAATAACACGTGTTTATAAAAAACATAATCATTCATTCATGATGGAAGAAAAATTGAATGCAATAATTTTTTTTATTTATAATAATGTTTGTAGTACATAAATAATTCATATGTTTAAGAAATAACTTCTTCACAAATGTTATTTATTGTTATTATTCACATAACCAATGTGTTGTATGATTCTATCAGTCTTTTAATATCCTACAAGGAACCTAAACCCATATTATATATGCACATGAATTCCCCAAAAATGTTTCTTAAAAAAATAGAGATATTAAATAACTATAAAAGATAACACATTATCTCAGCTTAGATGATCAAATATTCTTTTGTAAGGTCCCACTACAATGAACAACTTTTGTCAACAACTTTTTATTTCATGTAACAGATCTGATAATTTTGATGAGTCATTAATTTTATATCCCCAAAATATATTTTTTTGATTCTAATGTTCTTTTAAAATGAAAAAACATGGAATTAAATCCATAATTATTAATATCAAAACAGTAATAAGAATCATATGACATGTGATTTTAATCTAAAACTTTTTCTGGAATTATGGATACAGGGTAATCCACCTCTATTCCCATATCACATCAACATTGTCAATATTATTGATGAAAACAATTTTTCATAATGCTTATATCTTGATTTATTCTCTAGGATGATAAAATGTCAAAAAGACATAAGCTTGTTTCTATCATCAATGATGATTCTCGGTATATATCCTTTTCACTAATAGTGTTTAATCATTAAACGGACAGAGTCATGAATATATCATGTAGTGAGGAAATAAATTAATTCTATGATTCTTAATGTAATTTAATTCACTTCAAATCATGAAATTCCATTATGTTCTTGTCATTTTTGCAGATAAAAAATCCTTTTTAACATCACCATCCCATGTCAACCCCTTTTTTGGTTGATGATATATTTTTTAATGATCCTATGACACTATCGATTTGAGTTAAAAGTAGGGGATCGATACTTACATAACATGTACTTCACCCACATATGGGTAGCGGCACCCCATTTTTCACTGCACAGAAACCCATTCACACACTCAACTCCCCCTACAGAGCATTATTGTGTTCTTTATGGGGAGATATGATCCCACTTATCCTATTATTATGAATTAATAGCTATGTCAACTACCTCACAAGTGGTTGAACTACGAGTCCTACATGTGTGGATTAGGTGGTCCCAGGTTGGATAACTAATGGTTGGCCATTATTGTTTTTAGAACACATATATTAAATATATGTGATGTGTTCCAACCCACCACTTTATCATATTCCTTCTTAAATATATATCATTATAAAATAATATGTAATTTTCATGGCCCTAAAATGAATTCAAAAATCCACATAAAATTGTGTTTATATTTTCTAATACTTTTTTAATTTATCATCATGTAGATTAACAATATATGATATTCTTTAATTACCCTTATACTCTTTTTTTAATTTATATTACAAAGAACTTACTCAATATCAAATCATCCCACTTCATAAAATATTCATTATTATTGTAAAAAATGTGTCACAATTGATAAAAGTATTTGAAATAAATATCAGTTCAACAATCATGAATGTTATAAAATCAATGTCTTCAAAACTACATCATTTAGGTAATAAAACATGATTATAATCTTTTTCAATCATTCATCCTAGAAATATTCATGTTTTCAACAAGCTTAGATATATTGGATACATTAAAAACTAATTTCATTCCATGTTATTCAACATATTGGGATCAATAAAATCATACTATTTAATTGACCTCCATTGAAAACCAATAACCATAATTTATAACAAATATAACTTCTTCACAATGATGGCTCTACACATTCAAGTTATATTTTAATTAATGGATATTGTTTTTGGATATTTTCTTGAGTTTTCTGTATTGTTGAAAAAAAGCATATCTATTTGTGTATTTTATTTTGATTACTCATAAATATTAGTTATTTTTAAAAAAATTAATTTTTTAGTTTAGGTATTGTTTAATGATTATTTGATGAATTAGTGTTATAAATAATATTTTTCTTTTGATTAATGTGTGTCTGATGTATATATTTAGTTTCTATATTTTGAATGGGAATATGGATTGTATAGTGTATTATGTATTTGAAATATGGATATTTGTGAATATATCTTTTGATTATCAATCGTTTTTCTTGACAGCTTTGGTTATTTTTATGAAACAATGATAATTAAAAATGATCCAACAGATACTTTTGTTAAAAACATTGATGCGTTTCTTATATTTATGAAATATTGTATGGTATTTTTTTTTAATTTATAAACAAAATAGAAAATTATGTATCAAAATATAATAAAATAGTTCCAATGCAAGATATTTTTATATAGAATAATTAGTAAAAGTTATATTTCGAAACATTTAACAAGTGATTAAATTGAGGAAGATGTTGATCCTTTTTCAGAATTTTCTAAATGAAATTTCCCAAAAAAAACAACCAGTTACTTTTTCTCTTCTATGAATTTTCAAATATTAAGAATTGAAAAAGAATAAAAATGAAATATATTTTAATTTCTCATGGTTTTAATTAGTGTTAAAACCCACTGATTTTGCAATGTGAAACTGGGTAGAATCAAAGATCTACTGATGAATATTATTTTCAATAAAATAAATCTGATAAAATAATGAAATGATTATTCATATGTAAGTAGATGGAATTGGGAATTAAATATCAATTAAGATTCCATAAAGTGATAATGAAAATAAACTATATCCTTATTTTATGGAATGTATGTTTTATCAATGATATTAATGTTGATTATAAAAAAATGAATAATGGATGGAGGGAATATGTTATTGAGTTTCTACTAGTATTAAAATAGATACATCCAAATGATTTTTTTCTAAATTCACATTAAACTATTATGAAAATATTATGACCAATGGTCATGGGGTAAAAGAAGATACATGACATTCAAAATGACTATGTAACATAAGTAATGGATCCTTACCATATTCCCATGTTTTATAACCATTGACATAGCCCATAAAAAAAATTATATATGCTATACCAACAACTCTATGAACCGTGGATTCTGGATCCATTGATATATCTAATGATGTATTCTAATATCTATGGTTTTCATTAAAACATGGGTTTTTATCTATACAAATGGTTTGGTGAACTATGGGTATATCCTGGCCCTGTGAATGGATATACCAATGGTTTAATAAAACACTAGTATAACAACCTATTTCTAAATAGTAGAAGCAACAAATCTATCCCCAATGCAAAAAAAATTCTTGAACTAATAAAAAAATAAAATCCATTATACACATTCAGTGAATTATATATATTTTATATTTAACATTCCAAAAATGTCATGAAATAGTTTTCAAACCATTTAATTTAATATAACATACATATTACTCCAAACAATAGATCAATACATTTTGTTAAAAAAACATCCCGAAATCTCTTCACTAAAATATAAAAAATGTAGTGGATCAATGTCTCACCCATTTCCAGAATCCTCATCCTCATCACCGTCACCAAAATCCTCATCAACACCATCACCAGAAGAATTTTGTGGAGAACCAACACTGTCATCATTTTCATCACCAACAACTATAACATTACATCATCTGCCAAAGGGAAACTCATCTAAATCACTTGGTGCATCATATAAATATATCATTGATTCTATAAATAAACAAAAAATAGTAGAATCCTTCATTGGTAGTGGTGAACATGTAATCGTAATAAAATTTAGGAAATTTTCCCAAACCATTTTACTTCATTTATCATCATATATATCTAATTTCTATCCTCATATCCTTTATTTGAAGTGTTTTTATTTTTGGTGCTATGAGAGACTTTGGATTCACTCTATAAGGAGAAATACCTGGTGTTGATGATGTTTTTCTAGGGCTAACATCTGAATCTCTCATGGAGACTCAGCTAATACAAGACTCAAATGATCATTTGAATAAAAATTTACCACTTAATTACACATAAGGGGCACTTATGTACCAATATTAATAATATAAACACATAATTAATTTTCAATTATGTATAAAAATTAAAAATGTCAATAAAAGATGTATAATATTTCCTTTTTCCCAGGAATTGATAATAGGTCTATCTATTTTCTTCTTACTCAACAAAAATAATTTTACTTATGGCAGACAACAATTGATACCACTGACACATTCTCCAAATGAAATTGATTACAATAATAGTAAACTATAATTTTTTTGAAATTGATAAACAAGACCAGAAAAAATCCAATTGGAAAAACATGTGAGATTAACCATATACTCAGAACAAGTTAAAAAATTCCCATATTAGACTAAATTATAGTAATTAGTCACTATGTACTATTAACATCAATTATCACATTTTATTACGATGCATGAAAATGAATCTACTTATGTTTAAGTGAAATTAATGTTCAAATGGGAAGAATGAATATAGAGGAATATATCATAGATTAATATTATAGTGACATACTCATTTTAAAGTAGCCAATTTAAGCTACATATGAGTTCGACACAACCTATAATGATTTAATTTTTTTTGCTATATTATTTGGTTGATTTTTGGATATGTCATTTGTTTTATTTTTTGGTTTTGTATTTATTGGTCTACATCATTAGGTTCATTTTGTTTCTTTGGTCATCAATTGGTTTTTCATTTTTTATCATTAGATAAATTGTCTATTTTTTGGTTTGATTAATTAGTTCATTTTGAGTTAGGTTATTTGTTTTTATTTTTATTTGGGTTTTTTGTTTATTTATTGTAGGTGATTTTAATCATTTTTGGTAATGTCAAATTGTTAAATTTTTGTTCAAATATTTGGTTCATCTTTTGGTTATGTATTATTTAATTTATTCTCTATATTAAATTTTTGATTTATTCATTTATTAATTTATTTGATCATTGAGTCATTTCATATTTGAGTTCTATCATTTTTTTAAATTGTCATTTATTCATTTCGTCCTTTCCTCATTAGTTTTTTTGTATTAGTTCATTTGATCAATTGTTCATCTTTTGTTGGGTTAATTACATCATTCAGGGTTTGGTCATTTATTTTTCTTAGGATAGGTTTTTAGTTCATTTTTAGTTAGTGTCTTTGATTCATTTTGGGTTTTGTAAATTTGTTAATTTCAAGATTGGTTAGTTGGTTCATCATTAGGATCTGTAATGTTTGAGTTTGGTTATTTGGTCATTTATTTTATCATTTGTTCATGTAATATTTGAGTTATTTAATTAGGCCATTTGGTCATTTTATTATTTGGTCATTAGTTTGTTTTAGAATTTGTAGATTGATCAGTTTTTCATTTTTTATGTTTAGGATAAATAGATATTCTACACAAGGTTATTTATTTATATTTTTGTAATATTAATTTGTTCATTTTGGGTTAGGGTATTTGTTTCATTTTGGGTTATGTTAATTGTTTAATATTGGGTTTTTTTTAATTTAGTTCATTTTAGTGTAATTTCATATTTGAGTTTGGTCATTTGGTCATTTGGTTATTTGGATTACCTTTTCCTTATATCAAAAGTGCAATTGGTCATTCGTTCAGTTGATCATTTGGTAATTTGTTTGTTTGTTCATTAGTTTGTTTTGATTAGTAAATTTGATCAATTATTCATTTTCTGTTAGGTTAATTAGTTCATTTTTAAATAGGCTATATATTTTTCTACAGGTTAGTTATTTAGTTCATTTTAGCTTAGGTAGATCGATTCATTTTTGGATTTATCTATTGCTTAGTTTTGTGTTCGGTCATTTGGTTCTTCTTTGAGTTATATCATATTTGAGTTATGTCCATTTGTAATTTGGTCAGTGTTCATTGGGTCATTGGGTTCATATGTAGTTTCTTAATTCATATTTGGGTTTGGTAGTTTTTCAATTTTCCCATTTATTCATTTTCTCATTAATTTGTTTCGAAATAGGAAAATTAAATTTGGTTCATTTTTTTGTTATGTTAGATAGTATATTATGGGTTAGTTTGCTTAATTTTATTTGGATCAGTTTATTTAGTTAATTTTTTGTTTTGTTATTTTCTGTTACATTGGTTATGTATGTTTGTTATTTTTTGGTTAGGTTATCTACTTTAGAAAGTTTTTTTTGAACTGAGACATTCTAAAATATAACCCACGAGGAATGATACATTCATTGAAGCATGTTATTTATGATAAAAGGATCAATCATTAGGATGAAAATAAGATATAATGGGGAAATTCCATCCATATATTAAAGGGATCTTTAGCATTACATAGAAGTGATTTCACACATTATATTTAGAGGATACTAAACCTTATATTAAAGGTATTTCCAGTCATATATTAATTGGACTATCCACCATATATGAAAGGAATTATCTAACTTATAGTATATTTATTTATAGCCTTATATTAAAGGGGGGTTTATAACCATTTATTTAATGGATTTAAGAGAATAAATAATAATTTTTATCATGAAAATAAAACTATTTAGGGTATATCTATCCTTCTATATTAATTTGGTATTTCCATCAATCAATATTAGGACTATGTGAGTTTTGAAGACTATTTAAAGATTTTTTATTGATTTTTAAATATATTTTATGATTATTTATGTTTATATAGTACATTAAAAAGTAAATAAAATGAATTAAACACATTAGGTATGTTTGATTTTATTCAATTAATTTTAGGATGATATGAATGAACAATAATTACTTGAAGGTATGACGATTTTGTTGTCGATAAGAATACTATTTATTAAAATCAATTTACAGATTATAAGAATACATTATGAAAGTAAAATTTGAATATAATGAACAAGAAATATTTTATCAGTTTTCATATTAATGTACCTATATCCTCTCATGAATTTTTTTAAGAAAGGTGACCACATTCTCTTATATTTAAAAAAGAAAAACATTCCATAATATGGAATGAGGATTTTTCACATCTATCCTAAGTGAAAAGATGGACCTTGTAGTTAAGTACTCTAATAGTGTGGATTCCCCTCCTCTCATGCTAATGAAATGTAGTGCCCTAATGTTTGAAATCTCATTGTACCATATTTGTTCTTTTATCTTACACATCATAAAAAAATTCATTGAAATCAAAAATTATTTATATATTTAATGAAAGTCGTTAGAGATTAATAATCCAATTAATTCATTACTACACAAATATATGACTAGTTCTTGATATTGTGTTGTTAGATAGTTGGAGAACATTTTTAAACCTTCTAAATCATAAATGAATCTTCCCTTTTAACAAATATTTAACTCTTTATATTATTATTTCATAAACTTACTAGGAACCATCAACTGTGTTAATTTAGAAGCATCACCTTCAAGAAATCTAAACTGACAACACAACCGACATGTTAATTCATATAAATAAAAGAATAATTTAGATATCAATGTAAATAATTTTCATTCCAATATATATACCCTTCATTCTTCTTTATTTATTTAATGATATTCCTCCATGAGAATAGTTTCCAAGGTATGATATCATTTTATTCAGGTAAATATTCCTTTAAAATTATACAATTCCTATTATTTCTTTCTATCATTTTATGGTCTTCATTATAATCCACCATTATTTTGTTTGATGATTCAATTCTTCACATTAAACTAGTGCACCCATGTCACATATTATGTTATCCTCTTAAATTATATAAACGAAGAAAAGAATTATATCAAATTACAAATGGAATAAAATGATGTGATATAACATGACACATTTCTAAAAAACTATTTTTGGTTTGTCACTCGAATCTAATTGATTGATGGGAAAACCTGGATTGGTGGACTATAAAGTATGTTCCTATTAGAATGCAATCCCCAAGTAATCTACAAGTACTAGAGAAAAAGATATAGGAGAATAATCATTATATCATGGATGGATAGTAGGAAATGTAGGTGGTGTATAAATAGTATTATATGAAAATATGGGATTAAGATACATCATTGGATATGGACATGGTATAGGTGGGAACATCATTGTAGGTTTTGTAGGCATGGTATAAAAAGTAGACAATAAAGAATATATTTATGGAGGCATGAGTGAGAGAATACATAGATGATCTAATGTATGATGGAAACCTGTATTGGATGTGGTGTCGGATGGTGGGTAAATGTGTAAATGGGTATGGTGGGTGATCTATATATCTCTAGGTGAACCACTATATACATCCATACTATAAGGATGAGGAGAATTCAACTATAGCTTTGCTGAATTCCCCTAAAAAAATTGATAAATAATATGAATGTGAAATTATATTTAATGTGGAAAAGAATTATAATTATTATACACACTATAAGAACTAGAGGATGAAACCTTATATAAAACATACTACAATCAATATAAAATAATATATTACTTTTAATTTATTAAATATTTTTCATAATCTGCATAATAATAAAATTAACATTTTTATTAATATTTTTTATAAATTAAAAATTTCAAGGCCCATCCCAGTGGGCCCTTTGTCGTGACTCACCAAACCCAACTCTAATCGGCCAGGGGCTGCTGAGTAACATAGTGTAGGAATATCACCTACATGGGGGGAATTTCCTATGTATCGGTATGCATGAAGAAATATCTATTAACAAAAATGTTGAAATGTAAAAACCTCAAATAAAAAATTGTATGAATACTACTTCCCAACCAATAGAGTGCGATAGGAAACTAAAGTGCAGTAATGTAAGCTGGGCTAGAATACAATTCCATAAAAAGTAAAGAGTCTATAAACTACAAAGTCCAACCTGTATATAAAATAGTTACTACGACTACTCCTTGAAGTCATAGGAATACCTCATCCTTCCTGACCTCACAATTATCTTTCTTTTCCTAGATCTCCATGGACTCCGTCAAAAAGGTCGATCGTCTGCATGAGAAACGACACATACAAGAAAATCTCGGGCAAGGGTGAGTATAAAAATACTCAGTAGGACTCCTTAAAACCACTAATAAATACACATAGAAAGATGTACAATTATCTCTACAATGTATATGTATAAAACACTTATAACAAGAATATTCATATATAATCATTCCAAGAAAAATATTCCATAGGAATTTCACAACTACTGCATATTAACAACAATGATTTAGCTAGAACATTCCACAGAGAACTCATCTGGGATTAAACACACCTGATCTAAATATCACTGATGGCATCTATCTGAGAATTATGTTTAATTAGGAACCATCATCAGAGAGATGCACACATAAATCTAAAGATAATGATATGATACAAAAAATAGGGATCATATCAAGGGCCATAATTTGATAACATCATCGTTATCTCGATTAACCTAATTTTTAGAGGATCAATGCTCAGTGATATTTTCATTATGAATATAGAGGAATCTACCTAGGTAATTCAAAATGAATATATGACCCTAGTCCATGCCACTCATGGGTGGTGGGGACTCCAATAACTCTATTTGAGACGTCTGGCTAAAGGGATTATAATACTATGAGTAGGAAACAATACCAACCAACATTTATGGAAGTTCTAATTTAAATGAAACCTAAATTTTTTTTCCAAGATATGATAGAAACGATAATAAATCTATGTAGAAAGGATTAAATGGAATGTAGCTGGGTAAAACTTTGAGTTCCCTTGTGCGAGATAATTCCCATCTACAATGGCCCATGTCGTTAGAACATGTCACGTAGAAGATGGGTATATGCCATATAGAAGGTTCATATGCAACATCCTTCCATATAGGGTTCCCTCATTTAAAATAGCCATGTTCCTGTACATGGTGTCAACCCATGTGTCTCTACTCATGTAACATTACATGGGGTAGTCCGTCTACTTGGTCTAGGAAAATTTGTGTGGTGGGGTACATGTTGTGAAGGAAACCAGTGTACTCCACCACATATATGTGTATCTCCAAATATAAATGTCAAACATCAAGGAAAGGGATATATACCATGTGATAGGATCACACACCGTGTAGTATTTTTCCAAATTCTAAAACACTAGTTGTATCATAGTGGATGAACATGCCCTGTAAACCCGGGTTACACGCCGTGTTCATTAATATTTTCAATAATCCACCACTCTTCCTCTGCATGCCTCTATTGATGATCTGATCACGTTTTTCTGTTATATTCTCCTCAAAACCACATATCCATGGTGTCCACATTGTCAAAAAAAATTGAATCGGTGAGTTTCGAGCATTCTATTGGTTTTGAAATATGATTATAATCATCTACATGTAAATTTCACAAAGAACTATATCCCCCTAATAACTTTTATTTATACTTCACCATCACCTTCGTGCCATTTAACGGAGGCACATTTATCAATCGTTCATAATGAATGAATAATGAAGAACACATAGAATATCAGGGGAGAAGAAGGCTCAATGAAAATACCAAGGAATGAACCTTAACCATTGTTCATTCTGGACCCGATTTTTTCCCATAAGAACAATCAAGAAATACGAATCAAATTTCTATCATCAAACCCCAATAAAATCTAGAAATCAAACCAATCCTGCAAGAATGATTGAACTGGGAATCAACATGGTCATTGGTTGGTACACATTCTTTGAAAAATTTAGAAATGGGTGTGAAAATTTCTAACCACATTCCCTACATGGGAATTGGATAACTGTTTCATGAAGATTTTTTTTTCATCATCAATGTGGGAAACATTTTTCAAGAATGACATTTATCAATATATGAACCCTGATCCATCATCATTTTCTAATGAGGAGAATCCCCAAGTTCCTAAGTAGAGCCTCAAGAGAATTCCAGAGTAATGATTCTAAACATGGATCCCTACCTATTGGTTTATTTAAAAATAAAACACTGCTAGATCAGTACATCGAAGAAACAGAAGTAATAAAATAAATTTGTAATTCATTTTATTCATTAAAATCCTAGAAAATACTTTTCACAGATGACCCACACCACCCAATGTCAGGTCACGCCTAGGGTAATTTCAGAACTCTGAATTAAATGGTTCCCTTCTATTTCTGATCTCAAAATTTGTTTAAAAGTTATTCCACATTTTTTTGGAAAACTATTCACACATGATATTTAAATTATATTATATTTTTCATGCCATTGTTCTGGGAACACCGGGCCATTGAATCACAATCATTCTAAGCTCATAGTCTCTAATTAATTCCATATAATATTTAAATATATTAAATGAAAAAATTTGGAACATTACATTTTCATGTACTTGGGACTTTACAATCCCAAAAATCTACAAAAAAATACTGTTCAAAAATTATGTGGTTACTCAGCAAATTTTTTTGCATCCTTCTCCCATGTTCTCTCATAGAGATTTCAGTGATACCATCTAACATTCACCAATGGAATCACTCATAAATTTAGTCTCTCCTCCCAGTGATCCTTGATCACAACAGGGCACTCAGAAAAGGTTTCTTTATCATCAATGTCTAGCTCGCCCCAATCGATGATGTGCGATGGATCATGCAGGTACCTCCTAAAATTCGATGAATTCAAGACATAGTGTACCCGCTAAAAATATGGGTGTATCGCCTAGTATCACACCTCATATCCAAATATACATAGTATCTGATACGGGAAGATAGACCTCATAGAAAATGTTACACCCCAGAAAATCTCTATAATTCTCATCGAGTTGAAACTCAAAGGAACACATGGTATCCTTCCTCATATTCCAAAGGACTTCACAACCTATTGAAAAAATATTTATGAATGCTCTGTTTAGTTATCATCTATTATTGCATGATCTACACCTTCTCAGTAGTCGCTCCAGCCAAATCTATCCCCATCAGTACTAAATCTCCTAGGTCATTCCCACAAAGTGTTGACTATAATGGTTGGCCTATTCAAATCCTTGAATGATGCCACACCAATGCTAGAATGGTAGCTGTTTTTGTACGTGACCTCCACCGGAGGTAGGTGATCTTGTCAACTATTAGTGAAGCCCAACATTCAAATCTAAATCATGTCCACCATAACAATAATGTTCTTCTCTATCTTGACATTTATCATGGGGTGAAATGTCATGTTCAAGAATAACATTGTCCCAAAAACCTCTTGCAATCTCTTCCACGATCATGATATAAAAAAAGAACCATGGTTTAAAACAATCGTCGATGGAACTCCATGATGATGAAATATATCATGCATGTAAAGGAATCCGGTGATATATATTGAACTCTTCTCTCAGATAGCTAGGATGTGGGATGACTTGGTGAGTTTGTGCAAGGAATTGTGTCTCCTAGACATATGTGGAAAACACATCATGAATTCCATCAATATTGCATCCCACTTAAATTCTGGCACCACAAGTTGTTGGGGATATCTCGCTGGAACCTAGTGATCATCCATCACATGCTGGCATGTTAGACATTGAGAAATGAACTCTATTGCCAGCTTCTTCATCCCTACAACAAAAATTGATGTCGAATGTCTAGGTACATCATTACCACTCTAGGATGTAATTTTAATGGGGATGTATGAAACTCCCTTATAACCTCCCCATGCCACACCACTAGTTCAACTGTAAATCCTCTAAAAAAGATGATGTTCTCCTCACCCTCTGGATACCATTCAGGTTTATGTCATGTAGACATCTGAGCATGTTGGGTGTCAAAGTTAGTATCCCCAAACCATTCCTCCAAGAATCACTGTATGTGTGGTGGTGCAACAACCATCAATTGGTGGTAAGATTCTCCATCTCCAACTAGAAAGGATAATTATAATGAGGCAAAATAATCTTACGCCTCTTTTAGAAACTACGAACTAGATCTCTTAATGAGTGAATCTACCACCACATTCTCCATCATTGGAGTATATATTATCTCAAATTCATTTTCCGTAATTTTCTCCACCCATCACCTATACCTCATGTTCATATCATTCTAATAGAAGATATACATGATAATATTATTATCAGTGTAGATGAAAAACCTCCCACCCCTCAAGTAGTTACTCAACATCATTAATGAAAATACAACCACTTCCAAATCAAGATCATCAGTAATGGAGTTTTTTACTTGTGGCCTCATCCAGAATGAACCATAGGCTATCATTGCATTCCATTTCATCAAGAAACATCTATGAATGGTCCCTAATTCATCACAGAACACTGCGTACTCTACTCCCTCCTCCAGTAATCTCATGAATGGTGCATTTTTCAAACTCTACCCTAAACTATTAGAATTACTAATGGCACATTTGTGTCCACAATAATGTTTTCCCCTTTTGTGTTAAATAGTTCATCAATGTAGATACAATAGAGTAATCATGTATAAATATCTTATAATAACAAGCATGCCCAAGGAATCTATGCACCCTATCAACCTCCTTTGTGGACCCCATGATAAAACTACCTACACCTTATTTGGGTCAATGACCACATTATCTGTAAAGATAACAGGTTCCAGAAAGTGGATCGTCATAATCCATAACTGGAGCTTTGACAGTTTCTCATAAAGGCGGCTCTCCAAAAGAAAATCAATTACCATCCTAAAGTGTCTTGCGTGATCCTCATCAGATGTCGAGTAAACAAGGATATACTCAATGAAGACTGTGATGAACCAGTATATGTATGTTTGAAAGATATGGTTCATGACTACCATGAACACTATTGGGGCGTTCGTCATTCCAAATAGAATCAAAAAGTACTCATATTGACCGTAATGAAATTTGGAAGCCGTCTTCGGTATATACTCATCACATAATCACATCTAGTAACAGCATGATCCAAGGTAAACCTTTGAGGAACATCATGACCCTCTTAACTGATTAAAGAGTTCATCGATCCTTGGTAGTGGATAATTTTTTTTCATGGTCACTTGGTTCAAGCATCGGTTGTCCACAAACAACCTCAATCTATTTACATCCTTTTTGAAAAAAAGTGGGGCCACTCAGGATGGAACACTAGGTCTTACAAAGCCCTGCATCTGTAAGTTCTGTAGCTGTACCCCCCCAACTCATGAAGCAATTCAGACTCCATCTAAAATGCTATTATAGATATTGATGTTGTTCTGGGGTGAAAATAAATGAATAATTCTATCTCCTGGTGGCGAGGTAAACATGGAACATATTATGGAAATATGTCCCTATACTCCATGGGTCATGCTATCCATATCATGAATAATTGGATGCTCCCTCATATGAATTAGTTGATCCTATACAACCTGGGTTTCCATTTCACCAAAAAAGGAAAAACTCTTTCAATCACTATATAAACACCACACCATTTTCCAAAAATAGTCAATATGGGCATATATTTTGGAAAACCAATACATACACGGAATTATTTTGTAAGGTTTAAATTCTTCAACTAGGATGTTCTAACCGAAACCTTCACCTCCAATGTCGGGTAACACAGTTAGCATCGTTTTTTGGTCATTGATTCATCTCTAGATGGTGTCTATGTGCATAATGGTTGTATCAATGATTCAACTGAAATATCTAGGTCTCGAAAAATATATGTTCGGATAATGGAACGATAAGAACATATGTTGATTAGTACTGTAGTTAACGTAAAAAATACACAGATCAATCCTCAGATAATTCATGGAGCCCCTAGGTCATATTCCTCTACCGCATGCAGCTATCCATGCCCCAATACTCCATCTCCTAAAGTCTGGAAATGACCTTTTGGGGTTACAGTGGTAACATGTAAAAATGTCAGCCACCTCTCATTTCACCCGCATATTTTCTGCCACATCCTCCACCCTGTGCGTCTACCTTCTCATATCACTGTCTCTACATCGGGGGGTCCATCCAAAGTCTCCCAATTAGTAGAATGATGACTTGGAAAATATATATCAGGGAGTCCCTTTCCATCACATGAATAACACCTCATCTATCTAGGATAACTATACCCACCATATAATCCCTAAACTATAGATCCTCTATCTTGAGACCTCCATCTGAAATGTCTCTTATGTAATGATCCCTAAGACTGACATCAGATCACTATTGTCTACGAAACATCACCTTCTCATCCACTAATATCAATAATTGGTTGTATCTTCTCAGCCAAAAATATTTCGATCACAAAATCTAGCTAAAAAAACTCAACATATTTCAGAATGTACAAAGGGATAACGCTGGATTGGATATCTCTACGCAGACCTCATTAGAAGGTATGATCCTTGACGTATTTTTCATTAACCATATGCATCTAGTACCTATAAGGATTGGTGAACCTAGGTGAATAATCAACCATAATCATGATACCCTTTAGGAGCCAAATAATCTCTTTTATATGCATAGCACTCACATTACTTGTGAGAACTCCTCACTAAAGAGTCACTTAAACTCATTCCACAAAAGAGTCCCTTCATCATCTATCTAGATAAAAAAAAATCCACCATTACCCCATTGAACGTTGTTGAAGGCTCGCCACTATGATCAAAATCTAATCCTATAGTGTCCTGAAAATAAGGAAAACTCAAGTCACTTACTCAGGCTAGTCCTTAACCACCTATGGGTCGGGATCACCTCGGTTCCAAAGAGGTCTTTCTCTCTGAAACTTGTAAAGTTCACTCCACATGCACTCCTCATCTACTAGTACTTCAGGTACCGTATGTATCTCCATAGGTGTAGGTATATCTTGTGAACCACCTAGAGGTAACAACTGGGGAATTGGTACCTATATCAACACCCCCCACTAAGGGGGTCATACTCGTGGTTGAGATTCTGAATCCTATCTTGTATGTGTCTTAGGGGAATCTTGTAAGGAAATAATATGTACCATGGTCAATTATTATATCCGATGAGATGACCGAAGAAGGACATGGATCCAAAAAAATTCATATATGATGCATGTACTATTATTTTACTTATAAAAAGGGATCTCATGTACCGAGTCAAAAAGTAGGTTATCAGAGTCATGGTGTATGGATACGTCAGCCTCCTACACGAACCCCAGAGTCCATAGCTGGAAATCCAAACATGAAACATATAAGACTCTTTCCCCAATCCAATATAATAGAATCATAGTCCCAGGGTAGAACTGACCACATCGGATGCCACATTGTCACGAACTGTCCAAGCATGTCCTATGTTGTGACTCCCCAAGCCCACCCCCTAAATTCCTAGTGTTGGTGACCAGAACCGTGTAGGAATATCACGGACATGGAAGGAATTTACTGTATACCTATATTCATGAACACATATCCATGCTCAAAAATGATGAAATGTAAAAACAACAATAAAACAAATGCATGTATATTGCTATCCCATCCAACAGAGTATGATAATAATGTATAGTGTAGTAATGTAATCATGGCCACAATACAAGCCCACTAAAAAGAAAGATTTTGTAAACTAAAAAGTCCAACCAACAATCAACATAGGTACTCCAACTTCTCATCAAAGATATAGGAACCCATCAGCCTTCCTTAACAGAGAAAGGTATATTCACTCCTGGTCCACCCTACACTCTGTCAAAAATGTCTATCATCTATACATGACACAACCCAAATGTGAAAATATCATTCATGGGTGAGTATAAAAATAACAAGGACACCAAAAAAACACAACACAATACAAAAAGAAAGAGGTATAGTCGGCTCTACACATTATATTTCTATAACACGTATAACAAGAATATCTATATATACCCAAACCATGACACATAGTCTATATGAAAGTAAAAACCAACACACACCCACACTAGGGATTCAGCTTGACTATTCCATAAATAACTCATTCAAGATAACACACTGCTGAGCTTGATTTCATAAATGACATCTTACCAAGAAGTACATTCTATCAGGAACAATCATGAGAGTGCTACACTGATAGATTTGAAGAGAATTATATGATACAATAGATGTGTATCATAGCCAAGGAAATGGGGTAATGCCAAAAACTCCATCTTGATTAACATGCATATCCAAGATCGCATCATCATCAAAAGGAAAAATCAGTGAATTTATGGACTTCAATCAGTTGAGAAATATGATTTTGATCACCTGCACATAAATTTCCTAAGAACGATATCTCCAAAATGTCTTTTATTTTTACATTACAATCACTATATGACCTATGATATGTCATCCTAGTGAAAGATCATAATTTCATATGGTTTCACCATTAAACCAAGGCCCAAAAATCAATCATTCCTAACCCACAATGAAACATAGATGCGTAAAATTTTAGGGGAGAAAACAAAAAATGAACAACCCAAGGAATGAACCCCAATCATTGTGCATTTCAATGTCAATATATTCCCATAATAATAAAAAATAAATAAAAATCTAATCTCTGTCAACAAACCCTGCTAGAATCTCAAAATCTAGCCCATCCCGCAAGAATGATTGTTTTATAGATTATCCAATTCATTGGTTGGTTTGTGTTCATCAATTATTTTTGAAATTCGAATAATATATTTGAACATCATGCACTGCCTAGGATTTTTATTTCTCATTAAAGAATATTGGTTGTCATATCATCACTATTAGTGAGATCCATCAAGAATGGTTTATATCGATCTAATATCACTGTTTCATCATCATTTTCCACTAAGGGAATTCTAGGAGTTACTCTCCAAAGCCTCTAAATAATTATAGGGTTATGAGTATAACCCTCAATCCCAACATCTATGTTTATTTTAAAATAAACTACCACATTGTCACTGTATCGACAAAAAAAGGAATAAAATAAATTTATAATTTCTTCTATTTATTAAAACACCTAAAAACTACATTTCATAGTTCAACATCACTGGATAAAGCTAAGTCTTGAATATGGTGAACATACTTCTTTGAATGTAAAAATGCACTTGGTTTTCTAATTTGGGAAACTATTTAGATGTTATTAAATTTTTTGTTGAAAACAATGTGCACATTCAATTTAATATATTTAATATTTTTTATGAAATTGTTCTGGACACACCAAACCTTGGAATCTCCTTTTTTGTAGTTCCTATAATCTAATTAAATCCATATAATATTTAAAAATAATACATGAAAGAATATAGGACATTAAAAAAACAACATAGTAGTCAAAAAGTTAAAAACAAAGTCATAACTTGTTTTGTAATCTATAATATAATTAAATGTTATACATTTCTTAAAGCCCCATTTTAAACAAGGTTTTATTTAAGGAAATAAATCAAATTATGTTCAATTTTAAAAAATTTACATTAACTTGTCTTTAAGATGGAATGTATTTACTCAAGAATAAAAAATGTGTCACCCAACATCAAGATCATATAATCATGATATAATAATATCATGGAAAGTTTTCAAAAATTGATTTATATGTAAATAATCATACAATAATAATATCATTGAAACAATTGTTTATAAAATAACATGATTATATCCCAAATTCAATAAAGGCGATTAAAGGAAGAAGTTTTATGATATATGAAATATACATCAAAATTTAAAATAAACATTGTGTCATCTTATATATGAAAGGATAAATGTATCAATTTAATCTTTCAGTAATACCAAATGAAATCTTATGATCATACAATAATTGAAACATGATCATTCAAATATGAAAATCATTGTAAATTTGGAATATTTACACATAGAATGTTTATAAATTGTGAAGGAAGTGCCCTTAAATAAGGATTTAGTTAGGATGAATGGTTACAAAGTTAAATTAATGAATAGAAAATAAGAGGAAAACCAAAATATATTACTCAGTGGTCTCACATTTCACTCAACAAGGTAATTGTTCAAATTCTATGTAATATAACACCATTAGCAGTAAAAGTATGTTTAATGGTGCAAGAAAAATGTATCAAAAAAGGGGAGAAGTATTAGTGTAAAAAGTTTCATTATAATAATAGAAACCAATACAAGAAGCATAGATAATATCATAGTTTATATCTGAAATAAAATCCAGTAATGTTACTTTTCATGAAATAACACCCACTATCAAGGTTTAAAAGAAGAGTAGATGATAATAACCTTTTTATAAAGAACAACTACAATCATTAACATGATAAAATCAGAGGCACCCATATCCCATTTCATTTTATTGTTAAATATTTAAATTTGGTGAAGTTGGATGAAGGGGTAGATACAATCCATAGTGGGGGGTATTCACCATATGTTAATTGGTATTATTATTACACATACAAGAGTGAATGATGATATAAAAAATTATAGATAATTCTTAAATTTCACATATAATTAATTAGGATTATAATATTGTAAATTTTACCTTTAATGATGGAATATGTATTATTCTACTAAAATATTACATAAAAAGTCGATTTCAATCCTATTTATCATTTATTAGGATTTTAAATAAAATTTTCGGTTTCACTAATGATGTTAGGATATTTGGAAATATTTTTATGTGATTTATTATAAACTAAAATCTTTTTTTCATATAAGTGTTTTTTATGATACATTAAATCCACTTGGAAATATAAATCTAAAATAAGGTGGATTAAAAAATTATTTTCTAGAGGATTAAAAAATCAGTGGGAGATAAATATTGGCGCATAAGTTGTACTTATCCTTATTGGTACGAATAATTCATTTTATAGAAATTTGAATGAATGATTTGATAGAGGTGTCAACTAGCTCTTCAAGTGGAATGATCCTTTTCCATATGTATTAAGGTTTATGTATTTATAAACATTGTTAGAAGTTTTTTAATAAAATAAGAATATTTAACTAATCAATTTTAAATTTTGTTTATTTATTTAAAGAAAATATATGGAAAACATTGACATTTTCAACATTGACCCTTACTTCATACACTGAGCTCTAAAACTTTTGTCTTAGAGGATTTCTTGAAATTTCATTTCCATGATGTGAAATCACTCCTCAAAATCTAAAAGGTTTAATTCATATGATATATAAATGTTATATATATTATTTTATGCTTTAATGGAGGGTGCATTAGAATATTTTGAAATTATATTTGTCGTGTAATGTCAAATGGTATATGATGAAAATTATTAATGGGGATATTTAAATCTAAAAATATTTAAATCTTATATAATTGATGAGGTTATGAGTTATCTTTCTGATATGTGTCATGAATTTCTTGAAGTATTATTGATGACTGTTATAAATAGAATTTATGATACATTGGGAACCTATGTAAAATGGCATAATGAATGGAATATAGGATGCATAAGGGTAACAGTAGTCAATTTATGAATCTATATAATGTTAATTCAAGATATATAATACTATCATAAAAGTGATATTACCTTTATAACAAGTGTAATGGTATAATAACATATATAAGGGTAAGAAAGAATACATTAAGGCTACACTGGGGTATAATGATCTATGTAAATGTAACTTGTGAATTATACTATATAATCACATGACATAAAATAAACCAATAAAAATTTATAAATCAAAAAATAATTACATGTACTAGTTACATAATTTGTTAATATATATTATAAAAATTATTGGATAAATGTAAAAGTAGAGGATAACTAAATTAAAAATATAAATATCTCTATTATAGTAATAATTATTATGGAATAATATATAAAATTTATAAAACAACTTTATTTTAAATAATACGGAATAATTGTGACCTAACTATATATTTTATATGTTTTCAAAAATATATAAAAATAAAAAAAAATTGATTGAAGAAGATAATAAGTTCTCATAACTCACTAATATAATACTGAAGAAGATAAAAAAATCCATCAATTAGTGTAGAATGCTGGAGAATAAATCCAATCATATCTCTGGTGGGGGAGAGTTGAGGTCATAACTGAATCAGGGGAGGTTTTGAGGCTGAGTGATGATAGAGAGGCCCATCCCAATGATTTTTTATGAAATGTAAGTATAACTCAACCTATACCAATGGTTTAAATAAAATATAGGTATTGACTGATTTCATCCACTATATACCCATGTTTTTTTTGTACATTGTGTGTATAGATGCATGGGGATAGACCAATTTTATAGTACTATATATAGAATGTAATACCAATTTAATTTTTACTGTCATAAGTGTGAGACATTAAGATATAATATGAATGAAAAAATACTGGATAATTTAATATTTTTATAGAATTAGGCCATGGAAATTTTTCATCATTCTATAATTCCTCATTTTTAATAATTATTTTAAAAATAATATGACAAAAAATGTTAATATATCATGTATATGAGTAGATATTGGATGAATAATTATATTATCTTCTTGATTACCAATAGTGACCTTGTATGAAAATATTTTTTTACATTAGTATTTTATATTTTTAACATTAGTACTTGAGGTGACCACATTGAATGTGATGTTGTAAATTTTTTTTCCCATTGATTTAAAAAAACATTAAAAAATAATTTATAATTAATTTTCATGTCAGTTTTAAAAAACTAATGGGAAAGGACATCAGACAAATTTGTTTTTTTATGTAGAGATGTTAAAGAACTATCTTTCTAGTCGCTTTTCTATGTACTTCTTGAAAGGACTATTTTTCATGTTAGTTTCCTCAAAAGAAATTTGAAATATATTTTTTTGAGAAAATATTCTTTAATTGAATTTACTCAATCCAAATAAAATATGAGATCTACAAGAAACACATCATAGAAACGATAATACGTCTATGAATATACATAAAAGATTTACATAATTTCCATGGTTGTTGATGTCTTACTGGATATAATATTCTTTCGATGAAAGATGTCATGAGCCAAAAAATGTCTCAGTATATAAAAAAATTAGAATATGAAGAAATATTAGTTGTTTTACCATGATTCAAATAAGTATGCTACATTATAATAAATATAGAATCATTTACCAGAATGCTGAAAAAAATTATAAAAAAATCATTGAAAAATAATTACAAATACAATGATGAGATTTCCAATAGAAGAATATAGTTTATTAGTGATGAAGATAAAAAAATTTGATTTTTTTTAAGGATGATTATTGAAGTAATTGATCATGAAATTAATATATGTGGAGTTGAAATAAATTAAAATATATAATAAAATAAAACACATCACAATTAATTTTATGTTTAAATTGAAAATTACTATTCTGTCTTATTAAAAAAGGAATTTCTTTTTGGATGGAAATAAAATTTTAATTTTCACAGTAGTTATAAGATAAAAATGATAGAAATATATTACAATTTTTATTTTCTGAATTGTTTTATGATTACCAATGTGGAAAAGTATCTTTGGAAATTAATTTTTATAAAATTGATGTTGAAAAAAATTCCATGTCTATTATCAAAAAAACTGATGTTTAAAATGTTTAACATGTACTTTATTCCCCAAGCTTCGATTTTACTGGTTTTGGAGCTTGACCAAAGTTACAGTTCCAAATTTATGGTTAGAGGCCATTTGACATTTTTAAAGAATTGTTTAGATATTATCGACTTCTGATGTTCATATATTTGGATCTATAAGTCTATTTTATCTGTACCAAAACTGAATTAGATGTTTACAAAATGAAAATAAAATTTTTCAACATTTTTTAATGTTGGGTTTTTATAACTATCATGAGAAAATATATTTAATGTTTGTTCTTTAAAAAAACTTATGTTAAAAGACTTCTTTGATGAATTTTAATGTCGCCTTTTCAAAAACTAACCTTAGAATTCATTTTTCATCTTTGTTATCAGAAAATGATTTTATAATGTTTACCAAAATATAGATCATTTAAAAAACTTCTAATTGACTAGTTGTGGTGTTCAAATGAATTTATGAATCAAAAGTTCTGGACGTCAGATGTTAGTCTTTTCTGAGACTTTGATTAGATGTGATCAAATACGATGTCCATAACTTTTGATCAATAATTTCATTTTTGCTCCACCACCACCTAAATAGATGATTAGAAAAATAAATAATTTTTTTTCAAACAATTTCACATCGGTTATTAAATAAATGAGGTGAAAAAGTCATGACCATTGATGTTTCATCTCTGTTATTTAATAAACGATATGAAAAATTGATTTTTGACGTCTGTTATTTAGAACTGAAATGAATAAGTTCCAAAAATGGTATATTCATGAAGATTATTATATAAATGATATAAAAAATGAATGAAAATCAATTTTCCATGTTGGTAATATAGAAACTGATGTGAGAAATCAATTTTCATAGATTTTCGCATCGGTTCGGAAAAAATGGGAAAAGGTGAAGTTATAAATTTTCTTATGTATGTGGTGGAATAAAATTTATTAATAGTTTACTACATTTATAAATGGTGTTATAAATATTAGACTCATAATCTAAATATATATAATGAATCCATATCAAACACTTATTTAGAAACATAATTTATGGAATATTTGATTTTTAATTAAAAATTTATCTCGTGAATATCTTTTGAAGTGGAATCATATCATGTTAGCATTAATGATTTTGGTACCAAATCATCAAATAGACAATATTAATGTATTATTTTCACATTTAATTGATGAATTGAAAATTCTATGGGATGATGGTATTAGAGCGTAATATTCTTATAACATTAATGATTTTCATCTTCTTAAAATGATTATTTTCATTACATATGACTTCCCATAATATAGATTTTTTTTGATATAGTATTAATGGTCATAAAGCTGATCCAATTTATGAAAAATAGAATACATATTATCAACACAAACATGGGATACAAATAAAATGAATGGGTCATCATTGGATTTTTTCTTTGGGTCACTCTTATCAATGGTTAAAAATGTTATTAATTATATTATAAGAATTTTATATTTATCTATAACCAATTTCAACTCAGTAGAATTTTGAGGGGGTGAAAAAATTGAAGTTCATTTTGAAAATTCAAAATAATCTGATAGTGATTTAAGTATTTGGAATACATAATAAATATTTATTGAGATTCCATATTGGAAAAATCATGATAATAAACATGATATTTGTTCCTTGCATTTGGAGAATAATTTCTAGGATAGTTTGATTGGAACATTATAAGATATAAATAGAAAGACTAAATTTAGGTTTAATAAAATATTGGAATTACTCTAAATATTAATATGTTTATAGTTACCTCCCTATATAAATATAAGATTAACATACATGTCTCCCAATTTTGATAAATTATACAAGAGGGAAAAAATTAGTTTATTTAGTGTCTCTATGGAATCAATGTTCTTCATGGATATTATTAAAATGTGGTTTGTGGTTAATTCAAATATTTGATGTTGATAATAATGGAATCTAATTAATTTCATTTTATAATGAAACAAATACTATAAGTTTCATTTTTGGTAATATTATTCATCTGTTCCAAAATGGCTTTCACGATGTTGTATTATTTTTAATATTCAATATTAAAGGAATTGATAGATATAAATTCGATGAAAAATTTAAATGTATATTCATTTTTTATACATTGTGAACTAGAAATCTATTTTCCACTATTTCTATTTTGATTTCAAAGTAAATTTTGTTGGATATTAATTTGAGATATCTTTATATTAGGATCATAAAAAAATTCTAGTTGGATAAATTAAAAGTGGGGGTGGTAAATTTTTGATTTAAAAAAATTAGTTTAAAATATAGTAATGTAAAATTATTCGAAAATCCTCTTTTTGTAAAATGATCTGATTTGGTATTGGATCAGTCTGATTATCAAGGTATTATAATCAAGATAGATTTTGATATATCCAAGTTAATAATTCACAATAAAAGTGTATATGTTTAAATCAGAGTAAATAGATCACATTTAAAAGAGATTTGATTAAAAGAGTACTTATTGGAATCACATTAGATCTGATTGGTGAAATAGAATGTATTTTTCATATTCTGTGTCATTACAATAATACTACTATATACATGTAGAATTGAATTCAAAGAAATGTATAAAAAAAGTAATAGAATAAAAACCATTTAAGAATGACATACTGTTAATTTAAAAGACTTAGATATCATTCATTCTTAAGAGTAAGGTAGTGATAGAACATGGATAAAGGTATCCCTTGTTTTTTTACATAAAAAAAGTACATCCTTCCTCAACATGGAATGCCCTTCATATGAATATCAGCTTCCATATGTGCCTATCCCCAATATCCCTTAATCAATAAATGATTGCCTTATTTGTCTTTCTATCACTGAAATCCCTTGAACAATATTATGATCATATTATCCAAATTATTATCTCTGGAATCCCTCCATCAGTACGATTATCTGATTCAGAAACTATTACAAATCAATTATTAAATAGACAACCTAAAATGGTTTCTTTAAAAACGAATCTCTCTATAGAAAAAAATAGAATATGTACAAATAGGACATATGTTGTATAGTATATAAATAACATTATGAAAATTTAATAATTAGCTTCAAACTCTTCAAATTATTGGGTGTTTATAGGAAACATTCCATAGAGTCATATTTTCCACAATAGTCATATTTTATAGTGTTTTTTCAATGACTTGGACACTGGACACTTAAATGGATATTTTATAACAAATTTTATGATATTGTATTTATTTAAACCATTATATTGTAAAATAAATAAATAAATTTAATTTTTTTTTATCTTTTTTAGAATTTAAAATAAGTCAATATAATTGATTTTTGTACAAATGTCATTACAGTGATTTTAATAAATATAAGTTTTATTTTTTTGATTCCAATATTAGTATGAATATAATTACTTTTTCATTATACAATACAATAAATAAGTACTTATATATGATCTGGTAAATTTTAGTATGATTCTTATCATAATCATACTAAATATGATAATTGTAATGAATAAATTGAGTTTAAATTGATGAATAATTCAGAACTAATTCTATGTTTGGTAAAACCTTTTTTTCTGAAAAATCATTTTCAAATCATTGGACAGAACAAGTTAGTAATGTAAATATAAATAATGTGTTTTTTATTTCCAAAATAAAAAATGAATAGATATTTTAGAAGTAAAATATCTACCTCAACAAATATAAATTTTCACTCAATGTTGTAAATAAATCTTTTGTAATTGTATATCTATGTTGGATGTTTCCCCTTTAAAGGTATATAAAGATATTAAAATGATATATTTATAATAAATTTTGACTTGTTGACTCCACTTTCAAAAATTATATTCTTGAGGATCCTGTAGAGTTTTTTACCAGCTAATTATCATTAAGGAATCACAACATTTTTTCTACATTACTCCACGAATGTTTCAATTATAGGTAAAAAAGGATTATTGCATTGAAATTAAAATCATTGATAGATGAATAGGTAAATAAGTAATATTAATACGTTTTGAATAATATTTATGATGATTGGACACATAGAAAATTTCATATTATAATGTTAAGAGAATATTATTAAAATAAAAAAGATCTGTTGATTTTGAATGTTCATAAGAAACTTTTATATAATGGTCTGATGAGACCATTCATGCTATATCACATGAATTAAATACATCAAGGTAGTAAGCAGTTAGACCATGTTTAAAATTTATAACATGTTATATGTATGAAATTGATGTAAATACATTACATATGAAAGATAAATACTATAGTTGATACTTTCATAATTTTAGTGTATTCATGTTCATAGAAGATATTCATTTTTGTACTGCAAATTAAAAGACACAATCTTGATACCATGTTCTTATTATGAATTAATTTGATGAAATATGGGTTGTTTATTACATTAAATTTAGGGATCTAATGATCAAATTCACATAGGTTATCATTAAAAATAGTGTCCAATATAATGAAATTACTTTTAAACTAGTTAGTTCAAATATATTAGAATACACATCAAATACTTCTATAATAGAAATAGATGGCAGCTAAATTTCTATTTTAGTAATACATCAAATATACAGCCATCTAAAATTTCAAAATAAAAAAATATTTTGTTGGTGATGAAAAAATTGATGACGATGTTTCTTTTATATTATATACATACTCCCATGCAATGATTAATATAGTATATTTATTTACATAATGTAAAAACGGTTTTTTGAATAAGGAAACATCATGAGGATTGAATACGTGAAAACTCTCCATTACTAATTTTCTAATATTACAGGTAAAATATATTTACTTATTTTATACTATTTTAAAATTCATATATTATTAGATATATTTGTTTTTAAGAAAAATCAAATTTTTACTCATACATTAAATTGTTTATGTTGATGCATTTTATTTATTTATTTCCCATTTATTAATCTTTATATATAAATGTGTGATTTTTATAACTATTACATAATAATTTTATTTTTGTTTATTTATTATTATTATTATTATTTTATGTTTTTAATATTTTACATCAACTTTTTAGGTAAAAATTGGATTTGATCCTTCATTTCAATAATATCACCAAATTATTATTAATTTACTTAGCATTTTAGTTAACTACATTAATAAATATGAGTAAGAATGGGTTTTCTTTTGTTTATTTTTTGGAATAATTTATTAATAAAACTCCTATTATATAGTTTTATTTGTATATTTATGAACTAATTGTTTTTTACATTGATTTGTTGTATAATGTATGATTGAACATCTATGTCACCCCATACATCTGGAGAGGAAATTGCAAATACATTTTCAAAGGTCCCCTTATCACTATGCATTGGATACATATAATTCCATATGGACAAATAGGATGTGTTTTCATGACCAAAATTTCACAAAAAGGTTCCCCAATCTAGTGGGTGACCTGGCCTCCAGCCCGCCTCCATATATAGTAGAGGTTGTAGACTAGAAGAGTAGTTCTAGGGTATGTCTACGGTGAGACTCTTCCCTCATGTCAGAGTGTAATGTAGGTGATTAAGCTCAATAGTCAGTAATAGAAGCATAACTTAACTCATAACTGAAGATAACATCTTGAAAACTGTAACAATAATTTCCCCAAAATTAGTGTCTCATACACATGATGATAATTTCATTCCTCTGCAATTTAGAAAAATATGTAAACAATAATTTAATAAAATATATGTATCAAAAGGTTCAAAAGAAAAAAAGAAACTATCCCTAGATGACATCATGAAAATATCTCAATTTTCTGCTCCCTTATTCCTCTGAAATGAAAAGATCAATCATCATATGAAGAGTGTTTACATGGTCCATATCTGTATCCATGAAGTCATTTTACATACCAAAACACCGCCCTAATAGGGTGTGAGATTGCACTTAGTAGGCCACGAAAAAAATTTATATAATAATAGAAGTATTTTTAATATATAACAGATGTAGTGTTCATGATATCACATGTATAATAGAGATACAAGTAAAGGGTCCAATACAAATGTGGTCATCTCTAGCCCCAAGTCACTCACCATGAAAAAAGTCAAGATCCCATAAACATGGGAAGCTCAAAAGCTTAAATAAACATGAAAAAAACTATGTAGTCTAACTACTCTAATCGAATAACCATACTAGGTATATTTTTTATCATATTAAAATATCAACATCATCCATTCCAAGTAATAATGTGTCTATATCATCATTGAGTAGATAGTGTAATCATGTGTAACATCATAAAGGGTTATATCCATGGTATAGAAGACCAAAGATCCCTCATAGAGTCTTAAAATCATATCCATAGAATCTTGGTGACGAATTTGGTGGAGTCTGAGGACAATTTCTTATAGCAAGTCCAATGAAAGACCTAAAAATCCATATATAAGGATTATGAATTCCATTGGAATCTTATAGAATATGGATCACAATGGTAAATAAGAAAAATATGTCCATTACCTTAATTCTAGATCCATAGTGTCTAAATGTACATAGATTCTAATGGAATCAGGGTCCAAGGAGCTTTTCCACGGTATCCACTTCCATTTAAATTCATCAATTATATCATATTTCTTCACAACCAACAAGTTCTTCAAGGTCATTCCAAAATTTCCACTCAAATCAATTAATAAATTTAACATCATGTAATCACATGGTATAGATGAATAACCATACCCTAATCATCAATAAATTCTTATTCAATTAATCAAGGATCCTATGAAAATTATTGAGATCACCGTCACTTGGAAGTGTGTAATAATATAGGATTAATAAAAATCAACACCCTATGGGTGGACTAGATCAGGGATAAAAACCTTCGATGATAAAAATGTACTGATTTGGAATACTAATAGGTTCCAATTTATTCAATTGAAATATTCAATTAATTTTAGTGGAAATTTTGGAAGGTATGGAATGAATCACAACATCTATAGGGTATATAACACACCAGACCTTGATGAAAAGGTATATAACACCTACTGTTTACATGTGGTATAACACTAATCCAATATCAACCTCTAATACAGTCCAAATATATAGTTAAATAAAGGATGAAACAGAATCCTCAAATAGTACAATATTATATTTCACCTAAATATATTCGTCAATAAAATTCAATTGAATAAAAGTACAAGAAAAATGAATAGCTTACCAGAATGGATCAAATTAGAAAAACAATGTTTAAATTTGAGTTCAGATGATGAATCATGATAAAAAACTATGAACAGATATTCAAGGGATCTCCCAATATTCATGTAATTGTTATACAATAAATGGAGTATAAAAAATATTTTTTAGAAATATTATGGTTTAAAAGGACATTTTACCTAATGAAAATGGGTAGAAATTGGTGTACACACATTTATAAAACATTATCCAAAAGTATACCCTTCACTAACTCAAGTGGTGCCCAGCTAGTTATGGTGCATGGTTAGAAAAACTATATTCTAATAATGAATTTTGGCTCTACTAAAAATTATTTGTGTATCACACATTAATGGATCCTTTTCTGCACAATTTCTCAAAAATTATGACATCCTGATTCCTTGTAAAATTCTCAACATGGTTTCTTGAATCTATTCATCTTTTGTCTCGTTGCTTCAATTAACTTGGGAGAAATCTTACTTTTTAAAAAATATGAGCTCTTGGCTCTAAAAATTCACCATACACCCCCAAATCCTCGATGATCTCATTATAAACTAAAAATATGTCAAAATTAATGAGTTATAAAAAATAAAAATATTCTTAACTCATATGAAAAACTGAGATCATACAATATTCCCACATTAATTAAAGTAGTCAATAAATTACCCTTTCATGGGTGGCTAGTTATATGTTGAGATTAACACAATCCACTAGACACATACATTAGCCTCCCACTCCTATGTCTCGTCCTCTAAATGGACATGCTTCCATATCTAAAATTTTAGAGGAACTTATCATTCTCTAAGAGATTTCTTGTTGTGGTCAATGACACATATAAGAGGATCCTTCATGTAAACACATATATATAGCTCATCCTCACCCTAATGTAGTGTATGTGATAGTTCTAAGTGATAATGGTGCAACTAATATACTTGGAAGACAGAATATGTGGCTTCATATCTATGAGGTAACTAAAACAAATACACTGCCGACTCATCTATCTCCTAAATCTCGAATGGATTGAAATATCCCAATGAAATATTACCATATATCCTAATTGTTATGTGGCCCAAACTTTATGAAATATAAAAATGTCCTAATCCTATCATCAATCTCTAGAGTTCATTGATGGTGATCAACATAAGATTAATTTCTTTTCTGGGTAGTATCCATCTGTAATCAGATTAACTAGACCTACTATTTAGCCTTATTCATGAGGTAATGTATGAGGTACACTTCCACTTCATCCTCTATCTATTACTAAATTAATTAGACTAGTATATCGTATAAATATACACATTATTTTATTTTTATATTCATCATATTGATGTTGTTATGGGATTAATCAATAAGGGGTTGTAACTCTCCTAATTACCCCCAAAATCAATAATGCATGATCTAATAATTTCATCAAGAACATGTATAGTGTGATATGACTATCCATCAGTTTGATGGTTATATTCTGTACTCAAAATAGCTTTTGTTCCTTGTAACCTCAGAATAATTTTACAAAAATGAAACATAAACAGGGTATCCATATCCGACACTGTAGTAAGAGAAAACATTTGAAGGATCATTGTCTGAGAAGTATAATAAATCCTAATCTCTTCTATTTAAAAGCCATATGTAATCATCATGAAATTGGAAAACTTGTGAGATCATCCAAAACATCCCAAACAACAACACTAGCTCATGGAGACCTCGTAAACTGGTCACAAAATAAATTATAATATCATCCCATATCCACTCATGAATTGGTAACTTCTATTAAGGAAATGTTTTTCACTAGTTTCCAAAAATCACCTGGAGACAGGTGGAACACCTCTTAAAATAATGAATTATGTCACTTTTCATCCTTATCCATCAGTAATCAATGGACAAGTCATGATACATCTTTTTAATTATGGGATGTACTACCCAAACTATGGAATGAAATTATTACATCATCTCTTCATGAATGTTTGAGAAAACCAAAATATGACCATGAATACATATATATTTTTCCTCTCAAACATTAAAAAAATGAGATGGGTCCTCACCATCCACACTCTCCCATAGTAATATTCCCTCATCATCAGAAAATAGTATCACCCTAACTCCATCCAGAACATTCAAAGTCACTTATAAAGTAGAAAGGAAGTCCTAGACACGATTATGAATCACATGCAAGTTCATATAACAAATTAAAATAAAAATATTCCACTCAAAAATTACCTCTTTAACATCCTATATCCTAGTCCTCCTTTTACATGCAGCAACAACTACATTTCACTTTCTTAGTATATAGGAAATCTCAATGTCAAATGTCTTTTGGCCCCTTACACAACTCCATTTCCTTAAATTCAAATCACATTGTGTAAATATGTACTTGAGATTTTTGTTGTTTGTTTAATAAAAAAACACTCCCCTTGTAAATAGGTCCTCAAATAGTGAAAGGAATGTACATTGGAGGATAAATAAAGACCATGCATTGGGTACTTTTTCACATGTAGAGTCAACTGAGAAGACCCATACACCATTAATATATCATCATACGTCATAACAGATCCTATCATGATTCCTAATTCATCACACTATATAGTATATAGGATTCTAAAATTAAGCAGAATTAGTACTGACGCAGAATTCGTTCTCCCATTCTTATCTTGAAGTGTTGTCTTGCAGGGATCTAACAAAAATAAATCATAACATTATTAATCAATCTATTCATAGTGCTATTAATCCAGAGAAGTCTTGTACAAAACACATTTAATTTATGATAAACTAATGAAACAATATATGTCAAATGAATTCATGGGATTCTTATAAAAATCTATGGATCTCTATTTATCTGGGCCAAATGATTCTCCTTTATTTATAATAAAATGAACAATGAATTGAATTTGATCAATCAAAAAGTGGAATATTGTGAGAATATCTTATAAATGATTCTCTCTTAGTGTATCCAAAAAACATTTAAGATCTCTAGCTTGGTCATGTCGATTGTGAGTATAAACCAAGATATCATACATGGGTACCATATCAAATGAATCCAAATATGGTTGTAATTTTGTTCATCAATGACATGAAAACTGTTGACGCATTCATGAGACAGAACAACACAACCAAATACTAAATTGACCATAACTACTATGAAAAGATGTATGGGGTATGTATATCGGTCAAACATGTACTGGGTGATTACCAAACCTCAATGGAGTCATTATGAAAACCAAGGATTCGTATATATGGTCAAATTTATCATCTACATACAGAATGGGATACTAGTTCCTTACCATAATCTGGTTTAATTTTTGAAGAACACACATTTCTTGAGGTTTTTGTCTTTCTTTTTTCACTAAAAGGATAAGTTAACCCCATAGTGAATAATTCTGTTGTATAAACCCATTTGTCTCTAAGACCTCTAGTTAGATATTGAGAACCTACCACTACATATTATCTATCCAATAAATAGGAATTGCTATTGGGGTAGCTACTTTCATGATATCGATAAAGAAATACACCTCTTTCTCCTAAGGTAAACTAAAATTTTGTTTCAAAAAAATATCCCTGAAATAACAACCACAGGATGAATGTATTCATGTCATGATCTTTGATCATGTAGATATAAACTAGCAATCTCGCCAATCGTTCAACACATCCCATAGTTCTCGGGTCTAATTATACATATAAATCCAATTCATGTTTTTTTTAAAAATACTCCATCATATGTTTATTTGAAATTCACCCCAAATGATAAAAAACACATGATCCTAATAAGAAACAATAAATTCCATCCCAATTATGTCATCCAAACCATTCATATCAATGAAAAATAGATCCCATATATGGTGAAACCCATCAATCATAAGGGTAACTTTCAGAACTGATTTATACACTCCATTATAATTCCCAATGGACTATCCAAATTTATAACACAATATAATATAATACAAAATTATCTGATGCCTCTCCACAAAATGTAAAAATTTGAATATATGTTTGGAAATAGTATTGAGAAGATAAGATACAATAATAAATATACTAGGATCATAAATCTCACCATACATGTACCAAATCTATTCTAATCCGATGTAGGATATACAAAATATATATAGAATGATTCACACCCCATGACACAACCTCACTACCTGGGGTAGTCAACTCTTATATCTATGTACAACTAATGTCTTCACATAGTGGCCACAACAATAACCATATCCTAAACTATTGGTACTACTCAATCTCCCACTCTACCTTGGATACATGAATCACTAACATAGTCCTTGGGTCAAATTAGTTCCCCTTATACTAACTATGTAATGTTAATTCCCGTTGAAATGTATTTTAGGGACCATCCAACTGATACCTGTACACTTTACTAGGTCTTTATCGCACTGGTTCATCTTATTTCATCACCTACCATGATGATAGAAGAATACATAAATACCATCATTAATACACTAGGGGGTACTCCCCTTATTAAAAGTATCAAAACTATTCTTCCTACCATTATATTATAGACTACTAGGTTGACATGATGAACTATCTTTTTATACACCCCATTCTTCCATAAAGATACATTCATTAATCAAAACTTGAATCACTATCCTTGTAATAGTATTCAACATAAACAAAATGACCTATGATTGAATGGCTTGTGTGAGAGCATCAGTGATTTGTCTGACCGCCAATACTTCATCAACATGATAAATTAGCCTAAAATGATGAATATTCTTAATGTTTTATGAATACCCCATAACAATTATCATGAAAATCTCTAGGAACATAAACACATTGGATAGTCATCTACCAAGGACTTATGAAATAAGAATTCAACGAACCATTATAGAAAATATATCCATACCATATATTGGAGCATATCATCCTGGTCGAAAAAATAATACTAAAATTTATCTTCTCCCTAAATTATATATTTAACAAGCATCATTATTCTATTAGAAGGTGTCTTCAAATATTCTAAAATATAAAAGATAGTATCAGGACACAACTCAGTATCCTTTGGACTACCATCCCTTGAAAATGTGGGGGGATGCTAATGTTATAACATGCATGTTAGATATTTCATCGACATAGAAGGATATGATTCTCCATGGAAAGTAGGCACAAATCATAGGAAACCCTTGAAAAATTTGGCATGAAAACCCACATCTTATATAATGAAAGGTGAATTACCTATAAATATTGGAGGTTCTACTGGTGGTTTAGATCGCACCACATACAGAGCATGTCCATCAACACCCTTCGAGCATTCAACAGGAGATCATCATGGAATAATGTCTCTACAATATCAATAATGTTCCACTGAAAATATTTAAAAATAATTAAATACTCATAAAAATATCGGATAAGTCAATGTTATTCTATAAAAAATACACTCCCCTCTACCACCTCTAAAAGTAAGGGATACCTAATGAAGAAAATCATAAAAATAACCAGAGATACTGTATACTTCCATCTCTAAATCGCAGTCAAGTTCATGTTCTCCGGTTAACATTTTTCAATTCCATTTAAATTAATATTTATGTTATAGTTACCTTTAAAGGTTTGAACCATATGGTTCACCAATTCTGATATATAAGGGTCTATAAACCTCATAAACTAAATGGCTACATCCAATTAATCCAAACATAATACCATCTATTCAATACGACCAATGGCCCCTAACTAAAAATTTTATATTTGGATTAATATAGTTTCTGCAATATATTTATTAAGAAAAAACTATTTAGGTTACTTTTAGTACTTTATATACAATGTATGTTTCACAATTCCTGACACTAATTATTTATAAAACAACATGGGTGTCACTTAATTCACAGAATATAAAAGTCATGTGGTCAAGAAATGCATACTATATGTTAGTAAATAATTCATGGAATGTGAAACTATATGAAGAAAAAATGATACACCATATGGAATACACTCTTATCAAAATCAGAAGATAAAATAGAATCCTCAATCAAAGAAATAATAACAACACAATTCAAGTGAACCATCTAATGGTAAATTCAATTATTTTATAATCATAAAAATATAGAACCTCAATTTCTCATTCCATAAATTAGTTTTTTTACGTAACATTGGTTATCCACTCACAAGAACATCTAATACCGCATTCCAATACTATATAATGTCATGTATATTATATAAAAATACAAAATGCGGAAAATAATTTATCTGGTACCACCTTCTAGAATTTGACCTAGATGTAACTAAACACTTCCCAAAGATACTAGTTTACATGGCCTAAATCACACCATCCTATATACTAGAGGCTCTTGACAAGCATAAAGAGAATAGGGTGTGTCTATGGGTAGACTACGACCTCATGTTATATTGCAACTTAGTGGTGTAATATTAATAGTCAGTTGGGGAAGAAAACTATAACTCATGAATGAATACATCATCCAGAAGACAATAATAATGATTAAACAAAAAGAAGTGTCACATACATATGATGATCATTTCCTGCCTCTACAATGTTTGACAAATATATACACATGCCTCCAGACTAATAAATTTATCAAAAAGTACAAAAAGGAAATAATGGTATTGTCATCGTCTATGAACATGAGCATTGCATGGCCCTATACTCCTTTACAACTATGAAATGAATAGTTCAAGCATCATATAATGGGATCCTTCCCCATTCCTTACCAGCATCCATAAAGTCTATTCGAGTACCCAATAGTGTGCAAAATTGTGTGTGGGATAACACATAGTTTGTAACAGCCCGAGATTTTATGAAAAATATTCTTTTTTATTTCACTAATGTCTTGTGTTGTACGCTACACCAAAAGGAGCTTGCACAACACACATCCTTGACTTGCCTTGCATTACACGCAATCGCGACCTTCCACGATAGCGTGTGTAGTACGCAATACCGAGTTTCACGAAACAACGATATGCTATTAAAATATTATTAAAACTATCCGTTATGAATAGTAATAACCACTTTTAAAATTTTAGAAATTTTATCTCTCAAAATGGACTTCATTTTTGGATTCGGAGTATCGAATTTAGCCTAAGGTGAAATTTCGGTACTTTTCGGATAACTTTCATATTCTGATGAATAGTGAAAATTACTAAATTATAATTAAAAACAACTTTTTTAATCGAAATAATTAATAGTGATAAATCATTAATTTGAGTGGTTTTAAAGTATATTTAGAATATATTTTTACAATTTAATACAATTTTGGTCATTGGATGTAATTTCACATTTAAACTAGACATAAACAAGTGTCAATCTTTTGATAGATATTGTTTCATAAAAACAAGCTATTTGTTTTAACAGCGGGATTTAATTATAAAATTAATTAATGCAACATTTATGTTATGAATTTGGTAAAATAGAATTCATTTTTGAATTCGGAATATGAAATATAGCTTAGGATGAAATTTTGGCATTGTTCTGAAAAAACATCAATTTTTGATGAATAGTGAACTACTAAGTGGTAGTTAAAAAACTGAATTTTTCATAAAACATAATTTTACCGCTTCTGTGAATGGAATTTCAAAAATCCGAGAGACACGGTTGATATCAGTAAGTAAAATGTGGTTCAATGAGATAAAAATAATTTTTTGGTGAATAGTAACTTTTTACTATTTTTACCGCGGTTAATAGTAAATAGGGTAATTAAGGGTAAGAATGATATTAATATTACCCTAACACATGTCCTAATTATATTGGACAAGTGTATCTCGACCAAAAACAACCTTAAGTGTAAAATATTATCATTTAGGCCCACTTGGATTAGATTAGGACATTTATTATTATTTAATTCAAAGAAGAGTTAAAAGAGTTAAAATCAAAGTTTATTTACTAAAACATTTTTAATATAGGGTTATGCATAAGATAAATTCGATTGTAAATATTCATTGGAAATCTAAAAAGATTTCCTACATAATGGTATTTTATTTGTAATTTTTGACATCAAATAATTTAATTTATTTTTGACACAAAGATGATGCAGTAATTATCTTGTTAATGAAATATTGATATAATTGATGTTATAAACACCAAAATAAATTTAATTTGAGACTTTTTATGAATTAATCTAATTTTCTAGGTTACTATGATATATTAGTGTTGATTTAATCAACTTGGTTCGAACATATAATACTGTTATGACTTTCAAAAAAATCATATATCAAATAGTGTCAAAATTGACATAAAAATAGTTTTTAAATCAAATATTATATTATTAATTGTTATTTTATTCCTAAAAATATAAGGTTCGGCCACATGACTTAGATGAGGATATATATTTTAATAATAAACAATTTGGGGTTCGTTTGGCATGTTATAGTAAGTTTATTAACCATAAAGTGAAAGAAAACAAAAAGACACGGTAAAAGTAAAATTATTTAACTTAGAGTTAAATCTAATTGATAAGGTTAAAATAATACCCTAAACTTGTCTAAATCTTATTGGTAGATTGGATTTAGACCCATCCCCACTTTAGCTTCGAAATAAGACCCTTTGGAACCATTATAAACCGATTTTGACTTTAATATAAAATAATATTTTGAGATATTCCTAAGGTACCCCTCTCCTCCCTTATAAAAGGACACCTCCTCCCCCTCCTCCTCACACAACTTTGAGCACTCAAGCTCGGCCAACCCCTGCCATTTTCTCCTCTCCACTTCCCTAGAAACATCCTAGAGGTTATGGTCTTCCTCAAAGACCAATTCTAGTGCCCTAAGAGGAGGTCTCAAAGAGGCACTTCAAAGAAGAGGTAATTACCGTTACCAATTCTTTCATCTTTATTTCTTCTTCCACTTATTCTTCTTAGGTTGTTTCATTATGAAGTAATAACATCAGTATCACTCATATACTGATATGTTATTATATGTATGAAACAACCCTATTTCACCATCTATCCATCCTACGGAAAAAGAAATCACCGCGCGTGCGTACGTACGGAATACCGTCTCCACGTCGTGGTGTAATCTATTTTCCACCACCACCTTACATGGATGGGTATAATGGTGTAAAGAATAACTATACATAGTTATTAAAACATCATATTGATTCTGATATATTGTATAATCCACTCCAATTCAATTCAATATTTATAGAAATGATATCATCGCTCGTGCGTACGTACGGACTACCGTCTCCACGACGCGATGAGATTCATTCTCCATGTTAACCATTTAAGAATGATTATAATGTATATGTAAGAAATAATAATGAAATATATGACATTATAAAGCTACTGGATTTATGTATATATATACATATGTATGTCGTCTACTTACTTCCATTTCAAGACAATATGGAAAGGAAAACAGCGTTCATGCGTACGTACGGACTACCGTCTCCATGAACGATGTTTTTCATTTTATTTATCTACCTATTATATATATATATATATATATACTGAATATATATGATATATAAATCATATTTTATATTCTGTAAGTGAGTAAATCATGATATAAGTAATAATGATGTCAAGAACAACAAGTCAAAACACCTACGATAAATGAAACGATTTTACCCAAAACGCTTCTTTAACATGGAATTTACAAAAGAACGGGTAATATAATGTCATAAGTGAACCATATATGATATCATAACAATGAATATGATTCTGTAATAAGTCAATAACATGATTTAAATCATTATACAGGAGGTTCGGACACTTACAAAGCAAGTCAGACCTAAGGTAAGGGGAAATATCACAATCTAATTTTTATCTGAGATTGTTTATTCGTAAGTATTTACTGGGGTGTATTTTATCATCCACATCCATGTTTCATCAATATGTAATATTATTTCCATCCAACTAAAATTGTTTAAATCCATTTTTACCCTTCAGTGAGTTTTTAGTAAAAGATATGAAAGGAATCTTTTGTCGTTTTTTTTATATACGAGGTACTTTTTGACTTTTCCGACAAAAGTACGAAGAATGTTTTTTTTAACTTATACGGCACGAACGGATTATTACGGTTTTATAATGCCTTATTTTCATGAACCTTCCTCCAAAATATTTCATGACTATTTTCAATAAAATCTTTTTCTTTTAAAATTGCATGATGTTTTGTGAAAAGAAATTGATTTTTAAGAAAAAAGGATATTTTCCTCAAGAATTCAATTCAAGTGTTTTATCAAAATTATTTTTCATCTAAGATAATAAAGGGTTCTATTTATATCCATATTTTTACATTGATTTGACTATGTTGTGATGGAATTATGTTTATGAATTCCTTTATCTTATATTAATGGTTTTATGATGTCATGTTCTTTAAGAATCCCATTTTTATTACATGGGTTATGCAATGATGTATGATTTATGATTTTGTGGCACACATAAGAAAGGATTCATTATGAGATGGGTGGGACCTATATCTCCCTCCAATGCATTTGGTAAAGATTTTATATCTCATTAGATAGACAGGGCTGGAACGGTAGGTTATACCGGTTCAGTGAAACAGGACTGAAACGAGGGTGACTCGGTTCAGAAAGGGACTTTGTCCACTAAGATAGTCTTGGCAATGAGTCATGACTAATAAGAAATGATTTTACATGATTATGTGTGCATGCCACAAAGTTTCAAGTTTTATGTTATGATTATGGGGATCTCATTTTCACTACTATGATTTATCCCATGTTATGATATTATGAGCTCTTTTGCAGGTTAAGATTTCCAAAAGCTATGTTCTTATGTATATGATGTGATTGATATTTCATTTGTTTACCCTTACTGAGCATTTGAGCTCACCCTTTTATGTTTTCTTTTCCTAGGATATAAAGAAAGGTTTTTAGGTAAAAAAAAGGGAATATCTTTATGGGAGATATTGAAGATCTTTCACCACGATTAGAAGATTACGTTCCGAGTTTCCAAAGACACTAAACTATTACGATCCTTGTGTGTGTGTTTTTGTTATGTACTAAGTATTCCGCAAAAGTAATGTAATGTCCATGTACGATATGCTTAGGGTCTCTACATTTGGTATCAGAGGAAAGGTTTAGTCAACCTTTGGAAACTAGGATGCGAAAACGTTAGTGAGATCCCTAGAGATATTTCTAAGGTATGTCTAGGGATGTCCCTAGGGATAAGTATACGTATAGGTTATAGTAATAGAATTACGCTAACGATCATAGAATTAAATCTAAGATGTTGGATATTGAAGGTACTCCCCCTTTATTATGTTTTTTTCCCTAGCATGATTTTTTCCTCTCACACTATTCTTTTTGGGTTTTAGACGATGGCTGGAACCCGAAGGAACCGTGTTGATCAATGCAATGGACAATGCAATGATTGCCCTCCTGAACAAACAAATGTTATGGGAGATGGAGTGCAAAATCTTATTGCTATACTTACACAAGCTATGAATCATTCTGGACTTCCAAATGAGCAGAGAAGGGAACAATATTCTATTGAGTCCTTTATGAGGCAACGTCCACCTTCTTTCAGTGGGTCTTCTGATCCACTTGTGGCTGAACAATGGATCAGTACTACTGAAAAGATATTTTCAGCTCTTCAATGTTCTGAACATGATAAAGTCATCTTAGCAGTATATCGTTTGGAAGGTGAAGCTGATCAATGGTGGAATCTTATCAAGAATACAAGTCCAAGAGATGAAATTGAGTCCATGGAATGGGACGAGTTCAAGAACTTGTTTTTCAGTAAGTACTTCCCTCGTATTCTTCGAACAAAGATGGAGAAAGAGTTTCTTGAACTGAAGCAAAGGGACGATGAATCTGTTGGTACCTATGAAGCAAATTTTACAAGACTTGCAAGGTATGCTTCTGGAATTATCATCCAACCTGAAAGTAAAGTTGATCGATTTTTCAGTGGCATAAAACCAAGTCTTTGAAGGGCATTAGCTATAAGAGACTTCAGTAGCTATGAAGAAATTGTGCGTTGTGCTATCAAGATAGAAATGGAAGTTGGTGTTACATATCAATCTCATGGTTTTGACAAGAAACGAAAGATGGAGTTCAAGGAGAAATCTCAGAATAATGGTGAAAAGAAGATGAATGTTTCCTTATGCACAAAGTGTGGAAAGAAGTATGGTGGAGATTGTCTTAAAGGGACTAGAAAATGTTTTAAGTGTGGAAAAGAAGGTCATCGAGCAGCTGAGTGTCGAAGTAATGGAAAAAGGGTTTCTAATTATGTGAATAAAGCAAACACTGCAGAGAACGCACCGCCAACACTTCAATGCTTCAAGTGCAAGGAAATGGGGCATTATGCTAATAATTTCCCTAATCCAAGGGTTAGTGATGATCAACATGAGCAACAACTTAAGGAAAAGGACAAAGGGAAATCACATGCGATCACTATTGGCAATGTTGAATATGACAACGATGTGGCGGAATGATTAAGTGTTTATGTAATGGGATTCCAAAATAATGTTGTATCATTGAGTATTGCAATATTTATTGATGTGGTATTCAAAGTGATTGAGATATTTTTTGGAAATAAGATGATATGCGCATAATGAAGACGAGAAAATGAAATGTTTAATAGTATTCATGAGCTCATGATTGATATAAGGACTAAGTGATATCATGGTTTGAGTATATAGAATTTTGAGGATTTTGGTAACTTTTAACTGCACTCATGTTTTCACTAAGGTATTCAAGAGAATACACGATTAAGGACTTTGAATGTTTGGAATGTGACCAACAAGACATATCTTATGATATGTGGGGATCAACGACAGTATTAAATCTCTGGTAATCGTTGTCACTATATTATGAGAGTGGACTGCAGTATTATGTATAAGCCTAAAGATTAGACTGGATTATGTTGGACATAAGTTAGTATTGTTTAAGGATATAAGATTTTCGATATTATTGATGGGATGTTATTGTAACGTAGTTTTAGAAAAAGGGACAACCTGCAGGACGGGCGACAGCCCATCGCTTCGGACAAGGCTATAGGAATCGAACCCACAACCGAAGTGCGACTGGCCTTTATCGCCTACCACTAGCCTACAGGAAGTCCCTGTTTAGTAGAAACTAGTTTTATTATATTAAGCAGTATGATATATGAAGTATAAGTCCATTTTAGGAACCATATGTGATTAATCTCACTATAGATCGACTTATGTATAAAATTTTTGCTAACCTTTTGTTTGAGACAGATGGAATGACCCGTCATTCTATCACATGATCTGCTAACACTTCACGAATAACAAATTCAACATCATTTATTTAAGAGATGAAGTGGAAATTGGTAAAGGCACGAACAACAGTGAGATTGTACCAAAATAAAGTAAGTATTTATTCTAATTCAAATTCTTTAACTTTCGGGAAATGATCTTGAAAACCAAAAATGTTGTCCTAGTGATCTTATACCTGATGAATCAGATGGTACCTTATATCATCACAAATCTATGGATTTGTGATTACTGGCTTTTCCATAGCCATGTTCTCTACCACTCTCCATCAGAACATGATGGTTAGATTTCTCTTCCATATCCATATTTTCACCTATGTGGAAACCCAGTGATTAGTTTATTTGGGTAATCGTTACATTTCATACTTTAGTTTTTAAAGCCATGTTTTGGTATTCCCTTGTACGATGTGGGTTTCTATTAAAGAAACTTTCGAATAGTAAACCATTTATAACCCCGACGAATTTCGAGGGCGAAATTCATTTTAAGGGGGGTAGAATGTAACAGCCCGAGATTTTATGAAAAATATTCTTTTTTATTTCACTAATGTCTTGTGTTGTACGCTACACCAAAAGGAGCTTGCACAACAGACATCCTTGACTTGCCTTGCATTACATGCAATCGGGACCTTCCACGATAGCGTGTGTAGTACGCAATACTGAGTTTCACGAAACAACGATATGCTATTAAAATATTATTAAAACTAGCCGTTATGAATAGTAATAACCACTTTTTAAATTTTAGAAATTTTAGCTCTCAAAATGGACTTCATTTTTGGATTCGGAGTATCGAATTTAGCCTAAGGTGAAATTTCGGTACTTTTCGGATAACTTTCATATTCTGATGAATAGTGAAAATTACTAAATTATAATTAAAAACAACTTTTTTAATCGAAATAATTAATAGTGATAAATCATTAATTTGAGTGGTTTTAAAGTATATTTAGAATATATTTTTACAATTTAATACAATGTTGGTCATTGGATGTAATTTCACATTTAAACTAGACATAAACAAGTGTCAATCTTTTGATAGATATTGTTTCATAAAAACACGCTATTTGTTTTAACAGCGGGATTTAATTATAAAATTAATTAATGCAACATTTATGTTATTAATTTGGTAAAATAGACTTCATTTTTGAATTCGGAATATGAAATATAGCTTAGGATGAAATTTTGGCATTGTTCTGAAAAAACATCAATTTTTGATGAATAGTGAACTACTAAGTGGTAGTTAAAAAACAGAATTTTTCATAAAACATAATTTTACCGCTTCTGTGAATGGAATTTCAAAAATCCGAGAGACACGGTTGATATCAGTAAGTAAAATGTGGTTCAATGAGATAAAAATAATTTTTTTGGTGAATAGTAACTTTTTACTATTTTTACCGCGGTTAATAGTAAATAGGGTAATTAAGGGTAAGAATGATATTAATATTACCCTAACACATGTCCTAATTCTATTGGACAAGTGTATCTCGTCCAAAAACAACCTTAAGTGTAAAATATTATCATTTAGGCCCACTTGGATTAGATTAGGACATTTATTATTATTTAATTCAAAGAAGAGTTAAAAGAGTTAAAATCAAAGTTTATTTACTAAAACATTTTTAATATAGGGTTATACATAAGATAAATCCGATTGTAAATATTCATTAGAAAGATAAAAAGATTTCCTACATAATGGTATTTTATTTGTAATTTTTAGACATCAAATAATTTAATTTATTTTTGACACAAAGATGATGCAGTAATTATCTTGTTAATGAAATATTGATATAATTGATGTTATAAACACCAAAATAAATGTAATTTGAGACTTTTTATGCATTAAACTAATTTTCTAGGTTACTATGATATATTAGTGTTGATTTAATCAACTTGTTTCGAACATATAATTCTGTTATGACTTTCACAAAAATCATATATCAAATAGTGTCAAAATTGACACAAAATAGTTTTTAAATCAAATATTATATTATTAATTGTTATTTTATTCCTAAAAATCTATGGTTCGGCCAAATGACTTAGATAATGATATATTTTTTAATAATAAACAATTTTGGGTTCGTTTGGCATGTTATAGTAAGTTTATTAACCATATAGTGAAAGAAAACAAAAAGACACGGTAAAAGTAAAATTATTTAACTTAGAGTTAAATCTAATTGATAAGGTAAACATAATACCCTAAACTTGTCTAAATCTTATTGGATGATTGGATTTCGACCCATCCCCACTTTAGCTTCGAAATAAGACCCTTTGGAACCATTATAAACCGATTTTGACTTTAATATAAAATAATATTTTGAGATATTCATAAGGTACCCCTCTCCTCCCTTATAAAAGGACACCTCCTCCCCCTCCTCCTCACACAAATTTGAGCACTAAATCTCGGCCAACCCCTGCCATTTTCTCCTCTCCACTTCCCTAGCAACATCCTAGAGGTTCTGGTCTTCCTCAAAGACCAATTCTAGTGCCCTAAGAGGAGGTCTCAAAGAGGCACTTCAAAGAAGAGGTAATTACCGTTACCAATTCTTTCATCTTTATTTCTTCTTCCACTTCTTCTTCTTAGGTTTCCTCATTATGAAGTAATAACATCAGTATCACTCATATACTGATATGTTATTATAAGTATGAAACAACCCTATTTCACCATCTATCCATCCTACGGAAAAAGAAATCACCGCGCGTGCGTACGTACGGAATACCGTCTCCACGACGTGGTGTAATCTATTTTCCACCACCACCTTACATGGATGGGTATAATGGTGTAAAGAATAACTATACATAGTTATTAAAACATCATATTGATTCTGATATATTGTATAATCCACTCCAATTCAATTCAATATTTATAGAAATGATATCATCGCTCCTGCGTACGTACGGACTACCGTCTCCACGACACGATGAGATTCATTCTCCATGTTAACCATTTAAGAATGATTATAATGTATATGTAAGAAATTATAATGAAATATATGACATTATAAAGCTACTGGATTTATGTATATATATACATATGTATGTCGTCTACTTACTTCCATTTCAAGACAATAAGGAAAGGAAAACAGCGTTCATGCGTACGTACGGACTACCATCTCCATGAACGGTGTTTTTCATTTTATTTATCTACCTATTATATATATATATATATACTGAATATATATGATATATAAATCATATTTTATATTCTGGAAGTGAGTAAATCATGATATAAGTAATAATGATGTCAAGAACAACAAGTCAAAACACCTACGATAAATGAAACGATTTTACCCAAAACGCTTCTTTAACATGGAATTTACAAAAGAACGGGTAATATAATGTCATAAGTGAACCATACATGATATCATAACAATGAATATGATTCTGTAATAAGTCAATAACATGATTTAAATCATTATACAGGAGGTTCGGACACTTACAAAGCAAGTCGGACCTAAGGTAAGGGGAAATATCACAATCTCATTTTTATCCGAGATTGTTTATTCGTAAGTATTTACTGGGGTGTATTTTATCATCCACATCCATGTTTCATCAATAAGTAATATTATATCCATCCAACTAAAATTGTTTAAATCCATTTTTACCCTTCAGTGAGTTTTTAGTAAAAGATATGAAAGGAATCTTTTGTCGTTTTTTTATATACGAGGTACTTTTTGACTTTTCCGAAAAAAGTACGAAAAATGTTTTTTTTTAACTTATACGGCACGAACGGATTTTTACGGTTTTATAAAGCCTTATTTTCATGAACATTCCTCCAAAATATTTCATGACTATTTTCAATAAAATCTTTTTCTTTTAAAATTGCATGATGTTTTGTGAAAAGAAATTGATTTTGAAGAAAAAAGGATATTTTCCTCAAGAATTCAAATCAAGTGTTTTATCAAAATTATTTTTCATCTAAGATAATAAAGGGTTCTATTTATATCCATATTTTTACATTTATTTGACTATGTTGTGATGGAATTATGTTTATGAATTCCTTTATCTTAAATGAATGGTTTTATGTTGTCATGTTGTTTAAGAATCCCATTTTTATTACATGGGTTATGCAATGATGTATGATTTATCATTTTGTGGCACACATAAGAAAGGATTCATTATGAGATGGGTGGGACCTATATCTCCCTCCAATGCATTGGGTAAAGATTTTATATCTCATGAGATAGACAGGGCTGGAACGGTAGGTTATACCGGTTCAGTGAAACAGGACTGAAACGAGGGTGACTCGGTTCAGAAAGGGACTTTGTCCACTAAGATAGTCTTGGCAATGATTCATGACTAATAAGAAATGATTTTCCATGATTATGTGTGCATGCCACAAAGTTTCAAGTTTTATGTTATGATTATGGGGATCTCATTTTCACTACTATGATTTATCCGATGTTATGATATTATGAGCTCTTTTGCAGGTTAAGATTTCCAAAAGCTATGTTCTTATGTATATGATGTGATTGATATTTCATTTGTTTAACCTTACTGAGCATTTGAGCTCACCCTTTTATGTTTTCTTTTCCCATGATATAAAGAAAGGTTTTTAGGTAAAAAAAAGGGAAGATCTTTATGGGAGATATTGAATATCTTTCACCACGATTAGAAGATTACGTTCCGAGTTTTCAAAGACACTAAACTATTACGATCCTTGTGTGTGTGTTTTTGTTATGTACTAAGTATTCCGCAAAAGTAATGTAATGTCCATGTACGATAAGCTTAGGGTCTCTACATAGTTGGCCAGCACCAATAGTGACTTTAACAAGTCTATTTTTTTTATTGTATAACTGATTATGTGTTGTATGTATCATAGATATAATAGAAATAAAATTAAAGTATCCAATACAATTGTGACCCATTATAGGTAATCATGGATCGCTATAAATAATAGAAAAGCACTCATATATGAGGTCATATATAATAAATAAATAATATAGTGAAAACTTTTATAGTCTAAAAACTGTAATTAGACAACAAAATAATGGAAATCTGTATGAGTATCAAAATATAAACATCATCCAAGTCTGGAAATCATTTACCAGATTCCACAACGATCGTGCCCTATAATCATGTTTTGTGCCATTAAGGGATAGATCTAATGTATATAATATCAAGGAATCCTCTTTGATTCCAAAAATAATCTCCTAGAAACATAGCAATGACTTTTATGTTCACAAAGGATAATTTCAACTAGCATGACCAATGTGATTGCAATAAAGTGGGTTCCAAGTGGATGTAAGGACATTTTCATCCTATAGAATCAATTTCCATGTATTAAGAGTGACTAAGGGAACCACTTATATAATTTAAGATCCATTGGGTATAAATTTGAATGTAATTTAATAGAATCTGGAACCAAGGACCTCTTCTCAGGAATATACTACCATTTCAATTCATCATTCCAATTCATCATTCATCTCATATCCATTATAAACTAATGAGTTATGCCAACTACTTCAATAATTTCCATTCTAGAAAATTAACCAATTTAACATCAGGTAATCACATGGAATTGAGGAATAACCCTATCCTAATCAAAAATAATTTATCATTTTAAATAATAAATGATCCTGAGATAAGTGGAGATATCACACTCAACCATAGTGGTATCATAAAATACTAAACATTCAAAGACACACACTATTGGTGGTGTAGGATGGGACTAATAAATTCCATTGATAAAAAGGTATTTAGTGGGATACCAAAAAGGTTCCTAATTTATTAAATTAAAATTATTGGTTAATTATATTGGTAAAACCAGAAGGTCTAGTGTGTGGAACAACTCCAATAGGGTATATAAAACACAAAACCATGACGTAATTCTATAAAAACCTTCTATATACTTGTGGATGAACACTCATCCAGTTTAAAAAACCAGATTCAGTCTAGATCAAGAAAAATTGAAGAATGGTGGAAAATCCTAGAAATATGGAATATTAGAATGTACCTAAATAGCTCCATGGTTACAAGGAAAAATGAATAATAACATATGATTAATGAAGAACATATAAATATGGAACCAATGTTAAAATGATGCTCGAATACATATCCATATGTAGAATCGTGATTAAATCCTACGAATTTGTATTCAAATGATTTCCAAAGAATTTCTGTTTTCCATCGAAATGGAAAGTGGGAAAGAAATAGTTTTTAATAAATTTTAGGTTGAAATGATCAATTTACCCCAAGTAATTGAGTCACATGGTTTGGACTCATAGTTGGAAAAATAATATTCTAACCATGACACAATCAATGCCTCAACGATAACCTACACAATTATTGTGAATTGTTAGATATAACATGCACTGGCCATGGATTTTGGATCTGAAAATAATTATATGTTCCTTAGATGATCATCCAACCATTAATGTGATTCTCCTCAAACTGTGCGGCCTCCTATAGCCTTGTAAAACAGCCTAAATGAATTCATCAAACGGTACCGCCTTGGCCACATTGTTTTTAAAAATTGCACATCCCTACATACATTTCCAAAAATCCTTTCTATAAGCTCTAAATAAGCCCTTTGAACCCATGAAACTCTCATTTTTTCGTTAAATATTCATACTACGTCAAAACTATTGAGTTAAACTCAAAATAGAATGATTCATACCTTATAAAGAAACCCAATATCTTAAAGAATACATATAGGGTTGGTAAACATTTCTACATTAATTTACCAAATTTATCTATTTCTTGCAGCTGGTACAATAAGATATCAGTTGAGTTTAACAATAATTATATTCTTATGGGTCCAAATGTAAAAAACGAAGTCAATTTTTTCTATATAATCCAAATAAAATGTTAGTATTTTAATTTTTGATAAGAAAAATATAGAAAATGATCTAATAACTAAACTATTAGAGATAATTTTGTTATGTTAATTTGTTATTATTTTACTTTTCATGATTGTTTTTACTAATCTAGGTTTTCCCATATTATTAGGTGACATATGAAATAAAAAACAATATATAATTTTGGAAGAAAAGTTTATCATAGGTTTCTTGGAGATGGAGGTATTTCAAATAAACCTTCACAATATATTTCATTTTTAGGGAAAGGTAAAATAAAACTCATGTTATACATATTCTTTTCTAGATAAAGATAAATAAAAATAGTTTGTCAAAATTATATTAAAATAATCATTTTGGGATAGTGTAATGTTATATTTGAGGGGTTTTTTATATTAACGATCATATTAAAAAAATTGTATTCTTATTTTATATCTAATTAAGAGATACAATAAAAAAACATATACCCAGAAATATTATCTTCTACATGGTATATTTTTTTGGAAGAACAAATCATGGATGAAGAATGTCAAAAATTTAGAGTTTAGCCTTCATCCATTATAGAGGATGGCCCTCCTTCCCCCTCTACTAGAAATAAAAATTGGAAGAGGGAAAAATTATCAAAAATAATACTACATAAGTGTCGAGGAATGATTCGGAGCGGGTTATAAGAGGTTATTTAATTATTTTATGTTAGTTTTGTTAATTTTCATCATGATATATTTTGATACACTATTGAACATTTCAAAAAAAATTTTATAGCAATACCTTGATGAATATAATTCAATATGGGCCTTCATTCCTAATAGTAGAAAGTATATTTTAGCTACTACATAGGAAAATACATATCACAAGGGTTGAATATGAATATAATTAGATGGGTTTTGATAGGAAAAGTGATTGGTAATATTGTATTTTCTTCTAAGGAGGATGTATTTAAAAAAAATAAAAAATTAATGGAATCTAATGTTTGGGATATGATTGATATGATATAAGATATGTTTATATATAATTTGAAGATGACGGTCGAAATATAAGAGGGGGGATATGCACATGGTGGGGATGGTCATTGGGGTAGGGTGTGTTGGGACATTGCGTTGGTGATAGAGGTAAGAGTAATTTACATTATAGCAGATCAACATATGGATTTATTTGGATGGTTGAGTGGGAATAGTATATGGAGGCCAAAGGAAGGGGTGGTATTGTGTATGTAAGGGATGGTTTGCGATAGGCACTGTGTATAATGGTTGAGTAGCTGGAGGATGAAGGCCCAATAAAGGAGTAATGAGCAATGTTAAGGATGTTACAATGAGCTCAACGTAAATATAAAAAAAGGATTTCATCCAACATTGATGATTTAGATGAGGTTCATATATTCTTCTCCCATCAACTCAAGGAGACCATTTTCGGATGAATGAGAGGGTAGAGATTCTACCATTGTGACCAGGCACAATGATACTCCTGAGGCATTACTTCCTATGCATCCTTGTAAAGTGTGGGAGTTTGAAAATAAATATATAGATATACTTGGTGGTTCTCTCATATGGTGTCACTATCACGGGTACTCAGGTACATGTATGAGGATATATACCTCTTGGAATATAGACTATGTAAAGTTCCCCCTCAACCATTGAAAGGAGATTTTCCAGAAAAATTATAAAAATTTAAGGCCTTCATGCATTAAAATAGAGGACAGTATAAAAGATTCAGTACATTCAATGTTTGTATACATGTAATAATAATATTTTTCACCAAACTCCATTCCTCAAAATCAACCTATAGATCCCACTCCTCAACCTCAATATAAAGACCCCACACACCCCCCTCCTCTCTTATAACAACTCTTACACCTCCTCTTTCATAGCTTCATATTTATATTGAGTTAAATGTTGATGATCCCAAAAATCAAATTGTTATATATGTGGTTATTTATTATATTGGGGATAAATTTTATCATCAAAATATAGATATAGAGATACATAGGATCATTGTACCCTATATTATATATAGATAAGTAGGAGTACTATTTTTAATGATGATGCCAATATAGTTTGAATAAGTATCATCCATTTTTAGTATTTTCATCAAGATATTTGTATATAATTACCAACGATGTTTTCACATATTGTATCATTTATTTCATAGTGGTGTTAATTTTTTTTTAAATAGTAATATTTAACTATTGATCTATATTATATGATTAACGTCATAGTAAATAAATACTGAATATATGGCTATATGTATATAATTATATAATTTCTTGTACTAATACTTCAAGATATTATGGATTATCATCATATTCATATATTTTGTTGGATATTTATCAGCTTCCAATGGATTGTAACATTGGAGGCTTTTTATTGAGTGTGGTCAATTTAATGGGATATATCACTGATATTGTAAATGGAGATTTTTAGGGAATTAATGTGACTTTAGTCTTTATATGTCAGTTATAAATCATTTGTTCTCTAATTATTTCAATTTATTGAATCATAATATTTATGTTTTTTGTAATATATATCTCTATACACTTTTAATTTTGTAATATGAAACAATATTATATTAATTTTTGGACCTGCTATATATTTCACCAACATCCAAAAATAGTGAATGATAAATAAATAATAGTATATATTGGTGAATGTTTGAAAAATAATTAAACATAGGATCACATGCTTTTTTATATTGAATGGTATGGAAAAGATATTTATTCATGTGTTATGCATCAAAAATTAATAATGGTAAAGTTATATTTTTTATATATTAGTGGATGTTAGATGTTGTGTGATTTTTCCAAGAGAGAATACAAATTACTAGTTATGATCTACATATGATGGTGTGTGACAAATGTTTTTGAATTTTTTTGAAAAAATACATTTCATTAGTTGAATAATTATATATAATAGTTATTATTTATTTTATTACATACAGATCATTTCCAAAATTAGAATGATTTTACTAAAGTGATGTAATATGAAATTGGAGAACATATATCAACTATGTCAAATCAATGGTAATTACTCAATTATAAATGCTATATTTTTTGTAAGTACTTAAAATATAGTTTTGAATTGAAAAATAATTTTGAAAAATAATTTTTTACATAAAATAATAAAGAATAAAGATGTTATGTTATCATATTTATGTTTTAAATTGTTTCAATTGTATGATTTAAAAAATTCCAAAAATATATATTTTATTATAAAGTATCACAAAATTTATCTTATACTTATATTGAGAATACATAGAAAATTATATTTTTTATTTTTTATTTTTTTTATGACCATCTACCGTATACATCACATGATTTGAGTCGATTATAATGAGAATGATCTTAATATTTCATATTTATGATTAGGTTTTATTTTAATTTGACTATATATATTTTTTTTATAAATTTTAAACATAAAATTATTTGAATTTGTAATTCTTTTTTCTCATTCTGTAGTTTTTTTTGGTTTTGGTTCTTATGATTTACTAATGGATGACTCTATAACAATTTTTTTAACAAATTATATTTCACATCGGTTATTTAATTACCAATGTAAAAAATGTGAATTTTTTCACATTGTGTTTTCATAAATAACAAGACAGTTTTTGTCATGTTTGTAATATAAAAAAATAGATGTCAAAAATCTATTTTCACATCAATTAAAAAAAATTAAATACCCAACTAAAAATTATGTTTTCGGTTGAATTCTATATAAGTTTTATAGAAAATAAGGTTAAAATAAATTTATTATATTCTTTAATAAAATATAATGTGAAAAACAAATATACCACATATAATAATGTCACATAGTGACTCATATTAATATAAACAAAAAACAAATGTAAAAAACAATTTTTTATCAAGTTTCATCAGCCATACTAAATTGTGTGGAAATTATTATATTGGTAAGACCAATCATTGATTAAATTATATATATAATAAATTATAAATATTAAATGGTTCTCCCAATGAACCCATGGATACGTTTCTGGATTCTATTCTATTCTGATATAGTGTTCATATTATTCTGATTTTTCTATCTAACTTCTTTTGTCACCTTCTATTATGATATTGAGAAATCATAGGGAAACATAGTTTTTATACTTATCAATAATCTTTAATTTACATGTACTATTCAATGAATATGATATCCATTATGGGTTTTCTAATATACATCAGATATTTAGTAGTAGTGGGATGTAGTATGATCTCACTGATATGATTTTTTAGGAATCATGATATTATTTACATCTCTTTGTCAATCATGAATTGTTTTTTAATATAGAGTATTATTTATATTGATAGTTCCATGAATAATGATACCATATTTGAATTATCGAAACAAAATAAAACCCAGTTTTCTTGAGTATTTCACAAATGTAAAGCTCATTTAAAATGTTGTTTGGCATCTTAATTATGCCTCACTAAAAACATAAAAAACAATTCATGCAATATTAAAATAATAAAAATATTATTCTACATAACATTATTCGTTCTTATTAATTTCATATTTTCATATATTTATATATTTAAAAATATATTGTCGAAGTGTTATTATATTGTTTGTGGTGCAAACATCCTATTTATCCTTTCAAAACATAACACCATGATAGATAATGTGAATGTTTTTTCCATTGATATCTTCTTGAATAAAAAATATCTCATTATGATGTTCAAAATATTGAGAATCATATCCTTGGTATTGTATGAATTTAAATATTAGAATAAGCCTTTGGAAAATTTTAATTTTCCTAATTTTCACAATGGAAGGATCCATACATGTAACACTTAGAGATTCTGGAATATTTTTTTCCTAAATTCTTATTATATCTGAAAACATAATTCTTACCCAACACCAAACTAAAAGAGATGCAATACATTTTTTTAATAAAATTTGAGAATACAGAAGTTACTACTAAATAAAAATATTTTAATCAAATAGATATACCTAAAAAATATAGTTATAGACATTTATTGTTTTAAAATGAGAATTATTACATAATATTTTTCTCAATATATTATGTTTACATTTAAATGATAAATTTAATATTACATGTATTTTAGATTTTAATCATTAAATTTTTTTAAATCATTATTTTAAAATTTTATTAAGATAAGGTTTTTAATTGTTCTATATTAATTAATTTCTATAAGAATAATAGAAAATATGTTGTTTACTAAAATCATAAAGTTTATGACTATGTAAATATTTATGTATGACATTAAAACATATAAAACATTTTTCATGATCATATATATATTTATGGTGTAAAACTGTATATTTCAATATAATATTATGAATTTATTAAACCTATGTTTAACTTTTTATTAGATTAAATAATATTTTTTGACAAAATAAAATTTATTTTCATCATTATTAATTAAATATATATTTTGTAAAATTAATATTTTAATATTTTTAATGAAAAATATAATTTATTTAAATAATAACAAACAAATATATATCATAAAAATAATAAAATATAATTTTTTTGTACAAAAAAATATTTAAGCTTAAGAATACACTTTATAAAAAAAAGGTTTTTTATGCGTGACACACACAAATGTTAAAATTAATTTTTTAAATAAAATTTATTAATCAAATGAATTTCATATTTACAACATGTATTTAATCTTTATTTAATTAAGATCAATTTATTTTATTCATAAAAATTAATTTTGTAGGTAAAAACTATTTTCCTTGGTAAAAACCAACGGGGTAAAATGATTTAAAAAATGAAAAATTTCTAAACATGTTAATATTTGTTCTAAATGAGTGGATTCATTATTTTTTGATCTACCCAAATATTTACTCTATTATTTTTCTTTTTTGACTTTTTTACCAGTGAACTATGATTTCTCTTTATATTATGATGAAATATTTTCAAAAACTCTATTCTCACCACCTCTAAAATTGGTTTCTCACAAACCATTAAATATTCCTCTAAAATTAGGTTTCATCCTTAAACAATAACCTATATAATTCTCATATAGTAATTTTATTATTCATTTAGATTCCATACAAATTAACTTATCTTAATCCCTCCATTTTTAGGGTGACCACCAAGGGGAATCTCATGTTCTCAATGCTAGTACTAATCTTTGGAAACTTATTTTATTTTATAGAATAATTTTTAAAAATATAATTTTCTATTAATTGTATAATGATATTATTATTTATTTCATATTTAATTCAATTATTATAATATTAGAATTATTATCCACCATTCCTCCATCAATAAAGAAAAATGATGACATTATCTGTGTGTGTTTGAGGACTACCACAACCATGAAGTAAAATCACTCATTATATATATAGTCTCTTTTATATTAATAAATTTATATTAAACTTTGATTCAAAAAAATAAAAATACCTAAATAATATCATTATGAAAATGTATTAATTAAATTATTCCAAAAAAAACCTCTCTCATAACCATACCAATCCATTAGTTATGGTTTTTCGATGAATGCGTCTTTCAAATAACCTATATGAATAATGATAAAAAATATTATCTGGATAAAAAGGATAAAATAATTAATAATAATATATGTTATAAATTAGTAAATAATATTTTATATAATGATACCAATAATATTAAACTCATTAATTAATATACTAACATCCATTCATTAAAAATCACCAAAACATGTTGAACAATGATTTCATATTTAAGTATCATAACCAATAATCATATAGAATGAAATGATAATATTATAAATATTTTTGTAGAATCAATTATAGTACCCCCAATTATCATTGAATGGTGAACTTTTAGAGAGTAACAGGCAAAAAGACTTCTCTTACAAAACTAGTTTTAAAAAACCCACATTACTCACACATAATTTTAGAAAATAATATTAATTAATAAATATACATTTATAGAATATAATTAATCATGGTTACAAATAATTATATATATGAATGAGGTTATTAAATAGGTGATAAATAGAGCTTCTATTTTTAAGAGATTCAAGGGCTGTAGTGGATGTGAGGAATTAAGTTAAGGTTTTATTTGTCTCGTTTTGAAATCCATAAGAAATTATTGATATTGTTCACAATAATTTATTTTACATGGAATATTCATGACCCCATTGTCTTAAAAAATAATAAATATATAATATTTCTGAAATTTTAATGTCTATTTTATGGTATCCCTCTTATGATCTTTTTATTTTTATGTTTTCATTAACCTAAGCAGTTCTTCATCTAAAATATAAATTCATTAGACATTTATCATATTTTACATCTTTATATCTCTAATATTTCATTATTAATACCTAATGAACTTTTTTTTACCACATTCAGTAAATTCAAGGGGTTTTAGAAGCCATATAATGTTCTTTATTTAAGTGCATTTTGATCCAATGGACAGTAATTCTATAAGTGTATTTGTTAACTCAACTAAAATCATTGAGAATTAATGGTTCCTTTTAAATTAATTTCTTCCATTATTGGTTTCTTAATCATTAGTATATTATTTTATGTTACATCCTATACCTCTATCTGGTAACTGAAATTTTAAAATAATTATTTTTTATGGTTTAATTTCTTTCCAAAAAACAATGTAATTGTTGATTATAATTATTAGTCCCATTAACGATGGTTTCCCTTCCTCATCCATTTTTATATTTTCCACCAATATTCACCATTTTATCTTGAATCCCAATTCTGTGTTATTTTAAGTGGCCTATATTTTCTTTTCTCCTCTTTTTAAAAGGAATTTGTTTTATTTTTTTAAAATAATTTTTCACAAGATAATCATTCCAATATAATAAAAAGGCATTACATCATTTCAAACCCCATTAGTATATGATATAATCCGCAATTTATTTTAATAACTATTTTTTATTTTCTATGTTTTATTAGTTTGGATTCTTTTTATGTGTAAAATATTTAATAAAATATTCATTTCATGTTTTTGATACCATTATGTCTTTCTCACGGATCCCTTATTTAAGATTATTTTAAAAAAAAATTAAATCACTTACAATTTTTATAGCATTATGTATTTTTCATGTCGTTTTTCCAAATAATGATTTTGAGATTTTATTACTTTTAATATCTAAAAATTCACTATCTTGATAGTGGTTCATCACCCATTATTTTTTATTTTTTTATAACATTTCTATGAAATATTTTATTGATTAAAAATAATATTACACATCATCTAAAAAGGATGTATTACCTTTGGAATATATTTTCATGAATTACCACTAAAATTACATACCAAACCATATTTTTCTGATTAAATTTATTATTATTAATAAATATAGTCATATATTCCTTTTTAGGTTATATAATTTGAAAATATAGAATAATTTTTTTTATTGTATTTATTATTTATGATAAGATTAATAATTATTTTTATTTGGTATGTATATTTATTGTTAATGATGAGTGGAGTCCTATAAATCCATATAATAATTTGACTAAGTATTTATATATCATGAGATGTATATGGGAGTAAAGTGTTGATGTTATCTACACTATGCAAATAATAAATTTATTCCATCCCCATTATGTTTATGAGAACAATGTTGGGATTTCTACTCCAATATGTTTAAGGGAATATAGTAGTGATTCCTGCTCTACCCAAATAATTTGGTAAAGATTACTCACTTACATTGTTATAGAAAATGAAAGTGATTCCACCATCATTATTTTTTTATTTAAACCCTATGTAAATTCATTATTCTAATGGTATACATTATTTTCATCAAATGCAAAATATTTATGGCTATGATTGTACTCAATGACTATTATTTATAATATCACACTCTTATTCCATGGTAAATATTTGTTCATTTTGGATTACATGTTCATATATGTTAACTTATAGAGAACTATTTTGGATCCAATTTATTTTTAATAATACATTTATCCCTTTCTATTATTTATTCATACTTATATACTGTTTCCCATAATTATATATTGATTACTATGATCACTATTGGGGAACTAATTTTATTATAGGTCGTACGATAAAAAATCATGAGTGTTGTTTAGATCAAATGATTAGTGAAACAATAAACAATATTAGTTACATATTCACATGGAAATATATATATATTTTAAATTTTTTGACAAAAATAATGAAATTATATCATTATTAGTGAATCTATCTTAGATAGTCACAACTATTTTCACCAGTTATTTATAATTAATATTATGAGAAGAAATTTTATTTTTTATTGAATATAACACCCTATTATTTTAGAATATATATTTTTATATTTTTTAATTTATACTATGATTGATAGCTTGGTGCATACAAAAACATAAAAACAAATTAGTTTCGATATATTTATTAATAATAAATTTTAGTAATAATAAAAACTCTTGTAAATAGAAATACTTTAATTGTTTTAAATATTATTCTCACAAGTTGTTTTAATAATAAAAAACAATTTAATCCAATTCTTTTAATATATTTCAATATTTATATATTTTATATTCTACTATGATATATTTTAGACCAAATCGATGGATCAAGAGTCTTATGAATGAATGTTTTTGAGGCCTCCACCTATAGGTAATAGTGATTACTTAGTGGGGTACAACAGATACAATGTGGGATATAGGAAAAAATAACTACATGTAGGTTACATCAATTGGATAGTTGACCACACCAATGATAATATTTGATCTAGATAGAAAAATTCATTTATCAAGTTTATGGTGATGGGCCAACTACCTGACCAGATAAATGGTGGCATACAGATAGTAAAAAATCCATATATAGTTGACCTTAACATATTAATTTGACTCTCAATGGATATTTTTTACCGTCATAGGTTCTATAATGGTTTTATATCTAATAGAGTCTATAAAATAACTATCAAGGGTATATGTATGTTACTAGTTACCACAATGATCATTTCCTATCATTTTTATTATTTTTATTAAATATTATTTTCTCGTATACACTTGTCACATATCCTCCCAGTCATTATTGTTACAGAATCATTATGGAGAATTATGAGTTTTCATTTAAGTGTTTTAATAATAAAACATATTATTTTCATTACTATTAAATGTGTAGGATAATGAGTTTCAATTATTAAAAATTTAATGTATAGAGTTGGAAAAAGTATTCTTTATAAAACCACTAAAAACATTTTTTACTATATAGAAATTGGATTCTTGGATATCATTAAATCCAGGGGGAATGGAAACTATAAAAATCTAAGATGAGGATATGTTGGGATATCATTTTAGTTTATTATAAAATAATATTTTCTAATTCTAAATAATTATATTTAAATATTATATTTCAGTTTTTATTTAAATCTTATATCTTAATATATCACTTTTGACGTTTTTATGCCTATTTTAGTTTTAATTCATAATTTTATAAAAAAAATTAAATTCCCCCCATTTTTCAATCTCTATACTGACCAATAGTAATTATCATATAAAACTGTGATCTGTGTTATTTAATTAGATTCATGTAATGATCATTTAATGATGTCACCAGCCTCTAATAACAAAGGTGATTTAGAAGGATAATTAATGGGTTGACCTACGTACATATATGAATCAGACTATGTTTATTTAGAATGTATAATAAAAAAAATTCATCGAAGTATATATTATTCATTTTATAGAATTTTCATCTAGATACATTCACCCAGTGAAGAAAAAAAATATAAATAGAACCTGCATGGTATATAATCTTTCTAGATTGATGGAAATCCATGAATTATTCTCGTTATAAGCTAAATAGGAATGAATTTAATAGTTTATATAATTTTAAAAATACTCATGTAAATTATTAATTATTATAAGTTATTAATGATCAAAATAATAAATTTTAGGATACTAAGATTGATATGTAATTTCAATATTTGAATGTTTTTGTATTCACCATAATGAGCCTTTTACTAAAAATTTTAACCATTTTACTGATACTTTTAATAGATTGAAGTCCTTATGTGGAGTTCAATCCATGGATATGCTTTCTAAGAACATACTTTGTGTATTTCCTATATCATTGTAAATGAATCTAGGAAAATAATATAAGAGAAGTATAAAAATAATATTCCAGCGGAATAAATCATTGGGCCACTCAAGACCTATGACATTACAATAAATATGAAATCAGAGATGGCATCCAAAAATGTAAATGAGAATAATAAAATTGATTTCAAGGAAAAAATGAATATATATCCCAATGTGATTTGGATATTTCTCATATTTCCTTGAATATAAGAAAATTCACTAAGATAAATAAAAAATTACCCCCATAAAATGATGGATAATCAGAAACCTATTCATGGGGTAAGATTATATGAATATAAGTCAAAGGTTCGTATAAAATTTGAGTTCCCCACTCTATAAAATAATTCAAAATGAAGAAATGAAATCAATAGGGCATTCAAGGTATCAACGTGGAGTCCTAGTGATGAATCTCTCCTCTCACCTTCTTCATGCAATGGATGTGTCTATTTTATCTTGGATGACATGGATGAGTGTCAAGAGGTAAATTATTTGGAATATTATTATAATGAAAACCTTTAAGTTATTACAATCATAGGTATCCTAGAGATAAATTTTATGTCATATTTTCTTATATTCCCAAAATGTAAAATATTATAAAACTAAATAAAATCATATTGTTAATGGGAAAGATGATAATTTTTTAAAAATGTAGAAACCAAAATGGTAAAATAAAATGTATAAATACATTACCTAAAAAACATTAATGAATAAGATAGAAGGATTAATTTTTTAGTAGAATAAAATTAATGTTTGAAACATGAATTATGAATATTAAAATAAAATATGGTTTATTTAAAAGACTAACCCAAATAGAAAAATATGGAAAATAAAATGAAGGAGACTTAGAAATATCATTCCATGATTCACCCAAGATGGGTAAAATTAGAATTTTGTTTTTGGTCTACAAAATAATAATAAAGGTAATTGTGCTCAAAGATAGTCAAATCAAGTATGTTCAACTAGAAATTAAAAAAAATTAACTTTTGTTAATTGTATTTCAAAATATATTTTTTGTAATTATTTTTGAAAAATATAGGACATGATTTGTGAGTGTTATTTAAGAAAAGGTAAATTTAAGGGGAATAAATCCATTCATATTTCATAAAATATTTTTTTATTGAAATTAATTCAATGAATTTATGGGTTCAATAATATATTTTTTATAACAATTATAGACGAAATTATTATATAAAAAATAATTAATACATTAAATTTTTTGTAGGGAATATTTCATAAGGTAAAATCCTAAGGAGAAATATATTATGTTGATAGTGAGTCATAAACTAATTAGTGAGGTGGAATAATTTACCTCAACCACCATGATGACTTTGATGGTGGACCCGTTATATTTTGGTGAAAATTAATGGATTAATATCATCAATATAATTAGAATTGGATTTTCAAAATCCTCCCTTATTTAAATATGTTTTTTATATTAATTATTTTTAGTATAATTTTCCTATAAATAGTCAAAAAATTTATATTGTTTTTAATGTTTCATTTAATAATTTTATTTCAACCGATTTTTATTCCAATTGAATGATTTTATTTTCTACTGCAATATTTTTAATTGATATGTTATTTATTTTAATTACATAAATGGTTATGTTTTAAATGAATTAGTGGAAATGATATTTTTTCTTCTCTATGGAATATTCCCCTTGTACATTATAAGAAACACTCATGTGTTAAAATTAATTATAACCATCTAGAATGAGACTTACAAATATTGAATTCTAAAAATGATATTTTATGTGAACCGTGCCAAATTTTTAAGAAATAAAAGTACTACATTAAAACTAAAATGGAAGTCTCCTCCTCTAGGGCCCTTAAACATTTGCTCTGTGTTCTTTTTAGTCTGAATCTAATTACTAGTATATTAGAAAAATATTAAAAACATGTAATTATTGATGATTATTAATGAATTAGTTAGGTTTATTTAGGAAATATTGAAGATGGGATTATAAATTATTCTTTAAATGTACTATAAAAAATTAATATTAAAATTGGAATTAGATAGTTTCCCTTTAGAGTGATCATGTAGGAGATTTTGATAATAATCAGTGGACTGTATCATATAGAGACTCGGCCAAGCATCATGTTTAGCAGGTTCCATTTTTAAAAATTTCATGTTAATTCAAATGACTCTAGTTTAAAAGATATCAAAATTATTTTAATATATTTTAATATATTAAAAAATATATTTTTTTCTATAAGGAACATCTTTTATAAAATATTGTTTTTTCAATGTGGATTTTGGTAATTTTTAACTAGATATGAAGCATACAAGTGGTAGATTCCACCTAGTTGGAAAATGGGTTTTACTAATGGGGTTTTAAAAATAGATTCTTTTCTATACTATGAATAAACGATAATATATTAAAAAGAATATTTTTTTACTAAAAATATTTGGATTAAACATACTATTTTATTTTATAGATTAAATTTATATCACGTAAGATTTATGTTTGAAGAAACTAGTGTGATTTCCATTTCTATAACACTAGTTCACTAGTATCACAGTAAATAAATATTCCCTTATGAAAAAATTTTTATAGAACAATTCTTAAAATGATATATCATGAATAATTTTATTGTCTAGTATTGAATTTAATGATCTCTTCACCAAATTCATTTCAGTTCATTAAATTTATTTTATTAAAGGGGATTTAGGAATGAAATGCTTTAAATTCTATCATTTTTGGACACTTTTATGATATTCCTATCTTATATATTTCTACATGAGATTTATTAAATTATTTACTTTACATATAATTTTAATTTTTTGAGTGATATTTTCACTATACTAAATGATTTTTCAAAATTATTTATGTTTTCAACTCTTTATTTACAATTTATTGTGGCCGCACATACATAATAAATAATTTCAAAAAATTAATGGTGATCCGACCATTTTTAAATGTAAAATATAATTATTGTGACAATAATTTAGAAAATTGGATTTAACTTTCTGATTCTTAGAGAAATATTTTCATGAAAGAACACATGTGGTGTATACTTTGTGGTTTCTAAAATACTGTTTCGAAATATCAAAATATATTGTCTTTTAAATATTTGTCTAAAAATTTGTTTTTATAGGAATCCATGATTTATATTTCTAATGAAATTATTTTTTTAACCATCTCAAACGAATAATAATGATGGTCTGGATAAAAATAAAAAAAATATATTTTTCATCCATAGATATATCTACGATATCAATCCAAATTTTAAAGATAACATATTTATAATAATTAACATATTCATAAAGGGTGAGATGATTTTATAAATAAAATCAATTGTAAATTTATTTTTTTTCTTATGAAAATGGAGATTAATGTCATCAAATTGAGAAAATATTTCAAATTTTTTTAATATAAAATAATTTTAATCTTAAACATTGAAAATTTTCTTAAAATCATTGATGAATTGAAATAAGAAATATTATTCTATTGTTATTTTCATGAGAAATTAATCATTAATATATTTATATGGATAATTGTTTTTGTTTTTATGATTATAATTAGGGGGATATTATTTTAATTCGCACTCTCAAAAGTGGTTGTTAAGATAAAATACACACAACTATTTTCCTAAATTATTTATTTTGATGGATTTATGTGATTATGTTTTTAACATTTAGCTATAATGTTTTTGGACAAAACAGAGAAATCAAAAGGATAATGATGTAAATTTTTTATTCCTCAATATATAGATAATAAAGGACACCAAATTGGGTATAAATAATGAATGATGGAATATAGATATAATATCAATTTTTTAACTGCCACTAACTTTCTACTGTGATAGGGATATAACCATGGTTCTGTGTAGGTGGCACCAAATTGCTGATAAACCGCACATGTGAGTTAGTGGGAACTATATAGAACAATTATTATTTTTTAACATATGATGGATCTCCTTTTTCACCCATCAGATACCTTGTGTCTTCAAGAAAGGTAATAAAATAGGTATTTGTGGTGGACCCCAATATCATAATTCAACTATGAAAAGGTCATTGAAATTCACAGAGTTTCCCGAACCGTCTGAAGGCTAATAGAGACTGCAAAATTCACCCACAAGGGGGATTACTTGCTATTTTTTTTCATAAAAATTATTTTTGTTCACATTGTGCATATATTTAATCATTCTATTTCTCTTATGTAACTATGAATCATTTATTTAAACTCTATATGGTTATAAAATATTGATTGTGAATTTTGAGCATGCTTTAGGAATATTAAATAAGAATACATGTTATTTTATTCTCTTTGGGTGATCACTACCCTCAAGTGTTTTGGGATTAGTATAAAATGCCATTAAATGCATGAATAATTTTTTTTCTAGGAACAACTACCAAAAGTTTATGATTGTAAACATCTTCTTTACTTTACCAACTAAAATAAAAGGATATAACATCTTATTAATGTATTTCTTAGATAACTCTATATTAAATGGGTAAAAAAATTGTCATTAAATAAAGACAAGTATAAAAATGAATCTCTTAGTGTAGTATTTCTTAACAGCATTTCATTGCCTTTTGAATTATCTTTTAATTTTATATTTCCACTTTACATTAGGTATTATATTTAATTTTTTATCTCCAATTATATTAATTATTTATATATATTTCTTAAATTATAAATAGTTTTTTAAAAATTAAAATCACCCCTTTTTCTATCTCTATTGAAACCAATATTAATTAATGTGAACAAACACTTTTATATATGGATTTTTAAATGAAACGCTATTATTTATATATTTTATTTATATTTAATGGTTATATTTATAAATTTTTGAATTTACTTTGTTTAAAATGAATAGAAATTTTGATATCCCTATTGAAATATAATCTTAGGATATTGTTTTTGGATTTTTCTGAAATAATTTCTATTTATGTGAATAATAGGAATACTTTTCTAACTAAAATCATAGAATATATCATTATAAAAAAGAAGTATGTATAACCTAAAAACATGTAAAATATTTATAAATTTAAAAATATTTTTTATTATTTATTAACTTATATTATTAAATATTTTTATAATTTTTTAAAAATTATGTTTATCATTTTACTAGCATAAGAAATTTTATTTAATAAAATAAACTCAATTTTTTATTTTATTTAATTTTTATTTATAACATTTCTTTTTTCCATGATTTTAAATCAAAATAAATTTTATTGGTTTTATAATAAACCAATACATATATATATAATAAATAATAAGTACTATCTTATCCAAAGAATAAATTTTAACTAAAAAATAATTATTTTCTTAAAAAGTGAGTTTACAACTTATATGTACTAATGTTAAAAGTAGTATTTACTACACATAGAAATTTAATTTCAAAAAATGGATTTAATATATGAAATTTTTAGTTAAATTTTTTTTAATAAGGCCCATTTTAAGGCATATAAATAAATTAATTTCAAAATAATTAATAGTTATCATGGTAAAACCCAAAATTGTAAAAGTGTTAACCAAATGTGTAAAAGGCCATACATGTTACAAACATGTTTCCAATTTTTGTTATATGCTTAGATTTACCAAAATTTTCTATAATATTTTACAGTAAAATTTTGAACCTTTATTACAGTTGAATCATGTTTTCTCTTTATATTAATTTGAAATATTTACAAAATCGTAGTTCTACCTACTTAAAATTGGGGATTTTCATCAATCCCTCAACGAAACACTAATTTGAGATATAAATGTCAGATTTTCCATATTTTATTCCCCTATAGATTTTTCTATGGCCTTTAGCTTCTTTTCATAATATTTTATCCCAATCCCCTTCTTTCTAATGAGTTTTCCCAGGGAAAACATAAGTTCTCAACATGCATATTAACCTTCACCTACTTATTTTAATTTCATTATTACTTTTAAAATTATATTTTTTCACTAATATATAGTGAAAAAATGATTTTTTATATGTTTAATATTATTATTATATGATTAAAATATTTAACCTCCATTTCCCTCTTCCACTAAGAAAAATGATAACATCATTCATGCGCATTTTTATACCACTACCTCCATGAAATGAAATATATCAATTTTCATCAATTTTCATTATATTTTTTTAAAATATCACAAAATTAGATTTAAAACATAAAAAATATAAGCATTAGGTCATTTTTCATCTATAATAATTATATGATTCTTAAATAAAACACATATTAACCATTACTCAATCCTTAATTATGGTATGTTCTTTTTCGGGATAGTTTGGAAACCTAAATAAACAATTGTACGTAATAATATCCTAGAAGACTATTTATATTTAATTAGTTATCATATATGTTATAAATATGTTAATAATTATTTTATTTCTTCACTATAATAGTATCAGAAATATTAAACTCGTCAATGTAAATACCAATATATTTTCTTAAAAATAATTCATACATAGTAATCAAAGATTATATATTTAAGGATCATAAATAAAAGACACATATAATAGAATTTTAAATTATAAAAAATTTAAAAAATTAAATTATAATTCTATTTATGATATGGGAATTTTGAACTTTGGGAGAAGAAAAAAGAACACAACTATTAAAAAACTAGTTTTATATGATCATGATTAATCACATTTGATAATAAAAAATATTAATATCTAACTACTATTAATGTAGATAATAAATTTAAATTACGAATGAAAATTTTTATATATGTGAATTATATTATTAAAAAAATGATTAAAATATTTATTTTTTCATACAAGAGATTCATTCACAGTAATAGATTTATCAAATTTTGGTAAAGTTAATTTTCTCATTTTAAACTACATGTGACATGTTGGACAATAAAAAACATAATTTATATTATATTGTGAATTTATATCCTCCTTTTATTAAATTCTAATGACTATATACCATTTAATGATATTTTAATATCCATTTTGTTATATCCTTATTTTTTTCTTTTAATTAATGTGTTTCCATTAATGTAATTATTTTTTCATCTAAAATTTAATATCATAAGGAATTGTTTCAAATTGAAAACCCTGATAATTATTATATGGTGCGATTAATAACTAATTAATGATTTTTAAAATATTTATCTAATATATGAATTTTAAGATCAATATATTATTATTTTTGGAACGGGAATCAATTCAATTGATACCACCTTTTCAATGGAATTTTATAAATCCCCTCCATATGTTGAGTTATAATTCTTATTCTAAAACATTATTCCTATAATACTAGTTTCTTCCACCATATTATTTTATTTTATGTTACATTGTTTTCATTTATAGGGATAATGATTTTTTGGTTCAAATTTTTACAAGATGATTTTATCCCTTAAAAGGTATATCGTTATTGAGAATAATTCTGATAATCATTAACATTAATTTTTCATCCTAGTGCCATTTTATTACTTATATTGCTATCAATTATTCATAGGAAAAATTATATGTTATCTCATGGGACCATTATATTTCCATTATCCCCCTCTGAAATATAATTTTTTTACTCTTTTAATTATATTGGAATTCAAAAAAGGAATTTCAAAATAATTATAATTATTTTATACTTTTATTAGAAATTTATTTCTCATCCACACATCATTAATTTTTTTCATAACTTTTATATCGTTTAAATATTATTATTGATTATTATTTTCAAATTAATATTTTTTCAGACAAATTTCAGTTCACCATTTGGAAACATTTATGTATATTTTATGGATCCATTATTTAATATATTTATAAAAAAAATTTAGAAAATGTTTTCAATTCACATTTTTTTAGACCTTTATTTTAGTTTTATACATAAATTCCAAATAATAATATTCACAATTCATTTATTTCAATTTAACAATAGTGATTTTTTTATAGTATACCAGAACCTATTATTTAAGAAAAACATCGTAAATATTTTCTAAAGACTCTTATATGGTTTATCATTCATATTCATTTCTAAATCAAATGATATAATTACATTTGGAAGTTATTTTTCATGAACAAATGAAAAAATTCCTTATGAAATTCTATTATAGGTTATTTAAATTTTTGGTATCAATAAATATATTTTATAATTTTCTTTTTACGTAACACTATTTGGACATTTATTGTACCCGTATAATTTCCTTGGGTTCTTTACGATACAATGAATAAATAATTTCATTTAAAAGACATATGGATGAATAATGATGGGTATGGTCTTATAGAAACCTCCAATGAATGGGTCAATGATTTATTTCTCATGAAATTATTATGGAAATCACGTATTGATGTTCACTACACTATGAGAATCATAAATTTATGCTTAATAAACAATTTTAATGTGAATCATGTAGTGATTTAAACACTACTATGTTTATAGAAATCTGAGAATGATTCATTATCTAATGTTTTTATAAGAATTTGGTAGTTTTTCTTTATAAATTATTGGAAATAATTTTTTATTTCCACTCTATCATGCTATGCGAAAGTTTGAGGGACTCTTCACCCAATGATTTATAATGTTCATTCATGTATTAATGGAATAGTTTACAATTATGATTCATTTCCATGACATGTCATATCATTATGACTATGGCTGTGAGCCACTGATAATGTATTTTACCTCACTCCCTTATACCGTGTTATATGATTGTTCATTTGAGACCACATTTCCTTCACTGGCATAATATTTAAAACTCTCATTATTACATGTTGTTTTTTATAATATATATCTTCTATAGTTGTGTTTTCATATATTATTCTTATTTCACACTTTATTACATGTTTTTGATTAATTTTCCCTTACAGATCATTTGAGATCACCCCTTTATAATTATTCCATTCCAAAAAATATGAATATGAGGGTAACATTTGTAGAATATATATGGGTGTGTACTGTGGTTCAATTTTATTGAAATTTTCAAATGTTTCTGAAAATGAATTTTAATATGACCGGTCTTCATATACATCAATATATATACTGATGGGACGATGTCTTATTTATGAGTTTTAATGATTATCTTAGGGAAATGATGTAAAATAATGATAGGTTTGGCTCAAATTATATCAATTTCAGTTTTTAAATAATGTTTTTTTTGAACCTTATCTAGGAGTTAGGGTCTGAGAATCTATATTATTATCCATTGTAAACTATTTGAAGTATTGTTATCATTATAATTAAATTTTGAATCTTATAAATTTAAGGAAACATGTTTTTTTAGTGTGAAACTTATGAAATTTATTTTTCTCCATGGTTAGATCCTTGGGAATTTCCTGGAAAACCCTTATATGTTTTCTTCACCTCATAAATAAACCATTAGATGTTTTGTTCCTTATATATTACACAAATCAAGAAAACTATGAAGTTGATGAACATTATTATGTCACTTTAAATAAACTTATGATGTTTATCTATTATAATGTAAGGAACATTAAAAAGTACGAATTACAACATGTAAATGATCCTTCGTCAAATTTATGATATCTAGTGTTCATTAAAATGTTACTTATGATCATAGAAATATACCTTCTATAGATGGATATAATCCATTTGAAGTTTTTAATTTTTCACCTCTAAAAAAATTAATAGGGTCGACCTTAAAAGTTGTTCTTGATCAACTATAAAATGTTTAATATGGTTAAGAACTTTTTTAATTTACATGAAACTATTTATTTGATAATTGATCCACTATGTCTCAAATAATTTTTGGGACATCTTAAACACATCAAATCATCTCATATTTATCATCTAAAAATTGACATTCAGTGATTACATCAGATTTGACTCTTAATAATCATTTTCTTGAATTCATCATCTTTTACTCTGGATTATTTGGATGGTCTCATTATACGTCAATCAATATTTTGGTTATCCAAATTATTGCTATCTTATGTTAATCTATATTGATATATACATTAACATCATTTATGAACTATATTAGATAATATAAATACCACACATATTACTTATCATGGTTTCTAGAATGCTCATATCTACAATCTATTGATCTATTTTTCATTCTTGAATTAATATATATTTATTATATAGGCAGTATACTCATTATACATTTCCATTTATAATGATTACAAATGACTCATTTCATTACAATTACAAAAATATATTGAGGACCTCTTTTTATAATGAATACATTATTTATAAAATCTAAAATCCTTACATGAGAATTCTAGTCACTCCCCTTTGAATTTTTTTAAATACATTAAATCCACTATTTCAATATGTGTGATTTAATGATTTAATTCACCCATTGATTAATAAAAACGAAATGGTTTTAATAATTGAATGTATTATCTTCTAATATATATTTTTTCATTTTAATTTATTTAAAGAAACCTTCTTCCGATATTTTATTTGGAGTTTTTGGTTGATTTAATTATTGACATAACGATTAGAACAAACACTTTTATAGAAATAGTGAATGAGTTATTCAAATTTAATTGTATTTCTTATAACTATGTGTAGAAAAAATTGTGAATAACAAATAAAACGTACCTATATAATAACACTCTAGGAATGTGATACCACTTACATATTTCTATTTTAGTGTATTTAAAAGATCATTTTTCAAAATTATCAGTTCATACACTCATCTCAAAAAGGCATCAAAAAGTCCAAGTTCAAGGAATATATCAGTAATGTTTAGTTATTTTACATAAAAACTATCAATCAATTTTTATAATATTATTTTATCAATTAATTATTGTTATGTTTTATCATCTTACCTTACTCCAATGTTTCATTGTAACTATCAAATTTTCAAACTCACATGAAATTACAGATTATGTTAGTACCCTCTTACATGATCTGATGAAGGGTAATAATCCACTTTATCATCATCATGGGAGTTGTATTATTACATGATGGATAACATTTCCATGATGCTAATATACTATATGAATCACTAGTTACCCCTTAATTGATTTCATTCAATTTTATTTTAGTTAGTAACAAAATAAAGATTAAGAATAAATTATGAGATTTTATTTATCTATAGTAATAAAAGAAAAGTCAATAATTTATCACACTTATGTTCTTCTACAATTTACACATTCAAAATTTGGAGAGCCTAAAATTTTTGGTTCCCTTTTTATTTTACAATTCATTTTTTTTCTAGGATGCATATGTTTCTTCAAGTCTTAAGATTTTGTCTTATATTCAATAGTATATTTTTAATTTTCTAATAAATATATTACATCCAATGGTGTTTTTCCTTTTCCTTTTTTATTTTCATTAATACTTATTATTATGATATTATGATATAAATAGAATATTATTCGTTATAAATATATTTCTTACACCATCTACATATATCTTCAAGGACTATTCAATCAATATTCTTGGACAAATTATCAATAAATTCATGTTTGTATTCATGTTAAACAACATAATTATATTTATAATTTTCTTATTATTGTCAATTTATCTAGACAATTTAATTGTACATGACATAATTGGATGAATTATTTTTCCAATATAATTATTCTATTATAGTTTTCAAATGGATTATTTATACTTTTAAGGTTTTTATTGTTAGGAAATTCGTTAAAATATACTTCCATAATCTCAAATTTTAATCTAATACATTTATCCTTCTATTTGAACAATTATTTTCATTATTTTAAATTGATATTATTAATTTTTGATTTGCAAGGAATATTTAATGTGGTCCATGGTGTTCCCCTTATTACAATACTATAATAGTCTCCAGAAGGGATTGAATTATTCTGTAGCTATAGTCTATGACTTTGTGGGAGTATTATTTAGGGTTCTATTATGTTTTATCCTCCTCATAGATGAAATAATTTTAGTTTTACTTTATTTATTATTTTTTTATAATTTTCCTTTATAATATTATAATAGGTTCTAGGTTGGTATATACCTTCATTCATTATAGTTATAACCAATTTTGTTTTAGTAATCACAGAACTCATCTAAATAATTTAAAATATTCTTTGTATATGGACTCATCCTTTTCTATAAATTATATACATATATTTCATGTATTTCATAATTTTAGGTATGTACATTCAAACATTAGGGTGTTTATACTATTTGTTTCTTATTATGTTTTCACAACACTCATTTTTTAGTGACCAACCCTTCAATAACACCAATATCTTCTAATGTACCTCTTTATTTTTTTCATTGATAAAACATGGTCATAATAAATAAAATACATTTTTAGGGATTTATCATCATTAATTTGGGAACCATTTCGAGTGATCCTCTTCTTTGATATAACAAAATCCACCTTTGATAAACTGGTGAACATATAGTAATTTTTACCAACCCATAATGTTTTGATTTTTTAAATTTCTATATGCACATGAAACTAATTTTATTAATACATGATTAAAAATGTTATTGTATAAATTTATCTTATATCAAGTGGTATGTTTTCAGGATATCAGTTTAAGATATTAATTCTACTAATGTGAGTCTCTATAAGAATAAGGATCACATTAGATGTTTCTCTCACCATACTTCTCATTTTTGGTTATCAGAAATATTCTACATAATTTTGGTTCTATAGTTTAAAACTAACATCGTGTTAAGAAAGTTCATTTCATGGAAGTACTTATCGTCATCAAAATACCATATAATATCATTTAATTATTTATTCAACTTCTAAATATTATCACCATCCATTTTTATTTCCTCATGTGAAGAGTTGTCAATTTTTTATTCTATTTTATTTATTTTCCATCGATGTATCATTGACATTCATAGAGGTATTGTAGTTTTTCCAATGAATGGACTAATTAAATAAGAAATTTTTTATTCATATAAATTGAAAACAATTAGTTTTTATTATGATTAGATTATAAAAATATGTTTTTTGAAAATCATTTCATTTAATTCTTTGAAACCAACATGTTTTTTGAGGCTTTTTCATTTTTGGATCACCTTTTCAAAAGAAATATTCCAATCAACAGACTCCAATTTAAGCTATGAGATTCTATAATTTACTACCATTATATAACCAAATAGGTTGTTGAAAACCCTCATAATTGTTTTATTAAAATAATTCGATACTTCATAGTAGAAGTATTTATCTCTTTCAATGGATATGTCATATTCTTACTATCCATATATTGAACATAATTCTTAAAAAGGATCACTTTATATCGTTTTAATAGATAAATAATTACCACATTCACTATTAATATTTAGTGTACGATACTTCATTCGTATTCTAATCTTTTTACAATTTTTTATTCACATTTTATTCCAATTTAGTATGTTTTTATCCAAGACCATCACCTCAGGTTCAATATAGATATAGTCTGATCTCTATATCTAAGGTACTTATGGATTATCTTCAAATATATACTTCATTTATTACTATAAAATATCTTTGAAATGAAAATTTAAATCCAATATGAGTGATACTAATTTTCACTAACTACAATTAATGTCCCTTATGGATAATGTGGTTACACAACCTATGGGGTGATTGGTGTACCATAATTTTTAATATGGTTAACATTATTGATTAATTATACCTTCTTGATAACCAAAACACTATATAAAATATTAACAATGGGTAATAATGTTCCCTATCAACCATTGTCATAGTATGTTACAAAAAAATAAGATAAGTACAGAAACATTTTGGAATATATTTAGGGTTATGTCACTTTATTATAAACAAAATAATTTATGTGTTTTACTCCCATAAAGACATTTATTAACTCAATTTTACTATAATGATTACAAGTTACCCACAATTGACAAAAATTTGTAGGTTAGGAGTCATCCAGTTCCTAATCTATACAATATTAAATTGATGAATATATATTTATAATACATCCCATAATATTATATCATCAAAACTTGTATGGTGTTGTTTATACTTTCACTGCATAATTTTTATTGAATTGTTTATATTTGATCCAGTGGTTCTTTAATGTTCCTCTTAAACATCCCAAAATAGGTTTTTAACAACTCATATCTTATGATTAAATGTGTACATAGTACAAATTATCCTCTCAATGTTCTTCAATATTATTTAATGATATTGAGATATCATAGTGATGAATGATGTTTTTAATTCCAAATCATCTTCTTTGATGCACAATCAGTCCTAAATGTAATCAACATACTTCATAACCCATTGATAAATAACTGAATGTCAATAGATGTAGTATCATGATCCCTCTCATTATCCGATACATTGAATTTCATCTGGAATATTAGAATAAATTTTATATTTTCCTTATCATATATGATGTTTCTTCTTCACTTTATTTTTTTAAAATATACAAATAATTAATATTATTTCTATATTTTAATTATGGAACTATGTAAAATATTCTTGGATGGGGACCAGATTGTATTTTAAAATAATTTAAAATCTATCTTGACCCAGCTTCTTCAAGAAGGAGAAAGGAAGGTAATATGTCATGACCATCAATCTTCAAGATTAAGTAAGAGATATATTGACCCTTGAGTCCCACCTCCAGTAAGCCTTGGGGTGTTGATCAACACCAAGGGTATAAAAGTCTCACAAAATGGGAGTCATTTCCATTTTTATAGTGACCATGATAAGTAGATAAGATGTATCATCCACATAACAACTCCATAAAATATATAAAAGCAACCCAAAATCTATACCACATGATGTTTTTTAAAAAATAACTTCTAAACATCCAAAATGATCAAAAGTAAGTTCCGAAAGAAAAACACTAAGAAGAGACATAACAAATGTTGCCACATCGAAGTTAGTAAAGTTTCGCACAGTCCATGTAAACCTCATAGAGTCCTTAAAGTTGTTTTTTAATATTGGGTGATCATAAAAGTATACTCACCATAAAAACCAATGTCTCTCAATAATATATTAGGGAATCATACTAATGATACTGTGAGAAAATAAAAGAACCAATATCTCCTAAAAGTTATTCTAGCAATCCCCACCTCACCAAGGCATTCTCACCAAATAACTCCAATCATTTAATGTAATATAATAATCACATCTACGTTTGGGTACCCCATACCACTACCCACGTGTAAACAAATCATACCCTAAACAAAAACATCTGGGTGCTTCCACACTCATCCACAAGCCCCATGTCACTGCCCACCCACACACAACTGGTCCTCAAAGCTAGTCCCGCAACCAGGGAAAACAAATCTCACCACATCCCACAAGCAGACACATAGTCCCTAACCATACTACATCCCTCGCATGGACACTTGGGATACACCCACACCTCATCCCAATGACACTGAGGAAAAAATGCCTCACCTGTAGACTCATGGGCCTCACAACAACGCCCTAACCTACACAAAGAGTAATGATCTACTAATTCATATAAGAGGGATTAGGAATGATCTGATAACCATCCATTCATAGTCCAACCGAGATTTTGGAAAAGTATAGCTTCCCCCATGATAATGGGGGTGTTCAGTACATAGTGCTCAACAAGGTTAGGGTGCGTATAGAAAAATACCAAGGAAATAAAAGCATATATATAGGTATCAAAACTTAGACCAACATATGGGATTTTTTTAAAAAAAACAACTATCCCATTAATTTTCTTTTATGTCTTCCTCTAATTGAATTTATCAACACCAATAATAGACACATCTGAAGATAATAAATGAAACCCTCTTCATAACAATCCAAAACTCAAAACATACCCCCATCAAACTAATTTATGAAATAATTATTCTTTATTAATAAATACATTTATTAAATTTATTCCTACACAGGAAACTACAAACCATAGCATACAACAAGCCACACAATATAAACCCCAGAGAAGAAAGAAATATAGAGTAATGAAACTCATTCTATATTTCCACTCAGTTTAACACCCATACCGACCACTTCCAACGTCATTATTCAAATTCATTATGCCCAATCCACCCTCCCAGCCTAAAAAGCCCCAAAACATATCCAAACCCCAAAAAACATCTCATCACAAGAAATCTTATGACCCTGTTGTATAAGATCACCACCCCCATCACACCCATAAATATAAACATAGAAAAACCGGAACCTACCACCCTGTTTCTCAGGCACTTCCCATCCATTACTCAATTAGTCAAACTATGAACCTAAGATTCCATTACACCACCCGAACCACAACACACACTGAACACATCCACACTGAATATGGAATGGTAAATTATTATAATATTGTTGTTCTTTAATTCCATTTTGATAATTCTGGGGCAATTATAGAGAATGTTCGATCCTAAGGCATCCATTTATTTAAGCGGGTACACAAGGTTAATCAAATTTTAATATTTTCCATCATTAATAAAAATTTATCAATAATAAATCACAATCTATGATAGGTACAAAAAAATTCCACCAAAAACCATTATATTTAGAAGGCATATAGCCCATATATATAATGGGATCAATAGATAACCAAGAAGAACACATGTTATATTTTTCTAGCCCCACATATTGATCTTTAAACTCATATAATTATATTTATGAACTTGGTATCTATAAGAACCAGAGTCTTCAATTATATTATGGATCATTACTTTGGGTTGTTTTGAGGAAAAAACAATTTGTAAATTTCTAAGTAAAGGCAGTGTACATAAAAGTACATGTTTTGTACCTAGTTTCTGCATGTAGTTCTGTACTAGTTAGGTAACGACCGAGTACATGGATGTGTAGGTGACTTGGATGACTGCATAATGTGGGGGCCGATTAAGGCTACTACACGATGTGTACATTAAATGAACACACCGTGTACATTTCCTCTTTACTTGTTAAATCAGTGAGGGCTCACGTCTCAAATTCAAAATTGTCTTGTCCATCCGTTGTTTTTTACATGAGAGTGATAAGATGGCCCATAATTTTAAACCCTACCAATTCTCTGTTAGAACTCCGATTGAGACACCACTTAGTGCATTAGATTCCAGCTGGTGAGTTTTCTATTTCCCTAGAGACTTTCTTTAACATTCCTGCATTATTGTGAGTTATCAAGGGTTGATTGGTTTTTACCTTTTTTTAGATATACATCATTATAGGTCAATTGGAGGTCCTACATTCATGAGTGCTCAATCTACAACAACTAGGTAGGTGGTTTGTGGCTTTAATGGATTGTCATTGGATTATATATGCTTAAAGTACTGAATACCCATGTTTGGGGTAATATAGTTTTTTTTGATTTTTATTGTACATAATACCTTCTATGTTTGGTTTGTTTGAGAATGAATTTTTGATTATGAATAAGGTTTTATACTTTTTTATGGGACACCCCATGGGTCTATTTTATAGTTTAACTATTTTTGGGAGTTTGGCCTAGGTTGCCTATGAGGCATACCTTTTTTCCGTGCCTTGAGTTGTTTGGGATAGAGTTGATTTGATTATATGAATCAGAGTTTTCATTCATGTGAATGTTATCCATGTAGTACTTATATATTACATGTGTTTCCTTGTTATGATATGCGCACTGATCTTTCAATGGACTATGAGATCCTTGGACCAAAAAAGCCATGGGGGTTCCTATTTAATCTACAAAAGACGATGAGAGCCTTAGTGTAGACTTTGACCCAGGGGGTATTGACCATGAGAGATACCCTTGTTGTTGTTTATATATGATTACTTATATTTCAATCCAAATGGGTTATACCATCAGAGATTTTCTAGAGAAATTTTGTGAATGATTGAATGATTGTGGCTAGTCATCAATCCATTGAACGAGACTGTAGTCCATCATACTTGGTTGTTTAGATGGAACTCTGTTATGCATTTTGTTACAAGGAGGGATAAAGATCGTAGGCTAGATCTCATTATTCATTATTCAATATTTTGACTAATTAATAAATAAAAATGAATGTTTACTTTTGATTACTTCCTTTTTTATGGATTAATTTCTGCATATTACATGGTATATATATTCAGTGACAGTTTGGCACAAATATTTTTCTAGTTTCCTACTAGTATTTTTTACACAACCTATTTGGGTCTTTCTTTTGGACCCAAATAGATCATATTGTTTCATGTATAGTTAATTGGAAGCACTATTCTTCATCAGGTACTTGATTGTTGATGGAGTTGGAGAGCATGGGACCAAGTTGAGGCTTTTGATGCTGTTGGAGTTTACTTTTTTTTTGTTTTAGAATTTTAATTCTAGTATTGGGACTTTTTTATACTTTCTTAGACACAAGTCACATGAATCATTTATAGATGCTATCGTTGTTATATCACTAATAGTCTTCCAATGTTTACATTTGTTTTATGGTTTTTCTACTTCCTCTTTTGATTAGTATATGTTATTCCACTGTGTATACTCTAACAATGAGGGAATGGTTTCCCTATTTTTAGACATTGGCATTTACGTCTAGTCTAAAGGCTCATGAATTTGGGGTAATGCGCTTCAGGTCACGTGACCAATCAGGTACGGGGCACCTTTGGGTAGCTCCCAAATATGGGACATTAGAAATTGGTATCAGATGATTTCTTTTCTCTTTTTCTTAATGATTGGAGCCTATAGACTAGTATATGAAATAATTGGTAGATGGTATGAAGTTTTTCTTAGGAGTAGAAAAACTATGTTCATGGAAAATCTAACTTTCCTTGAATATTTCATGTTTTCTTGTTTACAAATTATTATACTTGATTTCATTTCAGCATTGGGTTACAAAATTGTTTTCTTATATTGTTATTAATATTTTTGTTTTTCTATTTATATTTCATCCAGATGAGATGAGGGTATTTTATCTCATGCATTATATAGAAACTTATTAGAGATCACATACCATGCATTCTTGACATGCCATTTAGGATACGTTACTTATTTCACGATGTTGTGATAAATGTTGTGACATATATTCATGATGTTGTGATAGATGTAGTGATAGAATAACAGATAATTTGACAAGGTATTGTAAATTCTAATGTTTCATTTGTATAGAATCCATTATTGGGGCCCTAAGGTGTTATGGGACCTCTTGGATCAGAATTTGGTGTGTCGTGTGTGAAATTTAATTGGATTTTGTCAAGTTATGATACGAATAAGGATGAAGAACATCGATTTGCAAGAGTATGGGCACTCAAAGGTTGGAATTTATCATTCCTTGGGAAACATATTATTTCATTAAGGATCCAAGGATTCTTTAGAGACTTAGTGTCCAAAAACCCAGACGACACGACGTGTGGTGATATGAACACACACCATGTGTTCTTATCTTCTGGAAGAAACAACTTTTATTAAATACAAACCATGTGCTATATGTACACTGCTTATAGTACATGATCGTGTGACTAATTGTGTGAGCAGAGACATGAAGTTAGAAAGTATTTGGTGGAACATTCCGTGTATCTATAGTACACTCCATATTGTAGAGAACTGTGTATCTTTTCATTTAACCAAAGACACGTGTGGATGAAACATATGTTTTATATGCCGCGTGTCATTTATGATTTCTATGTAGTTATGAAATGTGTATTCGTCTACTTGACCAATGAAATCCGTGGTTAGAACATAAGTAGTATAAACCATGTCTAGGGTGAACAATCCATGCAGTGTTGCATCAGAAGAGAATCGTGGGGTTCGAGCCACGTAGAAGTACCTAGGTAGGATGGAAAATTCAAGTGCATGATGTGTCTTAGTAGGAACACACCATGTGCAGGGGTTTTACATGACCACATATGGAATAGCTACCTGTATATGATAATTATTAATGGGACACACCGTGTATTTGTTCTACAATCCATGTAACCTTATTCATTGAAACATGGATGATTTCATTCTCTAGTCTCGTTATTCCACATCTATGTGTATGTCCGTGATAATATTGAATTGAGGTGTGTGCTTGACCTTGGAGATTCATGAAACAAAGATGTCCTTTGGTTGTATTCCCGACACAGGGCCACAATTATACATCAAAATTGGTAGATCGAGGACTACAATTAGATCCTCCAGTTGTGACCATCTTGGTCCAACTGTTATACCAAACATAGGTGTTGATGCACAGTTCTGTAAAGGCTTTTTGAGGATGTTAGAGTCATTTAAGGGGGCACCATATCCTTCCCTGGCTATGGTAGAGTTGACATGGGTGTTCTGACAGAAGAATCCTCCCACTTTATCCGGGGATGAAGTACTAAAGTCTATAGAGTCATGGTTGGAGGGCATGTTTTATTTCTCCAATAAACTGGAGATGCCTCTAGAGAGGAGGGTGAAGCTCATGACGTACATGCTATGTGATTCTATCAAGAGATGGTATTATGTTATATCTGTGGATGGACATAATGGGGATATGGATTGGGAATAGTTTTAGAGGACCTTGTTTGATTACTTTACCCCAAGACGTTGAGGGTCGATTGAGCCGGGGAGTTTATGCACATAAAGCAAGGCCCTATTTTAGTGATGGATTACTCATCTCGTTTTATAGACCATCAGTGGTTCACTACTATTCTGGAAGGGGATGAAAAATCATTGGCTAGGATAGTTGAGGATGTTCTCTGGTATGAAATCTGATCGATGTTGAATGTTTTTAGGCTGACTTCGGTGACTTCTATAGTGAACCATGCACGGATTACCAATCACAATATGAGTGAGTTAGGAGTTTCGAGCTAGGGTGGTTTAATATCAAGGGTTGGTACTCATTCAATAGATATTAGGAAGTGCCACATGGAGTTTTCAGTTGATGGTTCTTCTGATATCTAGGTGGTATGTTACCAATGCATGAAGGGTGGGCATAGGAGACCACATTTCTCAAAGAACCCAATCGAGTGTCGATCCTCTGACAAGATTGTTAACCATTATAATTTTTGTTCAGTGTTCTCATAAGTAGCGAGTGATAGGGGTTCTATTATGACTCCATGTTCTAGACCATTACCACCAGTTTCTCATCTGGTAGGGAAATGGAGTTTGTAAGGCTTTTCAGGTGGTGGAGGTGATGAAGGTCATGGTAGCCAGACAAACGCTTTTAAGTGATAGCTGGGTGGATTAGCTCCGGGTTGTCAATAAAGGTCATAGGGCCATGGTACAAGTCAGACATTTTTCGTGGATCAGACCTAGTAGGAGTAGGATTTTAGACCCTCTACTATTAGAGGTATGTGTCTAGTTTCCTTAGTTTTAGTTTCTTCTCGTTTTGATATAGGGGATTTCCATGGTATCATATTTGTTTTTGTTATAGAGATAATAAAGATCTGAATCAATACATCTAATGATTTTATGACTCTAGAAACTCCGTTGGGGATTAGGATGAATACTATATGTCAGTGTATGGAGTAACATCTTGAGGATGGTGGGTGTCACTTATTATGGGACCTCTATATCTTATAGACTAGATGCTTCAACTTCATTCTTATAATGGAATGTTTGGTCTCCTTTCAAAAAAAATTGTCTGTTATCTCCATATGGTGAATTTCACATTACTTGAGGGCGATATTTTCTAGACAAGGATGAATTAGATGTCTAGGAGGACTGAGATGGACCCAAGCATCACGTGTTGGGAAGAATTATAGCCTTGATTGCTAGTTTATATCTGGATGACTAGGGGACTTCAAAAAATGGTCTTTCTTCCAGCAGTGTAGCATTTTAGAGATATATTTCTAGAGGAATATTTAGGTTTAGCTCTGAAACAAGTGGTATATTTCTTTTCTAAACTTATTCCAAGTGTGGCACTGGTGTCCATTACTCTTTATAGGATATATACACTAGAGTTACAGGAGATCAAGATGTAGTTAGAGGAGTTTTAAGCAAAGGGTTTCATTCGAACTAGTAGTTTTCATTGAGGTTCGCCTATCCTTTATTGCAAAGAAGGTAGATGATACCCTCAGAAATGGGGTGTATTATAGAAATATGAACCGGTTGAAGGTTAATAACCGATATCCATTGAGGACTGATGATCTATTTGATAATATTTGAGGAACTAATATATTCCCAAATATTGTCTTGAGATCAATTTATCATCAATTTCGTGTAATTCCATCAGATATACCTCTTACATCATTTCGGAGTAGGTATGGTATATACAAGCATTTAATTATTTCTTTTAGTCTCACCAACACACCTGCAATTTTCCTCCCACTGATGAACCAATTTTTCCATGTGAACTAGGATTCTTTTCTGGTATTCTATGTTAATGATATCTTTGTTTACTCTCACATTTGATACTATAATGCTATCCATTTGGAGATCATTCTAAATACAGTGAGAGAGAATCATTTCTACGATAATATCTTAAAATTCCACATTTCGATAGTGAAAATTCACTTCTTCAAGAATTTTATCCCGGAGAGAGGAGTATCAGTAGGCCCATAGAATGAGAGAGTAGTAGTTTCCATGGAGAAGCTGAAGAATGCCTTTGAGGTGTTGAGTTTTCTAGGGATGGATGGTCACTAAAAATGCATTATACATGAATTTTCTTTCATAGAAACACCACCAACAAGAATTACTACGAAGGGTGAAAAATACCTATGGATATATTCTAGTGATTTAGCCTTTCAGGAGATGAAATCCATATTAACATTATCACCGGTTCTGAATTTTCTAGATTTAGGAATGAGTTACACAGTTTACTATGATTCATCAGGCATCTGGCTAGGAGTAGTTCTAAAGAAGGGAGAAGGAGTCCATTCATATAGTTATTTGTAGTGGAGGCCACTAGAGAGGAATTACCAAATGCATGATCTCGAGTTACTTTTAGTTGTGTGTTCATTACATGGTTGGAGATATTATATTTTTGGGAGAGAATTTTGTGGTATACACTGACCACAAAAGTCTAATTTATATCTTTTTTATCATGATATAAATTTGAGACAGTGAAGGTGGGTTGAGTACCTTTAGTCAGTTAACTTTTTGCATGCCTACATTCCTCGGAAAGGAAACACAGTGTCTGATGCTTCGAGCAGGAGGACACATATAATGGTAGTTCTTGAGGCCAATAGTGAATGGTAGCTTCTGGATATATTCTTTGAGATGCAATTGGTGGTTCATGATAGACATAAATAGATGTTCAATTATTTTTTCTTCTATTACCACTACTCTATTGGATCGAGTGAGAATAAGGATGAAATCACATTCCGAAGGCCTAGTCCAATGTGATAGTGTGTTAGGAAAGAACCCTAATCATGGGTATACCGTAGGTGACAATGAGATATTGTGTTTTCATGGATGCATATCAGTGTCACTAGACTTACGTGAGGATTTGATGTGAGATTTTCATTCAAAATTTTGGGCAGTTCATCATGGTGTCACCATGATGTATCCAGATTTACACAGTTAGTATTGGTGTCCCAGTGTGAAGAGGGATGTAGCTGGATTTTATATGAGGTGTTCCACCTGTCAGCTGGTGAAGGCATAACATCAATGACTGAATGAAATTCTGTAGAAGTTACCCATTCTCGAGTGGATGTGGAATTATGTCATGATGGATTTCATGATGATTTTACCAAGGTCACATCAAGGAAATGATGCAGTTTGGGTTGTTTTTGAAAGAATCATGATGGTATCACATTTCAATCCGATAATGGAAAAATTCAGTGTTTATGATCCTAGAAGGCCGTACATCCTAGAGATTGTACTTTTTTTTGGGTTTTATAACTCTATCATTTCAGATAGGGATATACAGTTTACATATCATATCTGGAATAGAATATAGATTGATTTGGGTACACACGTACTTCTGAGTACATATTACAATCCCCAGACAGATGGCCAGTCCTATAACAAGATTCATATGTTGGAGGACATGCCCCGAACATAGGTCCTACATTTTGTGGGCCCTTAGGAGAGACACATACCAATAGTGTATTTTTTATACAATGGTAACTTTCATGTGATGATTCATATGGATCATTATGAGGATTTGTATGGTAGGACTTGTCGACCAACGCTATGTTGGATGGAGGTAGGAGAGATAGCTACGTTTGGACATTGTCTAGTCTAGGATAACACTAAGTAGGAGGAGTTGATTTGAAAAAGGATGTATACTACACAGTCTCGGTATAAATCTTATGCTGATTGACGGAGACAACCTCTGGAGTTTGAGGTTATAGATAATTGTTTCTTACATGTCACACTAAGGTTGGAATGGAGGGGGATTATGAGACATGGGAAGATTTCACCGACATACTTAGGGCTTTTTCAGGTCTGGGAGAGAGTCGTGAAAATTGCCTATTTGTTTTAGCTAACTTAGAGGTACCGGTCTATTCATGACATCATTCATGTTTCTCACCTATGATGTCAATTTTCAAACCCATCTCACATTTTTTAACCTGAGGAGGATGAGTTGGAAGTGGATGTATCCTTCGAGGAGCAACCAATTTGGATTTTGGATCACATCATGAAGGTTATCTATGGCCAGTCTCTTCCTCTGGTATGAGTGATATGGAATCATGGGTGTGTACACATGAGAATTGGGAGAGGGATGTTGACACATGATTCTAGTAGCTAGGGTGGTTTGAAGTTTCTTCATCACCACTCATGGAAACTAAATTCGTTGAAGAATTGCATTAGTGGGGGGGAGTTGGTGAAAACCCAGATCTTCATTTCTGGTTTGGATCATTATTTAGTTTGAATTTTTATCAAAAAGAAAAAATTTGGATATTTTCTAAGTACACACTTAGTAATTTGTAGTATACGTCGTGTACCCAGTTTCCACATGTAGTCGTGTACTGGTCATGTAACAGATGATTACAGGACCATGTAGGTGACATGGAATACTACCTAAAGTGGGGCCAGTTGAGGCTAGTACACCACATCTACATTAAATGAACACACTATGTAAAGTAATTTTTATTTTTTATATCATTGTGGGGTCATGTATCACATCCATAATAGTGTTCTTTTTCCCAAGTTTTATAAATTATAGTGACGAGATGGCCATGAACTTCTAACCACAACTGATTCTTTATCCCATCTCTGATTGAGACATCGACGGGTGCATTGGATTCCCACCATTGAGTTCTCTCTTTCCCTAGAGCATTTCTTCTTGATTCCTTCTCTCTCATGAGTATTCGAGGGTTGATCATTTTTACCTTTTTCGTATATCTACATCATTCTAGGTCAATTCAAGGGCCGACTTTCAAGAGTGTTCTTTGCACAACATCATGGTAGGTGGTTTCTATCTTTCTTCAATTGTCTTTGGATTATATATGGTTAATGTTTTGAATACCCATGTTTGGGGTACTCTGTATTTTGGAATATGACACTATTTAATACCTTTTATGGTTGTTTTGTTTCGGAATGGGTGATTTCTTATGCATAAGGTTTTATACCATGTTATAGGACACCCCATGGGTGCATTCCCCTATTTGACTGTTTATGGTTGTTTGGACTAGGTCTCCTATGAGGCATACCTTGTTTCCATGACTTGAATTGTTTAGTATGAAGCTGATTTGATTATAAAAATTTCATGTTGTATGCTTCTGAATGTTATTCATCTATTAGTTATAGATTACATGTTCTTCCTTGTTATGATATGATCACTAATCTTCCAATGGACCATGAGACCCTTGTACATAGAAAATCGTCGAGGTTTCCATGTTTTTTACACATGACCATGACAACCATGGTGTAGAAATTGACCTAGGGGGTATTGACCATGACCGGTTCCTAGGTGGTCGTTGGTATTTGATTAGTTTTATGTGAAACCAAATGGTTTAAAACTTGAGATCTTTCCTATCTGGGTTTTTTGAATGATTGAATTATTGTATCGCGTTTCTATGCTAAATCACAAGCTTGGGCATGATATTACATGGTTTTTTAGATGTTCTTCAGAGATGTATGCTATTACTATTACCAGATGGATACAAACCTTAGTCTAGATCGATGGATTAAATATTCAAAATTTTGATTAATTAATAAATGAAAATTAATGTAATTGAAAACTGAAAAAAAATTTACTTTTGAGTACATCATAGTTTATTGCTTTATTTCTTCATATTAGCTATATATATATATATATTCACTAATTTTTAGGCATAGATAATTCTTTGACCGCCTTATAGGATTCGTCTCACACCCTACTTGGGTTATTATTTTGGACCCAAGCAGAATATATGGTTATATGTATAGATAAGGTAAAGTGTCGTTCTCCATCAGGTTCTTGACTGCTGTTGGAGTTGGAGTGAATGGGACCAAGAAGAGGCTTGATATTATCTTAGAGATTAAAATTTTTTGGTATTTTTGTTTTTGTATTGTATTTTTTTCATTGTGACTTTTTTGGATACTTTACTAGACACATGTGACATTCATCATTTATATATTCTACATTTATTATATTACTATCTCTCATCTGCTGTTTACATTTGTTGTATGGTATTATTGCTCTCGATTTTTTAATATATATAATCCAATGTGTATACTCTACCAATGATGACATTGTTTTCCTATTTTCAGACCTTTTCCATGACTTCTAGTTGAAATCCACTAGTGTTTGGGAAAATGTACTTAAGGACCTGTGACCACCCGAGTACGGGTCACCATTGGACGTCACATGAATCCATGGCGTTACAGTATGCTTTTATATTCCACAAGAAGAAATTAATACATCCACATTGATTGATACAAAATTTGACGATAGATTAAGGGATCCATTCCTAATAGAACAGATTATCAAAAACTCCTCCTTATGCCAATAACGGGGGTGTGCATGGCTCTAGGAAAATGCATTCCATGGGTGAAACCAAGATACAAAAATCCCTAGAAAAGAAAGGTATGGGTATTTCTGGTATCAAGATTATTGGAATATGGAAAAGGGATAAAGGATATTCGTTTTAGAAAGGCCAGATCTTATATCAATGGAAGTAATGGTTTCAAAATCCATTAACGTTGTATGAGTATTAAGTCCATGAATTTTTTACTATTTAAAAGCATCCAAATCATTAGGAATTTAAATTATATTTTGTGTATTTTGAATTTGATTCCTAGAAACATAAATATTGTTATAAACTCAATTTAAGTCTATTAAAATTTTAAATGGGAAACACTAGATAAAATGTGAAAAAATGGAAAATTGGCAGACTATGGAAATGACTCACAGTAGGATGACCCATCCTTTGACGAATCACTGTTAGGTGACCTACCATTGAAGATCCACCATTGTATGAGCCATCATTACCTAACTCAATGTTGGAAGAGTCTCCATTAGATGAGTCTTTGTCACGTGTCACCAATGGAATCCTTCTTTTTGGTGTACCCATTGGAGGAGTCACCATTGTGAGTCACCACTAGATGAGTAACCATAATGGGTCACCACTAGTGACCTACCATTGCAACTCAGCATTCTGATCTACATGTGGATGAGTAACCATTGTGAGTCTCCATTATGTTTCATCACTATGACCCAACGTATGGATGACCTACCATAAAAACCTTTCACTAGATGACTCACCATCAGTTGAGAAACCATTGAAAATACTAGATTTAGAAAAACACTTTAAATGAGTCATCGTTTCCTCATAGAACACCTCAAACATCATATTTTCATAATTTAATGGACTAGGGAGGTCTGAGAAGTTGCATAAGATACCTTTAAAACTATTGTAATAATTTATAATCCACAACCTAACATAGAAGGAAAGAGGGTTCATAAAAACCACTCCATGAGATACCTATCAAGGATCTATCTACACATAAAATACAACATCTGAAATCCATGTTAAATGATTAACCACCTTGTGTGGTTTGAATGCGGGTGTGAAACCTCAACAAACCTAAACACCTCCTTCGACATCTACTAACCCAGCCGACCTGAAGACACACCACACAAGAATAACAACCAAACATTTTAAACACACAAATTAGAGAATCACATCCTCCATTTAATGATATTATATGATCTCTACGGCACTAACTCACCCGTACTCATTTAATCAAAAGTAAATTAATGCATCTCGATTAAGAATTAGGTCTCCCAATATTCATAGGTTAGGACCTTATAGCACATCACATAATAATGAAATAACTCATTTCATAACAAACAATGTTCAAACATTACATCAAATGGAAAACTAGAATAATAAAAAAATAAGAGCAACTTTGAGTACTAGGAAAACATTTTTTCATCCAACTCCCAAGTGATCACCTCCAAGAATCCATTCCTCCATAACACATGATCTAATGGAATAGTATGACCATGCTGTAACTTCTTTGGATGATCTTGGATCTCTACTGGGCACCCCATGAATGTTTTGTCATCTTTGAAATCCAATTCTCCCCAGTCAATGTATTGGGAGTCACCTTGACAATACTGACGATGCTGAGAGACATGAAAGACACCCTAGACTATCTCCAACTATGGAGGAAGCATAAAATGGTATTCCACGTTTCCAACTCATCACAACACCTCAAAGGGTCCAATGATCATGGGATAAATATTGCTTCATATGCTGAACTTCTTAAAAACAGATCAAGGGGAAACCTTCAAGAACATGTGGTCCCCATATTCAAAGTCCAAGGGTCTCCTCCTACAATTTTCATACATTTTATACTAGTCATGTTCCACTTTAATCCTATAATAGACAAGAGAAGTCTTCTCTATTTTTTATACACTACCTCGTGATGAAGAATAGTTTTCTCTCCAAGCTCGGTCCGTCAAAAAGGTGAACAACATGGTCTTCTGAAAAAATATTCAAATGGAGGCATATTAATGGAACCATTATAGATATTATTATAAGAGATCTCTAATAGGAAATATTTTCACACCCAAGATCCACCAATACCCATGATTCTTTCCTGTGACATGTCCTCCAACATCTGGATGGTCTTTTATATCTGCCCATCTGTTTGAGGGTTGAAAGTAGTAATGAGGCGTAACTGAGTCCTAAAATCATGATTCAATCCAATCCATACTTGTGTGGTAAAACATGTATCCCGATACAAAAAAAGATCATGGGACCCCATGAATATGCACCACCTCATCAACATACCTCCTGGCTATGGAATCGACTACACCAACTCCATAATTGCTATGAAGTGATATGATTTTATCAAAGGATCCACTGATACCCATATTTTTTCATATCCCCCCCTAATTCCTCGATAATACATTGATGAAATACATCGTGATATCATCCATTTCCACATGGGGACATCGAGGAGATTCAAAAAAACCATTGGGACATGATGCTTAGCCTTAACAATCTGGAATTCTAAGAACATCACCACAATCTTTGTAAGTTTCCATTTCATCTATGGCCACCAAAACTACTACCTCATGCAACTGTAAATTTTTTGAAACTCATGGGTAAACCACTAATGGTGAGATATTAAACTAATATAGATCTCTCTCCCACATCACTACTATAAAAAATAGCCTCCTAGAGAACAAAATTTTATTCTGACTATACTCTGACCATCCCTTCGGAGCATCACCCTAATTTGTGTGATCATGCAACACTTCTACAATCGAGTCCCCCCACTAAGACTCATCCACCAGCCACATTAGAGGATACATCACTTTTATATGAAACATAAAACCTCTACCACCATTAATTCCCACATATAATTGCAAGTATAATAGCTCCTAAATTTCCTTCTATTAGTCTATAGATTCCCAAACAACCTCATTCAATGACTTAATTAACAAAAAAACTTCCAAGAAATTCCCTTTTATTGAGGTATGAGAGATATCAAAGACGTAGTCCTATATAATACTCATCTACATCCACATTAAAAGTTTATATCATATTAAAAATATATATATCTCAGGCACATGTGAGCCAGGATGACCATAATACTCCCTCTAATGATGTAATGCCACCACAACGTCCATGAGAACAGAACTACTGCATTCTCTAGATCATGGGTGGCATATTTAGGATTGTGGGTATGTAACTTCTTTGACCCATAAAAGACCACTCCCCACTATTTCCCCATCACATATCCCAAGAATACACCTGAAACATAACAAAACACTTAAACATCACACTTTACATTGAAAACTAGGGCACTAGATAAATTAGAAACATCTCACTCAAGTATCTCAAGGCGACCTACCACTTCTTACTTCACACAAAGGCCTAGAATATCATAGTTTAGGATATCAAAGATGATTGGAAAATGGGTATTTTAGGTATCAATCTCTTGTAATAGCCTGCCAGACCAAGAAAACTATGATCCTCTACCACATTCTTGGGTGATGCCTAAGAAATAGAAGCCCCAACCTTTGATGGGTCCACTTCTATAAAATTTTGTGACACCATTTTTCCAAGGAAGTGTACATCTCATGTCTAGAACATACACTTGGAAAACATCCCATAGTGATAGTGGTTTCAAAGAACCTCTAATATCATTTTGATATGCTCGATATTCTCCTCCTATGACTTCGAGTAGATTAGGATGTAATTGAAAAATATGATGAAAAACCAGTTCATGAATTCATCGAAAATGGGGTTTATGAGCCCCATGAATATGTCTCATGAATTTTTTATGTTGAACGACATAATCATGAACTCCAAGTGCATATACCTTCACTTGAAAGTTGTCTGTGGGACATCACCTTACTTCTACCTCAACTTGTAATACCCAGAGCAATGAAAAACTATTAGAAAATTCACTTTCTCCTCTCAGTTAGTTTAAAAGTTCATATATCCTTGGAAGAGAGTAACTATTCATGACCATCACTTGATTCAACCTCTGGAAGTCTATCAAAAACCTCCTAAAACTATCTTTCTTCTTCGCAAACAAGAATGGAGAACCCCATAGTGACACACTAGGACTGATAAAATACTTATGAACTAGATCATATATCTAAATCCTCATCTCCCACAGCTCAGAAGGTGTCATCTGATAAGGAGCCATCAAAATCAAATAAGAACCAGGTATAAATTCTGTCCCAAACTCAACATTCCTTTAAATGGGTAGAGTCACAGCATCTTAATGGAAGACCTCCAAGAACTCCCCAAATTCATTGGTGACCTCATTCATCTCAACATTCAATGATTCCACTAATAGATTGGACAAAATGAAAATAAGTGACTCCAAAAACCAAAAACACACCTATAAATACCACTCACCAATGAATGAAACACATTGGCCATCCATGTATGAAAACAGAAATCTCCATCAGAAGCATTCGATAAAATCATGAAAAGAATACATCTAGTTGATGGAATGGATGATATCGTATGGCTAAATCTATAGGAAAAACATATCCCCGTGAGACTGAAGTGGCCCTATCATTAGACTTCATCCCTGACATACATCAAACAAGATGTTACGAACTCCGAATGGTGTACTCAAAATCGTTGGAATAGAATTTATCTTAGTGTATATTCCTAGATCATGGTCAGGACTTGGTGAAACAAAGGAGTGTGAACCTCATGAATCAAACAAATCCCATGAAGGAGTATGAAACAATATTATCACAAATTGAATGATATCTTGACATACTTGAACTTATACTTATAAATCATGTAACATACCACAACTATATCATCTTCCCCTCTACTGATGATTTACTCCATTACCATGCCTGGGTCAAGGGCCCTAAGGAACACCCTGAGGTTGGCATCCACCTACTTTACCTCCCCTGGGTGGAGCGAGATCCTACTATCCCTAATACTAAAATGAACTGGATAGAAACAACTACTGGTGTTGTCACTAATCCTTCCCACCCCCACTATACTAATCTAGAACGACCATTGTGAACTAACTCTAAAGATTCCCATGGGATCAATAAGATAAACACCCTAGTCCCATGTTCATGGGAAAAGAATGAGGACTTGCAGGTCGAAACAGAAATAGCTAAGGTCATCTCCCCAGTAGTCAAAACCTCAAAGGCCTAGGTAGCTAATACCTGATATTGGTAACACAAACTCTCATGTAACTTATCTATATCCCTTCTCATTGTAATCCTCCTTACACATGAATCAAATCAACTCCCTCCGCTTTCTTCTAGACCTCCGTGTATTTCGAAAATGTGATGGGAGAAACCACATACTAGAGTGAAAAAAAGAGATTCCTCTTGACATCTAACACAAGAAGTTTCATCTGGAATGATATCTTAAAAAAAGGGGATCTTTGAACGTGATCCCCAGTTCCAATAAAGACATACTCCCCTGCTAGAGGGAGAGTAACTCCAACACCTTCTTTGCCTTTAGTTTCAAATAATTGAATTCCTAATAGAACTCCTTCTTGAAATCAACCCATAGAATGTCAACCTCTTTCCACTGCCCTAGGTACAACATCCACCATTTATGTGTAGCTCCCATCATCTAGCTCATAGCCAATGGAATCTATTACACCATTGGAGTGTGGATCAAGATGAAAGTGATCATTTTATCCGCTAGCATACTCTCAGTCTTAATGTATCAAACAATGCCATAATACTTCAACAATGTCTACTACTGGAAATCAAATACTGTCTTATACCACTAATCAACCCCCTCTACTTGGTCAACCCTCCACTGATCAACCAGATCAGACTAGTGTGCCTCATCTACCTAACCTCCCATAGACAATGAACAAGTGAAATATCAAAAAGGTAAAAATTTAATCATAATCCCAATTAGTATGGAATTTTATTTAGGATTAATTTTTTACTAATTATTTATTAAATTTTACTAAAAAAGAATTTTAAATATGAAAAAAATTAATTCTTATGCATATACCTTTCTTAGGTTCACTAACCTGCAAACTGTGTAGCATTACATGGTTATTCGTTAGACAAAGAATCCTTGCATCGAATCACGAGGAGACTTAAAATACAGTGACATTTTTGGTATTTTATGGCCTATATCACACATCAGTATCAACTGACACGATTTCCCAACCAAAACATAAATTTATCACTATACCTAACATCGAACTCTATCTTATCTCTCAACCATCATCTCTGATACTATTTTATCATGACCCACCTTTTCAAGATGGCGAAATGAAGGTTATATTTCATGAAATTAATTATTCAAGATGAATAATGAGAGATAATGAATCTGAGTCCCTCCTCTAGTAGGCCCTGGTGTGGAGACTAGAAACAATGTTATACAAATATCAAAAAATGGGAGGAAATAACCTTTTTATAGTAACTAAGATGAGGAGATGTGATGTATCAACCACATCACAAATCCAACACATATGTAAAAGCTAGGAAAAATCCATACCACATGCATGTTTTTTTATAAAAAAATATAACTTCTACAAATAAAACAAACTCGAAAGTTTGTACTAAAAGAACAGTGCAACAAAACAACATAGAAACTATCCCCACATCTAATCCAGTAAAGTCCTGCATAGTCTATGTTATCAACCTAGAAACCGAAAATCGGTTTAATAATGTAGGTTGAGCATACAATAATTCTTATTAAGAAAACAACATTCTCTAATGAAAAAATTAGAGAAGATTACTAATGATCTTACAAGAAAACAGGAGAACCAATAGCTCTTAATAAGGTATTATAATCATCCCCAACTCACCAAGGCATGCTTTCCATGTAAAGAATGACTTGTTAAAAAATATAATAAGCAAAATTATGTTTGGGTACATCGCAGCACTTCCAAATGGTTAACTGATCATAACCTAATGGTAAATGTAATGGAACTTTGACACACTTCCACAAGCACGACGTCAAAACCCACCTATGAAAAGTTGGTCCTCAAAACAAGTCCCACAACCCATGAAAACGAATCCCATCACAACCCGCCTGCAGGCACATGGGACACAAACATACCACATCACACTCATAGGAACTTGGGAAACAATAAAATATCATCCCAAAGACACTTGGGAAAACACACCTCGCTCGTAGACACAAGGGCCTCCCAAATGTACCACAACCTACCCAAAGAGTCTTGGCCTACAAATTCCTAGAATAGGTTGCTTGGAAGAGCCAATAACCTGCCATCCATCATCCCATCAGGATGATGGGGATCGACACCCTCCCCTATAACAATTGGAGTGTTTGGCACTTTGTTCTCCACAAGGTTGTGGTTTATATAGAAAACATACATGTAATTGAAAGTATATATATAGGTATCAAACACTCTTCCAAAACTATAGGTTTATTCCATCAAACAGACATCCCATAGTGTTTCCTTTACTGCTACCTCTAAATGAATTTTTCAACACCAAAAACAGTCAAATAGGAAGTTGATAAATGAATTTCTCATCATAATGAACCCCAAATCAAAAAAAATACCCTCAACCAACTCATTTAACCAATTATTATTTTTTATTAATAAATCATTTCTGCATTCCATCCCTACCCGAGAAACTACAAATCAAAACATGCAACATTCTGTTTAACATAAACCACAATGAAAGAAAATAACGATAGTAAAGAAACTCACTTCATATTTCCTCTCTATTACAAACCACTACCATCATCAATATTCAACGTCATTCTGGTGAATCCATCCTATCAAGCAGATAACCCCCAACACACTTACTAACATCGAAAAAGTTATCATCACATCCAAACCCGATAGCCCCACTATATAACAACACCAAAACCTTCACACCCATAAACATAAACATAGAAGAACCAGAACATGCTTCCCAACTGATCAAAGACTGCCTATGCATTCCACAATCAGTCAATCTCTCAATATGAGATTCCATTATATCACCTGAACCACCCCATGCATAGAAATAATCCACACTAAACAAGGAAAGGTGTAATCATATTTTGGAAACACTAGTTCTTTTATTCCACATTGTTAATTAAGGGGTTACCATGAAGCATGTTCGTTCATAAGGCCTCAATTTTATATAACTCTGTATAGGTGATTAAATAGATTTTTATATTTACCTTCATTTGATAGAAGACCATCGACAAGCATTCACAAGCCATCATAGGTTCCTAAAAAAGACCACTAAACAACCATGATTTGTAGTAGTCATATATTACATACAGATCAAAATATCAACAGATAACAAAGAAGAACACAAGTCACTTTTCCCCACCCCACATGTTGATCATTAAACTAATTTAATTATCATTACTAACATTGTATCATTTTATCTTCCCTAATAGGAAATTGATACACCAACCTCACAAGTTACACCAATTAAAGATAAATTAAGGGATCCATACCTTGAAGAACAGACCATCAATACCTCCTCCTTGTGCCCAAATAGGGGGTGCACATAGATTTAGGAAAATGAGATTCAAGGTTAAAACACATACATATGGATACTTAGATAAGAATGGTTCTGGGACGTTTGATATAAAGAGAAAAGTAATATATAAAGGGGATAAAGGATCTCATCTTTTGAAAGATTAAATCCTATATTAGATGAAGTAACATGTTCCAAATCCATTAAAGACAGATCACGATACAGACCAGATGTTTGGACTATCTAAAAGACTCCCGAGTATTAGTAATTTAAAAAATATATTTCATATAATTATAAATAGATTAAAAAAAATATAAATATGTGTTTAAGCTAATTTTATTTTAATTAAAATGTTAAATGGGTGAAACAAGAAATACTCAAAATTTGTACAACTATAGAATTGACTCACCGGTGGATAAACCACTATTGGAAGACTTCCCATTAGGTGAGATTCCATTAAAAGACTCACTATTGAATTATTCAATGTTGGATGAATCAATTTTGGATGATACGCCTTTTGATGAGTCATCATAGAAAGTCACCACTGATGAACTATCATTATGACTCGTTGTTGGATGAATCATCATCACGAGTCATCACTGGATGATTCTCCACTATGAGTCATAGCTGGGGACATACCATTTCGACTCACCTATAAATGATTCATCATCATGTGTAACTACTTGATGATTCATCATTGTGAGTCACCTCTGATGACCTACCATTGAAACTCACCATTAGGAGATACTGGTGGATGACTCACTGTTGTGAGTAACTATTTTGAGTCATCGATGCAACTCATTATTGGTATGACCTACCGTCGCTACTGAATGGTAGATGACTCACTATTAGATGAGCTACGATTGGAAAGACTTCATTTTCATTAACTGTTGAAATGAGTCACTATTTCATCTAAGAATACATCTAACATTATATTTTCAAAATGTAATAGAACATGGATGTTTGTTCTATAATTAAATCTAAATAAACATTCTCATATAAATTTCCCAATGTTTATAGAAAATTTTTCAATTAATATTAAATTATTTTGATTTTATATTAAAAAAACACGATCTTAATTAATTCTTGGTTTTCATCCATATATATAATAAAATATATAATGTGCTCGGATAATTCTTCACTTCATGCAGTGTGATTCCAATTTATACTTGTACAACATTAAAATATGATGATTAATTTAATGGTCTATTCAATCAATCTCATATGGAATCAAAATATCATGTTGGGATGTTTAATACACTGAATAAATTGTCCTTTTAATTTAATTAATTGAAACATCAAAATAAGTATTCTTGAAAATTATCCATTTCTTCATATTTAATTATTAATGGAGCTAATTTGTACATAATGACCCTTATAATGTATTGTTCTCAATATCATGTTGTACTGAACTTTATTTTGTAAATAAAACTTATATTTCTTATGATAGAACACTAAAAAATTGGGTATTTCTATGAATATATCCTTACAATGTCCATAGTAAACCTTTTAATTTTTCTTTTTCTTTTACTAATAAACCATATAAAATTTGACCTTTATGATTTTTCATAAAGGAAATAACCTTATGAAGTGAACAATGTTAACCTTAAAAATATTATTTCTCATAATGTAATGAACTATTCGATGTTATATCCTAAACATTTTTGAGTTCCACTATTTAAAATTAAAAATTAGCTATGTCTCTAAAATCTAACTTATGGCGATATAAATTTACATTATGAATATATTTGGAAACATTAAAATGTTTTATGTTTTTAATTTTTCATGTTATCTAAATAGGTTTAACCTTACTATGTACTTAGGAAAATAATCATAAATTCTTGTGTTGTTATGTACATTATTTAATTCATATGAAAAAATATATTCAATAACAGATCTACCTCTTGTCAATTAATTTCCTTCCCTTTTTTATCACCTTGAATCCACTAATAATCATTATTTATAATTTCAAAGTCATCCAATTACATGATCATTGAATATTCACTCTTTTTCATATGAATAAATTAAAATTTACACCTTTTGATTTATATTTTCTCCAAATACATCATGCCCAAATATTCTTACTTCAATTACATCTTTTTGAGTATTTCTCCAATGAAAGATGATTCTTCTTCATTAATGAAATATAGTACATTATGCCACATTCATAAATAGTACTTATCTTTATTTCAATGAATTTAACCCCAAAATTAATGTAATTTAAATGTTTTCATCTCGAATAAATCCATATGTTATTTACTAGAAGTATCATTATCTTCCACTTCTCTTTATAATGGCAATATCTCTCTCATATATTTATAAATTTACAAATGCATATTCACAGATTCTTCTTATGATGTCACCCATACTTATTGATAATATAAATAATAATTTTAGGAGATTTTCATTTAATATATTCTTCTACAAAATCATTGTAACACTTTCTGATTAAATATATTTTATTTTATTTGAAATAAAATATTCTTGATTGATTAATTCATATGCAAAAGTGAATGACAAAGAATCAGATAAAAATATATAATTATTAAAAGATATAATTATAATTTTAATATAATAATAAAAATAACTATATTATGAGTGAGTTATATAAATAAAAATTTTGGTTATAAATAATATAACAACTTAGGTAAATTTCTATTTTCATTTTTAAATAAATATTAAGATACTTTTATCTAATTTTTTTTTACTAAAATTAAAATTTTATGCATATACTTTAAGAAACCAAATATAATATATATATAAAATAATATATATATATGTATAAAATATTAACACAAATTTTATTAGTAATGGAATGGAAATGAAAATTATAATAGTTATTATTTAAAAAAATTATTTTCCATGGAAATGTGTTTTCATTGTTTATTTATGTTATTATTTAAAAAGTAAATTCTATAATTTTATGATTTAAATTTCAAAAAAAGAAATTTATTTTTTGAACAAAAATAAAAATATTATATTTTAATAAATGTTTTCTATTTTTCTAGTAATATAATTTTTTAGAGAATAGTTAAAAGGTTTGATTTTATAAAAAATTGACTTTTATGACATCCCTAGGATATAATAAAAAAATAAAAATTCAAAAGAATATTTTTGCAATAAAAATATGATTTATAAGTTACAAATATATTGTTATATTTACAAATCTATATTGGTAATTTTAAATGTAGTGTAATATTTTTCCCAATTTTTTGTCAATACGTTATACATTTATTATTTTACAATTAATTTTCATCACCTTAGGAATATGAATATAATAAAATGGATTAAATATTTTATGTATATTTTTAGAATCATTTAATAATGATCATTTTATTTTTATGTGTAAATGAAAAACTACTTAGTTAACAACTTTTCAAGAAAATAATGGAAAAATTAATAAAAGGGTAAACCTAAGGATTAAATAAACTAATTTGTTAAAAATATGTATTTAATTGAAGTAATGACGTTTCTTATCAGCAAGGAAATATATCCAATCAACTATTTAAAAATATTTAGTCTACATGGAACATATTCTCAATTTATATTAATATGAAACATCTACAAATATATCATTCTCAAAACGTATAAATTGGGCATCCCACCACCCATTCAAGACCACTCCAAAAATTATATTTTATCATGAAACTCTATCATATTTTCCTCCACCAAAATTAAATTTAACATAATTAATCATCTATCCTCAATAATTTTCTCTATCAGGGAATCTTGAAGTTCTCTACCTATGTATCAACCTTTTTTAGAAATTTTTTTCTTCTCTTTTTTCATCATCAAATTTAAAATATATTTCCCCAATATTTTATGACTAAATAAAAATTTACAAAATACTAAATGTTAATATATTTTGGGAATATTTATTAAAAACATTAATCATTTTCTATTATGAAAAATAAAATCATAATTCTAGAATTTGTGTTAATTTCAACTTCTATGAAGAATAACATTTCATTTTTTGTCGACATCCATATTGTTTATTAAAATATATTCAGATATGAGTAAAACAAATATATAAACGATATAATTGTTATTATTTAATTATTATATTATGAAATAATAAACCATATTAATAACCATACTATTAAGTTAATAATTTTTTGTTTACTTTTCTGTTGGTCATCCCACAGAGATGAAAAATGCTATCAAAGAATATCATGGGTGATTATGAGAACATAATTAATAAAAATATATGATATAAAGTAATAAAATAACTACAGAATAAATTTTATAAATGGTTACATCAATGTAAAAATCATTATTTCAGCTACCAACGTCTATTTGATAGGAATCACCAGAAACCTCCTCATCCTCGATTTCATCTTTAAACATTTAAACCAACAACCTCATGGAATGAGGTTATAACATTATAAGTAATTTTTAATATTAAAATTAGTTATGATTTATGAATTTTGAAATATTTAATTTCTGAACAAATTAAGAACATTCTCATTAGTATTAAACACGTTCAAAATGGTCATGATTTCTCACACATCATATTGAAAACAGATAATAACCAACAAATATACATGTTGATAATTAATATAAATGAAATTTATAAAATGTTATATATATATTATTGAGGTTATTAAATTTGTTAAAAGGTTATATATTTTTTATTATACATGATATTCATACACATTAGTAGAATTAATGAATTAATGTAATGGTTTCATGGTTTAAATTTGGACTCTTTGTGACATGTTATATTTTGTGCACCTTTTTTATATCTATATAGTGTTACATTGATTTATTTATCATTATTTTATTTTAATATATTTTTACATAATTAATGGGAAAGAAATTGGAATATAGTTCTTTTATTCATTATTCATTTAATTAATGTGTTACCCAAGCTCAAAGGGTTTTACCAAGTGAATGTTTTATAGAGAAACCACATGGTTTATGAAGAAACATGGGAATCAAAAAGTTCTATGAAGGAAAGTCATCCTAACTTATTTAACATGTTAAAAAAATAGTGAGGGTTTAATTTATAGAATGTGGGGATAATGTAATAATCTATGATCTTATAAAAAATTTCTTTTCACTCTGGAATTAAACAGTCAAATTCATTATAAATGTATAATGAAATAAGTGTTATGGTAAGGAATTTGTACTGATATAATAGTTATTTGATCGTATAAGTAGTAATACGACTCTTATGAATAGTAAATCTGAAAATAGAATAGTAACCCCAACATTTAATGTATTCATAAAAAAATGTATCTTATATGTGAAAAATTACATATTTATATATTGGAATGACTGAATAAATGTTTTGAAAATTATTGAATATTTGTTGGTATTTTTTTTGAATAATAAATATTTGATTAAAATTTTATAAGAAATATAATTATTTAAAAGAAAATATAACTTCATAAAATTGTTTCATTAATTAAAATTTTATTGTCTCATGATTATATGATAATTTTCTGATACCTTAATGAATTTTTAAATTTGTTATAAAATGAGTTATATTTTTGAAAATGGTATTTTTTTAAAAAATTATTATTTTAATTAAAAATTAAATTTATCATATTAAGAAAATAATGTTCATAAATGGTGTTCATTTTGAACTCTAAACATAAAAAAATGGATAGGGTGAATATTTTAGATTTTTCCGAAATACATGATTTTTGTGAATAGTGAAATAAAATAATTTATGAAATATGATAAATACATAAATTATTTAGTCATATATTATGTTAAAATGAGGTAAGAACCATTGGTTCTAACTCACATGCACTAATTACTATATTGAGTCACATGAAAAATCATTATTTTTTTTCTTGAAAAATTATATTTAAATAATGATTAAAATAATGGAAAACACCTCCTCTCTAGATTTATAAATACTAACCTCACCCCTCATCTCCTCACACCACTCAATCTTTGATCCCTATCATAATTATTCTGAATCCTCTCCCTATGGATCCTCTCTACTTCTATGACCAACTAGTCTCATCAAATGACTGAAAGCAATGGCCTTAAGGAGGTTATCAGGGAAGAAAATTCAAGAGTATGTTTAGAAATGTTTAATGAAAGACAAACCCTTGGTATGGGAATTTGTAAACTAGTTTCAATTATTTTGGTTTAAATTATACTTCACTTATTTTTCAATATATGATTATTTGTAGAATTAATTTCAATTATATTATGTTTCATTATGTGGATTTAGAGTGAATATAAAGATTCATTTCATTTGATTTATTCTTGCTTAAATTGTATGGAATATGAAATGGGATATCATTTTAAAATCATTTTAAATGTATCTTTTATGAAATTCAAAAATAATGTTCTTTTTATATATAATGAAAAATTTCTTCTAATTTTGAGACATCTTATTACTATACGGTTTCCTTTATTTGTTTTATTATTATTTTTGATGAGTATGAATTCATTACTATGGGTAAAGTATTTATATATTATATATTATTTTTTTATGAAAAATGAAATTTTGAAATATGAATGCTTGTTCTGACGGGTTTAAATGAGTGATCATGTATTTTATTTGATTAAATTTTCTTTTAAAATATGGTTATTTTGGTTTGAACCCATTATACATCAAGATATGATGGGTTGAGCGCCATTAAAACTCAATATATGTTATGTTGAGCCCATTATAGCTCAAGATATAACAAGAGTGCCCCATTATACCCCCCATCACATTGGGTAATTTATATATCGAAGATAGGAAAAATGTTATTATAGTTTTAATGGATAATGTAAGTGTGACTTGATAAATATGTCCCAATGAAACTTTACGATGTTTCTATGTCGGATAGTGAGTTTTATTTTTGAAATGGTATTTAATGATTTTTATGTTATCCCATGATTAACTGTTTCTTATATACATACCTTTTTATGTTTTTTGATCTCCTCTCATGATTTAAAATGTTTTTACAGATTATTTGGATGGGTAAGAGAATGAAGGATGTGACGATTAATTTTATAAATATTTATCAATTAAAACATGTCTTGTTGGTAATGTTTTATATTTTTGGAAATGTGTATAATGTTTTAGTACTATCCTCTTTGTATGAATGTGTTACGTTATATATTAATAATGTACTAATATTATAAAAAAGTAAACCTAAAAAGATATTCAATGTGAAAGAATGTAATCTGTTAAATAAAATTCTAGATTATGTAGTTTTTTAAGGCAAGGTCCACTCATTCAAAGAATAAAAAAATATGGGGAAGAAATTTATATAGGTGGAAATCAAGTAAAATAAATTGAAAAAGTATATTTTTTCTATTTATAGAATAATGTTTTCGATATGTTTCTTTATATACAACACTAAACCATTACCATCGAATCCTAGTCTGAATCACTAAGAATAGTGACCTAACACATGGCTTAATGTGCCTTCAGGAATGCTTCCTCATATTCCAAAGGATATAGACTAGTAGTAGGGGTGTGGAGTTGTAATGTGGGGAGACTATCCCTTATATTTCATATTATTAATAAATATTATATTAAGAAAAATATTGGGCCCATCCATTATATCATAATATATAAGAAAATAGAAGAGATTTCAACGATCATAATCCCAAAATATGAGATATGGTACCACAATTCATTACATTGATGTGATTACATGGAATACAATAACACTTTATAATAATTTTAAGCTATTTTAAAGAACCTGATATATACATGATACCCATTTTAGATTTGGACTAGAAAATAAAATTATTTATATAACAAATTCTATTGAACTACATCTGTGAAAACTCATTCTGGTATATCTTCGTCAAAACCTAGGGAATGGAAAAAAAAATTTGCATCTAAAATTCCTATTAAGGGTTAATTATAGTGTAATATATCATGACTCAATAATTAATAATAATTATGGAATTTTATGTAGCTAAACACACATTCCATTTATTTAATAAGGTCGGAATGAAATGAATCCCTAGAATTTGTCATAGTGAAAATATCATGGCTAATAAAAGTAAAATAATTAATACAATAAATGAGTAATTATTTCACCCAATAATATATAGTTTCGTAGTAAATATATTTTTTAGAGATCTATCCTTAATATAATTTATGTTTGTGGGTAGAAACTAGTATGATTTTTCCAAAATAATTTTTCTGAGGAGACCTATAGATGAATTTAAGGGAAATATAATATAGGGTCCCGCCCATAACTTCTAGTCCAAGTTATTCCCCATATATAAATTAATTAATTTAATTAAATCTATAATACCTATCATCATATATCCATATTGGGTAAAAGTTACATATTTATCAATATTACCATTATTAGTGAAATAACATTCAATGTAAGCACCATATGTTAAAATGATGTAATATATAAGAAATAATCATATCTGTAACACAATAATATGGATAAATAAGAGATATATAATTTACAATTATTTATTATTTTAAAATTTTTTTATATTAAGATAATGTTTAGAATCACAAAAATAATGTATGAACTTAAAATAACATCTATCACATGTTAATTTTCAAATAAGATTCTATTGGATTAAATAACTGAAATTCAAATTTATAATAAAAATATTTAATTAAGTATTAATAATGTTACATATCAAAAGGTTATTATATACACCACATAAAATAGAATAGGTTCTGAAAAAGTAATAAGTCTAAATGAAATGTAAACATAGATTAAATTCCTTACGTTATGCTTTCTTTTGGTTTAATGCTCATTAGACTCATGTATGATTTCTTAAAGCATGGTTTACCAATTATTAAAACCATTTTAATACTTAAAATATCATATATGATCCTTTTATGACATATTATCACCAATTTGTTAATAATCATTCATTGTTTTTATTATTTTTTGTGTTAATATCCTTGTATATATACATATGTTTTGACTTATTATTTTTTCCCAGTCTTACTTTTATCATGATTTAATAATCTATTTAATGTAATAATTGATTTAAATAAAATTTATATTCATTATATATGTATTTATAGTATTACATAATGTTTAGTGATAAGAAATTAAATACATCGTTAGTAGAGATGGTAGGCCATTCCAATGCATGAGTAATGTTTACATTTTCTGATAATATTCAATGAAATAAGAGTAAATTATATATATATATATTACTATCATCATTTTGACATATATATCACAAATATTTGTGAAAACCATCCTTAATTTGTTCATTGTAATGCATGAACCAACCACGTTTCTTCATGAGGTGGTGGTATGTTGTTAACACGAGGGACGATATCATATTCCAACAAAATGAAAAGAATGAATGTATGTGTGATTTTACAATTAAATAATCATAGTAAAATCATAAATATCATATATAACCTATAAATCCATCAATATTCTCTACCATGAACGGTGGTAATTGAAAAAGGACATTATTTTGTGAAGTGGTGGTTGATTGTACATACGAATGATGAATTTATGACCAATTTTATGGAAGTGTGTGATGTTTTAGGTCATAATATTGACATTAAAACGTCTTAGCTTTTTAATATATTTCTTTTTATAATCATTCTAAAATAATAATTTATGTTGTTGGAGATAGAAATGTTTAAAAAACATCATTTAGAAAAACATTACTTATTCTTGAGGTATTCTCCAATGGTTTTCAACAAAAACATTGAAGGTTTTATTTATACACAGAATACAGTTTATTGGATTATAGAAAGTAGGTTGAAAATTTATTTTTGATGGGGTTAGTTATGAAAAATTAATTTAGATGTTTTATTATGGGGGAGGGTGACTACCATATTATAGTTGAGAAGAATTACCATTCCTTTTTATAATTTAACGTTTTCACCATTTGGATGTCTCCCTTACCTCATGTGGATCCAAAATTTCATAATAATGTACGATGGGTTTATGTGGTCAAGATAGACCAATACCTTAAAACTAATAATTCATTTTTTATAATGATCTTCCTTAACTTATAAGATTCTTATTTTACCATTTTCATTCTTTTTCATTATGTTAACAAGTTTTCTAAAGATTGATATTTAACATTTAAAACTAAATTAAATCGAGACTAGTTAGAAAATTTTGAACCAGTGAATCTAAATAGTAAATGTAATATATAAATTAAAAATAATATATGTGTTGGAAATTAATTTTAATAAAATTGCATGTAATGAGCAGAATTACTACTTTAACTGTAACAGAGAAAACTGAGTTATTTTGCAGTTTAATGGTAAATATTGTAAATATTTTATATATATTAGAAAATTAATGTATCGTATATGATATATATTAATACTTCAAAATAAAATTACACAATATAGTACTTTTAGTAATTTTTTATTAAATAATAATATATCATTTTTTATCAATTATAATTAATATCAATTTTAATATTATTCATTTAATATTAATTTAAAAATATAATAGAAATCATAGAGTTATAATATATTAAGTTAATTGATTATTAAAATGATATATTAATATATAAAAATAATTGAATACATTATTTATATAAATTTACATTTCTTTTAACACTTTTCATATGATTTAATTTATTTAATTGTTAACCAAATAATTCTTGCATTAGCATGTCTTAAGAATTTTACGAAATTAAATCAAAACAATTAATGTCAAATATAATTTTAAATAACTCAATTATATTTATAAATAATATTTATAATGAACCAATTTAGTTATTTTCGAAATCCAGAATCATTATTAATATTGAAATCAAGGAATGTGATTTTTTTGTTCTTTTCTATACGTATAAAATTATATACATTTATTTCACATAAATCTGTCAAAAATACATAAAAATATATCCTAAGGTCATGAGATTATAAATATGTCCATAAAATGGGTTCTTGAAAATTATTGTGTTATTTTTACACATTATATTCTATGTTTGACATCCAGGTAAACTAATTTTTTCCTTCGACACTGTAATTAGGTTTTATTAGTTTCACAAATTATTTTGATAAAAAATTAAAATTTTCCTTTTTAGATAAAATAAAATATTCTGAATCCATATATATAATCCAAGTTTTCAAATTCAATCCAAATAAGTGGATTTATTTTAAAAAATAATACCTCAACTGAGAGGAGAAAGAATGTCTTAAATGTGAAAATATTAAAAATAGTACCACACTTTAATATCTACATAACACATAAAAAATACTAATAAACCCTTGGTTAAATTAGTATATTTATAATTTTACTAATTTTAATTTAAACCCACTTTAAAATATAATTTATCTTTATAAATTATTTAGATGAAATATAAATTTTCAATTAAAATTCAATATTCATCACTATTCATCAAAAAATAAGACACCTGAACAAAATATCAAAAAATCCCTCAAAAATTAATTTGAAACTCCTATTTAAAAAATAATATCTATTTATTCAAATTAATGTTAAATAAATTTCAACATTTAGTTTTCAAAAATGTGCTCCCCAGAATAGAAGAAGTATTGCCCATAGAAAAATAATTTTTTTGGCATAAATATTGATTTTTCTTATAATATTCCTATCAAATGTAATGGATTAATATAAAATATTTAATGAATATATCATATATAAAAATATTAACAAAATTCATTAATTTTAATTAATTTATAAAATTATAATAATTTTTTTTGACTGTATACAATTTTTTTAATCGAACACCTCCTTTATAATCAATTGGATTTTATATTGATTTATATTTAATTGGTAACCAAATAATTCCTCTATATATTTAAATTATTTATTTAATAATATTCATAACATCTAATTTCATGACTACGATATAGTTTTCAATTTAAGTAATAATTATAATAATCATCGTTTAAATTATATCATGTAAGAAACACAAGAAATCTAAAAATGTTGTTGTGTATAATACAATATAACTCAGTATTGCATGGATTACAAAATATCCCATATATTTAAAATAATTAAAATATTATTTTTTTAAAAATTATTATGTTGTTATATTCGTCTCCACACTCCGTGTAGCATGTCATACCCGATTATAAACAAAATATTTTTATTTTAGAATAATATGTTGTTAAATTATACCAAAAATAAATAAATTGAATCCTCACAATTTAAACATTATCTAAGTATTAATGTGTTTGATATATTAAAATACGTTAATTGAAAATACAACATCATAATAGGATTTATAAAATAACTTCTATGTAATAGATAAAATAATTTATAATAGTCATATGGAATATAATATAACTAGTTTTCAATGTAAGTGAAAACTAATGGAAAGTAATGATATTTAACTCTATGAAAAGTGTAAATAAATATAGAATGTGGCTGATTTCATTGATCACAATAATGTACATGATCAATTGAAATATTGAGGCCTCTTCAATATAAATCTATAATGGTCTAAAAGAAAATTTAATTAAAAGGATATGAATGTAGTAATATACCATTTTTGTTTCTGTATCATTTTCCTAATATTGAGTAATTATTTTAAAATATATGAATATAAAGAAATATACATAGATGATATAATTTTATACCATAATAACTATTTCATCTTCTATTTTCGCATTTATCTATTTCGATGAAAATAATATTAGAAAAATGAATTTTTTTTATGTTCGAATCACAAAAAATTACACTTATGGATCATAGGATCCATAATAGAGAGAAAAGTATCTCCATCCTCCTATTACAATTTTTTTAAAACAATATTATTAATAAGATAATATCAAAACATAAAATGTAATACTATATTTTCATCAATTATATTTATTCAATGCATTTTTTATGTAAAAACAATGACATAATAAAAAGTACATTGCATAGCTTAGTGGTTAGCGTTATTCCCTTATCTAAATTTAGGTATTGTTTAAATCACTACCGCTTTGATAAAGATGATAGCTTGTACCCGAAATTATCGGTTTTAGTTTTTCTAAACAATATAAATATAATTCATAAAATCTTCAAAAACAATTTGATGGAAATCATTGAAATTTATTCATTAAATAAAATTTTCATTAGGGTTTTCAATATGAACTATTTTTTGATACTCTAATAATGTTATATGAATATATACCCTTAAACTGGTCAATAAAATTAAATTTATCTCTGTAAAATATAAATAAATTATTACTCAAATAACATTTTCAAATAAAACATAATCATTCCATATATTATAAAAAATTTCTTAAATGTTGTGAGTTTTCGACCACAGAAGACTTAAAAAGAGGTGATTAATAATTTTAAAGGATGATAATTATTAATCTCATTAATCAATAATGGTTTCCCAAAGTATTAATTTAATTAATGCATATTTTTTCATAAAATTTAAAATAATCAACAAATGTTTCATGATTAATATAACACAAATATAATTGGTAAAACTATTTCTAAAATTTAATACATGAATCCCAATAAATGAATAATTTATCCATTTTATCTCCACATTGGTCCTTGGACTAAAGTTTATCATTATTCATTAATTCTCATTATCTTATCAAATCAAATATAATGGTTTGTAAAAAAATTATATTCAATCATGGATTGATTTTGTCCTCACATGTACACATAAAACATATTAAATAAATGATAGTGATTTTTTATAATAATCATTGATTTAAATAATATAAAATTTATTTTCATGGTGGCGTGTCCATTAAACGACTCAAAAATAAATCCTAATGTGATAAGGGTATAATCTTCTTCATCCAATAATTTTTGGACTTGTTTTGGTTTTATTTTAAACCATATAATTTTGAATTATAATAAATTAATCTATATATGCTTATTTGTTGTAATAGAATTTTAAATGATAATATGTTATAAATTTTAACATATATGGTTCCAATTGTCCACAAATGGAAATTTAATGACACTTTATACCGTATAAAAATCATTTTGTAATTTTTAATGATTTTAACTAATTTGAAATAATTTAATAAATTATTATTTTTATGAAATATCAATAGTGCAAAATCAGACAATATTCTTTACATTGACATTAAATACAATCCAAAAAGAATGATAACTCCAAACCAAACCATTTAATACAGTACTAACATGTCTTAGTCACCTAAAAAATTCATGGGTCACATTAACTAATTCAACTACTATTTCTTTTAGTATATTTTAATATAATTTATTTGATATTTCCATTAATATATAAATTAATACATTATCATTCTATCAAAATTTAATTGAATTATTTAATTTATAAAATTATTAATTAATTACCATTATGTAGTTAACATTTTTGATTTATAAATACTATTTATATTCAACCATATAAAATATATAACCTCATATTCCAAATGAAACAGTTATTAAAATTTCAGTATGACATTTTCAACTATTCTTTACATAAAATATATATAATGTAATAATCTTTCAAAATTAGCTTAAAAAGGATCATAATATCGGCATACATTTTAATTGGGTCAAAACACACATATCAAATGAAATTGGGACTAGTGTTAGGGAAATTTTAATAATTATAATAATATTTTTAGCATTAATTACCAGATTTAACATCAACATTGTAAACAAAGTTCAACATTACTAATGTAACTATTCTCAAAAGAACAATGGTTTCTTATTAAAAATTAATATCATACTTATTTAAACCATGTATTTCCATTTTTGTAATTTTAACTCGAAGGAGTGGCTAAATTATGTTTAACATTAATGTGCCGAGACGACAAGTAAAAGAGATGTTTAAATGTTTAATAAGTTTTTATGTCTAATTTTAATTTAAGATATTTCCCATGACCTATATGGGATTATATTACATTAATTATATATGTTTACATTAATAATAAATTTATTGTATACATTTTTGTAAAATGAATAATTCAATTTTAAATACAATGTTATATTTTTCAATATTTTTCAAAAAAATTTAACCTTTCATTAAAATATCAAAAATTCACCCTACTATAATTTAATAATACTCATTCAAAAATTAATCCTATTTTAAAAAATAAAATTTATAAATTTCATAATGTGATTAATACTATTTACAATGTATTTTTAAATGGCTAGTATGATAGATCATTGTGCGATCGAACTTGGTTTTCTGTGCAGTGCAAGCTATAAAATTTATTGAAATAAAACCCTTACAGGAAATAATGGGGTGTTTCAAGCATAGTTAAATCACTAAATTAATTTTATAAGATATTTATAGGGACTCGTGTATGGTTAAGTGAAAAGATAATGAATAAAATATGATACAATTTCCTATATGTATTGAATGTTGGATGGATCTACATGAGCCTTTCTTGAAGGGAATTTGAAATTTATATAAGTGATAAATTAATGTCTGTTAATCCCAAAATTTCATTTTTAAGGATAATATGAAAAAATTGATTCTTTATTTATATGGTGTCTATGTATTATTCATAGATGTTCTTATTTCGAATGGTGTGTACGGAAAATAAGAATCAATGAGTTCCAAAACATAAAGAAAATTGAAGATCATCTGTAATTAATAATATTGATATGGGAAATGATATATAAATTGTGAAAGTGATAGTCTTTCTCTAATGTAGATTTTTTATTTTTTTCACCACGTCATATATTGAAAGTTAAATTATAAATAAAATATTTAGTGGTATAAAAATTTCTATCAAATCATATGAATATTCATTAATGTTTATATGAATTTACATCTTACATATCAAGATGTTGTTACCTTAATTCTATGTTTTTATTAAGAAAATATTGGATCTATTTAAAAGGGTTAATATCTATTTTTTCATTGATAAAACTCACAAGATTTCTAAAAGCACCCATTATAATCTATTAATGTAGAAAATTAAATTATAGTTGAAAAGGTATATATAATATTTGCCTATATATATCCTATAATGAGATTCTTAGTATCTAAAATATTATTCTTGATAACTAATTAGAAATTAATAATTGGATATTATATTTCTTGTGGATGGACAAGACTGATCTCTACAGAAACAATGTAACAATCTAGGTACTTATAAAACAATTATTCATCATTTTGAAATTAAATAGTCAAATTATTTATAAATTTATAATAAAATGGTAACATGACCTTGTGAATAGTAATACAACCATTATTAATATTAAATAATCCAATATAATAGTAACCACACCTATAAAAGTATAAATAAAATTTTTCTATCTTAAATATGAAAATTTTATATATTCATAGAATGGAATGAGTAAATAGATGTTTTTGAAAAAATTGAGTAAATGTTGGAATTTTATGTGAAGAATAAATATATATTTACAATATTATAATTAATAATGTTATATAAAAGAAAAAAATATTTTTATAAAATATATTCATGAATTAAAATTTTATTATCTTATGTTTGTAAGATAAAATTATGAGTCCATAATTATTTTTTCATAGTGTAAAAGATTTTTTATAGTTTTAAAACAATTATTTTTAAAATAAATAATGATTATAGTTAAAAATTAAATTTATCATATATAGAAAATTATTTACATAAAAGGTGATCGATATTAAATTCTATATGTCTTAAAATAGTGAGTAAGATTTTTTGATATTTTTCTATGATAAAGGAATTTTTTTGAATAATTAAATATAATAATTATCATAATAAACTAAATACATGAATTATTGAGTCTTGATACTGTTCTGGTGAGGTAAGGACCCTTGGTTCGAGCTCAAATGCAATATATACTGTATTTAGTCACATGAAGAATCATTATTTCTTGTTTTGAGAAAAATAAAGAAATAATGATTAAAATAATAGAAAACCATTTCTCTCCTACACTATAAATTCCAACCCTCACCCCCTCTTTTTCTAACACCTCTATAGCATTAGAGCTTGTAAAAATTCTTCCCAATCCTTTTCCTAAGACTCTTCCACATTTCCACGACCTATCGGTAAAATCAAAAAGTAAAAAAATAGGGGCCTTGAAGTAGTTCTCAATGAAGAGAATTCAAGAGGTGGGTTGGTCATGTTTAATGTACGACAAACCCAAGGTAAGGGAATTCTCAACCTAATTTACCTTATTTTGGATAACCATAAAATTTATTTATTTTATCATAGTACGGTTATTTTTAAAATAAATTTTGATTAAATTATGTTGAATTATGTGGATTTTAATTAAAAATACATATTCCATTAAATTCATTAACTATTACTTCAATAGAATGGTATTCGTAAAGGAAATTCCTTCTAAAATTCATTAAAATGTCTATTTTATGAATTTCAAAACTATTTTTCTATTTATATATCTTTATTATTTAATTCTAATTTGATAATGGTTTCTTAATTAATTGTTTCATTTATATTTGTATTGTTATTTCGGTACAATATTATTCATTATTATGTGAATGAATTATATATATTAAAGGTTATTTTAAAAAAATGGATATTTTGATATATAAATGTGTTTTAATAAAAGGTTTAAATGATTTATGGAGTGATTTAATTCATACCATATTTAGTAGATATATTTTATGTTGGTTTCGTCCCATTATAGCTCAATATATGGCGGGTGATCCCTATTATAGATCTCAGTTTCATTGGATACTTCATAGATGGATGTCGACCAAAAGGATAATAAATTTGAAAGGGTTAATGTATGAGTGGTATGGTTAATATGTCCCAATGAATATTCATGTTGTTTTTATTTTCGATTTTGAGTCTTTTTATGAAATGTTTTTAAGGGTTTTTATGTTATCACTTTATTAATGATTTCTTTATTTATATCCCTTACTAAAAATTTTTGGCTCATCCAAAGATGTTAAAATGTTTTTATAGGTTAGAAATATGTGTATGATAAATAATAAATTTATGTTGATTGTTATGAAGAGTTATCAAATAAATAATGTTTCATTTTTATATTTTTATATTCTGTGAAAATGTAGACTATCTTAGTAGAACCCTCATTTTATGTATGTGTTATGAAATGGTTGGATTATTTCATATTCTTCTATATCTCTTAACCCAAAAGTATCCACAATTTGAATGAAAGTCTGCTCATGACTAAAATTATAGATTATGAAATGTTTTATGTATTGGTCCTTATAGTTGGTATCAAATTATGGTTTAGATAACATTAGGGTTTATGATGATGTTAATAGAATAACATAATTTATTTTTCACTTTACGTATAATTTAAAATGATATTGAATTTAATGATTTCCCTTCTTCTTCGACAATGATATACCTATTTTTAATGGTTTTCCATAGATGAAACTGGGATGATGAAGTAGGAAGTCACCAAGAGGCTGATATCTGCCAGAATCTACAGCCTGAAATGGTGGGAAATGGAACAAATCAACTTGTGACCATAATGGCTCGGTTGACATAGGTGTAAATTTTTTCTACTATCGATGCTATAGAGGAACTAGATCTACCATGAATATAGTTGTCTATTGTGGTGTATTTTACGAGGAAACATTATATTTCATTCAGTGGGACTGTAGATCCAGTTATAGCTGCTTGGGGGATCAATGCTCTAGAAATGATATTTGATCCCATGGGATGTTCGGAATTCAAAAAGGAACCACGAGAAAATTATCATTTTGAATGTGAAACTGACTGATAGTGGTGTATGGTTATGAATACCAAAGAAAAATATTATCTTCTTTCATTGGAATGGGATTATTTTAAGGGTATTTTCTTGGAAAAATATTTTACTAAAACTCTTCAACTAAGAGGGGGAAAATAATTTGATGAGTTGATGAAGAATGATTATGATTTCATGGAAGTGTGTGAAGAGAATTTAATGAGACTAAACTGCTTTGTACAATATTTTACTCAGGACATTGATGGTATGTTTAATAAATTTTACTATGCTTTGAATGCATTTTTAATGAGATATTTGACTTCACAAAAGTTTAAAATCTATGGGAAAACTGTTCATTGTGCTGAAAAAGATGAGATGTTTTTTAATGACACATAGGCTCCTTGTGATGAAATGAATAAAAATTGGTTAGGTAGGAAGGCTTTGGAGAAGAATTAATCAATTAAATTTGGTTGTAATAAAATAAATTTCATTTATTGTGAAATGTAATGTAAAAATAATCTTGGGGAATTTATTGTAAATTATGGAAAATTCTATCGATGTATAAAGTATGGGAACAAGTATTGTGAGTGCAAGGAAAATGATCAGAAAAACAATGAGAGGTTTATGGTGAGATGATTTATCATTAAGGAATTGGGTTGTTTTTATAATATGTCTCAAAATCTAGTAACATATGTAATAAATTATCAATATATAAAGTAGAATGGTGTGGATAAATCCTTTTCATCCCCATCAGTAGATGTAGGTCAATCAAAATAAGTGTATCAAGTACTGTTTTGGGTTTTACCAAATTTGACAATATGTTGTTTCATTCAAGGTATACAAATTTCTTCATTTCGAAAACATTTTATACTAAATTGAAAAATCAACATCAATAAATTAATCACGAATTCATGGTAAAAACATATGGAGGAAATATATACACAAAAAATTATAATAATCTACCCTTCTTTTCCCATGGAAGGATTTTACTTTAATACCTTATCGTATTATCTCTAAGAGAGTTAGATGTTATGATGGGTGTGGACTGGATTTCTTTTAAACATTCTATGATTGATTATAGAGATATATGATTTTTTTTAAAATATGTTTCAGTTTGTGTACCAGAATGAACCCATGTCATTAATAAAATATCTGAAATGAAAAAATTGTTAAAATATTGAAATGAAAGATATCTTGTACATATTGTTGAAGAAAAGGAAGGGTTCAAATTAATGATGTGTTTGTGGTTAATGAGTATCATGATGTATTTCATGATTATTTTCATGGTATTGTTTTTGAATGATATGTTGAGATTACTATTTCCTTAGTTCATAGTGCTATGAAAAATTCAAGATTCCGTTATCTAATGAAATGAAAAAATTAGAGTTAATATATAAGTTTAATGAATTATAAGATGGATGATTTATCTGACCTAGAACTTCACCATGGACTACTCCTGGAATGATTGTTAAAAATACAGATGGTTCAATGATACTTTGCATTTATTATATACCTTAGAATACAATCTATGATATGAAATAGTATCCTTTTCATCATATCAATTATTTGTTTGATCAAATCTAGGGATCATGGTATTTTTTGAAGGTGAACCTATGGTCGAGGTACCATCAGTTTAATGAAAAATAAGAAGACATTCCAATGACTTCTTTTCATACAAGATACAGGCATTAGGAATGTTAAATTTGGCTATTTGGGTTTACTATTTCACCTATTTGTTTCATGGATCTTATGAATATAATATTATATGAGTTATTTGATATGATTTTTATGGGATTATTGATGACAAACGGGTATATTCTAAAATTAAATAGGTTTATGAAATACATATAATGGCTATTTTTTAGACCTTAAAAGAAAAGAATCACTGTAAAATTCATAAAGTCTGAATTTTGGTTTCTATAAATTTGTTTCCTAGGTCACATTGTTTCTAAAGACAACATAACTATATATCATGTTAAAACAATATTTTCATTAAAGTAAAGGACACAAAAATATAATTGAGATTCATATTATCAATGGTTTGGTAGGCTATTATAAGAGGTTTCTTGAAAACCACCCATGTTTACCCATCCAACTAACAAAAAATGTATTATTATCATTTGTATAAATGATGTGATGTTTATTTTTTTGGAATTGATAATAATATTAGTGAATATTCTATTTATGATACTACCTTCTAGAAATGGATAATACATCATCTATAATGATGCATTATTGAAAGGACATGTATGTGTACTAATGTAGAATGATCAGATTATTTGTTATGCTTCATTTAAGTAAAAACTCATGAGTTAAATGACCCTTAATAAGATTAGGAATTAGATGTTTTTTAGTATTAAAAAATTTGAGGCATCATTTTATTGAGTACAATTGGAAATATATTCTGAATATAAATGTCTGAATTATATATTAACATAAAAGGAAATGAACATGATACATTGAATATGGATGGAACTAATCAAGTAGAATGATTTCACAATTAATTACAATATTGGGAAAGAAAACAAAGTGGATGTTTCTTTTAATAAAAAATATAATGATATGTCATATATGTAATGTTTAGAACATGAAAGCTCAGATAATGTTTCGATATTTTTTATTTATTTATTTTTGTTATGGGAAATTTCTCTATTTTGTTTAAGGTGTTTGTTTAGTCATCTCTATCATACAAAATAAATCATAATAAAAAGAGACTTTGAATTGTATACAAAGGAATAATTGGTCCAAAAGGCAATGTTAATTGAGTTTAACTATGATAAATTTTATTTTTTGATGTTTTGGAAGAGAATATGATGTCCTTGTGATTATTATATGGAGAAATAAATATATGTGAATCTCATAGTTCTCCATTTTTAGTTTGTCCAAGATGGAAAAAATATGAATGGAGACCTTAAAGAGTGTTATTGTTTTGATTGAATGAAAATAGACACTGCTAATTTTACTATGAAAGTGTCATCTTTTTAATTGGATGAAGTATAGATACAATTAACAAGAGGATGATTTAGCATTTTCTAGTGTTTGAGTAGAAATGGGGATATATATCTAAGGACTTCAGTGTATAACAACAAAATACTTCATGAGGCAACAATGAATATTTGGTTACTTATGACTGATTGACTAAATGTACACATTTTCATCCTATTCTATGTACCATATCATTGGATCATCACTCTCAGTTGTACCTCAATGATATTGTTAGGGTACCTAGAGTTCCTCTCTCCATTGTATCTGATCATGATCCTAGGTTCACTTATAACTTATTGAAAAGCATTTAGAAGACTTTGTTAATAGAATTAAATTTCAGAATAGTCATTCATCCCCAATCTAATGGAATGTTCGAGTGATCAATTAAAACACTAGGGGATATGTTTTATGCTTGTTCCCTGGATTACAAAGTAAGTGGGTATCAAAATCCTCCTATAGTTTTTTTATATAGTAATAGTTTCCATTACAGTATACATATGGAACATTTTTATGAATTATATGGAAAGAAGTGTTGAACGTAAGAATTTTGGGATGACGTTGTGGAAATGAAGTTCATGGGTGAAAAATAACATGAGTAAGTACCTATGAAAGTGAAGAATATTCAGTGACACATGATGACATATCAGAGTAGGTAGAACATTTATATAGATAATAGTAGGAAGTAATTTTCTTTCAAGGTATGTGACTTTATTTTCTGTATGTTATATTGTTGGAAAAGAGTTATTCATTTGGGTAAAAATGTAAAGCTATGTCCAAAGATCAGTAGATCATTTAAAATACTAGTTACTTTTTGACTAGTTTCCTATGAAGAAGGTTTACCTCTTATTTTATTTCTAGTACACAAGGAAATTCTTGTTTTGATGTTGTGAATGTATATGCCCGATCCGTCTCATGTTTTGGTCCCAGAAGTAGTTCAGCTGGAAGAGATCCCTTCTTATGAAGAGAAAGATGTTCATAATTTTTATCATAGATAGAAAATATTTTATAATAAGTTTATTCATAATGTTACGGTTTTTTAGATAAAGCATATGGTTTAAGAAAAAAACCTGGGAATCTGAAAATGTTATGATTGAAAAGAGTCTTCACTTCTTTAGAAGTGAATAAAAATTGTGAGTGTGCAATTTCTAGATGGTGGGGATAATGTAATAACATAGGTACTTATAAATTAAGTTATTTTCATTTTGTAATTAAATAGTAAAATTATTTTTAAATTTATAATGAAGTAAGTTTTATTTTATTGAATCTATTAAGACAGAATAGTAACTTGACCATAAAAATAGTAATATGACCCTAATGAATAGTAAATCATCCAGTAGTATGATAACCCCACTTATAAAAGAATAAATAAAATTTATGAATCTTATATGTGAAATTATGTTATATTTATATCTTGGTATAAGTATATAAATGTTTTGAAAATGATAGATTAAGTATTGGTATTTTTTTGGAAAAATAGTTTTTAGTTACAATTTTATAATTAATATAATTATTTAAAATAAAAATTTATTTTCACACGATATATAAATTAATTAAGATTATGTTTTCTTATCATTATAAAGTACTTTTATGAGACCTTAATTTAAATTTCAATGTGTCATAAAAGTAGTTATATTTTAAAAACAATAATTTTTTGACTAAATTATAATTTTAATTAAAATTATTTTTTTCAAAATTAGAAAATTATTTTCAAAATGGGTGTTAATTTTTAAATATTAACATCAAAAAACTGTTATGTTGAATTTTTTATATTGTTCTAAAATATTTGAATTTTTTCTGAATAGTGAAATAATATAATTTATGAAATAATCAAAATAAATGAATTATTGAGTCACGAATGATGTTCTCCCGAGGTAATAACCCTTAGTTATAACTCAAGTGCACTAATTGAAATATTTATTCACATAAACTAGGATTATTTGTTGTATTCAGAAAAATAATAAAATAATTATAAAAATAATGAAATTTCCTCCTCTCATCCATTATAATACCACCCCTCACCCCTCTTCTACCCAATCCTCTGAAGATTTTAACCCTGTCTATATTCTACCAAATCCACATCCCAAAGATCTTCCCCAAATCCATATCTTCCTGGTCTCACTAAAAGAAAAAAACTGAGGTCCTTGTAGAAGTTCTCAAGGAAGAGAATTCAAGAGGAGCTTTGAACACGTATAATTTATTCCAAACAATAGGTTAGGGAATTCTATCCGAATTTCCTTTCTTTAGGTTAACCTTATACTTCATTGAATTTTTCATGCTATAATTCTTAGTAAAATTATGTCTGATTATATTTCATTATATTATGTGGATTTATGGTGAACGTACATGTTCAATTTATTTGATTAATTCCTACTTTAATGGTATGTTATTTTTAATGGTCTTTCCTTTTAAAATTCTTTTAAATATCTCTTTGACGAAATTCAAAAATATAGCTCTTTTTTCATGATTATTTTCTTCTGATTTAAGATGTATTATTACTATAAGATTCCAATATATATTTTTATAGTTACTTTTGATTAATATGATATCATTATTATGTGCACAAATTATTTATTTTAAAGGTGATTTTTTTGACGAAAATGGGTTATTTTGAAATATGAATATTTTTTTCTAAAGGGTTTAAAGGAGTGATCAATTTTTTTATTTCATGACATGTCCTATCATGTTTTTTTATGTTGGTTTTATCCCATTATAACTCATGATATTATTGACTGAGTCCCGGTATAGATCCGCATATGTTGGGTTGATCCCATTATAGATAAAGATATGACAGGTGAGCCCTATTATAGCTCTCCAATGAATTGGTTACTTTGGAGATGGAAGTCAAACTAAATGATATTTTATTTTTATGGCATTATATAAGTGTGATGTGATAATTATTTATTAAGGTGGCTTCATGATGTTTCTATGAAATATAATGTGTTTTTTTGTAATGGGTTCTAATGTTTTTTATATTATCACTTGATCAATGATTTCATTCTTTATATACATTACTGATATTGTTTTTCTCATTCCATGATTTGAAAATGTTTTCAGAGGATATAAGGACGTCTAAGAGAGAGAATGAATGAATAATTATTTTTATAAAGACATTATAATGAAATAATATTTTATTTTTTATGTTTAACATTTTGGAAAATGTATATATTTTTTAGTAGTGACCTCTGTATATGACTGTGTTTTGTTATCTGTTTAATATGTTATAATATTCTAAAACTCTAATCCTGAAATGATTATAAATGTGAAAGAATATAATTTCTTGAAGAGAATTCCAGATTATGATTTTTTTTACGGATGGGTCCTTGTAGACCAAGAATTAATAAATTTGGGGAATAAATTATTACAAGGAAAAAAATATTATATAAAAAAGTATATTTTTTATTTAGAGCATAATTTGTTCGATATTTTTATGCACATACTACACTGAACCATAACTGTAATTTCCAAGTTATAATAACTAAAAATAGTGACTGAACTGGTCACTCAATGTGCCTTCATGAATGTTTCCTCATATTCCAATTGATATTGACTAGTAACGAGGGTGTGGATTTTTAATGTGGGAGAATATCCCCAATATATTAGATTCATAACAAATAATAAAATAATAAAAATATTTTGAACATCCATTATATCATAATAAACTAGAGAATAAAAGAGTCTACACAGACCCTGACCATAAGATCCCATAGATGGTACCTTAATTTAGTAAATTGGCATGGGTATAAGGAATCATATACCAATTTCTAATAATATTTATCTTTTTTGAAGAACTATATAAAAACATGATACCCATATTTTATTTTTGTAGGGTCCTGAAAAATCCACAAAGGAGAACGATGATCCCCATTAACTCAACGGAGATTCTACTCAATTTCCCCTCAAAAGGGATGGGAAAATGGGAAAAATATTCAAGGATGGGGAAGGAGGAACATGTCCGCGGACTGGTCTAATGTTAACGACGCCAGGTCGATTCCATGAAGTGTCCGCCCTCCACAAAATGTTTTCGTTCGTGGAATAGAGGCGGAGATCTTCCGCGGGCGCGAAGCAGGGCAGGTGCCAATCCGGTGCACCGACATGAACCGCCCTAGCCGCGAGCCATGTCATCCTGCCTGAACCGCCTTCACTGTGATTTGCGAAATGGAGGTGTAACCCTCCATGGACGCGAAGAGCTCCCCTCGTTTGGTTTTCGGGGGGGGAGCGTTCAATACCCACCACGAATTACGGATTGACCAAATCAGCCATAAACTGGGTATTCGGTCATGGGCCTCCACAAAAGATGTTGCGTGACTGCAGATACATCTCCTTCCCCACTATATAAAAGGAGACCAAGGGGGGAAGGAAAGAGGATTTGGATTCTGAGAAAGAAGATGGAGAGGAGAACGGTCAGATTTGGGTGGGAGGATTTCAAAGGAAGGCATATGATTTCGAATGTTCCTGTTGGAAAACCAGAGTAGGTATGAACCAGGGAACGAACGAATAAGTAACCAAAATGCATAATAATTTGGTGAACCCTGAACACAAAATAACATAAAAAGAGAAGACTGTGAACCAGAGCCCCTCCATGGAAGCACTCCTAGCGGACCAGGGAGTTTATGCCTCTTTTTCGATTCACCTTACCGCGTATCACCCTCCTACGCGGGTGAAGACTCGACTGATGAACCCTCGACTGGCACCAACCTTGGACGCTGCTGCTCACGTGGAACCCTCCGCATACAAACCCTGTGTGTGGACTGAACCCGAAGCCACGAACCCTCCTTGTTCACAAATGGCCTCTGTCTGCAAACCGCCCTCGTTCGCGGGCGGCCACTCATTCCGCGGACCACCCTGGTTCGCGGGCGGCCTCTTAGTCCGTGAACCACCCTAGTACACAGATGGCCTCTCCCGCCGCATAGAACTTCCCTACTCTAAGGGAGCCACCTCCCATACCCTAGTATGGTCCGCCGAATCCTTCGGAGTTCCCATTCCACAAGCCACATAAGATCCTCCCGATCCGGCCTGATCCCCCGTGACTCCCTCATTGGCCTACCCATCGGCCCCGAGCTGAGGCCTCCACCAGAGCCACCATATTTGTGTGGTGTAACCCTTAGGCACACCAGCGCGCCATTTGAGTTCACATACCAATGGTTAACATGGGAAAAGAGGTTTCCTTGACCCTTGGGAGGATTCCTGAAGCATGTCTTGGTTCAAATTCCCATGGTAATGTGGGGTCTGAGCCCGAGAACCCCCTTCATGCCTCTACTCACCAGGATGGGGGCCTACACGCTTCGGTGGTTGGGAACTTCTCCCCTTCCCAGAGAGGGGGAGACATACCCATCAGAAGGCAGCCTTCCACGTGCACCTCTTTACTTCCCCAGGTACTTCCCTAGGGAACATGAGAGGTGACGGGCACATGAGCACCCCTTTCCCTCTCCCGCTGTGCTTTGTCACCATTGGCATCCATCCTAGAGTAAGCCCCAACATTATGGGTCGCCGTTATGCATAATCCCCACTCCAATTTTCACAGGCGCACATTTCGCGACGTGACCCTCTAGTCTCTGCTACCTCATGTTTCTCACACTAAGCATGACTCACGTGGGCTTAGAGTAAGCATCGACCACGACATCCTCTTATGGGCCTCCACAGGATGTAAGCCCCAATCCGTCACCACAGGATGCCTCAGAGTGTAAGTCCCAATCCAATGCGAGCTACGTGGACTTTGATCCCTGCCTCCTAGGAAGGGTACGTAGGAGGCCTCTAAGAGGTTCCATCCCGATCACCATCGGACCTCCGTGTCCACATTCATGTCCGTTCTCCGATTCTCCCCTTTCAAACTACGTGGAATTTGATCCCTTTCCCCTAGGCAGGGTACGTAGGAAGCCTCCATGAGGTTCAAGCCCAACAACCTGTCGATCCAACTATCTTAACATCGGTTCACCACATCACTCCTAGTGTTGCATCAATGAGTTCCGACTTCATGGGGTCATTAATCCAACGAGTGATGGTAAACCTCAGGGATAAATGATTTCGAGCCCCCGACATCCAGTTGACCACGGCCCACTAGGGTTAAATCCATGGATACTATGTTTGGATATTAACCAAATGTTCGTGAACATATGAATACGTCTTAAATCATTAAGAGAGTCCCGAAATAGGAAATAATTCCCCCCAATATGGTGCGATGAGACCGACTTCCCATCCTCTCGACCAATGTGTGTTCTTAAACATCGCTGGTCAGACCATCCGGCGAATTCCTTCGTTTGGAAAGCAGGTCCATCCATCATCAGAAACGGAGATTTTGGGAATTCCGAGACCAAAACCCGAAACGAAAAATGGTGAACCCGACGTGAATCTTTGACCAAGCATGAAGGATTTAACTTAGTCCAACCATGTGCCCCCTTTTACTCACAAGGAGGGACATACAAGGTCATTAATTATGCATGGGATCATAAGATGCTGCTTTGATGAGTTTTCTGGTTCAATTTTCTAAAATACATCACAGGTACTACCTTCAGAACTCCCTTCGATCTAATGGAGTCCCAAAAAAACTCACAAGCGCGTGCTTCCAACAACACAATGACCGGACGTCCTAATCTATGGAGGACCTCGTCACCCACCCAACATCTTCAACTCTCGGTCTCAGATGCGCTTATCCGAGAGTACCACGTGAACGGTACTCTTCCAACGGTGGAGGCGGCTGTGCACGCCCTCCAATCTACCAGAACATGTCAGTCGCCTTCCCATCAGTGGCTGCAAAGGCATATCCAGACAACCCCTATTGCTGTCTCCAACCATTTTGGGAGTCTATCCCTAGAACCAGACAATGCGTACCTCCCTTATCTTAGGGAGGCAGATGAGGTCGACATTGAGGACTTCATCCGCACCGAACGGGGGTTCCACTCCAAGGCCCCCGCCTACAGACGTCATCGTGGTCACGCCGCGACCCGACATCCTCACGGCGAGGAGGATGTATCCCCAATGATTCAAGCCCATGCCCCCTGAGCTCTGACCCTCAGACAGTCTGACGAGGGTGGAAGACGTACAATCAAGGACCGGTCACCACCCTCGTCCCTGAGGAGGAGAACCGCAACCCGGCCATGGAGACGTACCACGAACATGCACCTACACTTGTTCGCACCTCACGAGCCCACCATCCAGATATAGAGGCATCATACAAGCCAATGTGCATCCCCTCCGAGCTCCATCAAGACCATCTCTCACACAGGATGGCACATACCAGGTAGGAACCTCTCCCTACCCAGGGTCATGAAGCCCACCAACCTGACTTGGTGGTGATTGGGTGCCGGAAAAACCAGATCCTAGTAGTTTCTTCTGACACCCTCCATCCTGATATGGTGGCGACCAAAAAAGCCCGCCACCCATGTGTGGGGGAAAATCAAAGGCGGGCATGTCTCCACGCCAATAAAGGCCACCGACTCTATACAGTGGGAAACCAATATATGCAAGGCCATCTCCCTTTAGATGCAAGTAATGTCTGCCATCCTGATGTGGTGAAAAATTGAGAGATAAACCAGCATATCCTGGTACAGGGGAAGGTTAGTTCACCTACCCCGACAAAGGAGAATTGTTAGTACCCACTGACCACTGGAGGGAAGGAGCATGATAATCCTAATCTGATACAGGAATGGGACTTCATACTCATTCCATCCAAAGATGTCTCTCTACATATCCTAGCAATGATGGAGGATCAGGTATCGATCCCAGATCATATCTTGTAGACTTCCCATAATATAATTGCATCAGCGGAAACAACAAGGCCTCAGGCCCGTGAGCCCGTCTCCCCAATTGAGGCTACTCATCTGAGGGACGAGATAGCAACCTTAGAGCTGATCTGCATCCATTCTTCTACCCTGGAGGGTCTCCAGACATATTCCGCGACGCAAGGGCAACCAGATCAGGCAGCTTCACTTGTTCCAACTGGGGGACACCCATCCATCATGGTGGATGCTCCAGAGCAGGCATATATCCCTGCTAAAAGTCAAGATGTTCGTCGGCATATCCCGCCAGCATCACAGTACCCAATTAGACTGGAACCCAAAGGTGAAGTCTGTTGTCAACATCAGACGGTCCCCACTGCCCGCAAAAGAGCGCCCCGAACGCGCCAAAGGTAGCCAGAAGATTAAGAGGGGTCCCATGACTCCTCTCTACTAGCATCTGGGGTTCCCAATGCCACTAATATTACATCAAAGGCTCAGAATGTATCCCACCCATTACCATATTATGGGAGTGGCAGTAGAAGTTGTGAATGTCCTCCCTGCAATGTTGCTTCCAGTAGATCTAAAGGTCCTCCCCAGAGCACCTGTGGGGGCCTCCCCCATGGGCATATAACGATCGATCATGAGAGCTCCTCTTTTGATTCGTGTCATAGAAACCCTCCACGTGGCCAGAAGATAGAGCAAAAAGAAGGTCCTCCACTTGCTGTCTTCCACCCTGAAGGTCCTCCCCGGGGTATATGCTACAAACACTCTCCATGCAGTGGGACCATAGATTATGATAGTAGACCTCGCTATCATAGTCGCAACTATGTAGGCCCTCCCTGAAGTGACGTCTCGTCATGACAAGAAGGTCCTCCCCTTGTCGTAGCCTGCCCTGAAGGTCCTCCCCAGGGGTTATGCTACAACAGAACTCCACGTATCCAGGCATCAGATCATGATGGTAGTCCTCTCAACCCTAATAATGGAGGTCCTCCCCGAAGAGATGTCAATCAATGAGAAGGACCTCCCCTCATTGCAGTACATTCTGGGGGCCCTCCCCAGGATGTATCCCACAGATATTCTCCCTTCGGTAGTAGTAATGGTAGTCATCGCCATTACCACAGCTGTGATAGTAGTCCTTTCCACCACGGCTTCCATTGCGAAGGCCCTCCCCGCATTGGACCCAAGAAACAATAAGGTCCTCCCCTTGTCGTGGTGTGTCCTGAAGGTCCTCCCTAGGATGCACATCGAACGTCAAGACATAAATGTCATCCTCACCATAATGACAGTTGTTGAAAAGGTCCTCCCCGTAATGATGCGACGCAGCCATAAGGTCCTCCCCTTGCTGCGACACACCTTGGAGGTCCTCCATAGGGTGTGCACTGCAAAAGTCATCTATGAAGTGAAGCATCAAGCATTAATGGTATTCCTCACCATTACGGCCGCCATTTCAGAGGTCCTCCCCGCGATGACATATCATATCGAAAGGAAGGTCCTCCCCGTACCAATTCTAGCTCGGAAACCCCTCGTATGCCAAGGCACTCAAAGGATGAGATCAAGCATGTCAGATTCCCGGTTAGTTGTCGACGACATCCTTATGCAATCAGCAGACGGTCTAGGGTCGCGTTAATCCTCTGAACCACCTCGGAATCACCCACATAATGATTCAGCACCTACCGGTCCCACTGCCTTTGAACACATTGGCAGGGAGCGTCTTAGTTGGGCCAACTAGGTAGAGGATTCACTAGCGGAGGAATATGCCGATATGTTGCACCTAAGGAAACCACTGGCCGGGGATGATATACCAGTTATGTTTTGGACTACGGCCACCTCTCAGTTCGACATACCCAGAGAGTTATTAGAAGAATGCGTGCATGACATCCGCCATAGTATATGGAAAACCCTCCATCGACTGAAATCAAGCTTCTTTCCCTACGATGGGTATGGAGACCATGTAAAGACAAAAAAGACTTCTTGCATCACATCGACCGAGAAGCTCTTCCTTCCGCACGACAACAGCGTCCCAAGAGGCGTAAAGGAAACAAGGAGATAGCCTGCCTCTGTGTGCTGCACCAGCTGTGCCGCCTCATCGGCGACACTCCGATGGCAGTACACATCAGGGGATGGGGAGAACATGGATCTCTTAATTTCACTCTACTCCCTACCCAGAATAACCCATTCGGTGTGGTGTCTTGCAACGTCATCATGTCAAGAGAAAAATCGAGTGGTCTCCCTTTTCAGGAATGGAAACACACAGAACAGAGTCAGGCCTTGAGTAAGTCCCAGAGGCGTCAGGCCCGGCGGGAATGAGCCATTCATGAACTCCTAAATCAGGCAACCGAGAGCATAAAACAGGTCTGTCACCTAAGAGAGACAATCAACGATCTTTTCCTGCCTCCCCTAAAGGGATTGATCCACAGCTGAATTCAGAACCAAATCCAGTTCACCCCTGAATGGGGGCATGTGAGGTCAGGCAGGTAGCGATAGTCGTAGCCACTGCCAAAATCTAGGGTCAACCCTAGCCTGCAGGTCTAGGGGCATTATTAACAACAAATTTCCCCGTAAGACCAATAATATCGGGAAGAGACTCGATGTCCAAGGAATGGGGCCAACCACAGCCCTCGGGGATGCGGGCATTATTACCCCCTCAAAAACAACCTCCCCCATGAGAGTCAGTATTCTCTCGTCTAGGGAGGACGGTCAAAAGAGGAGGTTCTCATCCTATCCTATAATTTGAATCATCATACCCTCTGAGAGGAAGGCGCACCGTAAGGTCGCATCAAAGAACTCTCCGCGTCACCCTTCGTCAAGAAGTCTGAAGGTAATCCATGGACCCAAAAGGGAAGGCCAACAGAAGATACATAAGATCATATTCCTATTTAAAAGATGAAGTTCCCTTCACCCTGCGATATGCATTCATCAACATCATAGAGGCTAACCCCACGGGTGGCACCGAGGAAAATGATAATTCGAATGGATCAGGAGATGATAGTTCTAGTCAGGCCGTGACTCACAATGAACCACCAGGTGTGCACAACTAGAACTAGAGGGCCGCCATAAATATGGATGTCCTTCCATCCGACCCTTCTCTACGTACCCAGCGAGCTTCCAACAGGGATAAGAATAAAGGAATAGTTACCCTTAACCCGCCTCCTTCTCTCGACAAAGATGAGCCACTCATGCTAGAAGAGAGATTCGCTCGACATGAATAGGAGATGAAAGAATTTAGGCGACTTAACGTTGAGTTACTCCATAGGAACTCCCTTATTGAATGTGCATCCCAGGAGAATCCACATCATGCACTCTATGTATGTCCACCACAAAGACTAAGGTTTTCCCTAGAAAATGATACACGGTCAGGGCTCCCATCCAACGAGAAGCCCGGCCCCTCCAACTACCTAAACATAGATTTGGAGGAATACCAAGACTTCCCTCTACTCAGGAAGCAACCACAGCGAGTACGCCTGAACCATCTGAAGGTGCCACAAATGGAACATGCACCCCTGGTTCAGGCCAATCCAGATCCCAGGTAATGCCTCGGGCTATGTCTGCCCAGGACGGGGCCCAACAGGATGTAAACAAGGATATCACCAACACCATCGAGGTACTAACAGCTCGATTGGAAGCGATGGAAGATTGATGCACTCTGATACAGCCATATCGGAAACCCTACCTGGATTGGGTGAGCAACACACTGCCTCCACCCAATTTTGGGATCCCTGTATTCCCTATATTCAATGGATCAGACGATCCGGAACAGCATTTGATGCACTACGCATCCTACTGCGACTCTATGATGGGGACTCCAGAACATCAAGAAGTTGTGAAACTCAGATGCTTTGTATGGTCATTGCAAGGACCCTCCTTTGTATGGTACACGAGTCTGCCAACCCAGTCAATAAAGACATGGGAAGACCTTCGGCAGTAGTTCCTGTTCCACTTCAGCTCAACGTTTCCTAAAGCAACGGTCAATGATCTCATGAACTGTAAGTTGAGAGAGAATGAGAGGGTCTCATATTTTATCTCCTGATGGAATGGTCTGACCTATTTCTAAACAATCCATTTCTTCAAGATGAGATGATAGCCATATGAATCTATAATCTTCGAGATGACCTGCGAACACCGCTCATAACAGGGGAGTGCACAACTAGCTTCCGCCATCTCTCGGCCATTGCCCAGAGAATTGAGGACTCCCTGCAGCGGACTAATTCGAAGTCCTGAATAGCCTTGCAGGCTCCTACGAAAAGAGCCCCTGGATATGAAGCTTCCACTGTCATAACCAAGCCACCCCCTCTTCCCGCTCCACCACTCAGGCCTCCACCAAATCATCACGGGCCTCTTGCATATCAGCGGCCACATCCTCCTAAACTGGACGATCAACAAGGATCAAAGAAAAACCAGTTTGAGGAATGATGATAAAAAGTATACTCGTTCCAGGATGATCATGTCTTCGGCTACTTCATTTCCGCCATGAACTGCAACTTGCTCTGCCTTTCGGAGCCGACAAAACCTGAAGAGGTTGGCTGCGATGACAGACCAGATTACTTCCCCTACCATCGGATGTTGGGAGATAGTATCCGATAATGCTTCGTCATCAAAGACCTCCTGTAGAGGATAGTAGACTCTAGGAAGGTCGAGCTGGGACCACCCCCAGAACATGTGGCATGTATCTCTACAACTGAATCCCATAAAAAGGAGGGGTGGCAGAAAGTCACCAGCAAGCATGGGAAGAAATTTGACAACTGGATGACTATGAAGACTATCATCCTAGCCCAGGGCATACTCCGAGGTCAACTAAAGCAGCATGTGTTTCCTCCAATATCCCCTGAAGCTGAAGAGCCGACAATATCGACCACACAAACCTCCCTGATAAGGTAATCTAGTAGTAATCGAAGAAGGAGGAAACAATCATAAGAGGATCAGTCCGCGATGGGGCCAAAGTTAGTCCCAACCCTGGCAGATTATATGTCCTCGAATTTGGAACCACGGGCACTGACCCACCGAACGACACCATCAGGGAAACCGACCAGGATGACCTGTCAGAGGATGAGGAGCCAATCATTGGTTCTATTAACGTCATCCATCTTATGGAATCTTTCACTGATGAAGGGTTTGGTTACGAAACCGAGTTCCCAATATGAGGAGCCGAGAGGAGGAATCGCAAAGGTAGGGAATACCAGGGGAGGCGTAGTCGTGGGAAAAACCAACCCTATGGTCGGACCCCTGCCCAAACCATTAGTATCGTGGAATCCCATGGGAGAGCCCTTCAACGGACTCAGTAAGATAAAGAACATCCCTCCACATCCACAAGCAGCCTCCCTGGCCCCATTATTCTGTGATACCCGTCAGAGGAGGAACATGTGTCTGGCCACCTAGTGCGCACAAACAGACCGGCTGAGCCAAGTCCTCAAAATTCTGGAACCACATCGATATCCAACCCCGTGGCTGGTACCTCCTCATCAAATGATCCAGCTCCTAAAGCACCCGCTAAGACTCTCCCGCCAACAGAGAAGCGCCGGAAGCTGGAGAAGAAATACGATATCCTCAACCATATGACATCAGTACCAGCCAAGTTGTCAATCCTCGACTCCCTAAGTCTGTCAGCGGACCTCAGGGAGGCAGTTATAGAAGCTTTGATCAGCCCCTAGGAGTTTCAAGCAGAGGGAGTTACCGCCGAGATTTACCATATGGAGACTAACCTGGAAAAATGAAAAGCGGTGATTTCATTCACCGGAGAAGATAAATATGTCATCAAGAAAGGACACATCAGACTACTATATGTGTCTGGAACACTAAATGGTATTGAAATCCAGAAATTCTTCAGAGACAATGCCTCTAGAGTTATCCTCCTTCCCCTATGGACACTCCATAAGTTAGGCTAAATTGAGGATGACCTAATTCCCTTGTCCACAAGTCTTTTGGGTTAAAACATGTTTGAGTAGAAACCAATGGGAAAAAATAAGCTGAAGACCCATTTTGGGGACCAGGTAGCCAACAAGGAATTCCTCGTGGTCCGGCAGAGCACATCATTCAATGACCTACTTGGAAGGTCGTGTCTCCATAAGCACATGGTCGTTCCTTCATCCTACCACCAGTGTATCAAGTACTACATAAATGGAAAAAGTGGATCATTTCATGACGACAAGGCCCCTTTCGAGAACTTTGAGTCACATTACATTGATTCCGGGTTTCATGAGAAAAAGAAAAATAATCCTTTGGTCGTTGGTGTTGACTGTATCCCTGCTCAAAATGGCATGGAAATGGTTCACGATGACCCCCTTAGGAAGCTTGGTAGAGATTATGTCATTCCCATCAACCATGATGAGAGTAGGAGTTCAAGTACAAACATGCACCTAGATGTCCTCATGAATTCAGCCATGATGGCTGAGCACGAAAATGCAGTGACGTCCTCCAAACCTTGATTTGGGGATGAATACTCGAGTAAGGATGCCCATGAAACCTCACCTTCGGACTCCCATGAAACCATGTCAGGATCTCCCTCCTCATCAGATCAAGAAGAAGAGGACTTGGTAGAAGAAGAGGGGGAAGATATCATGGATTCACCTCCTGCATTTGAGGAGGGTATCTCCACCACGATGGATAAGCTCCAGGAAATAAACCTGGGTACCGAGGAAGATCCAAGGCCTACTCTTATTAGTACAGCCATGTCCCCCGAGGAGCACGAGGTATATAACTCTTTTATGAGGAAACATCGGGATTTTTTTTCCTGGAATTACATAGAAATGCCGAGACTCGATCTCGATGTGGTGACACATCACCTGGGTCTTCCAGAAGACCACCAGGGATATAAACAAGCCGCTAGAAGGACGCATCCCTCACATGCTGCCAATACAGAGGTTGTAGTAGATAAGGTCATTAAAGAAGGCTTCATTCTGGAGGTCTAGTACCCCATTTGGTTGGCCAAAATCGTCCTTGTCAATAAAAAGAATATACAAATCCGCGTCTTCATTTACATCATAGATCTCAATCAGTATTGTCTGAAAGATGATTTCCCCATCCTGATCACCAAATTATTAATCAATGCGACAGACGGGTACGAGGCTCTATCCTTCATGGACGACTATTTTGGATATAATCAAATCATGATGGCCCACGAAGATAAGGAAGCCACTTCATTTAGGGCCCCTCAAGGGTTATTCTGTTATAGGGTCATGCCCTTTACTATCATGAACACTGGTGCAACATATTAGTGTGCCATGCATCGGATATTTAAACCATTCCTGGGGAAATTCATTGAATGTTACGTGGATGACCTGGTGGTCAAGTCCAGACAGCGCTTGGATCACCTGTCATACCTTGAGAGTGTCTGCATAGCCTAAAGATAAACCCCTTGAAGTGCGCCTTTGGGGATTCCCCATGGAAACTCCTTGGCTTCGTCATATGCCATCGTGGCATCGAAGTCGACCCTGAGAAGACAAAGGCTATCCTTGGATTACCACCTCCCCAAAATCTCACCGAGTTGAGGGGAATCCAACGACAGCTAGCCTATATTATGCGGTTCATAGCCAACCTGGTTGGAAAATGTTTTCCCTTCACCAGATTAATGAAGAAGGGAGTCTCGTACCAATGGACGGATGACTTCCAAGAGGTGTTAGACAACTTGAAGAAGTACCTCTTAAGCCCAACGGTGCTCATTCCCCTGGTTGAAGGAATACCTCTAATCTTGAACATGAATAACTTAGAGTGATCACTGGGATCCTTCCTCGCAGAAAATAATTACACGGGCTGTGAAAACAGTCTCTATTACATCAGTCGAACCATGATTGATGCTGAGACTCGATACTCAATTATCAAGAAGAGTTCTTTGGCCTTGGTCTTCACGGTTCAAAAGTTGCAACATTATCTGCAGCAACATGTGGTCCATTTGATATCGTGGAGTAACCCGCTCAAGTACATCCTCAGCCGCCCGATGCTAACCGGACGCCTATCCTGATGGGCAGTCATCCTGAAATAGTTTGACATCCGGTTTGTACCTCAGAAATCCGTCAGGTGTCCGTCATTAGTAGTATTTCTGGAAAAGCACCCTTCGATAGGGACCACTGCACTAGACACCGAGCTACCTGATGAAGAAATCTTCCCGGTTCAGGAGGAGTTCCCGGCATAGGAAATGTACATTGACGGCGCATCCCGAAGCCCAACCGGGAAGAGGATGAAGGATCCCATATTCAACAAAGTGGGTTTGGGGATAATACTTGTGTCCCTTGAAAAGTAATTCTTTCCATATTAATTCATCATATTATAAGGATGTACTAACAATGTAGCAAAATATCATGCTCTCATTGTATGCCTGGTACTCTCACTCCAGGCACAAGTACGGCACCTTAAGGTAAAAGGTGACTCGGAGCTGGTCATCATGCAAGTCAATGGTGACTATGATATTAAAAATAAGGAATTGATCCACTTGTTTGACCATGTATGAGGGATAATGGTGGAATTATCCAAAGAACCAACATTAACCTATATTTCTTGGTCTCAGAACGCTCAGGCAAATGCACTAGCCAACACGGCCACAACCATAGCTGACCCAGGCCGGGATGAAACAGTTATCAGTATTCCTCACCGTAGAATGATATTTCCATTTTTTCAGGACAAGATGCAATAAATACATGAATTCAGCCATGTCCCTGATCCATATGCTCCTACCACCAGCTAGATGACCCCCATTCAAAACTACCTTCAACGAGGAGAACTTCCATCAGACAGGGATGAACGAGAGAAAACACGGAGAAGGGAAATCAAATTTGACCTATATGGCGGCGCGGGTCACCAATAGTTCCTCTAAAAACGAGGCCTTGATAGAGTTCTATTCATATGGATTAATGGAGAAGAAAATGCTACTATAATGAATGAAGTACATGACAGAGCGTGTGCATCACATCAACTTAGGACCAAGCTTTCCCATCAGGTTTGAAGGCTTGGGTACTACTGGCCCACAGTGGCACGAGATTGCGAGCGTTTTACCGTGAGATTCCACTCATTCTAGATTTGTGCCAACTTCATACAGGAACCCCCAAAGTTACTTCATCAATCCAAGTACTCTTGGCCTTTTACCGTTTGGGGAATGGACATCGTGGGACCATACCCTCCCGCTACGTCCAAACAACTGAAGTATATCCTCATGACAACAAAATTCTTTTCCAAATGGGAAGAAGCCATAACCCTCAAGGAATTCAGGGCTGAAGACCAATATCATAACCATATTTGGTGTCCCTCATACCATACTGACGGACAACGGCACCAACTTCTGCTCTGCTGAATTAGAGAAACTATACCAAGAGTATGGTATCAAGGCTAACCAATCATCCCACTACCATGAAGTGGCCAATGGATAAATTGAGGCTTTAAAAAAGACCCTATACAACATTCTCCATAAAATGGTGGACAAAGACAAGAAGTCATGGCCAGATAAGCTCCTCCATGCATTGTGGGTTTATCGAACCACAATCTGCACCGCTACTCGGGCCACCCTGTACTCATTGGTGTACGTAAAACAGGTGGTCCTGCCCATTGAAATACAACTTCCCTCACTCCATGTTGCCATCTGTGATAAATTATCCCATGATGAGAAGTCAGAAAAGCAGTTAGGTGAATTGGAACAACTAGACGAGAAGCGGTTGCACACTTTGCACCATCTGTAGGTATACCATAACCGGATCACACGAGCCTTAAATAAAAAGCTCTGTCTCCAGTCATTCTTGGATGGAGAAATCTTATTGGTCATCTATACCCCAATGATACCTGGAATGAAGCCTCCAAATATGGTGCCCAAATGGGAGGGACCATACGTTATACACAAGGTCTACTCCAATGGAGAATTTACCCTGATCTCCATGAATGGGAAGGTCACCACGACTCCTACCAATGAAAGATTCATAAAGAAGTATTTTGCAAAGAAACTGAGAGGGGATGACGTCCTCACTGCATGACGTTAAACTGCATGGAGTTTATCCGAGATGCATGATGTTAAACTACCAAGCACCCAAAGGTCCAAATTCTATGACCCCAAACTAAGGCATTACGTCTTTACCACATGACGTTAAACTGCATGGAGTTCATCCTTACCACTTGACATTAAGCGGCATAGAATCTAATAATACCCCTCATCCTCACCGCATGACGTTAAACTGCACGGATTTCAGAGAACTATGTATGGATTGATTCCTAACCTCGTTGGATACGTAGTGACGCTGAGATCTCCTATCTGGGCCCAGCCACTCCCAAATAAAAGTTAAAAATCCCTTATTCCCCCAGCGTATGGAGCATACCTTCACGGGAAATATCCCTCTTCCTCACCGCACGAAGTTAAACTACACAGACAATAAGTTTTAACAATTACCATATCCCCCCATGTACGGACCAGAACTGCACAAGGTGTACTTATTTTAGAGAACTACGTACAGCTTGATTCCTACCCTGGCAGGATACGTAGTGATGCCAGGGTTCCCCATCCTAGCCCAGCCTTCCCAAATGAAATAAAATAGATTTCAGACAATGTCCCCTTCCCCCGTGTAGGGACTGGCCCTGCACTGGGTGTACTTCTTCTCAAGAACTATGTGCGACTTGATTCCTGCCCTCGCAGGATAAGTAGTGACGCTAGGGTTCCCCGTCCTAACCCATCCCCCTAAATAAAAGTTAAAAATTCCCTTTTCCCCTATGGACGGATCAGTCTGGCATGAGGTGTACCTCTCGTCCTTACGGCATGATGTTAAACGGCATGGATAGTAATATTTAAAAATGATCTCTTTTCACCAGGTATGGGCTAGACCTGCATGGGGTGTATTTTTGCATCCTTTCCACACAAAATTAAACTACACAAACAAAAATGAAAAAAATTCCTCTTCCCCCATGTATAGACTAGACCTGCATGGGGTGTATACCTCGTCCTTACCACATGATGTTAAACTCCACAGACTTCGTCCTTACCAAATGACGTTAAACTACACTGACTTCATACATACCACATCACATTAAACTGCACGGACTTCATCCATACCACACGACTTAAAACTGCAGGGACTTCGTCCTTACCACATGACGTTAAACTGCACGGACTTCGTCCCTACTACATGACATTAAACTACTCGGACTTCGTCCTTACCACATGATGTTAAATGGCACAGACTTCATCCTTACCGCATGATGATAAACTGCACGAACATCATCCTTACCGCATGATGTTAAACTGCACGGACTTCGTTCTTACCGCATGACGTTAAACTGAATGGAATTTGTCCTTACCGCATGATGTTAAACTGCACTTACTTTATCGCGACCCACCCAATACACATGGAAATATGAGATGGAGACACTCCTTGAACATTTGGATGCATCCTCTCCATACATCAGACTCCACGACACAGATAATTATGGATCTTCATAACCACTCATGGCCATCGGAAGTGGAAAGTCATCGACCAGTGGAAACCTTTGCATGATTATGCATTCCATGCCCTCAGCGGTTCTGGATATTGATTTCCCCTGGCCCATCAACTAAAGGCACGATTTCCGCAGGCGACACTCTTCCTAGGTTCGTATGCTTACCGGCCTCAGATCACCCATACCATACCTCCTGACCAAGAAGTTTATGGCGAAGTGGTTTAAAAGTCTGTCCCCTCTTCACATCCAAGTGTTGCCAGGGTATCCCTACCTGGATAGCCTATGTTTCTGCCCATGGTTCACATGACGAACTGCATCTACGAACATCAATCCAGGACTAGGCTACTGTGACTCAACAGAAAATTGTAGTGAAGATGTTTCTTGTATGCTTGGACACCATTATCCCCACGTGCCGAACCTTGAACTGTGAGAAATCACATATTCTCATAATCATTCATGGCCATCGGAAGTGAAAATTTATCGACTCGAGGACACCTTTGTATGAGTATACATACCATACCCTCAGCGGCTCTGCATAATTATAGCCCTTGGCTCATCCATCAAAGGCAAGATTTCCTTGGGCGGTAATCTTTCTAGCTCCGTATGCTTACCGGCCATAGAACCCCCACACCATACCTCCAGATCCGGTAAAACTCAACGTTGCAGTTTACAACCTTCATCCCCCACCTTGTTCTAAGTATATCATAACATATTGAATCAGTTATCCTTCAAGTGACTACATAAATAGTCACCCAGTGGTCCGAGCTCTATGACCCCTAAACTAGGAGTACATCATCCTTACCACACGTCATTAAACTACATAGAGTAATGGTATACCCCCGAGTGCAAAATAAATCAGTGGAGGGAGCTCCCTATGCTTTAACAACAATTAGGGCCGAGTATGCCCGACATGTTCAGACATTTCCTTCCCCGATGACAGACTTTGTGGCCCGGACAAATGCGGATCTTCATAACCATTCATGTCCATCGGAAGTGGAAAGTCATCAACCCGGAGAAAACATTGCATGAATATACATACCATGCCCTCCGCGGCTCTGCATAATGGTATCCCCTAGCCCATCTACCAAAGGAATGATTTCCCCCGGCAATACTCTTCCAAGATCCGTATGCTTACCAGCCTCAGAGCCTCCATGACATATCTCCTGATCCAAGAAGACTTGAAACCATTATTTACACCCTCAACCCCCTCCACATATTGGACATGACAGTATACTCGGGCCCAGTTAAATTCTAATCAAGAGTGGCCTTTTTAACTATGTCCTCACCGCACGATGTTAAACTGCATGGTCAATCATCCTTGCTATGCGACGTTAAACTGCACAGCATTGGCAGAAGAAATAAAACATCCCCTCGTCCTCGCTGCAAGACATTAAATTGCACATAATTCTTTAATAATGCTCTTCATCTTTACCGCATGATGCTAAACTGAACGGTCAAACCTGTCACGAGTTTCGTAAGGAATAAAGGCATTTCTCTATCCTTCAGTGCACGAGTCAGACCAGCACAAGCCACCATCTCACACCCACATGAGAAGGGATTACTTCACCCATCCTCGGGAAGTTTAGTCTATATATTTCCCCCATATCTAGACACCCTATCATCATAAACCATACTCTATACTCCGAAAAGCCGAACTCTCATAATCCACCCCTGGCGGTCCCAAATATCAACTTCCCTAAAGATTCTTGGCTGTCGAGGGAATACAATCATCAACCTAATTACACCATTGCATGAATATGCATACCATGCCCTCAGCGTCTCTGCATTTTGATCACCCCTGGCCCGTCAACTAAAGGCATGACTTCATTAGGATATGCTTCTCTATGTACGCCTCTTGGCCTTTGAGCCCCCATGTCTATCCAGAGATTTGGTAACCCTCTGAGTTACAGTTTACTAGCCTCTTTCACAATCCTGCCTGAATATGGTGGAACGTCTCTGAAAAGATTACCAAGGACCAGGAGAAGTCGTTCCATTTTAAAATGATGTCCTAGCTACATGACATTAAACAGTGCCAAAATTCATCCATCCCTTACGCTAACTAAATGTGTAGGGAATTGGTCCCCTAATCATGCATTTGATTAGTACAGATGTTCCCAAAACCCTATCAGATGTCACTTTCCCCTTTTGAGCCACCCTTGGTGGTTTTCATAATTTTCCAAGCCACCCATGGTGGTTTCCATGAGTCGGACTTCCATGAAGTCCCTGAGCCATAAAAAATGGGCAGTCATTGACTTAAGGACACATTTGTACGACTATGCATACCATGCCCTCAGTGGCTCTTCATATTGATCGCCCATGGACTGTCTACCAAAGGCCAGATTTCTTTAGGCAATGCTCTTCCTACCTCTGTATGCCGACACGACTCCAATTCCTTGAGACGTGTCTTGCATGTCATTCAAATTTAAACAGGTCCCCCCCCATGTGCATCTGATGAGTATTGAGACATCTTTTAATCAGCTGAACCCCATTGGGGGCCTTGTCCCACCATATGTGGTCAAAGTTGTTCGACCTAAAACATCAGTAATGATAGTCTTGTCAGTGGGACTTTAAACCGCTCAAAAAAAGAGGCACAAAGCCTGTTAGGCCTAAAACACGAAAATGGTGACCTAAGAAAAAGTCAGGCCATACCTTTTGGGTTCACACTAAATGATCCCAGAAAAATTTAGGGTTTTAAAAGAAGAGACAAAAAAGTTTTTAGGGATTTTCTATAAATCCCTAGAAATAGTCAAACTATGCTCGCTGGACCCCATGGTCAGGCAAAAGTTAGATTTTGTTTTCCTGTGTTATGATTAATTCTAATTCAGTGAATTGTTATTTACACAACAATTGTTCTAAGTAACAATCAAATTTCACAGCAACAAGTGATTGACAGAGACTGTATTTTGTTCAAACCTAAAGGGAGGATGTCCAAAAGCCGGGTTCTCTCCATCACAAAAAATGGGGAGAGGGGTAAGTAAAATAGAGGGTATAAGAGTGGCTTTGATAGTCATAATGGAGCCTGACTCGCTCCCTCCACCATATCAGCAACAGTGCGGCGGAGGTCCTTGAAAGACCTTTCCAACACGGCCTTCTCCCTGGCTTCAACCTCAGCCACCGGGCGAGCATACTCAATTATTTTTTGGAGATCATTGATTCTGTTTCTGGTGGCTTCGAGACGACCAGTCACAACCCACAACTGATTCTTCAACATCGATGCATGTTCTTCACATTCATGCAACTCGAAGGATAGGACGACCGCCTGATCTCAAGAGGTCGCCTGTTGTGCTATCAGCTGACGGAGCTGTATTGTGGCTTCCTCAAGGGATCATGTCTCACAATGAGTAGAAACAATGTGATAATGTTTTCTTTAACTAGTGGAAGCTTCCTCACGAGCCATGACAACTTGGAAAGCAAGAGAATGGAACTGGCGATAGTCAAAGCCACCCGACCCCAATCCCAAGAAGATCTGTCGAAGTACTTTGGTCTTAGTTTCCATCATAGCTAGGGGAGTTTCAGCAACAATCTTGCGAATCTGAGGCCAGGCCCAGCTGCGCACTGCCCGGTGGTCAGCCATGATACAAGGATCATTGGTATCCTCGCCGGATAGCATGGGAACAAAATCTGGCATTGCAAGAAGCACAAGCATGTTCTCGCTAAAAGACGGTTTCGACGCTGGAAAGTCTGGAGCCTCTAACCCTATTTCATGATTGGGGATCAAGTTTCTAAGCCCGATATCAACTGGAAGTACTTTCGGTATTGCCTTGCTGGGACCTGAAACCACAAGGTCGTCCTCATCCACGTCCAAGAAGGATGAACCCATGTGAACTTCGGCCACCGCATGACTAGGAGAGGAAAATCCCCTGAGCCGATTTGATCGACGAGCCATCAGTCGATCCTCCCTTAGAGATGATGAGGAAGGTGTGGTGGACGCAACAACCATAGTACCTCCTAATTTGGTAACCTTCCCAACAGCCTTCCCTTTGATCCCATCAGGATAGTATTTTTCCCACTACTTTGCATACTCCATGGAAAGGTCGGTGGCCGCCCAATGACAGGTAGGGGAATGCTCGCATCAGATCCCTCCTGTGTCAGCATCAACCACCATTGACAAAGTATGGACGGGTGCAGTCCTCGAGCCTGAGGAGGGGGAAGGGAAAATTGGTCTTTCATGCACCCAAACTGGGGAGAAAAACAATACGGAGCATACAACATGCACAGAGAAACCCCGTCGATCCGCGCAGACAAAAATCCATCCCACAGAGAGATCATGTAAGAATGCTCATCCAGGCTCCCCCAGTGGGTGTAAACTAAGAAGACATAAGGGGTGGGGTAGGGAGTGAAAGAAAACTGGGAAAAGTCACTCAGAATCTCGAGGACTTCACCAGGGCTAAGGGATTTCAAGAGAACTCCAGCTATATTAAGCAGTGTAGGCCGAAAAGTAGGATGCGGGATGACTATGTTGTGACGATACTCATGACAATGATAATGATCCTCTACCCATCGATACAAAAATTGAAATGTCTCACTCAGACGGAAGGGTGAACCGCCCTTCTGCATGTAACCCAGCAGTCCATAAATATGAGCCAATGTGGGCACAACCAAATTCACCAGGCGGCCCTCTGCCAACTCAACTGCCATCATCATCGTGCAAGAACTGACGCCAGGATTAATATCCCGATATGGGAATAGCTACCCACTCAGGAACATAACAAACAAACCCTCCAGCAAGAGCATATGTGGCACACCGAGGCACACCTCGTATCCTAATGAAAGGTAGTTTCCCGCCTTCGGAACCGCCCAGTAGGAACCTGGGGAGGTTCGTGACTGTTGAGAAGGATGAGTCATGGGGCACTTGATCTTCAACACAGGACCATTGGTGTTCAGAAATAACCATTTCCATGTACTATAGGGAATAAGAGAGCAGGCACGCAAGGCCTAACCCAGTGATTGCTCTTCTATAACCAGCATATCTCTCACCAATAAAGTCACATGTTCGACGTCGTCCCATGCATCAGGGGTAGGAAAAAAGTCTTTATATATTTCACCAATACCCAGGAGGCTTCCAAATTGATGTATATACCCCAGACTAATGCCAACTTCACCAGGGGCGAGGTGGAAAGTATTACTACTTGAACACCAGCGAATGAGTAGGTCTGGTAAGACAAATGATGGTGGGTAAATAGAAAACTAGGAATCCCACACTGCGGAGTATAAATTGACCACTTTCGGTGGTTCGGGAGACTCTCGACAGTGATGATGGACCCAAAAGCCTAGGCCCAGTCATTTGAGAAGATCCTGCCACACCGAAGATCCCACCTAGGAATCCACCCCACATCATGATCTACTCGAGAAAGGTTGATAATAGAAGGCTAAACATAGAAGACAGCTTCCGGATAAGAGTATCGGGCATTCTGACACTTTGGGTCCAAACAGAGCCTCTCAAAATAAAGGCGTCTTTCTGGTCAAAGTCGGAAACCATCTCCCCCGATTGGGTATGGTTCACCTGAATAAACATGGGCGATGCTTCCAAGAAAGGAGAAGGAAGACCTCAGAAAGTGTGGGGAATTGGGACATCATCTTGAAGACCGAATCCATGGAGCAGAAGACGATTTGATAGTTGATAATCTAGGAGCTCAGGAGGGAGAAAGTATTTCAGGACACCATCGTCAGGAATGATGGACTGACTGGGGTCCTCTTGGATGTTCTCCTCTCTACGAATCATAGCTAAACGTCTCCCTGAACCAATTGTGAGTGGCTCTGTAGCGGGCCTCAGGGCAGAATCAGGGGGAACCAAATTTTCTCCCTGCATGATGAGATCCAACAAGTGGTTAGTACGGAATAAAATTTTTTGGACAAAAATACCAGGTATATGGTTGAGGATCATTTGAGGAGACATCATATGAAAAGTCTGCAAGGAGGCCTTGAAGGATGGGTCATGATGACAGCATCCCGCGAACCAGCCCTTCATGAATGTAGTCCGCGAAACCCTGGCCCAGGGAGCATTGTCCAGGAAACCTCAGAACAGGTTGCTCCACGGAATATCAATCCCAAGTTTAAGTGGTTATGTTTGGAAGACATAGAAACTTTTAAAGTTCAAGATATTTTAGTCTGCGGAGCATTGAAACTGCGGAGCACCAAAACCGCGAGGAGAGATCCTACGTATCTCGTTGTAACTTAATTTTTAATTAATTGAAAGAGTTATTTTTCGGTTGAGACATTGATCCACGGATGATGAACGGTGCGAATGATAAATGGTTCGCGGAAGTAGAAGCCGATTCGCGGACGATGCATTTCACGAAGGAACAAGAACACACACGAAAAAAGCTCTGGTTTCATGAAGATTCCTGTAGAAGAAAAATGAGAGGGCCCTCCTTATTTATAGGCATAGTCCCCTACCAGGTCCACCTCTCTACTGTGAACCACCTGAGTTTCAGGACCACATTGCATTGGAATAGCCTCTTCTTTATTCCGATCGGACCCCATTCTGATGGGGGGCATTTGTAGGGTCCTGATGAATCCGCAAAGGATAACTATGATCCTATTTAACTCAAGGGAGATTCTCCCCAATTTCCCCTAAAAAGGGATGGGAAATGGAGAAAATACTCAAGGATGGTGAAGGAGGAATCAGTCCGCGGACCGGTCTAATGTTAGCGACGCACGGTCGGTTCCGCAAAGCGTCTCCCCCTCCGCGGACCATTGTCGTTCGTGGAATAGAGGCAGAGATCCTCCGCGGGTGTGAAGCAGGGCGGGTGCCAATCCGGTTCACCAACATGAACTGCCCCAGCCACGAGCCGTGTCAGCCGACCCGAACCGCCTCTACTATCGTTCGCGAAATAGAGGCGGAACCCTCTGTGGCGGCGAAGTGCTCCCCTCATTCGGTTTATAGGGGGGAGAAGCACTCAATACCCACCATGAATTACGAATTGACCAAGTAAGTTGTAAACCGAGTATTCAGTCATGGTCCTCTGCAAAAGGTTTCGCGTGACCGCAAATATATCTCTTTCCCCACTCTATAAAAGGAGACTAAGGGGGGAAGGAAAGAGGATTCGGATTCAGAGAAAGGATACGGAGAGGAGATCAGTCAGATTCGGGTGGAAGGATTTCAAAGGAAGGATTAGGATTTCAAAAGTTACAGTTCGCAAACCAGAGCAGGTTTGAACCTGGGAATTAACTAATAAGGACCCGAAAATGCATAATAATTTGTGGAACAATGAACTTAAAATAACATAAAAAGAGAAGATCGTGAACCATAGCCCCTCCGTGGATGCACTCCCATTGGACCAGGGAGGTTATACCTCTTTTTCGATCCACTGCACCGCGTAGCACCCTATTATGTGGGTGAAGCCTCGACCGACGAACCCCCGGCCGACGCCAACCATGGCCGCCCCTGCTCGTGTGAAACCCTCTGCATACCAACCCTGTGCACAGGCCGAGATTGAAGCCATGAACCCTCCTAGTTCACGAATGACCTCTCAGTCTGCGGACCACCCTGGTTCGCCGGTGGCCTCTCATTCCATGGACCACCCTTGTTCGCGGGTGACCTCTCAGTCCGTGGACCACTCTGGTTCAAGGATTGACTCTCCAGCCACGTAGAACTTCCCTATGAAAAGGGCTCCACCACCCATAACCCTATATGGTCCACTGAATCCTTCGGAGTCCCCATTCCCCATGCCACATAAGATCCTCCCGATCTGGTCTGCTCCCCCATGACTCCCTCATTTTCCGACTCATCGGCCATGAGCTGAGGCCTCCACTATAGCCACCAGATCCGTGTGGTGTAACCCTCAGTTGCACCAGCGTTCCATTTGAGTTCACATTCCCTCTGTAAATAGAGGCAAAGGGGTTTCCCTGACCCTTGGGAAGATTCCCGAAGCATACCTGGGTTAACATTCCCACGGTAATGTGGGGTCTTAGCCTAAGAACCCCCTTTCTGCCTCTACTCTTCAGGATGGGGGGTTGGACGCTTCAGCGGTCAAGAACTTATCTCCTTCCCATAGAGGGGGTGGCATAACCATCAGAAGGCAGTTGTCCCCATGCACATCGGTACTTTCCCGGGTACTGGCTCATGGAATAGGATGGATGATGGGCATAGAAGCACCCCTTTCCCTCTCCCGCTGCGCTTTGTCACCGTGGGAGTCCATCTCAGAGTAAGCCCCAACATTATGGGCTTCCCTTTTGTGTAATCCCCACTCCAATTCTCACTGACTCACATTTCACGACGTGATCCTCTGGTCCCTGCTACCTCTTGTTTCTCACACCGAGCACGACTCACGTGAGCTTTGAGTAAGAATCAACCATGATATCTTCTTATGGGCCTCCTCAGAGTGTAAGCCCCAATCCATCAACGTGGGCTGTCTCAGAGTGTAAGTCCCAAGCTAATGCGAACTTCTAGGACTTTGATACTTACCTCCTAGGTAGGATGCATTTGAAACCTCCAAGAGGTTCAAGCCCGATCACCATCGGACCACTAGGTCCACATTCACATCGATTCTCCGACACTCCCCTTTCGAACTACGTGGACTTTGATCCCTGTCCTCTAGGCAGGGTACGTAGGAAGCCTCCTTGAGGTTCAATCCCAATAATCTGTCGATCTGACTATCTTCACATCGGTTCACCGCGTCACTCCTAGTCCCGTCTCAATGAGTTCCAACTTCACAGGGTCAATAATCCAACGAGGGATGGTAAACCTCAGCCCTAAATTATTCCGAACCACCCTGTGTCTATTTGACCATTTACCACTAGGGTTAAATCTGTGGATACAATGTTTGGGTATAAACCAATGATTCACGAACATATGAATACGTCTTAAATATATAAGAGAGTCCCGGAACAGGCAATGATTCTCCCCAAAAGGGTGTGATGAGCCCAACATGACATCTTCTCGAACAATGTGATTTCTTAAGCGTTTCTGGTCAGACCATCAGGCGAACGCCGGCCTTTGGAAAGCTGCTCCAGCCATCATCGGATACAGATCCGTTGGGCATTTTGAGACCGAAACATGAAACAATTTTTAATAGAGAATATAATACAATATATAACAAAATATAATAATCTACCTCCTTGAAAACTAATTCTATGACATATTCATCATAACTTGTGGAAAGGAAAAAAAATAAGGATTATTAAAAAATCTTATTCAGATTTAATTATAGGGGAATATATCATGAATAAACAATGAATGATCAATATGGAATGGTAAGTACCTAAACATACATGACATGTAATCAATAAAATGAGAATGATATGAATCCACAGAATTTGTCATAGTAAAAATATCATGGCTAAGGAAAACTTATTTATCAATGTAGGAAATGCTTAATTATTGGACTCTATGATCTATGTTGTCATATAAGATCTATTGTCAAGATATATCATTAAATGTATTTATGTTTTTGTCTAAAAACCAATCTGATTTTTCCAAAATTTTTTGTATTATGAGACCAAAATATTCCATGAGTGGAAATATTATACAGGGTCTCCCCTATAAATTCTAGTAAAAATTATTATATATATATATATATTAAATTATTTTATAAATTCAATATCTATAATCATAAAATAATAATATTGACTAAAAGATTCATATTTATCAATATTTCCACTATTAATCAAATAACATTCAAAGTGAACACCATATATTAAAATGATTTATGATTTAGAAATAATCATCTCAAAAACATAATAACTTGGATATTTAGGAGAAATGTAATTCCCAATGATTTATTATTGTAAAAACCTTATTGATTCAATATAAAGGTAACACTCTTAAATTAATGTGGGATTTTTCAATAACTTTTATCACTTGATAAGTTTCAAATCAAATTCCATTGGATGAATAATTCAACTTAAAACTCAATATTCAATGAATTATAAAGTATTTATAATATTACATATCAAAAGGTAAGTATATACACCACATAAAAGTGAATTGGTTCAAAACAATGAATATGTATACATAGAATGAAATCATAAGCGAAATGCCTTACCATAAACATTCTTTTGGATGAACGTTCTTTAGACTCCAGTATAATTGTATAAATCATGTTTTCTATAATAATTATACAATTTTATACTTAAATTATCATATATTATCCTTTTATAACAATTTATCACCTTTTTTATTCATCATTCATTATTTTCATTATTTTTGGTGTTTATTTCCATGTTTGGATGTATGATTGGACATGTTATTTTTTTATAATCATAATTTGTTCATGATTTAATAATATGTTGAATTTAATAAATTATTTAAATCCAATTCATATTAATTATATATGTATTTATATTAATATATTAAATTTGGTGATAGAAAATGTAATACACTGTTAGTGGAGATGGTAGGCCGTATCCACCCATAAATAATGTTTATATTTTTTTATAATATTTAAAGAAATAAAATAAAATAATATATATTTTAATGTAACTATTATAATTGTGACATATATCATCACATCTTTTTATTAATACCATCCTTAATTTGTTCATTGTAAACTACAGTAATGCCCATTACTTCACGAGGTGGTTGTCTTCCGTACACATGAGTGACAATATTTTATTCCTATAAAATGGAAAGAATTAATGTATGTGTGATATCATAATTAAATATGCACAATAAAATCATAAATATCTTATATATCATATATATAAACTATAATTCCATCACTATTCCCAACCACGAAGGATGGTAATGAATAAAAAATTATATTTGTCCGCAATGTGGCAGTCCCTTGTACATACTAATGATGATTTCATATACTATTTGATGGATGAGTTTGAAGATTTAGGTCATAAAATTATCATAAAAAATCCATTTATATTAATGGTACATAAGTGATTATATAATCAAGGAATAATTATAATTTAATGAGTTGCAAATGGAAATTAAATAAATATTCTTTGAGAAGAACATTACCACTTCTTCAGGTATCCACCTTATGTTTTCACATAAAAAAAATAAGGTTTTATTTTTATAGAAAATTCTATTTATCGGATGATGGAAGAGAGTTTTTAATGTGATTTTGGTATGGGTTTGTTGAGAGAAATAGATTTAGAGGATTGAATATAGGGGATAGTGATTACCCTTGTATAGTTGAGGAGGAGTGGTATTCTTGTAAATAATTAAATGTATTCACACTTTGGATGTCTCCCTTACCTCATGCAGATCTATTGTTGAATAATAATTTAGTGCGGGTTGATGTGGTCAAGACACCCAAGAAACTCAAAAAAATAATTGTTTTTATATTATTCTTCCTTAACTTATGTATTTATTCATTTTACCATTTTGGGGTTTTTTTCATTATGTTAACTTGTGGCTTAAAGAATTTAATTTATCATTAAATAGTAAATTACAGTGATACTAAGTAGAAAATTTATAACCAATGATTATAGATATTAAATTTAGTTTATAAATTAAAAATCCTATCCATGTTGAAAATTATATTTAACATAACCTCAAGTAATGCGCAAAAACACTACTTTTACCATAAATGAGATACCTGAGTTATTTTTCTATGTAATAGTAAATATATTAATTTTTTTAGATATATAATAGAATTAATTGATAATATTTTCTATTTATTAATATTTTAAAAATCACATTACTAAATATATCAAATTTACTTAATTTAAATCAATTAATAATATAACATTTTTTATCAAATATAATTAATATCAATTTGAACATTATTCAATTAATATTAATATAAAATTATCATGTAAAAAATTAAATTATAGAATATTATATAAATATATTTTAAAAGTGATATATTAACCTAAAAAATTAATTCCATATAATTATTAGATTAATTTACATTACTTTTAATGTTTTTAGTATCGTATAGATTATTTTATTGTTAACCAAATAATTTATACATTGTCATTTCGTATGTATTTAAAGAAATTATTTCATAGAAAAAAATTAAATAATTTAAAATTAAATATTACTAAATTGAATTTTAAAATAATATATATAAGGTAAACATTGTACTTTTTCCCAATCCCAATGATTTATTGATATTAAAATTAAGGAAGACATAATTTTTATTTTTTCTATACATAGCATATGTTATGGGACTATTTCATGTACATGGCTCCAAAAAAAATTAATACTAAAGTTATAAGATACTAAATATGGCCATAAAATTGGGGCTCGAAAATTCCTAGGTTATTTTAAAACCTTATATTCAATGTGTGACATCGAGTTAAACCATTGTTTACCTTCATAAATATAAATAATTTTAATATATTGTTATAATAATTTTAATAAAAAAATAATTTGACATTTTTAGATATTATAAATTATTTTAATCTAAATAATTAAACCATTTTTTAAATTCTATCGACATAGTTGGGAAAAATTAATTTAAAATCAATCCCATCAATGAGAGGAGAATGTGAGTTTTTAAGGTGAAAATGATTAAACATATAATTTTTATTATATATAAATTAAACATAAAAAAATTACTATGATATAAGGTGGATAAATAGATTTATAATTTCACTAGTTCTAATTAGTTTTTTTAAATATAATTTATCATTATAAATTATTTAGATGAAATGTATATTTTCAATTAACATTTAATATTTTCACTGTTCATAAAATACGAGACACCCCATTAAAATACCAAAAACAAACCCTATGATAATTTTTAATCTCATATTTAAAAAAAATTCTTTTAGAATAAAATTTAAATATATTTCAAAATTTAGTTTTCCAACATGTTCTTCATTAAAAGAAAATAATATTGGCTTTATAAAAACACATATTTCTACGCATAAAAATGGATTCGTTCATATCATATTCATATAAAATTTAATGGATTAATGTAAAAAAATCTATTGAATATATTATTTATAAAAATAATTAATGAAATTCACTAATAGTAATTAATTTAACATATTACAATAAAATTATTGATGGTGCATGCAAATTAATTTTTTATAAAAACATTTCCATTTAAATCAATTGGTTTTTAGTTTAATTTATAATTTATTGGTAACCAATGATTTCAACATTATATTTTAATAAATTAATTAATTATATTGATAACCTCTGATTTAATTACATGGATATAGTTTTCAATTTATATAATAATAATATTATTATTCATTATATTTATGGCATGGTTGAAACACATGTTATAGAAGAAATTTATTGTGTGGTAACACACACTAACATAAAATTGAATTAATTCAATTATATGTTAAATATATAATTTCTCTAAAATATTAAAAAAATTATTAATTTTCATGTTTTTTATATTCCCATCTATTCTCGGTGTAGCGTGTCATACACGATACTGAATAAAATGGTATTCTTTTAGAATCTATCTGGTTACATTCTACCCACAATAAATAAATTGAATCATCACAATTTAAAATTCATACAGGTAATCATGTGATTGATATTTAAAAATAAATTAATTTAAAATCAACATCATAATATGTTTAATAAAATATCTTATACGTAAAATAAAAAGTTAAGTACAATAGTCACATTGAATAAAATATAACTAGGATTCGTTTTAAGAAATAATTTGTGGCTATTGGAGAAATGGACTTGGAGTAAAAGGGAAATTAATTATATACTATGATTGATGTCCTTTATCATAAGAAATTGGGTGATTATAGGAATTATAAGGTCATGAACACTATAAATCTATATTGATCTAAATGACTATTTGATTCAATGCATATGATTGTAATAGAATACCATTTTGGTTTTGATATCCTTTTCCCAATATTGAGTAATTACTTAACTGTATTAAACTATAATTAAGTATAATTATTTTATTTATTTATATATCACAAGAAACATTTCTTCATTTTTATGTTCTTTGATTAATTTATATGAAATGAATATTTCAAAATAGAAAATTTTTAGGCCCAACAAACTAAAATTTACTTTTCATGGATCATAAAATCTTGAAAAGAGTGAAGATTTTTTCCATCTTTCTATAGATATTTTTAAAAACCAATATTGTTAGGAAATTAATCTCAAAACATGAAAATAAATTCTATAGGTTCATAATTTATATTTATCCATCAAATTTATTAGGTAAAAACAACGACATATTAAACAGTACAATCAATAGGGAAGTTCTTGACATTTTTCCCTTATTATATATTGGGTATTACATTAATACCTATAGCCTTGCTGCAGATGACGGGTTTCCCCCCATAATATCGGTTTTCCATTATCAAGGCAACATTAATATAATTCGTAAAATGTTGAAAAACAAATTTTATGGAAATAATTGAAATTTAATCATTAAATGACCTTTTATTTAGGGTTTTACATATTGACGATGTTTTTCAGACTCGTAAAATTTTATTTGGATATATACCCAAAAGAAATTAGATGCCTTTAAACATATTTCTATAAAAAATAAATTCATTATTGCACATAACAATTTCCCACTAAAACATAATCATTTCCAAAATTCTAAAAAATTTCCTAAATGTTTTGACTTTTCAACTATATATGACTTAAGAAGAATTGATTAAGAATTTTAATGGATGATTAATCATAAACTCATTAACCAATATTGTTTTACATAATAATTCAGTTAATGAATACATAATTTTTCCAAAAATTTAATATAATCCTCAGATGTTTCCTGATTCTTATTAAAAAAATTGGTATGAATATTTCCATAATTTAATACTTGAATCCCATTAAATACATAATTCATTAATTTTATTTAAAATTTGTTCTTCCATTTGTATAAGGTTTAACATTGATCTTTAATTTTTAATATCTATTCAAATTTATCACATTTTGTTTGTAAAAAATATATAGTATTATTAATAATCTCCCACGAGAGTGTCTAGCTTGGTGTGCAATATGGAACATTGTTGTGTACAACATTACATTTGAGTCAAGAACAAAAAAACCATACCAATATAATTCCCACAATGTATATATATTCTAGAACCATGTCAACTTTTTGTATCCACACAAGGATATATTTCATGGATAAATCAAAATACTCCCCCTTAAAAACGCATTAGATAGTTCTTCAGTACTTATCATCAAATTCAATCTTAGGGTTGTGTTTCCTAATATATTTTCTTATAAATTTATTTCCCATGGACTCTATTTAAAAATAATTTGATACCAAATATATAAACCCCAAACCAAGAATCCTAGATCTAATGCCTTACATAATAATTGTGTCATGATTACATGGAAACCAATATTGAAATGCCAAAAATGTTAGTTGTTTTGGAGAACCAATTACATACATGATACCCATTTAACATTGGGAATGAATAATAAAACATAATACATAAAAAAAATACTATATCCTTAATTTTTTTTCCAAAGAATCCTTATTCATATTTTATGTAACGGAAAAAAGGGTGGGACAAAATAAATAGTAATGGTTGCTTACAATAGAGGATATCACGAATAAATAATATGTAATCAATATGACAAGGTTAATTACAAATCATTCATTCCATTTATTTTATAAGATGAAAATGAAATTAATCCGCTGAATTTATATAGTGAAATTATCATGGATAATTGAAAATTAATTAAGAAATTATAAAACTCATAATTATTATATTTAATTATCTTATGAATAATGTTACCACTATTTCACTAATCTATCCTCCTGAAAGTTCAAGTCTCTAGGAAGAAACACGTATGATTTGAAAATCATTGTTTTCATCATTAGAGAAATTGATGAATCGAGGGGCTCTATTATACAAGGAAACACACATAAATTCATGTACAAATCAATAGTCCTATATCAAATTTTCAATTAAATTAAGATAATATTCTTTATCATCAAATATCAATATTCAGTAACTGATTTCTATTTATTTAAATATTTTGTGTTAATAAAAAAATATAGTGTAAAAACATATGTAAATATGGTTTCTAGGTTAGAGAATAATCATATAAATCAATTATTAATATTTATATTTCATAAATTTCTTTCCAATTTAATATTAGTACAATAAACTGATTATTTCAAATGAATGTCAACAATCAAAAATGAATGTGGGAATTCACAATATCTATTATGACTTGGTAATTTTCAAACCATATTCACATGGATGATTTAACTCAAATAGAAACTTAAAATATATTAAATAATGAATTATTCATGACATTACATTTCAAAAGGAAAGTATTTATTACACATAAATGAGAATTTTTGGAAAATAACAAATATGTCTGAATGAAATGTAAATTGAGAGGAAATTCTTTATCTTATGATTAATTTTAGTTGAGAGAACCATAAAAATTTTAAAAATTGTTTTAAGAAGGTTATTAACTAATAATATAACCATATTAAAAGTTATAATGTCAATTTATAACAGTTTATCAACTATTTTTCAATAAACATTCATTATTATAAATATTTTGGGTGTTAATTGCCATATTTTCATCTTTTTTAACTTGTTATTCTCTACAATTAATTCTATCATAATCCATCCATATCCAAAATTTACATCATGGTTAAAGTATCATATATATTCTAGATATATGAATTTAGAGTAATCCAAGAATTTTAGTAATAGGAAATGAAATACACCATTCACTTATATGGTATGTTGTACGTACATATGAAAGCTATTTCCATTTAGTATTCATGTTGATATAATGAAAAATAATTGATACATATATTATAAATTATGTATCAGATATATGGAATACATATTAAATATATTTTTTGAATCCATCCTTAATTTATTTCATGTTAAATGTGAACGAATCATATAACTTCATGTGTCGGTAGTCCACTATACACAAGAGAATTAAAATTTTTATTCCAAAAAAATAAAAAATAATGTTATTTGTGATATAATAATTACATAGGTTTAATATATTTCATATATAAAATATTTATCCATCAAAATTATCATCCTCAAATGAAGGTAATGGAAAAATGAATAATATCAATTATTGAGGCAAAAGTCCTCCAAACAGAGGAAAGAATATTTAATAACATATTTTGAGAGAAGTGTGTAAAGGGATAGGGGATAAATTTAAAAAAGACATCTAATTATTTGGAACATATTATTGTCTTTCAATTTTCATTACATAATAATAATTTAAAGAGGTGGAGAAGGGTAAAATGCTTTTATAAGAGCATTACCAATTCATTAGTTATCCTCCATAGGTTTTCACTACATACTTAAATAGTATATCTTATAAAAAAAATAATGCTTCTAGTATTAGGTTATGTAATTTGGGATGTTATTTTGGCAGGTTATAGTTGATCCAAATGGATTGAGAGGCCTGAATATGGGGGAGGGTTAGTGACCTTTTATAGATGAGGATGAGTTACAATCATATAAATAATCAAAATTATCCACTATTAGGTGGTATTATTAACCTCATGTGGCTCCAAAATTGAACACTAATTGAGGGGATGGATTATTTTTTCGATAAAAACATCTAAAACATAACAAATAAGTTCAATTTTACAATGTTTTTCCTTAACATCTATGTTTCCTTATTTTACCATTTTGAATTTTTCATTATGTTTACTAGTTTTCTAACCGAATAAATAAATCATTTAGGAATAGATTAGATAGATAAATTTTATAAAATATATTATATATAATTATAAATATGATATGAGAATTAAAATATAAAATGACACCTTTTTTGGAAATTAATTTTAACAGAACTACATGTAATTTTCCAAAATAATACATTAACCATATTCATGATAACTAAGTTTTTTATATACAATGTTAAATATCTTCGTTGTCGTAGAAATTTTTTCCACAATAGCACCATTTTTATATTTATTATTATTAACATCTAACTTGAAAAAATATAGTTTTTTTAGTAATTATAAATCATTTAATGAAATATCATTTTTATAAAATAGAATTAATGTCATTTTTGATATTATTAAATTAATTTTAATTTAAAATATCTATAAAATAATGGAATTATACTACATTAAGTTAATATATGTAATGGCCCGGACCACTTCGGTCTATTACGTTGTGCAATTGTGGTTCTAGAGGTGTTCTGGGAGGTCAAGGTGACTTGAGGTGCGTTTGGGTGGACTTTTAAGGTATGTTAAAGGGTTATGGCCTTCACACGGTTGGCACACGGTTTTCCTAAACCGTGGTGCCAAAACATGCATGGTTGGTGTTGGAGGTAGTGGCTAATGCATGGTTAGCGGATGTTCTGTCTAACAGTGAGGAATAACCGTGCGAGGATTGTTTGGCGAGGAAGAAGCTAACGCATGGTTAGCACAAGGTCTGTTAAACCGTGCGGACTAACTGTGCGGGGACGTAATGTTAGATCCTAAAATTGGGTATCTGAACTCTTTGGCCACAAAATTGTTCGTTTAAGCTGCTAAGCAGAAATAACTCGGGATTACCCTTCCTTGGAGGTAGAAGAACCTCTCCCAAGAGTTTTGGAGGTGATCCGGAGGCTTCTCTTCACGAATCGAAGCCGGTATCTCGAGGTTGGTGATCCTTTTTTGGTTTATTAGATCTACCTATATATACTCCTCCTCTTTTCTTGGGATCCTAGATATATTATTGTTATGTGTTGGTCTAACTATGTGGATGTCGATTATGATGAGATTTTGTCTTGGTTGTGTTAGGAGAATTGATATAGGGAGGATCATTAGTGAATTGGCCCGATCTTCTTAGGCATTCTTCGACCGTTGTGGTTTCCTTCAAAACCGTTGAGGTAGGGGATTCGTGGCCTCTCTAATTTTTTACGTGTAATCATAGAGTTATCATGATTTGGCCTTTGGATCATAATGGAATTGACCTAATTATATTCTTGAACCGGATTAAAAAAATTCATTTGATCACATGTTGTTGCATTGTGTCGTGATAACAGTTCACCTCTTAATTTTCTAGATAGTGTGATATATATATGCCTTGGTTGATAACATGTTTCACTTAATGAAATTGATAAATACATAAAGATGTAATTAATTGATAATTAAATGGATAAAGATAAAGAGGCATGTAAATGATTCTGGTTGTTTTTGTTGTCGATGTTGTTCCAACTTGGTGTTAATCATATTGGGGACAATGATGTGTTTAATTCAGTTGGATAGTAAACCTAAAATTTTTTGGTGCTTGTTGTTTGAAGGTAGGATGCCTTGTTAAAGGGCTAAGATCCCAAATTTATGTGATGATTTTTTTCTACTTCTTGTGTAGTGATGTGACCCTGGAAGGGTGTTGTGATCTGTGGGGGCATATAGGCCTTGTGGTTGTGGTAGTGGATGACACCTAGAGTGGAAAGATGCATCGGTTTATGCATGTGGGTGTCGGGGAGGACACCAGGGATGATGGAATGTGATGGATGTGGTTGTTGGATGCTTGTGTATTCTTTGGTTGTTTATCTGCTTTGATTTTCCCCACTGCTCAAGGTAGATGGTCTTGCTTACCCTTCATCCGAAAGGGGCAAAGACAAACGGGGTATGCCACATGCTTTCCTTGTTTAGCCTCTTCTGGGAGAATGGGTCTATGCACTTCCTATAGGCATCACAGACTCGACGGGTAGTACATCTACTCACCGTGTTGAGCCCCTTGTGTTTAGTCGCATAAGATTCTTTTCTAGAATTCCTGGGAACATGGGAAAGTAATTATGTAATGAATGATTTAATAATTGATGTTAGCCCATGGGGTTGGAGATGCTGGAATATAATGATGAGGTTTTAACTTTGAAGGCACATTTGACATTGGTTGTGATGTTTATGAATTTGATGTTTTTTTGTTCGTGGTTAATTGATGATTAAAGAATTAATTAACGTAAAGTGGAATTGATGAAAAAGGGGATGAAGTAATCTAATTATGTTCTTTAATTGGTTTTTCTCTTATAGGATACCTAGTCTTAGAAATAGCAGCCCGGAGTCCGAGAGGCGTTTTCTACAGTTGAAACTAATACTAGGTTATGCCCATAGTGTGGTTGTGAGTTATAATATATTCTGTACTTTTTGTGTTTCTATACACTACTGCACCCTGTCATTAATGGTAACCTACACCCCAGGTATTCTGAGCCTTGGGGGGTGTTTTCCCCATCATTCTGGTGGGAGGATGAATGGCTGACTACCCCCTTTGACCCCGCTCTCTTCTCTTTGTAGATACTAGTTCCATTAGGAAAAGTGGTTAGTTTTCCCCAAATATGTGTCTAGAGGGTTGTAATGGCTTCTGGTAATTCACACACATATATTCTGGATATAGTATCCTATGGACTACTATAGGTGTAACATGTATAGGCTGTGATGGATTGAGGATCTTTACTCGGTGTATGGGTTGTAAGGGACTGAAGTATAATACCCCGCGTATGATACACGTTATGTGAGATGTGGTGGATCCCGAAAGATACCAGATTACTTTTGGTTGTGATGATGGTGTGGTGCTTCACCCTGGTGTCTGCGGGAAATCCTTTGTGGGGAACGTGGTGCAGATTGTGGAGCTTAGCCTAGGTGTCTGCGGGCAAGCCTTTGGAGAGAGATGCACATGAAGTATGTCATTCGGGAAAGGTGGCAAACCAGAGGGGAAGTAGTAGCGGGGTACCCTTGATATTCTTTACTATATGATATATTCTTGTATGCATTACTTTGGGAGGGTATCCATGGTGAGTTTGGGAACCTAGTATACCTATTAAGCGACGAGTTAGTTTCACTTGTTGTTCATTGTGCTTTTGCAAGCTTTATTTACCTTTGCATGAGAGGATTTAGGGAGGATCCTACTGAGTATGCTATTATACTCACCCTAAGTATATATAAACTATTTTCAGGTCACTTGGAGCAGGTTGGAGATCAAGCTGGTTTCAAATACCTTGGGGTTGCAGGAGCTATTTGGGCTTGTGGTTGCAGCTTTTTTTACGTTGTTTTGGGTACCTACATTTTTTCCTTTTAGTTGTAGTAATTTTGGATGGAATTTCATATATGGTCTTGGGGTTCTTTTATATTTCAGTTCTGAGTTGGATTTGGTTGGTGTCTATCTTATCTCTCTCTTCTACATTTGTTATCCTAGTGGGTAATGCCTCCCATTTGTGTGTTTATTCTACCGTCACTAGTAGTCACCAACCCGGGGCCTACTGGAGGCAGGACACGGGGGTCATTATCTCCGTTTTCACATTGTTGGCCCAGGAGGGGTACACTTTGTGGGGAGGTGGTCATGACAGAGTGGTATCAGAGGTCTGGTTGAGGGATAGGATGGAGTTTGGAGTTAGGCACATGTGAGGTATCATGGGTTGGTAGGGAAACAGTGTCATTCATGTTTAACAAGTGATGTAAACACTGGAGACCAGATAAGACATAGGCGTTTAGGGCCCCCTATGATCTTATGTACGGACCTTTAAGTTTACACTGGCTACTAAACAAGTTGATACTAGTTTTAGGGAAGAGACCTAGGAAAGGATCATGCATCATTTTTCTTTATGCCTATGTTTGAATGGGTAGACCTTGGGATTGGTTAACCTAAAATGATTAAAAAATAAAACCATTAATTAATAAATGTTGAGTCTTCCATATTCTATGATTAGGAACTATAAGTGTTTGTTATATTGTAGGTATGGATACAGGTCGATGTCCTTGTCAGGTTTGCGTAGAATATGTCCAGCAGGCTGTTTCAGAAGGTCACCGCAGGGTAGAGGTTGATGACGACGAAACATAGAGAAAGACACTCTGAGAGTTTCAGTGCCAGATTCTGTAGATGTACGAGGGATCCTTTTTAGATTCAGTCATGAAAGACTGGTTGGAGGAGGACAAGATAGACTTTAGTTCGATCCGTGCTAGGAAGGATCACTGGGTGTGCTTAATTGGTACGATGCAGTGTGGAGAAGCAAGGTAGTGGTGGTTCTTGTTCCTTGGGGATCATGAGGAATCAGCGATCTCATGGGAGGAGTACCAAGACAAGTTCAGAGTCGAGTTCCTTTCCTCGACTGTAAAGGCATCCAAACTCCAGGAGCTTCTTACCCTTTGACAGGGGATCTCCACTGTTTGAGAGTTTGGAATCCATTTCCGGAACATTTTACAGTATGCTTCAGACCAGTGACCACATGAGGAGGTTATGGTGAGGTATTTCGAGGAGGATTTGCATCCAGAGATCCGACACAAGGTCACCCCATTTATGTTTAAGAGCTATCTCAAGGTGATGGTGAGGGAAGAAGTTTTCGAGAAGACTTTGGCCAGGATCGGATCACCACGAGATGAGAATCATCATGATTCCTCACGAAGTAGAGCTGTGGTCCGGGGTTCTCGGGTTTTTGGGAAGAAGTGTTTCTGTTCAGACGGGGGTAGGTCCCAACCCTTCACATCTCGTTTCTCCAGAGGCAGCAACTCTCAGGCCTATTCCAAGGGATCATGCACTTGTTTTTCTTGTGGTGGTTGTGGCCATCAGTAGCTGGAGTGCCCGACATTTTAGAGTGTTCATCGTGCACTGGGTGCTACACTCCAGGTTCCCCCATTGAATCAGTTCCTGCCGAGGTAGCAACAGCCAGTTGTACCATCATTAGATCACCAGAGCGGATATTGGGCAGGCATAGGATAGCCCCATGATGTTCCCCATCCTCAGAGAGCAGAGTGTGGTCATGGTGGTGGTCGTCATCAGGGTCAGATAGGTCGTGGAGGAGGTCATGGTCAGCTTCATGCACAAGGGTTGCCAGCACCGGACGAGCGAGATGTCATTCGAGGTACCATTTTCTTTTTTTCTTCCTTGGTGGATGCCTTTTTTGATTTAGGAGCGACACACTCCTTCATATCACCTACCCTTGTCCATGATTTGGGACATGAGGTAGAGAGGCTTCTAGTTCCCTTGGCATTGACTATGCTAGTTGGAGGTGGAGCTGACTTGTTTGAAGTATGTAGATATTGTGAGTTAGTGATGGGGCAACACCACTCTTGGGGAGATTTCCAATGTTTACAAATACAACCTTATGATGTCATTTTAGCCATGGATTTGTTTTATTCAGTGTAGGCTATCGTCGATTTCTTTGGGAAGAAGGTCATTTTCCTTGGTGCAGATGGAGAGCATGTGGTGTTTGTTGGTGAGTGAGACCCTCGGATGGGTCATAGGCACATTTCATCATTATCATCCATGGCGGCTGAGAGGATGCTGAGTTCATAAGAGGTTAAATAGTTTTTGTTTCCTATGGTCATAAAGGAGTACCCTGATGTCATTCCATAAGATGTTGTAGCCTTACCCCCTCGATGAGAGATTGAATTCGGGATCATGATACAGCTAGGAGCATCTCCTATCTCTATGTCTCCGTATAGGATGGCCCCTCTTGAGTTGCAAGAGATGCATATACAACAAGATAGTCTATTGCAGTGTGGTTGTGTTCGGCCAAGTGTGTCTCCATAGGGTGCACCAGTTTTTTTTGTGAAGATGGTCGATGACTGTTTGTGGATATGTGTCGATTATTGTCGCTCAAACAAAGTGATAATAAAGAATTGTTATCCTCTTCAACAGATTTATGATTTATTCGATCAACTAAAAGGTGAAAGTTGGTTCTCAAAGATCGACTTGAAGTCAGGATACCATCAGATGCGTTGGAAGGGTGATGATATCCCGAAGACGACTTTATGTTGTTGTCATGGGCATTATGAGTTCATTGTCATGACGTTTGGTGTGAAGAATGATCCTGCTGTGTTCATGGGCTTAATGAATGTTGTGTTCCATGAGTTATTGGACAATTTCGTCGTAGTTTTCATCGACGGCATTCTTGTGTACTCCACATATGTAGAGGAGCTTGCAAAGCATCTACGAGACGTTTTGGGAGTTCTTCGTCAACATCAGATATTTGGGATGTTGTCAAAGTGTGAGTTTTGGGACCAAGAAGTCTGTTTCTTAAAGCATGTTGTGCCCAAACAGGGAGTAGCTGTGGATCTAATGAAGATTGAAGCAGTTGTGTCTTGGACAGCTCCCAAGATAGTGTCATAGGTGCAATGTTTCCTTGGTCTCACAGACTATTACCGGAGGTTCGTAGAAAACTTCTCATGGGCTGCGACTCCACTGACAGTTTTGACCAGGAAATATCAGCCTTTCATATGGACTGATCTGTGTCATGCAGCTTTCGAGTATCTAAAGGAGAAGTTAGTAAGTTCTCTAGTCCTTTTCCTTCCAGCTAAAGGAGTTCTGTTTTATGTCTATTGCGATGCTTCACATCCGGGGTTAGGCTATGTTCTTATGCAATAGAGGTTAGTCATTTCTTATGGGACTTGGCAGATGCGTCCCCATGAACGCAACTATGCCACCCTTGATCCTGAGTTAGTAGCTATGGTGTTTTCTTTGATTTGTCGAGACATTACCTCATTGGTGAACGCTTTGTGGTTTTCAATGATCAAAACAGTTTGAGGTATATTTTCTCCTAGTGTGACTTAAGAATAGGACAACGTCGATGGATGGAGTTCATACAAAAATACGTCTTCGAAATATCGTACACACCTAGAAAAGGGAATGTTGTGGCTGATGTACTGAGCCGAAATTCATGTACTAATACTGTGTGTGAATCTGGTGATTCTTGGAGAGTAATGGAATAACTGTCAGCATTACATCTTGATATGGGAGAAGTTGGGGGTAGAGGCTGTATTTTTCATATGACGGTGCAATCGTCCCTGGTGAAGAAGGTGGAAGTGTCCCAGTTGGGGGTTCTTGAGGTGGAGGTCTGAAGAGAATGAGTTGTTTGTGGTTAGTCCCATGATAATTGGTCTGAGGATGAACAATACAGAGTGTGGGATCATGGAAGGCTTTTTGTTCCCTTGGCGATGCGCGAGTCGTTCCTCAGAGAGATCTATGGTTATCCTTTAGCGATGCATCCTGGTGTGACAATGATGTACGGATCCTTGAGGAGTCAGTTTTGGTGGCCTGGACTGAATCATGCGGTTGCAGAGTTTGTGCCTCGATGATTAGTATTCCAGAAGGTGAAGGTCGAACACCGTGTTCCTAGTGGTCTTCTCTAGCCATTAAAGATTCCTCATTAGAAGTAGGATTACATCTCAATAGACTTTCTTATTGGTTTACCTTGAGCTCCAGGAGGTTATGATTCTATTTGGGTGGTAGTGGATCATTTAACAAAATTATCCCACTTTATAGCAATCAAGGAGTCAAGCTCAGTGGAAGTTTTGTTGATGTAGTATCTAGAGGATGTGGTGAGACTTCAGGGAGTCCCTAGGATGATCATTTATCAACGAGATCCTCATTTCACCTGCAGGATGTCGAGAGGTATCCAACATTCTTTCAGTTCCCAGCTATGCCTTAGTACTGCTTTTCATCCTCAAACGGATGGTCAGACGGAGTAATCTATCCAGACTCTTGAAGACATGTTGTACTCTTGTGTTCTTGATTTTGGAGGTTCATGGATAAGGCACATACCCTTGGTGAAGTTTTCTGACAATAATATTTTACACTTCACCATTACTATGGCGCCGTTTGAAGCCTTGTATGGTCGGCCTTGCCATTTGCCGTTGTGCTGGACAGGGGTTGGAGAGTAAGAAATTCTCCGACCAGAACTAGTGAAGGGTACAATAGAGATGGTTCAGGTGATTTGTGAGAGGATGAAGGAAGCGCAAGATCATCAGAAATCATATGCTAATCAAAGGTGGAGACCGTTTGAGTTTAATGTTGGGGATCATGTGTTTCTGAAGGTGACTCCTCGTCGGGGGCAGTGAAGGTTTTGTCATGGGAGTAAGATTTCTCCATGTTTTCTTGGGCCTTTCTAGGTGTTAGCTCATGTTGGAGCTTTGGTGTATCGAGTTGCACTTCCCCCTCAGATGAGTCAGATACAAGATGTTTTCCATGTATCATAGTTATTTCATTATCTTCATGAAGACTCCCACAACATCGAATGGGGAGAGATCGATGTTGATGATTATTCCACCTTTGAGGAGCAACCTGTGGAGATCCAAGTCTGCAAGGATAAGGTGTTGCGCAGGCGTTCCATCCCCTTAGTTCGTGTCTTGTGGTGACATGGTGGAATGGAGGAGAGTCCCTGGGATGTGAATCACATTTATGTGATCAGTACCAAGAGTTGTTTGATGTTTAACTCTTTAAATATATCTTTGTAGCTGATGTGGTTATGAAAATTTCATGGTTATGAGATGGATCCCTTTGTTACTTTGGTGGAATTCTCTCTTTTGAGAGGTATCTTGTTGTGTGGTTGTTCAGACCCTGTATCGTTTTCTCTATAGGTCGGTTTTGGATTCTCGAGGACGATAATGTCTTGAGAGGTATCTGATGTAATGTCCTGGACCTATCCTGTCAATTCCTTTCTAAAAATGTGGCTCTAGAGGTGTTCTGGGTGGTCAAGGAGACTTGGTGTGCATTTGGGTGGACTTTAATGGAAAGTTAAAGGGTTATGGCCTTCACATAGTTGGCGCATGATTTTCCTAAAACGTGCGGCCAAACAGTGAAAGGTTAGTGGGGAAGGTAGTGGTTAACGCATGGTTAGCGCACAGTTTTTCTAACCTTGCAGACTAACCATGAGTGGAGTGTTTTGCGAGGTAGAATCTGTCGCACAGTTAGCACACGATTTGTTAAACCATGCGGACTAAACGTGCGGTCACTTAAATTTAGATCTTAAAATTGTGGATCTGAACACTTTTGCCTCTAAATGGTTCGATTAAGCCCCTATGTAACCATAACTCGATATTACCCTTCCTTGGAGGTAGAAGAACCTCTCCCAAGAGTTTTGGAGGTGATCTGGAGGCTTCTCTTCGTGAATGGAAGCTGGTTTCTTGAGGTAGGTGATCCTTTTGATTGTTTTCTAAGATATACCTAGATCTACTCCTCCTATTCTCTCAGGATCTTATATCTACGCCTGTTATTGGTAGATCTATGTGTTTGGATGTCAACTATGATGAGGTTTGTTCTTGGTTGTGTTGGGAGAAGAGATCTAGGGAGGATCCTTTGTGAATCAGCCCGGTCTTCTTGGGCGTTCTTCGACCATTGTAGTTTCTGTCAAAACCGTTGAGGTAGGGGATTCATGGCTTCTCTAATTGTTTACATGCAATCGTAGAGTTATCATGATTTGGCCTTTGGATCATAATGGAATTTACCTAATTAAATAATTGAACTGAATTAAATGAATTGGTTTGATCTCAAGTTGTTGTTGTGTGTTGTGGTATGGTTCGCCTCTTGATTTCCTAGATAGTGTGATATATATATATGCCTTTCTTGTTGCCATGTTGCTCTTGATGAAATTGATAAATAACATAAAGTCGAAATTAATTGATAATTAATTCGATAAAGATAAAGAGGAATGTAAATGAATTTGGTTGTTGTTGTTGTGGATGTTGTTCCAACTTGGTGTTAATCAAATTGGGGCCAATGATGTGTTTAATTTAGTTGGTTGGTAAACCTGAAATCTGTTGGTACATGTTTTTTGAAGGCTAGATGCCTTGTTAAAGGGATAAGAGCCTAAATTGATGTGATGTTTGTTTTCCTACTACTTGTGCGGTGATGTGACCCTGGGAGGGCGTTATGATTCGTGGGGGCATGGAGGCCTTGTGGTTGTGCCAGCGGATGACTCATAGAGTGGCGAGATGCATCGGTTTATGCATGTGGGTGTCTGGGAGGACACCCGGGATGATGGAATGGGAGGGATTTGGTTGTTGGATGCTTGTGGATTCTTTGGTTTTTTATCTGCTTTTCTTTTCCCCACTACTCATGGTAGCTGGTCTTGCATACCCTTCTTCTGAAAGGGGCAAAGAAATGCGGGGTATGCCACCTGTTTTCGATGTTTAGACACTCCAGGGAGAATAGGTCTATGCTCTTGTTATAGGCAGCATAGACTCGACGGGTAGTACATATACTCACCGTGTGGAGCCCCTTGTGTTTAGTAGCATAGGATGCTTTTCTAGAATGCCTGGGAACATGGGAAAGTAATTCTGTAATGAATGTTTAAATAATTGATGTTAACCCATGGGTATGGAGATGCTGGAATATAATGATGAGGTTGTAACCTTGAAGGAACATTTGACATTGGTTGTGATATTGGTGAATTTAATGTGGTTTTTTTCATGGATAATTAATGTGTAAATAATTAAATAACATAAAGTGGAATTGATGAAAAAGGGGATGAAGTAATCTAATGAATTTCATTAATTGGTTGTGTGCTCATAAGATACCTAGTTTTAGAAATAACATCCCGGAGTCCGAGAGACATTAGCTGCAGTTGAAAAAAATACTAGGTTATTCCCATAGTGTGCTTGTGATTTATAATATATTCTGTAATTTTTGTGTTTCTATAAGCTACTCCACCCTGTCAGTAAGGGAAACTGACACCCCTGGGATTCTGAGCCCTAGGGGTGTTTTCCCCAACATTCCAGGGGGAGGATGAATGGCTGACCACCCCCTTTGACCCCGCTCTTTTCTCTTTGTAGATACTAGTACCATTAGGCACAACGGTTAGTTTATCCCATGTATGTGTGTAGAGGTATGTAATTGATTTTGGATATTCACACACATATATTCTGGATATAGTATCCTATAGAATAATATAGGTGTAATGTGTATAGGTTGTGATGTCTTGAGGATTCTTACTCGGTGTATGGGCTGTAATGGCTTGAAATATAATACTTGACGTATGATACATGTTATGCGAGCTGTAGTGGCTCCTGAAAACTACATGGTTTCTTTTTTTTGTGAGGATGGTGTGGTGCTTCGCCCAGGTGTCTGTGGGCATGCCTTTGTGGTGCACGTGATGCAGATTGTGATGCTTAGCCCAGGTGTCTGTGGGAAAGCCTTTGGAGAGAAATGCACATAATGTATGTCGTTGGGGGAAAAGCGGGAAACCAGTGGGTAAGTAGTAGTGGGGTACCCTTGATATTCTTTACTATATCATATATTCTTGTATGTGTAACTTTGTGATGGTAGCCATGGTGATGTTGGAAACCTAGTATACCAGTTTAGGTGATGAGTTTGTGTCACTTGTTGTTCACTTTTCTTTTGCATTCTTTCTTTACCTTTTCACGAGAGACTTTGGGTAGGATCCTAATGAGTATAATTTCATACTCACCATACGTATATATAAACTGTTTTTCAGGTCACTTGGATTAGGTTGGATATCAAGCTGGATTCTACTAGCTTGGGTTGTAGGAGCTGTTCGGGCTTGTGGTTGCAGCTCTTTTTACTTTCTTTTGGGTACTTGGAGTTTTCCCTTTCTGTTTTAGTACTTTTTCATGGAATTTCATATATGTTCTTGGGTTTCATTTATATTTCAATTCTGAGTTGCAGTTGGTTGGTGTCTATCTTATCTATCTCTTCCGCATGTGTTCTCTTAGAGGGTAATGCATCCCATTTGTGTATTTTTTATACCCTCGGTGCTAGTCGCCAACCCGAGGCCTACTGGAGGTGGGACTCAGGGGTCATTATCTCCCTTTTAACATATCCGCTCCAAGAGGGCTACACTTTGTGTGGAGGGGGTCATGAGAATATATATGAAAAATAATATATTCATCTACACATTTAATGTCATATAATAATTCATTCAATTTACATCCCATTAAATATTTTTATTTGCATTTAATATATTTGATGTCTAACAAAATAATTCATACATTTCTTTTATTAATCGTTATTTTTAGTTATATCATCACGAGAAAATTGTTATTTTAATTTATGATACAAAACAATTATATTTAAATTTATTTTTTATATATGAACCTACATAGTTTTTCCCAATACCAAAGATTTATTGATATCAAAATCAACGAAGATACATTTTTTAGTTAACTTATTACATGGGTCTGTTTGATGTAAATGTGTCCCAAAAACTCATAAAATTAGATAATAATGTCATAATGCTTTAAATATGGCTAGAAAATGGTTTTTGTAAAATTGTTGGGTTATTTTTACACCTACTAGTTTATGTTAACCCAATATATAAATTCTTTTTTAAATTAATCACTATAATTAATTTTAATTGTTTTCACTAATATTGTTGACAAAAATTTATGTTGAACTTATTAAAAATTATAAACTATTCTAATTCCAAATATGAAATCAATTTTTAAATATCCAATCCATAGTAGTGGTAAAAATAATATTTATATTAATCTCATAGAAGGTATGATAAAGTGTGATTTTAAAGGGAATATGTTCTCATGTTTACAACATTTATACTTATGAATTTGATTTAAAAATATTTTAAATTAAATAAATTAATTTTATATATGTACAATTTATCTAATTTTACTTTTAAAACCAATTTAAAATATATGTTTACATAATAAATTATTTATATGAAATGTCATTTTTTGATTAAAATGAAATATTATTCACTATTCCTTAGAAAATGAATGTTATAAGTAAAATACAAAAAACTTTACCATAAACTCATTTCCAAATAATTTTTTTAAAAATGAACTTCATCATTTTAAATAATTTTTTTAACATTTCAATGTATAGTTTTAATAAAATTGCATCATTAAAAGGTGGCAATACGACCTTTATAAAAATGATTCTTTTATGTATTAAAATGTTTTTTAATATTATTATTATAAAATATATTAGATGAATGTAAATAAATGTAATATAAAACATATAAATATCATTAATATTATTCATTAGCTGTTATTAAATAAATTTATTAGAATTAAAAGTCATTGAGTACATAATTTTATTTTAAAAAAAAAATTCCATTATATTAAATTGGTTTGTATTTTCATTTATAATTAATTTGAAACCATTTAATTCAACAATATATTTTTATATATCAGAAAATCCTACTCAAAACCACCTATTTAATGGCTTGGAGGTAATTTTCATAATATGTAATAATATTAAATGAATTCAGTAAAACTATAAATTGTATGTAACACAAGTTATTGAAGAAAGTCATTATTTTATATTACATAAGATAACTCAGTGGTTCGGGAATTTCCTTAGTAATCATCGATTTAATTTATTTTAAATAGTAAATATATTTTAAATTATTTGGATGTTATATATCATTCTATAGCAGGTCATTCGTGTTATACAATCTATTCATTAAATGATATTCTTTTAGAATTTTGGGGTTCTATAGAGACAAACTTGTTATAATGTAAGTGGGTGTTTCCATATAATCATTCATGTAACATCATCCACCAGGAAGATTGAAAATAAAAATTAAAAAAATGGTACAAACTAAGACCAAAATAAAAAGACATGAGGAACCACCACACTCCCTATGGTTCACATAATGAAAATTTCAAAGTCTAATATGAGATTCTCCAGCTCAATCCAGAAAGAACTAGACCCCTACAAAAACTGTACTGTAACCATGTGAGATTTTACTCATGTACCAAAGTACAATGATGGAATGAGTTGGGAGTGAGAATAAAACCCATTAGGGTACTCCAAATGTGGTCACATTTAATCCCGTAGTATAGTTATATGTGCATGTGACATTCTATGGATAAAAAAATAACCATTGAAAAAAAAAATTATCAATCCACATTTAGAAGACCCTGAGAAACCATACCTACTTCAACTTGTGTCAGTTCCTCTAAAGACACATCATGCTGAACATGTATACTATAATAATTACTTGGGATCTTTCACCATGTTATGTTGGGATAAAAACATGGTAGTTAAAGTCACAATGACATAAAATATAACAACCTATCAAATTCTCTATTATGAAGCCACATACCATGGAATGTTGCATCTTGATATACATGGGTTCCAATAACCTAATCCCCATTAGTGTGGTAGAAGAAACCATGACAACTACAGATACCACAAGTATGAAATGATTGTTCATAGAAGGGTATATCCTATTCCCAGAACCAATATAATACTAGCTCTAAAACCACTAAACCCCCACTAGTAGTATAGAAACCCTCTATAATAGTAGTTTTTTCTATTAAAATCACTTCCATCTCCTCATAGGGGGAATTTTTTGTATCATATACCTCAATAAATTAGGTGTCATGTTTAGTATCACATACCAATTTACTTGGAGAGTTTTCTGAAACACATTATAGGTTTTTTTTTGAAATAAAATAATATACACACATACCTAAGGTATTTTGCAATGTAAAAAATTAAAAATATTCTTTGAGGGATTTTCCATATCAAAAATAAAAATAAAATGAAATAATGGTTGGAAAAACACCTAAGACCAAAATCCTTATCCACATCAGGTCAGCTCATGGGAATGGTAGGGGTTCAATTGTGACACCTTTTACCATCTCTACTAAGGAATCACAAACCATCCAAGTGGAAATATGAGTCTGGGCACCCATTTATGTCCCATGGAACAATATATATGTGAAAGAACCCAACTTGGATCCTCAGTATTGTCCATGAGACTAGGTTCAACCCCCATATGTCAACAGGAATCACACCCCTCAATAATTAATAGATTGAAAATTGTATAATAGGGAACAAAGGGTACACTACAATAATATGGTTCAAGGGAGAGGACACAATGCCCATCTAAATTCCCATGTCCATCCTTGATTGGTATGCTCACCCATATAAATTCTATCCTACATATGGTTTATCCACCTAAGAATAACAAATATCATGGGTACTCTAAATTCTTACAACGATTATCTCTATCAATTCATATGACAATACCCCTCATAGAGGTGACCTAATATTACCAAGAAAAGTCCACCAAGCTATAACCATATCAATTAATCCCTGGAATAACTCTCAATGGGGTACATGAATCAAGAGAGACCATTTGATTCATAAGGGTGGAGAACCTTGGTCGAGTCAAACAAGAAAGTGAAAAAATTTCAATGATTCCATTGAACCTATAATGTTAATTTAAGAGAATAAAACTAAATTTAAATATTAAATATAAATAAAATTATAGAATTAATTTGTTTTGGAGGGTTAATATATTCAGTAGTGCGAATGTGTGACACATGCATGATATCTAACATGCATGAAATCAAAGGTAATGTACTAAGGACATATAACAAAATAAAGTTCTTTTCATATCAATTCAATATTCTGAAAGCTTTACCTTGGATAACCAAGAATCGCCTAAGATTTTCCACGTCTTAATGGCCTCAAAAAAAATCTTGAGGAAAAAAATAATTCCAAAAAACCTAAAACAGTAAATTATAACATTTACAATTAATTAAAAAACATGTAATAATCTAGAAATATTCCTCATAAATTCACAATATATTCCCACCATATTTGAACCATGAATAAACACTGAAATGAATTGTTATTCATATCCCTAACATCAAATCAATAAAAATCACTAAAATTTGATGTCTATTCCACAATTAATTCAAGTCAATATTTAAGAGAAAATTTATAAAATTCAGAATACTGATATAGCTCCATCGTATTTCCCAGTGACTATGTGCATAAAAAATTAAAAATACACCATCTTCACAAGAATATAGAAATCAAAACAATTCTAGGATTATTCTACCATTATCTAGAGGAATAGAAGTTTAATCCCTGGTTAGAGAAATAATATAATTATAAAAGAGGTAAGGATATACAGATTCCACTGATCTAATGTCTTACCCTGAATTCCATAAAATCTTAACATAAAATATATGTCAATCATGCATGAGGAGGAGAGGAATGGGGGCTGCACTATGTTCCATGTGTACAAGATAAAGTAAAAATGTTCAATTCTACCTCTAAATCACAACGGGGGAAAATTGTTTATTTTGTAATAAAAATGCATCCACTAAGTAGCTAGTGGACTACCCTCGATTTTCCATTGTCCTGACATTGAATGGTTGTTAACTTGCTAGTGGCTGGATAATAGCTACATCCCTGGACAATTTCTCTTACGCTGGTGCTATCTAATTTCTCCCATCATCCCTCTAAACACCACTAAATGTCAAAAATACATTTTTTCATTTTAATCACCTAGAATTCTTTTTTAAATCCTATACAATTGTTATATCCTTCCTCAAATAAAAATTTAAAACATTCCGATTAAACTAAAGACCTATATGAACTCATGTTCTTATAAACTCCCAACCATTAATCTTCTCTTCCTTGAGAGGGCAGAATGGTTATCCACTGTTTCACGGGGTTTTGGTTTTTGGCCATAAAACTCCCAACGGCTCCGTATCCGATGATGGAAGAACCTGCTATCAAAAGGCAGGTGTTCGCTGGATGGTCTGACCAATGACGCTTAAGAACTCACCTTGGTCGCGAGGATGGGACTTCGGGCTCATCACACCATTTTGGAGGGAATTATTGCCTTTTACGAGACTCTTTTAAAGATTTAAGATGTATTCATATGTTCATGAATCTTTGGTTTATACCCAAAAATAGTATCCATGGATTTAACCCTTGATTGACAATGGTCAACTGGACACTGGGGATTTGAAATCATTTAGGCCCGAGGTTTACCATCTCTCGTTGTATTAATGACCCCATGGGGTCGGAACTCATTGAGGTGGCACTAGGTTTGACTCGGTGAACCAATGTGAAGAAAGTCGGATCAACTGGTTATTGGGCTTTAACCTCGGGGAGGCTTTTTACGTACCTTTCCTAGGAGACAGGGATCAAAGTCCACATATTTCTAATTAGTTTGGGGCTTACGCTCTTAGGCATCCCATGATGTGGATTGGGGATTACACTCTAAGGAGGCCCAAAATGTTGGTAAACCAACACTAAAGGGGGTCAGAATGACCCGTTATTTGGCTTGAGCCTCGGAGAGGCTTCCTACGTACCTTTCCTAGGAGATAGGGATCAAAGTCCACATAGTTTGTATCGGCTTGGTAATTATGCTTTGAGGCGGCCCAGAATGATGGATTTGGGATTACACACTGAGGAGGCTCATAGGGTGGATTGGGGTTTACACTCTGAGGAGGGACATAAGAGGATGTCATGGTTGATGCTTACTCTAAGTCCACATGAGTCATGCTCAGTGTGAGAAAAAAGAGGTACCAGGGACCAGAGGATCACGTCGCGAATGGTGCATCCATGAGAAGTGGAGTGGGGCTTAAGCATGAGGGTGGCCCAAGATGTGGATTGGGGATTATACTCTGAAGAGGACCATGGTGATAGATTGGGTCTTACATTCTGAGGAAGCCCAAGATATTAAAGCATAGCAGGAGAGGGAAAGGGGGTGCTCCTGTCCCCATCTCCTCTCTTGCAGTGCATGAGGGCTCCCTTCTAATGGGTATTTTACCACCTCGAGAAGCCCTTGGCAGGTAGAGGGGAAGAAAAGGGACTGTCGAGATCAGACTCCACATTACCGTGGGAATGTAAACCCATGACTTCTTCAGAAATCTACTCAAGGGTCGAGGAAACCCCTTATCCTCTATTTACTGTTGGTATGTGAACTCAAATGGTGTGCTAGTGCACATGAGGGTTACACCACTAGGATGTAGTGGCTCTGGTGGCGGACTCGGCTCGGGGCCAATGAGTAGGCCAGTGAAGAAGTCACGGGGGATCATGCCATATTGGAGGGATTCTATCTGGCTCGGGGAACAGGAACACCGAAGGTTTTGGTGTCCTTCGCGCAGGGAAGTGCTACGTGGCTGGAAGGGCCGCCCATGAACCAGGGTGGTCCGTGGACTAAGAGGTCGTCTGCGAACTAGGAGGGTATACGGACTAAGAGTCCGTCCATGAACCAGGAGGGACCACAGACTAAGAGGCCATTCGAGAACCAGGAGGGTCTGCGGACTGATTGGCATCCCGCAAACCAGGTGGGTCCACGGTCTGGCAAGAATCCCACGAACCAGTGTGGTTCGCTGCTTCGGGTTCGGTCCATGCACCAGGGTGGTCCGGGGAGGGTTCCACGCGAGCAGTGGTGGCCAAGGGCGGAACCGATCGGGGCTTTGTCGATCGAGGCTTCATCTGCGTAGGAGGGTGCTACGTGGTGAAACGGATCAGAAAAGAGGCATAAACTCCCTGGTCCATAAGGAGTGCATCCGCCTAGGGGCTATGGTTCGCGGTCTTCTCTGTTTATGTTTTTTTGTGTTCGCGGTTCACCAAATTATTATGCATTTTCGGTTCCTTATTAGTTCATTCCTAGGTTTATACCTACTTTGGTTCGCAAACTGGAACATCGCTTCTTGCGAAATCTGAAGCCTTCCTTCGAAATCCATTCACCCAAGTCTGATCGCTCTTCTCTTCCTACTCCTTTGAATCGTCCGAATCCGAATCCCCGAAAATCCCTTCTCCTTTCCCCCTCGGTCTCCTTTTATAGAGTGGGGAATGAGATGTATCTGGGGTCATGAGGCACCTTTTAAGGAGGCCCATGACCAAATACCCAGTTTACAGCTGACTTGGTCAATCCGTAGTTCGCGGTGGGTATTGAACGCCTCCCCCCCCATGAACCAAACTCATGGATTGCTTCGTGGCCACGGAGGGTTCCGCCTCCATTCCGTGAACGACATCGGATGCGGTATGAACTGGTCACCGCAGTCTGCGGTTGGGGCGATTCATGATGGTGAACTAGATCGACGCCCATCCTGCCTCGCGACCGCGGAGGATCACCACCTCCATTTCACGAATGACGGCTGTTCATAGAGGGGGTGCTTCACGGGGCCTGACCACGTTGCGTTCTCATGGGGTCGGTCCTGCTTGTTCCCTTCTTTAAAATTTCTCCATAATTTTCCCCAATTATTTTGGGGGATTTGGGAAGAATCTCCTTTGTGGATTTTTCAGGACCCTAAAAATTCCCCCCATAGGAATGGGGTCTGATCGGAACGAAGTGGAGGCCATCCCGATGCAATGTGGTCCTGAAACTAAGATGGTTTGCAGTAGGGTAGTTGACCCAGTAGGAGACCACCCATATAAATACGGGAGGGTGGCCTTCATTTGTCCTTCACCAAATTCTCCACGAAACCAGATCTCCCTCGCCTCCACAAGCTCGTTCCTTCGTGAAGTGCTTCGTTTGTGAATCGACTGCAACTTCCGCGAACCATTCCGCCTTCACGGCCACCTTCGCCTGTGAACCAATTCCCCAACCGCTAACCATTACTCTTAATTAATTAAAAAGTAAGTCGGAGGCATATCGTGAAATCCTTGTGAAGTTTTCCTCGTACGCTCTGACAAATTCATCATCTGTTTTGCTTGAGGGAAAGGACATATATTTTCATCTTAAGTCAGATAGTGCATGAATAAGTTTTATAAAAAACATCTTCCAAAAATCATTCCATTCCAACGCCTCGATCTCCTCCTCGGGCTTTGTATTTTTTATCAATGTCCACCATTGATCAGCTTCACCCTCTATACAATAAGCATCCAGGAGAACCTTCTCTTTTTCAGAACATTGAAGGATAGAGAAGTTCTATTCAATGGAGAAGATCCATTGTTTGTTGATTGAGGGATTAGATGATCCATTAAAATTAGGAGGCCTTTGTCTCATGAAGCTCTCTCGATATCGACTTGTTCTTTCATAGGGGGGTTGAACATTTCTCTTGACCCATGTTTCTATTAAAATATTGATTTAACTAATTTAGAATCGTGACAATGCTTGCGATTCCCTCTCCCATTGGATTGGGCATCTCATTAACATAGTCATGACATTGATATTCACATTTGTTGTTAGCCCAAGTCCTCCTATTACCTACCATTGGCTGGAATAAACGGAATGTTAGGGGTAACACATCAAGGGTAATCCAATGACCAAATAGATGACTTTTAAGTAGATTTTATTTCATTAACTTGTGAATCTATAGGTTTCAATCTATGTTATCCAACATATATTCTTAGGGGACATTTTTAATTCCATTAATAATGGGTTATACTATGGTTGTGAGTTTACCAATGAATATCTCTCGGAAGTGTCATAACCAAGAGTGAAGCATGTCCCGTTGTCATGTACCAGGATACCCTAGGTCAAGCCTGGAACTCCTTGTCAGGGTTTTCACCCCTCGGTACATCTGTTCTAGAGCCACCTCTACCATCGCGTATTTTGACAAGGATGCGTTTTAATGATAAACAACTTACTCAATACCCCCCCCCCCAAATATGGATGTTTTTATTATAATTAGTCTTTCCTAGAAGGATTTACTAGGGTTTTCTAATCCTAATCCCAAAAATAACAAAACAGATCCTTGATAATGACAATGACAACCCTGCTCATTATTACACACTTAAAAATGATTTATCAGATAAAATAATCACATGATACAACATGGATGATCAAGAGGTCTATTGAGTTTGGGGCTTAAAAACATTACATAACAACTTAAAACATGAATGAAAACATCTTTATTGAATTTTTTTTCAAGCCCACTACATTCTCTCGTACTTGGCATTGCAAGGGATAACATGATGATATGAATAAGAAAAGGTTGAGTTATAAATCCAAGTAAGGGAATAAACAAGGAATAACATGAGGTATACAATACATATTAGACAATAGGCATATCAATTGAACACAATAGAAACTTGATCATAAAATCATGATAAAGTATGATAATCATAACATGGAAATGTGGTGACAACACATAACATGGAATTAGTAGGAGCCAAGGATCATTGAACATGGATCATGAGTAAAACCTCATTGCACATGATGCACGAGTAAAACAATGTTTCACTAGAATTAGAATGAGTAAACAATCATTGCACATGATGTATCATGATACTATATATTACCCAATGTATTGGAGATCTATAAGGATACACTATTGGCCAAAATCACATTATTTTAATGGTAAAACATATATTTGCCGAAGTAAATGTTTATAGTGTTTTATTAAATCACTATTGGGTCATTATGATGTTATAAAACACAATATATATTTATACTGTATTTAATTTTTACTAAAAAAATCGACTGTATTATAAAATTATGGAAAATTTACCATTGGATAATTTCGATGTTATAATTCCAAAAATAATATTAATTTTATCTAAATAAGTCTCTAAATATGTGAATTTTTAATTTTAAAATTAAAATGGAAATTTATTTAAAATTGATGGGTTTTGACAAAAATAGAATTTAAACCTTAATAAAATTTAAAACTGCATTCATAAAATTTTATTATAAATTATATTTAATAAAAAGTAATTAATTAATAATAATAATATTGTATGAAAATATTATTTAATTCAAAAATCCATTAATTCATCAAAATAGATTTCTTAGTTGAATATTAGCTAAAAATGTAATTTGTGATTTAAAAACAATTTACAAATTAACAATAAAACGATTTTATATTCTCAATAAAGGAATAATGTAAATAGAAATAATGTTAGGGTCTCATTACATAACCACTTATACAACTTGCATAATACCGAATGGTAAGTTGTGTGCTAGTGACATACTCTTGTGGTGGTGAAGATAACATCGGTCGGGTGGTAATCTCTATTAAATTCCATTTGTCCTTTAGTCGGTTCCGCTCAGGCTTAACATGTTCAAGCTTGGATTGGGTATGGTCAAGAGTGATACCCAGTGACATAACCTCCATTATTTGCTCCAAAGAATGGGCTTCGTATGAGGAAAGTCTAATGGATGAGGTCATCACTTCCTTTGATTAAGTAAATTGGATTTGTTAAATCCCTATATTTATACTAATCATGTGATCGCTGTTGAACAACTATACTAGAAACGGCCAAAATTATTTACATTATTCTAAAATCCAGAAACATTAAACCAATAAAGTTCACATTTTAGATAACCATAATAAGATATTTAATTAGATCAAGATGAATTTTGATTAATGAATGTTTGGGTAGTTACAATTGTATTAAACTTGCTATATAAATGGAGGGTATAAATTGCATAAACCTCATTATTAATTTTATTCATATATTTAGGAAACAATCAATATCAATTCATTTAATTATTATTATGGAAGAAGTACTGATTTTTTTGGTAAATAAATTATATTCATCAAAATAAATTCTCATCCAAAATTATTTTTATTTCTTTTTGAGGGAAAATAATATAAATAGTTTTGTTCAATTTTATAAAATTTATTTGTAAAACTAAAAATATAATTTGATATCAGTATATTAAAATAAACATAGGTTAAAAATTAATGATTTTTTAAAATTATTGCTTTTTAAATGAAGAGTTAAAAATTATATTTTGCCAATATTAGGAAAATATTATTAATTAAAATGTTATATTATATTTTTTTTATTAATGTGGAAAATGATATATTGGATTTAGAATAATATAATTAATTTCATTTGTAGTATTCATGGTTTTGAGAAAAGTAAATACTTCAATCATTGTGTTTTTTTGAATTTATATTGAAAAATAATTTTCCTATTTCTGGAGAATGAATCATTATATATGGATACCATTTTTGTTAATATTTTTTAAATATAATTATTTTCATATCATCCCTGGTATTTAGAAAGAAACTCTATGATCAATAGCAAACACAATACAATACATGGAGCTTATGCAAACAACTAAAAAAAATTTAATGGTCCCAAAATAACCTTGCCTCTAGAATAGCTAAAATGAAAAGTATTAAATGAACTATAAAAACATGGTTTACACTTTTATATATAGTATTTTATTTTAATAAATTAATAAAGGTGAAACAACTTTTTTTAAAAATAGGATAATTTTTTTCTAAAAAACTATTTAAATGTGAAATGTTCTATTTTATACCAATAAGTTAATTGAACAAATATGTTTTATTATAGTAATTAAAAATATTTGGAATATATATTTATTTATTTTTTTAAATTAATTATATTGGTTTTCAATAAAATATGTAAAAAAAATTATTTTATATGTAAAAGGGGTATTTTGTTAAAAGGCAGTTTTACCGTTTTTTGATAGAGAAAAAAGATTAAATCTAATTTTTGTGACTTTCCGAAAATCTACTTGAAAAATTAAAACTATTCTTTTGAGGAGTATAAAAATTTACATTGGTTTAATTTTTGGAATTTTCATGAGAATATTTATATTTTGATGAATGGTGAATAATTAAAATATTATTTCAAAATTATTTTTACATTAAAAAATTTTTATTGATAAATTATGTTTTTTAATGGTTTTATAGATTAAATAAATAATATATTTATTATTTAATCTAATCTAGTAATTTTAATAACTTTGATATTGAAATTGGATATAAAAACATGGTGAGCTTTTGAATACATTTTACATTAAAAAATAGTTTTCTTAATCTGCAAACAAGAATAAATTTAAATAAATTTATATGAATTATGTGTATTGTATTTTAAACAATATATACAATTATTTCAATCAGAGGGTAAATATATAATAAACATGTCACCTTTATTTCAAGAAATTTTGAATAGAAACTATAATGATAATTTTTATTACCCAAGTTAAGTGTAATTCCATTAATTAAATTTGAAAATAATGTTATAAAAATTACTAAATTACCACAAAACATTTCATAAATTCATTTGTTGATTTATATTTTTAAAAAATATTCATTGTGATTATTTTATGTCCACTTGGAGCCGCATCGATGACTTTACCCATGTTATATTATTTTATTTTAAAGCTATGGCAATGAAATTATACTCAAATATTAATAAATATAAAATATTATATATGTAGTTATTTAGAAGATTTTATAGACTATAAATATAATTTCTAAATTGCAAATTTTTATATATATCATTTAAATTTATTTATAATATTTACGAATGTAATATGTATGTTGAATTGTAAAATAATGATTATGAAATAATTGTATAATTAATAGAAGATTAAAATAAATGACATTAAAAATATTAAAGGAAATAATATTTTATTGAATTAATTTCATAAAAACTTTACTGCTGAGTATGACTTATTATTAATTATTTAAATTTGTTTTTATAACTTATCATTTTTTAATGATATTTTTAAAAGGAAAGTAATGAATAATGACAAAATTGGAACTATTGATATTTTAAAATAAAAAATATTTTATTAAATGATATAATGTTCATGAGGAAAAAATATTCTTCTATATTATTGGAATATGTCTTGATATATTGTAAATGACTCATTCATTGGTAGTTAAGAAGTTTATAGTAATAATACTAACCCTTAACGTATAGATTACATAATGTCATAGTAATAATTATAAGGATTAAAACAAAAAGATAAGTGTTTAAAAATAATCAAAACATGTCTTTTTTTTAATTTATGAATTTATTTCTACCCATAATAATCATATATTAGTTCTAAATCAGTTTCAAACAATTTGGAATATAAAATTTATTTCTACTAATTTAATCTACTAATGAATTCCAAGAGTTCTCCTCACCTCTCTTATAAATATAACCAAATTATTAACATCTATTCACACATAAACTTCCCTTTTCATCTAATATCACTCCAAATACTATCATATAATCTATACCCACATTTGAGAGGGGTTATTTTAGGCATAATACTCTCTTTATAGGTGTTAAGGTGTTAATCAAAGGTGATTGTCTGAATGAGATGTATCATTTTTAATTAATTTTTTCTATTGTTTTTCTTATTCCACTTCTGTTAAATATTATTCTTCCATGATGAAATAATAAATAATTTATCCCTAATATACCATGACTTTTTTATGTTAATATGATCAACTAAATCAATATCCAATTTCATCAAATGGGAGATGAATTATTCATTCATGTGTATACAGGACTGCCACCTAGGAAACAAATTTCATTTTTATCAGTCTCTCAATAATGATTATATTGCAACAATTAGATTTTATATATGATTTACATGAAATTTTTATCATTATAAATAATAATATATCTATTATTTTATTACCTCTCCATTGAAATAATAATCATAATGTCATTCATTCGTAGGTTTGAACTATAACCTCCACTATGTGATGTGATTCGTTTTTCTTTACCATATCACATGGATGATATATTTATAAATATTAAAAATATTAATTTTTAATAGTGAGATTATTATCACTATATAAAATTTAATTAAAAATTACCTTATTCATATAATTGTTCATTGAAAAATAGATACTGTACTCATGCGTACGTATAGCCTATTGTCACCATGATTATAACATTGTTCATTTTTCATAACCATAAATAAACAGTTTCATTTAAAAGTGTAATTGATGAGTAAATGTTATTATTATTTTATTAATATTATTAACTATATGATGAAATTATGGCCATTTTGACTATATAAAAACATCAATTTCATTTTGGACTCAAGCACCAAATAACATCAAAACATCTAAAATGAACATAAATAACTAAGTAATTATTCTAACAAAAAAGGAATAGTAAATATTAAAAAGGATCTAAATAATGTAAATAAATATCTAAATTTTATTATTCAATAATATAATTATTTATTTTCGAGGATCTGATACCAATGTAAGGGAATTATGTTTTAAAAACATCATTTAATGTTACGATTTCAATTATTTTCCGAAAATCCAAAGTAAATGTTTGTTTTAACATATATTGTATAAATGGAGTTTACTGATTGTTTGTAAAATTAATGTTATTATATTTTCTTTATATTTTTACAATTTTATTTTCAAATTACTTTTTTTAATTTTTTTATTGGAATATTCTTTTAAAAAAATATAAATGTGATTTCAATGTAAATATGTTTTTTTCCCATTATAATGGTTTTATATTTTATGGTTATGTTATGGTACCTGGTAATTTTTAGGAGTATGGGTGGTTCTATGATAAAATGAGGTATGGTGATCCTATGATAGCTCTCTAATGAATTTGGTAATTATATTGAGTTAAACAATAAGGGTTCTTCTAAGCCATTATAGTCATATACTACTCCGGCTATTCCAAATATAACCATGAAGGTTACTTGCTATGTACCTATGAATGATAATATATGAGAAATATATAAATGATGCCTCTAGTTAACATTATTATTATTTTTCTATGATGTTTTATAGGATTTTATGAATTAATGAGGCAAGATAAGAAGCTCATGTTGTGTCATTAAAAGTTTAATGTTTTCAAAATTTATTCATGGGTTTACATGTTTTGATAGAATGAAAGTTTTATTATTTTTACTTATGTTACAAATAGTGATTTTTATGATAATAAAATTTAATAAATATTTTTTAATACGTTATATGGATGGTTAATATTAATTATGATTTCAGGATAAAGGTTATGATTATTTTTCATGAAAAATTGAAAATTTTTTATTGTAATATTTGTATATTATGAAAAGATTCAATACTTTTTTTAGAAGTATGCTATTTTTATTAATTTTGGATGTTATGATTAAATTATGACCTAATTATAATACAATAAACCTGAAATGATCCTCAATGTGGATGAAATTGAATTCATTAATAGAATTCACTATTTTGAAATGATTAAGGTTGGGCCTTATCGATGGTATCAAAGGATGGCTTAAAAAACATTGGAGATTAAGATGTTTTCATAAGAGTTATGGATATCCTCGCATGTTTTAATTTCTAGCTTCATCATAATTATAGTTTATTAGAGACCCTTTTGAGGATTTAAGTCATTAAATATTAATATGACTAATAGTATTATTGGTGAAATTTTTGTTATGTTAATTACAGTTACTACTTTTTGTGATGCAAAATACATGTTATGATATAAAATTTGTGGTTAAAAATTGTTATAGATATTTTTGGGGATTTTTTCATATTTGGGTAATTTAATGAGAATTATATAGTTTTATAAAAATGACAACCCATAAGATGGGTGACAAACCATCACAACAAACATGTTCATAGGAATTGAACCAACAACCGAAGGGTGATAAGGGTGAATCACCAAACACATGCAATGTGAAGTCTCGAGTTAGTATGAATGTCACACCCATATTTTAAATTTCTATCCTTTGCTTCAAAAACACTTTTTGTTCTTGGTACTCTCTTGGTCTCTGGGTGTTCTGGGAATAAGTTTTGGTGTCTCTGTTGTTCTTGATCTATGATCATAGTTTTGGCATTATTGGATGGTATTTGGACATCACTTTTCTTAAAGGGAATATATGTGTTTGAGGTTGTTTGGAGTTGGTTTTGTTACACTTATAGTGGCTCCCCTTGTGGGGTAAGTGGTTAGGGTGGTTTATACCATTTAGTTGGATGTGTCTTGGGATGGAATGGTGGTTTCTTTCGGATATTATTTTCCCATATACTTGGACTATCATTCCTCTTTATTTTATCCTTGGAACCCCCTAAACATGAAAGAGTATTGACTTTTTTTGAATGGATAGAAGGGGGAACATAGTTTTGGCGCAATGTTTTCTAACCCATGCAAGAGAACCGTGTGTCCTTGTCCAGGTCATTATAAATGTTTTTAATTTAGGTTTTTTCCTCCTTGGATTTAGCCAAACTCTCCACTTTCTTTACCCATTTGACTATTTCATCCATGTCATCCTCCCAAGCTCCCCAAAACTGACTTGGATCTCATTTTTGTATGGTATTATTATGGGTAAACTTCAATATTTCATCATGTATGTTCCACTATAATTGAGTTCTTTTTTAGGGTTTCTACAAAAAAACATTTTGGTTTCTCTTGACCAGAAACTATTGTTTTTTAGCTAGGACTTTCCTTTTATTTTAATTGTTTAATCTTGGTGTTTTAGGTTGGTTTTCACCCCCATGTGGTGTGGCAGTATTATGGTTGGATTTTCACACAAATATTCAAGTGTTTTAAAAATCATGGTAGGTGATTCCATTTTCTATACAATCCATGTGACTTACCTTTCTGATTTTATAAAATTTACATGTTTATCTCATCTTATTATTGGTGCAAAAATTAGTTTTAGTATTATTTGTAATGAAAATGAAATTTAAGATCCATTTTTATGTGAAATTAGGGGGTATTCATATAAATATTTTATTGGTTCATTTGGGGATTTCCTATAACTACATTGTTGAATTTATTGAATTTTATTTAGGATTCAGATCATGTTTTCAATGATAATCTCCTTTCGTTGTTACTGTGAAATTGGGTTTTGGTGACGTTTTCTATATAAATGATTTTTGTGTACCGCATTGGTGTTAAATTGTGTGTTTTACATGGCAATCTTATGTGATACCTATTGGGGTTTTTTATACCACTTGTAATGGGTTTATAGAAATTTTTGGATTCATAATTTTTTTTGGTGAATGTGAGTATACACATGGTGTGTAAAGTGGGGTTTTAAATGGATTTTTTTTTGTGCAAAACATTATTTTCTTTTGTGAACTTGTTTTATTGAAAATAAAAATGTTATGTTTTGTGTTCTAATTTAAAAAATGTGTCTGTGGAGACTTTATTGGTTGTATGTGATATGTGGTGTTGTTTTTATATGCTATTTGATGTATGTGACATGTAGAAATTGTTTGAGAACAAAGGGGGAAGCTTGGGTACTTAAGTGGGCGGATATGTACTAGTACGACAAGTTATCCAGATGGGTTTTATCCCTATTTCACTGAGAAAATGGATAATGAAAACTCTAAATAATATATATCGATGATTTTTGGGGACCAATATATTATGGGTATGTTCCCTACCAGTGGATCATTCTCGGGAAAGGATTGTGACATGGAAATTTTTACACCGAGGTACGAGGTACATAGGGCCCAAGACTATCAAGTGCCTAGGGGTGTTCCCTATTTTTTAACACATTGGATTTATGGTATTTACCCTTGTATTAGGGTGTGATTGGATGTAAATTACATTAGATAATATGTCTTATTAGAATGTGTGAACATTCTGAATGTTTTATTGTGAAAACCTTTTATAATTGGATATTGCATTTCTTGGAAATAATCACCGCTTTTCCATACAAATTAAAACTTATTGATTTTGACTTTGTATTGCATACTATTATTTATAATTTTTTGGTATCCTATTTGGATTAATCTCACACAATACTTACACCCTTTTGGAGTAAGTAGAGATGATTATATTTTACCTAGGTAATGGAAAAGCTTCCGGTGATGGTTGTTCGGGTTGTTAGTCCCTTCATATAGTGCAGTGTTGTGGAGACGGCTTGGGGTTGATGAACCCTTGTCATCTGGAGTCCTTGGGGATGTTCTTATACTAATTATTTGTGTCTTTAGACATATAGTATTATGTTTTAACTTATGTATTAAGTCCTATATTTTTTATAAATCTCATTTGGTATGAATTTTTTAGATTTAGTTTATCAAATGTTTCTGTTTTTTGGGGTATCCATATTTTGTTAAATCATTACAAAACCTAAATAAATGACACTAGGAACTGGTGAAAGCCCATTGAGATAGGTAATTTCCTTTGGGCCTTATCACAGGCTGGTTTCGAAACCAGTTTTTAGGGATGCTAGATGCGGTTCATGATAAAATGGTATTAAAATTGGTTCACTATTTGGGTTATATTATTTGAGGAATAGTTGGGATAGTATTGAGATAGAATTAACAGGACATGAAATTGTAGTTATGGTTAGTTTTTCTAGCCAACACACCTTGTTATGGGATCCAAGTCCCCATGGGATGTTGGTTTTTAACTGAGTTCATTATTTCTCATGGTTCATTGGTGATTGGGGGAAATGAAATTGGAGTTGGTTCAATGGTCTTAATGAGCTCGTATGGCCTGGAAAGCCATGTGGAGCTGGGAAAATTTTCCAAAAATAGTCTCTATTATAGTTATGTGATTGAAATATGGACTCCAACTATATGTCAAATTCACCCACCAACACTAGTTTCCTTTCACCTTTTCTGCTATCTCTTTATTTTGAGTCTTGAAAACATGGTTGTTAATGATAAATTACTCTATTTTATGTAGTGTGAATTTTTGTGAAGTGATTTTCTAGTAAAATGAAAGTGGTTTTATTTCTGAAAGTATAGAAATGAAATTTGAATAATTATTTTAAAGGGGTAAATTTTTTGTTTACTCCACTTTTTAATGTATGAATTATGAAAATAGGGGTTTGGAAATTGTGTTTTCAGTAGAATTTTATAAACCATTGAATTGTTTTTTAGTTTAATTATGTTTTATAGAATATAAGTGAAGGAGTTAAAGATTTATTTTTATTTTTTAACTACTGTTCACTTGGGTGTTTTTATGAAATTTTAGAACATTTTATTGAAATGAAGAGAGTTATGTTCTTAATTAATATGAGATTTATGAAATGGGGTTTTTCATGAAATTAGATGTTTTTTTAAATTGGGTGGAAATATTTTGAAACAGTTGTTCAAGGAATGAATTTGGGTTTTTATTGAATTATTGGTGCTTTTTTGAATTGGTTTGTGTGTTGAAAATAGGGTTTTGATTTTACGATATTCAGATTTGAGAAACGGAATGTGTGGTTAAAAAGGATTTGATTTTGAAAAGTGGAAAGATTTGGTTTTGGTCATGGGTGTTCTCAAGGGTGACCACATTCATGGGTTTACATGATAATATAGATGGTTAGGGGTATGATTGGATGACTTTCATTATATATATGAGTTGGGTGCCTGGTGTGGGATGTAAAAATGCACATGTGAGGTTTATGAGATACCATTGGTAAATGCACAACCCACCGACAATTTTTTTAGAATGCTTTTTTAGGAAATAGTTGTGTTTGGATAATTTGTAGTTGAGAGGTGTGGCTTATGTGTTTTTAGTAATTTTTTTATGATGTTTTGAGTTCAAGAACCCCTCTTGTTTGAACGATTTTTTGAGTTTGTGTTTCATTGATAAGTTGAAATCATTCATTGTCCAATAGTCTCTTTTTAGGAAATTTTTAGGAGGACAATGTGGTGGCTCCCCTCATATGTTCATTTTTGGTTTTTGGTATGTTGGGACCAAATAAATAGATTAGTTTGGTACTTTGTTTTTCTTATTGGATACTGTACGCCCCCATAAAGAGTTAATGCATGATTCATGTGTGGCCCATGATGATTCATCGTTGGATGATCCTCCAGTTGATTAACATAAGGTCTTTCTTATTGAGTATTTGATATTGGGTTTACCCCTCTTCTTTATCGAATTTTTGAATCCCCTTGTGGATGGAGTGTGGTTGTGGGAGGATGAAATTGACCTTAGTTTCTTATGTTTTCTGAGTCTTCAAATATGAATGCAATTCAGGTATGTCAGTGTAGAATGATGTGATAAAATTCCTTTAGGTCTTTCGTCAGTCTCATCGAAGAAAGAGTTCAAGATATGACCCCTGTGAGTTATTTCTGGACAAGAGTGGTTGTTATGTCTGTTATCTAGAATCATGTTCTGTTTAGGACTCGACATAAGGTCCCTCCCCTAGTGTTTTTAAAAGCAAAATGGTCATTTTGGGTGATACCTTTCGATGTCGTGTGTATATTTTACTATAAGTGTAATGTTTTTGCAATCTTCTGAGAGAATTTATTTTGTTGGATGTGTGTCTCCCTTCAGGGAATTATGAAATACCATATTATAGAGGAATGATTTCTTAGGTTTCCTTTAATTCTGTTATTTCCCATCCTAAGAAACTAGGGGTGATGTCTATGTATCCTCAATTCATTCTGTTGTTATGTTGATGGGTTGGGGTAAAGTGGGTTTTGAATTGTGTCATGTATCATTGAGACCATCTGAGATTAAATTGTAATTTTTTGTGGCACTTGAAGATGAAGTTCCATTCAAGGGGTTTCCGAAGCCTTATAGCGAGGAAAAAGATGCTACAAAAATTTGAGCTCCTGCTATAGGTCCTAGAGAGAAGCTGGCACATAGTGAGGGGAAATCCTAGAGTTGTTCAAGACTTTTCTCAAATTACAATTCTCATTATGAAAGATAAGAATAGTTTTACCAAGGATTTAATGATCTTTCTTCTGTTGTCCACATTTACTGGAAAGAGGTAGAGGGCATTGTGCCCATGTTATCGCCTAATTTCATTATGTTCCCCTTTGGTTTAAATTGTGTTTTTGGAGTATGGTTGAGAATTTGGATTCTTTGGTTGAGAACACAACTTGTGATATATTAGTAGTGATTGTACGCCAACAAAGGAAATCGCGAGATAAGAGACAGTAGAAACCACATAGTCTCCTCACAGCCGTGCTCCTCAGCCCATGTTACTTTGAGAAGCTTCCTCTTTATACAAAATGCTTTTCACAGTTAGCGCATGGTTTCCTAAATTGTGCAGACTAACTGTGTGGTCATGTAGACTCTTTAAATTTTGGGGGCTTTTCATGTCGTCCCATGCTGTTCAGTTAATATTTTTGGTTATTATTGTGGGGAGACCCATCATTGGTATTGTGTAAGTTATCTAGGAAAAAAGTCCAATGTTAGTTTCCACCTTATGGTGGGGAGACCGTTCGGGCCTTCCCCAATTGGTGTCCTCATTCTGCCTCAGAAATTATGTTATCCCTTGTAGTGGGAAGTCCGTATTGTGTCCCCCCCATATAAGTGACTCAGTTTTCTCCATGGTGTTTTCTTGTTAAGAGGTATTCTTGTTTAACGATCTATATCCACCAATTTCTTAAATGGGTAAAAATGGGATTGGAACATGCGCAGTGGTTTTTTTATTTATGGTTGTTGTCATGTTATTTGGTTTCATTGTCTGTTTCAGGTGTATTTATTGAGAATCATCTAGTAGTGTTTGAGGTGTTTTTATTTGTGATTTATTATCAATATGTTTGATCATTTCATGTAAGAGAGTTATGTTTTGGTTGGAGAGTGTATTTGATTCCTTTGGTTTAGAAAATGTAGGTGATTAACATTTTGCGGTGGGTGAAAATGTTGAAAGGGAGTCTGCCTTTGTCTATTGTTTGGGCAATTTTTTTACGTATGATGTGGTTGTGGACTTCCGGGGGCAGAAATCATTATAGTGGGTATAATTTTAACACTTGGATATTCATTTCCATCCTTTGTTTCAAAACCAATTTTGGTTCTTGTTTTTCTGTAGGTCTTTCTGTGTTACGAGATGAGATTTTGGGGTCACCAATGATCTTGATATATGATATTGGTCATGGGGGTGTTGGATGGTATTTGGACATGCTTTTTTTAAAAGGAGGGTATGAGTTTGAGGTAGCTTGGAGTTGGTTTTTTAACACTCATAGTGGAACCCTTTGTGGGGTAACTTTTTGGGTGTGGATTACACCCTTGAGTTGGATGAGTGTTGGTGTGTACATATAGTCTAATTTTGGGTATTATTTTTCCCTATACATTGCCTATTTTCCCCATAGTTTTCCACTTGGTCACAAAATTAAATAAAAAATGTTTGGAAACTTTTTGATTGAACACAAGGGGTAGGATAGTTTGGGCGGATGATTTTCTAAACCGTGAAAGAAAACCATGCGGCCTTGTCTAGGTCATTAGAAATGTTTTTAATTTCCATGTTTTGCATCCCTGGATTTATCCAAAATCAACCCTTTCTTACACCATTTGACCATTTCTGCCATGGCTGGCTCCCATGATCCCCAACCATTTCGTGGATCTCATTTTTGGATGGGTTTTTTGTGTGAAAACTTCATACTCTATTTAAGTAATTTCCTCGATCTTATATTTCATTCCTTTTTAGGGTTCATTACCCAATTATTGAGATTTACTTTTTTCAAAAACTAGGGTTTCATACCTAGGGTTTTTATTTAATTTTATTTACCTAATTGTGGTGTTTTAAGTTGGTCTTCACAACCTTGTGGTGCAGTGGTTTTGCAGTTAGACTTTCACACAATGATTCCAGGGTTTAAACAACTATGGTAGGTGATTCCATTGTGTATCAATTAATTTTGATTTAACATTATGAGTTAATAAAATTTCCAATTTTATCTCATGTAATTATTGGTGGAAAAAAATTATTGTTATTTATTAAGAAAATGAAGTTTAGGTTTCAATTTTATATGAAATTTTGGGTTTTTCGTAGAAATATTTTCTTGGTTCATTTGGGGATTCCATATAAATACTTAGTTGATTTAATTGAAATATATTAGGAATTAAAATCATATTATTAATGGTAATATACTTTGGATGTTGCTGAGAAATTTGGTTTTGGTGACATTTTCTAAGTAAATGATTTTTTGGAAACAAATTGTTGTTAAATTGGGTGTTTTACATTGCTATCTTATGTGATTCCTATTAGGGTTATTTTATAACTCATGTAATGGGTTTATATAAATGTTTGGATGATTTTAATTCTGTTTTTGGTGAATGTGAGTATGCACATGGTGTGGAATACAAGGTTTAATTGTGATTTTATTTGTAAAAAAATTTAGCTTTTGTGAAGCTCATTTATAGAATATCAAAATATTTTTGTGTCTATTTGAGGTTGAGTAAACTGTCTGTAGATACTTTATTGGTTTTATATAACGAGTAGTGGTGTTTTTATATGAAATTTGATATATGTGGCAGGATGAAATTGTTTGAGCACAAAGGGGGAAGCCCAGGTACCTAGGTGGACGGATATGTACAAGTACGACTATTGATCCAGATGTGTTTTGTCCCTGTTTCACTAAGAAAATAGATAAAAATAACTTTAAAAAAACTATATAGATGATATTTTGGGACTAATAAGTTATTTTTATGTTCCATACTAGTGTCTCATGAACAGAAAAAGATTGTGACATGGACATTTTTATACATAGGTATAAGGTACATAAGGCATGAGACTATCTAGTGCATAGGGGTGTTCCTAGTTTTGGTGCTCATTGGAATTGTGATATTTACAATTTTATTATGGTGTGTATGGATGTATATTATTGTAGGTAATATTTCTTATTCAAATGTGTTAAAATTGTGAATTTTTTATTGTGATAAATGTTTACAATTGCAAGTTGCATTTCTTTGAAATTATCAACGCTTTCTAAACATATTAATTCTAATTTATTTTTCAGCTTGTATTGCATAATCATTGGAATCATTGGGTGGTATCCTATTGGGATTAGGATCACTCCCTACTTACACCACATTGGATTAAGTATACTTGGTTATGTTTAAAAATTGTAAATGAAAATCCTCGGGTGAAGGCTGTTTGGGTTGTGAGTCCCTTCCTATAGTGCGGTGTCATAATGACAGCTCAGTGGAGATGACCCCATATAGGGTAAAGTACTAGGGGATGTTTTTCTCTTATTTCATTTTCATTTAGAACTCTTGTATTATATGTGAGCTTATGTATTTAGTTATGGATTTTTGAAAACCACATTTGGTATGAATTTTTTAGAATATGTTTATTGATTATTTTTGATGTTTGGTGTATGAATATTAAGGTAAATAGTTCCCAAACCAAAATAAATGATACACAATAACTTGTGTCAGCCCATGGAGATAGGGAATTACCATAGGTCCCTATCACAGGTAGGTTTTTCACTAGTTTTAAAGGAAGCTAGATTCGATTTGTTACAATTAAATTTTTTTTTTGTTAAATAATTTTATATAATAAAGAATAAGTGATTTTTTATCAATACTTTTTTTATATTGGAAAAATATTTTGGGGGATTATGTGATGAATGTTATTTCAAATGATGCTTTGTTTTTTGGGAATTTTAGATTAATAAGGTTAATATAACACTATGAGAGATTATTTTAGGGATAAAAGTTTAATTATATTTTTGAAGATTAAATTATTTTATTTTGGAGATATGGTGATTCATGAAATATTTATCATATCATGGAGATTAGGTTAATTAAGTGAATATATATTTGGTATGAGATAATAAGAGTAATTTTCATTATTTAGAGATAAACATTAACAATTACCATAGAAAACTATGTGATAAAATCTATAGGTATTTTTGGTTTTAATCATATATAGATTATTTTTTATGAATATAATGGATAGTTATTTTCGTAATGGACTAAGTTGAACATGGTTAATACATTTTATTTTTATTGAATAATTTAGTTTAAATCATATAAATGTATTTTAATTTTTTAGAGATTTACATTATCATATCCTATACTTTTTTTGGTCTATTTATCATTATTTGAAAATAAAAAATAATTCTATTCGAGATTAGGTGATTATCTAGAAGTTTATTTTTGTGCTTTGGGTTTGAAAAATTCACCATGAATACTCTTCATGTGGACTAAAAGTTGAGTTTGTGGTTGAAATTTATCAAAGGTTGAAACTATGCATGTTATGTATATATATTTCCCTATGTTATTAGTCTAGGAATTAAATTAATTCCTCAAATCATTAAAAGGGATATAATAAAAAAATGTTCTTAGTTTAATTTTAGTACTATGAAACCAGTGACCGTTTATACCATCATAGATTTATGGTTTTTTGATTGATAACATTCTCATGAAAATGTTATCTAACACTATCTATCATAACATTATAGTCAGTTTTATATTAAATATATATGTTTTACTATATGTTTCCCTAATATGTGTTATCTTATATTCCCTTTTCACTTCCCTTTGATTATTTTAAAGTGGAAGTTTATTTATACTTTTTTTAGTGTGGGTTTTTTATTATGATATTTTGAAAACACAAACATCTAGGTTTCAATCTTGGGTTAAAATGATGAGGATGAAATTTATTAATATGTTGGGGCTGTATGTAACATCCCATGTTTTTAATGGAAACACTATGTTCAATAAAAAACACGATACCCCACTTTTAGATTTAGAAAAAAACTAAATAATATTATAACGATACCTTCAAAACATAGCCATTACAGTAGAATAAATGATTAAAATTTACAAAATTATGAAAAAATGGTTTCACTTGTATGTATAATTTACTATTTGGTGAATAATTATTGATGGTAAAACCTTTTTTAAAATAAAATGAAATATTTTTTTGAAAATGTATTTAAAGGAGAAAAAGTGTGTTTTATTTAAATATGATAATAAATAATTTATTTTGATAATATTTACGAAATATAATTAATTTGATGTTTTAAATTCATCTTATCTCTTTTTTATACATGATTTATAAATAAATTCAATTTAATGCATAAATGAATATTTGGTCAAAACAGAATTTTTATACCTTCTGATGGAGAACCCAATTTTAATAATGTTTTTATCACATTTATATATTATATTTTAAGTAATACAATTTTTATATTTATTTATAGTATAAAAATTCAATCTGGTTTATTTTTTTGAACATTCTGAGACCTTTCATATATCAATGAAAAGTGAATAATACAAATTTTAGTTCAAACATTCAATTTTTATCAAATTTATTTATATGGTAAAATTATTCATTAAAATTTTTTTAAATTATAATAAGTAATAGTTTTTAATAATTTAATCTAATATAGGTAAATCGAATCAATTTTATCTTGAATTTGGATATAAAAAATTGAAGAAATTTTGAACATTTTTTACATCCAAAACTTGTTTTGTCTCTCCGTCATGAAGATTAATATTAAATTATTTTCCCTAAATTATGTGCTTTGAATTTTGAAAAATGGATAAAATATTTATGAATCATAGGGTCAAAATATAGTCGATAGTTCCTATTTTTTTGTGAATTATGAATAATAATTTTAGTTATTAATTTTATTAACATGGTTATGGTAAAATGAATTAATTAAATGTAAAATAATATTATAAATAATGTAAAATTACTTTGACAGTGGTACTAATTTCATTTGATGATTTATTTTCAACCCCAATATTACATTTAAATATTTTATGTCAACTTGGATCCACATGGAAGTCTTTAATCCATTTATAGTATTATATTTTAACGAAAAGACAAAGATGAGATACTCATTTATTAATAAAAACATTCATATTAATATATATTAATTTATAATATATCTTAGACTATAAATAGTATTTACAATGAAAAAATATTTATATACATCATGGGAATCTACTAAAACATTAGGAATTAATATTTAAATTAAATTGTGACATAATGATGATACAACTATTGTTTTATTAATTGAAGAATCAAATATATGATATTTAAAATATTAAAAGAAATATAATTTTAATTAATAACATTCATAAAATAAATTTATGGACATAATTTACATGTTAATTATTTTATTATGGAGTTGGCTTGAACTTATGTTGCTGTTATGATTTTTTCAAATGTCAACTAAAGAATAATTTTAAAATTGAAACTAATGATATTTTAAATTTAATAATATTTTATAAAATGATATAAAATGAATAAAAATAAAATGTCCAACCAAATAATAGGGGTATGTCTTGAAAATCATAAATTAATCATAATTTTTTTGTTTTTTATTGTAATTATATAATCCCTAAAAATTTAAGTTACATGATATCAGGCTAAAAAATATGTGGGTAAAATATGTGTTAAAGCAAAAAAATAAGGGCATAAAAATAATCACAAAATTTATAATTTTTTTTATAAATCTATTTAGGACCATAATGATCATAGTTTATAAATAAAACTATTGGGGTTGATTTGAAAACAAAATGTAATTTATTTTAATTTCAATTTTTTATGAATCGTAAGAGTGCCCCTCCTCTCTATAATAAAAAGAAAATTACTTCTGAACATTTTCACACATTTAAAACCCATTTTTCATCATAAAATATTAACATATCACTTCCTATAATTCCACCCCATATTCTGGAGTGCTTATTTGTTGCAAAAAATTCTCCTCACATGCCTTAATGTGATAATCGTAGGTGATCATCTAATGGAGAGGCATCTTTTTTAATTAAGTGTTTCTAATTATTTTATCCTTAAATTTAGTTAAAATATTTTTAATAAATTTTAAAATTATAAATTCATTATACACAATATATATAGATATAATTATTTTAATATAATCAACTAAATTAATATCCAATTTTATCAAATTGGAAATAAGTTATTCGTTCGTGTGTACTGATAACTATCACCTTACGAGAAAAAATTAATTTTTCCCTAAAATACTCACAAGAATTGTTAAAATGATGGAAGTAATGTTTATATATTATATTAGAAACATATTAAAAATTATTTAATAATTTTATATCAAATATTATTTTATATTTCTATACACAAAAAAATCATAACATCATTCGTGTGTATGTGTGAACTATCACATCCATGGAGCAATGTGATTTTTTCCTCACCACATTACATGGATGATATATATAAGTATACTAAAATGATTAATATTATATTAATGATATTATCATCATTATTTAATGATAAAATAATATTTACCTTTTTCTATAAATGATCAACAAAAAATGGAAAAGTTACTCAAGCGTACGCACGAATGGAATGTTCATTTAAGTTATATTGTATGAGTGGGTTTTCCAGATTCTGTGTCTATATTTTGTTTTTATATTTCCTTTTTTTGTTTAGAATTTTATTTTCAGTTTATTTTTCATTTATGACTATGTGTCATTGTAAAAAGAATAATTGTGATTTCATTATAGAAATGTTATTTTTTACATTATAATTGTTTTAGGTAGTATGATTATATTATTGTACATGGTAATTTTTATATGTATGGGTGGTTACATGATAAAATATAATCGAGTGATCCAATGATATATCTCCAATTCACTAGGTAATGTTACCGAGTTACACAGTAAGGGTCCCTCTAAGAGATCAATTGAATATAAAGTTGTGGGTATTCTAAATATAACAACATTGGTTACTACCTAAGTGGGTGTTAATGATACTATAAGAGGTATATGGATTAGAATAATCATGTTAGATTTTTTATTATTGTTTTTATCATGTTTAAAGGATGATTTGACTTATAGAGGCCAGGTAAAAGGTTATGTTTTATGGGTACAACTTCATTTTTTTGAAAATGATATCATGGGTTTATAAGTATTCAAGGAATAACAGTTCCATTATTTTTAGTTATGTTCTTTATTAATAATATTGTTCCCATATAATGTTTTAAATTTTTTTCATTGGTAATAATAATGGGTAAGACAGTGGGGAATTCCATGTGGATTGATATGTAGATTATTCATGAAAACGAAATCTTGTTTTATTTTAAAATAATTATATCATAAAATAAATTTATACTCCTTTATAAGTATCATTTTTGAATAAATGTTGGTTGTTATGTATATATTATGACCAAAATTTCAAAACTCTAAAACTGATAAGATAATCAATGTTAATGAAATTATATTCCTCAACAAAAAATGAATATAATTTAATGATTAAAGCTAGGGCATTATAATTTTATTTATTTTTTCATTATGAATAATGAAAAAGGGAAATATTTTTCACCTTGGTGTCGATAAAATGGCTAAAATATTGTTAAGAACAGTAAATAAGGTATCAATATCAACTCACCACATTCCATTTTATTAGTGGATTTGAGGAACTTTTCCATTTCCATCAGTTTCATCAACATATAACAACTTGGTGCCAATTTTTTTATTATAAACTTTATATAAATTTGTGGAATGAATATATAAATACTTTCACTCTCTTTAATTCCATTTCACTATATAATTTAAATAAAAATAAAATGTTCATAATTTCAACTACAAATGAATATTTTGAATAAAAATAATTTTTTATCATGATAATTTATTTTTAATTTTTAGTGATTAAATTATTACTTTAAAGGCATATACAACACCTATATAGTATATATTCAATTAATATATATATTAATTAATGAATTTTGAAAATATTAAATTTAATTCAGTTGGAAAATTATTTTATTCCATGAATTTGTAGAATTTTTTTGTTAAAATATTAGATTTATATTTCATTTCTTCATGATGTCTTCAAAGTAAAATTATGTGAACAGTTCTCAATATGAAATTAGTATAATTTTATAATAAAAATAGTATACAAAATTATTCAAAAAAAATACGGGGAAAATTATGTTGATAAATTGTAAAAAATATCCACCCATAGTCATTTATGATCCCATTTTTATATGTAAAATTAAAACCTATTAATATTGAAAAAGTATTTTACATAATTAAGATTAAAATTGGCGATCCATGTGGTTTAACCATATGATATGGTTTAAAATGACACAAATACCTATATAAATTTCATTGGATGAGAATAAATGGACATAAAAATATTTTATTTTAATATTTGTTCATCTAGATGAATGTTTCTTTAGAATTACATAATTATAGTTTAATCATTTTTGAAATCTGATGTGTCTCCATTAACTCTATTGTAAATGGAAAGAGATTTATTTCAATTATTTACTACATTATAAGATATCTATTAGGACAATAACCTTTTTATTTAAAAAAAATTAGTTCCTTATTCACAACATTGAGGTTTTTGTTTTCCCAATGTATATTTCTAATGGGTAGGTCAATGGAATAAAAAGGAAGTATACCAATGATGAGGTAATCATCACTACTAAATATTTATAATTTCATTCTTTTTATAATTATGCTAATTTTGTTTAATCTAAAAAAGTATGTGTAATTAATATACTAAAATTTCATAATTATTGTTGTTAAATATGTTTTTATCTGCTTTCCAGCATATGAAAATAGAAAGCATCACATGTGTATATATACAACCTACCGAATAAAAATAGTTGTGTTTTTTTTATCACCACCTTACTCAGTTTTTTAGACAAATGAATCTAATGACTATATATGATACTTATGAAGTAATTAATCTTCTAAAATTATATTATAATATCTTTCTCCTGACATACATAATAGTTGGAGAATGATTACATTATTTGTGGATACTTGTGGACTACCACCTCCATGGAGAGATGTGATATATTTTTTGTTTTACTATTTAAATGAATGGTAGTAAGGACATATTTAATAAATATAAATGATCTATAGAATATAAAAAACATTATTATTGAAATATATTCTATGTTTCATTCATTCATGGGTTTTTACTGTCCACTATCTCAATGAATTGTGAAACTCTTATTTTTATATCTAAATTATATTTATGATTATTATTAAATATGTATAATAAAAATATATGATATTTCATTCAACATTAAAATTATGAAAATTATTTCACCAAGATCAATGTAAATCAACCAAAACAACTTAATCAAAACAACCCTTAAAACAATGTTTTTTTCTATAAAAATAATTATTTTAATAAATATTTGTTTATAAAAAAGTGTTAAATGGTTATAATTTTTTCATATATGTTAATATATATATTTGATTATGGATTTATAATAGATTTATAATATATATATATATTAATTTTATATTACCTTTGAAAAAATATGAAGGATGTCATACTTGAGGTAATGGTTTTGTTGATCTGATTTTGTTTTCTAGAGTCACATAAAATACTCATCTCCTGTTTATTTCATATTTTCGTTATATTATATCTTTAAGTACATTACATAATTAGTCCAGATATATTAATTTTATTTAAAAATAACTTTTAATTATTTTTCTTCTATTTATGATTGTAGACATACTCAAATGATAAGTGATTTATGATTCAATATCATTTCAATTGAGATAATTTATGTCTGCATATACTTTAAAAAAATTAATTTGATAATTTTCTAATAAATAACATATATTAAATTATCAAATATTTATTCCTTATATTTAAAATTATTAATAATATTTTACCTTATTAGATAATAAAAAGAACAGTAATATTTTAAATAAAATAGAATTTATTTCACATTTAGTAGAGAATATTCTTCTTAGATATCTAGGTTTTCAAAAAATATTTCCATGAATGGTTTTAAAAACTATCTATGATTTCTTAAAGATGTTTCTTTTTCCAATGTTTTCATTTTTGAAAAATAGTTTAAAACAAATCTTTTGTTCATTGTGTTAATGAGGTACTTTTTAATTTTTTACATAATATTTTAGGGAAATAATTTTTTTTACATACTCAATATGAATGTAATTTCTCTTCATCATGACCACCCATTTATTTTAATATTCTTTTATATGTAGCCTAAAATATTTTTTAATAAAATTTCCCTTAAAATATTTTAGAAAGATTTTAGTTTTTAAATTTAGTTTCAATGTGAATATAATATTTTCATCAAGACTATTTTAAGGGTATTTATATGGTATTTATTTGTATGAAATTAAAAAAATATTATTTTTATTTATTTTTAATTTGGGATATTTTATGAGGATACCATCCACATTTTACGAATTTATGATTAATGTAAACATTTATTGGGGAAAATTTTAAAATTTAATATTTTTTAATATGGGCCATTATTAATTATTAGTAATGTTGGTTATATTTTATTTTTTATTACCATAATGATAGAATTAGACATATTATCTTTTTGGTGGGGCCAATAATTTCATATCTCCTTGATGGATCTAGCACTTTCATGATACAAAAAAGGTTGGGTGTTTTGTGGTGTCCTTACACATCTATTTAATATTTCTATGAATGGGGACCTAAAGATATGTTTATGATGTATTTAAATTACCCTCGATGATAATTTTATGATGTTTTATATTATATATTCTATCATTATGAAATTATAAATTAATTTCCATGTAATTAGTTAAATATTTATGATATAGATTGATGAAATTCACGATCTTTTTATTTGTTATGAATAATTATTTGATCATTATTTATTTTTAGCCATATTATTTTTCATTCTTAGTTTATTGATTCAATTGAATGTGTTTTAAGTTATTCAAAATTCTATATTGATTATTAATTATTTATTTTATTATATATTGCACTAGTCATCATTATTTAATAGGAAATTAAGTTCACCCTTTATTTGTTTCATTTACCTAGTATATAAATAAATTTAATGTGGAATATATATTGGATTCAATAATATTTTACAATATTTTTATTATATTTTCAATGTAATATCGGAAGCATTTATATTTCTGGATTTCCAATACTAATGTACTATTCCAACCTTTTAGATGTAGTATGTTGTATCTATTGACTATTGTAAAAAATTGACTACTGACACTTGTTTTTATGGGTTGGGGTCAATATAGTTTGTATCAAGGAGTTTTTATTAGTAACTATGGGATATAGATTCTGAAAACATTGATTAGGAATCATAAACCTATGACTAAATTTTATGATGACTAATTATATAGGATAAAATCCTATTGTATTAGTGGGGTGGATATTATATGGGTTTCCTAGAAATATATACCTATCAATAAAATATTAGTGGAATATTTTTTGGAGAATATGGATTATAGGGTAAAAATTCAAAACGTGTGGTTTGGTATATCTGAACTATGATTCTATTACCGAGTTAGTGTTAATTTACTTCAAACCTAGTTTTAAACTTATAGGGGATATTATTGGGATCATTATAATTTTCATTACCAACCCTTAAGAACTATTAGCATAGATTTTGACCAGGATGAACCTACATTAAACATACGGTGTCTTATATTGAAGAGAATGTTCGTTCATTTCATTATAATATATATGATTTTCATGATTTTTTGGTTTTCCAAAATGATTATTTTTTCTCATACCATACATTCTGGGTTTAGTCTATAGCTAGAACTAGGTGTAATAATGTATACACTAAATTTTATTTAAAATTAAATGATGATGAGGAAAAAAATTGGATTATGATGATATTGCGATTATGCCTAATAATTAAATATAATACATGATTAGAAACCAGAATCATAACCAGTATTCAGACACACCCAATAAAATAAAAATATACTTTTATGAGATCTTAGGTGTTGGTGACCATTGAGGATGGAAATCTCAATTAACTTCATGTGATAAATGTATAAAGTGACATGATATATGATGTCTCAATGGAAAAGGGAAATTTTTTATGTACGAAATGGAAGGGAATATACCAATGTAATATCAATGAATGATAAATATTTTGGCGGAGCTATAGTATGTCTACCCCAAGGTGATATTTGTAGTTCAAAGTCTTATGTTTGGTGAATATAAAAATTATCAACCCTATGCCCTAAAACAAGGGATAACTCCTAGACTATAGAAGGACAGATGTTATTCCAATCATTGAAGTGTATGGATTGAAATTACTATGTATTCGGAATTCATATTTATGTTATAGAGGTGTTATATCAATGATATTACATACATAACAATTCTGAGACATCTATGAATATTCCCATGGAAAATTTTATTTAAGGATTTCAAAACTTATTTAGTTTGGTACTGATAATCAAGAAAATTGATTTCATGGTAACTTGGAAATGTTTTTCTGGGAGAAAGAGACTATTACAATTAGTAATGTAAATAAGATAGTAATTTTGACTTAAAATTGGCAAATTTATTTTATGATAATGTAATTTCATTCATATTTAATTATTTAATTATTTTTTGAATTTTTTAAATAGCATGGTATTTAATTGGAAGAATATGGATCATGTTACTTTTTCAATGAACTTTTGATTTCATGATTAGATAACATAATAATTATTTATACCATCACTAGTTTATATGTTTAATTTTGATAGTAACATCAAAATTATTGATACACCTTTAGAGGTTTTAAGTGATTTTATTATTTCCATGATTTGAATTATTATGTGATTTTTGATAAATAATTAAATAATGATTAAAAAACTAATTGGGTTATTATATGATTTTATGTTATATTAATTTTTTTACATTTGATATTAGGATATAGATAACATTGTTGGTCAAAAAGTGAATCAATAAAAAGGTGATATTTTAAAATATATTTATAGTTAACATTAGTATAACGATTCTGGTTAGTATATAAAATTTATACATGATATTTTGGTTTGAAGTTCACAATATTATAAGATTATTTTTTTATATATCATGATGATTATTTATATTTCCAGGTGATACTTTATTTTATTGATGTATATGTAAAATTAATGTTTAACATGTCTTTGATAATGAATGATTATTTGGGATGAATGAAATTAAATTTTTTCGGGTTTAGGTTAAAAATTATGAGTTCACCATTGATGTTAAGACGTTCTTCAGTGTTATGATAACTGAGGTTGATTTAGAATTAGGGTTTTTAATTTTTATAATAATCTATAATTAACCATTGGTGTTATTGTGAAATTTTGATGTAAAAAATATTACATATTTACATAATGAAATATAAATATTTGTATTATATCATCTGGAGAAAACAACCATCTCTGATTTTGTTAGAATTAAAAATATTTAGAAATATATTGATATATATTTTTGGAAAATGTGAACCCTTATAATTTCATTAGGTGTGGAAAAATCGTCTTGAAAACACATATTTTAGAGAAAGTATTAATTTTTTGGTGGAAAATGATTAATCAATGAAATTCCACATGTCCAATTACTATATTTCATTATGTTATTAGTATAGATTGTATTATAGTTCTTAAACCACATTAAAAGGTATTGGAAATAATCTTTTCTTATTAAATTCATTACTAATTAATAAATGGTATTTTATAAAAAAAATATAGAATTACAATTTTGTGGATAATAACATTCACATAAAAATTAAAATTCTTATGATCAATGTTCTATATCACACTCCTTAATTATGAGGACATTTTTTCATCCCTGATTATATATTACCTTACCACTAATTTTATCCATTTTTAAAATTAGTAACATTACACTCAAGAATGACTATATATCTCCCTTCTCTTATTTCAAGAGGAATTTTTATTATCCATTTTTTTGAATTTTGTTTTATAAAAGTTATATTGAAATGTAAAAATAATTATTACTAATCCCATGTTCAAATATTGAGGGAATAATTTATTAATAGTGTGGGGATGGGGGATGTGAAACCTCGTTATTTTGAAAGAATACTATGTTTTTAGAATATACAACACTAATAATTAATAAAAAATTAACCAAGAAATATTATTATTTAAATACGAACATTATAAAATTGTTGATGAATTAGTCAGTATGGATTAGATTAATATTAATTATGTAAAATATATAAAGGAAGAAATAAATATAGATTTTTTAAATTATTATTAGTAAATAGGAAATAAAATTTTTAGTAATGAAATTTTATGGTTCAAAATACAGTTTCTTCAAAAAAATATCATTTTCCCGGATAAACTAATATAAATATTTTTTGTCCAATTTTACCAAAAAAATTTTAAAAATAAATTTCATTTTTGAAACCACCATATCAAAATTTACATAGACTGTATTATTTTTATATTTATTGAATGGTTGAATTTTTACTAAATAGTGAAAAAGACATTTTTTCAAATACTATCATTACTTTAACTAATATAACTATTCCATTACATGTTTTATTGTATTATAACGAGACATGAGATATTGTTTTTAAAAATATATAAATAATTCCATCTAAAAAATTAATTATTTTTAAATAAGTAATTACATTCTCATTACAGTTTAAAAAATGTATATTGAAATATATTTTTTCGACTTATAGAGATTTAATCATGAGAAATAGAGACCATATTGTGAATTAATATGATATAATTTGATAATTAGTTCCTTGTTGTTTTTTGTTTTTACATATAGGTACCATGGTAAATTTTTTTCACATAATTAATTGAAAAATGGGTAAAATAAGGTTAAAAGCATGAGATATTGTCCTAAAAATAATAAAACAATATATTTTCTATAATTTAATTTGTGGATTTCAGAAATGTTCATCCATTTATCAAACATATATCCCAATGGATCCATTTTTCATTAATTGTAAGCTTTATATTAATTTCAAGGAAATAATAAAAACAAAATGTCACCCTCTTGAATTTTATATCTCTAAATAATTCTAATATGGAAGAATAAAGTTTAGTTTTTGTGATAAATGTTTATTTAAATGATAAATTAATTTTTTTATCATGTTAATTTATTTATAATTTGATCCCATTATTTAATTACCATAAATTCATAGAAAAAACCGATAAAATATTTATTCAATTAATATAAAAATATTATGAATGATTTCTAAAATATTAAAAATAATACAATTTTGCTGAAATGTTTTTTCGTTGATTTAATTTAAAAAACAACATACAAAAAGTGTATGGGCTGTTTATAATCTAATCTCATTTAGGTCAAGTTGTTTTAAAAATCAAATTATAAAAATAGTTGTTAAAATTAAATTAAATGTATTTTATGATAATAATTCATTAATAAAAGGTCAAAAACCATAAAAATATTAATGAAGGGAATATGGGATGATAAATTGTGTAAAACATTTTTCCTTGAAATTTTATATGAAATTTGTTTCCTTATATGTAAAATTTTAACCATTAATATATAAAAATTCATTACTATGGTTCATATTAAAATTGGATAACATAGTTGTTAAAAAAATATGGTTTAAAATCGATCCAAAACTATATAAAATTAATTGAATTATAAAATTTCATTCATATACTATTTTACATAAAATATATATCTATTTAGAATAATTTTTTTGAGAATTCCATAACTATATTTTATCATTTTATAAATTAATAGGGTGTCCTTCCCCCCTTATAAATGGAAACACATTTCCTTCAATTTTCCACATATGTCTAAAAATCCAAACCATGCACACTTTTCTTTTAAAATTACCTATCCACTATTAATATGTTCATGTAATATTAAAATAAAATTCCATTGGTCCTTAAAAAGGAATCAAAAGGATTTCTACTGAAGAAGAGGTAACCATATTTATTGACTATTTAAAATTTTGTTATTTTTATAACTACACTAAATTTTTAATAACCACTATAAATTAATAAATTATTTATAATAAATATATTTATATGTTACAATAGTTTTGAGACAAAAATTTTCATTATATTTCCAATCAAAAAAATTGAATAAAACGTTGATCGTGCATATGAACAACATACCCTCCCCAGATAGAATTTTAATTCTCCTTTCATCAACAATTTTATTGGAAGGATATATAGATATAAATATATTTCATATATTATTTTTATGGAATAATTAAACTTGTTGAATTATAATAAAATATATAGCATCTTACCATCTAATTATTTTGAAAATGATAATGTCGCTCATTCGTGCGGGTGGAAAATAACCTCCAGGAAGTGATGAGATTTATTTTGTTCATATAGGATTTATATAGATGGTAATCAGATTATAATTAAATAATATATATGAGATATATGATAAAATATTTTTTTAATGGTTAATTAATATCAACCATTCTTTTGTTCTCTCCATTGAAATGTGAAAATAATATTCATTCTTATGTATGACCCATAATCTTCATCAGTGGTGTAATGGACTGTTCAATATCGTCATTTTATAGATGAATATAAATATAAATATTATTAATATATAAGATATTTTTTTTATGATTATAATTATTTATATTACGTAACAATGATCATAGTACACAGAACAAAACTACTGATACAAAACATACATGAAAAAAAGTAATTATAAACATAAATGATTTTTAATAAATATTTTTTAATAAAAAGTTGATAAAATATCATTAAAAATCATATATGGAATGAGAAATATTATATTTTTTCAATATTAGATCTCTCGTAAATCCATATATTATAATTTAATTGTGTCAAACACATACGAAGTATGTCGGACCGAATGCAAGTGTTTTATAGTCTCACTTAATTTTTGTGATACATATGCCATATATAAAACCAATTTATATCATATGGTGTATATTAAACCCCTTTTAAATTTTGAATCAATAATACATTTTTATATCATTGTTTTAAAAACTAAAATAAAAATTATTTCTTTAATGGGGGTTATGATTCAAAAACACCAAATCAGTTTGGGATTAATATTTCAATTTAAATATACTACAGATCAATTATCCATGAATTTTAGTTAATGTAAATTATATTTTACTCTACTTATAGATTTTTTATTTTTCATAACCTTTGGTTTCATAGGAAATTTAAAATTAATTGTACCATTTTCCACTATGTGTTTCCCAAAATATCAAGAATGTGTCTTAAGGAAAGAAGATATTATTACTTCAATAGTCTGAAAATTTATTATTACATTTCTAGGTTCTGTTAAAAAAACTCAAGAATTATTATAATATAATTATATGGTTAAATAAATTTCTTTTTTACTCAGGTATTTATTTTTACAACATGTTTTTAATTATATATTATCTTTTCCCAATGATGAATTTTTTTTATTTTTTACCAAAAATTTGAATGGAATATTGTTTTAATGTACTATAAAAGAACACAATTCCTCACCTCCATAGCCACATAATCATATGTAGTATAATTTACATGCTTCCATAATAATTTTCTTATAGTTATTTCCTTAATATTATTAATTTTTCTAATTTTTAAAATAAATTTCAATTTGAATAGGCTACTTTCTTGAAGAATGTGATTAATAATTTTTATTGTATTTCTATGAATTAAAAAATAAACCTTTATTTTAATTGTGATATATAAGAACCGGAATCATCATTTCAGGTATAGATGATTGATTCATGTAGTTTTTGAAGAAAAAGGAATAATTTGAAAATTTTCTAATTACACGCCATGTACTCCTTAATACACACGTGTAGCCAGTTACCACACATTATTGTGTATTGGTCGTGTAATGTCTGAGTACATGGCCATGTATGTGACTAAGAAGATCACCTAAATCATGGTTCAATTGATGCTAGTACACTAAATGTATATTAAATGAACAAATGTGTATTTTTTTCGATTAATTTTTTGTGGTCATGTTTCAACTCTAGAACTTTGTTCCTCTACATGTGTCTCATACAAGAGAGAAAAATATAACCAAATATCACTAATATCTTACCAATCCTCCATTCGAGCTCAAATTGAGACGTCATCAAGTGAATAGGATTACCACCGGTGAGTTTTCTATTTCCCAAGACCATCTCTTCATGATTTATCCTCTCTTGCATTATTAAGGGTTGATGGTTTTTACCTTTTTTATCTATGTCGTTCTAGATCGATTAAAGGGCTGATGTTCAATAGTGTTCATCATATGACATCGAGGTATATGGCTCGTACCATTCATTGTTTTCATTAGATTATATAGGCTAAAAGTTCTTAATACCCTTATTTAGGGTATTTCGTGTTTTTGAATATAACCTGGTTTAATGAAAGATATGGATTTCATTATTTATATAGGGGTATTGATTATTCATAAAGATTAATATCTTGATAATGGATATGTTTCCCATGTTTTATTGGTTATAGATTTTGGTTTAGGAATCTTGTTAGGCTTCCTTTTTTCCATACATAGTTTTGTTAGTATGAAGTTATTGTTTATTTGAGATTCAAGTGTTTTATATAATGAAAGTACGAACAAGGAGAATTTATTAGGAGAGAATCCCATGGATCAGTATTTTAATTATGCACTGTTGTTAAGAATGACCTGAGGTACTGAATGAGAGAGATATCATAGGGTCATTGACCAAAGTGGATAGACCATTTTAGATACCCATAGGGTCTATATTAACTGAATTTTGGACCACATGTAATTGACTGTGATAGATTCTCATGGTCATTAAATATTGTTGTTACTATGTGGACCAAGGGGGTATTAACTGTAAGAGATACCTAGGTGGTGGTTCATAAAGGATTTTCAGTATGTGGGGACAAAGGGGATAGACAGTGTGAGATTTCCCAAGGGTCATTACATTATTTATTTGATGATATCAAGAACAAGATGGCATTATACTATGAGAACATTCCAAGAGGGTTTCTTATGAATGATTTTAATATTGTGAAAAGTCTACCAAGCCAGAGCACAAGCTTGTACACAGTCCTACTAGATTGTTAGATTGTATTTAGAGATGTCTGTTTGTTATTTTTAGATAGGGGGATTCAGAGCTTAGGCTAGATCCCAAGGATTCCCTATTCAATGGATTGAATAATTAATTAATGTAAGTGAATGGAATTTAAAACTATAGGATTGTTTACTTTGAGTAGTTCCTTGTTTATTTCTTTAGATTTAATATTATCCATTATATATATTCACTAACAGTTATGCATTGATCTTTTGGTGGTTGCCTATTGGAATTAGTCTCACACCCTTTTTGGGTCATGCTTTTGGGACCTAAAATACTATATGGTTATAGGTATATAGAAGTTAAATTTAACTTCTACATTAGGTACTTTATTTTGGATTGCATTTGGAGAGAATGTGACCAAGATAAGGCTAGATATGTTGTCAGTGTATACTATTTTCTATAATTTGTTTTTAGTATTGTATTCACATCATTTTGATTTGTCATGCTACATTCCTATATACATTTGACACACATTATCTAATAATATATGTTTCATGTATTTATACTATCAGTCTTCCACTTTTTTACTTCTGTTGTATTGTATTACTTCTTCCTCATTTGTTATTATTGATATTCCACTTTGTATACACTGCCAATGAGGGAATAGTTTCCCCACTATTAGACCTTGGCCCCCACTACTAGATAGCAGCCTCTAGCATTTGAGGAAATTTTCTTGAGGTTATGTGACCAATTGGGACTGTCGATCTTTAGGGTGTCACTCAAGACATGGACGTTACAATTTTTTATCAGAGGAGTCTATTTTCAACATTTTCTTACTATTTGTAGCCTATAGGCGGAGATATCAAGGAATGGGTATTTAGTGATATGTTGCGACCGCATGTAGCTAACCTGTGTATTTGGAAATTCCATTTTACCTTGGATATTGCAATATTTCGGTTTTTTCAATTGTTATAGTTGATTTGATTTCATCATTAGGTTATTCACTTATATTGTGCAATTATCTTTGATATTATTGAGGTTCTAAATATATTGAAACCTGATGATATAAAGGTATTCCATCTCATGCATCGTATATGAACTTGATAGAGATCACATGTCATGCATTATTGTCATGATATTTAGGGAGAATTAATTATTGAATGTTATTGTGGTAATTATTGTGTGAGATATGCATCCTATTGTGATATATTCCAGGATATAATACCTAATATTTTAGAATGGGTATTCATATATGTAATGTTTCATTTGGATAGATGCCAAACTTTGGTCCCGAAGGTGTGGTGGTGTAACACCCCAAGCTTCCTCGGTATGTTTCCTTTCGAATAATGCAATGACGTGCATTGTACGCAACTTCGAGATTTTAACACACCACAACCAATCAAACTAGCCGTTATGAATAGTAATACCTACTTTTTGAAATTATATATATTTTATATTTCAAAATGGACTTCATTTTTGGATTCGGAATATCGAAATTAGCCTAGGGTGAAATTTTGGTACTTTTCGGATAACTTTTGTATTTTGATGAATAGTGAAAATTACTAAATTTTAATTAAAAACAACTTTTTTAATCAAAATAATTAATAGTGATAAATTGTGAATTTGAGTGGTTTTAAAGTATATTTAGAATATATTTTTACCATTTAATATAATGTTGGTCATTGGACATAATTTTACAATTAAACCGAACATAAACAAGTGTCAATCTTTTGATAGTTATTATCTCTTAAAAACACGCTTTTTGTTTTGACAGCGGGAATTAATTTTAAATTAATTTCTGCCACTTCTGTGTTTTGAATTTAGAAAAATGGATTCCATATTTGGAATCAGGATGTTCAAATTGTGTAAATAGGTAACTTTTATTTTTAGACATTTTGAATAATTACTGCGGTAAATATTTTATTTACCATGGTTAAGGGTAAATCCGGTAAATAAGGGTTAAAAAAATAATATTATAATAATACTAAATTACCCTAAAACGTGTCTTAACCCTATTGGTTGATACATGGTCGACCATGGCCATCTTTGGGTCAATTTTGGGACCCCATGGATCCACTTGTAAGTGATAATGACACTTTATATTAATTAAGTTAAAATGAATACAAAAATGACACAAGCATATATCTTTTAGCAAAACAATTGTTACATAGGGTTATACATGTTGGATTTTAGATTATAAATATTCATTAGAAAGATAAAAGGATTTCCTACATAATGATATTTTATTTATACTTTTTAGACATCAGATAATGTAAAATATTAATGACACAATGATGATGCAGTAATTACTATAATAGTGAAAAATTAAAATAATTGATTTTATAAATACCCAAATAAATATAATATGACACTTTTAATGAATTAAAATAATTTTTTAGGATAATATGATATATTAGGATTGATGTAATTGACTTTGTTTGAAATAATCAATCTGTTATGAGTTTCACAAAAATCAACTAATGAATAGTGTCAAAATTGACATAAAAGAGTTCTTAAAACAAATATTATATTATTAATTGATATTAAATTCCTAAAAATCTAAGGTTCGGCCAAGAGACTTATATAATGAGAGGTTAATCATTAATGGACCACTTGGGGGTCGCTTGGATGTATATAGTAAGTTTATTAACCATATTATATAAAAATACAAAGAGACATTGTAAAAGTGAAACTAATTAACTTAGAGTTAATACTAAAAGATAAGGTTAATATAAGTACCCAAACCTGTCTAAATTCTATTGGATGAGTTGTTTTCGACCTATCCCCACCTCATCCTTTGAATAGTCAACTTTGGAGCCTTTGGAAACCGAATATGAATTTATTATAAATTAATATTTCTAGCTTTTCCAAAGGTGCCCCTCACCCCTCTTATAAAAGGGCACTCCTCCTTCTCTTTTCCTCACACCTCTCAAGCCACTTGGCTCGTCCAAAATCTTCCCAACTAAGCTCCCCACATCCCTCTCCTCCTCCTTGAAGCTTCCCCTTAGCCAGAAAGCATTTCAACAAGTCCTTTGGTTCCAACCAAAGTGAGTTACCTAAATTAAAGGTAACGATTTCTCTTAAATTATTTTCATTTATTTTGCTTCTTCAACCCCCAAACTCTTTTTATTTCCCTTCTTTTGTAACAACACCAGTATCCTCAATATACTAGGATGTTGTTATAAGAATGATTCAAACTACACATTCACACCACTCCATCTAATGGATGATGAACATAATGTTTCTGTGGATGCAAAACTAACGCCTCACGAAACGATGATTGTTCAAATACATCTTACCGCCTCTCATGGTGGCCATTAGGATGGAACTGTAATTAAATATGATATTAATGATATATATTTTATATATAAGCTTCTGTAATTCCATTTTATTTCATACCATTATTCGTTTCATGTTGTATATACATACGATAATTTCATTTGAGGAAGTGCGGACTACCGCCCCCTTAAAATGATATGACTCGTTCATACCACACATGGAACGTATAAAGGATGGTGTTAATGAACTTAAGTAACATATATAAAATATTATATTATACTGGAATAGTAATATACCTATGAATAATTTGGATTCGATTCTTTTAAAATAAAAATTGAATGGAAGTAGCGTTCGTGCGTACGTACGGACTACCGTCTCCACGAACGCGATGAGATTCATTCTCCATCGTATCCATTCAAGTATAATTATCATTTGATGATTTAAAAATGATGTTTAAGAACTTGATACCATTCTGGATATGAATAATATACATCCCATTAATAACGAATATGGCTCACATAACAAAGAATATAAAGTAAAATGAACCCGTTAACACCCGAAATGACGATAATTCTAAAATATTATTAACAAATCAATGATAAAAGATCATATATAATATCATATTAAAGTAAATGATTCTTTTATTATTCAATAACAATTATTTCACCATTATACAGGAGGTAAACCTACCATCGACCAAGGAAAAAGTACAATGTAAGGGATTCTCTTATCTCACTTTCAATTCCGTGAGATTTCCATTGTTCGCTACTAAATTATTGAAAGTGGTGTATTGTGTACTTCCATTTGATATATATTATCATGATTCACTTTATATTCATGTTATTCTGTAAATCATTTGGTGGTTATTAACTTTTGGCCATACGACTCAGTTGATTAACGTGGTAAGGGATTTTCTAATCTCACTTTTAATTTCGTGAGAATTCCATTGTTCACCACTTAATTATTGCATGTGGTGTATGTGTACTGCCCATGATTGAATTCATTGTGTAATATACTTTAATTTATGGGTATTTACATCATCATGGTATGATACTTCTTTCATGGGTGTATGTTTCAAAAGTTACCTAATCGATAAGGGAATTTGAAATTTCAATTTCCACTCATTTGGCTTTACGCATATTTCATTGATTATATTACCCCAAGATTATGTGTGAAATCACTATTCATTTGATTATGTCATAATTTCCACTCCCCTTCCTGTGGATATAAGTTTTATACACATAATCACTCCATTGATAATTCTAAAGTCATTGATATGAATTTGATAAGAGTAATTTTAACTCATTCTCCATTTGTTGAGTTAAACATCCAATTCGTTGGTATTGTTTTTACAAGAATATGTGTGAATATCCTTTGATTGATTTACACTGAATATCCAATCATATTTAGTGTATTTATATTTTTCACACATAATTATGTCGTTGATTTATCCTTAACCTAAGGATACAACCTTTATGAGAGATTTCATCTCAATTTACATTCCATTGAGACTTCTTTGATGATATACACCAAATCACTTTTATGTGGTGAATATAATGTACTTTGACATAGTATATCATGAATTCCTTTATTCTCATGATATTACAATGTTTTTATTACCTCAATTATTTGTATTCAAGTGTCTCTCTTTTGGTTAGAAACTCTAACCAAAATACCATTTTAAAATGTTTTAAAGAATTATTCTTCTAAATCATGCTCATTAATGTCCATAATTTAAAAATGGTTTTAAGGATTTATTTATATGGACATTAAAGTTTTAAAATTTAAAATCCTTTAAAAAAGTTTCAAAGTGGTATGGGACACTTTGATTCAAAAATCTATTTTTAAATGGCTTTTTGACAAATAGTGTGAATTTTAAATGATTTCAAGAAAAGGGGGATATTTCTCTCAAATAGTTTTGATGATTATTTTCATCTATGTCAACATCCTTCATTATTCTTGATTGAGGTTAATGTGATACAATACAATCTTCCATATTGTATCGAATGAGTTATGTTTGACTGTGGATGTGCTATTTTTATACCATTCAAGGTTTGTGGTATAATTATTGACATTTCGTATGCTAGTTTTAATACGAATGTTTATGTTATGTTTAAACATGTTCATATGAGGAATGCATTGGACTTAATAAGTGACGGGTGGAGCCCACTATAGCTCCTCGATGCATCGGTAGGTCTCATGAGACAAACTAGTGTCTTGGCACAAGGCCTTGGCAAAATCTTATTTGTAGTCTTGGCACGAGGCCTTGGCTATGTGGTTATGATAGTCTGGCATTATGCATTCCATCATTATGAAAGTGGTTATTGATATTGCATGTGATCATTCGACTAGTAGAATATCCATGTGAGTAAGTAAATGGCATTATTTCATTTTACCTTTGCCATTTTATGCTGAAGTTCAAGTTTAAAAGGCTTTTGTTTTAGTTATAAATTGCCTTAAGTTTTTATGCTCATTTATGAAAGCTTCTGCTATAATGTTATCCTTACTGAGCATCCGAGCTCACCCCTTTCAATGTTTTATTTTTTTTTTCCAGGATTATGAAGAAGTAATTTATTAATGACCTGCAGGGATAGTATGAGGGGATATGAAGACAAGATGTTTTTTTTATGATGTAATGTAAAAATTTATGGATGTATCTAGTTATTCCAAGGCTACTAAACTAATCGGTCTTTAGAGACTTGATCTTTCTCGTGATCATGCCTATGTTATGTAATTAATGCACCGACTCTGGGTAGCTGCGGTCAGGGCGTTACAGGTGGGACCTCTTGGGTTAGCCTTTGGTGGATCATGTTTGAGGTTTAATTGAATTTTTTCATGTTTAAATGTGGAAAAGGATCCCAAATATTGATTCATGGGATTATGGGACTCATGGGTCGGAATTTATCATTCCATAGAAAAAATTTTATGTTTTCAAGGGTTCTAGAGGATTTTTAGAGGTTTAATATTAAGAAAAATACACAACACAACATGTGGGGTTATGAACACATCCATGTGTTCTTCTATTCTAAAAGAAACAAAATTTATTATGTACACTCAATGTACCCAATGTTCACACCATGTAGTCATTATCCATGTGACTGACTGTTTCCGTAGAGACACAGGTTGATAAATTTTTTGAAGACCACACTATGTACTGAAAAGTACATACCGTGATGAAGAGACTAGGTATCCTACTATGTGACTAACAAATTGGGTGGATAAATTATGGATGGTACATGTCGTGTCCATCTTGAACACGTTGTGGGAAAGTTTTCCATGTTTCCGGTCATGTGACTAATGACACAGGTTGTTTGATCATTATTACCTCATGTCGTCTCTAGGGTGAACACATCATGTGGTGTTACATAGGGGAGAACTGTGTAGTTCGAGCTGTGTTGGAGAACCCAAGTAAGAGGAAAAATTAAAGTACATTCCATGTATGTGGATGAACATGCCATTTTTTGGGGTGTTACATGTCCAGGTTTGGCAGAGGTACACACCAATGTTGAAACCTAAGAAAACATCCCATGTTGAGGGTATACATTCTATGTAACCATGTTTTGAAAAACATGATTGTTTTCTTCTAGTGATCCTTTATTGGACTTATTTGTTTTCATCCCTGATAATCTTAAACAGAGGTGTGCACTGGACCTTGTAGGGTCATTCCACTGATAAGTCCTCCAGTTGAATGCCAGTTATAGGGAAATGACCAGACACTGTAAATGACAGATTAAGGACTACCTATAGATCCTCATGTCAGTATCTTCTTAGAACCACTAGTTATACCGGACATAGGTTTTGATGAACAGTTCCTTGATGGATTTTTGTGGATGTTACATTCCTTCCAAGGAGTGCCACATACTATGCCGTCTATGGAAGATCTCACGTGGGAGTTCTAGTGGCAATATCATCCCACTTTTTCAGGGGATGAAGGACCACATGCTACATAGTAATTATTGGAGGCCATGGTTTCTATCATTTATAAATTAGATATTCCTCCGTAGAGGAGGGTATCATCTAGATATTCTTCTATAGAGGAGGGTGAAGATTTCTACGTATGTGCTATGTGATTCCTCCATGAGATGGTGGGATGTTATCACATAGATGAGACTTCTTTGGGATATGGTTTGGGAGGAATATAATAGGATCTTATATGACAACTTCTACCCCGATAAATTGAGGGCCGATCGATCCCCAGTGTTATTGCATCTGGAGTAGGGAACTCTTCTATTGATGGAGTATTCTTCACATTTTACAGATTTACAATGCTTGACACCTGTTCTGGGAGGTGATGATTTATCGCTGTCTAGGTAGTTTGATGACGGTCTCAAGTATGACATCATTTCATAGGTGAATGTCTTTAGGCAGACTTCAGTGACTACTATAGTGAACTAGGCACTAAATTTCGAGCATATTTTGATGGATTTGGGAGCTGTGAGCCAAGGTAAATCAGAAAAAAATGCTGGTACTCATTCGATAGATAGCAGGAAGTGACATAGAGAGTCATCACATGCTACCAATGCGGGAAGAGTGGCCATACGAGACCACATTTCCCAATGTAACAAGTTTTATGCCAGTCATGTGGCAAGATGGTTCATCTTCAGAATTTGTTCAGGTGTTCTCGCCAGCAGCAGGTGATAGGGGTTCTCTTATGACTCCACTGTCATGAGAAGTACCTCTAATTTATCCTCAGTTAGGGTACTGGAGTGTATCAGTCCGTTCATGAATATTTGGGGGTCATGGTCATGGTATCCAGACGGAAATATAAATTTTTTGTTGTTATCAACTATGAAAAATTCTTAGTCCCAAAGTTAAAAAAACCCTCAAATAGGATGAAAATAATTTAATCCAAGTGAGTATTTTTACACAAATATTTGACACTCCCGTAGAAGAGACCCCAAACCATCGAAAACGATTATCCCATATTCTAAAAGTCTGAGACTTGCAAGGGTGTCTGCAAAAAATTTAGTATCCCTCCAACTATGAGGAATTATTTTACATTAGGTTGTTTCCACAACACACTATATGGTAATATAAACTAGGTATTTTTTAGTCTCATGCCTTCCCTGGATCATATTTACCAGAACATCAGAATCTGACTCCACTTCCGACAACTGGAAGCTGCCCTCCATGCAAACATGGAGCCCAATATACAGTGCATGTGCCTTCGACCCCAAGGAATTACCCCGACCATAGATGGTTTTGAATTCCATAAGAACAGATCTTTATGCATTGCACAGGTCTCCTCCATCTCTCATGTGTCCATGTCTAAGAGATCCATCCCCATCGAATATTAGTCTGGTGGAAGGGGGTTTTATCTGACCCATCAACATCTCTAACATCGATGTGAAATAGGTCTATTGAGCCTGTTGCACACCAGGGCTGATTATTGACACCCTTTCAGCAATGATAATATTTTACTAATTAAGGACCTTGCCCTCATAAAAAGGAATGAAATAAAAGCAACGGAATCCAGTCATGTACTATTCCGTTCCTACCAAATTTCCCAAATGAAGTAAGATCCCATACCCTCTACGGTTAGAGGTATGATTCTAGTTGCCTTAGTTTTAGCATCATCCCTTTTTGTTAATGGGGGCTTCACAAAGTTTTATATTTTGGATGTTGTAGTGATCTTTGGGCTTGGTATATTTACTTCTATGGATGTTATGAGGCAAGACACACTATATGGGGATTATGAAGGCTACTGTATACATGTGCAAGGAGTGCCCTCTTGAGGCTGGTAGGTGTCGCTTATTACGGGACATCTATGTCATAGAGATGATAGGTTACAATTTCATTCTAGAAATAGACTTGTTAGTATCCTTTCATGCATTTTTTGACTGCTATCATTGAAGGGTGAGTTTCAAATCACCAGAGGTCTGGTCTTATCTTCCCAAGGGTGAAAGTGATGTTTAGGCAAGAAGAGCTGGACCCGAGCATCAAGGGGTGGGAGAAGTTACCACCCAGATTTCTAGTATATATCTGGATGACCAGAGGACTTCGCAGATATATTTTCCACCAGTGATGGATTGTTTTAGGGAGGTCTTTCCAAATTACTTTTTAGGTTTACATTCGAAGTGAGAGGTAGATTTATCTTTTAGCTTGATCAAGGAGTGGCACCGGTGTCCATTACTCTTTATAGGGTGTCTACACCAAGTTAATAGAAGCATAAGAAGTATTTAAAGGAGTTGTAGGAAAGTGGTTTCATCTAGTACAATACTTCCCCTCAGCGTTCCCCTTTCTTGTTTGTGAAGAATTCATATGCCACCCTTAGACATTATGTAGATTATCAGAAGATGAATCCATTTATGGTCATGAATGGATATTATTGTCGATGATTTACGATCTCTGTGATCAACTTCAAGGAGCCCGAGTGTTCTAAAAAATCGACTAGCGATCTGGTTATCAACTATTGTGCATTATACCATGTGATATACCAATTAATGACTTTCAGACTAGGTATGGTCTATATGTGTATGTGGTTATTCCACTCGGACTCACGGATTTTCCATCAATTTTAATGGCACTAATTAACCAAGTTTTCCATCATTAAACTGATTCTTTTGGGGGAGTCTTTGTGGATGATATCTTGGTGTACTATCACACCCAAAATGACCAAGATATCCATATTTAGATCATTTTGAGTACACTGAGAGAGCATCAGTTATATGTTAAAGTCCAAAAATTCTACTTTTGGATGGACCATATTCAATTTTTGGGTCATGTTCTCTAAGATACTGGAGTATCAACAGACCCATAGAAAGTGTGAACATTAGATTCATGGGAGTATTTGAATAAAGACTTTGAGGTACATAGTTTTTTGGGAATGGCTAGATACTAAATGTGCTTTATTCAAGACTTTTAACTCGTAGAAGCACCACTAAATGGAGAGACTAATAATGTTGAAAACTACTTCTGGCTAGAATTCTACAATTCATCTTTTCAAGAGCTAATGGGAATATTGAATTTAGCACTGATATGGATTTATCTAGTGTCCGGAAAGAGTTTACTATTTACTATGATGTGTTAGGTATCGTGGTAGGGGCAGAGATTATAAACTTGGATGCAGTCATTATGTATGGGTCTTTTTAGTCGAGGCCGCATGAGATGTACTACCTGATGCATGATCTCATGTTAGCATCAGTTATGAATTCTTTGCGATGTTGGATACATTGAATTATGGGAGATAATTTTGTGGTGTTCACTGAACAAACTTGTCTCAATTATATGTTTACTCAGCGTAATCTGAATTTGAGATAGTGAAGGTGGGTTGAGTACCTTCATTCATTTAAATTTGTGATTTCCTACATGACTAGGAAAGGCAATGTAGTTGCTGGTGCACTGAGCAAGAGGCCTCAGATATAGGTAGTTATGAAATCCAACAATGAGTGGTATCTTATGGATATGTTCTCTGATATTCATTTGGAGGTGCATGGTAGAGAGGGGCAAGATGTTTCATTCTTCTATAGCGGTTACCTATACTATAATGGATCGAGTGAAAATGAAGTAGCTATAAGACTCCGAAGATCTATTCCTATAAGAGAGTGTGTCAGGAGAGGAACCGACTCCTAGGGGGACCATAGGTGAGGATGAGATCTTTCGTTTTCATGGATGTGTATGGGTGTCATGACACATACATGAGGAGTTGATGTGAGATTTTTATTACACAGTTTTGGAAGTTCATCCCAGTGTCACAAAGATGTATCTAGATATACACAATCAATATTGGTGGCCAGCAATGAAGAGCGATGATACCAATTTTATTATCATATGTTCTATATATTAGCTGGTGAATAAGGAGTACTGGTGACCCGTAGGGTTTTTAAATTAGTTACCCATTCGCATGGGCAAGTGGAATGATGTCGTGATGGATTTTTTACGAGTTTAACTAGGTAGACTATATGGAATGATGTGGTTTGGGTTGTTGTTGAAAGACTCGTGATGGTTTAAAAATTCTTATCGATCAAGGAAATATTCAATGAAGATGAGTTTGGAAGGCTTTACGACTGCCAGATTCTAGGATTTCATGTGGATCCACACACTATAATCTCAGACAGTGATGCTCATTTTACTTCTCAAGTCTATAAGGGACAACATAGAGCTATCGGTATACAGGAACTTCTGATTACAACATACCATCCTAAGAAATATGGCTAGTATGAGCGAATGAATCAGGTTATGGAGGATATTTTTCAAGAATACAACCAAGATTTTAGGTTTTAATGGGAGAGGCACATAGCCCTATTGTTGTTGTAACGCCCCGACCCCAGCTACCCAGAGTCGGTGCATTAATTACATAACATTGGCATGATCACGAGAAAGATCAAGTCTCGAAAGACCGATTAGTTTAGTAGCCTTGGAATAACTAGATACATCCATAAATTTTTACATTACATCATAAAAAAAACATCTTGTCTTCATATCCCCTCATACTATCCCTGCAGGTCATTCATAAATTACTTCTTCATAATCCTGGGAAAAAAAATAAAACATTGAAAGGGGTGAGCTCGGATGCTCAGTAAGGATAACATTATAGCAGAAGCTTTCATAAATGAGCATAAACACTTAAGGAAATTTATAACTAAAACAAAAGCCTTTTAAACATGAAATTCAGCATAAAATGGCAAAGGTAAAATGAAATAATGCCATTTACTTACTCACATGGATATTCTACTAGTCGAATGATCACATGAAATATCAATAACCACTTTCATAATGATGGAATGCATAATGCCAGACTATCATAACCACATAGCCAAGGCCTCGTGCCAAGACTACAAATAAGATTTTGCCAAGGCCTTGTGCCAAGACACTAGTTTGTCTCATGAGACCTACCGATGAATCGAGGAGCTATAGCGGGCTCCACCCGTCACTTATTAAGTCCAATGCATTCCTCATATGAATAGGTTTAAGCATAAAATAAACATTCGTATTAAAACTAGCATACGAAATGTCAATACTTTAACCACAAACCATGAATGGTATAAAAATAGAACATCCACAGTCAAATATAACTCATTTGATACAATATGGAAGATTGTATTGTATCACATTAACCTCAATCATGAATAATTAAGGATGTTGACATAGATGAAAATAATCATCAAAACTATTTGAGAGAAATATCCCCCTTTTCTTGAAAACATTTAAAAGTCACACTATTTGTCATGAAGCCATTTAAAAATAGATTTTTGAATCAAAGTGTCCCATACCACTTTGAAACTTTTTAAAATGAGTTTTGATCTCTAAACGTTAATGTCCATATAAATAAATCCTTAAAACCATTTTTAAAACATGGACATTAATGAGAAAGGTTTAGATGAATAAGTCTTTAAAACATTTAAAAATGGTATTTTAGTTAGAGATTCTAACCAAAAGAGACACTTGAATACAAATAATTGAGGTAATCAAAATTTTGTAATATCATGAGAATAAAGGGAATCATGATATTCTATGTCAAAGTACATTATATACACCACATAAAAGTAATTTGGTGTATATCATCAAAGAAGTCTCAATGGAATGTAAATTGAGATGAAATCTCTCATAAAGGTTGTATCCTTAGGTTAAGGATAAATCAATGACATAATTGTGTGTGACAAATATAAATACACTAAATATGATTGGATATTCAGTGTAAAACAATCAAAGGACATTCACACATATTCTTGTAAAAACAATACCAACGAATTGGATGTTTAACTCAACAAATGGAGAATGAGTTAAAATTACTCTTATCAAATTCATATCAATGACTTGAGAATTACCAATGGAGTGATTATGTGTATCAAACTTATATCCACAGGAAGGGGAGTGGAAATTATGACATAATCAAATGAATAGTGATTCTACACATAATCTTGGGGTAATATAATCAATGAAATATGTGTAAATCCAAATGAGTGGAAATTGAAATCTCAAATTCCCTTATCGATTAGGTAACTTACGAAACATACACCCATGAAAGAAGTATCATACCATGATGATGTAAATACCCATAAATTAAAGTATATTACACAATGAATACGATCATGGGCAGTACACATACACCACATGCAATAATTAAGTGGTGATCAATGGAATTCTCACGGAATTAAAAGTGAGATAAGAAAACCCTTACATTGTACTTTTTCCTTGGTCGATGGTAGGTTTACCTCCTGTATAATGGTGAAATAATTGTTATTGAATAATAAATGAATCATTTACTTTAATATGATATTATATATTATCTTTTATCATTTATTTGTTAATAATATTTTAGAATTATCGTCATTTCGGGTGTTAACGGGTTCATTTTACTTTATATTCTTTGTTATGTGAGCCATATTCGTTATTAATGGGATGTATATTATTCATATCCAGAATGGTATCATGTTCTTAAACATCATTTTTAAATCATCAAATGATAATTATACTTGAATGGATACGATGGAGAATGAATCTCATCGCGTTCGTGGAGACGGTAGTCCGTACGTACGCACGAACGCTACTTCCATTCAATTTTTATTTTAAAAGAATCGAATCCAAATTATACATAGGTATATTACTATTCCAGTATAATATAATATTTTATATATGTTACTTAAGTTCATTAACACCATCCTTTATACGTTCCATGTGTAGTATGAACGAGTCATATCATTTTAAGGGGGCGGTAGTCCGCACTTCCTCAAATGAAATTATCGTATGTATATACAACATTAAACGAATAATGGTATGAAATAAAATGGAATTACAGAAGATTATATATAAAATATATATCATTAATATCATATTTAATTACAGTGCCATCCTAATGGCCACCATGAGAGGCGGTAAGATGTATTTGAACAATCATCGTTTCGTGAGGCGTTAGTTTGCCATCCACAGAAACATTATGTTCATCATCCATTAGATGGAGTGGTGTGAATGTGTAGTTTGAATCATTCTTATAACAACATCCTAGTATATTGAGGATACTGGTGTTGTTACAAAAAAAGGGAAATAAAAAGAGTTTGGGGGTTGAAGAAGCAAAATAAATGAAAATAATTTAAGAGAAATCGTTACCTTTAATTTAGGTAACTCACTTTGGTTGGAACCAAAGGACTTGTTGAAATGCTTTATGGCTAAAGGGAAGCGTCAAGGAGGAGGAGAGGGATGTGGGGAGCTTAGTTGGGCAGAGTTTGGACGAGCCAAGTGGCTTGAGAGGTGTGAGGAAAAGAGAAGGAGGAGTGCCCTTTTATAAGATGGGTGAGGGGCACCTTTGGAAAAGCTAGAAATATTAATTTATAATAAATTCATATTCGGTTTCCAAAGGCTCCAAAGTTGACTATTCAAAGGATGAGGTGGGGATAGGTCTAAAACAACTCATCCAATAGAATTTAGACAGGTTTGGGTACTTATATTAACCTTATCTTTTAGTATTAACTCTAAGTTAATTAGTTTCACTTTTACAATGTCTCTTTGTATTTTTATATAATATGGTTAATAAACTTACCATATACATCCAAGAGACCCCCAAGTGGTCCATTAATGATTAACCTCTCATGATATAAGTCTCTTGGCCGAACCTTAGATTTTTAGGAATTTAATATCAATTAATAATATAATATTTGTTTTAAGAACTCTTTTATGTCAATTTTGACACTATTCATTAGTTGATTTTTGTGAAACTCATAACAGATTGATTATTTCGAACAAAGTCAATTACATCAATCCTAATATATCATATTATCCTAGAAAATTAGTTTAATTCATTAAAAGTGTCATATTATATTTATTTGGGTATTTATAAAATCAATTATTTTAATTTTTCACTATTATATTAATTACTGCATCATCATTGTGTCATTAATATTTTACATTATCTGATGTCTAAAAAGTATAAATAAAATATCATTATGTAGGAAATCTTTTTATCTTTCTAATGAATATTTATAATCTAAAATCCAACATGTATAACCCTATGTAACAATTGTTTTTCTAAAAGATATATGCCTGTGTCATTTTTGTATTCATTTTAACTTAATTAATATAAAGTGTCATTATCACTTACAAGTGGATCCATGGGGCCCCAAAATTGACCCAAAGATGCCCATGGTCGACCATGTATCAACCAATAGGGTTAAGACACGTTTTAGGGTAATTTAGTATTATTATAATATTATTTTTTAACCCTTATTTACCGGATTTACCCTTAACCATGGTAAATAAAATATTTACCGCAGTAATTATTCAAAATGTCTAAAAATAAAAGTTACCTATTTACACAATTTGAACATCCTGATTCCAAATATGGAATCCATTTTTCTAAATTCAAAACACAGAAGTGGCAGAAATTAATTTAAAATTAATTCCCGCTGTCAAAACAAAAAGCGTGTTTTTAAGAGATAATAACTATCAAAAGATTGACACTTGTTTATGTTCGGTTTAATTGTAAAATTATGTCCAATGACCAACATTATATTAAATGGTAAAAATATATTCTAAATATACTTTAAAACCACTCAAATTCACAATTTATCACTATTAATTATTTTGATTAAAAAAGTTGTTTTTAATTAAAATTTAGTAATTTTCACTATTCATCAAAATACAAAAGTTATCCGAAAAGTACCAAAATTTCACCCTAGGCTAATTTCGATATTCCGAATCCAAAAATGAAGTCCATTTTGAAATATAAAATATATATAATTTCAAAAAGTAGGTATTACTATTCATAACGGCTAGTTTGATTGGTTGTGGTGTGTTAAAATCTCGAAGTTGCGTACAATGCACGTCATTGCATTATTCGAAAGGAAACATACCGAGGAAGCTTGGGGTGTTACATTCTCCCCTCCTTCAATAAATTGCATCCTCACAATTTTTAAAATTTTGCTTGGGAATATAATGGAAAGTCCCACATCGGGAAAAGAGTCAATAAAACTATAACTTTAAAAGAAAGAAAGAGAGGTATAAGGGTCATCCAAGATAACCCATACTAGGATTCCATGTAAGAAAAAATGGATATGGATGATAAACTAAGTGTCAAGTTCTGATGGAGAGGGATAGAAATCATGATCAGGAGAAAGTTAACAATGAGAAAACCACAAACTTGTGTTGGGACAAACGACCATTAGTCTCCTAGTAGGAAAGTAAACGGACAACATTTTTTTTAAGTTACATTACATAAGGAAGAGGAATTCATTTATGATATTGACTAAGAACATTATGAGATATACTTACATTTTAAGTATATTTTCATTCTTTAATAAATTTCCACCACTAACTCATTTTTTTTAAACGATGAGTATTCAAGAAGACTTGGTCACACTGGAAGAGATAGAATAAACTTCTATAGAATCACATGATCCATGAAGGATAAACCATATATTTACATTGTCTTTGAAGATTAATCAAAACCAAAATGGTCAGTGAATGATCTAATGATTCCCCAAAAGAATATTCATTGAGATAAATATGCACTAATCTTAATTTCTAAAATTAAACCAACAATACCCCAAAGTTAAATAGATACCATTCAATAACCAATTGTCCTTAAAATCCTTTAATATAATCCAAACTAATATTGAATCCCAAAACATAGAAGAATTTGATTATGTAGTCTCCTATGTTAAATTGTATCTCCAAATGACATCAGATACTCTTAAAGTCACATATTCAAAAGTAATTAACCTAATCACATATTCTCTATTATAGGTTAATCATTTCCATAAATAACCCAAATCACTATAAATCCACAATAAAAACGTAGATAAAAATCTATCATTACTCCACAAATGAAACCCCATAGTATTCTATTTTCCTTGGGCATATAGTGTTCCCAACAAAGCGAACATCTTCCAAAATAACATTTATCACTTAATCACCAAATCATTTTCCTATACCAAGGGTATTCTTTTGATATGAAATAAGAACCCAAATCAACTTATTATTGATCAATAAAATCATTTATCTAAAAAAAACAAGTCATACTGACCAGGGACTTCACGTAGTCCAGTGGTAGGCGATAAATCCCAATCGCACTTTGGTTGTGGGTTCGATTCCCATAGCTTTGTCCGACGCGACGGGTTGTCACACGGTCTACGTGTTGTCCTTTTTCAAAAACTATATTTTATAATATTGCCAAAATGAGATAAATTCTTCAAAATACTATATCATAAATTTAACCACAAATGTTATATCATACCTTGAATCTTCATCCCAAATTAGAATAACTTATAATTCTCTCAAACCCCAATGATCATATAAATCCAAATGGTTATTTATACCTATATCCACAAGAGAAGAGACAATTATTCCTCAAATATCATTCTCACATGGAAAACTGCGGGGTTACAAATACAAGAGGAAATTATTCCATAGTAAACCCATCAACAAGGAGTGCTAATACTTTTTAAACATTTCTACAACCATTTATTCCCACATAGCTTCTTCTTTGACCAAGAAAATATCCTATAGAATGGGACATTCACTCGGGTAATGGCCAGGTCCCCTACATTTACGGCAAATGACTGTAAAAGGACTCTTGGGACCATTTTTATCTTCTTCCATAGTACTCTTCATTTTTCTTCGGCAATTCTTTACTTTATGTCCTTCCTTCCCGCACGTAAAACATTTCGTTGTCCCATTGAGACACTTTCCTGGGTGTCTCTTTCCACATTTCCTGCATGATAAAAATTGAGGGTTCTTTTCTCCATGGTCTCCATTGCTGGAGCTCTTATCATTTATCACCTTTCTCTTCCTTGTTGAGTCTGGGAGTTGGTTAATATATATGTTGTTGATCATATTTTTGGAAAAGTGATTTGGCATAAAGACGATATCTTTCACGCCTATCAACATTCCATTTTGTTGCTCATTTCCACCATTGTTCCCAACTTTTACATCATTCTCAAAGTCACTATGACTTCCTTGGAATCCATCCATTGACTAAAACCAGAAGGCATTGTGTGAGTAATAGTAGTCGTAAAATCATTTAGAGATTAAAATGTCACCATATTCTTAATTTGAAACATATTAGGATTAACCAAGGTCATTTTCTCTCATCTTATGTATATATTACTTAAATCGGTTTGTAAAGAAAATGTAAATTATCCTAAGCATATCCCCCGGGAGTGTCGTAACCAAGAGTGCAGCAAGGCCCGTTGTCGTGCACCAGTTCCCGTTCGAGTCTAGCTCAAAGCGGTGTTTTCGGGTTTTATCCCTAGGTACATCTGTGCCAGAGCCGCCTCTACCTGCTCGTATCCAGACAGGGATGTATTGCTCGGAAAAATCACAAAATCTTTACAATACCAAAATTCTAGGAAGTTCTTTTATACTAATCCTCAAAGTTCATCTTAGGTCTACGTTCTCTAATCAGAGTTTATCTAAATCTAGCTACCAAGGTTTGTACTAAATTTCCTCTGATACCAACTGTAACGCCCCGACCCCAGCTACCCAGAGTCGCTGCATTAATTACATAACATTGGCATGATCACGAGAAAGATCAAGTCTCGAAAGACCGATTAGTTTAGTAGCCTTGGAATAACTAGATACATCCATAAATTTTTACATTACATCATAAAAAAACATCTTGTCTTCATATCCCCTCATACTATCCCTGCAGGTCATTCATAAATTACTTCTTCATAATCCTGGGAAAAAAAAATAAAACATTGAAAGGGGTGAGCTCGGATGCTCAGTAAGGATAACATTATAGCAAAAGCTTTCATAAATGAGCATAAACACTTAAGGCAATTTATAACTAAAACAAAAGCCTTTTAAACTTGAACTTCAGCATAAAATGGCAAAGGTAAAATGAAATAATTCCATTTACTTACTCACATGGATATTCTACTAGTCGAATGATCACATGCAATATCAATAACCACTTTCATAATGATGGAATGCATAATGCCAGACTATCATAACCACATAGCCAAGGCCTCGTGCCAAGACTACAAATAAGATTTTGCCAAGGCCTTGTGCCAAGACACTAGTTTGTCTCATGAGACCTACCGATGCATCGAGGAGCTATAGCGGGCTCCACCCGTCACTTATTAAGTCCAATGCATTCCTCATATGAATAGGTTTAAGCATAAAATAAACATTCGTATTAAAACTAGCATACGAAATGTCAATACTTTAACCACAAACCATGAATGGTATAAAAATAGAACATCCACAGTCAAATATAACTCATTTGATACAATATGGAAGATTGTATTGTATCACATTAACCTCAATCATGAATAATTAAGGATGTTGACATAGATGAAAATAATCATCAAAACTATTTGAGAGAAATATCCCCCTTTTCTTGAAAACATTTAAAAGTCACACTATTTGTCAAGAAGCCATTTAAAAATAGATTTTTGAATCAAAGTGTCCCATACCACTTTGAAACTTTTTAAAATGAGTTTTGATCTCTAAACGTTAATGTCCATATAAATAAATCCTTAAAACCATTTTTAAAACATGGACATTAATGAGAAAGGTTTAGATGAATAAGTCTTTAAAACATTTAAAAATGGTATTTTAGTTAGAGATTCTAACCAAAAGAGACACTTGAATACAAATAATTGAGGTAATCAAAATTTTGTAATATCATGAGAATAAAGGGAATCATGATATTCTATGTCAAAGTACATTATATACACCACATAAAAGTGATTTGGTGTATATCATCAAAGAAGTCTCAATGGAATGTAAATTGAGATGAAATCTCTCATAAAGGTTGTATCCTTAGGTTAAGGATAAATCAATGACATAATTGTGTGTGAAAAATATAAATACACTAAATATGATTGGATATTCAGTGTAAAACAATCAAAGGACATTCACACATATTCTTGTAAAAACAATACCAACGAATTGGATGTTTAACTCAACAAATGGAGAATGAGTTAAAATTACTCTTATCAAATTCATATCAATGACTTGAGAATTACCAATGGAGTGATTATGTGTATCAAACTTATATCCACAGGAAGGGGAGTGGAAATTATGACATAATCAAATGAATAGTGATTCTACACATAATCTTGGGGTAATATAATCAATGAAATATGTGTAAATCCAAATGAGTGGAAATTGAAATCTCAAATTCCCTTATCGATTATGTAACTTACGAAACATACACCCATGAAAGAAGTATCATACCATGATGATGTAAATACCCATAAATTAAAGTATATTACACAATGAATACGATCATGGGCAGTACACATACACCACATGCGATAATTAAGTGGTGATCAATGGAATTCTCACGGAATTAAAAGTGAGATAAGAAAACCCTTACATTGTACTTTTTCCTTGGTCGATGGTAGGTTTACCTCCTGTATAATGGTGAAATAATTGTTATTGAATAATAAAAGAATCATTTACTTTAATATGATTATATATATGATCTTTTATCATTGATTTGTTAATAATATTTTAGAATTATCGTCATTTCGGGTGTTAACGGGTTCATTTTACTTTATATTCTTTGTTATGTGAGCCATATTCATTATTAATGGGATGTATATTATTCATATCTAGAATGGTATCAAGTTCTTAAACATCATTTTTAAATCATCAAATGATAATTATACTTGAATGGATACGATGGAGAATGAATCTCATCGCGTTCGTGGAGACGGTAGTCCGTACGTACGCACGAACGCTACTTCCATTCAATTTTTATTTTAAAAGAATCGAATCCAAATTATACATAGGTATATTACTATTCCAGTATAATATAATATTTTATATATGTTACTTAAGTTCATTAACACCATCCTTTATACGTTCCATGTGTGGTATGAACGAGTCATATCATTTTAAGGGGGCGGTAGTCCGCACTTCCTCAAATGAAATTATCGTATGTATATACAACATGAAACGAATAATGGTATGAAATAAAATGGAATTACAGAAGCTTATATATAAAATATATATCATTAATATCATATTTAATTACAGTGCCATCCTAAGGGCCACCATGAGAGGCGGTAAGATGTATTTGAACAATCATCGTTTCGTGAGGCGTTAGTTTGCCATCCACAGAAACATTATGTACATCATCCATTAGATGGAGTGGTGTGAATGTGTAGTTTGAATAATTCTTATAACAACATCCTAGTATATTGAGGATACTGGTGTTGTTACAAAAGAAGGTAAATAAAAAGAGTTTGGGGGTTGAAGAAGCAAAATAAATGAAAATAATTTAAGAGAAATCGTTACCTTTAATTTAGGTAACTCACTTTGGTTGGAACCAAAGGACTTGTTGAAATGCTTTCCGGCTAAGGGGAAGCTTCAAGGAGGAGGAGAGGGATGTGGGGAGCTTAGTTGGGCAGAGTTTGGACGAGCCAAGTGGCTTGAGAGGTGTGAGGAAAAGAGAAGGAGGAGTGCCCTTTTATAAGAGGGGTGAGGGGAACCTTTGGAAAAGCTAGAAATATTAATTTATAATAAATTCATATTCGGTTTCCAAAGGCTCCAAAGTTGACTATTCAAAGGATGAGGTGGAGATAGGTCGAAAACAACTCATCCAATAGAATTTAGACAGGTTTGGGTAATTATATTAACCTTATCTTTTAGTATTAACTCTAAGTTAATTAGTTTCACTTTTACAATGTCTCTTTGTATTTTTATATAATATGGTTAATAAACTTACTATATACATCCAAACGACCCCCAAGTGGTCCATTAATGATTAACCTATCATGATATAAGTCTCTTGGCCGAACCTTTGATTTTTAGGAATTTAATATCAATTAATAATATAATATTTGTTTTAAGAACTCTTTTATGTCAATTTTGACACTATTCATTAGTTGATTTTTGTGAAACTCATAACAGATTGATTATTTCGAACAAAGTCAATTACATAAATCCTAATATATCATATTATCCTAGAAAATTAGTTTAATTCATTAAAAGTGTCATATTATATTTATTTGGGTATTTATAAAATCAATTATTTTAATTTTTCACTATTATAGTAATTACTGCATCATCATTGTGTCATTAATATTTTACATTATCTGATGTTTAAAAAGTATAAATAAAATATAATTATGTAGGAAATCTTTTTATCTTTCTAATGAATATTTATAATCTAAAATCCAACATGTATAACCCTATGTAACAATTGTTTTGCTAAAAGATATATGCTTGTGTCATTTTTGTATTCATTTTAACTTAATTAATATAAAGTGTCATTATCACTTACAAGTGGATACATGGGGTCCCAAAATTGACCCAAAGATGCCCATGGTCGACCATGTATCAACCAATAGGGTTAAGACACGTTTTAGGGTAATTTATTATTATTATAATATTATTTTTTTTAACCCTTATTTACCGGATTTACCCTTAACCATGGTAAATAAAATATTTACCGCAGTAATTATTCAAAATGTCTAAAAATAAAAGTTACCTATTTACAGAATTTGAACATCCTGATTCCAAATATGGAATCCATTTTTCTAAATTCAAAACACAGAAGTGGCAGAAATTAATTTAAAATTAATTCCCGCTGTCAAAACAAAAAGCGTGTTTTTAAGAGATAATAACTATCAAAAGATTGACACTTGTTTATGTTCGGTTTAATTGTAAAATTATGTCCAATGACCAACATTATATTAAATGGTAAAAATATATTCTAAATATACTTTAAAACCACTCAAATTCACAATTTATCACTATTAATTATTTTGATTAAAAAAGTTGTTTTTAATTAAAATTTAGTAATTTTCACTATTCATCAAAATACAAAAGTTATCCGAAAAGTACCAAAATTTCACCCTTGGCTAATTTCGATATTCCTAATCCAAAAATGAAGTCCATTTTGAAATATAAAATATATATAATTTCAAAAAGTAGGTATTACTATTCATAACGGCTAGTTTGATTGGTTGTGGTGTGTTAAAATCTCGAAGTTGCGTACAATGCACGTCATTGCATTATTCGAAAGGAAACATACCGAGGAAGCTTGGGGTGTTACAGTTGTTTTCCTACAATAATTGTTTTCTGGCTAAAATTTATAAAGAACAATATGAGGCCTTTTACCATAAGCCATACCGATCACCCTTATGATGGATATAGGCATCAGAGGTAGTTATGTTGGGACATCATCATGTCCAGGAGAATACTGGGCATTTGAAGTTGGTTCAGAAGAGGATTTTTATTTCATAGTCTCTCCATAAACCTTATAATGATCGACAGAGATGACCTATGGAGTTCGAGGGTGGAGATCAGGTTTTTTACGTGTCGCACTGATGTTGGGAAATTAGAGTATTAGGAGACAGGTAAATCATTTACTAAGGTATTTCAGACCATTTTAGGTTTTGGAGAGTGTAGGGATGGTTGCCTATCGGTTGCAGTTACCTCAGAGGTACTGGGCTACGCATTACATCTTCCTTGTTTCTCAGTTGTAATGTTAATTTTTAGACCCAAATCATGTTTTTTATCCCTAGGGGGTTGAGTTTTAGGTGGATACATTCTTTTAGGAGAACTCTATTTGGATGGTGGATTAGATCTTGATTGTTCTCTATGGTCGGTCTATTCCTCTACTATGGGTGTTTTGGATGCACAGGTGAGTACCAGATGAGACTTGGTATTGGGAGACCTACATAAAATCTCAAGGTCCAGAGTTGTTTTATGTTTCTTCTTCACCACCATTGGAAGAGAAATTCAGGGATGAATTGTTTTATGGTGGGATGTTTGTGAGTACCCGGATCCTCATTTTAGGTATTGATCACTGTTTCAGGTTATTTTTTTTGTGAAAAAAGGATGAATTTATACATTTTTTTGTACGTGCCATGTACTTTTGAGTACATACTATGTACCCAGTTGCGTGAATAATCATGTGGCAGACATTTAATGGCTGATTACATTACCCTATAGGTGACATGGTAGTCAACCTAAAGTGGGGTTTATTAGAGGCTAGTAAATTGCATGTGCATTAAATAAACAAGTTTTGTATTTTTTATCTAATTTGATGAAATGGATTGAGGTCACATATCATCTATAGAATATCTATCTTCTTCTTGTGCCTCGTACAAGAGAGCGACGTATGGCCGAAAATATTTAAGCTCCTCCCTTTCCTCCATCCGTGTTTCGATTGAGATTATATATGGTGCATTGAATTTCCAATGGTGAGTTCTGTATTTCCATTGTGCATATCTTCCTGGTTTTCCTTCTCTCTTGATTTTTCAAGGGTTGATCATTTTTACCCTATTCATATATCTATATAAATCTTATAAAAATAAAGGTCTGAAATTCAATAGATTTTATTGTATGTCATCAAGGTTGGTGGTTCATGAATTCCATTAGTTTCCATTGGATTATATATTCTAAATGTGAAAAATACACTTGTTTTGGGGATTGCGTGTTTTTGAATTTAACCATGTTTAATTCCTGATATGGTTTTTTTGATTGATAAAGTGGTATTGATTATGCATCGGTTTAAAATCATGATAAATGATGTTTTTCCCATGATTGATTAGTTATGGCTGTTGGGTCTAAGAAGCATGTTATGCTGCCTTTTTTTCCATAATTGGTGTTGTTCTGATGGATTTGCTGTTTATTTTAGATTCATGGCTTTCAAATTATGAATGTATGACCATGCAGAACTTACTAGGAGAGAATCATGAGGTAGGGTCTTTTAATTATAGATTGTTGTTATGAATAACCTGAGGTATTGACTTTTTTAGCTTCTTTGGGCTCATTAAAAAGATGGTTTAGACCATGAGGGCTTCCCATAGGGTCGTTATTAAATGAATATTGGGCCATAGGGAATTTACTGTGATAGATTCCATGGGTTATTAAATTTAATTAGTACTATTTGGACCAATGGGATATTTAATCTGAGAGCTAAATAGGTGGTAATTTGTAACATTTTTTACTATGTGGGACCAAAGGGGTAAATTTTTTTGAGATTTCCCAGGTGGGATTTTACATTATTGATTTGAAGATATTTTGAACCAGAGTGTATTAAATTATGAAAAATTTCAAAGAGGGATGCCTATGAAAGATTGTGTGATTGTGATGAGTCTGCCAAGATAGATCACATGTTAGGAATTGATCTTACTTGATTGTTTTATGGTCTTTAGAGACGTTTGGATGTTATTGATATATATGAGGATACATAGATAATTCTTGTTTACGAGGATTACTTTTTCAATGGATTGAATAATTAATAAATGTAAATGAATTAAATTAAAAACTATAGGATTGTTTACTTTCAGTACCTCATAATTTATTTATTCATTTTTCATATCACCTGCTATATATATATTCAATGATAGATATGCACATATATTTTGGTGGTTTCCTACTGGCATTCATCTCACACTCAGTTTGGGACTTTATTTTTGGAACAAAACAACTATATGGTAGTAGGTATAGATAAGTTAATGGGACCTTCTATATCAGGTACTTGATTACTGATTGGAGCTAGAGAGCACGGGTCCAAGATTTGTCTTCTGATGCCGTTGGAGTTTACAGTTTTCTGAATTTTTGTTTCAATGTTCTATTCCCATCATTATGAATAGTTTAGATGTTTTCTTAGATACATGTGTCATTAATCATTTATTTATATTTTCTGTAGTTGTTTATACTCTCAGTCTTCTACTATTTAATTCTATTGTATGGTATTACTAATTCCACTTTTTTTATTATTGTTATTCTTCTATGTATACTCACCCTGTTAGGGAATAGTTTCCCCACTATATGACCTTGGCCCTCACTGCTAGTTATTAGCGTTTGGAGTTTGGGGAAATGCACTTGAGGTTATGTGACCGACCTGGTCCGGGGAACATCAGGGTGGAACATGTAATCAAAAGTTACATTATCCATTGGTGATATGTTTTTTTCGCCCCACCAATGTTATTTATTTGGATGGTTTATGATTACTTTAACTGGAAAATTTGCTGATATTTAGTATTTAGATTAATAAATATGGACCATTAATGGTTATATTGCATGAAATTTTTTGGTTTCTTCTTATTATGAATGCATTGGCCACATTAAGTGATATGTGGGTCCCAAAACATCATAGACCCTCATTGGAATAGTTAGTATTCTAAGACAGAGAGGTTTTTTTATTTTTTCATGTTGTCATCTATTTATGTAATATGTTTATGCATGAGTCCTTGATGATATGTTTATGATTTCATGGAATGAGGACATGAAAATAAGATTAAGATGCCAAAAAGTATGAATTCCATCATTATGAAATCAGTTATTGATGAATTATGATATCCATAGATTAGTTAGAATACCATGTGATTAAATATATAGAATAATTTGATCATCATATATTCCTATCGTTTTAATCATCATTTTCTGGATATTGATTAAATCAATGGTTTTTGGATGTTAAATTTTACATAGTGAATATACATTATGATTTATATGATATGATATGATATTTTCATTCTCTTATTGGGTATCTACATTCTTCCATAAAGTATTCAATTATGTATGACATGAAGGATGATATTGTGAAAGGTATAAATGATGCATGAATGTTTGTAATTATATGTTTTTATATTTCTATTATAGTATGGGAATGATGTACGTATCATGTTTTTAAACCCTAATAAAAAATTTGGAAATTTGGGATAAGTTCATTTTATTCTACTACCAATATAACAATATAACCTTGGTTTCTGTGTTACTATGTCTAGTGTATTAATAGTTATTACTACTAAAATTGGAAAACATATGTTGAATGTTATTATCACCATATTTTTTCATAGATTAATGTATAATATTTTCAGTTATTCAAATATTTGTGATAATATGTATAAATTTATTTTCATGTATTTTTATTTTCATGTTATTTGAAAAATGGGGTTAAATTTTAAAATAGAAAATACTTAAATAGACTTTTTTAAAATATGATATTCTTATAATTATTGAACACTAAATGTGAATCATTACCATAGAGAAAAAACATTTAAACATTAAATCCTTCATTTACCACACCACATTGAAAATGTAAATAATACATTATCACCACCTATAAATATTATTAACCTTATAATTAATTATATGTATGATTCCAATATATAATGGGAATTAATCAATTGATCTAAAATATTATTTACATGATCCTCCATGACATACAACAGTTTCATTCTAATAATTGTCAACATGTCAGGTTCTAATATGATGATAACTGAAACTACCAATCCCAAAAACATTAGGAATTTGTTTGGAAAATGATATGAATATATCAACAAAATTATTATTTGTTATGAACATAATACGTAATACATATGAATTTAATCATTCCATTTCATCCACTATAATATAATTAAAACATGAGACTTTATGAGTTCTAATAATAAATATATTTCATATAACTAATAAAAATACTTTGTATAGTCTCACCCCTTGTATGAATTAAGAAATATAACTAATATGAAGAATTAATATGTGATTTCTCAAAGAAGACTAACACACCACCACAAAAATATTATTTTTATCCTGGGGAACCTCCTTCCATCACATTAAAACCAACAAATTCAAAATGAAAAAAACACCCAAGATATTATGTGGTGTGAGTAATGATAGACAACATAGATGTCCCATTTGTGAATCAATCCACATTAATTAATAACAATGTACAAAATCAATATTATAGGGTACCAAAATATAATCTCGAATTCATATAGAATAGGATTCACACATCTTTCATTAAACAATCTGAAAATCCATTCCATAAACAATTAATTATAATGATTTCATGTGTTTATATGCATATCTAATTATATTTTATAATGATAATTCCCAAAGGATTATATACATTTTAGGCCATTATAAACAATCAAACTCAACCCATGTAAGAATTTGGATCTCAAAGAGAGTGGGGTGGTGAGTATAACCCACAACCCATCATTAAAATAAATTATATCCCTACACCTAAAATAGAAACTGGAACTCATCGACCCCACATATATATGGTAGTAATGTAAATGAATATTAATAACATGATAAAATAAATGATTAATTATATATAATTCATAATCAATAATAATATTTTCATTTACAAACATAATGATGAACTATATCATCAAGATAGATAAAAATAATATGAATTGTTTTCATCAAAATCATAATTATAAGTAAGATAAAAAGTATAAATTTTGTGATTTTTAATTATTGACAATATTATAGTTGTGTTAGAAAATGAGATTTAATACAGGTGCTGAATCATAAAATTTGACCCCTTGATAGTTTGTGAGAAAATAATTAATGAATTAATTTTGTTTCTTATGTCTCAACCCATGGGTATTCATAGATAAAAATGATGGATACATTGGGGTATCATCACCATAAATATCATGACTTCACAAAATACATATCACATATAAGAATAGTGAATGTTCAGAAAAATCACACCACCTATTATATAATCATTAGATGCATTATATCCCTTAGATGTGAAAACATCCACTGAGTTCTTGATAATTATTAAAACAATATAAGGTGTATTCTCATATACATAATTTTAAGGTAATTTTTTTCATCTAAAAATCCACATAATAAGTACATGATGATTTAATAAGTAATTATACTTTTTCATATTGGGAACCTATCACATCATTATAAATATTAAATATCTTTATTATGATAATTCTAAGTCAACTATAAAAAATTACACATCTCGAATGAATGTATTTTACTAATGGTTTCCACAATAATGGGTTAAAACATACCCACATGAAAATTTAACATAAATAATAAAAACATCACAACCAAAATTCCTAAAAATGACCCAAAAATTATCTATTTTTATTAATTGGTTAAATATATAAAAATAATTTTTTATTTCAACAAACTAGATTCCCTAAGTTACATTATCATTATCTAAAAACGATTACCAGTGTGGGTGTGTTTTGTATCACTACATTGATCCACAACAGAGAAATAAATCAAACCAACAACTAAAATTCTCTAAGTCATTTTATCGTAATTTAGACGACATCTATCAATGATGATACATCATGGGATATTCATTAGACCCATTTTTTACCATTTATTTAAACTAATTACATGATTTCAAAGAGTTTAGTGGAGTTGGATTATTTCCTCACAACACTATATAGAACAACCTCTGGCCTTAGTCATATTGTTATAGAGTTACAATCAGTATCCTTTTTTAACTCTTATATAAAATACAAACATATTAAGTGTTCGTTTCTGTGGTTTAAATTTTCTTTAATTATTTTATAATGTTTTATCCTTATGTGGATCATATATATGTTATTAATTTCATATAAAAGTATTTAAACAAATAAAATGATATTTAAATACGTGATAAGATTAAACACCCCCTTTAATATTGAATTTTACATATGTGAGATGATTTTGTTGTTATACCAATTGGATTCATATTTTATTGATCTAAATAGTTGAATATGATTTTTAATATGATTTAACAAGGAATGATATAATTAATTTATTTGTCAAATTAGTAATAAAAATATATCATTAAATTATATCTAAAAATAAAATTCAATCATTTAAAATACATATATTGAAATATTCACATAACACCAAAAAGGTACTATATATTAATACAGTATCATGAATATTATGTTTATGATTTTTAAATTTAATTTTTTTGGAGATTATAAATACATTCCATGAATATCTTTATTTAGAAGGTAAAATTGATAATATACCAATGAAATTATTTTAATTTTAGTGTAAAAATATTGAATTTTGAATTTTATTAAATATATTAAACCATAAATGGGGAAATTTGAGAATATATTTATATGAGAAAAAATATCTCATAATCAGTCTTAGATTCGTAATATTATTCCATTATCGAAAAATTTGATAATATCTAGAATATCATATTATACTGGTGGATATCGATATCATGATTTTAAATGAAACATTTATTTTTTGATTATAAAATAACAAAAATATATATTTATATGAAAATTTTCATTTAGATTCATTTTATTTTATTTCAATTTTTATTTTTCAAAATTCCATAAATAATAAATATATATATAATAAATATATATTTTATAAAATCATAATATAATTTAATAACCAATAATGGATAAATGATAAACTAAAATTTAAAACTAAGCATTTTATTGTGATTTAACTTCCCAATTTACACGTTCTGATGTACGAAAACCAATTAACAACATATCCTTTTAAAATATCCAAATGTAATTGATTTAATCATATCAAAAAAATATTATTCGAGTATTAAACTATAAGAAATAAAATAAATCATAAGAAAAAATATAAAATTTATCTAAATTCATTATATGTATAACTTGAAATACTACGTATTATGAAAAATTAAAACAATTCATAATTGAAAATAAATAATCATAGATGAATTAAATTAAATAAAACAACAATTTAATATATTTTAATATTTGGATACTGATATAGTATTTTCTTCTCTCACTAATATGTGTTATTATCTACTCATTTAAAACGTTGTTATACAATTATAGATGATATCAATAATCCACTCAATACATTCCCTTGTTGATCATGTACCTTTATGAGGTTAATTAAGATTATTGTGTCCACGTCTAATTCCATTACTATGAAATTTAAAACAAATGAATGATAATTTAAATTTATCCTTAACTATGATACATGAAATACATTCTTCAATCCCAAAATTTGGTAAAATAGTTCAAAGAGGTGGCTAAATCTACATCAAAATCATCTATCTCTATATGTTACATGACCCTTGGTTAAATATTAATCATTAAAAAAATAATTATATATAATCATATTGAAAACCCATTAAAAATACATCATTCGGAACATGAAACCACATAGTTCTCCTCCCACTATTAACACATGATTTATATTTACCATGAGGTCTCATTAAATGATCCGGAATATGTGAAATCAATAAATTTTTGATTTAAACTATATTGGAAAAAATGAGCACACTCTCACAACAAATAATATCAAAGGTGTCAAATAGTGTCTAAAATATATTTCATGAAATATTTTTCTAACTATAATATATTGATATCTTTTATTTTAAAAAAACTCATAAAATTAAATATATTTTTTCAATGATCCTTCAAAGTCCAAAATAAAATACATAAACCTACGGACTAACTAATATATAATGTCATTTTATCACCCATAAATTTATTAGTGAATGGTGATAATGATGAATATAAGTATTCCCAACTCAAGATAATATATACTCCATAATATTATACTAATTAAATAAATAAATCATAAAATCATTAATTATAAAATATAAAACATTACAATATAATCAATGTAAATTGTTACCAAATTTCCATCAGAGTAAATGATCATTTCAGAAAATAAAATTTGTAATTTTTAAATAGTTAATTAGTTATGATAATAAAATTAGATCCATATAGATAATGTATTTACATTATGTGGGGGGGGGGGGGGGTGAATCAATTTACTAGACTTTTTTATGTATTTAATTTCATCAAAATGTGCCCTCTTGTTACTCAAACCTATACCATACTTAAAAAGAATTGATAAATTAATGATTTATAAACCCTAACCATTATATATGATGTTTAATAAGGAAGTAATCATACCTAAATGATTTTAATATGTTTTTTCCATGATGATTTTTCATACCCCTTGATATGGTTGGAACTTTTTGAGTCCCATTGTATCACCTCGAACCTAGAAGACCATACATAGAGACTTACTCTATTACATTGGAATTATTACATTGAATCTAATCCCAAATGAAAAATTAGTTTGTTAGTTTTGGAAAACAAGATTATAAATGACATACATATTAAATATAAAAAAAATAAAATCATAACATAAGTAAAATCCCCTCATCCATGAAACCCATTCAAAGGATACATCTTCATGACATGGGGAAATGAATAATAATAAGGGTGAGATAAAATTATCAATGAGGCATGGAAAATATGAATAAATAATGAATCAATGAGAATAATTCCACATGAATTGTATTTAATGGAGACCACATTCCAATAAAATAAGAGGATATTTCATAATCAATATGTGAATGTGAATAACCGAAACACTTTCCACTTAATCAATAAGATGAGAATAAAATGAATCCATTGATTGCAAAAAAATAAAAAATCGCATGGATAAATTATAATTATAAAAACAGAATTCTAAATGAAATCAATGATCAATTATTTTCTTTCTTATTTTAGGATCATGAAAATAAATACTATTGAGAATGTTCATAAGGAGGTTTTAAACAACATGTAGAAACCTGTCTAATTTGGCTAGTTAATTTTCCTTATAAGAGACCATTAATATATTGAGTGAATATATAAAGTTAGTTACCCTGCCTTTAATAATTTCCAATGAATTCCTCATATTGAGTGATCAATTTAATTAATAATTAATATACATTATCAAATTTTTGTATTTAATAATGAATAAATATTTTAAAATATTTCCCTAGATAATAAAATATCTCGAAAAGAAAACAAATTCATAAAAAAATTTATGTGGATTAGGAAATAATAAGATCTATCAAATTTTATGATAAATATTTAATGAAATTAGAAATTAAAAATTATACGAAAAAATTAATAGTTTCAAGAGAATGTGTACAATCAAAAAAGTATATTATATTAGAAACATAACTATTACCATTTGTTAACATAAAAGATAAACCCCTTTGGTGATATTATTCAAAGTGAAACATAAAAAAATTAATAGTGATTGAATCATGTTATGAAGGTTAAAATGTTAAATATATATCCCATATTATTGAGAAATTTTTTCACAATGACAAATAAGCCTCAATGGAATGTAAATTGAGACAAAATACTTTACCATAATCGTCCTATTGGTAGAAAAATCTTGAAATTCATGTATAATTGTTTTTATAATGTTATGATATTAAAATATATAATTATTATTATATATGATATTATATACAAAACTTTTATATCATATTGTCAACTATTCATTAATAATCATCTATTATTTTCACCATTTTGGGAGTTAATTGCCCAATTTTTTGAGTTTGTTTTGAATTTTTATTTTTATTAATATAAATTAGGTAATGGTTTCTTCAGTTAAATAATTTAATCCAATATTTAAATATCATATATATATATTAAGTATATATTTAAAAATCTTTTATATTTTGAGATAGGAAACAGAACGCACCGTTTATGGAGATGGTTGGCCATACGTATGCTTGAAGGCCACTTCCATTTATCTGTCATACTAAGATAATAAAAACTAAATGATATATAAATATATTATAATTAAATTATAATATTTATTCAATATATTTCACATATTATTATAAGAATAATACTTAATAAATTTTATGTATAGCATGGACGAATCTCATCGCTTTGAGGAGGTTGTAGTCTTGAGTTCCATAAATGATGTTATCTTATTCCAAAAAAATGGAATGATTAATGGAATGTCTTATATAAAAATTAAATAGGGATAATTATTTCCAAAATAATGAATAAATAACATATTTAAACTATAAATAAATCATTATATACACCTTTAAAGTTGATAATAGAATAATGAATGTCATTGTTTTTTGAGGCAGTAGTCCCTGTTACACATGAATGAGGATTGTGTATCAAATTTGTTAGATGTGTGTGAAAGTTTATGTAAAAATAATCATATAAAAACTAACAGTATATTTATGATAATGAAGTTATTATATAATAAATATATAATAAATTTTGAGGGGTTAGATATGATAGATGGCATGAGGATTAGATTATCCAAGAAACAATAATTCTAGAGGGAGGGAATCCTAATGTTGGCTATGAAATGAAAAAATTGATGACTGGACCTTGGTGGTCCAGTAGAATAGCAGATGTCAGTGGTCCATTATAAGAGCGAAACTCGGTGGTATAGTATTTGAGTGAACCTCGGTGGTCCAGTAGCTGAACGGACCTCCCTGGTCCAGTAGATGAGTAGACCTAAGTGGTCCACCAGCTTAGTGGACCTCAGTGGTACAACAACAGACCAGACCTCAGTGTTCCAGTAGCCGAGAGGACTTCAGTGGTCTAGTAGCAGATCAGATCTTAGTGGTCCAACAGATGAGTATACCTCACTCGTCTAGTAGCCTTGGGGGACTCAGTGGTCCAATAGCCGAAGAGACATCATTGAATCATCAAGGATGATCTCCTCATCTATACAATATGATTCAACTTTATGATTGATAATCATTCTTAAAATACTATGAGTCATGCCTGGTGTGAGTTGTCTTAATTTGCGGTGTTTCTTTGGTCTATTGTTTTGTTGTATTACCATTTTTAATGGGGTCCCTACTGAGTATTTAGTTTCTCACCCCATTATGGTATTCTTCTACACATGTCATTTCCAATTAAGGTGATCAACACATCAATAAAGACCTCACTGGTCTAGAACTAGGTAGTGCTAAGTGAGATGATACAAAAATGTGTACTTCTATGACTATGGGCTGTTACCCTTCACCTACACTTCAGGTGGGGTCTTTAGGGAATGTACTATTGTAGTTTTACTTTTCATTGTGGTTTGGGGATTGTATTCTATCCCCTTTTTACTTTTAGTTTTCATTGTACACTTGGTATTTGTCTTAGTGACAATTATTGTTTACTTTGTGTTTACTTAATGTAGTTTGATCTTTCTGTGTTTGTACATGATAAAAGAGAAATGACTTCTATTTTTGGGACCTTCCTACTAGGTGATAGTTTCTGGCCCCTTGACTATTGAATATAGGCTTAGGATAGTCATGGGACAATACTTGAGGGTGTGGGTCATGAAAAAGTGGTATAAAATGAGGTCATCTATATCTTAAGATCCCATTGTATATGAATTGGGTTCTTAGTAATAGTGTTAAGTGTTTTAAGTTCGGCTTTTAGGCTCGAGAATTCAGTTTTGGTGTGGTGGATGATGTATCTATACAGTAGGACCATGAACTATTCTTTTGGACTTGGTACATGAAAAATCTTTTTGTATGGAAAAGGATGGTACATGAATCGTATATGAATGCATTGAGTTTCCCACATCCTTCTTGAATCAACTCACAATGTAAACTCTATTGATCGTGGTACATCTTGTTTTGTTTCATAATATTTCCACATAGAAAAACAACATATATGCTACCATGTTATTATTAAGATAATCTGGGGTTGATGAGATGGGTATAGGGGTTTATACTAGAGAGGGCACCACCGGGTGGTGTACCATATATACCAGCACCTTTGGAGTACCACATGGTAATTTTATTACCAGCTGATGAGATGCACTACTTGAGCACCATTCAGGAGTTCCAGTGATAGAGACCCCTCATGTTCTAAGGTGAGGCAGAATCACAGGCATCTAATAAATTTCATGAGGTGGTGATAGAGTATTCCATCGTGTTAAGGAACCATTAGATTCACTACTGGGATTCTGGTTTTTACCAACAGGTGTTTACCAACGGTTTTCTTAAATCGTTGGTGTTGTAGGATTAGGGAAGCCTTTCCCAACGGTTCACTGAAACTGTTGGAAAAAGTCACCTCTTTGCCAACAGTTTCTTCAAACCATTGGTAAAGGGGTCTTGGGAAAGGGTACCATTTTTCCAACGGTTCTATAGAACCGTTGGGAAAGGGTACCCTGAACATCTCTTTCCCAACGATTTCTAAAAAACGTTGTGAAATATTTCCCCCAAATACAGCTGCGATGCTGCTCTCCCACATTCGAGACAGAAGCCCTAAATTCATTCCTGCTCCACCGCTCTTCTCCTATCGCAAACTCCCCCATCCAAAGAGGTGAAAACCCATCTGGAATCAGGTATTTTTTCCTTTATACACATATACTACCTTATTTTTATTGTTATTGATCTAATATTTCAGTTTTATGTTATGAATCCAGCTCCAGCTCTCTGCTACTCTCGAACTCCCCCATCCGAATAGGTGAAAACCCATATGAATCATCTCAAATCAGGTATTTTAATCTTTATACACATATGGTACCTTGATTTTATTGTTATTGATCTAATATTTTAGTTTTATGTTTGGATTTTGATGTGATTTCATCGTGAAAAATAGTGAAATGAGTGAATATTTTGTTAATTAATTAGTTTCCCCTAGAATATCAGTTGTGTTATAATGTCCATGCCAAATAAATGGGTAATGTAATAAAAGACCTTGAATAAATAAATTGTGGAAGTTGGGGTATGTTTCCTCTATGAGAGGATTTTTTTTGTGTTTCATTGTATGTTGTAGGTTGTTTTATGAGGATTGAGGTGACCGGTTGGGCTTTGTGATATGTGTGGTTGTAATGCGATGGTTAGTGGGCATGGATGTGACATGTGAAGTTGTATGATAGTGATGATGTGTGGTGGTGTTGTGTCGTCTGGAGGTGTTGTGTGATGAAGTTGTGGCGTATGATGTGGTGAGGTGGTTTTGGTTGTGCGGTGGTTTGTGATGTGCAATATTTTTGTTGTGATATGTGGTTGTTTTGGTGAGATGGTTGGTCGATGTAACATGGCGTCGATGGTTATTGTGAGATGATGAGTTATTTTGTGGTGGTTTCATTAGCTTCCTGGTTATCTATGGAATAAATTAAGCTGTTAAAACAAAAAATCAAGATATTAAATAAATGAGATGGAATAGAAATGGATCTGTGGTAAATGGATTTAATTAATTTAACATTAAATTAATGGACAATGTAAGTGTGAATGAAGTGGCTTATAAATGAAAGTGAGAAATGTTATGCGTCTTGTGTGGTGGTGGTGTGGATTATGTGTTTTATGGTAGTAGTGAATTATTTGATCATGTAGTTATTGTGAACCCATAGGTTGAGTATTTTGTGCTATCAATATATCATGAATTTTTATGTTATTTCTACACATTCCCAACCAGAGTTGGATAAACTTACCAACGATCAGAGGTTTTGAGTTATGGATATTTTTTCTAATATCTAGGATGGTGGTTATATGGTTGGATAGCTACCATGTCTTCCCTACTCTTCCTTCAAAAGTGATTGACCATGTGTTTTTAGGCAAGATGCGATTTGATTGTCCATGTGTCTTCAGGTGAGATGTTCTATGATTTCCCTAGTGTTGTCCGGTGAGGTGTGATGTGATAATCCTATAATAAGATGTGTCATGTGGATGGGGTCATGTTGGGTAGGAGGATGGCACAAGGTTGATGTTATTCATGTTCATGATACCCAACTAATATGGTTATGGGATGAGGCATGTTGTGATGTGATATAACACATTAAGTTATTGTTGTTTTACATTTTTTCAATAACACATTTGTATGTTTTTTTCACATGTGTAGTTGATACCTTTATTATTTTATTCCATTATCGTTTATTTAAATGTATTTTATATTAAAGTTCAATCCTATTGAATTGTTTATGACAAAATGACTTATATAAATTCTTTTTACAGAATGGGCAGAAGTTGCATGTATGAAACCGATCGGATATCAAGCGATTTTCAAAACAATTTGGAGAGATTTATAGATTTTTCATTTCACAATGCTTCAGATAGTGGTCGCATACACTGCCCATGTTCCAATTGTGTTGGTAGGCCTTGGTTGAGCCATGAAGAATTCTGATACCACATAACCAAAAATGGTTTTCAAGAAAACTACTTTGTGTGGTATCACAATGGGGAGAAAATGAAATCTCAAATTGGTGATGAACGAAATGAAAGGACTGGAATAGAGAATTTGTTAGATGATCGGTTTCCGTTTATTCTTCATCATGAAAAAGAAAGGATTTCGACTCAAGAAGACTTCGATATGAGGACAGCTGATGCATCTAGTGAAAATGATGATATTTATTGGGTGAAAAAATTTAATGATGTCGCCACGACTCCAGTATATCGACAATGCGATAAAATGAAAAAGCTGGAATTTTTAATCCGATTGTTTCATGGGAAAACTATGTATGGAATTTCTAATAATGTAATCGATTAAATTCTTACCCTCTTGAAGGATTTACTTCCAGATGATACAGATATTCCCTCAAACCACTATATGGCATGGAAGTTAGTTGAGGAACTTGGATTTTCAAGAAACAAAATTCATGCTTGCCCGAAAGATTGCAGTTTATTCTGGGAGGAAACCGCTTAATAAAATGATTGTATAAAATGTGGCACATCCCGCTGGGAGTCAAAATCCGATGGAACACCATCCTTCGTTCCACAAAAAGTAATGTGGCACATTCCATTGATCCCCAGACTTCAGAATCTTTTTATGTCTGATGACATATCAATAAAAACAAGATTGAATGATACCGAGAGAAGGAAGACGAATGATGAGTTGGTTCATCCTGCAGATGGATTTTCATGGCAGAGATTTGATGCTCAACATCATTATTTTTCAGCTGACGTGCGTAATGTGAGGATGGGTCTTTCATGAGACGGTTTTAATCCGTTTGGGTAGATGCTTACTTCGCACAGCACATGGCCAGTTTTTATACACATTTATAATCTTCCCCCATGGTTGTGTATGAAAAAACTTTTCACTATCATCAGTAGACTCATATCTGGTCCTTCTTTTCCCGGAAATGATATTGATGTATACATGCAACCTTTCATAAAAGAGTTGAAACTTCTTTGGGATGTGGTTGTGCACACATACGATGCATGTTCTAAAGACATATTTCAGATGCGTGCTGCGCTTATGTGGACAATCAATGATTTTCCGGCTTATGCAATGATGTCTGGATGGAGAACGAAGGGAAAACTATCATGTCCAGTTTGTATGAAGAATACATGATCGAAAACACTGAAACATCGATATAGTTTCAGTTTTATGGGACATCGACAATTCTTACCAAAGGATCATCCATATAGAATTAATCATCGAAGATTTGATAATACCATAGAGACCGATGATCCACCTCAGCGTATGTCTAGAACTGACGTGCTTAATGAATTCAAAGATTTCAGTTTTTTGTTCAGGAAGGGTCAAATGAAATCTGGAAAGAGAAAGAATGTTTCCACTGAAACCTGTTACAATTGGAGGAAGAAGAGTATCTTTTTTGATTTTACTTATTGGTCAACCGATTTTTTACGTCATTGCTTAGACGTAATGCATATTGAAAAGAATATATGTGAAGTGTTACTTTTGGTTCTTCTAAATGTCAAGGGGAATAAAAAAGATGATTTACGATATCGGCGTGACTTGGTGGATTGGGGCATCAGACCAGAATTGCATCATTTGCGTATAAGTGAAAATAAATGGCAACTTCCATGTGATTCTTATGTGATGAAACCTGCGAAAAAAAATAATTTCTGGAAGTATTAGAGTCTATTAGAGTTCCTGATGGTTATTCAAGTAACATATCTAAACGGGTCAATAGAAGAGAGTTGAAGCTAAAATCATTGATGACTCATGATTATCACGTTCTACTGCATGAGTTGATTCCAATAGAAATTCGTCATCTTTTGTCCAATAATGTAAGGGTGGTTGTTATTCGGTTGTGCCATTTTTTTATAGATCTTTGTGCAAAAAAGTTTTCCATGTATTTCTTGCAAAAAATGTTGATAGATGCCCCATTAATTTTGTGTGAGTTGGAGAAAATATTTCTTCCATCATTTTTCACATGCATGTTGCATCTAACTATCCATATTCCCACTGAAATACTTCTCGGATGACCCATTTCTTTTCGTTGGATGTAACCAACTGAAAGAAATATGTTCACATTAATGTCTTATGTCTGAAACAGAAATCATCTTGAAGGTTCTATCATGAACGGTTACAAGACTCAAGAATGTATGGATTTCTGCTCGATGTATTTTTCTGATCTTACAACAAGATTGAACAGACCAATGAGAAATGTAGAAGAACAGTATGAGAAAATTGAAACCCGTTTTCCATCACTTCCTCAAACATGAGGAATTCCTGGATCATATACATTGAATACATTAAGCCATGAAGAGCGGGAGATGGCACATCGCACAGTTTTGTTCAATTGTGATTTCTTCGATGACTATATCTAGTAACTAAATTGATTATGTATATATTACATATATATCTGTTAAACTATTAATATTTTTTATCTACAAGGAACATAAAACAATGATAAATAGGAAGCATCATTCATTATCTTTGAGAAGGAGAGAGACTTTCCATAGAAAAAGTTTTTCTTCTTGGTTAAAATTGAAGTTATAAAAAATTTAATATTTAAAATAATTATATCAATATTTATTTAACTTTAATAGTCATTTTTATTGCGGGTATTGAGTTTGTCTGCTGACTCTGTCTCTAAGGAAATAAGAGCTTTGGATTTTGGTCCTAATACCGTGGTTCGTGAATGTAAATCAATTGTTATCAATGGGTACAAATTTATTGTCACTGAACGAGCAAAGAAAAAGAGAACACAACGATCCATGTGTCATATGTGACGTGTAAGAGTCATTTTAATTGAAAAACATCAACTGGAATACGGAAAACCGACAAAACGCATTCGGATTGTGTCGATACATTAGCACAACGATCCATGGGTCATATGTGATGTGTACGAGTCAACCCCGCCTCAATCCGAAGTGCAGTGTGGCCGCCACCACTCAAAGTGTCTGTCTTTTGTTTTAAAAGGACGTCATTTGAAATGAAAAACATCAACTGGCATACGGAAAACAGACCAAACGCCTTCATATTGTGTCGATACATTAGCACAACAATCCATGGGTCATATGTGACGTTTACGAGTCATCCCCGCCTGAATCTGAGGCACAGTGTGGCCAGAATCACTCTAAGTGGCTCTCTTTTGCTTAAAATGGACAAAAATTTAATTAAATACGGAGAACTGATCGAACGCATTCGGTTTCAGTTGAAACATTAGGAAAACAATCCATGGGTCATATGTGACATGTACGAGTCAACTCCGCCTCAATCTGAGGTGCGGTGTGGACGACACCACTCAAAGTGTCTGCCTTCTGTTTTTTAAAAGTACGTCATTTTAATTGAAAAACATCAATTGTCATACGGAAAACAGAACAAACGCATTCCGATTGTGTCGATACATTAGCACAACGATCCATGGGTCATATGTGTCATGTACGAGTCAACCCCGCCTCAATCCGAGGGGCGGTGGGGCCGCCACCACTCAAAGTGTCTATCATCTGTTTCAAAAGGACATAATTTGAAGTGAAATACATCAACTGGCATACAGAAAACCAACCAAATGAATTCGTATTGTGTCGATACATTAGAAAAAACATCCATGGGTCATATGTGATGTGTATGAGTCAACCCCGCCTTAATCCGAGGTGCGGTGTGGCCGCCACGACTCAAAGTGTCTGTCTTTTGTTTCAAAAGGACGTCATTTGAAGTGAAAAACATCAACTGACATATGGAAAACCGACCAAACACATTCGGATTGTGTTGATACATTAGAACAATGACCCATGGGTCATATGTGACGGGTACGAGTCAACGCCTCCTGAATCTGAGGCATGGTGTGGCCGAAATCACACTAAGTGACTCTCTTTTGCTTAAAATGGACAACAATTTAGGTATATATGGAAAACTGACCAAACGCATTCGGTTTCCTTTGAAACTTTAGATGAATTATCCATGGGTTATTTGCGGCATGTACGAGTCAACGCCGCCTCAATCCGAGGGGCGGTGTGGCCTCCACCACTCAAAGTGTCCGCCTTTTGTTTCAAATGTACATCATTTTAATTGAAAAACATCAACTGGCATACTGAAAACCAACCAAACGCATTCGTATTGTGTCGATACATTAGCACAACGATCCATGGGTCATATGTGATGTGTACAAGTCAACCATGCCTCAATCCGAGGCATGGTGTGGCCGCCACCACTCAAAGTGTCTGTCTTTTGTTTCAAAAGGACATCATTTGAAGTGAAAAACATCAACTGGCATACGTAAAACCAACCAAACGCATTCGGATTATGTCGATACATTATCACAATGATCCATGGGTCGTATGTGACATGTAAGAGTCATCCCTGCCTGAATCTGAGGCACGGTGTGGCGGAAATTACTCTAAGTGACTCTCTTTTTCTTAAAATGGACAACAATTTAAGTACATACATAGAACTGACCAAAGGCATTCGGTTTCCATTGAAACATTAGGAGAATGATCCATGGGTCATATGTGACGTGTACGAGTCAACGTCGCCTCAATCTGAGGCACGGTGTGGTCTCCACCACTCAAAGTGTCCGCCTTCTGTTTCAAAAGTACATCATTTTAATTGAAAAACATCAACTGGCATACGAAAAACAGACCAAACGCATTCGGATTGTGTCGATACATTAGAGTAAAGATACATGTGTCATATGTGATGTGTACGAGTCAACCCCGCCTCAATCCGAGGCGTGGTGTGGCCACCACCACTCAATGTGTCTGTCTTCTCTTTCAAAAGGACATAATTTGAAGTGAAATACATCTACTGGCATACAGAAAAATGACCAAACACATTCATATTGTGTCGATACATTGGCACAATGATCCATGGGTCATATGTGACGTGTACGAGTCAACCCCACCTCAATCCGAGGCGCGGTGCGGCCGGCACCACTCAAAGTGTATGTCTTTTGCATAAAATGGACAAAAATTTATGTACATACAAAAAACTGACCAAACACATTTGGTTACCATTGAAACTTTCAAAGAATGATCCATGGGTCATATGTGACGTGTACGAGTCATCGTTGCCTCAATCCGAGGCGCGGTGTGGCCGACACCACTCAAAGTGCTTGCCTTATGTTTCAAAAGTACATCATTTTAATTGAAAAACATCAACTGGAATACGGAAAACTGACCAACGCATTCGGATTTTGTCGATACATTAGCACAATGACCCATGGGTCATATGTGACGTGTACAAGTCAACGCCGCCTCAATCTGAAGTGCGGTGTGGCCGCCACCACTCAAAGTGTCTGTCTTCTGTTTCAAAAGGACCTAATTTGAAATGAAATACATCCACTAGCATACAAAAAATGGACCATACACATTCGAATTGTGTCGATACTTTATAACAACGATCCATGGGTCATATGTGATGTGTACGAGTCAACCCCTCATGAATTCGAGGCGCAGTGTGGCCACCACCACTCAAAGTGTCTATCATTAGCTTAAAATGGACAAAAATTTAAATACATACGGAAAACTGACCAAACGCATTTGGATTCCATTGAAACATTAGGAGAACAATCCATGGGTCATATGTGACGTGTACGAGTCAATGCCGCCTCAATTCAAGGTGCATTGTGGCCGACACCACTCAAACTGTCTGCCTTCTGTTTCAAAAGTACGTCATTTTAATTGAAAAACATCAACTGGCATACGGAAAACTGACCAAACGCTTTCAGATTGTGTCGATACATTAGCACAATGATCCATGGGTCATATGTGACGTGTACGAGTCAACCCCGCCTCAATCCGAGGCGCGGTATGGCCGCCACCACTCAAAGTGTCTGTCTTCTATTTCAAAAGGACATAATTTGAAGTGAAATACATCAACTGGCATACGGAAAGCCGACCAAACACATTCGGATTGTGTCGATATGTTAGCACAATAATCAATGGGTTATATGTGACGTGTACGAGTCAACCCAGCCTCAATCTAAAGCGTGGTGTGGCTGCCACCACTCAAAGTGTCTGTCTTTTGCTTAAAATGGACAACAATTTAAGTACATACGGAAAACTGAACAAACGCGTTAGGTTTTCATTGAAACTTTAGGAGAACGATCCATGGGTCATATGTGACGTTTAAGAGTCAACGCATCCTCAATCCGAGGTGCGGTGTGGCTGGAACCACTCAAAGTGTTTGCCTTTTGTTTCAAAAGTACGTCATTTTAATTGAAAAACATAAACTCGCATATGGAAAACCGACCAAACTCATTTGGATTGTGTTGATACATTAGCACAACAATCCATGCGTCATATGTGTCACGTACGAGTCAACCCCGCCTCAATCTGATGCACAGTGTGGCCACCACCACTCAAAGTGTCTGTCTTCTATTTCAAAAGGACATAATTTGAAGTGAAATACATCAACTGGCAAACGGAAAACTGACCAAATGCATTCTTATTCTGTTGATACTTTAGAATAACGATCCATGGGTCATATGTGACATGTACGAGTCAACCTCGCCTCAATCCTAGGCACGGTGTGGCCGCCACTACTCAAAGTGTCTGTCTTTTTCTTAAAATGGACAACAATTTTAGTACATACGGAAAACCGACCAAATGCATTTGGTTTCCATTGAATCTTTAGGAGAATGGTCCATGCGTCATATGTGACTTGTACAAGTCAAAGCTACCTCAATCCGAGGCGTGGTGTGTCTGGGACCACTCATAGTGTCTGCCTTTTGTTTCAAAAGTACGTCATTTTCATTCAAAAACATCAACTGGCATATGGAAACCAACCAAACGCATTCGGATTGTGTCGATACATTAGCACAACGATCCATGGGTCATATGTGACGTGTATGAGTCAACCCTGCCTCATTTCGAGGCATAGTGTGGCCGATATCTCTCAAGTTGTATGTATTATGTTTACAATGGACATTATTTCAAGTAAAAATTTATGGTATACAAAAAACCGAAAAAATTATGAATTGACTTCCGGAATCGACATATAATTTTCATCTAAATTTTATATTGAATTCTAAATGAATTATTTATGTTTATAATTATGTTATGAATTCTAATTTAATTATGGATGTGTATAGTTCCACCATTTTATGTTAAATGTGTATGAATTTGTTCCCTATATTTAAGTGGTAGTTGGTTATTCCAGGTACAATAATTGTATATGTATGTGTTATTTTATTGCAGGTACAAAAATTGGATTGAAAATGAGAGGGAACCCACAAAATGAAACCTGGTGGGAAAATTGGAGAGAAAGTGGTCAAATTGGAGAGATGTTGTGCAATTTTCCGAGAAGAGGCTATGCCAACAGTTCAAAACAATTGGCATAGAATGTGTAGGTCTTGTTTTACCAATAGTTCTATAAATAGTTCGTAAAACTCTTTTCCCAACAGTTCTAAACCGTTGGGAAAGAGGTTATGTTGGGTTTTTCCCAACGGTTTGCCAACATGTTGGAAAAAACATGATAATTTTGTGCACTGTATCCCAATGGTTGTAAACCGTTGGGAATAAGATTGCCCAACGGTTATCCAGAACCGTTGGGATAGGGTAATTTTTCAGCACCCTATCCCAACGGTTCACTGTAAACTATTGGGAAAAACTATTCCCAACGTCTTACTTCCCTAGGGTTTGCAGAACCGTTGGTATAATATATACCAACAGTTCTGCAGGCTTTCCCAACGGTTTAGAACCATTGGGAAATCCTACATTTCTAGTAGTGATTAGAAGGAAATCCTTGAATTATGCCTTCTACATGGATTACCATGGTGATGATGTGGTTTAGATTACCCGATAAAATGATAAGGTTACTTATCTGTGGACAGAACTTAAGAAACTCTCTCAAATAATGGGACCATTCGATAAAATCTAAGGTCTATGCATGCACAACAGCTTCTATAGATTTGATTCGATGACATGTCGGTAGTTGATTATTCATTGATTCATAATGACCTTTTTAGGTAATCGATGAATTGGATATGACGAGTTCTTCAGTGATCGGGCCTTTTAGAGATATGTTTTTAGGGAAATTTGATCCTTCACCATTCCTATATGAATTCCTACTTATGCTAATGTTCTAGAGGGAAACTTTGTGGATAAATTTCCTTTGGTTGGGTGGATACTTCCCGTGGATGTTAGTACTCGGAAAGTAGGAAGCTAACTCCAGTCATAGAGACATGGATGTTTGATATGTTTCGAGATCATATCCCAAGACCGAGGATCTACAGATCGAAGCTCATTGGGTGAGTCCAGTCGACCTATAAAGAGTTTATGATTTCCATGATGTTATAGGGGAAATATCAATAGAGATTTTCTAGGCCTTCGTAGAAATAGTGAAACGGTGGATGGGCTGTTGGGGCAGAGGTAGCAACATGAAAAAATCATTCTATAGCTAAGTAGACATGGCAGAGGATCTATATGAGAAGAAGATGGTGGAATACATATAGGAATGTTACAACAGCTAACCCAACATAGTCAACACTAGGCTTAATGATATGGATGATAGATAAAGGGAGTAGCTGCATACATCCATCCTTACTATATAGTAGTGGATGTTTTTAGTTTTTAGTTCCCTACAGTGGTTTTTGAGTACAATGATGTCTTTCCGAATGATGTTCCAAGACTACTTCCACATAGATAGGTAGATTTATTCGTTGATTTTTACACTGGGATGACACTAATATCTACACCAACATATCGGATGGCTCCTGCAGAGCTCTGAGAGGTAAGGTTAAATATGGAGGACGTGGTAAGGAATAGGTTCGTAATTACTATTGTTTCACCATGGGAATCCCCATCGTTGTTTTCGATGAAGGTAAACTAAAGCTTCAGATTATGCATCGAATTTTGGCGCCTGAACTAGGTGACCGTGAAGAACATGTAACCTTTACCGGGGATTGATGACCTCTTTGATCATCTAATGGGAGTGAGATGGTTCTCGAAGATAGAACTCAGATCAAGATATCAACAGCTTCAAGTATGAGATGAGGAAATCAAAAAGATGGATTTCCGATGTCTCTAAAGGCACTATGAATAACTAGTGATGCCTGTTATCATGATGAATTCCCTAGGAGAGGTCATGGGGATCATGATTAGTATCTTCCAACCATACGTAGAACAATTTGTAGTGGTCTTCATTGATGACATCATAGTGTATTTAGTGTCTGAGGAGGAGCACATGATACACCTAAGGATGGTTCTTCCACACTTTGATATGACTAGATTTACAAAAATCTCTTGAAGTTTGAGTTCTAGAGAAAAAATGTCCAGTTAATGGTACATTTCATATCAAAGGCTAGAGTGGCACTGGTTCCAACAAATATAGAGGTGGTTCTTGCTTGGTATCGACCCAAGAGGGTTACAAAGGTGTATATTTTCCTTGGGTTGGGTGGGTATTATCAGAAGATTGTAAATGAATTCTCCAGAGTGGAATTAACCAAGACTATGTTGACAGACAAGGGAAAACCCTTCATGTGAAAAGAATGATTCCAATAGAGCTTTCTGTATCTGAGGAAAATCCCGAAGTGTGCACCTATATTGAGGCTGCATGAGGAGGGCACCGACTACCAGGTGTTCTGTGATGCATCCAGAACTATGCTTGGTTGTTTCCTGATGTAGGGGAAAGAATTTATTTCTTATAGATCATCACAATTGAGACCTCATGAGAAGAACTATGTGAATCATCACTTTGAGTTGGCAGTGGTAGTCTTCCCATTAATTTTGTGGAGATACTGCCTTATGGGTAAATGATTTATTGTCTTCCTTAACCAGAAGAGTATCAATTATATATTTACTCAGATGGATCCGAATTAGAGATATATGGTTTTTTATACTAGCTCTAGGATAATGAATTCAATATAGTCAATACTATTAGAAATTAGATCATGGTGGTAGATTCTATAAATATTATATTGATTACCAATATACTGGATGATGCCTCAGAGCAGTTAACCCCTCTTTAAATACCCTTCATGGATAGAGAGGATACAACTTTTCTATAGTGACCTGAGTCTTTTACATAGAACTTTACATGATTTTATGCATAATTAATCATCAGTGCATAAGACAAGGATCATTATATCTAGTTTATCGGAAGACTAGATACATAAAACCTAATACATGGGGATAAAATACATTTCTTCATTTAATATACATAATGATCTCTTAACATCCTTTGAGCACTTACATCTGCATAGGGTACCCTGGGGAATAAATGAACAAAGGGGTGAGTTGAAAATCCGAGTAAGGGAATGAACGTAAGGATACATCTTAAGCACAAGAGTTAGGAGGCATGACATACTGACATCCAAAACATGGGACATATGAAATAATATCATATAATCATGGGATCATATAAACATGGAATCATATAAATGTGGTAGAATCATAAAAAATTTCAATAGTATTGGTCAAGGCTAACTGCCAATCCCATTTCCCATTTCGGTATGGGTCATGGCTAACTGCCAATCCTGTTTCATATCACATCTCATGAGACTTATCCTTACCGAATGCATTGGAGTGCTATCTGGGTGTACCATATAAATATTTTCATGAATATTCTTGGCACATAAATATTCTTTCCTCATAAATATTATTTCCACATAAATAATCATAAATAATCAATTGTTCCTAAACATAAGGATACTCAAGGAGAGAATTGGGTACCACATCCATGACATAAAGCATATCTAATGAGTGTATCATGAAAGTGACCATGTAATAATGGGATTAGAACATACATGGACGTTTATAAAGTAATATAGTCATATAACATGGTAGGATGTAATAATTAGAAGTGACAACATATAGGAAATTTATTTGAGAAACATTAGCATTAAAAAAATTTGTGGGGTTTTAAGGAAAAGACTATTGATATTTTAAATTAGTAAAGAGGATATTCTTTTATATAAAACCATAATTGAACCAGTAAGTTTTTCGTAATAAAAATAATTATTTTATAAATATAATGTTGTCTTAAAATAGAGGATAGAGTGCACTTGGAATTGGGTAATAGTTCATGATGTTCCTTTTAAATGAGTGTTCTTATTGGGAAATATCAAAGAGGTATTCACATAAAAGCTTGTATTTACATTTTGGTAAAATGAAAGATAGAGAAACCAGAAGGAATAAAGGAAGTTTAGGTAGAATCTATTACGGTTTATTGGCATGGAATTAAGTGTAACAAATAGGGCTTGATGAGAGATATATGAGGTTTCTCATCACTTATAAATCATTCAGGATGTATGTGGGAGGTAAAAAACATAACCTATAACTTGGTATCACACAAAAAATTAATAACATATAGAACAATCTTGATTAAGAGTGAAAAGCAAGGGATCCCTTACCTTAAATCCGTTTATTTTCTCCATTAGTTACTAAAGACCTGCATTAAAAAATTTGGGAATATTAATTAATAAATCCAAAACCTCTTCTATATGTAATATATTTGTTATAACCCTTTTTATTTCATTCAAATTATTTTTGATTAGTTATAGGGTTAAATTTCATTGTTCGGGCTCATTTGTTTACATGGCTTTAAAAGATAGGTTTACTTATTTTAAAGTTTGGATTATACGTAAGATGAAAGTGGTAGTTCATAATTGAAGTCATATTATTTAGTGCACATCCAAGAGATTACATGGTTTTTATTTTAATTAGGTTACATAGATTGAAGTCACGTTATTATGTATATAACCTTAGTGATAACCGTTTTCGTTAATAGGTGGATTTGATTATGAAGAAGATTTTTTTCTTTATAATATCATACCATTTGTACAAAAGGATTACATAACAAAAAAAATATTATATATTATATATATAAAAATCTTGTTCAACCATAACACAAAAAATGTCATGAATATAATTAAGGATAATAATCGAAATTGATAAATGATTTTTCTTCAATGTTCTAAATAATCACATCTCAAATGGTGATTTCATTCTTATAAAATAAAAGTGGGGGGAATGGAGAGAAGATAATGAAATAACCCTTTGGAATGAAAAAATTATTGTACATGTATGTTACAGGATTTATCACACTATTATGATGAATGGAGGTGATGATAGGAAAAAAAAGAAAGAGAACTAAATAGAATATAAGGAATTGGAAAGAGGAATTTACCTCTTGAGACTTCCCCCTTTGAGAACATCTTATGGGGAGGGGTTTTGGTATTTTGAGGAGGCTAGGAGAATTTGGACGTGGGGGAGGATCTTGGGGACAGATTTTGGATTTATAATGGCAAGGCATAGGGTTTGAGAGGAGTGAAGAGAAGAGGGAGTGAGGGGGGGGGGGGGTTATAGTGGAGGAGAGGAGGGATGTCATAATATTATAATCATTAATTTATTATTTTTCACAAGAAAAGGAATAGTAATTATTCATGACCAATAATTGTAATTTTATAATATGATCATGTACCAAGAAGGCTTAAATTTGCATAAAATCAACAATGATTCAATAAATCCCTTATTTCGCATTTTTGTAAATTGTCGTATTTTACTATTCATAAAAAATTAATGTATTTCAGAAAATCCCAAAAATTCACCGGAACCATTTATTGATGTGTAGAATCCAAAAATGATTTCCATTTTTTAAAAATAATTTTCTAAATATGATTATTTTAATATTTATTTAAAATAATAATTTATTATCAAAAGCTATTTTAAATCATTCATTAACTTATTCAAAAATATAGGTATATCGTACTTCAATCTTGAATAATTTTTTATACTATCATAGGGGAGGTTACAATTCATTAGGGTAAATCAATATTTGTAAGGTCCACAAGGATGAATACACTGAGAGGGGGGGTGAATTAGGGTATGACTAATTTAATATAAAAGCTTGTTCTGATCTTGATTCACTATTAAGAAAAATAATCTTATATCTCTCTCTTGTTGCATGATATAAATAGAATGTAAAACAAGAAAAGGACACAAAAATTTTACTTGGTTCACCACTAAGGGCTACGTCCAAGGAGCATACGCCGATAGGTTTTCAGTCATACCAAATTACACTAAACTTCACTAGTTGTGGATTACAAGATTTGGGAACTTTCACTCTGTCCCAGGCTCACTGCCTTTATAATGTTTAGGGTCATCTCACTGCTTTCCCAAGGGTCACTCCCTATTTTTCTCTCTCTGGCTCACTGCCGGTGGAGAGGATTGCCTTCTTCCTCATCCTTTTCTAACTACTTTTGAAAGGATCCACTCACAGTTTATAGACTTGTAGGTCTCTTCATTTTCATGAAAGAATGCATCCTCTGTTGTATATATATACTATGTTGAAGTCCAAATTTCACCTGTAGAAGAATCTCTCTTTGAACCGAAGGTATCATGAAAACATCCATCTTCCATGCAGCCCGAAAATCACTGCCGGAAATAAACGTTACTTGGCGCGCAAGTCTATCTCAGCGTGCAAGTATCGACGCACAAGTCACAACTGGAACACATGTCTATCTCACACACTTGTGTGACACAAGCTTCTTCAACTCCAAACTTGCATGGCACACTTCCTTTTACGCCCAATTCAATATTGGCGTGAAACTACCAACAATCGCCCTTCTTCAAATTTGGCGTGGAAGTCCCACTTGCGCAACACACCACCACTTGCGCGACCACCACACCTGCGTGACGGGAGCTCTGATTTCTCAAAGTGTTGAACTCTGTTGAGAAATGAGGAGGGGTGGTCCCTTATTTATAGTCAATTGGACCACCCTACATGGCAGCGTGCAAGTCAACCCTCGGTGCGCAAGTCTCGGCACGCAGGTCTCTTCCCCTGCGAGTCACTTGCGCGACACACATTCAAATTCCCCGAATCTCATTCATTTTCCATATTTTTATGTTCTGATCTAGAAAAAAATAGGAGCGCATGTTTCCAATCCTCCTAGGCACCAACGCGCAAGTCCTTTCTCTTGGCGCACAAGTCACCTGCGCGACCAACTCAATACTTGCACTACCCTTATCCATTTGCCATATTTTGATGATCTGATCTAGAAAAACATATGGTCCACAGGTTTCCAAGCCTTCATGTACATGGCGCCACCTTTTATCTGTTCTTTTTGTACCGCCTCCAAATCATCCATTCCATTGTCGAAGTTCTTCAATCAAACAATGATCGTTAACCAATGCTCTTGAACTTGACATTCCACCATGAAATCCCCTTTGTCAAAAAAATTTTATGTCATTGTTTTCTTTGTCAACAATCACAATACAGATGTCCACTTAGTCAACAAACACAATCACCTCAAAAATTATTCAATGATACCTTGGGGGATTTTTTCCCAACAATCTCCCCTATTGGGTTTGTTGACAACTCTTCCATAAAAAGATACATCATTGATTCTTCAGCCACCATTCACCTCATTTAGATTCTGATAGCGATCAAGGATATACTAAACACGTACTTTACGCCCACATGAGCAATGCTCGACATGATAAACAATAGTAAATGATAAGTTCATCAATGAATCACTTTATCTCCTACACCCATTACGGACACCAAACTAATGCCAATTTTTACCAAACTGATACCAATTTTTGGAAATATTCTTCCAACACCACTCTTCTGCTTTTATCACGTCCCTCAGCTGTCATGATATCTATTCTTTGATCGATCACTTCTAGCATCATAAAATTTAAAATGCTCCCTCTTTCTGATCACAGCTTCAACTCTTGTCATATTCAAAACCGCTTTTTCCCTATTTGCAGTGTTGTCCAAGCTATGCTCTGGCTAAGAATATTCAACTAGCTTAAGCTCCCCCTATCTGGTTGCTCCACCTGTCAGCTTCTCCCCATATCATTAATGATTCATCAAATATCCATTCCATCTCGACCTTGAATAATCACTATTTTCACCCCCTTTGTCAATGAACCCAAAGATCACTCCTTTGTAGTCTGTAAAATAGTTGATAACACATATCAGAACATGAGGGAAAGCACATTATACCTCAGGGAGAGGGGGGTGTTCCTCATCCACAGTCTTTTATGTGTGGGGAGTCGACTGAACTCCCGGATCCAGTATATGTCTTTCAAAAGCTTACTTGGGTAAGGCCTTTGTTATAATGTCTGCAACCTGTAGTTCTGTAGGAACATATTCCAACTTCACGATTCCCATCTCAACCTTCTCCTTGATAAAATTATACTTTATCTCAATTTGCTTTGTCCATGAGTGTTGAACGGTATTTTTACTTGGATTTATGGAACATGAGTTATAAAATTGGATTCCGATCAGAGAATTCACTTCAACTCCCATATCTTCAAGTTGCTACTTCATCCACAAAAATTGTGTGCAAGCTTGAGTGGACAAAATATACTCAGCTTCTACGGTGCTCAATGAAATGAAATATTGCTTCCTGCTAAGCCAAGAAATACACAATCCACAAAGATAGAATGCACCACCCAACTTTGATTTTCTATCATCCGCTGAACCGGCCCAGTCTGCATCAGTATATCCCAATAACTTTGTATGAGATTTGTCAGTATATGTCAAGCCGAAATCCACTGTGCCCTGGATATACCGAAGTATTATTTTCAATGAAAGAATATGGATTTCCTTGGTATTAATCTGATATCTATATGCTTGGAATGTGGTGAAATCAATATCAGGCCTTATTGCGGTCAAGTACAACATGCTTCCAATAATTTTCCTGTATTCGGTAATATTAAATTTCTTTCCATTGCCATCTTTTGACAATTTCATCCGGGTAGAAACCAAAGTCTTCATCTCCTGGGAATTATCCATTCAAAACCTTCTTAAATCCTCCTTGGCGTATTTGGATTGCGAAATTCATGTTCCATTACTTCTTTGTGTCACCTGTAAGCCAAGGAAAAATGTTAGCTCTCCAATCATTGACATTTTAAAATCATTTTTCATGATTTCAGAAAACTATTTGCACTGCGATTCATCTGATTCGCCAAAAATTATGTCATCGACATACACCAGCACCATCATACTTTGATTTTTGTCATTGATGAAATATAGATTTTAATCAACTCATCCGCACTGGAAACCAAGCTTCTTCATGTACTGATCATGTCGTGAGTATCATGCCCTTGGTGCTTGTTTCAACACATACAACACCTTCTTCAGCCTGCAAACTTTTTTCTCATCCTCATGAATTATAAAACCATCTGGATTCTCAATATACACCTCCTCTTCGAGAAAAACATTCAAGAATGGGGATTTGACATCCATCTGGAACACTTTGAACTTTCATTTCACTAATATGGAAAAAAATGGTATGATTGTCTCCAGCCTTGCAACCGGTGCAAATGTCTCATCAACATCTATTCCCTATATCTGGGAGATTCCCTTGCACACTAGCCATGCATTATTCCAAATAACTGTGCCATATTCATTCACCTTGTTGCATTAGATCTATTTATTCCCAATGAAATTCTTGTTTGCTAGCATCGAAACAATCTCCCACATTTCGTTCTTCTCAATTTGATCAAGCTCTTCATTCATAGCCTGAACCCAGTTTTCATCTTCACCTGCATCAGAAAAACATTTCGGCTTCACCTGAGATAAAAATGATGTTTTATGTAATGATTTCATTCTTCGAGTCTGAACTAGATCTCTCTGATCCGCAATGATATTTTTCCTATCAACTACAGCTCGACTCTTTGGATTCCTTGTAGACACATACTTGAAACGTTCTTGTTCATCATCACTATCTTCTTCTGAGTCAGCCTCTCCCACTTCTACTCCCCCTATGTTTCTTACCAAATCATCACATTCATCCAGAAACTGTTCACTGGGTCATTGATCATTCTATTCATTTTCAACTATAGTGACATCATTTCTCTCAACAATTTTCCCATCCCTTTAATGAAGAATTAATATGCTTTTCTTTTCCATGAGTATCCAGGGAATATCCCCTCATCTCCTCATGACCCAAACTTCCTATGATTTTCTTTGTTGAGAATGAAAATCTTAAATCCAAATATTCGAAAGTATTTAAATGTTGTATTCTATCTATATCACATTTCATATGGAGTATTCCCTTGCTTCGGACATAATAGAGACATGTTCGAAATATAGACTGATTTCAAAACTGCTTCCTTCCAAAATTTATCTGTTAGGTCATTGTCAATAAGCACTGTTCTGGACATATTGTTGATGATCCGATGTCTCCTTTCAAAAAATACATTCTGTTGGGGAGTTCTCAATGATGAAACATGATTCATTATCCTGTGTTTCTTGAGATATTCTTCCACTTGACTGTTTGTGAATTTTGTACCGTTATCAGTATGAAATTTCAAAATTTTCTGCCCAAGCATCCTTTCTGATTCCCTCATGTACTGCTTTATGCAACTGAACACCTCTTTCTTATGGGTAATGAAAAATACCCATGCCATTTTGCTATAATTATCAATGAAAAGAACATAGTACCTTCTCCCATTTATAGCTCGTGGTGAGATAGGTCCACATACATCAGCATGCACCAATTCAAGCACCCTAGATGATTTATGTTCCTTTGGCCTGTATGTCTTTCTATTGATCTTCACTTGTTGGAAAGAATCACACATATGAGTGCGATCACATGATAGTTTGGGAAGGACTCTAGCAGCATCACACTCTACCAGATCTTCCATAGATGGTGGGAATAGATAACCAAGTCACTTATACCACATCTCATTTTCATCCTCTCTGGATAAAAGGCATGTATCTTCTTCCCCACCTACAAGGTAAAGATTTCCCTTTGTGCTTTTTCCCTGCAGAACAACTGCTCCATCTTTTCCTTTCACTAAACACATATTCTTGGTAAATAAGATAGAGTGCCCAGAGTCACATAGTTGACAGAAACTAAGAATGTAATGACTAAGACCCTCTACTGCCAAGACATCAGCGCGTCTCATTTCTTTTCCCCCAAACTTTTCTTTCCCTATGCCAACAATCTTCAGGCCTTCATCGTTTCCAAATTTGAAAACTCCTTCTTTGTCATATTTTATACCTATAAAAAGATCCTTATTACCCGTTATGTGGGATGTGCAACCACTGTCAAGGATCCACACACCAGATCGATCTGATGCTTTAAAGGAAATCTATGCCACCACGACCTTCCCATTTTTATTCTTCTTGGTCCATACATTTTCATTCACACTTAGCATGGATTGAGGCTTCTATTCTTTCTTAGAGTATGACGGACCAGCTTCATCTTGCAGAGCTTAAAATCTATTCAACATTTTTTACTCACCTCTTGGTTTATTGATCTGATGCCTGCGTACATTTTGATTTTTCTTTGGCACAATTCTTTGAATGGTCGAAGTGCATTACCTAGCCATGTTCCCAAATCCTCCAAACCAAACATAGTGTCCTTCGATAAATGTTCTAAAAAACCGTTCCTTGTTTGGCTGCCACCTCTATTCTTGTTCCCTTCTATATCTCTTGGCTATGGGACACACATATTGTGAATGTCCCATCATCCCACAACAATTACACATGATATAAGGTGAATTCCATCATGTTAATTCAGCACAACTAGTTTCCCATTGGGATCTCTGAATATTTTTTTTCTTTTGTGCCAAAATCTTCCATCAATTTCAAGACGGGTGCTTGCGGTCTGACCTCAATTGTCACAGATTTGTGTTTCTGATTACGCCCTTAAACATCCTTAACTTCTTAGTAAAATTGCTGCTTCTTCCCTACTGATCTAATATGCTCCTCTTTTATTTTTTTCAGTATTCTTTATAACCTTCCTTCCCAGGAATGTGATAGGAATCAATGGTTTTTCCTGGTCTTTGACTTTTCTCCGCAGACCGACAATTTCCCCTTCATGATCATTGATATGCTTGACGTGATCTTTCAATTTTTTGTTCAAGCCATTAATCTCCCTTTTCTGTTATTCAGTCTTGAGCTTATGCACATCAACCTTTTCTGTGCTCTCTGACCTTGAAGACTTGTGGTTTTTTATTTCTTTTACAAGCTCGGACTTCTCATCTTCCTGCTGTTGCATGTAGGGTTGGGCATCATGAACCACCTTGTTGGCTTTCTTTTTTTTTCTCCAAATATCTATCTCTTCAAGATCTGATTCTAATTCATCATCCATGTCATCTCTACCTTCAATTTCATCTTCTTATTCAACATCATCAGATTCTTCCTTTTCTTGAGCACAACCGACAACAGACACCATTGCATTTTCTCCATGATCCTTACAATTTTCAAATGCCTCAGCCTCTTTATCCTTAGACTTATCTGAACTGTCTATTTCTTGTGAAAGAAGAATCTTCTTTTTGAAGAAATTTCTCTCGAATTTTTTATTCCCTTTCAGAAATGATGAAGACTTCTTCTTGGGAATTTCAATTTCGTCATCATAATTATCATTATCTTGAAACTTTTTGGGGAACCTCACCACAAGATGACCAACCATTCCACATTTAAAGCATTCTAGTGGAAGTTTCCCTTCAACCATTACTTTTCCTCTTTAAAGATTTAATGAAAAGAATGACATCACATCATCTGTCTCTTCTTCTTCCTGAGAATATTTAATGGGGAGCTTCTTCATGGCCTTAAATTCTATCTCATTGGATTTATCATTTCCCACAACCTCGTTATCATCATTCCTCATCTCATATGAAACCAATGTACTGTGCAAATTGTCCAATGTTATCTCTTTGGGATCATCATCTTCTAGTACTGAAACTTTCGGATTGAACCGAGGTGGAAGCTTCCTCAAGATTCTCTTTACGATATTTATGTCTTCAATGACTTCACCAAGGCCCCGCATATCTTCCCCAACAATATTTACCCTGTCAAATAATGCATCAACTGACTCATTCAGGTTCATCTTCATATCTTCATACTTATTCCACAACACTTATAACATTGCCTCTCTGACCTTTGTGTCTCCTTCATATATATTCCATAGTTTTTCCCACATGGAATGTGACATTTTTCATGACATCACCTTTTTTTAGATGAGATTGGATAGAGATCCCCCTAAGGAAATGATTGATTTTGCATCAGCATCCAACTCTATATGCTCAGCTTCTGATAATGCACCACTATAAATATCAGTTGTGATAACATGCATAGCTACTGAAAACAAATCCATTACCAAAGATCAGAAGCAGTGTTGAATTATATTATTCTATATCTAAAAATTACATCCGTCGAAGATCAGAATCCCTTTATGATTAGTGACCTCGATTGAGAGAAGAAAAAATATAAACCTTTCGCTTTGATACCAATTGTTAGGTCCACAATGATGAATACCCTGAGGGGGGGGGGGGTGAATCAGGGTATGTTCTGATCTTGTTTCGCTGTTAATAAAAACACTCTTCTCTCTCTCTCTCTCTCCTATTGCACGATATAAATAGAAAGTAAAGAAAGTACATGACACACCAATTTTAATTGGTTCAACGCTAAGGGATACATCCAAGGAGAATACGCCAACAGGTTTTTGGTCCTACCAAAATACACTAAACGTCACTAGATGTGGATTAAATGATTTGGGCATAGTCCCTCAGTCCTAGGCTCACTGCCTTTACAATGTTTAGGGTCATCTCACTACTTTCCCAAGGGCCACTCCCTGTTTCTCTCTCTCTGGCTCACTGTCGGTGGAGAGGATCACTTTATTCCTATTCCTTTTCTCACTACTCTAGAAAGGATACACTCATAGTTTATAGACTTTTAGGTCACTTCATTTTCATGAAATAATGCATCTTCTGTTGTACGTGGATGCTCTGCTTAAGTCCATCATTCACCCGTAGTTGAATCTCTCTTTGCACCGAAGGTATTGAGCAAACATTCAGCTTCCACGCAGCCCGAAAATCACTACCCGAAATAAACCTTAATTGGCGTGCAAGTCTATCTCGACGTGAACGTATTGGTGTGAAAGTCCTATCTGGTGCACAAGTCCATCATACACACTTGTGTGACACAATATAATTCAACTCCAAACTTGCGCGACACATTTTCTTTTACGCACAATCCAATATTGGTGCGCAAATACCAACAATATCCCTTCTTCAAATCTGGCATGCAAGTCTCACTTGCGTGACACAACACAACTTGCCCGACCACCACACCTGCGTGACAGGAGCTCTGATTTCTCAAAGTGTTGAACTCCGTTGAGAAATGAGGAGGGGAGATCCAGTATTTATAAGAAATATTACCACCCTGTTCGACCGTGCGCAAGTCAACCCTCGGCGCGCAAGTATAACGACCCATACATTACATACATTGTTAATAATTCAAAATTTAAGCATACTTATTACAACATATAACAAAACCACAAAAGTACCGTATAGGTATAGTGTCTTTAGAAACTGGGAAACATAAACAACTGTTTCATAAAGCATCAACTTTGACTCCCACTTATTTCATCATATATAGAGTCCCTTTTTGGCATATCCTACTTAATAACCTTCTTCCTAACCTGGGGAAATAAAACATACAAAAGGGTGAGCTCAAATGCTCAGTAAAGGTAAACAAAATAAATATCAATCACATTGTATACATAAGCACATAACTTTTGGAAATCTTAACCTGCAAAAGAGATCATAATTTCATAACATGGGATAAATCATGGTAGTGAAATGTAATCACAATAATCATAACATAAAACATGAAACATTGTGTCATACACAAATAATCATATAGAATCATTTCTTGTTAGTCAAGACTCATTTCCAAGACTATCTTAGTGGACAAAGTCCCTTTCTGAACCGAGTCACCCTCGTTTCAGTCCCGTTTCACTAAACTGGTATAACCTATCGTTCCAGCCATGTCTATCTCATGAGATATAAAATCTTTACCCAATGAATTGGAGGGAGATATAGGTCCCACCCATCTCATAATGATACCATTCTTATGTGTGCCACAAAATCATAAATCATATATCATTGCATAACCCATGTAGTAAAAATGGTATTCTTAAACAACATGACATCATAAAACAATTCATATAAGATAAAGGAATTCATAAAAATAATTCCATCACAACATAATCAAATCAATGTAATAATATGGATAGAAACAGAACCCTTTATTATCTTATATGGAAAATAATTTTGATAAAACACTTGAACTCCATTCTTGAGGAAAATATTTTTTCTACTTCAAAAACACTTTTCCTTTCTTAACATGTCATACAAATCTAAACTGAAATAAGTTGATTAAAAATAAACTTGAAAACTTGTAAAGGAATCTTCTTGGAAATAATGTTTTAAAAATCCATTCATGCCATATAAGTTAAAAAACATTCTTCGTACTTTTGTCGAAAAAGTAAAAAAGTACCTCGTACGAAAAATGTCAAAAGATTCCTTTCATATATTTTACTAAAAACTCACAGAAGGGTAAAATTGGATATAAAATATTGTATAAGGATATAAATATTACATATTGAGGAAACATGGATGTGGATGATAAAATACACCCCAGTAAATTTCAAAGTATAAACAATCTCAGATGAAAATGAGATTGTGATATTTTCCCTTACCTTAGGTCCGAATTGCTTTGTAAGTGTCCGAACCTCCTGTATAATGATTTAAATAATGTTATTGACTTATTCCAGAATCATATTTATTTTTATGACATCATATAGGTCATATTCTTAGCTTCTTAGTAGTAATATTTCATTGCTACTTGTTATTCGGGTGTTTATAACTTTTTGTTCTTATGCGTGTTTTGTCGAATAAATTCTTATTCTTTTCTTTAGGTTATAGATACCTCATTTCCAGAATGGTATTAGTGTAATATATATCATATTAATTCATTCAATTCATTTATATAATCATTATTAAATGAAGATCATGTAGAACGAGTCGCATCACATCGTGGAGACGGTATTCCGTACGTACACACGAGTGATGATATCATTCCTATGATCGTGGAATTGTATTGGAGTATATGTATACTATTTCATAATCAATATCACTTTATAATGGTCATATATAGTCATTATTTACACCATTATATCCATCCAAGTAAGGTGGTGGTGGAAAATAGATTACACCACGGCGTGAAGACGGTATTCCGTACGTACGCACACGCGGTGATTTCTTTTTCCGTAGGATGGATAGATGGTGAAAGAGGGTTGCTTAAAACTTATAATAACATATCAGTATATGAGTGATACTGATTTTATTACTTCATAGTGAAACAACTAAAGAAGAAGAAGTGGAAGAAGAAATAAAGATGAAAGAATCGGTAACGGACATTACCTCTTCTTTGAAGTGCTTCTTTGAGACCTTCTTTTAGGGAACTAAAATTGGTCTTTGAAGAAGACCAGAACCTCTAGGATGTCTCTAGGGAAGCGGAGAGGAGGAATTGGCATGGGTTGGCCGAGCTAGAAGGCTCAAAGTGGTGTGAGGAAGAGGGGGAGGAGGTGTCCTTTTATAAGGGACGAGAGGGGCACCTTTGGAATAACTAAAACTATTATTTTATTATAAAGACATGTTCGGTTTTAAATAGCTCCAAATTGATTTATTTCGAAGCTAAGGTGGGGATGGATATAACTCCTCTCATCCAATATAATTTAGACAAGTTTAGGTTCCTATTTTAACCTTACCATTTAGATTTAACATTAAGTTAAATAATTTTACTTTTACCATGTCTTCTTGTGTTCTTATACTATAATGTTGATAAACTTACTATAAGCAGCCAAACAAACCCCAAGTTGTTTATTATTAATATATATAACCTTATCTAAGTCATTTGGCCGAACCATAGATTTTTAGGAATAAAATAACAATTAATAATATAATATTTGTTTTAAAAACTATTCTATGACAATTTTGACACTATTTAGTAATTGATTTTTTTGAAAATCATAACCGAATTATTAGTTCGAACTAAGTTAATTAAATCAATACTAGAATGTCATATTAACCTAGAAAATTATTGGGACTCATAAAACGTCTCAAATTACATTTATTTTGGTGTTTATTATATCAATTATGTCAATATTTCATTAATAAGATAATTACTGCATCATCATTGTGTGATAAATAAATTAAATTATTTAATGTCGAAAAATTACAAATAAAATACCATTATGTAGGAAATCTTTTTATCTTTCTTATTAATATTTATAGTCGAATTTATCTTCTGTATAACCCCATATTAAAAATTATTTACTTATTAAACATTGATTTTAACTATTTTAACCCTTCTTTAAATAAATTAATAATCAATGTCCTAATCTAATCCAAGTGGGACTAAATGGTCATATTTTATTCCTATGTTTGTTTTTGGTCGAATTAAACATGTCCAATAGAATTAGGACATGTGTTAGGATAATAATAATATCATCTTTACCCTTAATTACCCTATTTACTTTTAACCGTGGTAAAAAAAAGTAAAAAGTTACTATTCACAAAAAAATTATTTTTATCTCATTGAACCAAATTTTACATACTGATATCAACGATGTCTGTCTGATTTTCGAAATTTAATTCACAGAAGCCGTAAAATTATGTTTTATGCAAAATTCAGTTTTTAACCTACCACTTAGTGGATTCACTATTCATCAAAAATTGAAAGTTTTCAGAAAAATACCAAAATTTCACCCTAGGCTAATTTTGGTATTCCGAATCCAAAAATGAATTCCATTTTGTAAAATAAAATTCACAAAATTTCAAAAAGTGGTTATTACTATTCATAACGGCTAGTTTTAATAATATTTTAATAGCATATCGTTGTTTAGTGAAACTCGGTATTGCGTACGACGCAAGCTATTGAGGAAGGTCGCGATTTCGTGTAAAGAAAACCAAACAAGTGTTGTGTAGAAAAAGATTCCTTTGATGATTTATATAACATAAAAGTATCGGGTGTTACATTCTACCCCCCATAAAATGAATTTCGCCCTCGAAATTCGTCACTTTGTAACACACAGATGAGGATACCTCTCCCTCATCATATCCTCAAGCTCCCATGTAGCTTCTTCTAATTGGTGGTTCCTCCATAAAACTTTCACCAATCGAGTGGTCTTGTTTCGTAGGACTTTTTTGCTATGATCCAGAATCTCTATCGGTTGTTCTTCATAAGAAAGATCTTGCTCCAGCGGTACAACTTCTAAGCTGAGTAAATGTGAAGGATCAGGTATGTACTTTCTCAGGAGAGATACATGGAACACATCGTGAACTTGAGAGAGATTCTGTGGAAGCGCCAATCGGTAAGCTACCTTCCCAACACGATCCAGTATTTTGAAAGGACCGATATATCTAGGGCTCAACATCCCCTTCTTTCCAAATCTCATAACCCTCTTCCAGGCAGATATTTGTAAGAACACTTTATCACCCACTTCAAACACTAGGTCTTTTCTTCGGTTGTCGGCATAACTTTTCTGTCGACTCTGAGCTTCTCTTATGTGTTGTTGAATAGATCTGACCTTTTCTTCCATTTCATCAACGAGATCAAGTCCTAATAGCTTTCATTCCCCAACATCATCCCAGCAAGTTGGAGTCCTACATTTCTTTCCATAGAGAGCTTCATAAGGAGCCATCTGAATACTGGAGTGAAAGCTGTTATTATAAGAAAATTACACCAAAGGTAGGTGTTGATCCCAACCTCCCTTGAAATCCATAGAGCAAGCTCTCAACATATCTTCTAGGGTTTGAATTGTTCTCTCAGACTGACCGTCTGTATGAGGATGATAAGCAGTGCTGAAACTCAACTCTGTATCCAGAGTATGCTGAAGACTTCGCCAGAACATCGAGGTAAATCTCGAATCCCGATCAGATATAATAGAATGTGGTACTCCATGAAATCTTACCACTTCCTTTACGTATATCCTGGCAAGCTGATCCAGAGATAAATCCTCTCTAACAGCAATGAAGTGCGCAGACTTTGTAAGACGGTCAACTATGACCCAGATAGCATTATTGCCTTTGGATGTTTTAGGAAGTCCTGTGACAAAGTCCAAAGTAATGTTTTCCCATTTCCATTCGGGTATGGGTAATGGTTGTAACATCCCCTTTGACTTCTGTCTCTCACCTTTAACTTGTTGACAAACCATGCATCGAGAGACATATTCAGCAACATCTCTTTTCATGCCATCCCACCAGAAGTACTCTTTCAGGTCCCTATACATCTTCGTGCATCCAGGATGAATAGAGAATGAAGAACTATTAGCTTCATCCATCAGCTCCTTCTTTAATTCGGGGATGGGAGGAACACAAACCCGATTCCTGAACATTATTACCCCATCACAATCATGGTTGAACTCAGGAACATTTCTTACCTTCTTTTGTAACTCGACATCTTCTTTATGTGCCTCTTTAATCTTCACATGTATTGATGGTTGAACATTCATTTGAGAAAGATAAGATTTCCCCCCTTCCATTATAATTCCAAGATCCATCCTTTGTAAATCCATAAATATTGGACCTTTTGTGATCCTCATCATGGATAAACTGGCATGGTCTTGTCGACTTAATGCATCTACCACCTTGTTTGCTTTCCCAGGGTGGTAATGGATTGAGCAGTCGTAATCCTTAGTCAGCTCCAACCATATTCTTTGACGCATATTCAGCTCCCTTTGTGTGAAAATATACTTTAAACTTTCATGATCAGTATAAATATCACACCATTAACCATAAAGGTAATGCCTCCAAATCTTTAATGCAATGATTACCGCAGCTAACTCCAAATCATGTGTTGGGTAATTTTGCTCATGGATTTTCAACTGTCGTGAGGCATAAGCTATCACCATATCATTTTTCATAATAACACACCCTAATCCCTTCTTGGATGCATCACTATAGATCACAAACCTTTCTCTACTACAAGGCAGTGTGAGCACAGGTGCACTGGATAACCTTCTTTTCAACTCCTTGAAATTTTATTCACATTCTTCCGTCTAGACAAACTTAACTCCTTTCCGAGTCAACTTGGTGAGTGGATTAGATAATTGTGAAAAATCTTTCACAAAACGTCGATAATATCCAGCCAAACCAAGAAAACATTGGATCTCAGTTACTTTTGTTGGTCTTGACCATCTTTCGATAACCTCTGTTTTTGGTGGATCCACAGATATCCCCTCTTGTGAGATTATGTGACCCAAAAATTCAACCTTTTAAGCCAAAATTCACACTTGGTAAATTTGGCATAAAGCTTCTCCTTTCTCAGGGTCTTCAATGTAATTCTCAACTGATCATCATGTTCTTCCTTGCTCTTTGAATAGACAAGAATATCATCTATAAAGACTACCAAAAATTGATCAAGATAGTCTCTAAAGACTCTATTCATCAGATCCATGAAGATAGTAGGGGCATTAGTAAGACCAAATGGCATCACTATAAATTCATAGTGTCCATACCTTATACGGAAAGTCGTATTTGGTATATCCTCCCTTTTGACCCTTAATTGATGATACCCTGAACGAAGATCAATCTTGGAAAAGTATTGAGCTCCGCGTAGTTGGTCAAATAGGTCATCAATGCGCGGGAGAGGATATTTGTTCTTGATAGTGATCTTGGTAAGTTCTCGATAATCAATGCAGAGTCTCATTGATCCATATTTCTTCTTAACAAATAGAACAGGTGCTCCCCAGGGTGATACACTAGGGCGTATGAATCCTTAATCAAGATTCTCTTGGAGTTTCTTCTTCAATTCCTGCAACTTAATTGGGGCCATTCTATAAGGTGTCTTTGAAATAGGCAAAGCACTTGGTACGAGTTCTATTGATAACTCAACTTCACGATTTGGTGGAAGTCCCGGTAATTCCTCCGGAAAGACATCATCAAACTCCCGTACAATGGGAATATTCTTAATTGTGAGTTTCTCACCAAACATTTGAGATAAATAACCTTCATTTAGTGGAATCAAGACCCATAAGATGGAAGAAATTTCCACTGGAGGGTTATGTCCATCCTTGCATTGATAGACGATCATAGATTGATCTGGAATATGAAATTTGACTTCCCTTATTTGGCAATTGATATGAGCTCCATATAAAGAAAGCCAATGCATGCCAAGAATCACATAAAATTCCACTATAGGAAGGATCGCAAGATTTGCAGGAAGCACTTTCCCACAAACTTCGATCGGAGAAGAATTATATGCTTTTGATGCGACTGTTGTTCCATTAGGTGTTTTCACAGCTAACTCAACATCTATTTGTTGAGGTAATACGGTGATACCCTTAGAAAATTCTTTAGAAATAAAAGAGTGGGTGGATCCAGAATCAAATAAATCATTTGCTACTTTAGACTGGATGGTAAGTGTACCTTTCACCACAGTGTTATCGTACTCCACATCGTTGATAGAAATTGCACGTGACTTTCCTTTGTCTTTAGCCTTGAGAGTTTGTTGACGTCGACCATAATCATCAACCCTTGGATTAGGGAATTTATTGGCATAATTACCCATCTCCTTTCACTTGAAACATTGAAGTGTAGTAGGTTCATTATGTGTATCCATTCCTTTGTTTTCATCATCATACCTCTTCTTCCCATCATCGCAGCATTCAAATGCCCGATGACCTTCCTTTCCACATTTGAAACATTTACTTGTCCCTTTAAGACAACTCCCTCAATGTTTCTTTCCACACATTGAGCATAAGGGAAAGCTCATCTTCTCTTCAGTGTGCTCTTTAGATTTTCCTTTGAATTCCATTTTCCTCTTCTTATCAAACCCATATGACTGATGGGTTACTCCAATCTCCATCTCGACTTTGAGAGCACATCGAACGATTTCCTCGTAGCTATTGAAGTCCCTTATGGCTAACGCCCTTTGAAGACTTGGTTTTAAGCCACTAAAGAATCGATCGATCTTACTCTCAGGTTGGATAATAATATCAGAAGCGTACCTTGCATGTCTTGTAAAATTTGCTTCATTGGTACCAACAGATTCATCATCCTTTTTCTTTAGTTCAAGAAACTCTTTCTCCGTCTTTGTTCGGAGAATATAGGGGAAGTAATTATTGAAAAATAAGTTCTTGAACTCGTCCCATTCCATAGACTCAATTTCATCCCTTTGCCTCGTATTCTTAATAAGATTCCACCATTGATCAGCATCTCCTTCCAAATGATACACTGCTAGGGTGACTTTATCATGTTCAGAACATTGAAGAACTGAAAATATCTTTTCAGTAGTACTAATCCATTGTTCAACAACTAATGGATCAGTAGACCCGCTGAAAAAAGGTGGACGCTACCTCATGAAGGATTCAACAGAATGTTGCTCCTTCCTTTGCTCGTTTGGAAGTCCTGCATGATTCATAGCTTGAGAAAGTTGTGTGTGCATGGCTACAAGATTATTCATCCCAGCTCCCATAACGTTTGGTTGCTCAGGGGGACAATCATTGCATTGCCCGTCGCATTCTTCATTAACATGGTTCCTTCAGGTTCCATCCATTGACTAAAACCAAGAAGAATAGTGTGAGCAACACAAATTATAATTGGAAAACCACATAATCAAGAATAAAATTTCACACTTAAGGTCTTATCCTAGGTTATTCATGGCCATTTCTAAAACACTAATATTGTTTTCTATACTTAGACTTATCCTTATGGTTCTTACTAAGGATTTCACATCCTAGTTTCCAAAGGTTGACTATACCTTTCCTCTGATACCAACTATAACGACCCATACTTTACATACATTGTTAATACTTCAAAATTGAAGCATACTTATTACAACATATAAGAATACCACAAAAGGACCGTATAGGTATAGTGTCTTTAGAAACTGGGAAACATAAACAACTGGTTCATAAAGCATCAAATTTGTCTCCCACTTATTTCATCATATCTAGAGTCCCTTTTTTGCATATCCTACTTAATAACCTTCTTCCTGACCTGGGGAAATAAAACATACAAAAGGGTGAGCTCAAATGCTAAGTAAGGGTAAACAAAAGAAATATAAATCACATTGTATACATAAGCACATAACTTTTGGAAATCTTAACCTGCAAAAGAGATGATAATTTCATAACATGGGATAAATCATGGCAGTGAAATGTAATCACAATAATCCTAAATTAAAACATGAAACTTTTTGGCATACACACATAATCATAGAGAATAATTTCTTGTTAGTCAAGACTCATTGCCAAGACTATCTTAGTGGACAATGTCCCTTTCTGAACCGAGTCACCCTCGTTTCAGTCCTGTTTCACTGAACCGGTATAACCTATCATTCCAGACATGTTTATCTCATGATATATAAAATCTTTACCCAATGCATTGGAGGAAGATATAGGTCCCACCCATCTCATAATGATACCATTTTTATGTGTGCCACAAAATCATAAATCATATATCATTGCACAACCCATGTAGTAAAAATGGGATTCTTAAACAACATGACATCATAAAACAATTCATATAAGATAATGGAATTCATAAAAATAATTCCATCACAACATAATCAAATCAATGTAATAATAGGTATAGAAACATAACCATTTATTATCTTATATGGAAAATAATTTTGATAAAACACTTGAACTCCATTCTTGAGGAAAATATCCTTTCTACTTCAAAAACACCTTTTCTCTCTTAACATGTCATACAATTATAAACTAAAAGAAGTTGATTAAAAATAAACTTGAAAACTTGTAAAGGAAGCTTCTTGGAAATAATGTTTTAAAAATCCATTCATGCCGTATAAGTTAAAAAAACATTCTTCGTACTTTTGTCCGAAAAATCAAAAAGTACCTCGTATGAAAAACGTCAAAGGATTCCTTTAATATCTTTTAATAAATACTCACCAAAGGGTAAAATTGGATATGAAATATTGTATAAGGATATAAATATTACATATTGAGGAAACATGGATGTGGATGATAAAAAACACCCCAGTAAATTTCAAAGTATAAACAATCTCGGATAAAAATGAGATTGTGATATTTTCCCTTACCTTAGGTCCTACTGGATTTGTAAGTGTCCGAACCTCCTGTATAATGATTTGAATAATGTTATTGGCTTATTCCGGAATCATACTTATTTTTATGATATCATATATGGTCATATTCTTAGCTTCTTAGTAGTAATATTTCATTGCTACTTGTTATTCGGGTGTTTATAACTTTCTGTTCTTATGCGTGTTTTGTCGAATAAATTCTTATTCTTTTCTTTACGTTATAGATACCTCATTTCCAGAATGGTATTAGTGTAATATATATCATATTCATTCATTAAATTCATTTATATAATCATTATGAAATGAGGATCATGTAGAACGAGTCGCATCACATCATGGAGATGATATTCCGTACGTACGCACGAGTGATGATATCGTTCTTATGATCGTGGAATTGTATTGGAGTATTTGAATAATATTTCATAATCAATATCACTTTATAATAGTCATATATAGTCATTATTTACACCATTATACCCATCCAAGTAAGGTGGTGGTGGAAAATAGATTACACCACGGCGTGGAGACTGTATTCTGTACGTACGCACGCGCGGTGATTTCTTTTTCCGTAGGATGGATAGATGGTGAAATAGGGTTGTTTCATACTTATAATAACATATCATTATATGAGTGATACTGATGTTATTACTTCATAATGAAACAACTAAAGAAGATTAAGTGGAAGAAGAAATAAAGATGAAAGAATCGTTAACGGACATTACCTCTTCTTTGAAGTGCTTCTTTGAGACCTTCTTTTAGGGCACTAAAATTGGTCTTTGAAGAAGACCAAAACCACTAGGATGTCTCTAGGGAAGTGGAGAGGAGGAATTGGCAGGGGTTGGCCGAGATAGAATGCTCAATGTGGTGTGAGGAAGAGGGGGAGGAGGTGTCATTTTATAAGGGAGGAGAGGGGCACCTTTGGAATAACTAAAACTATTATTTTATTATAAAGTCATGTTCGGTTTTAAATAGCTCCAAATTGATATATTTAGAATCTAAGGTGGGTATGGGTTGAAATAATCTCATAAAATAGAATTTAGACAAGTTTAGGTTCCTATTTTAACCTTATCATTTAGATTTAACATTAAGTTAAATAATTTTACTTTTACCATGTCTTCTTGTGTTCTTATACTAGAATGTTAATAAACTTACTATAAGCAGCCAAACGGACCCCAAGTTGTTTATTATTAATATATATAACCTTATATAAGTCATTTGGACGAACCTTATATTTTTAGGAATAAAATAACAATTAATAATATAATATTTTTTTAAAACCTATTTAATGTCAATTTTGACACTATTTAGTAATTGATTTTTGTGAAAATCATAACATAATTATTAGTTCGAAAATAGTTAATTAAATCAATAATAACATGTCATATTAACCTAGAAAATTAGTGGTATTCATTAAAAGTCTCTAATTACATTTATTTTGGTGTTTATAACATCAATTATGTCAATATTTCATTAATAAGATAATTACTGCATCATCATTGTGTCATAAATATATTAAATTATTTAATGTCTAAAAATTTAAAATAAAATACTATTATGTAGGAAATATTTTTATCTTTCTAATGAATATTTATAGTCTAATTTATCTTATGTATAACCCCATATTAAAAATTATTTACTTATTAAACTTTGATTTTAACTATTTTAACCCTTCTTTAAATAAATTAATAATAAATGTCCTAATCTAATCCAAGTGGGCCTAAATGGTCATATTTTATTCCTAAGTTTGTTTTTGGTCGAATTACACTTGTCCAATAGAATTAGGACATGTTTTAGGATAATAATAATATCATCTTTACCCTTAATTACCCTATTTACTTTTAACCGTGGTACAAAAAATAAAAAAGTTACTATTCACCAAAAAATTATTTTTATCTCATTGAACCACATTTTACTTACTGATATCAACCGTTTCTGTCGGATTTTTGAAATTCCATTCACAGAAGCGGTAAAATTAAGTTTTATACAAAATTCAGTTTTTAACCTACCACTTAGTGGTTTCACTATTCATCAAAAATTGAATGTTTTCAGAAAAATACCAAAATTTCACCCTAGGCTAATTTCGGTATTCCGAATCCAAAAATGAATTCCATTTTGAAAAATAAAATTCAAAAAATTTCAAAAAGTGGTTATTACTATTCATAACGGCTAGTTTTAATAATATTTTAATAGCATATCGTTGTTTAGTGAAACTCAGTATTGCGTACGACGCAAGCTATCGAGGAAGGTCGCGATTTCGTGTAAAGAAAGACAAGAAAGTGTTGTGTAGAAAAAGATTTCTTTGCTGATTTATATAACATTAATGTCTCGGGTGTTACAGCAAGTCTCGGCGCGCAGGTGTTTTCCCATGCAAGTCACTTCTGTGACACACTTTCAAACTTGCGCGAACCTCTTTCCTTTGACATATTTTGATGTTCTGATCTTGAAAAACAAATGGCGCACATGTTTCTAATCCTCCTAGGCACCGGAGTGAATGTCCTTTCTCTTGGCACACAAGTCACCTGCACGACCAACTCAACAATTTCACGGCCCTTATCTTTTTGCCATATTTTGTTGATATGATCTTGAAAAACATATGGCATGCAAGTTTCCATGCCTTCAAGTACATGGCGCACAAAAATTTGGCAAACACTGGAAAACGGTGCCACCTTGTATATGTTCTTTTTGTACCACCTCCAAATCATCTATTCCTTTTTCGAAGTTCATGAATCAAACATTGATCGTAAACCACAGCTCTTGAACTCGACATTCCACCATGAAATCCCTTTTTTCAACAAATTTGTATGTCATGGTTTACTTTGTCAACAATCACAATACAAATGTCCACTTTGTCAACAAACACAATCACCTCAAAAATGATTCAATGATACCTTGAGGGATTTTTGCCCAACAATATTCATAATGTTATATTACTATTCATTATGGTAGGATACTATTTGCCAAAAATAATGATTTTATTATCAGATTCCAAATAACATAATTATTACAAGCATGTATTCCGGATTTTTGAAATTCCAATCATAAAAGTTTCAAATATATGTTTAATGGTCACTTAGCACTTAGTAGTTCATTATGTTGTGTTTTCTTCTGATTTTATGACATACTTACAAGAAGGGAACTTCCATTGAAAAACATTCAGTCATTACATTTTTCCCCTCTTATGAAGTCTCACACTGGAAATTTTGTTTTACAATCTAAGACAAAGATAGGTGTGGGTACATTTCTTATATTACTTCCTCTAGTTACCATGTTGCCTCTTCATACTTATAGTTTCTCCACAGTACCTTGACCAAATGAGAAGTTTGGTTGTGTAGATATTTGTCTCTACAATCCAAGATCTTCACTGGCTACTCCTCATTATGGAGATCATCCTCCAACATTACCACCTCTGAAGAGAGTACATGTGAAGGGACTGGTATTTAATTCCTTAATAGGGATACATGAAAGACATCATGTACATTTGACATGGTTAGGGGAAGTTCCAGTCTATAGGCCATAGCTCCAACTCGATCAAGGATCTCAAAGGGGCCGATGTACCTCAGAATGAACTCCATTTCTTCCTGAACCTCATGACCTTCTTCCATAAGGATATGGTTAGAAATAACATATCTCCAACATTGAACTCATGGCCTCGTTGATGGTTATCTACAAAACTCTTCTGTCGACTTTGGGCTTCCTTGATATTTCGCTGAATGGTTTTCACCTTATGCAACATTTCATCGACCATTTCTGTTCCTAGTATCTTACACCCACCTACTTCATCCCAACACGACGGTTTTTGCACCTTTTCCCATAAGGGGCTTTATATGGGGCCATTCAGATGCTCGAGCGGAAACTATAGTTATAGGATAATTAAACCAGTAGAAGATTTTGGTCACATCCTACTTTGAATTTCATAGAACACACTCTCAACATGTCTTCTAGAGTTTTAATAGTTCACTCAGATTGGCCATCATTTTGAGGATGATAGGTTGAACTGAAGTTCATTTCAGTGCTTAGAGCATGTTGGTGACTTTTCTATAACTTCAAGGAGAACCTCATATCATGATCAGATTCAATAGGTATTGGTACTTTATGCAGCCTTACAATTTCTTTGATGTAAATCCATTCTAGTTGATCCAATGAGATTTCCTCTCGAATAGTGAGAAAGTGAGCTGTATTCGTAAGACAATCCCCAATGACCCATATATCATTGTTTTTTCTAGATGTCTTTAGAAGTCCAGTGACAAAGTCCATAGTAATGTTCTCCCACTTCCATGCTGGTATGCGTAGTGGTATCATCATCCCCTTAGAATTTTGTCTCTCAACCTTCACTTACTATTTTACGAGGCACTTCGATGTATATTCAGCAATCTCCCTTTTCATATTTTCCCAGCAAGTGTTTTCTAAGAGATATCAATACATCTTTGTGCTCCCAGGGTGGATAGAGAAGATCGAGCTATGTGAATCATTTAATAGCTCATTATTCATCTCTGGATCATATGGTACACATAATATTGTTCCAAATCTTAGAACTTCTTCCTCATAAATTTTGAAATCAGATGATTTCCCTTTTTTAACAACTTCAACCCTATTTGTAATTTACACATGTTTTCCTTGAGGGTCCTCTATTTTCTCCATGAGGGATGGCTGAGCAATCATTTGGGAATGTATTGATGATGTTCCTCCCTTAATGATTCCCATGAGAATCCTTTACAAATATAATAAGATCATATCCTTTTCAATTCTCATCTATGATAAAGATGTGGGATCCTTTCTACATAGAGCATCCCCCACCTTGTTTTCCATACGAGGAAGGTAGTGGATTGGTCAGTCCTAATCCTTGATGAGATCTATCCATATTTTCTAGTTGATACTAATCTATTTATGTGTGAATATATATTTGAGACTTTTGTGGTCATTATATATCTCACATTTTTCCCATAGATATAATGCCGCCAAGTATTCAACGCAAAGGTCAGAGCCGCCAACTCCAAATCAAGCGCAGGATAGTTTTTCACATGGATTTTTAGCTTCCATGAGGCATATGACATCACTTTGTCATTTTTCATCAGCACACATCCTAAGCCATTCATAAAAGAATCACTATACACCACAAAGAGTTCTCTATATGAAGGAAGTGTGAGTACCGGCAGAGTGATAAGCCTCTTTTTAAACTCCTTGAAAATGTCTTCACATTCCTATGTCCAGACAAACCTTACTCCTTTCCATGTCATCTTGGTCATTGGGTTTGAAAATCATGAAAAGTTTTTCATGTATTGTCGATAATACCTAGCTAGACCCAAAAAGATACGGATCTCCATTACAGAAGTTAGCCTCAACCACTCCTCAATTTTCTTTATCTAGGAACGATCCATATATATACCTTTCCTAGTGAAAACATTCCCCATGAATGATAATTATTCAATCCAAAACTCACATTTACAGTACTTTGAATACAAATTCTCCCTTCAAAAAGTCTTTAACTCAGTTTTCAAATGCTCATCATGTTCCTCCTTTCTCCTGGAGTATATCATAATTTTATTAATAAAGACCCCAAAAAAAATTCGAGGTAATATCTAAAGACTCTATTTATAAAATCCATTAAAATAGATAGAGAATTAGTGAGTCTAAAGGGAATCACTACTACCTAATTGTGTCCATACCTCATTCAAAAGGTTGTCTTGGGAATATCTTCCTTCCTCACATTTAGTTGATGATATTCTGATCGAAGGTCCACCTTAGAGAAATAACTGGATCCACGATGCTGATCGAAAAAGTCATCAATTTGTGGAAGGGGATACTTGTTATTTATCATGATTTTATTGAGCTCACAATAATCAATGAAGAGGCCCATTGATCAATCTTTCTTCTGAAAATGTGGACTGGCGCATCTCATAGTGAAGCACTCAGGTGTACGAAACCCTTCTATATATTCTCCTGTAACTGCTTCTTCAGCTCTACCAGCTTTACAGTGGCCATTCTGTAAGGTGTATATGATATTGGCAGAGATCCAGGGATACATTAAATTGAGAACTCAACCTCTCGGTTATAAGGGAGACCAGACAACTCTTCAGGGAATACATCATTATAATACCTTATTATGGGCATGCCGTCAAGCATGATTCTATCCTTTGTACAAATCATTTGATCTAGATATGCTTTCTCACAAGGAATCATTATCCAATCATGAGATGAAGATTCTAAAGGAGACTCATCTTCCTCCTTAATGTTTTAAAGAATTGGAGGATGCGTCAGGATGTGAAAAGTGATCTCCCTTTCCTAACAATTGATGTTGGCATTTTACAAAGATATCCAATCCATACCCAAGATAGCATCGAACTCCACTAAAGGATATATGATGAGATTTTATGCAAGGTTCAATCCACAAACATTAACCAGGGAGGAGTTATAAACCATGGATGCAATAATTTCCATATTCTCCATTTTCACAGATAACTTCTCCTCCAAATTTTGAGGTGGTGTTAGAATAGTTCTACTAAACTTTCATGATATGACAGAATGCGTAGAACCATAGTCAAATAGTATGTTCACTATTCTTGAATGAATAATAAGTGTTCTTATCACCACATCGTTTTCTGGATCCACTATTGTAGTATTGATAGCATAATACCTTCCTTGTTTCCTTGGAGGTTATTATTGATTGTCTCCAAAAACCCTTGGCATAGGGAAATTGTTCGTATAATCCCCAAGACCCTTGCAGTTGTAACACTGCACTGTAGGCTGAGTGTTGATCTAAACCTTACTTTCCTCTACAACATTAGCATGATTTTTCATATCCCTTCGGCGGTTCTTGGCTAGATGACCAAAATTTTCACATTTGAATCAATTCTTGGCTCTCTTGGGAATGTCACCAAGATTTTTCTTCCATGAATTTTTGAAAAGGTGAAAGTGAGGCTTCTTTCTATCATGAGATTTTTTAGACAATCCACCCATAATGTTCTCCTTTTTCTCCATCTTGTCATTAGGTCCATGATACCACTGAGAGTCTCTAATCTCCATTTGAACCTTGAGGGCCCAAAAACAATCTCATCATAACTATCAACGTCTCGAATCACCAAAACATTTCATAGACTCGGCTTTAGTATGCTAAATAAGTGATCCATCTTACTTTCGATGTTCATGAGAATGCTAGAGGTGTACCATGTAATCATTTTAAAGTTCACTTTGTACGCCTAGATGGACTCATCTTCCTTATTCTTGATTCCATGAAATATTCCGTCCATATTAAGATAGAGGGTTTGAGGAAAATATTTTTTGAAAAACATTTTCTTTAATTCCTCGAAATCTATGGAATAAATTTCATCTTTTGAGCTTGTAATCAGGATTAGTGTTCACCACTGATCACCTTCCCAATCAAAACTATTGAACACCTGTACAAATTTCTCTTCTTCTGAGCACTAGAAGATAGAGAATATATTATCAATAGAGTAATCCCTTGTCCTACGAGGAGGGTATTAGAAGATATGCTAAACATGGGAGGTCTTTTCAGTATGAAGGATTCTATGAAAACATTCTCTTTCCTTGGAGGAGGAGGACATTCCAACTGATTCATGTTATTATTCATAACTTGTACCAGCTGAGCAAGTACTATCATGAAATTTTGAGCACCCACTTCCATCAAATCAGTCATATAATTTGGAAAATAATCACATTGCCTATCACATTGGTATTTGGGACATGTTCTTTTATTTCCCTCCATTAACTAAAAAAATAACATATAACTAGTGGTCTTGATTACATAGATATTGAGCATAAAAAAAGAATCATTGAACATAAAAGTATAAACTTATAAAGAAGAATTATATCCTAACTTGTGATTACTTAGGTTTATATCCAGGATATCCTCGATATATTTCATAACTCATATTCTCATGGGCTTCTTTTTTGTCCCGTAAAAATGGTTTGTACTATGCTCGTGAATCTACCTAATCATATCCCCCGGGAGTATCATAACCCATAGTGTATTAAGGCCCGTTGACGTGCACCGGTTCCTGTTTGAGGCTATCTCAACGTGGTGTTTTCAGGTTTTACCCCTAGATACATTTGTTCTAGAGCCACCTCTACCTACTCGTATCTAGATATGGATGTATTTTCTTCATAAACCACTTACTAAATACTCAAGAACATTTTTATTGTTTTCATATACTTAGCCTAATCCACAAGGTTCCCACTAAGGGGATCTGTTACTAATCTCAAAAAATTAGTAGACCAACCTCTGATACCAACTATTGTGACATGATACATTTACATATAACATTACATGATTTTAATCATAATTAATCATCATAGTATAATCCATGGATCGTTAAGTCTAGTGTCTTGGAAAACTAGGTACATACTACATAAAACGTGGGGCTAAAAAACACTTCTTTATTTCATCTCCACAATGAGCTCCTAACTTCCTTTAAGCCCTTACATCTGCATAGGGTACCCTGGGGAACACATAAAAAAAGGGGTGAGCTGAAAAGCCCAGTAATGGAAGGAACATAAGGATACAACTTAAGCACATAGGTTAGGAGGCATGACATATTGATATCAAAAACATGGAATATATGATTTAATATCATATAATCATAGGATCATATAAACATGGAATCATATAAATGTGGTATAATCATAAAAAAATTTATTTAGTAAGGGTAAATGTTAACCGCCAGTCCTGTTTCCCATTTCAGTACGGTTCAAGGCTAACCGCCTATCCAGTTTCATATCGCATCTCATGAGACTTTACCTTATCCAATGCATTGGAGCAGTATCTAGGTGCACCAATCTCGAAATTTTCAAGAATATTATTTCCTCATAAATATTCATTCCTCATAAATAATCATACATAATCAATTGATTATAAACATTAGGATACCCATGGAGGGAATTGGGTACCACAACTATGACATAAAGAATAAACAATGAGTGTATCCTGATAGTGTCCATGAAATAAAGAGATTAAAACATACAGGGACATTCATAAGGTAATATAGGAATATAACATCGTATGTTGTAGAAATTACAAGTGACAACATATAAGAAATGTATTTGAGAAACATTATCATTAAAACATTTTTGTGCGGTTTTAAGGAAAATACTATAGAGCTTTTAAAATAGTAAAGAGGATATTCTTTTATATAAAATGGTAGTTGAACCTAAAATATTTTAATAATAAAAATAATGATTTAATAAAGACAACGGAGTTATAAAATAGTGGGTATAGTGGACTTGAAATTGTGTAAATATTCCGGAAGTTCCTTTAAAACTAGTGTGCTTATTGGGAAGTATCGAGGAGGGATTAACTTAAAGGCATGTATATCCCCGAAAGTGAATGAGAGATGGATATTGGACCATTATTATGGAACATCAAATATAATGTAAATGTTTCACATAAATATAATATAAAACTACATTTTGTTAAAAAGAACGATAGAGCAACCCGATGGAATAAAGGAAGTTCGGTTTGAATCCATTACGGTTTATGGGATGGTATCGTGTGTAACTAAGAGAAATTGATTAGTGAAATAAAGGGTTTATCATCACTTATAAAACATTAGGGAAGTATGGGGGTGGTGAAAAATCACAACCTATTACTTGGTATTACACAAAAAAACATATCATAGAGAACAATCTTGATTAAAACTGAAAGGGAGAGGATCCCTTACATTAAATCCATCGGTGTTCTCCACTTGTTATTAATGACCTGAATAAACAAATTCAGGAGTCATAATTAATAATTATATAACCTCTTCTATATGTAATTTATTTATTATAACCCTTTTTAATTTATGAAACTCGATTTTATTAGTTATAAGGTTCAATTTCATTGTTCGAGATCTCTTTTATACTTGGCTTTAGAAGATCGGCTCACTTCTATTCATGTTTGGATTATATGTAAGATGAATGTGGTATTCCAGAATTGAAGTTATATTTTTTAGTGAACATACATGAGATTACATGGTTTTAATTTAAATTAGGTTAGTTAGAGTGATTTCAAATTATAATTTATATAACCTTATTGAAAACCATATTTGTTAATCGGTGTATTTGATTACAATGAAATTTTTTTGCTTTATAACATAATACCATATGTACAAAAGGATTACCAAACCGAAAATAGGATATATTACATATATAATAATCTGGTTAACCCATAACACAAATGGTTTCATGTCCAGAATTAATGATACTAATAGAAATTGATAAACTATTGTCCTTGAATGTGCTCAATTAGAACATCGCAAACACTGCTTTCATTTCTTTCAAATAAAAGGGGGGAAATGAGAGAAGATAATGAAATATCCAATTATCATGAAAACATTAAAGTAAATTTATGTTACGGGATTTATCATACTATTATGGTGATGGCAGGTGATGAAAGAAACTATAAGAAATAGAACATAAAATAAATGAAGGAATTGGAAAGGGGAATTTACCTCTTAAGACTTCCTCCTTTTAGAACCTCTTATGTGGAGAGTTTTTTGCATTTTGAAGAGGATAGGAGATTTTGGACGTGGGGGAGGATCTTGGGGAGTTATTTGGGAAGAATAGTGGCAATGATCAAGGCTTGAGTGTAGTGAATAAAAAAAGGGAGTGAAGGGGGGTTTTTATAGTGGAGGAGAGGAGGGATTTCATAATATTCTAATAATTGATTTATTATTTCTTCCCAAGAAAAGTAAGGTTATATATTACATGACCAAAAATAGTAATTGTATAATGTGATCCCGTACCAATTGGTCTTACATTATTAGAACACCATCAATGACTCAATATATCCCTTATTTACCATTTATTGAAAATTATTGCATTTTACTATTCATCAAAAATTCATATATTTCAGAAAAATCCCAAAAAAATACCCTAATTTTTTTTGACTTATATAATCCAATAATGATGTCCATTTTTCGAAAATAATTTTCTATATATGATTATTTTAATATTTAATTAAAATAAAAATTTATTATCAAAACAAGTTTTAAAAAATTCATTAACTTATTCTAAAATAGAGATATATCGTACTAAAAACATGAATATTATTTTTATACTATCATAGGTGAGGTTAATATTCATTAGGGTATACCACTATTCATAATATCAAGTTACTATTCATTAGGGTAGGTTACTATTCACCAAAAATAATGTTTTTCTTTTTGGACTCAAAATAACATACTGATTACAACCGTGGGTGCTGGATTTTCGAAATTCCAAACACAGAATTGTCAAAAATATATTTAAAGGTTGGTTAGCACTTAGTTGTTAATTATGTTGTGTTTTCATGTAATTCAATGACATACTTATGAAGAGATGATTTCCATTGAAAAACATTGGGTTGTAACATTTTCTTTAGTCAATGGTAGTTTCACATGCACTCTTACGGTGTGTCTGAGAGGCCAAACTCAAAGATTCATGTTGCAAGACTACACATGCCTAGATGTCCACAAGTCATTCCCTTGATGGATTTTTGGAATCTGGGGATCATGTAATTGTTTTAAGAGAATTCGACATAGTGCCAGTGGCATTTTAGGAGATGATGTTGCGTGATTTCCATACATCACCTTTGGCATTACATATATGTGTGGAAAAGGTGTACCAGGACATAAAACGTCATTTCTGGAGTATAGGGATGAAGAAGGAAGTGTCATAATTTGCCTTAAGACGCCTCACTGGAGAGAAAGTCAAGGCTGAGCACCAGGTCCTCAATGGTTTGACACAACCCCTCGAGGTACCACAGTGGATGTGGGATGGGATATAGATGGAATTTGTGATTGGTATACCATGTACATCCCAAATACATGACACCATTTGGGTGATCATTGATGGAATCACTGAGCTGACCATATTTTATCATCCTAGGAGCAAATTTTAGTAGAGGGACCGAGATGCCTCTAAGTGTGGGATATTTGATGACATAGTGACTTATGTGGATTACCCGGTGGAGATAGAGGATCAACAGGAGAGGATAATTCAGGGATGGTTTATTCCTATAGTGAGTGTTTATTGGAATTAAAATAATTTCCAAGAGAGCACATGGGAGTGGGATACATAGATTTGTGCCCAGTACCCCCATTTGATTGATTAGCATTTGTTTTTGATTACAAGCATGTAAATCCCTAATGTTAGGGGTAATTTAATGTATCTTAATTCCATTTAATTATTTTTAAATTATATGGGATTATATTGAGACCATTCCCTATGATGGCGTGTAATTACGAGGCCCAAATTTCTAGGAATTATCTGTTAAAAAATTAATAGTTTTAAATAGCCCAAATGAGTAGTTTTCATGAAAAAAGTATAAAACCCTTAAACGGGTTACTAGATTAGAAATCTCAAGTCACCATTGCGTTTATGATTGAACATTTACTATAGGAGTGACATTATTTTCGTCAAAATGAGCCTTCACTATGAAAACATGAAAATGGAATAACCATAGATAAAATTATTAAATAAATATTTTATTTCTTAAATCCTTATAACTCATGATCAGTGACTCGAATTTGAATTCAAATAACACAGTTGATATTGTGAGGGAATTCATTCCTTAGCTAGAACGTAACAATTGTTGGCACTGAACAACAATGAAAATTATTTTTCGGCTGTAAATAAAATAATTGAATAAAATTATTTTTTTTAAATCCATATAACACCTAAATGGTAACTAGGATTGGAAATAATATAGTACTGTTAAATTTGTGAGGTTGTGATTTCTTTAGGTAGAGGCTAACATTAGCCAGTGCGGGCCGGATATGAATGTCTGTTTTTGGACAGGACCAAAAATAAAATAATTTAAAAAATAATAATTTTTTTGAATCATTATAAATCACAAATGGTACCTCGGATTGAAAATACAAGACCACCATTTAGTTTGTAATGAGATTTTATCCTTATGTGGGGATTAACCTCAATCGGTGTGGGTCGAAGGAAAATGCTCATTTTATGATGTTTTAAGGAAAAATAAAATTAATTTTAAACAGTTTATTTTATTTGAAATTGGTTTTCTGCAATGTAAAAAAGACCAAGCTATTTCATTCCATAAATGAAATAGTGCAACGACATTGTAACATAAAGTAATAGAAACGTTGTCTCTTAATTGAAATATCATAACAACAGTGACTCAATGTAATTGAAAAAAGTGCGAAATGTTTTCTCTATTTAATGGGATAATAGTAATTGGGGATGAGAGTGGGATATTTCAAATCACTCTGAATCTATGGAGGAACACCATTGATGAATGAGGAATGATGATTGCCAACAAATTTGAGCACTCTTCCTCCACTCCAAGAGATCTCGTCCTCGATGGAATATCGAAGACGTTCATGTATGGGTCACCTTCAATGACTAATCCTTATTTAAATTAAACCTATTATCCTAGTAGGGGTTTAAATATGTGCGATTAAGGTTCCCATGCGATTCCCTTCTAAATGAAGAATGTAGATCAATTCAATAACTAGTTGATCTTCTGATGATTTATTCCTGTAGGATTGTCAATAAATATTGTAGGTTGATGTTGGGGATTAAAAATCATAGTGATTGAATTATTATTCGTGACCTATATGATAAGAATAGATCCATAACTATGTGAATAAATTATTGGAATGTTCATTGGTTATTTTTTGTGATCCTATATCTCTCCCATATTATTCTTCAACGACAGACCCACAAGGCCATGTCTGGTTTTTACAGAATGTTCTGACCATGATTTTACCCTTGGAGAAATGAAAATTTAGTACTAAGGATATAAAGAAAAAGGAAGAGACCCTATGATTTAAATAGTGATTTTAGAATTTAAAACGGACCACCGCACTGACAGTGGCATCCCCCGTAAGGAGTGCTCCTGTCGGCGACACCAAAAGTTGTGTGCGGAGGTGGGGAAAACAGGTAGTGGAGGTTGTTGGCTCGATGGAATGTGGTGATAGAGAGCCACAGAGGAATTTCTGTGGGTGGAGATGAGGTTTGCGGTCATGACGGGATATAGAAGAGTAAGGGTGACATGGCGCAGCGCTGCATCGCCAGGTGCCGACATGCAGTCAACAAAACATTTCTAGATGACCCGACCAGCTTCAGGTTAGCTGCATGGTTTCGTAGTTACTTTTTGATTCGATGATGTTAAGGGAGGAGGTTTTGTCGACCTGTGTCATCAGAGAAAGTACTCAGTGCCCACATCATCCCAGGTGGATTGGACGGGACCAACCAGTGGTCTAGGCTAGACCAGCATGCCGAACCCGGTATCGGCCCGGTATGGTGGTGAAACCCGAGATATAGCCCTCCATTATGGGCCAATCCAAATAGGAAACAGGTCCATTGTATCTCCCAGTTGAAAAAAAACCTAGTCAAACTATGTCAGTCCAGGCCGGAGAATGTGGAACGAGTCACTAGGTGACCTAGCAGGCTAGCCCCATGGACGAAATGAGCCAGGTCCATCAAGGATCAATGGGAATGGCCACTAAGATAGACCGGACCAGGTCCACCCAGAACCAAACAAGTCAGGTTGGGTTGGGTCATGAGATTTCCATGGGCTTGGTTCGTCAGGGCTGTCCAACCTAGTAAGACTAGGTCCACATGTAACTATCCATTGTTTACTAGAACACCCATATCATTTATATTGGTCATCCAATTGACACACCATCTTTGGAGTTGGGACCCTTTTTATTAGAAGGTTTTTTTCATATACTCTATGTTAGTTTTGTGGCAGTTGATATATGATCGATGGATTGAGGAGTAGATTCTACTGGAATAAAGCACATTGGGGAATAAGAATCCTATGGATAGATATAACCCAAAGGATTTGACGATTGAACCTCAGTGGCCTTGTAGTAGAGAATACCTTCATGGTCTAGTAGGATATTTATCCTCAGTGGTCCAGTAGCTGAGTGGCAATTTAGTCGGGAGTACCTCAGGGGTCTAGCAGTCGAGCTAACCTCAGTTTTCTACCAGTGGAGTGGACCTAAGTGGTCCATCAGCTGAGCATACCTCCATGGTCCAATAGCCGAGTAGACATCAGTGGTCCACCATCCCAGATGAACTTAGTGGTCATGTATCTTATCCGACCTCAGTGACTCATTATGGATGAGTCCTTCAACATTACAAGATGATTCATCTTTACGATTAATAATCTTACATTATATACAATGATTTATACCTAGCGTGAGATTTCTTTCAATGTGGTCTTACTTTGTGGTATTTAGTTATGGTATTTCCTTTGTGGTTTGGGGTCTCTTTAGAGTATTTAGTTACTCACCCCTATACGGGCTTCACCCGTATGTGACTTGTCCTATGCAGGTGATCAATGCTTCGACGGAGATCTCGATGGTTCGAGACCATGTGGTGCTCAGTGAGACGGGACATACATGCGTACTTCTACAGCTATAGGAAGATACCATTAACCTACCCTTTAGGTGCGGTGTCTATCAGGCAGACCATAGTAGTTGTACATTCATTTGTGGTTTTGGTATGTATCATATCCCTTTGATTTTTTAGTTTGCATTGTACTCTCACTAGTTGTATCAGTGACATTAGTAGTTTAATTTTTTTTACATTCTATAGTTTGAGCTTTGTGCATGTATATAGTTTTAAAGGAAAATTTAATCCTTATTTGGAATATCTCTACTCAGTTCTAATCACCAGCCCCTAGCCTATGGAAGGCGGGCTTGGAGTTGTCATGGCACAGGCCCTGCGGGATGAGTTGTGACAAATATCAATCACCCAAAAAAGTTGGTATTTAAGGATATTTCTAAAAAACAGTGACTAGAAACATTTTTTTAACAAAAAGAGGAAAACCAAAAAAGAATGTTATATTTCAATGATATCTTTTACCACTAAGTTATTTTGAAGCTAAATACCTTGGGTGAGATAATCCAAATGGAAACATAAAATAGAATTTATTAATAGTGTATCATGAAATTTAATTAAATAGGGCTAGAATACAAACCATATAATGTTTCTTAGTGCATAACAATAAATAAGTCTTAATATAGTATGCATTTAGATGAAATACATTACCTTATACTTCTATTGGGTTGAGTTCTCTTTATCCTCTTTTATAATGCAATTAAGTATAAAATTAACATAAAATATATCCATATAAATATCTATGATATTCTATATATTCCTTTTATAACATCCTGAAAATAATTAAAAAATAATCTTCTATCATTTTCATCATTGAAGCTGTCAATTTTCATGTTTATCGATCATGTTTTAACATGTTATTTTTTGTTTCTATTAATTAGATCATGATATAATCATCCAAAGAAGATAATTTTTTTGTATATAATAATTACTTATTAAATATTTATTTATAGAAATTCATTAAATTTGGATATGGGAAATGAAATTCAACGTTCCTGGAATTATGAGGTTGTTTGTACTCATGAACGCTAATTTCATTTCTTTTTTGTATTAAAATAATAGAAATTAAAATCTAAATATGTATTTCGTAATTATAGTATCATATTTAATAAATATGTTTCAAATATTTGTATTAAAAAACCCATTAAAAGACTCCATGTATATTGTTAATGAATCACATCTCCTTATAAAGTTGGTAGTCCACATGTCCACAAACATGGTTATCGTATTCCTATAAAATTGAAAGCATAAAGCTATGTTTTATATAAAAATTCCATATTAATAATGACATCATAAATATATTACTTATCATATATATACTATAATTTAATCAAGGTTTAAACAATTAATGGTAGTAATAGAATAATGAAGAACACTAGTTCATGAGGTGGTAGTCTTCCGTGCACACAATGGATGATTGTATATCCAATGTGATTGATGTTTGTGAAAGTGTATGTCTACATATTATCATAAAAAATACTATTATATTGAACAGATTGACTTTATTATATAATAATGATATAAAATTAATTTTTAGGGGTCCAAAAGTATATGAATCAAAATATATTGTTGATGAATGTTTCCTCTTATTTGGGTAGCTCATTTTTGTCGAAACCCATAGAAATCCTTTGTCAGACATATGCAAAATCTGAGGATTCTAGGATGATGAGAGGTATTTTGGGAAATTATTTTTAATTGTTTTAGTCCAGACAAAGGGCTTAATAGTTTTGCATAATTAGGGGGGTGGGGGTGAGTTCCTTTTTATAGCAATGTAGTTGTGGCATTGTTTTAAATATAAAAATGTAAACAATATTTAGAGGCATATATTACATCATGTTGTACCAGTAATAAACCAAGTTATATATAAGGGAAGATATGGTTGAAATATCATAATTAATTGGATTTTGGGTAAGTTTCATGGTATTTTGTCGCTTATTTTTATAGTTTATTTCATTGTCAAGAAAATTTTATCTTAGATGCAATAATTAATTTTCACTGAGTTTTGTAATAATTTTTGTCAAAAGATATGCTATACATATAGAAATGATATTTTATAACAATAATAAATATGAATACATATATCCAAATTCCATTCAAATATGTGTTGGAATTTATTTTAATGTTAATCCTATATGCAAGATGAAAAACTATGTTTTATAGTAAAATTGTGTTTTTATCCAATTTCAACCAGGGTCTCAATAGTAAAATGTAATTAATGTAAGAAATGAAAAATCCTTCTATCATGAAACCCTATCCAATGGTAACATTACCTAGATATTAGTAAATAGAATTCAAACCCCTAAAAATATCTTCTCCAATATGGAAGTGGGTGGAGACTATCAGTAAGGCTGTGTCGTACATTAATGGGAGGAAGTAGCCATAATATGTTAATTTTAAGGAAAATAGATTTTATATGACCACTAAATATATCTATATAATAATTAATTGAAAATACCATTGCATCATGTTTTTTAATGAACCAAAAAACATAAATTCTATATATAATTACATATTCTATGCTATAGAATAAACAACCAATTATGTGTGATGAAGCACTTATATAATATCCTTCCTTAATTGCATGGGAATAAAAACAACTTAATATAAAATCTATTGTTACCCAACTATTAAGAAACCCATAAATTATTCCCTATGAATGATAATTTCATGCCAAGACATATACTTGATATAACATTTTATTCATCAAAAATATATTAATAAAAGGTAAAATAATTTTTTTCTAAAAATATACATGATCATATACTAAACTCATTAACAGAAAAAATATAAAACAACTATGTAACACATGAAATCCATAACATAATGTTTTTTATGATCCAAATATTTGATGTACATTATAAATAATTCATTCTAAACTACGATTCCCATTCTAGAGGTATAAAATTCTTAAAATAAATGTATTAATGGAACTGCACAAATATATTCTATCATAATTTTATATTCATTTAATACAATATGCCCAAAAAAGATATGGTTTATAAAGATAACGAAATTTTCTCAAATATGTAATCATTTAATGAATATATGGTAAATATTTTAGTTATATACAACATTGTATGTGTAAATAAATTTATTTCATTTGACTTTAACTTGATATTCCCTTTATGGGTGATATTTATGAACCCATGATCTCCAGGTTAGATTATTAGTATTAATGATTAAATTATTTCCTTGTGAATGAAAAAATGAAGAATAATATATGTTTCTATAAAAATTTATACGTGGTCAATATAAAATTGTCCCTACACTATTATTTGACATGTTGTCAAGAACACAATTTTATACTATGATATGTTATTTGAATTACCCACACATTAGATAAAGGCTTTGAATTCTTACATAAAAATAATCATTCATGGGTATTGATGGATTCTTCATGTTTTATATTTTGAGAACCTAATGATAGATGGCTGAAACCTTTACCATATTTATGTCGAGTCACAATGGATTGATGAATTTCATGATGTACGTTTTAATGATTTACTTCTTTATTAAATATGTGTTTTGAGATTAAAAAAATTAAAAATGTTTATCGTTTAACAACCATTTATGTGAATATTTTAGATTAAAAAAATAAGTCATTATGTCATAGAGAATGTAAAAATACCCATATTTCATGGAAATTTTCCCATATGGTTTCATGTTATAGCATGTGGAGGCCCAAAATTGGCATTTGATCATTACTACGATGACATAGTCCTTTTTTGAAACCGATGAAATTAAAATGATTTTTTTGTAATGAAATAGTATAAGAGTTAGTGTTACATTTGAAGAATATAAAATGTGGACCAACCTAAAAATTGACATTATGGTTCCCAATTCAATGATTAGAAATTCCTCTATGATATGAATTAGAGAAAAATTTCAATACCATGTGATAATCTTTGTTGAATGTTTTTATGACAACGAGGAAGAGTATGTGTGAACATTTTATTGTGGCCTAGTGATTTTAAAAATTTAATAAGGTGGACCAAAAGAACTAAAATATCCATACTGTTAAGAGTTAGGAGTTAAAATTATATCACAAATTTACTTATATAATAATGATATCGACGGAGATATGGTTGATGAATTTTTATTTGGATGAAGTCAACTCCAAATAAGCATTTTGAAGGCCTCCATGACATGGTGATGACCAATTTAATATAAAAGGTAACCCAAATAATCTAAATGATGATTTAATTAGTAAAAAACATTGAGTTTTACTTCCAACAATTATATATATAATTCCAATTTAACACCTTAATATTTTACGATATATTTCTCCACAAAAAAATTATTTTTATCAATTACATTATATAGATGAAACACCAAGTCAAAATGAATAGTATTTAAATATAAAATTATGATCCAGATATAAAATTGGAGGAGTGGATAATAATAACCACATTTGTGAAAAATATATGTATAATTATTTTAGATAAATAAAATATATTAATAAATATGTACTCAATTTTTAGGTAAGTCATTATATTAATTAAAAATAGATGTTTCCATAAATAATTTTTTTACTGATGTTTATAAAAAAATTATAAATTATTTATAAAATGTTTTAAAAAATTATTTTAAATTAACTAATTTAATTATTTTTAAATTTCAATTTTAAAACCACTATAGAGTGAATTTTTGATATTTTTGGGAAATGATTTATTTTCCTATCAATAGTAAAAAATATTTATTTTAATTGAAAAATATACTATTGTTTAATGTATTTTAAAATTTCTATTTTGTTATAAAAATATGTTAATATTTTAATTATTTAATTTATATTATAAATAATCAAATTTAGTTCATTGTATTAAATTTTTATGTTTCATTTTGGTTTTAATCCATTTTTAATTAAGGAATGTTTTTTTCGGAAAAATGATTTTCAATGTCTTTTTTATGTTTAATAACAAACTAAATTCTATAACATAAGTGAATTTAATTTAATGAAATTAATTACATATTTTTATTTTTATTTTTATTATTAAATTTTCAATTTTGATAATGATCAATAGAAAAAATAGTAAAAATTTATTACCAAAATTATGGTGAAAATGAGTTCCTACAGGAGGGGGGTTATACCAAGATATTATGAAATGTTTTCTAATTAAAATTATATAAATAATAATTTTTTGGAAATATATATAACTTATTGTATCCCATATTATTTCCTCTTTATTTTTGTATTCATTTGGATTGAGTATGACCTTATTATACTTTTAATCATTCAATAAATTAGGAGTTTATCCCATCCCCAACATATAAAAGGACACCCCTCATTCCTCTTTTCTAACACCACAATTATCCATTTTTCATGAAAAAAACCTACCCAATTATTTTTTAAATATCACTATCAATGAATCAGAGGTGTTTTGTTCCTAAATATCTAATTCAACAATTGATAAAAAATGATCTAGAGTAATCCAATCAAAGGAAATGTAATTATCATACTTGACCTATTTAAATTTATTTAATCTTATACATAGTATATATAAATATGGTATTCGTAAGAATATTATATCCATATAATCCCCAATATACTGAATTGATATTATTAGTATAGAATAGCCATTATTATTTTAAATTTTTTTCAAATGGTAAGGTAAAGCATCACTCATATATATGTGTGGATTACTGCTTCCAAAAATGAAAAAACATTTTCAATAATAATCATTAAATGATGTTCGTTGTGATTAGTTAAAAGTTATTTTTATGGAATTTTTGACATAATTACACTTATATAATTATAATATCAAATATACATTCTCACATTCCAATTCATTGTAAAATCATATCATCAAACATATGTACATGTGGACTCCCACCACCACAAAGTGATACAATATTTTTTTTGACCACTTGGCTTATGTGGTAATAAAGATATAATTAATGAATATTTATATATATCATATACATTACATAATAAATATTATATAAAAGTGAAATATTATTTACCCTTATTTATTTTCTTATATTGGAAAGTGAAAACAACATTCATGCATACATACGACACACCATCTCCAAAATTGATGTAATTAATTTTCCAATATAATAATTTTATGGATTAGTATAAATATATATAAGAAATATATATTATTATAATATCATTATTAAAATTATTTATATGATGTAACCATGATCTATTTAAAATAAATAGAATGACCTAACCAATATTCTCATGAAAAAAAATTAGTTAACACCTATACATGGTGGTTTAAATAAAGAATTATTAATAAATGTTTTTTGAACTTCTATAAGTTGATTTTATATGATATAATAATTGTGTTAAATATTCTGATATATATTTATAAATAATTTAAAATTATTATAATGGAAGTTATATCACTTTCAATGTATATAAAACATGATTTCATGTATTCATGTTTCCATCTCATAATTTATCAAGGTTGTTTATGATTATGATTCTGATGATAAATGTTTTCGAACAATCTCCCTAGAATAACAAGAAATTTTATATAATCATGTTATTTTTGGAGATTATATATTTGTTTCGCGCGGAATCCGGGGATGACCTCCTGGACGGGAGATTCAAACGTTCCGATCGGTTTCTAACGGGTTTGTTCGTAGAACCGGAAACATCCAATGATTCCACATCCGTTTGGACCTGCTTTCCAAAGGCAGGCGCTCATTAGCTTGTGGGATAATGAGGCTTAGGAATTTGAATTGGTCGAGAGGATGGGAGGTCAGACACATCACACCTTTTTTAGGGGAATTATTGTCTACTCTGGGACTCTCTTTATAGATTTAAGTTAAGTTCGTGAATCCTTATTACATTACCAAGTATAAAATGAGCTTTCATTTAGTTTTAACAATCAATGATTAAATATACAAGAAATTTAGAGAATCTTTTATATGTATTCGAGGTTCTTCATCAATATAGAATCATATATATTTGTTTAGAGATTCTTGGTCAATGATATCCTTCAAAACATTTATATAAAAGTCTCTTGGTCATTTTGATGACCAGGCTGGTTTTAAAGCCACTCAGTGGGGCATTTGAAGTTTATCGTCATTTAGAAGGACAGAGATTATTTCAATGTTGGGATCGAACCCATAAATGGGCTACCTACGTATCCTTTGTTTTGAAAAAGGAATCAGAACCCACGTAGTTCGAGTAATGGGATATGATGTTTTATGATTGATGGCTCAAAGATGAATGTCATAATTACTTTTACACTCTAAGCTCACGTGAGTCATGCTCGGTGTGAGAAACAAGAGGTATTGGTAAAACTTAGACAATTGTGCCATAAAAGATGCAATCATAAGAATTTGTTTTGGGGCTTATGTATAGATGACTGCCCAGATAGACGAAGGTTTAGGATTTACTTTTAGGGAGAAAATCCAAGAACAGGGTCCACAAAGTTATATGTGCTTCATGGAGATTTGAATACTCTAATCTTGGGGCTTACTCCTAAGGAGGATGCCCAAGTTAGGAGGGGACTTATGATTGGGTTTTATTCCTGAAATGGAAACCCAAATCAAAGGTAATTTATGACTGGTTAAGAGAAATTTTAAGAGACTTGGGGCTTACTCCTAAGAAGGATGCCAAAGATTTATGACTAGGACTTATTCCTGAGAAGGAAGCCTTGGTTAGGGGACTTGGGGCTTACTCCTGAAAAGGAAGCCCAAGGTTATAACTGAGTCTTATTCCTGAAAAGGAGACCCAGGTTAGGGATTAAGGTTTGGGGCTTACTCCTGAGGAGGATGCCCAAGATTAAAGGACTTGATTGGGGCTTATTCTTAAGAAAGATGCCCAAAATTTATGACTAGGACTTATTCCTGAGAAGGAAGCCTAGGTTAGGGGACTTGGGGCTTACTCCTGAAAAGGAAGCCCAAGGTTATGACTGAGTCTTATTCCTGAAAAGGAGACCCAGGTTAAGGATTAAGGTTTGGGGCTTACTCCTGAAGAGGATGCCCATATTTGAGGTTGGGGCTTATTCTTAAGAAAGATGCCCAAGATTAGAGGACTTTGATTGGGGCTTACTCCTGAGGAAGATGCCCAAATCAAAGGTTTTTTTATAACTGGGGATTATTCCTGAAAAGGAGACCCAGGTTAGGATTCTATCATCTTAAAGGATGAGGTTGAATGAATGAACTCTCAATCTTTGGTGACATAAAGATGTTTAAATCACTAGGTTTTGAGAGATATTTCACAGAATTCCTTTCAGATAAGGATGTCAAATCAAGAAATCATGCCATAAATGGCTTTGAAGAGTATCTTGAAGACTGAATCTTGAATAGGAAGGGTGAAATGGCTTAAGAGGGGTAAAAAATGGGCAAGATGGGAACCCAAAAAGCTAGGGGCGCGCAAGTCTTGAAAGGCGCGCAAGTCCTGCGGCGGCGCGCAAGTATTGGTCGCGCAAGTATACTTGCGCGACATTAGGGGTACTTGCGCGATTTTCAACCAGTATTGAAATACTTGAGCGACTCTTTATAAAACCCTTTACCATCCTCTTAAGGTTCTTCCAGAAGAGGGACGCGCAAGTTATATTGAAGGAATTAAGTCGGCGCGCAAGTGTTTGATAAGTTTCAACACTTAGGCCTTCCTTCTTCTCTTTAGATCTTCCGTTCTAGGTAAGAAATTACCTTAGAAGTGTTCCGGAAGCTTTGAGAAGAGACTTGGGCGTCGGGAGCTTCAATCCGAGTTTCTGGAAAAAGATCCTCTCAAATGGGGGGCCCACAGGGTATATTTATAGGCAAAAGACAACCCTGGGCGGTTACCGGGTGGTTACCGGGCGGTTATCACTTACGTCGCGCAAGTCACTTGCACGACCATGAGGCGTCGCGCAAGTACTTGCATGACCACTAGGCGGCGCGCAAGTGTACTTGCGCGACCATGAGGGAACTTGCGCGACCTATGGGAAATGTTCTCCTTGTGTATCCCTTTGTCGATTTTTGATGTTTCATCAAAGGATGAATCACATTGGACTCAGATATTCCCTTTTCCGATCATTAGATTCTGTGACGAAAGGAGCGTCTACAAAAGTCCCCCCTCAGAGATGGATCCGGAGAGAAATGAGGATTTGACTCTGAGGAAATAAAAGACATCCAAAGGAAAAGGTGGTTTCCAAGTCTTCAGTGCGCAGAAGGCAGCACACAAGTGTGCTGGAACTTGACTTTTCTTCAGAGTTCCTTTGTCTTTTGTGTGGGCAGTTTAAAGTCATGCACACCGGACATAAAGGGGCTAATGTTTAAGGTCGAAATAGCTTTGACCGAAAATGGATTAAAAATGGATTCAATTCCTTGACAATTTATCTGGAAACATATTACCATACTCAAGTATGAGGGAAAAAATGTAAACTATGGCTTAAAAATATTTGAATCTGAGGAATGATATAAAAAAGAGCTAAAAGGCATTTAGAAGAAGTAGTTTCCAAGAATGAAGTTACTATTATTTAACAAAACCCGTTAGGGGGTTGAAATATGCAGGGCCACCTATGGGCATTGGCTGCATAGTCAAATAAAATAGCATCTTTTGGCTGACAAGTCTGTTATGTGGACTGTTTATGCAAGGCCACCTATGGGCACGTGCTGCATAGTCAGGCGAAAGAACTCTTAGAAATTTACTTTCCTAGTGCTCAAAGCCAGTGAAAGTTTATGGAGATTTAAATTTTCTAAAGTATAGAGTTTGTTGTATGGAAAGAGGTACTTGAATATGGACAAGATATTTCCGAACAAGAATATCGAAGAATTGGATGAACATCACTCCTACGAAGGTCTGACCCAAACATAGGGAAGAAGAATAAACCATAGACTTGAATACTTTCAGATCATGAAAAAGGATATGGGACAAATATGTTAAGGATGGCTATTTTTGCGGATCCCTACATACTGTTGTTTAAGACAAATAAGGACAAAAGAGGCATTCTTCCCAAGAATGAAGTTACTATTATTTAACAAAACCCGTTATGGGGTTGAAATATGCAGGGCCACCTATGGGCATTGGCTGCATAGTCAAATAAAATAGCATCTTTTGGCTGACAAGTCTGTTATGTGGACTGTTTACGCAGGGCCACCTATGGGCACGTGCTGCATAGTCAGGAAAAAGAATTCTCAGAAGTTTGACATTTTTGTGACTAGAAGTCATGAAAAGGGTTATGAAGATATGAAAATATTTAAGGTTAGGATTATAACACATAATGATGGGTATTGTCCAATGTATATAGAGATACATAGGTCAATGATAACCATAATCATGTTGTGGCTGGGTCCTAAATTGAAATTTTGGACTTCACTACGTATCTCATAAGAATGAGAATCAATCCATACGTAGTTCTTGAAATGTAGTTTAACGTCGTGCAGGACGAAAGTATGAGTAATCTTAGTTTAGGGTCATAGAATTCGGACCATAATAATGAATACACAGTGTGTGTCTTCATGAGGACTTTTCAGCCAAGGGACTGAAAGTGAAATTTGGGGTTAGGCCCAAAAGACTTGGGACTGGATTCGAGGGACACTCGAATGTTCCTACGTATCCCATAAGGATGGGAATCAAGTCCACGTAGTTCTAGAGCTACCCTTTGTACAAATTTGGTTCGTACATGTGAAGGGTGAAAGGGGACTTTAGTGCAATGATGGTTTTAACCTAAGATAAAAAGTTTAGGCATTACCATGTATGTACGTAGTCTTTTTGAAAATGAAAACCATGATTGAAAAAGAATCAATGTTAATAATGGTTCCTTCTCAAATGAGGAAATCAAAGAATATTGTAGTTTATTGTCGTACCGGACAAAAGTGTTGTATAGTTTAACGTCATATAACAAGGACGAAAGTGAATCAATGTAAAGATATTGATTCCAGGGGTGGTTTCACAAATCATCATCATATGAGATGGTGGTGAACCAACGTGAAGAGATTGTTTTTGGGCTTGAACCTTTGGGAGGTTGCCTACATACCCAGCCTGGAGGGCAAGGATCAAAGTCCGTGTAGTTCAATTAAAGAATGAATCAATGATCAAGTTGTTCTTGTGGACAATGATCTAATAAAAAATATTGTTGGGACTTACACATGGTTAGTGGCCCAAAGGGAGTGTTATGGTTGATGTTCGCTCTAAGCTCACGTGAGTCATACTCGGTGTGAGAAACAAGAGGTAATAACAACCTTAACGATGTACAGTTTAATGTCATGTAGGACATAAAAAAGGGACTTTCTGTACAGTTTAGTGTCATGTAGTTAAGACGATGGGGACAATATAGTTTAACGTCATATTGGACGAAAGGGGGATTGTGCAGTTTTAATGTCATGCTGGACTTTTGATGATTATATAGTTTAACGTCTTTCCGGACGTGAGGGACTTTTATACAGTTTAGCGTCATGTAGTTAGGACGTCACAGTTTAACGTCTTGCTGGACATATTTGCAAATAGTTTACGGTCATATACATGGACCAGGGATGATGCAGTTTAAAGTCATACTGGACCATTGCTGTATAGTTTAACGTCATATAGCAAGGACGAACTGGTGCTGTACAGTTTAAAGTCATGTAGCTAGTACTAAGGTGAACCAATATGAGGATATCAGTTCTGGGGATTTTTTTTTTTTACAGTTTAATGTCATGCTGGACGATGAAAGTGCCACACAGTTTAATGTCATGTTGCTAGGACACAATATAGTTTAATGTCATCTCGTACAAAATATAGGAACTTCTATACAGTTTATTGTCATGTAGGACAAAATCAGGGACTATGCAGTTTAAAGTCTTGCAGTTAGGACTATTGGTGCTGCACAGTTTAGTGTCATGTTGCAGGGACATAAGTGCGAATAGTTTAAGGTCATATGCATGGACCGTACAGTTTATCGTCATGCTGGACGTATTATAGTGTAATGTCATCTCGGACAAAAGTGTGACACAGTTTAATGTCATGTTGGACGAAGTTGTAGTTTAAGGTCATACCGGACCATTGCTGTATAGTTTAACGTCATATGCATGGACCGTACAGTTTATCGTCATGCTGGACGTATTATAGTTTAATGTCATCTCGGACAAAGTTGTAGTTTAAGGTCATACTGGACCATTGCTGTATAGTTTAACGTCATATGCATGGACCGTACAGTTTATCGTCATGCTGGACGTATTATAGTTTAATGTCATCTCGGACAAAGTTGTAGTTTAAGGTCATACTGGACCATTGCTGTATGAACCAAATGTAAGAGTCTTGGTTCTGGGAACAATATTTTGTGTTTATACAAAATACTTCTTCAGAAATCTGGCATTAGTTGGAGTCGTGATGTCTTCTCCATCCATTGAGATTAAACAGAACCAAAGATTAACTCTTCGTCTGACAAAGACTCTGCCTGATTAGCCTGTTTAGGCTGTGCCGTTTGATGGGGCGGTGCCCGTGGCTTTGAAGTAGATGGCATGAAATATGCTAGAGTCAAAGACAATTTAGGCTTTGATACATACTCATCTTCTCCTGATTCCTCTTTCTTCTTTGAATTGTGCTTCCCTTTTGAGGATTTGTCCTTTGATGGAGGCTTTACTGCAGCTTTTGTAGGAGACACAATTGGCTTCTTCAATTGTGTTCACAAAATGGAATGGGTCCGATTGATTGTCTTTCTGACCATCCAATCATCATATTTTTTCGCAGTTTTGCTTTTGACTTCCTTCCACTCGCCTCCTTCTTCTGGATCTGTAGCGGTAATACACGCTACATGAGCTGAAGAACCCATCAATTTGACTTGTCCCAAGTCGACCATCTTTTGCAGGAGGTCTTTAAAGACAAAACATTCCTGGATGGGATGTCCCAACATTTGATGAAAGGGACAATAATTGGGACGGTATTTATCTCCTTCCTTGTTTGGTCTCTTCGGCACTGGTAATTGAACCAAATTATTTTCCAGAGCTGAAATGAAGTAACCAGGAACTTGCTCACTTCGGAAAGAGTATGTTTTAGTCTTCATATCCTCAAATTGTTTTCGTCGTTGATCTTTTTGATCATTTGGACGAAACAGCCTTTGTTGTTGGCGTTCAGGAGGTGGAGCCCTTCGAGAAGATGAAGGTTTTGAAGTAGAAATAGGTACAGGTGCCTGTTTAAGCATAACTGTAGCAGTTTCTGCTTTACCCATTCTTCTTCCTGGAGCTGATGGAATTACACGAGATTTAACCTTAGCCTGTAAAAGGGAATCCTCAATCTGTTGAGCGATTGAAGTAAGGTCTCGAAACCCTCCTGTGTATTTTATAGGGATAAATGGCGTGCGTAATTCATCACGCAAATTTGCCACACAGATTGGCAACAATTCCTCCTGAGGGAGTGATAAACTCAAGGAATACGTTAATCCCTTCGAACGAGCAATGAAATCAGAGACTCTTTCTTTCTCCCTTTGCTTGCAGTTTGTAAGATCGAAAACTGTCGTTTTTGGCAAAGTTGAGCTAAACTGAAGAAGGAATTTTTGACGAAGATCCTCCCATCCGATGACTGACCGGGATTGCAAGCTTGTATACCAGAAAAAAGCTGGTCCTTGCAAGGTTCGCACGAAGCATCTGAGTTTCACTGCTTCTTGTTACTCTGGAGTTCCCATCATAGGATCACAACAAGACACGTAATGCGTCAAATGTTGTTCAGGGTCGCCTGATCCATTGAAAGTAGGGAAAATAGGGTTTCCAAAACTGGATGGAGGAGAAATTGAATCTACCCATTCAGGGTAAACTTTCTTTTCAGGTTGAACTTGCGCCCGTTTCCCTTCCATAGTTTCTAACCGAGCTGTTAATGACTCAATAGTAGTTATTAACTTTTGAGAAACGTCAAGTTGAACTTGGTTTTGGGTAGGTGCAATGAATGGAGCTTGGACAGCCGTGGAGGTTGGTGCTGCAACTAATGGTAGTGCTGCCAACCGTTGTTGCGTTTGACCCGTAGGATTAGACCTCTGTGGGTGTACTGATAAAGGAGGATATTCCTGATCCATCTCAGTAGTTACAACAAATTCCTTCGGCTGTCGGACTTCAGCATTCTTAAGAAGAAGACTACTCTGAAGTAGTTCTGCATTCAACCTTTTTAATTCTTTCATCTCTTCCTCCTGTTGTGCAAACCTTTGCTCTAATGAGAGCGATTGACCTCCTTCAGAGGAAGGGTGAGAAGTAACCTGATTCTTACCTTTCCCCTTATTGGATCCTTTTCGGAGTGGGGGAAGTGAGTTACTTGAAGGAATACCCAGATTTTGGGCAAGCCTTTGATTACGTGTGCACACACCTTCTTCATTTAGGTCTGTGTGCGCGACTTCTTGAGCAGGAACCTCTTCATCTGATCCCTCTGATTGAGCCTCATCTGGTGAATCAGCAGCAACGGGAGTGATGACATTAATGGATGCATATTGCATGGAATCCTTTCTATCAGCATTTCTGTGATATTGTCTCCTTCTATGTCCATGATAAGACATGTCATTCCGTTGACTTGATCCCTCAGGAATTTCTTGGAGAACCGTCACTTGGAGAGAATCTCTTGACATCTTGGCTCTTCGTTCCTCTTGAGGCTTATTACCTAATCGAGAGAATACTGACTTTCTCTGAGGGAGGGATTGAAGATTTGAAAAAGTCCCCAGTCCGGTGGACTGGGGGTGTTCCTGTTGCTTCCGCTCAACTCCTCGAATCCCATTCGTCGATTCTGAGGGTTGGGTTAGAGAAGTCCCCAGTCTGGCAAGCTGGGGTGTCTCTTGACATGCTATGTCTGAGATCTTTTTAAAATCTCTCTTGATCTTGCGAATCTTAGTTCGGAAATTAGTTGGATGCATTAACCTGTATCCACTTTTATCACTTGGTTCAACAGACCGTTGGATGATTTCCGAAACTTCTGTCATTTGATGACGTGTTTGCTCCAGACGAGAGGCTTGTGCAATATTCTCGCCTGTTTGATGTAGGAGAAATTCAACAACATGTTCTCTATATACTTGATTTTGAGAGGAACTAGTTGAAGCTTGATCTCGAGCAAGATTTTGATTATGAACAAAGCCCATTGACTGTGGCCGGCCATGGGCAATAACATTGCATGAGACCATTTTCGGTGGGCTTTGCTGGCCGGAAAGCACTGTGAAATGTAGTGCTCCGTGAACACCCCATCCTCTGATATGAACATTAGATGGAGCATTGGAAATTAACTGACGCAATCTTCTTAGTGCGCCAAGGCATGAACGTTGAAGGGTTCTCTGTTGCTTTTCAGCCTTCGGATACCGAGAGACTGATAGAGATGCCAAATCAATCTGGCGTTGTAACCCTTATATTATCTTAAGATGATTTTCATATTCATCGTAAGATAATACATTCTTCTTTAATTGACAAAGAGTTTTCCATATGTTGAGACGAATATCATGGATTCCATCATCCGTCAACATCTTTGGAATGTCATACTGTGAATCAGCCAAAGGCCAAAACATGACTGGTACTTCACCTTTTGCCAGTTTTTTCCTCATGTTCAGCATTTCCTCTTTATCATTAAATGAAGATTCTTCTACCTGTTTGGACCAGAGTTGGTGTTTCCTTGTTGCTTCATCGGATTCAACAAGATTGGTAGAGGAATCACTATTCATGCTGGAAGATGAATGACCCAGGGAAGGTTCAGAGAATAACCTGAACCCCAGGCTATCTTCTGATGGAGAAAGAGTTTCACCTGCCGATAGTAAAGCATCAGACATGACTGGTTTTACGTTTGCAAGTGCCTCGAGATAGGAGGGCTTTCTCGTCACTACATTGCCTTCTGAAGAATTTTCGAGATAATGTGAATCACTACTGCGGAGAGGACTTTCGCAGCGAAGTTCATCACCATGAGGAGGACCATCATGATGGGTTACAGCAAAAGATGAGATCTCTTGCTCCTTGGTCTTCTGACCACACAGAGGGTTCCTGTGGCTCTCATCTGAAGAAGAAACTTCAAGATTGACCGAATTTTCATGAAGCAAGTCTTCATGAGGAAGTGTCTGTTGAAGACCTTCGGGATTAATGTTCTTGTTATTGGGAACTGAGGGAGTAGAATCTTGAATTTCGACAGATAAATGTCTGAGGGCTTCAAGAACTCCAGCATCGAGCAAGGCCTTGTTGCATATTGGCCTTTGATCTCCTGACTGTTCTGGGCGGATCTTTTTCTTAGATGCCTTCTTACTCGCTTTAGAAATCACTTGATGACGAAAGTGATTGCTCTGAGCAGGTATATGTGCCTGATCAGGAAAGATGGTCAGGTTAGGCTGACAATCATCGCTCAAATCAGGTGTATGTGCCTGACTTGGTTGTCCGTATGATATGGGGGAGTATGCCCCATAACCCCCTTGGACTGGAACAGATGTGTGTGTCCGTTCCGGAGTGAATTGTTGATGTGTCACTCCACTGCTAGGGATAGATTTATGTGTCTGTCCCTGAGATGATGCTGAAGCTGTTATGATATCCTGGCAAGCATCCAGAATATGAGCAGGAATTTGCTTCTGCTCTTTCACCATTGACAAAATATGTTTGGTGACTTCAGCCGCCGGAACAGGGATATACGTCCATTCTGGGCTTGGAGTAGGTGTATGTGCCTGCTCCTGTCCTCCTTTTCCTGTCAGTGAATTCTGACAGTACTCAAGTGTGGAGGCAGAGAGTTTAGTCTGCCCCCTGTTTGTCGTCGGGACTTTCCGACTGACTTCTCCGTGCGCTACCAAGCGAGACTGTTGGTATGATTGATTAGTATTAGCAGGTGTATGTGCCTTCTGATTACACTTCGCCAAACGCGGTTGATGAGATCCACCATATGTAGTCAGACGAGCCTGCTGACTAACTGCTGATGTATAAGCAGGTGTATGTTCCTGCCTATGGTACTCCGCCGGAATTGCCTGGCGGGATCGGCTTGATGCTGCCAGACGAGTCTGCTGGACAGCGGGATTAAAACGGGCAGGTGTGTGTGCCTGTTCGTTGTTTGCCACCAAGTTAGGTTGGTGGACTTCTCCGGAAATGGCAGGGATGACAACCTGCCTATTGTTAACCGGATTCCGTCTCTGGCGGTTCATCTTGCCTGCTCGGGTTCGAGGAACCTGAGCTGAATGCCTGGAGACGGTACCCTCATCATGTTGAGGGCGCACTACCACACGAGTTTGGCGGCGATTGTTGATGGGAGCCCTTGAGAAGGACTCCTGTCTTTTTGAATTAAGGTCCTGCGGGACCTGCTCATTCACTTCCTCGGAATAAGGGAGTGAATGGAAATTGCGTTCCGGGGATAACGACCCGAAACGGTTGGAGACGGTAGTCAGCACCGCCGGCTTCTTGATTGCTGGTCGCCGTTGTCCGGACGACCAGGTAGAATTGTTAACTTGGAGGGCTTGACGAGCGGCCTCCAGAGTTGGGATAGTACCGTTACGACGGTACTCCTTAACCAGTGCATTAGAAACACAGCGTTGAAGACGCTGAGTTGGTGATGTCATCCTCAGAGCGGATGACGTTCCAGCAGGAGTAGCAGCATTGGTTTTCACAGCAGCAGACCTCACAGTAGAGGTGTTCCCAGCAGCAGTATTCACAGGGGTGAATTTAAGGAAAGCCATTTTTGTAAAAGATCTTGAAAAAAGAGTGCCTGTTCCATGTAACAGACATAATCAAGATGAATCCGACTACTGCATCTTTTGGATGATCATATGTCAATGATTGCCTTGTTGGCCCGAAGGGCCTAACAGATAAGAAGAACATCACTTTAACTTGGTTAAGGATTCACGTCGGGTTCACCATTTTTGTTTCGCGCGGAATCCGGGGATGACCTCCTGGACGGGAGATTCAAACGTTCCGATCGGTTTCTAACGGGTTTGTTCGTAGAACCGGAAACATCCAATGATTCCACATCCGTTTGGACCTAATTTCCAAAGGCAGGCGCTCATTAGCTTGTGGGCTAATGAGGCTTAGGAATTTGCATTGGTCGAGAGGATGGGAGGTCGGACTCATCACACCTTTTTGAGGGGAATTATTGTCTACTCCGGGACTCTCTTTATAGATTTAAGTTATGTTCGTGAATCCTTATTACATTACCAAGTATAAAATGAGCTTTCCTTTAGTTTTAACAATCAATGATTAAATATGCAAGAAATTTAGAGAATCTTTTATATGTATTCAAGGTTCTTCATCAATATAGAATCATCTATATTTGTTTAGAGATTCTTGGTCAATGATATCCTTCAAAACATTTATATAAAAGTCTCTTGGTCATTTTGATGACCATGCTGGTTTTAAAGCCACTCAGTGGGGCATTTGATGTTTATCGTCATTCAGAAGGACAGATATTATTTCAATGTTGGGATCGAACCCATAAATGGGCTACCTACGTATCCTTTGTTTTGAAAAAGGAATCAGAACCCACGTAGTTCCAGTAATGGGATATGATGTTTTATGATTGATGGCTCAAAGATGAATGTCATAATTACTTTTACACTCTAAGCTCACGTGAGTCATGCTCGGTGTGAGAAACAAGAGGTATTGGTAAAATTTAGACAATTGTGCCATAAAAGATGCAATCATAAGAATTTTTTTTGGGGCTTATGTATAGATGACTGCCCAGATAGACGAAGGTTTAGGATTCACTTTTAGGGAGAAAATCCAAGAACAGGGTCCACAAAGTTATATGTGCTTCATGGAGATTTGAATACTCTAATCTTGGGGCTTACTCCTAAGGAGGATGCCCAAGTTAGGAGGGGACTTATGATTGGGTTTTATTCCTGAAAAGGAAACCCAAATCAAAGGTAATTTATGACTGTTTAAGAGAAATTTTAAGAGACTTGGGGCTTACTCCTAAGAAGGATGCCCAAGATTTATGACTAGGACTTATTCCTGAGAAGGAAGCCTAGGTTAGGGGACTTGGGGCTTACTCCTGAAAAGGAAGCCCAAGGTTATGATTGAGTCTTATTCTTGAAAAGGAGACCCAGGTTAGGGATTAAGGTTTGGGGCTTACTCCTGAGGAGGATGCCCAAGTTTAAAGGACTTGATTGGGGCTTATTCTTAAGAAAGATGCCCAAAATTTATGACTAGGACTTATTCCTGAGAAGGAAGCCTAGGTTAGGGGACTTGGGGCTTACTCCTGAAAAGGAAGCCCAAGGTTATGACTGAGTCTTATTCCTGAAAAGGAGACCTAGGTTAAGGATTAAGGTTTGGGGCTTACTCCTGAAGAGGATTCCCATATTTGAGGTTGGGGCTTATTCTTAAGAAAGATGCCCAAGATTAGAGGACTTTGATTGGGGCTTACTCCTGAGGAAGATGCCCAAATCAAAGGTTTTTTTATAACTGGGGATTATTCCTGAAATGGAGACCCAGGTTAGGATTCTCTCATCTTAAAGGATGAGGTTGAATGAATGAACTCTCAATCTTTGGTGACATAAAGATGTTTAAATCACTAGGATTTGAGAGATATTTCACAGAATTCCTTTCAGATAAGGATGTCAAATCAAGAAATCATGCCATAAATGGCTTTGAAGATTATCTTGAAGACTGAATCGTGAATAGGAAGGGTGAAATGGATTAAGAGGGGTAAAAAATGGGCAAGATGGGCACCCAAAAAGCTAGGGGCGCGCAAGTCTTGAAAGGCGCGCAAGTCCTGCGGCGGCGCGCAAGTATTGGTCGCGCAAGTATACTTGCGCGACATTAGGGGTACTTGCGCGATTTTCAACCAGTATTGAAATACTTGAGAGACTCTTTATAAAACCCTTTACCATCCTCTTAAGGTTCTTCCAGAAGAGGGACGCGCAAGTTATATTGAAGGAATTAAGTCGGCGCGCAAGTGTTTGATAAGTTTCAACACTTAGGCCTTCCTTCTTCTCTTTAGATCTTCCGTTCTAGGTAAGAAATTACCTTAGAAGTGTTCCGGAAGCTTTGAGAAGAGACTTGGGCGTCGGGAGCTTCAATCCGAGTTTCTGGAAAAAGATCCTCTCGAATGGGGGGCCCACAGGGTCTATTTATAGGCAAAAGAAGACCCTGGGCGGTTACCGGGTGGTTACCGGGCGGTTATCACTTACGTCGCGCAAGTCACTTGCACGACCATGAGGCGTCGCGCAAGTACTTGCACGACCACTAGGCGGCGCGCAAGTGTACTTGCGCGACCATGAGGGAACTTGCGCGACCTATGGGAAATGTTCTCCTTGTGTATCCCTTTGTCGATTTTTGATGTTTCATCAAAGGATGAATCACATTGGACTCAGATATTCCCTTTTCCGATCTTTAGATTCTGTGACGAAAGGAGCGTCAACAATATTTTACATTCATTTTCCTATTTTATTTACTCATGAGGACATAAGAATATATTTATGTAAAACTGAAATTTTTTTCACTTCAATCAAAAGTTCTTTTCCATCCATATACATTTTATCTAAAAATGTTTTGAATAATGTTATAAATATTTATAGATGAGTTGTAAAATTTCTGAATTACCCATGTTTGAGAATTTATAATTTTTTGAATGATTCATATTATTATCTTTTGGATGTTGTACTTGTGAAATTATATGAAAATGAGAAATAATTTTTTAATTAAGCGTACATGGAATAGATATTTTTTCCACTATCATCACCCCTAAATTTATTGATGATTTCCTTTCATATTTCCAATGATATTTTAAAATAAAATGATTCCTATTTTTTTTGATATTTTTATTTAATTTTTAATAAGATTTTTAATTGTTCATAAATAAATTTCCTCAAATAAAAATACAACTTTCAATTTAACTGAATTTTTCATCAAGGATTACATTTTTTTCTTTACGAAATTTTTAATGGGGATATGATCCAATAATAAAATTATAATTATTTCCCTAAATATATTTTTTGTTGTAGTGAAAATATTTTTATGAGAATCATTTATTTTCTAGTGTAATTTTATTATTATATATTGAAATTTTTATGAATGCAATTTCCATTCCATGATTTTTAATATAATGAATCTTTTTTGATATTGATGAATAATTACTTTGATTTCAGTATGTTATTAGTTTGATTGGTATTTTTATCTCTCTAATTCACTAGGTAATGATAAGTATCTCATGAATAATAATTACCAATATCTGTAGTGAACCATGTTAGGTGTGGTACTCCGTCCACTACTATAGTATTAGGAGAGAGCATTTAGTAATGATATTATGGACTGAGGAGTGAACCAAATAATTTATGATATTATTGGATGTGATACTTGAATAAATAAATTATTTTAAGTCTAATTTATTTTTTAATATCATATATCTTATTCCAATTTTATGATCCCATGGTTCATGACCATTGACTCTGTTGTGATTCATGTCTTATGTACTATGTAGAATTATTCAATGAATATTAATTATGATCTATGATATACTGGGTATGATTTCTAAATTATAATATTATATTCCTATGTAATTACCACCATGAAATTTTCATGTAATAATTTATATCTCTTTTTACCCATACTCAGTATCTAAACTCACTCATTCTTATGTTTCCCTTCCCTAGGTGATGAAGAATGTTTTTTGTTATTAAATTCTTATATTTGGTGAAATTAATGAAGAAATTATAAATATATTATGTAGATATATTTCATAACATTATTATGTATTAATTAATGAAATAACCCTTTAATTATACAATTCAATCGTAGATTGTAATGTTAGGTATTGAATATTCATTTATTATAATGTAATATCAATTTATGAGATTTATAAGTTACTATATATGGTATCAAATAATGGTTTATGTATGTTTTTATAGAATTATGATAAAACATTGGATATTAAACATAGTATAATTCTATGTATAAGACCACAACCTATGTTATGGTAAGTAAAAAATGTAAGGTTTTCTTAGTGAAACAACCTTATCTAAATAAAAAAATTGATGTAGTTTTAGAACAGCTACATCTAGAGGTAATAACCATAAATGTGTTGGTAATATACAACTAGACCATCGTTATAGTGTGTTGATTGTGTAACCATATTGTGAACCTAGTTTTTCACTCCTTGAAGATATTCATTAGTCAGATAATATTTTTATTATGAAATATTATGGCTATGTTGAAATGATGATGATTGTGGACATCCTATGTAAAACCAAGAATTTTATATATTTTAAATATGGATTCATGATCTAAATATCCTATAAATTAATTTTCTTGGATAAGTGGTTTACCACGATGATTATTATTGATAAAACTATGAAATTTATTGTTAATAAATGGATGGTACCAAAATAATCCTTGTTAATTCGAAAATGGGATTAAAAAGTTCAATTATTATCATCCTATGACACAAAATTATGCGAGAGATTGAATGAAAAATAATATTTGTATTCTTAACTAAATTTATCTAGATATTAATAGATTTTATCTTCCATGAGTTAAAAGGGGGGAGAAAAATTATATTTTGTTTTTATTAGGGATAAATCAACCATTTTTATTGAATTTTATCTTCCACTAGTTTATGAATAATGGACCAGAACCATTGAAAATATGTATTTCTTTTTTTTCACTGTCACAATCATGAAATTTTTGTTTTCTATGTTTATATATAGGTTGGTTAAAGAGATAGCTAGTGAAGTGTTATCAAGAACACATGGTATTGCGTTGAAATTGAAAGAATAAACATGGAAGAGTTTATGTATTCTTAGTAATCACTATCCTCGTATTCATCAAATGAAATTGGAAAATTAATTCCATGACCCAAATCAGAAGGATGAAAAATCTATTAGTACATATGATTATATGTTTTCAATGAATATATGGTTTTCTTTTGGTACTATCATCCTACATGAATGTATGATTTATAAATTCAGTAATAGAATAAAACAACGTCATTGAGTTGATTTATCCATATGATTAATCTGCAGATATTAATAAATTATTATATGTTCTATCAAGGTTGAAATGGAGAGTAGAGTTACCCATATATCTCATAGTCTTTAAAAAAAATTATGGTGTAATTCAACAGAAAGATTTATTAATAAAAACAATGGGTAAAATAATATGTTATTTCTATTATGCTCAATTTGTGGAAATAAAAAATAAATTAAATTTTCATAGGATAATGATAAATAATTTTGTGTGGAAAATATTATCATTGGGAAACAAAATCCCAATGTTATGGGAAAAATATTTTGTTGAGTATGTAGAAAAAGAATAAAAATGTAAAACCCATATTCATAATGATCAAAATTAATAGATTATTGGAATTATTTTAACAAGTTTAATAATAAAAATTTTACTAGTGATGATCAATGTCATCACCCTTTTACCCTATATATATTGGGAAATCACTTATGATCACTATTTCTAATGTTATGTTTGATAATAATGTGGTGAAATATATATCTATCAACCACTATAGAATAGTTAATGTCATATTTTATTATACATATACCCACTATTTTATATTAGAAATTGTTTTAAACGGTATTAGAATACCACCCCAATGATTAAGTGTTTAATTATTTTTGTTAGCTCTTAATGGAATGATTATTTCTCCTCAAGTATATGATTCATATCTGACTGATGTTTGTGTGAATGTGCTTCTTGAAAATATCATTATTATCCTTCTACATGAAATTTATGTTATCATAGTAATGATTTCTAAATTTTTATGTATATCCGATAATAATTCAAAATAAAAATAATCACATCTGATATTTCTAACCTATATATGATTGTCTATCATAGTGATGTTAAACATGAACATGCAATTGAAATTACGAGAAACCTTTGTAGTCTTCCACATAGAATATAAACCAGTTTTATCACTGTTTATTGACTCATTTACAAGAAACTTTTGTAGTCTTCCACATAATAAAAAACTTTATTTTTCAACATAATTCATTCTAGGTGATAAACATATTTCAAATACCTTATATATAATAGCCCTAATTAAGTTGAAATAATTGATTAATTTAATCCAAGATAATATTGATAAGGGGATAATTCAACCATCTGCATCACCATGAGGTTCAACATTTAATTTTTTAAATAATATTTTTATGGATCATTGTGACTCGATATTTATTATTGGTGACATAACAAGAAAACTATTATGCATATGTATCATCTAACAAATATATTTAATTGGTTCAATCATTTATAATGAGGTAAAATTTTTACACGATTGGTCTTTGATCTAGAAAATATCATGTGAATGGTAAAAGAAAATAAATTCCCTTGATAACCTTTCATATGAGTTATAAAGGCAATGAATATATTTAAATACAATTTGGCATGAATAATTGACCCACTATCTTCATAGAATTTATTAATGTATTCTTTAGATATTATATTGATTAGTTTTTCATGGTGTTTATTGAAAATTTTAATATATATTTTAAAATAAATGAATTAAATGAATATAAATTGAGGATTATACTAATGAACCTAAGGAGAAAGACACTATATAAAAAGTATACAAGTGTGAATTTTGGGTAAAAAATATCAATATTTTTTTAATATAATAAAAAAAGGGTACACATGTGGGTCAATAAAATATTAATGTTCTTGATCATTTTCATTTACCAAAATTTTTTATTCAGATCAATAGTTTTCTAGGTTTGTCTCGATATTATTAATGATTTATAGAGATGTTATTATGGGTATCTAATCAAATAATTTTGTTAACTATGAAGGGAGACGAGTTCCACTGTATTGATGAGTGTGAAAAATATTTAATGAATTTGATTGGAAGGAGAGTTAGTGAACCTATGGTTCCACTACCCTATAGTGGATAATGGTTTTTAATATATAGTGATGCATACTAGAAGATAGAATTATATATCTTCATATATAGTGACATTATTAGAGATTACACCACATAATAATTGATGTTTCATTAGATAAATCACCCAAATAATGATTTGGTATTAGATGAAGATATTTTTTATTAAATATCTTATTGAATTTTTATTATGGAGAATGGTGTGAAATATTTATTAATAATAAATGTTTAAAGTACATTTTCACTTAGGAATAGTAGATTATTCATGAAAACCCCATTATGTATTACACATTAATTCATGATTAATTACATTATAATACTCATCATAAAACATTGAAAATAAATATGTATAGTGTATTTGGGTAATTATGTATATTACATAATAATATAACACATAGGGTACATTAGCATTATTTAAAACTTCCAGAACATTCTCATAATATTCCACTGTTCTTAAAAGTGCACGAGATAACATGGAGACCCACATAAGTATGTGGCGAGCTATTAATCCGTAAAATGTAATAAAAATGAATACAATGAATAAATTATTATATGTTAAATAATTATCATCTCAATGTTATATAAAAATGGGTAGTAATCAAAAACATTATCAATGAGGAATGATATAGAATTATAATATAAAAGATTTATGTGAATTCAATGAAAAATTCATAGATGAAATTATAATCATACGTAATGTTTAATCATGAATAAATTATAACATAATGTGCCTAGGATAATCTTCAATATACCATAAATGGAATATCATGAGTCTAAAACATTACCCAATCCGTTGGATCAGTATTATGGCATACCCATCACAATCATATCATGTACATGCATAAGTCTTCTATATATTTCATGTAAAAGAAGAAAATATTTCATCATATTTATCCCAAAATATAGGATTTTGGGTTAATTAAATGTAATTAACCTATTAATTATATTTCATTAACCAATTAATTATGTATTGGCACTACTAGTTTAATATCCTTTAGTGGAAATGGGTATAAGAATGCACATCATGAATATTCAGAATTGAAAATTGTAGTGACGTTTCCCCATTGAAACACCAAACAATAAATATATATTAAATTGTTAATTGAGAGTGAAATGGGTATATAATACCATATTAATTATAATGGATGTAAGAGGTTTATTTAAGAACACAATCTAACATAATAATTTGGTAATTAAATGGTATGAGACAATGGGGTTTCTTCAATAATAATATGGAATGTAAAAAATTACTAGATAATTATTGAAGCATAATAAAGATACATAATAAATCCTAAGATGGATTAATTAATTTGAATTGAATCAAAAATAATATTTAAATCATAAGATATGTAATATGGATGTGTAATATCATATCCCATAAATAGAAAAAGGAAGTAATATTGAATTACATATATACAGATCTTGAATAATGGGGAGAAAGGGAGGACCCATTACATTGATGGGGTGATTCAAAAACATTGGGAGGAGACACGTAAGATAATTTGAGAACCATTGGAGGACTATATAAATGGGAGGGTAGAGTGAGCACATGATACAATGGGATTTACAGATGAGGAATTGGAGCCTCTATGGGTTTATATTAGAAAAGGTATGTGAGGTCATTTTTACATCCCAAACATTGGTTTGGGACATTATATATTGATGTAATATAAATAAAAATCCCCCATGACTTTTCCAATATTTTCTAAAAAATTGGAGTGGTTTTAATAAATTTATTATAAAACATTATGAACTAATTGAATTTTTATCACTTATGATGTGGAAGTGAGTCATGTTTATATAGAATTTATTTTTATCCCTTAAAATATAATATTAGTTTAATAGGATTCAAAATGGTATTATAAAATTAATCAAATAATGTAAAAAAGGATGAGGGGAAAAATTTATATTAGGTGATTGATTCTATATATCTCATATTTACATATCTTATTTGTAATTATGATATCACAATACACACCTTATAATTATACAATATTTAATTTTTAATCAAAAATTAAACTATATTAAAAAATTAGGAAAAATTAACTTTTAGATAACTTTAGTGTTTTGATTTATAAAATAATATTTATTTTGTAAAAATATTTTTCAAAACATGTGAATTTAAATTTTAATACAAGAATCACCATTTATTATGGAATACTGGTTTTTTATTAGAATAGTTTTTTATCCCTTATAACAATAACATTTAGATGTATTAATATCTAATTATCAATTATATTTAATAAATTATTATTAATTATATTAATATATCACTAAATTTTAAAAATCATAAATTCACCAAAAGGGAATATATTAATTTAAATTTCATATTAAACAAAAATGTTATTTGTTATTTATCATTATATAAATCAATATCATTTACAAAGTTATGACAATAAGAAGTAAAACAATCATTATTTTATTGAAAATAATATAAATATATACTTATATTATTTGGGTTATGATATATAACACATTATTACACCATAAAAATTCCGAAAGTTAAGTGCAAAAATTGAGAGTTATTCATGTGGTGGTTCTATGTATATTGTTTGGGCCTTGATCTTGATGAGTTTACACATATCCTTTAAATCATTACACTTATTCATGAGTTTTTGGATATTATCCTTGGCTTGGTCAAGGAAAAATAACCCTAATTATTTCTCCCTTTGAATCATCGATAAATGGTATGTATAGTGCATGATAGTATTAGTTCATTCAATTAATTATTTTTCTATGTAAATTGGATTTATTATGCACTATATATCTATTATTCCTATTATAACTATTAAATTAATATTTCATTAATTTTTTTGAGTCTTAAAAATTTTCTAAATGTGATATTATATAGTAACCTAAGTAATGTCATTTTTTTTCTATAAACATAATACATAATTAGGTGTTTAATTCAATCACAGTGGTGATTTTATTTATAGAATTTCTGGTCATTATAATCACCCCTTCATAAATTTCTGTTATAAAAGTTATATGTTACCCATTAAATTAAATGAGGAAATTATTTTTCATAACCTCCTTCATTTCCAAAATCAATTATTCAAACTTTTAGTTTCCCCAAAATAAATTTACAAGGTGAATATTAATATTCTATATAACTTTGTCCCTATGATCTATTATATTCATAAGATCCTCCTCCTATGAGAGATAATTCTATAATGCAACCACATCTGGATTCAATTAATGTTAGTGCCATATGTACTTCCTCAAAAGAAAAAAATTGACCAAATTAGGTACTTTATATTGGATAGGTGGGAGTGTTAGTCGATAGACCAACTCATCAATGTGATCATGGATCTTGTAGGAACTGATGAATATCGGAGTAACATTTACATTACTCCAATATATCATGACATTATTTAATGGAGATACATAGATGAATGTTGTATCTCCAACCTCAATCTCTAGGTTTCATTGACGATTGTAAATATAGCTATTCTATCGATTCTGAGAGGGCTTAAGGGGATAATGAATTGTTTTAAAACATTCCACCATTTCCATGTCCATTCTGAGACCCAATAGTTCAAGTTCAATGACATAATATCAACATGTTTTTGTTCTACCCCACTTCTCATATATGGATTCATATGGAGTCATTTAGATTTGTGATTGAAAACTATTATTGTATGAAAGCATGACTAGAAGAATATGTTGAACCAATCATTTGTTACCATCCACTGATCATTCCCTTAATATTCCCTTCACTATCTTGAAATACCACATAGATTTTCCATCTGTTCGATGGTGATAATTCATATATGATAAAACCAATTGTGTTGTTACATGAAACTCTACAACATTTCAAATGTATATAATTGAATTTTGATAGAGTTTGAATACATCTGAAAAAGGAATAAACCGACAGTCTTATGTAATATTATCTAACACAGCCCATATTGAATTATTTTCAATTGATGTCTTTATATAGGTAGTGAAAAAGTCCATATTTATGTTTCCCAATTTCCAGGTAGGTATTGTTAATGGTTCCACCAACCCCCATTCATTTTTTTCATTTCCACCATCAATTTATTTCTTATAACACATGTATATTCATCGGTCTCCTTCTTTATATTGTCCAACCAATAGTTTACTTGAGTATCTCCAAAAATATTTTTTCCCTATATGTACAGAGAGGGTAATGCATTGTGAATCATCAAAAATAATCCTTATCCATGACTTGATGGTACATATAATAGTAAACCATATCAAATTACTACTTCTTTATTAAATTTTTATTCCATGTATTTCAATATTTCTATAGCTCCCACATTCTTCTGAATTTCCATATCATATCATTGATTTTTATTTATATTTTTTAGAAGGGTTTGTTGAAAAATCTGTTGTTAAAGGATTATTGAAGTTCATTAAATTATTATTCCCATTTCTATAATTTTAATTTCTATGAATACCAGATCCTTTAAATTATAATCAATGATCAAATTTTTCAGTTCTTTCTACATAGATAGTCTTCCACTGAATTTAATTTCTTAGACTTGTATTGGAATGAATATTCATAGTATTTAGACATATGTACCCATATTTTCTAGTTCATATTATTCTCTTTCCAGGAGAATATATAAATTATCCTCTTATGATTACACTATATTTCACACTTTTTAAAAAATTATTAATTCCTCTCAATTATCAATTTGAAGATTACTTCCAGAAACATGGTATAATAAATTGAGATTTATTTTTAATTAATAGACAACATTCTTATAGAATATTCTATCACATTTTAATTCATCATTACTACACAACTAAATCCCTTTTCTTAAGAATCAATGTATACCATGAATAGTTCCCCTCTTGGGGGTACCATAAGTACATGTGTAGTTATAAGTCAATTTTTCAACACCATGATTCTCTATTAACCTTCAATATCCCAAAAAACATTACTCCATTCATTGATTTCTTGGTTATATGTTTTGAATGGAATGATAATATTTTCACAAATCGATGATAAAACCTAGCTAATGTAGGGAAAATGCATATTTCCATCATAAAGGGTGGAACTATTCATCCCTAAAGTGATTGTATTTTTAAAACAACCATATATAACAATTATTTGGTAATTAAATTATTTAATAATATAACTTTTTATACATATAAGTTCAAATGAGAACTAAACCAATCAATTAAGAAATTATTTATGAAATATATTAGTGTATTCGCTCACAATGGGAATTAATTCAGAGATGACTCATTCCTTAGCCTCAATATTTTAAAAAAAATATATTCTCATTCATATGGAAATAATATCTATTATTAATATTTTTAATCCATATTATACTACTCCTCCTCCTTATAATTATATAGAATCTAAGGGTGATTCATTTTATAGATATAAAATTCATTCTCCCAACAATTTATGATGAATTTATTGAAATAAAACAATTACATAACTAGGATAACTTCAAATTCCACTAAAGGGTGAGTGATAATATTTTCAAGAAGAACATTCCCATAAAACTATAATATGTCTTATAATAATAATATTTGGTTTCTCTGATGATATCAAATCATTCTAGGTGGTGACTCTATATTCTTAGAATACATTGAAGATAATCTAATAGGGTATGAATTGCAAAATAACATGACATATTGTACTATGAATTTGAGGTTCCCTATAATTCATTCATCATGATCCTTCTCAATGAAGGACATTCCTTATTCCTTTTATGAGGATGATTTTTTGTGCTCATCCTTTTTGAAATCCTTTATAATAAGGAATCGGCTTGCATAATGCCCAAATTATCCACATTTTTGACATAGAACTGTATATGGTTTCATATGTTGATAATTATTTCCATCCACCACATTATTAATTTTAACATGATAATTGGATACTTATGAGTTATTTTGCACACATAATTCATCTCCCAGTTCTTTTGTGACATTTCACATTGTTCCCCATTCAATATTCGTTTTTAAAAAGAAAATATGGTTTTCTTTCCTTTCTCACCTTTATCAGAAGAAATTCATTGTGATTTATTTCTCCTTTTCATTGATGTCATTGGGAATTCAACGAATATTGAGTTGTTTGTTATGATTTTTGATAACTGGTTGGGAATAATCATGAGATCTCATATATGAGATCCCATCATGTTAGACATCACATTTGGATAGTCATTACATTTCTCATCACATTGGTTGTTAAATTTGTTCCACCAATTTTGAACCATTGTCTATAATAAATAGAACATTATGAAATTTTAATTTTCAACTATTAAACATATAATAAAGAATCCAATAACATTCAATTAATAATTTATATGTGACATGCATTTCATTAACATATTCATGGATCAAATATTTGTTATTCATGATCTATTTAATAATATAGACACTTATGTGACTTATTGTTCCCGTATAATAGTTCATAATGATTTTTATAATTTTTCAACATGTATCCCATAGGGTTTTTAAACTAGGTGGGTAGAATTTAATGTTGTCATAAAAGAGTACCCAATCAAATATAGCTCAATACATTTATTTTGGGTGTTACCACTAGGTAAAATTATCATAGAGCCACATCAACTTTTAATATCAGTACAAGGTGTATATTTATTGAAAACAATTACACTATAATAAACCAAAATATAGGGAATTTATCCAATTTTTGATGTTATACCTAATTCATTCATTAATTTTTGTAATAATAATCTCAAAATAACTAGACATTTCATTGATACAAGCTATGGAAACCCTTGTCTTTATAACACATTATTTCATGATTTATTGGATAAGAAAGAACATAATATGACCTATAATACTGATAAATCAATAGTATTTGGGTAAATTAGTATTTTTCACTACATCTTAAAATATGGGTACTTTATCATTATAGAGACACAATTTTCAAACATAACTATTACATTAATTTAAATATAAATAACATAATATTATTAAAAAACATGATACAATGGTTTATAGTCTTAGGAAAATTGGTATCATATATAACATGACTAATAATAAAACATAAAAAATTATTTAAAACTCATTTAATTACCCCTTTAATGATCATTATGTCTTCAGGTCATGTAGTCACATGGAGATTAAAATCAAAGAGAAGCGGTGAGCTAAAAGCCCAGTATGAGGAAAAATAAGGGGAAATATTCAATATAGCATGAGTTAGAATAATAATAATCATAAAATAATCATAATACCATCATAAACCTCATGAGTTAAAAGTTTGATAAAAACATGGAATGTGAAAATGAATAAAAATGAACCCTCATGTCTTAGATTTTAAATACCAAAAATAGTAGTGAAAAAATCTAGTATCATGTTCAGACATAATATATGTGTATAATCCTAAAATCTTAATTGTGATAAAATATAACATCATTTTCATAGATATTAAAATTACCACCTGAGATAATCAAAATTACCCAAATGCATTGGAGGGAAATAAAATTATGGGCCCACCTATTACATCAGAACATTTACATAATAACGCATGTAATGAATAATGCATAACAATAGATGTCACAAGATAATACATCAAAGGGAATGTGTTTCATAATAATTTCAAAAAGTATATATGAATGAGTAATCTTCCATTTTCATACATGAAAAATGGAAAGTCATATTTAGAATAAGAATCTCTATTAATTAGTGATGATGAAAAAATATCAAGAGGAGTCAAGATGTTTTTTTTTGAATGAATAGATATTTTGGATGATAAATATATTTTTTAAAAATACATGTATTTGAAAAGTATCTAATTCACAATAAATTTGTAGAATTATGAAATAATATTTAATAATCCTTAATGTAACAACTATACTGAAAGTTTTAATGAAAGAGGTATAACCCAAAAAAATGTGTTCGGTTTGATAATTCCATTAATTTTTTCTGAATTACTTCTACATGTCTAATTAAAAATTTTTATATCAAAATTATATGATTTAATTCTATAATATATAATATTTTATACATTTATTTTATTTATTATAATTTATTAATTCTATTTATGTTTATTTCAATGAGTTAGGCAGTTTAATCTCCCTATTTTGGGAGTGTTCGGTTCATTGTTTATGGCCAATACCCTTGATTATATTTATGGGAGATCTTTTAAAATGTGAATAATTTCACCATAAATGAATTTTTTTAGTATGAGTTAAAATAAATAATTTTTAAATTGTCTCATATTTCATTTTATTATATGTTATGGGGACGGTTAATAAGATAATACATTGGTGAAAATGTTATAATTTTTTCAGAGGTTTTTATGACCATCACGAACTTGTATCAATTTAATTAATATTATGCTTATATGTTGGTTCTAGAGGATTATATATGTTATAATATTTATATCATGATATTATTTAACCGTAATAATTATTTTAAGGCCATAATTAATAAAGGAAATGAAAAATGAAATGTTTTTATCCATAAAACTGCTGAATCTTCATGTCACAGATGAGAGTTTCATTTTTAGAATAAAAGTAAAAGAGAATATATTTTTTGATTGATAATATATTAAAATAATAAAATTAAATTATATATACGATACCTAATTTAACAAAAAAAAATTATAGGTGATGTAATGAGGGATTAAAAAACATATTCAATTAGATGGATTGATGATTTTACATCTTCAAGTAGACTCCATGAGAACCTCTTTAATGCACTCTAGTAGGGTATTTTTTGAGAGAAACATCCATTGGTTGTGGGAAGGGGATTTAGGATGGAATTGGGAAGAATATATATATATGTTAAAAGGTTAATAAAGTATGATTGGAAGTGGTGGTGATAGGTAGATTTTATTGGGGAGGAGTGGAGTGTTGTTTGAATATTTATTCATTAGTTAGTTATTTTGGCTCATGAAAAATACTATTTTTATTCCCATTAATAAATATAGTATATATAGAAGGATAGTTTGAGATAGTAGATCTTATATATTTGATACATCAACAATTTCTATAAAAATCATTTATTTATCTTATATAGTGAATTAATGTATTTCACTATTAACAAAAATTAAACTATTTTATACAAAATACTGATTTTAATATTATAACCAATTTTACAAAACATTGTAAAATTAATTAATGTCTCATAATAATATATTATTATTACATTGCAACAAATTGATTATTTATGAATCTGTTTTATGAATATAATTATTCATTTAAATCAATTGGTTAATTTCAAAATTCTAAATAATCATGAATGTCTCAAAAAAATACAAACACTTATTTTATAATTTTCAAAAAAGTATTTACTTCACTATGATATAATTATATCATATTTTTACCAATAGGATGCATAATGTTTTCAAATAATTCCATAGGTGAAGTTACTATTTATTTGTACGAATTATTATTCCTTATGATATTGTTACTATTATGACATATACATTTCTATCTAATTTGGCCTGTAAGTATTCTATCAGATATGTTTCTTAATTTAAATAAATACAACTTTTTTCATTATTTATTCATGAGAATTATATTTTACTCATTGATTTTGAAATTTGAGGGGGTTTCAGCTATCACATTATCATTATGCATTAGTACAAAACCCAATAAATTATTTTAATCATCATTACATATCATAAAACATTATCCACTAGTATGTAGTGTGAGTACGAGTGTAGTGATGAGCCTCTAAATTATCTCATTAAATCATTCCTCAGAATATTCTATCTAATCATACTTTACCAATTTAATTTTTAACATAGTTAGTAATCTAGAAAATTTTGAGATATTTCTCACAAAACTATGGTAGTACCATTATAATCCTTGAAAAATATGAATTTCTACGACACTAGTGGGTTTGATACATTTCTTAATTTCCATTGTTTTTTAAGTGTCAAAATAAATTCACTCTCATTTTATCACTTTTACCAAGAATTTGACTTAAAACTTATAAAAGTCCCAAATTCTAAGGATGATATATAATACATCTTTTTTATTGTTGTCATCACAATACATTGAGGTTATTTATATTCATCCTTTCTATTAGAGTATATGAGATTATTTTTTCTCAAAATTATAAAAAAAATCAAGGTTGTGACTAAAGTCTGTATTCATTAAATAAATAAATATTTTTTCGGGAATTAGTAAGTATTAAGGCCATCATTAGTTAAGAATAGTTCCCATAATTTTTATGAAAGAAGTATTTTGAATATCTTCATTATTCCCCTTCAGTTATTGATATCTAAAAAGAAGTCTCAAAAATGGAAATTATTGGGCTCCTCATAGTTTATTGAACAATTCATCAATCATTGGAATATGATACATGTTCTATATTGTGATTCTATTTCCATCAAAATTATCGATACAAAACAACATTGATCTATCCATTTTAATTACAAAAATAAATTCCTCACCCTAATGTTATGAACTACTATATAAGAAACCCTTTTCAAATTATCATGTACCATATTTTGTAAAACCTTTAGTTTGATCTAGGATATCCTATATAGATATTTTTAGATATGAATAGCTCAGGGTGTGATTTATATTTACATATCTACTTCATGATCTAAGGGATGTTTGAAAAACTATTCAGAAAATACATCAATGTATTTATATAAAAATGGGAATTTTATCCTAGTTCATACCATCATTTCAATCAACCATTTGAGTGAGAAATTATTCATCATATGCAATTAACACCCACACAAATGAGGGGTATTTTAAAGAGATTCAAGGCCTTCCATTTGTTTTTAGATGATCATGTCATGTTTCAGAATATGAAAAGATAATTCCTATCTTTATAGTTTACATGCTCTATATATAATGAGAGAAAATTCATTCCCAGTATATAGATTAATTCAAAAAAGCTGAGTATCAAGAGAATCATAGGAATAATTATCCCACATACACCAACAGGAATATATTATAAAATTTAGGTAAAAATGATCACCCAACTAAGTGTTTTAATTTACATATTTATATCAGTGCATCATGGATTCAATTCCACAATTCTATAAAATATTAATAATATAATGGAAATCATAGAGAAAGAATGAAATAATAAATTTTCATTTCATAAGTAATTTGAATTAATAAATTGTAGTTCATGAAATTTTTATCAACTTCATTAGTAGTGATGGCATATGATTTCCTTTAATCATTTGGATTTTTTGGCTGTTGAAACATAATACCATAAAGGACTCTTGTTTTAGTGCACTGGTATTCATACTGACCTTTCTCTCTATAGTAGAGTCATTAATCAATGGGTGGCTCTCTCTATTATTATATAATGTAATACAACATCATCATGTATCTTAAACATTAAGAAGAAATATGTCCTCTTATCCTATACATGAATAATTTCCCTATCCCTTTAATGTAATTATCTTAATGATCAATATTACATTTTTATCATGTGGGTGGTTTCATCCTCTTTACTACCTTTTCATTTTATTTACCAAATTGAAAATACATTAATCTCTTTTTATATCTATAACCATTGTACCATTCTCTAAAATCCATATCTACTTTGTGATAACATCGATACAATTATTTTTAACATCCAATGTCTTGGATATCTAGATCTATTGAAAGTGATAGATTAAAAATAATAAATATATATGTGTATATATTTATATTATGATATCATTATTGATAGAAAACAAAATGTGTACCTTTAAATAATTGTGATGTTTTATATGTATTACGTGGATGATTCATGTTCCTTTTAATTTAACTCTACTAGTTTTCTCTCAATCATTGTCTAATGATTTTGAGGGAAATACTTTTAGAGAAATAATTTCGTAATGTATTCCCACTCAATCTATTTTATTTCAACCACCATGTTAGTGCTCTTAATCATCAAAAACATTAATATATAACTATATCTAAATGATAGATGGCTATAGAAACCTTTTCTTACATAGAATAATAGGGAAAAATATATTTTCCCCTGAGATAAATGAATATTCTAAATCATTTGGATCAAAATATTGACTATGCGTCTGTGGTTATTTCTATATAAGTAATTTGATATCCAGTTTTTCACCTATTATGTAAAGGAAATCATTTCACAGCTTAAGGGTATTTTTTAACGCTTGAGATAGCTTGGTAAACATAGCCATAAAATTTTGGACTCCACCTCCCAATCATTGGGGATGTTTTTTTGGTAAATTTATGTTTTTCCATCACATGAGTTATTGGTTTTGTTTCCTCAGGATCCAACCATTATCTAAAATAGAATAGTTTTGAAAAAAAAAATAATTAAAAAATTCATGAATAAATAATTTATTATTTTATGAATTTATCTATAAAATAATATATTATGGGATCGCTAGGTTTATAAATGATTTGGGGACGATTAAATATAAATTGTTTAATTCTATTTATTTTTAAACATTATCTAATATGAATTCCCAAATTAAAAAAACCATGCTCTATTAACAACTGTAGTGACCCTACTTTCCTAAATAAATATTACATAATATTGAATAAATTAAAAATAATAGATTTACTAAACCATTATTAAATGGATTTTTGTCTCTAGAAATTGAGGAAAATACATAACATTAAAAATAATAAGACATAAAACTTTATTTAAATTCTTCTTTGTCACCATAAATATTACATTATCATTAGTACATGCAGTCACATGAAAATGCACATCAAAGAGGAGGAGTGAGGTAAAAGAACAATAAAATGATGAATAATGAGAATTAATTAATAAAATATTTTTGAGTATAATCATAAAACACATAATATAAGCATATGATCATCATCATCATCACAAATGAAATATTGGATTTAGGAATGTAATGTAGAGATGTATAAAAATGAAACCTCATGTCCTAGTTAACAAATACCACACAATGTTTTGAACATAGATAAAATCATGTTCACACATAACATATGTGCATAATCATTACATAATAATTGTTAGAAATCAGAAATATTACACGTTACCAAATAAGTTGTAGGGGTATATAATTCTATTCCCACTTATAACATCATAACATTTAAATTATCATTCATTACAAAAAAAACCATAGTCATAATAGTTCCCATGGAATGGAATGAGTATTATAATAATGTAATAAATCATATATTCATGAATAAACAATTGGCCAACTATTGGATAAATGATAAGACATGTTTGGTATAATATCCATCAATCTTGAGTAATGAATAATGAATATCAAGAGGAGTCATGTCTTATTTCTTAAAGAAGTGTTTTTTTGGAAAATAATAACATTTTTCCTAAAACCATGTTGGGAACATGTATATATTTTAATATAAACGTTTTGAACAATAAAATTATGTATAAGGAGAACTAAATAAATACCCATACTAAACATTTCCATGAAATATGTACATCCTAATGAAAAGTAGTTGGGTTAGAGAATCCCCTTACCCTATGTCGGAATTCCTTCTACACTTGAATCTATTATCATTTATAATCAAATTATATTATTAATTTACTTAATTTAAAACCTATAATATAATTACTTGGATTTATTATAATTTTATTAAGTTCGTTTCCTTCCATTTTGGTGAGTTATAGTTTTTTATCTTTTCATTTTGGTAGCATTTGTTTCATTTTTTTGGTCGATACACTTTTGTATACATAGAGGAGTTCATGTAAATTCAGGAAAAATCCCCCCATAAGTGTAATTAAATATTATTAAATAAATAATTTTTTTAAATGGTCTTATATATGATTTTAATATATATTACAATAACGATTAATTAGAAAATATATTTATGATAATCTTTTAATTTATTTTGGTAGTTTTTAAGACAATCAAAAACTATAACCATTTTATTTAATATTATGCTTATATATTGGTTACAGAATATGATTTAACCAGATTTAAACACAATATTGGTTTTACGTCTTTTTTTAGGATGTAATGGAAAATGAAAACTCATCATCAATGAAGGCAGTGAATTGACATGTCATAAATATTGTTTTTGATTTTCATAATAAATGGATAACATAAGAGATTTTATTATTGATATTGCATAAAAAATTTAAATATTGAGTACATATATGATACATTAGTAATCTTTCTGATGTTATTGGGTAAAATTATAATTTATAAATGGTTTAGAAGGTGTTTGGAGTAGAGGTGGTGAGGGGTGGTATTTATATGGGTGGATATGAATGTTTTTTCATTATTTTATACACTAATTTATTATTTTGGATCAAGATTATAAATAGTATTGATTAGGATGACTAAATAAAGTAAATGGATAATTAGAGTTTATATTAATGTTTCTTACCTTATCCATACAAAAGTAATGAGTCAAAATATTCATTTACTTAGATAATATAGTAAATTTTCGTATTCCACTATTAACATAAAATTAAATTATTTCTTAAAAATATCAACAAATAACCCCATAATTGTTTTTATGATTAGAATATCAAATGAGTACATTTAATAAAGATAATTTTATAAATATTAAAATTTTCAATTTTTAATAAAAATAATCATTTATTTGAAGAATACAGAAATTAATATTATAACTGATTTTTTTTTTAAATTTGAAAAAATAATTAAGTCCTCAATAAATTTTTTTAAAAACAATAAAATAAATATTAAATTATGAATATATATTTTGGAAATAAATTCTATTTATATTCACTATAAGAATTATTTAATTATAAATAAATATTTATATTTCACAAAAAAAACCAACACGTTATTTATCATTTTTAAAACATTTTTAGTTGAAATAGGATATAATTATATCATATTTCCTTTTATAATGTTCCTAAATGTTAATTTTGCTTTCCTAGGTGTGTTTACTATTCTATTAGTTGGATTATTTTTTCAAATGGTTATGAAACTATTCCAATATTTAGGTTACTATTATTTTATTCATGTTACTATTGCATTATTATTTGTTCCGTAATTTCTATTACTAAAACTTATTTTATTACTAATTTATGAGAATGATGTTTTTATTAGGATCTCTTTGTTATTTATAAGCTATATGAAATAATTATAATATGATAAATTTCATTGATTATTGTTTTTTCATTACATTCTTCCCCTATATTGAAGTTTTACGCATGAAATTTAATTTCGCATACTAATGTCATAACAAGAGTTGGTACATCTCCTTCAATACTTCCTTTGATTCTCATGTTACATGTTTATAAATATGGTTCTTGTGTAATAGTTTTAAAAGTTGAGTTGTGTTGTTTGATGTGACTTTTCCACATAGGTCCATGATTTTAATTAGATTCTCTACATAGGACAGGGTTTTCTCCAATTGTACCACCTCTGGATCAATGAAATGTGAGTGTTGTAGTATGTAAATTCTTAGGAGAGATTCATGGAACACGTCTTGAACTTTATCAATATTTGTTTTAAGTGAAAGCTAATAGGCCTCCTATCATATGGGATCATGAATCTCTAAGGGGAAAACATACCTTAGGATAAGATTCACTTTCTTTCCAAACCACATGACTCTCTTACATGGTGATATTTAAAGGATTCCATTTTCACCATCATTGATCTATGAATCCCATCAATGGATAAAAAAGTAGATCCTTATCTGAATCTGAGAAGATTTAATGTATTTTTTTTGATTTCATGAACCTTTTTAGTCATTTAGTTTCCATGATATGGTCCATGTAGCTTTCATTATCCAACTTCATCCGAAAAGGTTGGATTTCCACATGAGATTCCATGTAGATCTTCATATGGAGCCATCTGAGTACTCGAGTGGAAGCTACTATTGTACGAGAACTCATCCAAATGGTATATATGAAACACATCATCATGTGAATTACGTTTAGTAGTATCTTGAAATTTAGTGAAGTTTCTGAATAGTAATTTTATATTGGACATCAAATTGGTGGTTATAAGACATTTTGAAATTCAATTAAATACTCAAGGAATGTTAAGGTCATATCCATAATTTAGATATGAACTGTGGATCATGATCAGATATGATCAATGGTGTTACCCCATGAAACCTCACCATTAACTTTTCATACATCATTACATGTTTTTATGTGATAAATATTAACAAATAGCGACAAAATGGAAAATGATGTTGTGTCGATGCTCCAAAACCCATATTGAATAGCTTCTTTTGGATTTTTTGGGAGACCTATGACACTATGTATAGTGAAATTATCCCATTTTATCATGGTTATACACAGAAGTTGAATCATCCCCATGGGATTCTTTTATTCTTATTTAACTTGCAGTCATATCATGCACATTTTAATATAATCTACAGTCTCATTCTTCTGGTTACCCAACATGAAGTGTTCTTTAATATCATAGTACATGTTAGTACTTCAATGATAGATGGAGAATTGAGAGATATGTGAATTATCCAATTCTTCCATACTTATCTTAAGTGATTAATCAACCAAAAACATCATTTCAAACTGAATCACACCACCATCATCAATATAGAACTCATCTAGATTTCCTTCCATCATAGCATTGAGTAGATTTGGTTACTGTATATCACCCCTTTGGACCTCCTTAATCTTATCTTTGATAGATAAATGTAAAATCATGTGGGGATGTTAGGATTTATTCCCTATGATTATGATTTCCAAATAGATCCTTTGAATATACAAGTAGATTGGGTTTTTATCAAACCAAATCATTGATATACTAGCATGTTAGTTTCTACTATGAGATTATGATACCTTGTCCTCATTTCCAAAATTGGGAATAATTTAATACTCATAGTCCTTCATTATCATTAACCATCATATTTGAAAACATTTGAGTTCGTTATATTATAATATATACTTTAGACTCTTGTGATAAGTATATTTGTCAGACTTATGACCATATAGGTAGTGCTGTAAGATTTTAAAAGAAACATCACATCCACTTGCACTAGTTCATGTTTATGTTAGTTCTTCTCATTGATCTCCAACTTCTTCGATCCGCAGGATATTAGTTTATCATTTTTATGAGTACATAAATGAAACCTTTTTTTGAATCATCATTCAATATGACAAAAAATTCAACACTTTTGAATTGTGTGAGTACTGGTGTTGTGATAAGACTCTTAATTACCCAATGGAATTATTCATCACATTCTATTGTCAAGACACACATTATCAATTTTATTGTTAACGTAGTTTTCTTAGTTAGAAAATCATGTTAAATTTCTCAAAATTCATTACTAGTACCTTTCTTGTACTAGGAAAATGTAGATTTTCCACGTCACGAGTTTTTATGGGACACTCCTCATCTACCATTGGGTTTTAAGGGTCCTTAGAAATTATGTCAGTTATGATAATGTGTCCCATTAATGTGACATGAAACTTCCAAAATTTACACTTTCTAAAAAAGAATACAATTTACCAGTACATAATGACATAATAAAAGTTATTATATATTCATCATGTTAATTCCTGATATTGGGGTAGATTAGAATATCGTCTATAAACACTACAAAAAAATTTCACGGTTCTATCTAAATAATATATTCATAAAATCCCTAAAGATTTCACAGGAATTAGTTTTTATACATGAATCAATAAAACTCACACCGAGTATACCATGAAAAGAATGTGGTCTTCTAAATATCATCCTCATTCATCTGTAGTAGATGGTATTTATAAATAATATACATTTGAGAAGTATTGATATTGTCATTATTGATCGAATAAGTCATCTATCCTTGGAAGAGGATACTTATTCTTTATGGAGGTCTTATTTAAAACCCGATATTCGATACACAACCAGAATTATATATCCCTTTTCATTACAAAGAGATCGTGCAATCCCTATGGAGATAAACTGGGGTCGCTAAACCCATTTTAAAAATGCTCTTACAGCTACTTTATTAACTCCTACAGTTCAATCAAGCCCATCGTGTAGGGTAATATTTATGTAGGAGTAGATCTATATAATAGTTATATTGAGAACACTAAATCCTAATCTTGTGGATTTCCGAGAAACTCTTTTGCAAATACATCACTATATTCCATCACAATTGGAATTTCCTCTCAGTTAATACATTCCTTTTACATAACCATTTGATAAAGGTATTCTTATTCACATGGAATTAATAGTAACAACATTGAGGTGTTTTTGAAATATAGATTCATGGTTTTCCTTTAAATTTTATATGAACATGGGATGGTTTGGAATATGAGAAGATATTTCCTTTTCAAAATAGTTGATGTGTTCTCAATATAATGAGATCCAATCCACTCAAAATATAGCATTGAATTCAACCATTAGAAGAATCATTATATTTTATCAAAGAATATTCCAACATACACCAGTTGGGGAGGAGTCGAACACATTCTCAACAATGATAACAAAAATATGTGTATTTATGTATATCTCTACTTCAAGGTATTAGTGATTTTATTTAGTAGTTATAGAAAACATTCATGATATAATGTAATTCATAGAACATTAATCAAGTTACAACTTTTCGATTCTTAAGTGAATAGAAAGTGTAACTTTTATAACATAATTTTCTTGCTCCAATTTAGTATTAGTGGTGGTATACGATTTCCATTGACATATTGGATTAAGTGGCTACTAATGTTGATCAACCTCAAGTAGTTATTGTTTATTTCACTGGATTACGTATTTTCCTATCTCACTATAGTTGAAGCACTGAACCATGGGCGGTGATCTTATTTCCACCATAATGTTTGTCATATTCTTGACGTCGCTTCAAAATTCATGATCTTGATGGACTTATATCCATCACATGAATCATCTATTCATCCCATTTAGAATTACTATAATGATTATTTCCACATTTTCTACAAAATCGTGGTTATATCCTATTTTATCCCTTTTAATTTGATCCACTAACATGAATATCCATTGTTAAATTATTATTCCCAAAACATGGGGAACATTTTAATAAATCAAACTATACTTTTAGATAACATTTAAAAACTACTTCATAATTACATAAGTCTCAGATAAATAGATACTTTGGACTTTGGGTGTTTAATCCAATAAACAATATATCTTTTTTTCTATCTTTTTTTTAAACAAAAAACAAGCCATACATTGAATGACTCTAAAAATTTTATTCCTAATAATTTTTATATTCGTATTCCTCTTTCTTTATGTCAATGAATTATTCTAAATATTTTACATAATATTTATAATAAAAAACTTATTAATAAATATTTTCGTAAAAACATCCACCTTGATATCTATGTTTCATCATTCATCATAGTGTTCTTAATAAAATCCCAAAATTTATTTTCCTCACAATCTAAATAAAATAAGGTTAGATTCACCCACTACTTATCAGAATAGTGGAGCATTTAAAACATATTCTCCATTTAGTAAAATCACTATTTCAAAAACAGTAGATCTGATGATCAATTATATGCCTATGGCTATTTTCATATAAAATATTCGATATATATTATACCTCTATTTGGTGAGGAATATAATTACACATTGTTTATGTAATTAGTAATATATTAATATATATGGATAAAAATATCTATGAAATTTTTAACTCCACCTCTAGTGGCAATGGGGATGCCATTTGAGAAATCATTTCATTTTACATCACATGAGTTGTGTGAATTTTTTTCTTAGTTCTCATCATTTTTTAAAATATAATATTTCTAAAAAAAATAATTCAAATTGGCATGAATAAATATTTTATTCATTTTTGGAATTAACTCTAAATAAATATATTATGGGATCCCATTTTTGGAAATGATTATTGCACTATTACATATACTTGGACTTATAATAATATTTATCACTAATGTTCTCTAAAAAAATTCCCAAATTAAATAAACCATTATTGTAACGTCCCGGACTCGGGTTCCACGCAACGGGTGCCCCGAGCCCGGTTCGCCACGTGACCTCAAGCGCATTTCCCCAAACTCTAGAGGCTTCCGACTAGCAGTGAGGACCCAGGTCTGATAGTGGGGAAAGTATGCCCTCATTTGTCAAAGTGTAGCGTAGCGGAATACCAAAATAAACATACAAAAAACAGCGGAAGCAGTAAACATACACAACTGAAATAACTATAGCAGTGAATATAACCAACAGTATATAAGTGATGATGCTACATATTTCAAGTTCTATGAAAACAGCCAGAACATGTTATACATCAATATAGTACAGAAGAAAACAGAGTGCAGCAAAACAAGCAAAACAGCTGGCAGCGGCATCGCGAGCCTGGGCTCGGTCCCATGCCCTCCTACTCCTCAGCAACAGTCATGTACCTGTATAGGGACTCTTGCCCCTATCTACACCTGCAGAAACGTAATCTGTTTGGGCCAAAAAAATGTGACCCAAACAGGGTGTGAGAAATATATCTCAGAAGGCACCCACTAAAGGCTTGTGCCCAACTGCGTGTAAGCATGCAACGATAGTGTGTAGTAATAAAAAGAAATAAAGTAAGCAGTACTAAAAAGTAACTAACATAACAATTAAATTGCCGTTTTATTATTCATTTAATTTATTTAATTTAGAAACATTCTTGTGCTCAACAGCACCAAGCCCTCAGGCCAACTAGAACCATTCCCCCAGGATAAAATAGTAAACCACGCCCTCAGGATTTCCCTCAGGCCATACATAATCCAACCCGCAGGTATTTCCCTCAGGCGTAACATAAATTCTCACCCTCAGGCATACAAAGTGTCGCCCTCAGGCACAGAAGTCAATCCCTCAGGCACGAAAGGTTTCCCTCAGGCGGAATAATGAAAACCCTCAGGCTAAAACAGTCACGCCCTAAGGCTAATCACAACAATGACCTCAGGCCAAATAGGTAACCGGGCCATTCCCAACAGGTAAATAAGTAATAAGAAGCAATTCCTCTCAATGAAATTCTACAATTACTACTTTAAAGGCATACCCTTGGGTATCCTGGCCAAAAGGATAAACAGTGAAACACACCCCGGGGGTGGTTCCGGATCCAAGCAATGATCCCAACCAGTATTATATTATCACAATTTAATCACCTATGCAATTTCAGGCATTAAATATAGCAATTACATCAGCCACATGACACCCCAACATGGGTTCGTGGAAAGAAAACGCACAAAAATGCACGACAGTTGGAAAATGATCACAAAACCACCTACCTTATACGCCAACGAATGTCATACCCGAACGCTGACTCTAGAAACACCCAAGAACGACGTAAATCTGACAAAAAACAAAACCCATTCAAACGTAAATATCTTACATTGGGAGAAGTATTGGTAAGAACGGTACCAGAAGGAGGGAGGTCTTACCCGTGCGGTTCCAACGAGATCATCTGAAGCTGAATCAGATTCCAGACAAACGCCCGGTGGATCTTCGAAGATCTGGCCTCCTCATTTGGCTCTAAAAAGGCTCAAATGCCTCCTCTACAAAATGAGGAGGCTACTGCCTGTTTTAATCTGAAAAAAAAAGTACACAGCGTGTATTTCTGAGTACAAGGTGTGTACTCCTTTCATTTAACTGTTCATTTGGCGGCACCGCCACACTGTTCATCTGTCGACCTGAGTACACGACATGTACTCCCAAGTACACGACATGTACTGTCGCCTAGGTGGTGGCGACGCCACTGCCTTACTGTTTAAGCATGCCGACTAACTAGACAGTGTTTAAGGTACCACTACACGGCGTGTAGTCAGTTTCTACACCCTTCATCGTTGGCATGGCTACACGCCCCGTGTACGCATCCCAACATGGCCAAAAGTGCACGGCGTGTGGGTAAAGTACACGACGTGTAGTTCCAAAATTTAGTATTTTTCCCCATTTTCCATATTTTCTCAAAAATACTTAAGGAATAGGAAAAGAAGAAGCCCGTACCTCTAAAATAATAATCAGGTTCTTACAAACTTACCCCCTTATAGCAATTCACCCCCAAATTGACCTTCCAAGGGTGGCGAAAAAAGCTCAAAATAGCTCTGGCCACTGAGCACGTATGTCGGACTCCCGCTCCGAGGTCTCGTCCTGCACTCGGCCATGCTACCATAGCACCCATACGAGAGGAACTGACCGGCCTCGAAGAACCTTTGTGCTCCTGTCAACAATATGGATCAGATGCTCCTCAAAGGACGCATCATGCTGAAGCTCAACCTCCTCTGGCTGAAAGGTGTGAGATGGGACTGGATGGTAGCGACGCAACTGAGACACGTGGAAGACGTCATGCATGGCCCGGTACCACTGCGGTAACTGCAACCGATAGGCAAACAACCCGACTCTCTCCAGAATCTCAAATGGTCCCACATACCTTGGAGAAAGCTTTCCCTGTCTCTTGATCTGTTTGTGTCCCAGCCTCGGTGAAACACGCAAGAAAACATGATCCTCAACCATGAACTCCAAAGGTCGTCTACGGCGATCAACATAAGTCTTCTGACAAGACTGTGCGGTAGCCATCCGCTTCTGAATCATCTAGACCTGCTCAGATGTCTCCTGCACGAGATGTGGCCCCAGTAAAGCTGCCTCACATGCCTCTAACCAGCACAAAGGTGATCGGCATGGCCTACCATATAAATCCTCGTATGGTGCCATCTCAATAGTTTCCTGAAAACTATTGTTATAGGTAAACTAGACTAAGGGTATATGCTTCTCCCAAGAGCCCCAAAATTCTACGACGCATGCGCGCAACATGTCCTCTAGCACCTATATCGTCCGGTCTCACTGGTCATCTGTCTGAGGGTGGTATGTTGTGCTCAAAAGCACCTGTGTACCTAGAGCCCTTTGAAAACTCTACTAGAAACGAGACGTGAAGCGGGAATTCCTATATGAAATTATAGAACGAGGGACCCCATGAAGATGTACAATCTCTCAGATATACAGCCTTCCGACCTTGTCCACACCGAAGGTCTCCTTGATCGGCAAAAAGTAAGCTACCTTTGTGAGTCTGTCCACGACAACCCACACGGTGTCATTACCACAAGGTGACCTTGGAAAACCCGTCACTAAATCCATCGCGACATCCTCCCATTTCCACTCTGGAATGGGTAACTGTTGTTACAGTTCAGCTGGTCTCTGATGTTGTGCCTTCACCTACTGACAGGTGTAACTTCTCGTAAGAAACCCAACTATCTCTCTCTTCATACCCGGCCACCAGTACTAACGTCTCAAGTCGCGATACATCTTGGTAACCCCGAGATGAACCGTCCAAGCTGAATCATGATACTACCGCATCATCTCCTCGCATATATCCCCTGGAACCCATTCACGTCCATGGAAATGCAAAACCTCATCATCAACTATCGTCCAACCAGGAGGAGGGTCCTCACCTGCCACCGACTCCCGTAGAACTATGCCTTCTGAATCTAATAGCTGCCTCATCCTCACTCTGTCTAGGAGGGTAGAAGTCACAACTAACGAGGAATGATAAGTCTGACCCTAACTGTCATGCACCTCTAGATGCATCTCGGAGAACAAAGCCATAAGCTGCCTCTCACCACTAGCTTCCTGCACTGCCTGTATCTGAGTCTTCCTGCTCAGTGCATCCTCTACTGCGTTACCTTTACCAGGTGTATAGGAAAGATCGAAATCGAAGGACTATAGGTACTCGACCAACCTTCTCTGCCTCAGATTCAGGTCACACTGAGTAAAGATATAATTGTGGATTTTGTGGTCGGTGAAAACCACAAAATGATCTCCCAACAGATAATGTCTTCAACATCGCAACGCATGCACAACTGCAGCCAACTCGAGATCATGCGTCGGGTAATTCTTCTCATGTGGCCTCAACTGCCGAGACCCGTACCGCACAACTCGGTCACCCTGCATCAAAATGGCTCCCTGCCCAATCCCTGATGCATCACAGTAAATTGTATAACTCTTCCTCTATTCTGGGAGTATCAAGATAGGTGCTGATGTCAGCCTTCCCTTCAGGTCCTGAAAAGTTGTCTCGCAAGCTTCTGGCCAAATGAACTTCACACCCTTCTTAGTCAGACCTGTCAACTGTGCTGCTAAGTGGGATAAGTATTGTATGAAGCATCTGTAGTAACCAGCCACCCCTAAGAAACTCCATATCTCAAACAAGTTCTTAGGATTCTCCCATGAAACTACTGCTCTCACCTTCTCTGGGTATACTGCAACTCCTTCCTCTGAGATGATATGACCCAAGAAGTGAATCTGGTCCCTCCAAAAGTGGCACTTCGAGAGCTTAGCATATAGGCGATTCTCTCTCAGTGTACTAAATACGATCTCAAGATGGGTGTCATGGTCATATTGACTATGAGAGTACACCAAGACGTCGTCCATGAATACTACCACAAATGAATCAAGATACAAATGCAACACATGATTTTTCAGAGCCATGAAAACTGCTAGCGCGTTCGTCAGTCCGAACGGCATAACCATATACTCATATAGACCATACCTGCTCCTGAAAGCTGTGAGAGGTATATTAGATGGTCTAAAGCGCAGCTAATGATATCCATATCTCAAGTCAATCTTCGAGAACACTCGTGTTCCACGAAGCTGATCAAACAGATAATCTATCCTCATCAAGGGATATCGGGTTTTAACTGTCAGCTGGTTCAGCTTCCGATAATCCACACAAACCCTAAGGGTACCATCTTCCATCATCGCAAAAAGGACTGTAGAACCCCAAGGAGAAGTACTGGGTCAGATAAAACCCTTCTCTTGTAGCTCCTCTAACCGCCTCTTGGGCTCTTGCAAATCAGGCATGGCCATCCTATAAGGAGGAATGGACACCGGTGCTGCTCCTGACACAAGCTCAATAGAGAAATCCACCTCATACACTGGGGGTAGACCTGAAAATTCATCCAGGAAGACATCCCTGACACGATCGACAACTGAAGGGAAATCCGTCTGACAAGTCCCCTATTCCTCCATATATAAGCTCGAAATCTGGGTTGTGACTCCACCTTGCCCATGATGCTCTGGTCTAGCTCGACTCGCCTGAAAATCCCATTCACCCTTGTATAGAAACTCTCCGCCCTTTGGTGACATGAAACACACCCTGCGACGATAGCAGTCTACAAAGGCTCTGAATGGAACCAACCGGTCCATCCCGAGAATGACGTCATAGCTCGTCATCTCCAAGACATAGAGGTCCCAAAGAAAGTGACACCCATCAACCTCAGGTGGGAACTCCTTGAACTGATGCACACCAGCCTCTCTAGTCACCAACAGAGTATTTAGCGTCATGATATCAAAAGAAGAAGAAGCACAGAGCCCAATGCTCTCCACAACGGGTACAGATATGAAACTATGCGTAAAACACGTATCAAAAAGTACTTAAGACAAGACAAAATCTACTAATATAGTACCTCTGATTGTAGAAGGTCAGGGATCCTGCTCCTGCTAGGTTTGTTGCACTGCATATGCCTGCCCAGTGTCGCGGCCCTGCGACACAGCCTGGCTACCCTGAGCTGTCCCGCCCTGCTGCCTCTGAGATCCTGGTGTCTGGCTACCATGGCCACGACCACCATCTCTGCATGCACTCCTTGACGTAATCCAGTTCCCAGACTGGTAAGAATCCATTGTTCCTGCTCCCGCACGCAGAGTCTGTACAGAACACCTCTCACAAGACACTGGTAGAAACGCCATGCAAAAGCGCTGTAGATGACCCATCTTGCCGCAAGATCGATACTCTACTGGGTCTCGTGGACACTGCGGCCTCTTGTGCCCCTCTCTACCACAATGGTAGCACCTGATCGGACCACCTTTAGAAGCTTCCTGGTTGGTACTGCCACCCTGAGAGAAGTTCGTTTGTCTCTTCCTCATGCTAGCAGAAATAGTACCAGTAACTGGTGCTGAACTGCCCTAGCCCACACCACCAGATTCTCGTAGGTTCCTCTCTATAATCAACGTCTTTTTCACAATCGCATGTACAATAGGTAACCTGAAAACATTCACTAGCACTTAGATGTCATACCGAAGACTATCCTCAAAACGTCTAGCTCTCAGCATCTCATCACCCACCAGTACGGGTGAAAAGCGCTGAAGCTTCGTAAAACGAGCAGAATAATCCATCACTGACATACCGCCCTACTATAGATTCATGAAATCTCGAGCTCTATCTTCTCTCAGCGTCTCGAGAAAGAAGAAGTCATAGAAGATTGCCTGAAAATCTTCCCACACCATGGACCTGTGATTCTATGACTGGGTGGTAACATCCCACCACCTCTTGGCTGAATCACGTAGCATATAAGTCGCAAGCTTGACCCTCCGCCCTAGAGGCATCTCAAGATGCTCTAAAATTGACTGCACCGAGCCCAACCAAGACTCTTCAGCCTGCAGTCCGCCATCCCTTGAAAACGTAGGCGGATGATGCTGCTGGAAGATACGAGGCAGCTCCACCATAGATGTAGCAGCCTGCGGTGCTCCCTGAAAGGTCTGCATAAACCGCATAAAACCTTCACGGAACAACGCCTCTACGCCTATGTCCGGTATAATAGGTGATGCCGCATCTGGATCTGCTGGTGGATCAGCTGGTAACCCATGGCCCACCATCTCCGGAGTATAATTGGCGCCGCTCTCCTGGCGAAAAACTCGTGGTCATCTAGGCGGCGTGAGTCTACAAGGTCAAAAGCACGCCTCAGATTCAAGATTATTACGAATGAAAGCGATGTAACCACAAAGGGAACAATATGAAGAAGGTATTCAAAATTGGCAAAACAAGACTACACGGCGTGTACAATGACTACACGGCGTGTAGTTGACTTCCCTTCCCCTGCCCGGGTCCTTCCACATGGCTAAGACAAACGGCTTCCGTTCAACAAGACTACACGGAATGTATAATATATACACTCCGTGTACTATGTTATTTTACAACTTCTTGTGTCGTCTGTGACATGACCGACTAATCTGCTTTACCATACACAGAGTGTTACACCCGCACACGGCGTGTACACCATCCCGTTTCCCAGCCACACGGCTAACTCCACACGGTCTGTCCTCGGACAAGACTACACGGCGTGTCCCAAAGGTACACGGCATGTTCCGGGAGAGGTGACACCGGCTCGTGTTGTTAGTTACATGGCCGAGTCCCCAGGTCACACTACACGGCGTGTCCATAACAGACACGGCATGTTCTGTCAAGGAGTTCACTGACCCGTGTTGTTAGTTACACTGTCGGACTCCGGGTCAACACTACACGGTGTGCACAGACGTACACGGTGTGTTTTACCCAAGCCCTTACCTATCCCATGTCGCCGCCCACACGGTTTGTGACACGGGAAGAGACTGCACGTCATGTACTCAGGGTACACAATGTGTACTCAAAAAGTTCATTTTTTTCCCGAACAGAAGAACATACAAGGCATGTATAACAATACTACATGGCGTGTATACTAGGTTTCCATACAGTATGCCTCAGAAAATTCCCTGGAACCGAGAAAATACTGAAAAACAACACCGAAGTGTCAAATTTCGATCCGTGTGGGCCCATACACCCCACAAACCAAAGTTTGACATCTTATTTGTGTTATAACCAAAAACAGTCAATGATCCACCAAATTACGATCAATGGGGGCCCATACTCCCCAACAACCGAAGTTTGGCGTCCATTTTATAAATAATCTCAAACAAAAACACCATATCACAAAGCAGGTATTTATCAAGCAGCTATCACTACAACATTCTTTCTTAGCACATCAACTATCACAACAACATGAAAATTCCAATGCACCTACATAGCATGGAAACTATGCATGGAATGTGATATCTAGCATGTTCCTATATGTTGCATGAGATGGAATACCCTCATCTCATCGGGTTGCAACTAAATAGAACCCATAGATAAAATATAAACAGCACAATCCACCTGCGTCACCCAACGGTTAAAACATATGAACAGTAAAATTGCAAAATCAAATAATGAAAAATAAGAGGGAGACTAGCTTTTCCCTATACACGGGTTAGCTAAGCCCGAGCACAGCTTATTAACAACTACTGTTCTGTCCTATCCCTGACTACGACTCCAAATAGTATGTCAAAGAAAAGATACTCCTCTGATACCACTTTGAAACGTCCCGGACCCGGGTGCCACGCAACAGGTGCCCCGAGCCTGGTTCGCCACGTGACCTCAAGCGCATTTCCCCAAACGCCAGAGGCTGCCGACTAACAGCGAGGGCCGAGGTCTGATAGTGGGGAATCTATGCCCTCATTTGTCAATGTTTAGCGCAACGAAATACCAAAATAAACATATAACAAACAGCGGAAGTAGTAAACATACACAACTGAAATAACTACAGCAGTGGATATAACCAACAATATATATGTGATGATGCTACATGTTTCAAGTTCTATGAAAACATCCAGAACATGTTATACATCAATAAAGTACAACAGAAAACAGAGTGTAGCAAAACAAGAAAAATAGCTAGCAGCAGCATCGCGAGCCTGGGCTCGGTCCAATGCCCTCCTACTCTTCAGCAACAGTCAAGTAGCTGTATAGGGGCTCTTTCCCCTATCTACACCTACAACAACGTAATCTATTTGGGCCGAAAAACGTGACCCAAATAGGGTGTGAGAAATATATCTCAGTAGGCACCCACAAAAGGCCAGTGCCCAGTGTGTAAACATGCGACGATAGTGTGCAGTAATAAAATGCAATAAAGTAAGCAGTACTAAAAAGTGACTAACTTAAAAATTAAATTTCCGTTTTATTATTCATTTAATTTATTTAATTTAGCAACATTATTGTGCTCAAGAGCACCAAGCTCTCAGGCCAACTAGAACCATGCCCTCAGGCTAAAATAGTAAACCACGCCCTCAGGCTTTCCCTCAGGGCATACAGAATCCAACCCACAGGTATTGCCCTCAGGCGTAACAGAAATTCTCACCCTCAGACATATGAAGTGTCTCCCTCAGGCATAGAAGTCAAGCCCTCAGGCACGAAAGGTTTCCCTCAGGCGGAATAACGACAACCCTCGGCCTAAAACATTCACGCCCTCAAGCTAATCACAATAATGCACTCAGGACAAACAGATAACTGGGCCATTCCCAATAGGTAAATAAGAAATAATAAGCAATTCCTCTCAATGCAATTCTAAAATTACTACATTAAAGGCATACCCTCGGGTATCCTAGCCAAACGGATAAACAGTGAAACACACCCTGGGGGTGGTTCCGGATCCAAGCAACGATCCCAACCAGAATTTTATTATCACAATTTAATCACCTATGCAATTCTACGCATTAATTATACTAACGGCCTTAGCCACACGACACCCCAACATGGGTTCGTGGCACGAAAACGCACAAAAAAGAAGGACAGTTGAAAAATGATCACAAACCCACCTACCTTATACGCCAACGAACGTTATACCTGAACGCTGACTCCAGAAATGCCAAAGAATGACGTTAATATGATGATGAAAAAAACCCATTCAAACGTAAATAACTTACGTTGGGAGAAGAATTGGTATGAATGGTACTAGGAGGAGGAAGGGCATACTCGTGCGGTTCCAACGAGATCGTCTGAAGCTGAATCAGATTGTAGACGAAAGCCCAGTGGATCTTTGAAGATCCGGCCTCCTCCTTTGGCTCTAAAAAGGCTTAAATGCCTCCTCTGCCAAATGAGGAGGCTACTATCTGTTTTAATCCAAAAAAAACAAAGTACATGACGTGTACTTTTGAGTACATGGAGTGTACTCCTTTCATTTAACTGTTCATTTGGCGACAATGCCACACTTTTCATCATTCGACCTGAGTACACGGCATGTACTCCCAAGTACACGGCATGTACTGTCACCCAGCTGGCGGAGACGCCACCACCTTACTGTTTAAGCCTTCCGACTAACTACATGGCGTGTAAGGTGCCACTACAGGGCGTGTAGTCGGTTTCTACACCCTTCATCGCCGACATGGCTACACACCTCGTGTATTCATCCCAACACGGCCAAAAGTACATGGTGTGTGGGTAAAGTACATGGCGTGTAGTTCCAAAATTTAGTATTTTCCCCCATTTTCCATATTTTCTCAAAAACACTTAAGGAAAAGGAAAATAAGAAGCCCGTACCTCTAAAATAAAAACCGGGTTCTTAAAATTATCTGACAACAATTATAGCAACACTTGATTTCCTACATAACTATTAAATAAGTTTAATGGTAAATAACATAATTGAGTTAACAAACCTGGATCCAATGGTTTTGTATCTTTATAAAATAAGGTACATACGTAACATGAAAAATAATAATATATAAACATTTATTTAAAATAATATTCTCTATCATATTTATTCTTGTATTCTCTTTATTAGAATTTTTCACCTAAGGATATAAATCAAAGAGAAGGGGTGAACTAAAATACCTGTAAGTGGATGGACATTGGGCATGAATTAGTAAAACATGAGTGAATATAATCATCAACACGATAACATAATCATAGGATAATAATCTACATCATGAAAGAATAATTGGATATAACCATGGAATGTCAAAATGTTCAAAAAATGAATACTCAAGTCTTAGTAGTGAAAACCCACAAATAGTTGTAAATAGTGATTACATCATGTTTACACATAACATATGTACATAATAATAAAATTATCATTGTAAAAAAATATAGAATAATGTTAAAAAAATAAATGTTTTCTCAAGAGATACATTAAATTATTTAATTCATTAGAGGGATATACAATTATTGGTCCACCAATCAAATCATAACATTTACATAATCATGCATCCCACATAAAATGTATTAAAATCATAGTAATAAAATTATCCACATGATGGAATGGGTTTCAGTCGAATTTCAAAAATCACACATTCATGGATATAGATTAAATTTCATAAATGAAAATGGAAATAAAATCTTTGGTATAAGAATCATTATTATTGAGTGAAGAGGAAACAATCTCCAGAGGAGTCTATATGTTTTTTGGAAAGAAGTTTTCTTTTTTAATGTAATTATATTATTCATTAAAAAAGTAATGAAAATTTATATACTCTAAAACAAAATGTAATAACAATGAAATTTTATTTAAGGATCATTAATGGAATAACCATAATGGAATTTGGCATTAAAGAGTCATAACCCATTGAAAATGAGTTTGTTTCGAGAATCCCGAAACAATATTATATAATTCCACAATCAATTGTACTTAATATATGGATATTAAAATTATATTAAATAATAAGATAATTAAAAACCTCTTATAAATTTATTTAATTTATTATAATTTTATTATGTACATTTATGTTGATTTTTATTAGTTATAGTCTATAATCTCATCGGTTTTGAGATCATTCGTTTCATGGTTTATGGCAAGTTATCTTTTTTATAAAAATTGGAGTTCCTGTAAAATGGAAATATCTTATACAAAAGTGAAATTATTTAGTATTAATGATCTTATATAATTTAAAATGGCCTCATATAAGAATTTATTATATGATATGAGGACGATTCATTTGATTAAACAATGATAAAAATGTTTTACTTTATTTTAGTTGGTTTTTACGAAAATCACAATCCTGTATCATCATATTTTAATATTATGTTTATGTAAATGTTAAAGAAAATGATATATCTAATAATATATATATGTTCAAATATCATTTAACTCCAATAGTGGTTTTATACCCGTCCTCTATTTTGATAATGGAATATGAAGAGTCATCATCCACGAAGGCGGTAAAACAACACATGACGAGTGTTGTATTTTTATAATAAAAGGTTAAAAGAAGAGATTATATGATGAATATTACATTAAAAATACATTATATAAATTTTATATTTGAGTTATCATGACAATTTGGATAGGCTAGGTAATGGGAGGACATGAAATAAAAATAAATGTGATGTATTGAGGATTTTACCTCGTGAATGTTGTCTCTTTAACAACCTCCTTAAGATTGATAATATTTTCAATTTTTTGGAACATAAAAAAATTGTATTTCAAAGAAGAATTGGTATGTAATTATGATTAATTTATAGAAACTAATCTTATAGAATGTTTTAGGAGAATAGGTGTTGAGGGATGGTATTTATAAGGGATGAGAGGAGTGTTTTTTGATTATTTTATAAATTAGATTATTATTATCACACAAGACAGTCGATATAGTTTATTATCATGAAGAAAGATAGTATAAATATAAGTTTAGTTCCCTATAATTGTCATTACATAATACAGATGTCAAAAATGACTCTAAAATTAATTTATTTAACTTATATTGAAAATTATAATATTTTACAATTAAGAAAAAATTCTACTAATTTTTAAAACTCCCAAAAAATTAACCTTACCATTTTCAATCGTTATAATTTAAAAATGAACTCATTTTTATTAAAATAATTATATATATATGATAAAATTATTTTTAATTGAAAACATCATTTTTTTGAAGAATACAAATTTTAATATTATAACCAATTTTATGATACTATGAAAAATTAATTAAGTTCTCCTAAAATTATTTTATAATTATAATTAGAAAAATATAAATTTATGGATATATTTTATGAAAATAAATTTATTTTAAATCCTGATATTATCTACAAAATTATAATTATATATTTATGTTTCACAAAATTACCAACACATACTAGGGTTTTTCAAGCACCGAGTATAGTCGGGGATAAAAAATTATTAACTAAAATTAATAATATCACAAAATTTTATTTATACATTCATATGTTTGGATACAAGGCTATTTATTAGATTAACATTCCCAGTGATCGTGTTACTATTTAAATAATTATGTTACTTTTTCATCGGTCGGTTTACTATTCCATCGATATATGTTCCTCAATTTTTACAAATATCACTTATTTCATTATTATTTTATGATAATGAATTTTTATTGGGATCCCTATTATATTTACTTGTTTTTATTAAATAATAATAATAAGGTAAATTTTTTTGAAAATTTTTTGGTTCATTGAATGAATTTCAGAAAACACCTATAACAAGATCATGATATTCATTTATTCCTAACATTTCATGGTATAAAATAGAGACATACATTAGAAAGTTGTATGATATAAATGCCAGTAAAATAATAAAAAATGAATAATATGAAAAAAATAGTTCATGTTCTGTAATATTCTTATCAATGGGACAGAAAATGGGTGAAAATCATGAAGATGAACAATAAGGAAAGATATATGATGATAACTAAAATGAATCATGGAAATATAGAACCAAATTTAAAAGTGACATAATAAGAATAATTATGGGTTAACCACTAAGCAGTAATAACATAGTGTGCGTAGGATAACCTCCCATAATCCATAAATTCAATTTAATTATACTAACACAATACCCAATGCATTGGAGCTCTATCATGTCACACCGTTCATAATCATATAATGTATATGTATAAGAGTTAAACATTGATAATATAACAAGAGAACACATATGGTCACATTTAATTCCATGATTAATGATTTTGGGTTATATACATGGAATTAAACAATAATTAATGTATATGTATAACAAGGTGAAGACCTTTGAGTGGATATGGGTTTTTGTATACTCCTCCCAAATGTTCTGAATTGAAAATCACCATGACATTTTAGCAATGTAATGATAGTACATAAAGATTCATAAAATAGATCGATGAGAGTTAAAATGATATCTAATAACTATGAAATAATATGGTAGTTAAGAGGTATATAAAAAACATAATAAAAATAAAGCATTAGAATTTATAGGAATGAGTTAAAGAGGGTTGTGGATTAAAATAATGGAATCTAAAAAACCATAGGCTAATTTTTGCAACATAATAGTAATTCATAATTAAAATTGGGAGGGGCGAATGGGGGATAAATGAGTCAATAATCAATTTTAACCCATAATGTTAATTTGTGGTATGTGTTATAGAATATACCATCGATTGGGTTTAGATGAAAAAAATCATTTCCTAAATAAATTACTTCAATAAAGTGTAGAAATAGATGATCATTTTACTTGAGAAGGTGATTCAAAATTATTCGAAGATATTCTTGAGGGATTCAAGGCACCATGAAGGGACTATATTTAGGATAGGTGTGATTAATGATGCGATATATTGTTTTTATGTTTAGATTAATCTTATATTAGGTGGGTTTATATAATAAATGAAAGGGGATTTATTTATTATTTCAAATCATAGATTTTGGACTCTATGTTATAATGACATCAAAATAGAAAACCATACATTTTTTCCTATGATCTGTACCAAATAAGATTTGTTGATAGAGTTAATATTTACATTATTTTAGATAATTATTTATAAGATTTCAATTCCCACAATTTAATATTTTGTTATGAATAGAATTGTTTTTGGATTTTAATGATTTTTCGAGCATGAAATTGTAAATTGCAATACTATGGAACATTAAATGTTTTAAATCACATCATTAATTTTAGACTATCATTAAAAATATTTATTCATATATATTGACTAATATTTTATGATTCCACTCTTATAGGTCATGTATTTATAAATTGGGATAAGTATTTATTTGAACATATGGAGGACCAAAAAATAATTTTTTTGTGGAATGTTTTTCAGGATGTAAGAATGGGCCCCAACAAAGTAATTAATTAATAAATCCAGATACAATTCTAAAAAAATAATTATTACAGCTAGATATTTAATCTTACTCAATTATTAACAAGTTATTATACGATAATAAGAAAATTCGTTCATTAATGAATTATTTGAAGGGACCAATAAAATTTAATTTTATGTCACTTTTGGTTGAAACAAATTCATTTAGTAACAATTTATTATTTTCATCCAAACATGTAAAAATTTAGTAAAATTGGTTGTTCAATAAAGTTATAAATTTAATTAATCTAGTTAGAATACTTCAGAGTCAAATTCGTAAATGAAGGTGGATAAAACCATATAATCAATTGAGAAATAGAATTTGGACCACAGATTTTTAGCCCTCCTTCCCTATATAATTTAATATATTCATAATTACAAAGGGTATTTTTTCTAGAGAGAGAATGGTAACTAGTGAGATATATATCCTGATTAAGATAATGTGAAATAAATCTGTAATGAAGAATTTTGAGGATACTTGACTGATGTGAGTCAATAAACCATGTAGTTATGGACGTTAAAAACCAACATACACACTCTTCCGAGTTTTCATCTTCATGTGAAATATATACTTAATTTCTCTTAAACATATATTTATAAATTAAATTAGTTCCATACATTCTATAATAAATTTTAAAATTTTTCTTTTTCATGGTTTCTAAATATCTCATAGAGAATACTGGATTTCTCTATTTAAATATATCCAGTGAGGTCTTTCCGTTGAGCGTAGTAATTTCAATTAGTATTGATTTCATTGTTATCTTAATTTTATTTAGTCACATATATTAGAGCAAAAATAATAATATTTATGTATTGGTATGATATCCTTGAAAATTAAGGTGTTTATGAAGATGTATTTGGATTGGAATTGAGATATTCAATTAGGGAATCACATAAAACAAGGAAGTGGGGTGTGTTTGAGAGGACTAAGCATGTCCAAAACTACTATTTTGATTTTGATTTCAATCCCATTTTTTTCTATTAAATTCTTTTTTTGTTCCTTAATTTTATTTAAAATTACTAGATATATATATATATGTTCAATTTTATAATTTTTAATCAAATCCAAAAAAAATCATTCATACAAAAAACAAACCAAACAAATGTGACAGTTTTGCAAATCAAATTGAAAAATCATCAAGGGAAAATCTATGATCTAATATATTGAATATATATGGGTGTTAAATTTAGAGATTGGGGTTTTCATAAAAATGTTCTTTACATTTTCTGACACAGCTGCTAGGGAGGCTTCTTGTGTTTATTTTGTTAATTTGTTTTTTCAATACACACAAATCCGACCCAAACATCTAACCATTTGATTCAAAAATTGATAGAACATTTCACTATAGTGTTAGATATACTTGAAATAAACCTATCCCACGTTGTGAATTACCCACTAACACAAGTATATGGGACTTGGTTGACAATGAAATTCCAATGGATGATAGAAAATCCTTCAAATAATTGGTTTCATCCTATGAAAAAAATCAATATATTCCAATAGAATTCACCGATCCACCTGGTGGGTTTGAAATTAAATCTATTTTCATTCACCCAATCCAAATGTTTAATGGATTTCTTAGTAGTGATCCACATAAAAATCATCAAAAATTCAGTAATACTTGGGTTAACCTAAAACCACATGTTGTTGATGAAAATAAAATGAAATTGAGTTCATTCACATTTTCAATATAAAGGGATAATCAGGAATGGGTTTTCTATTCACATTAAACATTTATTTGATAATGGAATGAATATAATTAGTTTTACATGGATAAATTTTTCCATCCTCTTGAACTACGTCCATTAGAAAAAAGATTTATGGAATAAAGAAAACTCATGTTGAAAAATTTCATGTCTACCAGGAGTGATTAAAAGGTTTATTTTTTAGTTTCCCTCAAAATCAGATTAGTTACAAAATACTGATTCAATATTTTGTGGAAGGATAGTGTCTAAAAAATAGAATCATGATTGAAGTTACCACAGGAGGGAATTTAGTTCACAAAAACCTGTCACCTTTTAGAACATTAATTGAAATAATTGACCAAAATAATCAAATATTTGGAACAAGAGACCCTATTTGTTTGAAATCATCCCAATAAATCCCCAAAACTAGTCCTTTAAACACCATGATATTGGGTTAACACTCTAATAATACCAACATATTTAGGTAGATGATGCTTTCCAACAACCGAACGACACCACCAAAACCTAAATCAACATTCAAATGAATGTTATTTTTGGAATATGTTCTTCAAATTAAAATTTCAGTGACCAATTCCCAAGAAATCTAGATCCATTTGATAATTGGAATACATATTTCGAAGAGAAACCCTTAATAGGCACAAAAAAAAATTCATTTCAAACAAATGAAAATATCAATTATGGATTGAACATTTACTATAATAAAAGATTTCTGAATCATGAACAACCTAAATAAATATTCGAAGAATTATTTACTAAATCTCAACCATGATATTTCAAGAAGAAAGATATATTTATATTCTAGAAGAAAATTTTTTCTTACCCCTTTCAGCCAATGCTCTGAGATTATCATTGAATAAAAAATAAAGAATAAACTAAAGGAAACGAGGAAACAAAAAAAGTAATGAGACGACATAAATAATCCTAAAAACAGCAGTAGACAATGTTTAATACCATGATGAATAAAAAAATTCATCTTCCCTATGATATTATTTTCATAAAATATAAATAGAGTGGTGGTTTACCATCACCTCCTCATGTGAATCATAGATTATGAAGAAAATAATTTGTCAGTTCTATTGAATGTTTAATTTGGATGAGGTTTAATAACCCTCAAACTGAGAAACTGAAGCCTACTGTTGAAACTAATAAAGAGAGTTCCCATAATGATTGAAATTTATGAAATTAAATATTTCATTTGAATGGAAAATAATTCAATATAAGAAATTTTTTAAAACAAAAAATGAGTATTGGAGAAGGATTTATGGACCATTTGATTCTAAAATTACTGCATAGAATTTCCCAGATACATTTAAAACACCACCACCTTATCCTATCAGTGAACCAACAGTGACGTGGAGTGATGAAAAATATATGGATAATGAAGTTTCGGAATCTTTTAACAATTTTCATGTCAATATTCCTTTTCATCATGCTATGAGAATTTAAAAGGAGTGACATGTTTCTGAATGTGATGTGTATGTGTAAGAGTCAATTCAAATTTGGTAAAAAGGACAACTTAGGGAAGAATATTTCTTCCATGATTCAACATTTGTTTCCTATGAAATTTAATGACCTATATACCTATATTATTACATACAACATTGTGAGATGTGAATAAAAAAATTCATGTTTTATTTAGGATCTTTTATTAATGTTATTCCATATTCCATTTACTTATCCCCTCAGGTAGGATAGTTGATACCGTTTGGAATTATCATTCATCATTCCAAAATAAGTACTACCAATCATACTAGAGTGATAAAGTATGTCCCCATTTAGGTGAGAGACATGAATTTTCTGTTGGTTTTATTTGTCTGAGATATAGAGGATGAATGGTTTAGTACCCATGAACATCTCTTTATATGGGTCAATTTTTTGAAAAATTCAAATGAAGTAATCATTGTCCACAAAGAAACACATTAAAAAGAGTTTTCAAGGGATGTTGTTCATATAATTATTTTTAAATCCATGAAACAACCAGTTCATGATCATTCACCCATATGTAAACATGATTGATTTGGTTTCTAATGATATGTTCTAATATATTTTGTGTGATGAAAAACAAAATATTGTTTTAATTGATGGATATTTTTTATGTATATATAAGATCAAAATGATTTCAAAAAATGAATATTTTGATGAGTCTTGGAATGTTAACTCTATAATAAAAAATTATTTTGATCTCAAAATTGATGAAGATGACTTTTTGGAAACCCTTTCACCAACCAGTGGAATCCGTAGAGAAGTTTACAATTTTTATTAGGAACAAAATCATTATAAAATGGAAATTGAACTAAATAATGAATTTCTATGAAAATATATATCATAACTCCTCCTCCAAAAGCCCAAAAGTCTTCATTTTTATTGATTTTGATAATCCAGATTTCAAGGGGTGAAGTGGAACCCTTACAAGGCCCATAAGAGTAAGTATTTCATGACCCTTAGGCCTTAGAGGAATTCATTTCCCTTAGGCTTCAAACATTACATATAACCCAAACTAACTACTTGGAACTTATCCTCCCCAAAATCTTCATCGTTAAATCAGCTCTCCACCTTTGCATGGCTATTCGGCTAGGCATTCCAGTGCATGTATAGGATTTTCCTGATGGGAGGTTCAATACCCTCTCATTCTTGCAATTTTTTAAGCTTCTACTGTCCTGAAATCTCCTTGCTCATCCTCCTTGTAGAGCTTGTTCCTTGTAGGTTGTTTGGATTGTATCTGCACTAATGTTTCCCGAAGGCCTTGTGGTTCCCCAAAGTCTTTACTGACTCGAAGACCTTACAGAACTCAGGGACCAAATCGGTGGCTGAAGGCCCAAACAGGGGAATATTCCCAGCTACTACAGTTCCAAACAGTTCCCACTACCGTACCTGCTACTGTAACTGTTACAGTAGCTGCTACAATACCCTGAAAATTCTTCCTCTTCTTAGATTTGATCTCTGATCGTTTGTATGCACATAGGGAGTCCTTAACAACTATACTAAGGCTCATGTGCTATCTAGAGCATCACTAAAAAATCATACTTTTGAGCTGTTTCTTTTGATCAATGTGAATAAACCAATGGATTTAGAGTTTAAATGACTTCTTTAGAACCTCCAATATGTTTTCTTATGTGAGAATAGACAATTCCCAATAATCATTTCAATGAAAATGTTAGGGGTCTAGGGTAATCAATTTATAAGATTCCACGAACCCCATAGAAAATATATAAAATTACTATATCTAATTTTATAAGAAGTAGAACCTCAGTGTGAATACATGGAGTTTTTTGTTGTAAAATTCTATACCAGTGTCACAATTTGAATGGAGGTTGAAACCAACCCTTTTAATGGTTTTCAAGAAGTAATTTACCTACCTATAATAATCTAGAAATATTATCCCCACATATCTTATATTCTATTATTGATTTATATCAATGTTGTTACAAAAAAATATCTTTACAGTCTTAAGGAATGGATTTTTTGATATTTTCTTGGTTATGCTTCCAAATAAATTGATAATATGTATTTATTATTGGAAACTTAATTTTGTTACATGTAATGAAAAATTACCCATTTTATTCCATGATAATGTACTTGAAAGATGTGTTGGGATAACCCACATTTGATTTCAAGAGTGATTCTTAGCTTATTTCTAAATTTACATTGCACTGCAGCACCAAGATAAAACCACATTCATCTGCCACATTATGGACCTTTTCTTATAAGAGGATACCCATTGGTTTTTCTAATGATATTAAATCTTCTTTGATGAGTTGGATGATCATTTTGATTTAATTTTCGAGAATATACATCATTTTTTTATAGATGGATTCACTCTTTATGCTTTATGATTTTGAATTTATTTTAAATGTGTGGCTAATGTTCTTGAAAAATTAATTGATAAGAATCATGTAATAAGATATGAAAAAATCCATTTAATTGAGGGTAAGTGGATAGTTCTTTGTCATGTAGTTTCTCTTTTTGAAATTCATGTTGATCCATCAAATGATGTGGTTGTTTCTTCATTAAGAAACACATAAATAGTGAGAGATGTGATATCCTTCCATTATCATGATGATTTTTATAGAATATTCAACAAGGATTTTAGTAAGGTTACACTTCCACTATCTAAATTTCTAGAAAAACAGACCCCATTTTAAATTGATGAGAATTTTAAATGGGACTTTTGTGAGATAAAAAAAATTATAACCCCTCCAATTGTACAACTTCTAAAATGATACATTCCCTTTAAAATAATGACTGATTCATCTGAATAATATCTTGTGGATATTTTGAGTTAAACAATGGATAAGAAATCCCATGTTATTTCTAATTCCTCTAGTACCATAGTTCATTCCCAATAAAACTACACAAAAACTCATAAAATTATATATTTTTTATTATATTTTCTCAAATTTTGATGTTATTTGTTGGGATCCAAGGATATATTTTCCACAATTTATTCTAGAATCATAATTTCTATGGTGAAACAAGATACAAAATGATGACTTTTGAGATGGATCTTGAGGTTACCGTAGTTTTCTAATGAATTAAATTATAATAATTGAATTAATAACCATATTGCTGATAATTTGATTAAGATACGATCTATTTTGAATGTATAACATCTGATATGTCATCAACATAAAGAATACATTTTGGAGAATAATTTTAATATTTTCAATGTCAAAGAACATAGTTTGATGATATTGTGAATTATTGGGCTATTGATTATGCCCCCCATTGGTTTTACAAGAAAAAATTTCTAATCTTGTGAGTGATTCAAAGAATTGCATTTTGGTTGATTATTAGCATTGGAATGTTTTTAGTGATCAAATGATTAGGAGAATCATAATAAATTAGGAATTTAAATCCTACCAACAGTTTTCAGAATTTTAGATGTCGAAGAAACGTTTGGAAATGAAGAACATCATAAAAACTGATCAATTCCGGTTTATATCGGTCTACCATTTTTAGATCTATTTTATAATTTTTTAGAACATCCGAAAATTATTAATTTCACGGAATATTTGACAAAAGGAATGAGATTCCACTAAAAATACATTTGTTTTTTCATTCCTTTGATGTATGGGGTACTTATTTTGTGTGGAATTTTTACAAATTTTGTTGAATATGTTAAAATATTTTATGATTTTGATTATGTGCCGATGTGGGTAGAATCTATTCACATGAGACACGATGATAAAAATACTATGTTCATGTTTAGGAATGGAAATTGTTTTTCAATATATTGATTTCTAGCTGTTCCAATTACTGATCATTGTATCCTATTTTTTAATTGTACATTTGAATCAATTTTCATGATATATGGAGTTCATCAAAGGATATATACACCCAATCAACTGCAAACAAATTGAATGGATGAGTTATCTAATATGGAAATAAAAAATAATAGAATAAACTATGAACCAAAATAAAAAGGATTGGAGTTTGACACTTGATTGTGCACCTTGGACCTATTTTTCTAAATTAAAAAACCAAATTGCGATGTGAACATTTAAACTTGTCCATTTAAATGGTTGTTACCTACCAACTATGTTAGAGGCCTAATTTTTAAGGATTTCAAATCAGGTTACATGAATATTTTTTAAACATTATAAGAATGAAAATTTTGTTTGTAGGAGCTGGAGGAGATAATAAATATTTCATATAAAATATCAAGGTGGTATAGTTTTAGAACTAAAGAGTATCATTATGAGATAATTATATACAAAACATCAAAGATAGATACAATTTGTTGTTATTTTATTCCATCTTGAAGTTGTTCTACGGTAAATTTCATTCCAAAAGGTATGTAACTTTCATTATTAATCATGTTTTTTCTTTTGGTGCAACAAAAATAACCGAACTAGACAAAGGGACACCATTCATGGTTAATTGAAATAGGTTGAAGTTTACTACTCAAAATGTTCAAGATTATATTGGGGACTATATCCATCTTTATAAAGCTATATTCAATTGAATCATGGTTGGGTGTTTTCTTATCAATTATTTTTTGATTTGTATTTAATTTACTGAATTTAATTATCAAATAAATATGTTTCAAAATAATGATATTTCAAAAACTAAGAATAGGGTAGACATACTAGGAATATTTGTAATATTCTGTTTTTCCATGGAAATTTTTTGTTTTCAATTTTGGGGTGTTTCTTTTAGTCATATTAAAATTCTATGTGTTTTATTTTCAAATTTTGTGCTAAAAACCCAATTATCTTAATTGATGATATTTTTCACTTTTGAAACCCATTTCATTATCTGACCCCATTGATCCCATGAAGATGAAAATAAATGAATTTTGAAATTTAAATTGTTTCATCTTCAAAAATTGAAAATTTTCTTTCAAATACTTATGATTTTTTAATCTAATACCAAATGTCACTATATTTTATTTTGAAATCCCATTCATGTGAGGATTCAGAACCCATTTCTACATCTTATTTAAATTCAACTAATTTATTGAAAGAACTAATCCGAGTTCATTTCAATATGAACGTGACTTATTTCATTCAAACCTATAGGTATTGGGCACATTTGATAGAAACTATTGAGTCAATTCATTGGAATTTTAAATGACCACATTTCATGATTACCCTTTTTATTATGGCCCACCTTTTAAATTTGATCTTTGTGAATCCCTTATCATCGATGTACAATACGGTAGGTTAGAAAAACTATAAATAATGTTTCCTCCAACATAATATAGGGGTAAAAATACATTATATATTTTAACTTAAGTGTGGGGGATTATGACTTGTGGTGTGCTATCCCATTTGGTGTTACTCTGTGAAGAGATTCAAACCTTTCAAAACAATTTTTTATTTTGAGAAATGTTTTACTGAGAGTTGTTCCAATATTCATCTCTTAATAGATATAGTTATTTGTCTTTATAGATGTCATAATTGACTAATATTTTTCCAAATATGATGTTTTCCAATAAAAAGTGATGTAAAATGTCAATTTTCTCCTACAATATTAACGGAATGGGAAGGAAAATATATTCTCATTGCTTGTTAGAGTTGATTTTCATCTCAGTGGGGCGAGGAGGAGTCCATACTTGAGTATAATTATATTCATTCACATTTTCATCAAAAATACCCAAACTCACTTATTTCGCATAATAATATTTCACATTTGCAACCAAGCTACCATAACCCACAAATAAATCTAGAAATTTCCTGATGATAACGACATTTTTTAGAATGCTTTGGGTTGAGACGTATAAATTTATCATGAATTTGGTGATTCTTTTATGATTTTGGTGTAAAAAATTATTATTGAAAATCCACATTGGTGTGTTGAGTGAAAATTAACGTGAGTTATGTTTTCTGTGTGTGTGGGAGGAAAATATTATTTGAAATGTAGCGAATGAGCTGAATTGAGAATATTAAATATTATTTTGATGAGGAATGATATATTATTCATCTTGTTGATTAATTGTTTTACCTCAATGGTTTGTGTTTTGAATTTGATTTTAATTTATTTTGATTCTCACTTTTCAAGGATTCCATGAGATAAGTGTGGGGGAATTACAGAGTTAATTTTTATACTATTTTTTTAATGTTTATTTCAATGATTTAATCCTGACCAACATATCATTTTTAGGTGAATAACATTGTATTTATACGTTATGTATTTTTTGAACTTGAAATTGAAAATTTTACAATTCTTCAATGTAAAATATTATAAATCACTTCAGAAATTTTGGAATATAATTTTCCATATTGGACTAAATAGATTAAATATTTTATAGCATTACCCTATTAATCGGATAAAACATAGTAACTGGTACAATTATTTATTTGAACAAATAATGGATGGAAAAATTATCCTTTTTGTAATTTTTATCTATCCCAAATAATATACAACCCTAAATGTAATTGAGGAATGAATCTGGTTATAGGATTGTGTGAATTCACGATAAAGATAAATGTAAAATCGGATTAATAATGTATTATTTTAATGGGTAATTAATGATGAATTTGAATGGTCACTTTAGGCAGAAACAACTTCATTTTTTAATAAAATCATATATTACACACCACATGTCAATAGATTCAGAAAATTGTATGGTAGACTTAGTAATATGGACTGAAAAAAATTTTATTATAGTAAAGAGTTTAATTTAGAATATAAGGTAGATAAAACTAAGATAACATCAGAGAGACATAATTTGGATGGAATATTTCCAACCATCATTCTCTATATACTACCATATCCTAGTCACCCCAAAGGGGTCTCTTTCTAGAGAGGGAATGGGAAATGTTTAGGTAGAAATACTTATGATAATGTTCCGCATTCACTCTTGAATGGAGATTTTGTGGGATGATTGAGTGATTGGAGGCTAAGAACCAAGTGGTTGTCGATGGTGATAACCGACAAACACTTTGTTCAATGTATTTTTATTCATGTGTAATATATATCGAATCTATCATGAACTAATATTTCATGAATGAAAATTTTTGTCTTCTATTGAGAATATATTTCCAACTTTATTTCAATGGTTTCTTAATCTATGAAGTGTAATACTTTATTTAACTATTTAAATTTATTTTGTGATGTCTTAGAGTTCAGCATAGTGATTTTAATTATGATTGTTTTCATGGAGGCCAAAAATTATTTTAATAACATATAATCTAGGGGAAAATTATATTGAGGTATTGATATGATATAATTGAAAATATGTTTTTTTGGTGGTATTTGTGTATTAATTGGTAGTTTCAATTTAGAAATTGTTTTAAATTGGAAGAGGGGAGTTTCTGTGAGGTCTAAGATTGTTCACAACTATTGTTTTGATTTTTATTTCAAAATAAATTTATTTCTATTAAATTATGAATATTTTTATTGAATTTTCTTAAAATTTATTTTATAATTATACTATTTATTATATTTTTTAATCAAATCCCCAAATTTTTCCTTATTTTAAATAATAAAAAACCAAAATCAGAGTAATTCAACTCAAATTGAAACCTCCTTGTGAGACAATCCATGGACTTAATATTGCATTTTTCTAGGGGATAAAGATCATGATGGAGGTTTTTAGGAATAACCTCACATCAGTGGTGATAATTATTTTTAAATTCTAGGGGTCTAACTTAGTAAAATATTTCCCATAACATTGTGGACGTGTATCATGTTTATAAAAAGTTGATTTTAAATCCTTAAAATTTAACATCGGTTATTAGAGGATACATAGAGGATTTATTTAAATAATAAAATAACCTAAATATTATTCTAAATCATAAATTATGTTTTTTGGGATACCCTTTATATCCTTTATTACATCACTTTGAGGACATTATAATGTCATAATGAAAACAATATTTCATACAGTATCAAAATTTTACCCAAAAAATTAGCTACCGTAAGATAATTTTAAAAATTATTTATTATATAATTTATACACACCAATTATAAATATAATATTTATCTTATTGAAATAATTTTCTAAATATGAAAATTTTTTATTTTAAAAGAAGAATTTGGATTTATTATGAAATGATGTTTATATGATAATAACAGTTTCCAAAACATTATAACAGTTAATTTTTTGACTTCATAAACATTATATTTAAATTAATAATTGTTATTAATTATATAAAGGTATTATTTTATAAATATATAATTTATTTTAAAAATTCATGAAGAAACCAAAATTGAATATGTTTATTGATATTTCATATTATAGGACAATATGTTTTTTGTTTTATCATATTAAAAATCATATTCATTTTAAAATTACAAAAATAATTTGTAAATATAATAATTATTTTATTGAAAATGAAATATAAATATTTATATTGAAAGGGTATTGATGCATAACACATTCATACACCGTAAAATTCTCAATGGGTATGGTTTGCGATGTTTAGATAATCATGGTGTGGTTCAAAATACCTGGTTTGGGCCATGATATAAATGATTTTGAAAATGTCTAGAAAATGGGGATTCTTATTCTTTTTTTTATATTTGTTATTTGGCTTGGTCGAGGTAAAGTAATAGTGATACTATCTCCCTATAGTGTTTTGATATAATTTATTAAAAATATATGGTCTTTCTATTTGGGGCCCATGTTTCCTTTTTCTTGGTCACATTGAATTATCATAATCCTATATTTATACTAATCATATGATAACTATTAAAAATCTATATAATAAATTTCTATAATTCCAAATGATATTTTATATCATATGGGTATAATAAAGAGTCATGTTTTTTTCAATAACCATATTATATAATATAGTATTTAATTCAATCACAAAGGGAATATTATTTATAAATGTAAGTTTTGTTATTATATCCTCTAGAGGAGACTATTAGTGTTTGATAATAAATATTAGTGGTCAATAAATTAATATAATAAAATGTAAAAAATGATTTTATATGGATTGACTCAAGAATCATGCTAGAATTTCTATGTTGAGGATAAAAAAGACCAAACATTAGTGGATTTTCAAAATATGGACCATGAAATCATAAATGATTATGGTAAATAATAACTATCAAATATATGTGTGCAACCATCATTCCATATGAATATTGAAGAGGATATGATGGATTATGAATATATATAAATGATGATGAGAAATATTCTCGATTTCAACCGTGAATGTGATTTCACAATTAAGTTGTTGAACTTTCTATATGTTCTGTCCATACCAAATTTGAAGAATGATATTTTGGATGTATCTCATATTTAATTATTATCTATTCATATTGTATGTTTGGATATGTATTGAGATATTTAAGGGTGTTTATAGGGTATAACATGAATAGAGTAATTGAATGGTACATATCTTAGTGTTTAATATATTAGAGAGTTAACACAATGATAAAAAAAAATCTTAGGGGATTTTATAAACATTACCCACAACATAATGAAATTGTGTATACATCAATATGAATTTTAACATCTTACTCCCCAAATTGTATAAAGGACATAATTTTATTTTGGTTTTAGTTGATTACCATATGAATTCAGAAAAATTCATTAATATTAGTGGAAATATACTTATTGATAAGTGTTATAGAATATAAATTAAATAAGTGGAAAGACATCATGGAGTAAAAATTTATATTAGATATGATTATTATTTTAATCTTACCTTGAGGATCAGGAGATGACTTTGTCTGGATAGAGATTCATAATTTTTTTAGTACTTCTTAATCAAATATGGAAGATGGCGAATCAAATTGAACCAGTCAAACAAGTGATGATATGCTATGATGCTATTTTATATATTTTAATGGTGGTTGGGATCCTCACCTTCATCTTGTAAAATTTATCATAAAAAATATATTTTAGTCAAGCATTTTGAGGGCTCTTTATAATCCCTCCACTAAAATAATTGTAGAAAATTTTTAAGATGGAGTTGGATGTGGAATTTTATTGGAACCTAATATTTCTACATATATAGTAGAGTAAGTTAGATCCATTAATCATCAAGTAATGTCTAATAAATGTCAGTAGAGAAGTTATATTGACAGTCACAGATGAAATATATAATTTGAATATGGTGAGAAGTTAGTCATATGAATACATGTATGGAATTGGGTTATGATATTTAAAAATAATTCAAATATAATTCCTTAGTATATTGAAATATTTTATTTTCTTAATCGAGTAAGGATATTATATTATCACTTGGAACTTACAAATACACTAACTCAGGTTAAATATGGGTTCTGTGTATCACCCTTGAGTATGTAGCTTTCTGATCCATGTACTAAACCAAATGGTTATACTATTAAATTTTGACATAGAGTATGACATAAGAATATTAAAAAACATGATTTATAGAGAAAAGGTGATATAAATCAAGAATAATAACTTGTTTAATGTTCTTTATTTGAATAAAATTTTTGAATAAGCTACATTGGAACATGATAATGTGATAAAAAATAGAGATATCATCATTTTTTTCACACCATAACGATAGAATATTGAATGTAAAATTAATATTAAGGGTGGTAAGATTTAGAACCATGAGAGTATATGATATATTCTTCCTCAAATAAATTTAATTTCCTTGATATCTTCATATATACACAACATTTAATGTCAATGAATCTTTATATATTATGCTATTATAACCTAGAAATTAATAAGGATAAATGAATATAAATAAAACAATTTCGGTAATTTTTTTTATGTTTATTAGATTTGTAAAATATATTGATAAATTATTACCGAATAATTACAATATAGTGAATTTTTTAGTGTTTTCCAAAAATAATGATTATTAGATGAATAGTGATATTTTTATTTGTATTGAAAACTATCTTTTTGTTCAATTTCTTTACAATATTCAAAAATTTTATTTTTTTAAAGTAATATTAGTTAATTTAGATAATGAAAAATTCAATTTTGGTCACACTATACCTCATTTTATCCTATTTCAATTGGAATGACTTTTTCTTGAGTATGATATTATAATATTTTAATCTTTTAGGAAACTGAAATTGTATCCTCCCCCCACTTATAAATAGAAATCCATCATTTGTATTTTTATACAAAAAAATTGAGTTACATATCCTGACCAAACCCTTCTGAATTAACTTTTAATCCATTTTATAGATGAATGAGAGGTTCAAGTATTCTTACAGTACCATTACAGGGGTCCGTATGAATGAATCTAAATGAGGCCTACTGAAGAAGAGATAATAGTATTAACATACATATTACAATTTAGTTCTTCTTATAACTCCTCCAAATATTATTTATTCATACTAAAACTCTATATTTAGTATACTCAATATATTTAAATTTCATTATTTTTCTGAAACAACCATTATTCACCATCTTTTCGGACAAATGGGAAGTGAATGAATTGCTCATGCATACGTGTGGACTACCACCTCCATTTTGCTATACAACTAATTTTCTATCACAATATTTAAATTATAGTTATAATGATGGGATAAAGTTTTTATATTATATTTATGAAACAATTATGATTCTATAATTATAATATCAAATCTACAGTCTTACCTTCCACTTCATTTCAAAAATATAATGTCGCTCATTCGTATATGTGGACTACAACCTCAAGGAAGAAATGAGATTCATTTTTCATTTCAAATTTACATGGATGGTAATAATGACAGATTCAATGAAAATATAATATATATATATATATATATATATTGTAATAAATAATAAATAATGGAAAATTATTTTTACCCATTGTTTCGTTCCACCTGCTGAAAAGTTAAATCATCAGTCATGTATACATGTCACCTACTATATACATGAATCGAGTAATAAATTATTACATATATATTTTAGTTATGCCTATAAATATATATATTGAATGTATATGATATCCAGTTCATGTTTAAAATTTTTATGGTTTCTAAAAAATTATCACTGAAAAAGGACAGGAAATTCTGAATAGAAATATTCATGAAAAATTAAAGAGTTCTCACATAGAAATGATGAATTTAATAAAGTATTTTTAATAAATGTGTGTTTATATATTATAAGTGGATAATATAATATATTATAAGTTTGTAAATTATTATATTATATAATTATATTACATTTAAATATATAATATAGGAGGATAGAGTGCAATTTTTGGAATTCCAAATTAATGTAAGGGATTTATATTACAGTCCCATTATTTATTTGATTATTTAGAATTATGTTTTTATTATGAAATATTTTTTCAAATATATCAATAATTCAATGGATTTAATTTTACTATGGTTATTTATATAGATTACCAGTTTTCATTTACTTTTTCACAAATAAATTACCGTAGAGACTGAAAAATTATTTTTAAAGATTACTAACATTATTTCTCTCTTAATTCAATTTTTTCATTCCATATATTGGATTTATAAATATGGGTCCAGGAATATTTTAAATTATATTCTATTATTTTTTAAAATCAACTTTTTCCAATGAACAAATTATCACAAAAGAGTGTCAAATTAATCATCATTTAAATTTCATAAAGAGAAACTTTTTAATTTTAACCGAAAATGTGAATGGAACATTTGTTTTATCATAAATGGTATGGATGAAATTTATCATCTTGATAACCATTAAATAATTATAATATTCTATTTCATGTTTCCAATTTTATTTCAAAAGAAATTATTTTCTTCAAAATTTGTGAATGTTTCCAATTTCAAATAATTTAATTCAATGTGAATGGGTAATCCCCTCTAAATACATTATACATGATATTTTGATAGATTTTTTCATCGAAGATAACATATTTTGATGTTAAATATGATTTATTGGGGATATGATCCAAATATATAATCTATTTCCCTTATATGTGTGGTTTATGATTATAATGACATGATATTTTGACAAACATGTATTTTCCATGTGTTGTGCTGTGATAGAATGATTGAGTGTTTATGAAACCCATTTCCAATACAAGAGTAATGATATGACAGAATTTTTAGGATCATGGGTCAAAAATATATATTATATTCAATATCTAATTAGTGGTTCTACAATTATATATTCATCCAATGAAATGTGTGTAGATGGGAAACTCATGAGATAATGAAGACTAGAATGGGGTGTGATCCTGGTTTAGTAAGGTACCCTATCCACTATGACAGAAATGAAAGTGAGCTTTACTATAAAAATTACCATAATAAAAAGACCAATAGACACAATTATATAGGTTCATGTATATAGAATAATTTATTTCCACAATTTAAAAAAACATTATGTGTCCATTTACGTGACATAAATTAATTTTTTTTATTCAAACTCATTTATTGGAAACGTGAGAAAACATTGGATCTACAAAAAAAAGATATCACAAAAACCAACAAAATATAGTTTAAGAGGGCCATATTTAACCTCCCTAAATAACATCAAAGAATTATTGCATACATATGTATCTGGTTTATTCATTAAGAGATATTCAAACTAAAATTCAATCTCTTTCCTATACTAGATGTACTTATCTATTATAAGATTCCCATTTTTGAATCCCAAAATGAAAATAAAGTACTTCTAATCAACCATGGTGCACATCTCCTCATTGGGGGACACCATTAAAGTAATTCCCATCATTATATCTTCGTCATTTTTGGTAGCATTGATCGACAACCCATGTTCAATAGTTTTTTCATCAAACCTCATATGCAGTTTGAAGGATTAATTAATCACATCACCCATTTTCCTCTATTATATAGAATCTGTGGAATGTTATTGAGTACCATTTTCCATATTCATATATTTCATATTCTTAGCTAATCGAGTATCTATCAGAAAAAGTAAGTTAGAGTAATTCATCGATTATTTTTTGTTACCCTTCTGAATATTTATACTACACGAGATTAATAACATATCAACAGTTACGTCATCATCTGAATCACCTTATGAATAATATGATAAACCACCACTAGAATCGTTCCATGGATCATTTAGCCCATCCATAGATAGGCTGGCTAGACCTTCCATAAGCACCTGGACAAGACTATCAATCGATATCTTTTGGAAAATATTACCCAAATCTATGGTTGAAACCACCCTACAAGAATTATCCCTGGTCACATACTCACCCTTTGAAATAATACATAATGAAGTGAATCGTGTATAAAGATCCACCTTGTGTACCCTTACAATGTATTCTTTGTTAATGTAAACACTCCCTCAACACAACACATTATCATATGAGGCACCCATATTGTGACCTCCCTCACTTTAGTATATCGAAATGAATTAAAAAACACTGCCACAATGGAGGGTCCCATGTAACAGAGGATCCACGATGCCACCATTTTTTTTCAGCCCCTAGACTTTTTTTGCTCTATGGAGGATTTTATGGACTGTTATGGGTCTAGGTCCATTCTCAACTAGTGGAAGACATCAACCACCAAGAGATTATCATCTCAAGGTTCACTATGTGTTTCCATTTCCTTAATCTCCCCAACCTCTAACCCCTTACCAAAGGGACCCTCTGCAGTACTGGGCACATAGAACTTACTTCCACCAATGCCCACACCTTTCTTCTTATCATGTTACTAAGACCAAAATATATAGGTCATTTAAAAATAGCCCAAATTATTAAAATCAAAACAAAATTCAACCCATAATTCATATACCACTTGTAGCCTAAAATGTTATTCATCTCCAACTATAATCATGATGAAATTAGAAGGCATTTTTGTATCATCTACACCCACAAACACTCAGGGGTTAACAGGATGACAAGAAACTTTAGTTTGGTTATCATACTAGATGTACACACCTACTAGGTTACCATGCATCCTAATAATCCATGGATTTTGAAATGCGAGTGGTCATTAGAGAAACTCACCAAGATCCCCACAAAAGGGGAATAATGATTCATATGAAATTCATAGTTCTACCATGGGAGATTGAAGTGGGATCTGTTTTAGCTGTGGGGCACTACATGACATAAATTTATTATGTCTTCCATTGATGTGAATCAAATCATAATATTCATATTATCTAGGAAACCAAAATTATCCCTATCATGTAAATCCTAGCATGTGAAAATTATCCTATCAAAGGATTCGACTAAAGGACTCATATATGAGAAATGAACCATCAAGGTCCAATTGTTGAGATTTTATGCTTCGTTAAACTCCACAACTGGTTATGAATGGTTTGGTAATTTTTCATATATCCTATGAACCTATGGTAATAGATAAAATGTACGGAATGAAGAAATAAGCTTGTGTTTAGAGAAGGGGAACAACAGATACATCCCCTAAGAAGGACGATGAAGCCCCCCCCCCCCACACTAGAGGGGGAGGGACCAACATTGTTTCCATCCCATCACGGTGAAGTAGAAGATACCATTTTTTCTCCACTGAAGAGAACCCCCTTTTTGTATGTTTAATTTAATATAGATTTTTTAAAAAACTTTGTCAATAATTTTTTTGACCCTCCATTTATTCTCACGTGACTCACCTCCCTACGACCATCCTTCCATTACCATTGTATGTATCGTATCTATGACCCCCTACCACAATCCATCCACCTCAAAATAGTTAATCTTCCTCCTCAAATGTTCACACCTAACCTCCCCATTATATTCTTCCCCCTGATGCATCCACCCCACCTCTATACTGAAACTACTATGTGGTTTCTTTCCTAACTCCAACATTGACGCACCTCTGACACGTCGAACCCACCCCTAGTTGTCATCGTCCTCCTCATGGACCAAAACTGGTCATACCATATATATATATATATACCATCCAAAGGAATTTATGGGTTTTAATTTTCATGCTGGAAAAATAAATCTTACTCTCATTCACTAGGAAAAGAAACCCTTAACTCCAACCTAGTTTTGGATCCAGGCATTCCCATAGTGGGTAATTTTCATTGATTTTCTATGGTATGAATTAATAAAAAAATGAACCATTTTTTTCTTCACATTGTAATCTGAATATGTGAAATTGTTTTCCTCTAAATTAATAATCCTATGTTTCACATTCTACACAAATATATCCTATTCCATGCAGGAGTTAAAGTGATAGATTTAATTTAGTACCTCAGAATAATTCTTTAATAAAATAAATCTAAATTACATATTTTAATTTTTTAATGACTCTACACATCCATGGATTCAGTATAATATCAATGTATTTATATATTAATTGAAAAATTGATACTTTCAAGTTATAGACATCATTGAATTGAACTGTCATAAAAATTCATATTGTTGTAAATAATTTGTTTCATTTAAAATATGGTTATTCTTCCTATGTATGTATGCATTAAGTTTTAATACACAATAGTAAATAATGTGTTATAATTCCTAAATTTTTTTTCATTTAAATGTGTTCCAATAGAATAATTTATAATGTTTTGTTTTTATGAGGTGTAATTGTTTTAGCTTGTGTTTATGAGGAATTATTCATTACAATTATGGTTATTACATTACAAAATTAAAACTGTAATTAATCCTAGAACATCATAGAATAGTTTTCCCTCATCTTGAATAAATATTGTAATTTTACATCTTATCTTTGGTATCAACACCTCAAGGTTTGATAAAAATATAACATATAATTTAATTCATGCTGAGTCAATGTGTAATAAGTCTTTTTGTTGTAATTATTTAAATAATATATTTATAATGTATCCATGAAACATAGTAGTAATAATCATAATAACTACAATAAAATTATCTTTATAATAGTATCACATAAATAAAAAGTATTTTTTTCGGTAAAAAAAATTAAAAATTTACTTACAGAGAATATATTATAGTTTTCCGAGATGTTACATTTAATATGAATATGGAAAATAATGCATTTTAGTTAAAAATAGTATCTTTCATGTAAATATTTATTATTCGTTAAATTTACTTTGAATATCAAACAAAATCAATTGAACTAATATTTATTAATAAAATATAGTTCATTACAATCATTTTAATTTTAAAATTAGATATAACGGTTTATTGAACTTTTGAACGTTCTTTTTACCCACCTTCTCGCTACGCTTGCAGGATTCTAATTAAACCTAATATTTCATATTTTTAAAATTTCATTTTTAATATTGGAAATATGATATATTGATCAGTATGATATTTAGAGTATGATATGATGAATAATTTTTTTGTGAATAGTAACTTGACACTTTAGAATTGTAATGTTACCCTTATGAATTTTTTATGAACAAATGAATTTTAACGTCATACATGAATGTATAAATCAAAATTTGGGTGACTATAAATGAATATGTGATATAATTATATCATAGTATATGTATATGAAAATTTTAAAAAGTAATATTTAAGTGTTCGTATTTTTTTTGTAAGTAATAAATATTTAATAAAAAAATTATGATAAATGAAATGATTTAAAAGAGAATTAGTTTTCATAAAATTTATTCATAAATTATTTTTTCGGCTTATGATTTTAGGAAAATTTTATGGGACCTTTATTATTTTTTGAAAATGTTATAAAATCCGTTGTAGATTTAAAATCGGAAGTTTTTAGTAAACTATTGTTCTTATTAATAATTAAATTTATCATATTTAAAAAATCAATTTCAAAAATGAAGTACGTTTTTGAATTATAAATTTCAAAAAATAGTTAGGCTTAATTTTTTGGATTTTTTTTGAAATTATTGAATTTTTGATGAATTGTAAATTATGATAATTTATAAGAAATGATATATACATGATTTATTGATTCATATATGATGATTATGTGAGGTTGAAAAACATGGATTGAACTCACATTATCTTATTACAGTATTTAGTCATAATAATCAGTAGTATGACTTTCATTTAGAAAAATAATAATATAACGAATAAAATAATAATGAATCAACACTCTCCTCCTCTATAAATACCACCATCATCACAACCTCTTCTAACACATTCCAATAAAAGAGACATATAAAATTTATGCCCAATAATGTTTAAAAACACCTCCACCACGTCCATGATCTCTTGATCCTTTCAAAATACCAAAATCAATCCACTTAAAGAGGTTCTCAATGAGGAGAATTCATGAGTTGAAATCCTCTATCTTTTCATTTTAATTTATTTTCATGTTATTTTATTTTATTATTATCTCCTAAAATCGACTCATATAAATAGAATGAACTATCCAATAACATAATTTTACGAGAATTTTAATTTTCTAAAATAATAATCCATCATCATCCACACTATACTCTCCCTTTTATTATAAAAAATGAAAACACCTTTTGTGAGGTGTTGTCTCCTCGCATTCAGGGACGAATAATTTTCTTTTTCCTTCATTGTATTCAATATTATTCATGAAAATTTTTTAATGGTTGAAACATATTTTAAAATTTAAAGTATCATTCCTTTTATGTTCAGGACTAACATATTTACATAATACTAAATGAAAAAACAAAATGAGTCTGTTATGATGAATAACCATAATAATAATCAAAATGATTACGATTAAATGTATTATCTAATGATTAATCCTAATACAAATAATCAAATGATATAATTAACAATTTAATATTATAGATGTTCATAAATAACATATAATACAAATTCTCTATTATTATACACATTATACATCAACTCCAATACCAAAAAATTAGAAAACTCACCATGAATGTGAAGGAAAAGAAAACCCCTGAGTGATAATAGTGTTTCTTATCACTCATAAAAAATAACAGAAATTTATATAATAAAATTATAAAAATATAAATTCCAAGTATATATGGTTATTTATCAATTAATTAATGTTTTTAATGTGATTATTCCAGACATTAAGGTCATGTGCAGAACACATTCAGATATAAAGTAAGGGTTTTCTTCCCGAACATCTGTTTTCATTAGGGTTATGTTTTCTCCTATTTTATTAGAATTTAATTATTAATATTTTTATATAATTTTTTAAAATTACTTTTTTATTTTCCAAAATCATGTATCTATATTTGTAAATCATTTTTAATAGGAATTAAAAATGTTACAAGGTTTCATTCTCAACACTTAATGATATGAAATCCAGGTTAAAGGAAAATTTTGGAATTCATACCAATATTCTGGTGAAATATATAATTTTTTTTTAATCCATCATTATTGTTCTAAAATCAAAATAATTTTAATAAAAATATATCTTCGTTCACATTGGGTCATATGAATACAAACATTCCTTTCTATATTAATTTTTTTTAATATTTCCCTTTAACCACACTAAAATACATCATTTATATTGTTTCATATAAAATATTATTATATTATTATACTTTTATTAGAAATAATTTATTCCTCAAGAATAATATCAATTCCCTTCCATTTTTTATGGAATATATGTGTTTATAATCAAATGTTACGATGAATAAAAATGATTTTCGAAAAGAACTACAATTTCCTAAGAAAAAGGTTTTTTCTCCCCTCACATTTACCTATGCTAGATATTTTACTTATTCTCCACATTTTTCTTTTGAGCATGGTGTCTTTACTTCCTTTTGATATATCATATCATCATTCTCCTTTTTCTCTTTTCATTCTATGTTTCTTTTAATTATTCCTTCATAAGGATAATTATTTAAATGTTTCAAAGAGATATACAAGATATTTCTAAATTGAAAGATTGCTTTCCTTGATAGTTATTGAATGGTATGTCCATATATGGAATATTGTTTTTTGAATAAGGTACATAATTTATGGATAAATATTATGATACCGTCTACCATATTTTTTTGAATGTATTTTGATAAATTTGGTAGTGTATGTTTTTTTATATCATTCATTATTTATATTTTAAGTACTAAAATTTTGTTTGATGTTTTTTAGTAAAATAATTTACGTTGTTTATGTTTCACCCTCTTCATATGAGGAGTTTATTAGAATTAATCTGTGACTAGAGAAGATAGTTATAACCCATCGATTCATCTGATTTTCTCATGAGATAAACTAGACTGTGTTTTTTCACATTATGTAATTGCCTTGTCCATAACTGTGATGCTATATTAATGATGTTTGACGTGATGAATTCATACTTTATAAAACTAGTAATTAATTTTCAATTTGATTATATGACCACTATAATATTCATGGTTATGTTTTATTATTGAATTATTTAATAAAAATGTTATTCCTACCATTGAATATGCAATATTATGGGTTAATGGAATGTTTAATTTTATTTATTCACAATACCTTATTATTTATACTTCATCTATATTACTATCCCTTACTGAGCATCTAAACTCACAACTTTTTATGTTATATTTTTTCCATATGATGTAAAGATGAATATTATGAATTAATTTCTAGGTTAATATAGGTGTTATGAATTTCACCAGTGGAATTTATATATTATTTTTATTTTTGATGATGTATATAAAAATGTAATGTTTTTATCCTGATTTTAAAAACTAATAACTATTCAGTTCCTTAGGATAAAACTTCTTGTGTTTATTATACAAATGTAATGAATTAAAGAACATGCTCTGAGAAACTAGGGTAATATGCATTATATTTGTTTTAATAGGATGATTAGTACAAAACATGGAAACTAGATTAAGAAAACATAGACAAGGAAAAATAACCTTATAATATAATTTGATGATCATCCTTAAAAATTTAAAAGGTATATATTTTGTGAATTTTCATAGAAATATACCCCTACCTGTATACTAGATGTGGATGCGGCATTAGTATAGATATAACTAGGGTTAATAACTCCATCATGATATAGGTTTCCTAACTCGTGGAAACTTGGTAGACGACATGAATCCTTACTACGCACCTGATTTGACACTCTTAGGGGATATTCGTAAGATAATTCACAATTTCATTACATACCATTATTACAGATTTCAATATGTAATTAAAATTAATAAAATAGGTAATGAATAGGTATTTTATGTAGAAAATATTGTGTCATGATATTCTATTATTTATTATAAATTTTTCTCAGTATTACTATTGTTACTAACACAAAGATTTTTGGTTTTATTCAATGGATGGAACTCGAATGTGTATTTTTTACAACGATCATAATGAAAATTGTGGTTGTCATAAGAAAAAATATGGGATGCTGATAGGAGTGAAGTTTACCATGTTTATTCATAATCTATTTTCTTGAAATATAATTAAAAACATATACATTAACCAACTCCAAAAAAACATTGAAAGAGATAAATGGAGTTTGAAAACCGCTCCAGTGGTGGACACCATGAAGAAAAGAAGGATTTATTTTCCTCATGCGAGAAATGTGGAAGAAGACACATAGAAACATAACTTAAAGGAATGGATAAATTCTTTATGTGTGACAAAAAGATATAATGAAAATAATTTTCGAGGAAATATGAGGAGTACAATGAAAGGAATTAAAACTGATCCAAAAATCAATTTTTAGTTTTTTTCATAAATTTGGGGGACCTGGGCATGACCCGAATCATTTCCCTACACTATAGAGTAACAAACATGCCAAGTAATTACTTTTTTGGAAATAAATGTCTGATTTGTTTATTTGTTGAGAATTTATTGAAAATCAATGTTAAAGGAATTTTTAGTGATTGGCCTTCTTTCAATAATGTCTAGTATATTTATTTTGGAAGTTATTTTATATTATTAGAATGAAAACCCACATTCATAGTGAAGACAAATGTATTTGGTAGGTCCATGAGGTTTTAACCCACAACTGAAGGGAGACATGGGAGAAACACCTTTTACAAGCCTACGTTAAGTCATGTTTATCATGATGGTTTTAGCTAAAATATCTAGTGGATTAACGTAATTTTAATTTTACAGTATTTTGTATCAAGTAGATTAATTTGGATTTAAAAATGATTAAGTGATTAATTTATTAATGATATTTCGAAATAAATTTTTAATTTTAAAAATAATTGAAAATTTTAGTAAAATTAATATTTTGAAAAATAAATATAGAATTTTATTTTTCAATAAAATTTTATTTTTTGAGGACATATGGTGATCCATTTAATTTGTGAAATGGATGGAATATATTATATATTATGTGATAGGGTAAATTGATTTTTTTGTTTAAAAAATTAAGGATTATATATGTCATTAAGAAAACTATTTGAATAAATCATTCATATTTTGAGGTCATAGTCGAGAATATATTTTTGAAATGATTTTATTTTATAAATTGACCATTTTTGAAATTTTTGTTTTATATTAAAATTATAAATAATAATTTTTTTAATAATACAATTGTTTATTATTGTTAGTGAGTTATCTTATATTATCTTAACCATTTTGGTTTTTGTTATTATATAATGGCACAAGAAATAGATAATTAAACATTTATGGGATATGTGATCCATATTTAATGATTCATGTTCATCATGAATGAAAAATTCATCTTCAAAATTAATTTCAATGTAAAAGTAATGATGTGAAAATAGATTAATGAAAAATAAAAGGACGATATAACTCTTATGAAATGGAATGTAATCAGGTATGTTCAATTTATCAGGATCTTATCTCGGTAGAAAATAAATCCTTCAAATATAGGAAAATAATTGTTAAAAAAACATTATATTTAACCTTTCATTACTATGATATCCATTTTCTTTTAATTGGTCACATTATTTATGGTTTGTTAATGACTAACTTTTAATTACCTTGTCCACTATCATTCTCCATATGAACATGATTCTTATATTTCTATTTCCTATCACCAACTTCACTTCCCCTTAATATTCTCTTATTTGAATGCATAATATTGTGGCGACCGTTTCATTTTTTGTATGTCTCTTATTAAGAGGATATTTTATTAACCCTATATATGATGTGAGTATCCCACAAAGGTATTATAATAAAATCAACCTCTGTTTTTCTATGTGAAATATCTAACAGAAAGGATTCAATTTATTGAAGGAGAACAGAATGTAACACTATATGGATTTACAAAAATATTATATAGCATTTAATGCAGCCTAAGTCTTCGCAAAACAACACATTGATATTATAATCATTTAAACATTTTAGTTATTACCTAGTAGTTAAATATTTTAATATTAATATTCATAACTACTATTATATTTTTTTTATAATAGTTTCAGAAAAATATAACATATTTATAATGAAATATATATATTATGGAAATTTAAATTTAAATTTTTTAAAACTAAATTATGATGAATTTTTAGTATTTTTCTGAGGAATTTTATTTTTTAGGAGTAGTTAATATTCTATATTTTAATTTCAATATGTGTTTTTAATTTATATAATTAATATATTTTAAATTTATTTAGAAATTACAATTATATCATTTATATATATTAATCTAATGTAGATCATTGGAATCATATATATATTGAAATTCAATATTATTATTTATTGATCTTTTGAATGTTGTATTTACCCACCTTAAACCTACACATCCCAGATTGGCATTATAGATAATTTTTTCTCTTATATGAATTTAATGTTCAAAAAATTATAAACATAGTTTCAATCCATAATATATTTAGAGTCTTCTATTATCAACCTAATTTTTTATGTGAATAGAAAATTTACCCTTTTAAATAGTAATATTACCCTTATGAAAAGAAATATAACCATATGAATAGTAACATAGCCCATGAAATTATTATTTATTTAATATTATATATCAAGGTATGAAATATTTATATCATAGTATATGTAATTTAATATTTTAAAAATTAATATTTAATTGTGGGTATTTTTTTAATTCATTAACATTAAATTATATATTTATAATTAAAATAACTATTTAAAAGAAATTTATTTTTATAAAATGTATTCATAAATTAAAATTATTTTATATTAGGATTTTAGTATAATTTTATGATACCTTAAATAATTTCTGAATGTGATATAAAATCTATTATAAATTTAAAATATTTATTGTTTGAGTAAATGATGGTTTTAATTAAAATTTAAAATTTTCATATATAAAAAATTATTTTCATAAAATTGAGTTAATTTTGGACTTCAACACATTAAAAAAAATTAGGTTGATTTTTTGTTATTTTTCTAAAATAAATGAGTTTTGGGGAATAGAATAATATGATAATTTATAATAAATGATAAATACATGATTTTTTGAGTTATTTGTGATGTTTGGATGATGTCAGTACCCATTGTTCGAACTCAAATACACATGTTACTATATTTCGTAACAATGATTATCACTATTTCTTATCTTGATAAAAATATACAATTATGAATAAAATAAAGAGAAATCACCCTCTCCTCTATTATAAATACAACCCGTCGCACCACTTCTGCTCACATATTCCTAGATTTGACCCCTATAAAATTTCTACCTATTAAAATTTACTATATTATCCTCCATGTTCAGGAACTAATTCTAGACTAAAATGGCAAAAATCAGTCCTCCTAAGGATTTCCTCAAGGAAGAGAATTCGGGTGGTTAAATCCACTTCTATTTCCTTTTAATTTCTTTTCATGTTATTTTCTTTTCTATTATCACCTCACCTCCACTCATCCAAATTTCATGAAATTTGAAGTACATTATGTTTATTAGAATTTTATTAATCTAATGTAATAGTTCATAATCAATCCTTACCTATCCACCAATTTATTATAAAAAAATGGAGACATCATCCCTAAGGTGTTTTTTTATCAGCTGGAAGGACAACAAGTTTTCCCTTTCCATAACTATCTTCTTGAATGTTCATGAAACCATTTTAATGGTTGTAGCGAGTATTAAAATTTTTATTATAATCATTTTTTGTTATGGTTTTAAAATAATAATATAATATTAAATGATAAATAAAAACAAGTTTATTATAATCAATAAATGTCTTAATAATTTAAACGTTTATCAATAAATGTATTATCTAATGATTCACAATCATTACATATAATCAAATTTTATATATATCCATTAAAAATTCCTGATTTTAATAAATAAAAAATATTTCCAATTCTATTGAATTATTCCCATTTTACATTAGCTTCATTACTTATAAATAAGTGAACCGATAATGAAATCCATGGAAACGAATGCTCTAGAATGATATGAATTTATATTCTAACTCATAAAAAAATCAAAAATTAATGGTAACATTTATAAAAAATTAATTACATCTATAAATTGCTTTGAATTAATTAATCAACGAATTTAATTTTATTATTCCAGACATTAAGGTCACATACATAACACATTCAAACGTAAGGTAATGATTTTCTTCCTGAACCACCAATATCATTTATGTTATGGTTTCTCCCTCTTTAGAAATATTTAATTATTATTATTTTTAAATTATTCTTCGAGATTCTATTTATGTGTTTAAAAATAATTTATATTGATATGTACATCATTATTTATTGGGGAATTATATATTTTCAAGTTTTGTATATAAATTCTTTTCGATACGCAAGCTCAATTAAAGGGAACATAAAAAATTCTTATCCATTTTAAGTTTCATTATATAATCTAGTTTATGATAAAAATATTATCATGAAAAAAAATCTGGGTTCATATACGGTTTTATGAAAACAATAATTTATATCATCTTTAAAATCATTTAAATATAGTCCTTAAATTGCAAAAAATCATTTCTTAAGATTCTTAAAATCTATTTTTATCTAATTTCAATTTAAGGGGACATCATTGATTCCTAAAATATTATATGAGTTTCCTTACATTTTATTTTTTGGTATATAAATATTTTCAATCATATTTTATGATAAATGAAAAATATTTTCCAAAGGAACTCTTCATTCTAATGTAAAAAGGATTTTATCCCCTCACTTTTTCTTCTGTGATATATATTCCTTGTTCACCATTTATCCCGTTCTGTGATGTATATACTACCCTTTGATATATAAAATCATGAATCTTCATACCCTCATTAGATTATATTAGTATTTAATTATTCCTCTATAGTGATTATTATTTAAATTATCAATGTGGTATGGGATGCATGGAATTGTTCAATGAATGATTTCCTCTAGAATATTTCAATTGTATCTGCATATATTTTAACATCCATTATTGAATAATGTACTTCATTGAAATTCACATCTTTTGAAACCATCTATAATATGTTGCTTTATGGTTTATGATTAGGTTTAATGTAAATGTTTCACTTGATAACATTCATATTTTATGGTAGATCTATTCACATATCATATGATAGTTTTTTAATATGAATGTGTATGTTTTTTATGTTTTACCAATTTTATATGAGCATGTATTTTACATAGTAACAAATGGGAAGTGCCCTTTATATCCCCATGATGAATCGGTATGTATAATTCGACCAAGTAGACTAGGTTCTTACACATTATGTATGGTTATGGTCCTAACCTTGATGGTATTTTTTTGATGTACGAAATTATGTATTTCCACATTATGAAACTACTAATTGATTGTCCATGATATTTTTTGAATATTTTAATGTCTATGGTAATGATTTAATAAGGAATTATTTAATAAGTTTTTAATTCCTATCCTTTTATGCAGAAGATAATGTTTTAATAAAATGTGTACTTTTAGCAAATCACCACAATTTCTGTTTTATACTACCACAATTTTAGATACCGTTACTAAGAATATTTGACCACCACTTTCTAATGATTCATGATTCTACTGGATTCGAAGATGAATATATTGAATTACATTTGAGGATAATCTTGTATTTATGACTTCCTCAAAGGTAATTTCTATAGTTTTTTAACATTCAATGTTGTAATGTAAAATTTATTGTTCTATCTGGTTTTCCAAAAATACTAAACTATTTGTTCCTTCTAGACATGATGTCCTTATTTATTATGCCAATGTACAGAATTAAGGTACCAAATCTGAGAAACTAGGGCCAGGGTATTTACATTGGTAGATATTACCATCAGATAACATTTAATCACAAAATTCTAGAACAATTTATGAAATCATTAAAAAATCAAATCATCCATTTGATGGAAAAATACATGAATTTCCATGAATGAAAATTTAAAAAAACCATTTTCATTTCAAACTCACTAAACACCCTATGTTTATTCTGATTCGACAAAATGTATAATTAAACAATTTATTAAATAGAGTGATCATTATGTAAGAAATTTTAAGATGGAATTTTTTTAAAAAAGATTTTTTAACCTCAATATATATAGGCCTAGGGTAATTCATAGCATTTTATGGGTTTTAATAAACTAAAAAACATGAAGCCAATTAATAATTGATAGTTCTACTAACACATTACTAGTTTAATGTCAATTAATGATTATATTCTGATTATAATTATTATTCTATCAAATATCATCAATTTATTTAGCTCTTATTTTATTGAAGATATATTTATATGAATTTCTGGAGTAATGGGCTCCAATACTTCTATTTGACAATGTTTTCCCTAAAATAATAAATTTATTGTAGTGAATGTTTCGATTCCGATTGAGAATAAATTTTATAATTTTTTTATTTATCTTTAGAATTTTTTATGGCTTCATGATCATATGTTATTTTCCACAATGGAATAAAATATTATTGAATTAGTTTCCAATTCTCAATTTATTAATTATTTGTATTTTTATAGGAAAATACTTTAGTTCATAGAATGGTAAATCCACATCGATGGAAATACAAATGTGTTCATGGGTGTCAAAGGAATTAATTAAGAACACATAATAAATAAATAAAATCAAGGAAATCATTTTTAGATGTGGAATATGAGGATTATTATAAATTAGAATGGAAATAGGTTAGATAACTAATTAAAGAACTACATATTATAAATAAATTATAGACATCCAATTTATGAAATAATAGGATTAAACAGGACAGTTTTACAAATATTTTCTACTTTTTATGTATAAAATAATTAGATACTGATAAAAAGAGTTTGAATAACTATATCAATAGATCATCTAATGAGTGGGTGAATCTAAATGTCATTTTTATGGAACTCATTAAATTAAAAAAATGATGAAAACATTTTCCCCACAATAAAAAATATTCATGTGGACTACAATGTAAGAATATCATACATTGATAACATGTAAGATTAATCTTATAGATTATTATGAAATATATAATTGAAGTATATCTTGATCACATATCCCTGATTCACATTGATTTATAAGAAAATATATGATGAAATGATATTAATTTTGAGATAAACATAGAGAAAAATGAATGCAAGAATGAGGTAAATAGATTAATTAAAAAACCATAATCATCCAATGTGGTTTTAAATTGTGATCATATTTGGTTAAAAAAAATATAGAAATAAATTTAAATTAATACAGAACTCATGTCAATATCCTTTCCTTAAGAATATCTTTCTTCTGTTTCTATATTTCACCTAATTCATGGACTCTTATAATTAACCATTCACTCCGACAAGGAAAATATATATATTATTCATTAATAATGTATTTCGAGGAAGTTTAATACAAAAAAATAGATAACTTTTATCAGACATAAAGGATGAATTTTGAAACATTCCATTGAGAGAAAACAAATTAGATCCAATTATATTGGAAATGTAGTTATCCATTGTAATTCATTAATTCCATTATATATATATATTAAATTATTTCAAACAAATATTATTTGGTTCAGTTATTTTTACCTTGAAAGATAATTTCCAAATTTTATAATATAAAATGTTCCAAAATAATTCTTTTGAGGTTTTGATGTTCTATAAAAATAAATTTTTCATAAAATAAACATAGAATAATTGATATAATATAAAATTTAAATCAATAGTGACATTCAAAATGATTCTCGATATTATCATAAATTGATATGAAACTAAAGTATTTATAATAAAAATAATTTCTAAGAATACAAACCACTAAATGTATTACTAGGAATTATTTTTTATTAATGTAATATTTTTTATCTATACTAGTAAAAATATAAACAGAAACACATCATTAGAAATATTGTTAAGTCAAAAAAATTCTAAATCTGTTTAATTTATATAGATGGATAATTTTGGATCAACTAATATAACATGAATTGGGGGGATAAAACAGATGTATGTCATATAAAATATTATTCCAATTTATGTTGATTTTACTTATTTATAAGACATATAGAGATATTAATAATATTTATTTAAATTTTTATTTATTTTATCAGTTTCTTTTGATTAATATTATAACTATAATTATGTTATTTTTAATTTTCCACTCCTTAGTTTGGAGAGGTGCTCTCTACACACCATGCCTCAAACTGGATCATCGATCAGCATCTTCACCGAACTACATCTGATGCCTTTAAAATAATTACGTAGTTCATCAAAAAACTTATCACCAAAATACTCTAATGGAAATTGAAATATCCCCATTATGGATCCCGCAATGACATAACCATATTTATTTCATTATCTAATCATTTAAATTATGTAATTCATATGAAAAATATATTGAACTCAAAAACATATGATACCTAAAAGGTGTGAGTACATATATATTTCTTCACATTCCATTTTAAATGTTTTAGGGGTTTTTAATTAAACATGTCATTAATTGTTAGATTTTATCATAAAACCTATACATATCATATTAATCCATTTTCGATATTATTTATTTAATGTATGTTTATTTATTTTCTGGATGGAAAAAAGGTTCATGATTAAAATTTAATGCGTCACTAATGAATTTCATAAGAAGATATGATATTTTGTGTAATTTTTTTATTAAACGTTAAAATAGTAGAGGGATTTGATTCAAGTTCTATGATTGTGCTTGAAGGCCATTGTTAACTAATGAGAAAGTGAGTAACTATATCAATAAACATTGTTTCCAACAAAAATGTCATTTATGGAATCACATTGGTGAATAATTACATGTAAAGAAATAAATTGATTCACATGAAAGGATTCATATGAAACTTTTTATTTATGATCAATTTTCATTTATTATTGACCCGAGATCCTCATGTAGGCCAGTGAATATGAAATTAATTTCATATCATTGTATTTTTATATTGAAAATAATGAAGGGATTTAGGGTTTTATAAAGATGGTGAATGGTAAGAATACCCCCATTAAGTTACACGTGTGAATAAATTGAGAAATATTGAGTTTGTAATTAGATATTACCATTGGAAAGAAATAAACGTATTTAGTAGGAATTCAGTTTACTATATCCTATCATTTATTAATTATTTACTACCCGATGATGCATGTATTCTATAAATTGATTACATTGAATCAATTTTTGTTGAAAAATTTGTATTTCCAACTAGTAATATTCATTATTTACAAATTGTTTTATGTTATTCTATATGGAAAATTAATTATTGATTTAACGAAAATACTGTTTTACATCAAGGTAGAAGACTAATAAAGATAGAAATCAATCCCATATAACAAATAATTGATGGGAATATTTCCATTAATTCATATTCTTTAAAAAAATTATATTAGAACAGATGGAATAAAATATGAGATGAAATGAATATATAATAAATATCGATATTATTGAAATACTGCATCTTAAAAATATGTTATCTTGGAAAAAATTTAATTTGTTAAATCAATGTTTTATATTTACCCACTGAATGATATATTCAGATTATCCAATGATGGTTTCAATGCAATTTTTCAAATTCTTGCCTCACACAATAAATGTCTTATTTTTCATTCACAATTATTACATCACTTCATGGATGTGTATGAAGAAGCCATTTAATTTCAGGAGTATATTGATAACTAGACATAGTGATCTTGGAAATGATATTTAAATATACTTGTATAAATTAATATATTTGTGAAAGGATCATTGTATTTTTGGTTCCCAGGAGTATGATTCATTTAATAATGAGTAAGTTATGTATTTTTCAGAATTATTGTGGTTGATAAATGATTTTCCTGCATAACGAATAATATCTTGTTGGATTAAAAAGGGTAAATTATCCTACCCTATTTGTATGAAAAATATATTTTTCTAGAGATTAATGTTTTGAAGAAATTTTCTATATAATTAGAATCAATTTTTTATACCAATGGAACATCCATATTGAAAACATCATTGATAAAAAATAATTTTATAGATATATATGAAATTACTAAAAGAATGTAACAAAATTATATTGTTAATTAACATCGCGGATAGAATTATATTCATGGAAAAACTAAATCAAATATTAGTAAGTGAAAGAATATTAAATAAAATTAAACTATAAATATGAGGGAGATAAGTATATAAATTGAATTTACGTACAGGTCATCAAATTAATTTCATCAATTTTTAGATTTAATTCATATCATGTAAAATATTTGTGATATTTTACTTGCTAATATTTTTAATGTGAAAGAAAAAAGGACAATTTGTAGTCACATTATAATTTAATGGATTGTGGTATACGATAAATACTTTATCTTATGCCAATAATTTAAAATATGTGGAAAGTCACTTTTCAAGTAATTTAATGATAGATTATAAGAAAAAAATAATTTCATCTGGACTTGGATTGATTTAATATTATAGGTAAATATTTAAGTAACATATTAAAAATAGATAATAACTGAGACGTGAAACATAAAATTCATATACCAATAATAATTATGTATTTTTATGTGATGTATTTCCATTTACATTGCAAATTTACTTCCCAATAATGTCAGAGTCATTGTGAAAAAATGAATGAAATTTTAATCAATTTCATTATGTCAAAAGAGTGAGATGATTTTTTTTCTAAAATTACCAAGATATGATTTAATTATTCTTTTCGTCTTTCGAGAAAAATTTCCCTCCATCAATTATCAGATGTATGTTACACCTGACTTAGAATCATCCCATAAAAGTTCATTTTAGAGGAACAATTACCTGTTTTCATTTGTATTTAAAAAAATAATGATGTTTATAATTAAATATAAAGTGAGAAATAAATATCATCCCAAATGAACAACTATGAATGGATATTTATAACAGTTATTAATTTTTTTCTTTGTATAATACTGGGATATTTTCACTATTTAGTATAATTGATTAATTATAACTATGGATGATTAGTATGATCCATTTGAGCCTATATTTACGTCACTACTGAATACATGGGGTTATTTGGATCCTAATAATTGTGTATTTTATGAACAGATGATTGACAAATTGATCATAGTAAATTATTATTCAACTGTGGTGTGCAAGGTGATTAAATCAATAATGAAATCTAATAAATATTTATTGTTACCATTCCAGGATTTTATTTTATCATTTTTAATTTTAAAGAATTAATTTTTGTAGATTAAAATTATAAATTAATAAAAAGAGACATCATTCTCTATCTATTAAGAGGATGGAAAAATTGAAAAAATATAATAATTTACTACTTTGAAAAATCCAAAGGTAATATATTTTCATTTTTTTCTTACAATATAATCACATGAGTCTAATCAATATTCGATTTTGGAATATTACAGGTTATAATGTTTTGAATGATTGATTTATTAGATAAAATAATAAAGTATTCCTTTGATCCAAACCATGTGTTACATGATTTTAAAGAAATATTTGTCAATTCATATAACTTAGTTTTATATAACTATAAAAAAAAGATACACATCATGACAATGCAATGATAAGTGAATCCAAACATATTATGTGAGTTCATCAGAGAAGAAATTGTGATAAAAATATATATAACATTATGTGGTTATCAAAATAATTAATTTATTAGATTAAAATGAACATGGTCATGTAACCATGTTGAATTGAATGTGAGTTGATTCAATTACATGATAGTTTATACATACAAATTACTATGCATTTTGAGTGATTGATATGAACTGTCAACTTCATAGGGTAGGAAATTATATTCATATATCATAAGATAGAAAAGATTTATTCAAATTTAACCATTAAAACAAATATGTGTTGTTATTATTATGTTATTCCAATAATTTTTTATTGAAAAATGCATGGATGATAATGACATTGTGGATAAACTGGTCATCATTTATTCAACTAATGCATTTGATGATATATATGATTCAATTATTAGAAAATATTATGAATCTAAAATTATCATAGATCACATATTTTATAGACACATTTTTAGTTATATGATAGATATTATTTAAATATGGTGTGTTTTTTTAAAAACTATCATACATTATATCAAATTAGCTATTATTTCCAATTGTGAAATGTCACAACATGTGATGTGTTTTTTAATAATGTGTTCATTATGTAAAAAAATAACAAACATAAGAATATTTATAATACTTTTTTCTAATGAAATATTTATCCATTTATTTTCCTAGAATATTATATATTATTAAATGTATAGTTATGATTTCATAATATATATGCAAAGGTTAGGTGTAAAAAAATAAATTGAATTTTTTCTATACGAGTGGTTATAAATGGCTCAACGCCACCAAACCGAGGAATTTTTTAGAAGTCATAGATCATTACTTATATATGGCCTAGTCAAGGTTGAAATAAATATACTAATAGATGAGTTAAAATACAAAATCATGATTCCTTACATATTCTAATAAATACATTATTAACACTATGTTCATGAAACACTATGTTTATAGGAAACTAATAACCAGTAAATGAAATAGAAGTGTTAATAAATTTCCAAATACAATAGAAGAATAGATGTAAATTATATAATAAGAACATTTATCCCATTAACTGGTTAAAATTATTCGTAAATGGTCTCCCCATTTATAAAACATTCTATAAATTCCAATATGAAATTAATGGGTCACATATATATTTAAAAAATGTAATTTGTTATAATAAAATATTTTGATAAATACATATTAATCAATGATTTATAATTTTTCACATTTTCATTTTGATTGATAATTAATGAACCAACAAGAGGGATAGAAAAAATAATGGCAACGTTAGGAAAGTCCAATAGAAAGAACTATTTAAAAACAGATTTATATAATTATGGAAATGCAATAATTTCATAGATATATATATATCATAATATTAGTAAATTGAGATATCTAATCAGATATGGATTGGCCACTCTTCTCAAGTAAATATAATTCCCCAAATTTTGACACATTCACATTTTTATGTTTATATAGTTAATTGTTAAATGTATTTACTGAATAATATGAATGGTTCTATTATGGATGAGTTTAAATTGTATAAATTTTTTTTCCTACGTTCTGTATGAAACATTCATGCATCCACTAAACTTTAATTTACAACTATGTGGTTGTCATGTGTTGGGGGTGTACATTATACTCTAATGTTAATAGTTAAAAAACCAGAACATGCTATCATTATTTGGAGATCAGGGGACACACATAAGACCATGCAATTCCCTCGGTCACCATCAATGACTGATTGAAGTTGTTGGGCTGTGGTTGAATGATATATATATGTAAATGGTTGGTTATAAATTTTTAATTTAGAAAATCATGGATATTAGATATTTATTACTAAAAAATAATTAAAAATTATATATTCATATATAAGAATTAAATTATATAATATATACATCAAATTAGTAGATGACACATTCTCTAAAATACAAAATTGGTCAATGTAATTTATTTTTCAATAAATTGAAAATATGTGTATTTCCAAGAATATGTAGTGTTATGATGATGAAATATATCAAAATCCAAAAAAATGGGAAAAATGATAGTTATAAAAATTAATAAAATTTATTCCATTTTTCATGATAGATGGTTAAATATTAAGAGATATTTGTTGAGATAAACTAGAATTTTTTTAATTAAATTCATACCTCCACATTTTATAATTAATGAAATTTAACATATAATTTGATAAGAGATTATATGTGGATTAACTAAATATAAAATTAAATGTGTCTTATTGAAAATTAAAAATGTGACTTGATTTTATTTTTCAGTGACTAAATTTTTTTCCTTCACAAGTAAAATAGTCTTGAATAATATAAGAAATAATACTAGAATGGGGCCACGTCATATATAAAAAATTTCTAATCTGAATCTCAGCCTAGTAATGATTAGGAACACCATTAGGGATGTATCCTAACTAAACACATCAATGGTTTTGTTCAGTCTCTGTATGAGTATTCTAGTGACCAATAACATAATACTGGACGATAAAACCCACCAATCATTCAATAAGAACAATATAAAAATAAAAAACCATATATAAATATTTCTGGGATTGGTGTTTGTTGAAAAAAAATGAGATAAAAAAACATGATCTATCTTAGACATCAATGAAAATAATGAGAGAAATAATATAGATGAGGAAAATTACATTACTGAATTCCATAATTTATGTCATATTAACTTCGGTAGTCATCAAAATAACAAATCTAGTGCATATACCCTTTTTTTCTCAATGATCATTAAATTATTGTTTGATCACTATAAAAAACCCAGATTCAAAACAATATTTATAATCATATTTTTCATGGTTTATTTAAATGCTAAGATAATTTACTCATAATAATAATCTTAGTTACATACTAATTCACACATTGTTTCCTCTCTTGTAGATTCCCAATAAAAACCCATAGCGTAATGTTAAAATCCGGTTTATAACATTAAGAAATAATAACATGTGTTTATGTGTCCTAATCGGATCAAGACATAACCCATGATGAAATTCCTTATTCACATGCAATTTTTATTTGACGTCTTCTAGAACTGGTATTATGTGATGTGAACTTCTTTCTAAACCATAGATAATAAACCTTCAAGACTAGCATTCTACACATTTCCACCCCCAAGAATGTTGTCTCAGAATATAGATCATTGAACATAAATATAACATCAAAAAATAAAAATAATTAAATAAAATCACAAAATAAATTGGGAATAAGGGTCATCATTCAGATATGGGAATCCCAATAACCCCTAGTAATACAATATTAAATATAAATTTTCTTATTCCGACACATACTCATAACTATATCTTGAAACCAAGAAGTCCAATAGCATGTCAACAATCACTTTGAAATATATATAAACTAATATTTAATTTGATATTATTTTATAAATATCCATGAAAAGATTAAATTGTAATGCTTCTTCTCATCAGTTCTTATTTTATGTTATGGTTGTATTATTTACCATTTTCATTATTTCTATATAGCTGTGTATATTTTATAAAATTTATAAGTCAAAATATCTAATTATGATTATGTTAGAAGAACAAAAATATCGATATATGATAAATATATTAGAGATTAAGGCATTTCTCCTCTGATCACCAATGTAAGTACAATTTATGTTCGAGTATTACGTTATTTCATATTATTTCACATGCTATCAATAATTTTATTTTATAATCCATGTTATTTTATTCCACATCATGGAGGATTTTTTTTTATGTTTTAGAGGATAATAATATAGGGAGGGGTACTCAAATAGAAAATTATATAGTTCAACCAACCATTATGCTACTTCTGTCACTGGGATATAATTTTGGAAATCCTCCCATCATTCTACTTCCATCACTATGAGCTAATCCTATGATAATGTCATCATTATGATTTTCATACCCACATTTTTTATGTCCCTTTCTATAGAAAACCACAAAAAAGTAGTTCTTAGGATCCAATCCCTCATGACTACCCATTCCAACTATCTATTATACATGGAACTACTTCCCCAACTATCTAATTGAAAAATCCATAACCATATCTATATCCACCATAATTTTTATAGGGACATCAATAATGTTTTTTCTTTATATTAGTACACTTATCATTAGAATCTATACATTGCAGTCCTTCTCTATATATCCCATCTACTATATTGTATACTCACTTCGTCTAGACAAATCACTTATAGGGCCATTAGATCCCTACTCTAATGGTATTTTTTAAAACATTACTCAATGTTATTGATGAAAAATTAATATATATTATTTTCATTTGATTGATTATTTTTCATAATTAGTGAAATACTCTTCCAGATAATGAGTTTTCACAAATAAGTGAGAGTTCTCGAATCAAAACATGTTGATCATTGTCAATACAATGCAGATATTTATATAAATAGAAAAAAGGTAAGGACTAGAATAGAATTATGGAAAAATTTTCAAAACTCATAATACAAAAAATCAAGGTCCAAAAGGATACTGTACTTAGGTGATATATTGTGAGAATACCATAATGAATTTTATATAGGTTATAATTATAGAGTAGATACATTGTTTGAATAACTTCATATTATTCAATATTTACCAATATCAAAATATAGAGTGATGATCTGATATTTGACATGTATTGATTTTAAGGAATATGTTATATATATATATTTATTAATTTATTAATTTATTAGAAAATTATTTTTAAATAAAAAATTAGTTATATTATTTACGTCAATCCAATTAAATAATTTAATGTCTATATGAGAAATCATATTGAAATAAAATATATAATATTAAAATGAAATACATTCACACTCTTGAAGAAAATACATTTTTAGATCATAAGAAATAAGAAGTAACTTAAAATTTATAATATTCAACATCACTTTATTGAAATATAGATTTATTACCTTTAATATTTTTTTCTGGAAAAATTTATTTTTATATTTATATCTTTATGTTTCTAAACAATGACTTTTTTATTTCACTAGAATCCATTTCCTAAAAAATATTTCAGTTTTTCAAAAAATACATTCTTACCATTTAAAAAAAATAACTACTTTGATTTCCATCTTATTTAGTTGTATCCTTATTCAAATGCTTAATATATGTTAATTTCCTTTATTTTATGTCCTTATTATTCATCCATTTTTTTAATGTTATAGCTAAAATATATATGGTCGAACTAAATATAATAACATATATTTACTTCAACAGAGGAACACGATTGGTATTTCATTTGGGGGAGAAATTTATTTTAATGGGACACATCCTTTAGAATCAATGCCTATATATTAGTTGATGAAAACCTATAATTAAAATCAAGTAAATCTACCACAATAACTGATTTCATGTGAATTCCCCTCATATGAAAAGTATTATTTCATCCTCTTCTATATTGAAACTCAATTTTTCTTATTCCATAAAAAAATTGAGACATATACTTCTATTTATATAGGTTCTCAAATAGTAACCAGCTGGTTCAATTGACTACACATCCATTTAAATATCATGGACATCCTTCTATTTAGTAAAAAAATCGATATACTCTACCACCACAATAGAAATGTCAAATGAATAGTAAATTTATTGATTAATATTGATTATCTTACATTCACATGACTACATACAAAAAAACATCCAATAGCTTCTACACTACAAATAATAAACAAGATCATCCTCTTATTATACATTAATATTTTACATCCATTTAGAATAATATGATATAACAATTAAAAGACCATGTTCAAACCTATAATAGATTAAATTTATTTTATATAGCTCATCATAATTAGCTAACTATCGAAATCATCTATTTCTACTAGAAATTTCATACCACATCACAACACCCACATTGTCACATCCTCTAGAATTGGATGCTACATTCACATCTTCAAGACTTAATCTGCACAGTCCTTTTTGTAGATGAACTAGTCTATTTTGGTTCTATGAGTTTTTAACTGGGAAAAATTTAATATAAATTCAAACAGTTTAACGTAAAAACATTTCTCGGACTAAAAAACTATAATCTCTCAATTTCGAAGTATTCATAGGTTAAGTGTATAAATAGCGCACATGAAAAAAATTATTGTTCCCTTCACCAAATTCTATATGGAAAATTTTGAACAATATATTATACTCATATCTCTTTTATTTTGTTTGTATATTCCTAAACTATGCTCACAATCATAAAATAACCACTAAGAAAAAATAATCTAATAGTTATAAAATCTAAAAAATCATTTTATAAACCATAATCCTTCGAAAAATATCCATTAAATTTTTCCAAAAAAAATATTCTAAAGAAGAATATGAAATTTTTGATGTCTTTAAAATAATCGTTTGTTTAATACCGTTTCCAATGTTGTAATCCTTCTAAAAACCTTTGTTCATAAAACTCCTTCTTAAAGCTTCGATAATACCAATTTTTTTACCTATATTTGGCTTTATCTATACTATAAAAACCAACATCTATAATTTAAAAACATCAAGAAATTATTGAATAATTTACAAATCATACTCCCGCTAAAATATGTTTTGGAATTTGAGAAACATTTCTCAATGAAACTAAGGAATGAACTAGTAAATCTCTCACCCAAAATCACATTCTAGTTAGTATCCATTAAAGGGTCACTGCCAATATATATGGTATTTTTAAACATAAATGTTCTTTTATAAGTCATTAACCCAAAATTGATTCAATAAATACTTCATTTTTATTCCTATTAAATGGAACACATAAAAGAGTTATGTTTTTTTTCTATTTTAGAATTGACAAGTTTATTTTACATTACCCAAATATTTTTTTGTGAGATATAAATCATACCACCCATTGAAGAGTTATAGATTCATTATATGATATTTAATTAAATAAAAATGGATCATACTTTTTCTATAGGATACAATTCATGATTATTAAGAAAAGAAAATACTAGAAGTCCAATTCTAGAGAAAAAAAAACACTACAAAAATACAAGAATACTATTCATGGATGGAATAATTCATGGGATCCTCCATATGATTCCAAACTAATTATTTAAAATTTTAATCTCCACTCCACAGCACCATGTTCCATTGATCAATTTATATTTATCTAAAAAATTATAGAATACAATAAAAAAATTGCAAAATACCCAATGTTTCTAATATATTCACCTAAAATAATGTTTAGACTCTAAATCATTATATTTTATTATAGGTTCTTAAAGAGATTTTTTCTTATTCAATAAGGGTTACAGGATAGACTAGACATGTTCTAGAATAATAAATACCTTCATAGTTTTTTTTCTATATTCAATAATGGTACAATAAATAGTGGCCCAATGAGAATAACCAAAACTAGATGGCTTCTGGTTCACTTGTTCCTATACATCAAGAACTGGATAACATACCAAATTATCAAATACCTATAAATGTTATTCGCTTACCACAATCTCATGGTCCTAAAATAAATTTTTTAATATTTATTCTCCTTCCAAATATTGAAATCATTTTTACCAACTAGTTCCATCTAAACCACCATTATGAATAATATGAAAAATCATGTGTTCAAAATCATTATTAGAACTATATCCCTTGAAATATACTACCCATTGATCAATGAATTTCTATAAATTTAGTCTATCAACAATATTATCATACCAATTAATTGTACCATGTCACCAAAGATTAAAAAATCATTTAATCATGAAAATAACACATGGGACACATCATCAATTCATGATTAATTATATAATAATTATAAATCCAAAGTATAGTTTCAATCTATCATGAATGAAATAATTTTTGAGAACCCAAATAGCATGTTCTTTTTGAAGGGAAATAACAATTATATAATTACAGTATTATTGGTAACATTCTTTAAATGCTTTATTTTTCCACTATAGAATTTCATTATATTTTATATTGAAATTATAAATTAAAAATAGTATGATATTTTACTATATATATATATTATTTAAACATTAATATTAAAACATCACCATATCATAATTTTTAGCCAGATCATTAGATAATAGTTTAGAATTAAATTCATAACATTTAATGAAAATAAAAAACATGGGATATATCACTTTATGCTCACATAATTCTTAAAAATTATAAACAATAAGAATTCTATATATGCTAATCATTTCGTATATAAAAATTTAATTTTCAATAAAATAAAAATTAATTCCATTTTAGCATGTCATGAGATAGGAATTATTTTAAATGTTTACCTTGAGTTTTGTTGTTTGGACATAAAATTTATTTATTGATTGTATTTTCTTTTAAAAAAATAATAAATATGATTTCAACTATGATAGTATGAATTGTATCATCTGATATAATTTAAAACTATATCTACACATTCATTAACAACATGAAATTATCTTCATTGTATCTCCACATATTTATATAGTTTGAATTAGTTTTTCATTTAATTTTTTATTGTTTCTCAAATATATATTTTATAATTAAAATTTATTTGTTAATATTTTTTTGGGTTTTAAATTCAAATATATTTTATTCAGATCAATCTGGTCCAGTTTATCTTTGTTTAATATAATTTAATTGACATTTTATCATTCCTTATTTCGTTGTTTTTCCCAAAAAATCATTAAATATATACAGTGTAGTTCCATGATCTTCCTTGTTTTTTAAATGTATAATAAAACAAGATGGTACTCTGGTAAATAGAGACATTGAGGAGAAAAATGTATGTATATTTCAATATCATTTATTTTTATTTAATTTAATACATTATATATTTTTTCATTTTAATTTATATTATATATCACTTATCATGATACTTTATAGGGATTGGTAAAAAAGAACCTATCAAAATTGGCCCAAACTATCATCATTAGTAGGTATTAGGAGATGAACATCATCGTAGTCTATATTTTAAACTGTGGAAGAGGATTTTACAATCTAGATAATGGGTTTCTAAGAATTTTTCATCAAGTACTAATTCATGTATAGTCATAATGGAACCAATGAATTCTATAATAAAATAAAATAAATGTAAATAAGAATAAGCCACAAATCATATAAATATAATAATTGATTATTTATTAATATATAGTTCTTGTAATTCATATACACTTTCACTAGAGGATATAATAGTAGTTGATGCTTGTTTGATGTTGATGAAATATATTTTTGTATATTCCTCTATTCCTTCTATTAGTAGTTGTCAGGTCTCTCCCTTTTTCACTGTCAGTGTTGATGCTAATGTCGTTGATGTTGTCAATGACATGGATGATAATGATGACAGTGGGGTGGGAGGAGTTGATGGTGTTTTTCAAGAATGTGTGGATGAGGGTTATTATAGTTATGATGATGCAGATATTGACACCCACTTATAATGTTATCATTATTTTTAGTTTTTTTATATGCATAATGTTATTTTGCAGTTTTGTTTTATTTTTTAATATTAAATTTTATTGTGGTGTTTGTTCCCATATTTCTATGTTAAATTATTTCATTATAGTGTTTTTCTATTTTTGAAGGAGGGGTAGAGAGACTTGATCATTCTCTGCCAGGTGGAGAAAGCTATATCAATTATTGAAACCTGTGGAAATAGTCCAATAGATGTGGTTTCTATCATGGATGATCAACTATAGATATGGTTTCTAAACATGTAGTCATTCCAATATGGAGGAACCAATATACATTATTTAAAACATGTCTACATGTGTAATTCCACAATGGAAACTTTAGCTATTTGAATGCATCCATGGTCTCCAACCAAGGAAATAGAAGATAATATAACTACATATATACATGATTGAGAACCATGGATATAAGAGTCAAACCATTATGTCTACCTTATATATGTTTCATTCCCTATTTATATTCCAATAGGATCTATGCTCAGCAGAATGATGGAAATTACCTATATCCATGGTTTTTTGAAATATAAATATTGTTATAAACCTTATATATATGAATAATCTACTAAAGTGAAACCTTGAATATTGATATCATAGAATGATATGTGAAACAAATTAATTATTATTTTCTTAGAAGTGTTCCTAGAATAAGGAATTTATTTTATATGCCTATTTGTATTCCAGAAATCTTTTTCTTGGGTGAATATTATTTCATTACGAATCAAATTATGTGATTCCATTGTTATTATTTTCTTATTAAAAACCAAGATTTATGCCATGACTCTTGATTATAATATGCTGTGTATTGTTTTATAATTTCTTGATCATTTTTCAACTTTTTATTCTCAAATAATAATAAATTAATCATTGTTATATAAATTTTTTACACTTATTGAGATATTGAATACACTCTAACTTATATTTCATTTACCTGGGTTATGAAGAAAGTGATTAATTATGACATGTATATGAAGGGTATAATTTATGATGAACTTAGTCAGAGATGGTGTAGGTCTCACATTAACTTGTTTTTTATGTATGGAAATTTTCTATTATATTTGAAGTATTTACATCTATTGGGGATAAGAATGTTTTGTATTGAATATTAATCTAATAAGATATACTATTTATGTATCATAATTAATGGTACATATATCTAATGATTTTTTTGTATAATTTTGGGGAGAAGAATAATGGTTCATATACAATCCAAATTCAAGAGGCATTTAGTTGAAGGGATATGAAGAATGATTAAATTGATGTCATTTGTAATTTTTTATTGTAACCATTTTTCAGGGATATATACATTATTTTTTTATCCTTATTATTTTTTAGTAAAATTGAAGGTGAAAAATTAGATCATAACCATTGTACCCTATGTATTAGAATCATGGTAAAAACAGTTTCTAAAACATGTAATCAATAATTTGTCAGCTCAAATTTTCTTCGAATATATCTTTTTATTAAATTATTGATAAAATTATCTTATGTATGTATCATGTATTGGGAGTAACACATGTATTGGTAGAAAATGTTTTGGTTTCCTCTAATGCACCCTCATTTAGTGGTGGTAAACATCCTCACGGGATAACAATTTGGTGTTAGTTCATTTTTTATGTGTTTCTAGGTAACTTTAAAAAATATTTATTTTTTTAGAAAATATTTTGATTGCTGATATTAATGTATTTAACGAATACTATAAATAAAAAATTAATTGACGTGTTTTATGTAATGATATTTATCTTATAAAGTGAGGGGCTGATTCCACATATTCAATAGCATTCCATGGAAGTTTATATATCAGTAACAATGGTGTACATCATTCTTATAATTATATAGTCTACACTATAATATATAAGATGTATGATCAAGCTACCTGAAGATTGTGTAGTGTATTACATTTATCTATACTAGAGATGTAATTTACATGACTTTTTAGAAACTATGTAGAAATATGAAATCTAGGGGAAACTACAAGATTAAAATTAAAGAGACATATTAGCAAGGGATTAAAATTTATAAAACATAAAATACAAATTATAGAATATATTGATGAGAAATATTAAATTGTGGATGATTTATTTATTTAATTGAATAATATTTTGAACATCATTTCAAATAATGGATAAATTATTATAAATTATATAAAGGTGGGGAAAATTATGATAATTCAATATGATATATTCTATGTACTGATTTTTTCCATTGAGAATAAATTCATGGATGAATGAACCAATTATAAAATGAAAAAAAAAATTCATGAACTACCTAGTGTTGGTATATATTTAACAAAGGAGAATAATAAATTCAAAATATTCATTGAATATTAAAATATAAAAAATATTCAAATAATAACAATCCATATAAGATTCATTAGGTAGAAACAAATTTTGAGAATGAAACCATACAATGTTATAAGTTTCATTAATTATTAACAAAAATATTTTAATGACGAACATTAAAATACTATGCAATAATTCAAATTTTATGTTTCAGTTAATAAGATATTGATGAATTAAAAGAAATCCATGATTAAATACATGATTTTTAGGATGATGATTTGAAAAACCTTAAATAATACGATTATATTAAGTCCTTTTTATTATATAAAATCTTAAATTTCATATATAATAATACCCCAATGGGATGATAGGTTTTCTATATTTTCATACAACAACATAATTATTATATTTTAAAATATTTAATGTCACATATATTTAATGGAACCATAAAATAACATATTTTACAAATATCATGTCTAAAAACCTTCCTCATAACTTTAAGACAGAATAAATACTAAGTTGGTGAAATAAAAAAACATAGTGTGTTATGAATAGACATTTCATCAAGGATGATTTTATAATTATAAGAAAAAGAATGATCATAAGATAAATATTATACCCTCAAGGATAAAAATAAAAATCCAGTGAGATTCAATGAACTTATCCTATGTTCTTAAAACCATAATAGATCAAAATGGAATAATAATTATCATATTATAGATTGGATTATTTTAACATAAATAATTATTAATGAGAGAACAAGAAAATAATGAATATCATTTTCAACAATGACACTAATATTTTAATACAAAAACATTACATTCATGTGAAACACCATTAATTTCCATTCTTATGAGAAAATAAATTGTAATCATAAATAAATAAATTATGGATTAAAAAGTAAAAACATGTTAATTGGATATATTTTACAGACCCACCAATCTTAGAATTGTGAAATAAATGCTTGTAATTAGTATATAATATAACCACCCAACTTTTCTTAATAATTAAAGAACCTATACTTGTTTTATGATTGATATACTCGTCACTTATATATATTATTATCCCTGATGGAAAATAATTTGAATTTTAAATAATGAGGATCCCTAAAAAATGGGTACAATAAATAATCTTGATGTAACAAATTAAATTTCAAAAGGAACCCATTATAATGAAATGTCTTTCTTAAAACATCCAAAAGGTTAAAAATAACAAGATGAATTAATTTATACAATATTTCAAAAAATAAATGGTATTATTTATATAGTTTTACCTAATAATTTCAAATTAAATATCCATTTCTTTTGTTTCAAATTTAATAATTCTTACTTTTTTCAAAATAATAAATTTGTAATGTAAAATTTTTTATACAAATAATGTAAAGAAGTGTTAAAATTTGAAATAGTGGATAATAAAATAAAACAATAAATTTTAAAAATAAAAATTCACTCATCAAATAAATATTTGGTTATATAAAACGGCTTCAAAATATTCCAATTCATATGGATTAATAGTAAAATATGTCTATTTAAAAAAATTTCACCACTCAACTAGAAATCAATTATTTTAGAAAAATAAGGAAAAATTTATATTATCCTAATATAGATTTGATAAATCTAATAATTGGTTATATTTTTTCAAAATCATGTTACCAAAATAATAAATTTTATTTTAATTTAAAACATAATAAATATTGAAAACACTATTTATAGGAATGTAAGGGTTTTCCTATTAAATATTATTCATAACATTGATTATAAATTAAAAATTAAACAACTATAAATAATTTATTCATATAAACATTTATTATTAAAAAATGAAATAAATTTCAGAAAATTGATTCCATTAGTTTTGTAGTTGCACTCATTGAGTTGATATTTGAAGTGAACATTATATATATATATATATACGTATGCATTAATTTTTTTATTCCAGATAATTATGAGGATACTCAAAAATGATATATATTTTTTCGTTTTGATTTTTTTTATCAAAAAATCCAATGAACATGATATTTATTTAATGCCAAACGTCTTAGTTCATTATATTATACACCTAGTAAATGAAAGAAAACAAGTTTGGGTAAATTTATCTCATCATATTATTTAGTTCCCACATGTACTCCTTAAGCTAACGATTTAGCCATATAAATATAACCACTTGAGAGGAATTATTCCACTAGGCCGTATCTATTCTATTTGAAATTTTCATTGTTTGTTCCTTATATGAGTGATCATGTACTATGTTTACAAATTTTAATATATAATCATTCAAAGGCTATGTCAAATAAAATCAAAAAAATTATACATAAAACACATAGTGTACTTGATAGTGGTTCGGAAGGATTTTTAACTGAATATATATATATATATCCTTAACAAGATATATGATCTTAAAAAAAATATGCCTATGTATCAAATTAACATTCTTCCTAAACATCGTAACACACTTCTGTTGAGTTATTTAAAAGAAAACATTTTCACTGTCATGAACATCTACATGTCATCAATGATTACCTTCATTACTGTTATGACAATTTTGTTTCACATTTATATTCTAATGAATGGTTTGATATTTCTACGTACATTAATGGAAATTGTTATGAATTAGTGTCATCCCCTCTCTAAATTCATCCAAATTTGTTGATTCTATATATCCTTACCCATTTAGATCTTCATATGCTATCTTATTAATGCTATATCAGAAGGAGTTGTTGTATACAAACTATAATAGTGGGATGTGTTTTTCCAAAAAAAACAATGTAAATGTCACGACCCCCTCCCCACAAAGTGTACCCCTCCTGGGCCGGCAATGTGAGAAGGGAGATAATGACCCCCGAGTCCCGCCTCCAGTTGGCCCCAGGTTGGCGACTAGCACCGAGGGTATAATACACACACAAATGGGAGGCATTACCCTCTAAGAGAACACATGCAGAAGAGAGAGATAGAATAGACTCCAACCAACTCCAACTCAGAACTGAAATATAAAAGAAACCCAAGTACATATATGAAATGTCATGCAAAAGTACTACAACTGAAAGGGGAAACTAAAAGTACCCAAAAGAAAGTAAAACGACAGCGTCCACAAGCCCGAACAGCTCCTCCTCCAACCGTAAGCTAGTAGTAACCAGCTTGATCTCCAACCTGCTCCAAGTGACCTGAAAAACAGTTTATATGTACATAGGGTGAGTATAACAGTATACTCAGTAGGATCCTCCCCAAGACTCTCGTGCAAAAGTAAAGAAAGCATGCTAAAGCCCAGTGAACAACAAGTGAAACTAACTCGTCACCTAAACAGGTATACTATGTTCCCAACCTCACCATGGCTACTCTCACCAAGTAACGCATACAAGAATATAGCATATAGTAAAGAATATCAAGGGTACCCCGCTACTACTTCCCCACTGGTTTTCCACTTTTCCCCAACGACATACGTCCTGTGCATCTCTCTTCAAAGGCTTGCCCGTATCAACAGGGGTCAAGCTCCCCAATCTGCACCTCGTGCACCACAAAGGCTTGCCCGCAGACACCTGGGCTAAGCTCCACACAATCCTCACAAGAAAAAGTAACCAGGTAGTTTCCGAGAGCCACCACAGCTCGCATAACGTGTATCATACGTCGGGTATTATACCTCAATCCATTACAGCCCATACACCGAGTAAGGATCCTCAAGCCATCACAGCCTATACACGTTACACCTATAGTAGTCCATAGGATACTATATCCAGAATATATGTGTGTGAAATAACCACAAGCCATTACAGCCCTCTACAAACATATATGGGTAAAGCTAACCACTGTGCCTAACAGCACTATGATCTACCAAGAGAAGAGAGCGGGGCCAAAGGGGGTAGTCAGCCATTCAACCACCCATCAGAATGTTGGGGAAAACACCCCCCCAGGGCTCAGAATCCCCGGGGTGTCAGTTTCCCTTACCGACAGGGTTGAGTAGCGTATAGAAACACAAAAAGTACAGAATATATAAGTAACTCACATCCACACTATGGGCATTACCTATTCTTAGATACAACTGCAGCTAACGTCTCTCAGACTCCAGGATGCTACTTCAAAGACTAGGTATCCTATAAGCACACAACCAATTGAAGAGCTTCATTAGATTACTCCATTCTCATTTATCAATTCCACTGTACGTTAATTAATTCCTTAATCATTAATTAAGAATGAAGAATTCCACATTAAACTGAAATGGAATCACTTTAAAAAACAACTGCTCCTTTTTAAGATTCACATCACCTTTAAATTCCAGCATCTCCATCCTCGTGGATTTTCACCATTTAATCAAAAATTCATTACAGAATTACTTTTCCACATTCCCAGGCATTCTAGAAAAACATCCTATGCTTTTAACACAAAGGAGGCTCAACACGGTGAGTAGATATACTACCCGTCGAGTCTTTTCCGCCTATAGAAAGAGCATAGACCCATCCTCCATCGAGAGGCTAAACACAGAAAGCACGTGGCATACCCCGCATGTCTTCGCCTCCTTCGGAAAGAGGGTAAGCAAGACCAGCTGCCTTGAGCAGTGGGGAAAAGTAATGCAGATAAACAACCAGACCAAACCACCAACATCAAACCATCACATTCATCTCATACCATCACCCTTGGGGTCCTCCCCGACACCCATATGCATAAACCGATGCATCTCGCCACACTAGGCGTCATTCGCTGCCACAACCACAAGTCTCCATGCCTCCACATATCAAAACAGCCATCCAGGCTCACATCACAGCACAAGCAGCAGGAAAACAAACATCACAAGGTGGGTCTCGGCCATTTAACAAACAAGAGGGTAACTCAGAACCCTTTTAGAAATTCCCACATAACCTGTTCTCTAATCCATATTGAATTAAAAAACTTGTTATTCATAGGTTCCAATTATGGATACCTAATCAGTAAGCTATCACAATTAAATAACCATGCTTACTTCCCTAATTTGATTATCCTCAAATTAGAACAACTATGACAACAACAATAACCAGATTAATTTACATGCCTCTTTATCTTTAGCCAATTAATTAAAAATTAATTCCGACATTACGTTCATTATCAATTTCAATCATGAACGAACAATAAATCAAAGAAAACATAGATATCACTATATATAGGAAAACATGAGGCAAACCGTTATTACGGTATAAAGCAACAACATGTGATCAACCAATTTTTTTAATCCGGTTAAGTATTTAATTAGGTCAATTTCATTGTGATCCAAAGGAATAAATCAGGCTAATTCTACGATTGCACATATACAATTAGAGAAGTCATGAATCCCCTACCTCGAAGAGTTCTTGACGTCCTTTATCCACACAGCGGGTCACGATCCTCCCCTCGCGACAACCTATGTGGAAGAATGATCGACACAGCTTGGTTGCATCCAACAGAGCGGGACTGATCCTAGGAGTAAGGATTGATTGTGCAACTCCTACGGGAAGGATTGAAAGGTTCTAGTGTCTCTTATCTGAGAAAAAATGGAAAGAAAAAGGGAGAATGATATCTCGTCCCTTTTCAAGATTTAATGAGGTGACGGTTTAAGATCCGGTTAATTCTCTATTAAAAACGGATCGCATTAACCCACGCGGTTTGACCAAGTAAAACATTCCAAGCCTTAGGAATAATTAATATAGGATTTATGGCATTTGAATCGGCCTTAAGATCCCTTAAAATAAGGCTTTAAATGTATTTTACGTCAAAGGAAATGTCAAAAGGGGCAAAACTGTAGGAGTCTGGAAACACTGTTCACCCACAGTTACTGTACATGAAACTGATCTGTCACACCGATCTGTGAAACTGATCTGTGAAACTGATCTGTCACACCGATCTGTGAAACTGATCTGTGAAACTGATCTGTCACACCGATCTGTGAAACTGATCTGTGAAACTGATCTGTCACACTGATCTGTGAAACTGATCTGTGAAACCGATCTGTGAAACTGATCTGTCACACCGATCTGTGAAACCGATCTGTGAAACTGATCTGTCACACCGATCTGTGAAACTGATCTGTGAAACTGATTTGTCTCACCGATCTGTGAAACTGATCTGTCTCACCGATCTGTGGAACTGATCTGTCTCACCGATCTGTGAAACCGATCTGTCTCACCGATCTGTGAAACCGATCTGTCTCACCGATCTGTGAAACTGATCTGTGAAACCGATCTGTCTCACCGATCTGTGAAACCGATCTGTGAAACTGATCTGTCACACCGATCTGTGAAACTGATCTGTCTCACCGATCTGTGAAACTGATCTGTCTCACCGATCTGTGAAACCGATCTGTCTCACCGATCTGTGAAACTGATCTGTGAAACCGATCTGTCTCACCGATCTGTGAAACCGATCTGTCTCACCGATCTGTGAAACCGATCTGTCTCACCGATCTGTGACACCGATCTGTGTCACCGATCTGTGAAACTGATCTGTGAAACCGACTTGTCTCACCGATCTATGAAACCGATCTGTCTCACCGATCTCTGAAACTGATCTGTCTCACCGATCTGTGAAACCGATCTCTGTCACCGATCTGTGAAACTGATCTGTCTCACCGATCTGTGAAACCGATCTGTCTCACCGATCTGTGACACTGATCTGTCTCACCGATCTGTGAGACCGATCTGTCTCACCGATCTTTGAAACTGATCTGTCTCACCGATCTGTCACTGTTCATAAAACTGGAAACACTGTTCACAGAGCCGGAAAATTGGAAAAGTGTTGGGGGTAACTCCCCTTGACCTCCCGGAACACCTCCAATACCAACATTTCACAATGTAATGGACCGGAGAGGTCCGGGCCATTACATTAGATACCTCTCAAAACATTCTCGTCCTCGTGAATTAAAAACCAACCCAGAAGAAAAGAGGGGTCCGAACAACCACCCCATAAGATACCTCTCAGGGGAAAACCAACACGAGTTGTTCAAAATCTGGAACAAAACCACGACATCCGGGAGTATGAGAACAAACAATCCATACCCAAACAATTCAAACATAACATCACAACAAAGGTACATAAATAAAACATGAAAGGTCCAACCATAGAGAAAACATCATTACATGAAAGGAGTTAAACATTGAACAACTCTGGGTACTGAGCACGTATCTGTGACTCACGCTCCCAGGTACTCTCCTCTATGTCGCCGTGTCGCCACAAGACACAAACTAAAGGAATAGAACGCCCATGAAACACCTTCTCCTTGTGGTCTTGGATCTCCACAGGTTGCTCCTCGAAGGTTGCATTATCATCAATATCGATCTCTCCCCAATCGATAACATGAGATTCATCATGAAGATAACGGCGGAGCTGCGATACATGGAAAACATCATGTATCCGACTCATCTGAGGGGGAAGTGCTACTCGATATGCCACAGCTCCAACACGAGCTAACACCTCGAAAGGCCCAACAAAACGGGGAGAAAGCTTACTTCCGCGACCAATCCTTCGCTGCCCACACCGGGGAGTCACCTTCAGAAACACATGATCTCCAACATTAAACTCCAAGGGTCTCCTTCTTTGATCAGCATAAGATTTCTGACGATCTTGTGCTGTCTTCATCCTCTCACGAATCACTTGAACCATCTCTGTCGTATTCTGCACTAATTCTGGTCCGAGAATTGCTGACTCTCCAACCCCAGTCCAGCACAACGGAGAACGGCATGGCCGGCGATACAAGGCTTCAAACGGAGCCATGCCGATGGTAGAGTGAAAACTATTATTGTAAGCGAACTCTACCAAAGGTAAGTGATTCACCCATGAACCTCCAAAATCAAGAACACAAGAGCGCAACATGTCTTCAAGAGTTTGGATGGTTCGCTCTGTCTGACCATCCGTTTGAGGATGAAAAGCAGTGCTAAGGCATAGTTGAGAGCCAAAAGCATGCTGGAGACCTCTCCACACCCTAGAGGTAAAATCAGGGTCTCGATCAGAAATGATCGTCTTAGGAACTCCGTGAATCCTCACCACCTCCTCCAGATACTGCCTCGACAAAACCTCCACTGAGCTCGACTCCTTGATTGCTATGAAGTGGGACGATTTAGTTAAACGATACACTACCGCCCATATAGCATCATGTCCTCCCGGAGCTCGAGGTAAACCTGTAACAAAGTCCATTGAGATGTCCTCCCACTTCCACTGAGGAATCTCTAAGTGCTGGAGAAGACCACCAGGAACACGGTTTTCGGCCTTCACCTTCTGGCAGACTAAACATCGAGACACACATTCTTCAACTGAACGCTTCAGCCCAGGCCACCAAAACTGACTCATCAAGGATCGATACATCTTCATCACACCAGGATGTACAGCTAAGGGCGAGCTATGGAACTCTCGGAGAACCGTCTCGCACATCGCCAAGGGAACAAAAAGCCTGCCAAGATACAACACCCGGTGTTGTTCATCCTCCGACCAACCATCAGGGGCCTCTCCACAAACGACTCTGTCTCTCAAAACATCCACCTCCAGATCACCCAACTGAGACTCTTCCACCTTTTGCATCAGGGACGACTGCACCATCATCTGGAAAAGACAACCTCTTCCCCCAACTTCTCCCATATCAAGATTCAAATCTGCTAGCTCTTCCATCCCTCTCCCGGAATCACCAGATTCACGCACAACATCATTACGTGACTTTCGGCTCAGTGCATCAGCAACAACATTTCCCTTCCCAGGTGTATACGATATTTCGAAGTCGTATTCCTGCAAGAACTCCATCCACCGATGCTGTCGCAAGTTCAAATCCCGCTGAGAGAAAACATACCTCAAACTCTTATGATCGGTGAAAACTACAAAGCGCTCTCCAATGAGGTAATGTCTCCACAACTTCAGCGCAAACACCACGGCTGCCAACTCAAGATCATGGGTGGCATAGTTGCGTTCATGGGGATGCAACTGCCGAGACCCATAAGAAACAACTGACGTCTACTGCATGAGAACACAGCCTAGCCCCAGATGTGAAGCATCACAGAAAACATCAAACTGGACTCCCTCCGCTGGAAGACAAAGGACTGGAGCACTTACCAACTTCTCCTTTAGATACTCGAAAGCTGTCTGACACTGATCAGTCCATATGAACGCTTGATCCTTCCTGGTCAAAGCTGTCAGAGGAGTCGCAACTCGGGAAAAATTAGCCACAACCTCCTGTAATAGCCTACAAGACCAAGGAAACTTCGCACCTATGACACGGTCTTGGGGGCTGGCCAAGACACCACTGATTCTATATTTGAAGGATCCACAGCTACTCCCTGTTGGGACACAACATGTCCCAAGAAACGAACTTCTCGAGACCAGAACTCACACTTGGACAACTTCCCAAACAACCGATGTTGGCGAAGAACTCCCAAAACGGCTCGTAGATGCTCTGCATGATCCTCTTCAGATGTGGAGTATACAAGGATGTCATCGATGAAAACCACAACAAACTTGTCCAGGAATTCACGGAACACAACATTCATCAACCCCATAAAAACATCTGGAGCATTTGTCACGCCGAATGGCATTACAACAAACTCATAATGTCCATGATGACAGCGGAAAGCAGTCTTCGGGATATCCTCATCCTTTACACGCATCTGATGATATCCTGACCGCAAGTCGATCTTTGAAAACCAACTTGCACCCTTCAGTTGATCGAATAGGTCATCAATCCAAGGAAGAGGATATCGGTTCTTTATTGTCACTTTGTTTAAGCGACGATAATCAACGCACAACCGCAAACTGCCATCAGCCTTTTTCACAAACAAAACTGGTGCACCCCACGGTGACACACTTGGCCGAACAAAACCACACTGCAACAAACCATCGATCTGAATACGTAGCTCTCGTAACTCAGAAGGGGCCATCCTATATGGAGACATAGAGATAGGAGATGCTCCTGGCTGTAGCTCGATCCCAAACTCGATCTCTCGTCGAGGGGGTAAGGATACATCCTCTTCTGGAAAGACATCAGGGTACTCTTCTACGACCCTAGGAAACGCCAACTGTTGAACCTCTGAAGAACTCAGCATCATCCCAGCCATCATGGATGATAAGGATGAAACTCTTCTATGACTCATCCGAGGATCTCTCTCACCAACAAACACTACTTCCTCTCCATCTTCATCAAAGAAAACGACCTTCTTCCTGTAGCAATCCACAATAGCATGCACCGAATACAACCAATCCATGCTGAGGATGACATCATATGGTTGTATTCATAAACATAGGAAATCTCCCCAAGAGCAGTGCTGCCCCAACACTAGCTCACAGTCTCTACATACTTCAAACAAGCTAGCTCGACCTCCAACTAGCGTAGTCAACACCAAGGTCACTGGAAGCCTCTCTACCTCAAGTCCCAATGCGTGGACAAGGGTAGGGGATATAAAGGAGTGTGTCGCTCCTGAATCAAACAAGGCATACACCAAGGTAGAAAACAAGCAAAGGGTACCACGGACGACGTCTGGCTCGCCTGGAGCTGGAAACGCTAGAGCATGAAGCTGACCACGACCACCTCCACGGCCTCTCTGACCCTGATGAAGACCACCACCACGGCCGCGCTCTGCTCTATGAGGATGGGGAGCGTCATGGGGCTGTCCTCTGCCTGCTCCATCTACCCCTGGTGATCTAAAGCTGGTGCAACCTGCTACTGCTGCCTCGGCTGGAACTGCCTCAACGGAGGAACCTGGAGTGGAGCGCCTGGTGCACGATGACTGCTCTGAAAAGTTGGGCACTCCCGCTGCTGATGACCACGTCCACCACAAGAAAAACAAGTGCCTGATCCCTTGGCATAGGTCTGAGAGTTGCTACCTCCGGAGAAACGAGATGGGAAGGACTGGGACCTACCCCCAGGTGAACGGAAACTCTTCTGTCCTGAAAACCGGGAACCCCGGACCACAACTCTGCTTCGTGAGGAATCATGATGATTCCCCTCTCATGACGATCTGGTCCTGGACAAAGTCCTCTCAACAACCTCTGCCCTCGCCAGCACCTCAAGATATGTCTTCAACATAAATGGGGTGACCTGGCACTGGATCTCTGGACACAAAGCCTCCTCGAAATGTCTCGCCCTGGCCTCATCATCTGGTAACAGGTCTGAAGCATATCGTAGAAGGTTCCTGAAACGGATTCCAAACTCCCGAACACTGGAGCTCCCCTGTCGAAGGGTAAGAAGCTTCTGGCGACTGGATGCCTTCGCAGTCGATAAAAGAAACTCGACTCTAAACCTGTCTCGAAACTCCTCCCATGAGATCGCTGACTCCTCACGATCCCCGAGGGACAAGAACCACCACTGTCTCGTTGCTCCACGCAACATCGTCACAACCATGGACACCCAGTGTTCCTTCCGAGAACGAATCGAACTGAAGCCTATCTCGACCTCCTCCAACCAGTCTTCTGTGACTGCATCTGAAACGGATCCCTCGTACTTCTGTAGACTCTGGCGCTGAAACTCTCGGAGTGTCTTCCTCCAAGTGTCATCGTCGTCAAACTCTACCCGGCGGCGATCTGCTGGAACAGCCTGCTGGGCACCTTCTGCGCAAACCTGACGAGGACGTCGACCTGGAGCCATACCTGTAAAATAACAACTGTTAGAGCTCCTAAGCTTGGAATATGGAAGACTCAACATTAATTAATTAATTATTTTCTTTTATTAATTTTTGGTTACCTATCCCAAGGTCTACCCATTCAAACACAGGCGCAAAGAATAATGATGCATGATCCTTTCCTAGGTCTCTACCCTGCAACCAGTATCACTTTGTTTAGTAGCCATCGTAAACTTAAAGGTCCGTGCAACGGATCATAGGGGGCCCTGAACGCCTATGTCTCTGCCGGTCTCCAGTGTTTACCCCACTTGCTAAACATGAATGACACCGTTGCCCTACCATCCCATGCATCCTCACCTGTGCCTAACTCCAAACTTCGTCCTATCCCTCAACCAGACCTCTGATACCACTCTGTCACGACCCCCTCCCCACAAAGTGTACCCCTCCTGGGCCGGCAATGTGAGAAGGGAGATAATGACCCCCAAGTCCCGCCTCAAGAAGGCCCCGGGTTGGCGACTAGCACCGAGGGTATAATACACACACAAATGGGAGGCATTACCCTCTAAGAGAACACATACAGAAGAGAGAGATAGAATAGACTCCAACCAACTCCAACTCAGAACTGAAATATAAAAGAAACCCAAGTACATATATGAAATGTCATGCAAAAGTACTACAACTGAAAGGGGAAACTAAAAGTACCCAAAAGAATGTAAAACGACAGCGTCCACAAGCTCGAACAACTCCTCCTCCAACCGCAAGCTAGTAGTAACCAGCTTGATCTCCAACCTGCTCCAAGTGACCTGAAAAACAGTTTATATGTACATAGGGTGAGTATAACAGTATACTCAGTAGGATCCTCCCCAAGACTCTCGTGCAAAAGTAAAGAAATCATGCTAAAGCCCAGTGAACAACAAGTGAAACTAACTCGTCACCTAAACAGGTATACTATGTTCCCAACCTCACCATGGCTACACTCACCAAGTAACGCATACAAGAATATAACATATAGTAAAGAATATCAAGGGTACCCTGCTACTACTTCCCCACTGGTTTGCCGCTTTGCCCCAACGACATACGTCCTGTGCATCTCTCTCCAAAGGCTTGCCCGTATAAACATGGGTCAAGCTCCCCAATCTGCACCTCGTGCACCACAAAGGCTTGCCCGCAGACACCTGGGCTAAGCTCCACACAATCCTCACAACCAAAAGTAACCAGGTAGTATCCGGGAGCCACCACAGCTCACTTAACGTTTATCATATGTCGGGTATTATACATCAAGCCATTACAGCCCATACACCGAGTAAGGATCCTCAAGCCATCACAGCCTATACACGTTACACCTATAGTAGTCCATAGGATACTATATCCAGAATATATGTGTGTGAAATAACCACAAGGCATTACAGCCCTCTACACACATATATGGGTAAAACTAACCACTGTGCCTAACAGCACTAAGATCTACCAAGAGAAGAGAGCGGGGAAAAAGGGGGTAGTCAGCCATTCAACCTCCCATCAGAATGTTGGGGAAAACACCCCCCCAGGGCTCAGAATCACCGGGGTGTCAGTTGCCCTTACCGACAGGGTGGAGTAGCGTATAGAAACACAAAAAGTACAGAATATATAAGTAACTCACATCCACACTATGGGCATTACCTAGTCTTAGATACAACTGTAGCTAACGTATCTCAGACTCCAGGATGTTACTTCAAAGACTAGGTATCCTATAAGCACACAACCAATTGAAGAGCTTCATTAGATTACTCCATTCTCATTTATCAATTCCACTGTACGTTAATTAATTCTTTAATCATTAATTAAGAATGAAGAATTCCACATTAAACTAAAATGGCATCACTTTCAAAAACAACTGCTCCTTTTTAAGATTCACATCACATTTAAATTCCAGCATCTCCATCCCCGTGTATTTTCACCATTTAATCAAACATTCATTACAGAATTACTTTTCCACATTCCCAGGCATTCTAGAAAAACATCATATGCTTCTAAACACAAAGCAGGCTCAACACGGTGAGTAGATATACTACCCGTAGAGTCTTTGCCGCCTATAGAAAGAGCATAGACCCATCCTCCATCGAGAGGCTAAACACGGAAAGAACGTGGCATACCCCGCGTGTCTTTGCCTCCTTCGGAAAGAGGGTAAGCAAGACCAGCTGCCTTGAGCAGCGGGGAAAAGTAATGCAGATAAACAACCAGACCAAACCACCAACATCAAACCATCACATTCATCTCATACCATCACCCTTGGTGTCCTCCCCGACACCCATATTCATAAACTGATGCATCTCGCCACACTAGGCGTCATTCGCTGCCACAACCACAAGTCTCCATGCCTCCACATATCACAACAGCCATCCAGGCTCACATCACAGCAAAAGCAGCAGGAAAACAAACATCACAAGGTGGGCTCTCGGCCCTTTAACAAACAAGAGGGTAACTCAAAACCCTTTTAGAAATTCCCACATAATCTGTTCTCTAATCCATATTGAATTAACAGACTTGTTATTCCTAGGTTCCAATTATGGATACCTAATCAGTAAGCTATCACAATTAAATAACCATGCTTACTTCCCTAATTTGATTATCCTCAAATTAGAATAACTATGACAACAACAATAACCAGATTAATTTACATGCCTCTTTATCTTTATCCAATTAATTAACAATTAATTCCAGCTTTACGTTCATTATCAATTTCAATCATGAACGAACAATAAATCAACGAAAGCATAGATATCACTATATCTAGGAAAACATGAGGCAAACCATTATTACGGTAAAAAGCAAAAACATGCGATCAACCAATTCTTTTAATCCGGTTAAGTATTTAATTAGGTCAATTTCATTGTGATCCAAAGGAATAAATCATGCTAATTCTACGATTTCACAAATACAATTAGAGAAGTCATGAATCCCCTACCTCGAAGAGTTCTTGACGTCCTTTATCCACACAGCGGGTCACGATCCTCCCCTCGCGACAACCTATGTGGAAGAATGATCGACACAGCTTGGTTGCATCCAACAGAGCGGGACTGATCCTAGGAGTAAGGATTGATTGTGCAACTCCTACGGGAAGGATTGAAAGGTTCTAGTGTCTCTTATCTGAGAAAAAATGGAAACAACAAGGGAGAATGATATCTCGTCCCTTTTCAAGATTTAATGAGGTGACGGTTTAAGATCCGGTTAATTGTCCATTAAAAACGGATCGCATTAACCCACGCGGTTTGACCAAGTAAAACATTCCAAGCCTTAGGAATAATTAATATAGGATTTATGGCATTTGAATCGGCCTTAAGAGCCCTTAAAATAAGGCTTTAAATGTATTTTACGTCAAAGGAAACGTCAAAAGGGGAAAACCTGTAGGAGTCTGGAAACACTGTTCACCCACCGTTACTGTACATGATACTGATCTGTCATGCCGATCTGTGAAACTAATATGTGAAACTGATCTGTCACACCGATCTGTGAAACTGATCTGTGACACTGATCTGTCACACCGATCTGTGAAACTGATCTGTGAAACTGATCTGTCACACCGATCTGTGAAACTGATCTGTCTCACTGATCTGTGAAACTGATCTGTCTCACCGATCTCTGAAACTGATCTGTCTCACCGATCTATGGAACTGATCTGTCTCACCGATCTGTGAAACCGATCTGTCTCACCGATCTGTGAAACTGATCTGTGAAACCGATCTGTCTCACCGATCTGTGAAACCGATATGTGAAACTGATCTCTCACACCGATCTGTGAAACTGATCTGTCTCACCGATCTGTGAAACTGATCTGTCTCACCGATCTGTGAAACTGATCTGTCTCACCGATCTGTGGCACTGATCTGTCTCACCGATCTGTGAAACCGATCTGTCTCACCGATCTGTGAAACTGTTCTGTCTCACCGATCTGTGAAACTGATCTGTGAAACCGATCTGTCTCACCGATCTGTGACACCGATCTGTCTCACCGATCTGTGAAACCGATCTGTCTCACCGATCTGTGAAACCGATCTGTCTCACCGATCTGTGAAACTGATCTGTCTCACCGATCTGTGAAACCGATCTGTCTCACTGATCTGTGAAACTGATCTGTCTCACCGATCTGTGAGACCGATCTGTCTCACCGATCTTTGAAACTGATCTGTCTCACCGATCTGTTACTGTTCATAAAACTGGAAACACTGTTCACAGAACCGGAAAATTGGAAAAGTGTTGGGGATAAGTCCCCTTGACCTCCCAGAACACCTCCAATACCAACATTTCACAAAGTAATAGACCGGAGAGGTCCGGGCCATTACAGTAAATCCATATAATAAGATGTTAATATATGCATGGGTGTTTGAATATTGCAGTCATAAGGGACAACTATCATGTTATGATAAGTGTTGATAAAACTCAACTCTACCTCTATTTATTTTTGAATACTTCTCAAAAACCTCTAGGTAATCCTATAATACCAATCATATAAAATAGATAGTGTTGCACCATTTTTATTTAAAAAATAAATCAACGGTGATTTTTTTCTACTATACTTGTATGGGAAAATGTTTTAATAAATCCTCATAATATTTTCCTTCAATATTATCATACTTCCTTAACAAACACTGAGATATGTATTTTTCAATAACTACGTTATTGTTTTCCAACCATAGGTTTTGACTTAGATCTTTACACATCTTCATACATAATAGATAAATAGTGATGGATGGGCTTTGAGTATCATCACAAAATTCCATATTTAATTCTTATTTTGAGGTGACATATATATATATTCCAAATATTATGAATCTGCCTTTATCAAATACGGGCAATGTAATATTCATTACCTTAGTATGAAACTCTACATTAAATTTTTGAGATTTTCGAATCATCAAATGAATTGATGGTTGAATACATTGGAGGGAAGGATATGATTTATCTACTAACATTATAATATCAAGATTCAGGTGGTATATATCCATGAGTATTGAATCATTTTTAGTTCTAATAAAAGATCGAGAAGAAAAATCATTTGTACATTGGAAATCAACCATCATAATATCCTTTATGCCCTATAATATATTTAATAGTCATAATCTATTATGATTTATAAAAAATCATTTAGATAATAATTAATTACACTATGTGAATATATACTTAAATATTTTTTATTATTTTATATATCATTATTTTTCCTATAGATAAAATTTCATCAAATCATAAATGAAAATATTACAACTTCTAACACAAGCACAAGAATATTGAAATTTTTCTCATGAGATTCTAATTTTCATGTGGCCTATGAAATTACCTTGTTATTTTTCATGAGGATAGACCCCAATATATTAGTTTAGGAATCTCTATATATTATAAACCAATAACAACATCAGGGTTTATAATTATAAGGGAAATGACTAACATATTCTTATGTTCCTTGAAATATTTTTTGGAATTTCACTATAAATGGAACCTTACTCCCTTCAATGTTAATTTGTTTAGGGAACTTGATATACCTAAGAAATTTCTCAAAAATCATCCGACAGAATTTTCGAATACATAAAATATATTGATCTGAGTTACACTTTTCAATTTGATCAATTTTACAATAACATTAATTTTAAAGGGATCTATATATATATATATCCATATTAGTGATTAACTAACCCATGAAATTATCATATTATCTCTATAATAACCTTTTGTTAAATTTTATATTCAAATTAATTTTCAGAAGGTTATTAAAACAACTTTTAAATGTATCATCTCGGACACAGATGATACTCATCAATGACTTGATCCCGGTTGGCCACATGGCCTCTGGAACATCTCCCCAATTTCTAGATGCTTCCAATTAGTAGTGAGGGCCTAGATGTTTCTATGGGTATAATATTAAATAATTAGAAGAGTGTAATAAAACAAAACCTATAACATACATATAACATATAAAATATAATAACATGAAAATAAGTAAATATAGGAATAATGATATATATAAGAAATGCTAGAAACCAACTCGTTAACAAAATAATGTTTCATTCCATATGTCTCTAGAAAATTAGATAGAACATGTATACAATAATGATATAAAATACATGTAACAATAGTATATAATGTACATAAGTATCTATCTAGCATCAAGAGCTTCATCTTGGTCCAATGATCCATTTCTTATAAGAAGCAATGAAGAACTGTAGAAAATAACATCCCATTATCCATACCTACTATCATATAGTAAGTTTGTGTACTCAAAGATATCCCAAATAGGTTGTTGGAAATAATCCATGTATTAAACCATCCATGTTCAATTCCATCGAGTCAGTGAATATATATATATATAGTTGATTTTTTAGGAAGAAATTATTTATTAATGTTAGTAAGGAACATAAGAATCCTATAAAATCTATGTATTCATTTATAATCAAATTCAATAAAGAAGTAAAAAACCAACTATACTATAAATCCTATGTCATTAATAAATAGATAATCAAATAATTAAAACCAATTTAATTTATAAGCCTCACATGCCGGAACATCGCCCATGGTCCCCCATGTGGATAGATAAACAAGGAATTCCTAAATTGGATATCCAATATGTAATAATAAAGACCAAGCCCAAGCTTGTTTGTTGTCTTGGAAAACAAATCGTATAAATCATTTATTTTTCTAATTGACTCTAAACACAATCCCATCCATGAAATTTTTATATTTGGATCTTGGTATCACTCAAGGTATAATATTAACCAAAACTATAAGAGCCCATCTATAGAGATCTTGAATAACACATATATTTATATAGGTTTGTAATAACATCGTTCCCAATCAAGTCCATCATTGGGGGTCCCCTAAGGGGGACTATGAATCGAATGGGAAAATATGATCATTTCCCTCTGATTCTGACAAAAGAATTCTCATATGAATCCATTTATCACTCAATGTATAATGGTCAGGCCTTAGAGAACATACCTAACAATCATCAAGGGAGTCTAAGTATATCTCATGAATAATAATACTCAATCAAAATGGATCCATATATGGAATATCCAATTGAATATATATGTCACCAAATTATTATAAACATTGAACCAATAAAATACTATTGTTTCAATTAAATTTTACCATGGTACATCCGATAAATAAATCAATTAAATCTCAACTAAAATGTGACTCAATAATAAGTCATTCTTAGAAGGCATGACTTTAATTTAACTCATGAGGGTAATTCACTAACACAAGAATCTCTTGATTAAAAAAATTTAACATTGAAGGGAGAAGGTATATGGAATCAATTCCCTATTATATTAATTCATAATAGTTATAATTCAACATTTTATATTATAATTAAACCTAAAAGTCAATAAACTAATTTAATTCATTTTTATACAAACCAATACAAGGGGTAATGGGAACCCCGTAGGGAATCCAACTCAGAATCCATAAAATGATAAATTAAATTTAACAACAAATCCAAAAGGGTGTTTCTAGTTTCAACGCATTAAACCTATAGACATTCATCAGTTGCCTGAATAAATTTATTTTCTGTGATAAAAATTCAATTCAATGAAAATAACTCATTTAAAGGGTTATTCTCTATAGATTGGGTTAGTGGATCAATAAAAATTTATAATTAATTCTACACTTAATTAAATAAACAATACCACTTACCTAGCAATAGTAGTTGATAGAGTTTCCACTATCATATAATTTGTTTGACTCATATGAGTAGAAAATTGAAGAGCATATGAAGAACCTATTAATGGGGAAAATTTTCTGTCACCAAATTAGCACAACCTCTTCTAGATCAAACAAAGAACATATAAAAATGAATCGATGTCTTTTCAATGATGATCTAGTAAGATTATGGGTTCTTGAATTGGAGATCAGATAAATAAGGTATGTAAAATCTAAGAGCAGTCACGAAGTAGTTCTTGAAAATTATGGGGGCGATGTGCATGGGGATAATAGAGAATTTTGATTTTTAATATATTATTGAAGGGTAATTTTGTATTTTAGACCGAAAAACAAGGGCATATTGTTCAGGCACCTGATTTCCAAACTATTCAACAACCATTCAGGTTTAGCTATAGGGAAAATAAATTCACATTTTTTTCCACAGGGGTTGACTAGTTGTTTGAAAACCATTCCAAATATTACTATTAAAATTACATGCATAAATGTATGGATATAAGTCCCCTTGCACATTGTTTTTTCAAACCATCTTCCCATCCCCTTCTCTCTTTTCGTTCGTCATATGGTTTGTTATACCCTGTTTCCTATTTGACATGTTTTGAAATAATAATACACTCGATTATTTCAACATAAAGTTTTCATTTCAGGATTATGAGTAGCTTTATATAGACCAAAACAATTAAGACAATCAATGGAATTCATTCTAGTACATATTTAAACATTCAAACTAAGAATTGATGTATATAAAATTATTTTTACCTCAATGAAAAACTCCCTTCAGAAAAAAACACACCCTCTAATCAATTCTTCCAAAAATTTACCTTTAATGGGTGGAGAAGCATAAAATGAGAATAACTATAGAAACTATGATTGTACATCAGCCTCCCACTATGGGGTCTTATCTTGTACTTGTTTGTGCTACCATACCACCCAAACTAAATGAATTGACCAACCTTAGAGAACCATTGTTCTCTGATCAACATTACATATATGATTCTCATCAAAGTATGAATCTACTTGTAAATCAACCTTTTCATGTTAAAAAGCAAGACATGGTTTCGAATGACAGAGGCCTAGCTAAATGACATCAAAAAAATCATGCATGGATCAATTCCTATGAGCTATCTGTAACTAATAGGCTACCTGACTGACTCTCTCTTGAATCTAAAATGGCCAGACATAATGCGGTTAATAATCTCCCTATGTCATGGTACTCCTATGTGCTAAGCTCGATGAAACAGGTAAGAAAACCCAATCACTGACTTCAAACTACAGAGGACATATATGGAGATCAACATATGATATATTAAAATAATTCTTTGTATCCATCTCTTTTTTTAATCAACTAAGCCAATTATGTGGTCTCTTGAAATAGATGAGGTCCTAGTATAGCTACCTCCCCTACCTCTAATAGACCCCAAAGTGATTAGCAAGGCCTACTATATAATGTTTCATAAGGATCAATCTGAAGATGATCTTGAAATATATTGTTATAGGATAATTAAAATAGGTGTATATACCCCTACCAAGATCCCTTTAAATCTAGGAAAGATGTTCATAACATGTACTGAAGCACCAGAGTTGTGAACTCTAATTTGACATCGATCATTGGGTGGTATTTTGTGGTAATAATCATTTATCAAACTAATTAACCTATAAATCATTCAAGATACATGATGTAAATTGTCTATACATATATAAAATGGTATTTTTTGGTCACCCTTTACGCTATACAATCTCATGAATATAAAAATTCCCAAAAATATAAACACTTAATTATCCCTTGATCAGAAGGAAATGTGGGACCTTCCTGATCCATTCATCAACAAACCATATATCATCATTACCTGAAGGGATCCTCAATGAACATGAAAAAAAATCGTGTAAACAGCCCACTTCAACTCAAGGATGGGTAACTGCCAAAAATATATATAAGGTCCTTAGTGTTCTACCTTCACATGTATATACGTTGAACACCTCATGAAAACCCCTCTATATCTATTTTCATACTCATCCAATAGTACTGATGATGTAAATCCTAATACATGTTAGTGATAATAGGTTGAACATCCCAAGATGGATCATGAAAGTCTCACATCACATCCACATGTATATCTGAAAACCCCAAAATGCGACAATGTACATCTAGGATCTAATCAATGTCTCTGGTAAAATCAGGACGAGGGTCCTCAACCACCACACTCTCTCATATAACTAGACATTTTGAGTATGACATCTACCTCATCTTCATTATCAATTACTGAATAGGTTAAAACTAAATACTGTAGAACAAACTACCCCAAACATTAATGTATATCTTTGTGCATCCCATATACTAGAGCCATGAGCTTCAACTTACTACTGGCCTACACAACTACCTATATTTGTGTCCAATAACTTCATTCATCAGACACTACATTTTCTTAACTAGATTTACTGGAAAGCTAAAAATCAAAATACTATATGTATTCATCCCACGTTCACTACCTGAGATTTAGATCAACATGTTAAAATGTGTCATTGAGTATTTTTTGTTCTATGTATACCACCAACACTATCTATGAAAATAATGTCTCCATCAACACAATGCATGAACAATCATAGCTAACTCATGATTGTGTGTCGAGTAATTCCCCTCACATGGCCTCAATTACTAAGATTTCTAAACTATGACTATACAAAATTCCTAGGAAATGCTCCATTTCTAATAAATAATGAATTATAATAAATAATTTAACTCATGTTTGACTCATGAATATTTGATATCGGTGATGAATTCAATCTTTTTTTAGCTACAAAAAGTCAATCTCGTTGGAATCTTATCATTCAAACGTTACACACTAATTAGTCAATCCTATATGTGGTGAGTATTGGAATGATATATCCTATATGATATTCCATTAGAAAACACATATCACAAATACACTTTATACTTCAATGAATTTATTTTGATTCTCATAAAAAATAACATCTCCCAACCTCTCTAGTCAAACTAATAATTACGTCTAATAGATGATGTGACCTAAGAAATGATTCTAAACCACCTAGAAGATAAAATTTGTGATCGTAGAATATAACTAATGATCATTTAATGTATTCAATATTATCTAATTTTTTTTGGGCTTGGTTGTCTCAATTATGAGAAGACAGCAAGATATCCTCCAGAAAAATAACTAAAAAAATCAGATAAGGATAGAACTCTCAGTTCTTCAATTCTGTGAAGAAAACTAGTATGATCTTGAGACCGAACGATATAAATGATTACTCGTAGAGACCATGCCTATGATGTAATGTTCTGTGATGTATTTATGTTGGTTTAACATGCCCATGATGATAATAATATATAATATAAATCATTGAGATGGCCAAATCTCCATATAGTTGGTCAAAGAGATTATATATCCATGATCGAGGATACCACTTCATAAATGATAGCTAGTTCAATTTCTGGTAATCTAATCATAGCCTAATAGTTCCCACTTCCTTTTTCTCAAAAAAAGAATTTTGAACCCCATTGAGAAGTAGTAGATCAGATAAACCCCCTTTCCTCTATGTCCTATAGTAACCTCTTGATTTCTTACATCTAAGTTGTAGAAATCATATATGAAGGAATAGAGATTTTTGTGGCTCTAGGAACTAGATCAATCTAGAACTCTACCTCTCTCATTTGAGGTAATCATAGAATTTCATCAAGTAAAAACATCCCAAAATTGATTAACCCTTGTAGATAAGTCAATATGATATATTTCTTGTCATCTAGATTTAATCTCATAATATTGGTTATCATTACACCAGCCTGGGATCCATGGGTCCATCTCATCTCATATAGACTTCACTTTCACCCTTTTTAATAAAATCTCAAACCTATAGTGTTGTGAATGTCACTCTTTAATACTAAAAATAAATTTAATCATGAAAAGGAACAAACCAAAACTTCCTAATAATGATTTCAAAACATGTCATCTCAAAAGAAAAAAATATCCCATAAGATGTGACACCCACCAATATCCAATGAAACTCAATGAACTTATGTAAATTATCTATTAAAATTTCCAACAATGTTTTAGGAATCTTGAATCCATCCAATGTATGAACGCATATCCCTTGGGTTTTAAAAATTGGAATAAATATAAAGTTATGTGAATCCCTTATATCAAAAGGTGGATATTCCAATGTGGGAGCTACATGAATAGTAACTCAATAAGTAGATGGTTTGGGATCCATCTCCGCAAGGGTCTATTTTACTACAAATATTTTGGTTGAAATGAAACCCTATGAGACGGCCTGGATACACATGGTATATCTGCTCTACTATCACTATAAAGATGGGGTATAAAAAATGTGGCTATAGATAAGACCTTGACATGATCTTCTAGATATACTCTATATCCCTTTCTAATTACATGATGATGACCCCAATCCTAAATGTGGAGTCAGTAAAAACCCTCTATATATATTTTACGGCGTAACTTTTTTCTATAAGCATTGTAGGTGGCCCATTATGACACATGTTCGATACAGAACTGCGTCCCCTGTATTCTGTGGCCTCGTTTCTCCCCACCAGCAACATTAGTAGCACCTCACATGGACACCTTATTAATATATTAAAATACTAATATCTTTGTGTGGAAGATTCAAATGATGCTTCCTAATGCTAGTTGATGTAGTATTGGATATAGATGTTGAGATTCCTTGGCCAACACATCTATGATCTCTTAGGTTGGGCTCTACTATAAGCACCTAATTTACTCTTCCAGAAATGGTAGTTAGTCGAAATTCATTCACTTATGTTAATAAGTCTTTCCTAAGTCCATCTTTAGATTTCCAAACATTAGATATCTGATCATCCATCATAATAGGTTTAAATCACTAGAGCTCAGTATAATGGGTCTAATATTCCATCACTGATAACGTGCCTTTCTCCAAGTGCATGAACTCTCCAGATCTCTCAACCATCAAATTATCATGATAGAAATAGTCATTGAATGCATATGAAAATTATTCCATACCATCTATTGGTGATGGTCCATCTACGTTATGGAATTCCACTATCTCGTGGTGGAATAACATATAATATATATAGTTAGTTTTACCCTCCTCCCAAGAGGCATATTGAGATCATAAAAGATATATATAATGGAATATCTCTAAGAATTTGTAGCCAATGATCCTCTATACGCTAAAAATGTGGGTATATTCTCTTACTAGATCTCATTGGTAATATCTTCAATGGTTAGTTAGTGTAGGATGTGGTTCTCCCAAAATAATATTAATAATTAAGGAGTACTGCTCACAGAACAGTGTCTCAATATTGCTTTCATGTATTGATACTGGTTCCTTATTAGGAAATACAATAGTATCCACTAGAATCTCATGGACCACCACCTCTATATTGTGGTCTATACCACCCTCAGGGTGTACAAGTAGAGGAATTCATGTTGGAATGCCTCTAAAATTCCAAACATATGCGTCAGTTTGAGATTATTATTAATGTTCAGAGATGAATAGAAAACATATCTAAATTGGATATGTACAGACATTCATATATTTGAACACACCTCTTATAACTGCTCCATGAGTCTGGACTATAAGATTTAAAGATACTATAAAAGTGACATATACTTCACAATAACCACTAGTAAGTTTGGTTCTATGTCAGGTTATCCACTATAACAATTTCAGTTTTCATTGAATTTTATCTTGGTTCCATATATTCGTTCTCATTTGATTTCATACACATTTTACATCACACATTAAATAAGTATAACCACATGGTCTACAAATTCTAATCCCTGAGGGCTCATTATCTTCAAAAACCAATGTATAGCATCCACATAATTTATACCAGAACACATTTTGAAAATAACTATCACAACAGCTTGTTTATCTGTCATGTTTCCTTTAAAAAATACATGAATCATGTAATTCATCCTATATTTTAGGGCACAATTCAAGGAATGTGATTCTTATAATGTTCCTAAATTGATTGATTACATGTAATTTCCAAATCTCATTAGTAAAAATTCAATATTACCAAAAATCATATCAATAATAATATAAAACCCCAAGTGTGTCACCCATCTATGGAATTAAATGACCTATAATTAACAAAAACTATAATATACCAATTTCATTCGAGATAATTTTGAAATTTCTTATATGTGACATAGATACTTCTAGGAACCACTTTTTTCGATACCCCAATTCATCCATATAAATTATAAATGTCCCAAAATAAATAATCCCAGAAAAGAACCTCTTATAACCCTTTTTAACGTCTCAGACTTAGATTCTACACCTCAATTCCTCAATCCTAGTCAGACTAATTCCCCCAATCTAATCATCCCAATTTTCAAAGGCTATAAACATGTAGTGAGGGCCAATGAATGTTTGTGACGGGGCTATTAACTCATTAACATAGTGTAGCACAATTTAATAAATAACATAAAAGTAGAATAATATGTATAATAACTATACATTATGTAAAAATCATAAGAATGATATATGTATATAAAAAATTCCAGAACCAACTCATAAAAAAGTGAATATGCATGTCACGTGGCTCTACGAATGAATCCAAAACTGCTATTCAAGATAGACATACAATACATGAAAAGAAGTAAAAAATCCCAAAAGTATCCATTTATCATCAGAGCCTCATATTGGTCCCATGCTCCTCTGCTCATAATCAGAATTCTAGAACATCTAGAAGACCACATTATCTTATCTAATCAGGCAATCCTATAGTTTGTTAGGGTACCCAAAGGTGGTCCAAATAGGGTGTTCGATATAATCCCAGTATGATACCATGCAAGGTCTGTTCCATCAAGAGAGTGAATATAATTTAATAACATTTAAATTATTATCCTCGAGACATAGAACATAGCCCGGTATCCCCCATGTGGATAGGTAAACAAAGAATATATAAAACATGACATCCAGTAAGTATAAATAATGATTGATTCCATGCATGTACTTTTTTCATCCAAGATGCATCATATAATTCATTTCCATTATTAATAGATTATGAACCTCATAATGTACATTGAATTCCTATTATGGAATCTAGGTATCGATCCAGGTACAATATAATCCAACAACCTATGACCCCATCTAAGGAGAACCCCAAGAACCCAGGTATCCCTCTAGGTTTCGTAAAGCATCTAATTTGAGGGAGATCATCCTTGGTGGTCCACTAAGGGAGACCAAGTTTCACCCATGGTAATATGTTAAATTCCCTTTGAGTCCATCCATTTATTTCTCATATGATTCCATGTGTCACTAAAAATTCAAATGTCAAGCCTCACAGTCTATCCATATAATTCCTCATGGGAGTACATGTATCAATCTGTCATAGAAAATGCCAATCAAAATGATTCGATCCATGACATTATCATTTTAATACACATGACACCCAATAATTATAAACATTAAATAAACAAAATATCATTTGGATTCAATTATTCCATGGGTCATCATCCCAACCAATTAAATTAAATCTCACCAAAAAATATGACTCACGTATAGGCCTATATTAGAAGACTTCAATTTAATTAAACTAAGGAGGGTAATTAATTAACTCAAGAATATCAATCATAAAAAATATTTTACATGGAATGGATTTGGGACATGTAATCAATTCCATATTTTATTAATCCATTTCATTTCACTTAAACATGAAATTAAAATCATCAAATGGAATCACTATTTAACATCTATACACAAGGGTTAAAGGTAACACCCTATGTAATCCAACTAATATGCTATGAAATGGTCCATTAAATTCAACAACACACCCATATGAGTTTTTGTATATTAAATGTATCAACCTATAAACATTCATTGTTGGCCTCTTTGTAATCATATTCCATGATAAACAACTCAATTGAAGGATTAAATATCATTTAATGTTAAATGCATGAAGAATTTTGTGTGAAGAACGAAGAAAGTATATAAATACATAGTGTTTTAATGAAAATCAAAAGAAATCTTTAAAATAGGACTAAAGTTGATATATCCTCCCACCTAATCTCTTGATTCTTCTCATTTCAGAAGAAAATTAATGAACATTCAAATAAATAATTAATGTGAAAAATTTGATTGTAGACAAATAGCATAGTCGATACCTAATAAAATGAGTAATGACTATAAATTAATGGAGAAATAACTAATGAAGATCCAAATATATGATAGGTTCTTTAATCGAAGATCAGATTAAGAAGATATCTCAATCCCAATAGGAGTCACAAAATAAGGCTTCAAACAAGAGGGGCTAACATGTATGGGGGAAAAAGAAATTATGCTGGTTTAGTCAATTATATAGAATAATATTTGAAAAATCTCCCAAAATAATAGGTCACATGGTTTTGGTGCCTGATTTTTAGACCTTGACCTGAAGATGCATGGTTATCATTAGATAAGGGCACCTCGTACAATTTTTCACATGGATATATCAACCATGAAAAAACTATGCCAAAAACAACTTTAAATATTTCGAAAATGTCCAAATAGTCATTTCACCCATTGAACGGAGTATGGTATAACCAGGAGACATTACCCTACTCTCTTATAAATCTTCATATGGTTTATTAGATTGTGCAGTTATCCCCTCTTGTTTTTATGTAATTGTGCGCTGGGAATATTTCACCCAAAGCATGGGTTTCAGGCTTTGAGCCCGCCTCAGACAACCCAAAACCTTTATAAACTCCATGGCAATTCAACATATGCCATATTTAATCACATAATCTATTAATTTATTTAAATAAATGGATATGTACATCAATGAAGAACCAGGTTCTTATAGTAAATTTTATTCATGTTATCCCTTCGAATTTTAGGATATAAGAATATCATTTATAAATTTTAGTAAAAACATATTTGCGTAGTCCTTAAATACTCTATAAATGATATCCTAAAAGATGGAAGGTGATTTTTTCAATATCAATGTAATCAATATAAACGCATTGTTTCCATACCACATTCCGAATGAATTTTTTAAAATATAGTTTATTTTTACCACTATATGATGATACCAAAACAATATTTAATTATTGAGAAATACTATTCTCAAATGATTTGATTGAAAATGTATTAATTATATAGGAAATGATAGTTATTTATAATTATGATCATATTAGTCTTAACACAATCAAATAAAAGTCTAATTGATCCATATTTCTTCTAAAAAAGGGAATTGATTCACCCTATACTAATGACCTGGGGCATGCAAAACCCTTATCCAAATTAATTTTTTTAATTATTCATAAAATATATTAAAGATTATCCATTTTTTATAAATAAATATATAAGTATAGATCCATGTATAATTCCAGTCATCAAATTAAACTTACACTTTGGGGGAATACTAGGAAGTTTATATTGAAATACATAATTATATTACCATAAAATTGGAACATAATAATTTTTTTTCATCAGCACTATTCATTATTTTCTACGTTCTATAGTTTTGTGTTATTATAACCCATATTTTATAATTTTATTTCATTTTAGGATCATTCATATGTTGATACATGAGAAAATGATTATCTGGACCACGAAATGATATCACCATCTCTCCAAACATGATATGGTATCATTGTGGGGATGTCCAATCCTCATAGAAAATCACAAAAAATTCATCCAATAGTAGAAGAGATATAATTCTAGGAATTAGAATACCACAATCTCAAATTGAAATTATTTTTTAAATCATAATCATGGAAATTTGGAATATAGATGATTTTATATATTGGTTTATATCCATAACATTATGTGGTGATTCGATATTCTTAAAAAGTTGTGGTATAGAAAAATGAGATAAACGATATCAAATATGATACTCGAATATCTAGAATAAATATTATTTGAACCATGTGTCATTTTTTTATTATGATCATATTAATTGTTACAAATATCAAATTACATTATAGGATCCCTATATTTGGGTGTTTTTTGGGACTATTTTCATTATTGTCTCAAGGATTTGGGAATTGATTCATATAGTTTACAAACACTTTGTATATTAATAAATATAGTGTATTTAGATCATTATATGATGATTTATCCTCTTATATTTTTTAATATCTGCTTTTACATAGCACGATAGTTATGGGCTTGGTGACCATTATTACCACTCTTAAAACACTTCCTCAATAATTTTAGGAATTTAATCTGCATTTTTGTAAACCTGTTTAGGCATTTTGGGATCCAAATTTCTAAGCCATATGACATACCATTGGGGATTCCTACTTATTAATTTATTTATTACTCTTAAGAATACAATGAAATCATATATTCCATCTCCACCTTTAGCACAAATCAATCAATCTCATCCCAGATTATATTGTTACTTTATTCTAAAGCCTTTCAAATACGGGGTATTAATAGAATAATGATATGATATATTTTTCTCCATAGATTAGAGATAAAAATAAAGGTATATATATTAATACTCATAAAAATTGATTCATTTTTTAAAATGTATTTATCCACATTTTGTTTGATCTTGAGTAATTACCACCATCTCTTCATGTAAATAGTTCGATGTATGTAATGGAATAATAACAATTTCTTAAATTCGACAATTATATTAACTATTTTTTGTCCATTTTTTATATTATAAATAATATTACACTATTTGTTGGTCTCACCTTATAAATGGTAAACCACCAAAAAACATTTCATGTTATGAGTAGTTGACAAGGTAAAATATTTTTTTCATCAATTGATCAATTTCCTCATAGTATGTAAAGTTGTAGAGCTAGTGAAATACATTGAACATTAATACATGAATGAATCAATATATAGATACTTAGTAATTGTTGTGTTTACTATCACAACATGGTTTTATTTACTAATCACTTCATGAAATAGTTGATTTAGTATTTTGATGAGGAATTTTACTCCATATCCCAATCTATTGGGTTGTTTATTAGAGAAACCATCACATTGTCCCTCTTACCACATTGTAAACCTAATTCCTCAATATCAAGACATTAATAAATCCAAAATAGAGTTAAAATGAGATAAAAAAAATTAAATAAAATTAAAAAAATAATGTATATATTAAAACTTCTTATTAATGGACACTAGCATACTAATTTATACTTATTTTAGTTAAACCCATATCATTCCTGGATAAAAATTATATTTGGATTTCTAATTCTTTTAACATTAATCATTCAAAGTAACAAGATAATCATTCATTAATAATGTTTTGTATATAGTCTATGATTGACCAACGAATAACTGTCAAGAGTTTTTAGCCATGTTTGATGTTCAACCACTTTAGTATGCTTGTAGTATGGGTTGTGTTAATACCCAACACGCCCTCATCAGGGTTATTAACCCTAGTTAAAATTTTTCCAGACCATTTTTAAAATTTCCATAACCAAGTAAGAGAGTTATTTTTTTGGAAAATAACCTAATGAAGAATTTAACAATATTTAGCGATATGATCCTATACAAAGAATTATATCAGGGGTTTTTCACTTATGATTCATAACCAAAACACTCAAAATAGTTTCTCTAATTATCAAAAGTGACTAAAACTTTTCTTTTTAAAACAAAAAATAAGAGATGAGCTAATAACCCATTTAAATAACTTCCAATAATAGGTTTAAACATTAAATTTCTTATAAAATATTATCTTAAGGATCCACTTTCATAACATATATTGAGAATGGAGACATAATATAAATATTTTACAATACTAATGAAAATTTATTCTTAATGTCAACATAAAAGACCATATTATTTACATATCATTAGTAAAAATCATTCTCATAAACTAAAAAAAGAAATCATAATATAGGGGTGAGATAAAATGTTCATTATTTGGTGAATAAATATTTAATTAAGAATTATTTCATAATATTTATTAAAAAAACACCATAAGAGAAATTTGATAACACAATGACTGATGAAAATAGACCATATGTGAGCTCAAATTTCATATACTATGAACATAAATCCATAAAAGATCAAAATAGAAACATAATATATATAAAAATATTGGAATCATTTAACATAAACCTATAATTATGAGAGAATAATATCATTATAAATAAAAACATTTAATTATAGAGAACATGTTATAATATGGGAACATTAGTTTCATGTGTCAAACTATCAATGCTAGTGAATATGAGGAGCTAAAATGAACTCATGAATACTAATCACATATGATATTAAATCGTATCTAATGTGTTATTGGGGCATAATTGACCTAACCATATCAGGTTTATAGCATAATCACCCATCCATGGATTACAATAAAACCACATCTTCTTCGTTCATAATAGAAAAAAAAATCATTATAATAGATCATCATGTCAATAATATATTAATATTTTCCCAATAAATATAATTCCATTTTAAAATAATAAATAAAATATAAAATTAAAATATTATTTCCAACAATTATAAATTAAAATTTTTGAAATTTCATTAGGATCCCATAAAAATAAAATGGGTATCATAAAACATCCAAAACATGTCAAATTAAATTATGAAGTAAATATTATGTTATAAAAATAATGATCAGATAATATAATAAAAAAAATTATTTTAATATAGGGTGGAACAAAAATCATAACCCCATTTTAGGTAGATAATATTTAATATAATGGAAAATATCATAAATATATACATTCAAAAACATTTTTATTAATTATTTTAAAATTAAAATATATAAATATACTTTCAAAAAAATTCATTATTTATTAAGAAAAAATATAAAACCATTCATGAATATGGAACTCAAATAAAATTCACCAAAAATAAAAATATAATATAATTTAAAATGGATTGTTTTTGAAAATTATGTTCAAAATCAACTTATAGTATTTAGATAAAGATTTTTGAGTCAATGAGTCCCCTATGATTATTATTGATTTCCAAATAATTCATTTAAACACCCATATTATAATGATTCAAATATTAGATAAATATTTTAGAAACATATTCTGTTACATTCTATTTTTAATCACCATTAATAATAATTATCTCAAAATTATGTTTCTATTATATAACAATTATAAGGGAGGAGTGAGAACCCTATAGAAAATTAGATCAATAATCAAAGGTTACAATTTACATATTATACATATGTCTAGGCGATTAAAATATAATTCCCTAAAAAGTTTTCAGGGTGGGGAATTTATATAGAATCCTAGATCTTTGCCTGTGTTTTCTTAATAGTGCATTGATAGATTATCAAAATACTTAATATATTATTATTTACTAATATTCCCCATATTGAAGCCTCTAATCAATAGGTGATCTTACTTGTCAATCCATTCAACTTTCCCCCTAGTAACTATCACATTGATCAATCATCCCATCATTTCTTCAATGTCATGCCTCACTACCTTGATCAACAGAACCTTCTCCATCATTTCATCCCTACAGTTCTTGAGTAGTTCCATATGAGTATCCAAATCCACATCCTTCAAGACCTGCAAAAAGTCTGTAGTTTTTGTTTCACATTGTAGGCCAAGGGGATTAGTATCCACCCTCTCCAGTATCATCTTCTCAGAATGAATGTGCATCTCCTAATTATGGTCATCAAACTTTGAGTCTCTTTCCACTTTCACATAGGACATGATTACATAATCCTTATGAGCCTCTACTCCTACCTCCGGATGGATCTCATGGTACTTTACTTCACCTTATTTTTTGGCTGACCATGTATCCATTGGTTTAATATGACAAGATTAATCTTTACAGCCCTTGGATTTTGGATTCATGGAATAAATACAGCTCCATGGGTCCCTGTTCTCCTTATTTATATTCTCACTTTATTTTATCTGCATATCATTACCAACCCCTCCCAAATCGTTGTCATAAGAGGGTTTTCCATCTTTATCAAATTTAGCCTCATAAGTACCATTGGAGTTTTTTAAAATCACTCCTTCGTTACTTACACTTTCAAATATGTTGTTTAAGTTGAGGCTAGACACCATAATCCCCCACATGGTTCCCTAACTGGTGATCAATGGGCTTGAAACCTCATGTACAAGCTCCTCCCACTCCTTTCCATCCTTGTTCTTTCCTTTACCTGATTATTGTATCCACCTGCCCAAGTCGTTGCTATATCAAGAACATACAACCATCGCCTAAGAGCATCGTTTCATACTAGCCGTACACATGGAGGATGGTTCAATAGCTCTTACATAGACCCTCTAATCTTGAGAGTTAGCAATGTACAATTTCGAAGATTCCTCGACAACCACAATGGATTGGGAACCTCTTATTAAAAACATTATTCCAATAGTGCTCGCAACATCTCTCTGTTACCTGTTAAAGATCTCTTCAACCCTAGGCTCTAGAGGAATTCTCTATTCTAGTTTCTGATTAATCTCTCTAACCAAACTCTAGGTCACCTCAACCATTCCAGTCCATTTCCCAGAATATTCAAAACCATCTCCTGACACTGAAAAATCCCTATCATAGAGTAAAGCATCATCACCTGGAGGACCACCCTAGACCCTGTCTGCCTGGACGTCCTAATTTTCTTAATTTTGCCTCTCCCTTCTTTTGATTATCACCAAACTATTCCCATGAATCTTGCACAACGAATAGTAATCAAACCACGATTCAAAATTGGTGGTCTTCTTATATCTAAATTACTCTCCCATGAAAATTTATAAGGCTTTAACAAGAGGCCTCGAAACATCAAACTCAACACACACATTTGGGGAAATCGAGTGACACATCGCACGAGTCCGATTATCAGTACAGATGAACCTCCCAACTAGATTTCTGCGATAAAGATGAATCGATGGATTTTGGAATGGAAGAGGATGTTCCGAAAAAAAACCATATTGCTATCTTTGTAGGGTCTTGATTAATATAGATATATTATGACCATTTAAAGAGGATAAATCATGAACCATCCCAAGATCGGGGCATGTTCTACTATGTGGGAATCAAGTTATCATTAGAGGTGAGATGAATCATGAATCACCAAGAGTCAAGGAGGTCAATAGTAGAATTCTCCCACCAACACCATTTTTCAAAAACGAAGTGGTTGAAAGAATCTAAAAAAGGAATAAACTATTTAACCAGGAATACAGGGTCAGTTCCTGTCAAGAAAGAACCTTCGTGAATTCCAGGTTCGAGGTTAAAAGATTTGGAATCCCTTTGAAGCATTCTGGGACATTCAGGTACCAAGAATCTATTGGATATATGGAATCCAATAAGGGTTTGAAAAGGGTATGAAAGGATTAGACTATGCATCATGAACATGTGTAAAAGGTCCCTCCCCTCTGAGGGGGGAGGGGCCGTAGTAGGACTCATCGACATCTTGGGCATGTAAGAGCGGCTCAAGTGATCTCACCATCCAATCCCTTGTTCTGTAAAAATAATTATCTTCATGTACATGTTTTTTTATAATTTCTTTTATAAACTTTGTATTAATAATCATGAAGGTTTTAAATTGGGGTACTAAAAGTATTGTTGATCATTATTTTTCAAAAATGAATAAATATTTACAGTCAGTGAATTTTACTATAATAAATTTTTCTTAAGGCATTATAATGATATTATTCCATAACATATGATTTCATTCCTTATTAATTGAATAAAACATTGTTTATGTACTAGTTTCAAGTTGATGATATCGGTGGATGACATCATAACAACCATTAATTATTTAGTTTTACATAAATAACCATATTAATTTTAAATATATATATTACATATACATATATAATATATATATCATATATGATCATAAAAATTAAACTAAAACCAAATACGTTTGGATTTGACGAGAAAAGAAATGCATTTATTCATGGGGGAAATAGTCAACACATCACATGATTCACATTTTCACTTTTCTAAATGAAAAATAGTAGGGTGTTTATTTATATACCATAAGTATTAAAAAATAAAAATATAATAATTATAAAAATATAATATTTTTAATATGTTGAAATGAAATGTTCAGAAGGGGAAATGAATATAAAAATATATATAGAAAGAAATAGATATTAGAAACAAATACTACAGTTTTGGGATTATCTACTTTGAGAATGGGATCAGACCTTTATTTTTTGTATTTTGAGATGAAAAAAATATTCCATAATGACGATATATGTGTATTGTAGAGGTTTGAGGAGTTTTTTGAACCAATTAATATGTATTTTTGGGATTGTAAGTGTATAGAGAAGTGTCCCTTTTGAAATTTAAAAGTGGAATATTAATTAATACCCCAACATTTTCAATAATGAGATGTAAATCTCAATGCATGTGACTAAAAAATATAAAAATAACTGAGTGGAGAATTTATAATGTTGATACACACCTGAAAAATAAATTTATAATCATTTTTATAAACATTAGTTTCTTGAACTCTATGGTTACTCATTCATACCCTATTATTTTTCACCATAATAAAATGTTTTTATGTTGTTAATTTATCCTATTTTAAAAAAATAACACCTATTACATTATTTGGAACTAGGCATTCAATTTTTTTAATCCATTCTGGTTTATTGAATTATAATAAGTGACAAAAACTAAATAATAATAAATGTGTCACTTACTAAAAATAAATTTTTTCGAAAAAATAGAACATAATTTAATAAATTTCATGTAATGATCTATTGATAATAAATTTTAAATTTTTAAATTCACATAAAAATTTAATAATTTTACATATAAAATGGTCTCACAAATTTACAAATCAGTGTAATATACTAATAAATCAATGTTATATGCAGAAATAGTATTTTTATTATTCTATAAAAAATCATTTTTTGTAGAAAAAACTCAATAATTATGAATAAAAATAAATTTATATTATAAATAAATTTATTTATAATGTTTTTTAAAAATAAACCATAAATTTTATATTTTATATTTTTAAATAATAATATAAAATATATTTTAATACATTTTTAATAGGAAAATTAATTTTACTATATTTTTTTTGTTTATATTTTTTATAATGAATTAATAATTAAAGTGGTGTTAGTGTTTAATTCATATAAAAATATTTTATTCATGAAAGGAAGTAAATTTCAGAAGAAATTTTTCAATTTTTTATATGAAATTGTTGTATCAATATTAAAAGTGAAAATTATATTAATTATACATATACACGTATTTATTTATAATTATGTAACCACTATATATATATAATCTATAAGGCTTTATTAAAATAGACTATATTTATTTGGTTTTGGTGTTAAATAGGGATATATCCATTAAATAAAATATTTATCTCATGACTGTGAACTAATGTAAAAATAATGATGGAATATATATATCCTTACAGAAATAAAGAAGTCTAATAATGGAGTTATCTCTAAAAAAAGAAAAAATAATCCTATTATAAAAAATAAGAAAAACATTCTATGAAACAATTATTCTATAATATAAAATATTTAAAGGGATAGAGAGAATCAAGACTGAGATGATGATGAGAATATAGTTTTTAGGGTTAAATAACCCAATCCCTAGGATCCCTTAATAGATAAAGAATAAGGAGATAGTGAAGATAAAAAATGAAGTGACATGATAAATATAAAGCCCTGACCCTAGAAGCCTAGAGTCAGTTCATTATTACATATCATTGTCATGACAAAAAAAGATCATGTCTTGAAATACCAATTAGTTTAGTAGCCTTGTATGTACTAGATACATTTATAAGGTTTACATTACATCATAAAATAGAAAACTATAACAACAATGTTTCCATAGACAACACTAAGATCCCATAGACTATCCCTACTGGTCAATCATAATATACTTTTTTTGCATCCTTGGAAAAATAAATCATATAAAGGGGTGAGCTCAGATGCTTTGCAAGGATAACAATAAAGCAGAAACCATCATAAACAAGCATATACATTTAAGCCAATGTATAAGACCAAATAAAAATCCTTTTAAACTTGAACATTAGCATAATGTGGAAAAGATAAAATAAAATAATTCCTTTTAGATATTCAAAAGGATATTCTACTAATCGAATAATCAAATGAAATATCAATATCTATATTCATAATAATGAAATGTATAATGCCAGACTTCATAACCACATAGTCAAGGCCTTGTGACAAGAATACAAATAAAATTTTTTACCACCCTAATGCCAAAACAGTAGTTTATCTCACGAGACCAACCGATGAATCAAGGAGCTATAGCAGGATACACCCGTCACTTACTAAGTCCAATGCATTCATCATATAATTTTTTTGAAACATAACGAAAACCTTCGTACAAAAACTAGAATACGAAATGTTAATACTTTATCCAAAAACTATGAATGGTATAAAAATTGCACATCCATAGTCAAACATAACTCATTCAATACAATATATAGAATTTTATTGTAACAGATTAACCTCAATCGAGAATAATGAATTAAATTGACATAGATGAAAATAATCATTAAAAATATTTGAGAGAAAAATCCCTTTTTTCTTGAAAACATTTAAATGTCACACTATTTGTCAAGAATCTAATTAAAAGTATACTTTTTATTCAAAGTGTCCCATACCATTTCGATGCTTTTAAAAGGAATTTTAATTAAAACATTAATGTCCATATAAATAAAACCTTAAAACCATTTATAAAACATGGAAATTAATGAGAAAATATTATAAGAATAAACTTTTAAAACATTTAAAATGGTATTTTAACTCATATAAAAATATTTTATACATGAAAGGAAGTAAATTTCAGAAATTATTTTTCATATTTTAATATGTAGTTGTTTTATCAATATTAAAAGTGAAAATTATATTAATTATATATATACACATATTTATTAATAATTATGTAACCAATATATATATATAAGCTATAAGGCTTCATTAAAATGGACTATATTTTTTTGTGTTTAATGGGGATATATCCATTAAAAAAAGTATTTATTTCATGACTACGAACTAAAGTAAATATAATTATGGAATATGAATATCATTACAGAAATAAAGAAGTGTAATAATGGAGGTAATTATTTCAATGGAAAAATTAATCCTGTTATATCAAATAAGAAACAGATTCTCTGAAAACCATATTCTATAATATAAGTAGTTGAAAGGGATAGAGAGAATCAAGAATGAGATGATGATGATAATATAGTTTTTAGGGATAAAAAAACAATCCCTAGGATCCCTTGATTGATGAAGACAATGGAGATAGTAAAGATGAAAAATGAAGTGACAAGATAAATGTAACACCCAAACCCCAGAAGCCCATAGTTAGGTACATTATTACGTATCATTGTCATGATCACAAAAGATAAGTTATTGAAAGACCAATTAGTTTAGTAGCCTTAGAATTAGTAGATAAATTCATAAGGTTTACATTACATCATAAAATGGAAAACTACAACAACATTGTTTCCATAGACAACACTAAGATCACATACACTATACCAATTAGTTTAGTAGCCTTATAATTACTAGATACATTCAATGAAATTATCCTATGTTCTTAAAACCATAATAGATCAAAATGGAATAATAATTATCATATTATAGATTGGATGATTTTAACATAAATAATTATTAATGAGAGCACAAGAAAATAATGAATATCATTTTCAACAATGACACTAATATTTTAATACAAAAACATTACATTCATGAGAAACACCATTAATGTACATTCTTATGAGAAAATAAATTGTACTCATAAATAAATAACTGATGGATTAAAAAGTAAAAACAAGTTAATTGGATATATTTTACCGACCCACCAATCTTAGAATTGTGAAATAAATGCTTGTAATTAGTACATAATAGAACCACCCAACTTTGCTTAATAATTAACGAACCTATACTTGTTTTATGATTGATAGATTCGTCACTTATATATATTATTATCCCTGATGGAAAATAATTTGAATTTTAAATAATGAGGATCCCTAAAAAAATGGGTACAATAAATAATCCTAATGTAACAAATTAAATTTCAAAAGGACCCATTATAATGAAATGTCTTTCTTAAAACATGCAAAGGTAAAAGATAACAAGATGAATTAATTAATACAATATTTCAAAAAATAAATGGTATTATTTATATAGTTTTACCTAATAATTTCAAATTAAATATCCATTTCTTTTGTTTCAAATTTAATAATTCTTATTTTTTTCAAAATAATAAATTTTTAATGTAATATTTTTTTTCCAAATAATGTAATGAAGTGTTAAAATTAGAAATAGTGGATTATAAAATAAAACAATAAATTTAAAAAAAAATTCACTCATCAAATAAATATTTGGTTATATAAAACGGTTTCAAAATATTCCAATTCATACGGATTAATAGTAAAATATGTCTATTTAAAAAAATTTCACCACTCAACTAGAAATCAAGGATTTTAGAAAAATAAGGAAAAATTTATATTATCCTAATATCGATTTGATAAATCTAATAATTGGTTATATTTTTTCAAAATCATGTTACCAAAATAATAAATTTTATTTTAAATTAAAACATAAAAAATACTGAAAACACTATTTATAGGAAAGTAAGGGTTTTCCTGTTAAATATTATTCATAACATTGATTATAAATTAAAAATTAAACAACTATAAATAATTTATTCATATGAAAATTTATTATTAAAAAATGAAATAAATTTCAAAAAATTGATTCCATTAGTTTTTTAGTTTCACTCATTGAGTTGATATTTGATGTGAACATTATATATATATATACACGTATGCATTAATTTTTTTATTCCAGATAATTATGAGGATACTAAAAAATGATATATATTTTTTCGTTATGATTTTGTTTATCAAAAAATCCAGTCAACATGATATTTATTTAATTCCGAACGTCTTAGTTCATTATATTATACCCAAAGTAAATGAAAGAAAACAAGTTTGGGTACATTTATCTCATCATATTATTTAGTTCCCACATGTACTCCTTAAGCTAATGATTTAGCCATATAAATATAACCACTTGAGAGGAATTATTCCACAAGGACGTATCTATTCTATTTGAAATTTTCATTGGTTGTTCCTTATATGAGTGATCATGTACTATTTTTACAAATTTTAATATATAATCATTCAAAGGCTATGTTATATACATTCAAAAAAATTATACATAAAACACATAGTGTACTTGATATTGGTTCGGAAGGATTTTTAACTGAATATATATATATATATATCCATAACAAGATATAGGATCTTAAACAAAAATATATGCCTATTTATCAGCTTAATATTCTTCCTAAACATCGTAACACACTTCTTCTGATTTATTTAAAAGAAAACATTTTCACTATCCTGAAAATCTACATGTCATCAATGATTACCTTCATTACTATTATGAAAATTTTGTTTCACATTTATATTCTATTGAATGGTTTGATATTTCTACATACATTAATATAAATGGTTATGAATTAGTGTCTTCCCCTCTATAAATTCATCCAAATTTGTTGATTCTATATATCCTTACCTATATAGATCTTCATATGATGTCTTATTAATGCTATAACAGAAGGAGTTGTTGTATAAGAACTATAATAGTGGGATGTGTTTTTCCAAAAAAACAATGTAAATCCATATAATAAGATGTTAATATATCCATGGGTGTTTGAATATTGTAGTCATCAGGGACAACTATCATATGATGATATGTATTAATAAAACTGAACTCTACCTCTATTTCTTTTTGAATACTTCTCGAAAACCTCTAGGAAATATTTTTTGGAATTTCACTATAAATGGAACCTTACTCCCTTCAATGTTAATTTGTATAGGGAATTTGATATACCTAAGAAATTTCTCAATAATCAACCAACAGAATTTTCGAATACAGGAAATCTATTGATCTGAGTTACACTTTTCAATTTGATCAATTTTACAATAACATTAATTTTAAAGGGATATATATATATATATATATATCCATATTAGTGATTACCTAACCCATGATATTATCATATTATCTCTATAATAACCTTTTGTTAAATTTTATATTCAAATTAATTTTCAGAAGGTTATTAAAACAAATTTTAAATGTATCATCTCGGACACAGATGATACTCATCAATGCCTTGAGCCCGGTTGGCCACATGGCCTCTGGAACATCTCCCCAATTTATAGATGCTTCCAATTAGTAGTGAGGGCCTAGATGTTTCTATGGGTATAATAATCAATAATTAGAAGATTGCAATAAAACAAAATCTATAACATACATATAACATATAAAATATAATAACATGAAAATAAGTAAATATAGGAATAATGATATATATAAGAAATGCTAGAAACCAACTCGTTAACAAAATAATGTTTCATTCCATATGTCTCTAGAAAATTAGATAGAACATGTATACAATAATGATATAAAATACATGTAACAAAATTATATAATGTACAAAAGTATCTATCCAGCATCAAGAGCCTCATCTTGGTCCAATGATCCCTTTCTTATAAGAAGCAATGAAGAACTGTAGAAAATAACATCCCATTATCCATACCTACTATCATATAGTAAGTTTGTGTACGCAAAGCTATCCCAAATAGGTTGTTGGAAATAATCCATGTATTAAACCATCCATGTTCAATTCCATCGAGTCAGTGAATATATATATATATATAGTTGATTTTTTAGGAAGAAATTATTTATTAATGTTAGTAAGGAACATAAGAATCATATAAAATCTATGTATTCATTTATAATCAAATTCAATAAAGAAGTAAAAAACCAACTAAACTATAAATCCTATGTCATTAATAAATAGATAATCAAATAATTAAAACCAATTTAATTTATAGGACTCACATGCCGGAACATCACCCATGGTCCCCCATGTGGATAGAGAAACGACGAAGTCCTAAATTGGATATCCAATATGTAATAATAAAGACCAAGTCCAAGCTTGTTTGTTGTCTTGGAAAACAAATCGTATAAATCATTTATTTTTTTAATTGACTCTAAACACAATCCCATCAATGAAATTTTTATATTTGGATCTTGGTATCACTCAAGGTATAATATTAACCAAAACTATAAGAGCCCGTCTATAGAGATCTTGAATAACACATATATTTATATAGGTTTGGAATAACATCGTTCCCAATAAAGTCCATCATTGGGGGTCCCCTAAGGGGGACTATGTATCGAATGAGAAAATATGATCATTTCCCGCTGATTCTGACAATAGAATTCTCATATGAATCCATTTATCACTCAATGTATAATGGTCAGGCCTTAGAGAACATACCTAACAATCATCAAGGGAGTCTAAGTATATCTCATGAATAAGAATACTCAATACAAATGGATCCATATATGGAATATCCAATTGAATATATATGTCACCAAATTATTATAAACATTGAACCAATAAAATACTATTGTTTCAATTAATTTTTACCATGGTACATCTGATAAAAAAATCAATTAAATATCAACTAAAATGTGACTCAATAATAAGTCATTCTTAGAAGGCATGACTTTAATTTAACTCATGATGGTAATTCACTAACACAAGAATCTCTTGATTAAAAAAATTAACATCAAGGGAAAAGGTATATGGAATCAATTCCCTATTATATTAATTTATAATAGTTATAATTCAACATTTTATATTATAATTAAACCTAAAAGTCAACCAACTAATTTAATTCATTTTTATACAAACCAAGACAATGGGTAAAGGGAACCCCGTAGGTAATCCAACTCAGAATCTATAAAATGATAAATTAAATTTAACAACAAACCCAAAAGGGTGTTTCTAGTTTCAATGCATTTAACCTATAAACATTCATCAGTTTCCTGAATAAATTTATTTTCTGTGCTAAAAATTCAATTCAAGGAAAATAACTCATTTAAAGGGTTATTCTCTATAGATTGGGTTAGTGGATCAATAAAAATTTATAATTCATTCTACACTTAATTAAGGAAACAATACCACTTACCTAGAGATAGTAGTTGATAGAGTTTCCACTATCATATAAATTTTTTAACTCATATGAGTAGAAAATTGAAGGGCATATGAAGAACCTATTATTGGGGAAAATTTTCTGTCACCAAATTAGCACAACCTCTTCTAGATCAAACAATGAACATATAAAAATTAATCGATGTCTTTTCAATGATGATCTAGTAAGATTATAGGTTCTTTAATTGGAGATCAGATAAATAAGGTATGTAAAATCTAAGAGCAGTCACGAAGTAGTGCTTGAAAATTATGGGGGCGATGTGCAAGGGGATAGTAAGGAATTTTGATCTTTAATATATTAATGAAGGTTAATTTTGTATTTTAGACCGAAAAACTAGGGCATATTGTTCAGGCACCTAATTTCCAAACTATTCGACAACCATTCAGGTTTAGCTATAGGGAAAATAAATTCACATTGTTTTCCATAGGGGTTTACTAGTTGTTTGAAATCCTTTCCAAATATTACTATTAAAATTACATGCATAAATTTATGGATATAAGGCCCCTTGCACATAGTTTTTCCAAACCATCTTCCCATCCCCTTCTCTCTTTTCATTCCTCATATGGTTTGTTATACCTTGTTTCATATTTGACATGTTTTGAAATAATAATACACTATATTATTTCAACTTAAAGTTTTCATTTCAGGATTATGAGTAGATTTATATAGACCAAAACAATTAATACAACCAATGGAATTCATTCTAGTACATATAAAAACATTCAAACTAAGAATTGATGTATATAAAATTATTTTTACCTCAATGAAAAACTCCCTTCAGAAAAAAACACACCCTCTAATCAATTCTTCCAAAAATTTACCTTTAATGGGTGGAGAAGTATAAAATGAGAATAACTATAGAAACTATGATTGTACATCAGCCTCCCACTATGGGGTCTTATCTTGTACTTGTTTGCGCTACCATACCACCCAATCTAAATGAATTGACCAACTTTATAGAACCATTGTTCTCTGATCAACAATACATATAAGATTCTCAACAAAGTATGAATCGGCTTATAAATCAACCTTTTCAAGTTAAAAGGAATGATATGGTTTCGAATGATATAGGCTTAGATAAATGACATCAAAAAAATCATGCATGGATCAATTCCTATGAGCTATCTGTAACTAATAGGCTACCTGACTGACTCTGTCTTGAATCTAAAATGGACAGACATAATGCGGTTAATAATATCCCTATCTCATGGTACTCCTATGTCCTATGCTTGATGAAACAGGTAAGAAAACCCAATCACTGACTTCAAACTATAGAGGACATATATGGAGATCAACATATGATATATTAAAATAATTCATTGTATCCATCTCTTTTTTTAATCAACTAAGCCAATTATGTGGTCTCTTGAAATAGATGAGGTCCTAGTATAGCTACCTCCCCTACCTCTAACAGACCCCAAAGTGATTAGCAAGGCCTACTATATAATGTGTCATAAAGATCAATCTGAAGATGATCTTGAAATATATTGTTACAGGATAATTAAAATAGGTGTATATACCCCTACCAAGATCCCTTTAAATCTAGGAAAGATGGTCATTACATGTACTGAAGCACCAGAGTTGTGAACTCTAATTTGACATCGATCATTGGGTGGTATTTTGTGGTAATAATCATTTATCAAACTAATTAACCTATAAATCATTCAAGATACATGATGTAAATTGTCCATACATATATAAAATGGTATTTTTTGGTAACCTTTACGCTATACAATCTCATGAATATAAAAATTCCCAAAAATATAAACACTTAATTATCCCTTGATCATAAGGAAATGTGGGACCTTCATGATCCATTCATCAACAAACCATAGATCATCATTACCTGAAGGGATCCTCAATGAACATGAAACAAAATCGTGTAAACATCCCACATCAACTCAAGGATGGGTAACTTCCAAAAATATATATAAGGTCCTTAGTGTTCTACCTTCACTTGTATATAGGTTGAACAACTCATGAAAACCCCTCTATATCTATTTTCATACTCAGCCAATAGTACTGATGATGTAAATCCTAATACATATTAGTGATAATAGGTTGAACATCCCATGATGGATCATGAAAGTCTCACATCACATCCACATGTATATATGAAAACCCCAAAACGCAACAATGTACATCTAGGATCTAATCAATGTCTCTGGTAAAATTAGGACGAGGGTCCTCAACCACCACACTCTCTCATAGAACTAGACATTTTGAGTAAGACATCTACCTAATCTTCATTATCCATTACTGAATAGGTTAAAACTAAATAATTTAGAACAAACTAACCCTAAAATTAATGTATCTCTTTGTGCATCCCATATAATAGAGCCATGAGCTTTAACTTACTACTGGCCTACACAACTACCTATATTTGTTTCCAATAACTTAATTCATCAGACACTACATTTTCTTAACTAGATTTACTGGAAAGCTAAAAATCAATATAATATATGTATTCATCCGACGTTCACTACCTGAGATATAGATCAACATGTTAAAATGTGTCCTTGAGTATTTTTTGTTCTATGTATACCACCAACACTATCTATGAAAATAATGTCTCCATCAACACAATTCATGAACAATCATAGCTAACTCATGATTGTGTGTCGAGTAATTCCCCTCACATGGCCTCAACTACTAAGATTTGTAAACTATAACTATACCCAATTCCTATGAAATGCTCCAATTCTAATAAATAATGAATTATAATAAATAATTTAACTCATGTCTGACTCATGAATATTTGATATCGGTGATGAATTCAATCTCTTTTTTAGCTACAAAAAGTCAATCTCGTTGGAATCTTATCATTCAAACGTTACACACTTATTAGTCAATTCTATATGTGGTGAGTATTGGAATGATATTTCCTATATGATATTCCATTAGAAAACAGATATCACAAATACACTTTATACATCAATGAATTTCTTTTGATTCTCATAAAAAATAACATCTCCCAACTTCTCTAGTCAAACTAATAATTACGTCTAATAAATGATGTGACCTAAGAATTGATTCTAAACCACCCAGAAGATAAAATTTGTGATCGTAGAATATAACTAATGATCACTTAATGTATTCAATATTATCTCATGTTTTTTGGGCTTGGTTGTGTCAATTATGAGAAGACACCAAGAAATCTTCCAGAAAAATAACTAAAAAAAATCAAATAAGGATAGAACTCTCAGTTCATCAATTCTGTGAAGAAAACTAGTATGATCTTGAGACCGAACGATATAAATGATTACTCGTAGAGACCATGCCTATGATGTAATGTTATGTGATGTATTTATGATGGTTTAACATTCCCATGATGATAATAATATATAATATAAATCATTGAGATGGCCAAATCTCCATATAGTTGGTCAAAGAGATCATATATCCATGACCGAGGATACCACTTCATAAATGATAGCTAGTTCAATTTCTGGTAATCCAATCATAGCCTAAGAGTTCCCTCTTCCTTTTTCTCAAAAAAGAATTTTGAACCCCATTGAGAAGTACAAGATCAGATAAACCCCCTTTCATCTATGACCTATAGTAACCTCTTAATTTCTTACATCTAAGTTGTACAAATCATATATGAAGGAATAGAGATTTCTGTGGCTCTAGGAACTAGATCAATCTAGAACTCTACCTCTCTCATTTGAGGTAATCAAAGAATTTCATACAGTAAAAACATCCCAAAATTGATTAACCCTTGTAGATAAGTCAATATGATCTATTTCATGTCATCTAGATTTAATCTCATAATATTGGTAATCATTACGCCATCCCGGGATCCATGGGTCCATCTCATCTCATATAGACATCACTTTCACCCTTTTGAATAAAATCTCGAACCTATAGTGATGTGAATGTCACTCTTTAATACTAAAAATAAATGAAATCATGAAAAGGAACAAACCAAAACTTCCTAATAATGATGTCAAAACATGTCATCAAAAAATAAAAAAATATACCATAAGATGTGACACCCACCAATATCCAATAGAACTCCACGAACTTATGTAAATTATCTATTAAAATTTCCAACGATGTTTTAGGAATCTTGAATCCATCCAATGTATAAATGCATATCCCTTGGGTGTTAAAAATGGGAATAAATATAAAGTTATGTGAATCCCTTATATCAAAAGGTGGATATTCCAATGTGGGAGCTACAAGAATAGTAACTTAATAAGTAGATGGGTTGGGATCCATCTCCGCAAGGGTCTATTTTACTACAAATATTTTGGTTGAAATGAAACCCTATGAGTCTGCCTGGATACACATGGTATATCTGCTCTACTATCACTATAAAGATGGGGTATGAAAAATGTGGCTATAGACAAGACCTTGACATGATCTTCAAGATATACTCTATATCCCTTTCTAATTAGATGATGATGACCCCAATCCTGAATGTGGAGTCAGTAAAAACTCTCTATAAATATTTTACGGCGTAAATATTTTCTATAAGCATTGTAGGTGGCCCATTATGACACATGTTCGATACAGAACTGGGTCCCCTGTATTCTGTGGCGTCGTTTCTCCCCACCAGCAACATTAGTAGGACCTCACATGGACACCTTATTAATATATTAAAATACTAATATCTTTGTGTGGAAGATTCAAATGATGCTTCCTACTGCTAGTTGATGAAGTATTGGATATAGATGTTGAGATTCCTTGGCCAACACATCTATGATCTATTAGGTTGGGCTCTACTTTAAGCACCTAATTTACTCTTCCAGAAATGGTAGTTAGTCCAAATTCATTCACTTATGTTAATAAGTCTTTCCTAAGTCCATCTTCAGATTTCCAAACATTAGATATCTGATCATCCATCATAATAGGTATAAATCACTAGAGCTCAGTATAATGGGTCTAATATTCCATCACTGATAACGTTCCTTTCTCCAAGTGCATGAACTCTCAAGATCTCTCAACCATCAAATTATCATGATAGAAATAGTCATTTAATGCATATGAAAATTCTTCCATACCATCTATTGGTGATGGTCCATCTACGTTATGGAATTCCACTATTTCGTGGTGGAATAACATAGAATATATATAGTTAGTTTTACCCTCCTCCCAAGAGGCATATTGAGATCATCAAAGATATATATAATGGAATATCTCTAAGAATTTGTATCCAATGATCCTCTATACCCTAAAAATGTGGGCATATTCTCTTACTAGAACTCATTGGTAATCTCTTCAATGGTTAGTTAGTGTAGGATGTGGTTCTCCCAAAATAATATTAATAATTAAGGAGTACTGCTCACATAACAGTGTCTCAATATTGCTTTCATGTATTCATACAGGTTCCTTATTAGGAAATACAATAGTATCCACTAGAATCTCATGGACCACCACCTCTATATTGTGGTCTATACCACCCTCATGGTGTAAAAGTAGAGGAATTCATGTTGGAATGCCTCTAAAATTCCAAACATATGCGTCAGTTTGAGATTATTATTAATTTTCAGAGATGAATAGAAAACATATCGAAATTGGATATGTACATGCATTCATATATTTGAACACACCTCTTATAACTGCTCCATGAGTCTGGACTAGAAGATTTAAAGATACTATAAAAGTGACAGATACTTCACAATAACCACTAGTAAGTTTGGTTCTAGGTCAGGTTATCAACTATAACAATTTCAGTTTTCATTGAATTTTATCTTGGTTCCATATATTCATTCTCATTTGATTTCATACACATTTTACATCACACAATAAATAAGTAGAACCACATGGTCTACAAATTCTAATCCCTGAGGGCTCATTATCTTCAAAAACCAATGTATGGCATCCACATAATTTATACCAGAACACATTTTGAAAATAACTATCACAACAGCTTGTTTATCTGTCATGTAACCTTTCAAAAATACATGAATCATGTAATTCATCCTATATTTCAGGGCACAATTCAAGGAATGTGATTCTTATAATGTTCCTAAATTGAATGATTACATGTAATTTCCAAATATCATTAGTAAAAATTCAATATTACCAAAAATCATATCAATAATAATATAAAACCCCAAGTGTGTCACCCATCTATGGAATTAAATGACCTATAATTAACAAAAACCATAATATACCAATTTCATTCGAGTTAATTTTGAAATTTCATATATGTGACATAGATACTCCTAGGAACCACTTTTTTCTATACCCCAATTCATCCCTATAAATTATAAATGTCCCAAAATAAATAATCCCAGAAAAGAACCTCTTATAACCCTTTTTAACGTCTTAGACTTAGATTCTTCACCTCAATTCCTCAATCCTAGTCAGACTAATTCCCCCAATCTAATCATCCCAATTTTCAAAGGCTATAAACATGTAGTGAGGTCCAATGAATGTGTGTGAGGGGGCTATTACCTCATTAACATAGTGTAGCACAATTGAATAAATAACATAAAAGTAGAATAATATGTATAATAACTATACATGATGTAAAAATCATAAGACTGATATATGTATATAAAAAATTCCATGAACCAACTCATAAAAAAGTGAATATGCATGTCACGTGGCTCTACGAATGAATCCAAAACTGCTATTTAAGATAGACATACAATACATGAAAAGAAGTAAAAAAATCCCAAAAGTATCCATTTATCATCAGAGCCTCATCTTGGTCCCATGCTCCTCTGCTCATTATCAGAATTCTAGAACATCTAGAAGACCACAATATCATATCTAATCAGGCAATCCTATAGTTTGTTAGGGTACCCAAAGGAGGTCCAAATAGGGTGTTCGATATAATCCCAGTAGGATACCATGCAAGGTCTGTTCCATCGAGAGAGTGAATATAATTTAATAAAATTTAAATTATTATCCTCGAGACCTAGAACATAGCCCGGTATCCCCCATGTGGATAGGTAAACAATGAATATATAAAACATGACATCCACTAAGTATAAATAATGCTTGATTCCATGCATGTACTTTTTTCATCGAAGATGCATCATATAATTCATTTCCTTTATTAATAGATTATGAACCTCATAATGTACATTGAATTCCTATTATGGAATCTAGGTATCGCTCCAGGTATAATATAATCCAACACCCTATGACCCCATCTAAGGAGAACCCCAAGAACCCAGGTATCCCTCTAGGTTTCGTAAAGCATCTAATCTGAGGGAGATCATCCTTGGTGGTCCACTATGGGAGACAAAGTTTCACCCATGGTAATATGTTAAATTCCCTTTGAGTCCATCCATTTATTTCTCATATGATTCCATGTGTCACTAAAAATACAAAAGTCAATCCTCACAGTCTATCCATAGAATTCCTCAAGGGAGTACATGTATCAATCAATCATAGAAAATGCCAATCAAAATGATTCGATCCATGACATTATCATTTTAATCCACATGACACCCAATAATTATAAACATTAAATAAACAAAATACCATTTGGATTCAATTATTCCATGGGTCATCACCCCAACCAATTAAATTAAATCTCACCAAAAAATATGACTCATGTATATGCCTATATTAGAAGACTTCAATTTAATTAAACTAAGGAGGGTAATTAATTAACTCAAGAATATCAATCATAAAAAATATTTTACATGGAATGGATTTGGGACATGTAATCCATTCCATATTTTATTAATCCATTTCATTTCACTTAAACGTGAAATTAAAATCATCAAATGGAATCACTATTTAACATCCATACACAAGGGTTAAAGGTAACACCCTATGTAATCCAACTAATATGCTATGAAATGGTCCATTAAATTCAACAACACACCCATATGATTTGTTGTATATTTAATGTATCAACCTATAAACATTCATTGGTGGCCTCTTTGTAATCATATTCCATGATAAACAACTCAATTGAAGGATTAAATATCATTTAATGTTAAATGCATCGAGAATTTTGTGTGAAGAACGAAGAAAGTATATAAATACATAGAGTTTTAATGAAAATCAAAAGAAATCATTAAAATAGGACTAAAGTTGATATATCCTCCCACCTACTCTCATGATTCTTCTCATTTCAGAAGAAAATTAATGAACATTCAAATAAATAAATAATGTGAAAAAAAAATTTGTAGACAAATAGCATAGTCGATACCTAATAAAATGAGTAATGACTATAAATTAATGGAGAACTAACTGATGTAGATCCAAAAATACGATAGGTTCTTGAATCGAAGATCAGATTAAGAAGATAGCTCAATCCCAATAGGAGTCACAAAATAAGGCTTCAAACAAGAGGGGCTAATATGTATGGGGGAATAAGAAATTATGCTGGTTTAGTCAATTATATAGAATAATATTTAAAAAATCTCCCAAAATAATAGGTCACATGGTTTTGGTGCTTGATTTTTAGACCTTGAGCTGAAGAAGCATGGTTATCTTTAGATAAGGGAACCTCGTACAATTTTTCACATGGATATATCAACCATGAAAAAACAATGAGAAAAATAACTTTAAATATTTCGAAAATGTCCAAATAGTCATGTCACCCATTGAACGTAGTATGGTATAACCAGGTGACCTTACCCTACTCTCTTATAAATCCTCATATGGTTTATTAGATTGTGCAGTTATCCCCTCTTGGTTTTATGTAATTGTTCGCTGGGAAAATTTCACCCAAAGCATGGGTTTGAGGCTTTGAGCCCGCCTCAGACAACCCAAAACCTTTATAAACTCCATGGAAATTCAACATATTCCATATTTAATCACATAATCTATTAATTTATTTAAATAAATGGATATGTACGTCAATGAAGAACCAGCTTCTTATAGTAAATTATATTCATGTTATCCCTTCGAATTTTAGGATATAAGAATATCATTTATAAATTTTAGTAAAAACATATTTGTGTAGTCCTTAAATAATCTATAAATGATATCCTGAATGATGGAAGGTGATTTTTTCAATCTCAATGTAATCAATATAAAATCATTGTTTCCATACCACATTCCGAATGAATTTTTTAAAATATCGTTTATTTCTACCACTATATGATGATACCAAAACAATATTCAACTATTGAGAAATACTATTCTCAAATGATTTGATGGAAAATGTCTTCATTATATAGGAAATGATATTTATTTTTAATTATGATCATATTAGTCTTAGCATAATCAACTAAAAGTCTAATTGATCCATATTTCATCTAAAAAAGGGAATTGATTCACCCTATAATAATAACATGGGGCAGAAAAAACCCTTATCCAAATTAATTTTTTTTAATTATTCATAAAATATATTAAAGATTATCCATTTTTTTATAAATAAATATATATTTATAGATCCATGTATAATTCCAGTCAACAAATTAATCTTACACATTGGGGGAATACTAGGAAGTTTATATTGAAATACATAATTATATTACCATAAAATTGGAACATAATAATTTTTTTCATCAGCATTATTCATTATTGTTTACGTTCTATAGTTTTGGGTTATTATAACCCATATTTTATAATTTCATTTCATTTTAGGATCATTCATATGTTGATACATGAGAAAATGATTATCTGGACCATTAAATGATATCACCATCTCTCCAAACATGATGTGGTATCATTGTGGGGATATCCAATCCTCATAGAAAATCACAAAAAAAATCAACCAATAGTAGAATAGATATAATTATAAGAATTAGAATACCATAATCTCAAATTGAAATTATTTTTTAAATCATAATCATGGAAATTGGGAATATAGATGATTTTATATATTGGTTTATATCCATAACATTATGTGGTGATTCGATATTCTTAAAAAGTTGTGGGATAGAAAAATGAGATAAACGATATCAAATATGATACTCGAATATCTAGAATAAATATTATTCGAACCATGTATCATTTTTTTATTATGATCATATTTACTGTTACAGATATCAAATTACATTCTAGGTTCCCTATATTTGGGTGTTTTTTGGGACTATTTTCATTATTGTCTGAAGGATTTGGTAATTGATTCATATAGTTTACAAACACTTTGTATATTAATAAATATAGTGTGTTTAGATCATTATATGATGATTTATCCTCTTATATTTTTAATATCTGCTTTTACATAGCTCGATAGTTATGTGATTGGTGACCATTATTACCACTCTTAAAACACTTCCTCAATAATTTTAGGAATTTAATCTGCATTTTTGTAAACCTCTTTAGGCATTTTTGGATCCACATTTCTAAGCCATATGACATACCATTGGGGATGCCTACTTATTAATATATTTATTACTCTTAAGAATACTATGAAATCATATATTCCATCTCCACCTTTAGTAAAAATCAATCAATCTCATCCCAGATTATATTGTTACTTTATTCTAAAGCCTTTCAAATACGGGGTATTAATAGAATAATGATATGATATATTTTTCTCCATAGATTAGAGATAAAAATAATGGTATATATATTAATACTCATAAATATTGATTCATTTTTTAAAATCTATTTATCCACATTTTGTTTGATCTTGAGTAATTACCACCATCTCTTCATGTAAATAGTTCGATGTATGTAATGGAATAATAAGAATTTCTTAAATTCGACAATTATATTAACTATTTTTTGTCCATTTATTATATTATAAATAATATTACACTATTTGTTGGTCTCACCTTATAAATGGTAAACCACTAAAAAACATTTCATGCAATGAGTATTTGAAAAGGTAAAATATTTTTTTCATCAATTGATCCATTTCTTGATAGTATGCACAGTTGTAGAGCTAGTGAAATACATTGAACATTAATACACGAATGAATAAATATATAGATACATAGTAATTGTTGTGTTTACTATCACAACATGTTTTTATTTACTAGTCACTTCCTGAAATAGTTGATTTAGTATTTTGATGAAGAATTTTACTTCATATCCCAATCTATTGGGTTGTTTATTAGAGAAACCATCACATTGTCCCTCTTACCACATTGTAAACCTAATTCCTCAATATCAAGACATTAATAAATCCAAAATAGAGTTAAAATGAGATAAAAAAATTTAAATAAAATTAAAAAAATAATGTATATATTAAAACGTCTTATTAATGGACACTAGCATACTAGTTTATACTTATTTTAGTTAAACCCATATCATTCCTGGATAAAAATAATATTTGGATTTCTCATTATTTTAACATTAATCATTCAAAGTAACAAGATAATCATTCATTAATAATTTTTTGTATATAGTCTAAGATTGACCAACGAATAACCGTCATGAGTTTTTTGCCATGTTTGATGTTCAACCACTTTAGAAAGCTTGTAGTATGGGTTGTGTTAATACCCAACACGCCCTCATCAGGGTTATTAACCCTAGTTACAATTTTTCCAGACCATTTTTAAAATTTCCATAACCAAGTAAGAGAATTATTTTTTTTGGAAAATAACCTAATGAAGAATTTAACAATATTTAGCGATATGATCCTATACAAAGAATTATATCATGGGTTTTTCACTTAGGATTCATAACCAAAACACTCAAAATAGTTTCTCCAATTATCAAAAGTGACTAAAACTTTTCTTTTTAAACCATAAAAGAAGAGATTAGCTAATAACTCATTTAAATAACTTCCAATAACAGGTTTAAAACATTAAAATTCTTATAAAATATTATCTTAAGGATCCACTTTCATAACATATATTGAAAATGGAGACATAATTTGAATATTTTACAATAATAAAGAAAATTTGTTCTTAATGTGAACATAAAAGACCATATTATTTACATATCATTAGTAATAATCATTCTCATAAACTAAACAAAGAAATAATAATACAGTGGTGAGATAAAATGATCATTATTTGTTGAATGAATATTTAATTAAGAATTATTTCATAATATTTATTAAAAAAATACCATAAGAGAAATTTGATAACACAATGACTGATAAAAATAGACCATTTGTGAGCTCAAATTTCATATACTATGAACATAAATCCATAAAAGATCAAAATAGAAACTTAATATAGAAAAAAAATATTCGAATCATTTAACATAAACCTATAATTATGAGAGAATAATATCATAATAAATAAAAACATTTAATTATAGAGAACATGTTATAATATGGGAACATTAGTTTCATGTGTCAAACTATCAATTCCAGTTAATATGAGGAGCTAAAATGAACTCATGAATACAAATCACATATGATATTAAATCGTATCTAATGTGTTATTGGGGCATAATTGACCCAACCATATCAGGTTTATAGTATAACCACCCATCCATGGATTATAATAAAACCACATATGCTTGGTTCATAATAGAAAAAAAATTCATTATAATAGATCCTCATGTCAATAATATATTAATATTTTCCCAATAAATATAATTCCATTTTAAAATAATAAATAAAATATAAAATTAAGATATTTTTTCCAACAATTATAAATTTAAATTTTTGAAATTTCATTAGGATCACATAGAAATTAAATGGGTATCATAAAACATCCAAAACATGTAAAATTAAATTATGATGTAATTATTATGTTATAAAAATAATGATTAGATAATAAAAAAAATTATTTTAATATAGGGTGGAACAAAAATCATAACCCCATATTAGGTAGATAATATTTAATATAATGGAAAATATCATAAATATATACATTCAAAAAAAATTTATTAATTATTTTAAAATTAAAATATATAAATATACTTTAAAAAAAATCATTATTTATTAAGAAAAAATATAAAACCATTCATGAATATGGAACTCAAATAAAATTCACCAAAAATAAAAATATAACATAATTTAAAATGGATTGTTTTAGAAAATTATTTTCAAAATGAAATTATAGTATTTAGATAAAGATGTTTGAGTCAATGAGTCCCCTATGATTATTATTGATTTCCAAATAAGTGATTTAAACACCCATATTATAATGATTCAAATATTAGATAAATATTTTAGAAACATATTCTGTTACATTTCTATTTTTAATCACCATTAATAATAATTATCTCAAAATTATGTTTCTATTTTATAATAATTATAAGGCAGGAGTGAGAACCCTATAAAAAATTAGATCAATAATCAAAGGTTACAATTTACATATTATACATATGTCTAGGCGATTAAAATATAATTCCCTAAAAAAGTTTTCAGGGTGGGGAATTTATATAGAATCCTAGATCTTCACCTATGTTTTCTTAATAGTGCATTGATTGATTATCAAAATACATAATATATTATTATTTAATAATATTCCCCATATTGAAGCCTCTGATCAATAGGTGATCTCTCTTGTCAATCCATTCAGCTTTCCCCCTAGTAACTATCACATTGATCAATCATCCCATCATTTCTTCAATTTCATGCCTCACTACCTTGATCAATAGAAACTTCTCCATAATTTCTTCCCTACAGCTATTGCGTAGTTCCATATGAGTATCCAAATCCACATCCTTCAGGACCTGCAAAAAGTCTGTAGTTTTTGTTTCACATTGTAGGCCAAGGGGATTAGTATCCACCCTCTCCCGTATCATCTTCTCAGAATGAATGTGCATCTCCTAATTCTTGTCATCAAACTTTGAGTCTCTTTCAACTTTCTCATAGGACATGATTACATCATCCTTATGAGCCTCTACTCCTACCTCTGGATGGATCTCATGGTACTTTAGTTTACCTTATTTTTTGGCTGACCATGTCTCCATTGGTTTAATATGACAAGAGTAATCTTTACAACCCTTGGACTTTGGATTCATGGAATAAATACAGCTCCATGGGTCCCTGTTCTCCTTATTTACATTCTCACTTTATTGGATCTGCATATCATTACCAACCCCTCCCAAATCGTTGTCATAAGAGGGTTTTCCATCTTTATCAAATTTATCCTCATAAGTACCATTGGAGTTTTTTACAATCACTCCTTCATTACTTACACTTTCAAATCTGTTGTTTATGTTGAGTCTAGACACAATAATCCCCCACATGGCTCCCTAACTGGTGATCAATGGCCTAGAAACCTCATGTACAAGCTCCTCTCACTCCTTTCCATCCTTGGTCGTTCCTTTACCTGATTATAGTATCCACCTGCCCAAGTCGTTGCTATCTCCAGAATATACAACCATCGCCTAAGAGCATCGTTTCATACTAGCCGTACACTTGGAGGATTGTTCAATAGCTCCTACATAGACCCTCTAATCTTGAGAGTGAGCAATGTACAATTTCAGAGATTCCTCGACAACCACAATGGATTGGGAACATCTTATTAAAAACATTATTCCAATAGTTCTCACAACATCTCTCTGTTACCTGTTAAAGATCTCTTCAACCCTGGGCTCTAGAGGAATTCTCTATTCTAGTTTCTGATTAATCTCTCTAACCAAACTCTAGGTCACCTCAACCATTCTGGTCCCTTTCCCAGAATAATCAAAACCATCCACAGACACTGAACAATCCCTATCATAGAGTAAAGCATCATCACCTGGAGGACCACCCTAGACCCTGTCTTCCTGGACGTCCTAATTTTCTTAATTTTTCCACTCTCTTCTTTTGTTTATCACCAAACTATTCCCATGAATCTTGAACAACCAATAGTAATCAAACCACGATTCAAAATTGGTGGTCTTCTTATATCTAAATTACTCTCCAATGAAAAATTATAAGGCTTTAACAAGAGGCCTCGAAACATCAACCTCGACACACACATGTGGGGAAATCGAGTGACACATCGCACGAGTCCGATTATCAGTACAGAAGAACCACCCAACTAGATTTCTGCGACAAAGAAGAATCGATGGATTTTGTAATGGAAGAGGATGTTCCGAAAAAAACCCATATTGCTATCTTTCTAGGGTCTTGATTAATATATATATATTATGACCATTTAAAGAGGATAAATAATGAACCATCCCAAGATCGGGGCATGGTCTACTAAGTGGGAATCAAGTTATCTTTAGAGGTGAGATGAATCATGAATCACCTAGAGTCGAGGAGGTCAATAGTAGAATTCTCCCACCAACACCATTTTTCAAAAACGAAGTGGTCGAAAGCATCTAAAAAAGGAAAAAACTATTTAACCATGAATACAGGGTCAGTTCCTGTCAGGAATGAACCTTCGTGAATTCCAGGTTCGAGGTTAAAAAATTTGGAATCCCTTTGAAGCATTCTGGGACATTCAGGTACCAAGAATCTATTGAATAGATGTAATCCAATAAGGGTTTGAAAAGGGTATGAAAGGATTAGACTGTGCATCATGAAGATGTGTAAAATGTCCCTCCCCTCTGAGGGGGGAGGGGCCGTAGTAGGACTCATCGACACCTTGGGAATGTAAGAGCGGCTCAAGTGATCTCACCATCCAATCCCTTGTTCTGTAAAAATAATTATCTTCATGTACATGTTTTTTTATAATTTCTTTTATAAACTTTATATTAATAATCATGAATGTTTTAAATTGGGGTACTAAAAGTACTGTTGATCATTATTTTCCAAAATGAATAATTATTTACAGTCAGTTAATTTTACTATAATAAATTTTTCTTAAGGCATTATAATGATATTATTCCATAACATATGATTTCATTCCTTATTAATTGAATAAAACATTGTTTATGTACTAGTTTCAAGTTGATGATATCGGTGGATGACATCATAACAACCATTAATTATTTAGTTTTACATAAAGAACCATATTAATTATAAATATATATATTACATATACATATATAATATATATATCATATATGATCATAAAAATTAAACTAAAACCAAATATGTGTGGATTTGACGAGAAATGAAACACATTTATTCATGGGGGAAATAGTCAACACATCACATGATTCACATTTTCACTTTTCTAAATGAAAAATAGTAGGGTGTTTATTTATATATCATAAGTATTAAAAAATAAAAATATAATAATTATAAATATATAATTTTTTTAATATTTTGAAATGAATTGTTCAGAAGGGGAAATGTATATAAAAACAGATATAGAAAGAAATAGATATTAGAAACATATACTACAGTTTTGGGATTATCTACTTTGAGAATGGGATCAGACCTTTATTTTTTGTATTTTGAGATGAAAAAAATATTCCATAATGACGATATATGTGTATTGTAGAGGTTTGAGGAGTTTTTTTGAACCAATTAATATGTATTGTTGGGATTTTAAGTGTATAGAGATGTGTCCATTTTGAAATTTAAAAGTGGAATATTTATTAATACCCCAACATTTTCAATAATGATATGTAAATCTCAATGCATGTGACTAAAAAATATAAACATAACTGAGTGGAGATTATATAATGTTGATACACACCTGAAAAATAAATTTATAATCATTTTTATAAACATTAGTTTCTTGAACTCTATGGTTACACATTCATACCCTATTATTTTTCACCATAATAAAAAGTTTTTATGTTGTTAATTTATCCTATTTTAAAATAATAACACCTATTACATTATTTGGAACTAGGAATTCATCTTTTTTAATCCATTCTAGTTTATTGAATTATAATAAGTGACAAAAACTAATTAATAATAAATGTGTCACTTACTAAAAATAATTTTTTTCGAAAAAATAGAACATAATTTAATAAATTTCATGTAATGATCTATTAATAATAAATTTTAAAATTTTAAATTCACATAAAAATTTAATAATTTTACATATAAAATGGTCTCAAAAATTTCAAAATCAGTGTTATATACTAATAAATCCATGTTATATGCAGAAATAGTATTTTTATTATTCTATAACAAATCATTTTCTATAGAAAAATCTCAACAATTATGAGTAAAAATAAATTTATATTATAAATAAATTTTTTTATAATGTTTTTTTAAAAATAAACCATAAATTTTATAATTTATATTTTTAAATAATAATATAAAATATACTTTAATACATTTTTAATAGGAAAATTAATTTTACTATATTATTATTTTTTATATTTTTTATAATGAATTAATAATTAAAGTGGTGTTAGTCTTTAATTCATATAAAAATATTTTATTCATGAAAGGAAGTAAATTTCAGAAATTATTTTTCAATTTTTTATATGAAATTTTTGAATCAATATTAAAAGTGAAAATTATATTAATTATACATATACACGTATTTATTAATAATTATGTAACCACTATATATATATAAGCTATAAGGCTTCATTAAAATAGACTATATTTACTTGGTTTTGGTGTTAAATGGGGATATATCCATTAAATAAAATATTAATTTCATGACTGTGAACTAATGTAAATATAATGATGGAATATAAATATCCTTACAGAAATAAAGAATTCTAACAATGGATTTATTTCTAAAAAAAGAAAAAATAATCCTATTATAAAAAATAAGAAACACATTCTATGAAACAAATATTCTATAATATAAGATATTGAAAGGGATAGGGAGAATCAAGACTAAGATGATGACGAGAATATAGTTTTTAGGGTTAAATAACCCAATCCCTAGGATCCCTTCATAGATAAAGACTAAGGAGATAGTGAAGATGAAAAATGATGTGACATGATAAATATAATGCCCTGACCCTAGAAGCCTAGAGTTAGTGCATTATTACATATCATTGTCATGATAAAAAAAGATCATGTCTTGAAAGACCAATTAGTTTAGTAGCCTTGGATGTACTAGATACATTCATAAGGTTTACATTACATCATAAAATAGAAAACTATAACAACAATGTTTCTATAGACAACACTAAGATCCCATAGACTATCCCCACAGGTCAATCATAATATACTTTTTTTGCATCCTTGGAAAAATAAAACATATAAAGGGGTGAGCTCAGATGCTTTGTAAGGATAAAAATAAAGCAGAAACCTTCATAAACAAGCATATACATTTAAGCCAATGTATAAGACTAAATAAAAATCCTTTTAAACTTGAACATTAGCATAATATGGAAAAGATAAAATAAAATAACTCCTTTTAGATAATCAAATGGATATTCTACTAGTAGAATAATCAAATGAAATAACAATATCCATATTAATAATAATGAAATGTTTAATGCCAGACTTCATAACCACATAGTCAAGGCCTTGTGACAAGACTACAAATAAAATTTTGTAACAGCCTAATGCCAAAACAGTAGTTTATCTCACGAGACCAACTGATGAATCAAGAAGCTATAGCAGGATACACCCGTCACTTACTAAGTCCAATGCATTCATCATATAAATTTTTTGAAACATAACAAAAACATTCGTACAAAAACTAGAATACGAAATGTCAATACTTTATCCAAAAACCATGAATGGTATAAAAATTTCATATCCACAGTCAAACATAACTCAATCAATACAATATAGAAAATTTTATTGTAACAGATTAACCTCAATCGAGAATAATGAATTAAATTGACATAGATGAAAATATTCATCAAAAATATTTTAGAGAAAAATCCCTTTTTTCAAGAAAACATTTAAAAGTCACACTATTTGTCAAGAATCTAATTAAATGTAGACTTTTTATTCAAAGTGTCCCATACCACTTCGATGCTTTTAAAAGGAATTTTAATTAAAACATTAATGTCCATATATATAAAACCTTAAAACCATTTTTAAAACATGGAAATTAATGAGAAAATATTGTAAGAATAAACTTTTAAAACATTTAAAATGGTATTTTAATTCATATAAAAATATTTTATACATGAAAGGAAGTAAATTTCACAAATTATTTTTCATATTTTAATATGAAATTGTTTTTTCAATATTAAAAGTGAAAATGATATTAATTATATATATATATACACATATTTATTAATAGTTATGTAACCACTATATATATTTAAGCTATGAGGCTTCATTAAAATGGACTATATTTATTTTGTTTTGGTGTTTAATGGGGATATATCCATTAAAAAAAGTATTTATTTCATGACTACGAACTAAAGTAAATATAATTATGGAATATGAATATCATTACAGAAATAAAGAAGTGTAATAATGGAGGTAATTATTTCAATGGAAAAATTAATCCTGTTATATCAAATAAAAAACACATTCTCTGAAAACCATATTATATAATATAAGAAGTTGAAAGGGATAGAGAGAATCGAGAATGAGATGATGATTAGAATATAGTTTTTAGGTATAAAAAACAATCCCTAGGATCCCTTGATTGATGAATACTATGGAGATAGTAAAGATGAAAAATGAAGTGACAAGATAAATGTAACACCCAAACCCCAGAAGCCCATAGTTGGTACATTATTTCGTATCATTTTCATGATCACAAAAGATCAGTTCTTGAAAGACCAATTAGTTTAGTAGCCTTAGAATTACTAGATACATTCATAAGGTTTACATTACATCATAAAATGGAAAACAACAACAACATTGTTTCCATAGACAACACTAAGATCACATACACTATCCCTACAGGTCATTCATAATATAATTTTTTTGCATACATGAAAAAATAGAACATAGAAATGGGTGAGCTCGGATTCTCATTAAGGATAACAATAAAGTGGAAGCCTTCATAAATATGCATATACATTTAAGGAAATGTATAAGACTAAAAAAGCGTTTTAATCTTGAACTTCAGCATAATTTGGAAAAGATAAAATCAAATAATTCCATTTAATTATTCACATGGATATTCTAATAGTCGAATAATCAAATGAAATATTAATAGACACATTCATAATAATGAAATACATAATTCTAGACTTCATAAACACACAGTCAAGGTCTTGTGCCAAGACTAGAAATACAATTCTGTAAATGCATAATGCAAAGACACAATTTTTTCTCACGAGACCTAAAGATTCATCAAGAAGCTATAGTGGTCTCCACCCATCATATACTAAGTCCAATGCAATACCCATATGAAAATTTTGAAACATAACAAAAATATTCTTACAAAAACTAGCATATGAAATGTCAATACATTATCCACAAACCATGAATGGTATAAAAATATCACATCCACAGTCATACATAACTCATTCCATACAATATGGATGATTTTATTATAACAGATTAACCTCAATAGTGAATAAAGACATATATTGACATAGATGAAAATAATCATCAAAACTATTTGAGAGAAATATACCTTTTTTCTAGAAAACATTTAAAAGTCACACTATTTTACAAGAAGAAATTTAGAAATAGATTTTTGAATCAAGGTGTCCCATACCACTTTGATGGTTTTAAAAAGAATTTTAATTAAAAAATTAATGTCCATTTTAAAAATCCATAAAACCATTTTTAAAAAATAAAAATTAATGAAAAATATTTTTAAGAATAAATTTATAAAACATTTAAAATGGTATTTTAGTTAGAGTTACTATCCAATGAAAGATTATTGAATAAAAATAATTGAGTTAATGAAAACATTATAATACCATGATATTAATGGATTTCATTATATAATATGTCAAAGGATACTATACAACCGATATAAAAGTGAATTGGTTCATAACAACTAAGAAGTCTCAAAGGAATGTAAGTTGAGATGAAATCTCTTATAAAGAAAGTATCATTAGGTAAATGAAAAATCAATTAAATAAATTTGTGTGAAAAATATAAATTCACTCAATATGATTGGTTGTTAAGTGTAAATCAATCAGAGGGGATTCAAACATATTCTTATAAAAACGACACCAATGACTTGGATGTTTTACTCAATGAATGGAAATTGAGTTTAGATCAAGTTTATATCAATGACATGAGAAATTGTCAAGGGAGTGATTATGTGTATCAAAAGTATATCCACACAAAGGGTATTGGAAATTACTACATAAATAATAAATAGTGATTCCAAACATAATCATGGAGTAAAATAATCAATGAATAATGCGTAAATCCCACTGAGTGGAAATTGAAATTTGAAATTCCCTTACCGATTTGGTAACTTGTGAAACATACAACCCATAAAAGAAGGTTCATACAATTAATATTTAAATACTTATAAATTAAATTAAATTACAACATGAATAGAATCATGGACAATACATGAACCACACACAATGAAATAGGGTCCAATATAGAATTTATCTCACAAGAATAAAAAGTGAGATGAAAAATCCTTACATCATTGTAATCAATCGAGTCATATTACCAAAAATTAATAACATAAAAATGGATCTCATAATACCATGAATATATAGAGAATAATGATAATATATATCAAATAGAAGTACACAATACACCGCATCCCATAAATAAGTGGCGAACAATAGAAATCTCACAAAATTTAAAGTGAGATAAGAAACCCATTAACTTGTACTTTTATTTGGATGAGGGTTCATTAATCTCTTGTATTATGGTTTAATTATTTTTATTAAATTATGCAATAACCGTATACATTAATATGATATCATATATATGATATTCTGATATTGATATTTTAATATTATTGTTGATTCAGGTGTGAACTGATACCTTCTCTTTTATATGCTTGTTTACGTAACGATGTTTGTTACAGATGGGATGTATCTTGTTAATATTGATAATTATATTAAGTCTTTAATCATTATTTTTAATTTTCAAATAAAAATTATTTTTTAATGGATGCGATGGGGAATTAATCTCATCATGTTCATGGAGACTGTTATCTGTAAGTATGCACAAGTAACAATATCATTCTTTTGATATTAAAATCATATATAATTGGATGGTATATCATATATACAGAATCATTATCATGTTATATTTATTATTTAAACTAATTATACATAATGATTATACCCTCCAAAATAATAATGTATTGAATAACAACTACACCACGACATGGAGACAGTAAGTCGTACGTACGCACGTATGGTGACATTTTCATCGAAGGATGGATAGAATAATTAATATGGATGTACCATATTTATAATAACATCACAATATATAGAATATACTAGAGTTATTATTTTAGAATAGAAACAAAAAAGATAGACGAAGTGGAAGAAGAAAGGAACTTGATAGGGGTGATTAAATATTTACCTCTTCTTTGAATTATTTCTTATGATTTGATCAAAAGGGCTCCTTAGATTGGCTTTCTGACTAAAGTATATCCTCTAGGATGAAGGTATGAGAGTTGGGAGGATATTTTGGATGGTTCTGGCCGAGCTTAATGGCTTTGAAGATGTGAATTAGATAGAAGGGTTAGTGCCCTTTTTAAGAGGGGTGAGGGGATCCTTAGGAAAATATAGAAATATTATTTTATAATAAAATGATTTTCGGTTTCTAAGGGCTCAAAAATGACTTATTTAAAGTATAAGGTGATAATGGGTCGAAGACCACTCAACCAACTGGTTTTAGACAGGTGTGGGTCACTATATTAATCATAACTTTTAGATTTAACTCTTTGTTAAATAGTTTGACATTTACCACATCTCTTTTTATATTTATATTATATGGTTAATAAAATTACTATATATTTTCAAGATAACCCCAAGTGGTTAATTAATGATACACCTATCATTATATAAGTCTTTTGGATGAACCATATATTTTTCAGAATAGAATATCAACTAATAATATAATAGTAGTTTTAAAAATTCATTTATGTCAAATTTTACACTATTTGGTATTTTGTTTATGCTAAATTCATAACAGTATTATTACTTCAAAAAACATTCATCTAACAAACCTTAACATGTCTTGTTAACCTTGATAATTATTTGAATTCAAAAAAAGGTCTCAAAGTTCATTTATGTGGATATTTATAATATCAATTATTTTAATATTTCATTAATTATTTAATTACTGCATCATTATTGTGTCATTAATAACTTAAATTATTTAATTTCTAAAAAAATAAAACAAATAACATTATGTACAAAATATTTTTATTTCAAATTAATATTTAATGTGGAATTTATCTTATATGAAACCCTATATTAAAAATGATTTAGTTATTAAACATTGAATTTAACACTTTTAACTCTTCTTTGAATTAAATAATAATAAATTTCCTAATCTAATCCTTGTGGACCTAAAGGATCATATTGTATTCCTAAGGTTGTTATTTTTTGAAATGAACTTATCCAATACGAATTAGGACATGAGTTAGAGTAATAATAATATCAATTTTACCCTTAATTACCCTATTTACCTTCAATCGTGGTAAATAAAAGTAAAAAGTTACTATTCATCAAAAATTATTTTCATCTTATTGAACCAAATTTTACTTATTGATATCAAAATATTCCCTCATATTTTTTAAATTCAACTCACAGATATAGTAAAATTAAGTATTATGTAAATTTCCAAATGCTCCTAGGAGGTGAGTAAAAGACGGTAAAAAGTTAATAAAATTTTATACATCTAATTTTATAAAAAAACGACTCCCGTGAATTATATTGAACTTATAGAGGTATTATATATTTATTTTTAGATAAAATTAATATAAATAAAATAAATAATTATTTAAATAAAAGGTCTGTTTTATACTATAACGCGGTGTTTTTGACTATTCATCCAAAATTGGATGTTTTCAGAAAAATACAACAAATTTACCCTAATATAATTTTGATATTCTGAATTCTAAAATTAATTCTATTTTACCAAATTTAAAACATAGAATTTGAATTAGTTAATTTAAAATTAATTCATGTTGTCAAAACTGAAAATCGGGTTTCTAAAAAGTAAAAACTATCAAAAGATTGACATGTGTTTATGTCAAATTTTAATGTGAAATTAATTATAATCACATACCATGCATTAAATAATAAAAATATAATCTAATTATACTTCAAAAACATTTAAATACATAATTTATCACTATAAATTATTTCGATTAAAAATTATTTCTTCAATTGAAATTTAGCATTTTTCAGTATTCATCAAAATATAATAGTTATTAGAAAAGTAACAAAAATTTATCCAAAATTAATCTTTATGTACTGATTATAAAGAAGAATTTAATTTCGTTAAATTGAATATATAAAACTGTCAAATATTTCTTTTAAAAAGGGTTTTCCATTAAAAGGTGGTAAGATAGCATTTTGTGGGAAACTACTTCTTTTATCTGAAAAACTGAATTTGTTCTTATATTATGTATAAGAAACACGTAATATGGATTCTAAAATTAAATGGAGTATAAAAAATTCAAACTTTTGTTAATACTATTCATAACTTCTTTTGAAAGGTTAGTTTGGTAACTCATGGTGCACTCGAACTCAGCGATTCATGTACTCTAAGCTATTGAATTAATGAAAATATCTTACCATGAAATATTTGGGTGTTACATTCTCCCCCCCACCCCATTTTGGATATTTCATCCTCGCAATTTTAAAATTGGGCTTGGGAGCTTCATTGAAAGTCTAACATCAGAAAAAGAGTCAATATAACAATCTATTTAAATGAATGAAATAGATGTACAAAGGTCACCTAAGATAACCCACACTAGGAATCCATGTTGGAAGAAATGGATATGGAAGATAAAATAAGTGTCAACTTTTACTGGAGAGTGATAGAAAACATGATTAGGAGAATGTCAACAACAAGAAACCCACAAACATGTGATTAGATAAAATTTCATTAGTTTCTGAGTAGCGAAAGTAAACAGATAAATTTTTTTGTTTTAAGTTACATTTCATAAAGTTGAGTAATTTAATTATGATATTGACTAAGAACATAAAGAGATATAATTACTTTTTATGTATACATTCATCCTAAAATAAATTTGTACAACTAACTCATCTATTTTTTCAATTCACTACTACAAAAATGGGCAATAACAGCGCTAAAATAGGGCTTTAACAGTGCTAGAAAAGTGCTGTAAAGCTCAGCGCTGATAAAGGGGGGGGGGGGTCCTTTAACAGCGCTTTTTTAGCGCTGTTATATGTTGCCTTTAACAACGCTCTTTTAGCGCTGTTAAATATCTCCTTTAACAGCGCTTTTTTAGCGCTATTAAATGTCGCATTTAACAGTGCTAAAAAAGCGCTGTTAAATCCCTGCCTGCTGCTAATAATAAACCTGCACCAGTATAGCCATCCGAGTAGACCTGCACAAAAACCAGTATATCAACCATAGACCTGCACAAAAACCAGTATATCAACCACAAGCATGACATCAACAGATCTCAACCCAACCAAACAGTGTTCTTACCATGAGTTAGATACCGTCTACCCAGAAACAAAAACTACCTCATTACAGAGTATCACAAAATATTCCTACACAACTCAGAAGATAAATACTAGAACATTCCACTATGCATTGTTTCTCCTTGGATTGCCACTTGGTTTTGACAAATCGTGCAGAGCCCATGCTCCTTGAATCATTCTGCAATACATAAAAAGGATATCCCAACTCTCCCAACCATCACCCTTAGTAATTATGTATATTAAGACAAAAAAGGTAACATATCATAAACTGGGGGACTGTAATGATACATCAAGATTAACATTGTATATATAGGATTGATGTCTGGTAGGATTGGTTTCGTTGATACATGACTCTACCTGGACCTCAAAAACAGATATATGATCTCACTCCAAGACTTTCAGAGAGATTCCAACTATATCTAGGACATCATGCTGAAGCGATCGTACTACCGTAAGTAGGAAAATATTCCAAAACCATCCTAGTAAGGATCATGGGAGCCAACCCTAATGAAATATGTCCTTGATATAGTGTTCAAAGAGATCAATCATGGTACATAAAATTATGTGTCATTTAAAGGGTCACATGCCTTGTCCCTTTACCCTGGGTAACTCCAATGTTCAGCTGCCTGTGTGAATATACATGTCATATCAATAGGAAATTACATGGCATGTTAAAAAACATATACGTGTTACCCTTTGATCTTGTGTACTCTTATGCTCCCTTGCCCTATGTTAGTACATGACATCGATCCCATGTGATTCTTCCTGTGTATCTGTACAAGGGATAAACTGCGTAGCTGGCTCATTAAAGACGTGTGGTGGGATATATTCCATGTAGGAAAGCCATGTAATCCACCCCATGTTTGTGTATCTCAAAAATTCATGCCAAGTCTTGGGGGAGGGTCTACACTACATGTGAGGTGGATATCTCAGTTGTTGATTTCACTTAAAAATAAGTCCATTTTGAACAAAACAGGGGCACTTTGAGTGGTGTCGACCACACCGGGCCTCGGATTGAGTCGGAGTTGGCTCATACACATCAAATTTGACCCATGGATCATTGTCCTTAAATTTCAATAGAAACCTAATGCGTTTGGTCAGTTTCCCGTATGTCAGTTGTTGATTTCTCACTTAAAATTAAGTCCATTTTTAACAAAAACATAGGCACTTTCAGTGGTGTTGGCCACACCGGGCCTCGGATCGAGGTGGGGTTGACTTGTACATGTCACATTTGACCCATGTATCGTTGTTCTAATGATTCAACAGAATCCGAATGCATTTGGTTGGTTTGTTGTATGTTAGTTGTTGATTTCACTTAAAATTATGTCCATTTTTAACAAAAACAGAGGCACTTTGAGTGGTGTCGGCCACACTGGGCCTTGGATTGAGACGGGGTTGACTCGTACACGTCACATTTGACTCATGGATCGTTGTCCTTAAGTTTCAATTGAAACCAAATGTGTTTGGTCAGTTTGGTGTATGTATGAAAAATATTGTCCATTTTAAACAAAATACATACACTTGGAGTGATACCGGCCACACCGCGTCTCGTATTGAAGCAGGGTTGACTCGTACACGTCAAATATGACCCATGGATCATTGTACGAAAGTGTTAACACAATCCTAAGGTGTTTGGTCGATTTCCCGTATGTCAGTTGCTGATTTCACTTAAAAATAAATCCATTTTGAACAAAATAGAGGCACTTTGAGTGGCGTTGGCCACACCGGGCCTCGGATTGAGTCGGGGTTGACTCTTACACGTCAAATTTGACCCATGGATCATTTTCCTTAAGTTTCAACAGAATCCAAATGCGTTTGGTCAGTTTTCCGCATGTCAGTTGTTGATTTCACATAAAAATAAGTCCATTTTGAACAAAAGAGAGGCACTGTGAGTGGTGTCGGCCACACCAGGCCTCGGATTTATGCAGTGTTGTATCGTACACGTCACACATGAGTCATTGATCATTTTGAAAAAGTATCAACGAAATCAGAATTCGTTAGATCGGTTTGGCGTATGTACGTAAAATATTTTCCATTTTAAACTAAATACATACACTTGGAGTGATACCGGTCACATCGCACCTCTGATTGAGGCGGGGATGACTCGTACACGTCAAATTTGACCCATGGATCGTTTTCCTAAAGTTTCAATAGAATCCCAAAGCGTTTGGTCAGTTTTCGGTATGTCGGTTGTTGATTTCACTTAAAATTAAGTCCATTTTTAACAAAACAGTGACACTGTGAGTGGTGTCGGCCACACCGGGCCTCGTATTGATGCAGGGTTGACTGATACACATCACACATCAGTCATGGATCTTTTTTCAAAAGTATCAACACAATCAGAAGCCGTTAGATCGGTTTTGGCGTATGTACGTAAAATATTGTCCATTTTAAACAAAATACATACACTTGGAGTGATACCGGTCACACCGCGTCTCGGATTGATGCGGGGTTGAGTCGTACACGTCACATATAACCCATGAATCGTTGTCCTAAAGTGTCAACACTATCCGAAGGCATTTGGTCGGTTTCCCGTATGTCAGTTGTTGATTTCTCACTTAAAAATAAGCCCATTTTGAACAAAACAGAGGCACTTGGAGTTGTGTCAGCCACAACAGGCCTCAGATTGAGGCGGGGTTGACTCGTACACATCACATTTGAAGGTGAGTATGCATACACGATAGTTGACCTTCTTAGAGAAGAGTTTCTGGAAGAGTATAAAAGACATTAAGTAATGAAGATCATTAGAGAGTTGGAGCAAATGTGGTTGCTACAAACAATGTGGAAATCGTCTTGTGCAAAGCGACCTAAATTACAACTTGAAGGCATTGTACTCTATTTATTTCTGGAAGGTTTCAGTTTAAATGAATTTTGGAATGATCATTGCTAGCCAATGCCTTTTAGGTTTTTTTGACAGCCGAGGGGAAAGGGTGGGGTCTGCAGACATTGGAGGATATATCGAAGGGTGATTTTGTGTGTGAATATGTTGGAGAAATGTTAACTCCCGCAGTTCTGAAAAGAGTCACTATTTAAAAGAAAGTCACAAGTCTAGATACATCTCAAGATGGTCTGTTTAAAGACATTTTGAGGGACACTACTAAAGATATTCTCAGATATGCACACATCCCCCACTTTTAGATCGTTGTCTACTACAATGATCTTCCAAACAAGATATGCATTATAACGCTCACGATACATATAGAAATTCACTGGCCACCTTCGAGAATGATCTGAAGCACAAACCATGAAAGCATTATGTTTTTCCTTGAAAATTCTCTTAGCGAACTGGAATGGCAACTCACTCTTGTGATTTTGCGTCTCTACTTGTCTCTTCATGTGTGTAGCTACTGCCATTCCAGTTCGCCAAGAGTATTTTCAAAGAGAAACATAATGCTGTCATTGATTGGGCTTCAGATCATTCTCAAAGTTGGGAAGTGAATTGCACTATGTATCATGAGCATTCTAATGCATATCTTGGTTGAAAGATCATTGTAGTAGACAACGATCTAAAAGTGGTGGATGTGTGCATATCTGAGCATGTCTTTAGTAGTGTCCCTCAAAATGTCTTTAAACTGACCATCTTGAGATGTATCTAAACTTGTGCCTTTCTTTTAAATAGTGACTCTTTTCAGAAATGTGGGAGTTAACATTTCTCCAACATATTCACACACAAAATCACCCTTCGACATATCCTCCAATGTCTGCAGACCCCACCCTTTCCCCTCGGCTGTAAAAAAAACCTAAAAGACAATGGCTAGCAATGATCATTCAAAAGAGAAAGTAGTTCTTTGAAACTGACATCACTCCATCCGTTGCCTGCTTTCAATTTATACAACTTCAGTACAGCTGACAATGCAGTATATTTAGTGAAACCAGCATACAATGGCGTCTTTGCACAACTCTTTAACTTCTAAAACAATTTTGGGCAATCACGGAGTTCATGTTCAACTGTCCTTGTCATTTCCTTAATACGATCTTCATCATCATTGATATCTGTAATCACATCCTCTATATGGTCTTCTTCATTATCCATATTTGTAATCATATCTGATGATCCATAAAATGCAGTTTTATTCTAGCCAATAGCTACATTCGCTTTTTCCCCGTGTTTATTCCAACATTTATAACTCCTATATATTCCGTGACATATCAAATGTTCTTCCAACTCCTCTGGAGTAATTAGTCTAGAATAACCACAACGTAAACACGGACAAAGGAGTTGGGAAGGATCCTTTGCATGATACTGTGCAAACTTGATGAACTCTTTCACTCGGTTCTCATACTCTATTGTCAAACGATTAGCATCCATCCAATCTTTATTCATCGCCATTAATTCTGATTAAACAACATGGAACATCATGTCCATTAATTACAAATGAACAATAACTAATGTCGTGTCCATTAATTCCATGTAAACCATAAGGATCATATTGTTCATTAATTTTGAATAAGAAATATGGAACGTCATGTCCATTAATTCCAATATAAATAATAAGGAATTTCATGTCCATTAATTCTGAATAAGCAATACAGAACGCCATGTCCATTAATTCCAAACAAACAATATAGAATGTTAATTCCATTAATTTCGAATAAGCAATATGGAAGTTCATGTCTATTAATTCCAAATAATCAATATGAAACATCATATTCATTAAAGAAGGTAATAATGATGTAATCACATCCATATCATATTATGATCAAGTCTAAGGAATATCACCCTTGCATTTTATCAATTAATTTGATAAATTTAAGTCTTGTAACTGATAATTAGTAAGATGGGGTCCAAGGTATATAATCAATAGCACTACATTGTTTAAAAATGGTTAAGGAACATGGCCTTACCATTCAACTTTTATTTAATTAATTTATAAGTGATCAAGTAGTCCATGGGTATGTCCATTACACATAAATATCATTAATTCCCTTTAATAAACCCATGGGCATGGGATATATCAACACATATCAAAGGTGGTTCAATATCAAGCCAAAGATCAATAGGGGTCATGGGACTCTAAGAAACACACCCTAAGGGGGTGATTCGAGTAAGGTATACAACTTCCAAAGAATAAGTTTGGTGCACAATGACTAACCAATTTAAGACATGATAATCTACTAAATTAATTTTACATTTTATAGTCAACATGCAGAAGGTTCACCACACGGCACAATAGCGCATCATATAAACTAGGGGTGTCCATGGGTTGGGTCGGGTCGGGTTGGAGGTGTTTCAAGGCCCGACCCGAACAAAAAAGTTCGGGTTGGGTCGGGTCGGGTCACAAGCTTCTGGAGCAACCAACCTGACCCAACCCGACCCAGTGGGGTTGGGTTACCCGTCGCATGCCCGAAGGACCCAACCCAACCCAACCCATCGAGGGTCGGGTCAATTTGGGTCGGGTTATATGTGTAAAACCGACCCAACCCGACCCAAACCAATCCAACCCATCCCAACCCAACAGACCCAAACCATCCACTCAAACCCAACCCCCCTAGTCCCCAACCCGATGGACCCCCTGCACTGCACCAGCCTGCTGCACAAAAAAACCAGCCCCCCTGCACAAAAATTTCAGCCCCCTCCCCCTGCACCCTCTGCCCCCTCCCCCAGGCACACCAGCCCCCCCCCCCCCCTCTTGTACCCTGTAAAACACAACACCCCTCTCCCCATGCCCCCTCCCCAATTCATAGTCTCCCCCCTCCTACACCCCTGCACAAAAAACCCAGACCCCCCCCCCCCCCCGCACAAAAATTTCAGCCCCCCTGCACAAATATTTCAGCCCCCTGCACCCTCTGTCCCCCTCCCCCCTCCTGTACCCCGTACAACAAAACAACCCTCTCCCCCTGCACTCCCTGCCCCCTCCCCATGCACTCCCTGCCCCCCTCCCCTCCCCCCCTCCTGCACCCCCCGCCACAACACCCCTCCACCCCTGTATGGCACCATTGCACCCCTACACCAGCCTGCAACAGCCTTGCACCCCCGCACCCTCCCCCCTGCACACACACACCAGCCTCCCCCTCCCCCTGCAAACCAACCAGCCTGCCCCCTCTCCCCCGTTCCTGCACACCATACCCCCCCCCTGCACCCCTGCACCACCAGCCTCCATGCACCCCTGCGCCTGCCAGCCAACCTCCCCCCTGCACACACAGTCCCCCTGCAAACCAGCCTTCCCCCTACAAACCAGCCAACCCCCCCCCCCCCCCACCAGCACGCCAGACCCATCCCCCTCCAGCAGCACCACCAACCGGCCTCCCTCCACCCTCATGCCCCCTACCCACTCCCTCTTGCAAACCATCTTGTCCCCTCTCCCCCTGCCTGCACACACTAAACCATCCCAGCCTATCTCCCCCCCTGCCTGCACACACCAAACCCAGCCTCCCCCCTACACACGCCAACCCCCTCTCCCCCTTCCTGCACACAGCAAACCTACCCATCCCGTACCCCTGCACTCACCAGCCCCCCCTCACACCCCCTGCAAACCAGCCCCCCCGAATGTGACTCACTATCAACACCAGTAACAGAACCAATTGAAGTTAAAGTGGAGTAAATTCATGATGCAGTAGAAATAAACATTACTAACATACGGAAAATCAAATCAAAAAAACACACAGTAATAGATGATTTGAAGAACGAATAAGCGAAATCATATGAAAAATAATCATCACCAGGAGTAGAGTGAACAACATTGATTCAGTCTGAAAAGAGGGAGGAGGGGAAGCAGAGGAGACAAATAAATGACAACCACATAAAAACCTACACTGCAAAACAATATTTAGGGCATCCACATAACTTGGGTGAAGAAATCGGAAGTCCAAAGAGGTGAGGGATCCTTCTGCGCTGCCTGGAAGACGCGACCGCCGGAGTAGGGGTGCACGGGAGGATCCTCCAACCGTTGAAGAGGAGGAGTAGGGTTCGGAAGGGAGGAAGATCCGCGGAAGAGGGTCGAGAAGAAGGAGAAGGAGTACGGCGGAGGTCCGGCAAAGGGAAGATCGGAGGGAGGAAGCAGTCGCAAGGGTACAGTCCCGCGAGAGCTTAGGGCACGATAAAAAAGAGGAGACTGTCGGCCTCCTTTTAATAAAATCGGAGACAGGTTTTAACAGCACTAGAAGAGCGCTGATAAATCACCCATTTATCAGTGCTTAAATTTTAGCGCTGAAAAAGGGTGTCTTTATCAGCGCTTTTATAGCGCTGTTAAAGGTCACCATTAACAGCGCTAAAAAAGCGCTGATAAAGGCCCTCTTTATCAGCGCTAGAATTCTAACGCTGATAAAGGGGGCCTTTATCAGCGCTTTTTTAGCACTGTGAATGGTGACCTTTAACAGCACTAGAAAAGCGCTGATAAAGCCACCCTTTATCAGCGCTAAAATTTAACCGCTGATAAATGGGGGATTAATCAGCGCTTTTCTAGCGATGTTAAAACCTTTCCTTTATCAGCGCTAGAAAAGCACTGATAAATCATCCCTTTATCAGCGCTTTTAAATAGTGCTGATAAAGATTATCCTTTATCAGCGCTTTTTGATTAGCGCTGATAAAGGTAGCGCTTTGCTTGCCCGTTTTTGTAGTAGTGATTGTTTATTCAACATGACTTGGTCACACCTTCAGTGCTAGAATCAACATCAAGAGAATCACATAATTCAAAAAGGATAAACTATATATATTTACCATGTCTTTAGAGATTAACCAAAACCAAAATGGTTAGTACAAAATCAGATGATCCCCAAAAAGGATAATCCTTTAGTGAAAGAAATACTTATCTCAATTTCTAAAATTAAACCAACAATACCAGAAGTTAAATGAATACTATTCGATAAAAAATTGTCCTTAAAATCCATAAATATAATCCAAACAAATATGGAATCCCAAAACATATAAGAATTTTATTACACAGTCATCCATGTTAAATTGTATTTCCAAATAACATTGACTACTCTTAATGCCACAAACATAAAAGTAATTAACCTAATTACATATTCTATATTATAGGTTAATCATTTCCATAAATAACCCAAATCGCTATAAATACAAAATAAAAACATAGGTAAAAATCATCCATTACTCCTCAAATGAAATCCCATATCATTATATTTTCCTTAGGCATATATAATTCTCAACAGAGCGAACATCTTCCAAAATAACATTTATCACTTAATCCTGAAATTATTTTCCTATAGTGAGGATATCCATTTTATAAGACATAATATCCCAAATCAAGTTATTATAGATCAATGAAATCATTTAACTAAAATTAATTTGTCACACTAACTGGGGACTTCATGTATTCTAGTTCCAGGCAATAAATCCCAATCACACTATGTTTGTGGGATCAAATCCAGAAGCTTTGTCTGATATGACAAGATGTCACATGGTCTGTGTGTTGTACTTTTTATAAAAACTATATTTTATAACGTTCCCAAAATGATATAAATTCCTAAAAATAACTATAAAATAATTTCGCCACAAATGTTATCTCATACATCGCATTTTCATCCCAAAATTTAATAACATGTAATTTCCTCAAATATCAGGATCCTATAAACCCAAATGGTAATTTGTAACTATATCAACAATAGAAAACACAATTATTCCTAAAATAGCATTTTCACATAATAAACTACAGGGTTACACATAAGACAAAAGTCGTCCAAAGTAATCCCATCAACAAATAACAATAATACTTTTAAACATTGGACCATACATTTATTTCCACATAGGTTCTTCCTTGACCATGGGGTTATTCTATAGAATAGGGAATTCACTCGGTTAATGCACAGGTCACTTACATTTACGGAAAATGACTATAAATGGATTCATGGGATCATTTTTATTTTCATCCATAGTATTCTTCATTTTTCCTTGGAAATTATTTACTTTATTTCCTTCATTCCCACACATAAAGCATTTCATTGTTCCATTAAGATACTTCCATAGGCATCTCCTTCCACATTTTATGCATGCTGGAAATTGAGAATTCTATTTTCCATGGTCTCCACTACTGGAGCTCTTATTATTCACTGCATTTCCCTTCTTTTTTGAGTCTAGGAGTTGGTTAATATATATGTTGTTGATCATATTTTTGGATAACTGATTCGGCATGAACAAAATTTCTTTTACACCTATCAATAATCCATTCTGTTTCTCATTTCCTTCGTCGTTCCCACCTTGTATATCATGTTCATTTTTACTGTGACAACCTTGGAATCCAGCCATTGACTAACACAAGAAAGCACAGTGTGAGTCATAAAATCATTTAGAGAATATCATAACACTTTATTTTTAATATAAAACACCTTAGGATTAATGACGGGGTTTTATTCCCATTTATTTTAAAATCCTTCAAATCAGTTTGTAATGAAAATTTGAATTATATTTAGCATATCCCTCGTGAGTGTCATAACCAAGAGTGCAACAAGGCATGTTTTCATGTACCATGATACCCCGGGTCAAGCCCAAAACACCTTGTTGGAGTTTTTAATCCTAGGTAAATTTTTTCCAGAGGTACCTCTATCTGCTCGTATTCAGATAAGGATGTATTGTTTACAAAACCCACATAATCTCTATAATACCAAAATTCTAGGAAGTTCTTCTATACTAATCCTCAATGTTTTTCTTATGGTAATGTCCTCTAATCAGTGTTTATCTAAATCAAGATTCCAAGGTTTGTACTAAACTTTCTCTGATACCAACTGTAACACCCTGACCCCAGAAGCTCAGAGTCGGTGAATTATTATGTATCATTGGCATGATCACAAAAGATCAATTCTTGAAATACCAATTAGTATAGTATCCTTTGAAGTACTATAAACGTTCATAAGGTTTACATGACATCATAAAATGGAAAACTACAACAACATTATTTCCATAGACAACACTGAGATCCCATAGACTATCCCTGAAGGTTATTCATAATATAATTATTTGCATGCAAGGAAAAATAAAACATAGAAAAGGGTGTGCTCAGATACTCAGTAAGGATAACAATAAATCAGAACATTCATAAATAAGCATAAACTTTTAAGGAAATGTATAAGACTAAAACAAAAGCCTTTTAAACTTGAACATCTGCATAATATAGAAAAGATAAAATCATATAACGCCATTTACTTATTCACATGGATATTCTAATAGTGGAATAATCAAATGCAATATAAATAACCACTTTCATAACGATGGAATGCGTAATTCCAGACTTCATAACCACATAGTCAAGGCGTTGTGGTAAGACTAAAAATAAAATTTTGTCAAGAACTTGTGCCAAGACACTAGTTTGTCACATGAGACCTACTGATGCATCGAGGAGCTATAGTGGACTCCAACAGTCACTTACTAAGTTCAATTAAATCATCATATAGAAATTATGAAACATAACATAAAAATTCATATTAAAAATAGTATACGAAATGTCAATACTTTATCCACAAACCATGAATGATATAAAAATATCACATCCAAAGTCAAATATAAATCATTTAATACAATATAGAAGATTTTATTGTAACATATTAACCTCAATCGATAATAATGAAGTATATTGAAATAGATGAAAATAATCATCAAAACAATTTGAGAGAAATATCTCCCTTTTTCTTGATATCATTTAAAAGACACACTATTTTTCAAGAAGCCATTTAAAAATTTATTTTTGATTCAAAGATTCCCATACCACTTTCAAAATTTTAAAATGAATTTTAATTAAAACACTAATGTCCTTATAAATAAAACCACAAAACCATTTATAAAACATGGACATTAATGAAAATGATTTAAAAGAATAAATTTTTAAAACATTTAACATGGTATTTTAGTTAGAGTTACAATCCAAATGAGATATTATTTAATAAAAATATTTTAGGTAAGAAAAATTATAAAATACCATGAGAATAAAGGATATCATTATATACTATGTCAAGGGACAGTATATACACCATATAAATTGTAATTGGTGATCAACAATAAAGAAGTCCCAAAGGAATGTAAATTGAGATGAAATCTCTTATAAAGATAGTATCCTTAGGTAAAGGATAAATCAATGAAATAATTATGTGTAACAAATATAAATACACTCAATATGATTTTATATTCAGTGTAAATAAATCACAGGACATTCACAAATATTCTTGAAAAAAACACCAACGACTTGGATGTTTAACTCAATTAATGGAAATTGAGTTAAGATCAAGTTTACATCAATGATTTGAGAAATTAACAAAGAAGTTATTATGTGTATAAAAATATATCCACAAAAATTAGAGTGGAAGTTACTACATAAATAATAAATAGTGAATCCACACATAATCTAGGAGTAAAAAAATCAACGAAGTATGTGTAAAGCCCACTGAGTTAAAATTGAATTTTAAATTTCCCATACCAATTTTGTAACTTATGAAACATACAACCCATGAGAGAATAATAATACAATGAATATATAAATACTAATTAATTAAATTATATGACACAAAAAATACAATAATGGACAGTACATACACAACACAAAAATAAATCATGGCCATTATAGCTTGAATCTCACGAGAATAAAAAGTGAAATGAAATACTTTTACTTCATTGTAATCAAACGATTCGTATTAAAAAATGTTAATAACCACCAAATGGATCATATAATACCATGAATATAATGAGAATCCTGATAATATATATCAAATGGTTGTGCACAATACACCACATGCAATAAATAAGTGGCGAATAATGGAAATCTCAAAAAATTAAAAGTGATATAAGAAACCCCTTACCTTGTACTTTTCCTTGGTCAAGTGTATGTTAATATCCGCTATAATGGTGAAATTACTGTTATTAAATTATAAATTAACCATATAAATTAATATTATATCATATATGATCTTCTAATATAGATATTTTAGTATTATAGTCATTTCAGGTGTTAACTGATTCATTATCCTTTATATGCTTGAATATGTAAGCCATGATTTTAATATATGGGAAGTATCTTATTAATATTTATAATGATATTAAGTAATTAAAAATTAATTTTAATCATCAAATGAAAACTATTCATGAATGGATACTATGTGGAAAGTATCTCATTGTGTTCGTGGAGACGGTAATATGTACGTATGCACGAGTGACAATGTCATTCCTTTGATATAAAAATAATATATAATTAGATGGATTATAAAATTGAAAGAATACTTATCATATTATATTTAATATTTACAGCAATTATACATCATTATTATACACATCCAAATAATAATGTATTGAATAACAACTACACCACGACGTGGAGAGGGTAAGCCGTATGTACGCACGTATGGTGACATGTCATTCAAATGATGGATAGAATAATGAATATGGTTGCACCATATTTATAATAACATCATAGTATATATAAGATACTGGTGTTATTATTTTATAATGGAAACAAAAAAGAAAGAGTAAGTGGAAGAAGAAAGGAACTTGAAAGTGGTGATGAAATATTTACCTCTTCTTCTGATTCTTCCTTTTGATTTGATCAAAAGGACTCAATTGGTTGGATTTATGACTAAAGTAAGAACTCTAGTACGAATGGAGGATATTTGGGAGGATATTTGGGAAGGGTTATTCTGAGCTTAATGTATTTGACGGTGTTAATTAGATAGAAGGGGTAGTGCCCTTTTATAAGAGGGGTGAGGGGTGCCATAGGAAAATCTAGAAATATTATTTTATAATAAATTGATTTTTGGTTATTAAGGGCTCAAAAATAAATTATTCAATTTCTAATGTATGTATGGGTCTAAAACCACTCAAAAAATGGGTTTTAGAGAGGTTTGGTTCACTATATTAACCTTATCGTTTATATTTAACTCTTAGTTAAATAGTTTGACATATACCATGTCTCTTTGTATTTTTATATTATATGGTTAATAAACAAACTATATACATCCAGATAACCGCAATTGGTTCATTCATGATACACCTATCATTATATATGCCTTTTTTGAACCTTATTTTTTACAGAATAGAAAATCAATTAAAATTGTAATATTTGTTTAAAAAACTATTTTATTTCAATTTTCACACTATTTGGTATTTTGATTTTGCTGAACTCATAACAGCATTATTACTTCTCAAAAAGATCCTATAACCAACCCTAAAATGTCACAGTAACATATAAAATTAGTGTAATTCACAAAAAGTCTAAAATTACTTTTATTTTGATTTTTATAATATTAATTATTTTAATATATCATTAATTAGGTAATTACTGCATCATCATTATGTCATTAATAAATTAAATTATTTAATGAATAAAAAATATAAAAAAATAACATTATATAAGAAATGTGTTTATATTTCTAATGAATATTTATAGTCTATTTTATCTTATGTGTAACCCTATATTAAAAATTTTTTAGTTATTAAATATTAAATTTGACACTTTGAACTCTTCTTTGAATTAAATAATAATAAATATCCTAATCTAATCCAAGTCGACATAAAGGATCATATTTTATTCCTGAGGTACATCTTGGCCGAATTAAATTTATCCAATAGGATTATGACATGTTTTAGGGTAATAATAATATCAATTTTACCCTTAATTACCATATTTAATTTTAACTGTGGTAAATAAAAGTTAAAAGTTACTATTCAGAAAAAATTATTTTTATCTTATTGAAAAACATTTTAGTTAATGATATCAACCATGTCTCTAGGATTTTTGAAATTCAACTCACAGAAGCGGTAAAATTATGTTTTATGTAAATTTGGAAATGCTCTTAAAAGGTGGGAAAAGGACGACAAAAAGTTGAATAAAATTATATATATATAATGTTATTATAAAATGACTCCAGTGAATTATATTGAACTTATATAGGTATTGTATATCTATTTTTACAAAAAATAAATTTAGATAAAATAAATAATTTTATAAATAAAAAGTCGTTTTTAAATTATAACACAATGTTTTTCACTATTCATAAAAAATTGATTGTTTTCAAATAAATACAAAAAAATTACCCTAAGTTATTTATGATATTCTAAATTCAAAAATGAATTCTATTTTTCCAAATTCAAAATATATAATTTTCATTAATTAATTTAAATTTAATTCTCGTTGTTAAAGCTGAAAAGTGGGTTTCAAAAAAATAAAACTATCAATAGATTGACCTGTGTTTATGTTAAATTTTAATGTAAAATTACTTATGATCACATAAATTGTAATAAATGATAAAAATATAATATAATTATACTTAAAAACAATCAAATATATAATTTAACACTATATATTATTTTGATTATATAAATTGTCTTCAATTAAAATTTTGTATTTTTCAGTATTCATCAAAATATAAAAGTTATTAAAAAGTTCCAAAATTTATTGAAAGTAAATTTTTATGTCCCGATTATAAAGAAGAATTTAATTTCATTAAATTTAGTATATAAAAGTTCCAAATAGTGGTTTTAAAATGGATTTTATATTAAAAGGTTGTAAAATTTCATTTTTTGGAAAAATACTTCTTTTATCTGAAAAATGGTTTTATTCTTATATTATGTCGAATAAACACATAATATGGATTCTAAAATTAAATATCATATATAAAATTCTAAATTCAATTAATACTAATCATAACTGCTTTTGAATGGCTAGTTTGGTAAGTCGTGGTGCGCTCTAACTCGATGTTGCATGTAGTGCAAGCTATTTAATTAACGAAAATAACTTACTATGAAATATTGGTGTGTTAAAATAAATCTATTGGTGTTACTATTAAGGATGGAGCCTTTGGTGTTCTTGAATTAAAATGAAAATCTTCAAAGAAAGAAAAACATCAATTTTAAAATATTTATTATGAAAATAACATGATAAATCAAAATCCAAAAATCATATTTGATATTTATCTTGGTATCAAATTAATGATGATTGATCTTTATGTTATACTTTTATAATGGGATATGATTATTTTGATTAAAAATAAATTATTGATTCCAATAAATAATAAGTTAATGGTTAAGAGAAAAATTGGATGAAGCTAATATTTCACTAAGGATAGCATATTGTGTGTTGAAATGTTTGGTTAATGATGCCAAAAAACCACAAAGTTAGTGATAGATGTTTTAAATCAAACCATAAAATATTAGTACTATCTTATACTAAAATAAAATATTTTTACACATAATTTATTATTACTTGTGTTGTAGAGTAATGATAATAAAGGAAATAAGGAAGTAAAATCACTTATAAGAGTTAACCCACAAATTTATAAATTTATCATTGGCTGTTAAAATTTCTAAAATATTATGCGTGTAATAATACTAAATGTGTTGTGGTAAAACCTTAAGGTATATACATGGTAATGAACAATTCACTTAATCATCAGAAAATTGAAAATGAAAACTGAAATTATAAATGGATGAAAAAATAATTAGTAGCTTTCATGGAATTTGTTTATTATGTGGGGAGATTCACATGGAAGGTAAGTTACAATGTTGTGTGATGTATTGTTAAAATTATTATGTGTTCTAGAACAATATATAGTGAATGAAACTAATAATAAAATTGTGATAAATAAGGAGTTTACAAACAATTCATAGATTCTATTATAAACAAACTACAATAGAAAATGTAAAATTTAATAATTTCATTAATTCTCTTGAGGAAACTTGTAGGTTTAATGATTAACTATGAAATACCAAAAAATTGTTATAATAATTCCACATAAACTGTTTAATAAAATGTTTTTTTATTTATTGAGGGGAATACTAATAGATAGAATCCAATGGTTGTAATGGTCACGTATATTTTGGAAAATGGGAGGGGCCTAGGATACTAAATAGTGGATTATCATCACACATTACCAAAAATAATAATATCAAGATAATTATATATTCATATGATAGATGTGTTTTTTATTTTATAATAAATGGTTTCGTTGACGTAAAAGGATTCATATATATTATAATTGATGTACTGAAACATGAATCCAATAAAATACTATTTACCTATTAGAGGATGAATATTCTACTGAATGTCTCTTATATATTTTACAATAGTAATTACATGATCTTTCATAAGTATTGTAGTTTTATAATAAGTTTTAAGGATCAAAATAGTTGATAAAGGTTAAAACAATAAGGGATAACATATATCATATCTTGAAAGATAATGACCCATGTTTCATTACTGAAAAATTGTTGAATCAAGATGGGAATACAGAACTAGGTACATTAAGGAATATAAACATGTATAACCTCAAATATTATAAAAGATAAAGACAAATATAAATTCATCATCATAAATAGACCAATAATTATGGTATATGTAAAAAAGGAAAATTGGTGAATTAAATAAATTATTTATTATTTATTAAGACAATGAAAAATCCATGGATGTTTATCTAATATATTTGAAATTAATTTGATTAAATCAAAAAATTAAGAATGGTATTTCAGGAAATTATTTTATGAAATAAATAATTTAATTATATCATTTTTATATCAAGAAAGTCAATATACCTTTTGATATTTATGGACCTTCGATTGTGTGTTGAAAATAAACTTAGACATTCTAGGAAATTATTTATGTACTATAATTTATTTGAATAAATAATTTTGTATTTTAAGGAATATATTGAGATTAATGGGATGGGTTATTAATATAAAACACAAAAATATTTCTAATTTAATATAATATTTGAGAATAAAATCCTAGTTTTTGTTTACACATAATGAAAAATGTTAATAGATGATAGCATGAAAAAAATTAGATAAAATCCATAATAAAAATATAATATATATCATCCCATTGTTTATGTATAAGACACATTAAAAATGTGAAAAATTAGTTATATTTTTCCAGTAATCCATGCCAGATAATATTAGTGGAATTCAAAATCCCTTTTTATATATAGTTGAAGGATTATAATATTGTTAATTTCGATGAGTGTTATGTCAATGGTATACTATCAAATTCACATAGAGTTAAATAATTGATCAATTATCTACTGATAATATAATAATTATTATGTATATATATGAAATATGTTTGTTGAAAAAATTTATATATCATAGGTATCAATACCTATTAAAGATATAGTTGAGGATAATCACGGGAAAGATATTGGAAACCATGGAAGTATTACAAAAATAAAAAAAAAATTAAAATATTTTAAAATTGATTTCAAATAATCTGTTATTTTAAAGAGCTCTATGTATAGATAGATATTGGTCATAATAACAAGTATGTTTATGATGTTATAAGATATATTGTTTGATATCCTCATGGGTTTTCAATCCCAGATGATTTTATGAAATTATCATTATAATAAAATTGACTAACATGGAAAAAACTGAATAATATTTTTAATAATAGTATGATATTTATTTTAAGAAATAATACATTAATAAATTTTATAAATATTATATGAGTATGTATCAAATAGAAATAATGAGGTGAAAAAAAATAGTTTGTGGTATGTGCTACTATTTTGTATTTTTTAGATATGGTTTGGTAGGGGTTAGTCCTGGTTTGTTTCTAGGTAATTTTAATGAGTTTCATAAATTATTTGATGGAAGACAGTGGGTATAAAGTTGTAGTAAAGTACGTGGACTTCCCATGAATATGTGATAAAGGATGTGGATTTCTTGGATGAGCTTAATGATTAAAATATTGTTTGCAAATACCATCCAGGTTCCCTTGAGAACTATGTAACATGATATGTTGATAATTAACATAGTAAAATAATTATTATCATGGACATGCCATTGGGGTGTTTTGAGTTCGTGGAACCAACATCGTTAGTACATGGTTTTAAAACATCATAGAAAAAATTGAAAAATAATTAATTAAATATGAACATTATTTTATAGTGATAAAATATTCACTGAAACATTGATACTTCATCATCTGTTATTGAATATTGACCCAAAATCATAATCTAAAATATTTTTCAGATTCCTATTGATCGAGACAATAATATTTCCCATGCTTTTTGTGTAGTATCTTGAAATTGAAGGAATGTCTCCACAAATTCACTATTTTTCAAGATAGATTTATATTATATTGAATATAACATTATATTTTATATCTGAATGATAGATATAGGTGTTCTAAATTGTTTTTATGAGATTAAATTTGGATACACTAAAATAAATAGTGAATGAATAGAGATATATAATGATAATAGTTTACCTCTTTATAAAGAGAAACATATTTGAGTTACGTGCCTAAATTCTATCCCCAATTTTTTTCTAAACATGATTTCTTTTATTTCTCCAACTCATGGTATTGTTTTAATTATAAAAACCCATTATGGTTTATTTGGGAAATCTACCTTAATATACGATTTAAAATCAATATTTTAGAAATATGATCACAATAGGATTACTTATGTTATACAAAAAAAATTCATTGAATATTTGTTTTTAGAGATAATCAATAATACAAGATTTGGAGTGTGTTATTGATTGCATTATGAGGGTAATATTGAATTAAAACATTTTTGGTACGAAAATATTGGCACATGGGTGCATGGTAATTTTATGAATTGATACAGAATATGGGTTACCATTCATGATTTTTTGGAAGGTATTCTTAGATATATGTATGTGTCTATTAGTATATGGTATTGTTAATATCAAGTTACAAATTTTTTTGGAGTTTTGACCCTTTAATTTTAAAATACATTGATTGGAAATATTGTTGGTGATTTTTATTATTATTGGAGTAATTTTTATGGTTTATGGCTCTGTTCATGAATGGAGGATGGTATGAAAAAAATGCTACCAAACCATGTGACCATTTTAGTATCACAGCTATGGGAAATTAGTTGTCTCAACGTAAAAAATTATATCCAAAAAATGAAATCGTCCAAGAAATGGGTTCATGTTTTATTCATGATTAACAAATATGCTTATCCTACCCATTAAGCTTTTCTAGAAAACCATAATGAGGAACATGACTAGAATGTTGTTATTACTAACCATGTGTCCAAACCTAAGAAACCATGTGATTAGTTATTAATTCTCCAAAATTCATAATGAAAAAAATGATTCAACCATTTTAACCAAAAAACATTTCTTACCCAAAAATAATTTTTTCCTTTTGATTTTTAATTCCCTATTGAGGTTGGTTGATGTAACACCCCAAGATTTCATAGGGTGTTATTTCTTCAAAATAATTCAATAACTTGCAGTACACGCAACACCGAGTTCAAGCGCACCATGACTTACCAAAAAATCCATTCAAAAGAGGTTATGAATAGTTTTTACTAAATTTTAAACTTTATATAATCCTTATAATTTTAGAATTCATATTATGAGTTTCTTAGACATAATGAAAGAACAAATTCATTTTCAGTATTTCACTTTTACCAACTTTTATTGGTAAAACCTTTTTAAATACAATATTTTAAACTTTTTACTAAATGGGGACATCAAAAATTTAAAATGAAACACCCCAAGCTTCCAAGGTACGCTTCCCATTGAATAATACAGTAGCGTGTGTTGTACGCAACTTCGAGTTCTAACACACACCACAACCAATCAAACTAGCCGTCATGAATAGTAATACCTACTTTTTGAAATTTTATAAATTATATCTCTCAAAATGGACTTCATTTTTTATTTGGAATATCGAAATTAGCCTAGGGTGAAATTTTGGTACTTTTCGGATAACTTTCATATTTTGATGAATAGTGAAAATTATTAAATTTTAATTAAAAACAAATTTTTTAATCAAAATAATTAATACTGATAAATTATTAATTAGAGTGGTTTTAAAGTATATTTAGAATATATTTTTAGCATTTAATTCAATTTTTTCATTTGACATAATTTCACAATTAAACCAGACATAAACAAGTGCCAATCTTTTGATAGTTATTATTTCTTAAAAACCAGCTTTTTGTTTTAACAACGGGAATTAATTTTAAATTAATTTATGCCACTTATGTGTTTTGAATTTGGAAAAATCGATTCCATATTTTGAATTGGGATTTTTATATTTTGTAAATAGGTAACTTTTATTTTTATACATTTTGAATAATTACTGCGTTAAATATTTTATTTACCATGGTTAAGGGTAAATCTGGTAAATAAGGGTTAAAGATAATATTATAATAATACTAAATTACCCTAAAACGTGTCCTAACCTTATTGGTGGATACATTTCCGACCATGGGCATCTTTGGGTCGATTTTTGGACCCCATGGTGCCACTTGTAGGTGATAGGGCACTTTATTTTAATTAAGTTAAAATAAGTACAAAAATGATATAAGCATAAATCTTTTAGAAAAACAATTTTTACATAGGGTTATATATGTTGGATTTTTTACTATAAATATTCATTAGAATGATAAAAATCTTTACTAAATAATGATATTTTATTTATAATTTTTCGACATTAAATAAGTTAATTTATATATGACACAATGATGATGCAGTAATTACCATAATAGTGGAAAATTAAAATAATTGATATTATAAATACCGAAATAAATTTAATTTTAGAATTTTAATGAATTACACTAATTTTAAAAGATACTATGACATGTTAGGACTGATTTAATTTACCTTGTTCGAAATAATAATTCTGTTATAAGTTTTACAAAAATCAACTATTGAATAGTGTCAAAATTGACATAAAAGAGTTTTTAAAACAAATATTATATTATTAATTGATATTAAATTTATAAAAATCTAAGGATTGACAAAGAGACTTATATCATGATAGGTGTATCATTGATGGACCACTTGGGGGTCGCGTGGATGTATATAGTATGTTTTTGTAACTATATAATATAAAAATACAAAGTGACATGGTAAATGTCAAACTAATTAACTAAGAGTTAAAACTAAAAGATAAGGTTAATATAGTGACCCAAATCTGTATAAATTATATTGGTTGAATGGTTTTCGACCTATACACACCTTAACCTTTGAATAATAAACTTTGGAGCCATTAGAAACCGAATATGAATTTATTATAAATTAATATTTCTAGCTTTTCCAAAGGTGCCCCTCACCCCTCTTATAAAAGGGAACTCCTCCTTCTCATTTCTTCACACCTTCAAAGCTTTTTGGTTCAGAAAAACCCTTCCCAAATACTCTCTAAACTTCCCTAGTTACCTCCTAGAGGCCATAGTTCGATCATAAAGCCATTCTATAGATCCCTTTTGATCAAATCAAAAAGAAGAACCCGGAGAAGAGGTAATGTTTTCACCACCCCCTTTCAAGTTCCTTTCATCATTCAATTATTCTTTCTTTGTAATTATCATTATAAAATAATAACTCCAGTATCTTATATATACTGTAATGTTATTATAAATATGGTACAACCATATTCAGTATTCTATCCACCCTTTAAATAACATGTCACCATACGTGCATACTTACGACTTACCGTCTCCACGTCGTGGTGTAATTGTTATTCAATAAATTATTATTTGGATGGGTATAATAATGATGTGTAATTCATGTAAATAATAAATTTAACATGATAATTATTCTGTATATATGATATAATATCCATTTATATATTATTTTAATATCAAAATAAGGATATTGTCGCTCGTGCGTATGTACGGACTACCGTCTCCACGAACGCGATGAGATACATTCTCCATCGTATCCATTAAATTATAATTATCGTTTGATGATTTAAAAATAATGTTTAAGGACTTGATATCATTATAGATATTAATATGATACAACCTATCCATGAAAAACATGGCTTACGTAACAAAACATATAAAAGAAAACGAGTAAGTTAACACCCGAAACGACGATAATACTAAGATATTATTAACAAAGCAATGCTAAAAGATCATATATGATATCATATTAATATATATGATTCGTGTATAATTTTATAACAATTATTTCACCATTATACAGGAGTTTAACCTACCCTCAACCAAGGAAAAGTACAAGGTAAGGGTTTATTTCTCAATCTCTTCATTATCTGAGGTTGTTTATACGTAATAATCTACTGGGATTTCATTATCATCCACATCCATGTTTCTTAGAAATGTATTTCAAAACATTATTACTATTTACAAATAATATGGGTTAAATTCATTAATAACCTTATGTGTTTTTAAAGGAATTTTTCCGTCGTTTTCAAAACAAGGCACTTTTTTCCTTTGGACAAATTTAAGGTAAGAATGTTTTTTTAACTTATACGGCGGGTGCGGCTATTTACCACCGTTATAAAATTGTCAAAGGTTACCTTACAATATTATAAGAATATTTTCAATGTAAATGTTTTATTTTATAAATATGTGACTTTTAAATGATTTCAAAATTAATATTTTAAGAATTTTTAAAAGGTACTCTTTTTCAAGATCATAATTTTAAATGTTTTAAAGATTTATCTTTCATAAGCTTTCAATTAATGTCCAAGTTTTCAAAATGATTTTAAGGATTTATTTATATGGAAATGAATGTTTTGAAATTATATTTCTTTTCAAAAGTTTCAAAGTGGTATGGGACACTTTGATTCAAAAATCTCTTTTAAATTACTTCCGTTATAAATGTGCGAATTTTCAATGATTTAGAGAACAGAGGTATTTCTCTCAAATAGTTTTGATTTAATCTATGTCAACATCCGTTGATGTATTTTATGCTTATTTGAAGTCGATTCATTATGATATAAAAATTTTGTATAGTATTGAATGTTTTGTGATATTTTTTTCTGTGGATGTGTTATTTTTATACCATTCATGGTTTATGGAGAAAGTATTGACATTTTGTATGCTAGTATTAATACGAATGTTTATGTTATGTTTAAACCTTTTCATATGGGAATGCATTGGACTTAGTAAGTGACAGGTGGAGCCCGCTATAGCTCCTTGATGTATCGGTAGGTCTCATGAGACAAACTAGTGTCTTGGCACAAGGCCTTGGAAAAATCTTATTTGTAGTCTTGGCATGATGCCTTGGCTATGTGGTTATGATAGTCTTGCATTATGCATTCCATCATTATGAAAGTGGTAATTGATATTGCATGTGATTATTTGATTAGTATAATATCCATGTGAATAAGTAAATGAAATTATTTCATTTTATTTTTGACATACTATGTTGAAGTTCAAGTTTAAAAGGATATTGTTTTAAGTTATACATATCCTTAAATGTATATTCTTATTTATGAAAGTTTCCGCAATATTGTTATCCTTATTGGGCATTTGAGTTCACCCCTTTTCTATGTTTTATTTTTTCCCAGGATGTGAAGAAGTAATTTATGAATGACCTGCAGGGATAGTATGTGGGGATATGAGTGTGGGATATGGAGACTATGTTGTTGTAGTAGTTTTTCACTTTATGATGTAATGTAAATAATTATGAATATATCTATTGTTTTCCAAGGCTACTAAACCAATCGGTCTTTCGAGATTTGATCTTTCTTGTGATCATGCCAATGTTATGTAATAATGCACCGACTCTAGATAACTGAGGTCGGGGTGTTACAGTTGGTATCAGAGGAAGTTTAGTACAAACCTTGGAAGATAGATTTAGTTAAACTATGATTAGAGAACGTAAACCTATGATGAACTTTGAGTATTAGTATATAAGAACTTCCTAGAATTTTGGTGTTTTATAGATTTTTTGAGTTTTCCGATCAATACATCCATGTCTGGATACGAGCAGTTAGAGGTGGATCTGGCACAGATGTACCTAGGGGTAAAACCCAAAAACACCGCTTTGAGCTAGACTCGAATGGAAACTGGTGCACGACAACGGGTCTTGCTGCACTCTTGGTTATGGTAATCACTGGGGATATTCTTAGGATAACTCTCATTTTCTTTACAATTCATTATGAAGGGTTTATGAGTATATACATCCTCAAAGAAAACATTTTTATGATTTTGTATTATATCCATAAACTATATAATTTATGTGATGTGTTTTACAAGTTTGGGATTAGGTATTGTAATTCATAAACTAATCTTGTGTATGCCATTGTTTAGAAATGGTGCCCAGTTGAAGGAATGAGAACATCAGCATTGCACATGATCCAAAGAGAAAGAAGGATCATATCTTTCATGATCTTAAGCCAGAATTTATAAGAGAAATAGTCTCCCATGTATTATCATCATATGATGAAATAATATCATGTGTTGATAAGATAAGTAATGAGTTTACTGAGTCCTATGGCTTTTATGGGAATCAAGAGAAGAAAAGGATGGAAGAGATAAATATGGGTAAAGGGAAGAGGGAAAAGAATAATTTTCCCATATGTGATAACTGTGGGATGAAATGTAACGCCCCGACCCCAGTTACCCAGAGTCGGTGCATTATTACATAACATTGGCATGATCACAAGAAAGATCAAATCTCGAAAGACCGATTGGTTTAGTAGCCTTGGAAACACTAGATATATTCATAAGTTTTACATTACATCATAAAATGAAAAACTATTACAACAACATAATGTTTCCACAATCCACACTATTAACCCCTCATAAAATCCCTGCAGGTCATTCATAACTTACATCTTCACATCCTGGGGAAAATAAAACATAGAAAAGGGGTGAGCTCAAATGCCCAGTAAGGATAACAATATAGCGGAACATTCAAAAATAAACATAAACATTTAAGGCAATGAATTACTAAAACAAAAGCCTTTTAAACATGAACTTCAACATAGTATGGCAAAAGTAAAATGAAATAATGCCATTTACTTGTTCACATGGTTATTCTACTAAACGAATAATCACATGCAAAATCAATAACCACTTTCATAATGATGGAATGCATAATGCCAGACTATCATAACCACATAGCCAAGGCCTCGTGCCAAGACTACAAATAAGATTTTGTCAAGGCCTTGTGCCAAGACACTAGTTTGTCTCATGAGACCTACCGATGCATCGAGGAGCTATAGCGGGCTCCACCCGTCACTTATTAAGTCCAATGCATTCCCATATGGAAAGGTTTAAACATAACATAAACATTCGTATTAAAACTAGCATACGAAATGTCAATAATTTCACCATAAACTATGAATGGTATAAAAATAGCACATCCATAGTCAAACATATCACAAAACCTTAAATACAATATAGAAGTTTTGTATCATAATAAATCAACTTCAAATAATCTTAAAATCCATCAAAGGATGTTGACGTAGATGAAATCAAAATTCTTTTTAAAGAAATATCTCCTTTTATTTTGAAATCATTTAAGATCCATATAAAATAAAACATTTTCTTTGAAAATATTCTTATAAGCTTGTAAGGAAAGCTTTGAAGATTTTATAACGGCGTAAAATAACCGCACCCGCCGTATAAGTTAAAAAAAACATTCTTACCTCAATTTTGTCGAAAAGGTTAAAAAGGACCTTGTTTTGAAAACGACGGAAAGATTCCTTTATAAACCTCTTATAAAAAGTCAAACAAGGGTATAAATGACTTTAACCCATATTCTTGTAAATAGTAAAAATGTTTTGAAATACATTTTTAAGAAACATGGATGTGGATGATAAAGATATCCCAGTAGATTATTACTTATAAACAACCTCGGATAATGAAGAGATTGTGAAATAACCCTTACCTTGTACTTTTCCTTTGTTGGGGTCGGTTAACCTCCTGTATAATGGTGAAATAATTGTTATTAAATTATACAAGAATCATATACATTAATATGATATCATATATGATCTTTTAACATTGTTTTATTAATAATATCTTAGTATTATCGTCGTTTCAGGTGATAATCGATTCGTTCTTCTTAAATGCTTGGTTACGTAAGACATGTTTGTAATGTATAGATTAAATCTTATTCATAATCAGAATGATATTAACATTATTTTTAACCCTAAAATGAGAATAAGACTTTAATGGATACGATGGATGATGGATCTCACCGCGTTCGTGGAGACGGTAGTCCGTACGTACGCACGAACGCTACTTCCATTTAATTTTTATTTTAAAAGAATTGAATCCAAATGATACATAGGTATATTACTATTCCAGTATAATATAATATTTTATATATGTTACTTAAGTTCATTAACACCATCCTTTATACGTTCCATGTGTGGTATGAACGAGTCATATCATTTTAAGGGGGTGGTAGTCCGCACTTCCTCAAATGAAATTATCGTATGTATATACAACATGAAACGAATAATGGTATGAAATAAAATGGAATTACAGAAGCTTATATATAAAATATATATCATTAATATCATATTTAATTATAGTGCCATCATAATGGCCACCATGAGAGGCGGTAAGATGTATTTGAACAATCATCGTTTCGTGAGGCGTTAGTTTGCCATCCACAGAAACATTATGTTCATCATCCATTAGATGGAGTTGTGTGTATGTGTAGTTTGAATCCTTCTTATAACAACATCCTAGTATATTGAGGATACTGGTGTTGTTACAAAAGAAAGGAAATAAAAAGAGTTTGGGGGTTGGAGAAGCAAAATAAAGGAAAATAATTTAAGAGAAATCGTTACCTTTAATTTAGGTAACTCACTTTGGTTGGAACCAAAGGACTTCTTGAAATGATTTCTGCCTAAGGGGAATCTTCAAGGAGGAGGATAGGGATGTGGGGAGCTTATTTGGGCAGAGTTTGGACGATCCAAGTGGCTTGAGAGGTGTGAGGAATGAGTAGAAGTGGTCTCCTTTTATAAGGGAGAGGAGGGGCTCTTTAGGAAAGAGTGAAAGTATTACTTTATAATATAATTATATTCGGTTTATAATGGTCCAAAAATCATTGAGGTCGAATATAAGATGACTCCTATTCTAAATAACATCAACCAATAAGAATTGGATAGGTTTTAGATAATATTTTAATCATTATAATATTATTTATTTCAATGATTTATTAATGAGGTAAACATTGCATCATTATTGTGTCATTAATAATTTAACTTATTTGATGTCTAAAAATTATAAATAAAATATCATCATGTAGGAAATCATTTTAGCTTTCAAATGAATATTTATAATCCAAAATCCAACATGTATAACCCTATGTAAAAATTGTTCTTCTAAAAGATGTAAGCTTATGCCATTTTTATTTTTATTTTAACATTATTAATATAAAGTGTCCCTAACACATACAAGTGGCTCCAAGGGGTCCCCAAATTGACCCAAGGATGACCATGGTCGGGTATGTGTCCACCAATAAGGTTAGGACACGTTTTAGGGTAATTTTGTATTATTATAATATTATTTGTTAACCCTTATTTACCGGATTTACCCTTTAACCATGGTAAATAAAATATTTACCGCAGTAATTATTCAAAATGTCTAAAAATAAAAGTTACCTATTTACACAATTTAAACATCCTGATTCCAAATATGGAATCCATTTTCCTAAATTCAAAACACAGAAGTGGAAGAAATTAATTTAAAATTAATTCCTGCTGTCAAAACAAAAAGCGTGTTTTTAAGAGATAATAACTATCAAAAGATTGACACTCGTTTATGTTCGGTTTAATTGTAAAATTATGTCCAATGACCAACATTATATTAAATGGTAAAAATATATTCTAAATATACTTTAAAACTACTAAAATTCATAATTTATCACTATTAATTATTTTGATTTAAAAAGTTGTTTTTAATTAAAATTTAGTAATTTTCACTATTCATCAAAATATGAAAGTTATCCGAAAAGTACCAAAATTTCACCTTAAGCTAAATTAGATATTCCGAATCCAAAAATGAAGTCCATTTTGAAATATAAAATATATATAATTTTAAAAAGTAGTTATTACTATTCATAACGGCTAGTTTAATTGGTTGTTAGAACTCGATGTTGCGTACAACACGCGCTATCACATTATTCAAAGAGAAGCGTACCGTAGAAGCTTGGGATGTTTCATTTTAAATTTTTGATGTCCCTATTTAGTCAAAAAGTTTAAAATATAGTATTTAAAAAGGGTTCACTATTAAAGTTGATAAAAGTGCAATACTGAAAATGAATTTGTTCTTGCATTTTATCTAAGAAACTCATAATATGGATTCTAAAATTATAAGGATTATGTAAACATTAAAATTTATCTAATACTATTCATAACCTCTTTTGAACTGCTTGTTTGGTAAGTCATGGTGTGCTTGAACTTTGTGTTGCGTGTAGTGCAAGTTATTGAATTATTTTGAAGAAATAACACACTATGAAATCTTGGGGTGTTACATTCTCCCCTCCTTCAATAAATTGCGTCCTCGCAATTTGAAATTGTTCTTCAAAAATAAAAGGTTGAAAGTAGAAAATATATTTGTGGGAAAACCCACATTGGAAATTGGGTTACTAAAATTTAGTCTTAATATGAGGAAAAGAGAAATCAAAGGGTCACCACCAAATTATGATCTCGATTAGGAGAACATTGGTGGAAATTAGAGACATATAATCGGAGGAAAAACGTAAATATTTATAGGTAGTGATTGAGGTCATAAATCACAAACAAATATAAAATTGAGGTCCTTAAATTCATCAATCTATGATGAATTGAAATACCATCGGTTCAACAAAACATAGGGGATTAGGATAACACATTTTTTGACGTTTCAAAGTATCCTAGTTGAAATCCCACATCGAAAAATGAATTAATGAGGCCCCTATTTAAAATAAAGAGTCGAAAGTATGATGATTACCAAAAATAACACATACTAGGGTTCCATGTAGTAAAATATGGATATGGAAGAAAAATCTAACCATCAATTATCTGATGGAGAGTGGTAGAGAGCATGGCTATAAAAAGGCCAACAATCCCAAAGCCAAAAATTAGTGATGATTTAAGGTACCATCTAGGAAAACATTTTTGTTCAAAGTTTCTTTTCTTAATATTGAGGAATTTATTTATGAGATTGGCTAAGATCATAAGGAGATATACTTACTTTATAATTAGAGTTTTATCCATTAATAAATTTCTACCACAAACTCATCTTTCACTCTAAAAGATAATAGAATGTAAAAAAATTCTATTTACACTATTCGTATAGGGTTCTAAAATAAACGAATTTATAATTCATCTACATGATCTTTTAATAAAAACTACATTATTTAATCCAGGACATCTCATGGTCCAGTGGTAGGTGATACACCCTTGTCGCACTTTGGTTGCGGGTTCAAGTCTCGCAGCCTTGCCGGACGCGACGGGTTGCCGCCCGACCTCCGGGTTGTCCTTTTATGGCAATCCAAAATAATCCAAACTAGAACTATCCAAAATACTTCTGTCCAAACTCACAGTCCAACATTCATAAGGAAGGTAAACATAATATAGATCCTTTTTACCCCGTAATAGAATATGAATACCTTCATCATGTATTACCATATTCCTTATTGATTACATTCATGCTCCCTTATTCCATATAGAATGCTGGATATACTTCATTAATCCAAAAATGTTTTAAACCCCAACAATGATGGAATATACAAATCATTAATCAGTTCCAAGGTAGTCAAGAATATCCAATATAATTTATCCAAAACAATCACATATTATTCCAAAATCACTACCTCAGTATCAGAACTATATTATGGTTTATCATTCTCTCAACCATATATTTTCCAAAAATCTATCCTGCTAATGAGTCACTTTTCTTTGTTCCACACAATCTCAAGTCCTTAATGAAATAGTACTGCAGTACAATCCTTATATACTCCATAATTATTATAACAAGTACATTTTTGATACAACACTCAATTGATATAATCAACATAATAACTCTAATCATTCCTCTTAATCTGTGGTAGTATCATAACTTGATTATTATCCAATAGCATCATTTGCGGCATAGTCTGATGACTGGGACATAGGTTCGCGTAGTGTCCAAACTCCTTGCAAATGAAGCATTGTACATTTGAAACCATTTTCTTACCCTTGCAGTCATGTACTTTGTGCCCTTTTCCTCCACACTTATAACAAACTCCCATTCCTTTCAGGCAAGTTCCAGGGTGTTTCTTTCCACAGTTACCACATATGGGAAAATTCTTCTTTTCCCTCTTCCCTTTATCCATCTTTCTCTCTTCTATCCTTTTCTTCTCTTGCTTCCCTTCAAAGCCATAGGACTCAGTAAACTCTTTACTTATCTTATCAACACATGATATTATTTCTTCATATGATGATAATACATGGGAGACTATTTCTCTTATAAATTCTAGCTTAAGACCATGAAAGATATGATCCTTCCTTCTCTTTGGATCATGTGCATTTCTAAAGTTCTCATTCCTTCTACTGGGCGCCATTTCTAAACAATGGCATACAATAGATCAGTTTATGAATCAAAATAAATAATCCCATACTTATAAAACACTTAACATAAATTGAACTATTTATGGATATAATCCATAATCATAAGAATGATTTCTTTGAGGAATTATATACTCATAATCCCTTCAGAATGATTTGTAAAGAAAATGAGAGTTATCCTAAGCATATCCCCCGGGAGTGTCGTAACCAAGAGTGCAGCAAGGCCCGTTGTCGTGCATCAGTTCCCGTTCGAGTCTAGCTCAAAGCGGTGTTTTCGGGTTTTACCCCTAGGTACATCTGTGCCAGAGCCGCCTCTACCTGCTCGTATCCAGACAGGGATGTATTGCTCGGAAAACTCACAAAATCTCTACAATACCAAAATTCTAGGATGTTCTTCTATAGTAATCCTCAAAGTTAATCTTAGGTCTACGTGCTATAATCAGAGTTTATCTAAATCTAGCTTCCAAGGTTTGTACTAAACCTCATCTAATACCAACTGTAACGCCCCGACCCCAGCTGCCCAGAGTCGGTGCATTATTACATAACATTGACATGATCACAAGAAAGATCAAATCTCGAAAGACCGATTGGTTTAGTAGCCTTGGAAACACTAGATATATTCATAAGTTTTACATTACATCATAAAACGAAAAACTACGACAACAACATAATGTTTCCAAAATCCACACTATTAACCCCTCATAAAATCCCTGCAGGTCATTCATAACTTACATCTTCACATCCTGGGGAAAATAAAACATAGAAAAGGGGTGAGCTCAAATGCCCAGTAAGGATAACAATATAGCGGTACATTCAAAAATAAACATAAACATTTAAGGCAATGAATTACTAAAACAAAAGCCTTTTAAACTTGAACTTCAACATAGTATGGCAAATGTAAAATGAAATAATGCCATTTACTTGTTCACATGGTTATTCTACTAAACAAATAATCACATGAAAAATCAATAACCACTTTCATAATGATGGAATGCATAATTCCAGACTATCATAACCACATAGCCAAGGCCTCGTGCCAAGACTACAAATAAGATTTTGTCAAGGCCTTGTGCCAAGACACTAGTTTGTCTCATGAGAACTACCGATGCATCGAGGAGCTATAGCGGGCTCCACCCGTCACTTATTAAGTCAAATGCATTCCCATATGAAAAGGTTTAAACATAACATAAACATTCGTATTAAAACTAGCATACGAAATGCCAATAATTTCACCATAAACTATGAATGGTATAAAAATAGCACATCCATAGTCAAACATATCACAAAACCTTCAATACAATATAGAAGTTTTGTATCATAATAAATCAACTTCAAATAATCTTAAAATCCATCAAAGGATGTTGACATAGATGAAATCAAAATTCTTTTTAAAGAAATATCTCCTTTTATTTTGAAATCATTTAAGATCCATATAAAATAAAACATTTTCATTGAAAATATTCTTATAAGCTTGTAAGGAAAGCTTTGAAGATTTTATAACGGCGTAAAATAACCGCACCCGCCGTATAAGTTAAAAAAAACATTCTTACCTCAATTTTGTCGAAAAGGTTAAAAAGGACCTTGTTTTGAAAACGACGGAAAGATTCCTTTATAAACCTCTTATAAAAAGTCAAACAAGGGTATAAATGACTTTAACCCATACTCTTGTAAATAGTAAAAATGTTTTGAAATACATTTTTAAGAAACATGGATGTGGATGATAAAGATATCCGAGTAGATTATTACTTATAAACAACCTCGGATAATGAAGAGATTGTGAAATAACCCTTACCTTGTACTTTTCCTTTGTTGGGGTCGGTTAACCTCCTGTATAATGGTGAAATAATTGTTATTAAATTATACAAGAATCATATACATTAATATGATATCATATATGATCTTTTAACATTGCTTTATTAATAATATCTTAGTATTATCGTCGTTTCAGGTGATAATCGATTCGTTCTTCTTAAATGTTTGGTAACGTAAGACATGTTTGTAATGGATAGATTAAATCTTATTCATAATCAGAATGATATTAACATTATTTTTAACCCTAAAATTAGAATAAGACTTGAGGATGGATCTCACCGCGTTCGTGGAGACGGTAGTCCGTACGTACGCACAAACGCTACTTCCATTTAATTTTTATTTTAAAAGAATTGAATCCAAATGATACATAGGTATATTACTATTCCAGTATAATATAATATTTTATATATGTTACTTAAGTTCATTAACACCTTCCTTTATACGTTCCATGTGTGGTATGAACGAGTCATATCATTTTAAGGGGGCGGTAGTCCGCACTTCCTCAAATGAAATTATCGTATGTATATACAACATGAAACGAATAATGGTATGAAATAAAATGGAATTACAGAAGCTTATATATAAAATATATATCATTAATATCATATTTAATTACAGTGCCATCATAATGGCCACCATGAGAGGCGGTAAGATGTATTTGAACAATCATCGTTTCGTGAGGCATTAGTTTGCCATCCACAGAAACATTATGTTCATCATCCATTAGATGGAGTTGTGTGTATGTGTAGTTTGAATCCTTCTTATAACAACATCCTAGTATATTGAGGATACTGGTTTTGTTACAAAAGAAAGGAAATAAAAAGAGATTGGGGGTTGGATAAGAAAAATAAAGGAACATAATTTAAGAGAAATCGTTACCATTAATTTAGGTAACTCACTTTGGTTGGAACCAAAGGACTTCTTGAAATGATTTCTGCCTAAGGGGAAGCTTCAAGGAGGAGTAGAGGGATGTGGGGAGCTTAGTTGGGCAGAGTTTGGACGAGCCAAGTGGCTTGAGAGGTGTGAGGAATGAGTATAAGTGGTCTCCTTTTATAAGGGAGAGGAGGGGCTCTTTAGGAAAGAGTGAAAGTATTACTTTATAATATAATTATATTCGGTTTATAATGGTCCAAAAATCATTGAGGTCGAAGTTAAGATGACTAATATTCTAAATAACATCAACCAATAAGAATTGGACAGGTTTTAGATAATATTTTAATCATTATAATATTATTTATTTCAATGATTTTTTAATGAGGTAAACATTGCATCATTATTGTGTCATTAATAATTTAACTTATTTGATGTCTAAAAATTATAAATAAAATATCATCATGTAGGAAATCATTTTAGCTTTCTAATGAATATTTATAATCGAAAATCCAACATGTATAACCCTATGTAAAAATTGTTCTTCTAAAAGATGTAAGCTTATGCCATTTTTATTTTTATTTTAACTTTATTAATATAATGTGTCCCTACCACATACAAGTGGCTCCAAGGGGTCCCCAAATTGACCCAAGGATGCCCATGGTCGGGTATGTGTCCACCAATAAGGTTAGGACACGTTTTAGGGTAATTTTGTATCATTATAATATTATTTTTTAACCCTTATTTACCGGATTTACCCTTTAACCATGGTAAATAATATATTTACCGCAGTAATTATTCAAAATGTCTAAAAATAAAAGTTACCTATTTACACAATTTGAACATCCTGATTCCAAATATGGAATCCATTTTCCTAAATTCAAAACATAGAAGTGGCAGAAATTAATTTAAAATTAATTCCCGCTGTCAAAACAAAAAGCGTGTTTTTAAGAGATAATAACTATCAAAAGATTGACACTCGTTTATGTTCGGTTTAATTTTAAAATTATGTCCAATGACCAACATTATATTAAATGGTAAAAATATATTCTAAATATACTTTAAAACTACTAAAATTCATAATTTATCACTATTAATTATTTTGATTTAAAAAGTTGTTTTTAATTAAAATTTAGTAATTTTCACTATTCATCAAAATATGAAAGTTATCCGAAAAGTACCAAAATTTCACCTTAGGATAAATTAGATGTTCCGAATCCAAAAATGAAGTCCATTTTGAAATATAAAATATATATAATTTTAAAAAGTAGTTATTACTATTCATAACGGCTAGTTTAATTGGTTGTTAGAACTCGGTGTTGCGTGCAACACACGCTATCACATTATTCAAAGAGAAGCGTACCGTAGAAGCGTGGGATGTTTCATTTTAAATTTTTGATGTCCCCATTTAGTCAAAAAGTTTAAAATATAGTATTTAAAAAGGGTTCACTATTAAAGTTGATAAAAGTGCAATACTGAAAATGAATTTGTCCTTGCATTATATCTAAGAAACTCATAATATGGATTCTAAAATTATAAGGATTATATAAACATTAAAATTTATCTAATACTATTCATAACCTCTTTTGAACGGCTTGTTTGGTAAGTCATGGTGTGCTTGAACTTTGTGTTGCGTGTAGTGCAAGTTATTGAATTATTTTGAAGAAATAACACACTATGAAATCTTGGGGTGTTACAAGAAACACCCTAGAACTTGAATGAAAGGAATGGGAGTTTGTTATAAGTGTGGAGGAAAAGGGCACAAAGTACGTGACTGCAAGGGTAAGAAAATGGTTTCAAATGTACAATTCTTCATTTGCAAGGAGTTTGGACACTACGCGAACCTATGTCCCAGTCATCAGACTATGCTGAAAATGATGCCATTGGATAATAATCAAGTTATGATACTACCATAGATGAAAAGGAATGATTAGAGTTCTTACGTTGATTATTTCATTTGAGTGTTGTATCAACAATGTACTTGTTATAGTAATTATGGAGTATATAAGGATTGTACTGCAGTACTATTTCATTAAGGACTTGAGATTGTGCGGAACAACGAAAAGTGACTCAATGGTAGGATAAATTTGTGGAAAATATATGGTTGAGAAAATGATAAACCATAATATAGTTCTGATACCGAGGTAGTGATTTTGGAATAAAACATGATTGACTTGGATAAATTATATTGGATATTCTTGACTACCTTGAAACAGATTAATGATTTTTATATTCCATAATTTTTGGGGTTTAATACATTTTTGGATTGAAGGAGTATATCTATTATTCTTTAAGGAATAAGGGATTGTGAATGTAATCAATAAGGTTCTATGGTAATTCAGGATGTTGCAGTGTTTTAAAATAATACATGATGAATATGTTCAGATGTTATTAAGCGAAAAAAAGTATATTTATTGTGTTTACCATCCTTATAAATTTTGGACTAAAGTATTTTGGATAGCTCAAGTTTGGATTATTTTTGATTTCCATAAAAGGACAACCCGGAGGTCAGGCGGCAACCCGTCGCGTCCAGCAAGGCCGCGATACTTGAACTCACAACCGAAGGGCGACAAGGGTGTATCACCTACCACTGACCCACGTGATGTCTGGGATTAAAAAATGTAGTTTTTTAAAATATATGGTAGATGAATTATAAATTCATATTTTTTTGGAACCCTATACGAATAAGATAAATATAATATTTTTTTACGTTCTATTATCTTTTAGAGTGAAAGATGAGTTTGTAGTAGAAATTAGTTAATGGATGGAACTCTACTTGTCAAAAATATATTTTTCTTCTTCTCTTATTCTATGAAGAAATTAATTCTTATACTTTATTTAAGGAATCCTAAAACCAAAAATTTGTTATCATAATACCCTATGTTTTTTTGAACAGATGGTATTTCAAATCATCATAGAATAATGAATTTAAGGACTTCAATTTTACAGTTGATTGTGATTGATGACCTCAATCACTACCTATAAATATTTATGTTTTTCCTCCAATTATATGTCTCAAATTTCCACCAATGTTCTTCTAATCGAGATCATAATTTAGTGGTGACCCTTTCATTTCTCTTTTCCTCATATTAAGACTAAATTTTAGTAACCCAATTTCCAATATGGGTTTTCCCACAAAGATATTTTCTATTTTCAACATTTTATTTTTGAAGAACAATTTCAAATTGAGAGGACGCAATTTATTGAAGGAGGGGAGAATGTAACACCCCAAGATTTCATAGGGTGTTATTTCTTCAAAATAATTCAATAACTTGCACTACACGCAACACCGAGTTCAAGTGCACCGTGACATACCAAACAAGCCGTTCAAAATATGTTATGAATAGTATTAACTAAATTTTAAACTTTATATAATCCTTAAAATTTTATAATCCATATTATGAGTTTCTTAGACATAATGAAAGAACAAATTCATTTTCAGTATTGCACTTTTACCGACTTTTAATAGTGAACCCTTTTTAAATACAATATTTTTAACATTTCACTAAATGGGGACATCAAAAATTTAAAATTAACCACCCCAAGCTTTCAAGGTATGCTTCTTTTTGAATAATACAGTAGTGTGTGTTGTACGAAACTTCGAGTTCTAACACACACCACAACCAATCAAACTAGCCGTTATGAATAGTAATACCAAATTTTTGAAATTTTATAAATTATATCTCTCAAAATGGACTTAATTTTTGGATTCGAAATATCGAAATTAGCCTACGGTGAAATTTTGGTACTTTTTGGATAACTTTCATATTTTAATGAATAGTGAAAATTACTATATTTTAATTAAAAACAACTTTTATAATCAAAATAATTAGTATTGATAAATTATTAATTTGAGTGGTTTTAAAGTATATTTAGAATATATTTTTACCATTTAATTCAATGTTTTTCATTGGACATAATTTCACAATTAAACCAGACATAAACAAGTGTCAATCTTTTGATAGTTATTATCTTTTAAAAACACGCGTTTTGTTTTAACAACGGGAATTAATTATAAATTAATTTCGTCCACTTATGTGTTTTTAATTTGTAAAAATGGATTCCATATTTGGAATCGGGATTTTCATATTGTATAAATAGATAAATTTTATTTTTAGACATTTTGAATAATTACTGCGGTTAATATTTTATTTACCATGGTTAAGGGTAAATCCTGTAAATAAGGGTTAAAAAATAATATTATAATAATAATAAATTACCCTAAAACATTTCCTAACCGTATTGGTGGATACATGTCCAACCATGGGCATCTTTGGGTCGATTTTTGGACCCCATGCTGCCACTTGTAGGTGATAGGGACACTTTATTTTAATTAAGTTAAAATAAGTACAAAAATGACATAAGCAAAGATCTCTTAGAAAAACAATTTTTACATAGGGTTATATATGTTGGATTTTCGAATATAAATATTAATTACAAAGGTAAAACGATTTACTACATAATTATAGTTTTTTTATAATTTTTAGACATGAAATAAGTTAATTTATTTATGACACAATGATGATGAAGTAATTACCGTAATTGTGAAAAATTAAAATAATTGATATTATAAATACCGAAATAAATATAATTTGAGACTTTTAATTATTTAAACTAATTTTCAAGGATAATATGACATATTAGGATTGATTTAATGGACCATGTTCGAAGTAATCATTCTGTTATAAGTTTCACAAAAATCAACTATTGAATAGTGTCAAAATTGACATAAAAGAGTTTTTAAAAAAAATATTATCTTATTAATTGATATTAAATTATTAAAAATCTTATTCTCGACCAAGAGACTTATATCATGATAGGTTTATCATTTATGGATCACTTGGGGGTATTTGGGATGTATATAGTATGTTAATTAACTATATAATATAAAAATACAAAGAGACATGGTAAATGTCAAACTAATTAACTAAGAGTTAAAACTAAACAATAAAGTTAATATAGTGACCCAAATATGTCTAAATTCTATTGGTTGAATGGTTTTCGACCTATCTCCACCTTTAAATTTTAATAATCAACTTTGGATCCATTAGAAACCGAATATGAATTTATTGTAAATTAATATTTCTAGCTTTTCCAAAGGTGCCCCTCACCCCTCTTATAAAAGGTCACTCCTCCTCATTTCATCACACCTTCAAATCATTTTTGTTCAGCCAACACCTGCCCAAATACTCTCTAAACTTACCTCACTACAACCTAGGGTCCTTAGTTTGATCAGAAAGCCATCCTATGGAGCCATTTTGATCAAATCAAAATGAATAACCCGAAGAAGAGGAAATGTTTTCACCACCCCTTTTCATGTTCCTTTATTCTTCCACTTATTCTTTCTTTGTTATTACCATTCTAAAATAATAACTCTATTATATTATATATACTTTTATGTTATTATAAATATGGTACAACCATATTCAATATTCTATCCACCCTTTGAATAACATGTCACCATACGTGCGTACGTACAACTTACCGTCTCCACGTCGTGGTGTAATTGTTATTCAATAAATTATTATCTGGATGGGTATAATAATGATGTGAAATTAATGTAAATAATAAATGTAACATGATAATGATTCTTTATATATGATATTCCATATATTTATATATTATTTTAATATCAAAAGAATGATATTGTTGCTCGTGCGTACGTACGGACTACCGTCTCCACGAACGCGATGGGATTCATTCTCCATCGTATCCATTCAAGTATAATTATCATTTTATGATTTAAAAATAATGATTGAGGACATGATATCATTATAGATATGAATAAGATACAAAATATCCATGACAAACATGTCTTACGTAAAAAAACATACAAAATAAAACGAGTAAGTTAACACCCGAAATGACGATAATACTATGATATTATTAACAAAGCAATGTTAAAATATCATATCTGATATCATATTAATATATATGATTCTTTTATAATTTAATAAAAATTATTTCACCATTATACAGGAGGTTAACCTACCCTCAACCAAGGAAATGTACAAGGTAAGGGTTTATTTCGCAATCTCTTCATTATTCGAGGTTGTTTATACGTAATAATCTAATGGGATTTATTTATCATCCACATCCATGTTTCTTCGAAATGTATGTCAAATTTTTTTTACTATTTACAAATAATATGGTTTAAAGTAATTTATACCCTTATGTGTTTCTAAAGGAATCTTTCCATCATTTTCCAAACAAGGCACTTTTTACCTTTCGACAAATTTAAGGTAAGAATGTTTTTTTAACTTATACGGCGGGTGTGGCTATTTATCGCCGTTATACAATCGCCAAAGATTCCCTTACAAGATTATAAGAATATTTTCAAAGTAAATGTTTTATTTTATAATTAGGTGACTTTTATATGATTTCAGAATGAATATTTTAAGAATTTTTAAAAGGTACTCTTTTTCAAGATCGTAATTTTAAATGTTTTAAATATATATCTTTCTAAATCTTTTAATTAATGTCCATGTTTTCAAAATTATTTTAAGGATTTATTTATATGTACATGAATGTTTTGAAATGATATTTCTTTAGAAAAGTTTCAAAGTGGTATGGGACACTTTTATTCAAAAATCTCTTTTAAATTACTTCCTTTATAAATGTGTGACTTTTCAATGATTTCGAGAAAAGATGTATTTCTCTCAAATAGTTTTGATTTCATATATGTCAACATCCTTTTATGGATTTTAAGCTTATTTAAAGTTGATTTATTATGATATAAAACTTTTGTATTGTATTGAAGGTTTTGTGATATGTTTTACTGTTGATGTGTTATTTTTATACCATTCATGGTTTATGGAGAAAGTGTTGACATTTCATATGCTAGTTTTAATATAAATGTTTATGTTTTGTTTAAACATTGTCATATGGGAATGCATTGGACTTAGTAAGTTATGGGTGGATCCCGATATAGCTCCTCGATGCATCAGTAGGTCTCAAGAGATAAACTAGTGTCTTGGCACAAGGCCTTGGAAAAATATTATTTGTAGTCTTGGCACGAGGCCTTGGCTATGTGGTTATGATAGTCTGGCATTATGCATTCCATCATTATGAAAGTGGTAATTGATATTGCATGTGATTATTCGATTAGTATAATATCCATGTGAATAAGTAAATGACACTATTTCATTTTATTTTTTCCATACTATTTTGAAGTTCATGTTTAAAAGGCTTTTGTTTTAAGTTATACATTGCCTTAAATGTTTATTATTATTTATGAATGTTTCCACTACATTGTTATCCTTACTGGGCATTTGAGCTCACCCCTTTTTTATGTTTTATTTTTTCCCAGGATGTGAAAAAGTAATTTAGGAATGACCTACAGGGATAATATGTGGGGATATGAGTGTGGGATATGGAGACTATGTTGTTGTAGTAGTTTTTCACTTTATGATGTAATGTAAAACATTATGAATATATCTAGTGTTTTCAAGGCTACTAAACCAATCAGTCATTCGAGAGTTGATCTTTCTTGTGATCATGCAAATGTTATGTAATAATGCACAGACTCTAGGTAACTGGGGTCGGGGCGTTACAGTTGACCCTCACAACCTCTTCCCTTGGTGTATAAAGGTTCAAATCAAAGATGTTATCATCCTCAGTTATGTTCTAATCCTATCGGCATTCAATATCCTTTCACATTTTGAATCTTTCACCTTATCAATTTTTATGGAATTGTGTTCCATTGTATCATAATTGGTTGATATTGAATTGTGGATATAGGGTCATTTCTCTTTTCTATTGAGATCCGTCTTCTTAGACTCATTGATCACAATTAGAGGTGGAACGGCTTAAATCCCCTGAAGATGGATTCATGATTTTCATTGTAGCTGTTTCTATGATTTTACATTAATTTTTATTTTATTTTTAATTTATAATTTATTTATATGTTACTTTTTTAACACATGTTCAATATTTTTTTTCATGAATTGCCTTTTTATGTCTTATTTTATATATTTTTTACACTGAATGGGTTTTCTATCTTGGTTTTATAATTTTATTAATTCTATATTTAATTTATCTATCTTTTATTGATTTTTAAATGATAACTTGTGGAAATATTCGTATTAGGATTTATTTTCATTTCTAATATAAAATGATTTTACATGTATGAAATCGGTTAAAATATGTGATGATTTCTATAGTGTTTTGATTTCATGAATGTATGAAATTACAAAATACCCTATTTAAATGAAGCTACATTATTTTGAATAAGGTATTTATGGGATGTTTTAGTTTATTAACATGGAATGAGGGTTTAAACCCATGTTTTTAAGTCACCTTAAGCCTTTTCACATTTACAAAATCCTTAAAATTTCAATGATCATTTTTTAACAAAGAATATTTTAAAAGCAACATTTTTCATTATGATTATGGCTGTGAAGGTAAGTGGATATGTATTTAATTTTTGAAGAATTAATTCTAATAATATTTTGATTTAAATTGGTGAAATCATTGGGCTTGGATCAAACATTATGTAGGTACTTCCCATTGGTGGGTGTTGAAAAATAGAAAATTTACATCATGCTAGACTAATGATGTGATAGTAAAATAAGATTCAAGGGAAAGAACCCATGATTGATATTGACATGTATCACCATTTTGATCCTCATTATGCGGGTATCTTAATAACCACATTTGACTCATAATTGGAACCTAGTTAGTCAGATGAAATGACATATATATGTTAATACCAAGTGGACTCACATCCTGTCTAGTTGATCTACATAAAATATGAAAGAATCGTGATACAATCATAAATCCTAGAAATAGTTTCTGTTGAACCTAATTTATTAAGACCTGTGAGACTATATATAATACATACTATCATTCATGATGTATTTTGATTATCTTAAATATGGTGGACTCACAATGATACTTTTTTTATTACAAGGACATCCAAATAAATTACATTATAAATGTGATAGTGTTAAAAATTAATAATTTGTATTATATTTTCCATGATTGATTGATATATTTATTTAAGTGAAACACCATGAATCTACTGTTTTTAATATTTTATAACTTATGATACTAGGTTTATGGTATAAATTTTCTTTTTTGATATGAGTAAATCTTGATAAATGGTTTTAAAAAATGTTATATAAATGTTTAGTTTTTGAATGATAAACTTTTTTGTGTTTTAAATTTATATATTTAAATGTTTTCTAAATTTATTATCATCAATTTTAAAGCCATTATCTTTGTAAAAATAATTCTTTGGATTTATATTTCATTTTGAAATGTAATTCTTTTAAATTTATTAATTAGAATCCTATTATATAATATTTTACATACCTTATAACGTCACCACAAATATTCTACGGTAGAATCCTACTGGGATCTATAGAACACACACATTAGATACCTTATAGGGGTTTCCCCTTTAAGTTATTATAATTGGTGCTCATTGTCTCATATTCCTTTTTGGGTTCCTTCTTGGATGATTGTTTTTTTGGTGAATTGGGACATGGTGGGTGGTAGTGCACTATGAGAAGATGGTTTTTGGTTTTTTTTGTTTAGCATTATATTTTTATTATGTCTCATTGTACTCTAAGATGTATATGTTGATTTTTAACTGTTGATTTTCACCAATTTAATATTATTTTCCTTTTCACTTATGAGTGAAATATTTCCAAACGTGTCTGTATTGATTACCGTATAATTTTCTCTAACTAGTGGCAATAGGGAATGATCATTAGGTTAGTGGATAATTGACTCGTATGTCTATTTTGAGGAAATTATTGGTTTTTTCATTGTAATTTCATTTAGAGGAGGTATTTACAAGAATATATGTATATCAAACTGATGTCCCTTATGTTATTTGGGTGAGTTATGGTAGGAATGGATTTAAGGATGTGAGAGGACTCATGATGTAGTTCAAGATTGTGTTATTTATCAACACCTCTTCACTACGAGAGCTCAGTTATAAGGGAATTTGGTGACTTTATTATTTCATTTGATTAATTGGTTTCATAATTAATATTGAGATGTTTATACCTAATGATATTATCATTATTTTTGGAAACACTTATGTGTTTTGGGATAAAATAGAATTATGAACTGAGATGCACAATTTATTCATAGTTTGGAAAAAAAATATGGAATTATTTGCACCGTACAAGAAGTTATTCAATGATCTAGTATGAGGTTGGTGAATAGTTTAATAACACATCAGACCATCAATTATTTTTTTATAATATATCCTAATCTTAGATCCACGTCCATTTATTCGTTGATCATTTCACATATGTTATTTCACTTGTAAATATTATGGATGCATATTTTTAATACTCATATATTGTTCTTTGAAAATTGATCACAATATTATGGAATTTAAATTATTTGTTCAAAATAATTTTTTTTCTTGAATATTTTATATTGAGTATTCTTTAATGTGTTTTTATATAAAAAAATCTGTGTTCATATGAAATTATTTGTTTGAAATATAGATTATCAATTATTATTTTCTGATATTATAAAAAAATTATAAATAAATATGTGTTTGTATTGGATTTTTGTAGAGAATGGTTTTGGAAATTTAAAAAATAGATCAATATTTTTGGGACCATTGAAGACATTCCAGAAGATAGTAAATCATTTTGAAATACTTTTATGTATTTATAATATGATATATCAAATTTATAATAAATATTATTGTTTCTCAAATGGATAATACTTTATTCATTTAAATAATATATGCTTTAATAAAAGTGGGTCGCAACATTGATTAAATGATTTTTTCTTTTGTTTCTTCTTTCTATTATTTCTATATCGATAGAAATCTGTTATTGATGTTAAAAAATATCTATGAGAAATTAAATTAGGAATGACAAAATGTTGATGAAAAATCCTATTACATGGTATAGTACTTCAATTTTTATTGTTGTGGAATCCAATGTTGATAACTCTACAAAACACCTAATTTTCTGGTGGAGTCAAATAATTTCTAGTCTATGGAAAACAACCATGGTTTTGTATATTGAGTACTAAAGTTTTTACTTTTTGTAGTGTGGTTATATTAATGTAGTGATGTTTCTTGAAGAAGTTGTTAGTATTTTTTATTACATTGAGATCTGGACTAAAAAATGTTCAAGTATACGAGCCCCTTATTTTTTGTACCTAGCGAGGAGTGGTGCGATGTAATGATGCCAAATTGACTACCTAAAATATTTTATTGATAATTATTGAAACAATTAATCATCATATGGTAATATGAATATGATGTGAAGGGGGAGAAATGTACTATCTATTTGGGTTCCATTCAAGATGAGAAATAAATTGTTGATTATTCACAGAAACTCTCATGTTTAATATAATTATTACATGGGGTTATTAGTGATGACATTTCACAGATTTCTATTTTAGAAAATACCTTCAGCTATAACATGTATGTATCATTCCTACATGCTTGTTTACCATTATTCTAGAGATTCATAATGAGTCTTCTTAGCCAATGTGAAACTACAAAAATGACTCGAAGAGAAGGAAAAATCATTCATAGTCAAGGAGGGATTTCATTATTTGGGAGTGGAGTGGAATTTCAATATCAGTAAGTGTGTATCACATACACATCTTAACAATTTTTTTCACATACTTTAGAGTTTTTTAATGGTGTGATATTTTGTGTATCCTTAAGAGGATTTGTATAATGGGAAATAAGTAAGGGACATTTTAGTCAGGGATCATTATCTCCTAAATAGGGGGTATGAATATTATCATGAAAATAAGGCCCTAGACATAGGCCACATATTCAATCTTTTCACATAATGGGGGATGATTAAGTTGGTGTTTTATATTTATCCATCCTGTTGTTTCTAATTTCATAGTGAGAACTACTTCTATTATTCAATGTTCTGTATTATATGGTATTGGAAGACCTTTGTTTTAGAGATATTGGTGTATTGTTTTGGGGGTTATTTTAGGATAATTTCTGTCATATGTTATTATCATAGATGGTTTAATATTTTGGAGACCTTTGTGGTGGTTCCTTATGGATTCACCCTCATAAATGTTTATCCATCCTTTTGTAGAAAAACTAGTTCTAGGAGGTCCATTTTTTGTCTATTGATGTAGTAGAATCTTTTGTCAATAAAACATGAGATATTTGAGTGTTTTTATTCATAATACCATATATATTAATCAAATTATTTCATTATATATTCATGTTAATATTCAATTTATGTTGGACATTGTTCCTTGGCATCCTTTTTTCCATTTACTATTATAGCTCAAATTGGATGCAATGAATGATCATCCATATGAGTGTGTAGTGACCTGTGTTTGGTTGAAGTTGATTTTTACCACATTATTTTTAGAATGGGATAAAAATAGGTAATTTAATTTGGTAAATAGGATAATATGAGTTCATGATGGTCCAAACCCTTGGAGGTGGTAGTGTGTGATTTGATGAGCTCAATAAAGGGTCAGGCTTGGTGTTGAAAATCCTTGGTTACCATCATGTATATACTCATGGTAGAAATACATGAATGTTATATTGATTTTTTATGGTTTATTGGTCATATGGGTAACATTATTGAAATTTATAAAGGGAAATTGTGATTTTTTAGTTGTCCCATTATGTTTATGTTTTTGGTGTCGAACCTTATATGAACTCCTTAGTGAGTGGTTAAAGTATCTTCATTAGATGGTAGTGATGTTATTTACCCGTGTTACAATTTTTTGAGAATAAATAAATGGCTAGGATAAATAATAATTTTATACAATATTTTTATAGATTTGAGATGTGTGATGATATTGGTTTTTTTAATCATGTAGTTATAAGAGATTCCATCCTTTGGATCAGCCTCTCTGTTAGACTGTGGACCATCCACCTCAATAGTTGAGTGAGGGAGTTCTTCTTATTTCTTCTAGTTATATATTTTTGATGGATAAATTTAATGATATAATGTCTTATGGTGGTGAGGTTGTAATACCGCATTTATATTATTAGGGGTATTTATCAATTTTATTTTTAGAATCCTTTTATGAGTCCTCTTCGAGGGATTTTTACAATAATGTTTCTCTTTATTTTGAAATGTTTCTAGGATTTTCAATGGTTGAAAAAATAGTTTGAAAAACTATATATCGAAACAATTCATCTTTTATAGTAGCCTAGGCCAAGACATATGGTTAGATAATTATTATAAAAACTATAAAGAAAAATCCTGAAATGTACATAGAAATTGGAACATTGTTTGTGAATGGTTAAAGAAATGTTCATACTAACTAGGGAAATTTAACAGAAACCCTCAAAGTGGAACCTGGTTGGTAGAATTTTTATTTTAACTACTTTACTAGACACATGATAAATTATAATTAAATTTTAATTTCATGTATTTATTAATAAAATTCTTGATTCCCCCTTTTAAAACCCAAAATTCTCTCACTCCTACCTAATTCTATCCATAGGATTTTGGAGACCACATGATGTGTCTTGGACCACAAAACATATTCTCTTGAATCGATGTGGTGATCCTCTTTTTTAATGGACTTACCCTATTAGCCTATGATCTCACTTCTTCTAGTTATTCGTTCAAACTATAGTTTTTAAATGGTGTGTGTTCCAATGGATCATGAATAGTTGATGTGGATTTGTCGATCTAATGGAATTACTCTCTTCTATGAAGATCCATATTCCTTGGTTCGGCGATCACCATTAGAGGTGAAACATCATTGATATGAAGTAACTATGCTATGGATATTCCTTGTTGGAATTTCTATGATTTACCAATATTTTTTAATTAATTTATGATTTAGGAATTATAGATATATTCCTAGATATATGAAATGATCCATAATAGTTGATCATTAATTTATATCTGGAATCCACTTTTACCATAATTTTGAACAAATTTAATATGTCATGGCTTCTTTCTCATGGTTTTATAATTTTATGAATTCAATTTTATTTTTCATTCACATACAATGATTTCATTATGGTTATTTTAGAGAAAGTGAGTGACTAGACCCATTTTCAATTTCTAAGGTGAAATAATATTACTTATTTTAAATTTAATGAAATTATGTAACAATTTCAACAAAATATTTATTTATTGAATTTTTTAATTGGCCAAGTACCCTCTTTGATTTATTTTACCATTTTTGACATTTTTTTCCATCAGAAATTTGAAGTTATTGATTTATTAATATTAAATTATTTGAAGAAACCATGTTTTTAAATGAATTCAATACGTCATATATTGCTAAATGTCATTAAGTGAATTTGAATTGTTTTGAAAGATATTCTTATTTTAATTGTCCATTTGGATTTATGATTATGTGTATAAAGAGAAGTGGGTATTTTTAAAATTTTAATGATTGAATTTATGAAAATATCTTTAATTTAGTTGATGATGTTTGATATCGTGGTTTGCATTTTATGATGATCATAACTTGTAATAATCCCTTAATGTAACTTTATCGATTATTTTAATTCCTATTTATGGGTGTCGAAGAAGGTGTTATTTATATATAGAGATATCTGGGGGTTATAATAGGATATTATGTGTGGTAAATAGACCATGATTTAAATTGTTAAGTATACCTATTGTGATCCCCAAAACATAATTATCTCAATAAACACTTTTTCACAATATGGGATCTTTGGTAGAAATATTAGAGGAAATAGATATATTATTCTATATTAGTCTCACAATAAAAACCCAATCATAACATACATGGAAATTAAATCACATTTTCAAAAAACATGGAACATTACAAAAATTGATGCTCGTAGACTGTATTAGTTTAGTTCCTTTGGATTCATGAAAAAAATGGTACATGAGTTTTCTACACTATCATTAAACAAGTTCTCTATGACTAGAATAATAATTAGACATATATTACACTATATATATAAATATATATATTCTTATCATGGGGATAGAAACATAAAAAGTGGTGATCTCAAATGACCAGTAAGGGTAACCTTGGGAGATACGTGAAACTAAAAATGAACATAAGTGTATGGGAACACGATAAAACCATTGTACGATCATACAATGGATTTAGTTGTTCAATAAAATATACCAAGGAAAATAAATTTAGTAGTCCATATTCCATGAATCATAATAAAATAAATTACATATTCCATGAAAGAATAAAAATTGAATAAGACATAAAATTTTGGTATATACAGAATCCTAGAAAATCTTATACCAAGACTACTTACTAATACATTCATAACATTTGATGATTTGGATAATAACCTATCCATCTTCCTCAGGTTATGGATTCCCTCTCACATACCTTCTTATTTCTGGCTTCAGATTCCCTCCCACATATACGTATTATTTAAGGATTTTTATTCCTCCATTCTAACATAATATTTTAATCAATTGATCCCCTCCCATTTTCCATATTTTTTTACTAATTTTCCCACTTTTTTAGCTACTTGTTTCGTGATTGGGAGTCACCCTATTTACCCTATGAATTCTGGCTTGGTATTACCTCCCTTGTGCCCTATTGTTTTGGGATTAATATGGTATATTTTTTCTAGCTTAGGATGGCCTCCCATATGCCCTCATGATCTCATAATAGATTTAAATAACCAATGAATTAAATTGATATATTGGTCCCACTGTTAAAATAATAAAATCATAATTATATGTTACACAATATAAAAATACATTCATCATATAATGAACCATTAAAAATTGTTTTTCTAAACATGAAATTAGAACCCATGTGATGAAATTGGTATAATTATACATTAATCACATTATAACCTAAAATAAATATATATGTTTCTGATTCACGCTCAAATTTACCCAAGGGATGAAGTTAGAATGGTCCTTGTAGTCTAGCTTGGGTTTTTTGAGTCCTCAGAGACCAAAGATGAAACACATAGACATGAATACTCTATGGACAATTTTTGGCTATGATGTAGCCAAAATGGGTTGATATTATATGGGTTTAAGTGAAATCTATGATACTTAAGTGTATTCAAATTAAAAAAAATTTGGTCCTAGGTTATCAATTCAGGCGGAGTAGATGCATTCCTTTTCCTCAATTTCAATTTCATTCATTTGAGATGGGTATATTTAAGATAATCAAACAGAAACATAACTTTCTAGTTTAATAACTACACCTTTTAACACTAATCACCTATACACATGAAGGATAAATGATTTGAGCACTTCAATATAATGGTTTGTATTAGAACTTGAGGCATGTGGCCTTATATTTAACAATTATGAAGAGGTTTTTAAAATCATCCGAAAAGAATTCCAATTAAAAATAGTGATTATACTTTAATGGGTTGATAAATAACATCCAATCCATCCCCTATATACTCAGTTGGATAATTCCATACATAGTTTATCCATTCATTTATTCTATGGTTTCAATGGAAGCGAGAAGTAGACTCATGAGGGAGGAAATAGAGATGTAAAAAGAACAATGAAATAACGATCACTCCACCATTGTGTGATAATTTCACAAGTTTTGGTGTGAATAAATTCACACCATGAAAAAATGGTATCAAAGTGATATAGATAAGAACATAATAATAGTAGAATAATAACTATTATTAAGAAACTAGGATGAACTAAAACAACTTAAATGTGAAGTACAGACCTGAGACATCAAAATCACGGCATAACAATACTATGAAAGAAAGCTCAAAAGATTCCCAAATCCTCCACCACCACTGCCTTAAATAGGAACTTTTGAATCCTGTTTTTTAGCCCCCAATATTCCAAGCCTACTCAGATAAATTTGGTCATCCATAGGTGGGTGGAAAGTTGAGGGAAATATGATTTTCCCCCCTTGACCCGAATTTTCACCCAACTTGCTTCCACAAAACAGAGGTGCCTAAAATACCTTCTATATGGAATAATTTTAGTGGGCCATAATGGAAAAAATGAATCACCAGATTTTCCCTATCCCTCTGTAAACATTAATCCCAAATTAATATGTGGTTTTTGATATATGATTAAATAGATGGGATCATTTTATGGGCCTCAGAATCTAGACTATAATTTTATCTTCAAATTGCGACTCCTTAATAACCACCATTTAGGCTGAATTAGCACTATATCCGAAAAGATTATTTGTTCCTATATATGTTTTCTAGCATCCCAAGATTTATGGGCTTCATTGGACCTCTATGGTGGGCCCCACATTCAAATAAGTCGGATGATGTCTAATCTACCTTCTCCAGAATTGTTTACATGAAATTCCATTTTTGTGGTCTTGCAATATGAATCATTAAACACTCCACAAGTATGAATTGTTCCCAATATAATTATAAAATTTAAAATTAAATATTAAAATAAAATCGAGATCATTGGGTACTTTAAATGATGTTAAAAAATGTACCACATAATATTTTATTTTAAGAAGGAATTACAATCATAGTGTGAAATGATGTTCAAAGTGTAGAATACACTAAAATAGAGATTATGGACAATTAATAACATAAATATTATATATATTAACAGTGAATATTATATTCATTAAGTGTAAAATCACACCCCCCGACTTGAGTTTTTCTAGTCCCGAGCAAAATATATCTCAACAATATGAAATATGAATTCCCTTTTCCAAAAACATTTTAATACACAATGATCACCAAAAAAACATACACAAGACAATCATGAAACCCATTAAAATATTTTAATACATGATAGTTTCATAACAATATCCCAATCCCTGGACCATTCCTTTTATTAAATTATCTCCATATTTCATCCACTATCAATAAGAGTGATGATGTGTTGTGCATCACATTAGACATGGGGGATCATCTTTATTCTAGAGGGAAATTATGGAAGCACTAGGTGGAATCACATTAAAATATTAATATGAGTATTAAAAATTTTTTATTGTAATTTTTTTTCTTTTTGTTTTTTCAATTTTTACATTGTAATTGAAATTTCACCCAAAAGAGTCGACCCCTGTAGAGATACCTTGCTGATTACTCCCAAGATTAAAGAACACAGGGAACCATGTGAAGCCCACATACTACATCATCATCTCGAGTTAACTCAGTCAAAAACAAGTTCCAAATTTCCAAAAATAGATATTATATTACTAACTCTGGGCCATAAAAATATGGATTAATGATCCCCATGTGCTGAAAGCCACACATTATTTCATTTCATTGCTATACGCGCAAATTTATAGTTTTTTTTATTTTTTTATTGAATACACATATTGAAACTAAAATGATCACAAAACCTAGGATATTTATTTGGGTTACCCCATGAACTCAAAAATATACCCCACTATCCAAATGACCTGCGTTGTGATTATTTTTTTTATTTGGATGAAAATATTAACAATGAAATATCACATTAGGAAGACACACTTTCCAAAATCTATGCTCATTAAATATACATGGATTAAAATCAGAATCTAGTAATGATAAATTATTTGATATTCTATTTCAATATGTACAATTTATATTATCATTTACAAGGTTAATTATATTTTCCCTTCCATTAAGTCACACTTTTTTCAAATCTTTCATTTTTTGACCCAAAAGAACTTTTTTATTCCCCCACAACATAAAATAACACTGTCCCTAGTGTTTTAAGAAAAGAAAATTTAGAAGGGTTAAAGGTAGATATGTGGAGTTCAAAAAGGAAATTGAAAACGAAGATCATGGAATTAAATCACCTGGTGGTTGAAGTTTAAATTCTTGTTTCTCCCTTTTAATCCCTTGATCATGACGTCACTTTGAGAATTCCCTAATGTAAAATAATGAAAACAAGAAAACAAAATAATTATATATATATATATATATAATAAATAAAGTGAAATATAAGTATATATTTAAAAATTATAGAATAAGGAAGTACAATACGCAGTAAGTCAGTGGTAAGCATGCGCCCCTATCTCCCTTCAGTAGCAGTTTTGAGTCCCCGCAACTTCGCCGTTTGTGATGGGGTTTTCCCCACGACCTCTGATGTGGCATTTTTATTTTTTTATTATTATATATTTTTTAATTTATGATAAAAACACATAAAAATAAAATTAACTAAATATACATTGTGTTCCTTTTAAATTTATGGGTAAGGTATTACTCAAGGATCACACCATGTGACACATATGAATATGGTGATCCCCTTTCATACAAATCTATACTAATAATAGATAAATAGTTCAAAAGACTAATTTTATTTTATTTTTTGTTTTTAAAATATAAAAATGATTTATTAATTGTATTTTAAAAATAAATGCAATTCACAAACATTGGATATATGAAAACCACGGGTTGCCTCCCGTGCATCACTTTTGTTTAACGCCATTAGCTAAACTTGAACACCACAACTTACCCAATACCAACTTTAAACATTTTAAAGACCACATGTTTCACCAATTAGACTAGATTTAGATTGTTTCTTTGTTTATAATTTTTTTATTTACAATCCTTTGTTCTAAAATGAGTGGGTAAATCAAAGGAATATAATAAATGGTGGATCTAGTTCCTTCTCTAGTCTTTCCTAAGACATCAATGATCACTCCTATATTATTAGTTTCAAGAGAAGAATAAATTCCATTAGAAATTTCATGGTTATACACTATGAAGGTATACTTGAGAGAGGAATTAAGAACACTAATTTTGAGCTTGGTTTGGATAGGAAATTTAGACATAGGTTTGCACATTGAATCAAACTCAGTTTAAATTTCAAAATTTCTCAACAAAATTGGATCCTTTTGAATAGAATATTCAACTACAAAATTGGAATGATCAGTGTTATAATTGGTTATGGACTCAATATTGGTGATTTTTCTTTATGGTTCGGTGATTAGTGTTTTTGAAAAATCATTAATGGACTTATATTCCTGAGACTCAATCTAGGATGGAAAATTCTCTTTCTTTGAATCCAAAAAATCAATTTCCTTTTGATTTAAATACCCTTAAATGATTCCTTTAACTCCTTTATCTATACCAAATCCATAGGATGGTTCTTTAATAAATTTACGAGAGGTTTGTGGGAGAAAAGAGACTTCTATCATTGAAAAGGAAGGGATAACATGAGTGGGAATGGGTTCCATAACCATATCAAGATTTTGTAGATCTAATCTCAATGATGAAACCTCAAAATTCATTATCTCCATTTTTTGAAATAGTTTTTCAAGTAATGGATGTGGATTTGGATGGATAAGTGGTTGAGACAGATGGTCTATTCATGATGGATAATTGAGTTTTTTGGAATTCCACAGGAGGATGTTCTGATTGTTCTTGTTGGGATTGGAAATCATTATAGGCTGGAATGATTTGTGAATCAAAGGAATTAAAAAATTATGGCACAATCAGTTGTTGATTTTCCCACCAATATAAACTAGGTTTCTCAATGAACATCATACTTGGTGTGGGTTTGTCACAGTAGGAAGAGGTTCCCCATGTTTTGAATTTTTCAAAATTGCCTTCAATTGGAGCGAGGGTTGAGAACAGAGAAGTGGGATGAAGAAAAGGATGGTGGAGTCTATGATAACATAAATAGGTTGCCTGAAACAACTCCATAATTTTATTCACGATCAAATTTACCCAAGAGATGAATTTAGAACAGTCCATGTAGTGTAGCATGTGTTTTCAAATCCTCAGGGACCTAAGAAGAAACCTATATACTCGTACGTTAAATGGACTGTTTTTGGATATAAAGTGGCCATCATTGGTTGATATTATTTTGGTTTAAGTTAATTCTAAGATAATTATGTGAATAAAAATTTAAATAAAGATTTTATCTTAGTTTATCACTTGGGGCGGACTAGATGCATTCCTTTTAATCAATTTCAATTTCTTATATTTGAGATGGGTTCATTTTAGACGATCCCACATCATCATAGAATATTAGTTTAATACATAAAACCATTAATAATAATGGCCTATACACTTCAAGGATCAATGTTCATATCCCTTCTGGTATATGTTCATATTATCACTTTAAGTGTGTGGCCTTAATTTTAACAAGGATGAAAGTTTTTTTAAATCATTAAATAAAATACTCAATTAAAATAAGTGATTATACATTAATGGAGTTATAAATAACATCAAATACATAACCTTTCATCTCCCTTGGAAAAACCAATAAGTGGGTTATCCCTCCATTGATTTTATGGTTTCAATTGAAGTGGTATGTAGACTAATCAGGGAGGAAATGATGAAGTAAAAAAACAATGAAATAACGATCACTACAGTGATGAGTGATAATTTCACAAGGTTTGCTGTGAATAAATTCACACCATAAACCAATGTTATCAATTTGATATGGAGATTAATAGGATAATAGAATATGAATAAGTTTTATTATGAAACTAGGATTAATTAAAACAATCGACATGTGAAAGACAAACTTGAGACATCAATTTCGCAGCATAACATTACAAATAAAGAAAGCTCAAAAGATTCCCAAATCCTCCACCACCACTTTCTTAAATAGGTATTTATGAAGCCTTGGGTTAACCCATTAATAATCCATGTCCCCTATATTAAATTTGGTAGGCCATAGGTGGGTGGAAATTTGAGAGAGAGTTGATTTTCTTCCATTGACCCGAAGTTGCATCTAGCTTGCTTTCACCGAATAGAGGCGCCTAGAATACCTTCTATCTAGATGAATTGGAGTTGGACATAGAAGACAAAAATGAATCTCCGGATGTCCCCTACATCTCTCCAAATTTTGAGCCCAAATGAATATGTGGTTTTTGATATTTGATTAAATTTGTGGGATCATTTTATGGAACTCAGAATCTGTCCCATTATTTTGTCTCCAAATTGGGCCACATTAATAACCACATGGAGGCCGACTTAGCACCATCTCATGAAAAATTATTTGTTACTATATATGTTTTCTAGAATCCCATGAAATTTGGGATTTAGTGGACCTGTATGTTGGGCCCCACATTCTCATCCGTGGGCTGGTGTCTAATCTGCCTTCTCTAGAATTATTTGCATGAATTCCCATTTTGATGGTCTTTTAATGTGAATCATTCAACACAACACATGTATGAATTGTTTAAAATATAATTATAATCCTAAAAATTAAATATGAAAATAAAATCAATATCATTGTGTACTTCAAATTATGTTAAAAAATGTACCACATAATAGTGCATTTTAAGAAGGAATTACAATCATAATGTAAAATGATGTTCGAATTGAAAATTTCACAAAAATGGTGTGTATGAATATTAAAGCACTTGAATATTTTATATATTAACAATAAATATTATCCTCATTTAGTGGATAATCAGTTTCTTAATAATTTTCTTTAAATCATAACCCTTTAAATAAAGTGGTTTTAAAAAGAATATATCATATTTAATAGAAACTTGTTTCATAGGAATATTTCCACCAAAACATTAACAATTAATGATACAATATGAATAGAAACGTTGGATGTTGTTTAAGAAAATAATGTGTTATGTAAAATATTTTCATCAAAGATAGAAAATAATTTTGAAATAACATTTACAAAAGATTCATTGGAAAAAAACCAATTAATATTTTTAAAAGGTTATTTAAAACATAAATCCTTTTGAAAAAAATCAAATAAAATAATTTGAAAACATTAAAATAAATCTTGAAATTATTCTGAAAACCTATTTCCGTGAAATTTTATAAAAGAATATTGAACACATTTTGATACCATTTCATTTGAAAAAACATTGAAAAAATATAAAACAATCTTCCAAATAATTAAAATCCATTTATAGGAAAACATCAGGTTGAAAAATTTTAAAAGATATTTTGAAAATCATCCAATCAAATTTTTAAAAGGAAAACGTTTTTGGAACCTTTATAATTAAGAAAATAATTAAAAACTATTTTATTTATATTATATTAGAAAAAAAATCCTTAAAAATGACATTATAATAATTTGATGAAATATTTATGAAAATGGATTTCATAAATAGGGTTAAATTCATAATTGCGGAACATTCCCTTTTCTGAAAAAAATTTTAAAATGTGGTTGAAAAAAATTTGACAAGAATGTTATTTTTTTTAAAATTTTCTTAAAAATATAAAATATTGTTAATTTATTTATATATCATAATAAAATAGTATAATATTTTTGGAAACACTCTTAGAAAGAAAGGTTTTTAAGGAACATAGATTATCAACCAAAAAAGAGGTAATGTCATAGTTTCATAGAAACACAATTTGGATCATATTATGTACCAAGGAGTGATGAAATGGTAAAATTACTTAAATAAAATAATATTAAAAATTGGGTAACAAAAATCCTGATAATTCATTATATAAGGATTGTAATATTTTAACCATGGGAGCATAATCAGAAAAATCACTATAAATAGTGATATTATAGCTATAAACCGTTACCAACAAGGTAACTAAAAATGTTTATAAAGGAATTAATAAAATTAAATTAATGTTATCTAATAATTAAAATTTATATATACAAGACATAACATGTAAATTGAATTATATACAACTCATTGGAAAATATAAGTGCATAACATGGCATGTGTCCCAATGAAGAAAAACTGAGAAAAACATACCTTACCGACATGGTAAATATTGATACATAAACCCCATGAAAGGAATATAAATAATTTTATTTGAATAACCATAAATTTGATTTTAATAATCATAAAATACACAAATGTGAATCGTACACACCAAAAAAATAAATTAGTAGTGAACATGGTATGAGTGTCAAAATAAAATAAAAATTGTGATGAAATTATATTACATTATATATTGACTCTATTCACTCTCATAAAAACCTACTATATAAAAATATAAGTTTATTATACATAATTTAACAAAAAAAAATTCTTATATTTAATACACATGTGGTTTCATTGTTACAATATATTAACTGATTAACAACAACACTGTATTTTGATTGTGCTTTCTGTAATATTCGCTTTGATTTTCACATGTGTGTTAATTTGTTATATTTAGTTGTCCTCATAATTATATGATGATTTAAGTAATTTAAAACAAAATATATAAATAATTTATAATCAGAATAAATGAGTTTATAATAATATTTATTATATTGAAATATAAAAATGGACTACACTCTTCATGGAGATGGTCGGTCGTACGTATGCATGATCATTGTTTATGTTTTTTGTTGCAATATTTAAATAAAAAAATTAATTGATATTTATATAAAACCACTATAGTAGTTTTATTTTATCATATTTATCATATAATTTCACTAATCCCATCTTTTGTACATTCTATGTAGTGTGTGAATTAATCACATTTCTTTGAGGGGTGGAAGTCCACCCTTCACTAAATAAAATTATCGTATTTACAAAAAATAAAAATTATGAGGGTAGGCATAATATGATAAATAAATAAGTATAAATAAATAATATATATCATATGTATCATATAAAAATATATTTTCAATCATAATTCCCAACCATGATTGGTTATAAAGGTAATACGAACAACATTTTTTGTAAGGCGGTAGTTTTCCCTACATAAGAATGTTATGTACATTAACTAACAGATGTAAGTGTGTGTATGTGTAGTTAGACCCCTTATAATTTAAAAAAATAATAATATTTAGGATTATTCATATATTAAATGAACATTGAATAAGATTAATTGAGGTGGTTGAGAAATAAAAAAAGAATAGAGCTTGAGTAAGGATGTTATGTCTTCTTTGAGTAACTACTTCTTGTTTGTATCATATGGATTTTTGGTTGCATTTATGCCACATGGAGTGGTTCATAGTGGAATTTTGGGATTTTGTGGATTTTAATTGTAATATATTTTCTAAATATAGTTATTTTTAGAGGTTTGAATGTGTGGGATAGGTGGTGGCCTTATATAGGGATGCGAGGGAAAATTCATGAAAATTTGGAAACATGTTACGTGTAGCACGTTATTAAAAAAATCCTCGAAACCATTCACAATCCAATAATGTAAGGATTATGTACAATATATTTCAATTAATTGGATTTTGGGAAAATTGAATGTTCATTTGTGACCTTGATATTATGGATAATACCTTTATTAAGCTGAATTTTGACTTAATCATTGTAATTTAACATAATAAAAATTACAAATATTTTTGGTAAAATATTATGTTTATCTTACAATACTATAAATAAGATACTGATTACAACCATTGATATTTTTTAAAATTAAATATTTTGATCAATTATAATTAATTTTAATGGTAATCTCATAGCCATGGAGAGATAGTGGGTTTTTATAATAAAAATGTTCACATGTTTATTAATATTATATATCTAAATTCAAAATAAAAATATTCAAATGACACAAATTGGATCTATATATTTATTAATTATATAATTTTACTTTAAACCTACCAAAAATAAAATTTAAATATTGATATAAAATTGATAAAAATGTAGTTTTAATTGAAATTCAGTATTTGTTACTATTCATCCAAAAGTGAAGTTTCTCATAAAAATCCAAAAAAATGACCAAAATATAATTTTGAAAATATGAGTTATTAAATTAATTTTACTTTATTAAATTTATTTTTTAAAAATGTATCATATTAAATTTATTATTGTTCATTGAAGGACATAAAATGTAGTTTTTTAGAAAATTGTATTTTTAATCGTTCTATGACTTTAAAAAAATTATAATTTTCATTATCACCATTATAAATAATATTTTAAAATTAATTATTAATATTTTTATTACTAAATTTTATGGATATGTTATATTTATCTTGAAAAATAATTGTTACAATAAAACCATGTTTCGTAGAAACTCATTATTGGATGTTACACACACTAAGAGAGTGTTGCATGTGGCGGAATCCAAATCAGTGTTGTGCGTAATACATGCTATGTTAGTCTTTCATATAGAAATAACATTTAGTGGGGAATATAATAATGAAATATTATCATAGTGTAGTTTACATTGTAATAGAAACTTCATTCTTTCATATAACACAATCCACATATATATTAATGCGAAATGAAAATTATAAAAAATGATTACATTTATTTGAAAATACTTTTAAAAAAATGTTTGGGTGTTTAATGAAAACAACCATAAAAATTATTTATAGATGAAAATTATCCTAGATTATCAGTGGTGTAAAACATTAAATTCCCATTCATATAAACCCACTTTATATAAATTTATACTGAAGCTTAATTAAAAAAAATGAAATAGGGATACCTAACGATCACCCACTATAACACGTAAGTAGGATTCAAAATTAGATAAAAATATATTAATTGAAAACATGGACATGGAAGAGAAATATAACAATTAGGATTTGAATGAGAGTGATATATAAATTTGTCAGTATAAAGTTAATAATTACAATGCCATAAATATGTGATGTTTTAATAGCCCATTTGGTTCATCGGAAAAGAACATACTAGGAAAAGTATTTTAGCTTCAAGATAATTTACCTAAAGTCGAATAATTTTCATGAGGTGTTATATTTACATAATCTCATTCCATTTTAAATGTAAAATTTCACCCATTTGTAATATCTTGGCCAAATTGAGATTCCCCAGTTCCTCTAAAATGGAAGGTGAATTATTCATTATAGAAGAACTAATAGATCATGAGATCCCTAGGAATTCATCCAATATGTATTCAATTACCACCAACTGAATGTTTTTGAAGAATCTTATCTAATATGAGTTAATCATATTTGGGTGATATAATAATTTTCCCACAGAAAAATCATCAAAATTTTAACATTAAAAAACCATAAATGGTAAACCTTATAACCCCTATAAATATTGAAAATCCTACATTTAAGAAAGAATATCATGAAATGGGCCTAACATTTATCCCCCATATATCATAGATTAATTCATGGATGTCGCATTACAAACATCTGAATACCCTCATCTTCTATTCTCTTGAAACATGGTAATAACCTATTGTGAAATAAATTGTTTTATATGATAAGAATGCTTTCATATTTCAAATATTAAAATATATATTCCATAAATACAAGATGTTGTAATCATCATCCATGGTGACATAGATAATATTTTCACAAAATCCATATTTTTTTCAAAGGACATTGATATTATCAAATTTATTTTATCCAAAACAATCATATCATTATTTAAGACACACACATTTTTCTCTATATCCTGAAAACATTTATGGTTACCTTCCCTTAATCCACAAATCACCCTTTCATTAAATATATTTTTAATATCTTAATCACCATTTACCATATCCTTTTCATCATATTTGAAAAATTGGAATGAAAATACTTATAAACTTTTTGATTCATTGACCATAATATTTGAATTCCAAATTCATAAAAACATCATTGAACAAGATTTATTCATAACCCATTTTTTAGGATTCATCAACTTATTCATTAATAGCTATTTAAAATCATATGAAAAATGAATCATGTCTTAATGTTCAGTATGCTCAATTTTATAATGATTCATATTTTTAATGTTAAAAATAATGGAAGAACATGACATACCATTCACATTTCATTTACAATATATTTATCATCATAGATATAACCAATACTCATACCACCTTACTGATTCTAATTATGAGAATTCCACATCAAAAATGGAATTCCATAACCCACATACATTAAATGTCTGATACATTCAATGTCAACTATGTAACATCTTGTTCTCGTTATTGACTAAGACCAGAAATCATACAGTGATAAATACATATCAAAGAATAAAAAAAATAACCATGAAAAATTATGTACCATATGTTTACATAATGAGTCCTACTTCTTTACACAATGAAACATTATCATTAGGCAAAATTATTCATCAATTTTTTATAAATATATAATAATGTTTCATGAAGTGTTTGGGAATTTCAAATTTATATCCCCTGGATTTTAAAACTAGCTGTGTAGTATGGTCCATTTTCTGGTACACAGATACACTAGGTCATCCCTAACATACCTTGTCAGAGTTGTTACACATAGAAACATTTTTTCCACAACAATGTCCAGTTATAATATCCAAACATTGGTATATTTCTAGGAAAAAACTAATTTGATCCATTAATAAAATTCCTAAACATTTTCATAAATGTTAAAACAACATTATACTATCCTTAGAGACATAACTTGACATATCATTATTAATATTCCTAGGAATCACATTAATTTTTTCTCCTCATAGTTTTTAATGTTTGAAAAAACCATAACTATGATTAGAACTATAAAACCCCAATATTTACTTTCATTGAAATTAAATCACTATCACGGAATATATAAAACATTACTCAAAGTGAATTACAAATAAAATATAAGGCTAGTGTATTTTGAAACATGGAAACATACACACTGGTATATGAGTAAGTTAAAATATCTCATACATGGATCTTTAGAACTAGTTCTCTCTCTAGACATATCATAAACTAAATTTATCTTCATAACCACAGGAAGAAAACCTAAAATGTGTGATCTAAAATTCTCATTAAGGGAAATCAAGGGATATTTTTAAGCATTAACAAAAGAATAATGGTTTTAGAATGTGATCGTAACATTATATTTTCATATCCTAAATTAAAAACTTAATAAAAATGAATACTGGCATAAACATTAGAACCTCAAAATTCATGAATAAAATATTTATATATAATATCTTCCATGAATTTAGATTAATTGAATAAGACATATAATGGTGTAGTACGTATAGACATTCAAATTCATATTTCATGGAAACTATCCAATAACATCATAACATTTTATTCTTGGGTTAAAAATACATTTACATAAATTGGGTTTGGTGTTCTCTGACATGTACCTTCATGTTTTGGGATTGAGATGCCCTGCTGCATCCCCTATTAATTCAGGCTTGGGATTCCCTCCCATGTACCCTGTTATTTTGGGCCTAGGATTCCTTCCTATTTACCCTCTTGTTTTGGGATTCGGATCCTCACCCCCATTTCCCACATGTTTTTGTCTTGGGTGACCTCCCATTAACCTGTTTGTTACAATCATGTGATAATTTCCCATGTACCCTTTTGTATTTTTCAAATAACTCCCTATTGTTTCATGATTGGGATTCCAACCCATATACCCTCATGATATCCTTAAATATTTATTGATACCAATTACATTGGAGGGAGATATAAGTCACAACATTCACATAATAATATCATACATACATTTACACAAGATAAAAAATACATTAATCATTACATAAACCCTAAAGAATTGGGTTTTTTGAACATCAAACCAAAACCGATGAAATGAAATGGGTATCACTAAAATTTCCTCACATCATTACCTATGGAAAGTAGAGATGTTTCATAATTATTTTCATAAAGTATAATCTATGAAAAAAGAGGGTTTTAGAATCATATAAACCATGGAAGAGAAATTATTGTCATAAGAATCATTATACAATAACATAAATATTTCATGAAAGAATATGAATGGAAGATCTTGATCTTTTCCATGAACGGAATTAGTATCATTAATGGATTTCATCATAGATTGAAAACATTTTCAAATATATTTTAAAAAAATGTCTATGTAAAAATATACTTTATTCGTTTAAAAAGACAATATAAAAAACATTTTTTAAAATTCATTCATAAATAACACTTTTAAGAATTAGAAAGAAATCATGAAATCATTTTAAAAACAAAATTTCCATGAAATTTTCTAAAAGTAGAATGAACACATTTTGAAAAAAAATATGGATGATTATATGGATAATTATAAAAGAAGTTTTAAAATCATTTAAATAATTTTCATTGGAAACAACTTTTTAAAAACATTTATGGGGTGTTTTCATAATCATTTAAAATAAATTTGAAAAATTAAAAAAATTTGAAAACAATTTTTATTGAATTTTTTTAAAATAATGAATTATTTGTGAAATATTAAAATATTGATTTATTATTTTGAAAAATAACATTATAATCATGTAAAGGAAGCATAAAAGTAATTAAGGTTACCATATTAGGAAAACTAATACATCCCAAACATTCCTTTTTCACTATACAATTTTTTCAAATGTGGCTCGACTAGAAAAATAATACAATATAACTTTTTAAAAAACATTTTGATAAAAAGATAAAACATGGGAAAATATTTCATTTAATGATCATTAGAGAATAGTATAATATTTTTGGAAACTTTTATATATAATATGGTATTCACAAAACATATATTTATAACTGAAGAGAGTTGAATTTTTACTATCTTAAAAAAATTATGAATCTTATTTACAAAAGAGTGGAAAATGGTATCATTAATATGATATAACAACTATAGATATAGGGAAAGGAAATTCATGAGCATTAATGAATTATTCATAAAAATATTTCATCAACAGGACACTATTATAAAAAATTTATATAATCAGTTAGATTGTATCTTTAAACTTGTACCAATTTTATAACATTAAATCATATAATAATTGAAATAATAAAATTATAGGATGATTAAAATATCATGAATGTGATTAAATTGATGATATTACATGTGATGGGAAGTTTATCCAACACATTATAAAGTATAGGTTCATAACATGACATGTTTTTCAATTAAGTAAAATTTAGATAAAATTATATTACTGCTTTTGGAATATTCGAAACACAATCCCCATGAAAGGATGACCATAAAATGGATATGTAAATACCCAAAAAATTTATTATTGGGATAAAAAATGTGTAGTATACACTCTACCCAATGAAAATCAGTGGGGAATAAGGGACACATCTTACTAAAATAAAATGTGAGAAAAAATTCCCTTACCTTATGTCTAGAATCCCTTCACACTCATAAAATCATCCTATATAATAAATATAATTTTTTAAACATGTTTTATAGAAATATATTCTTATATAAAATATCATATATTTGGTTTTTAGTAATTATATTACACTGTTATAATCAATTCAAAGATTACATTTTTTTTTGTAATATTGTTCTGTGTTTCACATATGACTTATTTTTTAATTTTTTTCTACCTCATACTTATATAATTGTATCCTGAATTAAAAAATGATATAATGATCATGTATGAACAGTATATATTTATTTATAATAATACATAAAATATTTCAATCTGAATATGGAATACACCGTTCAAGGAGATAGTAGGTCATAAATACACATGAACAATGTTTCTATTTTTCTTGTTAATATTTAAATAATGTAAATTAAATTTATCTATATATATTTATATCCAATATGTTAAAATTAGTATTTTAGGTCATATTGATCATATATGTTCACTAAATCCAACCTTAATACAATCCATTTTGTTTGTCAATGAATCACATTGCTTTGAGGGAGTGGTTTTCTAGACATCCTAGAATAAATTTATAGAAATTACCAGAAATGGAAAGAATGAGGGTGGGATTATATAAAATATAAATAAATAAGTATAAATAGATCAAAAATATCTTAAATATTGTATAATTACATACTTATAAACATATTTACAATCTTGAATGGTGATAAAGGTAAAATTATAAACATCGTTTCGTGAGGCAGTAGTTCACCATACACAAGAATGAAAAGTTTGTTACCCATTAGATAGAAGTGTGTGTATATTCAGGTTGATACCATAGAATTTAAAAATATTAGTACATTAAGGATAGTTTTTTTTATATTATCATCTAATAATAAGTATTGAAGAGGTGTATTAATTAAAATAGTTAAATAGATTGAGAAATGATGTTACATATCCTTTAAGAAACTCATTTTGGTTGGCATATAATGGATTCATTTGTTGGATTTATTCAAAAAGTTAGGATTGAAAGGGTAACATAGCTATTTTGGGATGTTTATTGGGTATATATTGGCCTACCCTATGTTTTTTGAATTTTTTCAGAAGGGGATAGGTGGGGGCATTTTAATAGGAATGGGTGGGGACTCACATTTAATTTTTTAAAATAATTTAGGTGTCCCGACGTTTTTACCAACCAAAGACATCGAAAACAAATCCAAAATTTTAATATAAGGTTTGTGGTTTACATATGAACATCAAATGTATTTTTGATCAATGTATAGATCATTTTAACCCTTATGTTTATTGTTCTATTATTCTGTTAAGCATAATTTTACATTAATCTTTATAATTTATCTTAATCACATTCAGTAAATTGTTTGGTAAAATATAAATTTTATCATAATATATTATAAATATCATATATATTAAAACCATGTAAGTCAATTTTTATTAACTTATTTTACAAATTCATCTAAATTGATTTTAACTCGAATCTCACATAAATAGAGAGAATGTAGGTTTGTAATAATATGATGTACAAATGTTCATTACGGTTATATATATAAATTCAACAATGATATTTAAATGACAAATATTGGGTTAATATATGTAAAAAATATCTAATGTGACAAAAAAACATAAAATATAATTTATCAATATTAATAAATTTATTGAAAACATATTTGGGAATTAAAATTCAATATTTTTCACAATTAATTCAAAAATGAATTTACTTAGAAAAAAAATTTACCCTAAGATAAATTCTGAATTATGGATTCAAAAATGATTTAGTTTTATAATATTAAATTTCCAAAATTTTCTAAAATTTAATTTATTATTCCTTATAGGACATAAACAAGTGTATATTTGAAAAATAATTATATTTTTCAACTTTAAAGGCTATACCAAAATTATATTTTTCAATATTACCATTATTAATAATTTTCTAAAAGTAGTTAATAATATTACTATTTCTAAATTTATTATACATGTTTTATTTATTCTTTTTAAAATTTATAAAAATAAAATCATTTTTCATTGAAAATCAATGTACCATGTAACACATGCCTTTTCAGGGTTGCGTATAGCACAAGCCATGTTTTTGTTACGTTTTAACGTAATCCATGTCTATGATTCATGTTATACAATGTTATCTTAGATTATCTTATAATGAAATATTAACATGATTTATAATTAAATGTAAGACTTACATGATGATTTCATATATCATAAGTTATATTTATTGTTGTGTTAAATGAAAACTATCAATAACAGGATTAAATAAATTCAAAAAAATGATTCAAAATAATTAGTGGTGTTACACTTATACTCTATATAGTGTATCCATAAATAACATGAACGTTTCAAGTTGAAAAAATAATTATTGGAAACAAGGAGTGTGTTCAAATGGTCTTCTTGAGACCCCTAGGACAAGATGTATGCCCAATTATCAGTCATGATATATTTTTATTATATTGAATATGGTGTAATCACTATATTATCTAGTTGGATACAATGAAATATATATACATGATACATTAACCATGAAACCATTATTTTTCACTACCTGGAACTTGAGTTTCCTTGGTTGGTTACTAATCTTTATTGATATGTATATTGATGTGATAACCCTTACTCTAAAACATTGACTCTTGTATGTCTCATGATATCTATTTCAAGTCATTAATTTTCATTTTTGATATGACTGAATCTTTTGTGACTGTTTTTAATTATTTTGATTAAAATATACTCTTTGCAAATGATAAAATTCATGTTTTATAAAATTGTGTCATTATAAGAATTTGAAGTATTTAAATTTCTATTTTGGAAAATGCTCCATTGTCAAATGATTTCTATGAATATATTTATCTTTATGAAATATAATGTCTTTCACCAAATTTATTTTAATATACTTCTATAATATTTTAAATACCTTAAAATGTAACCACATCAAATATGATGTGGAATCATAATGATATTTATAGATTACTCTTTAATTGAACCATTTGGTGTTTGCAACCATTATTATCTTATATAAGGTTCTCATGCTCTCATTATTCATTGGGGTAAAATTCATGCATGAATAAGGGGGAGATACTTGGGACATGGTGGATGTTCATGCTCTACTTGGAGATTATTTTTTGTTATGAACTGCCTTCATTTTTTAATGGGACTATTTGAACTATTATATTTCTGTGTTGATACTTTTATCTGATTATTTTTCCTTAGTGAACTTTATGTTTACTTTTCTTATGTGGGTTAAATCATTCCCAATGTTTATATATTGATTCCAAGGTTAATTTCACAATCATGTGTAAATCACAAACTCTATTTATGTGAAAATAAAGTTGACCATATTATATGATTTGATGGAATTACATGATGATTCAATATAGTATGGTCATTATAAGTGGAAATAGTATATATATGCATATAAAAAATTGTATTTTATGAACTAGTTTGTCCCTATAGTTAATGCAAAATTTTTAAATTGATATATATTATTTATAATGTTCTCTTTCAATAATTTATACAAAGCACCTTTGACAACTATTTTCATAATCATGAATGTTTATTTTGGTAGGGATAACTTATTCTCGTCTTAATTTCTTGTTTCTAATGAATTTTAAATATTTCTTAATGGTTAGATATATTCATCCTTATTTGTTCACATTGATGTGTTTACAGACCTTATTTGTCATAAAATAACCAAATGGAATGGTTCTAATTTCTCTTATAGAAAATCATAATATTATGGGATCAGTGATGGTGGGTGGAGGTTGATAATATTTTAGATGATTTTTGTTGTGATTCCATATTAAAATCATTACATTATGATCTATTTTTGTTTTTGAGATAATTTTTAACAAAAATTTTTATACTATGGTATATATTTTTTCAATGATATTGAGTAGTCTTGTTTACAATCATTCATCAAAAAACTATATTGTTTTATTATATTTTTTTATTTAAAATATATTTACTATAATGTAAAAATAATCACCAAAAATTATTTTAAGGCCCTATAATTTATCACCCACCATTAGTGTCATAGGGATGTAACATTATGATAATAGGGAATCAACCACTTCCCAAGACAATTGATTAGTGGTATCATATTTCAAATTGTATTAATTTTGTCAGTCTGTATGTTAGGATTATAGTTATAGGAAAACATTTCTCAGAATGATATTTACAAAAAAAATCATTTCAATCATTTTAATATTAAACACCGACTAAAAAGGTTGGTTCAAGTACAAAATGTATTCATACAGAACATTAATAATTTCTGGCATCCATCAGTGTGGGCTTAGTTGGTTAGTGTCGAGTATCTTAACTTTTTTAATGACATGACAGATGGACTAAATCATAAAAATTGCATTTCTAGAGTCTTGGAAAAATTTTGTGGTAATTTCTTTTATGATTTAGAATATCATAATCCCTTACATTAGTTATATTGTGGAAACTATAGGAATTTTTTTCTTTATACATATGTGTAACCAGTTCATATATTGAGAAATCATTAAATTAATGGTGAATCAACAACACATCTAATATATAGTATAATACTCAAAAGTTTTTGGTAAGGGAAATCATATTTAACAGACAAAATATATGAAACATTCAATAAAATTACAAACTATATTTACCAACATACCATCAATGAAAATATTGTATTATAACTAATCCAATATCTTTTAAGTAAATGGTTGGATTTAATTGTTATAACAAAAAACATAAGGGACCATACATGACATGGGATAGAGGAATTATTTGAAAAAAATTATTCACCCACACACCATCAATATAACAATAAAGAAAATTATCATTTTGATCAGGAGTGAAAATTTATCTTTCATCAAGAATCCAACTATGTTCATGAATTAATATATATTTTATCCATAAGTAACTTCTAGTGAGTACTTGAAAGGTTCTTCATTAAAAGGAAGTTGTGAAAATTCATTCTCTCTAATTTTATAGCCTTCTATAAATATTATTATTTGGAGATAGCCAACAGATTGATGATGGTGAAAATATAAACTATAGGAAAGAATGTTTTTGCAAATGCATTTGCTTATATGGATCTAATTTGGAACTATAATCTAGAAAAAATGTAGAAAAGTGTCACATATTATAATGTAACCAATATATTAGAGAACAAATCCACTCTATTATATTATAATCATCCATATCTCAAAAGTAGATAAGTCTGTTTTTATGTGGATTATTGGATAATGTGAATTTGGATTTTAAGAAACCATAATATATTTTTTACATGTTTCATGAAATGGGAATGCTCATATTCTACTGTACTTGAACCCTCATGAATATTGGTGAAAATACATCCACAATGTGTTTCAATCCTCTAATGATGAGATGGTTTTGCCTCATCATAATAGTTTTCCTCCCAGGAATTAAGTTAGTTAAGGTTATTCTATGGGAAAATGATAATAATATTGATTCCAATATAATAGGTAGCATATTGAAATCAATATGAATAATTAAGAATATATAAGTTATAGGGAAAATATTCTTGGGGGATCAATTATATCTATCAATATTCCACAGTCCAATCGTTCTGAACAAAGCTCTTATATAAGGTTTGATTGGTACATGACCATCCCAATCTTCAATAATATCGCATATAATAAATCATATGAGGCTTCAGGTGTAAATGAACCATGTTTTATATTCATATAAACACTTATTGGGTAATGAGATTGTAGAGGGATTAAATGAAAAAACAGTTTGACAACTATCAATCGGGCTCAATTTTTTTTTGGATTTTATGTTATTGAGAAGGATATTGTTATCTAATTTTTTTAATGAATTTTTTTATATATTTTTAGGACCAAATAAATTATTATATTTGTGTAGTAATTTATATATCTCATAATATTGTCGAACAAATATTTAACGAAGATTTGGAACCAGATATATGTAGTGAATCACCATTTTTACAGATGGTCAAGAATATATACTACCAGTTATTAGTAGTAACATTGAAAACTATTGATGTATTCATTAAAAGGTATTTTCCAAAAATGGTAGTATGATATTAGAATGTTTTAACAAAATGTTATTCTGTGATTCCACAAAAAGGGATTTTTTTTTGATTTATCTAGTATATATGACAAAACATATTTGTTTTACATGACATATGATAACACAAACATAATTAATGGAATTGATGTTATAGTGGAAAGATTTAGAATGTAAACCTTTAATAAGAGTTAGTACTTCAATTTAGGCTTATCTAGTTTCTTTTTTGAAGGAAGAACATATTTCTCCTTAGCATTATATTGATTATGGATTTAAAATCAGGTTATGATAAGGAATCAACATCCCATTGCCTAAATCGATATACTACATGATCAATTAAAAGGATCCAAATGGTTCCCTAAAATATATCTGTGATCATGGAATGACAAACTATTGTAATTGATTGATGATATTCCCAAGAAAAATTTTATGAAATGTAATAGTCATTGTAAAAAACATGATATTTACAATGTCTCATTAATGATCCATTTTTTTATGTAATTTATGAAATATATCATTAAATTCTATATTAATTTATTATATGTAATTTTCCAAGGATATATGGGTGTTTTGAATGACTAAATGTGATAATGAAAATCATATAGAGGTATCAATATTCACCCAAATGGAACATTGATATTTTGATACATTCAATTTGGGATACAACTAAATAAAAATATTATCTGCTCAATAGGCTATTACAATCTAGTTTTTAATGATTTTTAATGTGTTTCATTTTGATGAAATATTTGATGAGGACAGATATTCCATTACAATAGAGTTAATAGTATCAAAAATAAGTTAAGGATCATAATTTTTGACACATTATAGAACCAATAATTTCCATTATACACACTAAGAAGGCCAATATAGAATATTTTGATATGTTTGGATCTAGTTAAGGATCTGTTATCATGCATAGAAATCATGATTATATTATAGTTCATGATCAAAAAATGTTAATTTAAATATTTTTTATTCAAAACATAGAACTGGTTATGGAATTCCACCTAAAAAAACTACTCATCATTAGCTCTGTAATGACACTTTTATGGTCTTTAACCTTTATAATTTAATGAAAATTTTATTTTTATGATGATATTTTAACAACAAGAAATGGATATGGATCAAATAAATTCTCATCTTAATCATTGACATAGTGTATACATTATATAAATGGAATTTTTGTAAAGATACATTAAGTTTAATGTGGTATAATCAGTAGTATAATAAATGAGAATTATTTCTACTATTCACTTTAATTGGAATGAGCATGATAGTATATTAGTCGTCTTCCTAGTGTATATTAGTCCTAATATACTCAATAATGTTAAGGATGCTTTATGATATAACACTGAATATCAAACCATGAGGTAAAAATAAATTGTGGTTATAACATCGATGGACATATAAAATATATTAACATGGTGTTTCAATTTATAGAATAGGTAATATTTACATTATCTAATTAAGAACATCATTTTTCTACTTATCTCTATTAAAAAAAATTATTCATCAAGTCATCCAAAAAAGGCCTCTTGAAAACAATTTTTGGGATTAGAAATGAAATGATGAATTTTTTTTTCAAATCATCTCACATGTCAATATGTCAACTGTGAACAATAATTAAAAGAATGTACATTTAAATACATAAATGTATTGGTCTGTAAGTAGGAGAAAATCCTTATAGACTTTTTCATTAGTCTATCACGAAGGATTTGGATTCATTATTCCATCTAGTTCATTGTATATTGAATCAAAAATTATATACTCATCGTCCCATTTCTTTAATCTAATATGGTAGACGATTTTTAATTTTTTAAACCCAATAAGTAGTAAATTTATAAGGAGTTCTATTTTTTCTGATATTTGATATTTTCCTGAGTTTTACCTATGAATTTTTATAATCCATAATCAAATCCATTGGAACATATATAAAAATGATAATAACACATGATACTAAAATGATTTTTTAGATAAAAAGTACACTCCATACAATGAAATACACACTCATAATATCTTTTTTAGAATTCGATAGCTCATTACAGGATCAATTAACATTACTAATGTTCTAGGAGAACTATATTTATTTGTACATGATAAATATAAATTATTTCAAGTATTTCAGTGGAAACCTATATTTCTATTTATATTGTCCAGTAGAAATAGTATAGACTTAAATAATTTCACCATTCATGGAATTTGATATGATAACGATAATTCAGATTATTTAGTAAAGAGTGGAAATATCCCAGAGTCATCAAAAATCAAATATAGATTTTCATCATCAAATTTTATCATATTAAATAGGGAATGATGTTTTCTTGGGGGTGTCTGTAGGACAAGGGAATATTTATTTTTTGTAAATATGGTATTCAATTACCCCACTATGTATATAACTTTTTGAGTTACTTGATTAATTTGGTTAAATAGATTTTTGATTGGGCCTAATGAAAATATTTAGTTTGGTTCATTAAATGATTTATGTATCTCAATAAAATATCTACTATATTGACCCAATATATGTGATTTTATGGGATCATGATAATGATGATATAAATGTTAAATTAATCATTGTATAGATATAAATTTTGGACATATGATACAAGAAATTTAATTTGAAATGAATTTGGTTGTTGCAGGATTTCAAGAGAAATGGACAACTTCTATTTGCATGATGAGAATGAGAGTAACTCATGATAAAGTAATGGACGGAGCACTTATGAAGAATAAACAATACCAAACATATTATATATGTAATGAAAAATTATGGGGGTAATATAATAACCCTTATTGTGATATTCGATAATATTTTCTATATATATTGAGAAATTAGTTTGTTGGAAAATTTTGAAGTTTTTTTTTGGATAACTATAGGGTGTTTTGGAAAGAAATTTTAAAATCCATATTTAGTACTTTTTTATGGTAAAAATAATGATTCAATAGTTATTAATGCAAAATGATGAGTATTTATTAGCTGAGGAACACAATTTTATCATTGTGAGGACAAACCATAATGATTGAAAATGGAAATGCATGTTATGGTAGATCATAGTTTCTCATTGATATCATATGATTTTTTCCAATCAGGAATACAAAACATGTGATCTAGGATATTTTAGATTGTGGTGGTTGAATGGTGGGTGGATAATTTAGAAAACCCTATAGCTAAACCAAATGTTGATGATAATTAAATATGGAAAATGGATATTTAACATAAAAATCCCCCAAAACCCCACATTTTTTTCCTGTATTTTTTTTTTGATTGACAAACATCATTTTGAATATTTTGGTTATTAATTTCAATGCATTAGTTTATTTCAATTTATATTTGTTTCATAATTAATGAATGTGAAATTAATTCTCTTTTTCTTTATAATATATTATGATATTATAATCATCACATGGAAGGACCCTTATATTTGATCTATCATTGATGGATCTAGCATTTGGAACCTAATATGGTGATATATATTTTATATCCATTGAAATAAAGAGATAGGGAATTTTGATCTATTGATATTATGGTATATCTCTGACGAAATAAATGAAATGTTGTGGTAGGGGATTCGTGTTTTATCTTCTTATTATAAAAAAGTTATGTCATTTGATTTATAAAACACTTTTTGTGGAAATAAATTTAATGAAATAAAATTGAATTATCAATTGATTTATTTCACAAAGTCTAGACCTAAACTTCTATATTTGGTGAAGAAAACAAATTATTTAAACAATATATTTGATACAAAATGAGATGAACATGAATTTATTATACATCATTTATATATGATTAACATTACATCCCAAAATATCTAACAATACAAATAATGAATGGTTTGGTTTGTATTGGTTTTTTCTATATAAGTTATTTATTTTATAGTACTTGTGTACAATTCTCTAAAATTGATCCTTACTATAATCTTTTCATGTATTGTCATATGTTATAATCATCTTCATAATATAACAAATATAAAAATATTAACGGGGTAGGTAGAAAGTCTCAACAAGGGAAAAACACATCAATATGTCATCAATTATTTCATCGTATTCATATGATAAATGATGATTGGGGATCTATATATTAAAAAAATTACCAAGAACCAATATGTGTTTTTTATAACAATTTTTAGAAGGGAATAAAATTTCCATTGAAAAGGAAATATACCATTTAAAACTAACCATAATAATGAGATAATAAATATTAGATTTGGGGGAATAATAATTTGGAAAAAAAAATAACGTTATAGGTTATGGGTGAAATAGATGATCTTATAGGGGTCCGACCTAACATAGAAATTTTCAGATCCAATAAATATTCCATGATGTATGTAATGACCCATAATTTTATCAATGAAAATTTGTCTTTTTATAATTATTCTGTATAAGATAAATGACATAAACTTGATAGATAAGGCATGTATATTTTATAAATGAAGAATTAATTAAATAATTAGTATTTAAAAAAATATGAAACACAAACCAATAAAATAATAAATTGAACATTTTAATTGTAATATCACACTTATGAATATTAAAACAACCAATTGAATAGTACACTCACCCATAAAAGTATAAATAAATATTACCCATCTTATAAATGAATATATGATATATTTATATCTAATTTAAATAATTCAATGTGTTAAAAATTTTAAATCAAGTGTTAGTATTTAAAAAAAATGTTTAATTACAATTTTATTATTAATATATAGATGTAAAAGAAAATTTATTTTCCTCATATATGTTAATAAATTACTTATTTTTTGTATTATGATTATATGAAAATTTTATGAGCACTTTTCTACATTTTCAAAGTGTTCTAAAATTTATTATAAATTCCAAATGAGCAATTTATTAAAAAAAATTAATATAAATTGAAAATTAAAATTATCATATTTAGAAAATTATTTTCATAATTTGGACTTAATTTTTTAATTTTACATTTTGAAAAATGAGTTGGGTGAAGTTTTGGTATTATATTTAAATAGTAGAATATTTGTTGAATATTGATGTAGGGTAATTTACGGTGTATAGAAAATCCCTGATTTATTGGGTAAAAAGTTATATATGGATGATATAATCCCAAAATAGAGAAAAAAATCATTTTTTAGAATATTTAGTTATAATGTTTAAAATATTCAATGACTTGATCCAAACAAATATTAAAAAGAATTAAAAAATCAAAAATACCACTCTCGTCCACTATAAATATCACACCTAATCACCATTTCTCCACACACTTACAAATACATTATTATTGTAAAAATTAGGCCCATTATTCTTCCCAAGTCTCTCTCATACATATAGTAGCCTATGGTCTCATGAAAATACCAATCTTGATACCCTACGGAGGTTCTCACGGAAAAGAATTCAAGATTTACAACCTATTCATTTTTGTTTTAACTTCCTTTCAATTTATTTCCGTTAATTTTTACCTCATAAACTCCCCTTATCCAAGAGACATGATAAATATATAATATTTATTATAATATATTGATATTATGTTAATGGGACATGGAATCATCATTTCTTTTCCTGTCCCCTTCTGTTCTAAAATTGAAAAAATCGTTACTAATGTGTTCGTCTATAGTATTCAAGGATGAAAGGTTTTCAATTTTCGTTACCTCATTAAAGGATGGTTGTTAAAATATCATATGGTTAAAAAACTTTCATATACATATTATATATTATTTTATATTCTAAACCATTATATATACATAATATTAATTAATAAAACATAAATACTTCATGATGATCAAAAATTTCCAGAAAAAATATGAATGGATTTCATTAAAGTTTTATAGATAGAATCACCCTCAAATAAAAAGAAGATATATACAAACTTTAAGTGTAAAATATTTTCATTCATAACATATAATTTCAATTCTGGATATCTATTCTCATTTAAATGATGTTTCACAATTGTATACTAGTAAACCAGTCATTTAAAGTAAGGGAACATACATTAAATGAACGATCAATTTCTATTTTATAACATATCAAAAGGCCTTAAATGAACATACTAAAAATATAATAAGTCAATTAAAAGTTTAATAGGTTATTAATGAAATCATATTAAAATATAATTTAATTATTCTTTAAATTATGTACTTCTACATAACACTTTCACACATAAGAAATGGGACTCATTCTAAACCACCATTTTTTCCTTTGGATTGTGCTTTGTCTCTATTTACCCAAATATAAATCGTAATTATTATTAGTTACCCTTTCTATATTTTGTATATATGTTCCAAAATTAATTTACTATTCCAATTATTAATTTTTTTGTGTGTAATTTCCTGTTTTATATGTTTCCCTTCTCAAATCACCCAGACAAGAATGCCCAATTATAATGAACGTCTTGATTTCCCACCCATTTTCATTTTCACTCCGTATTCAGTTTTAATCTCAAATGTTTTTATAAAATAAACTATTTTTCCAATAATAAAAATATTATTTAATTTATGGATTAATAAACAATTATTCATTTTTATAAGAATCACTAAATTTTCTTATAAATCATACTAATGTGACTCATTTATTTAGTTTAACTATCTCTATTATTACATGCTTTCACATCTAATGTAAATAATCATGATATAATCATATTTTATATTATTAATTTCCATTTATTATTTAAATCCATTCTTTCATGTACACCATTATAATATTCCCTTTTTTATTCCTTATTACATTATTATGATACAAAATTATTTCCATGGACAACCCTTATGTTTATGTTTTATTTTTCAAGTGGAACCCATATTCATGAACTTTTCATATTGTTTTCACCAAACTATTTCAACAATTCAATAGGTAATCTTTAGATCTATGATGTTTCAATTGCAATGGTGTAGGCAGTTTTCCTTCACTCATTCTCCTCTACATGGAAGAGTCTTGGTGGTAAGCTTGACTCATGCTCGTCCATGTGAAATAGTCTTGGTGGTAAAACATTAACCTTGATTATGTCTTGTTGTATGTTTTTTGCATGTTTATATTTTTTTCATTTTTATATGATTCCATGTTCTATATCATATTATTATATATTTTTTGTGCCATTTTATGTCATCACATTATTCCTTCTAACCCATGCCTTATTCTATATGATTATATTATTCTCATACAGGTCTTCTTAGCACCTCCATTTGATTAGGTATTCCCCAGCATATCCTATGATGATGTATGTGTTAAATGTGATTTAAGAGATCTATATAGATATTATCTAAAATATTTTATTTTTAATTTCATTATTCTTAATATGGTTCCTAGTATTCCAAAGACACTATCTATTACAATCGTTTATTATATTTTATGTATAGTTATCCCTAAAATCTTATAAATATTTTTCTAAATGTATTCAGTCATTATATTTGGTATCACGGGATATTCAAGATATTTTTGGAGATTATTACTAGATAACATTAGTTAGAACCCTAATAAAAATTCTATCACCATTGATAACCAAGATTAAAACATAAAGAATCAGAAGTAGAGATATAATTGTTATTTACAATTTTATCCATCTTAAGTTCAAATTATCATTTTTTAAAAAATATTATAAGATATGTATTGAAGACCCAATAATGATAATTTATTTTTCCCATATAAATTCTATAAATTGGAGAAATCATTCTAAAAATCAATGTTAGAGGAAATGCGATGATTTTCCTAATGATATCCAAAGTCTGATTTGAACGGGAGCTCAAAACCTTATGAATGTACTTGAATTACCCTATTTTAATAAAATAGAGAATTTTTATTCGAATAACTTACGTGGAAAAGGCATTACATGTTTAGTGGATCTTATGATCACCTCCTCATTGAAAATGGATCAAATTCATTGTAAATATTTTCCATTTCTTCTAGTGCTCAGAGGAAGAGATTTTTGTGCTCAAGTTCTATTGTTTTGATGGGGAAGATGAAATGTCGTGGAAAAATTCCATGAAAAATCTATATAATGATGGAATTTATTCCATGTATTTATATGATTTCAATATAAATTTTGAAAAAAAATTATTCACCAGAACCCTCCATCTCAACATGGAAATGTATTTACTCAACCAAAATAAAAAGGAAGATGAGATTATCAGGGTGTACAAAGAAAAACAATTAAAAGTATTGAATGATACACCTCTGTCATTATAATAAACACTGAAATCAAGGTGGATCACTATTATAGTAGACTAACACAGAGTCAATGAAAATAATTTTAAGTTATAGATTTCAACAGCTATGATGAGATTGATAGTTCTGCCAATTTTATTGAAATAGAGATCAAAGTATCTATGTTCTATCAATGGTCTTGGGATAAAAAGTAATAAATGGGGTTCAATATTTGTGGATAAATATATAAATTCCATGATGGAAAAGAAAACCAAATATATCAGGTTTTTAATTTATCTGAAGAAGAGTAAAGTGAACAATATAAGGGGATCCATGTAATGATTAAAATGTGGATGAATAGGGGAAATGTATAATAACGGCAAAAGGGATATGGAAACGAACACAAATGTTGAATAATAAAGGATGTTTATAAGAAAGACATAACATGTAGTGTTGTGGGTCAACTATATTGAACATCAGAATTATGAAAAACATTTCCCTAAGCTACGATTTATTATAGGCAATCAAAAAAAATTCCACATAAGAATGGAATGGAATATTCTATCACAACTACTGAGGTGAATCCCAAAATGATGCTGGGATTGATAATATGGTTTTTCATTCATGAATAGTTAATTTACTATTTGATTCTTGTTCTATGCATTCTTTCATCTGTGAAAAGATTAGTATAACTATTCAAACACCACTTAAAATTATGGAGGTTCAGCTATCATTGAGAACAATAAGTGGGGAAAATATTGAATCCAAAGAATATAACTCCTCCCATTTCAATGATTTTTGATCTAACCTCCAATAAAAAAATTACTTTTTTCATGTAGTTTGATGCCATATGGGTCCTATATTGGATATCATTATTGAAATACAATGTGTACTATTGTGAAGCGGAGATCACTCTTCATATAATGAGGTATCCTAAAATTGTATATATGTTTATGTTGGAAGGTTATACTCTATAAATATTACTATCTCAATTGTAGATATTATTTTCTTGTGATTAAGAATATCTAGATAAAATGAATAATTAAAATTAGAGGATCATGATTGAATACATGTCCATTGTCATGGACTACACAAATGTGTTCCCCAAAGAGTTTCGAGGTTTTCTTCATGATAGAAAAGATAAATTATCAATTGAATTTATTCCTAGATATAAACCTATATCAAAGAAACATTATAGAATGACCACATTTGAGTTGAAGAAATTGATGATATAGTTGGAATATAATCTGGACAAGGGCCTTATATTCCCATGTACATCACCAGGGACTGTACTAGTCTTCTTTATCTTGATGAAGGATGGATAAATTCTCCTCTAAATTGATTAATTTGAGCTAAAAAATCGGGATAAAGAACATGTATCAACATAAAAGGAAAGATTAATTGTTTGATAAACTATTTGGGAACATGTATTTCTATAAGATGGATCATTGGTCGACATATCAAATATTAAGGGTTAGGAAAGAATATATTCCCTTGGGTTCCTTTCGAAAGAGTTATGGACATTATGAATTCATAGTTATTTCTTTTAGACTCACTAATGCTCCAAAAATATTAGTTTATTTAATGAATAGAGTATTTAAAGATATCATCAACACAATTGCGGTAGTCTTAATGGATGATATTTTGATATACTCAAAGATAATGGTGGAACATGGGGATAATTTGAATATTGTGATGAAAAATATTTTAAGATAGAAACATTTTGAAATGTATAGTAAATATGTGTTTTGTTTGGGGTATTTATCATTATTGGGCCTTGTTATCACCATCAAAAGAATATCTATGAACCCTTATATGAAAAAGGAAATTGAGGAGTGTCCAACATCTATAAGGGGGATCCCTAATTTCCTTTTTCTAGCTACATATTAACCAGAATAATTGAATAACTTATGCTTATTTTTAAACCAAATAACGAAGAAAAAATGGAAGGAGCGATGTTTTTCTTCGCTAGTGAATGTGAATACTTCTTAAGTAGTTGTAAGATTGTATTATCATATGACCCATTATTACACTACAAACAAGTGGGGATCTATTTGTGGTGTATAGTGATGTTTTAATGAATGGATTTGGGTGTGTACTGATAAAAAATTATAATGTGATAGATTACGCCATAAGACAGATGAAAATTCATGTGAAAAACTATCCCACAAATGATCTGGAGTTAGTGGATTTAATATAATCCTTTAAAATATGGTGGCATTATCTATATGGGGAAAAGTGTGAGATTTATATTGATTACAAGACACTAAAGTATATATTCAAAGAGAAGGAGCTTAAAATTCACTAGATAAGATGATTATATCTGATAAAATATTTTGACTGATCAATCCACAACCATCTGAGAAAGGCATATAAGTTTGTGGATGATCTAGGAATAATGGATCTTGCTTATTTATCAATATTAGAGTTGCGAAATATCAAATATTTAATGACCTAAATGGATGGACATGGGAATCATTAATAATGAAACATCATCAATCCATTCTCAAATTATTTCCCTTCATTCTATCATAGATAAAATATAATAACTTAAATGAAATGATGTAGAAATTTATAAATATGTGTAATCTATTATAAATAGTAAATCCTTGGACTTCAATATGAATGAATAAGGAGTCGTGAGAATTTTTCCCGAACTATGGGTATAATACAATATATAGACAATGAAAGAGCATTATAATTGTCACATATATCAACCTTTTCTATTCAATGAAGGAGTATAATGATGTATTGATATCTACAAGAGCACTATTAGTGGGAAAACATTAAAAAGTCAATCACTGAATAGACCTCATAGTTCCTGGTACATTAGAGAGTGACGGCCCATAACCAAAATTCTAATGGGATGATGCAACCATATTTCTTTGAAACATGGAAATGGGGAAACATCACTAGGGAAATTGGATTTTGACTTCCTAAGACATCCATATGAAATGATGCTATATAGCATGTTTGGGATCATCATACAAATGTATCTCACTATATGGCAATTCATTAGGACTTTTCACTAGATCTAATCTCCCGGATACATGTCAGAAATGTGGTTAGGGTTCATAGAGTACCATTGTTTACTATATGTGTTTGAGATTTGCGATTCCCCTTCATGTTCTAGAAAAGTCTCCAACCTATTCATAAATAATGAGTTGAACATCTTTAGAGATTTTAATATTTAAACTAATGGATAATTTTATTAGACAATTTATATACTATAACTAATGTTGAGGGTGTATTTTGTAGATTTCGATGAAGGATGGGACCAACATATACCTTTGGTTGAGTTATATTACAACAATAGTTTCCACTCCAGAATCCAAATGTCTTCGTATTAAGAACATTATGGATGAATATAAAAACACCATCATGATATAATGATTTCAGTGAACATAAGATTTTGGGAGCATTAATGGTTGAAGAAATGGTGGAAAAGGTGAAAATCATTCTACAACACAGCAAGGATGCCCAAAGTCAAAATAAGAGATATAAAACAAATCATTAATGAGAGTATGAGTTTATTTTTAGAAAATTTAATTCCACCACATATTTCTATTAAAGAGATTCATGGGATTTGGGATGAAAGGTTAGTTAATCCCCATGTACATTAGACCATTCATGATTCTTGATCATGTTGGAAAGGTGGCCTATCGACTAGAACATCGACCAACAATGTCTCAATGACATGATATATCCCAAAAATCCTTATTGAGGAAGTTCATTATAGATCCCTCACACGTATTGAATTCAATGGTCATATAGTTGGAAAATAATCTCTCTTATGAGTAGTAGTCGGTCAAGATCTAAGAATATAGAGATAATGTTATTCTAAACAAGACTACTCAAAAAGTTGTCATATTGTAATGGAAGAAAAAATATGTATAAAGTAAAAACATGAGAAATGTAGGAATAAATTATAGGGAAGTACCCCGACCATCTTTCCCCATAGGTTGTAAAATTAAAAAAAAAATTGAAAAATTTCCTAATGGGAAATGAATTTAATGAGCCATAATTTATTCAACGTAAATCTTTCATTATTATAACATTGTTTTATATTATAAATCATAAATTATTTCTTAGATAACCAAAAAAAATTATACATCATGAATGAATGAAATAAGTGGAATTTAAATAAATTGAGGAACTAAAATGAATTGAATAGTAACATGTCTTATGAAATAGTAATATAACCATTATAATATTAATCTATACAATTAAATATTAACCTCACCAGAGAAATTATAAATAAAATGTATCAAACTTGTAAATGATAATATGATATAATTATATTATATTATAAGTAATAAAATATTATATAAATGATAAATTAATTGCTGGTATTTTAATAAAAAGGTACTTATATTTATATTTTTATTAATTGTTTACTGATTTCAAAGAAATTTGATTATCAAAGAATAGATTCATAAATTTATACTTTCTTTATAATCATTAAAAGTTAATTTTATGATACCTTATCTAATCTTTCATATTTTCATAAAATCAGTTATAATTTTAAATTCGAAACATTTTGAAAAAATTGGGGTTTTTATTAGAATATAATTTCCACCTAATTAAATAAATTTCGTCATAAAATTATTTTCAATTTTCAATTATATATATATATATATATATATAAATAGTTAGGGTGGATTCATTTTTTTCTAAAATAGATCATTTTTAGTTTATTGTGAAATACATTAATTTATAGGTTTAAACGAATACATTATATAGTGATTCATAGATTGTGTATGGATGGTGTAAGACCATAATATGAAACTAACGTTAATTATTTAATATATTTAGATATATTTTCCACACTATACATTTTCATGAGTCAAAATGATAAAAAACATTAACATATTTAAAAACACCCTTCTCTTCCACTATATATACCACCCCTCACAAAATCTTCTCCTCAATCCTCAAAAGCAACGAATCAAGTAAAAATTATGAACAATACTCTTCCAATTATTCTCTCCCACTCCATGGATCATTTGGTGTCAATAAAAACCAGAACCAATTCCTCAATGGAGTTTCCCAAAGGGAATAATTGAAGAGTTAAAAACACCTTTGTTTTACTTTAGATTTCATATTAATTGTTTTTTTGTTTTCCTCCACTCATATCCCCTTATTAAAGTGATATAATAAATCAATTATCTTATCAATAAGGAGATTTTATTGTTATGATTGATCAAAACATCATCATTTCTTTTCCATTAACATTTTTTCTCATAATGAAAACATCATGTGTGATGTGTTCATTTATTGTATTCAAGGACAATGAACTTACAATTTCAATTACCACATTCATGGATGGGCATAATAGAAGATTTATGACTAAAATATATTAAAATATATGCATTTCGACTTATTTAATTTTTTCTAACCATTATTTATGAAATATTAATTAACAAAATAAAACTAGTTCGTGAAGGTTGAAAAAATACCAAAATAATATAAATTGTTATCATTAAAATTGTATCTAATGAATCACCCTAACAAATGTAAAATTATATATAAAGATATTTAGTATTATTTTATATATTTTATATGAGATAATTTAAATTATTCAAAACAATTCTCATTTTACATAACCTTTCATACATTTATCCAAGTGAAAAAATCATGAAAACCAATGAAACAAATTCTCCTTGAACGATAATAATTTATATTATCAAATTTCATAAGGATGTAAAAGAACATAATAAAATAATATTAAATAATATAAATGCTTTATATTTTCATTATTTAGTTATTAATGAATATGATTTCATTATTTATGTCATTAAGAACCAGTAAATAACACATTCATTCATAAGGTAAGGGAACTTTCTGAACCTCTATTTTTTCTTTTGATTACGATTTCTGTATCTTTAACCCAATGTAATTATTATTTATTCTCATATAATATTCTTATTTTATTTATTTATATTAAAAATATATTTTATTATAAAAAATCCTCTATATTTGACGGGGAAAGTATTGTTTTATAAGGTTACCATCTCAAATCTTCCCCTTAAGTTAGACAAATTAATGTGAACTTCCAAATTTGTCACAAGTTTTTAAGTTCCCTAAATAATATTTTTTAGGATAAAATAGTTTTTATAAAATAAATAATTTATCTGATAACATATCATGGTTCATTTATAGTTTTTTTAAAACAATTATTCCATTTCCATTAAAAATAATTATTAATATTTTCCATTAAACCATAACAAAGTGGCTCATTTATTATATTTCTCAAACACTATTTTTCCATGCTTTTACATTAGTATTATATAAAATATCATGATATATGAATATTTTTCCATATTAATGTCCTTAAATTATGTATCAATATTATTTCGATGAATCCATTTTGATAGTCCATTTTTTTCTCTTGTATGACATGATTATGATACCCAATTATTTCTATGTATATCCTTTTTGCTTATGTATAATTTATAAGGTGGGACACATATTCATGAAAAGTATTGGATGATTTATTTTAGATACCACTCCAATATGTTGGCTAATTATTAGAATCATGATATTTCATGACCAATGATATTGGTGGTTATCCTTGACTGATTCTCCTCCATGTAAAAAGGTTTTGGTGGTTATCCATGACTCAAGATCCTCCATGTGAATTGGTCCTAATGATTATCCTTGACTCATTATAATTTCATCTTTTATGTTCATAACAAATTTATATAATTCCATGGTTATATAATACAATTTTCTATATGTTGTGATTCCATATGATCCATGAATTTTTAATTCATTATGTTATTCCTTATAATCTATGTGATTTGCATTATTTGTATTCTTATTCCATTACTAGGATTTTTGCTCATGCCACTTCTTCATGATTTTCCCAGTTTATCCTATGAAAATGAATGATTTAAATAGATGTTAACAGATATTTCTTGAGAGTAAATAAATGATTTTTTTAATTGTATGATGTATAATTATGTACCTTGTCATCCAAATTCAATATACTTTAAAATCCATGGTTTTATTTGATTTAAATATATGATTAATTTCTTCTAATAATACGTGTAAAATAATAGAATCATTATAATGTACATTATGTGTGATCAAGGACCAATGATAATTTTTTGAAGAAACCTGATTGATACATCAGTAGGAGAAGTATAATTTAAATTTATTGTATAAATAGTTAAAATTGGTGTGGAAAATAATACCTCTATCATGATATCGATCTTGATTTAAGGTGTTTATAATTTAAAACCATTTTGGTAGATAACTATTACACTTTTAGATTCCATGTGTATGATCCCTATAGTTTTGATCCATGCATGATCCATTGATCTCACAAATATGATGATTGATAGTCAGATTCTAGCATAGTGGGTAGATCACATATTGGATTTCTCCTTGATCTCCAAAATAATTCCATCAGGAATGAAATTAAATCCTCTCATTCCCATTATCATACTGATAGAGGAGGGAGTAGAATCTCTTAGTATTGATAGAGTAAACTCTATATAATTAATTGTTCTTGAGAGATAGGGACCACTATATTTCATTATGAATAAAGATTCTCCAATTAAATTAACCCTTTCACAATAAACAAAAAAATGTTTATAAAGTTAAAGGATAGGGTTAAATATTATTTAGTTATACATAATACATTAACATTATATTAATCTATTAAATTACCCCATTTTATGTCATAAAAATAATATAATTATTTTCTTATAGAGTGTTTATAATGACCCATACTTTACATACATTTTTAATACTTCAAAAATTGAAGCACACTTATTACAACATATGACAAAACCACAAAGGACCCTATAGGTATAGTGTCTTTAGAAACTGGGAAACATAAACAACTGGTTCATAAATCTTCTACAGTGTCTCCCATTTATTTCATCATATCTAGGGTCCCTTTTAGCATATTCTACTTAATATCCATCTTCCTGACCTGGGGAAAAGAAAACATAAAAGGGTGAGCTCAAATGCTCAGCAAGGGCAAATAAAGGAAATAAAAATCATATCATATCTTTATGAAAATCAAAACCTGCAAAAGAGATCATAATATCTTAACATGGAATAAATCATAGAAGTGAAAATGAGATCCCCATAATCATAACATAAAACTTGAAACTTTGTGGCATGCACACATAATCATGGAAATCATTTCTTATTAGTCATGACTCATTGCCAAGACTATCTTAGTGGACAAAGTCCCTTTCTGAACCGAGTTCACTCCTCGTTTCAGTCCTGTATCACTGAACCGAAATAACCTTCCGTTCCAGCCATGTCTATCTCATGAGATATAAAATCTTTACCCAATGCATTGGAGGGAGATATAGGTCCCACCCATCTTATAATGAATCCTTTCTTATGTGTGCCACATAATCATAAAACATACATCATCGCATAACACATGTAAAAAAATTGGATTCTTGAAACATCATGACATCATAAATCAATTCATATAAGATAAAGGAATTCATAAAAATAATTCCATAACAACATGATATAGTCAACGTAATAATAGGGATAAAAACAAAACCCTTTATTATCTTAGATATAAAATAATTTTGATAAAACACTTGAACTCCATTCTTGAGGAAAATATCCTTTATTCTTCAAAAACACTTTTCTTTTCTTAATATGTCATACAATTATAAACAAAAAGAAGTTGATTAAAAATATACTTTAAAAGTTGTAAAGGAAGCTTCTTGGAAATAATGTTTTAAAAATCCATTCATGCCGTATAAGTTAAAAAAAACATTCTTCGTACTTTTGTCGGAAAAGTCAAAAAGTACCTCGTACGAAAAAAAACGACAAAAGATTCCTTTCGTATCTTTTACTAAAAACTCACCGAAGGGTAAAATTGGATATAAACTATTGTAGAAGGATGGAAATAATATTACATATTGAGGGAACATGGATGTGGATGATAAAATACACCCCAGTAAATACTTACGAATAAACAATCTCGGATAAAAATGAGATTGTGATTTTTCCCTTACCTTAGGTCCGATTTGCTTTGTTCGTGTCCGAAGCTCCTGTATAATGGTTTAAATAATGTTATTGACTTATTCCAGAATCATACATATTTATATGATATCATATATGGTCATATTATTAGCATCTTGTTAGTAATATTTCATTGTTACTTGTTACTCGAGTCTTTATAACTTTTTGTTCTTATGCGTGTTTTGTCGAATAAATTCTTATTCTTATCTTTAGGTTATAGATAATTAATTTCCAGAATGTTATTAGTGTATTATATACCATATTCATTCATTCAATTCATTTATATAATCATTACGAAATGAAGATCATGTAGAACGAGTCGCATCACATCGTGGAGACGGTATTTCGTACGTACGCACGAGTGATGATATCATTCCTATGATCGTGGAATTGTATTGGAGTATATATATATTATTTCAGTATCAATATTACTTCATAATAATAATATTTATTTACTCATTACACCATTATACCCATCCTTGTAAGGTGATGGTGGAAAATAGATTACACCACGGCGTGGAGACGGTATTCCGTACGTACGCACGCGCGGTGATTTCATTTTTCCGTAGGATGGATTGAAGGTGAATTAGGGTTGTTTCATATTTATAATAACATATCAGTATGTAAGTAATACTGATGTTATTACTTTATCATGAAACAACTAAAGAAGAAGAAGTTGAAGAAGAAAGAAATTGAAAAGATCGGTAATGGATATTACCTCTTCTTTGGAACGCCTCTTTGAATCCTCCACTTAAGGAACTAATATTGGTCTTTGGAGAAGACCAGGACCTCTATGATTATTCTAGGGAAGTGGAGAGGAGAAAATGGCAGGGGTTGGCCGAGCTTGAGTGCTCAAATTGGTGTGAGGATGAGGGGGAGGAGGTGCCCTTTTATAAGGGAGGAGAGGGGCACCTTAGGAATATCTCAAAATATTATTTTATATTAAAGTCAAAATCGGTTTATAATGGTTACAAAGGGTCTCATTTCGAAGATAAAGTAGGGATGGGTCAAAATCCTATCAACCAATAGGATTTAGACAAGTTTAGGGTATTATTTTAACCTTATCAATTAGATTTAACTCTAAGTTAATTATTTTAACTTTTACCGTGTCTTTTGTTTTCTTTCACTATATGGTTAATACACTTACTATAACATGCCAAACGAACCCCAAATTGTTTATTATTAATATATATATCCTTATCTAAGTCATTTGGACGAACCTTAGATTTTTAGGAATAAAATAACAATTAGTAATATAATATTTGATTTAAAAACTATTTTGTGTCAATTTTGACACTATTTGATATATGATTTTTGTGAAAGTCATAAAAGAATTATATGTTCGAACCAAGTTGATTAAATCAACACTAATATATCATAGTAACCTAGAAAATCAGTGGAATTCATAAAAAGTCTCAAATTACATTTATTTTGGTGTTTATAACATCAATTATGTCAATATTTCATTAATAAGATAATTACTGCATCATCGTTGTGTCATAAATAAATTAAATTATATGATGTCTAAAAATTACAAATAAAATACCATCATTTAGGAAATCTTTTTAGCTTTCTAATGAATATTTAAAATCGAATTTATCTTATGCATAACCCCATATTAAAAATTATTTACTTATTAAACATTGATTTTAACTATTTTAACCCTTCTTTAAATAAATTAATAATAAATGTCCTAATCTAATCCAAGTGGGCCTAAATGGTCATATTTTATTCCTAAGTTTGTTTTTTGTTGAATTACACTTGTCCAATAGAATTAGGACATGTGTTAGGGTAATATTAATATCATATTTACCCTTAGTTACCCTATTTACTATTAACCGCGGTAAAAAAAGTAAAAAGTTACTATTCACCAAAAAATTATTTTCATCTCATTGAACCACATTTTAGTCCTTGATATTAACCGTGTCTCTCGGATTTTCGAAATTCCAATCACAGAAGCGGTAAAATTATGTTTTATGCAAAATTCAGTTTTTAACCTACCACTTAGTGGTTTCACTATTCATCAAAAATTGAAAGTTTTCAGAAAAATACCAAAATTTTACCCTAGGCTAATTTCGATATTCTGAGTCCAAAAATGAAGTCCATTTTGAAAAATAAAATTTATAAAATTCCAAAAAGTGGTTATTACTATTTATAACGGCTAGTTTTAATAGCATAATGTTGTTTAGTGAAATTCGGTATTGCGTACGACGCAAGCTATCGAAGAAGGTCGCGATTGCGTGTAAAGCAAGCCAAGCAAGTGTTGTATAGAAAAAGATTCCTTTGATGATTTATATAACATAAAAGTCTCGGGTGTTACATTCTACCGACCTTAAAAAGAATTTCGCCCTCGAAATTCGTCACTTTGCAACAAACAGATGAGGATACTTCTCCCTCATCATATCCTCAAGCTCCCATATAGCTTCTTCAAGTTGGTGGTTTCTCCATAAAACTTTCACCAAGCGAGTGGTCTTGTTTCGTAGGACTTTTTCACTACGATCCAGAATCTCTATCGGTTGTTCTTCATAAGAAAGATCTTGCTCCAGCGGTACAACTTCTGAGCTGAGTACATGTGAAGGATCTGGTATGTACTTTCTCAGGAGAGATACATGGAACACCTCGTGAACTTGAGAGAGATTCGGTCGAAGCGCCAATCGGTAAGCTACCTTCCCAACACGATCTAGTATTTCAAAAGGACGGATATATCTAGGGCTCAAATTCCCCTTCTTTCCAAATCTCATAACCCTCTTCCAGGGAGATATTCGTAAGAACACTTTATCAACTACTTCAAACTCTAGGTCTTTTCTTCGGTTGTCGGCATAACTTTTCTGTCGACTCTGAGCTGCTCTTATGTGTTGTTGAATAGATCTGACCTTTTCTGCCATTTCATCAACGAGATCAGGTCCTAATAGCTTTCTTTCCCCAACTTCATCCCAGCAAGATGGAGTCCTACATTTCTTTCCATAGAGAGCTTCATAAGGAGCCATCTGAATACTGGAGTGAAAGCTATTATTATAAGAAAATTCCACCAAAGGTAGGTGTTGATCCCAACCTCCTTTGAAATCCATAGAGCAATCTCTCAACATATCTTCTAGGGTTTGAATTGTTCTCTCAGACTGATCGTCTGTCTGGGGATGATAAGCAGTGCTGAAACTCAACTCTGTATCCAGAGTATGCTGAAGACTTCGCCAGAACTTCGAGGTAAATCTCTGATCTCGATCAGATATAATAGAAAGTGGTACTCCATGCAATCTTACCACTTCCTTTACATATATCCTGGCAAGCTGATCTAGGGAGAAATCCTCTCTAATAGGAATGAAGTGTGCAGACTTTGTGAGACGATCAACTATGACCCAGATAGCATTATTGCCTTTGGATGTTTTAGGAAGTCCTGTGACAAAGTCCATAGTGATGTTTTCCCATTTCCATTCGGGTATGGGTAATGGTTGTAACATCCCCTTAGACTTCTGTCTCTCAGCTTTAACTTGTTGACAAACCAAGCATCGAGAGACATATTCAGCAACATCTCTTTTCATGCCATCCCACCAGAAGTACTCTTTCAGGTCCCTATACATCTTCGTGCTTCCAGGATGAATAGAGAATGAAGAACTATGAGCCTCATCCAACAGCTCTTTCTTTAATTCGGGGATGGGAGGAACACAAACCCGATTCCTGAACTTTATTATCCCTTCACAATCAAGGTTGAATTCCGGAACATTTCTCACCTTCTTTTGTAACTCGACATCTTCTTTCTGTGCCTCTTTAATCTTCACATGTATAGATGGTTGAACATTCATTTGAGAAAGATAAGATTTTTCCCCTTCCATTATAATTCCAAGATCCATCCTTTGTAAATCCATAAATATTGGATCTTTTGTGATCCTCATCATGGATAAACTAGCATGGTCTTGTCGACTTAATGCATCTGCCACCTTGTTTGCTTTCCCAGGGTGGTAATGGATTGAGCAGTCATAATCCTTAATCAGCTCCAACCATCTTCTTTGACGCATATTCAACTCCTTTTGTGTGAAAATATACTTTAAACTTTTATGATCAGTATAAATATCACACCTTTCACCATAAAGGTAATGCCTCCAAATCTTTAATGCAAAGATTACCGCAGCCAACTCCAAATCATGTGTTGGGTAATTTTGCTCATGGATTTTCAACTGTCGTGAGGCATAAGCTATCACCATATCATTTTGCATAAGAACACACCCCAATCCCTTCTTGGATGCATCACTGTAGATCACAAACCTTTCTCCACTACAAGGCAGTGTGAGCACAGGTGCACTGGATAACCTTCTTTTCAACTCCTTGAAATTCTCTTCACATTCCTCTGTCCAGACAAACTTAACTCCTTTCCGAGTCAACTTGGTGAGTGGATTAGATAATCGTGAAAAATCTTTTACAAAACGTCGATAATATCCAGCCAAACCAAGAAAACTTCGGATCTCAGTTACTGTTGTTGGTCTCGACCATCTTTCGATATCCTCTGTTTTTGCTGGATCCACAGATATCCCCTCTTTTGAGATTATGTGACCCAAAAATGCAACTTTTTGAAGCCAAAATTCACACTTGGTAAATTTGGCATAAAGCTTCTCCTTTCTCAGGGTCTTCAATATAATTCTCAAGTGATCTTCATGTTCTTCCTTGCTCTTTGAATAGACAAGAATGTCATCTATAAAGACTACCATAAATTGATCAAGATAGTCTCTAAAGACTCTATTCATTAGATCCATGAAGATAGCAGGGGAATTAGTAAGACCAAATGGCATCACTATAAATTCATAGTGTCCATACCTTGTATGGAAAGCCGTCTTTGGTATATCCTCCCTTTTGACCCTTAATTGATGATACCCTGAACGAAGATCAATCTTGGAAAAGTATTGAGCTCCGCGTAGTTGGTCAAATAAGTCATCAATGCGTGGGAGAGGATATTTGTTCTTGATAGTGATCTTGTTAAGTTCTCGATAATCAATGCAGAGTCTCATTGATCCATCTTTCTTCTTAACAAATAGAACAGGTGCTCCCCAAGGTGACGCACTAGGGCGTATGAATACCTTATCAAGATTCTCTTGGAGTTGCTTCTTCAATTCATGCAACTCAATTGGGGCCATTCTATAAGGTGTCTTTGAAATAGGCAAAGCACCCGGTACGAGTTCTATTGAAAACTCAACTTCACGATTTGGTGGAAGACCCGGTAATTCCTCCGGAAATACATCATCAAACTCCCTTACAATGGGCATATTCTTAATCGTGAGTTTCTCACCAACCATTTGAGATAAATAACCTTCATTTAGTGGAATCAATACCCATAATATGGAAGAAATTTCCACTGGATGGTTATGTTCATCCTTGCATTGGTATACGATCGTAGATTGATCTGGAATATGAAATGTGACTTCCCTTCTTTGGCAATTGATATGAGCTCCATGTAGAGAAAGCCAATCCATGCCAAGAATCACATCAAATTCCACTAAAGGAAGGATCACAAGATTTGCAGGAAGCACTTTCCCACAAACTTCGATTGGAGAAGAATTATAAACTTTTGATGCGATTGATGTGCCATTAGGTGTTGTCACGGCTAACTCAACATCTAATTGTTGAGGTAATACGGTGATACCCTTAGAAAAGTCTTCAGAAATAAAAGAGTGGGTGGATCCAGAATCAAATAAAACATTTGATACTTTAGAGTGGATGGTAAGTGTACCTTTCACCACATCGTTATCGTACTCCACATCGCTGATAGAAATTGCATGTGACTTTCCTTTGTCTTTAGCTTTAAGAGTTTGTTGACGTCGACCATCATCATCAACCCTTGGATTTGGGCATTGATTGGCATAATGCCCCATCTCCTTGCACTTGAAACATTGAAGTGTAGTAGGTTCATTCTGTGTATCCCTTCCTTTGTTTGCATCATTAGACATCTTCTTCCCATTATCACGGCATTCAAATGCCCGATGACCTTCCTTTCCACATTTAAAACATTTACTTGTCCCTTTAAGACAACTCCCTCCATGTTTCTTTCCACACTTTGAGCATAATGGAAAGTTCATCTTCTTTTCAGTGTGCTCTTTAGAGTTTCCTTTGAATTCCATCTTCCTCTTCTTATCAAACCCATGTGACTGATGGGTTACTCCAATCTCCATCTCGACTTTGAGAGCACATCGAACGATTTCCTCGTAGCTATTGAAGTCCCTTATGGCTAACGCCCTTCGAAGACTTGGTTTTAATCCACTAAATAATCGATCGATCTTACTCTCAGGTTGGATAATAATACCAGAAGCGTACCTTGCAAGTCTTGAAAAATTTGCTTCATAGGTACCAACAGATTCATCATCCCTTTGCTTCAGTTCAAGAAACTCTTTCTCCATCTTTGTTCGGAGAATACGAGGGAAGTACTTATTGAAAAATAAGTTCTTGAACTCGTCCCATTCCATAGACTCAATTTCATACCTTTGCCTCGTATTCTTAACAAGATTCCACCATTGATCCGCATCTCCTTCCAAACGGTACACTGCTAGGATGACTTTATCATGTTCAGAACATTGAAGAACTGAAAATATCTTTTCAGTAGTACTAATCCATTGTTCAGCAACTAATGGATCAGTAGACCCGCTGAAAGAAGGTGGACGCTGCCTCATGAAGGATTCAACAGAATGTTGCTCCCTCCTTTGCTCGTTTGGAAATCCTGCATGATTCATAGCTTGAGAAAGTTGTGTGAGCTTGGCTACAAGATTTTGCATTCCAGCTCCCATATCGTTTGGTTGCTCAGGGGGACAATCATTGCATTGTCCATCGCATTCCGCATTAACACGGTTCCTTCGGGTTCCAGCCATTGACTAAAACCAAGAAGAATAGTGTGAGCAACACTAATTATAATAGGAAACCACATAATTCAAGAATAAAATTTTCATGCTTATGGTCTTATCCTAGGTTATTCATGGCCATTTCTAAAACACTAAGATTGTGTTCTATGCTTAGACTTATCCTTAGGGTTCTTACTAAGGCTTTCACATCCTAGTTTCCAAAGGTTGACTATTCCTTTCCTCTGATACCAACTATAACGACCCATACTTTACATACATTTTTAATACTTCAAAAATTGAAGCACACTTATTACAACATATGACAAAACCACAAAGGACCGTATAGGTATAGTGTCTTTAGAAACTGGGAAACATAAACAACTGGTTCATAAATCTTCTACAGTGTCTCCCATTTATTTCATCATATCTAGGGTCCCGTTTAGCATATTCTACTTAATATCCATCTTCCTGACCTGGGGAAAAGAAAACATAAAAGGGTGAGCTCAAATGCTCAGCAAGGGAAAATAAAGGAAATAAAAATCATATCATATCTTTATGAAAATCAAAACCTGCAAAAGAGATCATAATATCTTAACATGGAATAAATCATAGAAGTGAAAATGAGATCCCCATAATCATAACATAAAACTTGAAACTTTGTGGCATGTACACATAATCATGGAAATCATTTCTTATTAGTCATGACTCATTGCCAAGACTATCTTAGTGGACAAAGTCCCTTTCTGAACCGAGTTCACTCCTCGTTTCAGTCCTGTATCACTGAACCGAAATAACCTTCCGTTCCAGCCATGTCTATCTCATGAGATATAAAATCTTTACCCAATGCATTGGAGGGAGATATAGGTCCCATCCATCTTATAATGAATCCTTTCTTATGTGTGCCACATAATCATAAAACATACATCATCGCATAACACATGTAACAAAAATTGGATTCTTGAAACATCATGACATCATAAATCAATTCATATAAGATAAAGGAATTCATAAAAATAATTCCATAACAACATGATAAAATCAATGTAATAATAGGGATAAAAACAGAACCCTTTATTATCTTAGATAGAAAATAATTTTGATAAAACACTTGAACTCCATTCTTGAGGAAAATATCCTTTCTTCTTCAAAAACACTTTTCTTTTCTTAATATGTCATACAATTATAAACTAAAAGAAGTTGATTAAAAATAAACTTTAAAACTTGTAAAGGAAGCTTCTTGGAAATAATGTTTTAAAAATCCATTCATGCCGTATAAGTTAAAAAAAACATTCTTCGTACTTTTGGCGGAAAAGTCAAAAAGTACCTCGTACGAAAAAAAACGACAAAAGATTCCTTTCGTATCTTTTACTAAAAACTCACCGAAGGGTAAAATTGGATATAAACTATTGTAGAAGGATGGAAATAATATTACATATTGAGGGAACATGGATGTGGATGATAAAATACACCCCAGTAAATACTTACGAATAAACAATCTCGGATAAAAATGAGATTGTGATTTTTCCCTTACCTTAGGTCCGATTTGCTTTGTTCGTGTCCGAAGCTCCTGTATAATGGTTTAAATAATGTTATTGACTTATTCCAGAATCATAAATATTTATATGATATCATATATGGTCATATTATTAGCTTCTTGTTAGTAATATTTCATTGTTACTTGTTACTCGGGTCTTTATAACTTTTTGTTCTTATGCGTGTTTTGTCGAATAAATTCTTATTCTTTGTCACGGCCCGTCCTCGGGGCCCGTGCCGTGACTACCCCAAGCCCGCCTTCCATAGGCCAGGGGTTGGCGACTAGCACCAAAGGCGTAAATCCCGATAACAGGGAAGGCATTGCCTTTATAAGTAACAACCACCACAGAGTCAGCAAGCGGAAAGTAACTACAAGTGCAGAAAAGTAAAGGGGGCCGGAAATACAAGCCCAACTGTAAAGTACAACTCGAAAGGGAAAAACAGCAGCTGGAAGAACGAAGCGGCTCCTGGGTCGTCCTCCTCGATTCCTACCTGAAGGGTAGGTACAGATGGCTCAGCTCCTGGATCGTCCACCACGGATCCTACCTGAAGGGTAGGTACAGATAGCTCCTCTACTCCACAGGTCCTGTCGTCTACTCCGGGTACGTCCGCCCAGTAGTCCACCTCCGGGTACCGACCTGCTCCGCAAGTCTCAACTGCGATCTGCGCTGTCCGTCGTCTGCAACCAACACAACGAGGTGCGGGCATAGCCCGTGCAGGGGTGAGTATAAGCTACTCAGTAGGGACCCCGAGACCCTTAAGGTCTCACCAAATCCAACATGGATATCCACAAAGTAAAGGCAGCAATCACGAAGTAACATCAGACTCTACTTAGGTATACGCCCATACATATACCTAAGTCATCAAGTAACCCATCCAATCTCAAGGATACACAAAAATCATGAAATCAACGGATAACCATCACCCAGGTATATGCCCATACATGTACCTAAGTTATCAAGCGACCCATCTCAATCATGAGGAAACACAAAGGTCAAAGGTCTCAGCTCAAACCAGGATTTTCATTATCGAAACCGTAACTGCTGAAGAGCTCCGTCTCTAGAGTGTACAGTGGTCCTGTCACGACTCCGAGGCTGCCTCTCACTAACCTAGGACTGCTGAAGTACTCCTCCTGTCGAGTACTGCGGGTTTGCGGCCAACTACCTGGCGCTCCGTCCGCTGAGGGTCTGTCGCCAAATACCGGGCGCTACCCAGATAGCCTACTGAGGTACTCCTCCCGTCGAGTACCGCGGGTCTGCTGCCAACTACCAGGCGCTCCGTCCGCCGTGGGTCTGCCGCCAAGTACCGGGCGCTCCGTCCACTGGGCTAGTCGACTCACTCCAAGTCGAGTCGGTCAAGCAGTCGTCAGGTCTCAGCCGGCTACACGGTCTCCGTACTCCGCACGCACGTCTCCACTGTCGCGGGTCTGTCGCTACAACCAAGCGCACACACTCCGTAGAGTATCGCGGGTCCGCCGCTACAACCAAGCGCTCCACCGTCAAGGGTCTGTTGCTGCATCCAAGCGCACCACCACTGTCAAGTACCACGGGTCCGCTCCACGAGCTACTGGTCGATACTCCAAGTATCACAAGGTCCCGCGAAGAAGTGCCTCAAAGGTCCGTCTCGTCACAGGGGTCTCAACGCTACAGACGGCGCGTCGATCGGACGCCCGGTCTGTGAGTTATTAGCCTTTTCGTCCCAGGGGCCCGGTTGGTTTCGTGAGCGAAACCAATCCCGGCCGTATCTCAACTGCACCCCGAACTCCCATAGGGTATACTCAAAGGGACCGTTACTCAACGTAACCACCAACGCCGCTGACGGCTCGTCAAGCGGACGTCCTGTCTGAAAGATATCAGCTTTCCCGTTCCAGGGGCCCGGTTGGATTTCGGGAACAACCCAACCCGGCCATACTCCGACTGCATCCAAAACTCGGGCGGAGTATGTCAAAAGTTCCGTCTCATCAAGAGGAAGTCAACGAAACAGACGGCGCGTCAATCGGACGCCCGGTCTGTGAGTTATTGACATTTTCGTCTCCGGGGCCCGGTTGGTTTTTAAGGAAAAACCAACCCGACCGTACTCCACCTGCGTCCAAACCTCGGGCGGAGTATGCCAAAAGATCCGATTCACTAAGAGGAACACAACGCGACTGACGGCGCGTCAATCGGACGTTCGTGGCTCAAGATATGAGCGTTTCCGCTCCGAAGGCCCGGTTGGTTTCGTGAACGAACCAACCCGTCCGAACTCAAAGTAACCCGAAACCTTGAGTGCGATATATCGAAACGACCGTCTCGATCCAAGGATCGCGTTGCCGCAGACGGTTCGTCATTCGGAGGTCCGAGGCTCAAGTTATGAGCCAAAAACCAAATCAAGTTCGAAACGGGGGGGTCCGGGTCCGGGCCGACCCGGCCCGACCCCCCCCCCCCCCCCCCCCCCGGGGCGGTGCGGCGGCGGCGCGGCGGTCGGCGGCGGCGGCGGGCCGCGCCGGCGGCGGCAGCGGGCCGCGCTGGCGGCGGGGTGCGCCGCACGGGCTGCGCACGCGGGGTGGCCGCACGCGGGGGGACAAACTCCCCCGCTGTCTTCTGGCGGCGCGGCTTAGCCGCGCCGATTTTTGAGCAACCGCCCCCTCACAAGAGGGGGCCTCCTTGAGCGGATCCGAGGGGGCAGCCGGCCCCCTCCCATTAAAATAAAAACCGCCCCCCTCTTTAAGAGGGGGGTTTGCCAGTTGGCCGGGGAATTAATTCCCCGGTTCCGGCCGGCCAGCCGGCCGGCCGGTTTTCTCCAACGGGACCGGAAATTTCCGGTCCCCTTCGGCTTCCGACGCCGGCGGCCCGGCCGCCGGTCTTTCCTTCCGCCGCGGCCCGGAACCGGCCGCGGTCTCGTCGTCCCGCCGCGGCCCGGAACCGGCCGCGGTCTTCGTCGTCCGGCGCGGTGCGACGGCACCGCGCCCCTTTCGCCGTGCCATGAATCCTTCCAACGCGGCGCGACGGCGTCGCGTTCTTGAAGACTCTCCTCGGCGAAGCGCGACGGTGTTGCGCAAAATAAATGAACGTTCATCCGCGTGGTGCGACGGCACCACGCTACTTGTTTCCACCAGCATAAACAAACATGAACGATGGAGGGGGGATTCGGCCGTGTTCGTGCGGTCCGCCCCCCCCCCCCTCACGTTAAAGAAATAATAACGAGACTTAAATAAATAAGCCACACGTTAGACTTGCTAGATCCACGTTCAAGGAAAAGAATAAAGAAATAAAGAACCAACAACCCCTACCTTGGGTACAAGATCGAGGATTCGACTATGTCCGCGGAAGACGGCGTCGCGGAAGTCGGGTGTCGCGGTCGTCGTTCGTCAAATCCGTTGACGAAGTGCTATGCCCGAAGAGACACGACGCTGGCGGATCTTCGTTTGCCGACGAAGGTTGTCCGAAGAAGAGATGGCGCCCCCTTCGTTGTCACGGTGAACGAAGAAAGGAGTTGCGGCGTTCTTCGTCGGAAAAGAGAGCGTTCCTCGTCAAGTCTTGAGGAAAGTCAAATAATAAGGAGAACAACGAACTCAAGAATCTCTACCTCGATAGTCGCACGTTGACGGAGTCGTGGAATATCGGTGTCGATTCCTTTGACGTCGGAGGAAGAGTCGTTGTCGATGGCGTTCGTCGCGGAAAACCGTCGCGGAAAAGATGATGCGGAAAAAGAACGTCACGTCGTGGATGGATCGTGTTCTTCGGCGGAGAAGTTCTTCGTTGAAGAACGACGTTCTTCGCGTTCTTCGTTCTTCGAAGGTTCTTCGTCAAGGTTGAAGGAGAAGAAGGAAATCTCCCAAAAGCTCTCAAGCGCATAATAACCAGAGGTTAAGCGTTGGTCTTATTTTATTAATACGCCAACGAATTTGAAAAAATAAAAAAAGATTAAGAAACGATCCATCAATTCGTTGAATTAATTCAACGAAAGAAACGACCCATTTAATTCACGAAAGAAACAGCCCATTTAATTCACGAAATAAACCGCCCAATTAAATGGTCTGTTAAGAATTTAGAAAACGCGTCGGTTGACTTTCATTAAGACGGGTTTTCACGGGTGCGTTTCTTAGCGGAAAGAAACGGCGGGGTTCGTGCGGGCCCCACCTCACAAATATCCTACCAAGGGGTAGGATATTTCTGGATAGCACCCTATCCAGTTCAACTCAGTTCAAGCCGCCTTTAAGTGGCTTCAAGTGGCTTCCAAGTGGCTTAAGCGAAATAAAATAAAGTTGTCGCAAAATTATTTTATTTCTTAACTTTAAGCCCGAAAATTAAAAACCACACCCGAGCAAACGCAACTCCGGAAGAGGCGTTTCTAAGCGAATACCGGCGCTGCGATTTCATCGGTGCCCTCAGAATTTGATTCCGGGCACCGGTTCAAAAGATGGAAAAACCCGCTCGTCCGTTCACTGAACGTACCCGAGCCAAACTTCGGAAATTGATTCCGGGCACACCGGGCCTCGGAATCAGGTGCCGTCTGAAGCTGCGCTCTTGTAAAATTCCAAAGAAAATTAAGAAAAAAATTTCCTTGAAATTTACGGGTCTTTACATTACTCCCACCACAGGGCTTTACGTCCCCGTAAAGCTTCACCACAAACTTAGGGAAACAAAGCGGTACTGAGCACGCATCTGAGCCTTCCGCTCCCATGTGCTCACCTGGAGGTTCCCGCGCTGCCAAAGAAAGTGCTCAAGAGGAATCGACCATCCTCCTAGGATCCGTTCCTGTCGATCCTCGATCCCCATAGGAACCTCCGTATAAGACACTCATCGCCACTGTCTAGCTCCTCATGGTCGATGATATGCGAAGGGGGGTCGAGTACGTATCTCCTCAGCTGGGATACGTGGAAGACATCGTGCACCCGGTGCAACTGAGGTGGTAGAGCCAGGCGATAAGCCACCTCGCCAACCCTGCTGAGGACCTGGAAAGGCCCGATGAAGCGGGGAGACAACTTGCCGCCTCGGCCAAATCTCCGCAAACCACGTCGAGGTGAGACACGCAAGAAGACGTGGTCGCCATCCTCGAACTCTAGTGGCCTCCGCCTCCTGTCAGCATATGACTTCTGCCGGCTCTGTGTTTTCCTCATCCGCTCCTGGATGACATGGACCTCTTCTGACGTGGCCCGGACCATCTCTGGTCCCACAAGAGCTGCGAGATTTCTTCTTTGCCGATAAGAGAAACCTGGTCTCATCCCCTGGATGAACCACATTCTTTGCCTAAAACAGTCAATCCTAACATGGATGATACTAATCCATACCAAGGATGATGTCGTAAGGCCTCGACGCTACTACTAAGAGATCCAACCGTTACTCTCGCCTCCAAGGGTTGAGTCACACTGTCGGCATCAGTGTGTGGTAACTGGTCTCCTCCAGTAGATGTCTCACAAGTGAGGGTCAAGTCAACAGTCAACTGGAACCTCTTAGTAACATCACAAAAGAGGACAGGAATGAAAACATCACAAAGGATGCGTCTTTTATTATTGCAGCTCATAATACAAGACGCTACACAAAAGCAACATCAACAAGGAACTAGAAGTACAAGAGACGTATCCACTAGTTCTGCTCCTGTCCACCTGCTCCAAGAGTTCTACTGTTGCTCAAGCATTTGTCGTCGCCTCTTTCTCGGTGGCTCCCTCAAAGCCTGCGGATCGGGAGTCGGACAGTCACGTGCCATATGACCCTTTCCGCGACATGAGTAACACAACCTGCTCCTTGCACGGCTAGCTCCGTTCCCACTCCGGGTGCCCTGCACCACCGGTCGCAAAACCCGAGACCGTCTAACTGCTGGTCTGGTCTTTCTGGGCCTCTGCATCATCTGTCTACTGCCCACAGATGACTCGGCTTCTGATCGAGAAACACGTTGCAAAGGCAGCAGCTCCTGATCACGCTCGGGGTGTAGAGATACTGGCACAAACTCCACCCTGAAGAAGGTCTCGAAGTCTTCCCATGCGAAGTCCATCTCATCGCAAAACTGAAACAAGTGGCTCCACCACCTACCTGCTGCTGCCTGAAGGAGGCTGGTAGCAAAGATCACCATGAAGTCTGCCGGCGTCCCCACTAGCCTGAAGACTCTCACCACAGCCTCCAGCCAAAACTCAGCCGCCTGCGGGTCCGTCTCTCCCCGGAACCTGGGTGGCCTCTGGCGCTGGAACTCGTGCAGTGCGCGCAAGTAGCGGGAATCGCCTACTGCTGGGGCTGGTGGCATCGGTGGCCCAACGTATGGTAGTACCGCTGGTGCCTCCGCTGGTGCCTCAACTGCAAGAGGGCCCTGTACCGAAGCCTCGTCGCTCGACAGACTGTCAGCACGCTCATCCCTCCGGGCTCTAGCTGGTCGTCCGAGAAAAGACATCCTGAAAGGAACAACGTAACACGATCAAACGATTATACCTGGTGAGCTGACCTGGTTTGAGCTGTTTTAAGGGGGGAAACCTTTGAAAACACACACGCAATCAGTGTTTTCGTGCACAAAGTCGGAAATCAGTTGTTAGGGTCCTGGTGTATGGATACGTCGGCCGCCCGCACCAACACTGGACTCCCTGAACTGAAAACCACACTCGGTACCCTTAACACTATTGCTTCACATAGAAAGAAAAGACGATCAGAGTCTGTGGTAGAACCGACCGCCTCTGATACCAATTTGTCACGGCCCGTCCTCGGGGCCCGTGCCGTGACTACCCCAAGCCCGCCTTCCATAGGCCAGGGGTTGGCGACTAGCACCAAAGGCGTAAATCCCGATAACAGGGAAGGCATTGCCTTTATAAGTAACAACCACCACAGAGTCAGCAAGCGGAAAGTAACTACAAGTGAAGAAAAGTAAAGGGGGCCGGAAATACAAGCCCAACTGTAAAGTACAACTCGAAAGGGAAAAACAGCAGCTGGAAGAACGAAGCGGCTCCTGGGTCGTCCGCCTCGATTCCTACCTGAAGGGTAGGTACAGATGGCTCAGCTCCTGGATCGTCCACCACGGATCCTACCTGAAGGGTAGGTACAGATAGCTCCTCTACTCCACAGGTCCTGTCGTCTACTCCGGGTACGTCCGCCCAGTGGTCCACCTCCGGGTACCGACCTGCTCCGCAAGTCTCAACTGCGATCTGCGCTGTCCGTCGTCTGCAACCAACACAACGAGGTGCGGGCATAGCCCGTGCAGGGGTGAGTATAAGCTACTCAGTAGGGACCCCGAGACCCTTAAGGTCTCACCAAATCCAACATGGATATCCACAAAGTAAAGGCAGCAATCACGAAGTAACATCAGACTCTACTTAGGTATACGCCCATACATATACCTAAGTCATCAAGTAACCCATCCAATCTCAAGGATACACAAAAATCATGAAATCAACGGATAACCATCACCCAGGTATATGCCCATACATGTACCTAAGTTATCAAGCGACCCATCTCAATCATGAGGAAACACAAAGGTCAAAGGTCTCAGCTCAAACCAGGATTTTCATTATCGAAACCGTAACTGCTGAAGAGCTCCGTCTCTAGAGTGTACAGTGGTCCTGTCACGACTCCGAGGCTGCCGCTCACTAACCTAGGACTGCTGAAGTACTCCTCCTGTCGAGTACTGCGGGTTTGCGGCCAACTACCTGGCGCTCCGTCCGCTGAGGGTCTGTCGCCAAATACCGGGCGCTACCCAGATAGCCAACTGAGGTACTCCTCCCGTCGAGTACCGCGGGTCTGCTGCCAACTACCAGGCGCTCCGTCCGCCGTGGGTCTGCCGCCAAGTACCGGGCGCTCCGTCCACTGGGCTAGTCGACTCACTCCAAGTCGAGTCGGTCAAGCAGTCGTCAGGTCTCAGCCGGCTACACGGTCTCCGTACTCCGCACGCACGTCTCCACTGTCGCGGGTCTGTCGCTACAACCAAGCGCACACACTCCGTAGAGTATCGCGGGTCCGCCGCTACAACCAAGCGCTCCACCGTCAAGGGTCTGCTGCTGCATCCAAGCGCACCACCACTGTCAAGTACCACGGGTCCGCTCCACGAGCTACTGGTCGATACTCCAAGTATCACAAGGTCCCGCGAAGAAGTGCCTCAAAGGTCCGTCTCGTCACAGGGGTCTCAACGCTACAGACGGCGCGTCGATCGGACGCCCGGTCTGTGAGTTATTAGCCTTTTCGTCCCAGGGGCCCGGTTGGTTTCGTGAGCGAAACCAATCCCGGCCGTATCTCAACTGCACCCCGAACTCCCATAGGGTATACTCAAAGGGACCGTTACTCAACGTAACCACCAACGCCGCTGACGGCTCGTCAAGCGGACGTCCTGTCTGAAAGATATCAGCCTTCCCGTTCCAGGGGCCCGGTTGGATTTCGGGAACAACCCAACCCGGCCATACTCCGACTGCATCCAAAACTCGGGCGGAGTATGTCAAAAGTTCCGTCTCATCAAGAGGAAGTCAACGAAATAGACGGCGCGTCAATCGGACGCCCGGTCTGTGAGTTATTGGCATTTTCGTCTCCGGGGCCCGGTTGGTTTTTAAGGAAAAACCAACCCGACCGTACTCCACCTACGTCCAAACCTCGGGCGGAGTATGCCAAAAGATCCAATTCACTAAGAGGAACACAACGCGACTGACGGAGCGTCAATCGGACGTTCGTGGCTCAAGATATGAGCGTTTCCGCTCCGAAGGCCCGGTTGGTTTCGTGAACGAACCAACCCGTCCGAACTCAAAGTAACTCGAAACCTTGAGTGCGATATATCGAAACGACCGTCTCGATCCAAGGATCGCGTTGCCGCAGACGGTTCGTCATTCGGAGGTCCGAGGCTCAAGTTATGAGCCAAAAACCAAATCAAGTTCGAAACGGGGGGGTCCGGGTCCGGGCCGACCCGGCCCGACCCCCCCCCCCCCCCCCCCCGGGGCGGTGCGGCGGCGGCGCGGCGGTCGGCGGCGGCGGACGGCGGCGGCGCGGTGGCCGGCGGCGGCGCGCGGCGGCGGCGGGCGGCGGCGGCGGGCCGCGCCGGCGGCGGCAGCGGGCCGCGCTGGCGGCGGGGTGCGCCGCACGGGCTGCGCACGCGGGGTGGCCGCACGCGGGGGGACAAACTCCCCCGCTGTCTTCTGGCGGCGCGGCTTAGCCGCGCCGATTTTTGAGCAACCGCCCCCTCACAAGAGGGGGCCTCCTTGAGCGGATCCGAGGGGGCAGCCGGCCCCCTCCCATTAAAATAAAAACCGCCCCCCTCTTTAAGAGGGGGGTTTGCCAGTTGGCCGGGGAATTAATTCCCCGGTTCCGGCCGGCCAGCCGGCCGGCCGGTTTTCTCCAACGGGACCGGAAATTTCCGGTCCCCTTCGGCTTCCGACGCCGGCGGCCCGGCCGCCGGTCTTTCCTTCCGCCGCGGCCCGGAACCGGCCGCGGTCTCGTCGTCCCGCCGCGGCCCGGAACCGGCCGCGGTCTTCGTCGTCCGGCGCGGTGCGACGGCACCGCGCCCCTTTCGCCGTGCCATGAATCCTTCCAACGCGGCGCGACGGCGTCGCGTTCTTGAAGACTCTCCTCGGCGAAGCGCGACGGTGTTGCGCAAAATAAATGAACGTTCATCCGCGTGGTGCGACGGCACCACGCTACTTGTTTCCACCAGCATAAACAAACATGAACGATGGAGGGGGGATTCGGCCGTGTTCGTGCGGTCCGCCCCCCCCCCCCCCCCTCACGTTAAAGAAATAATAACGAGACTTAAATAAATAAGCCACACGTTAGACTTGCTAGATCCACGTTCAAGGAAAAGAATAAAGAAATAAAGAACCAACAACCCCTACCTTGGGTACAAGATCGAGGATTCGACTATGTCCGCGGAAGACGGCGTCGCGGAAGTCGGGTGTCGCGGTCGTCGTTCGTCAAATCCGTTGACGAAGTGCTATGCCCGAAGAGACACGACGCTGGCGGATCTTCGTTTGCCGACGAAGGTTGTCCGAAGAAGAGATGGCGCCCCCTTCGTTGTCACGGTGAACGAAGAAAGGAGTTGCGGCGTTCTTCGTCGGAAAAGAGAGCGTTCCTCGTCAAGTCTTGAGGAAAGTCAAATAATAAGGAGAACAACGAACTCAAGAATCTCTACCTCGATAGTCGCACGTTGACGGAGTCGTGGAATATCGGTGTCGATTCCTTTGACGTCGGAGGAAGAGTCGTTGTCGATGGCGTTCGTCGCGGAAAACCGTCGCGGAAAAGATGATGCGGAAAAAGAACGTCACGTCGTGGATGGATCGTGTTCTTCGGCGGAGAAGTTCTTCGTTGAAGAACGACGTTCTTCGCGTTCTTCGTTCTTCGAAGGTTCTTCGTCAAGGTTGAAGGAGAAGAAGGAAATCTCCCAAAAGCTCTCAAGCGCATAATAACCAGAGGTTAAGCGTTGGTCTTATTTTATTAATACGCCAACGAATTTGAAAAAATAAAAAAAGATTATGAAACGATCCATCAATTCGTTGAATTAATTCAACGAAAGAAACGACCCATTTAATTCACGAAAGAAACAGCCCATTTAATTCACGAAATAAACCGCCCAATTAAATGGTCTGTTAAGAATTTAGAAAACGCGTCGGTTGACTTTCATTAAGACGGGTTTTCACGGGTGCGTTTCTTAGCGGAAAGAAACGGCGGGGTTCGTGCGGGCCCCACCTCACAAATATCCTACCAAGGGGTAGGATATTTCTGGATAGCACCCTATCCAGTTCAACTCAGTTCAAGCCGCCTTTAAGTGGCTTCAAGTGGCTTCCAAGTGGCTTAAGCGAAATAAAATAAAGTTGTCGCAAAATTATTTTATTTCTTAACTTTAAGCCCGAAAATTAAAAACCACACCCGAGAAAACGCAACTCCGGAAGAGGCGTTTCTAAGCGAATACCGGCGCTGCGATTTCATCGGTGCCCTCAGAATTTGATTCCGGGCACCGGTTCAAAAGATGGGAAAATCCGCTCGTCCGTTCACTGAACGTACCCGAGCCAAACTTCGGAAATTGATTCCGGGCACACCGGGCCTCGGAATCAGGTGCCGTCTGAAGCTGCGCTCTTGTAAAATTCCAAAGAAAATTAAGAAAAAAATTTCCTTGAAATTTACGGGTCTTTACATTCTTATCTTTAGGTTATAGATAATTCATTTCCAGAATGGTATTAGTGTATTATATACCATATTCATTCATTCAATTCATTTATATAATCATTACAAAATGAAGATCATGTAGAACGAGTCGCATCACATCGTGGAGACGGTATTCCGTACGTACGCACGAGTGATGATATCATTCCTATGATCGTGGAATTGTATTGGAGTATATATATATTATTTCAGTATCAATATTACTTCATAATAATCATATTTAGTTACTCATTACATCATTATACCCATCCTTGTAAGGTGATGGTGGAAAATAGATTACACCACGACGTGGAGACGGTATTCCGTACGTACGCACGCGCGGTGATTTCATTTTTCCGTAGGATGGATAGAAGGTGAATTAGGGTTGTTTCATATTTATAATAACATATCAGTATGTAAGTAATACTGATGTTATTACTTTATCATGAAACAACTAAAGAAGAAGAAGTTGAAGAAGAAAGAAATTGAAAAGATCGGTAATGGATATTACCTCTTCTTTGGAACGCCTCTTTGAATCCTCCACTTAAGGAACTAAGATTGGTCTTTGGAGAAGACCAGAACCTCTAGGATTATTCTAGGGAAGTGGAGAGGAGAAAATGGCAGGGGTTGGCCGAGCTTGAGTGCTCAAATTGGTGTGAGGAGGAGGGGGAGGAGGTGCCCTTTTATAAGGGAGGAGAGGGGCACCTTAGGAATATCTCAAAATATTATTTTATATTAAAGTCAAAATCGGTTTATAATGGTTACAAAGGGTCTCATTTCGAAGATAAAGTGGGGATGGGTCGAAATCCTATCAACCAATAGGATTTAGACAAGTTTAGTGTATTATTTTAACCTTATCAATTAGATTTAACTCTAAGTAAATTATTTTAACTTTTACCATGTCTTTTGTTTTCTTTCACTATATGGTTAATACACTTACTATAACATGCCAAACGAAACCCAAATTGTTTATTATTAATATATATATCCTTATTTAAGTCATTTGGCAGAACCTTAGATTTTTAGGAATAAAATAACAATTAGTAATATAATATTTGATTTAAAAACTATTTTGTGTCAATTTTGACACTATTTGATATATGATTTTTGTGAAAGTCATAACAGAATTATATGTTCGAACCAAGTTGATTAAATCAACACTAATATATCATAGTAACCTAGAAAATCAGTGGAATTCATAAAAAGTCTCAAATTAGATTTATTTTGGTGTTTATAACATCAATTATGTCAATATTTCATTAATAAGATAATTACTGCATCATCTTTGTGTCATAAATAAATTACATTATATGATGTCTAAAAATTACAAATAAAATACCATCATGTAGGAAATCTTTTTAGCTTTCTAATGAATATTTAAAATCGAATTTATCTTATGTATAACCCCATATTAAAAATTATTTACTTATCAAACTTTGATTTTAACTATTTTAACCCTTCTTTAAATAAATTAATAATAAATGTCCTAATCTAATCCAAGTGGGCCTAAATGGTCATATTTTATTCCTAAGTTTGTTTTTGGTCGAATTACACTTGTCCAATAGAATTAGGACATGTGTTAGGGTAATATTAATATCATATTTACCCTTAGTTACCCTATTTACTATTAACCGCGGTAAAAAAAGTAAAAAGTTACTATTCACCAAAAAATTATTTTCATCTCATTGAACCACATTTTAGTCCTTGATATTAACCGTGTCTCTCGGATTTTCGAAATTCCAATCACAGAAGCGGTAAAATTAAGTTTTATGCAAAATTCAGTTTTTAACCTACCACTTAGTGGTTTCACTATTCATCAAAAATTGAATGTTTTCAGAAAAATACCAAAATTTCACCCTAGGCTAATTTCGATATTCTGAGTCCAAAAATGAAGTCCATTTTGAAAAATAAAATTTATAAAATTCCAAAAAGTGGTTATTACTATTTATAACAGCTAGTTTTAATAGCATAATGTTGTTTAGTGAAATTCGGTATTGCGTACGACGCAAGCTATCGAAGAAGGTCGCGATTGCGTGTAAAGCAAACCAAGCAAGTGTTGTATAGAAAAATATTCCTTTGATGATTTATATAACATAAAAGTCTCGGGTGTTACAGTGTTCTAACTATTACAATGATTAATATTATTTTACGAACATTCATATATAGATACGAAATTATACCTTATAATAGTACTCTTATCATCATAAACATTCCTCAAACAACCATATAAATATATATTTATTGATTTGTTCATTAAATAAATAAATAAATGAATTTTATATGTCTGCATAATTAATTTTTTTTCTTTAAGATTAAATGATTATTTAATTTATGTGATCGATTAAATTAATAATTAAATAATTCATCATACCTAAGAATAATATTTATTCTAATAAATTATTTATAATATAAATTAATTGAAATCAACAATAAAAAGTACTGTCTGACATTATTGGATTCTTCCTCATTATCATTAGTTAACATTTCATAAAGTCCATAATTACTGCATATCAAGTGGTAAAGGAATCCAAGAAGAGTATTTTGTTGTCACAAAAATACTATATTCAAATTGGAATTATATAATATAATTCCTTCATCTTGATATCTCATCAAGCATGTTTCGTACATATTCCATCATCCTTAATACTTTATATACCTTTCATTAAAAATTTAGATTGAAATTTTCTACATCACCATATATATGAAATTTATTTTGATGGTTATAATCAAATATAATGTTCATGATATTAACTTCAAAAATTGAATGGTCAAATCCATTCTCAACCTATTAATTGATAACATACCGATTTTGACAGTAACAAAATATCATACCTATCAAAAATATAGTAACGAATAGGTTTTATCAATAAATAGATGTACATGATTCATGATATGTATTAAAAAAATTAATTTATAATTATTAATATACATTCTCTCAAATATAAATATATAATGACACAATAAAAAATAGAATTTCTTTTGTTGGGTCTACTAGTGTAATCCACCCACATGGAGATCAGCATGTGGGAACTTAATGACCTAAATCATCATCCTCTTGTGACCAATCAAACCTAATAATTTAAAAACTATGGTCCATATAATAATTTCACATCATAAATACTAGAATTACATTTATGTGACATCAACATAGAATTTCAGGGTTCACATCATAGTGTGGACCTATTTTGACCTATTTTGATGTCAAAAATATCCTTGGACATTATTAAAATACATAAATATAGAATACTGATTAATATGTGATAAAAAATATTCAATATTCACTTATATTAATATAATATATAATTTAAATAATATATGATTGTGTTTTTGGATAAAAATTAAAACAAGCTCCAAAATGAAATCGAGAAAAGTGTTAAAAAAAATTATCGTGATAGATCTCGTATTATATTACTTGTTCATATATGCAATGGTATTTGATGAGAGTTCCACCAAAAAGTATTTTGATGAAATATCTCTCACCTAAAATCCAGATATCTATGACAAATACATTAATTTAAAATACATTTTGATTCTGATCTTCAAAAACTGATATAAGCAAGGTAATTTTGTGAGAATATCCACCATAATATATGTGACATCCTGAATTTTCTCAATTGTTTATAACATTGTTTTTTTGTGTTCAATACATTATTTTGGACTTTTTGGGTCACCTAATAGAGTCACAGTGGTCATTAAGTTGTCTATGATGTTTTTGGGGTCCTAGATTTTAGAAATGTTTATTGGGTAACATGGTTAGGTGAAATGGTGCTTCCTATACCACATGGTTTCCCAACTGTGTGGAGCTGTCGTATACGGGAGAAGGGGGGAAACATTTTCTATAACACATTGAATAATGACACAAACCCATGTGGTTGTTTTTATCAATTCAAAGAGTGGATTTTGTATGTGTTTCTCATAGTAATACAAACCATTTTCATAGCACATGTGGGGTCCACCTTAATAATAACTATGCGATGGTTGTTGCACAGTTTAGCCAACAATGCGTCCAAACAATAATTACCATTAAATGATGGGGAATTTATATTTTTCCCATGAAATATCTATATACCCTAATTTCTTCTTCCCCTCCATTTTCTCATCCATCATCCCCACAAACTCCCCTCTTCTTCTCCACATAGGGACCTATCTTCCTCCCTCATCCAAATTACATATCAATCACCATTGGGTGAATTAGAAATCTTGAGGTAATCTATATTATCCAATTATTTCAATTTGTATTTTATCTTATTATCTATTTTTCAATTCTTTTGAGGCATAATTTCACAATTTTTTTAAGTAATTTTGAGTTTCCTACAATATATTTTATTTTATATTAAATTATCATCCCACAATGAATGAGTTGGATTAAATAAACTTGTGGTTTGTTTTCAATATACATTCCCTATTGTTTTCTTCATTAAAAAATAATTATGTTGATATGGGATTTAGACCATTCTAAAGGAACCTCTAACTTTTCAAATAAATTGAATTGAATGATTAAAAATTCTAGACATCAAATAAGTGAGTAGTTAATGAACCTTTGGTAGACTATTAAAACCTAAGCATCCACCTGGGTGTGCTTACCTTGATGTAAAAGTATCCCATTTTTTCTATATCATTAAACAATTTTAATGTTATTATTTGTCCTAATAAAATAATTTATTGATATTGTGGAAATTATAGGCTAATGTTTTAGGCCCTTAAGACTTATTCTTATTCCCTATTAACCTTTTACTTTGCAAAAACCGTTTTTTGGAATTGGGGAATTAAATTAAATTGTTAGTTGACAATAACTATTTAATTTTTTTCCTTGATAAATGGGGTGACCATTAGGGAGAAATATCACTTTAAGAGGTAAAATCAAGGGTCTCAACATAAGGAATCAATGGATGGGCTCATCAAGTTTCATAGTATGTTTGTTAAATAACCGTAAATACCGTAGTGGTGATACTATATATTCATGGGACATGATCACCATGAATCTTCCTTTACCTCATGAAAAGTGATAAGTGTTCTAGGTGTGGTCCCATTGATGGTATCATGGGTGCGATGGATGTATCATCCCATGAGAGACACCCAAACTCGTACATGTGATACGATGGACCGATTCATGGTTTTGTTATTATTATATTCACACCTTGTCGAGAATGACACCTTCGATCCAATTAATGGATCACCATGGATAGATTCAATGGATATTGGTTAAATATTGTTCCCGGATGGGATACATGGTGCCCCAATAAGTATATATGGATGGGCTCGTGGCACATCTGATTAAATTCTAAATTAGACAATTTAATTAAAGAATGAGAATGTGTACCATGTTTTTCTTGGGATTTTTCTACCTAGTCAATTCAGCTAGTTGGGAATGGTCCATCATTGATTCTTCTATTGTTATGTAATCATTAACCATTTTCATCATATGTCCAAGTTACCTTTGTCAAGACACATCCACATTAGGCCAAATCATATATTGTTGGAGGGGTGGAACAAGTGTGGATTGATCTAGAACATTGTATTTATTTACTCCGATCATTAATTTATAATTAATGGTTCACTATTAATTTTATATTGTAGAAAGATGACATATAATGAAAAACATTGGGGCAGCCTACCCAGTATATCTCACACACATCTTGAGCTACCTTTATTATCTTGAATGTCTTCATGAATTCATCACTAGATAGAGGGAAGATTTCATATAATAATGAATGATTAAAATTTCTATGATGGAAAACGGGGTTGAATATTGATAATATGAAAATGAGTCTTAGAGTATCTTCTTTTTTTTAATTTTTTTATATTAATTTAATGTGGCCTCATCCTCCATTCTAGGTATCCATGGTCTGTACATTTTTTATATCTACATGTGCTTTATCATTAATTTTTATCTATTTTTATTTTATTTCCTCTTATTTGAATATATTTCATTATTTATTATTATTATTCTATTATATGTCTATTAATATTTCCTCTTCTATTTCATATTTATTTTACACATTTTATCAACTTTGATCTATGAAGTAATGGTCTCCCCATGGGCACACCAAAATCATTCTATACCAGATTGAAGCCTTTGGTGTTTGGGGAGGTCTGGATGAGTTATTGTGTCCACCATATATAGGAACCCCAAAGTGGAATATTTGGAAGGACTCTACAATGTGATTATGATTCCGTTTTGAAATTTTTATTCCAGTTTGTAGAATTAGAAATGAGACTATGAACAAATGGAATTTGGGTATTTTCCAATTCTTGGGAGTTTCTAGATAACGTACAAGAGAATCCTAAATTACCTGGGATGGGTAATTTCTTTTTTTATTTGGGTCAGTAATAGAATCCATACATTCACTATTTGGTGAAATCATTTTATGTTTTATTATTAATATTCACATTATTATAAGAGGATTTCATCTAGAATTTCTTAATGATCTAAGTGAATATAAATTCATGCATCATACTAGGAAGAATATGATTTAAATTTCATGCGTTATGTAATACCATATTTATATATTTTCTAATAATTTCATATATTTTATGTGTTTCTTATGGTTCCTTGTCTTTATATATTATAGTGTCTTAGATCTACTTTTAGGAATGAAATAATTGAATTAATTAGTGTACAGACGTCAAAATAAGTGGTTTTTTGTCCATAGATCTTGGGTGAAACATTGTATAACCAATTATTCTAAATTGGTTGATTTGATTGATTAATAAAAATAATAATTTTATAAGAGTGTAAATACCTTAATATAGGAAGGAATTATCAAATAAAATCACTACATATGACCTATTACATTCTAATACTAGCTATATATGCCCGGTCCAAATTACATGATGTTCCAATTTAAATTTATAAACAGCATGAGACCTTATAAAATTGTAATTGGTTACACAACTAACTATATTAGGATATCTATGTTAAAAAAACTAATGATCTTAAATGAATTTTATTTATTAAATGAAATGGTTTTTTCTTAAATGAGATTCCAATTACAATGTATTCGGTCTATTCTTATATGAACTGCAACTGACACTCTATATATATGGTCCATACTGAGTTGGGTGAGATGTTAACCCCTAATTGACCATTGTAGTGTCAAGTAGGTTGTGTCTTTTGAGGATTCTATGACCTTTATTATAACCCAATCCTTTCCTTAGGATAATATAGAGATATGTGACTCGTATATAAGAAGTATTTGTACCTTATATTAGTTGTTAAAAAATTTATTATCTTGTATACATTTTAAGGGAGTGAGTATCAAAATTATAGTGTTATCCAACCATTTAATCCTTGGGCTGTATACATTGAATTCAAAGAGAATAATTCTTTGAATTTTGTTGGAATGAATCCACTAGTGATAAATCCTATCAATCCACCTATGTACAATCCAACATAACTTCCACTAGGTTATAATGATTAGTAATATGATAGATTCATCTAGATCATGCAGTCAATGTAGGTAGCACCATGACATTCCCCGTGTAGGGAAATACTAACTGGTCTGTTCGAGATGCATCATCCACCAAAAATATCATGGTATGTAATACCTATGGAAACTGAGCCATGTCTAGTGGCCATTCTAAAAATATATGTGAAAATAGAGACACCAATAGAGTGGAGGGTCAATATGGACACTTATATGCATCATGACTCTAAAAACAGGTGGCAGAATGTCTGTAATCAGGTTGGTCGACATCATTGAATGGTATGGGGCTACTTCTAGAGTGTTTTATGAAAATAAATGTTTCCTTATACCTTGATAATAGTTATTTATCTTGAGTTCGTGAACCTACAACAAGGTGACATATTGTTGTTGGAGTATTAATCTCTTTTCACCATGCTTCTATATTTTTCTCAAACTCTTGCCAGAGACGAGTTGATGTGTATGAAGAGATTTTAGGATGGTATTTCATAAGTAATATGATAACATGAGAACATTTTTTGTATGAACTCCATTTTAGATATATTGAAACAAGAACTAATCCTTAGAATAACCTAATGGAATCCAAAAATGTGGTCTAGATAGTTTTATATTTTAGGTAGGGAAGTATTTCATGTAGTGGGAAGAAACCTAATTTTTAGGATTAATGTATGGGGGTACTACTATCATGGTAGTACGCACAAATATATTTTTATTATTTAAAAAGTATAACATGACAAACCATAAAAGACCTAGTGTTTGAGAAACTAGATTGAGTTCTGAGCTTATGGAATGATGTGTAACCTCTAACTTTTATATATATCGTTTCTTATAGTTACAATTGATAGTGGATCTATACGAACACATTTTTTTGTACAACATCAGTGACTCCATTACATGCTACGATTTTTCTTTTTAAATGCCTCTTATGAGGTGATGGTTGTCATGGCCATGGTAGTTAGACAACAGAAGATCATCTTCAATATAGCAGTCCTTCCCAAACTACTAAAGCATCATCATAAATATTTAGTTAATGGATTTATATGATGTTATTTCAATGTCTGTGGACTAAATTATAGTGCCTTATTCCAATATTAGTCTCTTATACATAATCTTCCTCCCAATTTGATATAGTTCTATCTCACTCCTTCATATATTCTATAAAAATGAGAATTCTATGCATAGTAAGAGAGAAACATAGTGGCATGATGACTCTTAATACACCGATAGTGGATTGATCAGAGAATATAAGTCATTCAAATGTTCTTCCCCTTAAGATATGTGGGTAGTGATTCTTGTAGTATTTCTCCATCATTGTGAGGACTAGTTTTGAAATAATTATCAATATATACAAGATTGATCCTTATTAGGCGTAAGTTTATCTGTATTCCCACGGGAGACATTAATCTCACCCAAGGGAAGAAAATATGTTTGTAAGGGAGATATGGATATATAGGTGTGTTAATATAGACCCAAGCATACTAGGTTTTCCATAGTGATAACCCAGATGTCAAGTCTCTTCATGAGTGATTAGGGTATACTACTTGTGTAATTCCATCTAGTTATGGATTATTTTAGGGATGTATTCATTAATAATTTATTGTTTATATCTTCAATGAAATATGTGGAGTTGGTCATCAATATCAGGTTATTTTTGGAACTTCTTTCAATTCATCCATATATGATGACATATGTAGGTCTCCAGGAACTTATGAAGTAGTTTGATGATCTTGAGTAAATGGATATTTTCAAACATTACACATCACCAGGTGGTTAAACTATTATTTTCTCCAAGATAAATAATTTCACCCTCATGTTTATCATGTATTACCAATGGTTGGACCATCCTATGGTAAGGAACTTGTTTCCCCTTCCTCATATATGTGATCTTATCAACTATATCTAAGAGTAAAATGTTTTCTCAAAAGAATATTTGAGGTCTGGATACCCTAAGGTGAATTAAAGATCATTATACATACCACATATAACATTCCAGAGAAGTTTCATCATGTATGAGAATCTGTTCAGGCCACTTGCCCTAAAAATATTCCAACAATCTTTATTTCTCTAATGAATTGGGTGTTCCACCCGTACATGGATTAATTTGTTGTAGTCACTGTAAAATATATATTAGTGTATTCATTCACTATATATGACCATGAAAACCATATTGAGATTAAATTGAATAAAATTGCAAAGAAAAAGCTGTATTGAATGATATAAAAAATCCAATTCTGGATCATGTTATTTTTATTTAATAGTTTATATCATTTTAGAGGAAGACATAATTTTTAACCTAGATATGGTTCGTGTTGTTGTCACCTAGGAACATATCATTAATTTTTTTACATATATAGATTCATGGGGTTGGATATATATTATATGTGATTCATCCAGGAATTATAATGCCCAACAACACCTCTAATGGGATTGAATAATAATGGTATGAAGTTAGTGTGGAAATTTGATTGTGATATAGTCTTTTATGAGTTGAAGGAGATATTGAATCCACCGCCTACCCAGATTCTTCCAATGCCAATCAAAATTTTCACTACCGATTGTGATGCTTCATTGATTAGGATGGTAGTTTTTTTAGGTAAGGTAACCAGCATATACAATATGAGAATCCGGAGCAAGGACCTCATAAGAAAAATTACCATATTCATGACACAGATCAAATAGTTATGGTTCAAGTTCTATATTGATTGAGGAATTATATTTTTGGTAACTGGTTAATTATTTACATAGATAAAAAATTATCAAATATATATCTACAAATATATAATTTAACCTGAAGAAGAGCATGTGTGTAGAATACCAACATTCATTCATCATTGATCTTGCTTATACACAAAGAAAGGTTAACGTTATGGATGAAACATAGAGCCAAAATTATCTAGAAAAAGAAATTTAAGAGGCCATAAGTGTGTGTCAATTGATGGATATATTCATTTGGATGAACCTAGAGTTTTATGAACAACAATGGAAGCATAATTTAGAGTATTTATCAGTGATATCTTCTAATTTGAAGTGGGTGCAGATGAGAAAACATTTAGATCCCAGGGTACTTAACCCAGGGGGGAGTATCCATTGTGATAAATCACCTTATGGATTCTTATCTAAAAGAATTATAAGATAATATTATTTTTGTGGTCATGTGTGAATTAAATAATACAAGAGTATTTATGATACATTTCCATGCCCATGGTTGAGAAGTTCACCCAGGGATCAATAAGATGTACAGATATATACACCAATTGTATTTGTTTTCTAGTATGAAGAGATAGATTTTTGGTTTCATCATGAGGTTTTACACCTATTATTAGGTTAATTTTGAGATCTAGTGTCCTACAATACATATATAGACTCTATATATTTTTCATTGGATGTGGAAAAATGTCATTATTGATTTAGTGATATTATTTTTGAGAACCCATCCTGGGAATGATGTAGTATGTGTGATCACCAAAATGTTGACCAAGGTAACATGATTCCTTTTGATCTAAGATACATTTTTAGTTGATGAGTTTGGGATTATTTATTATCAAAATTTGATTCACCATTAATGTGTTAGATATTATAGTTTAACATACTATGATTCCAATTTTACATCACATCTCTTAAAGGGTTTGTACAAGGAACTGAGGTCACTAGTGATCTTGAGTACCACATATCAACCTCTATATGTAGGGCAGTTTGAGCAACTGAATAATGTGTGAGATGACACAATCAAGGAACGATTTCTTGATTTCGTAGATTTATTGTAGATGAACATACTTCATTTTGATTGTGACTAAAATTAATATTTCTTGATATGATTTAAAATGGACCCATATATGTCCCTTTATGGTAGGTTTCCCCATTCCCATCTATCATGGTTATAGGAAGGTGAGGTATATGTACATGTTTTTTGCGTATTTCAGAAAACTGATTCAGGAAAACGTGGACAAAGATCAATCTCAGTATAAGTCTTATAATGAAAATCATCATTTTTCTTTGGAGTTTGATGTGGTACATTAGGTCATTCTGAGGGTGTCTCCATGATTGGGTCATAAAACATTTCAAAGATAGTTCAAGATATTTCCTCATTATGATGGATAATTTCAGATAGTGGAGATGATTTGGAATGTATCACATCAGTTGCAGTTACCATATAAGTACTAAGAAATTAAATCCATCATCCATGTATCACAACATTTCTGGTATCTTGTTAAATATACCCATTCATTTGACCCTTAGGATATGAGATGGAGGAAGATTCATCTTTATACGAGCATTTGATACATATCATTGATCAAATCATGATGTCCCTATGAGTCTAGTCAACTCCATTTGTCAGGGTGTCATAGTAGTATAGTAATGTATAGAATGATACAATGGACTAGGAAGGTGATGAATGTTTACAGTGGATATGACCCTTCTAAATTTATTTTTCTCCAACTCTGAAGAGATACCTGATGAAGAGTTGTCTCATGGTTTTGATGTTGTAATGAACTGAATTTTATCAGTGGTATATACTATATTTTTCATATTTGATCACTTATATTATACATTGTAGAGTTGCCTAATAGAGTCATGGAGGTCATTAGGGGTTTTGGGGACTGTTCAGATCACTTGGCCTTGGATTTAGAAATAATGATAGATTGACATGGTTTGGAGAAAGTATACTTCATAGACTGCATGAATTCCCTAAAACTATAGGGTTCTGTATGAGGGGAGTAGGGGGATGAAACATTTTTTGAGACCATGTCATAAACAGCAAATTCCTATGTTGGTGGCTCTCCCATTTTTGATAGTGGAATCCACAAGAAATTATCATTGTTAACCAAACTATGTGCTAAGCCCATGTTCCCTACAATAAAAATTAGGTAAAATTTTGGGAATGGTTTGACCAAAAATGTGACCAAACCATTTATACTTGAAATTAAAGGGTTGATGATCTTTTTTTCAATGGAATCTTTTAATAACCCAATTTCTCATTATCTATTCATTTTTCTCCTCTAATATCAATAGGATCTCCCATTCACTTCTCCGCATAGGGATATATCTATCTCCCTTAACCGATTATCAAATAAATTGTTATCAGGTGTGTTGGAAATCTTCAAGTAATCTCTTTAATAATTGTTGTTCTATTTCATGTTTCTCTTCTCCTCTATTGCACAATTTAGGTGTGATCTCATTTCCTACATTTTCAGTGAATTGTTTAATTTTTTGGAAATTTTCTATTATAGCTTGATTCATGGGTCTTAAATAGATGAGTGGTCTTAATCAAACATATGGTAAGTGTTATAGAATATTCACCTATGATTTTGTATCATTTTTAACATGTACCATTTTGTTGCACATTATACCATTTTGTTGATTCCTCTAACTTGTTAACTAAATTGAAATAATTCCTTCTCAATGCCACTTATTACTATATTGAATAGATTATCAATAATTGATTAACCATCATTACCAAATCCACCAATTTGGGGTGATTTACCTTGAATTCCTAGATACACATAATTTCTATCTTGTAAAACCACCTTTGAGATTTTTTTTATCCTAATTACAAATTTTTTTCACCTAGTGAAATTGGTGCGCCAAGTGGTTAGATCCTAAATCTTAATCCTTATACCATACTGATGTGACTGTCGATGAAGCTTCTCAATGTTTAATACTTTATATTCTTACTAACTACAGTATATGTGGCATGAAGTGTCGAACCCACAGATACGGAAATTATGACCATTATTCTTAGAAAAACATTCAAAACGACTCCCCCTATTGTAAGCAGTGGGTTAAATTTTCTAATTTTTTACTTTTTATATATTTTATATTTTTTTATTAAGGTAGGAATGAAACACCACAATCATTTCATGTTTTTTTAACACCATGATGAAACATGAAATAGGATAAAAATAGCATGTCGCCAAGATGTAATATGCTGTTAAAAGAACAATCAAGAGAAATATGTCCAAGGAAAAATCTCCATTCTACTGGTTTTGGAAATACAAAAATTCACTTAAGAGTTATTGATGTGTACAACCATAAAGAGAATGAATTACCTCCCTAGCACATAGTTAATCCACCCATGATGATCTATTTTAGAGTTTTCCACTGCAAAATAAATCAACTATGAAATGTATGATTCCGAAATGAACACAAGATGAACTCATCATAAGACCAGATGTATTTTGATTTTTCTTAAAAGATGTATCCAAGATCAATCAATCTGATTGATTGTGGAGTTTTGAAATTATGTTCTAGTTGTAAAAAGAAACTGAATGAATTCAATATTGATCTCGCAAATCAATATTGAATAAATAAAAATGATAAAGTGAAGAGGGATATTAAATGATAACAAACAAAACATCAATTACTCCTCGATCTAGAAGATTTATCCTAACATAATATTTATTATGTAATCAGAAATAATTTGATTACAAGAAAGAATTTATTTAATGAAAACATAGGAAGAGAACTCCATCTATAAACCTATATCGCTGCTACTCCTATACCTCGGGTCACCAGGAAGTGGATCCCCAAGAAGTGTTCCATGACTTCCCCCATGTTCTTCCTCTACTCTGGATAGAAATTGAAGATCGAATGTATCAAATGAATTTACCCCACACTTATTTTATCTTACTATTCTGTTTTAAATGTAATGTCACCTGCTGAACATCACCCGTTGTCTTCCACCAACTTCAAATATCATTCACTTGTGCACTGCACGTGTGCAGTTTTTCGTGAATGACATGTCATGGTTGTTTTTCCCTTGTAACTAACTCTCGTTGAGTTAGTTGAATGTATTTAGAGGTGTTTTTAACTTCTGTGTGAACCTACACAGTTATAACATAAAAAAGTATAAATGAATCAACTTTTAAATGTTAAATTTTAATAAATAAATATAAAGCATTAAATAATTCTTAAATGTTATTAAATATCAATTGAGAATTAATAGTTAATATTTTATTTATTAACTAACAGAATTTGTTTAATGTTTTTACATGTTATTATTTATATTTATATAATTATGATGGTTATTAATAAATATTTTGATTAAATTAAATGTTTAGGATTAATTAAATTATTAAATTAATTACATTAGTAGTTAGATTTTGAATATTACGTTTTTTTAGATTATATTTTATGATTATCATAATAAAAAGTTTTATATTGATTATTAAAATTTATAAAATTGTATATAGTTATAATAATTTATAGTTATTTTATTAAAAAAGAAGATAAATTGTAATTATTATATTCATTAATGTATTTAATATTTATTTAAATTTTATTAACGAGTTTAACATTTTATTTTATTTAATTAATTAGTTGTATATTTTATTATATTATTAATAATTTGTTAATATTATTATTATTTTAATATATTATCTTTTATCTTTCAAAATTTTTAATTGATTTTTTTCAACCGCATTTTCTTCTACTCCAATTTTCCATGGGGGTCTAGAATAATTCCAATAGAAGACTAGCGGTGGGTGTGGTGGCTTCTCGAGTTGTGTCAACTCATCAATCTTCCTCCAGCTTTGTGAGTTGGCTCTAACGGCGGCTAGTTCTACCCTTAGATCGACCTTCAATATGGAACTTTAGAGTGGGTCTTCTTGGGTTCAACTCGAAGTGTTAAGTATTGCACAATGTACTGGTCAAACTCCTTCTCACATGACGAATGTAATTTTTCCCTAAATCGATGTCAAATGAAGTAGATCCTTCTTGTTTGGCTAGAGACAACACTGCAAAAAAAGACTAACGTTTGTCTTCTCAACGTGCAATGAAAACATGGCTCAGTTCAGGCTGATAGTCAGTTTTGTGAGGTGAATTCCCATGTGACTTCTTATGTTGTTGATTGGTATGGGAATGTCTTCTGGTTTTTAAATCTGTGTTTGGGAGAGAGTTCGAATCGGGTTTGACTTGTTTTTTTTTCTGATTCTTTAATTATTTAGGTTGGGGATCTAGTATGAAGGAAATGAATGAGATAGTGGTGATAGATCTCAGTTGTGGTGGATGGTAGTGAAACTATGGTGGGAATTGATATAATTTATTAGGCTGATGGAGGGGAAAATGGTTGCGAGGAATAAATAAAAGTGAAGATGTGTGTGAAACAGTGTGAAGAGGGAAATAATGCCAAAATAAAGATGGTGAGAAATATTTACTATGGTGGAACAGGTTTGTAAGGGATATAGTGAGATAGTGAGAATAAACTGTGATGCAAAAACTGGTGGGATGGGTCAAATATTTAATGAACGGTGGTATATTTGTCGTGGAACTGTGAGAAGGGGTTTCTATGGAAAGGTGATAGGCATGAGACCGTGAGATCAAGATGGTTCTACTATGACACTATAAAATAAACAGAAGAGTATAATAAATTGAAAATTAAATAAAATATGGATTTCATATTTAATTAAAACCAAAAAATTAATTCATCTAATATAAAGTTTAGGTAGACATAAACATTAATTGACTTTTAAATCCATTGAAACATAAATTAAATTATTATTATATTTAATTTATAAATCATATATTTTTACTAAACTAAAACAAAAATTAATAAGCAACTAAATTATTTAAAGTTATTATAAAACATAAAAAATTATGAAATAAAGTTAAATTAATTATAATAGTTACTATATGAAATTAAATTAATTATTGAAAATAGATAATTATTATATTATTAAATGACTATTATAATTAATGAAATTAAATTAAAGAGATTTAACATGATTAGTAGGTTTGTTAAATTAAATTTATAATTAATCAATTGTTAAATGATGAATAATATTTATATAATGTTACATTAAGTTAATTAATATTTAATACAGAAAGTGTTAAATTAAGACTATATTATATATGTGTAAAGGAAAAATTAATTAATTAATTAATTAATGGTAAATTATCAAAAATGCATACAAAATTCCCTAACTAAATAATAGTAAATAGACTATAAAATTAAGTTATGATAGAAATTAACTATTTATAGTCTAAAGATACGATTTTAATTACAAAAATTGATTACATAACATTTTCAATTCCAAAAATTAAAATGTGCACATATTTTAAAAAAATGTAACAATAATTAAATAAATAAAAAAAATAAGTATTTTCATGTGAAAAAACATGTGCTTTTATGGCCACATAAAACTCCCCAACACATAAGCATTGTTTTTCATCAAAAAATCCCATGCATTATTATAATTGAGAAAAACAATTGTGCTTTTATTATTTTTCTCAAAATATACCACATCCAAAACATTGAAACAATAGGACAAGAAACTCTGTTTAGGCTTAAGAAAATAAATTTCCAAATCATGTTTTGTCGAGAACAAATACTCAAAGGGTAATCAAGATTGAAAAGAGCATTTATCAAAGAAGGTTTCACGCCTCATATATAATACTACATAATGACTTATTTTAATCGAAGCTCATGTTCTATGTCCAAGTGTGAAAAGATTAAAAATATTAGTGGAATTAAAAACATTACTTAAGGAACATTATACGTTGAATCAATCCAAGACTCCAAAAATGAATATATTTTTTTGTGATTCACCTTAATGATACAACTTAAATGACTCCCATATAACCCAATTGACCCCTTATAAAACTAGTATTCATCAATACCCTCACCTTAATGAACTCATTTTTGACCCAAGATACATTATTAAATTTTATCCAATCCATGTATCTTGTGCTAAGCGTTGTGGAATGCACTTATTCAAGGTATACAGAGGGCCTATAGTAAACAGAAATGCACCAAGTATCTAGGGTATTATTGATACATTGTGGTATCCCATTTTCCCACACTACTCCTATTTTAAAATATTTATAATCAAATCATATACATTGTCTCATTAAGAAAATTAATTTTAATAAATAATTAAAATTCTTGTTTCCTAGGATCATTTAAAACTTCCAATTCCAAATGCTATGATCAAAATTCTACTAACAGGTTACCCATATCACTTTCAAAAATAGTCTCTAAACCAAATTTACATTAAATAAATAATTTTACTCACTCATCTATCATCCACACATATTAATTTTAGATTCAATTATATTTTAAAATACAAATCAGGTATCATCCTTAGACAAGATCCATTTGAGAAACACTGTAAATCCCAAAATTATGAAATAATTTTTAAACTTTTTAACCATTTTTTGAGAAAATTTAAATATGGAAGTGGGAATTGATGAGATAATAATCAAGAAATGTTTAGAAAAGTCAATAATTGACCCCCTCCACAACACATTAAAACACACATTGTCCCCAAATATGACTTTCTTAGTGGAGAGGAACAATTTAGTAATTTATGTTTAAAAACAATTTCCAAATTATTAGATGTATGACATGTCTAGGGTATCATTAATGTTCAAAAATATTGTTTTCCATAATGAATAAATTAACAGAAGGTTCATTAGAATATACAAACATAAACATTTATGTATAGAGACAATTTTTTTACATTAATATTTGAATATGGCGTGTAATGAGAATTCAAAAAAAAAAACACAACAACCAGCAAGCTTGTACCCCATAAACTTGGTTTCACGCATTGGAATTAATTTAAAGAGTTCAATTCAATTTTTCAACAAGGAGGATCAAAAAGAATTATTTTATTCAACTTAATAACATGCAACAAATACATTTAAGTATGCAAGATATGAGGCATATTTTCTAGAAATCATGTAGCCTAATTTCGTATACAAGAATAATTTTTAAGGTAAAAGTAAATACCTCACTGATAGTAATTATTTTGACTTGAAATTAATTATATTAAAGTGAACATGGAGAAGAAAAATGAATGCAAACTAAAGAATAGAGTACTTCCCTGAATCAAAGTTTATCATTAAAGTTTCTACACTTTAATTACACTCCTTCATGACACAACAACAGTATATTTATAACCCTAAAAATGTACCAGGAGACCAAGAACATGTAGTAACATGAACATCCCAAAAACAGAGCATAGATGTAGAACATTATTTAAGGGTAAAAAAGGAACAATGTTTAAGGTAAAAGAACCATATGTTGCCTCCCAAACAGTTCTATGTTTTAAACTCTTCAGACAGATTTTATTCAAGATCAATTCTCAAGAACAGTGATGGTACCCAAACCCTTTGGTTGTTCCTCAAAATACAATTTCAATCTAATACCACTAACCAACTTTGGTTTGTTTTCTTCACCTATAATTTCAATAACTCCATTCTTCAACACTCTTATAAAATTAAGTTGTCTAGACCACTTGGAATTCAGTTTTCTAGGGAAGAGTTTGAGTTTTGAATTAAAGAGGAGGACCTTATGTCTAGTTTTTAATTCTTTGGTTTGAATGATAGAATCATGAAATATTTGAGTCCTCTATTTTTATATTATGACATTATTATAACTCTCTCTCCTAGTCACATATAGCTCACATAGCTCACGTAATCTCCTCTCATCGGAACACTTAAAATCAATGTTCATATCCTTAACATCCCAAAATGACTTCTATTACAACTCCATAGGTAAATGACCAAATTTCCATAATAAAATCATGTAAGGATACATATAAATTAGGATCTTTAAAGAAGTTCTATATTCCCATAATGCTTCATTTAGTTTAAGAGAGAAATCTTTACAAGAGTTTAACATAGTTTTCTCTAGTATTTTTTTGAGTTTCCTATTTAAAATTTCAACTTATCCACTAGACTGTGGATGAAAAGGAGTTCTAGTTTTATGGACACAACCATATTTTTTCATCAAATCCTTGAACATATACTTTGTAAAATGTGTTCCATTATCAGTGATAAAGGCTTTGGGAAGCCCAAATCATGAAAATATTTTCTTTTTGAAAAATTTTATTTCAGGGTTGGCTTGACTACTGGGAAATGTAATTTCCCCTACCCACATTGACACATAAACGACTACAACAAGAATAAACTCATTCTCATGAGATTATGGAAATGGACCCAAGAAATCTAAACCACAGACATCAAAAATCTCTACTTCTAGAATTCCTTTTTGGGGTTAACTCCTGATTTCTACCACCATTTCCTAGCCTTTGACACTTTTAAAATCCAACCACATAGCTCATAGAATCCTTGAAAACAGTAGTCCAGTAGAAACCATAGTGTTGGACATTTTTAGTTGTCATATCACCACCATGATTACCTCCACAAGGTAAGGAGTGACGAATTACTAAAATAGTCAGCATATCTTCCTCAGGAACAAATATCCTATGGATTCCATCTTCACATCTCCTAAAAAATAGGTGATCATTCCATATATAGTATTTAATATCAGAAATTAATTTCTTTGTTTGGTTATTGGAAATATTTTTGGGAAAGACAAATGCTGCGAGGAACTTGGAAAAATCTGCATACCAAGCAAATTTACTGATTGACATAGTAAACAACATTTCATCGGGAAATGAAGAGTTTATTACCTTAGGTTTTTAGATTGAGAAATATGAAGCCTAGATAGGTGGTCAGAAACTAAGTATCCAACTTCCTTCTTATCCCTAATTTGTAAATCAAACACTTGTAACTGTAGAATTTATATAATCATCCTGGGTTTTGATTATTTCTTAGACATCAAGTACTTCATAGAAAAGTGATTATTGAAAATGATTACTTTTAAGCCAAATAAATAATATATAAACTTCTCTAGAGAAATCATAAGAGGTATAAATTCCTTTTATGTAGTGGTATAATTATTTTGGTCCTCGTCTAGTAGTCTACTATCATAATACACCATATGCGGTTTACAATCTCTCCTTTGTCCAAGGACATCACCTACATCCATGTCACTAGCATCACACATGTAGAGACTCGGGTTTTGGGCCCTGTCAGACTTTGGAATATTTCTAAGAATAATTCTAGAGCTAGGCGCGATGACGGCGTGCGATTCCGAGGCCCACTGTGCCCAGAATTAATTTTAAAAATATATTAAGTATTTTTATACTATGGACGTGGCAGGGGTGTGATATCTCCTAAAAGGTAGCTCATAACAGGAATCTGAGGGCATGGTTGTGTTCGGAATTTTTTTTTTACCCTAGGCGACATGTAAACTTTGTGGGCACAGGCCTGCGGTGAGAAACTCCACCAGGGGAATTTTTGTAAACAAATGGAAAATTTTGTGTATGAGCGTCGGCTCGAATAACATCTGAATGGAGCCTTGGATCGCAAATCAGAGTCCACAATTGTGTCCAGACCGGCACGTTTTCCATAGGGGTGACCTTACCTTGGTCTGCATCGGGTGCCAGGATGGAGGGGAGTTGGAGGGGAGTGAAATGTGTTGTGTTATAAAAATAATAAAAAGAAAAACATGAAATCCCCCTCCCCTTACCTCCAACGCGCAGCGACGAATGACCCCCCTCCCGACCTCTGTGTCTTCCCCAAATCGAGACATAATTGTCCATTTTGTGCACCGTTCGTCAGCGGATCTAGCTTCAGGGCGTCGCCAGAGTCGATCTGCACCCGAAGCTTCGGCGTTTCGCCAACGAGGTAGGTGGTTTGTGTTTATATCCCCTAATCCCATTTTTTCTGCGAATTGCTTCGTTTTGAGGTCGTTGCAGGGAAGATCTCATCCTGGGGGTCGCACCGGTGCTTTTGGATCGCAAAACGAACCACTGGGGTGCCCCCGGCGGTCCGCGGTGGCCGGCCGCCCAGCGTGGCGGCATGCCGGCGGAGGGTGACGGCGCGGTGCACCATGCGGCGGAGGGCCACCGGCCAGGGCGGGCCGGCGGCGGCCGCCGGTCCGGCCACTTTTTCTCATACGGGGGTCTTTAGACCCCCGTTTCATGGAATCCGGGGGTCGAATTCACGTGTCGTCTATGTCAACACAACTCTGGGGACGAGGCGAACCCAACTGTGTTGGTTTCAAGATTTCAGAGTTCGAGGTCGTGGCCCGGGAGTTAGAAACGTCGTATAAAATAATATTATTTTATTATTTTACGACTTCGGGTCATTGGAACTTTTTCCTGGAGTGTCTGTTTGACGTGCTGTCAGTGGAATTGTGACCCTAAGGGTACGATGGACATTATGAGATGGTTTCCGAGTGTGGGGATTGGGAATGGGGTGCGGGCCCCGCAAGGCTGTGTTTTGGCGTTTGCGTAGAAACACAGCTTTCACACTAGGAGTCCGTTTTTTGCGGGTGAATAGTTGATTCTATGTGTTTTTCTGAGAGGATCGCAACGGTGTGATCCTTTCATTGAGTTTCGAAATCGAGGCATGGGCCCCACCTGAGCTGGCTACGGTGAATAGTTCGTTTTTCACTGGGTGTCCGTTTCAGACGAGCGAGTAGTCGATTCTGCTTGTTTTCCAAGGGGATCGTTGTGGTAAGATCCGCTCGATGAGTTTCTGGATCATTGTGTGGGCCCCGCACGAGCTGGCTATAGTGAATAGTGCATTTTTACCAGTGCTCCGTTTTGGGCGAGTAAGTATCCTATCCTACGTGGTTTTCTGTGTAGATCGTGATGGAGGCCTCGGTATTGACCTTGGAGGTGCGTTGTGTGGCGGTTTTGTGGGTCATTCGGGTTTGCGACGTTTTAGACCAGCAGTGGTTGAGGGTAATCTCTTAGTTCTTTCCCACGGGGGTTCGTGTCGCATCACAACCTTCGTATATGTTTGTGATCCTCTCGATAGGATGTTTAAACTGTTAGATTTGTGGCATCCCTCCGGTGGTCCCGGAACGAGATCCTCTATCATCGTTTCCCTAGATCGGGTTCTTGGTATCACTATGACCTCTTATTCACGGGCGGCGATCCCATATCTAGCTGGTTAACCCCGTAGGGTTTTGGCATCATCCGGATTATGATCCCCTCTATGGTGGGCCATACTCAGTAGATTTGTGGCATCGTTGGGTATACGATCCCCTACTCAGCATGAGGTGTATAGTAGGGTAGTGGAATCGTTGGTTATGTGATCCCCTACTCAGAACGTGGCTTCTGTAGGTTTCTGGCACCCTCAGTTCGATCCCTACCTCTCGAGTTATACAAGGTAGGGTTCCAGTATTGTCGTAACCACCTTTATATGGGTGATGATCCTCTATTTGAGTGATATGCTTCTGTCGTGCGCCAGATTGGGTTGTGATATCCCCCAGCGGATCCTGGGTGCGATCCCCTATCTGTGAGAACTACGTATTCCAGATCGGGTCATGGTATCCCCCAGTGGACCGTGGGAGTGATCTCCTATCTGTGAGCTTTGTATACCCTAGTGGGTTCTGGTATCCCCTAGTAGACCCTACGAGTGATTCCCTATTCGATGAGTTTGGTGGTTCAGTTGTTTCAGTGAGGTTTCCTCAGTGTTGTTATCCGATGAGCGTGGGCTCTCAGGTGAGTGTCAGAGATGATTGCGAGAAAACCGATGGAGTGTATCTCTAGGATGAGCATCATCTGGGATGACAGTTCTCATGGAGCGTGCTCTTCTGGTTGTGGACAGTTGTTGGTGTTGAGGTCAGTACCTCCGGTGGCTTGGTGCATGAGGTAGGTATATCTGGATTGTTCAAGGTGTATGTATGGGCATACACCTGAGCTGAGCTGACTAGTTGTGTTTAGCCGACGATCGTCACGAGATGAGGTTTCTCTCTCATCTGGGTTCCCTCTGGCTCGGATGAGCATAATGTTTCCTTTCAGTTTCTCTCTTATGTTTTGGGTTTTTGGGGTGCCTACTAGGTATGTTTATACTCACCCCTGCACGGGCTTTGCCCGCACATGTTTGTGTCTTTGGAAGAGTACATGCCTTTCGACGGAGTCCCAGGAGGACCCGGAGCAGGCAGAGCTGAGTGAGCGAGACTGACTATGGTTTTTGCAAGTGCGGTGTTGAGGGAGCTTTCCGGCGGTGTTTGTGTAAGTGTCCCCCTTCTTCTGAGCAGGATGGATGCGCTTTGTAGTTTTCTTTTGGTGGGCACTGTTTTTCCCTTTGGTACTTTTGTTGTGGCACTCTGGTTTGGGTTATATGTATGCATTAATTTACTTTTCAGTTTCTATATCTCTACATTTTTTCATGGAGGTGTTTGTGGGTGCGTGTGTACAGGTACCTTAGGCTAATTCCTCCCATGTGTGTGATAGCATACTCAACACTAGTCGCCAACCCCTGGCCTATTGGAGGCAGGCTTGGGGAGTCGCGGCTCGAGCCCCATTGGGTCGGGTCGTGACAGTGTGGTATTAGAGGAGGTTCCACCTTTGGGATCTCAGAGCCTAGCTGGTTAAGCTATGAGTTTGGATTGGGTTGCATATTGATAGTGTTAGGATGTTTCGAGTTCGGCTTTCATGCCTGGGACTCCAGTGTTGGTGTGACGGCCGATGTATCCACACACCAGGACTCTGATAATCTGCCTTTCAACTCGGGACATTCGTACAATGGTCGTTGGGACATAATGGCACATGAATCATATAGGACTAGATTTTGGGATTTCCTTGTCATTCTTGAGTCAGCACTCCAGATATACTCTTTTAATATGGTACATCTTTATTGTATTTCAGGATTCCTCCACAACGAATACCAGCGAGGGTTCTGCAACGGGATTATGGTGAAGATCCGCCTTGTGTAGAGGCTGTGGACCAGGGCGCTGGTTCTGTGGTTGGACCTCCAGGTAGTATGCCAGTTGAGCCACCACTTGTCGAGCAGCTGGTTGTGCCAGCAGTGCATGATGAGGTTGTATGCAGGCTGAGTGCACTACACAAGTTCCAGAGGTAGTTTCCTCTGAGTTTTCGGGGTGATCCAGACCCCCAGGTACCTGATGACTAGCTTGATGCAGTCACCCGAGTTTTCCACCTAGTGAGGACACGTCCAGATCAGATGGTGGTCCAAGCAGCGAGCCTTCTGCATGGTTCCGCCGGGCGATGGTGGATTTTGGTGATGCATTCCCATGATGAGGAGACGCTCACGTGGGCAGAGTTTCAGCAGCTCTTCAAGGAGGAGTTCTATCCGGTGACACTGAGGTCAGTGCGGATCCAGGAGCTTCTGCAGCTTCAGCAAGAGGGCCTCACTATTTCAGAGTACTCAGCAAGGTTTACAGACATGTCGCGCTACTCCCTGGATATGGTTCGAGGCCCATTCTATAGGGCTTGGACCTTCAAGCAGGGCTTACGTAGGGAAATCCGAGCTGGTGTGGTTTCCTTGTGTCTGGCCATCTATGCTGGAGTGATGGAGCGAGCGTTGGTGGTGGAGAGCTTTCTGGCTGAGCAGATTCCCCCTGTTAGTGATGGGCATGTGAGAGCTGATACATCGGCATTTGGTGGCTGACGACGGACTTAGGGGTTTGTACATGGCCGACGATTCAGGAGGCGAACCCAGGATGGAGGTTCTGAGTCTTAGGGCTCATAGGGCTCGCAGACCAGTTTTGGTCAGCAGCATGAGAGGCGGCGTTATGCTTGTGACGGTCGGGGACATCTTGCTAGAGATTGTCCGACTCACCGTCCTGCTGAGAGGGAGCTGGTTGATGGAACGCCGTGGCAGAGGCAGCGTCTCGAGCGAGGAGGTCCGCAGGGCGGCGAACGTGGTGGTGCATCGGGTGCACCAGGAGGTGGTGGTAGGCGGTACCCGTTTCCCCCACCCCCACCCCCAGGTGGTCCACGTCATGCTCAGGTAGCTGGTGGCCGAGGGTGAGGACAGCTGCATGCCCTAGAGGCTATTGACCCAGAGGCCCCACGGATGGATAGAGGTATACTTTGTGTCCATTCTACTTTCTACAGTAGTTTGATAGAGGCTGTTTTAGGGGAACCCTTTCTTTTTGTTTCTTTCTTGAGTTTTGATCAGGGTGTTGGTAAGAGCCTATGTGGGTGTTGTTCAGCATGCATCGAATGCGTGAGGAAGAAGGATCCTTCCCCCACCGAGACACATTATTGTGACGCGATTAAAACCATGCGAGCGAGTCAGTGCCACCCAAAGCGGATAGTATCGAGGTTTGGTGGATGAGTCCCTCTGACTTATATGCTTGGTCATGGGAGTTTGTGGTTGAACTCGCTGTTGTACGAGACCCAGTTGAGAGTCCAGTCACTTTCCTTGTGCTTAGGGCTTTTCGGGGATGAAAAGTTCTAAGGGGGGGGGGGAGGTTGTAGCGACTCGGTTTTCTGACCCTATAATACTTTGGAATATTTCTACAAATAATTCGAGAGTTAGGCGCGAAGACGGCATGCGATTCCGAGGCCCAGTGTGCACAGAATTAATTTTTTAAAAATATTAAGTATTTTTATACTATGCACATGGCGGGGGTGTGATATCTCCTAAATGATAGCTCAGAACGGGAATCTGAGGCTACAGTTGTGTCTTGAATGTGCCTTTTACCCTAGGCGAGGTGTAAACATTTCAGGCGCATGCCTGCGGTGAGAAACACCACCAGGGGCGTTTTTGTAAATAAATGGAAAAGTTAATGTACAAGCGTCAGCTCGAATAACATCTGAACGGAGCCTCGGATCGCAAATCCGAGTTCGCTGTTGCGTCCAGAATGGCGCGCTTACCCTAGGGGTTACCTTACCTTGGTCTGCATCGGGTGCCGGGATGGAGGCGAGTTGGTTGGGAGTGAAATGTGTTGTCTTATAAAAAACTTTCATGAAAAACATGACATCCCCCTCCCCTTACCTCCAACGTGCAACGACGAACGACACCCCCCTTCCGACCTCCATTTCTTCGCAAAATCGAGCCAGAATCGTCCGTTTTGTGTGCCATTCGTCATCGGATCTAGCTTCAGGGCATCACCAGCGTCGATCTGCATGCAAAGCTTCGCAGGTTCTCCAGCGAAGTAGACGGTTTGCGATTAAATCCCTCGATCCCATTTTTGATGTGAATTGCTTCTTTTTGAGGTCGTTGTAGGAATGATCTCATCCCGGGGGGTCGCACCGGTGCTTTTAGATCGCAAAACGGACCACCGGGGCACCCCCGGTGGTCAGTGGAATGTATGTCGGTGGAGCGCGGTGGTGCAGTGCGCTGCGCGGTGGAGGGCCGCCGGCCAGGGCGGGCCGGCGGTGGCGGCTGGTCTTGGTAGGTCTGGCCACTTTTTCTCATATGGGGGTCTTTACACCCCCCCTTTCTTGAAATCCATGGGTCAGATTCGCGTGTCGTCTATGGCGACGCGACCCTGGGGATGAGTCGAACTCTCCGGTGTGGGTTTTAGGGTTTTAGGGTTAGGGGTCGTTGCCCGAGAGTTAGAAACGTTGTATAAAATAATAATATTTTATTATTTTACGACTTCAGGCCGTTGGAAATTTTTCCTGGAGTGTCTGTTTGACGTTCCGTTAGTGGCGTTGTGACCCTGAGGGTACGACATACTTTTTGAGATGGTTTCTGGGTGTTTGGATTGAGAACGGGGTGCGGGCCCCTCGAGGCCTGGTTTTGGCGTTTGCAGAGAAACGCAGCTTTCGCACCATGAGTTCATTTTTTGCGGGTGAATAGTCGATACTGTGTGTTTTTTTCTAAAGGATCACAACAATGCGATCTTTTCATTGAGTTTTGAGATCGAGGTGTGGGCCCCACCAGAGCCGGCTATGGTGAATAGTGACTTTTTCACCGGGTGTCCGTTTCGGACGAGTGAGTAGTCGATTCTGCTTGTTTTTCTGAGGGGATCATCGTGGTAAGATCCGCTCGATGAGTTTTGGGATCGTTGTGTGGGCCTCGCACGAGCTGGCTACGGTGAATAGTGCATTTATCACCGGTGCTCCGTTTCGGGCGAGTAAACAGCCTATCCTGCGTGTTTTTCCACATAGATCGCGATGGTGGCCGCGGTATTGGCCTTGGAGATGCGCAGTGTGGCGTTATTGTGGGTTGCTCGTGTTTGCGATGTTTTGGACCAGCAGTGGTTGAGGGTACTCCCTTGGTTAGTTCCCACAGGTGTTCGTGTGGCATCATGACCTTCATATAGGTTTATGATCCCCTGGATGGGATGTCTAAACTGTTAGAGTTGTGGAATCCCTCCGGTGGGCCCGGAATGGGATCCTCTAGCATCTTTTCCCTATATCGGGTTCTTGGTATTGTTGTGACCTCTTATTCACATGAGGCGATCCCCTATCTAGCTGGTTAACCCCTAGGGATGTGGCATCATCAAGATTGTGATCCCCTATGCGGTGGGCCGTACTCAGTAGGGTTGTGCCATCGTCGGGTATACCATCTCCTACTTTGCATGAGGTGTATAGTAGGGTTGCAGTATCGTTGGTTATGCGATCCCCTACTCAGCGTGTGGTTTCTGTAGGGTTGCGGCATCATCAGTTCGATCCCCTACATTTAGTGTTATACATGTTAGGGTTCCGGTATCACTGTAACCACATTTATATGGGGGATGATCTCTATCTGAGTGATGTGCTTCTATCGACCACCATATTGGGTTGTGGTATCCCCCAGCGTATCCTGGGTGCGATCCCCTATCTGTGAGAACTACGTATGCCAGATCGGGTCATGCTACCCCACAACAGACCCTAGGAGTGATCTCCTATCTATGATATTTGTATACTAGAGTGGGTTCTGGTATCCCCTCGCAGACCCTAGGATCGGTCCCTTTTCCGAGGAGTTTGGTGGTTCAGTTGTTTCAGCAAGGTTTCCTCAGTGATGCTATCTGACGAGTGTGGTCTCTCGGGTGAGCGTCGGAGAGGTTTGTGAGATACCCGATGGAGTGTATCTCTTGGATGAGCGTCATCTGGGATGACAGTGCTCATTGAGTGTGCTCTTCTGGTTTTGTACATTTGTTGGTGTTGAGGTCGGTACCTCAGGTGGCTTCGTGCGTGAGCTGGGTATACCTAGATTGTTCAAGGTGTATGTATGGGAATACACCTGAGCTGAGCTGAGTAGTTGTGTTTAGCTGAGGATGATCACGAGATAGAGTTTCTCTCTCAGTTGGGTTCCCTCTGGCTGGGATGAGCAGACTGTTGCCTTTCAGTTTCTCTCTTTTTTTTGGGTTTTTGGGGTGCCTACTGAGTACGTTTATACTCACCCTTGCACGGGCTTTGCCCGCACATGTTTGTGTCTTGTGCGGACCACATGCCTTTCGACGGAGTCCCAGGAGGACCTTGAGAAGGTAGAGCTGAGTGAGTGAGACTGAACGAGGTTCTTGCTGGTGTGGTACCGAGGGAGCTTTCCGGTGGTGTTTGTGGCATCGTCCCACTTCTTCTGAGCAGGTTGGAAGCACTTTTTAGTTTTCATTTGGTGGGCCCTGTTTTCCCTTTTGTACTTTTGTTGTTGCACTATCGTTTGGGTTAGATGTATGCATGCATTTACTTTTCAGTTTCTATATCTATGCACTGTTCCATGGAGGTGTTTGTGGGTGCGTGTGTACAGGTACCTTAGGCCCATGCCTCCCATGTGTGTGATAGCCTACTCAGCGTTGGTCACCGGCCCCTGGCCTATTAGAGGCGGGCTTGGGGAGTCGCAGCTTGAGTCTCATTGGGTCGGGTCGTGACAACACATAAGTTAAAAAGGTTTTAAAATCCTATGATGTGATGATAAGTAATGTAGTGTGTTTGTATTTTAATAGATGAAGTTATTTCAAAATGTTTTCATCAATGATAAATGGTGCATCGATGACTTAAAATTAAGACAAGGGATTAGCGAATTTACAAACATTATTTAATAAACCTCAGTTAGAAACCAGAAAGGACTAGAAAACTTCTTATACTGTTAAAATTTCTAAGAGGTGTAAATTTTTTAATGACTTATACATTAGTAGTATCATCTTCTAGACCTCTCTTGGACAGATTATGACTAGGAACTATACCTTCTGTGACCACGAATTGACACTTCTCTCAATTTCGAACATGGTTGGTTTCAATGCATATTTCAAAAACAAATTCATGATTTCCAAGACATGTATCAAAAGTACTACCCACAATGGAGAAATAATCTATGAAAACATCAATTATTCATTCAATAATATCTTAAATGAAATCAATCATACACCATTGAACGGTGGATAGGGCTTTACACAACCCAGAGGGAATCCTTCGGTAGGAAAATGTCCTGATGGGGCATGTGAAAGTGGTCTTTTCTTTAACCTCTAGAGCAACAAGAATTTGGTTGTGACCAAAATACCGATATAGGAAACAAAAAAAATTCATTTATAGCAATCCTCTCAAGAATTTGATCCATGAAGGGAATTGAAAAATGGTCATGTCTATTGGCTACATTAATCTTCCTATAATCAATACAGACTGTCCATTTTGTGGCTTTCCCAAACATGGAATTATTAATTCTTTCATTTTTTACTACAGTGAAACCCAGCTTCTTGGGGACTACCTGAACAGGGCTGACCCATGCACTATTAGAAATGGTATATATGATTCCAGTTTCCATCAACTTAATCGCTTCCTCTCCCAAAACTACTGTCACAGTTGGATTCAATATTCTTTGACACACTACCCATGTTTTGTGGTCAGGATGTATTGGTATTATATGTATGAAGAATGAGGGACTAATACATTTTATATCAGCTATGTTCCACCCTATGGAAGATTTAAATATTTTCAACACACTCAATAGTCAATGTTTTGTATTTTCATTTATCTCATTTGAAATTATGATAGGCAAAGTGGAATTCCCACCCAAAAAAAATATTTCAAATAAGTAGGTATTGTTGTTAGTTCAGGAGTGGGTTGTTAATCAATAGAAGGAAGACACATAGGCCTGGGAGGTACAAGATATTATAAATATCTTTTATATGGAATATTTAATCATGATTGTCTTTTAATTTCATGCTCATATTCTAAATAAACAATGCTACATTCCAATGGAGGCAGCATACTCTACATAATTTCCATCTCATAATTCTACGAGCTAAATAATAAAGAGTCATCAAGTTGTCTTATAAGTTTTCCCTCAAAATCATCAAAGTGTTAAGCAAGGTTGGTGTTTATAGAGACCCCCTAAAATTCTCTAAAAAAGCCATTGTGTTTATAAAAATAAGACTGTTCTATAGTAGAAAATGGACAGTAGTCTAGTTCTAGAAATTTTCCCAGATTTAGTGTTTGATGAGAATTTTTACCCTCTAAGACAGATTCAAAAGAATATTTCATCTTCAAAATTATTTTCATCTACAAAGGATCAATTTTCATATTATTTAGTGTTTCTAATTAAGTTTTCATTTTCTAAATACTCTACCAATGAAATTTTTTTATAAAAAAAATTGTCTCTTAACATTTTAGACACATTGAACTCGTCTACTTGTTTTACAATTTTGAAAATAAGTTATCAATTTGACAAATCAATAACAGCACCACCTATGGCCATGAATGGTGTAACTCCCTGACTCTAGTAGCCCAAAGTCTGTGCATTATTATGTATTATTTGCATGATCCCAAAAGATCAAGTCCCAAAAAACCGATTAGATTAGTTTCCATTGAAGTACTAGACACATTAATAAGGTTTACATTACATCATAAAATGGAAAAACTACAACAACATTGTTATATATACAACACTGAGATCCCATTGACTATCCCTACAGGCCAGTCATAATACATTTCTTCGCATCCTAGGAAAAAATAAACATAGAAAAGGTAGAGATCAGATGCTCAGTAAGGATAACAATATTGCAGAAACATTCATATATAAGAATGAACATTAAAGGTAATGTTTAAAACTAAAACAAAATCCTTTTCAACATAAACTTCATCATAATATGGAAAATAAAAATAAAAATAATGCCATTTACATACTCACACATATATTCTACTAGTTAAATAATCACATGAAATATAAATAGCCACATTCATAATGATTGAATGCATAATTATAGACTTAATAACCACATATCCAAGGCCTTGTGCACAGACTACAAATAATATTTTTTCAAGGCCTTGTGCACAGACTACAAATAATATTTTTTCAAGGCCTTGTGCTGAGACACTAGTTTGTCTCATGAGACCTACCGATTCATCGAGGAGTTATAGCGGGATCCACCCGTCACATACTAAGTCCAATTCATTCCTCAAATGAAAAAGTTTAAACTTATCATATAATTTTTTATTAAATCTATCATATGAAATGTCATCAATTTATCCATAAACCATAAATGGTATAAAATAACACATCCACAATCAAACATATCACAAAATATTAATTACAATATGGATGTTTTGTATCATAATAAATAAACTTCAAATAAACATAAAATCTATCAAATGATGTTGACATAGATGAAATCATAACCTTTTTTTAGAGAAATATCTCCTTCTCTTTGGAAATCATTTAAGAGTCAGGTAATTATAAAAAAACATTCTTTTTGAAAATATTATTATAAGATTGTAAGGGATGCTTTGATGATGTTGTGACGACAGAAAATAGCCTCATCCGTCGTATAAGTTAAAAAACATTCTAAACTTTTTTTGAAATACATTTTTAAGAAACATGGATGTGGATGATAAAGAGGTCCCAGTAGATACTTCTGTAAAAACAACCTCGTATAACAAAGAGATTGTGAAATTAACTCTCAACATTACTTTCCCATGGTTGAGGGTTGGTTAACATATTTTATAATTGTGAAATGATTGTTATGAGATTATAAAATAATCATATACATTAATATTATATCATATCTGATATTCTAACATTGTATTGGTAATAATATCTTAGTATCATCGTCGTTTCAGGTGTTCACTGATTCGGTTTCCTTTATATGTTGGGATACTTAAGTAATGTTTATTATGGATAGGATGTATCTTATTCATATTTTAAATTATATGAACTCTTTAAACATTATTTTTAATCATATAATGAAAATTAGTCTGGAATGGATTAGATGGGGATTGAATTTCATTGCATTTCGTGGATACGGTAATCCGTACGTACACATTAGCGACAATATCATTTTTTTGATAATAAAATAATATATAATTAGATGGTATATCATATATAAATAATAATTGTCTTGTTATATTTATTATTTACATAAATTATACGTCATTATTATACCCATCCAAATAATAATGTATTGAATAACAATTACACCACGACGTTGAGACGGTAACCCGTACGTACACACGTATGGTAATATGCATTCAAAGAAAGAATAGAATAATGAATATGGTTGTACCGTATTTATAATAAAATCATAGTATATAGAATATAAAGGAGTTATTACATTATAATGGAAATAGTAAAGAAAGAGGAAGTGGAAGATGAAAGGAACTTGAAATTGGTGATAAAATATTTACCTCTTCCTCAAGTTCATCCTTTTGATTGGATAAAAAGGGCTCCTTAGGATGGATTTATGAAGAAATGGAATGAATCTGGGATGAAGGGAGGACAGTTGAGATGGTATTTGGGGATGTTTTGGCTGAAACAAATGGCTTTGAAGGTGTGAATTAGAAAGAACATAAAGTACCCTTTTATAAGAGGGGTGATGGGAACTTTTGGAAAAGCTAGAAATATTATTTTATAATAAAATAATTTTTGGTTTTTAATGGGTCCAAAATGATTAATTTAAAGGATGAGGTGATTATGGGTCAAAAACCAGTCAACCAATAGGTTTTTGATAGGATTGGGTAACTATATTAAACTTATCTTTTAGATTTAATTCTTAGTTAAATAGTTTGATATTTATGATGTCTCTTTGTACTTTTATATTATATGGTTAATAAACTTACTATATACATAAAAAAGAACCATAAGTTCTTCATTAATGATACACCTATCATTATATATGTTCTCCTACCAATCCATAGATTTTTAGAAATTGAATATCAATTAATAATATAATTGTTTTAAACTCTTTTTTGTCAATTTTGACACTATTTTGTATTTTGTTTTTTATAAATTCATAACATCATTTTTAATACAAAAAAAATTCATCTAACAAACCCTAAAATTCCCTATTAAACTAAAAAAATAGAGTAATTAATAAAAATTCTCAAATTAAATTTATCGGGATATTTATAATATGAATTATTTTAATATTTCATTAATTAGGTAATTACAGAATCATCATTTTGTCATAAATAAATTAAATTATATAATGTCTGAAAATTATAAATGAAATAAAATAATGTAGAAATTCATTTTATCTTTCTAATTAATATTTATAGTCGAATTTATTTTATTTATAACCCCACATGAAAAAAATTGTTATTAAACATTGATTTTAACTCTTTTAACTATTCTTTGAATTAAATAATAATAAATGTCCAAATCTAATCCAAGTGGACCTAAAGGATCATATTTTATTCCTAGGGTTGTTTTTGGTCGATTTACACTTATCCAATAGAATTAGGACACGTGTTAAGGTAATAATAATATCATTTTTACCTTTAATTACCCTATTTACTTTTAACCGTGGAAAATAAAAGTAAAAAGTTAATATTCAACAATAATTATTTTCATCTTATTAAACCAAATTTTACATACTGACATCATCCGTGTCTCTCTGATTTTTAAATTTCAACTCACAGAAGTGGTAAAATTATGTTTTATGTAAATTTTCAAATGCTCCTAGGAGGTGGGTAAAAGACAGTAAAAAGTAAAATAAAATTTTTATATATCTAAAATTATTATAAACTGACTCTAATGAATTACATTGAACTTATATAAGTATTATGTATCTATTTTGGCCTAAAATAAATTTAAAAAAACTAAATAATTATTTAAATAAAAATTCAGTTTTAAACAATAACCCTGTGTTTTTCACTATTCATAAAAAATTGAAACTTTTCAGAAAAATACAAAAAATTCACCCTAATATAATATTGATATTCAGAATCCAAAAATGAATTAAATTTTGAATGATAAAATTTATAAAATATCAAAAATTGGGTATTACTATTCATAATGGGTAGTTTGAATGGTTGTGGTGTGTTAGTACTCAATGTTTTGTACAACACATGCTATTGTATTATTCAATGAGACGTGTAATGTGGAAGCATGGGGTGTTACATTCTACCCTCCATCAAATAATTTCATCCTTGAATTTTTTGTAAATATTACTGCATAAAAATACTCAGGTGGTTCTTCAACATAAGTTCCTCTAGTTCTCATATTGCCTCTCCCATCATATGGTTTCTCCGTAGAACTTTTATGAGAAGATTCGTCTGGTTTCTCATCACTTGTTCTCTTATATCAAGAATATTGGTAGGATCTTCGCAATAAGACAGATCGGGTTCCAGTTCTAATTCCTCATAGGATAGTTTATGCGGTGGGTCAGGCATGTATTTTCCTAACAGTGATACGTGGAATAAATCTTGATATTTGGATAGACATGGCAGCATTGCCAAACGGTAAGTTACGACCCCAATTATATCTAGAATTTCGAAATGTCTGATGTACTAGGGACTTAATTTTTCATTCTTACTGAAATGTATAATATCCTTCCCTAGATATACCTTCAAGAAAACATGATCTCTTATATGAAATTACAAATCCTTCCTTCAGTTATCGACATAGCTCTTCTACCTACATTGGGCTTCTTTATGTGGGTTTGGAGTACCTTCAATTTTTCCATAGTTTGCTCAACAATTTCTGGACATACGATTTTTCATTCACCTACATCATCCCAAAAAGTTGGTGTACGAAATCTCTTTCGATATAATGCCTCATATGGTGCCATCTGAATACATTAATGGAAGCTATTATTATAGGAAAATTCTACTGGAGGTAAATATTGATCCCAGACACCTTGAATATCTAGTGAGAAGGATCTCAACATGTCATCTAGGGTTTGAATAGTCCATTCTAATTGTCCATTAGTTTGAGGGTGGTAGGCAGTGCTCAAAAGAAGTTCAGTATCCTAGGATTTTGGAAGACATTTCCCAAATCTTTATGTGAATCGGGGATCACGATAAAAAAAAATCGATAAGGGTACTCCATGAAGCCTTAAAACTTCATTAATATACAGTATTGCAAAATTTTCAAGTGGTAAATCTTCTATTATAGTAAGAAAATGTGCTGACTTGGTAAAATGATCAATAATGAACCATATTGAATTGTTCCTTATATGAGTCTTTGGTAGCCTCATGACAAAGTCCATCGTGATATCATCTCATTTCCACTCAGGTATGGGTGGAGGTCGCATGACTCCTCCAGGTCATTGCCTTACAGCTTTCACTTGTTGAAAAACCATACATCTTGACACAAAATCAGCAATCTCCCACTTCATGTTGTCCCACAAAAAATATTCCTTCAAATATCTATATATCTTGTTGCTCCCATGGAGTATATAGAAATTGGAGCTATGAGCATCATACACCAATTCTTTTTTTATATCAGGGATATCGGGAACATAATGTCTCTTCCAAAATATCAAAATTCTATCTTCAAATACAATGTCACTCAATCTACAATCATTCACACCATTAATCTGCTTTTTAAACTCCTCATCATTAACCTAAGAACGTTTTATCCTTTCTAGTAAATATTGTTTGGAAACCATTTGAAAAAGAATTGTTGTTTCACCTTCCATGGTTATTCCCATATCCATCATTACTATATCCACAAAAATATGGTCCCTTTCAACTCTCATCTTGTTCAAAACTCAATGATCTTTTATTATTAAAGAATATTCAACCTTATTTACCATCCTCAGGTGGTATTGTATCATGAAATCATAATCCTTGAGTAGTTGAAGCCATCTCTTTTCCTCATGTTGAGTTCTTTCTGTGACAAAATATACTTCAAACTCTTATGATCAGTAAAAATCTAAAAAAATTCACCATAGAGATGATGTCTCCATATCTTCAATGAAAATATTATAGCTTATAACTCACGATCATGAGAAGGATAGTTTTTATCATTTTAGCTGTTGTGATGCATAGGAAATAACCCTATCATTTTGCTTAAGGACACAGCCAAGCCCTTTCATTGAATAATCACTATAAATAACAAACTCATCATTCCCCGATGGTATGGTCAGTATAAGAGCATTGAATAATCCTCTATTCAATTATTCCATAAATTCTTCACATTCTTTTTTTCCAAACAAATTTCACCCCTTTACGTGTGAGTATGGTTAACGGGTTAGGCTATTAGGCAAAATTCAGGACGAAATGCCGATAATAACCTGCCAACCCAATAAAACTGTGTACCTCAGTTATACTCGTTGGTGTTGGCCACACATAGATTGCTCTTATCATAGAAGGATCATCATATATTCCATCATTAAAGACGATACGTCAAAGAAATGAAATCTCTTGAATCAAGAATTCAAACTTATTAAACTTCACATATTTATCCTTTCTTCTAAGTGTCTCCAAGATAATGCGCAAGTGATTTTCCTGATCTTAATAGCTTTTGGAGTATAAAAAGATACCATCAATAAATACCACTAAAAAAATCATCAAGACATTGCTTTAAAACTCTATTCATTAGATCCATGAAGACATGGGGTGCATTATACAATCTAAAAGGCATTACTGTAAACTCATAATGCCCATACCAGGTTCAAAATGCTGTTTTCAGAATGTCTTCCTTTTGCACACACTATTGATGATATCTAGATTGATGTTCAATCTTTGAAAAGTATTGAGATCCATGAAATTGGTCTAATAAATCATCAATACGAGGTATGGGATACTTGTTATTTACTATTATAGCATTGATCTCCATGTAGTCAATACACAACCTCATATATCCATATTTCTCCTAAACAATAAGGATATGGGCTCCCCATGGATAAAATCTAGGGTCAATAAATACATTATTACTTAATTCCTCTTTTTTTATTTAGGTATACTAATTTCACATGGGTCATTCTATATGATATCTTCGATATGGTCCATGAAAAAGGAATTAAAACAATGGAAAACTCAATTTCTCATTCTGGATGATGTCTAGGTAAATATTTGGGAAATAAATCAAGATACTATTACACAATAGATACATCCTCTATTTGAACATTCTATTCCTCAATCACAGTTATTTCATTCTCTTTCTCCTCAATAATTGAATTTAGTTGAGCTATTGGGGGTGGATATAGATAAGAATTAGGTGGTGATTATTCTACTCTAAAGATAAGGTGTTATTTATCATCATCATCAAAAATAGTAACCTCCTTCTTCCTACAATAATTTTTTGCATCATGGTCTGAAATCCAATCAATATCGAGGATTATATCAAATTTAATCATGGGTATGGTGATGAGATAAGAATATGAAGAACATTTATATGCCCTAATGGGGACTGATTCAAAAAACATTGTTGTAATGATACATCCCTTAAGAGTTTTCACTAAAACTCACTTGTTAAATAAAATTGGAAATATCTAAATTTCTTAGCAAACTGGTATGATATAAAACAATGTGATGATCCAGAATCAAATAAAGCATTTTCTAAACTTGAGGAACCCATTAAATTACCTACCACTACGTCGTTCGGAGCTTCAACCTCAGCATTAGTTATAGCATAAACATGGCCTTGATCCCTTGGCCTTTTTTGAAGCATGTTCACCTGATGCATTGGAAATTAATTCACATAATGCCACCTTCTTCTACAATTGTAGCATTCAACATTGACAACCTATTTTTTCCCCTTGCAATCACGAGCTTGGTGGCATTTTTCATAACACATGTAGTAGACTCTCATTCCCTTCAGTCATGTAACGAGGTGTTTCAACCCACATTTAATATAGGATGGATATTCAACTTTTCCCTTATTTCCCTTATTTCCATTTCTAGAGTGTTCATAAGATCTCTTATTCTCTTCCTTTACTTTAATGTTGTATGACATAGAGAATTCATCTTCTGTCTTGATAACACATGTGACCATATCTTCGTACGACGAGAAGGATTGTGACACAAATGCTCGGTGGAGAAATGGTCTTAACCCATCAAAGAAATGATCAATATTACTTCTTCGTTTATGTATATAATCTACAGCATGCCTCGCTAACCATGTAAATATAGCTTCATACATTGTGACATTTTCATCCTCCTTTTTCCTCAGACTCAGAAATTGTCTTTCCATATACATTTGATGGTCATGAAGAATGTATTTTTCTATGAAAATATCTTTAAACTCCATCCATTCCATATTTTATACTTCATCATCTTCATTTTTGTTTTAAATCAATGACCACCATTAATCAGCATCTCCAGTGAGGTGGTAAAATGCCATGACAAATTTTTCCCTTTCGCTACTCCCCATGGTGTGAAATATTTTCTCTAAGGAATTTGTCCATTCCTCATCTAATCGTGTAATTGTACCCTCATTTAATGTTGGTGGTTGTTGCATCATGATGCGATCAAACATTAATCCTCCACACTGTGGATTAGGGTGCTCCATACAGGTAAGATTATTATTCATAACCTGAGTGAGTTGTCCGAATATAGTGATAAGCCGATCTGCCCCAGTCGTAACACCAGATCCACTATAATTATCTTGAGTAGGAGGTAAATCACTACATGGAGTGTGTTCATTGATATAGTTTCCATTCCTTCCACTAGGAACCATTTCTAAACAATGTAATAAACTAGGTTAGTTTATGAATCAAAACACATAAATCCAAACTTGTAAAACATTTAACATAAATTTAACAGTTTATGGATATAATCCATAATCATAAAAGTGATTTCTTTGAGGAAGTATATACTCATAAGCCCTTCATAATGGTTTTTAAATAAAATGAGAATTATCCTATGCATATCCCCCAAGAGTGTCGTAACCAAGATTGCAGCAAGGCCCATTGTTGTGCACCAGTTCCCATTCAAGTCTAGCTCAAAGTGGTTTTTTTGGGTTTTACCCCTTGGTACATCTAATCCAGAGCTGCGTCTACCTACTCGTATCCAGATAGGGATGTATTTCATGTAAAACTCACAAAACCTATACAATACCAAAATTATATGATGTTCTACAATACTAATCTTCAATGTCTATCTTAGGGAAATTTGATCGAATCACAATTTATCTAAATCTAGTATCTAAGGTTTGTAATAAAATTTCTCTAATACCAACTATAATGCCCCGAACCCAGAAGCCTAGAGTCAATGCATTATTACGTATCATTGGCATGATCACAAAAGATGAAGTCTCTAAAGACTGATTAGTTTAGTAGCCATGGAAGTAATAGATACATTCATAAGGTTTACATTACATCATTTTATGGAAAACTAAAACAAAATTGATTCCATAGAAAACATTGAGATCCCAGAGATGATCCCTATAGGTCAGTCATAATATACTTCTTCACATCCTAGAAAAAATAAAACATAGAAAGGGGTGAGCTCAGATGCTCTGCAAGGATAACAATATAGCAGAAACATTAATATATAAGCATAAACTTTTAAGGCAATTTATAATAAAAAAAAACATCCTTTTTGACATATACTTCATAATAATATTTACATACTCACATGGATATTCTAGTAGTCGAATAATCACATGCAATATCTATAGCCACTTTCATAATGATGGAATGAATAACTCCGAACTTCAATACCACATAGTCAAAGTCCCGTTCCAAGTCTACAAAAACGATTCTGTGAAAGCCTTGTTTCAAGACACTAGTTTATCTCAAGAGACCAATCGATGCATCGAAGAGATTTATCAAGCTCCGCCCGTCACATAATAAGTCCATTTCATTCCTCATATGAAATGGTTTATACATAACATAAACATTCGTATTAAAATATATCATACTAAATCTCAATAATTTATTCATAAATCATTAATGGTATAAAATAACTTAACCAAAATCAATCATATCACAAAACATTCAATACAATATGGATGTTTTGTATGATAATAAATTAAAATCAAATAAACATAAAAACCATCAAATGATGTTGATATAGATGAAATGAAAACCTTTTTTAGAGAAATATCTATTTCTCTTTTGAAATCAATTAAGAGTCAAAAAATTATAAAGCAAAAATTTATTTTGAAAATATTCTTATAAGCTTGTAAGGGAAGCTTCGATGATGTTATAACGGCAGCAAATATCCACACCCGCCATATAAGATAAAAAACAATACTACCTTAATTTGTTGAAAAAGTCATAAAGTGCCTGGTTTGGAAAATGACAGAATGATTCCTTTCAAAAAATATAAGGTCAAATAAGGGTATAAATGACATTTCCCCATTGTCTAGTCAAAAAATGTTTTGAAATACATTTTTACGAAACATGGATGTTGATGATAAAGAGGAGCTAGTAGATACTTACGTAAAAAAACCTTCGATAACATAGAGATTTTGAAATTAATCCTTACCTAAATAATTTCCTTGGTAGATGGTAGGTTAACCTACTTTATGTTGGTGAAATAATATTTATTAAATTATACAAGAATCATATACATTAATATGATACAATATATAATATTTTAACATTGCTTTGTTAATAATATCTTAGCATTATCGTCGTTTCAGGTGTAAACCAATTTGTTTTCCATTATATGATTTGTTACATTAGTTAAGTTTTATATTGATAGGATATATCATATTCATATTAAGAATGATATTAAGTCTTTAAAAATTATTTTTAATAATCTAAAGAAAATTATTCTTGAATGGATACTATGTGGAATGAATGTCATCGCGTTTCGTGGAGACGGTAATCCGTACGTACACACGAGTGAAAATATCATTCTTTTGATATTAAAATAATATATAATGGTATGGTAAATCATATATACAGAATATTTATCAGGTTATATTTTTTATTTACATCAATTATAAATTATTATTATACCTATCCAAATAATAATGTATTGAATAACAATTACACCATGACGTGGAGACGGTAAGCCGTACGTACACACATATGGTGACATGTCATTCAAAAGATGAATTGAATAATGAATAGGGATGTACCATATTCATAATAACATCTCAATATATATAAGTTACTAGAGTTATTATTTTATAATAGAAACAACAAAGAATGAGGGAGTGGAAGAAGAAAGCAACTTGAAAGAGGTAATGAAATATTTAAATCTTCTTCGGGTTCTTCATTTTGAATTGATCAAAAAGGAACCTTCGTTTGTCATTCGGACTAAATGATGGCCTCTAAGATGACGGGAGGACAGTTAATAGGGTATTTGGGATGGGTTTATTCCGATCCATATGGCTTTGATGGTGTAAATTAGAGAGAAGGGGAAGTGCCCTTTTATATGACAGGTGAGGGAACCATAGGAAAAGCTAGAAATATTATTGTATAATAAAATTATTTTCCTTTTATAATGGCTCCAAAATTAATTATTTAAAGGATAAGGTGGTAATTTGTTGAAAAACACTCAACCAATAGGATTTAGATTGGTTTGGGTCACTATATTAACCTTATCTTTTAGATTTAACTCTTATTTAAAAAGTTTTACATTTACCATGGTTCTTTGTATTTTTATATTATATGGTTAATAAACATACTATATACTTCTGAATGAAACTCAAGTGGTTCATTAATAATACACCAATCATTATATAAGTCTTTTGGATGATCCTTAAATTTGTTAGGAAATTTTTTTAATAAATAATATAATATGTTTTTTAAAAATAGTTTTATGTCAATTTTGACACTAGTTGGGTTTTTGTTTTTTCTAAATTCATAACAGCATTATTACATCAAAAAAAATTCATAAAATCAACACTAACATGTCATATAAACCTATAAAATAAGTGTAATTCATAATAAGACTCAAATTTCATTTATATGGATATTTATAATATCAATTATTTTAATATTTCATTAATTAGGTAATTACCGCATCATCATTGTGACATTAATAAATTAAATTATTTAATGTCTAAAAAATAAAAATAAAATACCATTATGTTGAAAATATTTTTATTATTCGAATATATATTTATTGTCAAATTTATCTTATGTATAACCCTATATTAAAAATTATTTTGTTATTAAACTTTGATTTGAACTCCTTTAACTTTTTTTTGAATTAAATAATAATAAATGTCATAATCAAATCCATGTTGACCAAAAGGATCATATTTTTTTTCCTAAGGTTGTTTTCGGTCGAATTACAGTTATCAAATTAAACTAGGACAAGTGTTAGGGTAATAATAATATCATTTTACCCTTAATTACCATATTTATTTCTAACCGTGGTAAATAAAAGTAAAAAGTTTCTATTCACAAAAAATTATTTTCATCTTATTGAACGAAATTTTACTTAAAAATATCAATTGTGTCTCTCAGTTTTTTAAATTCAACTCACAGAAGTGGGAAAATTATGTTTTATGTAAATTTACAGACGCTCCTAGGAGATGGTTAAAAGACGGTAAAAAGTTCAATAAAATTTTTATTTATCAAAAATTATTATAACCTGACTCCAATGAATAAAATTTAACATATATAGGTATTATGTACCTATTTTGACCTAAAATAAATTTATATAAAATTAATAATTATTTCAATAAAAATTCGGTTTTAAATTATAAATCTGTGTTTTTCACTATTCATCAAAAATTGAAAGTTTCTAGAAAAATACCAATAATCCAACCTAAGCTAATTCCAATATTACAAATAAAAAAATGAAGTCCATTTTGAAAGATAAAATTTATAAAATTTTAAAAAGTGTGTATTACTATTCATAATGGCTAGTTTGATTGGTTGTGGTGAGTAAGAACTTGAAGTTGCGTACAACACATGCTATTTTATTATTCTAAGATAAGGGTATCATGGAAAATTGGGGTGTAACAAAGGGACTACCAAATTTTATTAGAACCTCTTGATGGCACTCCATGTCTCAGACTAAAAAATATACATACAGAAACAATTTCCCAACCGCAACTATCAAGTTATATACCCTACCCATAGGATAGGTGAATGATCTATCAGCTAACTGTAGTATGACTGTGGTGTGTTGAAGGTCACCCAAACTCAAATGACTAAACATTGATTATGAGATAATATTAATTCTAGAACCTAAGTCAGAAAAATAGTTTAGTTGATTAGAATTTATTACTGTATAGGGAATGACAAATCTACCTGGGTCCTTCAATTTGGGTGGTTTTATATTTTGGAGTACAACACTGCACTCTTCAGTTAGGGTGTAGGTAGAAAATTATTATTGTGTCTTTTTGTTTTAAACAATTTTATTAAGAGATTTCATGTAATATGCGATTTGTATCAAATCATGAATGAATGGAATTTTTACATTATGTTTAAAAAGGACACCAAGGAACAAAAGAATTTCATCCCTAGTATTAGATTCAGGTTGTAGGTTATCAAGGAAACTGATGGGTCGAGAATATTTTTAAAGGAAAATGGTTATATACCTCACCTCTTCCACAAATTTTGCATTACCTTTAATTGTTTTATTTTTAGAAGATATTTCTTCTTGAGTTTCTGATGATAAATTTAAATTTTTATCATTTTATACATATTTTTGTGAATTTTCAGCATGTTAAAGAAACATATTTTTATTTCTAAATTCAAGAATATTTTCATTTTGAGCATTTTCAGTGAATTTTTTAGAAACAATTTGAGTATTCATCCCACTTATAGTGATAACATTCATGGAATTCTCTCTAGGGTTACGTTCAGTTGTGCTTGGAAGTCTACCTTTTTCCCTAGATGAAAAATATCTCTCAAGATGGCCTAACTGTGTTTCTATGTTTTTCATTCTCACATCATTTTTCATTTTCTATCACTTGTATTAATATTGTTTTTTGGTTAGGTGAGTCATATATATTTTCTCTTCAGTGTTAATTTTGTTCCATATTAGATCAATCTTATATGACATTTGATTATCATTATTTTCTTGTGCATTTGAAGACTCAACCCTTTGTTGGTTTTGAATGTTTGGTCTTGGATGGTTAAAGTAATTAGGGGAAGTGGATTGTTTAATTAAGACCTTGTCATTCAAAGTAACATTTGGAGGGTTACAATAGCATTGATTGTTATTATTTGAAAGTGGATCTTCTTTAGAATGTATTCTAGGATTATAATTGAAAAACATAAAATTCTCCTGTTGTTGGGATGACATATCAATGTTAAGACAAAATTTCTTAGTATTACCAAACATACCACAATTGAAACACTATTACCTTAATGATTGATTAGTGTTTTGACATCCACATTGGTTTACAGTTTTTTTGTGAACTATTTCATTAGATATTGAAGTTTCTTGGTTATTTATGCAACATGGGATTGAGTTTTGTAAATTGAAATAGTGTTTGAATTAATATTTCTATTCACTCTTTTTATTCGTTAATTTTTATCTTGTTAATTCAGGGAAAGATTATGAAAAATTTATCTAATTTATTCTACTATATTTTCAATATAACTACCCCAAGCAACCTGATCAACTAGATTATATCCATATAATGACAGAACTTCATAGAATGTACCTGTGTGAATGTGATATGGTAGTTGATGATGGGGACACTGCATAAGAAGGTCCCTAAAAAGATCCCAAGCTTCAAGAAAATCATCTCTACCCTATTGATAGAAACGAGTTATCATTGTAATCTCTTCACATTTCAATATTTGGGGATAGAACATCATGATAAATTAGTTATACACTTGATCCCAATTTTAAAAAATGTTCTCATTTAGGATAAAAAACAAATTACTAGAATTTCCTTTAAGTCAATAGGGAAAGACTCTCATTCTTACACCATTCTCTATGACTCCGAGAAAATTTATTTGTTAGACAGTATTATTGAAATACTTAATGATGGTAAGAGGGTCCTCATTAGAGAGCCCAATAAAAGAATGCAAAAATGAAATGTGTTATTGTTTTAGCTCGTAGTTTCATTCTCTAGAAGATAACATAATTGAGTATGGATTGTGTGAAACATGAGAAAATTGAAACTCCTACTTCATATTCCTATCTAGTTCATATAAGAGTTCCCGATGATTTTGAAAGTTGTTAGGTGAATTAACCCTCTAATCTATGATCTCTATTTGTGTTCTGTTTCATTTTTTCAATGAGAAGTAAGATGTTTGTTTATATCAAGATTCATTGGATCTAAACTAATAATAGAGTTTCCTGTGCTCATACCAAGAATATCATAAATTTAAGTATCACAACAGAATAACCAAATAAGAGATCAAAAATTCATAAATTAGTTCCAATTCATTAGAAAATGAATAATATTTTCTTACAGTTTTCAGTTTATAATTTTTTTTAAATATTTTTCTATATGTTATTTTTTTAGTTGTTTTAGAAAAGGAATTATTGGTTCCTTCCCTGGAAATAGAACCAGAAACTTGATGTGACTATCATTAATGCTGGTGAACATTTTATTGTTTATATTCCTACTAACAACAGTATATGTGGCAATAAGGGTTGAACCCACAGAGAAGGAAATTATGACCACCATTATTCTACAAACATTCGAAGATACCCCATTATTCTCAGTAGTGGGGTAAATTTTCTAATTGTTTACTTTTTATATATTTGTTATTTTTTAATAATTCATGAATGAACCACCAAAATAATTCTGTGTTTTTTTATAAATCTTAATGAATCAAGAAACATACCAAAAATATTAAGTAATAGAAATGTAATATGCTAATAAATGAAAAATCAAGAGAAATATTTCCATGGGAAAATCAAAAATCTAATAGTTTTAGAAATACTGTAATTCAATTAAAAGTTATTGTAGTATACCACCATGAAGATAATGAACTACCTCCCTCGCCAAGAGTTAAGTCACACAATCTAATTGATTTTATTATCCACCACATCAAATTAAATCAATTGTGAAATGTTTGATTCAAAACTAAAAATAGGACGAACTCACCATATGTCTGGATGTATGTTGATTTTATATTTATTTTTATTGAAACTTGTATCCCTGATCAATCTCCCCAATTGATTGTGGTGTTTTGAAATAATGTTCTGAAATCAATTGAGTGGATTTAGTAATGATCTCGTTGATCTATACTGAATTGAACGAAATGATAAATTAAACAGTAAAATTAAAAGATAACTATTGAAACATCAATTACTCCTAGAACTAGAAGATTTAGCATAATATTATCTCTATTAGGTAATCCGATATCATTCGATTACAAGAAATAAATTTTTTAGTGGAAAAAGTGGAATAGATCTCCCTCTTCAAGCCTATATTTCAACTTCTCCTGGACCTCGGGTCTCCAGGAAGTGGATCTCTAAGAAGTGATCCGTGATTTTTCCTAAGTTCCTCCTCTTCACCGGATGGAAGTTGATGCTTGAATGTATCAAAATGATTGACCCCCACCCACTTCATTTCTCACAACTACTCTATTTTATACGTACCTTCACCTGCTAGATGTCGCCCACCTTGTTTTCTAGTGGCTTCAAATGTCCTTCACTTGTGCACCGCACACATGCATTTTTTCATGATTGACACATTGCACTAGTATTTCCCTTGTAAGTATCTCCTTCTATGTTACTTGAATGTATTTAGACATGTTTCCAACTCATGTGTGAACCTGCACAGTTAGAACAGAAAAATGAATAAATGAATAAATATTTAAGTGTTACCTTTTTATAAATGAATAAAGATATCATTAATGAATGCTTAAATGTTTTTAAATTTATATTAATAATTATAGGTTAGTATTTTATTTGGTAAATAACTTATTTTATATAATGTTGTTAGTTTTTTATTTATATTTATGTTATTCTGAAGTTGATTAATTTAAAATTATATTAAATTAAAATTTTAATATTTATTAAATTATTAAATTAATAATATAACATTTTAGTTTTTGAATAATAATGTTTTTTAGATTATTATTTTCATTTATCATAATAAATTTTTTTTATTTTAATTATTCCAATTTATAAAATTGTATATAGTTATTACAATTTACGATTAATTTATTCTAAAAGAATATAAATTATAATTTTTATATTCATTAAAGTATTTATATTTTATTAGAATTTTATTAATAAGTTTTACATTTGAGTCTATTTGATTAATTAGTTGTAAATTTTATTTGATTATTATTAATTTATTACTATTATATTTGTTTTTATAATTTATCATTTATTTTGTTATTATTTTTATTTTTTATCCCCCTATTGTCTTCTTCTCTAACACGACATAGGGGGAGGGGGTATGGAATTCTTCCTGCAAAAGACCCGCTGTGGGTGTAGCGGCTACTCCAGCGGTGTCAACTCTTCCATATTCTTCTAGCTCAGCAAGATCCCACCAGTGGCAGCCAGTTCAATCCTTGGATCGACCTTGAATCTAGAACTACAGGACAAGATGGATCTGGTTCAGCTCAAAGTGTTTGAGTGAAAACAATACAACCCCTCTCTAATGATGTTCCTCTCAGCAGACAGTGACAATGTGGCTCTGTTCGAGCTCGGTGTCTGTTTGGGGCAGTGAATGTCGAGGAGACGACTTAAGTTATAGATTGGGATGGGAAGGTCTTGGGGTTTTCAAATCATTGTTTGAGAGAGAGAGTTTGAATTGGTTTTGACTTTTTAGTCGGATTCTTCAATAGTATTGGAATGTGGATATGGGACGGAGGAAAGGAAGGAGACAGTTGCGACAGAGCTTGGTTGTGGTGGTTAGTAGTGAAACAATGGATCAGTCAGAGGGTGGTGAAACTAGTTTCATGGTGTAAATAAATGTGAAAATGGGTGTGAAATAGTGTAAAGAGGGAAAAGATGCCAAAAGAAAGATGGTAGAAATTATTTTGTACGACAAAACTAATTTGTAAGAGATACGACGAGACCGTAAGAAGAAACTGTGATGTAGAAACCGGTGGGACATGTCAAAGAAAGAAAGAACAGTTGTTGTTTTGTCATGGCATCGTAAGAAGGGGTTATTGTAGCACCGTGACAGGGGTGAGACCATGAAATCAAGACGGTGCCACCATAACACTAAAAAATAAAGAAAAGTTTATATTAAATTAAAACTTATATAAAATCTGAAAAAATAATTAATTTATATTATAAAATAATTAAAACAATTGAAAATTCATGTGATCGTAAATTTTATAAAATTTATAAAACCATTTAAACTAAATTTAAATTATTATTAACCTAAATTTATTAAAATTATACTGTTACAAAACTAAAAATTAAATTATTAAATGTTAATATAATATGTAAACATTTATAAAACAAAGTTAAATTATTTATAATAGTTAATGTATAAAATTAAATTATATAAAGTAAATATATAATTATGCAGTTATTAAACGATTATGTTAATTAATAAAATTAAATTAATGAGATTTATAGAGTAGTATGTTTATAAAATTAAATTTATAATTAATAAAATTTTAACAGACGAATAATATTTATATAATGTTACTAAAAATTAATTAATATTTCTGACATGAAAAACAAAATTAAGAATACATTATTTATGTGTTAAAGAAGAATTAATTAAATAATTATTTAATTTTAAATAATAAAAAATACTAAGAAAAATCATCAAACTAAATAATAATTTATTATACTATAAAATTAAAGTAACATATAAAATCACTATTTAAAGGCTAAAAATATAATTTTAATTAAAAAAAATTGATTAAATAAAATATTTAATTACAAACATGAAAATGTTCACATATTTAGGAAAAATAATAATAATAATTAAACAAATAAATATAAATTAATTAATTAAAAGTGAAAACCATGTGTTTTTAATGCCACATCACCTTATTTAGTATTCCTTTCCTTATTAAAATTTTTAAATTAGGGAACTAAATAAAATTGAATATTGTTAATCACATTATAAATAATTTTCCATGATTAATGGTTTGATATTTAGTAAGATATATCTTCTATTGATTTAGATACAAGGGTCAATACTCATGGAATACTTTGATTGGTCATCATGTTTAGAAGTTAGTTTGTTAAACAATAGTAAATACACCTTGGAGATACAATCGATGCTTAGTAAAGGCCAACCATGCATCTCCCTTTACCTCGAGACGAGTGAGGCATGTTCCATAGGGGAGACCCCTGGGGTGGGATTGTTGGTGTAATAGTTGTACTATGACATGAGAGATATTAATACCCTAACATGTGCTAATAGTGAATAACTCAAAGTTTTTTTTTTATTTTTTTAGTCAATGGTGGGATTGACATGTGACTAAAAATTAATTTTTTATTATTTCAAGCACTTTTAAGGGAAAAGTGAGAAACCAAACATTAAACCACAAAATAATCTGAAGAAACCATTAAAGAAAAAATTCATTATACTAAGGTTAAGCTCCATAAACAATTTTCATGATATGTAGGTTACCTGAGTATTTGGTTCATCGGTTATCAGATATTCAAACTCATAGGCCTGCATATACATGGACTAGATGTATTACTCAATGTTGTTCTTTCCATTGTTGAAGACCCCAACAAGAATCAGATACTATTTGTCTATCCAGGTGTATTGGTCATCATTGAGATTAACCCTCAATGAACTCTCCATCATTTTGGTAGCTTCCTCCTAAGAGGCATTGAGTAGAAAAACCTGTTCGACAACTACTTATTCTGAACTCAAGAGAAATCAAAAGACCATTAAAACTCCCCACTTGATATTCAATAGAAAACGACCTCACATTCCATCTTCATAGAACTTGACTTCATAGCTGATCACATATCCTTGAGAGGTTCTAAAAAAGGAATCCTTTCCTTTGTGGGTCCGCGTCATGTTACCCGTCGGGCTCAAAGGATCACCTGCAGAAAAATTGTTTCCATCGTCACTGGTATCCTTCTCGCAGACCCCATCATTTGTATAGAACTGATCTAGTTGATCTTTATTTTATCATTCCCCGTCAAGCACATCCAATCTATTTCTCAGTTTAACCGAAGACCGGGTAACAGGGCTAGAGCCCCCTATTAACCCAAACATGGTTTGAAGATTCATGTCCTGAACAACCCCCTGCAATCCCTCCTTAGAAAAATCACTACCACCAAACTTTATGACCCCAAAAAACGATTCATTATTTCCTGATATCCCCTCTCCATAATCCTTTTAATAATTTCCTACTACCTAAGTTACGATAACGTTACTCACATCTACCTCTGCCTCTCTCATAGGATCATTGTTTTTAATGTGAACACTATTAACCTTTTTTGTGTCATACAACTTGAAGGGATGAGGGTGAATCTATTTAAATTATTCAATTAATAATTTAATTAATTAATGAGAATGTGAAACTAGTACTTCCTTGGATTTATTCATCATGAAAAATTGCATACTCTGGAGTGGTCCACCATTGATGCATCATTAGGTTTCACTCCATTATCTATTTTCTTTATATGTCATAGTTACCTTAGATATGCCATATCTAGCATAGGCCGAAGCAGGTAGTGTCAGATGGGTGTCTGAAGTGGGGCCCGATCTAGTTCATTTTATTTATTTATTTCAATCTATTATTTATGATTAATGGAACACTATTCAATTTATATTGCATTGTTTTGATTGATCTAAACACCATTGGTGGTGGACTAATGATTATATCACACAACCATATTATGTCACCATAGGTACTAGTATCTAAGGAGACATCTTGATTTTAGTTTTATTTAAAGGTAAGAGACCAACTCCTGATGCTTAATTACAAGAACATTTCACTAAAATAGGGGGAAGGGGACATGTCATATGATCATGATTCTAGCACTCGTTTATTATTATATCATTTTCTTATTTTAAAAAAATATTGATTATGCATGTATCCAATATCTCCCATGATTTTAATTTTTTATATATACATGAAAATAATCATAATTTTATATGTATTATTATTCTTATTCTTCAAATTTATTTACATTTCAATATTTATTATTATTACATTATTGTCATTTAGTTATTAATATTTTCCCTATTTCATATTTATTATACAAAACTGTGATAAAAAATCATATATGATGGAATAGACTCCCCATAGACACACCCTAAGACAATGCTGCTAGTGAGAATCCAAGGATATAGGTGGAGGTATACCTAAAGTCTTGTGGAAACCATCCAAGGGCACAACTATGTAGTGTCATAGGTGGGATGACACATTACTTCCATAGAAAACAATGATAGTGTATCTTTTTATAGGCACCAAATATAGTTTATGGACAAAATTTTGTATCCATAATTATTATTTATCCACGTCATAGAAGAAATATACTCTGACATTACTATTTAATCAATAAACACAACATTCTATGAACACTTCCAGCTTATGTCTACTCTATTGATATATAATTTGTATCCTAAATATGAATTTATATTGTATTGATCTATTTGGAACAAATATTTATATATCCATTAATGAATATATCCTCAACTCCACCAAATAAATTAACATATCCTTATACCATCACATAGACATATAAATTCTATTGAGAAACATAAAATAATTTTCTACTATATCCACCTGATATTATCCTACTACACTTAAGGAATAAAATAATATATCATAATGAACACCTAAAAACACATTATAGACCCAAATTATTATATATTTGGAACCCTTTCCATTACTTTTCTCTCCTTCTGTGTTTGAGGAAACATTTTTTATGAAAAAGAAAATACCAACTAACATAGGGAATAATCCTCTACTGTATTATTCCTTACTGAACCCCTCAGTATCATGTCAACATGTGTACCATAACCTTTTCCATGAAGTCTACTGGATCTATCATGATGGATCTCGATACAACTAATATACCACATTACTCCTAATTCATTGATGAAGAATCATGTATTTTACTATGTCTCAACTACTCGAAAAGTTTTATATAATTTCCATTGAATAATTTTTTTATAAAATATACTATAAAGAAAACTTCTACAATACCAATATTGTTTATTGAAAAGGATCATAATAATTATTAATGAAAAGTAATAAAACTATGAATTTATCAATATTAATGATTCATGACCTAGATGCATACATTAATCCATATATAAATCTCTAACACTTACATTAAATATTATAATTATATAAGGTCGCAATCCATTTTGGTAGTGTCATATAGACATATTTCAGATGGTTAACATTATTTAAAACTATTTTATCATTCACATTCCACATCTCATATTCATTATACACTTCTACAGAATGTATTACTATGATGTATTTAAGTATGGTGACTGGGGGAAATGGTTTCACCAATGTCTATGTATTAAAGCTTTAAAAGAAGAAGCATTTATTTTGAATGATGAAAATAAATGCTTCAAAATTTAATTTTGAAACATTAATATGGTTTTTTTATTCTAATTAAATTGTTAAAATTACGATGATATATTATCTTTATCATCATTAATGTGGGGTTATAGTCACCAGTGGATAATGTTACAAATTATCTCAATTTCTACCTAATAAATCCACATCACTCGATGAAGAAATTCTAAATATCCCATAAACCTACCTTTTTATAATAATGATAGAACAAAATGTGGTATCTAATACCCCATTATTATAAATTTAATGGAAACATTTTATAAATGATATACATGAATCATCACCTTGATTCATCCTCATTGTGATGTTTTTCTTCTAGTTCCCCATCATACACCATCATAAAAACACATCAAATGGATCCCTCACATCCAATTTTTTAATTAAATAATTTTTATTAGGGTAAATATTATCTTTATTCATAGATGTAGTGTTTTCTCTAGATTTCTTAACATTTATATTTTTAATCACAATAAAATATTAGTTTTTAGGCATCATTTCTATAAGAGCCTGGGGAAATAAATTGAGATGATTTGGGACAAACTTATAAAAATTGTGAATATTGAAAATAATATTTTTTTATTAAAGTTATGATTATGTGAGGTTAGAATGAGATAATTTCAATATACATCATTTTCTTCAAATTGTATACATTCGAGACACTCTATGAAGGCGTCCATTCCTACTACGTATGGACCAAAAGGTGTTCCTACTCCATGATTTCATTTAATGAGTTCCATGGATATCTAAAATTATTCATATATTTCCCTATCTATATAAATATCATAGACATTACTAATAATTTCATTTTCATCAATAGTCTCATGTGAATTTTTTAATTTACATGAAATTGAATGAAACATTGAATATCTGCCACCAACCAAATTGTCCATGTGTTTCTTGTTGAAAAATAACAGCAACATACATAGCACTATTATAGTACCCTAATTTTGAGGTACGTGGCCTTTGTTTATTATTTATTATGTGTTTAAAGTGCATGGTATGAGTTGGGAATAGGTTGGGAGAGTTTGGAATGGGTTTGGTTGAGTTTGGATCCTTTTAAAGGGGTCCACGGTTTGAGCACGGTTAGTGGAAACCGTGTGGATTCTCTATGAAACCATAAAAGGGGGAAAGTAGGCTTTGTATAGACTTCGCACGGTTTTCCAAACCATTTCAGGAAACCGTGAAGACCCTAGCACTCAAGGCAGTAGTGTGTGCATGGTTAGCGCACGATTTTGCAAACCGTGCGGGCTAACTGTGTGACCGATAAAAAATAGGGTTATAAATTCTGAGCTCCCTCAGTCTTAACCTAAAACACTCAAAACTTCCTCCCACTCGAGCCTCCCTCGGGATTTTGGGTTCTCAGGGGTTTGAGAGGCTCTCCTACTCAGTTTGGAAGGATTTTAATGAGGTTTCTGGGGAGTTTGAAGGTGGTTTACCCCTGGTAAGTCTCTGATCTTGTTTCTCATGTGTTTTCCCCTATATCTGCTTTTCCCACTTTCTGGTTTTCAAGATCTAAACTTTTTGTATGTAGATCTATGGTTTTGGTTTCCATGAATTATGTTTTTAAGGCTTATGGATGCAGGGGGGAGGGATCTAGAGAGGTATTGGTGGTGTGTTCGCCGGATTTGATGTGTGATGGCTTGAGGGGCGATTTCTCATTATCCCTAAAGGTAGGTGGCTTCACTATCAACTCCACTTGGTTAGACCTAATGGTTTTTGTTACAATTAATTTTGTGTTCTTGAAATTAATTGTGTTTTGATGTGTGAAATTGGATTGAAATTCATTGGGTGATGTTTTGGGTATTTTTGGAAAAACGGCGTTTTATGGTGAAATGCTATTGTTGTGGTTTTTAAAATGGAGATTTTAAAATGGGATAATATGGTTGATATGTGAAAATGATTGTTGGAAAGGTTTTTCAATAAGAGGATTATTTTATTGAAATTTTTTATGTCATGGAAAATGTTTTTCAATAAATGGGTGATTTATTGAAGTGGGTTGATATGCAATGGAATTGGTTGTTTGCATGTGGTTGTGACCATGGTGGGTTTTGTTCTTGGTTTGGCTTGATTGAAATGTTGTGTGGAAGTGGGTGGGATGTCTCACTATAAAAGGTGAACAATTTCAGCGGGAAGTCCCACCATTACCATTTTGGGTTGTCAGGTAGTGGGCGGGAAGTCCTGCTAGGTGAAGATGGGGGAACGGGTTGGGTTGAAGTTCCACCATTTGAGTTTTTTGGTGTGAATGGGTGAACGGGTTGGGCGGAAGTCCCACAGTTTTGGTTGTTTTTTTGTGAATTGATTTGCATGTTGGAAATTTTGTGCTAGCGCATAATTGATGAAATGGTTTGTGTCATGTTTGGATGGATTTCCCTCAGTGGTTTGGTTTGGGTGAGATGTCCTGGTAAGGGTGTGTTTGGCTTGTAGTAAGGTTTTCAATTGTAATTTGTTTTATATATATTGTTTCATATAAATTTTCTAACAATATTTTCCTAGTGGCTTGTGTAGGGAAGTCATTTGGGGAAATCCTACTGAGTTTTAGTACTCACATTCAACATTGGCACGTTTGTGTCATTGCATATGTTGTGTACGACGACCTTGGAAAAGTTATGGTTTTACCCTCTTTTAGTAGAGCATTGTGATCCCTTGGTAGATAATTGAGTGTGGAGCTTGGTGTGGAGCTATGGTGGTGTTATGGATTGTGCGGTGTTTGGTTGTTTAGTTTCCGCAGTGTACTCTGATGTTTTCTGGACATGTCGGGTTGTATTGATTTTCAGTTGTGTTGTGGAACAACTACAATTTCTTTTGGGAATGCATGGTTTGGAAATTTATTTGACATTCATCATGTACTGGCAGTTAGTGGATGGTTTGGTTGGTTTTTTCTTAAGAAAAAATCGTTCCCCTACTTTATCTTGAAGCCCTCTGTATTTATTTCCAGTCTTTGGAGCCTTGGGAACGTCGTTTTAGGCCATGTATCCCTCACCGCCTCCTCAAGCCAATGAGGTAGGGGAGGGGTGTTACAAGTGGTATCAGTTTGTTTGGTCCTTAGCTTTCAAGTGAAAGTAGTTGTTCGATCATTGATGTTGAACATTGGTTTTGGAGTTGACATTCATTGTGGTATATTCCTTGATTTGGAAGGTAGCAAGGGATAGGAAAGTCGGAACATTAAATGTATTGCATAAAAGGACATAGCTAACCCTTTTATGGGGAACATCAAGTTACCAGGGAGTTGGGTAAATAAGTGTTTTAGAGACACTTATAGGCATTGGATATCTCATTGTCGTGGGTGTAGCCAATGAGATGATCATGACATGCATAGTAGAAATTACATCCCTCTAGGATGCATATTTCATTGAGGTATAATGATTTATGATGTGATATGAATGTATGAAATTTTAATGGAAATAAATTTGTATTTTGAAAATGGTTTGGTTTTCAAAATTTTGAAACATGGAAAACGTGTACTTGTGGAAAGCCTTGTCTGATAGTGTTGTGTAATGTTATTTGAAATGGGATTTCGTGATGTCTACAGAAGTGAGACTCATGGTTGTTTGTTTTCTATTTATAGAAATGGAACCGGGTAGACATCATCAAGACCAATCAGAGGAAGCTACTGAAAATGTGGTTCCACCTGTGCCCCAGGGGAACCAGCCGTTAGCCTAAAGCATTGTTATAGATTTTCAAACATTTTAGTCAATATTGAAACTATATAAACCTGTTATGATATCTATAACGGTTGTAAATCCAAGTAATGGAAGCACATTTTTCCTCACGAGAGTAGGTGTGAACTCCAACACTGCGAGAAAGAACAATACATAATCCTTTTCTCAATGACTTAATGTACATAAAAATCGGACCACTAGATTGTTAAAACATCCTTTGAGACCCATGTGTAAGCCAGGATGCTTTCAGTGTGGTTCTGTAGGCCACCTGAAATGGGATTGTGAGGAAAAACCTCGAGAATTTCATAACTGGAAGCGCATAGGGCATCTTCAGTGATATTGTCGTAATGCACTGAGGTCGAGTGTTTGTGGCACTCCTCAACAAGGGATGTTTCATCTAGATAATAAAGAGCACAGCATGGAAATCAAACATATGTTTGGAGCTAAGCAGGTTGTAGTGGATGATCAATCAGGACCATCCATGGTGCGAGGTACCGTTCATTTAAATTCCATGTTGATGAAAGCTTAGTTTGATACAGCTGCTTCCCATTCTTTTTTTGGTTCTCATGATGTTATTTTATTGGCTTTAATTCTGGATATGATTCCTTCATTTTTGAAAATTCAAACACATTTGGGTCAAAGTGAGTGTCGAGCCTTCTTGTGTAGAGCAATTTGTATCGTTGTGGGCAAGGTTGAGAGAATGTGTAATTTCGTAGTGCTTGAGATGGATGGGTATGATGTAATCCTATGAATGGATTGGATGGTGGAATTTAAGACCCACATTGACTGTAATGCACAGACACTGTCTTTTACGATACACGATGGAGTTTGACATACCTTAAGAGGAGAGAGGCTCGAAAGGCTGGGTGCAATGGTTTTGTTGGTACCAGTTGTGGGTACGTTATCGATTCAGTTGGCCATGTTGTCATTGGAATTGGTAGAGGTTGTTGAGCAGAGGGTTCTTATAGAAGTGGTAGATCAGTTCATGGATGCTTTTCGTGAAGAATTTTATGGGTTAACTTTCATAAGAGAAGTGTATTTTACGATTGATCTATTTTTGGGGACCACTCTTATCTAACTTCTGTCTTTCGTGATGAAACCTACTGAATTGCGGGAATTGAATGTCCAGTTGGAAGAGTTTTAAAACAAAGGGTTTATCCGACCTAGGACGTCTCTGTGGGCAGTGCAGATGTTGTTTGTGAAAAAGGTGGATGGAACCTTGAGGCTATGTGTCGATTATCATAGACTTAACCAAGTTATGATAAATAATAGATATCCACTTCCACGAATTGATAATTTTTTTGATCAGTTGAGGGGAGCCTAGTGGTTCTCCAAGATCAACCTGAGGTCGGAATATCATCAATTTGTGGGTGAGGAATTACGATATTCCTAAAACAGCTATCCGAAGAATATATAGCCATTATGATTATGTGGTTATTCCCTTAGTTCCAATGAATGTGCTAGCAGTGTTCAAGGCATTGATGAATCATATATTTTAGAGATACCTGTATTCATTTGTGGTAGTGTTTTAGATGATATTTTGGTGTATTGAAATACAAGGGTGGAGCATGAGCAGCACTTGGAGATAGTGATGGGGATCTTGAGGGACCATCTGTTGCATTCCATGTCACGACCCGACATCAATAAAAATGAGGGAAGGGTCATTAGATTGCCAGGACCTTCCTTATTTAAGTTGAAGGAGAGATAATGACCCCCGAAACCCGCCTTCAATAGGTCCCGGAGTGGCGACTAGCACCAAGGATATAGAAATTTCTCACAAATGGAAGGAATTACCCTTTTTATTTTATAGGATCGAGAGATAAGGAGGAGAAAACCCAACAACACCATGGTAGAAAGAAAATTAAAGACAAAATTAATCCATTCCCACATGCACGTTCCAAAAGCAAAAGCCACAAAGTACAAAAGGTGACTACAATGTAAGTACCAAAGAGGAAAAGAATAACAACAACTGAAACTGCTCCAAAGGTCCGATCTAGTAAGGTCCTGCGTGATCCCCGAAGTCCTCCTGGAAACCTAAAAGCCATTATATATATGTAGTGTGAGCATACAAGTACACTCAGTAGAGAAAACCAAAGACACTCGTGCACAAGTGGGGTAACATACTAAAGTCCCATGATAAAAGGAGTAAACCAAACACCTATCAAGGTAAACTATCCACCCCAGGCCTCACCAAGGCACACTCCCCAAATAACGCAAGTCAAGTAATATATATAATAAGAGCACATCGATGGTTGGGTACCCCGCGCCACTTTCCCACTGGTTATTGAGATATCCTACGCATCGGACCAATCCCACCATTCTCATTGCAGTCCCACTGCCGCACCCGCCCGCACACACTAGGGCCACAACCACACGCAGTCCCACTGCCGAAATCCCGCCCGCACACACCTGGGCCTCAACCGCACGCAGTCCCACTGCTGAATCCTACCCGCACACACCTGAGCCACAACTGTCACATGTAACCATGCCTGCAAACACCTAGGCCAGAACAACTACCACTGCGCCCGAAGACACATGGGCTAAAGGATCCACTGCCATGCCCGAAGACACTTGGGCCTCATCCCGAAGACACTTGGGAAACCACCTGCCGCACACACCTGGCCAACCACCACACTACCCCGCCCGAAGGTTCTTGAGATAATAATGGACCTCAGTCCATCACAGCCTGCCCGAAGATACTTGGGCTATCTGGGAAAGGGAGCAGAAAAGAAGCTAATAACCAGACACTATGAATAGTGTTGGGGAAAACACCCTCCCCCATGAAATGTGGGTGTTCAGCACTAAGTGCTCAACTTGGGTGGGGCGCGAATAAGAAACACAAAGCTACAAGTATATATATATAGGGTAAAAAGCACTCACCCAAGCTAGATTTTTCTTCAGACAGCCTACAGATCACAACAACACTCAAGTCCGAGTCACGACTCACGCTAACAACCCATTTTTTCCCTTTCTTATTTCACGTTCAGTAATAATGTTTACGTTTAAGCACTACTGGGAAACTAGTAGGCATAGGCATAAGTCCAGGAAATTAAATAGTCAAGCATCAGCCAAGACGCCCACACCTGGTTCTCAACAACATAGGATTCCACCCCAATTCGTGATATAAACAAGTAACCACCCAGATTTAAAACTCACAACCACTGAATCCATACCAACAAGAGATCCCATCCCCATATTCACACAACCACCGAGAGTATAATAGAACAGGGGATCCCATCCCCTCCCACATCTTAAACAATAGGCCCGAAAGGAAAACAACCAACTACCACCATCAACACAAGCAGGGCCTTGCAGTTATTTTCAGGTTTAAACGACTTAACACACTCCATGATTCAAATTTCTGTGTGTTCTAATAGTGATTTATCACAGAACGGTTGATCCTGGTGCTTTCAATTATTCAGCCAGATATATGTGATTAACCGATTCACTTTTCACAGTAGGAGTTTACAACCACAAACAAGCCATTTAAAACATCACCAGGGTTCATTAGTGCACAAACAACGACCACAAACGGCCTTGATTTTCAGGAGGCATAAGCCAGCACAACTCAACAAGATGGTCATAGAAGAAACAACATCAACAAACACAGCCCCCCTTCTCTTCTTTCTTTATAGAATTCGTTCATTATCTTTAATTAGGTCTGGTTTACCCAATTATACAAGATCAAAATCACGCCCACCCCACATGATACCCAAAAGAGAGAGATGAAGGATAAATTCTCTACTTGTTGATAGATGATCGACGTTTAGGCCTGGGGCGTGGAACTTTACGGATAACGATGCGGCGGGCCCGATGCACCAGAAGATGTTTGTGAAAAGCCACAATCGAGGAATGGAGAAACCATGGCTAACCCTTAGTTTATAAGAGTCGGGGACGGTTGAGGTGAGAACGCGAAACCGCGTAAGGCGTGGTGGTCGTGGGTTGACCACGTGGCTCCACTCGTCACAAAAAAGGGGGTCGGGTGGTTTAAGATGACTCATGAATTAATGAAGTATTTAATTACAGCTCTTATAGGCATTACAGGTCTTAAAAACACGCTTAAACGAGTCAGCATAGGGTTTAAAACACTAATTACGCAAAGGAGTGCTACTGGAAACAACTTGACAAGGCCGGGTGACGCCGATCAGTCTCACCGATCGGTCGCGCCGATCGGTCTCCCCGATCGGTCGCACCAATCGGTCGCACCGATTGGTCCCAGCGATTGGTCTCACCGATCGGTCCCACTGATCGGTCTCACCGAGACGCCACTCCTTTAGAACCCGGATTTTGGCAAAGGGAAGGACCAAGAGAGCCTGGGTCATCACATCAGATACGTCTCAAACTATTCTCGTCCCTGAGAATTTAAACAACCCAGAAGGAAAGGGCGGTTCCGAACAACCACCCCAAAAGATACCTCTCAAGAGTGAACCTCATCGTTAACTACGAACATCTTCCTGTCACGAACCAAGCAACATACCATGCCAAACTACCCGGGCACATGGGTTGGGGAGTCTCCCCCCCCCCATGTCAAGATATTATCCGCTTTGGGCGGCACTGACTCGCCCACATGGGTTTAATCGCATCTACCTTAATGTGTCTTGATTAGGGGTCGGGTTCTCTCCTTCCCTATAGCCGGGGGTTTTTACACACAAGCAGAGGAAGAAAACTAGTAAATTTCATATCCAAAAGACAAAACATTCTATCACAACAGTTACACCATTAAACAAAACATAAAACAACTCTGGGTACTGGGTACGCATCTTTATTTCCCTCTCCCACGTACTCTCCTCAAGCCCACCATGTCTCCACAACACACGAACCGAGGGAATGGTTCGCCCGCGAAGCACCTTTTCTTTGCGATCCTCGATCACCACTGGTCTCTCCACAAAGGTCACGTTGTCCTCAATGTCCAGATCACCCCAATCAAGGACATGTGAATCATCGTGCAGATACCGACGGTGCTGGGACACATGAAAGACATCATGTATCCTTAGTAGCGGTGGTGGAAACGCCAGCTGGTAAGACAATTCGCCGACCCGCCGCAACACTTGGAAGGGTCCGATGAATCTGCGAGAAATCTTACTCCCTTTGCCGAACCTCCGCTTCCCATGCCGAGGGGAGACCTTTAAGAACACGTGGTCCCCGACCTCAAACTCCAAGGTCCTCCTCCTGGTATCAGCATACGACTTCTGTCGGTCCTGGGCTGCCTTCCTCCTTTCCCGTATGAGATGAACCTTCTCTGCCATGTTCTGTACCACCTCCAGACCAAGGATGCCTGCCTCTACTACTTCAGTCCAACACACAGGCGAACGGCATGGCCTCCCGTAAAAATCTTCAAACGGGGTCATGCCAATGGTAGAGTGGTAGCTATTATTGGAGGAAAACTCTACTAGAGGCAAGTATTTCACCCATGACCCTCCTGAGTCCTGAACACATGCACGCAGCATATCCTCCAAGTTCTGGATGGTGCGCTCTAATTGTCCATCTGTCTGGGGATGGAAAGCAGTGCTAAGGCGTAACTGGGTGGTAAACGCATGATGTAATCCTCTCCAGAACCGTGAGGTAAACCGTGCATCCCTATCCAAGACAATAGACCTCAGAACAACATGAAACTAGACCACCTCATCCACGTACATTCGTGCCAAAGCATCCACAACACTCGACTCCCTAATCGCCAGAAAGTGAGCCGATTTCGTCAACCTGTCCACTACCACCCAGATGGTGGCATACCCCCCTTGGACCTTGGGTAGTCCCATGACGAAATCCACTGAGATGTCATCCCACTTCCTCTCGGGGACATCTAGGGGCTGTAGTAGGCTGCCTGGAACTCGGTGTTCATCCTTCACTTGCTGACACACTAGGCACTTGGCCACAACCTCTACCACCACTCGCTTAACTCTGGGCCACCAAAACTACCTCTTCAACCCCTGGTACATCTTGGAAACTCCTGGGTGTACCGCCAGGGTTGAGATGTGTAACTCACTGAGAACCTTACCTCACATCGCCTCTGGGACAAACAACCTTCCCTTGAAAAGCATCTGGTTCTGACCATCCTCGGTCCATCCTTCCGGAGCATTTCCCTGCTCAACTTGGTCATGCATCACTTCACACTGTAGGTCTTCCCACTGAGATTCCTCCACCTGATTAAATAGGGATGACTGCACTGTCATCTGATATAGGCAGCCTCTGCCTCTATCCATCGTCGCATTCAGGTGTAAGGCAGCCAACTCTTCCATTTCCTTCCAGGCATCCTCCGACTCTCGGACCGCATCCTTTTGTGTCCTCCTACTCAAGTCATCGGCCACCACATTTCCCTTTCCCTTAGTATAAGAGATCTCTAAGTCGTAATCCTGGAGGAACTCCACCCATCTCTGCTGTCGCAAGTTTAAGTCCCACTGGGAGAAGATATACCTCAACATTTTGTGATCCGTGAAGACCACAAAGCGTTCCCCGATGAGGTAGTGCCGCCATAACTTTAGCGCAAAAACGACCTCTGCAAGCTCTAGGTCGTGGGTGGCGTAATTACGCTCATGGGAACGCAGCTGCCTAGAACCATAAGAGATCATCCCTTGTCGCTGCATCAACACGCATCCCAGGACCTGTCCCGAAGCATCACAAAATACCTCATAGGCCACCCCTTCTTCTGGTAATCTCAGCACTGGGGCACTGACCAACTTCTCTTTTAGATAGCTGAAGGCTGACTGGCACTGCTCACTCCATACGAAAGCCTAGTCCTTCTTTGTCAGAGTCGTTAAAGGGGCTACTACTCGGGATAAGTTGGGTACGAATCTCCGGTAGTAACCCGCTAGCCCGAGGAAACTTCGGACTTCTGCCACATTCTTGGGTGCTTCCCAAGAAAAAACCGCCACAACTTTTGATGGGTCGACCGCTACCCCCTGCTCAGACACTACGTGTCCGAGGAAGTGCACTTCTCGTGTCCAGAAAATGCATTTTGACAACTTCCCATAGAGCTGGTTCTATCGGAGGACCTCCAAAACTGTCATCAGGTGCTCTACATGGTCCTCCTCTGATCTAGAGTAGACCAGGATGCCGTCGATGAACACAACCACGAACCGATCCAGGTACTCCAGGAAGATGGAGTTCATAAGTCCCAAGAACACAGTCGGGGCGTTCTTATCACCAAAGGGCATGACTACGAACTCGAAGTGTCCATACCTGCACCTGAACGCTGTCTTCGGGATGTCACTCTCTTTTAACCTCAGCTGGTTGTACCCAGACCGCATGTCGATCTTCAAGAACCATCCTGCCCCTTTCAGCTGGTCGAAAAGATCATCTATCCTTGGAAGAGGGTAGCGATTCTTGATCGTCACCTGATTCAGCCTCCTGTAGTCTATGCACAACCTAAGACCACCATCTTCCTTCTTTGCAAACAAGAGTGGAGAACCCCACGGTGACGCACTGGGATGAACATAACCCCTCTTCATCAGATCGTCAATCTGTATCCGCAACTCCCGTAGCTCCGAAGGTGCCATCCGGTAAGGAGCCATCGAGATTGGATGAGCGTCGGGCTGCAGGTCTATCCCGAACTCAATATCACGTCGAGGGGGTAGAGTCGTCACCTCCTCAGGAAAGATGTCCATAAAATCACGGATGATCTCTGGAACTTCCACCATTTCAGCATCAACTGATTCCACTATCAGCTCGGTCAACAAGGAGAGGAGAGGTTCCTCTCTCCTATTTCCCTTCGGACTTCTCCGCTCGCTGGTGAAGGTAACACGCCGGCTGTCCAAGTCTGAGAACACCACCCTTGTTCGAAAACAGTCGATGACGGCACACAAAGAAAATAGTGAGTCGATGCCTAGGATGACATCGTATGGCTGAATCTGTAGAAGATGAAGATCCCTAACCGACTACTGTGGTCCTATCATCAGTCTACATCCCCGACAAATGAACAACAAGTCGGTATGACCTCCGAATGGTGTGCTCAATACTAGGGGCACTGGAAGTCTCTTAGAATCTAGACCCAAGGCACAGGCTAGACTGGGTGAAACAAAGGAGTGCGAATCTCCGGTATCGAACAAAGCATAAGCAAGAGTGCTAAACAGACGATCGTACCTCGAACAACCTCTGGCCCTACTGGAACTGCTGCCTCTGCAGCGTGAAATTGCCATGCCCAGCTCCCTTGCCCCTCATCTGTCGGCCACCTCCCCGACCACGCCCTGGTCGAGGTCCCTATGGAGCGCCCTGAGGTCGGCCTCCTCCTCCTTCGTCTTCCCTCGGAGGAGCGGGAACTCGCTGTCCCTGCTGCTGCTGCTGGAAAGGTCTGGCTGGAAGCTGCTGCTGGGGTGGGTGATGGGGATGACTGCCACTGCTGTACGACACCCGGTCGGGGCACTGACTTCGGAGATTCCCAGTGCTCCCACAGATGAAGCACCGCGGTCCCGGTCTCGTAGTAAAAGGGCGAGGGCCGGGGGATCGAAACTGAAACTGCTACGGCCTGCTCCCTGCGGGTCGGAACCTAGAGGGTCCTGACGCTGGAGGCCAGGTGCTGACAGCCTTCCCCTTCGATGGTCCCAGCTAGATCCCCTCTCGCGACACTCCCCCTAAAGCTTGCATCCGCTCCACCACTTCGGCCTTCTTCTGGACCTCCAAGTATGTCGATAGGGTAAAGGGGGTAACAACATACTGGAGGGAGGGTCGGAGTGCCTCCTACAAACGTCTTTCCCGAGACTCCTCGTCGGGAAATAGGTCCGGAGAAAAACATAGGAGGTCCTTGAACTTGATCCCTAGCTCCATCACAGACATACTCCCCTACTGTAGGGAGAGTAGTTCCTGCCTCTTTTCTTCCTTCATCGTCGAGGAGAGGAATTCCGCTTGGAACTCCTTCTCAAAATCCACCCAAGACACCTCGGACTCTCTCCTCTCCCACAGGTAAAGCATCCACCACTGACGTGCCGCTCCCCGCATCTGGCTAACGGCTAGAGGAACCCAATACTCGGTCGGGGCCCGAATCAGGCCGAAGGCTATAACTAGCTCCTCTAGCCATCCTTTCGTCTTCATATCAGAGGTGTTTCCCTCATACATCTCGAGGGCTTGTCGCTGGAAGGCTCGAAGAGTCTTCTGCCACTGGTCGTCCTCTTCCTCTCGATCAGCTCTCTGCTGATTGGCCAAAGTAGTCTCTGGGGACTCGATCGCATGTACCACACGTGCTCTCCTTCCAGGTGCCATTGCTGCAAGGTAAAAAAGGAATGCCTAAGCCCAAGTCATGCAGAATATCGTTCTTAAAACTTCTTAAAAAAAATTATTTATTCTTAACTCCCAAGACATCCTAGAAACACAAGAACACAAGTCATTATGATGCATGTACCTTTCCTAGGGTCTCTACCCTGCAATCAGTGTGGCCTCACTTGGTCGTTCAGTAGGTCCAGAGTCCTTGCATCGGATCACGGGGGTCCCTAAAATCCAGTGTCCTAGCTGGTGTTCCCTGGCCTAATTCACGTGCCAAGGTTACCCATCATTGTTGCCTTACCATCCCATTCAATCCTCACTGTGCCTAACTCCAGACTCCATCCTATCTCCCAACCAACTCCCTCTGATACCATTCTGTCACGACCCGCCTTCACCAAAAATGAGGGAAGGGTCAGCAGATTTCCAGGCCCTTCCTTCTTTAAGTTGAAGGAGAGATAATGACCCCTGAAACCCGCCTTCAATAGGTCCCGAAGTGGCGACTAGCACCAAGGGAATAGAAATTTCTCACAAATGGAAGGAATTACCCTTTTTATTTTATAGGATCGAGAGATAAGGAGGAGAAAACCCAACAACACCAAGGTATAAAGAAAAGTAAAGCCAAAAGTAAACCATTCCCACATGCATGTTCCAAAAGTAAGAGCCACAAAGTACAAAAGGTGACTACAAGGTAAGTACCGAAGAGGAAAAGAATAACAACAACTGCAATTGCTCCAATGGTTCGAGCTAGTAAGGTCCTGCGTGATCCCCGAAGACCTCCTGGAAACCTGAAAGCAGTTCTATATACGTAGGGTGAGCATACAAGTACACTCAGTAGAGAAAACCAAAGACTCTCGTGCAGAAGTGGGGGAACGTACTAATGTCCCGTGAGAAAAGGAGTAAACCACACACCTATCAAGGTAAACTATCCACCCCAGGCCTCACCAAGGCACACTCCCCAAATAATGCATGTCATGTAATATATATAATAAGAGAACATCGATGTTTGGGTACCCCGTGCCACTTTCCCACTGGTTATTGAGACATCCTATGCATTGGACCAATCCCACCATTCTCACCGCAGTCCCACTGCCGCACCCGCCCGCACACACCTGGGCCACAACCACACGCAGTCCCACTGCCGAAATCCCACCCGCACACACCTGGGCCTCAACCACACGCAATCCCACTGCTGAATCCCGCCCGCAAAAACCTGGTCCACAACTGTCACATGTAACCATGCCTTCAAACACCTAGGCCAGAACAACCTCCACCATGCCCGAAGACACCTGGGCTAAAGGATCTACTGCCATGCCCGAAGACACCTGAGCCTCATCCTGAAGAAACATGGGAAACCACCTGCCACACACACCTGGCCAACCACCACACTACCCTGCCCAAAGGTTCTTGGGCTAATAATGGACCTTAGTCCATCACAGCCTGCCCAAAGATACTTGGGCTATCCGGGAAAGGGAGAAGAAAAGGAGCTAATAACCAGCCACTATGAATATTGTTGGGAAACACCCTCCCCCATGAAATGGGGGGGGGGTTGGCACTATGTGCTCAACTTGGGTGGGGTGCGAATAAGAAACACAAAGCTACAAGTATATATGTATATAGGGTAACAAGCATTCACCCAAGCTAGGTTGTTCTTAAGACAGCCTACAGATCACAATAACACTCATGTCCGAGTCACGACTCACGCTAACACCCCATTTGTCCCCTTTCTTATTTCACGTTCAGTAATAATGTTTACGTTTAAGCACTACTGGGCAAATATTAGGCATAGGCATAAGTCCAGGAAAGTAAACAGTCAAGCATCATCCAAGACGCCCACACCTGGTTCTCAACAACAGAGGATTCCACCCTAATTCGTGATATAAACAAGTAACCACCCGGATTTAAAACTCACAACCACCGAATCCATACAAACAGGAGATCCCATCCCTAAATTCACACAACCACCGAGAGTATAAATGAATAGGGGATCCCATCCCCTCCCACATCTCCAACAATTGGCCTGAAAGGAAAAACAACCAACTACCACCATCAACACAAGCAGGGCCTTGCATGTATTTTCAGATTTAAACAACTTAACACACTCCATGATTCAAATTTCCATGTGTTCTAGCCGGGAGTTATCACATAAGGGTTGATCCTGGTTCTTTCAATTATTTAGCCGAATATACGTGATTAGCCGATTCAATTTTCACAGCAAGAGTTTACAACCACAAACAAGCCATTTAAAACATCAGCAGGGTTCATTAGTGCACAGACAACGACCACCAACGACCTCGATTTTCAGGAGGCATAAGCCATCACAACTCAACAAGATGGTCATAGAAGAAACAACATCAACATTCGCAGCCCCCCCCCTCTCTTCTTTCTTTATAGAATTCGTTAATGATCTTTAATTAGGTCTGGATTACCCAATTCTACAATATCAAAAGCACACCCACCCCGCATGATACACAAAAGAGAGAGACGAAGGAGAAATTCCCTACTTGTTGATTGATGATCGACGTTTAGGCCAGGGGTGCGGAACATTACGGATAACGATGCGGCGGGCCCGATGCACTAGAAGCTGTTTGTGAAATGCCACGATCGAGGATAGGAGAAACCACGGCTAACCCTTAGTTTATAAGATCCGGGGACGGTTGAGTTGAGAACGCGAAACCGCGTAAGGCGCGGGGGTCGTGGGTTGACCATGCGGCTCCACTCATCACAAAAAAGGGGGTCGGGTGGTTTAAGCCGACTTATGAAATGATTAAGTATTTAATTGAAACTGTTATGGGCGTTACGGGTCTTAAAAACACGCTTAAACAAGTCAGAATAGGGTTTAAAACCCTATTTACGCAAAGGAGTGCTACTGTAAACAACTTGACAAGGCTGGGTGACGCCGATCGGTCGCACCGATAGGTCCCACCGATCGGTCTGACCGATCGGTCTCACCCATCGGTCTCGCCGATCGGTCGCGCCGATCGGTCTCACCGAGATGCCACTCCTTTAGAACCTGGATTTTGGCAGAGGGAAGGACCAAGAGAGCCTGGGTCATGACATGCCACTTTATCAAAGTGTGATTTTTTGATATGGAAAGTTCGTTTTCTAGGCCATGTGATTTCTGAAATGGGTGTTTCAGTGGATTCCAAATAGATAGAGGCTGTTATCTCGTGGAAACCGCTAAAGAATGTGTTTGAGATATGGAGTTCTCTTGGTCTATCTGGTAATTATCGGAGTTTTGTTTTTGATTCTTCACGTTTGGCTTCACTGATGACAGCTTTGAAAAGACATAATGTTCCATTCTAGTGGAATGAAGAGTGTCAGCAGTGTTTCAAAGAGCTAATGGGTCATCTTACACCATCACCAATCTTGGTTTTTCCAAAACAAGGAAAAGGGTACGTGGTGTATTGCGATGCATCATGATCCGGGTTGGGATGCGTTATCATGTAACGGAATCATGTGGTTGCATATGGCTCACGGATGTTGAGGGTGCATGAGAATAGCTATCGAACACATGATTTGGAGATGGCAGTAGTGGTCCATGCTTTGAAAGTGTGGCGTCATAATCTCTTCGATGAGAAATTCAAGGTATATATAGATCAAAAGAGCTTGAAACACATTTTCTCACAAAGGGATTTGAACATGAGGTAATGGAGATGAATAGAATTTCTCCAGATGATTGATTTTCACTTGATGTACACACCATGTGAGGGAATTCAGTGACAGATGCATTAAGTATAAAATCATATGCTCCGGTGGTGAAATAGGCACCAGACCAGTGGCAGTTGATGTCGGTTATAGATGACATGCAGTTGGAATGTGAGGACTAGGGTTATAGAGCGGTCTTCTTCCCAGTTTTTTTGATTCATGACTTGGATGGCCCGGTTAGAGAGGCACATATATCTGATTTTGAGTGTGTGACCATGGGGTCGAGACTCAATGGTGGGGAGACCATTGAGGGTTGGCAACTGAATGGAGATTCAGTTTTGTGTTTTCAGAATCAGATGTTTTCACCAGTTTCTTGTCCGGAGAATCTTGTCAAGCCGTATCATCATTCCAGGTGGGCTGTTTATCCTAGAATTCAGAAAATGTATAAAGCGTTGAATGCGCAGTTCTGGTTGGCTGGTATGAAAAGCAGTGTGACTGAGTTTGTTTCGAGATACTTGACTTATCAACAGGTCAAGGAAGAGCATCAGAGTCCAGTAGAAATATTACAGTCTTTACCAATTCATATTTGGATGTGGTAATATATAGCGATTGATTTTGTCACAGGTCTCCCAAGAACGGTTAGAAAGCACGATTCCATATGGGTGATAGTGTATTGGCTAACGAATATGGCCCATTTCATCCTGATTCATGAATCTAATATAGTGGAGGATCTATCCAAAATCTATATCTGGGAGGTGGTAAAGAGGCATGGTGTTCCAGTTCGATTGTATCAGATAGAGATCTGAGGTTTACTTCATGTTTTTAAAAGTACTCACAGCAAGCCCTTGGGAAATAGTTGACTATGAGCATGGAGTATCACCCTCAGATGGATGGTCAATACGAGAGGATGATAAAAACTCAAGAGGATATGTTGTGGGCTTGTGTCATGGATTTTGGTGGCTCGTGGTAGGAGCACTTGTCATTAGTTGAGTTTTCATACAACAACATTTATCAGTCATCCATATAGATGGCTCCATTTGAAGAGTTGTATGGGAGATCATGTCATTCTCCATTATGTTGGATGGAAACGGGTGTGTCCTAGATGGTTGGATCATGCCTTATCCAGGAGACTACAGAGAAGATCAAGTTTATTAGAAAGAGAATGGATATGGCCAAAAGTCATTGAAATCGTATGCGGATCATCGTCGATGGTCGTTGTCATTCGAGGTGAGTGGTCATGTGTTCTTTAAGAGCTCTCTTAGGTTGGGATATTGTTGGTTTGGGAAGCAGGGAAAGTTATCTCTATGGTATATTAGACCTTTTGAGATTCTTGATATGGTTAATGAGTTTGCTTATCAATTGGATTTTCCACCTAGGTTCAGTGCAGTGCACAATGTGTTTCATGTGTCGAATTTGAAAATGTATCATCCAGATCGTGACTATGTGATTTGATGGGATCATGTTGATCTAGAACTGGATGCTTCATTAGTGCACGTGCCAGTGCGGGTTATGGATATGCAGGAGAATGTCTTTTGTGGTAAAATAATCTGTTTAATTCGTGTTTTGTGGCAATATGGTTAGATTCAACAGGAGACTTGGGGGCAGGAGAATGAGATGGTCGAGTAGTGGCCCAAGCTCTTTCGGCAAAGGGAGAGTTCACTACTTTCCGAGGATGGAAATTCCAAGGGTGGGGAGAATGTAGTACCACCGGTTTGAGGTATGTGGCATTTTTTTATTCTTCTGTATGTGTTTAAAGTTCATGGGATGAGTTAGGAAGAGGTTGGGAGAGTTTATAATGGTTTTGGATAAGTTTGGAGGCTTTTAAAGGGGTTCATGGTTTGAGCACAGTTAGTGGAAACCGTGTGGATTCTCCAAAAAACTGTGCAAGGGAGACAGTGGGCTTCGCACGGCCTGCGCATGGTTTTCCAAACCGTGTGAGGAAATTGTGTGGACCCTAGCTCTCGAGGTAGTAGTATGTGCACGGTTAGTGCATCGTTTTCCAAATTGTGCGGGCTAACCGTGTGGCCACTTAAAAATTGGTTTATAAGTTCCGGGCTCCCTCGGGTGTAACCTAAAACGCACCAAACATCCTCCCACTCGAGCCTCGCTCAGGATTTCGAGTTCTCAGGGGTTGGAGATCCTCTCCCACTCGGTTTGGAAGGATTTTGAAGAGCTTACTTGGCTGTCTGAAGGTGGTTTCTCCCTGGCAAGTCTCTCCTCGTGTTTCTCTTCAGTTTTCCTCTAGATCTTCTCTTCCATCTTTCTTGGTTTTCTAGATCTACACTTTTTGTTTGTAGATCATGGGTTTTGGTTTCCTTGAATTATGATTTTAAGTCTTATCGATGCTAGGGTAAGGGATCTAGTGAGGTTTCGGTGGTGCGTTTGCCGGATTTAAGGTGTGGTGGCTTGTGGGTCGATTTCTCGGGAACCCTAATTGTAGGTGGCTTCTCTCTCGACTCCACATGGTTAGAGATAATGGTTTGGGATACAATTAATTTTTCATTCTTGATATTAATTGCGTTTTGATGTGAGAAATTGGTTAGAAACTCCTTGGGTGATGTTTTGTGGATTTTTGGGAAAAAGGGACATTTATGGTGAAATATTATTCTTGTGGATTTCAAAATGAAGATTTTAAAATGGGATCTTATGGTTGATTTGTGTAGATGATTGATGGAAATGGTTTTCAATAAAAGGTTTGTTTTATTGAAATATTTTTTGGAATGGAAAAGGTTATTCAATAAATGGGTGATTTATTGAAGTGGATTGATATGCAATGGAATTGGTTGAATGCTTGTGGTAGTGACCTTGGTGGGTTTTATGCTTGGTTTGGCTTGATTGAAATGTTCTATGGAAGTGGGAAGGAAGTCTCACTATAAAAGGTGAATGAGTTGGGCGGGAAGTCCCACCGTTACCATTTTGGATTGTCAGGTAGTGGGCGGGAAGTCCTACTAGCTGAAGATGGGGGAATAGGATGGGCGTTAGTCCCACTGTTTTGGTTTTTTGGTGTGAATGGTTGAACGGGTTGGGCAAAAGTACCACCGTTTTGGTTGTTTTTTGTCCATTTCGTTGCAAGTTGGAAATTTTGTGCTAGTGTGTAAATGATGAAATGGTTTGTGGCATGTTTGGTTGGATTTCCCTTAGTGGTTTGGTTTGGGTGAGAAGGCTTGGTAAGGGTGTGTTTGGCTTATGGTAATGGTTGCACTTGTGATTTTTTGTATATAAATTATTTCATATAAATGTTCTAAAGGTTTTATCCTAGTGGCGTGTGTAGGGAAGTCATTTGGAAAAATCTTATTAAGTTTTACTACTCACCCCCTGCTTTGGCATGATGGTGTCTTTGCAGATGTTGTGTGTCGTGACGTGGGAAAAGGTAAGGCATTACCCTCATTTAGTGGAGCATTGTGATACCTTGGTTGAGCTTGGAGCGTGGATCTTGGTGTGGAGCTGTGGCGGTGTTATGGCTTGTGTGGTGTGTGGTTGTTTAGTTTTTGCAGTTTACTCTGATGTTTTTTGGACATGTTGGGTTTTATTGATTTTGATTTTTGTCGTGGAACAACTTAGTTGCCTTTAGGGAATGCATGGTTTGGCAATTTGATTTACAAGAATCATTACTGGCTTTTAGTGGATGGTTTGGTTGGTTTTTTCATAAGGGAAAATCATTCCCCAACATTATCTTGAAGCCCTCGACGTTTATTGCCAGTCTTTGGCACCTTGGGAACATCTCTTAAGGCCAAGTACCCCTTACCGCCTCCTCAAGAAAATGAGGTATGGGTAGGTTGTTACAACTATAGTAGAAGGATCATGAACTATTGACCTCAACAAATATAAAATTCATTACTAGCACATTACTATGCACAATTTCTTATACCATTCTTGGATGTTTGTTTTATTAAGGATATTACCTTTTTCTAGGATAGTTCAAGATAATATTGTTTTGGTTATTAAAATTTTCATATAAATCTTTTAAAATTTAGTGAATATTTTTATTATGCTATCTAATTAGGTAATGCGTATCAAAATAAATTTAAATTTTTTTGTTCCACAATTTTATCATTTCCCAATAGCCCTAACCATTGTAAATTGAATGCAAAGATTATTTGATATTATAGTGGAAAGGATACATATACAACTTATCATAAACCAATAATGGGATTGTCCAATTTGTTGACCATATTTTGATAGTTAATTTTATTCCAATTTTTTCCTTATAGGTCATCAATTAGTCATGTAGATCCCCTAATCATTAATCCTCAATCAATTTTCTCAACACTCCAATCCAGGATACATAAAGTCTATAAAGTTTCAGTCTTATTGATATAAATTTGTTTTGTAAATGGAAATATTTCATATGAACTCCTTGATAAATTTATATTTTTCAATAACTTATAGATCAAAAAATATTTATATGGTTTTATTTATAACCAAGTAATTTATTTATTAGTTGAATATACTAATTTTTTCATATATTTTATTAAAAATTCATAAATTATTCTTATTTATGAATTAAATGTATTATAATTATTTAGGTAATTTCACATATGTGATTAAACTTGTTTTATTATAAAATTTATGAATAATCCGTTTTTAGTATCATATATATTTAGTAATGTATTTATTAATGAGATCATGGTGTTATATCCAAAAAATAAATCAAAAAATATAAATAAAATAAATAAATAAATAAATTTCCTAACCATGTTCATAATGCAATGGTTGATTTATTGGGTGGAAAATAAGTCAACCTTTGAATTTAGTGTAAAAATATTTTTTTGGTCTTAGCATGAGTTATACCATCCCAACATATAGATTTTTTGGCCTTGTTAGTTTATCCTTAGTTCCATCCTAAAAAACCTGAACCCAGGATCCACTATAAACCAACTCTATTCCCATTTAGATAATTATTTTATTAAATATTTTTCCCAACTCACCAATAGGTGAGGTGAAAAAAAATAGATAAGGGGAATTATGTCAAATAAACTTGGGACAACATTTACTTTATTATAAAAGAGTGAGGGATAAAAGACAAACCATCATTTTTTAATTTCATAACAAATTATTGAAAACCAATGCAATAAAATTAAATAACACTAAACCAAAAAAACATACATATTTTAAATGATCATGAATTATCATACACATTCAATAAATACACATTAAATAAAATAGAAATCATTTATTTAAATTTATTACATGATAACATATCACACACACACATTAATTTATTAAATTATCTTATTAATCAGTTAATTTGTATAATTCTACTACATCTAATAATCCAAGATATTTCTATATACTATGATTACGAATGAAATAATTTAATTGTTTTATTTAATAGTATCATACTAATCTATTTGCACAGATAATACCCTATGATTACCAATATGATATTTTCATTAAGGTACTAATTATATATAATGAACTCATAGGACATATTAGATATATAAAATGTGTAATAATTTATCAGTGTGGTCAGTAAAATTATGGAAAAAACGCATGAAAATTATGTTTCCTATATTTTTTAATAAATAGAGAGTCTTTAGTATGAAATGACCATACATTAATTGTAATTTATTTATTATGTGGAGTAAATTACAAATTTAATTTCACATCAAAACTATTGAATAGTCTGAAGATAGAATTCATTGACTCTTGAAACTCTCGTCGATGATGTGTAAGTGTGTAATTAATGAAATTGAATATTTTTTTGTAAATAGAAATAGTATATTTTTGTATAGGATGGTCATGTCATAGGTACATTTCCTCTTAAGATGTTTACGGTGAAATTATAAAATATATATTTACATGGAATATAAGAATGATACAAAATGTATAATTAATGTTTCAAAAAATATTTCTTATACATTAGATGTATTAAATTTTTGTGACATGTTAATCACATGAATCATATGAATCCATTGTTTTCCAACATGAAATCATGTGGAATATGAGATTTATAGTCTGGAAAAGCTATGTGTTACCCTAACAGGCCTACAAAATATCCATATAATCCGTGTTGTGTGTGTAAATTAAAAAATGACACAGATTTCAAGAAATTTTATTGTTTCAATAAAAATTGGTTCATGAGAGGTGATATAGGATTATTTTCATTGTTTCATTGTGTTATCCAATGAGATCCCCTCTAAACTTTATATTTTCTTTTTATTTGTGTTCTTTAATAATTTTTAACCATTACAGATTACGTGAGAAAGAAATTAAGAAAAAGATGAATATATCACAATGATTTTTTAATAATAAATCGAAACATGAAATTATGTTTAACTTTTAAAAAATTAGTGATCAACAATCAAATAAATAATATAGAATTTGAACGTGTACCCTCTTATACCACATACATGTATCTAGAATTATGAAAGCACTTATCAAAGCATATATTTACTAAATAATTATACAATTTGATAAATATTCTGTTATATGAATGATATATTTTCTATGTCCAATGATTTATATGACTGTTTTCATAGATTCCATAACCAATATGATATTTCATGTTAAATTTATTATTTATGGAAAATTAAAGGCAGAACTAATATCGTGAGGTTGGGGAATTTATTCTACGAAGATGTTGATTATATGAAAAACATTCATATTAACATTTTTTTCCTTAAATTATTATTCGATAGAATCACTCTGATAGATATCCACACATGCTCCTATGATCTCAAAACTACACTAATGTACTATTGGGTTCTAGGATGGGGGATCCCTCATTTTATATGTTTTCTATGAGAACTGTAATAATTCCTTCTAGATTGAAGAATAATCTATCTTCTCTCATACATGATATGATATGGGAGGGGTAAAATCTCTTATAACTAAGATAATAAACTTATTGTGTTCTTTATTATTGTGATAGAGAGACCTCTATATATCATTGTTCACAATGATTATACGATTTTGTAAACCTGAGAATAATTGTAATGTAATTATATTTATTGAGTTTGATGATAGAATTAAATATTATATAATTGGACTTAGGATATTAATAATATATTTAACCCTTAAATTATTCCATGAAATAAATATAATAATTTTATAATCATATATTTCTTATGAAGTGAACCTACCGTAGAAATAGTAATTATTATGTTTCCATTATTTAAATTAATATTTAATCAAATACCTCATCTTGGTCTGCTCGTTCTACTCGATATATTTTGAATATATGAATAAATTTTTAATTAAATATTTATATATTCAATAAACTATAAAATTATTATTTTATATATAAGTATTTTAATAATGACCTTTTGTAAAAATATTAACATATTTTTTGTGATCAATTTTATATTGGTTAAAGTTATTAATAAATCTATCAAATAATATTTATTCCAATAATAAAATTCTAATAGATTTAAATTATGATGGAAAAAACACATAATGTATGACCCTATAGTCCTTTTACTCAATGGAATATTTAATTTTTTCTACTTTTTTAAACTAATATATAACAATAGTTCATTTCACCCATGTTTATTTATGTAAACTGACAACATAGACAACCACATAACAACAATGACTCTTTAATGTAATCCATTTTCCCATATTGTATCTAACATGTTTCATAATTATGTTTTCAAACATGATGATTGATATTTCATTATTTGAATATCTTGAATGAACTAGTATATATCACCATGAAAATGTAATTTATTTGTATACCTCAATTATAATTAAAATGATGATATATTATCCTTCATAAATGGAAGGGAAATATTGTTTCTCAATTTCATGATTAATTACATTCAAATAATGTCATATGAACCTTATCCTATGCTTTATGAACACAGTGGATCATATGTTACATAAATAAATATTATTATATTAGTCATTTTTTTAAACAAAAGAATTCATTTATGAGGACCAATACGCACACTCACAGATATGAATATCTGATGACACGAAACTGATAGTATTTTAATTAGTAGGTGTATGTTCATAATATGTCAACATAGAGATCACAATGATTGTATTGTATTAGATGAAGATTTATCCTATTATATCTACTGAAAACAAATATTTTTAGAACTATATTATCCTTCATAGTTATCAATCATAACCGTATGAATGATATTTAATAAGCTTCAATATAACATAGCATGATTATATTTATCATTGGGAACTTATGAGACCACTATAGTTAAAAAAAATACCATAGGAATTAACAACATTAAACTCATTCTTAATAACCATGAATATATTATAATATATATTTAATATTAACATAATTGAATGTAACCTAGAATATAATGTATAAACTAGATTTTTATAGGAAACAAATTCAAACTTGCATGTTAAGAATTATACCATAACAAAAAACTGTGGTCCAAATATAATCATATAAAATTTGGACATTGAGGGTAATGGATCAAAATCTAATGAAGAATTAGTGACATAGGTTTCACACTACTATGTCTTATATGTGACATTGGTTTCACAAACCTGTGGTCTTTATTTTTCTTAAGATTCGAAAACCTATATTCTATATGATACATAGGCATTGAATACAAAGGGAACATGTGTTACTTATACTAAAAAAACATTTGATATGTTTGTGACAATGGTTTCATAGACATATTTCCATTATTTTCACATTAGATATAGAAAAATGACCATTGAATTTGAGGGAGACATATAACCCTACACAATACAATATAATCATCCCTTAATCAATTATCCAAATGATATTATTCGGTCAACATATTATAATAAATCCTTGCAATGAAATAGGGGTTTTTTTCATTTTTATGTGGTATCACATAAAATGACTTCATGAATTTGGAAGTATGATACCATATTTCAACCAAAAAAATGATTATTTTAGAAATTAAATTAGAATTTTAATTATATAACCTTGTTACATTAAAGAGAAATCATTTATATATAAAGATTAAAATGTAAGTGAAACATAAAAGTGAATTTTTAAATTAATTATATACATTTTACTAAAACATGAAGAAGTTATTCATTAGTTTTTAAAAATTCATACATGATAAATTGAAAACAACTAATTTTCAAAAACAATAAATTCAAATAAATTCAAAAAATTAAACATTGAAAAATACCCTAAGGTCTCAAATTAGTGATTTTATTTTTTTGAATATTTTTTTAATTTAATAAGAATCTTCAATATTTGAGGTTTGATAATAAATATAAGTTTAAATAAGGTAAATTGTAAACATTTGGAAAAAAATAACATTTTTAAATAGTCTTCAATAATAGTGATTTTAAATATATATAAATGTATTTTCAAAGTAAATTTTTATTAGATAACCAAATAAATGATCTTGAAATTGAATCCATTTGAATATTTTAAAATATAATTTTCTAATAACCAAATATAAGAAGTGATAAAAACAAAATTTCTTATTGGTGGAAATTAGAAATATGAAGATAAAAAATAATTAGGTTTTCAAAAATAAAAAATAAAATATATTGGGATAGAAAAAATGGGCATGGAGCGGAAACCTATGATAAATAACATGAGACTTATTCATAATAATGATATTATTTTTTATGATGAAATTTATGTCGGCAAAATTTTTGAAATATTATTTCATTATTCTTATAGTGGATGAGAAATTAACCTAATAGAAAATATTATCTGGAAAAAAGCTATGCTTTGAAGAATGAGATTCATGAAGAATATTTGTAACTCAATGAAGTGTACTGAGTAAACAAAGATAATAAAAACATTAGAATATTTTCTATATAAATCAAATGAAATATAAATTTGGAGTCTTATCATGTAAATTCATAAAATAAATGAATGTTATGAAAAAATATAAATCCATGGAAAATATGTACTCAAACAAATTAATAAAGGGGTGAAAATGAATCATAATCAAATGATATGAAATTAAGATTCAACAAACCTTACCCCAAGTCTATATTCAATCATTACATTCACCTAGAATCGGAAATAATGAAATGAAATTTTTTAGAAATAGTCACAATGGCCATTTATTTATATAATTAATTTTACAAAGTCTATTTATTATAAAATGTTATTTATTTATTAAATATTTTTTAGCTATTGCACTTACATGAGATGATTAAACTGATTTCTCTAAAACTAACATTATATATTTACCATAGAAAAAGAGTTTTAGAATTTATTTATAGTATCATTATCTCTAAAAAATTATTCCATTATTCCATTAGTAAAATATTTATAAAATATTTATATTTTATAAAAAAAACATGAATTATATAAGACACCTTGATATATTTACTTTGGGGTAAATAGTTCACTAATATTAATTGTTATTAATTTAACTAATAGAATGTAAACTATTATATTTAAATATTATTAATTTTTTAAATATTTTCACAATTATACATTAAATAGATATATAATTTCATTCATGTTTTACAATAATTGTAAAAACAATGTTGTAAATGGATGTGATAGTCCACAGGTACGTACTGATTCCTCTTTATTTTTTGAATGGTTTTTAGAGAAATTATAAATGTTATAAAATTATAAAATAATAAAATTTTATAATATTAAATTTTGTGATGTTATTATATATTAATAGATATAAAAATATTATGGTTTTAAAGAGGAAAAGGATTATGAGAGTTTGGATGGTAACAATAACTCTCCCATTATATTATCTCCCTTAGGTAACACCTTAATTATATTTATCATGTATTTTAAAAATAAAAAGGATGTAATGTTGCGGGGGAAGGGATAAATAGGAACTAGGTAATTATTTTTGTAGATAATAATATTTTGGGTTGGTGGAGAATTTTTTTTTGTTGAGATCGCCTTTAAAAAGTGATGAAAAATGTATTTCTAAAAATACACATTAATATTTCGATGTAGGTGTGAAACCATTCAAGGGTACATAGAACCAATATATTTATATCATGAGTTTTTTTGTGAAATAAAATATGATAAATAATATATACTTCATTTTCAAATTGGAATGAACCATATATCAAGTATTTTACACATATAGTTTTAAATTTTACCATTTTGGGTTTTACATAAGTAACATGTTTTTACCAAGGTAATATATAAATTATTTGAAACAGAATGTAAAACATCATAAATTTTTCTAATGTTTTTATCCATAATTTAATAACAATGAAGTCTAATTAAATTTCATAATATGGTAATACTATCTTTGAAATTAAAACATTTCATATATATGAAAAAAACATTCTAGAAAATTTTTGTTTCCACAATTATGTGTCATTAATATTATATTAAATAGTTTATGAAATCAAAAGATAATCATATATTTATATAAATGTGTAAAAATATTTGATAATCTATTCTATACAAATATAAATTTAATTAAATAGAGATAAATTTAAAATTTTAATTAAATAATTAATTGAAAATAAACCAGTCGCAATTATGGTGATGACCAACTTCAACATTAATATTCATAAATTTATTCCTAAAAGTAAAATTGACATTATCACATAATATTAGTACTATAATTAAATAAATTTAGTATTTTAGTTATATTATATCTTTATAAGTGTTGGAAACTAATTTTTAATATAATAAAACAAATATAATTTAGTGTAAGACAAAAATTTGATTTCAAAAAAAATTAAACATGTATTTTTTGAATTCACCATAGAATTTTTAAAGGATTCATCCTAATTATTATATATATTCCTTTTTATATTTTTAGTATAATATTTTATGTAATATATACATCATTATAATGTTATAAACATTGTAGTATTTAAAAAAATGATATATCAATACTATACACTATTAAATAATTTATTTTAGAAAATTACAAAAAACTCATCCCATGATAAATTTGAAAATATGAAATCAGAAATAAATTATGTTTTAAGAAATACTATAAAATTTATAAATTTATCTTTTAAATAAAAATACAATTTATAAATATAAAAAATGGGTTTATTGTAAAATTTCATGTTAACGCATTATGTTCTCTTACTCAAATTATGTATGTACTAGTAATTGAATAGAATCATTTCATTAAGAATTGGATTTATTATTCGTAAATTTTATTATAATATTTCACAATTCATTTTTTCATAGTGTCAAATAGCAATTAATATATTGACCACATTAGTTTGTAAATGAAAAAATATATATTAAAATTTTGGGGCGTTGTAGTTTGATTTTAAAATCATGGTTTTAGAAAGATGCACAAAATGTGTTTTCGTAGTCCCATGGAAAAATATTGTTTCATAAATGTATTTTTGGAAATAAATTCAAATACATTGGTTTTTTTGTACTCATGAATTGATTAATATGGGAATTATTGGACTTATTCTTGGTTTCCTATTTCAATGTCGGTGTGATGGTGAATAACCAAGTGATGACATGAAATGGAAGAAGTGTAACCGCTTATGATTATTGGGAAGAACAATCAGAATTTATGCATGGAAATGTGAGTATATGGTATTGGTATTCCTAGAGGAATGAATAAATATTCTGATCTTACAATTTTTTTGTTTCTTAAACCGATTTCTAAATTGAAATTTTATTATATTTAAATTTTGATATATTTTAGTTTTCATATCACTCATTAACTATTTTATAAAAAATGTTCTTGATAATTTATTTTCAAACTAATTCTTGTTTATATAAATTTTACAAACTTATTCTGGTATTATAGTCATGTTTGGGAAGATTATTGTGGACTTTCTACTATGTTAGTATACCCGCTATTTTATATCCACTACACTGTGAATAAAGACCTTATTTTTCATGATATAGGTAAAGGTATGGATTCATAATATTCTAGCTAAGAATTAGAATGCTATGAGCCTTTTGATCATGTGTGGATCCTCGTGATCTAAGGATTGATGGTTTGGAGTGATTTCACACTTCAACCATTGAATCAAGATTCCATTTTTGTTTTCAGTTAATTTTTTATTACATTATGCATATATTATGATTTATCTTTTTTGTATTATATTTCAACTTATCATTTATACATATATTCATCATATAATATCATATTTTTTATTTATATTGGTTTCTCATAATTGTTATTTATGTAAAATAAAATGTAACCCCTGATGATTTTGTAGGACCATCAAATTTATTTCCATCAATTGGCGTCCTATGGAAATAACTATTTTTAGTGGATCCAATACCTTTTCCAAACCCAATGGTTCATTGTAATATTTTATAAGTGGATTATTCCTAGTTTAGTATTTTTCAAATTGTGTATATCAAACATTGTTTTTTTGTTATAATTAATGTATGATTCCAATTTAATATTACTTTTTCATATCCTATAGTGATAGATCACACACAATATCAAAGGAGACTTAAATATAAAATTTAATTATGATGAAAAAAACATATTTTATACATTCTAATAATTTTAATGTGGATTGGTATGTTGATATATGATTTTAAATGTATACTTCTAGATTTTTAATTATTATTTAAGGAAGTTACAATAATTATCACTTTAAAAATAAAAAATATGAGACATTGAACAGAACAGAAGAGTAATATATTGTGTCATGTCAATATATTCCACCAATGATATGGATAAAGTGTTATAATTTCTACAAGAGGGAAGTTATCTTGTACCCATTGACTAATATCCACAACAACCAATGTGCTGTTAACATGTCATGGAATTGTATTCGTCATTCAAGGTCAGTGAATATTAACAACTCATTATACATAATCAATGAGATTGTGGGGAATGGTTAGATTTATATGGATTATGGTTCAATGATGGATAATTTTATGGATATCCTGATATAACCCTTAAAGATTGTTTCTTTTCAACAATCGAGAGTGTTTGCGGAGGAAATTCTATCCCAAAATCGATTTATGTATTCTAATATGTCTTCTCCCATTAAATCCATTGAATTTATAGATAACGGTAGTGAATATTTGAGTATACGATCATGATAAGGGATGTTTTGTAGTTTCTATTTCTTTTAATAAGGAGTTCTGAATTTATTTTAAGAGTTTTTCTTTTAAAAATGATACATGAAGAGTTGTTTCCTGAATTTTGTAGAAGGTACATTTAATTGAATCTTATTATTTTAATAAATTAAAAGGGGGATATTGATGATCCCATAATGGTTTTTATTGAGTCTACCATGATTATTGTGGTAGTTAATGTATCTTGAAGAATAAAGGATTCAATCATGAATATAATTTATAAAGAAGGGGTTGTGATTTTATCTCAATTTAGAGATGAAAAATATAGAATTTGTTTATTATATTATTTATTGTACTCTCACATACAATATTCAATATTATATATTGATGTTTGAATTATATGTATATTATTAGAAGATTATTATTTGATTTTTAAGTAAATATATTTAATTTTTTTTTTAAATTTTCATGTTTTATTTATTAATAAAAAACTCTTCTATGATTAAGAGGTTTGTTGGAGTTGAGTTGAAATGAAAATTAAATATACATGTTGAGATGCTATTTGATTAGTCGTCATTACTATTTAAATAGTTTTTTAGAGAAGTAAAAATGGAATGAAAATATGTTTTGGGTAAAATATGAATTAGTGATCCTTAAAAATTAAATTAATTGTTCACTTTTCTTGGAAAATGTATACACTCCCACAAGTTAATGTGGTTTCCATGATGTTCTGTAATAATGAAATTCAGCGTACAAAAATGGGGGTTTCATTCAAGAAATAATGGAATATAATCATTGTGAAATATATGGAATAGATATGATTGTTTTATTAAGGAGTGTTAGTGGAGTAGGTGTGAAATATTAAGGAGTTATCACATGGAATCATCCACAAAACAGACATGGTGGTTACTATTTTAGTTTATAAAAATTAAAATATGATATGATTTTTTAAAAAATATCCATATATCCTGTCAATTTTAGGTGATGGTTTAGAAAAATATGCCATTTAATTTGTGTTAATATAGTTTACTGAACATGTGTTTTATAAATATTGAATGAGGTGAACCACAAGGTGTAAAAATGAATTAGCGGTGATAATTATGTGTGAAATAATTTGATAGTGTTACTTCAGTGGAGTGATAGTCAAATTTTTCTCTATTACATATTTTTAGATAAATTTAATTATTACAATATAAGTGTATGGTCTCCAAAAGATCATGTCTTACACTCTCTCTTCTAGTTGGAATCCTTTATCTTTTGAAGTATTTCAAAAGGACTATTTTTTAATATTCCATAACACTATTTAAAGTTGAATATATTATGAGGTGCTAAATTTGGTATGATAGAGGGACCATTTTGGTTTTGTATAGAATCATCACAAGGCGTGACTATGTATTCGTAATAATGTATTCTGAGTTATAAATGATATAGAATTATTTCTTATCCACTAGTATTACTTTTAGGTTCATGGTAGACTATAGAATATAATGTATTCATAACTAGGAATATATCTCATGTTTGGGTGCCTATAGCCCCATTAACAGGGAAGATAACTTGTTTCTAGGGGTTGGAATTTGAGGTTATGTTTTTCTACTATAATTTCTAATTCATTACCACCGTTGGAGGTTCACTTGAGTTTGATGATTAAATATTATCTGTCTTTTTTCTCTTATAATGTATTGAAAGGGGGGATAAAAATTTCTTCATGGTAGTCATGCATGCTCGTATGATATATGAATTCATGTAATTATCATTTGGAACCTAGGATATAGTAAGATGGGTTGGGATGTTTAATGTTTCAAAAAGAATGCTAAATAGTATTTTCCTTATTATCCTTAGTAGTCTAATTCAAGTCATCTTACCAAGGGAATTGGATCTAATGATATTTTAATGTGATTACATGTGATGTGATATGAATGTGATATATATATGGGCCATAACATGATTAGTGTAGGTAGGGATGATGGCATGGGTGATCTAATTGAGGTTCTAATAAAGAATCCAAACAACGTTTTCATTCATATCATCTTTGGTTGAATATTTATTAGCTACACTGGATGGATATATAAATGTGATTTTTACCCTGTTATGGGAAGGCAATGGAAAAGTTGGATAGGTTATTCATGACACCAGACTCTGATTTGGGTTAGTGAGAGGCCATGATGGTGGATTTCATATGACATTCTGTTATAGATGAGTTTGAGGGTGGTAATATTTTATCCAATTTATAGATTTCCATATATATTATATATATATATATACTTTATATTTAGGAAACCACTATATTAGCATTCTATGGGATTCTACCTAGATCGGTTATTGGGGAGTGTCTAGAGGGTAGTGATATGGTGTTTCCTGAACATGTAAGGGTTGGGGCTCCTAAGGGTTTATATGAGTCCTGGGAGAGATTTTTTGATAATGAGATGCATGTTCGGGCTCTGTTATATGCGACATTGCAACATGATATAGAATCTTTTAGGCCATTGAAAGATCATCATCTCTAGACAGGTCTGGTTTAGGTCATCGAGGGTATCAATAGGGGAGATGAGGGAGCTGACCCATATATGTAAAACATGACTCCTATGTTCTAGTCATAGGTACAACCACTATTTTAAGGAACGAGTGGACTGTAGGTGGTAGAGAACTTCGCCGATTTGGTCCAAAATAGCTTCGACCGGCTCAAGACACCCATATGCCATTGGGTGAAGCTGCATAGTAACATTATTAGAGGACAGAACAATTACTAGTGTGATTTATATATTCATTAGGACATGAGGTTCAAGATTAGAAGGACATTGAGGCCATGTTCATTGAGAACTTCTTTCCAGATATGTAGACAGTTGAATGATTATGTGAGTTCATGAATATATAGCTAGATGATAGTTCGGCCACAATCTATGTAGAAATAATTCTATATTTATCTTACTTTTGGACTAATTTTGATGGAAGAAACATTTATTGAGTATGAATATTTTAGTATATTTTACGTAATACCATCAATGTATAAATGTTGTAACAACCCAAACTGTAATAATTAAAATTTACATTTTGATGTATTTAAATGTGTTAGTCTACAATATGATTATAGGTAACACATGATCATATATGGATTTATTTTACCCTATTTAAAATACCAATAAGAATAATTAACATTCATAATATAGTTGTTGAACAGTGATCACATTATTTGTTTAAATATAGGGTGTTTCATAATTCATTATAGACATAGAAAGGATTTGGTGGCCTCAACTAGTTTGGTAATACCCTATGATTCAAATTTATCAGAGCATCAAAGGAAAATTGAATTACTGGACATTTCATATGAAATAGCCCAATATGATATCCAAAATCATACGCTTGAGTGAAATAGTTTTTGAGAGATGTTCAAACACCCATAAATCAGACCTGAAACCATGTATATCGAACCACCCCATGTATGTTTAAAAGTTTCAGATCTTAAAATTAGGGATTTAGATAGTATATTAAAATAATATGAATCATGTACCAATATATATGTGTATGTACATTATTTTTTACATAATAATGGGTATTTTTTAATCTTATTATGGTCACTTTATAAATTATTTTTATTTCATTATAATAAAAAAATTATTGTTTTTAGGTAATATTAAAATTAACATATAGAATTTATTTCAATTAATTAATGGCTTTTTACATAAAAATATATTAGTAATGTATTTATACTAAATAATGTTTATTAAATATATTTTATCATTCATTTTCTATGAATTCAAATGTCATTCATAGAAGAGTTCAAAAACAATTAGTGTCAAAACACCTATCTTATATAAGTAATTTACTAATGATATTTTAAAATTCAAAATCTAAATATTTTGAAAATTATTTAGATAAAATGAATATTAATTTTTTAATTGTAACATAATAATTATCAGTCGTGATTTTTTTATAATTTTATAAGGAAGTCAAATTTTATGTTAGTAAATAAATACGGTGTAAACATACATTGTGTAATATCAAATCATAATCTCGTAAAAATGATATAAAAAATACAATAAAGATTATCCATGTCCAAATAAATGTTTTACCTTTAAAAATTTTATTTCATATATATTTTACTATTATTTAATGCCCTTATGAATCCCCAAAAACTATTAATATATTTTAAGATTTTAAAACCATTTCATTAACATTATCACCAACCTCAACATAAGAAAGGTTATTATTTTATATTTTTCATCCATTGACCTTAAAAAACAATTAATACCATTTATATTTAGAATTAACAATTATAAAAAACCATAGGTTGGTTTTTTTATTATTATTATGTTGATTGCAGATCCTAATCATAAATTCCAACCATTCACGTATATACACCCACCCAAATCTCATTTAAATTCACTAAAACACCTTATAGGACTCTAATATAATGATATATACTCTCATGTGTCCTCCCATGGAGACCCCATGATCTCTAGAATCATGTCCCAACCATTTGGAGTCTCACACTCAACAAAGGGATCTTCCCCAACCCTAATATTATCAAGCACATCTTCTATGTTAGGTAATGTAATTTTCATCTTCTTATGTTGGGATATGTTATTACATATTCCCATTAATATATATATATCTTGTATAAATGATTAGAACCCATTTTAATCTCATTATGACCCCAACGAACCATTATGTACACATGTTACAATGCTGAAATTTTGTAAGTGATCGTTTTCATTATCTTCTCTAATTCAACATTTTTTATTATATTATACATTCTATTTAAAATTCCTCTTGTATGGATATAAATTTACATGACCCTATTACTTCGTATTTTATGTCGCAATAATGAGTAAGCTCTTTTTATCTCCTCATCCTACTTTATTTTTTTAGTGATGATGATATGTTGCCAAAATTTAACTACGATGTTCCATGGAATAAATAGTTATTTAGTTAATACCATACCATATTCCTCTAAATGTTGTTCACATTTATAAACATAATGATTTTTTAATAGGAACTAAAATTTAGTTTATCCCCAATCAATTTGTTTGGAATAAAATATTATTATAAATGATTATATGTCATATTATCAATGTGGAACACTTAAGAATGAATGTGAAATGAATGTGATGGGTGAACACTGAATTATAAATCACTCCAAGGTACAAAAGGATATTCATTAAATGATATATATTCATTTTTTAATAACATAAATTTTTAGTAGAAGAATTTATTAACAACAACATAGAATGTAATTAGTGATGTCATTGAAAAACTAAAATGGAAAAAATATTGCATCATGAGAATATTATTCATCCTCTATAATAATTTTTATGCATAAATTCCCAAATACTATTGTAATATTAACTATTATAGTATTTTATAAAATTTTGGGTATATGCATAAATTCTCTTATATAGATCTATAATAAATTTTTTTGAGATGAAAATAACTCATTATATTTTTAATAGACCTCTAGGTTTGTACAAGTGAAAGGAGGAGGTTGAATAATTATTATCAAAAAAAATATCATGAATGGATATTACTAGTACATCGCTCCTGCATATGCATGGCGTCATAAATAAAATATGAACTAAAAAATGCATTAGAAGTATGGGAAGTGATCAGTGAAAATTAATAAATAAAATATTTAAATTATAAAACTATTCCTAGAAACAATGTATGAAAATCTAATTTCTAGGTACTTGAAATAGGTTAACAATGAAACAGAATCATGGTAATATAACTTGAAATTGGAAATAGTCATTAGTTGTATTTTTTATGTCACATTGGAAATTTAACAGTGGAATGTTATTTAACCATTAGTAGAGAACATAAATACAGTTTCAGTAGCAGATACATGTTTGAAAAAATTAACCGGAACCATGATTTTCAACAACAGTGAGTGTGCAGATCAGATTACAATTCATGTCATTAGAATGTGCAGTCAACAGCCTCCCAGTACTACCGTGTATCATTGATGTAGGGTAGCAATTTTTCATGTTTTATGATAGTTATATTGATGCCTGTAATATATAATTAGACATGAATGTTATAAAATGAGACATTTTAATATGAAAAAAATAACTGGTTAATCTAGTGAAGTGAAAAAAACATGTCATAATCAAATGGATTAGTTGTATACAGTATTCATCTTTGAAAAAAAGACTTTATGAAAATTAAATTATAACAATTATTAATATGAAAATGAAAAGACACAATAAATGAAATAAATAATAGAAAATAGTAACTTGTAATGCTTTATCAGAAAACAAACATGAGATATTTGAAAAAATGAAAATTGTTTAAGTGGAGACAAACTCAAATCCATCCCTATAGCCTAGGGCATTACCTCTCCCCCACAGAACCCCTCGTCACTGCCCTGCCCCTCCCCAGGCTGCCTCCGCCCATCTTAACCCCCCCCCCCAGTCCAGCCCCTCCCTGCATTACAGCCCTCACCTCTCCATCGCCCCTCCTTTCCCAGCCAGCCCAGACCCTCTTCTCCCCTCCCCCTTCCCAGCCCCTCCCCTCCCCCCAGCCCAGCCCCTCCCCTCCCACTGCCTTGCTTGTCACCTCCTCCTACCCCCATGCCCAGCTCTACCCCTCCCATACCCACTCCTATACATGTCCTCCCTCCCCTGCCCAGACCATCATCTCCCCACCCACCCTTCCCATCTTGTCCCCCCACAAAAAAAATTCCTCGACACGTCCTCCTACCCCCTACCTATGTTTACCCTTCCCCTTCCCGCTCCTCTACTTGTCTCCCACCCCATCCCAACACCTCCCCTCCCACCTCAGCCTCCCCCCTGCCTAGCCCCTTACCCCAGCACTCCACCCTCTACCCATCCTCTTCCCCCACCAGCCCCCTCCACCCGGCCCTCATCTTCCCCTCTCATCCCCTCCGCCCTGCCTAGCCCCTCCCATCCCATCCCTTGCCCCTTAACCAGATTATCCTACAACACTTTCCTCCCTCCTCCTCCTCCCCCTACTACTCCCCCTACCCAGCTCCTCCTCTCCCTCCCCTTTATCCATCTTGTATTCCCATCCCTTCCCAGCAACTAACCTTCCCACCCCCTCCTCCCCCATACCTAGCCCCTTCCCACACAAGCCCCCTCCCCCTACCTAGATCTCTTCCTACCATCTCCCCTACCCAGCTCTTCCATCATGGACCTAAAATGACTTTACACTTTGGTTTAACACTTCATCAAGTATAGATAATCATATGAATGTAATGGATTCAATCTATCTATCCCATTTATATTTCTATATAAAATAAAATGGAAACCATTTATTGGGAATCATAAATCTATATACTTAACTAAAACAATTAAAGAAGTAAGTAATGTAGCACAGACTACCGAATAGTTTATATGTTATTACCTTCTAATAACAATAACACACTATGATACCTTCTTTCAAATATGAAACTTTCATAAGAGAATATCACCAACAACCTCAACAGTTTGGTTTTTGTAGAAAAAAAATCAAGGCTATGATCTTCAATCTTCATGTTCTATGTAATTTCATTCATACAAACCATCCAATGATCCAATAAAAACGTAATTTATAACATTACATAATCACATACTTTGAATATCTGCATGGTGTTCTTTTCAATACACCCCCACCCCAAGTTGCTATTGAACCTGCACACAATAGTTCAAATTAGGGAATCCAAAAATTAATGGATAAGTGAATATCTGTCAATATCAATGATCACAAACCTGTATATAACAAACAAAACATGCATATTCAAGTTAACCATCCATATATTTAAGTCACCAATGTAATTACTAGAAACCTGATTAAAAAAATTACAAAGTATCATTCCTCCTGCACAACACCACCCCCCTCCTGGTCCATACCCCTTCAAAATCCTTCTTCCTCCTGCCCATCACCACCCACCACAAAGGCCCAACACATCCCCTCCCATTCCCCCCCTTCCCAACACCTTCCCTCCCCTCCCCCTTTAGCATCCTCTACTTCCACCCCATCCCAGCACCGCCCCCTTTCAACTCATCCACCCTCCTGTAACGTCCCGAGTCCGGAGCCCCTCCACTGGTGCCCCGTACCCGGTTCGCCACATGACCACAAGCGCGTTTCCCCGAACACCAGAGGCTGCCGAATAGAAGCGAGGGACTTGGTGAGTCGGTGGGGAAACTATTCCCTCATTCGGTAAGGTATACAAGGTAAGAAACAACAATAAACACCAGAAGCATTAAACAACAGGCACACAAACATAACCCAAACGACGGAAGCAATGTAGAGATATCACTATGATGAAAATGATGCAGTAGGTACAAGTATCTAAGGAAAACGGAAAACACAACAACGTGCTGAAATAAAACTGAAACCAAGTGCAAATGAAAAACAAAATAAGCTCCTCAGCATCGCGAGCCACAGCTCGGTCCCATGCTCCCCCGCTCCTGGTGCAGTCAAGATCCTGAAGTAGGAGGGCGCTTTCCCTTATCTATACCTGTAGCAACATAGTCTTATTGGGCCCAAAATCATGTCCCAAAGAGGGTGTGATATATAATCCCAGTAGGCAACCACCCAAAGATCTGTGCCTAACAGTCAATGAATATATGGCAGTAATAAAACAAGAAGCAGTAAACAGAATAGCACAATAGTTACATTCCCCATTTCTAACAAGCATAGAACACAAGTAAGCATCCAACAAAAAAAAGTAAACAGGTAACCCTTTGGGTAGCTCTCACAGTCTAACCCCTATGGTTCAACCTCAAATTACTAGAAACCCTCTAGGAGGAACACACAGTCTCACCCCTCTGGTTCAACTACGTAATTAAGAAAATTCTCTGGGGAAGCACTCACCGTCAATTCCCCCTATAGTCTTGTATCGTTCTAAAGGATATCTGGGGAAGCACTCAACGTCAATTCCCCCTATGGCCCACGTCGTAGTTAAAGACACTCTGGAGAAGCCCTTCGTTCAATTCTCCACTTGGTCCCGCATCGTGATTAAAAAGACACTCTGGAGAAGCCCATCCGTCAATTCTCCCTTTGGTCTACTACTCTAGATTCTCACAGTCCTGAGTAGAAGGTAATACATTCTCAGTACGCATGTACATCTTCCATGTAAACCTCAAGAACTTCTTGGCTATCAACTAAGGCTCAACATCAACAATAAAACAACAATCCACAACCCTACAACTAGGCATGGAAAGGAAAACTGAGCATAAAGAAAATACTCTAATCACAAGAAATAACCTCTACTAAATCAATCAAGCAAAGTAGGAAAGAAACAAGGGAAAAACAAGAAACAAGCAATACCCTGTTCAAGGGTAATGGTGGAATTTGCACATAATATTCGTCAACTTTAACCCGAAATGCACAAACCACCTACCTCGATCCTAGGAGATCAATATACGTGAACCTTGATGACAGATTCCCCTTAGAACGACGTAGATCTGAGAAAACGTACAAAACGTTCATCCCAAGATAACATGGAAACGAGGAGGAATCAAGAAACAAGGCTAAAGTAGAAGGAAGAACTCACCGCTGTGATTCCAACGCAACTGCCCGTGCTCGAATCGGAGAATGGACAGCGAGACGGTCGTCCGTCAAAGATCCGGACGTACGGTCGCTCTCGGCCGGTTGACAAATGAAGAAGAAGATGAAAATGGTGGTTAAACGTGACCCCAGTCCATTTAATAAAACAATTAAAGTACACGACATGTACTTTTGGAGTACATAGTGCGTAATTCGAATTTTATGTACTCCAAAAAATCCAGCCTCCACCTCAGCCTAACACACTGTGTGTGTGGCCCAAACATGGCCATCAAACTGCTTTGAGTCGGGGAAAGAGTACATGGCGTGTACTCAGAAAGTACACGGCGTGTACTTTCTGAAATTTCCAGAAAACTCATTTTTCTAAAAAACTCCAGAAAAAAGAAAAACATACCTGAAAAGAGATCCAGGTTCTTACAAACTTCCCCCCTTAAATAAATTCGTCCCCAAATTTCCCTAATGAGGCGGAGAAGAAGAAACCTCGATCAGCTCCAGCCACTGTGATCGTACATCGACCTCCATCTCCCAGGTCTCATCATGTACTCGCTTGTGCATCCATAGCACTCGTACAAAAGGAACAGACCACCCGTAGAGAACCTTCATACTACGATCGACAATCCGGATAGGATGCTCCTCGAATGATGCATCCGCTTTATGATCGACTTCCTCAGGATTAAAGACGTGAGACAGGTCTGAAAAGTAGCGTCGGAGCTGAGAGACGTGGAATATGTCGTGCATGGCCTGATACCTCTGAGGTACCTGCAACCAATAAGCCACCGGCCCCACTCTCTCGAAGACATTAAACGGCCCGACGTACCATAGTGAAAGCTTACCCTGTCTCTGAATCCTCTTGTTCCCCAAAATCAGTGGGACATGATGGAAAACCTGATCACCGACCTTGAACTCCAGAGGTCGTCTCCGCTGATCAGCATAAGAATTCTGTCAGACTGCGCTGTATCCATCCTCTTCCGAATCAGCTCTATCTGCTCTAAAGTCTCTTGAAGAAGGCGAGGTCCCAGCAAAGTTGCCTCTCCTGCCTCCAGCTAGCATAAGGGTGATCGACATGGCCTACCGTACAAAGCCTCATATGGATCCATCTGAATGGTCCCCTAGAAACTGTTGTTGTAGGAAAACTCCACCAGAGGAATATGCTTCTCCCAAGAACCGCCAAAGTAAAGGATGCAAGTTCGGAGCATATCCTCAAGCACCTGGATCGTGCGCTCGGACTGGCCGTCAGTCTGGGGATGGTAAGCTGTACTCAAAAGTACCTGTGTACCCAAGGCCTTCTGAAGTCCATGCCAGAACCGAGAGGTAAATCTTGCATCTCTGTCTGAAACAATAGAGCACAAAACTCTGTGCAGATGAATGATCTCTCTGATATAAAGTCATCCCAGATCATCGACACTGAATGTCTCCTTGATCGGCAATAAGTGAGCATCCTTCGTAAGTCTGTCGATGACAACCCAAACATCATCGCTCCCTTTAGGAGATCTTGGAAACCCGTTCATGAAGTCCATCATAACATCGTTCCACTTCCACTCCGGAATGGGTAACGGCTGTAAAAGTACTGCTGGTTGCTGATGCTCTGCTTTCATCTACTGACAAGTAGAACATCTCAAGACAAAACCAACAACGTCGTTCTTCATACCAGGACATCATTATAGGAAATTAAGGCCCCGATACATCTTGGTGACACTAGGATGAACTGCCCAAACAGAGGAGTGGAAATCCTGCATCAGCTCCTCGCGTATGTCTGCTGGCACCCATACGCGTCCCTGGAAGCGTAGGATCTCATCCTCACCCACTATCCATCCAGGAAGAGGGTCCCCTCCTGACACACACTCCCGCAGGACTAAGCCTTCTGAGTCTCATAGCTGCCTCATCCGTACCCGATCCAGTAGCGTGGAGGTAACAGCTATAAAAGATAGAAAACTATGTCCCCGTCTGTCGTGCACCTCCAGATGCATCTCATAAAACAGATCCATCAGCTTCCACTCACTACTGGCCTCCTGAACGGCCTGAATTTGAGTTCTCCTGCTCAACGCATCAGCCACGACATTTCCCTTTCCTGGTGTATAGGCGAGCTCGAAATCAAAAGACTGAAGATACTCAATCCAACTGCGATGCCTTAGATTTAGATCATGCTGAGTGAAGATATACTTAAGACTCTTGTGGTTAGTGAAGACCACAAAGTGCGATCCCAAAAGATAGTGTCTCCAACAGCTCAAGGCATGAACAATAGCTTCCAACTCCAGATCGTTTGTAGGGTAATTCCTCTCATGTGGCCTCAACTGCCGAGACCCATACGCAATGACTCCATCTCCCTGCATAAGCATAGCTCCCAGCCCGATACCCGAAGAATCATAGTAAATAGTGTAGCTCTTTCTTGGCTCTCGAAAGACTAGTATCGGTGCTGACGCCAACCTCTCATTCAGCTTCTGAAGGGCTGACTCACAAGAATATGACAATAAGAACTTCGCCCCCTTCATGGTCAGACCTGTCAAAGGTGCTTCTAGACGAGAAAAGTCCTGAATGAAGAGTCTGTAGTATCCAGCCAGCCATAGGATAATCCATACCTCAAAGACGTTCTTCGACTTCTCCCAGGAAACTACAGATCTCACTTTCTCTCGGTCCACTGATACTCCTGCCTCTGAGATGACGTGACCCAATAAGTGAATCTGATCCATCCAGAAGTGGCACTTTGCGAGTTTAGCATAAAGCCAATGCTCTCTCAGTGTACTCAGAACGATCTCAAGATGTGTGGCATGGTCGTGACGAGTGTGAGAGTACACCAAGATATCGTCCATGAAGACCACGACAAAGGAGTACAAGTAAGGATGGAACACTCGGTTCATCAGTGCCATGAAAACTGGTGGCGCGTTCTTGAGGCCGAACAGCATTACTGTATACTCTTATAGACCATAACTACTCCTGAAGGTTGTCAGAAGTATATCTGATGGTCTAACGCACAACTGATGATAATCAGACCTCAAGTCGATCTTCGAGAATACCCAGGCTCCTCGAAGCTGATCAAAATGGTCATCGATCCATGGCAAGGGATATCGGTTCTTCACCGTCAACTGGTTTAGCTTCCGATTATCCACACAAAGCCAGAGGGTACTATCTGCCTTCTTCACAAACAGAAAAGGTGAACCCCAAGGAGAAGTACTAGGTCAAATGAAACCCTTATCATGTAGCTCCTCCAACTGCTTCTTGAGCTTCTGCAACTCAGGCGTGGCCATCCTATATGGAGGAATGGACACTAGGGTCGCTCCTGGCATGAGCTCAATAGAGAAGTCTACCTCACGCTCCAGAGGCAAACCTGAAAAGTCCCCTAGAAAGACATCCCTGATGCGAGCCACCGCTGGCGTACAGTCTAACTGTGGAGCCCCTGATCATCTAGATAGAGGCTAGCAATCTGGTTGTCACCACTCCTAGCCCAAGATGCTCGAATCCCGCCTGACTCGCCTGAACGTCCCATTCGCCTCTATGTAGAAAAGATTCAGCCTTTGGTGAAACGAAACTCACTCTATGGCGATAACAGTCGACGACTGCCCAGAAGGGAATCAACCAGTCAATGCCAAGGATGACATCATAGCATGTCATCTCTAGAACATAGATATCCCATAAGAAGTGATACCCTGCAACCTCAAGAGGCAACTCTCTATACTGGCGTACACTAGATGTCCTTTCCCCAAGGGTTTGTCTAGTGTCAACGAGTCAGCTAAATAAAAGATTCAGAGTCCAAGGCTCTCCACAATAGCAATAGAGATAAAGATATGCATAGAACCAATATCGAAAAGGGATGAAGATAATACTGAGGATACTAAAACCGTACCTCGAACATTAGAAGGGTCGGGATCCTGCTCATGATAAGTCTGCTCCATTGAGAAAGGCTGGCTTGCACCGTGACCCTACGCCCCTGGATGACCACTCTGAGCTGAACCGACCTGCTGGTGCTGAGTAACTAGTGTCTGACCGCCACGGCCTCGACCTCCACCTTGGCCCGAACAGCCAGAAGAACTCTAGTTCCCCGACTGGTGAGAAACTAGCGGTGCTGCCCCTGAACGCGGAGTCATGGAAGAACCTCAATCTCTTGCTGATGGTGAGAAAACCTGGCAGAAATGCAGAAGGTGACCCATCTTGCTGCAATATCGGTGCTCCACGGGGTCTCTATGGCACTACGGCCTCGTGTGCCCTGTCTGGCCACACAGGTAGCATGTCAACAGGCTGCCTGATGATGCGTCTCTCTTCCTCACATCACCGCGCGTAGGCTCCCTATGGTGCTTCTTGCTGTCATCTGAAGGGAAGCAAGCTCTAGAAGCAGAACCTCCCTGGCTCACAGCTCCAGAGTCTCTCAGATTGCATTTCTCAATCAGTGCCTGATAGACGAGGGAAGTATTGGAATTCAGCTAGAAGATGTTCACCTACGAGGGGATCTCCCGCCTGATTCCATCCTAAAACGTCCTCACCATGAACACCCCACTCTCATCCCGAAGGGGTGTAAAACGCTGCAGATCAGTGAAACGAGAGGAATACTCCATGACAGATAGAGTACCCTTCTCTAAGATCATGAACTCCAGGGCTCGATCGGCCCTCTGTGTCTCCGGGTAAAAGTAGTCATAGAACACGTGCTGGAACTCCTCCCAAGTCATATCCTGCTGCTGACCCGCCTGTGAGATCATGTCCCACCACCTCTTGGCGGAGTCTCGTAGCATGTAGGTGGCGAGCATGACCTGCCTCTTTGGAGGTGTCTCTAGGTGCTCGAATATAGTCAGCATGGATTACAGCCACGAATCTGTATCCTGAGGTCTTCCCTCCCCCGAGAACGTGGGAGGATGCTGATGCTGAAAGACTCGCGTCACGTCTGCCATAGATGAGGTAGGAGGCGGTGCTCCCTGGAAGGCATGCATCATCCTCATGAAACCTTCCTTGAACTGCGCATCAGCGCCTGCAACTGGTACGACAACCGTTGCCAAAGCTGGCTCGGCTAGGGGATCGATAGGAAGTCTCTGATCTGCTACGTCTGGCGTCCGATCACTTCCTGACGATAGACATATAACCGGAGGAAGTCTCAGAGGCATAGCTCTGAAAGATCAAAAGCACACCTTAGATCAGGAAAAAGGACAGAGAACACATGTGTACAAAATGGGAACATGGGAAGATAAACACACAATATTTCAAAACAAGACTACACGTCGTGTATAAAACTACATGACGTGTCTTTTGAAACCACTGACATGGGTGTGTACCCCTACCCTACAAGTAATGTATACTAAAAACTACACTGCGTGTTGACCCCCACACATGACGTGTACTTGAAAACTATTCCCCTGCCCGAGTCTACTTACACGGCTAACCACACGGTCCGACTCAACCCGAGAATACACGGTGTGTTCAAAACAGACATGGCGTGCACTAGACAAGGCTTCAACGGTCCGTGTTGTTGAGTACACGGCCATCTACACGGCTGGACCTTACACGATGTGCTCCGAACAAGCACGGTGTGCATAGGCGAAGGCCACACCGTGCTGTGTTGTTCGTGACACGGCTGGGTACCTGGGAAAGACTACACGGCATGTTCTGAACACACACGACATGTGGAAGGGAAGGTCACGCTGACCTGTGTTAGTCGTGACACGGCTGGGTACCTAGACAAGTCTACACGGCGTGTTCCCTATGGAAACGACGTGTTCTACCCGAGCTTTCCCGACCCGTGTTATTAGTGACACGACTGAGTACACGACTCCAAACTCACACGGTGTGTACCATTGGTACACGGCGTGTTCCCAATGTTACTCCCACGACACCGTGTTCTGCTAACACAGTCAGTGACATGGCCTGAAAACTACACGGTGTGTATCTAAAAATTACTCGCCGTGTATTATGGGTTTTTCTGGGCAGTAGCTCAGAAACTGCGCAGAATTCCAGAAATACTAAAACAAGGGAAAATGTTCCAAATTATGATCTGTGAGGGCCCATAACACCTCAAGAACCAAACTTCGTCATTCACTTTAAGAAAAGAAAAAAACAAACAGTTTTCTATCACAACAGAGAGTCTATCAAGCATCTATCACAACAGCATGCATAATCTACAGAGAGCCTATCACAATAGCATGCAATCACTAATGCACCCTAGATGGCATAACAAGAATGCATGACATGTGATTTCTAAAAGTTCCTATATGATGCATGATATGGCATACCCTCATCTCATCGGGTTGTGACAAAAATAGAACCTAAATATAAAAACAATAACCGCACAAGTCATGTGAATCACTATAGGTGAAAACATATCAACCATAAAACTCAAAACTAGGAAAATGAAATTAACGACGTAGTATGGCCTTTCCCTATACACAGGTTAGCTACTCCTGAGCACAGCTTAATACCAAGTACTGAATCCGTCCTATCCCAGACTAAAGTCTCCAAACAGTAAAGCAAGAGAAAATAACTCCTCTGATACCACTTTGTAATGTCCTGAGTCTGGAGCCACTCCACTGGTTCCCCATACCCAGTTCTACACATGACCTCAAGCGGGTTTCCCCGAAATCCAGAGGCTACCAACTAGCAGCGAGGGCCTTGGTGAGTCGTTGGGGAAATTCTACCCTCATTCGGTAAGGTATACAAGGTAAGAAACAACAATAAACAGTGGAAGCAGTAATAAACATGCACAACAACAGAACCCAAACGATGAAATCAATGTAGAGATATCACTATGATGAAAATGATGCAATAGGTTCAAGTATCTAAGGAAAACGGAAAACACAACAATGTGATGAAATACAACTGAAACCAAGTGAAAAAGAAAAACAAAATAAGCTCATCAGAATCACGAGCCACGGGTCGGTCACATGCTCCCCCACTCCTGGTGTAGTCAAGATCCTGAAGTAGAAGGGCGCTTGCCCTTATCTATACCTACAGCAACATAGTCTGCTTGGGCCCAAAAGCATGGCCCAAATAGGGTGTGAGATACAATCCCAGTAGGAAACCACCCAAAGATATGTGCCTAACAGTCAATGAATACATGGAATTACTAAAACAAGATGAAGTAAACAGAAAAGCACAATAGCTACATTCCACAGTTCTAACAAGCATAACATACTAGTAAGCAACCAGAAACAAAAAGTAAACAGGTAACCCTCTGGGTAGCTCTCACAATCTAACCCCTATAGTTCAATCTCTAAGTACTAGAAACCCTCTGGGAGGCACAAATAGTCTCACCCCTCTAGTTCACCTACGTAATTATGCAGACTCTCTGGGGAAGCACTCACCGTCAATTCCCCCTGTAGTCTCGTGTCGTGCTAAAGGCTCTCTCGGGAAGCACTCAACGTCAATTCTCCCTGTAGCCCACGTCATAGTTAAAGACACTATGGAGAATCCCATCCGTCAATTATCCCTTTGGTATACTACTCTTGATTCTCACAGTCCTGAGTAAAAGGTAATACATGCTCAGCGCGTGTGTACATCGTCCAAGTAAACCTCAAGAATTACTTGGCTATCAACTAAGGCTCAACAACAACAATAAAAAAATAGTCCACAATCCTACAACTAGGTATGGAAAGGAAAACTGAGTACAAAAAAATACTCTAATCACAAGAAATAACCTCTACTAAAGCAATCAAGCAAAGCAGGCATGCAGGAAGGGAAAAACAGGAAACACGCAATACCCCGTTCAAAGATATTGGTGTAATTTGCACATAATATTCATCAACTTTCAATCGAAAGGCACAAACCACCTACCTCGATCCTAGGAGATCGATATACGTGAACCACGATGACAGATTCCCCTTAGAATGATGTAGATCTGAGAAAACACACAAAATGTTCATCCCACGATAACTTGGAAACGAGGAGGAATCAAGAAACAAGGCTATTGCAGAAGGAAGAACTCACCAATGTGATTCCAAAGCAACTACTCGTGCTCGAATCAGAGAACGGACGGCGAGGCGGTTGTCCGTCAAAGATCCGGTCATACGGTCGCTCCCGGATGGTCGAAAACTGAAGAAGAAGATGAGTATGGGGGTTAGACGTGACCCCAGTCCATTTAATGAAAAAATAAAGTACATGGCATGTACTTTTGGAGTACACGACGTGTACTTAGAATTATATGTACACCAAAATAACCGGCCTCCACCTCAGCCTTACACACCGTGTGTGTGGCCCAGACACGGCCAACACACGAATTTCAGCCAGGGAAAGAGTACACGGAGTGTACTTTATGAAATTTCCAGAAAATTCATTTTTCTCAAAAAATCTAGAAAAAAAAAGAAAAACATACCGGAAAGGAGATTCGGGTTCTTACACCTCCTACCCAACACCAACCCCACCAAGACCATCCTCCCAACCCTTCCCCTTTCCCACCATCCCCCAACAGGCCGCCTTCCATGCCCTTCCCCTTCTCCCAGTAGAACTTAAATACATCAAGTGACAGTTGATATGTAATATAGGAATAATAAACTATTTCACGTAACAAAAAATAAATTAGAAGATAAAATCACTTGGTATCGTATTACCTTTCATATCTACAGATCACATCAGTCATTATTTTCTGTTTTCCTTTTAATTTATCTTTCATTCGGAATACCATATTTTTTCCTTGACTTTTTCTACTGACACATACTTGTGGGATATGTTGATATTTTTCAATAACATCTTCATTAAGAAATTTAGTAAGTAGGTTTTTCTTCATATAGAGCATACCTACAAAAGCATCAGATCTCGGAGCAATTACAATGTAGGATTAATATAATGGCTTGTAAAGAAAATTATAAGGGGAAAATTATATATATACTTGAATAATTGATTATACCACATTCGATGTTTCAAATATAGAGTCATCCGTTACACTGAGATGAAATGATTCAACATTCTAATGATCCTATGATAGAATAATAAAGCATTAACCTAGTTTCATGTTCTTTACATGAAGAGAAGTAAAAATGATGATAATGGATTATATTGTACCTGACAATGTTCATGAACACTTCTTACATTTGTAAAACCACTACTCTGACGATGTTGTATATAAATAATAACACAAATAACTATTTGCAGTCTATCCACATTAATGATAATAGGAATATGTAATATAATCAGCCTAAAATTCTACGAAGCTATCATTGAAATTGGTGATGCAGCCTATTCGTATTCATGCATTGTTATTTTTAGAACCTTTATAAATGTACTCATAGATGTAGATCGATGCAAAATGTTGTGAAAATATACATCATGGACATTTGTGAAAATAAGTGGATATTGCGATGGAAGGTACTAATGATAATTCTCATCAATCTGCTACAAATCACCACTTTTGTATTAAATGATAATATCTCTTTGATAGTTGAGATCTTCAATTTCATCAAAAATAAGCATCGTAATATTAGAAATAGTAGGAACGTTTTATGTTGTTGCATTTGTTTGTCTTCTCTTAAGAAGGTGCAAATTTACATTTTTCATGTTCATGACGATCAAGAACATCATTATCACTTCTGAAATGATGAGCTAAAATAGTTGTTTCATGAAGCATATTTTTAAGTTGACAAAAATATTATAATTGACCACTATGTTTGAATTTTCTCCATTTTAACTGTAATGTGAATTAAATTATGAATGAAGTTAAAATATAGAAGTCACATAAATGTGTTAACCTACAAGTAATATATTACATGATTTTCAGAATCCTATTTTGAGACTTGTTCACAGTATCATAAACATATATTTGGGAAACCCAGGGTGGTTTTCCCTCAGGAGGAGATAAACTACATATGTGATGGTAGTTTTTTCCATTCAATCTGAATATAATTGGAGCTCTTCCATTATTGAATGATCTGTCAGTCTTACCACCCATTAACGTGAATGAAAACATAAAATTGAAAATATGCATATATTCCTTGAATGCTCTTTCCTCCACAGAATTTTGATTAAAGACTAACGTTCGAAGGTATAGAGGACATGATAGTAGTAATTGAAAAGATACTTTACCAAGTCTGCAACATATACAAAATCTTGGGTTTTCATTGGTGCTGCATTTTAAATTTCATTCGTCAATCCAAAAGATATAACCACAGTATTGGAAAATGTTAGAGGGGTCTCCACTATTAAAATATTCTGTAGGTGAATAATGGTTAAATTAATGGTGTTAATAAACTTCGCATTATAAATTACATAAAACTACGATGACTAGAATAACATTCTTGTAAAAGGTAAAAACAATACAGTGACCTGCATTTTCCGCAAGGTGAAGTAGTTTCATTCATTCGGCATTAGTTTTTCCATTTAGTTAGTATGAAAATGAATACGAAATATCTATAAAGTAAAAAATGATTATTTAGTATGTCAAACCTGAATAGTCTCTTCGATGAGTAATTCCAGCATTTATTTCACCAGTTGTTACATGTCTTTCTGAAATAACATGACTCAATTTAGATGACACGTATTTTTCAGTTGTAAATAATGCATTCAAATTACTATGAAATACTGAAAGAATATAGATATAAACTTATAGATACAAAATAAGAATATAACAATATTATAATATACATCACACCTATGTCGGGAAAATAATCTTTGTTACCAGTAGTTGAAGAAGTAAAACATTATATGTTTTATACATAGTATGCAACAAATTACACTATCTGATAATTGAAAATAATTTAAAGGAATGATATGTTCTTACTATAATAATGAGTCATGAAAAGGGTTAGTGGGAATATTTCCATAAGTCGTTACACCTAGAAAAAGTAATGAAAATTTATTTTATCTGTTCAATACATATGAGACAAAACGTGATTTTGTTTCACAAAAATATGCTGACAAAGTAGTTACCAGTGGGGTTACAATTTACTTCATTAGATGCTGATATATGTTGTCAATTTCTACTGGGCACAAATCTAGTAGATGCAGATCCATAGACATGATGAGTTGTCAATGAAATTTCATAGTTTTCAAAAAATAAAATGTTACGACATGGTAAAATAAATATATATAATCATTGTTCTTTGACAGTGTAATATAACTCAATATTCAAAGGTAATGGTGACAATGATATGCATGATCCTCCATTGGAGCATAGATAGTACATGAAAAAAATTGTAAATATTATATGTAATTTAAGATTGAAATGCTCGGATACATACATGAAGTACGATTAAAATTGTTACTACAACCTTTTTCTAATGCTTGGTCAAAAACTAATTGGCAAAGAATATCCCGAATATAGATCCACTATCAATTAAAATGCATAATGAGTAAAGTAGATTATATTTTTTACAATTAATATATTGACTCTATAGGAAAATGTTGGTAAAATGAAAAATTAATAACCAATATTAGGTAAAGGTGAAAGTGGTATGTGTGCTCCTCTGATCAAGTTAGAATTCAGTTGCATTGAATCAAATGATGTAGTAGAACAATGTTTATGGTAGTCCATGGGTGATTTTATTATGATGTTACAAACCAATAAATCTATAAGTTTATGGAATTTTTTTAAGGAAATATAATACTGATGTACCAATTTTTCATTCTCTCATATGAAGTCTCCTTTCCAACTTGCATCTCTTGTTGCTGATAGTGTCTGCATCTTTGTTTTGTTGTATTTATGTTGAATTGTATAGTTTTATAATGCAACCAAAATATGTTTATGGGTACGTAGATTCAATTTAAAATATACTGATAAGACAATTGACATAGAATGCACATTTGAATTCTATATGATATATCTTGTAAACATAAATATGCAGTGTACTGTGATTTAACTGAATGACACTTACACCAACACGAAAGAAGCATATATATATTATATATAAATGAAACATTTGAAAATAGCATATTCAATTAAAAATATTGTAGTACAAGAACTCATATTAAAAACTGTTTGAATCAATACCTTGAATGGATATTGAGGAATATTTATGTAGTGAAGATGGATGGAATGTCGAATAAGTATTTTGTAAACACAAATAAGAATTTAATTGTGATTGCAATGAACCACAGTTATACATACATCAAAGAAACATATATACATTACATCTAAAATATACAGTTAATTATCCTAATTGAATGTCACATAATGCAGGTAAATGGAACCCATAGATAAGCAGTGTACTTTTATTTTACTAAATGACACTTATACCAACATGAAAGAAGCATTTATTTACAATAAAAAATTGAAATATTTGAAAATAAAAAATCCAATTAATAACATTTTAGTACGATAACACATATGAAAATTAGTTTTAATGAATACCATCGATGGATAATGATGAATATATATGCAGTGAAGACATATGGAATCATGACTAAATTTTATGTAATAATGAATAGAAATGTATTGTGATTGCAATGAACGACAATTATACAAACATTAAAGAATCATATAAAGATTACACAGAAAATATAAATTCAAATATTCTAATTGAATGTCACATAATGCAGTAAAAGGTACCCATAGTTAAGTAGTGTTTAATTATTCCACAAAACGGAAATTATACCATATTTATAGCAACATCAATGAAATATCGACATCAAAGGAACATACACAAATCAGATAGATGCAAGAGTGGGACTAAATATTCTATAAACCTGAAAAAGAACTGTACTGTGATTGCAATGAACCATAATTATAGAAACATCAAAGAAACATATATCAATTATACAAAAAATATACAATCAAATCTACCTTTTAAATGTAAACTAATACAGTTAAAGGTACATATACATGGATTTCAGTTCCATACTGATTTGAAAAATGAGACAAAATAGACACCAAAAAAACATGAAGATTTCATTCGAACATAATATTGTATACTTGAGGAATCTATACATATTTTAAATGATAGGAGCTAAACCAAACCTGGATGATGCAATACTGATTTCCTAGAGAAGAGGATGATGGTTTTTTGGTTGAACTTCATCGAAACCAGCTAGTAAGACGAAACTGTTAAATGTAGGTAAGAGTAGATAGCTCACCAGGCACTAAATGGTGTCATGGGAGGGGTGACTGAAAAGTGGAAGACTGTATCGATGATTTTTTTTGAAGAAGGCTGGGAGCTCGAAACCCTAAATCAAATTGGAAGAGCGTTGTGCATGTAGGCGGGAAGACCAGATAGCGTCGCTGAAGTTGTTAATGTAGAGCAGATGAATGTTGAAGGAAGCTATAATGTCGAAGAAAGCAAGAATGAGGGAACCCTAATTCATAGGGTTGACGGGAGAGTTCGCCGGGGGGTGGTCGAGTGTATCGCGGGAGGGAGGATGGGAAAGTTGAGGGAATGACAAGGGGAGGGGACGTGGAATAAGGGTAAAGAGACATGTATGGTATGAAGAAGCCTAATTTAGTATAGATAATATATTTCTATACTAGAATTAGTATATTTCTTTGATGTTTGATTCCAAAGAAAGAACAATCCTAAAAGAAATTCTAATTATGAAGGGAATATGCAGATGTGTCTCAAGAGGAATCACCTAGTCATCCTCTAAGTCAAGTGGTTGAATTTAAATTTATCATATACATGCGGAATTTACATTATCCAAGACCACATATAGAATGTATTTTTTTTGGATCATGAGGAGCTGAAGAATCAACCATAAGAGACTACGGAATAAAAGATTATTCAACCAGGTGCTTCACCATGGGGTGAACCAGTCTTCTTTATCTCAGAGATGGAAGGTTCAATGCTTATTTGCATGGATTATCGTGAGCTCCAAAATATCACGATAAAAATATCATCTTTCATTGAATAATAATTTTTTCTATCAGCTATGTAGAGTATAATACTTCTCCAAGATAGATATATAGTTGGTATTTTATGACATTTGGGTAAATATGGATGATATATCTATGATTTAATTTAATAAAAGTATAGGTAGTATTATTTCATAGTGATCCATTTGGGACTCATTAATTATCCCAAAAATATAAATGGAATTGATTAATATAGAATTTATAGATTACATCCTGAATGTTTTGGTTGTTTTTATATATAATATTATATTATACTAGAATATAAAGATGTAACATTAGGGGAATTTAAGCACTGTGCTGAAAACTATACAAAAGGGGAAGATTTTTGAAAACTATAAAAAATGTGAGTTATGATGGAATGAAGTCTTATTATTAAGTAATATCAACATATGAAATCAGATATCTATAGACCCATAATAGACTGAAGCAATTGAATGGTGGCGAAGAACAACATATTGGACAGATATCTATAGTTTCTATGTGTTAGATGCACATTTTCATCGATTTATGTGTAATTTCTCATGATTTTCAAACCCAATAACAATAAATAGTTAAAAAGTGTAATGTAACATCCTAACTGAAAAATATTAGAGCCAGAGAATTGCTTATTATATTTTTATTATTAAGAGGAATGAAATACTAAAAATAATGATAACTTTAGTAGTCCTGAATAAACTAGATACATAGATGAAAATCGTATTATAATAACAAAGGTAAAAAATAAAATTCATAACAAAAACTAAGAGACATGTCATTATTTTGGTATTTCATTCCTCTTAACCATGCCAATGTAATAAGTAAGGCACCGGCTCTGTGATTTTGTGGTCAGGGTGTTGTAGTTGGAATTAGAGGAAGATTATTAGAAAACATAGAAAATAGATTATAAAAATTATATGAGTGCAAAATTATCTAAAGTAGTATTTTAGGATGAACATAAAAGAATTTCCTCGAGATTCTTAAGGAATTATTTATGTGAATATTTATTGAAAATAATTCATTTTCTGGATACAAAATAGTAGAGGTAGATCTGGTAGAGATGTATGTAGGTGTTAAAACTACGATAAAGTGTTCTAGACTAGACACACGGTATCCTAGTACTTGACAATTGTCATTTCCACACTCCTAGTTTAAAACTACCTAGGGATATTCTTAGGATAATTCACATTTTAATTGAATTCCATTTTAATATAATATTTTTACTTAGATAAACCATGTTTGTGATATTATCTATGCATTGAATTTAAATTTATGGTATGTACTTTTCAAGTTGAAATTATAAATTATGATTCAAATCCTCATCAATTCTATTCAATTATTTATAAATGGTGCCTAATAAAAGAATGTAAATCAATAATCCATTAAAATGTAGGGATTTAATCACTGAGAAATTAAAAATAGTCAATTTTAGAGAGGTTTAGAACATGACCATATTGGGAAAACATACATAGGTTGTGATGAATAACCATTCTACACCTGTGTTGGATCGTATCATGCGATAAAAGCACCTATCTTTTGGTTGGATTATTAATCTAGTGGTGGCTAACCAGTGGATCATGTACCCTGAAAATATATTCATGGAATTAAGATTAAATGAAAATGAAAACAATGTGTTGGTAATATGTTTTCTAAAGGGTTAAACATATCAATGGTGTCCCTTAATCTATAATACCACTGAGGAAGAATAAATAGAAGATATGTAATAGAGGACTTTTATGGAATTATTCCTTAACAAATATTACCCTCGTAAGAAACAAACCAAAATAAAGAATAAAATATTTGGATTAATGAAAAGGGAATAAGACAGTGTCATAGAGAATGAGTCTACCTTCACAAGACTATCAATGTATTCCATAGATTATGTACGGGAAATGGAAGAGAAGATTGATTATTTCATTAAAGGTCATAAGCCAAGTATTTTAAGGGAATTAGATTAACAAAATTTTCATCATATGATGAAATTGTATTAATTGCCATCAAAATTGAGAAAAAATTGTCTATATCAAATATGATCTAGGAAAACCAAGATATGAAGTGGTACACTCATAACCATGGAAAAGGTGAAACACCAAATAAGAATAATGGAATGATGGAACTCCCATAACGCGAGAACTTTGGAAAGAATCAACATGGTAAATTCTTAAATGAATACGAGTTTTATATATGTGTGGAGAAAAGGGTAAATGATATAATGAATGCAAGGGGAATAAACAATTAAATTTTTCTCAATGTTAAAATTGTATAGAGATGGGAGACTATGAAAATGAATGAACTAAGCGCTAAGGGAACTAGATTAGAAAATGGCATGAGAGAAAGGGAAAAGATATGAGATAATAACTACGGAGGTTGAAGTTCCTAATGATGTGGAGGCTTGTACATTAATGGTTTCCTCAAACATTCAAAATGCAATATTTGATTCTGGTACATCTCATTCATTTATATCTTCCCAATTTTCTAAGAAAATTATAGATGTACAATTTTATTTAATAAAGGAGTTGTTAGTCAACACTCGTATGTGATGTGTAATTGCAACAAAGGTGTGTCAATTTGTCCCCATAATAATATATAAACATTCTTTAGTTTCGAACCATATCATCATACCAATTATTTACTTTTTTTATTTCAATGTATGAATTGGTTGTCTGATTATGTTGCAAAAATCTATGACAAGAAGTAGGAAGTCACAATTTTTGAAAATGATGTATAATCCATTATCATTAGAGAAGAAACCTAGAAATATTATTCATATCTAGATCCTCCCCCCAAAACTCTACTAAATGAAATTATAAGAGAGGAATATAACCCAATATATATGGGTGGAGAAAGAAATATTAAAATTGAATATGTAGATATATTTCAAGAATACAATGATGTATTTACAGAGGATTTACATGGAAATACTCCAAAGTGGGAAGTTGAGTTCTATTTTGATTTTCATATAAGAAAAAGAACTAAATAATGTTAGCCTTGTTGAATGGAAACTGTGGAATTAGTTGAGCAAATGAAATTATTTGAGGAATTGAATGAAAAAAAATTATTCAACCTGGTATTTCTCCATGGGGAGCCTCTATCCTTTTTGTTATGAAGAATGATTGATCCATGAGTATGTGCATTGATTACAAGGAAATAAATGATATTAAAATAATGAATAAGTATCCTCTACCATGAATTGATTATTTATTTAATCAAAATGAAGGATAAAAATATTTTTCGATGATTGAATTTCGATCTGGTTATCATCAGCTTTGTGTGAGGGAAATTGATATTATAAATAAAGCTTTTGGTAATTTGTATGGGAATTATAATATTATAGTGATTCATTTTTAACTGAAAAATACACCCAATATTTTCAAGGATTTAATGAATATATTTCCCCAGGAATACCTAGATTATTTTTGTGGTATTTATCGACGATATCCTATTACAATTAAAAATATATGAAGACCACGAGAATCACCTACAGATTATTATGAAAACTCATAGAATAAGTGAATTATATGGGAAATTGAGCATCTATTAATTTTTGAATCAGTTAATTTATTTTCTTGTCTATATGGTCTCTAATGATGGAATCTTAGTTGATCATACGAAGATATTGAAAATCCAAAAATTCATCAAGATAACGAACATACTGAGGTAGGTAGTGTTAACTGTTAGGATTTTACTATCAACATTTTGTTAAAAATTTCACCTGACTGGGTGACCCACTAACCAAGCTCACATATTAATGGGTTAATTTTTTATGGAATAAAAATATACATAATGTTTTGAAAAAATTAAAATAAGATTGGTCAATGCTCCAATTTTGAATATTCCTTTTGGAAATGATGGATTTTTTATAAAAAGTGATGCATCAAAAAATGGTATGGGTTTAGTCCTTATGAAAAATGAAAAAGATATTGATTATGCATAAAGGAAGTTCAAGATTCATTAGAAATATTACCCAACTAATGATATTGAGTTTTCATCTGTAATCCTTGATTTGAAAATATGGATACATTATCTCTACAGTGGAAGATGGTCTTATATATACAGATCACAAGAGTTTGAAATAAAATTTTTAATAGAATGAACTCCACATGAGGTAAAGGAGTTGGTATGATTTACTCAATTATTATGATTTTTCAATACATTACAACCTAGAAAAGGAATATAAGGTGGCAGATGCATTAAGAAAAAAAGATTACAGACTTCCGACCCAAATGATGATTGAGAGTGATCAAATATTCATGGATATACTAATGATGGATATGGGAATTGTTAAGGAAGGGGAAACATTTATCCTCTTTCAAATGATTGCTAATATATATTTTCAATATATGATAAAAATCTCTCAATCTGATGATAATAATCTACAAAATAAAATTAATGCTATTATGGATGAGAGAATGGTAGACATTATGTATGAGGAAGGATTTCTGAAATTTGGGAAGAGGTTATGTGTTCTATATATAGATGTGCTAAAAAAGGAAACCATTAGACGATTCTAATAGTTCATTATTATATATACACCTCGGTAGAGAAAATATTTATAGATATTTGAAAGAGAATTTTTTTGGGATAATATTAAGGGAGTAATTGTTGACTATGTGTCATAGTTTCTAGTTTTTAAACAAGTGAAGGTAGAGAGACAACATCCAAGAGTGTTTATCCAACCTATATCTGTTCATGTTTGGAAGTGGGATGAAATTACGATGGATTTTGTCATAGGACTAACAAGGAAAACTAAAAGGAATGATTCAATAGGGGTAATTTTTTATCATCTAATAAAATGAGCACATTTCCTTACTATAAGAGAGTATTTACAACAGGAGTTACTGGAAAGACTTTATATTAATGAAGTTTTAAGACATCATGGTGACCCTCTATCAGTTTTGTCCATTCGAGATCTCTGGTTTACTTCCAAATTCATGAAACATCTCCAAAATCCTTTGTATTCAGAGTTTCATATGATTATTTCATATCACCACCAAACTGATGGATAATCTGAAAAGAGTATTCAAACACTAGAAGACATGTTGAGATTATTGTCCATTGAATTTCAAGGTATGTGGGATCAATACTTTCTTTCTTTGGAATTTTCCTACAATAACAGTTTCTACTCTAGCATTCAAATGTTGCCATATAAAGCATTATATTGTAAGAGGTGTTGAACTGCAACGAGTTGTGATTAAGTTGGTGAGAGTAAACCTTTAGGATGAGAAAATATCAAACATGAATTTCAAATAAAAGGTAAATTTTGGCCTATATTAATGTATCCCAATGTAGGAAATAATGTTTTGATAACAATCAGATAATATATTTGGAATTTAATGTAGGAGGTCATTTCTTTCAAAAATTATCTCTGTGGAACGGTGTCTTAATGATAAGAAAGAAAAGGAAACTGATCCCCAGGTACATCAAAATGTATGAAATTCTAGAAAGGATCAGAGTTGTAGTATACCATTTAGCAATACCACCGAGTCACACCAATGTTCATATTATGTTCCTTGTTTCATTTTTAAATAAATAAATTCTTGACACAAGGGAGCAGGTATTGAGAAATCAAACAACTCATCTAGTCAAGGTTCTTTTGAGAAACTATAAAATGGAGGAAGCAACATAGGAACCTGAGGATGTTAGGAATAAGAACTACACATAACTTTTTGAAGGGCTTTATACATGATAAATTTTGACGTTGAAAAATATGATGGTGGGAATAATATAACAGCCCAAAAACATTATGGTATGTTTCTCTTAAATACATTCTATTCATTAGATAGCCTATATTTCACAATGAACTGAGTTTATTTGAATGAACACTTGGATATTTAGGTTATAGTCATAAACTACCCATTAAGTATTAATTTTACACTTCTACTGTTTGAATTTAAAAAAATGTAGATAGACGGTTGTGATCAGAGTGATATTTGGAGTCTGATAGAATCAACACAATTTTCAGATAATAGTATCCTACCCTTATGATTAGTAATGTTCCATTATGAATAGTAACTTACACTTATAAATAGTAATATGAACATTATAAATGATTACCATACCCATGAAAGTATAAATAAATTTAGGCACCTTATAAATGATGATGAATATTATAAGTGTTGGTATTTTTTTGATAAAATAATGATTTTAATTAAAAATTAAAATTATCAAATTTATAAAATTATTTTTGAGAAATGGAATTCATTTTTAGATTCTAAAAATCCAAAAAAATATAGGGGGAATTTTTGGGATTTTTTGAAATACATTAATTTTTTTTGAATAGTAAAATACATTAATTTACCATATAAATAAATTCACTATTCCAAAAATCATGACAGATGTAAGCACACGAATCTCTAACTAACATTCACTTATTACAATTCTATGTCAAGGAATCCTCACTATATCTTGCCTTCTTGATAAATAATAAATTAATGAATATAATATTAAGAAACCCATCATCCCCTCCACTATATCACTAGAAAAAATTGGGTGATTATGCGGGGTTATTATTGCATTTAGAAGGGGTTATAAACCCATCTAAATACATTACTGGTAGTTACAGGTAACCAAAGCTAATGTGGATGCCCTATGTTATTAGAGATGGTTTTCCAAATGCGATGGTATAACATGGTGAAATTTAGAGGTGGTTACATTAGAGTGTGTTTGAACCCTCTCTAATGTTGACTCACCTAATGATAAAGTGATACTTTAGAGGTTGTTGAAACCTAATAAAATTAATAATTTAACTTTAGGGATGGTTCTTAATAACCCCCATCATATTTAACACTACTTTAGGGGAAATTTAAACTGCCCCAAAGTTGTGTTTTAAATAATTTGTTCATTTTTTTGGGCCCTGCCCCGAATCAGACCTCTCCCCAGCTCCCCCTCCAGTTCATGTCCCCCCTCTAGTTCCCATCCCACTCCTGTCACCCCTTTAGTCTCACTACCCGTTACCCTCGCCTCGATCCCCCCATGACCCCTTCTCCCCCTGTGACCCACCCATCTAGATCTGCCCTCTAGGTCCACTCCTCTCCCCTCAAAATCTTCCCTCAAGCTCTTCTCTACTCCCTTTAACCCCTACCCAAATCCAATTACCCCTTACCCCTCCAGTCCCACTGTCCCTCCATGATACCATCCCACTCCCATCAGTCCTCCAGTCCTATTGTGCCCTCAACCCCCTTCAGTTCCCAACCCACACCACTACTCCCCTATTTACCCCACTAGTCCTGCCTCACTTTGTACTCCCCCTCCTTACCTCAACCGTTGACCACCATGGCCATTCTCAAATATAACCCAACGCTTATAAAATACAATCACGGTGGGTTTCGAACACCAAACTAGTTTAAACCCAAATATCCACCACATATTGTGATAACCACTATGCAATTTTAGCTTTCATAATTATTATACACATTGTAATATTTATATATATAGTGACATTTATTCTGCAAAAATATTATTTGCAAAATATTTTTAAATTAATTTATATAATAATATATATATATATTATTTACTATATTTATATGTATATAATATATCTATACAATATAATAATATATATAATATAATAATATATATAATATAATAATATATATTATATATTTATATAGATATATTATATATTTAGTATATTTATGTGTTTATACACTATATATATATATGACATATTTATTATATTCTTACAAATAGGAGTGATATATTTTGTCAAAAAAATTATATTTATATATTTATGATATATTTATATACGTATACACTTTAATATATTTTTATTATATTCTATATAATATACATAAAAGTAAAGTAATATATGTCTAACTTAATATATATATATATAACATTCCTATAAAGATGAAATTTTTTGTACATTTATATATAAATATATTCATACATGAATTTATATTTATATATTTTAGATATATAATTATATTATATATATATATATATTTATGTTTTTGTTTGTATTTATATTTATGTATTTATTTTTATTTATATTTATATGTATATTTAATTTTGAATATATTATATATATTCAGATACAAAATATAAATAAATGTATTTATACCTAAATATACATTAAAAATATTTTTAATATAATATATGAATAATATAAATCATAACATAAATGTAGAGTATTTATAAAATCAGAAAAAAATTCTTATATTTATATTTTTGTGTGTCTCTTTATGTATTTATATGATATTAATATATATATAAATTGTAATATTTATTTATTTAATATTATTTTATACTTATACGTATGTTAGTGTGATAACAATAATATTATTAATTATTATTTTTATTATTATTTTTATTACTCATTTTTTATACTAAAAAAATTATATTTAGGTTTCATAAATAATATACATTTATTTTATGAATTATATCATAGATATATTATATTAAATACATTTATATTGTATATTTATGTAAATTATTTATATACATAAAATCATATTTATATATTATATACAAGTTTGTTTAAAAAAAATATATATATATATTAGTATTTTCATAAAATATTTATATAAAAGGTATTTAAAAATATATTTATATATTGTATTTTAATAAATATATTTATTATTATTTACATATATATATATATATATTTGTATAAACAATATAATATTATAAATAATTAATACTATATGAAATAAAATTTATATAAATAAATATATATTAATGTATATAATATTTTACAATGATATTTACGTATACATATAGACATAATTAAATACAATCATATAAATGTTTTTTTAAAATGTTCACATATTGCATTTAAATACAATTATATATTATTATTTCATTATATATTTTTATATGTATATATATATATATATATTATGGCATATTCTTTTTTTAAATAATTGTGGGTGTTCACGACCCCTTTAATATCATAAATTAAATGGTGTTTGAACCCTCTCTAAATTAAAGACATTAGTGGGGGTTGTTGAACCACCTCTAAATTAAAGACATTAGAGGTATTTCTAACACCCTATATTTTTAAGACATTAGTGGTGGTTTTATACCCCCTCTAATTTTAAAATTAAGAGGGGGGGGGGGTTGTGAACCCCCTATAATTTATGAAATTATATGGGGTTTCAACCCCCTCTAAAAGCTGACTAGATATTAAAAAAATAAGGTTATCAAATTCATAGGGGTTCACATCCTCTTGTAAATTAATAAATTAAAGTGCTCCATGACCCCCTCTAAATTTAATGAATATTAAAGGGTTGTATATAGTCCATCTCTAATTTTTATAGAATAGACATTTAAAAGTGGTTCACAACCCCCCCCCCCTAAATTTAACTATTAGAAGGGGTTGTGCAGAACCCCCCAATATTATACAGAAAATGAATTTAGAGGGGGTTGTGTACAACCCCCTCTAAATAACCCTTTCTAATGTACTATTTTTTATAGTGATACAAACCACCCATCACCCCTATTCCACCCACACCACTATATATTCAAACATTGCCTAAATTTCTCTCAAATATCCCCCAAAGATCTTCCCATATGTCCAAGTCATCTTGGTCTCATCAAAAGGTTAAAAAAATGTCTTTAAAGAGATTCTCAAGGAGGGGTAATCAAAAGGTGAACCTATGTTCCCCATTATTTCAAATCCTTTTATAAGTACCATTATTTTATATCTCTCTCCTCACCTCCCCACATCCAAATTCTATGTATATTCTAGTTCCTTACATGAATAGGAATTTTATTATGCTAATGAAATATTTCCTCATAATTTCTCTTTTCTAATACCTCTTACACAAAAAATGAAATTACCATTAGAGATGTGTTAATTTATTATATTCGGTATGATGAGTTATCAATTTCTATTTCTTTCTTCAAGTCTATTCATAAATCCTTTTTAATAAATTATCCAAATATTAATATATTTATTTTATCTTAGTCACTATTTTGGAATCATTATTCACTCATGATATAAAATAATAATACAAAACAAGTTCAATATATGAAAAACCGCCATGTTAATCCAAGCATTTATCAATATGTCTTAACTGACGATTCATCATCAAGGTATATAACACAAAATATTTATAAGATCATTTATAATTTCACTAATAATATATATTAACAATTATAGATGGTTAACCACATTTCAAATGAACTCCCATTCAAGAATACATGTAAACCAATCTTGAAATCAAAGGGTATAAATTCATCCAAAATAATAAAATTCAACATATTAAACCCCTGCAAAGGGACTACATGAACCATATAAATTTATACTAATTCAACTACATGTTTATGATGTTATGGAGTTATTAATTAATGATGATAAAATTTATTATTCAGGTCCTTAAGATCAATCGTGTAAACCATCGGGCATAAGGTAAGGGATCCTTTCACTCACATTTGTTCTGTTAGGACCATGTTGAATGGATAAGGATGTGTTAAGAGTTATCCCTTGCAGAGTGTTGTATTTTTTTGTCAAAGAAGATAAATCAATTCACTTTGTAAAAGGATCAGAATTCAGACAAAGATACACTGATTTGTATTTTACAAATATCATAAGATAGGAGAACTTGTGACGCAATAATTATAAAGAAAAGAGGGAGAAATGATGATGACAATCATATATAGTTTTGATTTTAAGGAATGATGTAGTTGGAAGATGGGATGTTTCTATACTTCCCATTTTAAATCTGATGATGCTAAAGCTGATATTTTAAAGGATTTATATCAAAATAGTGGAGTTCATGATGAAATCTGAAAATGGTTATGGGAATAAGTGAAGAGAGAAATCAAAAATCAATTGAAAATATGGGGGTGGTAAAAAAGCACAATTTAAGGTGGTGCTGTTTTCTAGTGCTTGCCAAATTTTAGGGCCTGAAAATCAGTAGATGAAGATGTGTTTTCCAATGGATAGTGTGCAAAAGATTGACTATGGTTTAGAATTTTTCTTGCATGGTACGATTTAAGGTCAGAACACTGAATATTGTAAAACCCATGGAGTGCGCAGAAATTTTGGCAGGTTGTGAGAAAAAATAAAGTGGTGCGCGGAATAGTAGCGTGATGCGTGAAATATCAGTGAGATGTGCGGAAAAAATAATGGTTGTGCGAAATATAGGTGTGGTGCGTGAAATAGAGAAAAGAAGTTTTTCACACAAAAGGCGATTCAAGATCAGAAGCATGATTATTGGAAAAGGCATGAGGTGCGTGAAATATTGGAGCATTGCGCGAAATATGAAGTTATGTGAAAGAGTTTTTACGCGCATGAAAGAGGTTTTACGTGCGGATAAGTGTTTTTTGCACGGTTTCAAAAATGCCTATAAATATGTAGTGAACCCCTCTCATTTATTGTTTCTTGACACTTAGAATAAATCCTGAGCACTTGTGCACGTAAAATTTTACTGTAAGTTAGTTGCGCGAAAAGACAGGAGTTTGTGCGAAAAGAGGACAGCTGTGCGGAAAAGGGAAAAAGTTAGGTGAAAAAGATTTTCGTGCTAAAAAGAAATTTTTACTCACAAGAAATTTGAATTGCGCACAAGCTATCTTAAAGTCTGCGTGAAAAATTTGGGTTCTGCACACAAATTCAGTTGTGTGTATGGGAGTTCTTACCAGTTTCTGGGTAGGAAAGTGATTATCTATAATTTAGAGACTACAACTGCTCAATTGTGAAGAAGCACTGCAATATTATAATTCCCTATATGTGCTAAGAGGGTGAACACATCTTTAGGACTATTTTCCATTTGCTACATGAGTGTAAGGGTATATCCTACTCATTGTATTCCACATCAAAGGATTGTTTTCTAGTGGATTGTGTGGTACTGGATTATTTCTGTATCATACCAAGGACGTAGCTTATCCTGTTCAGCAGTGATCTTTGTAAGTATTGTGTTCTTATGGTGGTCTGTGTTCATTAGAGAAGTAACCCTTTAACATGAGGAGAATGATTTTTAAATTAAAAGGAATCATAAAAAGAAAAAGATATCACTGATTCACCCCTCCCCCTCTTAGTGATACTTAGATCCTGACTGAGAACTTCATGTTCAAGAATCCCCCCTATGTTGTGTCATTTTATTTTTAATTCATAATAATGGGAAATTTTTTCCTACCTTTACCATATATACATTAGGATACATAATAATGGTATACCCATTTATTTCCCTTTTAATACCTCACAAGAACACCTGTTACCATGCTGAAATGTTTGTAATGGGTTTCTAATCTCAGATATATTTTAATGAGATTTCAATTAATCACAAAATATTTCTTATATTTGGTTTTGTTTTTATTATATATGATATATAATACAATTATTTTCTTTATATTCATTCTATTAAATGATTCACTTTATTATTTTTAACTCGATTGCTTATATTATTTCAAGGGACTCTGTTTTGGTTTCCATTTATTTGTGTTTTTCATAGTATTGTGAAGCTAATAATTCTTATGTGGTGTACTGAATTCCCATTTTAGCTCAATTTTAATTTGAAATTATATATATATTATATATCCATATTCTGGTTTTAGGGATATGTTTATTAACTTATGTCATATACCCCTTTATGTACAATGTTTTTTTGGAATGTTGTTTTAAGTATGTAAATATTGTTGAATCTATACCCTCTACTCTATATGGATGTTAAGAAATCATATTTTACATGTGTTAAATATTTGTTAAAAGAATTCATTGGACATTCAGAAATGGTTTGGGCCCGCTATATCTCCTTGATGCATCGACATGTCTCACGAGGAAAATTAGTTGCAACAAACCGTTTGAGTTTGTCTCCAAAAATCAAATGGGTTTCTACCCATATACTTAAAACGTTTTGACGGTATAGTGGTTTGATGTTATAGATACATGACATCCAATTAAGAAGAATTATCTTTATTTTTTATAATTTATTACTATCCATGCGGTTTTCACTATGTCAAAATCTATGGATGCAGTTTTATTATTAGTTAACGAATTATGTCTGTTTTTCATTTATTCACTATTCCATATTTACTATGCCAATTTGATTGTGATTAAATTATTATTTATTCATTATTCCACTATTTTTATCCCTTACCGAGCTTTTGATCTCACCGCTTTCATGTGTTTACCTTCAAAATGTTATGAACAAGAGACCATTTATTGAGATTCTATGGATTCAGTCTATATGGTTTTGTTATGTATTTTATTTTGATACCTTTTTCATTGTAATATGAGTTTCATATGTGTATATAGTTTCCTCAAGATTACTAAAATGATTTTTATTTTGCGGTTTCATTCCACATAATCATTCCAATATAATAATTAGTTGACCAACTCCAGGGTTTTGGGGTTGGGGTGATACAGGTAATGTTATAATGGAATGATCAATTTGAAGAGATCATCAAGGAATAGAAAAGGAAGATTATCACTATAACTACTCTCACACTACACACAATTGGAGATAATTTCATTGAATTCATTGATTCGTTGAATAATATATTGAGATATGTGTTAATAAAGAATGACAAAGACATAGCCTATTAATCAAGAAAGTTAAATGTTCTCGAATAGAACTACCCAATATAAGTTATAGAGTTGGATGTAGTGATCATCACTTTGAAAAAATGCTGACATTTTCTATTTGGGGATATGCTCGAAATATATACATACCAGAAAATCCTCATGTATATATTCACACAAAAAGAGATAAATATTCACAAAATATATGGTTATAACAGATTAAGGGTCATGACTAGTCAATTAACTACCATCCAGGAAAATTTTATAAGGTGAAAAGTTTTTAATGTAGAAATTATCAAGTAATTCTATAATTGATGATCATTCTGATGAATCTGAACATCATTTTTTTAGAATGTATTGAAATGTAAAAAATAAAGGAAGGAACATAATCAATCCATTCAAAAAAATTTCCACAACCATCCTTTATATAGAATTTTAAAAATAATCAAATTGATGATTTATGAATACAAAAGAATGTGAAAAGTATATGGAAATGGAAATAATCAGATTTCAACGTTAATTAAAATGTGGTTGTAAGATTGGTGTAATTACTACGTGTACCATCGAATCAGGAATTAATGAAGGGAAAATTAGATGATGAAGATTCTTCCTCATTGTCCATTTATCCCATAATGCATCTAGATTTATTGAGAACCCCCTGATTACTATTAGTGGGAGAATATTAATTAGGATTTCATGTAATATACATCAATGTTCTAAGTATGATTGTAACTAAAAGTTGAAATTTGGATGTCTAATTGGATGATACAACCTTTACCCACACCATCATGGAAATTAGAAAATATAACCACATACTTTTCTACTAGGCTTCTAAATACATACATTTGAATCAATACAATATGGTTTATTGTGGATCATATTACAAAGACAATTATATTCATGTCAATTTGAGAGGAATTATCATATGATCAACATACATAGACATACATCTGAGAAGTGGCGATGTTTTGTGTGGTACAACTCTAGATTTTTATCTGATCAAGATCTATAATTCACCAATACATTTTATAAATTTAAAAAACACAATATAAACAATATGTCGAACATCATCAAGGATTAGCACAATCAAAATGAGGTCAAATATATGCGGACTATCAATATAATTGAGGACATGTTGAGAGAAATCTAATTTTTCATTAAAGGAGGTTGTGGCCAACTTCATTCTCTATTTAAGATCTCGTACAAAAACTAATTCCACTTGATCATACAAATTTCTTCCTATAAAGACCTACATGAAAATAGGTGAAAAACAATAACATTTTGGGATTATGTTGGGGATGGAAAATTACTCGGTCATGAAATTGTAGAAGAAATGGTATAAATGGGCAATACCATTCAAAAAAACATCAAGGATACTTAGAATTGAAAATATAACTATACTAACAATATTTTATGAAACAAACATTGTGATGTTAGAGGTATTTTATTCTTATTCATATATATATATTGAAGAAATTTATGATATTTGGAATGAAGGGAATGCATGGACAAATATATATCTGTCCCTTTGAGATCTTTGATCGCATCCGAGTAGTGTCTTATGGACTAAGACTCACACCAAACATATATATAGTACATAACGTATTACATGTATCCCTTTTTATAAATTAAATAAAAGACCCTCTCATGTATTGAATACCGAGGTGGTACCTTGGGAGAAAGAACTTTCTAATGAGGAGACTCCTTGGAAGATATTAGATTATGGAAACAATGTTATATGGATCAAGAAAATGCACATGGTCAATGTGTTATGGAGACCCCACAATATTGAGGAACCAACCTAGGAATTGTATGATGTTATGAAATAGAGTTACACTCAACTGTTTTAGTTTGGGAAAACAAAATTGTGGTTACAATATCTTAATGGGGGAATATTGTAATGACCCAAACTATTATAAATAAAATTCATATTTATTATGTATTTAAATGTATTATGTTGTTATATGGTTATAGAGAAAACAATAACTTCATTTGTTTTATTATTTTATATTTCAAGGACTATTTAGAATCCTTAATATTGAAAATAGTGATAATGGTCAGTGATCACATGATTAGCGTAAATATAGTGTTTTAACAAATACAATGTACATAAAAAATTATGTGATTTCCTGAAATAATAGAATCATAACCTATATATCACATTTATTGGATCAAAAAAAAGGATTGAATCCCTGAAATTTTACCTTGACTAAGCCCATGTAGAGATCCAACAACATTAGTACGAGATAAACCATATATGGGGGATGTTCAAGCACATTGATATCATGGACCAAACCATGTATGTTGAACCACCCCATGAATGTATCATGGTCATTCACATTAATATTAGAGAGCTTTTTGCAGTATTAAAGGTATTTCCCTCAATAAAGATGTATGATTATGTAGATTATTTTTAATAGAAGATTTATTTCATTGCCATCGAAATGGGGATACTTTATAAATGATTTTTATTTGTATATAATAAATCAAAAATAGTAATTTTAGGTAATATTAAAATTTATTAATGATATTTAATTCAATGAATTAATAGATTTTTTGAGATAAATAATATTTCAGTAAAAAAATTTTATTAAATATTTTTTATTAAATGTATATTATCATATAATTTTTATCATGTCAAATTTATTTTTTATAAGGGTTCAAAAACTATTATTGTCAAAATCCGATTATTTCCCCACAAATATAAATTAATAATTTAAAAGTAAAAAATTAAAAAAAATTAGAAAATTATAGAGATAAAATGAATATTATTTATTGGAATTACAAAGTCAAAATTATCAATAGTTAATATTTCATAATTTTATGATAAACATTTCAGTAATAATTATGTACCATATAAATTTACATTGTGTATTATTAAAGCATAATAAACCAAAGGACATGTATTAAATACAATAATGGGAATCCAAGACCAAATTGATTTTATAACATCAAAATAAGGTTCTTTTAGGTATATTTTATTAAATTTATAAATCCCTTATGAATCCTTAAAAATAATAAATATTTTTTCTGGTTTTTATATTATTTCATTAATCATATGAATCACCTCCACACAATCAGTGGTATTATTTTATTATTTCAATCACTTGGAAATATAAAATCATTAGATGCACCCCATTTTTGTAGAAACATTGAGAAATTACTATGCGCTGGTTTTGTGGTTTTAGTTATTTTATTATGTAGAATCCAAAACCAAAATAATAACGAAATTGTTCTCTTTTCCTATATAAACCAACCCAAGATCAAATTTATCATCAACAAAAATATTGAGATTACATCCATGATATATCCCACCATTTCTAGAGTTCTCACATGTTTCCCCAAAGCCCTAATGAAACCCCACCCATGCATTTGGGGTCCGACATTCCAGTATGGGATCTTCCACTCTTCTTTGTTTATCAAGCATTAATTTAATGTTATGTCATTTAATTTCCATTTTATTGTGTTGGGATTTGTTATTACATATCCCAATTATTTTCCATTTCATTTATAAATTATGAGATCCTCCTTTTTACTCTCATCAATCCCTCGCAAGGACCTTTCTATATACCTGTTACCATGCTGAAATTTAGAAAGGGGTCATTTTTTATCTTCTATAATTCATGTTTTTTTATTATCATGTACATTATATTTAAAAATAATTATTTCGGGATAATAATTTCCTTTCCACTATTACTTAGTATTTGAATTCCAAATTTTGATAGACCACTTTATCTCTCATAATCCCATATTAGGAATTTTTATGTGACGTTGTTATGATGTTGAAATTTCAACATTATTTTCGATGAAAAAATAATTGTGTAGTGAATACCATACCAACTTCAAATCATTGTTATTCACCATTATACACTTATAAAACATTTAAATTTTAAATAAATGCATTTTCCATTGTCTATATTCATCTAATAAAATATGATGATAAATTATTCCATGTTTAATGAACTATGTGGCACACTAAAGCATGACAATAAATTGAATGTGACAGGTGCGCTTGGAATTATATAGTGCTACAATGTATTGGGTTACATTTAGTCTCATTATATGTCATATTGGGATAGGGAGTGAACCTAATTCATTTATGGGACATTTTACGCCATGATTTATTTTCTTTATATCATTGAAATATGTTTATGATGTAGTTTTTTATGTTAATTCCACATTTCCAATGTTTATGATTATCACACTATATCATTAATTATTATATAATGTCACTTTTATAACCCATTTAAATGAATATTTTCATACATGTATTATCTTCATCATGTTATTCTATGATTATTCTCTTATAGGGATTTATATCTCACCCATTTCTAATATATGTTACTTGTTTATCCCATGCAGTTTTAAAAGAAATGGAATATAAGAACAATATTGTAGATGTTTTTAATAATGTTATTTTATCCCATGTTCAAGATGTTATATGAAGTTCTTATTTAAAATATAAAAATAATCTCAATATTATGGATTTCATTATGTGGTATATAATTAAATAAATTTTTTATTAATGTGAAATAAAATAAAAAATTATAGGGGAGTGACTTAAAGTTGTATACATTATCATAGATAGTCAATGAGGCACTTATTGATATGTAAAACTTTACAGACTATGATTATATGAGTAGAGTTACATAATCAAGTGATTTTAGATGAAACTATTTGTTTGGATAGAAGTTAGTTCATGAGGAATCATTTTCGGTACTCCACTATTGTGATTTAGGAGGACCATCGATGAGTGGGTCTTTCGAAGTTTGTTTCCATTATGGGATGCTAGTAAATGTTCGTAATCAGTGTGGGTGTCCCCTAAATGAGTGTTAGAAATGTGGATAAATCAGGTATCTCAATTGGTTTTGTATGAATCCTTCTCATATGGATAATATTCAATGGTCGGGTTTGGATTTGATGTACAAGGTAGCACTATGGGTGGCTAGTAGTTTTCTTATATCTGTAGGGAGGCCATGTATCATGAAATTAGGCTACTGACTAGGTGAATGTCGTTGTTATTATAGTGGTAGAGTATTTAAGGGATATGGTGATTGTATTTTATATTTTGTTTATTTCCTGATGTTTTTTTCTTCTATTTGGGAAGTGACATGTTTTAGTGGATGAGGTGAACAAATTTGTAATTTTAGTTGAACCATATGTAGGTTGGTATCGGTAATGGTGGGTGATTAAAAAAATATGTTTTCTTTTGTAACTAAAATATATTTTGTTAATAAATTATAATTTGGATATGTACGTGAAAAATTAGAACCATGATCCATATTGGTGATCTATGTGATACAGGTTATGTATGAGGTGTGTGGAATTGAGACGTCTTATGATCATCTCTTGAGGTGAGGGTACATCTGGGCATTAGATAAGAAGAGGGATATGATGGGTTTTAGATTTTAAATGAGAATTATTTTATTGACTTTTGAGGTTATTTAATTATGATGCTTCAGGGTAGGAATTGTGAGTCTTATAATGGTCTTTTGACAATTTGAAATTCTGTTTTGGGCCGAGAAGCAACAATATAGGTAAAAAATAAATGAGGGGATAACATTTAAGGATTTTGACCTATCTAATAAAAACTATGTAGTACTGGGTCATTTTAATTGAGATGTGTTTCATTGGTACCATATATACTTAAATATTCATAGATTAGGGAATATCTATGTTATGGTGGGGAGACTGTAACAACTCAGTTTTTTAGCAGGTCATATTTTTTCCAATGTGATTGAATATATTTGAGTTTAGTGGTCGGACTAACTCTCCATTTAATAGTATGAACACAATTCCAAGAGTTGTATTGACACCTATACTAGTATTTATACCTATTTTATCTACTACAACGTTCTTATGGGTTTTAAGTGAGTTTTGGGAGTGGTGGGTCCTGAAAACTCAATTTTGAGATAACGTAGATATAGGTGAATGTTTCGGGCAAACTGTGAGGCCAATAAGATGTAACTGTGTGGCCATCTTACAACACTAAAAAATTATTATCATAAATTGAGTGTATGACTGTATGACCATCAGAATGATGTATAATTTTTAATAGATGTTATTCAAACTCTTTTAGAATGGTTTTATAAACTGTGCACCTATCTCGTGTGAGTGTGTTTTCAAGATAGTTAGAAGAAAATGGTTGGCGCATGGTTTTTTCAAACCATGAAGAAATACCTTGTGGCTCAATTATTAGGGAAAAAATAAAAAAATTACACTAATTAATTAATTATTAGTTCCTCCTTTTCCACTAATATACATGACACATAGAAAGTGGATTCACCATTTCTCCCCCTCCTTATGCATTATGCCATCTCCCTCGATCAGGCTAAGATCTTTAACCATTTGTGGTTATACATTCATCATGTTGTATAATTAAATATACTATCCAATTTTCATACTTTATCTCACCACACATAACACTAAATCCATGTGATCTATTTTACACTATTTTATATTGTTCATCTATAACTAAATTTTCATTCGACTCTACTTTATTTTTTGGTATATATTAGATTAGTGAGAACCTACTAGTTTGAGGTAAGTAGTGGCTAGATTTCAAGATTTTTTTATAGTTGGTTTAGTTGTGAGATTTATATGTTTTATTTGATTAAATCGAGAGATATTCTAATCAATTAGATGACTGTATATAAATTATTAATTGTGATAATAGATTCATATATATATATTCTATAGTTTCCTGAGAGGTGGCCATGCCATGTAAGGGGCTTGTACCATCCTAGGTAGTTGACGTGGGGTGTTTCAATTAAATTAAATTTAATTTCTCGGTTCCCTGGGAACATGACGGGCATCACCTGAGGATATATATTGTGTATAAAACCAATATTGTGGTGACATAGTTCATCCATTTGAGAAAGGTATGAGATAAATTGGTGATTTTGATAACTATATGGGGTGAAATGTTTGTCAAACTGAGGATAGTTCATCATCATCCTGATAAAATTGATCTCGGTAAACTAAAGGTGATGACCATAAGGATTTATTGGCATCTTCATAGAGTAACCATGCTCTATATGTTCTGGTTTAGATATGTTTGGTAAATTATCTCTTTTTTTTTCTAAAGTAACATTATAGTTGTTTTCACAAAGATTGAAATTATATGATACGGTGTTGATCAATTGATTTGAGTTGAGTCAACAATAGACTGTTAATTATTGGTGATATTGTTCAACATTATAATAATTATGGTTTTATCACTATATAAGATCACATGGATATTGATGAAGCATTGGTTGACATTTATGTGACCATTTGTTGGGGATTGAGGCATTCCTTGATTGTTGTGGTTGTTGGGCTAGGATATTGTGATAATAGAATACATCATATCTCATGACCATAGTTGTTAAGCCGACAATGATAAATATTTTCCATAAAATTATGCTTATGACTTTAGATGTTGGGATTTGAGTAGATGGTGTTATTTTCAAAGAAGAGGTTTGAGGGGCTAGGAACTTTATTGGGCATACAGTTTGTCTTCCAATGACAGGATTTAGGGAATGAGTTTCTAGTGACATTACTATAGATGGAATATGACTGTTCACCGATTATGAGACACTTCAGGGGATTCCATGATCTTTATGTTATGGATTCTTTCCACTTCACTTGTATATATAAAGGTTTTTCTTGGTACAAATATAATTGGTGGCGCATATTATGATATTAATAAATAGATTCAATATAGGTATTAAATTTCCAATGACTTCTATATACAAGAGAACCAGGTTATGTATTGAATGAGCATGTTATGCATATTTTTTTATTTTTTACACTCCAGCATTGTGATGTTTGTATGATATGCACAATATGGTGGTGGTATATTGAGATTTATTCTCACAATCTACATGGGTTCTTCGAGACCTTTGTATGATTTTTCTCTCTATGAATAGTTATGGAACTATGAAAAATAGGTAGACCATAGTGGTAATGATTGACATTTTTTAAGTGATGGACATCAATGGACAACGATGGTTCTTACATAATCTTTAGTTTACTTTTGAGTTTCATTTTAGTAATTCTTATACATGTGTTTTTTTAGTTGTTTTAAATAGGAGATGGTTTTTATCAATTGTTGTGTATATAATCCATGTAATGTTTCCTACAAATGGAATTATTTCTATTAGTCTTGTTTATTTATAATTCATCTTCTGTTTATTTATTCTTCTATTATGATTTGGTGTTATTTCTTAGGATGAGTTATCATACACCTTCTCTATGTTATATTTTTATGGACAATTATTATTATTAACATATGTGGACAATGTATATATATTAACACTTCTTTTTTACCTTAATGATTTTCAGTAGTCATTAGCATATAAGGAATCATGACAATGTCCTAGTGGTCAACTGGACCAGAGCACCATTTAATGATGTATCTGGATTAGGGTTCTATGGAAGGTCTATATTGAAAACTAATAACTCTTTATCCTAAAATACGTTATAGAAAAAAAACCCTATATCAATAAAATATATCATTTACTGAATACATCCAATCCATGATTAATATGATGTCATATGCCCGTATTCATAAATATAGTATTTCTTCTCAAGAGTGGTACATCCCCATAACTAGCTCATATTCTCTAAATAATCATACTTCTAGGACATAATACAACTATCATTGTCATATTAATGGTATATGGAACCCTCTATACCTAAATTACCAATGCATGGAAGAGGGTATAAGATATAGAGTAGTGGGTTTCTCCAAATTCTATAAAATAAATTATCCATGTTGAAAAAAATAAATTTATACCTATAGTGAGATAGGGATCTATCAGTGTTGGAAACACTACATCACGAAGATGGACATGACCTAGACCATGATCATTATGATCTATCTTTCCAAAACCACCGCAATTGTGCTATTCATTTTAATGTTATGGATAATATCATGACTTCAATCTACTTTCCCCATCTCCTATCTACCAATCCCATAATGGTACACCCTGCTACTGGCTCTGATGAAACTACCTCAATGAAGGGATCTGAAGAGTATCACACAATACATTGAATACTAAAAATTTTGGACACTACCAAAACATGTTACCACTACCCATATAATAAAATCATTTATAATAACCCTTGGAATTGGTTTGTGAGCATCCACACATGGATAAATGAGACAAAGAGGTATGGGACCAATGCAAAGATGACTAAATGATCGTTTATCTGGGAAAATAGGAATCTCTGACCACATATCTACTTTGAGGGGAATTCGAACAACTAATCATTCATTATGATCATGTTATATCCAATATCCCTTAAATAACCTATAATATCACCAACACCTCATGGTATAACAGATTCAAACACATGGGAGAAGAAAAATTATACATGATCCTCACCAGGGTCACTACCCAGAAAAACATATGACTTCATTTATGAGTTTTAGTAAATAAAATAGTATATAAATCATATAAAAAGGATCACTAAATAACCATTTGTTAGCTGGTCTCCCATATTTATATTTGTTAATAAAATTATAAAAAATTGTTTATCTAACAACACATAGAATCTCACATACTCTAAAATATTGAAACCATCATTTCCCTCAATATGAAAATATGATACCACTATTATATTACAATATCATCATATAGAGTACCCCTCTTGGTCCATCAATGGGGTAAGAGAGATAGTTACTGTCAGAGTATTGGATCTAGTAGACCCCATGTTAGATTCTTTCATTGAGGGTTTAATAATTATTAAATTATTTGGATTTACCCTCTATGAAAACTTTTCGAAGAGTGATATAATATTGATACACCAATAACCACCTGTTAAAGAAAATATAATAAGAAATATTATGTTTAAACAATCAATGTCATATGGTACGATTGAAACTCCCCGACCCTTGGTACTGAGAGTCGTTGCATTATTACATAACATTGGCATGATCACAATAAAGATCATGTCTCAAAAGACCGATTAGTTTAGTAACCTATGAAACACTAGATATATTCATAATGTTTACATTACATCAATAAGTGAAAAACTACAACAACATATTTTCTTAATATCCCCTCATACTATCCCTACAGGTCATTCATAAAATACTTCTTCACATCCTGGGAAAAATAAAACATTGAAAGGGGTGAGCTCAGATTCTCAGTAAGGATAACAATATAGAAGAATCATTCATAAATAAACATAAAAATTTAAGGCAACGTATAACTAAAACAAACGCCTTTTAAACATGAACATCAGCATAATATGGCAAGGATAAAATGAAATAATTCCATTTACTTATTCACATGGATATTCTACTAGTTGAATAATCACATGAAAATATTAATAACCACTTTCATAATGACGGAATGCATAATGCCAGACTATCATAACCATGTAGCCAAGGCCTCGTGCCAAGACTACAAATAATATTTTGTCAAGGCCTCGTGCCAAGACACTAGTTTGTCTCATGAGACCTACTGATGCATCAAGGAGCTATAGCGGGCTCCACCCGTCACTTACAAAGTCCAATGCATTCCTCATATGAAAATTTTGAAACATAACATAAACATTCATATTAAAACTAGCATATGAAATGTCAATAGTTATCCACAAACCATGAATTGTATAAAAATAGCACATCCATAGTCAAACATAACTCATTCGATAAAATATGGGAGATTGTATTGTATCATATTAACCTCAATCGAGAATAATGATGGATATTGACATAGATGAAAATAATCATCAATACTATTTGAGAGAAATATCCCCCTTTTTCTTGAAATAATTTAAAAGTCACACTATTTGTTAATAAGCCATTTCAAAATAGTTTTTTTAATCAAAGTGTCTCATTCCACTTTGAATCTTTTAAAATGAGTTTTAATTTTAAAAATTTAGTGTCCATATAAATAAATCCTTAAATCCATTTTTAAAACATGGAAATTAATGAGCAAGATTTAGAAGAATTAATCTTTAAAACATATAAAAAATGGTATTTTAGTTAGAGTTTCTAATGAAAAGAGAGACACTTGAATACAAATAATTTATGTAATAAAAACTTTTTAATATCATAATAATAAAGGGATCCATGATATACTATGTCAAAGTACATTATATACACAACATAAAAGTGATTGGGTGTATAACAACAAAGATGTCTCAATGGAATGTAAATTGAGATGAAATATCTCATGAAGGACATATCCTTAGGTTGAGGATAAATAAAAGAAATAATTATGGGTGAAAAATATAAATACACCAAATATTATTGGATATTCAGTGTAAAAAAATCAGAGTACATTCACACATATTCTTGTAAAAACAACACAAATGAATTGGATGTTTATCTCAACAAATCGAGATTGAGTAAAAATTAATCTTATAAAGTTCATTCCGATGACTTGAGAATTTTTCAATGGAGTGATTATGTGTATAAAAAGTATATCCACAGAAATGGGAGTGGAAATTATGATATAATCAAATGAATATTGATTCCACAAATAATCTTGGAGTAAAAAATCAATGAAGTTTGTGTAAAGCCGAATGAGTGGAAATTGATAGTTCAAATTCCCTTATCGATTTGGTAACTTATGAAACATGCACCCATGAAATAAGGTTAATAAAATTATGGTTTAAATATCCATAAATTAATGTATATTACACAATGAATACAATCATGGGCTTTACACACACCACATGCAATAAATAAGTGGTGAACAATGGAAATTTCACGGAATTAAAAGTGAGATAAGAAACCCATTACTTTGTACTTTTTCCTTGGTCGACGGTAGTTTAACCTCTTGTATAATGGTTAAATAATTGTTATTGAATTATAAAAGAATCATTTAACTTAATATGATATCATATATGATCTTTTAACATTGATTTGTTAATAATATCTTATTATTATCGTCATTTTGGGTGTTAACTTACACGTTTTCCTTTATATTCTTTGTTACGTAAGCCGTGTTTGTTATGGATATGTTGTATCTTATTTATATCCAGAATTATATAAAGTCATTAAATATTATTTTCAATCATCAAATGAGATTTATACTTGAATGTTTTCGATGGAGAATGAATCTCATCGCGTTCGTGGAGACGGTAGTCCGTACGTACGCACGAGCGACAATATCATTCATTTGATGTTAAAATAATATATAATTGGATGGTATATCATATAGAAAGAATAACTATAATATTATATTTATTATTTACATGAATTACACATCATTATTATACCCATCCAAATAATAATTTATTGAATGACAATTACACCGCGACGTGGAGACGGTAAGCCATATGTACGCACATATGGTGACATTCCATTCAAAGGATGGATAGTATACTGAATATGGTTGTACCATATTTAAAATAACATCATAGTATATATAATATACTATATTTATTATTTTATAATATAAATAACAATGAAAGAATAAGTTGAAGATGAAAGGAACTTGAAAGAGGGTAGTGAAAACATTACCTCTTCTTCGGGTCCTTCCTTTTGATTTGATCAAAAAGGATCCATAGGTTGGATTTCAGATAAAACTAAGGCCTCTAGGTTGTATTGAGGGAAGTTGAGAGAGTATTTGGGAAGGGTTTTTCCGAGCCAAACGGCTTTTAATGTGTGAATTAGTGAGTAGGGGGAGTGCCCTTTTATAAGAGGGGTGAGGGGCACCTTTGGAAAAGTTAAAAATATTATTTTATAATAAATTTTTATTCGGTTTCTAATGGCTCAAAAGTGGATTATTTAAAGGTTAAGGTGGGGATGGGTCGAAAACCACTCATCCAATAGTATTTAGAAATTTTTGGGTCATTATATTAACCTTATCTTTAAGTATTAACTCTTAGTTAATTAGTTTCACTTTTACAATGTCTCTTTGTATTTTTATATTATATGGTTAATAAATTTACTATATACATCCAAGAGACCCCAAATTGGTCCATTAATGATACACCTATCATGATATATGTCTCTCGGCCGAACCATAGATTTTTAGGAATTTAATATATATTAATAATGTAATATTTTTTTTAAAAACTTTTTTATGTCAATTTTGACACTATTGGGTATTTTGTTTTTGATAAATTCATAACATCATTATTACATTGATTTTTTTTTATAATCAATAATAATATGTCATATTAACCTATAAAATTAGTGGAATTCATAAAAAGTCTCAAATTACATTTATTTTGATATTTATAATATCAATTATTTTAGTATTTCATTAATTAGGTAATTACTGCATCACCATTGTGTCATAAATAAATTAAATTATGAAAGGCTTAAAAATTATAAATAATATACCATTATGTAGGATATATTTTTATATTTCTAATGAATATTTAAAATCGAATTTATATTATGTATAACCCTATATTAAAAATGTTTTAGTAAATAATGTTTGATTTTAACTCTTTTAACTCTTCTTTGAATTATATAATAATAAATGTCCTAATATAATACAAGTGGACTTAAATGATAATATTTTTCTCCTTAGGTTGTTTTTGGTCGAGATACACTTGTCCAATATAATTAGGAAATGTTCTAGGGTAATATTAATATCATTTTTACCATTAATTACCCTATTTACATTTAATCGTGGTAAATAAAAGTAAAAAAGTTACTATTCACCAAAAATTATTTTCATCTCATTAAACAAAATTTTACTCCTTGATATTAACCGTGTCTCTCAGATTTTCGAAATTCCAATCACAGAAGTGGTAAAATTACGTTTTATGAAAAATTCAGTTTTTTAACTACCACTTAGTGGTTTCACTATTCATTAACAAATGAAAGTTTCCAGAAAAATACGAAAAATTAGTCTAAGCTATATTTGATATTATTAATTCAAATTTTTTTTCTATTTTAGAAAATTCAAAACATATCAATTGCATTAATTAATTTAAAAATTAACTCTCTTCATCAATACAAATAGCATGTTTTTAAGAGATAATAACTATTAAAAGATTGACACTTGTTTATGTCTGGTTTAAATGTGAAATTACATCCAATGACCAAAATTGTATTAAATGGTAAAAATATATTCTAAATATAATTTAAAACCACTGAAATTAATAATTTATCACTATTATTTATTTCGATTAAAAAAGATGTTTTTAATTAAAATTTAGTAATTTTCACTATTCATCAAAATATGAAAGTTATCCGAAAAGTACCAAAATTTCACCCTAAGTTAATTTAAATATTAAAAATACAAAAATGAAGTCCATTTAGAAAGATAAAATTTATTAAATTTCAAAAAGTTGGTATTACTATTTATAACCGCTAGTTTGATTGGTTGTGGTGTGTTAGAATCTCGAAGTTGCGTACAATGAACGCCAATGCATTATTCAAAAGGAAACGTACCGTGGAAGCATGTGGTGTTACATTCTACCCTACTTCAATAAATTGCATCCTCGCAATTTTTTATAAAATTGGGCTTGAGAATATAATGGAAAGTCCCACATCAGAAAAAGTGTCAATAAAAATATCACTTTAAAAGAAAGGAAGAGAGGTATAAAGGTCACCCATGATAACCCATATTAGGATTCCATGTAGGAAAACATGGATATGGACGATAAAATAAGTGTTAAGTTCTGATGGAGTGGGATAGAAAACATGATCAGGAGAATGTTAATAACAAGAAAATCAAAAACTTGTGTTGGAAAAAACGGTCATTAGTCTCCCAATAGGAATAGTAAACGGACAACACTTTTTGTTTTAAGTTACATTACATAAGGAAGAGGAAATCATTTATGATATTGACTAAGAACATAAAGAGGTATACTTACTTTTTAGGTAGAGTTTCATTCTTTAATAAATTTTTACCACTAACTCATTTTTTTGAACAATGAGTATTCAAGAATACTTGGTCCCAATGGAAGAGCTAGAATAAACTTATATAGAAATACATGATCCACGTAGGATAAACTATATATTTACCTTTTCTTTAGAGATTAATCAAAACCAAAATGGTTAGTATAACATCTGATGATCCCCCAAAGGGATATTCTATTAGAGAAAAAAAACACTAATATTAATTTCTAAAATTAAACCATTAATACCCCAAAGCTAAATAAATTCCATTCAATAACCAATTGTCCTTAATATCCTTCAATATAATCTGAACTAATATTGAAACCCAAAACTTATAAGAATTTAGTCTTCCACATTAAATTTTATCTTCAAATGACATTAATTACTCTTAATGTCACATACTTAAAAGTAATTAACCTAATCATTTCCATAACTAACCCAAATCACTATAAATCCACAATAAAAACATAGATAAAAATCTACCATTACTCATCAAATAAAATCCCATACTATTCAATTTTTCATGGGAAAATAGTGTTCACAACAAAGGGAACAACATCCAAAATATCATTTATCACTTAATCACCAAATTATTTTCCTATACTAAGGGTATTAATTTGATAAGACATAAGATCCCAAATAAAATTATTATTGATCAATAAAATCATTTAACTAGAAATAATAGTCACACTAACCGGGGACTTCACGTAGTCCAGTGGTAGGTGATAAATCCTAATCGCACATTGGTTGTGGGTTCGATTCCCATAGCTTGGTCCGATGGGATGGGTTGTCACACGGTCTGCGTGTTTTCCTTTTTCAAAAACAATATTTTATAACATTACCAAAATGAGAAAAATTCCTCAAAATAACCATAACATAAATTAACCATAAATCTTATCTCATACCTTGCATTTTCATCCCAAATTATAATAACTTATAATTTCCTCAAACCCAACGATCATAAAAAACCAAATGGTTATTTATAAATATATCCACAAGATAAAAGATAATTCTTCCTCAAATATCATTCTCACATGGAAAACTGAACGGTTAAAAATACAAGAGAAAATTATTCCAATGTAAACCCATCAACAATGATCTCTAATACTTTTTAAACATTTCTCCAACCATTTTTTTCCACATAGCATCTTCTTTGACAATGAAAATATCCTATAGAATAGGGAATTCCGTCGGGTAATGGCCAGGTCCCCTATATTTACGGAAAATGACTGTAAATGGATTCTTGGGACCATTTTTATTTTCTTCCATAGTACTCTTCATTTTTATTCGGCAATTATTCACTTTATGTCCTTCCTTCCCACACGTAAATCATTTCTTTGTCCCATTGAGACACTTTCTGGGGTGTCTTCTTCCACATTTCCTTCATGATGGAAATTGAGGATTCCTTTCTCCATGGTCTCCACTGCTAGAGATCTTATCATTCATCACCTTTCTCTTCTTTGTTGTGTCCGAGAGTTGGTTAATATATATATTGTTGATAATATTATTGGAAAAATGATTTTGAATAAAGACGATAACTTTTACACCTATCAACATTCTATTTTGTTTCTTATTTCCACCACCATTCCCACCTTGTACATCATTCTCAAAGTCACTATGACTTCCTTGGAATCGATCCCTTGACTAAAACCAGAAAGCATTGTGTGAGTAACAGTAGTCATATAATCATTTAGAGATTAACATGTCACCATATTATCAATTTGAAACACATTAGGATTAACCAAGGTCATTTACTCCCATCTTATATATATAATACTTCAAATCAGTTTGTAAAGAAAATGTAAATTATCCTAAGCATATCCCCTAGGAGTGTCGTAACCAAGAGTGTAGTAAGGCCCATTGTCGTGCACCAGTTCCCGTTCGAGTCTAGCTCAAAGCAGTGTTTTCATGTTTTACCCCTAGGTATATCTACCCCAGAGCCATCTCTACGTGCTCGTATCCAGACCGGGATGTATTGCTCAGAAAACTCACAAAATCTATACAATACCAAAATTCTTGGAAGTTCTTCTATACTAATCCTCAATGTTCATCTTAGGTCTGCATGCTCTAATTAGAGTTTATCTAAATCTAGCTTCTAAGGTTTGTACTAAACTTACTTTAATATCATATGTAATTCCCTGACCCTAGATACCCAGAGTCAGTGCATTATTACATAACATTGTCATTATCACAAGAAAGATCAAGTCTCGAAAGACCGATTAGTTCAGTATCCTTGGAAACACTAAATATATTCCGAAAGTTTACATTACATCAATAAGAGAAAAACTACAACAAAACATTGTCTTCATATCCCCTCATACTATCCTTGTAGGTCATTCATAAAATACATCTTCACATCCCGGGAAAAATAAAACATTTAAAGGCGTGATCTCAGATGCTCAGTAAAGATAACAATATAGCGAAAACATTAATAAATAAACAAAAAAATTTAGGGCAATGTATAACTAAAACAAAATCCTTTTAAACGTAAACTTCAGCATAATATGGAAAGAATAAAATGAAATAATGCCATTTACTAATTCACGTGGATATTCTACTAGTCTAATAATCACATGAATATATTAATTTCCACTTCCATAATGATGGAATGCATAATGCCAGACTATCATAACCATGTAGCAAAGGCCTCATGCTAAGACTACAAATAAGATTTTGTCACGGCCTCGTGCCAAGACACTAGTTTGTCTCATGAGACCTACTGATGCATCGAGGAGCTATAGCGGGCTCCACCTATCACTTACTAAGTCCAATGAATTCCTCATAGGAAAAGATTGAAACATAACATAAACATTCGTATTAAAACTAGCATACGAAATGTAAATACTTATCCACAAACCATGAATGGTATAAAAATATCACATCCATAGTCAAACATAACTCATTCGATACAATATGGGAGATTGTATTGTATCATATTAACCTCAATTGATAATAATTAAGGATATTGACATAGATGAAAATAATCATCAAAACTATTTGAGAGAAATATCCCCTTTTTTCATGAAATCATTTAAAAGTCACACTATTTGTTAAGATGCTATTTAAAAATAGATATTTGAATCAAAGTGTCCCATACCACTTTGACACTTTTAAAAGGAGTTTTAATGTTAATACGTTAATGTCCATATAAATAAATCCTTAAACCATTTTTAAAACATGGACATTAATGAGCATGATTTAGAAGAATAAGTCTTTAAAACATTTAAAAATGGTATTTTAGTTAGAGTTTCTAACCAAAAGAGAGACACTTGGATAAAAATAAATGAGGTAATCAAAACATTGTAATATCATGATAATAAATGGATTCATGATATACTATGTCAAATTAAATTATTACACCACATAAAAGTGAGTTGGTGTATAACAACAAAGAAGTCTCAATGGAATGTAAATTGAGATGAAATCTCTCATAAAGGCAGTATCCTTAGGTTAAGGATAAATCAAAAACATAATTATGTGTGTCAAATATAAATACACTAAACATGATTGGATATTCATTGTAAAACAATCAGAGGACATTCACACATATTCTTGTAAAAACAACACCAATGAATAGGATGTTTATCTCAAAAAATCAAGATTGAGTAAAAATTACTCTTATCAAGTACATACCGATGACATGAGAATTTATCAATGGAGAGATTATGTGTATTAAATGTATATCCATAGAAAGGGGAGTGGAAATTATGACATAATCAAATGAATAGTGATTCCACACATAATCTTGGAGTAAAATAATCAATGAAGTATGCGTAAAGCCGAATGAGTGGAAATTGAAATTTCAAATTCCCTTATCGATTTGGTAACTTATGAAACATGCACCCATGAAAGACGAATAATAAAATTTTTATGTATATATCCATAAATTAAAGTATATTACACAATGAATACGATCATGGGTAGTACACACACCACATGCAATAAACAAGTGGTGAACAATGGAAATCTCACAGAATTAAAAGTGAGATTAGAAACCCCTTACTTTGTACGTTTTCCTTGGTCGACGGTAGGTTAACCTCCTGTATAATGGTGAAATAATTGTTATTTAATTATACTAGAATCATTTACAATAATATGATATCATATATGTTATTTTAACATTGATTTGTTAATAATATCTTAGAATTATCGTCGTTTCAGGTGTTAACATAATCATTTTCCTCTATATTGTTTGTTACGTAAGCCTTGTTTGTTATGGATAGGTTGTATATTATTCATATACAAAATTATATCAAGTTCTTAAACATTATTTTTAATCATCAAATGATAAATATACTAGAATGGGTATGATGGAGAATGATTCTCATCGCGTTCGTGGAGACGGTAGTCCGTACGTACGCACGAGCAACAATATCATTCTTTTGATGTTAAAATAATATATAATTCGATGGTATATCATATAAACATAATAAATATCATGTTATATTTTTTATTTACATTAATTAAACATCATTATTATACCCATCCAAATAATAATTTATTGATTTACAATTACACCACGACGTGGAGATGGTAAGCCGTACGTATGCACGTATGGTGACATGCCATTAAAAGGATGGATAGAATACTGAATATTCTTGTACCATATTTATAAAAACATCAAAGTATATAGATGATACTGAAGTTATTATTTTAGAATAGGAATAACAAATAAAGAAGAAGTTGACGAAAAAAGGAACTGGAAAGAGGGTAGTGAAAACATTACATCTTCTTCGGGTTCTTCCTTTTGATTTGATCAAAAGGGATCCATGAGTTGGCTTTATGATGAAACTAAGGCCTCTAGGATGTAGTGAGGAAAGCTGAGAGAGTATTTAGGAAGGGTTTGGGCGAGACAAAAGGCTTTTAATGTGTGAATTGGTGAGAAGGGGGAGTGCCCTTTTATAAGATAGGTGAGAGGCACCTTTGGAAAAGAAAAAAATATTATTTTATAATAAATTAATATTCGTTTTATAATGGTGCCAAAGTAGATTATTTAAATGTTAAGGTGGGGATGGGTCTAAAACCACTCAACCAGTATAATTTATATAGGTGTGGGTCATTATATTAACCTTATCTTTAAGTATTAACTCTTAGTTAATTGGTTTCACTTTTACAATGTCTCTTTGTATTTTTATATTATATGGTTAATAAACATACTATATACATTAAAGCGACCCCAAGTGGTCCATTAATGATACACCTATCCTGATATAAGTCTCTCAGCTGATCTGTAGTTTTTTAGTAATTGAATATAAATTAATAATATAATATTTTTTTTAAAAACTCTTTTATGTCAATTTTGACACTATTGGGTATTTTGTTTTTGATAAATTCATAACAAAAATATTAATTCAAACACAATTTAAATAATCAATACTAATATTTCATATTAACCTATAAAATTAATTTAATTAATTAAAAGTCTCAAATTACATTTATTTTGATATTTATAATGTCAATTATTTTAATATTTCATTAATTAGGTAATTACTGCATCACCATTGTGTCATCAATAAATTTAATTATTTAATGTATAAAAATTATAAATAAAATAACATTATGTAGGAAATAGTTTTATATTTTTAATGAATATTTATAATCGAATTTATATTTTGTATAACCCTATATTAAAAATGATTTAGTAAATAAAGTTTTATTTTAACTCTTTTAACTCTTCTTTGATTTAAATAATAATAAATGTCTGAATCTAATACAAGTTTACCTAAATGATAATAATTTACTCCTAAGGTTCGTTTTGGTCGAGATATACTTGTCCAATAGAATTAGGACATATGTTAAGGTAATATTAATATCATTTTTACCCTTAATTACCATATTTACTTTTAACCGTGGTAAATAAAAGTAAAAAGTTACTATTCACCAAAAATTATTTTCATCTCATTGAACAACATTTTAGTCCTTGATATTAACTGTTTTATTCTGATTTTTGAAATTCCACTCACATATGCGGTAAAATTATGTTTTATGAAAAATTCAGTTTTTTAACTACCACTTAGTTGTTTCACTATTAATCAAAAAATGAATGTTTCCAGAAAAATACCAATAATTAGGCCTAAGATATATTTTATATTATGAATTCAAAAATGATGTCTATTTTATCAAATTCAAAACATATCAGTTGCATTAATTAATTTAAAAATTATTTCCCGTCGTCCAAAAAATAGCGTGTTTTTAAGAGATAATAATTATAATAAGATTGACACTTGTTTATGTCTGGTTTAAATGTGAAATTACATCCAATGACCAACATTGTATTAAACGGTAAAAATAAATTCTAAATATACTTTAAAACCACTCAAATTAATAATTTATCACTATTTATTATTTCGATTAAAAAAGTTGTTTTTAATTAAAATTTAGTTACTTTCACTATTCATCAAAATATGAAAGTAATCCGAAAAGTACCAAAACTTCACCCATAAACTTATTTCGATTTTAAGAATCCAAAAATAAAGTCTATTTCAAAAGATAAAATTTATAAAATTTCAAAAAGTTGGTATTACTATTCATAACAGCTAGTTTGATTGGTTGTGGTGTGTTAGAATCTCGAAGTTGCGTACAATGCACGAAATTGCATTATTCAAAGGGAAACGTACCGTGGAAGATTGGTATGTTATAAATATAATAACTAAAATGACCACTACTTGTACCAAACGGTAATGATGGAAGATATCATGAAGCCGAGATGGATCCTGAAAAACCATGAACTAGTAATATCCTACCTAATATATATCCTCTTTTGGATGACATGAAAATGTGTTTATATATATATATGAACATGGATCATAACTAAATAAAATTTAGAATTATACTAGATCATCCCATGTTGTAGAAAATTAAATCATGCTAAATTAAATTGAATAATAAAAAAATAACTCATTAACTTAACATGTATACTATGTGACTATCCTCAATACAGATAAATGTCACCAATAATCTCATACAATAGAGAGTATAATATAATAATGAAATATCGAGTTGAACCCTCTACAACTTCACCACTATTTGTCTATTTTTTCACAACATCAAACAACATGTTCCCTCACTCTCCAAAATAAACATCATGAAGACACATGGTAATGGAATCGCAAGATAGACCACATGAATAAAATAATCAAATAATCCCATCCAAATATCAATATATATATAGTATGTTGTATTTGGGATCAATCATAACACATATTATGTGTATCATACCCTAGGTATTATACCTCAAGCCATAGAATCCCATACATTGAGTATATACCTCAATCCATCATGACCTATACACATCATACAAATAGTAATACTTTGAATACTATATCCAAGTATATATGTCTATTAATTATACACACTCTTTTAAATCCCACAATACACATGTATGGTAAAACTAACCTATGTTTGTAAGTACACATAAAACAACCCAAAGAATATAGCTGATCTAGAGGGGGTAATGAGACAACCATACCCCAAATGAGATGTAGGGGAAAAACATACCAGAGCTCACATGGTGTGAGCCACCCTAACTAACATTGGATGGGTACTGTGTGAAATCATTGAATACAAATGATATAATATATCTCAAAACCACAGTATCAAAATAACATGTTTTTAATATCATATTCATCTAATGTATCTCTGACTCCCAACTACTAGTACAATTACTAGACATACAATAAGCCCATAATGATTTAAAATTTCTACATTAAATAATTTATTTTAATTAAAAAATTAAATTTAAACTGATTAATTCATCATGTACTAACCATGAAACACTAACATTCCAAATTACACTACATTATTTATCAAAGTAACTTCCATTCCCTCTTGGAATAATCCAAAAAGTCTCTACAATTTTGAATGATTATCACCTATTTAGTGTTTTCATTCCATCATTACCAACCCCATGGGTTAATAAATATTTATTCATTATTTACATTATTACATAATAATATTCCTCTTGTAAAACCATCAAATTATATTGGTAAGAGGTAACATGAAACGAAGCACATCTATATTTCTCATGAAGTAGTAAATGAAGTTTAGATAAAACAAGTAATTCTGTCATTATCCAATAAGAACAATAAATTTAAGAATACAAATAGTTGTATCACATATATGGGTAATACTATCATTAACCCATTAACAAGTATCTAGTGTTACCCAAGACACAAAAATTCATATATCGATGCACCTCTCCATCAGAGGAACTAAATGATACCATATCATCAAGGGATCCCCATCCACAGTACCTCAACCATACCAGGCTTAGTCTCCACATGCTCATTCACATTTCAAAGAAAAATTCAAATATATATCACATCTCCAAATTTGTATGAAACAAACAAGAAAATACATTAAGAAAATATTTTCCCTAAAACATGGATTATGTCATGCATATTAATTGACCTCTCAGGGATCCAACACATAGATCTCATCGTTCTCAAGGAGATAAGAAACATAGTACCTAGATGTTATCATTAATAAATTCAATGTTTTCATTCAATCATTAAATAAACCAATTAATTAATAAAATTTTCTATCTTGGACAACCTAAGTCATCGAGCTATAAGAACCACAAAAATATATTAATCTAATAAAATTAACATGCTTCCAAGAAATCATTCTAGTTTTAATAACGTATTCAATTAAAATTTGTTAACATAAAATTAAATGATATAATAATCATCCAATTAATTTTTAAAAGTTTTTGTATCCATTAAAACCTCATCTTTTCAATTTAATTCTTAGTTATTCTACTTCATTTTAACTTAGGTAACAAAAATTTCATTTTTAAAAGGGTAATATATTTACTTATTTGAAAAAAAATTATTAATAAATAATTTAGAACAATTTTGACTATATAATAATTATTAAATATTTTTAAAAGAATTATTATTTTCAAATTATTTCATAAAACACTATTTTTATAAACAATCAATAGTGAAAATTTTGAAATTATTCGATTGATTTATTTTTAAATATATTAAGATAACAAGTTGACTTCCAAGATACAATTTTATTATATTAATAAGAGGTAAGGGTTGTCTATAAAATTAATTTAACATATTATTTTTCCAAAAAAAATATATATATTAAAAGTTTTAATAAAATTTATTTTATATCTTTATTAATCAAATAATTACTTCAATGATTTTTGGGTAATTGTTTAATATACTTATCTATTGATTAAAAAGTGAAACTAAAATACTATAATGAAGAAAAAATTTATATATTTCATGATAATATATTTATTATAATTTGTATACTATGAAATAAATCATTAAAAATGTTATACTTATTAAAGTATGAATAAGACAACTTTATCATTACTTAAAAAAACATATAAAGCTCAAAATCTGTTCAATAAGGATCCAAATTGTCTCTAGATTGACCGTTGGATTATTCTGTTCGAGATATACTCTACTAATAAGATTTGGTCATGAGATTAGAAATTTTTATGATTTTTATAATTTTAATAAAAAATGTTTCATTGGATTCTCATCAATTAATTAATTTTTACATCTTCAAAGAATAAGACATTAATGTAATAATTTAATTTCTAAAATTTATAAATAAATTACTATGATATATTTAATTATTTATAATTCCATGTACTATTTATGTTCTGTTTTATCACATATTTATCTCTATATTATAATAATTACACTTATAAGAATTTTGATTTTTACATTTGGACACTTTCATTGGTTTTATTAATATTTATGTCATTTTCATTTTCATGTGTCCCTTAAATAACTATGTATAAATCCTATGATGTTAAGGGTATTATTTTAATAATCTAATGTGATTTTTTATTGATTTAGGATAATTATATTGTCTATATTAAATTATTAGTTATCTAAATTTACCTAATTTACCTTTAACTATGGTAAATAAATAATATGGTAGTTACTATTCTTAATATCCAACAAATAAAAGTAACCTATTAACATTATTTAGACCCAATGATTCCAAATATGGAATCAATTTTTCACAAATCAAAAATAATAATTATCAAAAATTAAATTATGACTAATTCTCATTGTGAAAACCAAAAAAGCTGTTTTTAAGAAGTAAAAACATATCAAATGATTTTCATGTGTTTATGTTGAATTTAAATATGTAATTACTTCCTATGACCAATAATGTATTAAATGATAAATAAAAAAATCCAATTACACTTTAAAACCAATTAAAAAATTAAAATAACTATATAATTAAATTATATTAAAAGGGAGTTTTGTATTAAAATGCTGTTTTTTTACCATTCATTAAAATATAAATGTTATTAGAAAGATAAAAAAATTTACAAAAGTAAATTTTTATGTCCCGATTAAAATTTATATTTTTATTTTGTATAATAGAACTTATAAAAGTGTCAAAAACTATAATTAAATTGGTTGTGCAATCAAAAGGGGTAAAAATTGATTTTTCTTTTGAAAAATACATCATTCTCAAAAAATTGGATTTTAATCTTATATAATATTAAATGGAAAACGTAAGATGAATTATAATGGAATATAAAATTAAAAATGTGGTTAATAATATTGGTAACAGATACTTTATATCCAGTTAAAAAAAATATTTTAGTAATATATTGTCGTTTATTTAAACACGGTATTGCATAGAACCCAAGTTATCGAGGAAGGTTTCTCTTATGTGTAACACAATCCAAGTAAGTATTGCGTGTAGTGAAAGATTTTTGTTATTGTTTGTTATAACGTAATCCAATTTTAGTTCATTTATACATTGAAAACAATCTATACATAGTGTTGTAGGAAACGAATCCTATAAAAATAACATGAAATTGTGTGTAACATATGATAAGAACTATGGGTTGTATACTGCAAGATAATACAATATTGCATATAGTGAAATCTAATCTTGGTTCAGCATAATAAAAAAGACACAAATGAATGTAAAATAATTTATCTCATTAAATATTTGGTTCTTACATGTTTGGTGAGTTTGCTCGCAAGATGATGACATTTTTGATTTGTCACAATAAAAATTTGGAAATGTTTTGGTAGTTAAGGGTAATTATATTTGACGAAGGAAATCATGAGGAGTATTTTTTTTGGATTAATTTGTAATTAGATGTGTTAATTTATAAAACCCATTGATTGAATACTTTTGGATATGATCGGTAAGTTTTAAATTCTTCTCAAAACATTTTATGTAAATTAAAATAGTGTTGGTCCTTCTATATAATCATTGAGACTACTATGAGTATGTATATCATTGGTAATGAGGAGTTTGACCAGATCATAACTATTTTTATATTCTATATTATGGTTTGGTATGGTAGAGACCCCTTGTAGAATTTCCTTGGAATAATGTTATAATGTTATAATATGAAATTACAATTGAAATAATCATAATCATTTGAATTAAATGTTATGATATATATACTATTGTGGAGATAATCATATAGAAAATGATTTGTTTGATAATTACATGATCATGTCTTTGTAGGTAAATGTTCTAGTAGAAAAAATCTATGTGTACTTTTGTTATGGTTACTACTCTTATCTTATGGTCAAGTAAATAGACCATCATAGTATTATAATTTTTCAATATGAGATAATTTATAATTTTGGATAACAATGTGATGAGTTGGTCAATGGTTGGAGACCTGAGTAGGCTTGGTATGATGGTATAATACATTTCTATATTTTCATGGGGACTATTATTTTTATGTCAGGGATTTTCAAAGACCCTGTCAATATAGTTAATTTAATTTCAATAAGAAATTTTTAATTTGAATAAGTGGATGTAGTTGATTTTATAATAGCTCATACGATGGTATGTAATGTATATGGGAACCTCAAATGGATGATTTTTATGGAAAATAGGTCACAAAAGGTAGTTCAATAGCACTATATGGTATTTAGATGGAGGATAAAGTGGTTGTTTTAACACTATTTTAGATAACCAACATTACATTTTTTTCTAAAAGTGGCAGTAACCATGTCCTTTATCCACTGACCAACTGGTTGGACATTTAATTGTTGAAAGTGTTTCTTACACCAAGATGTAATTAATGAGAAAAACATCTTTTCACCTCTATTTTGTGCTGTTAACTTATATATTTTCCCATATCCTTCAATTTTGTTCCCCTTGGTTTTGGGGTGTTTCTTAGAAAAATGTCATTAATTGGTGTTAGGTACTTATATTCATAATAACCTTTTACTTTCCCTTAATTTTGGTTCATAATTTATATTCCAAAATAGGGGGTTTTTTCTGATTCCATTAAATCATGGTGGAATTGAATTCTAGTATTGTAGATTTTAGTTAGCCTAAATAGAGGGAATCATGAGGTTTTATCTCTTTATGAATGATTACCGACACTCCAAAGGTGTGAAATAATCTTAATTTTTAAATCTTTTCATATTTAATTATTTTAAATTTCCAATTTATCTTGAATTATTTCATGGGGTTTATTCATGGAGTTGGAATTTGGGTGTGAGATGAACCCTTATGGTGATATTTTGATTGATTTTGATCATGAGAGACAAACAAGTGTGTTTTAATTGAATATTAATATTATAATTTAATAATTATCATTAATTATATTGAACATAACTATCTGTTTTATACTTCATTGAAATTGAAAAGAGTTATTACAGTAATATTAGAAGGGACAATGCCTGGAAGGTCCACTAAAGGATGTCAAAGGGATGTTTCCACTTATAATAGAATTGGAAAACTTCTGGGATAATGTATGTTGTCTAATATACAATACCTTTGAGTTATATTCTTTTTTGTTTGTGTCATGGGGTGTGTTGGAAAACCGTGGGGGTTGATGCATCTTTTTTTTGTGTCATTTAATTAATTTTAATTAAATTATTAATTAATGTTAAAATTTTAAATTGAATAGTTTATTTGGTTAAACTGAGTTAAATGATATTGACTATGTTGGGTGCACTGAAATATCTTGATTCCAAAAATTAAAATGTTATAGGTCATGATTTTTGATATGAAATGTGTCATATAGACCCCATTATGGGGGTGATAGGACCATATGATAAATAATAGCCCTTAATTAAGTAACTAATTTCCGGTTGAGTAATTTTTTTTGTGAATAGAGATCATCGAACCAAGAGTGTACGTTGAGACCCTTGAGACACATCCAATAAGGATGTTAGGAATTAATTGGAGACTTTTTCATTAAAATGAATTAATAGTAAATTATTATACATATATTAATGGGTATCATGGTGTTGGAGGGGTGTTTTCACATGTTTATCTCGAAGAGAGACTAACATAGGTCGAAAACTGTAGACTATATTTGGATATGGTTGTGTGAGTGGACCAAATGAGTGATATATTAGATCTAAGATGGCCAATGATCTATCCTCATGGAATGATATATATTTAAATTAGTCCTTGAGTCCAATAGGACATTATATGCGATCTCACTATTAGGTAGAGTGATGCTACCTAGTGATGCGAGTTACCTCTAGGGACTAGTCTGTGACCAAGGATCTAAAACAGATTTCATTTTCTTATATATATAAATAAAGTTTCCCAATGTAATTCAACAACATGTATACTTATCCAAAAGACCTTTTTGGGAGACTTTTGATAGACCAACCCTACGAAGGTTTGTGTGATGGGTAGTGATGGTAACGATTTTCAACATAGAACCTGAACCAACATGTAAGCGTGATGGGGATGAGATGATGATGAATGGTGTTATAGATCATCTAGTAAATTTGGTATATGTACATTTATTTATATCAGTGTTGGATGACATGTGATTACACATCAATATGAGAAATTTTAATTTTTTAGAAACTAGAATGATTTCATGAGATCCCTAGAATAACTTCTTTGGATGGATAGGACTCTGTGATACATATTGTCTTTGACATTATGACTCATTGATTTTTAATGGATTATACATATTTTTAATAACATATATTAAATATTGTTGATGCAAGGATGGATGAATTGTGTTTGCCCGTAGGATCTAAAATCAAATCTATATGGTAGAATCCATAAAAGAAAGACCAATTTGTATGTGATTCTATTGATATTGTGAGACCACTGTGAATAACCTAGGATCCTAGGATTATATTTTAGATACTGATAAATCCTATTGAATGCATGGGACACTCAATATTTGAGTGATGGTTTTAGGTGCATTGTGTAAATATTTATCTGATCACTAATGTTGGAAATCCTGGGGGTGATATTTATATCCCATCAAACAATGCATATGATACCAACTAGAATATGGATGACACAACATTGATGGTTTTTCTATGACACTATAAGATATTGGATTCTTGTTTCATTGGCCATGATATTTAGGAAGGAATACCATTATGTTTTATATGTTACCCATGAATCAGTAATGTCTAGACATATTGGATTGTCATGGGCCTCCCACTCTTAGGAATCGTATATTTACTTAACATTGAGAAATAACTGGTACACATGTGGGGATCAGATGTTAGGTCATGGGAATATGGATTTGTGGTGATTCACTTGGGTCCTCTCCTCATCACGATGGAGGTGTGAGGGTGATATCTATAGAGGTTGGACAATGGTACCCCTAAAGTAATTCTCATAATCATATACTCTATGTAACTTGTCAGAGAGAATATGGTCAAACTGGGTCCTGGACCAAATGATCATTCCCGGTTATTAGTATTGGAAAATATTATATGTTTATTATTTTTCTGGTGGTGGTGATACTTTTTTTGTGTTCAAAATAATGAGGTTATCAAATATATTCAATAAATAGATTGAAGGGAGCATTTATAGTTACATATTTATTAAATGTATTATCCAATTTATTTTATTATTACTAATATAACATGATGCTATCACATTTTATTCTTCTATCTATAATACAACACATTCAGTTCCATAATTACTTTTATACTAATATCCTTCTCAAACCACCAGTTTAAATGGGTACCTGAGTAGCTCTTCTGTCGTAAATTCAATAATAGGTAGGGAAGAGACCGAGGATCGTTGTCAGAATTTTTGATCTAGATAGAATTTATGAGATAATAGACTTTGATAAGGTATGTGTTAGATCTAGAAAACATTTTCATGTCTTATATAATATATTGTTCTCATTAGTATGGTTAAATGAGTGGTTATTCATGTTAGAATATTATATTTGTGAGTATGACCAATCATGTTTTATATTTCATCTTGTTTACTAATATATTGTTAGTTTTATTTATTAATCTATATTCTTTGATAATTATATTTTCTAATGTTTTTTTGTTGTTTCTTACTCATATCATGGGGTTACCCTTATCACAATACCCCCATAGACACCTATTGTTAGTCTTCCACCCCTAGAATATGGAGGGGCACAACTAAGGTAACATTGTGGTAAATGTTTTGAACTTTTTTGAATGATTTATTTTGTTTTTTATTTTTGTAATGTTGTTGGGAATAAAAAAATTAATAAGAACAGTAAAAGGATTAAGTAATACTCACATCTGTACTTGTAACACTATAATGAAATTCTCCATAGAAATCAATGGATTATAATATCTTAGGTTTTCAAATGGATTTAGGTCCAGAGATTGACTTATTAGTGAGGAAAATTGGGATTCTTTTCATTGAAATATTTAAGGGTATATATAAATTTGACATGTTAGATGTAACCACCAATTATATGTGGTGGTAAGGGTTCTTTTGTGAATATAAAATATTTTCCAGTAATTGAATGAATCTATTTAACGCTCAATTATTTAAAATGGGGTACATAATAATTTTTTGGTGTGATATGGTTATAATTTCCTCACACCCATTTTTATCTATGTTTCATATACGTTTCAAGTCTTTTTACAACCATATTTTTACATTTTAGTATTTTTGTCATCATTATAATTAGTTTTTAACTTTGTAGTATATATTTTAAAAAAAACTATAGTGTAACAATTATAATTTTTTCTACTATAAAAATTAATTTAGGCTCAATATATTACAAATAAATTTATAATTATTTGAAAAGTAAAATTTCAATTAAAACATTTAATATATAAGAAAACAGTTTTCTGGTAAACCGTTTTTTCTAACAGTAACTGTTATTATTATTTATAAAGCTTATTATCAATGTAATGAGTGAAAATATATTTTTATAAATGTGTAAAAATTAATATTTATTTTCTATAAGAAAATATTTTACTTATTAGAAAAAATCCCACTACACTAATAGAACATTCCTGTTGAAATAACAAATTCACTATTATCATTATCAATATGTTTAATTATAGTAATCAAAATTTAAAGCCAAAATATGATAACTACCAAATTAAAAAATAAGAACATTTTTATTTAAAATATTAAATCTATTTTCCTTGATTTAATTTATATAATTGATGAAAATAAATTATAAATATAAGTAAAAAATAATTTCACGTGTAAAATGATACTTATATTTCTAAAATGAGAAACACTGGAATTATGAATTGAACATAGAAAATATAAATGAATTATTTTTTTATAATTTTTATATAATATTTTTTCGTTAAATATTTACATAAAAAAATTTATGGTAATAACATAATCAATATTTATAAATATTCACCTAAAAAATTTTACTTGTAGAAAAATCCTAAAAACCATCCTTTGAGAATAATGATTTTTTATTCAAAAAATGTATCTTATTTTTTGAATTGAAATTTGACAAAATATATATATATTTACATTTTAAAAGATAATACAACATATAAAGAAAAAAAAATACTATTAACAACTTCCCTTTTCAAAAATTACTATTTATTAATAATAATTCATATAAATATTAGTATACTTTATTGTTCATATATTAGTATAAAAATAAAAATATAACAATTTATAATAAACATTTTACATTGAATAATTTAATTTATTGAGGTAAAATACTATAAAATTATAATGTTTTTACAATATTTTTCTATTTTAATATATTACAAATATACAAATAATAAAATGTAATTATTTTAATTGATTATTATCTTTTCTCCATAAATAATTAAATGATTTAGATAATTTTAAAATAACATGGTTCATAATACGTGGATGTTTCATTAGTCCAGTGATATGTTAAAAAATATATATTGAAGATTATATTAATTTAAAGGGACTAAAATCTTAGGTATTTATAATATAGAGACAGATGGACATTATTCAAAAATGCTTTAGTTGAAGGATAATATTACCACACCATGAAATATGTGTGTACATTGTTTCATGACACTATGACATAGAATTAATTTCCAAGGTAAACTACATGGAGTGAATGTACAATAGTGGTGATAAATTTAACAAGAAAACATTTAACAATTCTATGAGATAATGGGAATATAGAAGAATTTATGGTAATGGATATCATCTATGGATAATGTATCCTCTAAAATGATCATTATAGAGTCCCAAACACCATTTTTATTGTCTCATTTTATATTAGAGATTTACCACTTGATCTAGATAATGAATAAATGAATGAAAAAACACTGAGTTGGATTTCTATCAATTCCAAGGATAATTCAATAAAGGGATTATATTTTATTTGAGTCAAAGAACAAAGGTGATGCCAAAGTTAAAATTATTTAATGATAGATGTAAAATAGTTGAAAAGAATAAATTATATATTTCAACTCAATTTTCTTCAAATTAATCATTTTATACCATCAAATAACTACATTATTCGTTATTATTATATATAATAAAAATGAAACTATAAAATTTGAAAACAATTACAGTTCATTAGAGATTATATTTTTCATGAAGCATATAATCGTAATTGTTTAATGAATGTTGTTTCTAACTATATCTCTCATCATCAAATTATTACCTTCATGATCAGATCCACATATAATGTGATAAGAGTAATGCGTGGAATGAGTAGTGGTGTTTTGGTAACCCTTTATTCACCCCATGAGAATGAAATGGTATATATTAACAGTTTAAACAATTTGTAAATGAATCATGATTATCTCTAAAATAACAAACAAAATATATAAATTTTATCAATTTTTAACTATTTTTTATAGCCATAATGATTCATTTAGTGTTGTTTCTTTTATATGGGTAATATTATAATCAAATAATTTAGCACCATTTTTTATTTACTATATAATTATTTAAAAAAATTATATCATATTTAATTTATAGCTCTAATAAAAAATCTTATTTAGTAATATATAATAATTAAAATATACATATTTAATATTTATTTCCAAGTTGAATTATTATTTTTATACATGGGAAGATATTTTCTTTGATGTTTGAACATCTGCACACTTACATAATTTGTTCTCTATCAACTATAGAAATTATAACAACTAAAAAAATTGCATTTACATGTAATATTGTGTCAATTAATGTTAAATAAACATCTTCACTCAATATTGTCCTCATTTTATGAAAAACAATATTATGAGTTCACCCATCCTAATAGTAATCCTACCTATTCTTTCTCAACATATTATGTAACAATAACTCCACTCAATAAATTTATATGTAATAATATTATAATAATTATTATTTAACATATTCTATCAATAAAAAAAATTATTTAAATAACTACAGAATAAAAATTCATGTATCTAATAACATGTTAATTAAAAAAATTATCAATTAATAATATTTAATAATTAAAAATAAATTAATAAATTACTAATAAATTCTATAAAAAAGAAAAATAAAAAAGCATATTTCATTAAAAATAATTAATTATAAATTAATATTTTGTTAATTTAAGGTAATAAAAAATCTAAAATATGCATAGGGCTAAGATACACTACTGCATGAAGCCACATTTCTCCCCATGTTGAACAACGAATTCCTACTAGGACTATAATAATTTGTAGGTCCTATAAGACCCTTCCCAATGGAGTCACCTAATAGACCAATCAGTAATGAGATCAAAGCCTCTAGTAGCCATAAGGCCGAGATAAATAATAATTAATAATTTATAAAAAATTATTAATAAAAATAAAAAAATAAATATGAATAAATAATATTTGAAATCCCAAATTTAATAAATTATAATTATTAAATAATTTTTTTTTTGAAAGAAATAAGTAATAATTAATAATTATCAAAACATAAATCCAAAAATTAAAAATATAAAAGTATATTTAATATGTAATATATTTAAAAAATATATATTAACTAATACTTAAAATCATTTTATCAGTAATAATTAACAATTAATAATTTATTTTAAAATAAAAAAACAATTGTAAATGAGAAATAAAAATGTAAAAGTTCAATTATACATAATTGGTAATTAAAAATAGTTAAATTGAGAACAATGATAAATTATTAATAATTTATCAAAAAATATATAATTATTAATAATAAATTAAAAAAAATTATAGACCTATATGAAATTACAATATAGTCTACTAATAAAACAAATAAATTTCATAAATTAGATGCATCACGATACACAATATATGGTTCCTCTTTCTCTAGAAATCTTACAATAGGATTCCTAGTCATCGTCTCCTTTATATGAAAAATGGATATATAATATTAGTCTTTATAATAAAATATTTATTTCCTAATAATTGTTATGACTTGTGTATTTATATTTGATAACACTATAATAAAGTAGTTATAGTTTACAGTTGATCTAAATAATGTTCTGATCCAGAATATTGTATTGGGTGTATCCTAAACTACCACTACCTCTATCTTTTCAAGATCAAAACATATGTTGACATATGATATAAACAAGAAAAATTGTATAATTTTCAAATTAAAATTTTATTACTTGATAAAATCCAAAAAATTATAATTATCTCATAATGTCTCAAATACCAGTCTTTACTTATTAAAATACTCATCCTAAGTATAACATTAAAATATAATTTCATTATTGAGTATGGTATTGAATTAAATCGAATACCATAAAATAAAAGATCAATCAAGTTCAGAGAAAATATTGATATTTTTTATTTAATTTTTTACCAATAAACTCATAATTGGTGTTTTTATTTTTGAAATTCCATATTCTAGATATCCTCCTATTAAACTATTAGTTTTTGAGAACAAAATCTATGATTAATATCATAGAATACTCAAGATCATCCATGAAAGACAAAATAATCATCAATACATGTATGTTGAAACATTTTCATCAGATTCACTTGATTCATCTAATTCTACTCGAAAAAATGAATAAATTATCGTCATGATTCAGTTTGAAGAAAATCAGGTACAGAAACTAGGGTTACTCTATGTTTTATGAATTCCACCTATAATAAATCATCCCCTTATTCTCAGATCAATAAAAAATCTACTAGTGAATTCTAGTATGGTTCTATATTGATATTTAATACACTACAAATAATACCGATGTTATAAATTTTATCTCATTATGTAGGTAAAATAACAAACCTCTCCTAGAAAATATCAACCTCCTCCCTCAACATGTTTTTATGTGGTACTAAATATACTAAAACCCTGAAAAAAATATTGTTTCTATGATTGTGTGGTTATGATCTATCATCCCCAACATCTCATCTCAATTGGATGGTGTCTATATCAAATTAAAAATAACAATTCTCCACCCATACTTGTTATGAATATATAAATTTTAAATATTCTACACATTATCGTGATGATACTAACCACTAGATTCTATGAAAAAATTCATTTATTCACATCTTTAAGTGGATGGTGCTCTATACAATCATATTCGTACCACGAATTATAACGTAATATATGAAAACCTTTCTAAAATATAGATCATACAATTTTTAGATTATATATATGGTCTTATAAACATCTATTTTAAAGGGATACCATGATCTCTAATGAGACCCATTGTAATAAAGTAATGAGATAATTTTTTCTCTGTCATAATCATGTTTTTAAAAAAAAATTACAATAATTTTATATCTGATAACCTCCACCTCAACCACATCCTATAGTTATCGTACCGCAATTTCAACAATCCAACATAGAATTAATGATCATTTCACCTATTATAGTACTATACTATCTTATAATACTTGAATTCTATATTCATCATGTCATATGGATTTCCATGGATTTGAATTGTAAGGAGAAGAAAACTATTTTATACCTCAAACCCTGACCAATATATAGACATATTTATCTACAACCATATCAACATTGTATCATAATTGTCTAAATAAGAAATCTCATATTTTATTAAAACCTACTATAAAACATTTTTGACAACACTATTGGTATAAATAAGATACAGGCATGTGAATATACTTATTACTCTATCAATACATTGGATTCAAAATGGAATTATTTAAAATTGTATTAATGTGAGGGGATACCTTCTCCTCATATCTGATCTATATTAGGTTTAAGAGGAGGATGATACTGGGAAACACAATAATAGATGTATAATTTAGTATGAATGATTAATAAACTCCACTTCCTATATAATATTACATTGTGATAGGTTTGGTAGGGTATATTCTACAAAAACCAACTAAATTGGTACATTCTATAAGGACCCAACCTTCTGTATCACTTTATATAGTGTTTAATGAATTTGAGATCAATTAATTAAAATCCATAGGATCTTTTTTGGTTTATAGATTTAGACAATAGTAAAAATAATTACAATGTAAACCCATAAATTATCAGTGGATACTTATACTCATTATATATTTCTTCCTCCAAACAAACATTTTTAAAAATAAATGATTGTCACTACCAGACACATGTCGTGGCTCGAGCCATAACTACCCCAGGCCCACCTTTATATAGTAGGGGGTCACCACATGTTCTGAAGAAAAAATAACTATATGAATCCAATACCCATGAATATATACAAAAACTTACCATGTCTATGAAAAATTTAAGAGGGAAAAAAGAATGGATGAAATAATATAATAAAGTAAACCTATCCTGTATAAACTTCAAGAAAATAAAAAAGTACAATAGTATAAACTGAAAGTAAAAGGTAAAATTACATTCCCATTTAGAAATGTATCTAACATGACAAAACTAGAAAAGAGTAAATAGCTGAGAGATCCCAAATCAAGTATCCAAAGCTACTACCATCGTACATGGTCCAAAAATCTAGTATCTCTAATGTAATATTTATTAATGGTCAACATATTTGTCATCTACAAATGAAACAGTAGGTCTGGGGAAACCCCATAAAGGGGTGATTATATACATACCTAGTACAACTCCTCTAATGGGTGAAGTAGGAGAAGTTAGAGATACATCTTGAGAGGATAACAATAGATTGAACAAGGTACAATGAAAGAGTACATCTCAAACCAACATGAGATTTAAAGAAATATTTTATAAGCACATCAGGCTAAACATAATTGGAAGATTAACTAGCCATATATCCTTCACCATATATAACATGAGATTAGGATAATAAAACCCCGATAATCTAGAAAAATAAATCTCATGGAATACCACACACGCCCTCTTCAATATTGGAGGAAGAGGATCCAAACCCATGGAGTGGGTACTAAAGAAGGATATAGATATATGCTCAGTCATTGAATCCCAAATTATTTAGTATGGGTATCCCCATCTCATAGATCTACCCCAGAAGAAGAGTTGTCGATAGATACTTGGATGTCAATAAATAATTCCCATCATCCCATGCATCATCCCTAAATTCTGAAGTCTTGTTGACTCAATCAATACACCTTGAAACTAACCTCTTTTGTATGAACTGACTCTCCCACATAGTTTTAGGTCGTTTCATAAAAATAAGTATCGATGGGGGAACACATCCTTATTTTTTGAGAGTTCAAAGGTATATCAAAACAATTCGCATTAGTGTTCCTCTCATTGTAAGGGTTCAAACTATTGGTAAGGGTCTCATGACCTTGTATGATATGGGATCTTAGTCTGTTACTCCCTACAGAACACCACTACACATCCCCTCTAGAGGGTGTCACTCAGGAATTTCATGAGGGGACTCTTTTTTATCACCCAACTGTAGGGTAACCTGGAATGTATTATTTGGTGAACTCCACTACCCATACCTTCTATATGGTAATCCTAGAATGGTCATTAAGGAATTCCAATATGCATCCATGTTTGACTATAATCTTGGAATTCCTGTAACGGCCCGACCCCAGCTACCCAGAGTCGGTGCATCACTTCGTAACATTGGCATGATCACAAGAAGATCAAATCTCGAAAGACCGATTGGTTTAGTAGCCTTGGAAACACTAGATATAATCATAAAGTTTTACATTACATTTCAAAGTGAAAAACTACTACAACAACAAAGTCTTCATATCCACACTATTAACCCCTCATAATATCCCAGCAGGTCATTCATAACTTACATCTTCACATCCTGGGAAAAATAAAACATAGAAAAGGGGTGAGCTCAAATGCCCAGTAAGGATAACAATATAGCGGAAACTTTCATAAATAAGAATAAACATTTAAGGCAATGTATAACTAAAACAAAAGCCTTTCAAACATGAAATTTCAACATTGTATGGCATAAATAAAATGAAATAATGCCATTTACTTATTCACATGGATATTCTACTAATCGAATAATCACATGCAAAAATCAATAACCACTTTCATAATGTTGTAATGCATAATGCCAGACTATCATAACCACATAGCCAAGGCCTCGTGCCAAGACTACAAATAATATTTTGTCAAGGCCTTGTGCCAAGACACTAGTTTGTCTCATGAGACCTACCGATGCATCGAGGAGCTATAGCGGGCTCCACCCGTCACTTATTAAGTCCAATGCATTCCCATATGAAAAGGTTTAAACATAACATAAACATTCGTATTAAAACTAGTATACAAAATTTCAATACTTTCACCATAAACTATGAATGGTATAAAAATAGCACATCCACAGTCAAACATATAACAAAACCTTCAATACAACATAGAAGTTTTGTATCATAATAAATCAACTTCAAATAATCTTAAAATCCATCAAAGGATGTTGACATAGATGAAATCAAAATTCTTTTTAAAGAAGTATCTCCTTTTATTTTGAAATCATTTAAGATCCATATAAAATAAAACATTTTCTTTGAAAATATTCTTATAAGCTTGTAAGGAAAGCTTTGAAGATTTTATAACGGCGTAAAATAACCGCACCCGCCGTATAAGTTAAAAAAACATTCTTACCTCAATTCTGTCGAAAAGGTTAAAAAGGACCTTGTTTTGAAAACGACGGAAAGATTCCTTTATAAACCACTTATAAAAAGTCAAACAAGGGTATAAATGACTTTAACCCATATTCTTGTAAATAGTAAAAATGTTTTGAAATACATTTTTAAGAAACATGGATGTGGATGATAAAGAGATCCCAGTAGATTATTACGTATAAACAACCTCGAATAATGAAGAGATTGTGAAATAAACCCTTACCTTGTACTTTTCCTTTGTTGGGGTTGGTTAACCTCCTGTATAATGGTTAAATAATTGTTATTAAATTATACAAGAATCATATACATTAATATGATATCATATATGATCTTTTAATATTGATTTGATAATAATATCTTAGTATTATCGTTGTTTCGGGTGTTAACTTACTTGTTTTCTTTCATATGTTTTGTTACTTAAGACATGTTTGTAAAGGATAGGTTGTATATTATTCATATCCAGAATGATATAAAGTCCTTAAACATCATTTTTAAATCATCAAATGATAATTATACTTTAATGGTTACGATGGAGAATGAATCTCATCGCGTTCGTGGAGACGGTAGTCCGTACGTACGCACGAGCGACAATATCATTATTTTGATATTAAAATAATATATAAATGGATGTTATATCATATATACAGAATCATTAACATGTTATATTTATTATTTACATGAGTTACACATCATTATTATACCCATCCAAATAATAATATATTGAATAACAATTACACCACGACGTGGAGACGGTAAGCCGTACGTACGCACGTATGGTGACATGTTATTCAAAGGGTGGATAGAATACAGAATATGGTTGTACCATATTTATAATAACATCACAGTATATGTGAGATACTGGAGTTATTATTTTAGAATGGTAAGAACAAAGGAAGAATAAGTGGAAGAAGAAATGAACTTAGAAAAGGGTGGTGAAATCATTACCTCTTCTTCGGGTTCTTCCTTTTGATTTGATCAAAAGGGCTCCATAGGTTGGCTTTCTGATCAAACTAAGGCCTCTAGGTTGTATTTAGGGATGTTGGGAGAGTATTTGGGCAGAGTTTGGCCGAACCAAAAGGCTTTAGAGGTGTGAAGAAATGAGAAGTAGGAGTGCCCTTTTATAAGAGGGGTGAGGGGTACCTTCGGAAAAACTAGAAATATTAATTTATAATAAATTCATATTCGGTTTCCAAAGGCTCCAAAGTTGACTATTCAAAGGATGAGGTGGGGATAGGTCGAAAACAACTCATCCAATAGAATTTATACAGGTTTGGGTACTTATATTAACCTTATCTTTAAGTTTTAACTCTAAGTTAATTAGTTTCACTTTTACAATGTCTCTTTGTATTTTTATATAATATGGTTAATAAACATACTATATACATCCAAACGACCCCCAAGTGGTCCATTAATGAGGAACCTATCATAATATAAGTCTCTTGGAAGAACCTTAGATTTTTAGGAATCAATTAATAATATAATATTTGTTTTAAGAACTCTTTTATGTCAATTTTGACACTATTCAATAGTTGATTTTTGTGAAACTCCTAACAGATTGATTACTTCGAAAAAAGTCAATTAAATAAATCCTAATATATCATATTATCATAGAAAATTAGTTTAATTCATTAAAAGTTTCATATTATAATTATTTGGGTATTTATAAGATCAATTATTTTAATTTTTCACTATTTTAGTAATTACTGCATCATCATTGTGTCATAAATAAAATAAATTATTTAATGTCTAAAAATTATAAATAAAATATCATTATGTATGAAATATTTTTAGCTTTATAATGAATATTTATAATCTAAAATCCAACATGTATAACCCTATGTAAAAATTGTTCTTCTAAAAGATGTAAGCTTATGCCATTTTTATTTTTATTTTAACTTTATTAATATAATGTGTCCCTACCACATACAAGTGGCTCCAAGGGGTCCCCAAATTGACCCAAGGATGCCCATGGTCGGTTATGTGTCCACCAATAAGGTTAGGACACGTTTTAGGGTAATTTTGTATTATTATAATATTATTTTTTAACCCTTATTTACCGGATTTACCCTTTAACCATGGTAAATAAAATATTTACCACAGTAACTATTCAAAATGTCTAAAAATAAAAGTTACCTATTTACACAATTTGAACATCCTGATTCCAAATATGGAATCCATTTTCCTAAATTCATAACACAGAAGTGGCAGAAATTAATTTAAAATTAATTCCCGCTGTCAAAACAAAAAGCGTGTTTTTAAGATACAATAACTATCAAAAGATTGACACTTGTTTATGTTCGGTTTAATTGTAAAATTATTTCCAATGACCAACATTATATTAAAATGTAAAAATATATTCTAAATATACATTAAAACCACTAAAATTCATAATTTATCACTATTAATTATTTTGATTTAAAAAGTTGTTTTTAATTAAAATTTAGTAATTTTCACTATTCATCAAAATATGAAAGTTATCCGAAAAGTACCAAAATTTCACCTTAGGCTAAATTCGATATTCCGAGTCCAAAAATGAAGTCCATTTTAAAATATAAAATATATATGATTTCAAAATGTAGGTATTACTATTTACAACGGCTAGTTTAATTAGTTGTGGTGTGTGTTAGAACTCGAGGTTGCGTACAACACACGCTATCGCATTATTCGAAGGGAAACGTACCGTATAAGCTTGGGATGTTTCATTTTAAATTTTTGATGTCCCCATTTAGTCAAAAAGTTTAAAATATAGTATTAAAAAAAAGTTTCACTATTAAAAGTTGATAAAAGTGTAATACTGAAAATGAATCTGTTCTTGCATTATGACTAAGAAACTCGTAATATGGAATCTAAAATTATAAGGATTATATAAAGTTTAAAATTTAGTTAATACTATTCATGACCTCTTTTAATGCCTTTTTTTTGTAAGTAATGGTGTGATTGAACTCGGTTTTGCATGTAGTGCAAGTTATTGAATTATTTTGAAGAAATAACACACTATGAAATCCTGGGGTGTTACATTCTCCCCTCCTTCAATAAATTGCGTCCTCGCAATTTGAAATTGTTCTTCAAAAATAAAAGGTTGAAAGTAGAAAATATATTTGTGGGAAAACCCACATCAGAAATTGGGTTACTAAAATTTAGTCTTAATATAAGGAAAAGAGAAATGAAAGGGTCACCACCAAATTATGATCTCGATTAGGAGAACATTGATGACAATTGGAGACATATAATCGGAGGAAAAACGTAAATATTTATAGGTAGTGATTGAGGTAATCAATCACAAACAAGTGTATAATTGAGGTCCTTAAATTCATCAATCCATGATGATTTGAAATACCATCGGTTCAACAAAACATAGGGTTTTAGGATAACACATTTTTGACGTTTCAAAATATCTTAGTTGAAATCCCACATCGAAAAATGAATTAATGAGGCCTCTATTTAAAATAAAGAGTGGAAAGTATGAAGATTACCGAAAATAACACATACTAGGGTTCCATGTAAGAAAATATGGATATGGAAGATAAATCTAACCATCAATTATCTGATGGAGAGTGGTAGAGAACATGGCTATGAAAAGGCCAACAATCCCAAAGCCATAAATTAGTGATGATTTAAGCTACCATCTAGGGCAAAATTTTTGTTCTAAGTTCCTTTTCTTAATTTTGAGGAATTTATTTATGAGATTGGCTAAGATCATAAGGAGATATACTTACTTTATATTTAGAGTTTTATCCATTAATAAATTTCTACCACAAACTCATCTTTCACTCGTAAAAAAAATATATTTATACTATTCATACAGGGTTCCAAAATAAACGAATTTATAATTCATCTACCAGATCTTTTAAAAAAACTACATTATTTAATCCAGGACATCTCTTGAGCCAGTGGTAGGTGATACACCCTTGTCGCCCTTCGGTTGCGGGTTCAAGTCTCGCAGCCTTGCCGGACGCAACAGGTTGCTGCCCGACCTCCGGGTTGTCCTTTTATGGAAATCCAAAATAATCAAAATAAGAACTATCCAAAATAATTCTATCCAAACTCACAGTCCAACATTTATAAGGAAGGTAAACATAATATAGATCCTTTTTACCCCGTAATAGCATATAAATACCTTCATCATGTATTACCATATTACTTATTGATTACATTCATGATCCCTTATTCCATATAGAATGCTGGATATACTTCATTAATCCAAAAATGTTTAAAACCCCAACAATGATGGAATATACAAATCATTAATCAGCTTCAAGGTAGTCAATAATATCCAATATAATTTATCCAAATCAATCATGTATTATTCTAAAATCACCACCTCAGTATCTGAACCATATTATGGTTTATCTTTCTCTCAACCATATATTTTCCAAAAATTTAACCTGCTATTGAGTCACTTTTCTTTTTTCCACACAATCTCAAGTCCTTAATGAAATAGTACTGCAGTACAATCCTTATATACTCCATATTTATTATAACAAGTACATTGTTGATACAACACTCAATTGACATAATCAATATAAGAACTCGAATCATTCCTCTTCATTTGTGGTAGTATCATAACTTTATTATTATCCAATAACATCATTTGCGGCATAGTCTGATGATTGGGACATAGGTTCGCGTAGTGTCCAAACTCCTTGCAAACGAAGCATTGTACATTTAAAACCATTTTCTTACCCTTGCAGTCACGTACTTTGTGCCCTTTTCCTCCACACTTATAACAAACTCCCATTCCTTTCAGGCAAGTTCTAGGTTGTTTCTTTCCACAGTTACCACATATGGGAAAATTCTTCTTTTCCCTCTTCCCTTTATCCATCTTTCTCTCTTCCATCCTTTTCTTCTCTTGCTTCCCTTTAAAGCCATAGGACTCAGTAAACTCTTTACTTATCTTATCAACACATGATATCATTTCTTCATATGATGATAATACATGGGAGACTATTTCTCTTATAAATTCTAGTTTAAGACCATGAATGATATGATCCTTCCTTCTCTTTGGATCATGTGAATTTCTGGAGTTCTCATTCCTTCTACTGGGCGCCATTTCTAAACAATGGCATACACTAGATCAGTTTATGAATCAAAATACATAATCCCATACTTATAAAACACTTAACATAAATTGAACTATTTATGGATATAATCCATAATCCTAAAAATGTTTTCTTTGAGGAATTATATACTCATAAACCCTTCATAATGATTTGTAAAGAAAATGAGAGTTATCCTAAGCATATCCCCTGGGAGTGTCGTAACCAAGAGTGCAGCAAGGCCCGTTGTCGTGCACCAGTTCCCGTTCGAGTTTAGCTCAAAGCGGTGTTTTCGGGTTTTACCCCTAGGTACATCTGTGCCAGAGCCGCCTCTACCTGCTCGTATCCAGACAGGGATGTATTGCTCGGAAAACTCAAAAAATCTCTACAATACCAAAATTCTAGGAAGTTCTTCTATACTAATCCTCAAAGTTCATCTTAGGTCTACGTGATCTAATCAGAGTTTATCTAAATCTAGCTTCCAAGGTTTGTACTAAACTTCCTCTGATACCAACTGTAACGGCCCGACCCCAGCTACCCAGAGTCGGTGCATTACTTCGTAACATTGGCATGATCACAAGAAGATCAAATCTCGAAAGACCGATTGGTTTAGTAGCCTTGGAAACACTAGATATAATCATAAAGTTTTACATTACATTTCAAAGTGAAAAACTACTACAACAACAAAGTCTTCATATCCACACTATTAACCCCTCATAATATCCCTGCAGGTCATTCATAACTTACATCTTCACATCCTGGGAAAAATAAAACATAGAAAAGGGGTGAGCTCAAATGCCCAGTAAGGATAACAATATAGCGGAAACTTTCATAAATAAGAATAAACATTTAAGGCAATGTATAACTAAAACAAAAGCCTTTCAAACTTGAAATTTCAACATTGTATGGCATAAATAAAATGAAATAATGCCATTTACTTATTCACATGGATATTCTACTAATCGAATAATCACATGCAAAAATCAATAACCACTTTCATTATGTTGGAATGCATAATGCCAGACTATCATAACCACATAGCCAAGGCCTCGTGCCAAGACTACAAATAATATTTTGTCAAGGCCTTGTGCCAAGACACTAGTTTGTCTCATGAGACCTACCGATGCATCGAGGAGCTATAGCGGGCTCCACCCGTCACTTATTAAGTCCAATGCATTCCCATATGAAAAGGTTTAAACATAACATAAACATTCGTATTAAAACTAGTATACGAAATTTCAATACTTTCACCATAAACTATGAATGGTATAAAAATAGCACATCCACAGTCAAACATATCACAAAACCTTCAATACAACATAGAAGTTTTGTATCATAATAAATCAACTTCAAATAATCTTAAAATCCATCAAAGGATGTTGACATAGATGAAATCAAAATTCTTTTTAAAGAAGTATCTCCTTTTATTTTGAAATCATTTAAGATCCATATAAAATAAAACATTTTCTTTGAAAATATTCTTATAAGATTGTAAGGAAAGCTTTGAAGATTTTATAACGGCGTAAAATAACCGCACCCGCCGTATAAGTTAAAAAACATTCTTACCTCAATTCTGTCGAAAAGGTTAAAAAGGACCTTGTTTTGAAAACGACGGAAAGATTCCTTTATAAACCACTTATAAAAAGTCAAACAAGGGTATAAATGACTTTAACCCATATTCTTGTAAATAGTAAAAATGTTTTGAAATACATTTTTAAGAAACATGGATGTGGATGATAAAGAGATCCCAGTAGATTATTACGTATAAACAACCTCGAATAATGAAGAGATTGTGAAATAAACCCTTACCTTGTACTTTTCCTTTGTTGGGGTAGGTTAACCTCCTGTATAATGGTTAAATAATTGTTATTAAATTATACAAGAATCATATACATTAATATGATATCATATATGATCTTTTAATATTGATTTGATAATAATATCTTAGTATTATCGTTGTTTCGGGTGTTAACTTACTTGTTTTCTTTCATATGTTTTGTTACTTAAGACATGTTTGTAAAGGATAGGTTGTATATTATTCATATCCAGAATGATATAAAGTCCTTAAACATCATTTTTAAATCATCAAATGATAATTATACTTTAATGGTTACGATGGAGAATGAATCTCATCGCGTTCGTGGAGACGGTAGTCCGTACGTACGCACGAGCGACACTATCATTCTTTTGATATTAAAATAATATATAAATGGATGTTATATCATATATACAGAATCATTAACATGTTATATTTATTATTTACATGAGTTACACATCATTATTATACCCATCCAAATAATAATATATTGAATAACAATTACACCACGACGTGGAGACGGTAAGCCGTACGTACGCACATATGGTGACATGTTATTCAAAGGGTGGATAGAATACTGAATATGGTTGTACCATATTTATAATAACATCACAGTATATGTGAGATACTGGAGTTATTATTTTAGAATGGTAAGAACAAAGGAAGAAGAAGTGGAAGAAGAAATGAACTTAGAAAAGGGTGGTGAAATCATTACCTCTTCTTCGGGTTCTTCCTTTTGATTTGATCAAAAGGGCTCCTTAGGTTGGCTTTCTGATCAAACTAAGGCCTCTAGGTTGTATTTAGGGATGTTTGGAGAGTATTTGGGCAGAGTTTGGCCGAACCAAAAGGCTTTAGAGGTGTGAAGAAATGAGAAGGAGGAGTGCCCTTTTATAAGAGGGGTGAGGGGTACCTTTGGAAAAGCTAGAAATATTAATTTATAATAAATTCATATTCGGTTTCCAAAGGCTCCAAAGTTGACTATTCAAATGATGAGGTGGGGATAGGTCGAAAACAACTCATCCAATAGAATTTAGACAGGTTTGGGTACTTATATTAACCTTATCTTTAAGTTTTAACTCTAAGTTAATTAGTTTCACTTTTACAATGTCTCTTTGTATTTTTATATAATATGGTTAATAAACTTACTATATACATACAAGCGACCCCCAAGTGGTCCATTAATGAGGAACCTATCATAATATAAGTCTCTTGGAAGAACCTTAGATTTTTAGGAATCAATTAATAATATAATATTTGTTTTAAGAACTCTTTTATGTCAATTTTGACACTATTCAATAGTTGATTTTTGTGAAACTCCTAACAGATTGATTACTTCGAAAAAAGTCAATTAAAGTAAATCCTAATATATCATATTATCATAGAAAATTAGTTTAATTCATTAAAAGTTTCATATTATAATTATTTGGGTATTTATAAGATCAATTATTTTAATTTTTCACTATTTAAGTAATTACTGCATCATCATTGTGTCATAAATAAAATCAATTATTTAATGTCTAAAAATTATAAATAAAATGTCATTATGTATGAAATCTTTTTAGATTTATAATGAATATTTATAATCTAAAATCCAACATGTATAACCCTATGTAAAAATTGTTCTTCTAAAAGATGTAAGCTTATGCCATTTTTATTTTTATTTTAACTTTATTAATATAATGTGTCCCTACCACATACAAGTGGCTCCAAGGGGTCCCCAAATTGACCCAAGGATGCCCATGGTCGGGTATGTGTCCACCAATAAGGTTAGGACACGTTTTAGGGTAATTTTGTATTATTATAATATTATTTTTTAACCCTTATTTACCGGATTTACCCTTTAACCATGGTAAATAAAATATTTACCACAGTAACTATTCAAAATGTCTAAAAATAAAAGATACCTATTTACACAATTTGAACATCCTGATTCCAAATATGGAATCAATTTTCCTAAATTCATAACACAGAAGTGGCAGAAATTAATTTAAAATTAATTCCCGCTGTCAAAACAAAAAGCGTGTTTTTAAGAGATAATAACTATCAAAAGATTGACACTTGTTTATGTTCGGTTTAATTGTAAAATTATTTCCAATGACCAACATTATATTAAAATGTAAAAATATATTCTAAATATACTTTAAAACCACTAAAATTCATAATTTATCACTATTAATTATTTTGATTAAAAAAGTTGTTTTTAATTAAAATTTAGTAATTTTCACTATTCATCAAAATATGAAAGTTATCCGAAAAGTACCAAAATTTCACCTTAGGCTAAATTCGATATTCCGAGTCCAAAAATGAAGTCCATTTTAAAATATAAAATATATATGATTTCAAAATGTAGGTATTACTATTTACAACGGCTAGTTTAATTAGTTGTGGTGTGTGTTAGAACTCAAGGTTGCGTACAACACACGCTATCGCATTATTCGAAGGGAAACGTACCGTATAAGCTTGGGATGTTCCATTTTAAATTTTTGATGTCCCCATTTAGTCAAAAAGTTTAAAATATAGTATTAAATAAAAGTTTCACTATTAAAAGTTGATAAAAGTGTAATACTGAAAATGAATCTGTTCTTGCATTATGACTAAGAAACTCGTAATATGGAATCTAAAATTATAAGGATTATATAAAGTTTAAAATTTAGTTAATACTATTCATGACCTCTTTTAATGCCTTTTTTTTGTAAGTAATGGTGTGATTGAACTCGGTTTTGCATGTAGTGCAAGTTATTGAATTATTTTGAAGAAATAACACACTATGAAATCCTGGGGTGTTACAATTCCAATGAACTCAACTGCACAAACCTACTGGAGGGTAACTTTGTAAATCATTCTATATTTACACAACCTACCCATGTTAGAGGGTAAGGCCAAAATATCGATGAGCTACACAACCGAGACCTACTATAGGGTAACTAAGTAGAATTATTGGGGAATACCACTTCCCAGTCCTACTGGTGGGTAATCCTAAAAATATCTACTAATATTTCATGATGACCACCATTATCAGATGTCACTTCATTATGATCATGACCTAGAATATTTTAGATCATATCATGAAATCCCCTTTTGGAGGCATCATCACCTTTTACGTGGAATAACTATCAGGATAGGCTACTCATGGGACAAAATCAGATTTCAAAGGATAGAGATATGAACATTCGAGATCTCTAAAAAGAATCTTATGGAAAACATGGTGTGTGAGGTAAAAAAGATGGTCGTTCGTACCACTTCATTGGAAGATCATGTCTCTAGTTGGTACATGGGTTCCCATCTATGTAGGGGTACAAGATGTGTAGGTGGGCTATATGACGTTCCCATCTCAAAAGGGACCGGGCCATGTCTATGTGATGTGCCATTATACAAAACCTCATTCTCGTGAACCTGGACACCATGAATTTATGGTTGGAAGCATGGTCTGGCCATCTGAAAGTGGACACATGGTTTGTGATGATTTTTTACACATTAGTCCATCATAAACATCCTAGAAACACCATTGTCGCAACTGAGGGGGATACTTGTCATGGTTTTTGTCCTTGACACCGCGTCTTGTCCGAAATTTCACATATTGTTCAGATTTATTGATCAGTGGAGGGTGCTTCAAATATGATCCAACCACCATAGATCCAACATTTATATCTCTTGATATCTTTTTATCTAGGTTTGAGTTTCTCTCTTAGGAAGTAATTCATCAAAAATCATCTCTGATCATCGACATGGGTTTCTTTGGTCATTTTGTACACCATTTCACCTTTGATTGTCACGTTCTTGATGCTTAACCACCAGATCATTCATCCTTTCCTATAAATAATTCCATTTCTTTTATCGGTTATAATTTTTTTTATTGTTTTGTCAATTGACCACATATTTGGGTTCCCTAATATGGCTCAGGTTGCTAGAAAATTATCGAACTAGGACCTTAGGGATCCAATATGGGAAAAACACAAGTAGAAATGAGGGATAAAAAACATAACATGGTTTTCAAAAAAATTTGGACATGATTTATTTTCCAAAAATAGATAAATTGATAGAGATATCGATAAACAAGTAAAACTAAATAAAATCATAGTTCTAAGGAACATTCCAAATTTTTAATTGTCGAAGATCCACGAAAAAAGGTGGATCGGCTCAATTCCTTTAATCTAAGGTTGTAAAACACCAAAATATGAGTCTTACCTCTATTTTTAGAAAAATATTTCGTTAAGAATATGCTTTTACAAAAACTAAAATAATATTATTTGATAATGATTCTTTGATTATCCTTGATCCATAGATTTGTCATTATTCGATCTTGATTCCTCAAAGGGATGAGGAATAGCGCTTCACTATTGGTGGATAATTATGACCTATCCCGAGAAAATTCTCCCTAGAAATATTTTTATAATAGTATTTTAGGTTAAATATTTTTTTACATAATAAACTACTAAATTATTCCACTGAAATTCATTTCCACCAAGAAAAGGGACCTAACGTTCTACACTGACACATTTTTTATCATGCCTAGTGAAAAAACCATGTTCCGTAAAAAACATGGTATAATATTTTTTATTAGATTTCCCATGGAAATATTATCCCATTTTCTTTCAGTTTTCATTCATGAACAATATAAAATATATTAATAAATTTAATTCTGGGGACATTCGTCATCATAATTTCACTTCGCCTTAGTTCCCAGCTCTATAAATAAATTTCAAAATATTTCAATGTCTTATAATACATAAACTATGGCCATAAATTATTTACATACTTCAATATTCAATAATGAATATAAAAAACAAGGTAAAAACTCGGGATACTGATCCCGCATTTGGCACTCCCACTCCCAGAAACTCTCCTACACGTTCTAGTGCTTCCATAGTAGATTGGCTAATGGGATGGTTCATCCATATATGGTCCACATATGCATATCTTCGAATACCAAAACGTGATTTCAAATGGTTTTCCATCAAAAATTACCAAATTTCCGCAATCAATGATATAGAAAGGGGTCATGAATGAGTCTCCTCAACTATGACACATGGAAGATGTCGATCACCTGCACTAGATGTGGGGGTATATAGAGGTAGTAGGGGACCTTTCCAACCCTCTTCATGATCTAAAATATCATGTTGATCCTTTGGTATAGCATAACTCATCATCTAATCCGCTTAATTCATTTTCATGGGGAACTCACAAGAAAACATGGTCTCCATGATTGAAATCCCTGGGAATATGATGGCCATTTTTATAAGATTTATGTATATTATGGGAAGTCTTCTTCTACAAACAGATGACCCACACATTCTATTTTTTTACCTTCACTAACACTGAGCCCACAAAATTTTTCTCACCAAAATCTTCCTAGAAAAACAAGATGCAAGGTGTCCAATATAAGGACTCAAAATGTTCCAATCCCATGGTATAGTGGTAGGTACTATTGTAATTAAACGACACAAAGGGTATGTGATTCTCTTTTCCTTGACCAAATTCCAACACACAAAACCTCAAAATATCCTCTAAAACATTCATAGTGTTATTTGTATTGCAATGATTCTGGGGGGGGGGGGGGCAGAAAGAATCAATATGCATCTCGGTCCTGAATACCCCCTAAATGCCTCTGAAAAATTATAAAGTGTATCTATGCATCATGAACGCGAAAAATTGTGGCGGGTATCCTATGATGGAGAATTATGTCCCATATATATTTCTAACCCTAAATCACCAATGAAATATTATCATTAACATAAAATTTTTTAATGAATTCTTTAGTGAGTAAACTATCATTCAGATAGAGTTATCACTATTTATTGCGCGGGAAATCTCTGTGATGAAGTCCTTGAATATTTCATCCCTTTTCCTCTCCGAGATCTGAAGTGGCTACAATAAACCAACCGGAAATTGGTGAGTAGGTTTCTCTTTATGATATGTGATCCACCAAGAGACGAGTTCAACTACACATCACCTCATGTTGGACTACCAAATTATTGGATGGTGATCTATATACATCATCCCCACATCGATATATATATCTAATCGACATGTGTAGATCTCGATCATCAACACCTCCAGAATCATTATTGGAACCCCTGTTTTCCCCTAGAACATTATGGGTTGATTCCCTCTTTCAGAATACCCATATAGAGTATCACATATGGATATATGATCACGCAAGACCACAGAATAGATTTATCATAGCTTGGACTCTCTCACACATTCAATGAGTGATGGATCCAAAACTATTGACTGAATAAAAGTTGTACCCTTCTTATCTACTAGGTCCAAATATAGGGAAGATAACAACTATGAACCTACCTACACTATGTAATCCTAGGATGTAATGTTAATGGAATATTCAACGATGTTCCCCTTCCAAGGAGTATAGATTATCTGGAAGTCATACTCATGTAGGAACACCAACAAGTGTTGTAGCCTCAGGTTCAAGTCTCATTATGTGAGGACATACCTAAGACTTTGATGACCTGAGTAAACTACGAGGTTCTCTCAAAAAATATTTTTCCAACTCATCCTCAAGGTGATGATTAGAAGTTATAACTCATGGTCATGGGATGTGTACTTTTACTTATGGGGTTCCAACTTCCTCAACCCATATGTGAAAAAATCTTCCTATTTCATAAACACTTAACCAGGCCCTTATTCGGACGTGCCTCAACACACTACGAGCACACACACCTACCTCTAGTATTGTCAACAATATAGCGCTCATATACAGCTTACTCAATTCATCCATGGCCATATGGAAATTCTCAGAATAGATAAAAAGATAAAATTTCTACATTAAGGATGTCAAAGGGGTTGTAATTTTTGATAAATCTTCCAAAAAATCCATTTAGTAACCATATAAACCAAGAATGCTATGCACTGTCGACACATTTTTGAGTGGATCCGAAGAATTTACTATATCTATATTAAATGTATTGAAAGATAAACCATGTTTGGAAAAGAATTGTTCCAGGAAGTGGACCTCATGTATGATGAAATTGAACTTTAAGATCTTTACATAAATCTTATGATCTTGAAGTAAATTACGAAACATGCTCATCCTCTCTTCATGTGCCTCCACTATTTCATAGTATAATAGTATTTCATGGTTAATGACAAAAACCAACTAATACAATTATGACAAGAATACCCAGATCATCAACTCCATAAAAATAACTACGGAATTAATCGCACGGAATGGATTTAATAGGAACTCACTATGGCTATAGTGACATAGAAAATAGATAATTGGAATGTTGTCCTAAAGAACCCTCAAGAGTGATAAGCGAATAAATGATCAATCTTTAGGAACCATATCATGCCTCATAATTGGTTAAAGAGATTGAAAATGATTGGAAATGGGTACATGTTCTATATCAAGGCATCGTTTAGGGGCTATAATCCAAGCAATATTATAATATCCCATCCACTTATTTTACGATCAATATTGGATATTTTAAAATGGACAAATTGGGAATGATATAACATTCTCACAAATTTCCTCTACATCATGCCTCAGTAATTAGAGATCGGTAGGTGCCAATAGATATGCTGTAGAATATATCTTTTTAGTCGGAGGATACATTTAAACTAAAAACTCAATCACCAGCATAAGACATAGTCTCAAAAATCATCGATGAAGATGTAAATATAATCATCTAAAAGAAAATAAACACAAATTCATGATGATCCATCTACACTAAGTAATGAACATTCGCTAATACCAATCATTCATGACGCACCCCATGCCAGGGCTTGGGCCACAACTTCCCCTTGACTTTATCTATAGGTCAGGAAGTGGAGACAAGCACAAAATGCTCAAATAACTATGGGAGGCCTTCAACTAAGGATATATATGCATGAAACTAGCCAACTCAATACAAAATTGTAGAGGGAATGAAGAAACTATTGAAAATTGATGTAATGTAAACAAATCATGCATGAACATATAGATATTACATATGTATGGTAGTGTAAACAAAAAATTAAAGAGGAAAAATACATACCCAGCCATAAATATCACCCTACCTAAAATGGGAAAAGAGTAAACAATGAGAGATCCCATCTCATATATCCCACAATATGACCACCGTATGCAGTCCAAGAACTTAACATCTCTATGATCTTTTAAAGTCATGATCCACCTATCTATCGTCTTCAAATGACATGACAAGTGTGGGAAAATCCCATGAAAGGGTGAGTATATTCATACATAGTAACTTTCCATGAAAGGTTTAATGGGGAGTAGTAAGAGATACAGATGAAGTGTCAAAGAGATAATAGAATAATTTAGAGTGAAAAAGTACATATCAACCCTATAATAGGTTGAAAGTAATCTATTCCAAGTGTAAGGGGATAAAACGATGATTATATGAAATAAACATTCCACTTTATCCCCCAATTATAGGTGAGTATACTAATACAACTCTAATAAGTAAGAAATGCAATGAACATGGAATACCGCGCATGTATTATGCCTCCCCAGGATGGAGAGTAATCAAACGTAGGTAGTGGGTACAAAAGAAGCATTCAGATATATTATCATTTAGTAAATCCAAGATAGTATTTTAAGGGGACCTTCATCCCATAGCTCATACCAAGAAGAAGAGAAACCAATACATCCCAAAATATTACATCTGTAATTCTTAGAAAATCATGTATCTTCTTGGAACATACAATTCAAAGGTTCTCAATCAACACACCTTGATACCTATTTTAGAAGATCTTAATATTCAATATGGTTTTATGTCACTTCATTAAAATGACTATTGGAAAGGAAAGCATTCCTTTTTCCCATGAGTCCAATGTTACACCAAACATATTCTGATAAGTGTGCCAAAATTTCAAGGGGCTCAGTCTGTAGGTAAATATCCCATACCCTAGTATGATAAGTGGTTATTACTTTGCTAGTCACCGACGAACTCCACTATCCAGCCCTGCTGGAGGGAATCACTCGACAATGTCCTCGGGGAACTCCACTGCCCATCCCTACTGTAGAGTAAGATGAGAAATTGGTTATTTGGGAACTCCAATTCCCATCCTTGTTTTAGGGAAATCTTGAAAATATCATGGGGGAATTCCAATTCCAATCAATATTGGAGGGTAAGCCCAGAATATCTACAAACTCCACTTCGTGTCCTTGATAGAGGGTAACTCATTACGATCATCAGGGCATTCCACATCCCAAACCTATTATAGGATAATCCTAGAATGTTGAGGAACTCCACTACCCATACCTACTAAAGGGTAACATGGTCAGATTTTCAGGGAATTCCACATCCCAACCCTACTAGTGGGTAATCTCAGAATGTTATGGTGAACCAACAAGATAACAACCATCCTTGGGGTCGCCTCAGTATATTATGGATGAAAAATATTTCAAATTTTGTCTAAAAATACAATTATAGGGGCCACATCACAATCTAAGTGGAAAAAACATTGGATATGGTATTGTCGGGTCAAAATCACAATTCAAACGAAGGGGATGCAGATATTTGAAATATCATGAAAGGATCTATTGTAGAACATGAAGTGTGAGGGGAACCATAAGACATTTTGTCATAATTCACAACCTTGTAGTGTATCGTTTCAATAAATATATTCCCATATATGTTGGGATAAACATGGTGTAGGTGGATTACATGGCATGTTAAACCTATCCGTGGACTGGGATGTGTTAGCTAGTTATGTCTATGTTCCAAAAATCATGTCTTTGTATGTCAACATCTTGTCTGTGTAGTCATCCACATGGTCCGTAAATCCGAAATAGGATACATGGTGTGAGAATTAGTTTTACACTATGTGTGATACATAACATTCTTGTAACCCTATTGTTTTCACATAGTTGTCTAGAAACCATGTTTTTAATTCTTTTCATGACATGTAGTTTGGATTTTCACAAAATGTTCAAATTTACCATTCTATAGCTTCTACTTCAAATATGCTCCAATCACCTCAGAACCCACTATGTTTTGTCCTAGCTTCATATATAACCATGAATCATGATTACCAGCCCTAATTTCCATAATAGTATCTCAGCTCGTTATTGTGGCTTTCATCACATATTCTATATTCTAATGCACCTAAAATATTCATGTTATTGATGACTAACTACTTTATTGGTCTTACTCACCCCATAAGCATTCCAGGTCTGTTCCTGGTTTATAAAAACATTTATGTTTCGTCGATGGTCAGTGTTTCTAGGTTCCTGATCGAGCATTGGTTTCCCAAGAATATTCAAAATTGTAACTCATTGCTACAACAGTTGTATAATGTATGATGAAATTGGATAGAAAAGAACCATAACAAGGTTTTGAATGATAATTGGTGATGTCTTCTTTACCAATGATCAAGAAGATGATTCAGGGTTATATAAAAAAATAAATAATAAAATCTCAATTTTTGGGTGAATGAAAATTTTATAATTTCCACAGATGCAAGAAAAATGACAGATTAACACAATTATTATAATCTAAGAGAATAAAAAACCAATATATGAGTCTTATAACAATTTATATTTATTATTGGTAAAAAATTGCCTTGTTTAATGATTGGAAGTGGTTGATTCACTCATCATGCTTTGATACACATTGATCAAGACATTTTTCATCATTTGATCTCAATTCCTCAAAGTGAGGGGTAATAGATCATCACTGGTGGTGGGAAATATATGAGAAAAAACTGGAAAATTCTCCCTAAAGATATATATAGAATATAGTTTGAGTTCAAAAATGGATTATTTAATTAATTAATTAATTAATTTATTTATTAAACCACATTTTTGAATTCCAATTAGTGAGGGGTCTGAAATTATCTAGAAGATTCATTTTATGTTGTGCCTAGGATAAGAACCTCATTCCGAATCCAACAGTTGTATATTATATCTTAGCTGATCAAACATATAAAAGTTATTCAATTTTATTTGATATTTCATGCATAGAAAATAAAAAATATATTAAAATCTTATTATTAAAATAATTCTATGAACACAAGGACCTAGAATCATAGATTGTCTCAATGACTATATATGGAAATATATTTAGAAATATTAAATAGCCTTACATAAAAAAATGGGTTTCTACAATCATTGCGATTTTCTTCTTGACCACATCCTTATTCGTACTCATCTATAAATAATGTTAACACTATTAAAAATTTTGTGATAAGAAAAGAAGGATATTAAGGGAAATAAAGAAATAAACATGTTAGTCCAATTAAAAATATATAACCTATAATAAGATTAAAATTTCTCAATTTCTTTTGCGAGGATCGAAATGTCATTTCCATTTAAAAATATTTCAACATTTTTACTGAAATATAACATTAAATAACATAGAAAACACATTAAAACCATTATCTGAATTATAGATCATCACATTTATAAATGAATTTAATCCCAAGATAAATATAAATATCGGGTTGTTAGAACCATAAGAGAAACCCTTATGTTACCCCCTCATTCTTTTCATTCATAATGGAATAGATGATCCAATTCGGTGTATCACAGTTTTGGTGTACCCATATCAATAACGAACTAACCTAATGAAAACTAGGAACACCCAACATATATGATATATTCATCACACCAATGAGTTATAATGAACATCAACCATTCTTATAAGGTATATCAGGATCACTTATTCCATATATAATGCTAAAATATCATATCACGATTAATACATTTTAAACAATGATTTTTCTAAATAAAAAATTTAATGATTTTTAACAAATATGTAAAAAAAATCATTATAGTATAAACAAAATTCATTCAAAAATAATATTTTACTAAATAATCCCCCCTTACCAATGATCTTGTAACCATGTGATAGAGGATCATTCTTGGAATCCAAAAGATGTAGGATCGAAATGGATTAAGGGAAAATTTTTGGGTTACTATATTATGGCATTGTAGCTGTGGCGGGACTATAGCAGTGGTGAAATGGTAGTGGTGGAGGCACAATAGCAGGAACTGTATCTCTGGTAGTACTATATCATGTTGTGTAGCTGCCCATGAATTATAGTAGTAATTTTCAAAGAAGGGCCCTTTTGAAAAATAAATGGTCTTTAATGCATTGTATTAAGGCCACCTAGCCTTGGGCCTTCGAGTTATGTAATGGGTCCCCCACTGCCCTGAAAATAAAATAGATCTTTTTTTTTGTAAAAAAATGTGGTTTAAACACCATCTTTTAAAAAAATTACATCAAATTCTAATGTATAGAATAATGGTTTTTCAATGATGAAAATATCACTAATAATAATTTTTTTAGGAAAATAATATTCCAATTTTGATAAGTGTTCTTATTTTGGGAATTTCTCACATATAAATGAATGAATTTTCAATGAAAATAAGAAAATAGAAAATTAATTGATTATATATAAAATGTTTTAATTTTTACAATATAAATTAATCTCATTATATATGAGTTAAAAAAATCTTTTGACTTTTTTTAAGTAACAATAATGTAGTAATTTTAAATTTATGGTTGTTACCTTTATTTTAAATCATAACATACATTGTTTAAAATAAAAACTAATTCAAATAGTTTAGTTATTTTATTCAATGAGATCATGTTATATGTTTTTTATTTCATTTACCTTACATTCTTCCATCTCACAAAATTACGTAATTATTTATTTTCATGTCGGATGGTTTGCCGATATTTATTTCAAAACTCCAAACTGTCTTTGGTAATTTGTCTATGGTAAAAGATGATATAATTCTATAATCTTCATAAGAATGAATGTAATGACATAATTTTCACTTTTGGACATTAATTATTCTTTAAAATCCCACCATGGATGATAGTTATGAATGATGAAGTACGTGATAATCATAGAGGCGTTAGATTGTACATAGGGATGAGTAATTTTTTGATTTTCCTTGATCATTTTGAAAAGTAGGTAAGAATTATTTTTACATTACATAAATATAATAATATAATAAATATGTTATTAATTATTTAAATATTCATATATATGTCATTTATGTGATCTTGTGATGAAAAATGAATTAAATCAATTCGTGGAGGCGGTAGTCGATAAATATGCACGAACGATGTTATAATTATTATGTTTTTGGAAAGATAATTATTTAAATGATATATAATATATTAAGAATGAAAAAATTTACCGAATATAATAATAAATTATTAATTCCTCCATTATAATTTATTAATGAGGAATGGTGTTGGAAAACTAATTACATCGGTTAGCGAGGCTGTAGTATTCCACACAAATGATTGATGAATTCTTTTACCATTTAATTAAAATAAACATGAATATAGATCATGAAACTAAAATAATAATATCTCAATATACATAGGATAATGTATTTACTTTTTATCATGGTTGAGAAATGTTTTAGGGATGTGTTAGAACAATTAAAACAAATACACTCGATTAAAATGATAAATATTCTTCGAAAAAACTCATTTCTATAACAGATTATATCCACTAAGGGAATGTTATGACTCAGATAAGACCTCTGTAATATGGAATGAGATTATATGAAGATGATAAAATTGTTATTTTCCAAAAATAGAATTTATGTGTGAATAAATTAGACGAATAAGTTACTTTTAATGTAGAGGGAAGGTCAACTCTATGTATTTTAGAAAATAAATAATTAATATAAAATATTATTTATTAATATATCACTCCAAATATAATAAATTAAAAAATAATATGATTTCTGGTCAAAATATTATCTATAAATAAATATATTGTTTGTTTTTAAATATATTTATACCATTATCTTGTGGTTTTAATGCTTATTTAACTAGATTTACTCTTACCATGACAACATGGATTTTATCATTTTGATGGTTAATATTGTTAATATAAATTTAAAAGGTACAATTAATAGACTATAGATTCAAATTTTATATATATATTAATAATGGTGAATAATTTTAGAATTTTATGGAATCGATATAATTTAATAAAATATTATTTATTAGAGACATCAAAAATATAAATTTTATATTTATTCCTATCGTTAATATTAATAATATAAATATAAATAATTTAATTAGAAAAACTATTTTATTATACCCCTAAACAGTAAAGGTCATCATAAAAATTTATGTTAAAAATTATTTATCTCAAATTATAATTATTTAAATTTTATTATTATAATTTATTTTATTTTGAAATTACTGAATAATTAATACATATTTGTTGTAACATTATTTGAGGTAAATATTTATATATAAAATATTGTTTAAATTACTATGAGGAAGTTAAATAAAATAAATATTAATAGAACAGTTAATTCGCATTTATCTTCTAGATTATACCATATTAAAACATTTCACTTATTAAAAATGGGATTATGACAACATTGTCTTTTATTTAATAAAAATATTATAAATGTTATAATCATTTCTAGTATTCCCCAAAAGGTCATAAATTATACCCATGAATGAATATTTTCAATATAAACTCATTAAATACAATTTATATATATTTTGTAGTAATTTTAAATCCATTTTAATTTTAATTTTATCCTCAAATTACATGATTTACCCTTTATCATGGAATAAAAAATTACTATTCCTACAATTCATATTCACTAATAATAAAAGATCCCAATTTACTAATTTTTGATAGAATGATATAAAATATCTAATCCATTTTAAAAAATTTAAATAAAATTTTTATTTGAATTTAATTTATTATTAAATCAGATTATCTTAATGAAAAAAAGATTTCATGGAAAAATGAACTTTCATAACATAAAATGTATTCATAAAAAATTTAACAAAAAAGTAAATTTCAAACATAATATTTAGATTATTATATATATTATTATATTAATAAAATTTTAAATAAAATCCAAATCCTAATTTTAATATGTAAAAACATTAAAATAAAACGCAATTTTAAATAAAGGGAACATTTGTTCATCTATACCTTGAAAAAAAATATTTTCCAAATGTTCTCAAAAATTAATCCCGAGATAATTGTGAAATATGAATTCTAAAATTAAGTTTATATTTTTAAATTTATTTTTTTTCTTTTTAAATTAAATATTTATATAAAATCACATATGAAATGAATTTATTTTATCCATTTACTATTCTTAATTTAATTATTAGATAATTTATTTCTAATGAATATAATAAATAATTTTGGAATATTGATAAATATTAAAATTATCTATTCAATCATTTTCTGGGTTGTCACATTCTTGCCTTTCTAGAATTGGAATCCAAATAATTTTAAACTCGGTCCTAGTAAATAGGGTTTGAATATTCAAAAAATATTGTTTTAAATCCTTTATCCCAAAAATGATTAATATGGTTTTTCTTGAAAAATGGAAATGGGACATAAAAAGTACATCTATAGTAACACATACTAGATTTACAGGTATGATAACATAATATGAAAGAGAAAAATTGATATAGAATAAGGAACTGACACACACATGTAGATGGAGAGCGATTGAGAACATGATTCAGAGAAGGTTGGCCATCACAAAACCATAAATCTATGATGGGTAAAAGGATGTTGATATAATGTTAATATAGATAAATTGATTTATTTTTTATTTCGTGATTTGTTCCCTATGGTTGAATCATTTTTTTAGCATAAATAATTGGAACATAAGTATATAAACTACCTTTGCATGTGGAATTTAATCCTTAAATTAATTACCACCACAATCTCATTTGTTCATCAAATGATGAGGTTTCAAGATGAATTTTTTATTCCTGGAGGACTAGAACAATCTGTTATTGATCACAAAATCCAATATATGATGATTATTTTTTCTTCATGTAATTATAAATTATAAAAAAAACTTATTAGAATATGATAATATAACAATCCAAAAATAAACTATATTTATATGGTTAAAACATAATTACTCTCCAAAATTCAGCCGTAATAACCTTTTTTAAAATATATCATTAAAAAATATCAGTATAATTAGTCGAAAATTTATATAAAACATTGGCCGAAAAAATATGAAGGAATTGTAATATTATATCGCAATAGAAATTTAACTAAGTGTGTCCATTTAACACTATATCAATCATATTGTATCATACTAGAAATAGAGTTTCCTAAATCACATAATATCCAATGATTTTTAGATCATTTTTATAATTATACAGAATCACAAAAATTTCCCGATAAAATCACAAATTGTACCTAATTATAATTAATCATTTATTAGGTTCCCAAAATTGAGAGATTTTTATGAAATAAAATTAGTCGATAAATAATTTTTTTATAAAACATATGTTCCTAAATAGTAAAACTCATAATTACCTAAAAATAAATGTATTCATTAATATCATTTTTGACCATTATATTTTATAACGTAAATTCTCAAAAGGAATTTATAAGACACTAAACATATTCCCGATAATAAAATTAAATCCAAGGACGGTATCTGTAAGACATAATATTACCTCACAAGAAAACAAATGAATATATAATGTTATTAATACAACATCTAAAACCAATATCACAACCTGATCCCACTCTTCCAAGATCATTATTTTAAACATACTATTTAATATTTTTTTTTTAAAAATGGTAATAATAAAATGCATGATTTTTTAAACAACAAAGAATGTTTTCTATTTTAGATATTAGAATAGAATGAAATAACTTACACAATATCAGAGTTTACTAATAAAAAATAAATTAAATAAATTGATTCATTTTCACTAACTCCATAAGCAAAAAAATTATATTAATAATGTTTAAATTAAGAATATTTTTTGAATTAAAAATATGTGGTGGAAATAAAATTTCATTGTATAGGGTTTTAAAAACAATGATATATCCATTTTTAATAAAATTTGAAAATACTTTATAAAATTTATCTATATATGATACAAATCATATGATAAAAATTATAATTTTCTCAAAATTAAACAAATAGTGTTTTTCAAAAATTCTATATGAAAATAATTTTAAAATAATTTAAAATACTAGTATTTTTTATTTTTTTTAATGTCATAATTAGAAATCTCAAGGATTTCTCCTTCTACTTGATTAAAAAATAAAAAATCTTTAACAGATTGAAAATATGCATGGATGATCCGATAAAAACCATATGGTCACTAGTATCATAAATTATTAAATAACATCTAGTTGAGGACAGGGGTTCACTCCTCATTCCACATCATTTGGTTTGATTCCCAAATCATTTATTTTATGAAAAATTTCATAGAAGATCATCCTTTATCACTCATATCCCCAAAACACCATTCAAATATAGTTAAATTAATTTCAATGAATATTTTTTTTATAAATTATATTATTTGATAAATCAAATTTCAGAAAGTTCATATGAAAAATCCAAATTTCCCTGATAATTAAATTTATTAAAAATCTATAATCATAAACACTCTAAAATTAAATCAAAATTTTTTATTAAAATTTCAGAAATATAAATAATAATTATATATTATTTACATATCTATAATTATGGATGAACCTCAATGAATATAGATAATTTTTTAATTAAAATGATAGTTTTTTTATAATTTTTAATGAAATATGATTTATTTTAATTTTTTTACAAATTAAACAATAAAAAAAAGTATTTTCGATAATATTTTTTTTTGGATGAATTTTATATTAAAAAATAAAATATTATTTTTTAAAAAAATCGATTCCCTTAAAAAATGAGTTTTTATTTAAAAAATTATTTACCTATATTTTTTTTTAAAAAAATAATTTTTTTTAAAATTTTGATATAATGTTAAAAATAAAAAATAATAAATAAGTATCATGCTTTTATTTGAAAATAATACAATAAAAAGGTAAAGATTCTGTAGACGCCGGAAAAGTCCGTTGTTCCCAAACGAAGCTCCGGATGCGGAAAGCGAAGTGATATTTGGAGTCAGAGGCACGTTCCGGAGGGCCCGGAGGACTTGCACGAAATTTCAGAGGCCCGCGCGCAAAGTTGAGTCGCGACGCGCAATCCTCCCGGGATGCACGTAATGCGCTGGGCCGGCGCGCTATTTTGCGCGCCCGTGGCCCGCGCGGCGCCCTTGCGCGCTGGGTCCTGATTCCGCGCCCGCGAAGGGAATTCCGCGCCCGAGACCGAATTCCGCGCCCGGGGTTGCCTATAAATATAAGGCGACCCCCGACGTTTTGAAGGTTTCCAGAATCCGAAGCGTCGCTCGTTCACGCAATCCAACCCCTTCCGCGCGCAATGCCGATCTTCAGGTAACCTCCATTCTTTCGCGCAATAGAGCCTTGGGGTTCGCCTTCGCGCGCAATCCCCTTGGCTCCTTTCCTTTGAATAATCCTTAACCCGAAGGCCTTTGCGCGCAAAAGAAGCCTCTTGCGCGCAATTGCCCCCGGGTGCACGCAATCCAACCCGATTGCGCGCACCCCCCATCTTCAAAGTGGCCATTCGTTAGAGAATGAGCCGTTGCCCCCGCGAGCTGTCCGAAGCCCGGTGCGCGCAATCTCAATCATCCACGCGCAAAGGGCTGGCCCAATTGCGCGCCAGCCCGCCGTTTTGCGCGCCGACCTGCTGTTTTGCGCGCAAAGCTCCTCTTTTGCGCGCAATCCGCCAGGGTCGCCCCCCTTGACCCCATGAGGGTACCCGCCCACGTGGCGCCCGATGATTTTCATCCTGGGTGCCCGCACCGTACGTTGTCTTTCCGTGAGACCCTCCAGGCTTGCGCGAAGTGACACGGACCCATCGGCGGCCACCAACGTCCTGCACGACGTTAAACTGCATACGTCCAAGTTGCACGACGTTAAACTGCCTAGCATATCGTCCGCGCTGCAAGACGTTAAACTGCCAAGTGTTTTGTCCAGCATGACGTTAAACTGTACCACGTCCGTGCTGTAAGACGTTAAACTGCCAAGCACCTTCGTCCTCAACACACGACGTTAAACTGTACTTCGTCCGGCAAGACGTTAAACCGTCCGCTTCGTCCTCAACACAGGACGTTAAACTGTACTTCGTCCGGCAAGACGTTAAACCGTCCGCATCACCCGATCCCGTGCCTCGCACGCAGGGTCCCCCCCGGTTTGGATGTGGCCCCCACCCGCTCGTCTCTGCAGGGATGTCGGGATTGCCCCTCTTTAGGGACGATTTAATGGGAGCGGCTTTTCCCTACGGGGGTAGGGTATTACAAACCCCTAGTTTCTTGTGGGGGGCTGCACATGTGTATCTCCATTGCGCTCCCCCACCGCCGAAGCCAGTAGAGGGTGTGACTGGGATCGAGGTGTCTCCTACTTTCGGTCCAAGTCCCTTCCAACTGAGTTTTGCCGCATCCGGGCTGCCTCAAGTGCGTAAGTCCTGAGAGAATGAACTACGTGGACTTTGATCCCTGTCTTCTAAATAGGGTACGTAGGAAGCCTCCCTGAGGTTCAAGCCCACCACCTGGTCGTCCCGGTCATATTCACGTCGGTTCGTCCATCAGTGGACCCCTCCAGGGTTCACGCTTGCGTCGATTCACCTATGAATCCGCCCCTGTGGGAGACTGCCCGTGTGTATCTCCACTGTGCCTCCCCACAGCCCCTTTTTCCATTTCTCCTTTCATCGTCCAGCATGACGTGAAACTGTGATCCACCCGGCCGTTCCATCCCCCTCTGTGCGAGGTGGTTCGGTTCAATCCTCCGCCCGGCGGCCTCGACCTCTTCGTGAGTCGGCTTGCCGACGTCCAGCATGACGGTAAACTGTATACCCGAACTACGTTGACTTTGATCCGCGCTAACGCGCGGTACGTAGGAAGCCCCTACGGGGTCCAAGCTCTTCACTCCATCATCCATCCTGATCCTTACCCGGCCCGCCACATCCCGGTGGGGTCATGCCACTTCACTCCACTCCATATCACTTGGGAAGCCGCCCATGCGCTGGCCCCAGCGTCGGAGGTTCCCCGCAAGGGGTTCTGTCATCTGATCCACTTTTCGTGTTGATCAGTCCGATGCCGTCCCCGCTGGACGTTAAACTCGCGGCATACCCCGTGTTAAACATGGGAAGCTGAGGAACACCTCAGGGGACACAGTTCCCCGCACCCAGTGTGGGATGCCTCAGGCCATCATGCCTTCGAGAAGCCCTATTAGGGACGGAAGACAGACGTGCAGAGCCGCAGTGTTACGACACGCCCCCAGCACCCAGAGCCACCCGGCCTTCTCACCGCAGGTTGCTGCCCCGACCAGACTCCTTGGAGCGTCTGGGCAGAAGCAGCGTAATTAACCGGTGTCCATGAAGATATGGCGCCGGGAACGAGATTCACGAGCATGTCTTAAATCTATGAGGGAGACCCGGATTAGGTGACGAGTTCCGAGGAGACGTCCAAGGAAGGAGGAGCCGACATCCCATCATCCCGGTTTCGATCAAGGAGCAGACGCCCCTGAATAAGGGACGGATGCCGCCTGCCTTTGGAAAGCGGGACTGCGGGACCACAAGCCGCGCGCCCATCCCCTCGGGTTGACGGGTGCACGCGCGAACGCGTCCTGGCGGAACAGCGTAACCCGACGCACATCCGCACCGAAACAGAAAAATGGTGAACCCGACGTGAATCTCTTCTCCTCGATACGAAGACCGATGGCTTTCAGAGGTGTTGGAAGACCGGCGTGTTGCCCGGCCAAGCATTCAGTCTTACCCGCCAGGGGCTGGGGAAGGGACATCGGGCACTCCGTCTCACGACGTCGATGGCCTGGGGGTCCCTCCCCGGATCCGCCCGGTGATGGATGATTCATCCGATGACGGTGTTGGGTACGCTTCGGTTAACACCGTCGAGCTGGTAAATCCCTTTTCGGTTCCCGACGTTGAAGAACACCAGGTGGACCTCCCTAGTGTCCCCGGTCGTCGCCACCGTCGGAAGAACCGCAGCAGTAGGAGTCGCCGGGGCACAGCCGTTGGTACCTCCAGCCAGGCCGTGCACACCACTGAGACTAGGCAGCAGGCTCAAAACCGAGCACAACGTGCGCCGCCCACCCATTCGGGGATGACGGATTCGCCTCCGCCGCTGTTTGTGGTGTGGGACCAGGCAGAACCGCCTCAGCCGCGTCACGACCAGCTCCGCCCTGCCACGGGTCCATCCCGGCCTCCTGACCCCAGTACGGTGACCATTTCCTGGACTGAAGCCAGTGAACAGCGAGATGCGTCAAGTACCAGTCGGCCGCCGATCCATCCGGCAAGGCCCGTCATGCTTCCAACCGCAGAGCAACCTCCTGCAACCAGGGGCTCGCGCTTGGCCAAAAAGTATGATGTCCTGAAGCACTTGGCCGACATCCCAGCAAGGCTCTCCATCCTTGAGGCTCTGCGCATGTCATCTGAGATGCGCGAGGCACTCGCTGAAGCCCTGAAAAGCCCCCTCCAGTTTGAGACAGAGGTTGCGGCTGCAGAGGCCTTTCACGCCGAAACGATCGAGGATGCCGAATGTCAGGCAGTTATCTCGTTCTCCGGTAAGGATGAAGACCCTCCTATACAGGGACATATTCGTCCGCTGTATTTCACTGGCCAGTTCAATGGCCTTGAAGTCCGGCGCTTTCTTGTCGACACGGGGTCCGGGATCAACCTGATTCCAACTCGGACGCTCCGGAGATTGGGGTTGTCTGAGGATGACTTGATTCCCTCCGACCTCAGGATCCAGGGGTACGACCGCACCGAGCAAACCCCATTCGGCAAGATACGTTTGAAGACCCAATTCGGTGACTTGGTTGCCAACACCGAATTCATGGTAGTCTCTCAGGACACTGCGTACAACGCATTGATGGGCAGGCCATGGCTCCACCTTCACGCGGCGGTTCCCTCGTCATACCACCAATGCCTCAAATACTCCCTTAATGGTCGAGTAGGCGTGCTTCAAGGAGATGCCTCTCCTTTTGCCTCGTGTGAAGCCCGCTATCTGGACGCGGACTATTACAAGAGCAAGGATAAGCAGATCTTGGCAGGTGAGGTTGAGCCTGTCGCTGTTGCGAGTGATCCCTGGGCAAGTCTGGATGACGCTTACGTCCTCCCGATTCACCGATTGGACGTCGCCATGGTCTCGACGGCCCGCGAGTCTCCTGATAAGATGACCGCGACCGCCCGCGCCAGCACTAGTGGCCCAGCAGGATCTGGTAGCCCCAATGCAGTTTCCAACGCAGTCTCTCCCGTGGACGATCCCTCCCCGAGTGGAGAGGATATGGAAGACGCACCCCCAGCCTTTGAGGAGGGCGTCCCCGCCACAGTCGATGAGTTAATACAGGTGAACCTTGGAACCGAGGCCGATCCAAGACCCACATTGGTCAGTGCCGCCATGCCCTCTGAGGAGCGGCAGCAGTACATGGACTTTCTCAGGCAGCACCGTGATGTGTTCGCTTGGGGCTATGACGAGATGCCGGGGCTAGATCCTCAGGTAGTCGTCCACCGCCTTGGTCTCCCGGCGAACCATCGCGGGTTCAAGCAGCCTCCCAGGAAGATGCACCCATCCCACGGTGCCATGGTTGAGGCCGAAGTTGACAATCTTATCAAAGCCAACTTCGTGAGGGAAGTTCAGTACCCCAAATGGCTGGCCAACATTGTGCCGGTCAGGAAGAAGAACGGGCAGATCAGAGTCTGCATCGACTTCCGCGATCTCAACTGCCATTGTCCGAAGGATGATTTTCCCCTTCCAGTGACAGAGCTGTTGATTGATGCCACGGCAGGGTTCCAAGCCCTCTCCTTCATGGATGGATACTCCGGATACAACCAAATTCGGATGGCCCCTGAGGATGAGGAGTTCACTGCCTTCAGGGCCCCCCAAGGTACCTTTTGCTACCGGGTCATGCCCTTCGGCCTGAAGAATGCAGGTGCCACCTATCAACGGGCGATGCACCGCATATTCAAGCCAATCCTCGGCACACTGGTGGAATGCTACGTCGACGACTTGGTTGTCAAATCGCGTCAGCGTCAGGACCATCTCAAGGATCTTGAGAAAGTGTTCGGCTTCCTCCGGTCTCGCTGCCTGAAGATGAACCCGTTGAAGTGTGCCTTTGGGGTCACCTCCGGAAAGTTCCTTGGATTTGTGGTAAGATACCGGGGTATTGAGATCGACCCAGAGAAAATCAGGGCGATTATCCAGATGCCTCCCCCAGGTAACATCCGGGAACTACAAGGGTTCCAAGGCCACTTAGCCTATATACGCCGATTCATCGCGAATCTGGCCGGCAAGTGTAAGCCCTTTTCTCGGCTCATGAAGAAAGGTGCCACCTATGTATGGGATAAAGAGTGTCAGACCGCTTTCGAGGAAATCAAGCAGTACCTGCTTCAACCTCCGGTTCTGATGCCGCCTGTATCCGGGAAGCCGCTGGTCCTCTATGTGACCGCCCTGGAACGGTCCCTGGGTGCCCTTCTCGCCCAGAAGAACAACGAGGGAACGGAGAATAGCCTCTATTACCTCAGTCGCATGCTCCTCGATGCGGAAGTTAGGTATTCCCCCATCGAGAAGAGCTTCCTGGCGCTCGTATTTGCCGTACAGAAATTACGGCACTACTTGCAGCACCATGAGGTACAGTTGGTCTCTCGGGTAGACCCGTTGAAATATATCCTGAGCCGGCCTATGTTGACTGGCGGTCTAGCACGGTGGGCTGTGATTCTCCAGCAGTTCGACATCAGGTATGTGTCTCAGAAGGCCATCAAAGGGCAAGCATTGGCAGACTTTCTGGCAGCTCACCCGACCTCCGCGGATCAGCCGCTGGATCTAGGCTTTCCTGATGAGACCATTCTCTCGGTTGATCGAGCCGATCCATGCTGGCAGATGCACTTTGACGGTGCCTCCCGGAGCCCCACCGGTAGAAGTCTCGATAATCCTAAGCTCAACAGAGTGGGCTTGGGCATCGTCTTCATTACCCCGGAGCGAGCCGTGCTGCCATACTCTTTCCTGTTGTCAGAGGGCTGTACCCACAATGAGGCGGAATACCATGCCCTCATCACTGGCCTCGAGTTAGCTCTCGAGATCGATGTGCCCCGTCTGTGCGTAAAAGGGGACTCCGAGCTGGTTGTTAAGCAGATCAATGGCGACTATGTTGTCAGGAAGACGGAACTTGTGCCATTGTTGGAGTGCACCCTCCTTCTGATGGCTCGATTCCCTTCTCGGCCAGAAATTGTCCATATTCCCCGGTCGCAGAACGGTCGAGCAGATGCTTTGGCCAGCCTTGCTGCGTCACTTGCGGAGCCTGAACAGGACAACCTGATCGTCCGCGTGACGTGCCGCAGGCTCATCGCTCCCGTTATCCCGGAAGAAGATCGCGGCCCGTTGGTAAGTAATCTCACCGCGGTTTCCCCTATGCCCGGAGCCCCGAGTACCCCAGATATGACAGTCGGATCAGCCCTTGATTGGAGGACGCCTTTGGTTGAGTACCTCCAACATGGCATTCTTCCATTAGATCGGGCCGAGCGCGAGCGAGTTCGACGTCGCGCATCGCAGTTTGTCCTCCAGAGCAGTCCCGGCCTGGAGCAGATCCTCTACAGACGCGGATTAGATGGTGTTCTCCTCCGTTGCCTTCAGGGAGTTGAGATCCCACGAGTCATGCAAGAGGTTCATGCTGGTTCATGTGGCGCCCACCAGACTGGACCGAAGCTGTCCCACCAGATTCGGAGGTTAGGATACTTCTGGCCCTCCATGATCCATGACTGCATCGAGTATGCCAGGAGGTGCCATGCGTGCCAGGTTCACGCGAACTTTGTGCATCGGCCGCCGGAGCCTCTCCATACCACTAGGTATTCCTGGCCCTTTGCAGTCTGGGGTCTGGACGTTGTGGGACCTTACCCACCGGCGACAGCTCGCCAGTGCCGGTTCATTCTGACCGCCACTGACTTCTTCTCCAAATGGGCAGAGGCGATTCCGCTCAGAGAGGTCAAATCATGTTCGATCGCTGACTTCGTGACCTCCAACATCATCTATCGATTTGGAGTGCCTCACGCTATCCTCACGGATAACGGAACCAATTTCCGAGCAGCCGAGCTGAAGAAGTTGTACGCCAAGTATAACATTCGCTCGAACCATACATCTCGCTATCATGCACAGGCGAATGGACAGATCGAGGCGTTTAACAAAACCCTCTCTAACATTCTGCAAAAGATGGTTGCTCAGAACAAGAAGAGTTGGCCGGACAAGCTCCCCAACGCCCTCTGGGATTATCGGACGACGACTCGCAATTCCACCCAGATGACCCCTTATTCCCTGGTGTATGGAGCTGAGGCCGTCCTTCCCATCGAGATCCAGTTACCGTCCTTGCGCACTGCGGTCTACGACCAGCAAGCGCCGGACAGAGTTGCTGAAGCCCGTCTAGTCGAGTTGGAAGCACTGGATGAGAATAGACTTCGCGCTTTGCACAACGTGGAGAGGCATCAAAGCAGAATGGCTCGAGCTTTCAATAAGAAGGTTCGCCTCCGCTCCTTCCTGCAGGGTGATCTAGTGCTAGCCCTAAGAGCACCGATGATCCCCGGCCGGAAGCCGCCCAAGTTGGAGCCCAAGTGGGAGGGACCTTTTGTTGTCCACAAGGTCTATCCCAATGGCGCGTACTCCCTAGCGACTATGGATGGTGAGCGTGTCACTCCTCCCACCAACGCTAGGTTCCTCAAGCAGTACTTTGTCTGAGTGTACCAACGTCCAGCATGACGTTAAACTGCACATTTGTCCAGCATGACGTTAAACTGCACATTCGTCCCGCATGACGCTAAACTGCATACGTCCAGCATGACATTAAACTGCACATTTGTCCAGCATGACGTTAAACTGCACATTCGTCCCACATGACGCTAAACTGCATACGTCCAGCATGACGTTAAACTGCACATTTGTCCAGCATGACGTTAAACTGCACATTCGTCCCGCATGACGCTAAACTGCATACGTCCAGCATGACGTTAAACTGCACATTTGTCCAGCATGACGTTAAACTGCACATTCGTCCCGCATGACGCTAAACTGCATACGTCCTGCACGACGTTAAACTGCATACGTCCAAGCTGCACGACGTTAAACTGCCCAGCGTATCGTCCGCGCTGCAAGACGTTAAACTGCCAAGTGCTCCGTCCAACATGACGTTAAACTGTACATCGTCCTGCATGACGTTAAACTGCCTCTCAAGAACTACGTGCGGCTTGATTCCCATCCCTATGGGATACGTAGGACCGCCTGGACATTCATGTTTCAGGCCCAGCCCCATCCTTTGGGAATTTCCATCCCATCTCGGGCCCTTGGTCCAGTTGCTTCTGGGTATGTGGCGTATGGTGTGAGCACGGGGGATTATGTCCTCATTCACGTCGGTTTTCTCGCCACGCTGTACGCCCCCACGTTTGGGGATGCCTTCTTCTCCCCCCTGTTTTCTCTCATCGTCCTGCATGACGTTAAACTGCCTCTCAAGAACTACGTGCGGCTTAATTCCCATCCTTATGGGATACGTAGGACCGCCTGGACGCTTGTGTTTCAGGTCCAGCCCCGTCCCTTGGTTGATCACGGGGATCTGCCCTCTTTTGGTTGCTCTCAGGGTGAGTCCTCCGACCCTTTCCGGTGATCTGTTAACATGTTTTGGGTACTTCGGTCTATGACTCGTAGTGTCAGATTCAACCCCGACAAGTCCTGTGTTGCTTGTCAGGCCTCACGCTTCCTCTTGTTCGAGCCTTTACCCAAAGGGATCCTTGTTAGCGGTTTGGGTAGGATGCCTCAGTGCTCTCCTACCGCTCCGGGTCGATTTACCGGCGGGTCTTGGGCCGCAAATCGATATGAATCCTGCGATTGAGCGGTCGATGCTCGTTTGCTTTCCCCGTCTTAGGCTGACGCGAACGGATGTTGTGTTGTGAATGCGTCAGCAACATCCATGATCGCCATGTCAGCTCTTTCAGGCTCTGAACATTGGTTGCGCAGTCCTCATCACACTCCGCCTTTGTGCGTTGTAGTGGAATCTTGACACTCTTTTCATACTGACCTTCAGTACACCTCTACACGTTAGGCAGACCAACCAAGGTAATGATGTCGTTCGAGGCTCCCATGATCTGAGAACCAAGGATATATGCGGATATCCTCCCTAAGGGCCATGCGTAGCTGGACCCTCGTCCCCATAAGGAGGAAGGAGTCGCCCGAACAATCGCGTTCTGGGCCCAGTATATCTGGAGGCTAGCATCTCTGCCCCTCGGGTGATGGACATACGCATGCCCCTATCCCAAGACTCTTCTCCTGGAATCGTGCGTGACCGCAAGGCTGGGTATGCTCCCACCTCCTCCGTGTCCGTCGTACCGCGATAAGCGGATTCCTCCATGGTCCGAACCACACGACCTTAAACTGTGTTGTCTGGTCCTACCACACGACCGTAAACTGTGATCGTCTTGGCCGCCCGACGAGAAACGGTACTGCATCGTGATGTTCCCCTCAGGGGGCACTCATGTTGGGCGCTGGTTAATAACCACGCCATTCATCAATGCCTTCCGTGGCTTGATTATTGTGGCGACGCTAGAGATTTCTCAATCACAGGCATGTCGCCGCACAAAGAAAAACCTTTCATCTTTAAGGACAAACAAGAAATATCAAATTCCGCTCCTTCTGTGTGCGAGGGTAAGACCCGCACTCTTCCCCGCGCTGGTGCCCGATTGTGTTGCGCCGCGCTTCAAGAACTACGTGTGGCTTGATTCCCATCCTTATGGGATTCGTAGGAACGCCCGAATGTTTGAAACTTCGGGTCCAGCCCCCCACCTCTTAGAGATTCCCCCTTCTCTGGGGAATCCGCCGCCTTCAGGTCACCCTCAAGGCGTGTTCCCCGACCCCTTGCAGTGGTCCACCGGTGTCAAGAGTACTCTGGTCTATTGTCAGGAGGGTCAGGATCCGCTTGGTCAGGTTTCCTTCACTTTTCAGGCTTCGTGCTCCCTTTCATTCGGACCCATCGTCTACGCCCTGGGTGGAGCCCCCGTGAACGGTTCGGACACAATGCCTCAGTGCTCTCCCACCGACTCGGGCCGGTACCCCCAATGGCCTCGGGCAGCAAATCGATATGAATCCTGCGATTGAGCGGTCGATGCTCGTTTGCTGCCTCATTCCACCAACGGTTAGTGCGATATTGATGCTGCTTTTCCTCCACGGTCGGCAGTACTCCCATATCGTTACTCCAGTGCCCCCAGTCCTTGAGTGAATGGCCGCATGATTCACATTTCCCACCTCCCATTCTGACCAGGCGAAACCTCGACACTCTTGACACTATCCCTCAGTGCATCTTCGCATACCCAGGGGATGGGACCACGATGCGGCGTACTTTGAGGTCCTTATGGTCCGATCTCTAAGACCTTAAACTAAGATCTCTCTTTATGGTCCGAGCTCTAAGACCATAAACTAAGATCTCTCTTTATGGTCCGAGCTCTAAGACCATAAACTAAGATCTCTCTTTATGGTCCGAGCTCTAAGACCTTAAACTAAGATCTCCCCCAAACGGGATTCTACGTCCTGCATGACGTTAAACTGCACACTCAGAACTACGTGTGGCTTGATCTCCAGCCTGATGGAGTACGTAGGAACGCCCGGGCATCTCAACTCGGGTCCAGCCTCAGGGATCGTTAAGTCCCGCCCCTCCTCGTCGCCGGCCATCTGGCCTGGCTTCTAGTAGAGTGGTGCAGTTGTGATATTCTCCCCGATTCAGCTCGGGATGCCCCAATGCAATGGTGGGAAGCGACAGTTTCCTCGTCAAAGAGGTGCTGTCTGAGAATTGGGGTGATTCACGGCCAGATTAGTGCATCCGCCTAATACGCTTTCCCCACGGTGGCGCAATTTTGAGAGCGTTGGATTCTGTCCGAACAATCGTCACTTCACCCCACGCTTCGCATGCCCTGTTGATCTGGATTTCCACCCTTGTGTCTGAAGGAACCCCAAGGCGGTATTCATGATGACATGTGGTCCGCCTCCTGCAATATGAATGATGACCTTCGGTCCGTCTATTGCAGTTGTTATGGTCGATCCACTATCCGCCTACCATCTTGGGCATTTCCTGGAAGGCCGACCATTGTGGATGTCTGGATTCGGGACACGCGATTCACCCTTTCTCATTTCCCTATGTTAGGATAAAATCTCAACGCCCCTAGCATTGTACCGCTCGTGTGTTGGAACATGTTGGGGGGATAATAAACTGATTAGGCTTGAGGTCCCCTTCCCTAGGAACGACCTCCCTCTTTTCTCCAGCAATCCAGGCCCAACTATGGATGCCTGATGCTTGGTTAACGCTCCCGCTAGACAACAAATTGTGGTTGAGCATGTTAAGCCAAAAGATGCAGATAAATATATTGATTCATACAAATGGATCAAAGTAGCGGAAGCAAATGTTCTGGGAGTGGCAAAACAAAGCCCCTAGGGATTAGCGTGCTGAATGAGTCTCTCTAACGCCGCTACCCTTTGGCTGGCGGCCTCCAGGGATGCTTCTCGCTCTCTGCGTGCCCTCTCCTCGTCGGCGGTCGCAGCACGCAGTTCGTCGATTCTGGCCTGTGCACGCTCCCGCTCGACCTGAATTGTGACCATCTGTTGGCCCGCCTCCGTCATCTGTACCTGGGCGTCAACCAGCTGGGCTGCTAGTCGCTCCACAAGCTCGGTACACGTTGCGACGAAGGCCTCCTTCTCTGCCGCCTGCCCTTCGAGACGCCAGACTTCCTGCTCCGCCGCGAGGAGCGCCCACGTGCTCTCCGACATGTCCCGACTTTGTGTGACGTCGGCACGCCGGCAGCTCTCGCGCATCTTTTCGGCCATGAAATCACGGACCGTCAGATGGAGGCATTGAGCATCAGCTCCCCCGGCACACAGGAAGCGTAGCCAGGTTTGAAGTGATCCCATGTGCCCCAGCCACTCCGATGGGTCTCGCTTGAGGAAGCGCTGGATGCACTTCTACCCCCTGAGGCGCGTTTTCCGGCTCTCCTCGACCGCCTCCGCGTCCGAGTCGTCCATCTCCTCGGGGTCGGCAGGCCGGTAGGCAGGGAAGGCAGCCAACAGGTCTGCTGCAGGGTCCGCCCCTGGGAGGTCCTCATGAGGGATAGGTTCCCCAACATCCGGGTGAACTTCTTCTCTCTCCCCAGCGGCGCTGACACCCTCTTCAGCCCCCGAACTCTCTCCGATGTCAGCACCGCCGGCGTCCGCAGCCCCCTGATCAGCAGTTGGTGGGGCCGGCTCGGTTTGGGAAGTCTGTTCCGGAGCAGGCGGCATGTCCACCACTGGTCCACTCGTAGATGGCCCGGGTTCGGCAACCTGACGAGCCTCCAATGTTGAGATCACTGCGCGGGGCATGCCATGGTTAGTCACGGATCGTCAACGGCAGGCACCAGCAGTAAAGTAAGGAGAATTATGGGAGGTCAGAGCGTCATCTTCCGCTATCCCGGCCGCCGCAGGAACAGTTGCAGCAGGGGGCCCTTTCGCGCTTGTCAAATCAATAATGGGTGCCTGGCCCACGCCTTGTCCTGCTGGCGCCCCTCCTACTCCCGCTGAGGACGCCTGACCAACATCTGTGCGCTCCTGAGAAAGATGGAGAAATGGGTTAGAAGCTGCATAAGAGAATGGATGAAGCATATTGAGTAGGGATAGAAGCGGACCTCGAGGAGCTCAGTGACATCAACGTTGTCAGAGCCGGCCACCTCGCCGCTCTCCCGCGGACTCCCCTGATGGGATCTTTCCTCGGAGCCTTCATCCTCCCCCATTTCCTTCTCTTCCTCGGAGTCGTTGCTACTGTCGTCTTCTTCCGGCGGCATCTGTTCTGGAGCGGGCTCTAGACCGAGCATCACCTTCACCAGAAGGGATGGCTCCGCGCGCTGACCACGTTGGCGCGTGTAATCGTCCATGGCCGTCAGATACGCATACTGCCGGTTGAAGTCCACCCTGTCGGCAATGTGGAGGCGCCCGACCTCTGGCAGATGGATTCCTTCTCTGAGAATCTTTCGCCAGATGGCGTCGGTCCCCAGTGACTGCCGCAGGGTCATCCAGGTCGACCACAGCGCCGGGAAGACTGCATCGTGGGAGGGTTCGAGCAGACGTCTCACCTGCTTCCCGGGCCTCTCTTCGACCACCGCGCGTGCCCCCTCTCTGGGCGCTGAGGTCGTAGCAGGAGCTCGCGATGTGCCCGCCGCCGAAGTCCCTGCCCACGCCGGCTCCGCTGCTTGGCGCGCCTCCGTTCTCCCCCGTGTGGCGGCGCCTCGCCTCCTTCCTTGACGCCCGGTCTCCGCACGGGTAACCTCGAGCCGCCGAACTGGCTTCCGTAGAAGCCCCTCGGGGTAAGCGATGGCCCAGTGTTCGGCATACTCGGTTGCCAAGCCTGCGTCAACCCCGGTAGGAGGGAGAGTGATGACGTCGCCAGAGCCGAAAGCGGCAAACATCAGCCACATCTGGCGAAGGACGCAAGGGTTCGTCTCCTCCCGGACGGCAGTGAATACCCTCTTCGGCATCCGCTGAAGGCACCCGAACTGCCTGGCGAACCGGGCTGGCACGTAAGGCTCGCAGATCACCTTCCCGTCGATCCGAGCCACGAGCACCCCGCCCCGCATGTTCAGGAAGTATTCATGCTGCTCCAGCGGACCCTACCCGTTGTCGATCATTTGGCCAACGGGAGTGGGGAACGGACTGAAGTTGAAATTGGCATGATTGCCAATCCGAATCCTCACGCCCTCCTAACTTAGGGTCATCGGAGCGACCCCCGCGATGTTCAGCAGGGAGGGTCGCAGGCCGTTGCCCGAAGGAATGATGGCGTTCGGAAACGTGTACCCACCGAGGTGAGCAGCCACCCAGCCGTGGAAGAACTGAAAGGGCCCACAGATCCTTTGTGGCGACCCCCCTCGTGAGATGCGTCCCAGGATGGCATACAGCCTCGCCAGCACTGGGAACCCGAGGTTGTATCTTTTGTTGGCGGCAATAGCGCCCACCACCGCCAGTGTCGCCGGGCGAACGCCCATTCTCGCGTCCCGCACTGGCAGGAGCCACCCACTCAGAAAGGCGGCCAGGAACGCCGCGTACCGGACATTTGGGTCCCGGGCCTCGATGACGCGGTACCCCCATGAGCGGTAGTCGCCCGTCTCCAGGACCCGCCAGTACGACCCGTTCCGGCTCCTCTGAGCTGCGGTCGGGCACCGCTTCCCCCTGCCTGGCATCTTGACCGCCGGGTCATGCTCCAAGAACTGGCCGAACCACTCCTTGTAGGCTATGTCCTTCTGGAAGTCCTTGATCCCGAGCCGCTGCGTAGCCAGGTCAAGCAGATGCCAGGTCAGAATGGGAGTCCGTGACCTGCCCTCCCAGATGTTCTTTGGTGGCAGGAACTCATCGTATTGGTAGCCCTCCAGCGGGATACCTCCGATGCAGTGGATGTCCCAGAGACCGATGCCGACCTCCCCATTGTGAAGATGGAAGGTGTTGGTATCCGGAGACCAGCGGGTGAACAGCTCCGGCCCGAGCTCGGACTGCTGGTAGAAGTGGAACTGCGACGTCCACACCGCCTCAAATAGGCCGATGTACCGCAGCTCCTCTGCGAAGTGATCGCAAATGTGGCGTACCCAGAACGCCCAGGCCCACTCACTGGTGAAATTGCCCCCAGACCGCAAGTCCCAGTCCTTCAGCCAGCCCTTGGTGTCGTCAGTGACACTCTGGCGATATGTGCTCGAGTAGAGGGCTGGAGAATTCTCCGCAGTAGGCTCACCCCCGTCAATGGTTCGCGTCCTCGGGTTCAGGACATAGACGTCCAAGTGCCTGGTCTCCCTGGAAGGATGCCCATTGTTGGTGATGTTATAGCAGGGAAGCTCGTCCTCCCAAGTCACCCAGGTCCGTGGCGCATCAACCTCGAACCCTGGCACCGAAACCTCATCTAGGATGCCGAAGTTCCAGAGTGGCAGGTTGTCCGACAGTGGATATGTCTTCTGGGCCGGCGTCAGCAAGTCGAACAAGGATTGATTATTGGAAACAATCTCCTTGGCTCCGTAAACCCCCTCGTTCGTCGCCATCTCAGCTCTGCGAGTGGCGGCATCCCCCTCATTTCCTTGATGCGCGGCCATCTCAGAAGTTTCGGGAGTCGTGCGGGTTAAGGGATGAAGCGTGCGGGATCGGACGAGGCTGGTAGAGAAGTTTGAAGGTGGGCGCGCAATCCAAGTGGACGGCGCGCAATTGGGAAGAATGTCGCGCAAAGTTCCGGGTTTTCGCGCAAAGACAGGCGAATTCCGGATGGTTTTGCGCGCCGATCGGGCGAATTTCGCGACCGGAAAAGGCAATTTCGCGCACGAGAGCGTTGAAGCTTATCGCGCGGAAGGCCTGTGTACGGAACGCGAAACCCTGGACCCCTATTTATAGACGAGGCCGGGATTTCGCGCCGCGCGGAATGTTCGATTGCGCGACCACGGCTGCAAATTGCGTGCCCGGTGCCCCTTTTTGCACGCCTAAGTCCCGCGCAGCCCAGGACTTCGGCATTCCGGCGTCTCCCTCGGAACCCGATCGTTGCGACCTCTCGCCGATCAGATTCCGAGGGGGGGCTTTTGTAGACGCCGAAAAAGTCCGTTGTTCCCAAACGAAGCTCCGGATGCGGAAAGCGAAGTGATATTTGGAGTCAGAGGCACGTTCCGGAGGGCCCGGAGGACTTGCGCGAAATTTCAGAGGCCCGCGCGCAAAGTTGAGTCGCGGCGCGCAATCCTCCCGGGATGCGCGTAATGCGCTGGGCCGGCGCGCTATTTTGGGCGCCCGTGGCCCGCGCGGCGCCCTTGCGCGCTGGGTCCTGATTCCGCGCCCGCGAAGGGAATTCCGCGCCCGAGAACGAATTCCGCGCCCGGGGTTGCCTATAAATATAAGGCGACCCCCGACGTTTTGAAGGTTTCCAGAATCCGAAGCGTCGCTCGTTCGCGCAATCCAACCCCTTCCGCGCGCAATGCCGATCTTCAGGTAACCTCGTTTCTTTCGCGCAATAGAGCCTTGGGGTTCGCCTTCGCGCGCAATCCCCTTGGCTCCTTTCCTTTGAATAATCCTTAACCCGAAGGCCTTTGCACGCAAAAGAAGCCTCTTGCGCGCAATTGCCCCCGGGTGCGCGCAATCCAACCCGATTGCGCGCACCCCCCATCTTCAAAGTGGCCATTCGTTAGAGAATGAGCCGTTGCCCCCGCGAGCTGTCTGAAGCCCGGTGCGCGCAATCTCAATCATCCGCGCGCAAAGGGCTGGCCCAATTGCGCGCCAGCCCGCCGTTTTGCGTGCCGACCTGCTGTTTTGCGCGCAAAGCTCCTCTTTTGCGCGCAATCCTCCAGGGTCGCCCCCCTTGACCCCATGAGGGTACCCGCCCGCGTGGCGCCCGATGATTTTCATCCTGGGTGCCCGCACCGTGCGTTGTCTTTCCGTGCGACCCTCCAGGCTTGCGCGAAGTGACACAGACCCATCGGCGGCCACCAACGTCCTGCACGACGTTAAACTGCATACGTCCAAGCTGCACGACGTTAAACTGCCTAGCATATCGTCCACGCTGCAAGACGTTAAACTGCCAAGTGTTTTGTCCAGCATGACGTTAAACTGTACCACGTCCGCGCTGTAAGACGTTAAACTGCCAAGCACCTTCGTCCTCAACACACGACGTTAAACTGTACTTCGTCCGGCAAGACGTTAAACCGTCCGCTTCGTCCTCAACACACGACGTTAAACTGTACTTCGTCCGGCAAGACGTTAAACCGTCCGCATCACCCGATCCCGTGCCTCGCACGCAGGGTCCCCCCCGGTTTGGATGTGGCCCCCACCCGCTCGTCTCTGCAGGGATGTCGGGATTGCCCCTCTTTAGGGACGATTTAATGGGAGCGGCTTTTCCCTACGGGGGTAGGGTATTACAAACCCCTAGTTTCTTGTGGGGGGCTGCACATGTGTATCTCCATTGCGCTCCCCCACCGCCGAAGCCAGTAGAGGGTGTGACTGGGATCGAGGTGTCTCCTACTTTCGGTCCAAGTCCCTTCCAACTGAGTTTTTCCGCATCCGGGCTGCCTCAAGTGCGTAAGTCCTGACAGAATGAACTACGTGGACTTTGATCCCTGTCTTCTAAACAGGGTACGTAGGAAGCCTCCCTGAGGTTCAAGCCCACCACCTGGTCGTCCCGGTCGTATTCACGTCGGTTCGTCCATCAGTGGACCCCTCCAGGGTTCACGCTTGCGTCGATTCACCTATAAATCCGCCCCTGTGGGAGACTGCCCGTGTGTATCTCCACTGTGCCTCCCCACAGCCCCTTTTTCCATTTCTCCTTTCATCGTCCAGCATGACGTGAAACTATGATCCACCCGGCCGTTCCATCCCCCTCTGTGCGAGGTGGTTCGGTTCAATCCTCCGCCCGGCGGCCTCGACCTCTTCGTGAGTCGGCTTGCCGACGTCCAGCATGACATTAAACTGTATACCCGAACTACGTTGACTTTGATCCGCGCTAACGCGCGGTACGTAGGAAGCCCCTACGGGGTCTAGGCTCTTCACTCCATCATCCATCCTGATCCTTACCCGGGCCGCCACATCCCGGTGGGGTCATGCCACTTCACTCCACTCCATATCACTTGGGAAGCCACCCATGCGCTGGCCCCAGCGTCGGAGGTTCCCCGCAAGGGGTTCTGTCATCTGATCCACTTTTCGTGTTGATCAGTCCGATGCCGTCCCCGCTGGACGTTAAACTCGCGGCATACCCCGTGTTAAACATGGGAAGCTGAGGAAAACCTCAGGGGACACAGTTCCCCGCACCCAGTGCGGGATGCCTCAGGCCATCATGCCTTCGAGAAGCCCTATTAGGGATGGAAGACAGACGTGCAGAGCCGCAGTATTACGACACGCCCCCAGCACCCAGAGCCACCCGGCCTTCTCACCGCAGGTTGCTGCCCCGACCAGACTCCTTGGAGCATCCGGGCGGAAGCAGCGTAATTAACCGGTGTCCATGAAGATATGGCGCCGGGAACGAGATTCACGAGCATGTCTTAAATCTATGAGGGAGACCCGGATTAGGCGACGAGTTCCGAGGAGACGTCCAAGGAAGGAGGAGCCGACATCCCATCATCCCGGTTTCGATCAAGGAGCAGACGCCCCTGAATAAGGGACGGATGCCGCCCGCCTTTGGAATGCGGGACTGCGGGACCACAAGCCGTGCACCCATCCCCTCGGGTTGACGGGTGCACGCGCGAACGCATCCTGTAGGAACAGCGTAACCCGACGCACATCCGCACCGAAACAGATTCTTAATAATACCTTTTTAGAAAATTTAAAATACCCTTACATTAAAATATGTAAAAAATAATCTTCTTTTTGAAAATTGGAATGAAAATTACTACCTCTCATTCTCATATTCTCTCTAGACTGGAAAAGTCAACTTGGATATGGTATTTACACATTGAAGGAAGGCATTATAAATAGATTTGTCACTATTTTTTTCAATAAAAAATATACAAAGATGTTTCTTGAATATTTTAATACATATATATATATATGAATATAGAGTTATATTCATATTTTATAGTGATATAAAACAAAATACAAATCATATGATCCACATATGGATCTCATCTCAATGACATGTCTCTTTCTTGAGGACAATGTATATATATAGATTACTATATATATATAAATATATTATATCATTGTGACCAGCTAATCTGTTTAATGAAACATTAAAGAATGGATATATATAAAGTGTGTTCATTAGACTAATATGATTATATATTTTTGACAATTGAAAATATATATTATATAACATATTTAGAGTAGTTTTGTGGAGTCTTTGTTAAAAAATCATTATACTACATCCAAATAAATCAATATGGTAATAAATTCTATTGACCCACCAACAATAATAAATTGATTGTATACATTGGGTTAATCATAATATATATATATAAATGACTGCCATGGGGAAACTAATGATAATAACGAAATAAAAATTGGAAAAAAGTGATTAACTCGTCACTGTTTAGTCAAAAATGTTATTTAAAATATGAGCTTCATAAAAATTTGATCATCTAGAAAAAAACATACCAATATATATATATATATATCACTATTCTATAGGTTGATAATTATGGATTTATCATTCACCTATTGTCCCCCGCCAGTTTTCTCAAACTAATCCAATTATCATTGAAATATGTTCAATTTTATTCATCATGTCGATACGCTTCACCCGATATCCATTGATGTTCCTTATTTCACTCGAACCCTCATCAATTTTTTTAATATTCTTCATTGGTAGTTCAAAAACTTCCTAACCCCCTTGTTTCATTTTGATTTCTCTAAATAAATATCCTTAGTCGAATCTCCCCCACCCTTATCTAACTATCATAAATAATAAATTATTAATAATATTAATATGTATCAGATTATATATTTAATTTAAATTTTAGATATAATATAATTTACATAATTATGATAATTTCATTTGTTAATATATTTAAAATTTCAGAAATTTCAAAAATATTTTAACTCAAATATGAAATACATTAAATATAATATTAAAAAATTATTATTTACATTCCATTTATTTAATATATTGTAATATTATATAACACCAGAAAACATTCAATTTATAAATATAAATATTTATTGTTTTTCTTATATAAAATTTGATACATCAGATATATATAAATAGTTCCCTTCTTATTTGTAATTTTTCTAAAAAAAATTCATAATTATTATTTTTAATATAAAATGTCATGTTATTTGATATAATTATTTGATATAATTATTTGATATAATTTCATAATTCATTTACAAATAAAAAAAATTAAAAAAACTATACATATTTATTTAAACAACTTTTGTATTTTTTTATCATTTTTACAATTTTAAATTGGGTAAAATTTGTATATAAAGGATTATTTTTGTTTAAAAATTAAATTTAAAACATGAATGTCATTTTTATAATAGAAATTAATTGATAAAATTTTATAATAAAAGGATTATTTAATAAATTTTCTTTCAATACTATCATAATAATTTCTTGGTTTATTTATATACTTATTTATTTGTAATTTATTATTAATAATTACTTTTTTGTATAATAATAATGTTAATAATACATTGTTAATAATTAAATCCCCAAAACATATAAATCTTTTATAAATTATTTTTATGATATAGATTCAATTATTAGAATATTAATATATATATATATTATCATATGCAATTATTATTATCACTAATATTAATATCATAATTTATATAAGGTAATTTTTTACATCCAAATATTATAGTAGTCTCCCACTATATTGTGAACCTAGAGATGCTCTGAAAAAATTCATCATCATATATCATATTATTTATATATCATTTGTCTAATGAGTGACATATGATTCATGAGTAATAAGTTACAATCTATTATAATATATTTGTATTTTTTCTCATAAATTACAAATTTGGTGATCTCTGAGAAAGGATGTCTCGAAGATAGTCCAACCAATTTGAATTCCACATTTCTTATATGTCATTAGATATTAATATCAGAAATGTGTACATTTAAAATAGGAATTGAATTATTGTTAATGTGTATCATGAATCACATACATTGATGTCTATATGAAATATCATACAATATATTTTCACATCAATGTATAATATGTCATGTTCATCAAAAGTGACATGAAATTATGTGAGTATGTCAATAAGTTATTTTTCCATTATGAGTTAATGGAAAAAGATATCTTGTAAATTTTTTTTATATGAAACCATATGTTTACATCCATAGCCAAATTAGATCATATATGTGTTAAATATTGTATATTAAAATAATGTAATCCAATCATATATAGTGATTCTCATGTATGCTTCAATTCTGTTGAGATATTGGTGAACAAAGGGATTATATTTCATTTCATCTTCTGTAGGATGGTTGAAATAGTTGCAGTAGTAAGAAAATTTTTATGATTTCATTAACATATTTTTAGATATTTATCTTTATTGTTATGTATTATTACCTATTGTAATTGAAAATTAGGCTTATAGAGTCATAGTCTATGTGTTCCTCAAATATATATAAATTCAAAATATTTTTACATTGAGAATAAATATCATTATCAATAGAAAAAAAATATTATTTACATTTTTTGATAAGAAATATTCAGTTATGAGATATTCATAGTTATAATATTTGTGATTAATTTCATCTCTTATTTATTTATTCAAAAGAAAATAAATTGATGTGTATTTATTCAAATGTTTTGTTAAAAAATTATTAAATAATTACATGAAACATATAAATAATAAAATAATTATTTATTCTTGATCTAATGGAACAGAATATTTATTTTTTTAAATGAATATTATTTATCTTTCGGGGATTGATGAAGTCCACGAAAATATTAATTAGATTGGTTAATAGCCCAATGGAAATTAAATATCATAACTAAGATAATTAAAATAAATAAACATTTACTAACTTTTAAATGATATTTAAATAAACATATGTTAATTAATAAGTATAATATTTTTATTTTTATTTTACAATGTGTTTAGATAGAATATTAAATTGATAAGTTTCATTGTTCAATTGTTAGTTGAATTATCCTTATGTATAAATTCTGAGTTATATCACTGTATAGTCTAGATATTAAATTTTCATAATAAAAAATATCTGTAGAAATATCCTATTAATAGTGTGAATAATTACACCATCATCCCCCATATAAAAATAGATAAAAAAGAGTCAGATAATGATGTTTTCATTAGTGAATGGTTTGACACACCTGGATTCTATGAACTAGAACTATAAATAACTAGAAAACTACATAAAGATTCATGGAGGATGTATTGATACATAAAGGTTATATATATATATAACTAATTCAAGTATTCTTCCTAAAAACACAATATAAATTTCACAAAATATCACTTATGATTCTAAAATCCAATCACATTAGACATGAAAATATTATGTATGATTTTGATGTATTATAACCCATATAATTATTAAACCCATAATATTATCCACAACTCAAATTATTTTTACATACTATATAATCACAACCACTAAGGTTATATAAAATCTACCTAGATATCATGTGTAGTGAAAAAAACTTAATAACTAATTAATTATATTAATTATATTAATTATATTAAATATTTGATTTATTACCTTTTGATGAGCTTAATAGTTTAGAGTTTTGGAGACCTAAGAATATCCTTTATTTAACAATACCAATATATTAACTACAAAATGAATATTTTTCAAGTAAACTAAACTAATCAAATGATACACCAAGTTCATTCACGGATAAAAACCCCATAACAAAACTATTACATCATTACGAATATTACATATCTTTATGCTTTCATATAATTATATAAAAATTGCTAATGAGAATAAAACAATTATTAGGGTGTATATAATAAATACAACACTCTTTAAAAAAATATTTCTTAAAAAATATTTCAAAATGACATTTCTTTTCACAAATATCTTTGGGTACATCTAGAAAATGGAAAACCAAAGAGTCACCAACTATAAATCTCTAATGATTACCAACAAACACGACTAACACCCCTTGGTACTTTTATATTACTTTGATACCTTGCCAAAAAATTTAAAAAAAAATCCCTATCATATACAGAAGACATAACATGTGTGGTAATAGAACATGTATGATTTATTATATAAATATTTACTAGGAGTCCTAAAAAACATCAGGGGAAAATAAAAATAACCAACATCATATCCAATGAATGATGGTAATGAAATCCAACATCAGATCTTCTCAAAAGAATCCCACAAGATGAGAGAATGGGGTTCTATGTCTCCATTAATTTTTATGAGTGGAAATTCACCATGTAGGACCAATTCTCCCATATAAAAATATTGATTCATGTGTATCCTCAAAATAAACAGTTTTGAGGGTCATCACATCACTACTATGATCCATATCTATGGAAAAGATACTCTAGTGGGGGACCGTCTCCCTACTGATGCTCAAAGATAAGGGAATAGCACTCCATAGAAAGAAAACACAGCCCCACTCTATTGTGTGAGATTATAGAATCATCGAATATAAAAGGATTGAGGGACCCACACCCTTCTGAATCATGGGAGTCCTGACCAAATCATGTACATTATGATCAAACCTTCCCATTACCAATAAAGAATAATTTTCAATAGAATAGTAGAACTCTTAACACCAAATATTATATATCTGATTTCCTAAATAAATATTTCATCACAACCTAAATAGAAAACTAAACAATATAAGACACTCCTTCTCCCAATATGTGTCCCAAATAAGAGGATATGAAAAGTAAATGTTTTTATAATGGTATAAAACATGTACATGGGGTCTCTTGATGTAATTTATCTCCTGGAAACCTAGGAATTTCCTTCACAATAAACTTCTTAGTCAGTATGTGGCTCTACATTTCATGTACATGAGATCACATAGCATGCATGCCAACATGGTTTATTGGATATGTGTTTTTGAAATCTGACATGGTTATCCAAGAAAAAATACATAGCGTGTTCCCTTGGTTACATGTCATGTCATTCAATGCAATGACATGGATATATTCTCATAGAATATGGATTGGCATCCCGTGTAGGGTATGATAGTGTGTGGGCCCAACTATATGATTTTTCATACATAAATCATCTGAAACGGTAGACTCTATAAAAACCTAGAATAATCATTGTCTTATCTTATGGGATACAGGATGTGTAGTCAAATATTTTGCAGATACTGCTTTTTTAATAAAATTTTTTCCTGATCTTCTATTTCCACTACTTATAAAATTGTCTGAACACCCATGATCTACTGAAAAAGAAGGGTAAAGACTTAGATAATCGATTTTGACCTCTAATTGCAAGAAATGAGTTCCATAATCTAATATGGGGTATCCTTCATTCCTCTAAAAACTGTCTAGGGTCCCATATTATAATTCATTCACAATCATCTTGAATCATGACTTGATCCATATTGAAAACACTAATCACTATCTCATTTAAACTTCCTTAATTTATCCAATTGTAATGTTGGGGAATAATTAAATATTTCATAAATAAAGGGTGAATATTGGGTGATTAATGTGTTCAATAATAGGTTTAAGAGATCTATTTAATTGATCTCATGTGACGAATGTGATTTAAAAATAAAAGATAATTAGAAATAAATTCAATTATAATTATTTAAATAAAAGATAATAAATTCATAATGCCACATTCCATACCACCTGAATAGATTAAACTTTATAAAAGTATACAACCTATACTAAGGAAGGGTAATATCCCACATTTTGCATTGGTCATCTACTAATTCGCCTCAAACATCATCATCAAACCATGTTCCCAAGTTTCTACTGAAAACATACCTTTCCTACCCAATTTAATAGTCATAGATTATGAGGATAAACCTGGATATTAGATAGAATAAAAAATTTATAGAGATTTAATTGGGTTTATGTAATTAAATAACTAAAATTAATTATTTATTTATTTCACATAACGCACCATCTAATGCCTATCGTCAACTGAACACCCAATTACAACCAACATTACGTCACTCCATGGGAATAAGTGATATTCTAGACATAACAATGGTCAATATTTTATGATTTGTGGTATTTTTCACTTGGGAACAAATTTATTTAGAAAATATACATGAGGGTTATTATATATATATATATATATATATTTTCAATATATTAATAACGAGGGATTACAACACTTAAAACAAATCCAAAAATCTCAGTAAGAATCTTGGTATATATGTTGATATAATAAAAGTATCAATGTATTGAAACATAAGATATTATGTTCTCCCCTTTTTTATGGATTTTCACCCAATGAAATAAAAACTACATAGGGGGTATAGAGATAAAGCATGCTCTCATCGTACTATGAGCTCTCACGTACACTCGCAGGATTGAAAAGAAATCAAACCAGAGTATGGTTTTTCCCATACATGAACCTCTATTGTCAGTCCTGGATCCCCACTACATACTATAAGAAGTCGTCTATTTCTTTACACTCTATCTAACATGTGTGTTATCTCATCCATGTATCTTTTCATATATGGCACATAGAAGAAATCATGTATCTGTACAAATGTGTGGGTAGGGATATGAAGTAAGAAACATCATCAACCCTCCTTAAGATCTATAATGACCCTTTATACCTTAGGTATAGAGGTCTACTTTATCTGAAACTACATTGTTCACATTATTGGGTGACTCTAGGAAAAATAATATCTATAATTGAATTATAATGGCCTATTATGTTAGTATGTTTAGTTTTTATCAACTATAGTATGTCCTCATATGCTCAAGGATCACTTGAACTATCTCCATTTTTAATTTTCCTAGATATAAAAAAACATGATATTTCATAGTCCATGACATGGGTGACATAAAGGGTCTCCCTTAAAAGTAATCAAATTTTTCCATTATGATATTTGAGTGATATCTATTTTTATAATAAAACTCAAATATTTGGATGTGATCCTCCAAGAAATAGCCAAATTCTAACACACTTACTCCCAGAAAATTCTTCAAAAGAAGATTATCATTACAATTTTCCATATTTTTGGGGTAAAACATGCTTTTTATATGTATCTAATTCCACAACGACACATGTAAACCCATCTACAATAATTCAGTGAATCGGTAATCTCAATCATAGAAGATCATCATGGGTTCCTCATAATATAGGATGATCTCACACATGTACAACTTTCACAAATATTCATGAAACCTCTACTTTTTGATGGAATAAAATATTGTTGACATTGTAATTAATTCAATAATAAACCAAATATTATTGGGTCCTATTTATATATATAATATAATTAAAAAATGATTTATATGTCATTATTTTTAAATTCCATGATCCCAAGAGGTTGAGTGTAACCCATTGGAGCCAAATGTCAAGCCTTTACCCATTTAAAAGTGAGACACAGAGAAACAAACAATTAAATTATCCTCCTCATTCTAGCCAAAAAATTTAAAATGAATGGTCATTGTACATCATTTATAAACACAAATTTATATCCAATATATAAGTTTGAAACCCTATCAACAAATACTCACACAATGTTTCTATAATTATCATTCATCATTGGAAAATGATGATGAACACACCTCATTCAATGAATATATGATGTGTTTTGTCATTTTGATATTTTCCCATGATAGAATTCAAAATAGAAATATCTCAACTGATAATCTCGCACACAATGAAGAAGTTGGGGAATGACACCCAGTCACTGATGGTTATATGAAAACACATCTTCCTCTCGGCCTAGCTGCATTGAGGAAAACATCTATAATGCCTCCTCTTATAATTTATAATGATATTTCATACTAAGGGAATATTCCACCACATTTCACTTCTATAGAGTGTATCATATAAAAATTATATAGCCTTTGAGTATCTCTAAACAATGTCTCTATATTATATTGATATATATATTATGCAAGATGTAAATTATACTCATGTTGTCTGTGTAGACAATGAAACACTTTCCTATAAGTTAATGCCTACACATATTTAGAAGGATGGCTATCACCGGGATTTATTGGACTTATGTCACATTAATATACTAATGTGTAAAAAATTTCTCATCTCATAAGTGATAAATTATTACATTTAGGTTAACACAAAATCAATCCTATCTGCATAGGTAACACAATACACCACAAAATCAATTTCGTCCTCTGGTTATCTTAAATTTGAGCACTTATCAACCCCTCCATTTGATCATAAAATGTTATATAATATCAATTAGTCTAGTTAAATGTATTCCATCTATATCGATTATGTCAAAGGGGTTGTTATCTACAAAATGTCAATAATAAACATCAGACAACACCCTTCCAATCTAATAAAAACCAATACATCTCACAAGATATTGGATAGATCAAAAGAAAAAATTACATTAATATTTCACAAATAGATATCTAAACAATGAAAAAAGATAAAATTACCCCAAAATTTTCATCTAAAATTCAAAAAATGACAATTCTAGAGTTTACATATAGTTATTTATCCCTTAGTAAGTCTAGGACCATCCTCCACTAATCTGTGTGGTCATCCCCCAAAACAGAGTAAATACGAATCAATGAATACACCTACAAATAATCCCATATATGTTTTGAAGATCTAATTCATAAGATCCATGAAAATAGTGCGGAGAATTTATCACACTTAAAGGAATCACCATGAAAATATATTGTCCAAAGATAAAATATTATTCTATGTTTCATATATCATATTCAGGAACTAAAAAATAGTGGCAGTTGTATATGATATAGGTCTCTAATGAAACTTCTCACACTTTTAAAAATTATGAATCACTAATCAATCCTAAAAAATAGATACTTATTCATGATCAATACCTAATTTAATTGAAGAAAGTCAACAAAAAGAAACAAAATCCCATCCTACACTTCCAAAAATAAAATTGAAGCCTCTCATTATGATACAAAGGGTCTCATAAAGACATTATATTGTTTTTCTTCCCAATTTACCATTAGAAATATGAATATAGTGGGGGACATCCAATATCCATAGAAGATATTATATATGTATCATTGTGTACAATAATGGGTAATTCAATATCCCTAAAGGAAGGTAGTTGTAGAACATTTTCAAAAAATACATTCATAAAATACTCTACTACCACTATATTCTAGAATATTTAGGATCCTTCTACAGAATGGGTTAAACATAGAAAGAGATTAGTGATAGGTTTTAGCTTCCCCATCAGGAGCCCTACATTCTCTTCCATAATAACACTCTTTCCCTTAATGGTTAATCCTGCAACATATTTTATATTCATAAACACATACAATGACACATTTTATAGACACATACCATGTATAACAAGTCTATACTAAGGATTATGTAATGTGGTTTCATTGTAACAACCAAAAGGCCCCCTGAGAAACACTCTCCAATGATCACCGACTCACTCTACCACCACATGCACTCTGTTTAAGAATCAGTCATAGTCATATTCTTTAGACATATCTAGCAGGCCAAATACACAATGAAAATATCTATATATTGTGTAAGGGACATATAGATAATTATGTGACACGTTAATTTGTCTTTTAGTATTATAAATATAGTTGATAAGAACGAGATTATACCTAAATCATCCAATTTGTTGCATGATCATATACATCTATAGTCAACAACTAGGCATCCCATCAACCATAAGCCATCTAAGGCCATCATGGTCCACATTCTTATAGTGGGGGATTATATACTAGTGTTTTCCAATACATATTTCTCTTCCCAATAGATTTCATCATAATACATTATCAGTAACACCTCATAGTGGAATGCATTGAACACACCAAGTAGATCAATAATCATTATGAAACTACTTCAATGGAATTCCATCAACTATCTAACTACTATCCGAATCATAAAGAGTCATAAAATATTGATCCATGTAACTTATATTATCGCATAAAAATCATCATTACTCATTTGGAATATTGGATCCCATGTGTGAATCATATACTATAGAACCCAATTTCCTATTCAAGGAGTGAGTTTTCTACAATGATAGAGACCATAACAACTAACTATTACTAGATACTACAAATGACTCACCCCCATGGTTTCCACCACAGACTCTATCTGCACAACATCACTATTCATGATTTTTCTATAATAACAAAATCCCACTCTATCACTCCATTGCATATGGGAATACTCAAGGATAGCAAAAAAGAATATACATCACTATGAATTCCATTATCTTAATATTGGGACCATATATATACCTCCCACACCATGTATATAAAGTATCATATAAAGTTGTTAAACTATAAGTAATACATAAATGCTATCATATCAACATACAATAGCTCATGAAACTGCTAGATACAAGAATATTATAAACTCATAGAAAAATAATAAACCATAAATAACTCCCAAAATTTTATTCATTAGAGAATTTTCTCACCATGAGTTTGAGTGAATAGACCCCACAAGTTTCAGTACACTCAATGTTGTATACTAGTTGTAAACACAACCATCTAATTATTCATGCTCTGAAAAATAAAAAAAATCTAATCAATTACTTTATCTAATACATTCCATCCTGAGGTTCTTACTCGCAAAAGAAAATGGGTGGCATCTAGAACTATAATATACATAAAATTATTATCCTATATGCATCTTCACATAAAACTTCTTAATGTTTTAGTTTCCAAAAAAATAGTCTATAATATTTTTGGAACACTGTAAATGGATCCACACAATATCCTCTAGGTGGAAACATTTTTCTATTATCACCTACAGAAAACACTTCTATTATGGGATGTTGAACTAAGGCCTCATCGCTCAACATGTCAAAATTGTGTCCTTGTATCTTTTTACAGTCTAGTTATCCTTGAGATCATCATGAAGGATTATAATATTTATCATGGCCATATGAACATATGTTTGGAAGACATCATGAATGATATGAATGTAAAAAAGATAGAATCCTATATAATTCTTGTACTAAGGGTTTCCCAGAAACTGATGTATTGGATTGATTGGTTGAGGACTAAGTATTTAGAGTCATGGAGTATGGTTAAATCAACTGCCACACTATTATTAGTTTATCTTGGTTTGATACATTATAAAGTCACTCTGAAATCATAACCTTATGGTTTGATAAAAAGACTCCCAACAACATATACCTTTAAACACTAACCAAAAGAAAAACCACTTTTCATACCACTGTATAATGACCTGAACCACTATGACCCATCATGGGTTAAAAATAAGATATGTATGACAACCAATGTCTACCTCAAATATTCTAGATATTGGAGAAAATATTCAAATATTTACCTCATTCATTAAAGTGGATTAATAAAAAATATCATGTATGCATACACATGACCAACACACTATAATATTCTTGAATTCAAAAAATAAATTGATGCATATGTAGTATTAAAAATGCATGTAGTCACATTGTTGAAATAAATCATACCACATCAATTTAAAATTAACAATATCATTGGAAAATATATTCCAATCTAAAAATTAGTTCCATACCTCACATAAATTGAAAATGGAAATCTGACTTGAGTCTTACTCAAAATATCCATGAATGATCGCTGAACTCAACCCCCACCTTTAGGTACCACAATACTCTACAAATAATAGGTCAAATAAAATCATTATCGATCAATATATCATTTGTATAATACTAATTTTTTTGGGACTATAAAATTAAGGGTTGATAATTTGTAGACCTAGGAATATTCCCTCAAATATTAGAAAGAATATATTGAAATAACAATAGTTAAATCATTACATAATGCTTGATGTTAAATAATCCAAACAACATATATGCTTAAATGAAACAAAAATAAAGAGTTAAATGGGATGTACATATCCTTTCACAATTAAGAACAATTAATCTAACTAAATCTATAATACAAATATCAATTATCCAAGAGTAATGAGTAGAATCATAATAATTTGAGTGATGGACCCTCACCTCTCTAGTGTGGACTTTAGCTGAGGGAGATGTAACAATGATGGTTGTCCAATTTCTATCAGAAATATAAGATGTGGGTACCACCTTATAGATAGAGGACTCAAAATCTATTTAATGTGGGGTTTTTATGACTCTACCTGGTTAAAAACTATGTGGGAGCCATTCCATGTGTGACATATACTTACTTAACCAGATATCTCTCGGATTAGAAAACTCGGCCACCTCCCCAATCCAATAATATATGAAGGAAGAATATTTCTTATAAAAGAACATGTTTTAATATTTTATTGAAAAATGAAAATTAATAATTACATTCTTTATGAAAATATAACTTAAATTAGCTAATAATTGTAAAATATTTATGTCCTGAAGAATGTGATACACATGGTATACTTTTTCTAAAAAGCTGGTAGAGAGCACATATTCACAAAGTATAGTGAACTATTCTTCAGAGTTGGGTCTATCACATGAAGATACATATTATTTAGACCAATGTCTATAAATGGTGAGTATATAGGATAACATAACATGTAATCCCATTTCGGTTCATAAGAATGTACTATTGGTGCATGACTTGGTTATACATGTACTACTACAGGGTTTATCGCTGGGGTATTTTGCATGTATTTCCATAGTGGTTCTGAGGATTATTCCATTATAAAAATGCTTGGAAACTTAGATATGGTCACACAGTGTGAGAAAATAGATGCAAAATGTGTCATATTTCATGTTGAAAATCCAAGCTGTTGTTATAACCCAAACAACATGACATAAGTTCCCTAAAGATATATGATGTTTAGTCACAAAATCTAAAGAACCTAATATATTTATCCATTTGGATTCCAGATATACAATTTACAATATTTCAACTATTACATGCCCAACCATGATCCTTTAAAAATGAGGTCTGACTCTGATTATCATCATATCACAACCTTTGGTAGCCATATATAAGAACTCTCATAACCAATGTGGTATCATCTATGCCGCCTATCATAGTAAATGGGACCTAACCAAAGATTCCATCACGCTAATCCTGCAACACACCTTAATAAATCTAAAAAACACTAATACATATTTTTTTTTCAGGAATCCATCATGAATTTGGGGGTTCAATCATGCTTGAATAAGGCATAGTAATGTCAAATCTAGATCGCAGTTCCAAACAATAATGAAAATGAAAAATGTGGGTGGGAAAAAACAAGAACTAATTAGAGATCACCTTTGTTCAATGTAATACAATACAATGATTATATATTGAAAAATGGATGGTGAATCATGGGTGATGAATATATAGTTAAATATGTTCAAGAATTCATGTTATTTGCCCTCATGTGAGGAATCTAAATTAAAAATAGGCAACAATAAGATGAAAATTTTTGATATTAAAATAAATTGAATGGAAGAAATAAATAAAATATTGTTCCCTGGCTCAATAATGGATCATTAATTTACGGTGAACACATCCTATAGTGTCGATAGTAAAGATTCAAATACCATAACATTTATTCTGATGATTCTCTTCAATAGTTGACATTATTCAATGTTCACAAGTTTCCAATTCAAATATAGTTCTCATACTCATATATAATGTTCATCAATGATGAGGTTACCTATTTAGTGTTTTCACAGTGAAAATTATATTTATTGAGAATTTGGATTTTTTTAATTAAACAAAATAATCTAATAAATTATTTAATTCAATTAATGCACCCACCAATCCCCACACTCAACCTAACTACCAATGGAAACAAGCTTTATGTATATCCTTGGGTAAACCCTAGGTTTCATAAACAAAAGTGTTATCAAATTTCCTCTATAAGTTTCTATATTATTAGAAACCATTTATTCAATAAATATTTCCAAAATTAATTTAATTGGTATTCTGATTTTTTATATAACTATTATAGGGTTCATTAACACTAATAAATATATCTCCAACGATATAGATACAACTATATATATACGTGGTAATATTAAATAGAAGAAATATTCAAAGTAGAGTCATTATATGATACAAATAGACTTCCATAAAATTACGAATATATACATTAATGTGAAAAAAATATATGGTTTTTAATGGAAAAAGAAACTTCAAATACACAAAATACAAAATTTATAAGGATAAATATTGATTTTGATGTGATATTTAAAAAAACCCCTTATAGAGATTGAAATAAATGAAGAAAGATATCCTTCTATTTTTATATTAATTTTATGTTTTTTATTTTAGTATTAAATAATAATAAAAAGTAAATTACATTTTCATTAATGGTAATTAGAATCATAATTTTTTTATGAAATATTTATGAAACACTTATATTTATGAGTACGTGATCATTCACTTATGTATTATAAACCTGATACAATGAACATTATTTTAAAAGGAATTGAAAGGAATAGAAAATAAAATAATCATTTTTTAGAAAATTAATATCATAAAAACATATTATCATTTTATTGTGTCTTTATGATATTTTTTGGGTTTTTTGAATAAAAAAGTTGAATATTTAAATGGAAACAAAACATATTATGAAAAATCAATATTTTGACATAGTAATTTCTTATGAAAAATATTCTAGTCTTAGAACATCTATGATATATCAAAAATTATGGATGAATTATTTGAAAATATCTTTGTAATTGATTCATTAAATAAATTTATATTTCCTTTTAAAATATCATTGAGATAAAAAATCTTAAATTAAAAAGGAGAAAGAGGCTTGGAAACACATAGCTTGCTTTATGAACCACATAATTCACATTGAGTATGAATCCATTGTTTTTTTGAAACATTAAACCCTTAAAATAATCAAATTGATATTTATATATACATATTTAAGGAATATTTAGTTAAAATAAATCTTTAGATGTGTCCTAGAAAAAATATACTCACACCACTTTTTATAAGTCAATTTTGATGGCATTTTTTTAAATATCTAGTCATTAATGGAAGAGAATTTAATTTTAAAATAGAAAATTGGATATAAATTGTTAATAAAATATATTTTTAGCCCCTAAACATCCTTATTTATTTATAATAAGTAGTAATTAATTTTTATGAAATTAAGAAATCATTTTTAATATTAAATTCTTTTTAAAGTTAATATCAATGTTTTTCCATTAATTTAACTTTATAAATTTTTAAATAACTTTTAAATTTGTGTTTAAAATTACAAAAAGTTAATAAAAATATTTTTTTACCTAAAAAACAATAAATAATAGAAATAATTTCAATTTTTTAATAAATTGAAAAGAATTTATATTTACGTTTACCCTACTTGTATAAGCCCATCAATTAAGTTTTCTAGGCATATTGGATAATTGTTATATCATTTAATTAAATATATAATTTCTGAATTATATATAATTATCCTGATTTAAACCCATTAATATTTTTGTTTATTATTATTTATGTCCACAAACATTTATGTTAATAATTTTAAAATTTAATACCATGCGAAAGATCTTTGTAACCATTTGAATAAATTATTTTTCACATTATTTTAAAATTTAACTATATAAATTAAAATAATTTATTTTGTTATCCTATTTATTATTAAATTTATTAATATAATCATACAATCATATATTTTTTTATGACACCATGTTTTACTATTCCAATGACGTGGAACGCTGTGTTAACACCCAAAATTATTTTCTAATTTATTATGAAATAAATGGAATTTTTTATTTAATAGAAAGAAATTATGTAAAAAAGTATAAGTGTATCATCATATATGAGATGTTACATAATATTTATAATTATTTATTTCATATTAACATTATTATGGTTATACAACCCCAAACTCACACTCCCAAATCTATTGATAAAAACATAATCATTACATTACCAGATATGATTCTATTCTCCATGTGCCAATCATAGTCATCGAAAATAGACAGCATTGTCAAAAAGTATTAGATCACTTACACACCCACTGAAAATTTGGACTTATATGGTTAGATAATAAGAAAAAGTTATTATCTAACAATACCAAAGTATTAATATGGGAATTTTTCAAAAAATATCAATATCTTCTTAATCCATATTAATTCTTCATCATCACCCAAATGAAATGATTGTAGACATATATAATTTGAAATAATTTATTATAACTAATTGTAAATGAAATATTAGAATGTTGGGAGTTAATCATCTCAATAAAGTGTAAAAACATCCATTAAAAATTGAATATATTTAGGGAGTATAATATGAGAAAACGTTTATCAGGAAATATTAAAATTACATGATAACTAAATAAATGAATCTGCACTCATAAAAAAATTATCACTAAACTATTACATTGAACAATTCTTTAACTAAGTAAATATTCATAATAATAAATTATAATTAATCATGAGATGTTAATCATGAATACATTAATAATAAAAAACTCATATATTAAAAAGTAAAAATATGTTGGTATCTTCGAACAATATCCTCATCACCCTTTTTAAAATTGAATAGAAATAAATATTTCTCAGGTTAAATCCTTATGAGAAACCCCAATTTGCAAATCTATCCTTCTTCTCCACAATTGTCAATGAACATTACCCAATGTATTTACGAAATAAATTTGGCTCACATGACATATAATCTGTATTGGGTTCAGACATCTTATAATCTATATAGAGATAATTCATCCTAGGAGCTGTATTTTGATAAACCATTATCAATAATAATTTCTTAGTATGGTAAATGAATATTAAACATATAATATTTCATTTTAATTAATAAATTTAGGAAAAAAATCATTTTCATCAAGATTTAACCATGTAAAAGAAATTTTTTCATTACAATGATAGTAAAACAATAATTGTATTCTATATAGATATTGAAAATGAATGGTATCATGTTATAATATTTTTTGTGGAGTATAATAATAATTAAGGGATTTTTATGTAAATAAAAAATACCATTAAAATAAAATTTATTACAATTATTTTAATAAAATAGTAAAAATTCCATTTCATTTGATATATTTATCATAAAAAATTCCTTGAATATTAAGAAAACAATTATGATTGAAAATAACCTTGGAATGTAAAAAATGAATATTCAATGAAAGAATAGTTTTGCAGCTATGAAAATCTATCTCTGTTGTATGTGCTTAAAAAAATATTTCATTCAAAAATTATATATAGTGTTCATTATTTTGAAAATATCCAAAAATTTTCTTTAAAATTTTCTTAAAGAATTTAAAAAATTAGTAAAATGTACAATAAAAAAATAAATTAACATAAAAAAAACTTACTTAAAACATATATGAGATAATATGTACATGTATGAAAATGATCATCTACCATTGAAGAAACATGGTCAGTCATTACTAAAAACATTCTCCTGGTAATTTTTTGTTCATAATTGTGGAATATAAAATGAAATTATATAAAAATTGTAATTAAAAAGGATGGAATATTAAATATTTTTTCTATTTAATTAATATAATCCAATATCTCTCAAAGAATCAATGAATATGAATCATCCCTAAAAGAATATAGGATGTAACATAAATCTATCTCCGAATTGGTGAAGTAAAAATAAGAAGTCTTTGAAAAAATGAATATTATATGGAATTATAAATACCATGAATTATTTCAAGTAAAATGTCAAAATAAATCAATTTCAAATTTATTATACAATAAAAATAAATCATGGTTCGTGATAAGAAACATGTCCCAGAAACATGACTTTGAGGTGAATAATCCTTAAAAAGATCGTAACATTGATGTTAGAATTAATCAATGAAGTAATTATTTGTAAAAAAATTTGAAAACATATATAGTAAGATGAAATACAAAATAATATAGTATATGGTAAGTTATCACTTTTTTGGCATAATTTTGTAAATTAATTATAATTATACACCAGTGAAGTAAACTTGATTTAATAAATCCATTATTTCAAGTCATGATTTTATATGTACGTTGTTTAACACTAGTGTATGTAACATATATTAATTATTCAATTATTTAATAAAATATTATATCACTATTACATTATCATTAAATTTTTTAATTCCATTCAATGAAATATTTAATTCATAATCGGTTAAGTCTCCAATAGGTTTTTTAAGGACGTTCAGTTCGAAATTGTTAAATTACATCGATTTGTTGACTATTTATAAAGGGTTCAATTTTACATAATACCATGAATATTAATCATTAATTAACTATAACTTTTATTCATCACTTATAACATTAGTTTCATTCATGAAAATATGTTATGAAACACAAAATGTGTTGATTTAAGAGGTAGTAAGCTGCAAGCAGACACAAGAAATGTTTTTATTTTTTTTAGAAAGAAATAAAACAAAAATATTTTATTACAGAATCATTACAATCGAATGAAAAATAAATACAATAATTAAATCCTTCCCCATGAAAATTCATTATTTTCAAGTTTTTAAAATAAATTTTCATGGCTTTTTGAAGATGCTAGTCAATAGGTATACACATGGGATGATACAACTTTAAATGATCAGAATTTAATGACAATATATGAAATATTATATTTATAGGATAGAAATTATTTCATTTAATATATATATATATATATATATATATTTAAAAACATTAAATCATTCATAATAACTAACTATGGAAGATAATGACAAGGTATGAAATACATCATCTTTATGATGTGGTAGTCTACACATATGCACAACAAGTGATTTTGTTTCCCATTTTTTGGAAATAAATATGGATAATTTTATTCCATTAACATAATAATATAAAATTATATATGACATATTGATGTTATTATATTGGATTTGTTAGGAAAATATTTTAGGAGATAGAGTAATATCTATTATGAATATGGTTAATTGAGTTGGAAATCGCATCTTTGAATAACCTCATTTGGATCCCTCATTAATGACCTAAGGTATGTTATATAAGATGAATATTAACAATATAATTTATCGATAGATGTTTGTAAGAGTTTTTTTGGGATTGGGTTAGCTAGGTGGCTCGAGAATTTTGACATATAATGAATTCATGTATCTTTATATAAGAGTTGAGAGGGCCACTAGTGATACTACATAAAGTACTAAATTAATAAAAATTTATTTTAATATTCATGTGTATAATTATTATATATTTAGAATATAGGATAATTAGGATTCTAAAACCTATTATAAAATAATACATTGGTAGGTTAAGGTAATGTTTTTACCCTTATCACTTAGCTTTAATACCACGTTTACCCTTTTAGTCACTATCAAAACATCAATATTTTAACATGGTAGTAGTCAAGTAACTTTCTATAAAAGGGCATGTGATCCAAAAGTAGATAATGGATTATTTTAAATACAGTATACCATTAAATTTTGAAATTATTATTGTTTTTATTTGAAATCATAAAATTAAATATAATTATCATAAAAGATAAATAAATTCTTTTTCATTACAATTTATAAAATATAACTATAAAAAATATAAATAAAGTAATTTTGTTGGAATGTAACCCTATAAATATTTAATAATATGTTTCTACTATTTAAAAAATTATTGGATAACCATTAATCTCCCAAATAAATTAATTTGTTTGTTTTATTATCTCATTTTGGATTTTTTTCTACTATTTTTAAAAGCAGTTTTATGGAATTTCATAGACATTTATAAATATTATATCTACAATAAAAATTTAAAATAAATAAATATCATAAAAAAATTTATACATCATAAAAATAAATATTTATTACTATTGGAAAACCTTTTTTATTCGTCTAAAAAACGTTATATTTATTAAAATAATGAATGATAAATACTATAATTTTTCATTACATAAAATAATATAATGGTCTTTATCGAATATAAATGCAACAAAAGTGAAGTTTTTTCAAATAAATGATTGGGTGGTAAAACTAAACACTTAAATAAAATATTTGAAATTTTATTTACTATTTTTTATCATTATTATATAGTTTTAACCTTGTTTATCTCATTTTACCTTTTACTAATGTGATAGTTTCAACATTTATTGATATTCATTGTGTCCAAAAACAAGTTGTAATATTTAACTAATTTTTATATTGTGGTTCAAAAATGTTGAATTTATTTTATGATATTTAATAAATATAATTTACATAAATTAAATTTAAAATTAACATGTAAAACCAGACATTAATCAATTTTCCAAAAAATTGATTTTTTTTTGTAAAAGTGTTTTTATACAAAAATGAATCAAAATTTTGGTTAACATTAAATTAATATGATTATTTATAATATTTTAGGAAGTAATGAAGTATAATTTCTGATTAAAAAATGAGACATTTAAAATATTTTAATGGAAAAAAGGTTATCTATGAAAACATTATTTTCTCACTATCTAATAAATAATTAATAATTTTAGAAAAATAAAAAAAAATAATACTAAAATATTTATGATATGAGGATTGAAAAATTATATTCTTTTTATAAAATATAATTTAGAAAATTGTGAAAAATTAATAATATTTTTTACTCAAAAATCATAGTAATACTTATTTTTGAAAAAAATTAATTTTTCATACATAAAATAAAATAAATAACATTTTTTTAGTATATGAATATACATATAATATATTTTTAAATTGAACTTATAAATGTATTTTATTTTTACTAACTATATGAATATCATATACTTTAATTGGTATGTTATAACATTCATTTTAAAATAATAATATTTCGTAATCTTTTAAACTTATTGTAACTTGTCATGTAATCTATCAAACATGTATTTTTTTTAAATATGATGATATTACATTCCACCCACTTAAGTAAATTGATTCCATGAATATTATATGATTTCCCATAAATTTTTTAATAAAATTTCATACATCAATAACATAGAGTGGATGAAACAACATTTGGTCGCGAAAGGATCAAATTTCCTAATATTGTTTTAAAATACCTTTCTCAAAAACCCATATCATAAAAAGAGATTAAAATACACTTAGAATAATCAGAAAATGTAATTAAAAGGTTCACATTGAATAAAACATGACCATATTAAAAAATAATGAGAATCTTTTAAGGATGTAAAAACCTGGATGTGGATTGAATATCCATTTAGGGTAAAAGTTAATATATTTTGGGAAGAGAATAGACAATTAATTTAAAGAAAATTACTAAAAAAATAAAAAAAATTATTATTTTAAGATCGTTTTAATAGAGTTGTGGATTCTTTTAAGATATTTATGGACAAAATATGAATATATAAACACATTATTTTATATGAAAAATTTTATCCTTTTGTTGTGAATCAATAAATTTACACTCAATCACACCTCTTACACCATGAAATTAATATTCAAGTCGAATATTTCATGACTAATGAAATTAAATCCAAATATATAATATATAATGATCCATTAAATGATAAAAACATATACATCATGTATTTTTAAATTATCCAAAACTAATTTGGTTATAACATGGTGAGATAATACCCAATGAAACAAATCACCACATAATGAAATAACACATTTTACTATAACATTTACATAAAACACTTAGGGTTTACATTAATTAATCTATTAAATAAATAAATATATGTCTCAATTAACATTAATAACTTCAAAATTAAATAATATTTTGTCCTCAAAGTATTATCATACCACTTGGCCTACATCCCCAAGAATTATAATAGTATTATTCTAATATAATATTTTTCGTTAATATAATGGTATAAATATAACTATAACCAATAAAAAATCCTAAAAAGTATTGGTATCCACATTAATATCTTATAAAATAAAAATAAAAATGATTATTTATACAATTAACCTAATTACTATCCATAAAATATTAAAATCATTATGGAATATATAAATCTTAATTAAAAATCGCCTAAAAATACTAATATTTTATGTTATATAAGAAATTCTATTAATCCAACTGTAACAACTCCATACTCCCAATCATATATCCTATTGAAAGAAATAAATAATACTTTTTATGTATTCTATACCAATAATAATGAGCCAATTGTAGTCATTTAATCATATAAAATCATTATGAAATTTTTTTTAACATAACAACAAAAATACCTTTTAGGATTATAGTTTTAGAGAATTAAGAAAAATCATACGTAAATTTTCCCATATATTAACTAAGAATTTTTTTTACAGTGTGCAAATTTTCTTAATCACTATTATGTATTTATTATCCACCACTTTAATCCCTTATGGACATAACTTATTTTACATCATCATATATAACATGGTAATAGGTAAAAATAAAAAAGTGGTGATATCAAGTTCTTTTAAAGGGTATACATAAAAATTAATAATGAAATATATTTGTATGGAAAAAGAAAAACATAAGGGTTTGATAATATATTTGAGGATCATAATAATTGAATTAGAAAATTCACACCAATAAAAAATTGGATCATTAAATAATAACATTGAATAAATAATTTAAAAAAATAATAATTCATATGAATCGAAAATCTTGAGCCACATGATTCAAATCCTAATAGAATGAACCACTAAATAAACATAATAGGTTAAAATAAAACCACTTGGTGACATGGATCAATATCATCATTTCTAATGATCTCTTGTGTTAGAAATAACTTGATCCTAGTAAAATCCGTAATAGAAACCTTTCTGGTTTACACAATTAATTATGAAATTAATGAAAAGAAGCATACCCAATGCATTGTTGTTCTATTTCACATTCACCAAACGTATATGAAATATCATGCTCCCCTATTGTATAAGATGTATTAGAAAGACCAATCATATAATTTTTATCTAGATTTTACATCATCATAAATTATTAAAAATTATTGTACATTACTATAAAACATAAAATAATTCATTTTAATCATCAAAATTTAAACAACATTAATTCAATTATAGATTAATTTACATGTGATATAAAAATATATTTTTGGGTAATATCTTGAAGATAATAATCGTAATCCATATAGAGTGGGTATATGGATAGTATCATATGATCTTTAACCTAAAGATACATATGAGTCACTAAATTATGTTGATATAGAATAAAATACCTTTAAATTAACATTTAAGATATATATTATAAATTAGTGAAATACTCTACTCTCTTGATAACATTTGAGAAAAAATATTGAAATATTGAGAAAGGTTTTTTTAGTAAATAAAATAAAGTAATTATATCAAGAAATAAGTAAAATAAATGAAAATTTATATTGATTATAAAATCAATTCTTTTAGTATATATTATAATAAAAATTTCATTCATACATTTGTTAAAAATTACATTTCATTGAAATTTAATAGAAAATTCCTCTTCTCATTTTTTATAAAAATCCTTAAATGGTTAAAAATAACAAAAATAAATTACTAGATTATTATAAATTAATTCAAAACATCATATTAAATAAAAACTGAAAATACAAGAAATAATTTATCGACTAATGAGGAAATATTTGTAGATATTCAAAAAATTATTGATTTTAACTACTAATTGGTGTCAAATATAAATATATCATCTAAAACTATTCCATAACGAGTTGATAAGTTTTTTTCTGTTTTTAAAATCTATATCATGTAATATATCCAAAGGGAACCCTAAACATAAAAAATCATGAAGAGAAATTATATTTTATCATAAATCCTTTACCACATTGGTATAATTATAAAATTTAAAATAATGATTATGATATATCATTATATAGCCTATAAATTACCTAAACGAAATTTTCAACATTAATATTCAGTGTAATAATTATATGATACATGAAATAATGTTTCCCAACATGAATCATGGTCCATAAATATTGAATTGAGTTTAATAATCCTTACAAATATCATATAATTGAATATAGAATTAATAAGTGAAATGACTATGTGATTCAATTATAAGAAAAATCAAAAAACATAAGAAAAATCTCAATACATTAAAATGTAAATTTTAAAATAATATATCTATAAAATATTCAATGATTTTGAGGAATAACATGATTCGACTATGTGAGTTTAGGAAACTCTTAACTAGAGTCAATATTTTCTATGTATATCCGTTATATAATGTATAATAAAATTGTATAAATTTTATAATTATTAAATAAGAATTTATCAATTTATGAAATTATTATTGATCAATTTATTTCAAAGTGATATTTATTTAATTATTTGGTTAATTCCACATCAGTTGTTTTGAGGATTTTAGTTTATAATTATAAAATTAAATTTCTATGTAGACAATGGTTAAAGGTATTATTATTAATTTTTATAAAGATTAATAATATTGGAAAAAATTTCATTTTTTAAATTAAATACAATTTTATATCATTCAATTAAAAGTGATTATGAAAAATGAAATACATCATCTTGTGAGGTGGTATACTACATGTATAAATGAACACTGTTTTTAACTTATTATAAGATGTAAATAAAATAAAAAAATAGAATATTTAAAAATAATAAATTTTTTTAAATTAAATTAAATATATTAAACCCATCCCCTTTGAAAATCCACAACATATTGTTTTTGAAAACATAAGTACATCACTACAAGGATATGGTAGTCTGTACATGTTAATATGTGATGATTCCATTTTTAATAATCATAATGGAGTAATGATATATGATATATTATGTTTTCGAAATCAATAATATGTCAAAAATATCGTATCTATATAAACACATTAAATACATTATAATAATCCAGCAATAATGAGAGTGATCAAAAAAAATCATTTTCATGTGTCATTTTTTTTCTTATATACAATAATGACGGATTGATTTCACATTTCAACTAAAATTGGATAACTTTTTTTTATTAAAATATCCTAATAACTTTTCTATATAGATAGATACAAATTATATTATATAAGATTTTTTAAGACAGACTTGAAATAGGTATAGTTTGATTGAATTGGAAATGGTCAACTGAGATGATTACGTCTTCCTGGAAGAACATACATTTAATATATGTTTAAGGACACAATTAATGGTCTGTTAAGAAGAAAAAATCACACAAATTTAAATATTGAATTGAATGAGTTTAATTTTCAACAGTCTGTTGATATAAGTGTCTTAATATATATGAGGAAGCTAATTGTGGTGGTGTCCTTATATATGAGTAAATTGGGGAACCATTGAAATTATCAAAATTATTATATTAATATAAACTTATTTTCATGATCTAATGAACCAAAATTGATATATTTGGAATATAGGATGAGATTGGGTCTAAATAATAACATATTAAAAAAACTATATAAAATTATGATAATTTTTTGTTACCAGTTTCTCTTTGTTTTAACACCCTGTTATCTATTTTAATGATTTCCTCAATATCAATGTTATTTAATATTTATGGGTAACATTGGTTACCATAATAAGAAAATTTAGCTATAAGTGGGAGATGTTTTGAATTATTTAATGTATACCATTTACATGAAAAAATATAATATTTTTAGGAATTCTAAATCGTTCAATAAAATATCATTAATCATTAAATTAATATGAAATTATTTTTGAGAAGATATAAATTATTTTACATGATTAAATATAAAAAATTTAATGTAGTAAAGTATTAAAAAATAAAATACCAATATTAAAATATATTTCTAATAAAAAAAGTGTAACACCACAACCAAAATAAAAAAAATCATATTATAATTTTCTAAAATTTATATTGGGATTCATTTATTTCCAGTATAAGTATATTGTGGAAATTCTATAGGAATTTATAAGAATTGTATAATATCTAAATATTAAACGAAACAAATATGAGAAAAAAATATCATTATAATTATAATACATTTTAACAATTAATATCATTTCCATATCTATAAAAAAATGTATTATCTATATTATACCAATGGAAGAGATATTTGGAATATTCTTTTACAAAAAATAATATAAATATTTCTATCAAAGTATAATTTCACATAAATTCCATATATTCAAAAATATAAATTTTATAATTGAGTGAAACTCATCGAATGGAATGTATTCTTTTATGTGGATGATTTTTTATATTTATTCTATAGTTTTAAACATGTTTGAAACAATTTAAATTTTATCGATGTGGCAAGTTTTAACCTGGTTAACATCATAATGTCCAAAAAACTATCATAAATATTAAAATATGAATACATTATTATTTTCAATATTAAAAAATATTTATCAAATTTAATTTTTGTAATACACCAAACCTAATTTTATTCTAAAACAGAAAAACATGATAATAAATAGTATTCTTGATAAATGTACTTTTGTATAAAATTTTTATTATCCAAAAAATAACCCTAACAATGATTCCAACATAATTAATTGGATGAAGTTTAATTAAAAATAGATATTGAAAAAATTAAATATTAAATGGTTCATTTTTTCATTAATGTTGATGACATTTTTCGATAAATATTAAAAAAAATTTATTATTCATTGTAAAATAATATATTTCATAAAAATAATAAAAATTAATCCCTTGGTAATATTTATATGAATAATAAAAATTGGAATTATTTTTAAAAAAAATTTAAAATGGGATGATATTAAGTATAATATTCACTACAAATATTTTATTCTTTTAGGAAAACATATTTTGGAACCACAAAAATACATTAAAAAAATTGATTTATTATATTATAAGATTTAATATCGAAAATTTTCTTTTTAGTATATATTTTATAATATATATATACTAATATTAATTACTTCCAATTCAAATACAAAATTACAATGGTTATACATTTTTAAAAAATTAACATTCTTTATAGATCGCATTTTCATGTACTCTACGCTATCGAATATAAATATTTTTAATGAATACTCTGTGAGTATTTCATTTTACCAAACTTACTGAAATGTTGTCCCTATTATTTTATCTTGTTATATATAAATATTTTTAATGAATTTTTAATATTAATTCAATAGAGTGGAATATAAACTATATAATCATGAAATGAAATCCATTATAAATATTTTATGAAAAATATGATTCTTAGAAATAGAAATCAAAAAAGATAACAATAAAAAATAATTTCCAAAATTTGAAAAGAGAAATAGGAAGGTCACCTATAATAAAAGATGATTATGATCTAATATAAATTAAATATTTGTGGGAATTGAAAACATTTACTTGGAAGATTGATCTATTAAAGGGATAATGTAATACTTCTTTATAATATAATAGATAATTTATATATAAAAATGATAATAAATGTATGAAATAATTATTTAATGATTATATTTATAGAGAAGATATATTATTTAAACATTAAAGTAGATAACGTGACAAAATATAAATTATTTCTTAATAAATATTTTATTTTTTCATAGTGATTCTAATTGTTTCAATATCTATAAAATATCTTGTAATAGAAAATTAACAATTACGATTAATTTATCAAGAATGATCCAATAAATAAATTTCCATCTGATCACATCTTCCACAAGTATTTATAAATTATCAAAAAATACTATGGTTTTATAAATTTGGAATAATATGAAAATATGAATAATCTTACATGTGAATAATAAAAACATTTAATTCTAATACTTCTACAATAAAAAAGTGTTCATCATATATTATTTAATAAATAAATAAACTATTAAACCTCATTTAACATAATAATGTTAACATTTAAGAATATTATGAATTTAAATATTGTAACTTATATGTTTTCCTACATACAAAAAAAAATTAATAGAATTTCTATGAAATAATCCTTCATTTAAAAAAAATCATACATGTACATAAACCCAATAAAACATCAAGAAAAATATTACCAGTCAACTTAAATTCTAATAATGTAAAACCTCAAAAGTTGTCTCTATTACATTGATCTTATTTATAACCTTATGTATATAAATAAATAATGATATCCAAAACCCTTATGTAAAAATCTCATTGAAACATCCAAATAAACAATTTTATCTATGTCATACTTTGATACTAACTATATTATTGCCTAAAATGCACTATCAAATTTGGTTCTAAAAAATAATCTTCACATTTATAAATTTAATAATAGAAATCACAACCAATTTTTAGTCATTGAAAATATAAATAGTCATTATAAAAATGTGTTATCACTTATGTACAGATGTAATTTATTGGCATCTAGTTTTAGTGAATTAGCACAAACACATTCATTACATTACCCACAATGTTAATTTTGTATATTTTAACTATAACATATTTTCATAATTATAATTTTATATTCTTCATCAAACATATGAAAGACCTATTTAAATATATAATTGAAAAAAAAATTAGGACCTATGGAAAAGAAATCATAATATGGGCTGACCACAAATTCTCAGTATGGGTAAACATATGCATTAATAATTTTATAGCGTTATTGAGAACTATATGTGCATATGGGCATGAGATCATATTCAATTTTTATGAAAATTACATTAGATAATTCATAAGCATTAAAACATACATATATAAATAAAGAAAAGAAAAATGACTTCAAGAATGAAAAAATTGATGAGAAACAATAATTTAGAGCCACGTTATGTTAACTATGATCAATGGAACCATTAAAACCTTATAGAATGTATATAATAAATTTTACACTGTCTTGGAGAGATATCATAATCACCCATTTTCAACCATTTTAGAAATAAATGGATCCATGTTAAATCTATTGTGGAAACATCCCCAGTTATCTCCCTCTTTCTTTCCATGATAGATGCGAAAAATTACATAAATCATTGGAGATATATATTGGGACCATCTATTATAAAAGTGGTATAAATATCACACATATTATAAGATATATTTTGATTAATCATAGTATATGCTATATTGGTTGAACTTATAATCAAAATAAATTCCATGTACCATACGTTAAAATCACAAAAATATGAGTTCATTTTCATCATCACAATTTTATGATCATTCTACCATTTATTTTTATCTTAATTTACATGATACAATAAATATAATTATTGATAATCGATTTAAAACAATGATGCTAATACATGTATATATAGAATATAGATAGTATCCTAAAATTATATTAATAGATAATAATATGAATAATTAAGAGATATTTACATAAATGATAATACCATTAAAATATTGTTTAACAAAATTATTGAAAATTGTGGGTAATATGATTTTCATTAGATAAAATTATAAATAAGAATAATTTAAAAAATATTGATAAAATATTTTATTCTATAATAAAACTAAATTCATAAAATGTAATAGTCAATGAAATGAATATCTAAAATGATAATAAAATATGTTCATGTGGTATATGTTAAAATAAATGCGACATTCACACATACACTAGAATGTAACCTCGTTCAGAAAACATCATGTTGATTAAATTGAATTATTTTTCACAAATTTCAAAATTCGTTCAAAATGTAATTGATCAATACTTTTACTATATTAAATTATTAAATAAAATATATTAATGAAAATATGGGGGAGGATGTAAATGTTCTTCGACCAATAGAGAAAATGGTTTGGTCTTTCTTAAAAACATTTTATCAATAATTTTATGTACCAAAGACAAGAAAATCAAAATATATCATATAATCCTTATAAATAGATAGATAAGAGTGGTAAATATTTGCTACATGAAAATGATTTCAAATAATTACCTTAACCTAATCATGAACATAATTATTCTCCAAAATAATTGATATTATAACATAATGCCTTGACAAATTTGTTACATTGAAATAAAATGTAATTGAACAATAAATCTGATATTGACATTTAAATCCAATTAATAACATTAGGTAGTATTTTACTATTCATTAAGTTTAATTAATTAAAAAATATATGTAAAAAGTAATGTGTTACATATATAATGTTTCTAAAAAATGACATTGAGAAGACTAATCAATAAAAAGATAATATCATTGATTTTTGAACTATTAAATTATGTTATTATGAGAGGAAATTATAAAAAAACTACATATTTAAACACAATCATATGTCATCTAACACATTATCATGGCATAGCATAGTTAATGGTGTAGATAGATAACCCAATTGAAGGAAATTTTGATAAGAACCCCTACCTCGAGTCCTGAAATGATATGTATGTCATTTAATTCATATATAATATGTAACACCCGAGACTTTTATGAGATATTTTTTGTTTTCATGTTATATAAATTATCAAAGGAATCTTTAACTACACACAACACTGTCTTGGCTTGCTTTACACGCAATCGCGACCTTCCTCGATAGCTTGTGTCGTACGCAATATAGAGTTGTACTAAACAACGATATGGTATTAAAATATTATTAAAACAATCTTTATGAATAGTAATACACAATTTTTGAAATTATGTAAATTTTATTTTTCAAAACTGACTTCTTTTTTGGATTCGGGATATCAAAATTACCATAGGGTGAAATTTTTGTATTTTTCTAAAAACTTTCAATTTTTAATGAATAGTGAAAACACTAGGTTACTATTTGAAAACTGGCGTTTTATTTAAATAATTATTTATTTTAATTAAATTTATTTTAGGTCAAAATTGATACATAATACCTATATAAGTTCAATGTAATTCATTGGAATAATGATATAATAATTTTAGATATATAAGAACTTTATTGAACTTTTAACCATCTTTTACCCACCTCCTAGGAGAATTTGCAAATTTACATAAAACATAATTTTACCGCTTCTGTGAGTGGAATTAGAAAAATTCGAGAGACACGGTTGATGTCAGTAAGTAAAATGTGGTTCAATGAGATGAAAATAATTTTTGGTAAATAGTAACTTTTTACTTTTTTTACCACGGTTAAAAGTAAATAGGGTAATTAAGGGTATAAATGTTATTAATATTAACCTAACACAAGTCATAATTCTATTGTATAAGTGTAATTCAACCAAAAACAACCTTAGGAATAAAATATGACCATTTATGCCCACTTGGATTAGATTAAGACATTTATTATTAATTTATTTAAAGAAGGGTTAAAATAGTTAAAATCAATGTTTAATAAGTAAATCATTTTTAATATAGGGTTATACATAAGATAAATTAGACTATAAAAATTAATTAGAAATATAAAAATATTTACTAAATAATGCTATTTTATTTTTAATTTTTAGACATTAAATAATTTAATTTATTTATGACACAAAGATGATGCAGTAATTATTTTATTAATGAAATATTGATATAATTGATGTTCTAAATAGCCAAATAAATGCAATTTGAGACTTTTTATGAATTCAAATAATTTTATATGTTAATATGAAATGTTAGTATTGATTTAAGTAAATTGTTTCTAACTAATAATTCTGTTATTATTTTTACAAAAAATCAATTACTAAATAGTGTCAAAATTGACATAAAATAGTTTTGAAAACAAATATTATATTATTAATTGTTATTTTATACCTAAAAATATAATGTTCGGCCAAATAACTTAGATAGAATTATATATATTAATAAAAAACACTTTGGGGTTCTTTTGTCTTGTTATAGTATGTTTATTAACCTTATAGTGTAAGAACACAAGAAGACATGGTAAAAGTAAAATTATTTAACTTAAAGTTAAATCTAAATGATAAGGTTAAAATAGGAACCTAAATTTTTTTAAATTCTATTGGATGAGAGGATTGCGACCCATCCCCACCTTAGCTTCAAAATAAATTAATTTGGAGCTATTTAAAACCGAATATGACTTTATAATAAAATAATATTTTTTGTTTTTCCAAAGGTGCTCCTCTCCTCCCTTATAAAAGGGAACTCCTCCCTCTCTTCCTCACACCTTTTGAGCCTTCATGCTCGTCCAAACCCTGCCAAATTCTCTTCTCCACTTCCCTAAAACATCCTACAGGTCCTGGTATTCTTCAAAGACCAATTTTAGTGCCCTAAAAAGAGGTCTCAAAGAGGCGCTTCAAAGAAGAGGTAATGTCTGTTACCGATTCTTTCGACTTTATTTTTTCTTCCACATCTTCTTCTTTATTTTTTTCATTATGAAGTAATAAAATCAGTGTCACTAATATAATGATATGTTATTATAAGTATGAAACAACCCTATTTCAACATATATCTATCCTACGAAAAATGAAATCACCGCGCGTGCGTACGTACGGAATACCGTCTCCACGCCGTGGTGTAATCTATTTTCCACCACCACCTTACTTGGATGGGTATAATGGTGTAAATAAAGACTATATATAATTATTGTAAAGTTATATTGATTCTGAAATAGTATACATACACTCCAATACAATTCCACGATCATGGGAACGATATCATCCCTCGTGCGTACGTACGACCTACCGTCCCCACGATGTGATACGACTCGTTCTACATGATCTTAATTGCATAATGATTATATAAATGAATTGAATGAATTAATATGATATATATTACACTAATACCATTTTGTAAATTAGGTATCTATAACCCAAAAATAAAAATAAGAATTATTCGACAAAGCACGCATAATAAGAAAATAGCAATAAACACCCGAATAACAAGTAAAAATGAAATATTACTAATAAGAAGCTAAGAATATGAATATATATGATATCATAAAAATATGTATGATTCTGGAATAAGTTAATAACATTATTTAAATCATTATACAGGAGGTTCGGACACTTACGAATCAAATTGGATCTAAGGTAAGGGAAAATCTCACATTCTCATTTTTATCCGAGATTGATTATACTTCATAATTTAATGGGGAATATTTATCATCCACATCCATGTTTCCTCAATTTTTAATATTATTTCCATCCACATACAGTTGTTTAAATCCAATTTTTCCCTTCGGTGTGATTTTAGTTAAAGATATGAAAGGAATATTTTGTTATTTTTCGTACGCGGTACTTTTTGACTTTTCCGACAAAAGTATGAGAAGAATGTTTTTTTAACTTATACGACATAAATCGATTTTTAAAACATTATTTCTAAGAAGCATCATTTACAATTTTTCATGTTTATTTTTAATCAACTTATTCTATTTTATAATTGTATGACATGTTAAGAAAGGAAAAATGTTTTTGAAGTAGAAATGATATTTTCATCAAGAATGGAGTTCAAGTGTTTTATCAAAATTATTTTCCATATAATATAATATAGGGTTCTGTTTCTATCCCTATTAATACATTGATTTGATTATTTTGTGATGGAATTATTTTTATGAATTATTTTATAATATATGAATTGTTTTATGATGTCACGATGTTTAAGAATACCATTTTTATTACCTGGGTTATGCAATGATGTATGATTTTTTGATTTTTTGGAACACATAAGAATGGTATCATTATGAGATGGGTGGGACCTATATTTTCCTCCAATTAATTGGGTAAATATTTATATCTCCTGAGATAGACATGGCGGGAACATAAGGTTAATCTGGTTCAGTGAAATAGGACTGAAACGAGGAGTGAACTCGGTTCAGAAATGGACTTTGTCAGCTAAGATAGTCATGGAAATGAGTCTTGACTACTAAGAAATGATTCTATATTATTAGGTGTTTATTACACAAAGATTCATGTTTTATGTTATGATTATTGTGATTACATTTCACTACCATGATTTTTCCCATGTTATGAAATTATGATCTCTTTTACAGGGTAATATTTCCAAATTATTATTATCTTCTGAATATGATGTGATCGATTTTTCATTTGTTTACCCTTACTGAGCATTTGAGCTCACCCTTTTGTATGTTTTCATTCCCCCTAGTCGGGAAGAAGTTTATAATGTAGGATATGCCAAAAGGGACTCTAGATATGATGAAATAAATGGGAGACAATATAGATGCTTTATGAACCAGTTTTTTATGTTTCCCAGTTTCTAAACACACTCTACCTATACTATCCTTTCATAGTTTTGTTATATGTTGTAATAAGTGTGCTTAAATTTTGAAGAATTAACAATGTATGTAATGTATGGGTCATTATAGTTGGTATTAGAGGAAAGGTATAGTCAACCTTTGGAAACTAGGATGTGAAATCCTTAGTAAGAATCATAAGGATAAGTCTAAGCATCGAACACAATCTTAGTGTTTTAGAAATGTCCATGAATATCCTAGGATAAGACCTTATGTGTGAGATTTTATTCTTGATTATGTGGTTTTCCTATTATAATTAGTGTTGTTCGCACTATTCTTCTTGGTTTTAGTCAATGGATGGAACCCGAAGGAACCGTGTTAATGTGGAATGTGACGGGCAATGAAATGATTGTCCCCCTAAGCAACCAACCATTATGGGAGCTGGAATGAAAAATCTTGTAGCCATGCTCACACAACTCACTCAATCTATGAATCATTCAGGACTTTCAAACGAGCAACAGAAGGAGAAAAATTTTGTTGAATCCTTCATGACACAGCTTCCACCTTCATTCAGCGGGTATACTGATCCATTAGTTTCTCAACAATGGTTTACTACTACTGAAAAGACATTTTTAGTTCTTCAATGTTCTGAACATGATAAAGTCATCTTAGTAGTGTATCATTTGGAAGGTGATGCTGATCAATGGAGGAATATTATCAAGAATATGAGGCCAAGAGATGAAATTGATACCTTGGAATGAGGCGAGTTCAAGAACTTATTTTTCAATAAGTACTTCCCTCGTATTCTCCAAAAAAATATGGAGAAGGAGTTTCTTGAACTAAATAAAAAGGTTGATGAATCTGTTGGTACCTATGAAGAAAATTTTACAAGACTTGATAGGTACGCTTCTGGTATTATTATCCAACCTGAGAGTAAGATTGATCGATTCTTTAGTGGCTTAAAACCAAATCAACGAAGGGTGTTAGCCATAAGGGACTTCAATAGCTACGAGGAAATTGTTCGATGTGCTCTAAAACTTGAGATGGAAATTGGAGTAACCCATCAGTCATATGGGTTTGATAAGAAGAGAAAAATAGAATTCAAAGGAAAATCTAAAGAGAACACTAAAAAGAAGATGAGTTTTCCCTTATGCTCAATGTGTGGAAAGAAACATGGAGGGAGTTGTCTTAAAGGGACAAGTAAATGTTTCAAATGTGGAAAGGATGGTCATCGGGCATTTGAATACCGCAATGATGGGAAGATGATGTCTAGTGATGTGAACAATGAAAAGGCTACACAGAGTGCACCTCCTACAATTCAATGTTACTAGTGCAAGGAAATGGGGCATTATGCCAATCAATTCCCTAATCCAAGGATTGTTGATGATGATCGACGTCGACAAACTCTTAAGGCTAAAGACAAATGAAAGTCACATAAAATTTCTATCACTGATGTGGAGTACGATAATGAAGTGGTGAAATGTACACATACCATCCACTCTAAATTAGAAAATGTTTTATTTGATTCTGGATCCTCCCACTCTTTTATTTTTGAAAAATTTTCTAAGGGTATCACTGTATTACCTCAACAATTAGATGTTGAGTTGGCTATGACAACTCTTAATGGAACAAGAGGTGCATCAAAAGTTTACAATTCTTCTCCGATTGAAGTTTTTGGGAAAGTGCTTCATGAAAATCTTGTGATCCTTCCTATAGTAGAATTATATGTGATTCATGGCATGGATTGGCTTTCTTTATATGGAGCTCATATCAATTTCCAATGTAGGGAAGTCAAATTTCATATTCCAGATCAATCTATGATCGTCTATCGATGCAAGGATGAACATAACCTTCCATTGGAAATTTCTTCCAAATTATGGGTCTTGATTCCACTAAATGAAGGGTATTTTTCTCAAATGGTTGGTGAGAAACTAAAGATTAAGAATATGCCCATTGTACGGAATTTTGATGATGTCTTTCAAGAGGAATTTTCATGTCTTCCACCAAATCGTGATGTTGATTTTTCAATAGAACTGGTACCGGATGCTTTGCCTATTTCAAAGACACCTTATAGAATGGCCCCAATTGAGTTGCAGAAATTGAAGAAGCAACTCCAAGAGAATTTTGATAAGGGATTCATATTCCCTAGTGCGTCACCTTGGGGAGCACCTACTCTGTTTGTTAAGAAGAAATATAGATCAACGAGACTCTGCATTAATTTTTCAGAACATAACAAGATCACTATAAAGAACAAATATCCTCTCCCATGCATTGATGACCTATTTGACCAACTACACGGAGCTCAATACATTTCCAAGATTGATCTCCGTTCAGGGTATCATCAATTAAGGGTCAAAAGGGAGGATATACCAAAGACGGATTTCTGTACAAGGTATGGACACTATGAATTTATAGTGATAACATTCGGTCTTATTAATTCCCCTGCTATCTTCATGGATCTAATGAATAGAGTCTTTGGAGAATATCTTGATCAGTTTTTGGTAGTCTTTATAGACGATATTCTTGTCTATTCAAAGAGAAAGGAAGAACATAAATATCACATTACAATTATATTGAAGACCCTGAGAAAGGAGAAGCTTTATTCCAAAGTTACCAAGTGTGAATTTTGGATTCAAAAAGTTTCATTTTTTGGTCCCATAATCTAAAAAGAGGGGAAATCTGTGGATATAGAAAAAATAGAGGTCATCGAAAGATGGTCGAGACCAACAACAGTAACTGAGATACGAAGTTTTCTTGGTTTGGCTGGATATTACCGACGTTTTGTGAAATATGTTTCATGATTATATAGTCCACTCACTAAGTTGACTCGGAAAGGAGTTAAGTTTGTTTGGACAGAGGAATGTGAAGAGAATTTCAAGGAGTTGAAAAGAAGCTTATCCAGTGCAACTGTGCTCACACTGCCTTGTAGTGGAGAGAGGTTTGTGATCTATAGTGATGCATCCATGAAGTGATTGGGCTGTGTTCTTATGCAAAATGATATGGTGATAACTTATACCTCACGATAGTTGAAAATCCATCAGAAAAATTACCCAACTCGTGATTTGGAGTAAGCTGCGGTAATCATTGCATTAATGATTTGGAGGCATTATCTTTATGGAGATAGGTGTGATATTTGTACTGATCATAAAAGTTTAAAGTATATTTTCACACAAAAGGAGTCTAATATGTGCAAAAGAAGAAGGTTGGAGCTGATTAAAGACTACGACTGCTCAATTCATTACCACCCTGGGAAAGCAAACAAGGTGGAAGATGCATTATGTCGACAAGACCATGCCAGTTTGTCCATGATAAGGATCACAAAAGATCCAATATTTATGGATTTACAAAGGATGGATCTTGGAATTATAATGGAAGGGGAAAATCTTATCTTTCTCAAATGAATGTTCAACCATCTATACATGTGAAGATTAAAGCGGAACAGAAAGAAGATGTAGAGTTACAAAAGAAGGTGAGAAATGTTCCTGAATTCAACCTTGATTGTGATGGGATAATAAAGTTCGGGAATCGGGTTTGTGTTTCTCCCATCCCCGAATTAAAGAAGGAGCTGCTGGATGAGGCTCATAGTTCTTCATTCTCTATTCATCCTGGAAACACGGAGATGTATATGGACCTGAAAGCGTACTTCTAGTGGGATGGAATGAAAAGAGATATTGCTGAATATGTCTCTTGATGCTTGGTTTGTCACCAAGTTAAAGTTTAGAGACAGAAGTCTAAGGGAATGTTACAACCATTACCCATACCCGAATGGAAATGGGAAAAAATCACTATGGAATTTGTCACCGGACATCCTAAAACATCCAAAGGAAATAATGCTATATGTGTCATAATTGATCATCTTAAAATGTATGCACACTTCAATGTTATTAGATAGGATTTCTCTCTGGATCAGCTTTCCAGGATATATGTAAAAGAAGTGGTAAGATTGCATGGAGTACCACATTCCATTATATCTGATCGAGATCTGAGGATTACCTCAAAGTTCTAGAGAAGTCTTCAGCATACTCTGGATACAGAGCTGAGTTTCAGCACTTCTTACCATCCTCAGACAGACGTTCAGTCTGAGAGGACGGTTAAAAATATAGAAGATATGCTGAGAGCTTGCTCTATTGATTTCAAAGGTGGTTGGGATCAACACCTAACTTTGGTGGAATTTTCTTATAAAAATATCTTTCACTCCAGTATTCAGATGGCTTCTTATAAAGCTCTCTATGGAAAGAAATTCATGACTCCAACTTGCTTGGATGATGTCTAGGAAAGAAAGCTATTAGGACCTGATCTTGTTGATGAGATGGAAGAAAAGGTCTGATCTATTCAACAAAACATAAGAGCAGCTCAGAGTCGACAAAAAAGTTATTCCAAAAACAGAAGAAAAGACTTAGAGTTTGAAGTGGGTGATAAATTGTTCTTATGAATATCTCCTTGGAATAGAGTAATTAGATTTGGAAAGAAGGTAAAGTTGAGCCCTAGGTATATCAGTCCTTTCGATATATTGGATCGTGTTGGGATGGTAGCTTAACGATTGGCGCTTCCACCAAATCTCTCTCAAGTTCATGATGTGTTTCATGTATCTCTCCTGAGAAAGTACATACCTGATCATTCACAAGTACTCAGCTCAAAAGTTGTACCACTGGAACAAGTTCTTTCATATGAAGAACAACCAATAGAGATTCTCGATCGTAGTGAAAAAGTCCTACGGAATAACACCACTAGCTTGGTGAAAGTTTTATGGAGGAACCACCAATTAGAAGAATCTACATGGGATCTTGAGGATATTATGAGGGAGAGGTATCCTCATCTTTGTGTTACAAAGTGACGAATTTTGAGGGTGAAATTCATTTTAAGGGTGGTAGAATGTAACACCAAAGACTTTTATGATAAATATTTTGTTTTAATGTAATATAAATGATCAAATGAATCGTTAACTACACACAAAACTAGCTTGTCTATCTTTACACGCAATCACATCCTTTCTCGATAGCTTGCGTCGAACGCAATATCGAATTTCATTAAACAACGATATGCTACTAAAATATTGTTAAAACTAGCCGTTATGAATAGTAATACCCACATTTTGAATTTTTTTAAATTTTATTTTTCAAAATTTACTTAATTTTTGGATTCAGAATATCGAAATTATCCTAGGGTAAAATTTTGTTATTTTTCTGAAAACTTTCAATTTTTGATGAATAGTGAAAACACTAGGTTACTATTTAAAACCCGCCTTTTTATTTAAATAATTATTTATTTTAATTAAATGTATTTTAGGTCAAAATTGATGCATAATACCTATATAAGTTCAATTTTATTCATTAATGTAATTTTATAATAATTTTAGATATATAAAATTTTTATTATACTTTTCACCGTCTTTTACCCACCTCCTCGGAGAATTTAAAAATTTACATAAAACATAATTTTACCGCTTCTATGAGTGGAATTTCAAAAATCCGAGAGACACGGTTGATTTCAGTAAGTAAAATTTTGTTCAATGAGATGAAAATAATTTTTGGTGAATAGTAGCTTTTTACATTTTTTTACCACGGTTAAAGGTAAATACGGTAATTAAGGGTAAGAATGTTATTATTATTACCCTAAAACATGTCCTAATTCTATTGGATAAGTGTAATTAGACCATAAACAACCTTAGGAACAAAATATGACCATTTAGGCCCACTTGGATTCGATTAGGACATTTATTATTAATTTATTTAAAGAAGGGTTAAAAGAGTTAAAATCAATGTTTAATAACTAATTCATTTTTATTATATGGTTATACATAAGATAAATTTGACTATTAATATTAATTATAAATATAAAAATATTTCCTACATAATGGTGTTTTATTTGTAATTTTTAGACAATAAATAATTTAATTTATTTTGACACAAAGATGATGTAGTAATTATCTTATTAATGAAATATTGACATAATTGATGTTATCAATATCCAAATAAATGTAATCTGAGACTTTCTATTAATTAAACTAATTTTTTAGGTTAATATGACATGTTATTATTGATTTAAGTAGCTTTTTTCGAACTAATAATATTTTTATGATTTTCACAAAAATCAATTACTAAATAGTGTCAAAATTGACATAAAATAGTTTTTAAAATAAATATTATATTATTAATTGTTATTTTATTCCTAAAAATCTATGGTTTGGCCAAATTCCATAGATAAGGTTATATATATTAATAATAAACATCTTGGGGTTCGTTTGTCTTGTTATAGTATGTTTATTAACTTTATAGTGTAAGAACACAAGAAGACGCGGTAAAAGTAAAATTATTTAACTTAATGTTCAATCTAAATGATAAGGTTAAAATAGGAACCTAAACTTGTCTAAATTCTATTGCATGAGAGGTTTTAGTCCCATACCCTCCTTAGATTCAAAATAAATCAATTTGGAGCTATTTAAAACCGAATATGACTTTATAATAAAATAATATTTTTAGTTTTTCCAAAGGTGCCAATCTCCTCCCTTATAAAAGGGAACCTCCTCCCTCTCTTCCTCACACCACTTTGAGCCTTAAAGCTCGGACAACCCCTGCCAAATTCTCTTCTCCACTTCCATAGAAACATCATAGAGGTCTTGGTTTTCTTAAAAGACCAATCTTAGTGCCCTAAAAGGAGGTCTCAAAGAGGTGCTTCAAAGAAAAGGTAATGTCCGTTACCGATTTTTTCAACATTATTTCTTCTTCCACTTATTATTCTTTAGTTTTTTCATTATGAAGTAAAAAAATCAGTATCAATCATATACTGATATGTTATAATAAGTATGAAACAACTCTATTTCACCATATATTCATCCTACGGAAAATGAAATCAACGCGCGTGTGTACATACGGAATACCGTCTCCACGCCGTGGTGTAATCTATTTTCCACCACCACCTTACTTGGATGGGTATAACTGTGTAAATAATGAATATATATGATTAGTTTAAATTGATATTGATTCTGAAAATGTATACAGACACTACAATATAATTCCACGATCATGGGAATGATATCATCGTTCGTGCGTACGTATGTCCTACCGTCTCCACGATGCGATGCGACTCATTCTACATGATCTTCATTGCATAATGATCATATAAATGAATTGAATAAATGAATATGATATATATTGCACTAATACCATTCTGAAAATTAGGTATCTATAACCCAAAATGATGAATAAGAATTTATTAGACAAAACACGCATAAGAACAAAAAACAAATAAACACTCGAATAACAAGTAACAATGAAATATTACTAATAAGAAGCTAAGAATATGACCATATATGATATCATAAAAATATGTATGATTATGGAATAAGTCAATAACATTATTTAAATCATTATACATGAGGTTTGGACACTTATAATGTAAATTGGACCTATGGTAAGGGAAAATCTCACAATCTCATTTTTATCTGAGATTATTTATACATCATAATTTACTGGGGAATATTTATCATCCACATACATGTTTCCTCAATTTGTAATATTATTTCCATCCACCTAAAATTGTTTAAATCCAATTTTACTCTTCCGTGAGTAGTTAGTAAAACATATGATTGGAATCTTTTGTCATTTTTCGTACGAGGAACTTTTGGAATTTTCCGACAAAAGTACGAGAAGAATGTTTTTTAACTTATACGGCAGAAATGGATTTTTAAAACATTATTTCCAATAAGCTTCCTTTAAAAGTTTTCAAGTTTAATTTTAATCAACATCTTTTAGTTTAAAATTTTATGACATGTTAAGAAAGTAAAAAAAAATTGAAGTAGAAATGATATTTTCCTCAAGAATAAAGTTCAAGTGTTTTATAAAAATTATATTCCATCTAAGATAATACAGGGTTCTGTTTCTATCCCTATTAATACATTGATTTTATTATGTTGTGATGGAATTATTTCTATGAATTTCTTTATCTTATATGAATTGTTTTATGATGTCACTTAGTTTAAGAATCCCATTTTTATTACATGGGTTGTGCAATGATGTATGATTTTTTTGATTTTGTGGCACACATAAGAATGGTATCATTATGAGATGGGTGGGAACTATATCTCCCTCCAATTCATTGGATAAATATTTATATCTCATGACCTAGACATGGCAGGAACGACAGGTTAATCCGGTTTAGTGAAACAGGACTGAAACGAGGAGTGAACTCGGTTCAGAAATGGAATTTGTCTGCTAAGGTAGTCTTGGCAATGAGTCTTGACTACTAAGAAATGATTCTCTATGATTATGTGTGTCTGCCACAAAGCTTCATGTTTTATGTTATGATTATTCTGATTACATTTCACTATCATGATTTATCCCATGTTATGAAATTATGATCTCTTTTGCAGGGTAATATTTCCAATTTGTTATGTTCTTATGAATATGATGTGATTTATTTTTCTTTTGTTTACCCTTGCTGAGCATTTGAGCTCACCTTTTTGTATGTTTTCTTTCCCTCAGGTCAGAAAGTGGTTATTAAGTAGGATATGCCAAAAGGGACTCTTGATATGATGAAATAAATGGGAGACAATGTAGATGCTTTATGAACCAGTTGTTTATGTTTCCCAGTTTCTAAAGACACTATACCTATACCGTCCTTTCATGGTTTTGTTATATGTTGTAATAAGTGTGCTTAAAATTTGAAGTATTAACAATGTATGTAAAGTATGGGTCGTTATATAATAAGTTTATATATATTATTTAAATTTTTATTTATATTATATTGTTTTATTAATTTATCATCAAAACATTTATTTCAATTACATGTTTAATTACTTAATCAGTGAAGTCTACACCGGCTGATTTGTGGGCGATCAGTCCATAATTTTAAAATGAATTTTATAGGATGGAAATGAATGAGTGGTTAATTATTAAAAAATATTTAAAATAATAATAAATAAATAATTTTTATCTTATACATCAAATTAAATTCTATATAAATTTCATGAAAATCAGCTAGGGAAAAATAGTTCAGCTTGAAAAGTGGTCGTCTTCAAATACACACAATTTATGTACAATATTTTCATTTAAAATATAAAATAATATATAAGTTTTTTAGAATAATTATTATTTTATACAAATTAAATTATTTAATTAAATATACATAAATAACAATATATGAGAGTTTCATTTTAAAATAGAAATTCATTACAAACCATGAACTCTAGTCTGTTTGAATAGATGCTAGATAATTATGTTTTTTTTTATTTTCAGAATAGAATAATGATAGATGATTTATTATATTTATGTAATCATAAAAATATCATGAATATAATATATATACATTAAATTAATTATAATAACCGTCTATGAAATGTATTGATGAGAAACAAAATACATCAGTTTCATTAGGTTGTAGACCAAATTAATGAACAGACGATGGTTTTATTTCACATTAGATGGAAAATTAATTCAACAAGGCCATTAAAATAAACTAACAACATAATATTATTTTTGGGATTATTATTTATCTATATTTTATTTTTTCTATCATATTTGTAGGTGGTGGAATAGGAAGTAAAATTAAAAAGCATGGATGAAATGACTATCTTCTATTTGATGAACATTATTATGATCTTTCAAGATTTACCCTAGGGATGGTATTTCAAGAAGATAATAAATTGAAGAATTTATATAAGTTACTAAGTGGTTTTTTTGTTTCATTAAAGAAAAATATTTCACCAATTATGGGGAAGATAAAATATGTGGAGTCCTTAAACAAGAAAAGAAATGGTGCACCCTCGGATTTTCATAATGTTATAAATTAATTATAAATAATTATCATATTAATGTGAAAAAATAAATATATTAAAATATAGGATGATTATTATTTTTAATCCTATCATAATATAATATAATTCCATTTTAGGTGATGTTTTATCCTTTATTTTATTTTTTGAACACTTTATTAATCTTTTTAATAATTACCACGTTATAAATTTTTTTTAATATTATTTGTTATAGAAAGTTCGTATAATAGGAATAGAGACCCATATGAACAAAATGATTTATTTTATTGACAATATAAAATTTAATTAGAAAAATAAAATGTTATTATGAATTTTAATTCAATTTATAATATATTTTAAAACATAAAATACCAGAAAATAAATTTTCTAGCATCTTTATAAAATTTAGTTTTTAAAAATTTAAATATATTAATGTGTTTAGAATATAATGTTTAAACACATCAATAATATATTATATATATCTAAAAGATTATTTTATCACCATAATTCAACAAAAAAATACACCATATGTTTTTATCTTATTTACATGATTTTTATACTACATGCACAAGAATAGCATTAACATTGCAAAAGAATTTATGTTAATGATTAAATCATTATAATTTAAAAATTAATTAACAATAAAAATATTTTATTAATACAAATAAAAATATTTTATAACCATTCAGATCTTTTTTTCACTGTTAGAAAATAATATTGATATTGAATACAGGAAAGATACATATTTAAAATTTCCAGTACTATAAATATTATTAATTTATTATTAAACTAAATTGGAACAATAATTAAATATTTTTAGATATACTATGGGAATTGTGAAATAGAAAACAGAAATAAAATATAGGAGTTAATGTGATTTATTTTAAATCCTTATTCAATAGTTTTAACAATGTTTATCCAATTTTACACTTTACCAACATGATAAATTTTACCATGGTTACAATACAATATAACCAAAACTCAAATGTTCTTATATTTAATAAATCTAAAAAATCTATATCATAAATTTGATTCCTTTTTAACAATCATATTCACTATAATAAAACAATTTACTTTTTTTATAAACTTAAAAAAATATGATAGAAATTGGTTTTCTAGGAAAAAAATATATTTTACATTTCAATATTTTTTTATAATAAAAATTTGAATAATGATGATTTCAATGACAATAATTGGATTTTATTAAATTAAAATTTAGTAATTAAAATATTAAACCTATTAAAAATATTACCTTTTAAATAAACCAATGTAAAGTTTTTTTAAATCATTATTTTTTAACTATTCGTTGAACATCTAATACTTTCCAAAAAATATAAAACATTCATTGTAATATAATTTTTATATTATAATTTTAATAAGTATAATTTTTTTAAAAGATTATATATATAAAATATCATGAACAAAAAAATATTTTTCACTTAAAAATATATATATATAATTTTTGAAGAAACCAAAATTTTAAAAAATGGAATGATTTTACTAAAAATTGGTCACATATTTCAAATGAAATATAAAATTATTTTTTATTTATTAGGAAACTTATAAATATATATTATATTGTGGTAACTTATATTCCTATTAAGTAATTCAATGGTAAGGTTATTACTTGCATATATAAATAAAAATATTAGGATGTCACTAATGTTTTTTTTCATGTCCTATAAACTATAAAAAAATTCCTATTTTTGAATGTTTCCTCATTATAGATGGTTTCATAGTTTTTACAGTCTTTCTAAGGATTGGATTTCTTATAATTCACTTAAAAATTAGATATCTCTTAAAAATACCAATAATTTATCCTATAGTGATTTTGACATTATAGTACAAAACAAAATCTATTTTATAGACCTATACATATAATATTTAAATATTTTATTTTTCAATAAAATAATATAGTTCATTTATAAATAATCATTTATATAGAAAAACTACCCTTCTCTAAATCCATTTCCAAATTTATTATTTTATTTCATGATATAATATTTTAAATTAATATTATGATAACATATAAAAATAGAAATGCATAGAATTAACATAAATGACCATTTCTAAAATTATAATAATTAATTAAGTCACTAAAATGAATATAGTATGAAATCATTTTAGGAAAATATATTTGACGATTATATACAAAATTTCATTATCAAAATGTTTGTAAATGTAATATTATATGTATATTGAGAATATAATTTGAATATATAATATCATTTAGGATGGTATATAATCATATATGTATAAAATGTATAAAAACAGTTATATAATCATGGATATTAATAAATAGTAAACATCATGTATTATCATAAACACATGGGTATCCAATGTATTGCTACATAATTTGAATATAGTACACACTATACTTGTGAAAGTGTTTTGTTAGGAATTATTCTCAATTATACATTGATTTAAAAATCATTGAATTTTTTTTCCATATTATTTGTAAAAAATAATGAAATGAAGTTTTTCCTTGAATGTTTTATAGATAAAGATTATTAATTATCCAATGTACCTTTCAATTTTTTTTAAAAAAAAATTTAGATTATATTTTTCTTTAAAAACCACTATTATAGATAAAAGAGTTAATCCAGCCTTTAAAATCTTTATGATACCATTTTATTATTGGTAATTCTTAATATATTTTAAAAACATGATTTAAGAATTATTATTTTAATGCCCAATTAATTTATTTATCATCTTCTTGTAATATAAAAACCTTTACTTGTAACATCCCAAGAAAATGAAGAATAATACCTATTTCATATTTATTAATATTTTTGAATTAAATATTAATTTTTTCTTTAAAGAGGTTTCTATGTTCGATAGAGTACCCGATACACAATAATGAATTTCTTTAGAATCTTACATTGCACACTAATATTATAATATTATTATTTTATATAGTATTTATCTTCTAGCCATTGTATTGGTGGGAATGAACGAAACTAACTACAATATGATTATACATGTTTGTTAAATGTATTTTATATTTATCCAATAAAAGTTAGAGTCTTACAATTTGAATGAATCTAATTTTAAGAAAAATTTACGTTAAATGTCTGATTTACAACATTTTAATGGAAAAACCTCTTTAAAAATTTCTATATGAGAAAATTAAATCCTTCTTTAAAATGGGGACATCAAAATTTACTTTGTGTAAATTTTTGAAATTGTTCCGATAAAGTTCAATTTTTAATGTATAGTAAAAATATTGTATTTTAATTTAAAATTATCTTTTAATCTAATTTATTCATATGTATATAATATCTTTTTAATTTGTTTTAAAGTGTAATTATAATATATTTTAACCATTTAATCCAATGTTGGTCATTGTAATTAATTTTACTTCGAAATTGGACATAAACAAGTATCAATCTTTTGATAGTTATTGTTTCTTAAAAACACGTTGTTTGTTTTGACAGCGGGAATTAATTTTAAAATTAATTAATTCCACTTATATGTTTTGAAACTTGAATAATAGAAATCATTTTTGAATTCGGAAGATCAAATATAGCTTAGGTTGATGTTTTGTTATTTTTCTGAAAAACTTCAATTTTTGATTAATTGTGACACCACTTAGTGGTAGTTAAAAATCTGACTTTTTCATTTAAATGAAATTTTACCACTTCTGTGAATTGAATTTAGAAAATCCAACATACATGGTTTTTATCAATAAGTAAAATTTTGTTCAATAAGATGAAAAATTTTTTGGTGAATAATAACATTTATCTTTTATTTACCGCGGTTAAAGGTAAATAGGGTAACTTAAGGTAAAAAGAATATAGTAAGATTTCATAATTACCTTAACAAATGTCCAAAACTTATTTTTTGAGTCATTAACGACCATGGACATCTTTTGGTCGATTTTGGGACCCCATTTATCCACTTGAGTGTGAAAATGACAATTTATATCAATTAATTTAATGTAAAGGCAAAATAGACACAAACAAAAATTGTTTAGTAGTTAATTTTTATATGGTGTCATATAAGTCCTAATTTCTACTATAAAAATTATTTTTAAATATAAAATTATTTCTTACATCATATTATTTTTTTATAATTTTTTTACTTTTAATAAATTAAATTATTTATGACACAATAATGATGCAGTATTTACCTCATTAATAAATGATTTAAATAAATAAGATTATAATGATTACATTATTATCAAAAACATGTCCAATTATGATTGGATGATATTATTTCGAATATGAGTTGTCTTATCTTCGACCTTAATGGTTTTTGGGCCATTATAAACTGAATATCTTTATATTATAAAATAATATTTTCACACTTTCTTAAAGAGCCCCTCCACCCTTATAAAAAGAGACCACTTCTAACAAATTCCTCAAACCTCTCAAGCCATTTAGATCACTAAAAATCTTCCAAATTAATCTCTAAACATCCCTATGATCCCCTTAAAAGCCTTACCTTTGGCAGAAGGCACTTCAAGAAGTCTTTTTGGTTCAAACCAATGGAGTTACCCAAATTAAAGGTAACGACTTCTCTTAAATTACTTTCATTTATTTTACATCTCCATCCCCTAAAATCTTTTTTATTTCATTATTTTGTAAAAATATCAGTATCCTTAATATACTATGATGTTTTCATAAGAATGATTCAAACTACACTTACATGCACCTCCATCTAATGGATGAAGAATAAAATGTTTCTGTGGATGGCAAACTTACGCCTCACGAAACAATGATTATTTAATTACATATTACCGCCTCTCATGGTGGCCATTATGATGGAACTATATTTATATATGATATATATTATTTTTATGATTTCCTTATGCTTCTGTAATTACCCATTTATATCAATCTTTTATGGTTTCTATAATGGGTAGATACGATAATCACATTTGAGGAAGTATAGACGACCGCCCCCTTAAAGTGATGTGACTCATTAATGCCATATGTGGGATGTATAAAGGATAGTGTTAATGATATTATATATTATATTATATTGGAATTATAATATACATATGTATCATTATGTTTTATTTCCATTAAAATAAGAAATAGAAATGAAAGTAGCGTACATGCGTACGTACAACTTTCCTTCTCCATGAATGGTGCATTTCATTTATTACCTCTAAAGGTTATGTAATATTATAAATAAATATATATACTGGATATATATGATATATATTTTATCTAAATAATGAATATCATTCTGGATATAATGGACTATTGACCACAATGACAACTTGTAAATATATGGTGTTCATTTTTTACTCAAGTTCCAAATATCGACAAAACGAAATTATTAACATAAATGATTACATAATGTTTATAACAAGGTAATAAGTGATATAAAAGGAATACTAAACTTGAAAAGGGTCTTAATAAAGTATAAATTAACTTTAGTTTATTATTCAATATATTAAACAACAATCGAGTCAAGTGGGACCCGAGGTAAGGGACTTCGTCTCAATCTCCTTTCATTGAATCATATTTCCATTTATACACAAATTTATTTTATACGGTGTATAAACCCCTTTGACATTAACTTTTATTCAAAAGGAATCCTTTTTTACGAAGTGTTTTATTAAATGATACAAAAATGTTCCTTTTAATTTAATAGGTGACAATGACTTTTCGCCGCCACGAGTATTATTTGATCTTTGGCTTCCTCAACAAGCCGTAATGTTTTTAAATGAAAATAAAAACCAAATTCTTCTTTAGGTATTTTTTGTATTGAAAATGGTTTTGAAAATGGATTTTTTATGTTAATATATATTAGTGATATATTGTGATCGAAATTTGGAAATGTTTTCTTTCCTTTATATTTGATTCATGAGTTATGGTTTTATATTAGAACATGGACATTTGACAGGTGGTTACATGATAAACCAAATGACGGGTGGTTCTGTGAATACCAGGACGGGTGGTTACGTTATAACCTCCAATACAATGGGTGTGGAATTCGGCCGTATGGCTATTCCATTTAGTGATATGTGTGGAAGCCAGTCGTATGGTTATTCCATTTATATATGTTTATGTCCCAAGTTCCCTTTATATGTTATGTGTTCTATATATGGGTTTTATGGTAGTCTTTTGGTTACAAAAGTGTATGTAATGATCTTTTATTTAGTGAAGAGTATTTACTACTTCAAAAAGGTGAAAAGAATGACTTATCTAAAATTATTCATGGTTTACTTGTTGTTTAGAAAAACTAATAGTTTTACATATTTGTGTATCCCTTACTGGGATTTTTATGCTCATACCATGTTTTTGAAATGTTTTTCAAAGCACATAAAGTAGAATAGGCTCAAGGATGAGATCAAGTAAAATTAATGTTTTCTTAAACTTGGAACTAGACATGACTCTTTTTTTAGGAGTCCATGTTTTGTAAAAAAATGGATACTGGGTGGAAGTGTCTACTTTGTATTTTTTTGTAGAAATGTAATAGTTATGGCCTAATTCTCTAAAACTCTAAACCTGGAAAGATCCTCAATGTGAATTATTCATTAAATTCAATATTATGTAATTTTTATGGTCAGGTCCTTACAGTTGGTATCAGAGGTCGTTTTAGATAGCATTAAGATTTAGTGTATTGTAAAATTAATATCTATAATCTAATTTATGATAATATTGGAAATCAAATATCATTTACAGATTACCATGTTGTGTTGCCTAAGATATTTCCGTGTTCATAATGGTTATCTGTAGAAAAAATTCGGTAGATATATTGGGACGACATCAGGAGGAAGACAAACTTCCAAATCAGCAACCAGAGATGGTCAGAATAGGAACTGAACAGATTGTTGCAGTGATGGAACATTTGACTCAGGCTATAAATGGAGGTGGTATTCACACATGAGATCAGCCAGATCAACCGTAGAGGAACATGTTAGTAGTGGAGAATTTCATGAGGCAACACCCCCCATCATTTAGAGGATCATCTGACCATGTTCTATCTGAAGGGTGGATTAAAGCACTGGAGAATATTTTTGATGTAATGGGTTGTTCATAACATCAAAAGGTTAGTCTTACTGTTTACCGTTTTGAAGGTGAAGCAGATCAGTGGTGGTCGATGGTGAAAAATATCAGGGATAGTGAATAGATTGATGCTCTCAATTGGGATGAATTCAAAGGTATGATTCTTTAGAAATATTTTCCAAAGGTGTGTATTCTTAGAATGGAAAAACAATTCCTAAAATTGAGGTAGGAGGATGACTTAGTGGCTTCTTATGATGAAAAGATCACTCGATTGGAAAGTTATGCACCAAATTTCATCGGAGATCTTAATAGTATGATGAATCGAGTTTACTCAGAACTGAAGCCACGATATTGAAGAGTGTTAGACTTTCGTGAGTTCAAAAGTTATGAGAAACTTGTTCGATGTGCGGAGAAGGTGGAAATGGAGTTTTCCGACGATCATGTGTTCTTTGAAAAACAAATGAATAAGAGGTCTAGTTGGCAGGAAAATTGGAATAATTCATCAAAGAATACTGGAGGTAAGAAAACTAAATATCCATCTTATGGAATTGTGGTAAAAAGCATCCCGGAGAAGATTTATCAAAGTCGGGAAACTGAATCCGTTGTGGTATGTCTGGTCATATTGCTCGCAACAATAAGGAAGATGATCAAGCGGGGAATAAAAACCCATCAGTAAGATGTTTTAAGTGTAATTAAATGGCTCATTGTGAAAATGAGTGTCCAGAGAAGAACTAAACTGAGGGTAAGAAGCCAGACTACAATAAGAAATGGGTGGTGAAATCATTTGCAACTACATCAGCAGTTGTTTGGCTATCAAACGAATTAGTACCAGGTACACTATTTGTGTGTTCAGATTATTCCAATGTGTTGTTTGATTCAGGGCCTACAGAGTCTTTCATTTCTGAGAAGTTTTCAAGTAAATTGGGGATTCCATGTTAAGATATGAATACATAACATATGTTAAAAACACTTAGAGGAAATGTTGAGACAAAAATAATACATAAGAACATTCATGTCCTTGTGTGCAGAAAAAATCTACCTACAAACCTTATTGTTTTACCTATAGTAGAGCTTGATGTTATTTTGGGCATGAATTGGATTACTGTTTATCTTTCTAAGAAATAATTTAGAGCTAAAGAGGTTTCATTTAAGAATTATTTAAAGATTGTGTACAAGAACACAGCCTTGATTTTGATAACATATGAAGAAGTTGAGAAACTAGTAAATGAATGAAATGAATGTTACCTTGCTTATATTTTTGAAAATAAAGGAACTATTTAGATTAATGATGTGCTAGTGGTAAATGATTACCTTGATGTTTTTCATGATTATTTTCCTGGAATTATACCTGGTCGGGAGGTCAAATTTACTGTTGAATTAGTTCCTGATGATAAGGCAATTCAAAAACCCCTTTATCGAATGGCTCAAAATGAATTTTTAGAGTTAAAGAAGCAATTGCAGGAGTTATTATATAAAGGTATCATTCGACCTAGCACGTCACCATGGGGTGATCCTATTTTGTTTGTTAAAAATAAAGATGGTTCAATATGACTTTTCATTGATTATAGAGAATTGAATAACATCACTGTTAAGATTATGTATCCTTTTCCACATATCGATGATTTGTTTGAATAGCTTCAGGGAGCTCAGTATTTTTCAAAGATTGATTTGAGGTCGGGGAACCATCAGTTGAAAGTAAAGGAAGTAGATGTTCTGAAGACCGTGTTTCTTACTAGATATAGACATTATGAATTTGTAGTTATGCCTTTTGGTTTAACCAATTAACCTACTGTATTCATGGATCTTATGAATATAATTTTCAGTGAGTTCTTGGATAATTTTGTTGTTGTGTTCATTGATGATATTTTAGTTTATTAAAAAAGTAAAGTGGAGCATGAAATTCATTTATTGGTTACCCTGAAAACCTTAAACAAAAAGAAAATTTATGGAAAATTTAGTAAGTGTGAGTTTTGGTTACAACAAATTTCATTACTTGGTCACATTGTTTCAAAAAATGGCATAAATGTTGATCATACTAAAACAATGGATGTTGAAAAATGGCCAAGAAACACACATATAACTGAGATCCATAGTTTTCATAGTTTTGCAGGATATTACCAATGGTATTTAGAAATGTTTTCATGGTTATCTAGTCCAATGACTATGTTAACTCGAAAAGGTGTTAAGTTCATATGGACAAAAGAAAGTGATGATTATATTCAGGAATTAAAAAAAAGATTGGTGAATGCTCTAGTTTTGGCACTGCCTTCCAGAAATGGTGAGTTTGTTATCTACAGTGATGCTTTGTTGAAAGGATTGGGTTGTGTCCTAATGCAGAATGACCAGGTAATTGCATATTCTTCACGTCAGTTGAAACCTCATGAGTTAAATTACCCTGCACATGATTTGGAATAAGCTACTGTTGTTTTTGATTGAAAAATTTAGAGGTATCATTTCTATGGAGTGATGTGTGAAATATATACTGATCACAAAAGTTTAAGGTTTATATTAACTAAGAAGGAATTGAACATGAGACAGAGGAGATGGTTGGAATTAATCAAGGATTATGATTTCATGATCCATTACCATCAGGTAAAATAAAATAAAGTGGCTGATGCTTTGAGTCAAAAATGTAATGCATCATTAACCATGTTACGTTTGGAATAAGATCCTTTGGTTTTTTATTTGATGAACTTTGTTATAGAATATGTTGTTGCAGGAAATTATTCTGTTTTGTATCTGGTGTCAGTGAGATCATCTCTATCAGACAGAATAAAGTAAGTACAGAAAGAAGACATTGAGTTGCAGAAAAAGGTATAGTTGGTTCATAAGGGTATGTTTCCTGAATTTAACATTGATAATGATTGTGTTTTGATATTTGGGAATAGATTATGTGTACCTTGTGATTCACAGTTGAAGAATGAGTTTTTATGTGAAGCTCATAGTTCTCTATTTTCAGTTCATCCGGATTGTACTAAGATGTATAGAGATCTTCAAGAGTATTACTGGTGGGATGGACTGAAAAGAGATATTGTTGATTATACTGTGAGATGTCTGACTTGTCAGCAAGTTAAAGAAGAGTGACAATTACCAAAAGGAATGCTTCATCCTTTAACAGTTCCAGAATGGAAATGGGAAAATATTTCCATGGAGTTTGTTGTGGGATTACCAAATACATCTTGATGTAATAATACAATCTGGGTTATAGTTGATCGATTGACTATATCTGCTCATTTCCTTCCTATTAGAGATACTTTTTCTCGAGTTCAATTATCTCGGTTGTATGTTACGTAGATAGTAAGATTGCATGGAGTTCCCCTCTCCATTGTATCTTATTGTGATCCCAGGATCACTTCAAACTTTTGGAAAGGCCTTCATAAGTCATTGGGTACTGAATTGAATTTTAGTACAGCTTTTCATCTTCAATCAGATGGGCATTCAGAATGAACAATTTTGACATTGGAAGATATGTTACGTTCTTGTTCGATGGATTACCAGGGATGTTGGGACCAACATCTTTCATTGGTTGAATTTTCATATAATAACAGTTTCATTCCAGTATACAGATTGCTCCATTTAGGCATTATATGGAAATCATTGTAAAACTCCAGCTTTTGGGATGAAGTAGGTGAAAGGAAGCTGATGGGACCAGAATTAGTAGATGAGATGGAAAAGAAAGTTTACTTGATTCAGAAGAACATGAGAACCGCTCAGAGAAGACTGAAAAGTCATGCAGATAACCGAAGGAAGGATCTTTACTTTGTGGTAGGTGATGATGTATTTCTCAAAGTTTCTCCACAGAAAAGTGTGATGCGTTTTGGTAAGAAGGGAAATTTGAGTCCAAGTTTCATTGGACCTTATGAAATTCTGGATAATTTTGGATCAGTTGCGTATAGAGTGAATTTACATCCATGTTTATCCCATGTACACAATGTTTTTCATGTTTCGATGTTGGGAAAGTATATGCCGGATGAATCTCAGGTTTTGATCCCAAAGGTAGTTTAGTGGGAAGAGAATATATCTTATGAAGAACAACCAGTCCTAATTCTTGACCCTAGAGACCAAGTGTTGCGGTCTGAGGTAAACCACCAGGTAATGGATTTGTTGAAAAACCATATGGTTGAAGAGGCAATATAGTAATCTGAAAATGCTATGAGAGATATATAACCTCACTTATTTTTATAAGTGAATAAAAATTGCGAGGACGCAATTCCCAAAAGGGGGGAAGGATGTAACATCTCAGGTAAATGAAGAATAATACATATTTCATATTTATTAATATTTGTGAATTAAATATTATTTTTTACTTTAAATGGGTTTCTATGTTCGATAGCGTACCCTATACGCAACAACGGGTTTCTTTGGAATCTTACGTTGCACACTAATAATATAATATTATTAATTTAATTAACTGGTAGTCGTTGTATTGGAGAGAATGAACAAAACTAAATACAATATGATTATATATGTTTGTTAAATGTATTTACATTTATCCAATAAATTTTAGAGGCTTAAAATATGAATGAATCTAGTTTTGGTTACTTTAATACATTCTATATGTCCAAACATATATAATCATATACAATATGATTATATATGTTTCAAAAATATGTTTTAATCTATTTTATTCATATGGATAGATTATCATTTTAATTGGTTTTAAATTGAAATTAGAATATATTTTTACCATTTAATCCAATGTTGGTCATTGGAATTAATTTCACTAAGAAATTGGACATAAACAAGTATCAATCTTTTGATAGTTATTGTTTCTTAAAAACACGCTCTTTGTTTTGACAGCGGAAATTAATTTTAAAATTAATTAATGCCACTTATATGTTTTGAATTTGGAAAAATAAAAATCATTTTTGCACTCGGAATATCAAATATATCTTAGGATGAAGTTTTGGTATTTTTCTGAAAAACATCAATTTTTGATGAATAGTGACACCACTTTGTGGTAGTTAAAAAACTAACTTTTTCATTTAAATGAAATTTTACCAATTCTGTAAATTGAATTTTGAAAATATAACATACATGGTTGTTATCAAGAAGTAAAATTTGGTTCAATAAGAAGAAAATAATTTTTGGTGAATAGTAACTTTTGACTTTTATTTACCGCGGTTAAATGTAAATAGGGTATTTCAAGGCAAAAAGAATATTATAACAATTCAAAAATACATCAACACTTGTCCGAACATTATTGGTTGAGTCATTTACGACCATGGGAATCTTTGGGTCGATTTTGGGACCCCATTCATCTACTTGAGAATGAAAATGAAAATTTAGATCAATTAATTTAAAGTAAAGGCAAAATAGACATAAACAAAAATCGTTTAGTAATTAATTTTTATATGGAGTTATATAAGTCCTATTTTAGAATATAAATATTATTTGGAAATATAAAATGATTTCCTAAATCATGATATTTTTTCTATAATTTTTAGACATCAAATAAATTAAATTATTTATAACACAATATTGATGTTGTATATACCACATTAATAAATGATTAAAATAAATAAGATTATAATGATTAAATTAGTATCCAAAACATGTACAATTCTGATTGGATTATTTTATTTAGAATATGAGTCTTCTTATATTTGACCTTAATGATTTTTGGACCATTAGATACCGAATATCATTATATTATAAAATAATATTTTCGCACTTTCCTAAAGAGCCCCTCCCCCTTATAAAAGTAGACCACTTATAACCAATTACTCACACCTTTAAAGCCATTTTTCTCATCCAAAATCCTCCCAATTAAGCTCTCAACATCCCTCTAATACCCTTAATAGCCTTACCATAGGAATAATGCACTTCAAGAAGTCCTTTTGGTTCAATCCAAAGGAGTTACCAAAATTAAAGGTAATCGTTTCTCTTAAATTATTTTCATTTATTTTACATCTCCAACCACTAAAATCTTTTTATTTATTTGTTTTGTAACAACGCCAGTATCCTCAATATACTATGATTTTCTTATAAGAATGATTCGAACTACACTTACACACACCTCCATCTAATGGATGAAGAACATAATGTTTCTGTGGATGGAAAACTAACGCCTCATGAAATTATGATTGTTCAATTACATCTTACAACCTTTCATGGTGGCCATTATGATGGAACTATATTTATATATTATATATATTATATTTATGATTTCCTTATGCTTCTGTACTTCCCCATTTATATCATTCCTTTATGGTTTCCATAGTGGGTAAATACGATAAACTCATTTGAGGAAGTGCGGACTACCGCCCCCTTAAATTGTTGTGACTCGTTAATGCCTTATGTGGGATGGATAAAGGACATTGTTAATGATATTATATATGATACTATACTGGATTTATTATATAACTATGTATAATTATTTATTATTTCCATTAAAATAATAAATAGAAATTAATTTAGCGTTCATGCATACGTACGGCTTACCGTCTCCATGAACGGTGCATTTGATTTCTTACCTCTACATGTTATGTAATATTATAAATACAGGTATATACTGAAAACATAAGATATATATGATATATATATCATGAATATAATTTTGGGTATAATGTAATATTGACCACATGGACAATCTGTAAATATAAGGTGTTCATTTTTTACTCAAGTTCCAAATATCGACAAAATGAAAGATATTCACTTAAATGATTACATAATGTTTATAACATGGTAATAAGTGATATAAAAGGAATAATAAACTTTAAAAAGGTTCTTAAGCAAGTATAAATTAACTTTATTTTATTATTCAGGATATTAATGAACGATCGAGTCAAGTCAGACACGAGGTACGAGACTTCGTCTCAATCTCCTTTAATTGAGGAATATTTTCATTTATACACAAATTTCTTTTATACGGTGTATAAACCCCTTTTAATTTTAGTTTTAGTCAAAATGAATCTTTTTCTATGATGTGTTTTACTAAATGACAAAAAAATGTTCCTTTTAATTTAAGCGGGGACAATGACCTTTCGCCGCCGCGAGTATTATTTGATCATTGGCTTCCTCAACAAGCCGTAATGTTTTTAAATGAAAATATATACCATACACTCTTTTATGTATTTTTTTATTCAAAATAATATTGAAAATGGATTTGTTATGTCAATATATTTAAGTGATATATTGTGATCGAAATGTGTAAATGTTTTCATTCCTTTATATTTGTTTTATGTGTTATGGTTTTATATTAGTACTTGGACATTTGACGGGTGGTTTCGTGATAAACCAAACGATGGGTGGTTCCGTGAATTCTAGGATGGGTGGTTAAGTTATAACCTCCAATGCATTGGGTATGAAAGTCAGTTGTATGGCTATTCCATTTAGTGATATGTTTGGAAGTCGACCATATGGTTATTCCATTTATTTATGTTTATGTCCCAAGTTACCTTTATATATTATGTGTTATTTATATGGGTTTAATGGTAATAATTTAGTTACAAAAGGGTAAGTAATGATCTTTTATTTAGTGAATAGTATTTAATACTTCATAAAGGTGAAAACTATTAATTATTTTAAAGTATTCATGGTTTACTTTTTGTTTTGAAAAACTAACAGTTTTACTTCTTTGTGTATCCCTTACTGAGCTTTTTATGCTCATACCAAGTTTTTGAAATGTTTTTCACAGCACATATTGTGGAATAGGGTCAAGGATGGGATCAAGGAAAATTCATGTTGTCATAAACATGGAATTAGACATGACTATTTTTTTTCAAGAGTCCATGTTTTGTAAAAAAAGATACTGGGTAGAAGTGTCTACTTTAATTTTTTTTAAATGTAATAGTAATGGCCTAATTCCCTAAAACTCTAAACCGAAAAAGATCCTTAATATTAATTATTCATTTAATTTAATAATATGTAATGTTTAAGGCCGGGTCCTTACATTTATTGTGTTGTGTCAGGTGAAAGATCATGTACTTTTTGTTGTTTTTAAGTTCCTTTGATTAGAGTTATGACTTGGTGTTTTTTATGGTGGAATATTTAGAATTTTTGTTAGAGAAAGGGGATTTTCATAGTTGGTGCATGGTTAGAAAAAATAGCATACTGAAACAAAAGAATCTATGCCACCATGGATAGTGACAATCGCACAATTGGTGGAATGTTTACCCTAACCATGATTTCCTACCTATAAAACCATGTTTGCACTTTCTTTTCACTCAAAAATAAGATTTAGAATGCCCTTAACTGTTAAAATAGCTCCTATTGGAGCTAGACTCAGACCATAATAGTTTTAGATGATTTAGGATGTTATTAGAGGGGTTCCAAGGCTATCCAACCACTGTTCATCATGATTCCATGTTAGATTCGATGATTCACTCTTCTCCTAGTATGTTGATCTAATCCTGATTCCACTCTTATTTATTCTTATATCTTTACTTGATCATTTTGTGGAATTTATCCAATGATAATTTTGACCTAAAACTAATTGGTGAGATCTTGATTGGAGATTCTAGATCTATATATAGATTAACAAGATCACTTTATCCATGAAATTGATTTATATATTTATATCTGGAACTCTTATCGACATCCTTATGCTTCTTAGATATTGAGGATTTATGTTAAATGAACATTCATCTACGAATCTAGGTAGGTAATCTTAAATTTAATTCCCATAGTCGAGGATTTGATGCATGTATGAAAAATTATTTAATTTCTAGTATTCTATGGAAATTTTATTCAAAAATTGGGATAATTAGGTGGACCCATTGATTTATCACATATTTATGTAATTAAATTAGTAATTGATGAATGACCATGTTATTAAGGGGTATTTATAGGGAATTAATGATTTGGGGTAAATTTATAATGAATGTTAGAGGTTTTAATATCAATAATAATTCAGGGGATTAGTTACAAGATAGTGAATTGGATTTATGAATATTATTAATAATGAATTAATTATGTGACTTGATATTATGATTTAGATAATTTATTATGGAATTAATTATAAAGAGTTTTGATTTAGAATGAGGAAATTAATTTTATAAAAAATAAATATGGGATATCAATTGTGTTATTAATTAATCAATTGATGAATTAATTATCAGGATTGGTGTAGTTAATTAATTGAGGAGTTAATGTAATATATTCATGTATTTAAGTTGTTGTTGAATTAGTAATGTAATTTAGGTGTATAATAAATTATGAGTTTATTATGTGTGAAATAATGGGTATAGGTTCATTCTAAATTGAGAAATATAAATATTAACATGGTCAGTGTACTTGTGAATAAAAGAATCATAACATGATCACTCAAATGACATGAATAAATGGTAACATGGTCGTTGTACTTATGAGTAAAGGAATAAAAACATGGTCATTATACTATGAAGTAAGAATGGTTACATTTTTATATTACTAATGAATTTGATATTGAAAATTTGATTATTTTATAGTGAATTTAAATAATGGAAATAATGTAAATATGAGATATAGCCTCATGTGATAATACTTTGAAATTTGGTATGCGTAAAATGAGGCACTAAGACATCATACCACCTTTTAATACTTCAATTTTCGGCATGAGTTGAAAAACGTATTAAGATATGATATTACCTAGGGAACACATTAGGCTATGGCATGAACTGAACCTAGTATAAGGGTATGGGTATCCCCGAGAGTCCTGATTCTAATATGAGTAAATAAAGATTAAATGATATTTTGATAATTTTTTTCTATAGTTTCTTCATGTATTTTTAGTAATTATCACACTATCTCTTCTCTGGGCTTGAATTTGAAACCATTGGTGGTGGAAAATTGAGTTGTACTAACACCCTAATTAGGATGCCTAATCAGTACCAAAATAGACATTACCATTACAGGACATGTTCAGGAAAAGGGATTTTTGTTATATTTCATATAAGGGTATGTATCATGGATGAAGGAACTATACATGGTTCATCTCATTCTTGGGATTTATTAGGGTCTTGAATATCAGTTCCATTTTAGACACAATGGCATTTATTTTGGTATCATCTATTTTCGCTTCCAGTTTAATGTTGAATTTTTTGTTTTTGTTATCTTATGACATTGGGTTTGTTCTTTTTATATATGCTTCTGTTGTTGAATATTTACTTCCACAGGTGTTTTTCATAAATAAATGAGGGAATAGTCTAACTAAGACTGGCATGCAGGACCCTCAATACTAGTCTGAATGCTCTACCATATGGGGAGGTGTTCCTGAGGTCATGTGACCAACCGAATTAGGGCACCATCGTGTGGCACTAGGACTAGGATTGTAGAACGTGGTGTCATAGTTTTAGTTTTATATCTTATTCTATTGTCTTTCTATTTGGGGAAATGAATATGGGAGACTGGGAAGAGTTGGGGATTGGTAATGATCATGTTCATGTGAGTTACAAACCCATGTAAGAGTGAAAACCCGAGTCCTCAATGTGTGATTTTTTTATTTTGGTTTTCTATTAAAGTAGAATACTATTTCACCTTGGGTGACACACTTTTGGTATGATGTGATTATTGTTTCTATGAATTTTTGAGTAATAATTAGCGCCATTGAATGTAATGACAACTGACTCTGCATGCATAAATATAGGAACTTGAGGATATTGTGACATTAATCATTATAGAAAAGCATGGGAAATGGGTTATTGGTAAGTAGTTGAACACTAACTATTTTCCTTTATTATGAGATTAAATTTAAAATTGATTCCTAACACAACAGAGAATGGATCTAAAAATGATGTGAGATGATAATAATTGGCGTTCTAAATGTGAAACTTAATTATGATAGTGTGTTTACCCTTGTAAACCAAAACCCATGAGTATATTGCTAAAGTGTCGTGATAACGCCAAAATTATGGCCCTATAAATAGATATTGGGAAAGGAAATTTTGTTACCTATTATTAATGTCCCTCTTGCATAATTTTTTTAAGGTTTCTTAATGAGACATAATAACTGTGTTTTTCATTGTAGATAGTATTCCTCCACGATGCGTATTGAGGGGAAAACTACGGGGCATAAAAAATATTATCTTCTAGTTAGGTAGATTGAATCACTGATGGTTCAAGTAGAAGCTGAAGGGAAGCAGTTACAAGAGAACATTTCACAATTAATTCAATTCATGGAAAGATAGATATGGATGGGTTGCCCAAATCATGTATGAGTTAACAAAGCTGTTTTAGTTCTAGAACCCTTGGAATATTACATGATGGTGGGCCTGAGGGAGTTGAATTTTTTGTTGAGTTAATAGAGAAAATACGTGAAAACATGGAGACTCTGACTAAGATGTGATTCAATATGGATATTTATATGCTATGAAAATCAGTGAAGTGTTGGTGGTACATTAAATAATGAATTGGAAAAACTAAATTTATGTTATAGAAAGGCTTGTAGGAGGGGTTCATGGAGAACTTATATCTAGAGATGGTGAGATAAGATAAATCAGTAGTGTTCACACATTTGACTCATTGGATCAATTTAGTGATAAATTATGTTGAATGCTTCATTGATCTATGACTATATTCCCATGATTATGTAGGATATGAGGTAGATATAAAGAAACACTATTAGGATAGACTTAAGTGAGAGATTAAATCCCAAGACAATATTTTATGATTAAAAACGTTTGATGAATTGTTGGATTAGTCTCTCATAGATGATGGGAGTTGGATGAAGGATATTATCATTATAATGGTTGTTGTTTCTAGATGATCAAGAGGTGAATCTTATAAAATAATGAAGCGTTGATATTACAACTTTATCATTGGAAATGGGAATCAGAGTACACAGACAGATGGTTCGGATGTGCAGGATCTTAAGTGGGTCATCCATCATCCATGTGGTATCATGGGACATAATCTTTAACACAATCCCTTTCCGTGAGTAGATTGTTGGTCCTCAGATATATGGGACACCTTCAGAAGTTCTACAAGTCGTAGCGATATACATGTATAAATGGAGCATTTCTATAGAGTCAAAGTGTTGGAAAGATATATTCTACACCATATCTATATGGAAGATGGTCTTCTACCTGATGAGGAAGTAGAGGTAGTGAACATAGTTCTTTAGGGATAGATATCCCATTAAAAAAGAGTGGAGATACTTAAGGGAGTCAGAACAAATCACAAGAAGAGTGGCATGATACATACATTTAATGCAGTATACACTTGTGGAGAGCAAAGTCGATCCATATAACATGAGATGTTATATTCTAGTAGATTTACCTTTATCTACCTCCTTATTTTATACAAGTTTCTTCGATTCATTTATATCTATAAAAAATGTATTGGTTTGATACTGGAGGTGTAGTTCATTAGTGGAGTAATTATAATTGATACATCGTTGTGACCACATTTTAGGGACATATTTCTATGAAAAAGATATTCACAAGAGATTGTGGAATTTTGTTTCATATGGGATCTATATATTCTTCTTATGGTAGGCTTCGACATGATTATGGGTATGGGCTGGCTAGTCATATACTGATCCCACGTCGATTATTACTATTAGAGAGTGACTTGCGTTCCTCATAAGGGTGACTCGTGCATTGATCGTGGAGAGTGGGATATCTGGGTAGGATGAGGATGTCCAATTACTCAATAACTAAGAGATCTCTGAACCCTTGTTTCTTGCCTATTGATGGATGATATGGTTGTTATTAATGATTTCCTTCAACCAGAACTGGAACTATTTCATGTTTCCATTCATGAAGACTTATTAGGGCTACCACCTGAGGGAGATATGGAATTAACTGTTGATCTCATATAGAGGGATGAGCTAGTATATATTCCACCATATAGAATGGAACCTACAGAGCGTTGTTATCTCACAACTCAGTTGGATGAGATGGAGGATAAAGGTTTTATCCATCTAATTAATTCTCATAGCGGATCCTTTGAATTTATCCAAAAGGAGGCTGATGTGATTTTATATTTGTGTATTGACTACAAGATGTTGATCAAAATTACCATCAAGAACTGATATCCTCTGATGTGCATCAATGATATGTTTGACCGACTGAATGGTTCTTATTTCTTCTCAAATATCAAAGTGGGATCATGGTGTCTTCAATTTAGATTATGAACTTCAAATATACCTAGGAATTCTTTCAAGAACAAGTATTTCCTTTATGAGTTTGTCATAATCCTATCTTGGTCTGAGAATGCACTAGTAGTGTTTACGGATTTAGTCAAAATGATCTTTCATCTCTATTAGGACCATTGTGTGGCCATGATTGTGGATTTCATATTGGTGTACATAGAGAATCATGAAGATCGTGCCCATCATATTGATATTTTATTGAGTACACTGGGAGCGAATCTTTTGTACACCAAGATATCAATGATACAGTTTTTGATAGTTTAGGTACACTTATTGGGACACATCTAACAATAGGAATATTTGGTAGTGAACATAGAGAAGTGTCATGTAGTGGTCACTTGGTAGTAATGCTATAATGTTTTCAATATCTATTGATTCCTAGAATTAGATGGATATTATAAGAGATTCATCCAGTACTTTTCCAATTTGGTAGCATGACATTAATGCATGAACATGATGGTGATAATTTTTGAGTAGATTAATCAATGTGAGAAATGGTTTTAGTAGTGGTAGAAGAATTTGACAAAATCACCATTTTATATCCTACGTGAGTTATGTGAAGAGTAAATTGTTTATTATGATGCTTTTGGGATCCAACATAAATTTATGTTGATGATAGGATATCGAGTCGTGGACTATGGGTCTTGGAATTTGAGACCACATGAATGGAGATACCATACGCATGACACTGAGTTTGAAGTAGTGGTTAATGATCATATGTGTGGGAGACAATACTTTTTTGTTGTAAAGTTTAATGTTTAAACCGATCAAAATAGATTGAAGTATATATTTTCACATCATGATTTTAATATCCGGAAGTGGATATGGGTAGTATACATCTATTTATTTTATTTTGACCAAGCATGTACAATCGGGAAAAGAAAATAATGTGGCTTATTCCTTTTTCAAAAAAACACCAACTCATATGGAACAGGAGTATTGTCAATATTGGAAGATGATGAATTTTTAGGATGAATTTCACATGGTTGTTTAGGATAGTTAGGAGAATATAAGTTTGGTCTCAATTGCAGTGGAGTGTACAGTTTTGAGGATATAAAAAGAGAGATAATATGAGGATTTAATGTTCAAGGTTGTATTGTAATTATTTGATGGTGGGGAGACACCATTTCACAGGTTGATAGATGAGGACGAGAATATCTATGTGAAGAATCATGTTGATGTACCTACAATCATATGAGAGGAGATCATGTGAATATTTTATGCCTGGACATGGGCAGTGCAGATTGGTGTAAAAAAATGTTCTTTGAAATATGACAGATGTTTTGGTAGAAATGAATGAAAAAGGAGAGAGTAGGGATTTTGTAATGATGATTCACATGTCAGTAGGTGAAGGTATAGTATCAACAACCTATATTTTTACTACTATAATTTCTTATTCTTGAATAGAATTGGGATGCCATTACAATAACTTTTATGGTGGGTCTTCCAAATATAATTAGGTCGAATGATGTTATTTTTGCCATTGTGGATTGACCAAAAAATAAGGATTATTTAATACCTATAAGGTAAACTATTACGTTAGATCACTTAAGACATCTATAAGGTTTGGAGGTTGTTCGTCTTCCTGGGGTGCCAGAGACTATAGTTTCAGATCATGATTCCAGATTTAACTCAAGATACAAGAAGATCTAGTAGAAATAACATGGTATAATGTTTTTATATAGTATGTAACTCCTCCAAAAGAAATATGGTATGTAAGATCATAATATAATAGTTCTTGATGATTTGTTATGGGCATGTGTGCATGATATCCATGGTTATTGGGTGATTAAACCAGCTTTAGCAGTGTTCCTGAATAACAATATTTATCAAAACATTATATAGATAGAACCATATGAGGATCTTTATGGTAAGACTTATAGATCACCCCCATGTTGTATGGATCTTGGAGAATCAAAATTTATGGGACCCAGTTTCATGCAGGATAAATCAGAATAAGTTAATTTGATTAAATATGTGTGCCTATGACATTGAGTAGGAAGAAGTCATGTGTTGATAGATAATTGTAACAACTAGAGTTTAAATAGGATGATTTTGTGTTCCTTTGGGTGTCACATAGGTTGGGTCTCCGTAGGATATAGAAGCAGGGTATGTTGGTGCCCAGGTTTGTAGGACTATTTGAGGTTGTGGGGAGAGTCGGGCCAGTGGCATATCGATTGTCTCATCTATATAATTAAAACCCTATACATGATGTCTTCCATGTTTCATTACTATTTTATTATCACTCAGACCCTTCTCATTGGATTTAAATCTATGTCGTTTACCTTGATATATATGTGTCTTTTGAGGAGCATCAAATACATGTGTTGGATCGCAGTGAGAAATTGTTTCGGTGAAAGACTGTGCTGATAGTTTGTGTGTCATGAAAACATAGACTTGTACAATAAGATACAAGGGAAATGGAATAATATATGAGTAATTGTTGAACCATTATCTTTGGGTGTGAATAATTGAAATTATTTGATACGTACATCGATAATGAGATGTTATACAGTGGAGAGATTGTAAGATCCTGAACTTTTCTATGAGTTATCTTGAGCAAATTTTCAGGAATATTTTTTACTTTTTATACAAAATTCATTTGAGTGATGAAATCAGGTTCATTTTGATGGAGTGTTGAAATATATTTATGATAAAGGATATATGCATATTTTTGAATAGTTATAGATTACCATGGAAACCTAGATATTGAGAGCCACATGGTTGGCGAACAATTTACCCTAACTCGGTGCCCCTATCACAAAAACCGTGTGTGCGTTTTTTAACCAATAAAGTAGTTTTAACATCATAGAAACCCATGAAACACCATTAATTAGACCTAAACTTATACCTCATCATTTTTTAAGGATTTTAGATATATTTGGAGGGGTTCCAAGTCTGTACTACATCTATTCTTCAAGGTCTGAAGCCGGAATCGATGATATGCTCTTCTCTTGATAAGTAGATCTCAACCCGTTACCTATCCCATTAATTATTCAACAGATCCATGACCTTTGGTTGAATTTTCCATTTCATGTTTATATATAAATGTAATTTGTGAGATCTTGATCAAGGATTGTAGATCTAGATCTATATTGATAGGACTTCCATATCCTTTATCTTGATTTAGTGTTTTAGACATGAAATTAATATCTATATCAATTTGTTGCTAGAATTATGGTGTTTTTAGTTGAATGAAAGTATATTAATGAATCGAGTTTGGTGGTATAAAATATAATTCCAATTTTTATAGATTTTATGTGTGTATAAAAAATCGTAGTATTGATAGGATTCCTAAAAAATTGAATTCCTAAATTTTGTTAATTAGGTTGACCAATTATTTTATTGGAGCATTGTTGAATTAAATTACTAATTGAAGAAATGACCATGAGATTAATGAAAAGTCTAATTAGATAATTAATTTGGGAGAAATTTATTTTGTGAGTTAGGGGCTTTAATCTACATAATTATCCAAATGATTAATTATGGGAATTGAATTGGGTAAATTGAGACAATTAATCATGAATTATTTATGTTCCTTGATATTGAGATCCTGATCATTAATTTTGGAATTAACTATGATGTTTTTAGAATTCTAATATGATAAATAATTATAGGAAAATAATAATGGGATATGAAATAGTTTTTTAATTAATTAATTGACAAATTAATTTTTTGGATAGGTGTACTGGATAAATTACGATGCTAATTAAGGAAATTGTTATATTTAACTTATTTTTGAATTAGTAAAGAAATTGAGGTGGATAAATATTTTTGGTTTATTAATGTGTGAATGAATTTGAACATGGTCATTCTAAATGGATAATTATAATTAGTAACATGGTCATTGTACTTGTGAGTAATGGAATTAAAGCATGGTCATTAAAATCATAAATAAAAATGGTAACATGATCATTGTTCTTATTATTAACGGAATGGAAACATGGTAATTCATTGAAGTGTAATAATTGTATCATTTTAATATTAAATTTGATGTTATTATTTGTTAAATGGAAATTTATATGCGAATTTAATGAATGATATTAATGTTACTCTTATATATGACCCCACTAAATAATACTTCAAAATCCAACATGATTCAAATCAGGTATTGAGATATCATATCATCATTCAATACATCAAGATATGGGATGACTTGAATTAGGTATTAATTTAAAATACTACCTAGGGAACACTTTTGTCTCTTTCATGAGATTAATTAAGTATTGAGGTACATGTATCCCTAGGAACACAAGAGTTTTATGATTAAAAAATTGAATAAATGATACTATGATAACTGTTTTTTTTTTCAACAGACCTATTTCATTAGAGAAATTATTATAATATCTTATGAAATGAATTGTTTGAGAAATCGTTTTTGGTGGCCTAGTGACTTGTACTCACACCCTAATGAGGCTTCCCGATCAGTACCTCAATATAAATTATTATTGCAAGGCAGGTTACGTTCAAGGTCCATGTGTTAGATATGTGATTGAAGGAAATGACATTAATACATGAATATGTCATGGATCAAGACTCTCTTGTATTTCATTAATTTCATCACTTTCAATTTCACATTTACCATTTTGGAATTTATTTGGCATGACATGTTTTTTATTTTAGATGAACATTGTATTTTCCAATTTTTATTAACTTATTGAATTTGTATTTTATGGTCATATATGATTCATATATTTTTTTACATCCATTATTGCTATAATCTGATAAAAGTTAGTATATCATCACCATGACTATGTTACCATAACCATACTTCTAGTCGGTATCTTCTGGTGTACAAGGATGTGTGCTAGAGGTCGTGTGACCAATTAGAATAGGGCCTCATCGTGTGGTACCCGAGCTAGAATGATAAAATTTTATATGAATGAAACAATATATGAATCATATTCTCAATATTCATATTATATATTTTAAAATTAAAACTATTTATAACAAAAATCTATTTTTTATGGAACAAAAATAAAAAATATTTTAGAAAATAAAATATTAAAAGAGATAACAACTCTTATAAACCATTTAACTTTGTAAAGAAGGAAAATTAGTATATATATAAGATAAATTTAGTTCATTGAAAATAATAAATTTTAAAATTGAGTACTTTTATATTATATAGTGATCATCACATTAGATTTTATATTTACCTTATAACATATGTATCATCCCCGAATAATATTCTTATTCTTCTAGTGTAAACTAATAGAATTGTGATTAAAAATATAAACATGAATACCCTCAAAAGGACATTATTATTTTAGAAATACTGACAACATAACCACTTTAAGGTGTTTGTGGAGGTATCTACACTACATTTTCCCTAAACAGTTTGTTTTATGACTCATTTTCAAAATAAAGAATCAACCACAACTTTTAATAATACTATAATTCCATTTATGGACTTTAAGATCCTTCATTTCATTTAGAATTATTGTTGAAATTTTATACATTCTTTTCATATGTCCATTTACTAAGTATAATAACTTGGATCATCATTTCAAGCATGGATCATTATTTTTTTAGGGAATAAGATGAATTGTGAAATTTTCTAAGTACAATTCATGTAGTTAGGATTAGACGCCATATATCTAGTTTTCATGTGTTATTGTGTATTGGAAGTGTAACGACTGAGTACATGGATGTGTAGGTGACCAGGAAGACCACCTAAAGCATGGGATGGATTAGGCTAGTACACAATGTTTACATTAATTGAAAACTCCACGTACTTTTATATTTAATTGATATATCAGAGTGGGGTTGTGTCTTTTTTATGAATCGCTCTTATTTGTACCATAGTTTTTCAAGGAGTTACCAGGAGCAAAGATCAATTTCTAAACAACTGATTCTCCATCCAAGGTCTGATATGAACATCAGTGGGTGGGTTTGAATCCAACCAGTGAGTTATCCATTCTTCTTGAACCTCTCTTCATAATTCCTTCCCTCATACAAGAGATATAAGATTGATCGTTCTTGGAACTTTTAAAGATATATGATGATCTAGGCCCATTCAGGGGCCGATGTTCAAAAATAGTGATATCCTAACATCAAGGTAGATATTATGTGCCTTTCATTTATTCTATTTGGATTATATATGCATAAAGTGTAGAATTCCCAAGATTGGAGTATTTCATATTTTTGAATTGAACCTGTTTAGTACCTTGTAATGCTTGTTTTCTTGAGAAAGGGTGATTGATTTTTCATAAGGGTTTTTACCTTGTTATGGAACACCCCATGGTGGTGTTATCTGGATTTATTGATTATGGATGTTTGGAATAGGTTTCATATGAGGCATACCTTGTTTCTATGACTTGAATTGTTTAGAATGCAGTTGATTGATTATATAAATTTCATGTGTTATTCTTCTGATTTTTATCCATTTAATAGTTATAGATTACATGTGCTACCCTATTATGCAATGCATGATGATATTCTAATGAACTATGAGAGCCTTAGAGGAAGAAAATTGTCCGGGTTTCTATGATTATTACATAGGACCGTTAGAGATTTGGTGTAGACTATGTCCCATGGGTATTGAACGTGAGGGCTACCCAGTAGTTCATTTATGATTATTTCTCCTGTGTGGACCTAGTGGGTATTGACCATGAGAGCTACCTTGAGGTTGTTTATATTTTATTTATTTAATGATGACCTAGGGTTTTCGACAGTGAGATATATCGAGGTGGTCATTTCAATTTCAATAGTGATATGTTTTTACAAAATGGATTGGACCGTTAGAGCTTTCCTAGAGGGTTGTTATGAATGATTGAATGATTGTGGAGAGTGTCCAAGCCAAATCAAAAGCTTGGACTCGGTCTTAGTTGGTAGCATAGATGGTATTCTGAGACTTCTTTTGTTACTATTACACGGAGGGATACAATGGCTAGGGTAGATCCCGTAATTAATTATTAAACAGTTTGAATAATTAATCAATGTAACTGAATGAAATTGAAAATTGTAGGATTGTTTGATTTGGAGTAATTATTAGTTTATTGTTTCATTTCTTCATATTACCTACACTATATATTCACTGATAGATCAACATATATTTTTGGTGGTTCATTATTAGGACTCATCTCACACCTTGTTTGGGTCATGCTTTTGTACCCAAACAGATTATATGGTTGCAGGTTTAGATAAGGCCAAGACCCCTTCTTCATCAGGTACATTATTGCTATTGGAGCTGGAGAGAATGGGACAATGTAGAGGCTTTTTATGCTGTGGGAGTTTACATATTTTCTATAAATTTGTATAAAAATTGTATTTCATTACTGAAAATTAAATATTTTATTACCAAACACATTATGGAAAATTGAGAACTACACAACCCTTAAACCATACAGTATCACACCTAACAACATTCACAAAACAAGTAACTACAATTCAAACGGCAATCCAAACAGACCAAAACCAAATTATAAATCATGATACCCATACACCTCTCTACATCCCAAACATGATTCCTATTCTGCAGTAGTCGATTCCAATTCAATAGTTGTATTTATACCGCCTCAATATATTATCACATGGTTCCCGGTTTCTCATCCAGCCCAGTGAAGGCTGCACTGTGCAAGGTTTCACGACCGGACTGTCCTTCTTGAAATCAATAATAACACTACTATCTTTCTTAAAGGATTATCTGGTACTCTACGGTCATGGAAGGTAAGAGTGGTCTCTCTAGTAATTATTCTTAGTGTAGCAGACAATGTTCCTTCACAATCATTCATCCTTTTAGACCCATTGTGCACAATGTCACTGTAGGAGGGATTGGTCAGACCAATCACATTTTCATTATCACCCCTAGAGAGATCCCTCCCTTTACCAAGGAGGTTATTCGACACATTATCCATGTGTCCCTTGGTATTTCCCCTACTCCGGTTTGGTGTGTTACTATCAATCAGACACCTGACCGCATTAGGGGGCTCAACCACGACCATGGGGACTTCCTTGTGACCCAAACATATAGCATATTTCCCCTCCATGAAGGCCCCATCATTGTCACCCCTACCACAATACCAAAATTCAAACCAGATTCAAATAAGCCTTTATAAAGTCCTTCAATCCTATTTCTCAAAATAACAAAGGGTCTGGCTGAAGGGTCCAAGCCCCTAGGTTTACTATCACTACATGGGATGACCATCTCTGAATTTAAGTTTCCTCCCTCGCCCACACAGATCTGTTCCATAACTTTCTTCTCACATTATGTGTGATGCTCCATACAATTGAACATAGAGGGGCCCTCGAAATCCTTCGTCAACTTGTTGAGTACATCAGTAACCATCAGATTAACATGGGACATTGTATCACTTGGCGGCTCTGGTGTGTGAGCATCCGCAAGAGTCACCTTGCAGACACCATCTATAACATCCTTCACCACTGTACTCGACAGCCCCCATCCACTTCCTTTTGACCCTAAAGACTCCTAGTCTGAACCTGCCATCACACCACCCTCATGATACTTACCCTTTGGATCATCCTTTCTTCTTGCAGTAACTTGGTGTTCTTGACAAGGAACCTCCATCGGCAGTGTAAGGGCTCCCCTTCAGAAAACCTCAATGAATGACCCAAACAATTACAAGATGAGAATAAATTGGCCTATTTCTCATAAATAACCCATTTCATACACCTATATTCCATACTGATAGTAATCCACACAAAATCAAAAGGAAAGAAAGATTCATCGATTTCCACAGAAACCTGGGGGGTTAAATGGATGGCACAAAGATTCAGGGCGACTATCAGAGCATAGATATCCTCCTATGATATAAAATAACATTCATATACTATAATTATTATAAAAAGGGAAGGGGGATTGGGGAAGCATACCCAAACCACCGTATAAGTCGAATCATGATTCATGTGAAACTTGATAGACCATCCTATGTGGAAGAAATGAATTCCATTAAAGTTATAATGCTCCGTCATCCATTCTTTGATGAGATCTATCTCTGATTCAAACTGAATCATGATATGGCGGCTTTCAAGTAAGCACATAGTCACTCTTTTATGAAGGTCCCAAGAGCCAAAGATGAACATGTCCAAAGCATCAAATGAAGGTCTCCTATACTTAAAATAAGCCACCGGGGTGATATTTAATAGGGTTGAGGTTTCTGAAAACTCAAAATATGGTATCCGAAGATTGGGGAAGCCATTAATAAGATTAAGATCTTTAGGGATCAATGAATTTTTTGATAATGGATAAAGGAAATATTTGTTGGAAAATGGGTGGAAAACCCTTTTCGTCTCATGGGACCACGATTCCCCTTCCCCTCCAATGGGGGAGGAGCCGGTGCTGTGACCTCCGTCATCACTGATGGAAATAGTGTAACGCCAAGGTTCCGTCACAACATTAAGGAAACATCTGTGTATGTAATTCATTGTGAAATGTTGTACTGATTTCGTATATACATGTTACATGAGTAATTTATATATATATATATGTAGAAATTTGTTAAACAATTAGTCTTCCACTGGTTAATTTTGTTTTCTAGTATTACTACTTCCTCTTTTGTTTACTATTTGTTTGACCAGTTTGCATACTCATCCCATCAGGGAATTGTTTCCCTATTATCACACTAGGTCCCTAACTTCTAGTCAGAGGCCTCTGGCATTTGGGGAAATTCTCTTGAGGATATGTGGCCAACCTGGTTCGGGACACCTTTGGGAGGCACTGAGAACCAGGATGTTACAAAGTGGTATTAAAGTAGTTTCTTTTATATTTTGTCTTATTATTTGTAGCCTATAGGTATCGGTTGGAAGGAATGAGTATTTGGTAATAATATTATCCCAGGAGTAGCTAACATGTGTATAGGTAAAATTCATGTTACCTCGAATATTTGAATTTATATGGTTTTTAAATTATTACATTTGATTTTATTTCAGCATTAAGTGACACACTTGTTTTGTGATATTATTATTGATATCATAATAACTCTATTTTTTTGTAACCAGATGAGATGTGGTTATTTCACCTTAGGTTTCATATAATAACTTGATAGAGATCACATGTCTTTCATTTTTGTCATACCATTATGGTGAAATACTAATTGGAAGCTCTTTTGATAGATGTTGTGAAAAGATATTAATGTTGTTGTGATATATGTTTACATAGAATAACTGCTATTTTTATAGGGTAGGGGAAATTGTAATGTTTCATTTGTATGCATGCCAAAATTTTCTCCCTGAGGTGTTTTGGGCCCTCTTGGATCAGATTATGGTGGATCATGTTTGAACCGTAATTGAATTTTGTCTTATTATGAGGCGAATAATTATGTCAGATGTTTATTCGTGGGATTATGGGATCTCACGAGTAAGAATTTTTCATGACAAGAACTATTATATATATTTAAGGGTTTTGAATAAGTTTTAGAGGTTTAATATCTAGAAACCAAGCCAATATGATGTGTGGTATTATGAACAGAAGGCATGTGTTCTGTTGTTCTCAAAGAAAAACATTTATTATGTACATGATATGTACTAGATGTACATGTCATGTATTTCTTGACTGTGTGATTGAATGTGTGAGTAGAGACACAGGGTTGGGAAATATTTTTTAGAATAGACTGTGTCTTGATTGTACGTGAAATTTTGTAAATAACCATGTATCCGGCCATGTGACAAATGACACAGATGGATGAAACTAAGGTAGTACATGTCGTGTTTCATTTATGCACACCGTGTAGATTTGATTGTGTATCTTACAATGTGACTAATGACATGGGATTTAGAACATAATTGGTACATGTCATGTGTTGGGTGAACACGCCGTGTATTATTACGGGGAGTGAACCATGTGGTTCCAGTCATGTAAAAGTACTTGGGCTAGAGGGAAGATTCAAGTACATGTTGTGTTTCTAGAATTACATAGCGTGTGTAATGTTATTACACTACCAAGATTAGAAGAGGGAGACGCCATGTTAAAATATTAATGGAACACACCTTGTTGAGTTTATACACGTAATACAAACCTATTTTGTAAAACATTAATTTTTTACTTATTTTGTTCCGTTCATTAAAATCCGTTTTGTTTTCTATGATAATATTGTATTAAGTTGTGGGCATGACCATGCAGAGTCATTCCACCCTAATGTTCTGCAGTTGTACGCAGAATACAAGAAAATGAAAAGACACTAGAAATGGTAGAACAAGGACTACCACCGGATCTTCCCATTGTGAAAGTCTTCACACCAGCAGTTATACTAGACACAGGTTCTAATTCATAGTTATGTGAAGCCTTTATGAGGATGATGCAAACCCTTGAGGGAGCACCACAGTCTTCCCCAACTATGTCTGAGTTGATGATGGTGTTCTAGGAGCAACATCCACTAACGTTCATAGGGGATGGAAAAACACAGTCCACAATGCCATAGTTGGAGGCCATGATTTCAATCATCAAGCATATGGAGATGCCTCTAGAGAGGTGGATGAACACACGACGTACATGGTACATGATTCGGTCATGTTATTGTGGGATGTTATCTCACTGCTGGTATTTCAATGGGATATGGATTGGGGAGTGTTTTATAGGAAATTCAATGAATACATATTCCCTGAGACATTGAAGTCCATTTGAGCTCGAGATTTCATGCACATGGAGCATTTCTCTCTTTCAGTGATGGATTACTCACCTCGTTTTACAGAGCATCAAAGCTTCGCACATGTTCTAGGAGGTGACAAGTTACCATTAGATAGCTTCATTGAGGATGGTCTCAGGTAAAAAATCTGATCATAGATGATTGTTTTCAGGAAATATTTAGTGGTGGATATAGTCAACCAGACATTAATCACCAAACGAAATCAGAGGGAGTTGGGAGATACGAGCCATGGAAGTTCAAAGTCCTTGGATAGTACTCCTTTTACTGATACCAGGAAGCACCTTAAGGATCCTGCATTTTGTGATTCTTGAAGTAGGTATGTATCTACAAGTATCTTGGTGAGGTTCGTCTTGTGTGGAATGGTTGGGAAGAGGAGACCTCAGTGCTCGAGATACCAAGTTTAGTACTAGTTCATTGGAATGATTCATCATCTTTAGTGTTTTTTCTAGTTTTTCTCACCAGAATCTAGTGAGAGGGGATCTGTAATGACTACAAGTTCACAAGAAGGACCACCAGTTTCCCATCAATTAGGGAACTAGAGTTCCTCATTCCATTTAGGCTGAGGAGGTAGTCGTCACTATGGTAGTCAGGCATCATGTTTTCAGTGATATTCGAGTGGATTAGCTCAGTGTTGTTAGTATTAGTCATAGGACATGGTAAAAGTCAGACTATTAAAGTGGAGAAAACATAGAAGGAGTAAAATCTTGTACCCACTATAGTTGGAGGTCCAATTCTATTTGCCTATATTTTAGCTTCTTCACATTTTAAAATCGAGGATTCCCATTATTTCTTATCTGTTTTAGTTGTGGAGATCCTCTAGATCTATATCATTACTTCTAAAGATGTTATGATGCTAGACAATCTATTGGGGAATAGGTTGACTAGTATACATCATTTCATGGAGTCCCATCATGAGGTTGTTGGGTGTCACTTCTTATGGTACCTATATGTCATAGAGATGACATGCTTCGATGCCATTCTCAAAATGAACTTCTTTGTCATCATTCATTCCTTTTATGACTGCTATCTCTATATGGTGTGTTTCACATCACCAAAGGGTGAGTCTTTTCAACAATAGGAAGAATGGGATGTCTCTGTGAGTAGATGTGGACTCAAGAATCATGGGTGGGGAGGAATTACATTATAGATTGGTAGTTTAAATTGAGATTACTAGGGGATATCAAAGATAGACTTTCTTCCATAGGTGGATCATTTCATATATGTCTTTCTAGATGACTTTTTAGGTTTACCTATGAAGTGATAGGTAGATTGCTTTATTTTTCATGTTCTAGGAGTGAAACCATGTCCATTTATCCATAAAGGATTGATACACCAGAGTTATAGGAGATCAAAAAATAGATAGAGGTGTTGCTGGTGAAAAATTTCATCCAACCCAATACTTATCCTTGGTGTTCACCCATCCTTTTGGCATAGAAGGTGTACGAAATTGTCAGATATTGTTTTTTTAATCTTATGTTGAACCAATTTATGGTCAAGAACCTATATCCCTTTCCGAGGATTAATGATATCATTCATCACTATTGATGAGCCCAGATGTTCTCAGTGATTTCCATGAGATACAGTAATCATCAGTTGCAAGTTAGACCATCATATAGACCACTTACAACCATTTAGATTAGGTATATTTAATATGTTTATTTGGTTATTCTATTTAGTCACATGAATGGGCTATCAGTTTTCATGGAACTGATGAACTGAGTGTTCATTTCTTACTTAGATTCTTTTGTGGTTTTCTTCATGGATGATATCCTGGTGTACTCTCACACTATACATGACCATGAAACCAACTATGAGATCGTTTTAAATAAACTAAGAGAGCCTCATCTATATGATAAGTTATTAAAATGCCACTTTTTGATGGACAAGATTCAAATGGTCATTTAATCATAGATACCAGAGTATCAGTAGACCTAGATAAAGTGAGAGTGCTAGTTTACTGGGAGAAACTGTAGAATGTCTTCGAGGTATAGTGTTTTTTGGGGCTGGGGGATTCTACATATACTTTATACAGGATTTTTTTGGCTTAGCAGTGCCACTGATGTGCCTAACTATGAAGGGTGTCAAGTACTTGTGGAATGATTCTGGTGATTCATTCTATCAGGAGCTAAATTAGAGATTGTATTCAGCACCATTACTGATTTTTCCAGAGCAGAGAAATAGTTACACCATTTACTATGATGGATCAGGCATCAAGCTCGGAGTAGTTCTTATGTACGGGGAATGAGAAGTTGTGTACGGGTCACGACAATTGAGGCCACATGATAATAATTACCTGATGCACGATCTCAAGGTAGTTGTAGTTGTGAATAATTTACGCTATTGGATAAATTATCAATTAGGAAACCATTTTTTGGTAGTAAATAACAACAAAAGTATCATGTATATCTCTTCTCAGCGTGATCTGAATTTTATATTGAGAAGGTGTGTTGAGTACCGTCTGTCTTTTAAATTTGAGATTTCTAACACACCATGGTTAGGCGAAGTAGTTACTGATGCATTGAGTAGGAGGACTCAGATACACGTTATTTAAGAGGCTACCAATGACTGGAATCTTGTGACCATATTCTCTGAGATACATTTGGACGTTCATGGCAGAGAGGGGAATACATTTCTTTATTCTATTGATGTTACCACTATTCTACTGGATCATGTGCGAATGAGATAACTATAGAATTTTGAATCCCTAGTCTTATGGGGGAGTGTGACAGAGAGGAACCTACTCCTGTGTAGACCATAGGCGATGATGAGATCTTGATTTTTCATGGATACATATGTGTGTCATCAGAAAAACGTGAGGATTTGATGAGTGATTTTCATTCATCAGTTTAGGATGTTCATCCCGGTGTCACAAAGATGTATCGAGATCTACACCATCAGTTTTGTTTTCCAGGTATGAAGAATGATGTAGATGGTTTTTTATGAGATGTTCCAGCATTTATCAGGTGAAGCCATTGCATTATTAACCGGAAGGGATTTTATAGCAGTTACCCATTCCAAATTTTAAATGGAATGATATCACAATGGATTTTGTGATTGGTTTACTGAGGGTTCTTTAATATAATGTTACGATTTGGGTTATTTTTTATAAACTCCTGAAGTTTGAACAATTATTATCTATTAAAGAAACCTTCAGTGTTGACTAGAATATAATGATTTACACCAACGAGATTGTACATTTGCATGGGGTTCCACACTCATTTGTTCTAAACTGGGACACCTGGTTTAATTCTCGTGACAAGAAGGGACTTTAAAGGGATTTGTGTACACATGTGTTTATGATTACAACATTCCATCCCCAGAGGGATGGCCATCCCAAGTAGAAAATTTAGGTTTCAGAGGATATGCTATGATGACACATCCTGAATTTTGTGGGCTCTTGGGAGAGACATATACCCCTATTGGAGTTTTCCTAAAATAACAGTTTTCATGTGATGATTCCAATGACACCTCATATGGATTGTATAGTAGGCCATGTTGATCACCCCTAGGTTGGATGGAGGCAGGACAAGCATCTTTTCTGGGACATCATCTTGTCCATGAGACCACTAAGCAACATGGGTTGATTTTGTTGAGGATGTATACTACAAAGTCTTGGAAGAAATCTTATGTTGATCGACGGATATAACCTCTAGAGTTCAATGTCAGAGATCAAGATTTCTTACATGTAACATTGAGGATGGGAAACATGAGGACTATGATATAGGGGATGCTTTCAGCAAGATATGTTTGGTTGTTTGAGGTTTTTAAGAGAGTTAGACTGGTTGCTTATCGGTTGCAGTTATATCAGAGGTGTCGCGTTATACACGACGTCTTTCACATTTCTCATCTACAACGTTACATTTCAAACCCATAGCAGACTTATTAACCCTAGGAAGTTGAGTTGGAGGATGATTCATCCTTTTTAGGGCACCCTATTCTGGTTTTGGATCGCAACACGAAGGTTATCAATGGAAAGTTTTTTTCTTTTGGTATGTGTGGAATTGCAGTGCCAGCGAGTATATGATGAGGCTTGGGGGAGGTTTTCCGACATATGATCAAAGTGTAAAGAGTTGTTTAATGTTTCTTGTTCACCACGTTTGGAAGGGAAATTATAGATTGAATTTCTTTAAGGGGGGATGTTTTTATGAATGTAGATGTTCATTTCAGGTATGGATCATTATTACAGGTTATTTTTTGAATAAAAAGGATGAATTGGGAAATTATTCATTAAAATTTAGTGTACATAAATGTACACTCTGTGTACCCTGTTTCCATGTGTAGCTATGTACTATCCATGTAACAGCTGAGTACATGACCATGTATGTGACTTGAAAGAATTCCTAATGTATGGGTCGGAAGTGTCTTGTACATGGAATGTACATTAAATGGGCACACCATGTCATTTTATTTTTAATTGATATATAAGAGTGATTCTGTGTCTCGTATATAGATCATACTTCATCTAACATTTTTGCATCCAGGAGAGGCTTGGAGTGACAAATAATGTCTGATCCACCGATTCTTCATCCAAGGTCTGATCTAAGCTCTGGTGGGTGTGTTGGAATCCCACTGGTGTGTTCTCCATCTTCTAGATCCCTTCTTTCTATTTCCCACTCTCATTCAATAGATCATATATTGATGGTTCTCAAAAATTTTGTATATCGACAATGGTATATTTTGATTCAAGGTTCAATGTTTAAATATAGTGATCTCCCGACATCGAGGTAAGTGTTTCGTTCATTTTCTTGATTGTCTTTGGATTATTTATGAATAAAGTGGAAAATTATCATGTTTGGGGTATTACGTATATTTTAATTTACCATGTTTAATACCTACTATGGTTTGTTTGATTTCAAAAGGGTGATCTCTTTTGACTAAGTTTTTATACCTGGTAATGGGACACCCCATGTGTGCAATCCCTTAATTAGTTGTTTATGGTTATTTGGCCTAGATATCCTATGAGTCGTACCTTGTTACTGTGCCTTGAATTGTTTAGGATGAATTTTATTGACTATATAAATTTCATGTTTTATGCTTGTGTATGATATCCATTTAAATGTTCTATATTAGACGTGCAACATAGTTATGATATGTGCGTTGATCTTCCAATGGACAGTGAAAGCCTTAGTCCAAGAAAATTGTGGGGGTTTCCATGTTTATTACATAAGACCATGAGAGTCATTGGTTCAACTTTGACCTTATGGTATTTACTGTGAGAGCTACCAAGGAGGTCGTTTATGATTATTCATATTATGTGAACCTATGGGGTATTGACCGTGTGAGATACCCGGAGGACATTTAAATTTTATTGATGCCATGTTGACCCAGAGTTATTGATCATGAGGGCTTCCCATGCGGATGTTTATATTTGATTTGTACTATGATAAACCAAAGGGGTTAGGTTTGTGATCATTGTTATATGGTTGTTAGGAATGATGTAACGATTATGGTGAGTAGAAAAGCTAACACACAAGCTTAGAATCAGTCTTACATAGTTTTTTTGATGGTCTTATGCGACGTCTGTTGTTACTATTACACAGAGGGATACAGACCATATAATAGATCGTTAGATTCATTATTAAATGGTTTGAATAAAAAATAAATCTAAATGAATGTAAATGAAAACTATATGATTTTTTACATTTGAGTACTACCTAGTTTATTGATTCATTTTTTAATATTCCCATCTATATATATATTCAATTACAGTTAGGCACAGATCTTCTGGTGGTTTCATACAGGGATGCATCTCACACCCAATTTGTATCATGATTTTGGAACCAATGAATTTATGAAGATGTAGGTATAGATATGGGAAACACCCATCATCATCAAGTAATTTATTTATGTTAGAGATAGAGAGAGCGGGACCAAGTTGAGTCTTGCAATCTTGGAGGTGTTTACTGGTTTTCTGTACTTTTCTTTCGGTATTGTATTTCTAGTATTTTGACATGTTTAACTATTTTCCTAGAGTCATGTTACATGCATCATTTATATATATATATATATATATATGTTATAGTTGTTTTAAACCATTAGTCTTCCACTATTTACTTCAATTGTATGGTATAGTTGCTTTCTTTTTTTTTACTATGTGTTATTCTGTTCTGCGTACTCTGCAAATGAAAGAATTATTTTTCTATTATCACATAGTGGCCCTTTCTGCTAGTCAATGACCTCTAGCATTTAAGGAAATGAAATTGAAGTTATGGGGCCAACTGGATTTGGTGACGATTAGGCAGAACCTGGAACTGAGACGTTACACCAACCAACCCTTGACCTCTATAATTATTACATGTTGTGTTAAGAAAAAAAAAGTTCATATATTTTCTACATAAAAATGTGTTGTATATTTTTTTATTGGATTATAGATATATATTTATTATATAACAAGTATGTTTCATATGGATAAACCTAATCATTAATATATTAGGGGACATAATGGGGGTTTAATTTATATTTTTATCGTTATCTAATATTCCACACGCTTTCATTGTATCATTTTAACAAAAAATTCAGCGAAGATACGATCTTAAGATACGGTTAAATAATCTATTTACTTGATAATGAACTTAAATGGACCAAGTATTTTTAGACTGATATTTATCACATTTTTATTCTATAATGCGATGATGGTTTGTTTCTCGACATTATTTTTTATTTATATCATATTAATGTAAACAAAAACAATTTTGTGTCCCATGAATAAAATTTATTATAATATATAATTAACTTAAAAAACTATATATTAAGTTACTCAACCTATAAAACACAATGTGGGGAATTATTAATGATTTATATGAATTTAAATAATTTTTTTCTAAAAATATATTATTATTTTTCAATAAAAAATATGACTCTTTATATTCCTGTAAATGAAATACAAACCCATCTAAAAAAATTCCATTCCATTCTAATTATGTTCGAATATTTATTATGGGTATGTGAATTCAAAATATCATTTAATTTATAATTGATTGAATTGAGTATAAATCTAATAAAAACATGAAATATAAAATAAATAATTATTAGAAAACAATTTAATATATTTTTTTGAAATTATTTTTCTTGAAAAATAAAAAAATATTAAAGAAAAAGAAGTATATGATATATGAGTAGATTAATAATGTTAAGAAGTCTTGTTTTTTCATAGTATATTTAATTATACATATAAGAATTAATTGTTATTAGGGTTATCATAAATCAATCATAACTATAAAATTAAAAAATGTAACTTATATATATGATAAATAAAAAATTTTCATGAATGTTTATTTATTATATAAATCAAATAAAAAAATTAATAGATAAATAGCAATTAAATTTTATATAAATGGAGATAATATTTGTCAAAAATTTAATAATGAAATTAGTTTTTAATAGGTTCGTGTTTAATATAAATGTTATTGATAAGTTTATAGTATTAATTAAATAAATAATTATTTTTTATGAACATAAAATGTGGTATGATAATTTAAAAGTTTCAAAAAAAGTTACCAATAACGGAGGATTTAATATGAATCGTATTTATTGAATTTTTAATCACCATGTTCTGTTTTTTAGGATGATATGTATTAATAAATTATTCATACTATAAAATCTTTTTACATCTATGTATGTGTTCTATATGATAAAATTTATTGTTCAATCCTTATTACAGTATTATGTGTGGATATAATTTTTTTCAGCCAAAATTATATTGTATTTCATTATCCCCTATGTTTTTTACACTTTATTAATTTATTTGGAATATTATTTTTCATAATAGGTCTTTATCTTTATATTATATGATATATGATTCTAGAAGACTTCATAATATAAAATTGAATAAATGATAGGTTGTGATTGATTTCTAAAATATTTGGAAAGAATACTTATAATTATTTAATATATTATCATTGAGGGATTATTTCATTACAAGTCAATTGTTTTTATAATATTCAGTTATTTAAATATTATATTAATTTTTATTTTCATAATAACTTGTATCACACTATATATTTTTGTATATTTAATATAATCATATGTATTTTAATTTAGGTGATTTATATACTGAATTTTTTCAAAATAATTTTGAATATGTAATATTTGTAGAATAAGATATTTTTTTCATATTATCAAGTGTTATATATATATATATATTAAATAATCAATACTATCTTATTTACTAAAACAATATACCACTATTGTGAAATAATATGATGAAATGATACGAGAGTCATTAAATTTTTCTTTGAATGTGACTCAGTAACCATTGTAGGGTCATCTTTGGTCATTTATAATATTTCACTATAATAATTTCATTGAAAATGTATAATGTTATTTTTTCCTCCATACTTTTAATTTTATTTATACTAATTTTTTACCTCCAATATCTAAAAACAAATTGCAATAATTAATCCTTATTCACAAGGTTGATTTAATTCAACTAAAAAAATTGAAAATCAAATAATAATATATCAAATAGTTTATTTGAAATGTTTCATGGGTGTAAATATAGTGTTGTTCATAGCTATCTAGAGTCATTATCAATGATTTGGTGGTCCATTTGGTAATTGATATAGTATTTTAATTTATAATTATAGTATATGCAACTATATAAGAAACTTTTTTATGATCAATTTTCACATATCATTAAATATTTACTCTATAGTTATATGTATGTCATTTTTATGTTTTCATAAAAAATGATAAGGAAAAATAATTTTATAGTCTTTTTCTGTTAAGAAAATGGCATGTGTTACTAAATTTATTGATAAAAACAGACATATTAATTACCTGACCCTAACAAACAAAAAATCAAAATCATTCATTAGTGTTGGGAATAAAAAATTCATCTAATGAAAAAAATAAAAAATTTATCTTTTAAAACATTGTTTTATTAATTAAAACATTTCAAACAAATAAGAACAATTCAAATATTAGATAAAATTAGGAATTTAATTATAAAATAAAATACCATAAAAAATATAAAATTCATACCCATAACAAATGTTCCGACAAATAACATAGATATTTAATTTTCACCCATTCAATAATCCCTTTTTAGTACTCATAATATTATTAATATTATGAATATATCCATTTTATAAATATAAAAAAATATACTCATATTTTAAAAAAAATATAACCACACTAACTTCTAGATGTCCCCATGGAAAATCCTAAATGGGTTTCTTATGTATATTTTATTTTAACCTTTTATAGAATTAATATTATTTTATTAATGGGATTCAATTCCCCCTTTCTTTTTACACATTTCTAAAAACTTGTTTTATACCTGTTTTGCTGCAAAATTTACTCCTCAAATTTTCTCTCTTCTCCTCAAGAAATTCCCTTTTATTCAATTTTTTAATACCCAAACTTATTTATTTTCTAGGGGTATTAATAAATATTTGAAAATTATTTATGTTATTTTTTATAGAAATAAATAAAACCTTGATTCCATTCTTGTTGGTTAAAAATTACCCAATGATCATGTTTTGAAATCACATTGTAAATTCCATGATATTGATATAAATCCCTTTTCTTTATTCTCTGAGGGTTATTTATGAAATTATTTGTTATGATATATGTGGATCACATGAAAAATTATACATTTGAATGGTGTTCCCAGATATCACTCTAATTCATTGTTTAATGAACTTAATCATTGGATATGACATGGTTTACGATACCTTGGTGAATAACCTTGGTAATTTTTATGAAACCTCATTGATTTACCTTAGTGATATGCTTATTATTTTCTAAATTAAAATTTTCACCCACATTTCAATATATGATTCATGTTATTTTATTTATAGTATTCCTCATGGTATTTTGTTCATTCTATAATGATATTCCGTATGTTCCTTTTGATTTTTTACTCAAGATCACATTTAAAAGGATTCCCTTGTTTTCCCTTATTGGGACTTATGGTCACCCTTTACTTTGATGTTTTTCACTAGGTTATGTGTTGCATTAAAATTATTTAGGATGAATCAAATAACAATACTTTCAAATATTTAGAATAATGTTTTATGTTATATTGTATTAGGTAACTTGTTTCCTAGAAATTTAAATTTTAAAGATCCCCTTTCTTTTATAAGGTAATGAACTTTTTATTTAAAAAAAGGTTGGATAGCATATGTTGGTATGGATGTTGACTCATTGGGTGAGGTATCACGATATTTTTTAATTATAGTAAGAAACCCATTTAGAAAAAATGTATTTTTATTTTATTAAAAAATTCAAATGTGTTTATTAATATATTATTTGTATTTAATAGGACTTTTTTTGCTAAGCCAGCTAAGAAATCAGGGGAGGAACAATATAGAATTGTGAATAGATATGATATATTTCAGCATGTTGTCAGATGTATTGGTTATGATTACTCATTAACCTAAGTAATAGGTGTCCCACATTATGTAGTTGTTAGACCAGATATGATGTGTGCTTTAGAAGATGTAGGGATGTACACACATGTTGGGGTAAATACAATAGTGTAGACATTGGATAAAATTATGGATTATCGGTTTTGTCTGCCATATGCATATTATAAAAAATATTTTCATTGATATTGACATGAATGGATGTGGTGATATTGTTTTGTCCTATTTTTGTTGGAAATATGTACATGAAAAATGTAAAAATTAAAATAAGTTGTACTCACAATGGTTTTTGTTGATATGTTTTTAATATATAACATTTATATGTATTTTAGTCATTACATGAAGCTAGTGGGAATCTTTGTGAGTCCATGGGTGATCGGGATGCAGATGTTAAATGCGCATTAGATATGTATAATTTGTTTTTTTATTATTTAACATTAAATTTTAAAAGTATAATTATAATTTTTTACATCAAAATTTTATTTAATAATTGAAAAATGTGTATGATATCGTAGTGTCATAGATAAAACTTAATAGATGATCTTGAATTTTGCTGAAAAGAGAGGACAAAAACCATTGAATTATTTTTGAAATTTAATAAATAACGATGTGAGTATTAATATAACAAATCTTTATTTAGATTGTAAAAACCAATCAATTTATTTTAAATGATGTAGAAATATATGAGAAGATTCTAAAAATCATTTGTGATCTCTAGGAATCAACCTCCCCTAAAAATGATGCCTGGATGTATCAAAATAACAAAATATATGATTTCAATATTTTAACAAATGTTAATAAGAAAAAAATTAATCAAGTAGTGGTGAAAACAGAGAAAAAAATCTTGGATTAGCATGATAACTTAGAAAAAACGCATTTTTGCCATTTATGACCTTTAGAAATCATCTCGGCATCTACATGATGTCTAAATTTCTTTACATGGTATAATATATTGTGTTACCTTTTCATTCGCATTAAAGAGAAAAATCATGTAAAAGGGGACAAAACTCTGCAAACACACTTAGATTTGTGTGAAAACCTAATATAATGATTATCAAGTCAGTTAGGATTTGTAGGAATCTACTATACACCAATCAAATGGTCATATTACTCAGTATGAACTAATGTATCATTTCACCTTTATGTATTCTTTAAAATAATGTATCATCCATTATAGAGATGAAACAAATAAAATTTACTTTGATTGGTATAAAAACATAGGAGAATGTTCATCAAGTCATTTATGATCTATAGAAGTCAACCACACATCAATAAAAATATTATATTTCTTGGTATGATCAAAAACACCATTTAAACTTTTATATGTTTATTCATATTACATTTCTACTACAAGAGAGTAAAAACTAAGAAAATAAGCCATGAATGATGTGAAAATATTTTAATCAATCCCCAAATCCTATTTATATTTATGAATAAATTTTTACTTAAATTGACTATTAGATTGGCCATTATAGTGGAAATTATGATTTCATTTTATTAACCCTTATTTATAAAATGAAAACAAACTAGTTTTGAATAAAAACTATGAAACTGAGGTTAGCTTAGAATAAAAACTTTAGAAAAGTATATTCAATTCATTTATGATCTATAGTAATCAACCATAGGTTAAAATGGTTCTTGGTTTTTTCAATATTATATAACATGTATTGTGGCTTTCAAATTTGTATTAATGTGATAAATCATGTAATTGGGATAAAAAGTGAAAAATCACACTTTTATTAGAGAAACCAAATTCGAGGAATGATCAAAAATTCATTTTTGATTTGTAAGAATGAACCACACATTAATGAGATTCTCAAATTGATCAGTATGATCCAACGTATCATTTCACCATTATGATTTCATTAAAATTAAATATCACCCATCAAGGTTTCAAAAACAAGAAAATGAATTTTAATTGTTCTAAAAACATTTGATAATGATAACTATTTCATTTATGATATGTATGAGTAAACCGTGTATCAATATAATGCTCATATTTCTCAGTATGATTAAAAACACAGTTTAACATTTTATATATTTATTAATATGACACATCTCTTACTAGGGGTCCAAAATTGAGTAAATGAGTTGTTATGGGAATAAAATCATGGGAAAAAGTATTTTATCATATTTGATCTATGTGAATAAATTGTTCCTAAAATAGATTCTCGAATTGATTCGTATAATGATATGTATGATTTCATATAAATAACACATGTTAATAAAAGATAGATTACCTGGGTATGGGTCAAAATTGAGCAAATGATCTCAGATTAGTGTGAAAATGTAGGAAATAAATCTTCAAGCCATTAATGATCTATAGGAATCAACCATGTGTCAATATGATGCTTTGTTTTCTCAGCATTATAGGAAGTTCTACATAGCCTTCACATTACTATTAAAGTTAAAAATCACATAATGGGGTCAAAACCAAGAAAACAAACATTGATTAGGGTTAAAACATAAAATAACACTAATCAAGTTTATTATGATCTATAGGAATGAACTACACATCAATCATATTCTCATATTTTTCAATATGATCCAATGTATTATTTCACCTTTGTTCTTTCATTAAAATGAAATATCACTCATTCGGGAGTATAAACTGATAAAACATATTTGGATTGTTTTGAAAACAAAGGAAGATGATCATGAAGTCATTTTTGATATGTATGGGTAAAATTTGTATCAATCTGAAACTCATATTTCTCAATAAAACTAAAAATAATATTTAAAAATATATACATTTATTAATATGATAGATCTTCTATCAGGGGGTCAAAAATGAATTAAAAAAGGACAAAATAATGAAAATATATCGGGAAAAGTTCTACGAATCATTTTTGATAATTAAAACATAGTCATATCTCAAACCAATGTTTATATTGATTGGTAAAATATAAAGTATGAATTCATATTATCAAGACATGTTAGAAAATACAAATCAATTGTCCATGGGTAAAAATTAAGAAAATGAGCCAGACTAGCATGAAAACACAGTTGAAATATCTTCGCGTAATTTATGATCTATGTAATTTAATCATATTTCAATTATAATCCCATTTCTATTGAAGTTATAGAAAGTGGTGTGTGCCGTTCACTTTTATATTAAAGTGATAAATCAAATGAAAGGGGTGAAATGAAAAAATGAACTTGTATTTGTGTAAATAATTTGGAGAATTATCATTGATTCTATTATGTTCCATAAGAATCAATAATACATAAATCATATTCTTATACTTCTTATCATGATTGTAAGTAGAATTCAAAATTTATTATTTCATTAAAATGACATATCACTCATCCGGGTTTAGAAATAATAAAACAAATTTATATTTGTGTCAAAACATTGATGAATGAAATAAAGTCATTAATCATCTATATAATTAAACCACATGTCAATTCAATGCTTGGATTGATTAATATGATCAAGAACACCATTTAACAATTTATATAGTCATTGAAATGACATATATCCCATCATTGAGTCAAAACCGAGTAAATGAAATATGAATAATGTGAAAAAATGGACAAATGATTCAAAAATTATTTTTGATCTCTATAAATCAGGAGTGTATGAAACCTATTCTTGGGTTGACTGGTATTATATAGAGGTTGATTTCATATTTTTTTAAAAATTTAATAAAGGAAATATAAAATGGGTTGGGGTCCCAACATAGAAAATGATATTAGATTAGTATAAAAACACAATAAAATATTCTTGAATTCATTTTTGATATATAGGATTAAAATATATATTAATATGATTCCTTGTTTTGCTGGTATGATAGAAATTATCTAGTGGTCTTCAAATTTTTATTAAAGTGAACAGTTACATAAAAGATGTCAGGACTAATAAAATTCACTTGTATAGTTATGAAAGCATTGGGTATTAATCATTGAGTAATTTATGTTATGTATAAATCAAAAATGCATTAATCATATAATTATATTGGATAGTATGAAAAAAAGTATCATCTCGAATTTAATCTTTAATTAAAATGACACATCACCCACCCTCGGGTCAAAATCAAGAAACCACAATTGAATATGTGTCAAAACATAGAATAATGTTCATTGTGTCTTTTATGAACTACAGGATTCAATCTTGATTCAATCACATTACCTTATTTCGTAATATGATTAAAAACACCATTTAATATTATGTACATAAATTAATATGACTTATCTCTTCTCATAGGGGAAAAAGTGGATACAACAAGTTTTTATTTTTTTTAAAATTTAGTAAAATTATCCAAAACATTATTCTTAATTTGAAAAAATTAACCGGGATTCAAAATGATGCATGTATTAACCGGTATGAAAAAAATTATGATTACATTTTTTTAACACTTGATAATAAGAGAAAAATAAACAAGTAGAGGTCAAACCAATATAACAAGATTGTACAGGCATAAAAACTTAGAAAAACACTGTTTGATTTATTTATGATATGTTGGATTTAGTCAATCTACAATCAAATGCCTAATTCTCTTAAGATGATAAAATGTGTTGTGTAGAAATTACATTTAACTAAAGTAAAAAATCACATAAAAGGGATTAAAAATACTAAAATTCACTTGGATTGGTTTCAAAACATGGGAGAATGACCAATGATTCATTTATGATATGAATGAATCAATCGTCTGTTAATTGGATGATCAAATCATCTGGTATAATCTAAAGTATTATTTAACCATTATGATTAAAATAAAATTACATATCACCCATCAGGGGGTCAAACCTAAGAGAAAAAATTTTGAGTGGATTCATAAATTATGATAATGATCATCTAGTCAATTATAATCTATCAGAGTAAAACTAGTATCAATCTACTTCAAGTACTTTTTGGTATGATTGAGAACCCCATCTATCATTTTATATGTTTATTAATATTATATATTTCATACCAGAGAGTCAAAAATAAGAAAACAAGTTGTAAAAGATGTAAAAATCTTAGGGAAAATGATCAAATAATATATAATATATAAGAACTCACAACATGATAATCTGATACTGAATTAATCAGTATAATGGAAAGTATGAATTCATATTACTAACACTCATTAATAAAAGAAAAATCACCCAAGTAGGGGTTAAAAACAAAAAAAGGATTTATAATTATTTTTCAAACATATGATAATGATATTGGATTCATTTTAGATATCTAGGAATCAGCCAAGTGTAAATATGATAATTATTTTGATCGGTATGTTATAATGTATTGTGTGTACTTCACATTAGTATTAATGTAAAAATTCATGTAAAAGGGGTCAAAACCTTGGAAATAACTTGGATTGGTGAGGAAACGTAGGATAACAATCATTGAGTCATTTATTATCTATAAGAATAAACCACAGATCAATCAGATGCACATATTACTTTATCATGGTTGACCATATCATTTCACCTTTATAGATTCATTACAATTAGATATCACCTAACAGTGGGTGAAAACGAAGAAAAAATATTTGTATTTGTTTCCAAAATTAAGATAATGACAATCGATTCAATTATGATATGTAAGATTAATTACGCATCAATATGATGCTGAGAATTGTTTTTATGATTAAAAACACAATTTTACCTTATATATATTGATTAATATAACAAATCGCCCATTTGGGGGTCAAAACTAAGAAAACAGTTCTGAATGACATGAAAATATTAGACAAAAATCCTTAATTTTTTTAATATGTAGGAATCAACTATATCTGAAACCTATATTTGGATTGATTGGTATAATGTTATGCAAGATTTCATATTATTAAAACATAGTTATGAAAGACAAATAACATGGTTAGTGGTCAAAACTAGTCAAATTATCTCAGATTAGAGTGAAAACATAGGAATAAAATCTTTGAGTCATTTATGATTAATAGGAATCAACAACATCTCTATTCACTTCCTATTTCTTTTACTGTGGTAAAAATTATCATGATTTATTTAAATTAGTAAAAAAGTGACAAAACATATAATAGAAGTCAAAATTGGGAAAACACACATGGATTGTTTTAAAACGTTAGGAGAGTGATCATCAATACAATTATTATATGATGGTATAAACCATGCATTAATTATATGTTCGGATTAATCAGTATGATCCTAGGTAGAATTTCACCATTATGTTTTTATTAAAATGACATATCACTGATAAAGGTATAAAAACCTAGAAAACCAATATGTCTTGTTGTAAGAAGATAAATGAATTATCATTCATTCATTTATGATCTGTAGGAGTCAACTTCATGTCAATCCTATACATGAAATTATTAGTATGATCAAAACACCATTCAAACATTAATAGAGTTATTAATATGATACATATCTTTATTGATGGATAAAACGAGCAAGAAGTTTCAAATGGCATGAAAATATGAAAAAAAAAATTACTTGAACCATCTTTGATCTATATGAAGAGACAACATATCAATCTGAGTTATCATTTTTATGAGATGATTGAAAATAATTTTTAGTGTTTTAAAATACTAAATATTTCATGTAATGTTGAAAAATATATCAAATTACCTCAGATTTATTCTATATCATATTATAAATATATTCTTATTAATTGGGATGTGTATGAGCATGCAACCCATCCATTCGACATGTTGTGTGCTTGAACTGATTAAATAAGTAGTTCGAAAATACATGATAGTCTTTAAAAACATGAATCTAATGAATAAAACTAAGAAAACATGCTCTAATTACTATTAAATAATAGGAAAACAATTGTTGAATTATTTTTAAAATGTAGGTATTGAAAATGCACCAATATGAGTTTTTGTTTTCTTATAATTACTGAAGATTCTTTTTAATGTTTTAAAATAGTAAAATGTCCATGTAATAGTTAAGACCATAGAAAATATCATTTAATTAACATTAAATAATAGGAAAACTATCATTGAATTATTTTTTTGTGTGTGATTATATTGCACATAAATCTGATATGTTGTGAGCTTGGATTGACTAAATAAAATGACTTTAAAAACATTCACCAAGTGGAAAAAACTAAGAACACAACAGAAAATGTCCCTTAAATTATATTCCAATGAATATATATTTATTTTTAAAATATAGGGGATAACGATGTGTGAATTTTTGTTATAATTTTCTTAGCTTGAAAAAAATAGTGTTTTGAAATACTAAAACACGAATATAGCGATCAATACACAAGAAAAAGGCATTGAATTAACATAAAACCATTGAAAAACAATTTTTTAATTATTTTTGATATATACAAGTAGAAGAAATGTTAATATGAATTTTAATGTGACAATAATGACTAAAACATTAGTTCTTAAATAATTATCAATATTTAGAAACATTCCCCAGAGGGTTAATTCTATGAAAATGACCTTCAATTTTTGTAAAATCAAAATAAAATAATTGTATAATGATTTTTCAACTGTAGGGACTGATATCTCATAAATCTGATATTTTTTCCAAATATGATCGAAAACATCATTTTAGTGTTTTAAAACACCGAAATGTGTGTAATTGTAAAAAAAAGGAAAAATTATCATATTTATGTAAAATTAATGTAAACCTATATTCGAATTATTTGTGACATTTACAAGCACACGACTCATTGATCTGATGTGTGGTGTGCTCAAGAAAATTGAATAAGTTGTTCTTAAACAATTTATAGTGTTTAAAAACATATGTCATAGGGTCAAAAAAAAGAAATTTACATCCAATTTACATTATATCATAGAAAAATAATAGTATATTAATTTTTTAAAATTTATAATTAACAACACGTCAATCCAAGTTACCATATTCTTAAGATGATGAAAAACATATTTTTAGTGTTTTAAAACACTAAACAAGCATATAATGGTCAAAACCATAAAAAACATAATAAACTTTATATTAAATCATAGGAAAATAAATATCTGAATTATTTGGGAAGAAGAAAAGTAAATCTAATGAGTGTTGTTCTTAGACTGACTAAATAATCTGTTTTAAGTAAAAAAATATTAAAAATTTATATTATGATGAAAAAATGACCATATACTATTTATTATATGAAATTTTAATTTCAAAATTCTATTGTGGTCTATTTGATAGTTTTTATTATTATTTTTACTAAAATAACTTTTATTTTTATATAATTTGATTTTAGTTATATGGGACAATGAGTGTAGTTATTGATAAATTATTGGATTATGTTAATTGTAATCTTATGGAATTTTATATCATGAAAACGTATTCAATTGTTTTTAAATTATGGTTATTTTTCTAAATATTTGATGGAGAGTGTAATATCTATAATTTTTTTAAAAAATATCAATTGACGATATAGATCGCCAAATGGTGGTCCCTAAAGTCCATGACAACATGAGTTATATTGGCTTCCAATTAGAAGTCTCTATAGGATCTAGCTATATTACCTATAACGGACACTAAATGGTTATCACTATTGGACCTCCCTGGCTAGAATATAGTGACTTCCAAATATTTCGTTCTATATCCAACAATGATGGTTCAAAAGTGACTATTAAATGGAATTCATAAGATGATGACTATTGTCCTTTAGTGAATACCGTTGGTGGTTGTTAATGGTCCTTTTGTAGTAATGATGTTAGTGAAGGATGAAGCCACCCCAATATTCCCTCCCCCCTGAATTGATACCCATTGAATTCAATTATGGGATGAAGTTAATATATACCCATGAAATCACATTACAACATAATCCTTTTTTATTATAGGTAAAAAAGATATTTCTTGACAAATCAAGAGTCCTTTGATTTTCATCTAATCATAAAATCTACCTTCTATCGAAACAAGTAATATATAAGTAATAATAAAAAATATTTTTATTACTAATAACACTTAATAAATTAGTTAAAAATAATTATCCATCGTGTTCATATATTTTCATGACAATCCTTACATGTTTACTCTGTTTTGATCGTATGACGCATATTTTGAACTCAAACATCCCTTTTAATTTAAAATAATGCACTTTCAGAATTACTAGACACAATACATATTAAAGTAGTTTATAGTTCATTACTAAACATAATAAAGAAATCAATGATCATTTTCATATAATTTAACAACAAACCATTCATGTTTTCTTGATTTTTATTATGTGACATGCATTATCAGCTTCCTAAATGCTCAAAATATAAAAACAAACTTTATATTATTTAAACCACACTGTGAGTTGAAATAATTTTCAGTTAATTCATATAGTTCACATATAAATAATTTATTATTTTCGTATATGTTTAAAATGTTAAAATATTATTTCTTAGTTGTGATAAATTAATTCACATTTTGAACAAAGATATTACATTTAAATTTAAAACATGCAATTTTAGTCAAACTTAATACACCACACATCAAAATAACATGTGGTTCATTCTAACATGTAACAAATTAACCATATATAATTTTAGTATATATTCATGTTAATATAAATGGTTTTTTAATTTCTTGTCAACATTGTGTTTTACAGTGTTTTTCAGAAATTATAGATAGTGAAGGTGTAGATTATGGATGTCTAGATAAAAATTATGGAGTCAGTGGCTTCATTTCACATCTAAAAGATATGAATGTTTCGGAGGTCGAATATAAATATATGGAGGATTTAGTGTATATGATAAAGTAATATTTCTATCCATATGATCCAATTCAAGGTGAATTTTGGATGACATGGTAGTTCTAGAAGAAGAAGTCATGTTTGGAAGATTCACTACTGTAGAATATAAACTCTATAAAATCAAAATTTACCAAAAAATGACTTTGAGTTAATTCATGAAAGTGTTTCAATATGAAAATTCTTCTATATATAGAAGGATTAAATTTAGGAAAATATATTTCATAGATATCATAATATTAACCATAATGGTGAGATGTTATATACCAGATTTTAGACGATACATTGGAGCTACAGAAAAATAACCCTCAAAGTTCTGAAGATGCAACATATTGAGTGTAATGTTTCAATGGATATATAAAAATTATCTATATAATTTAAAAGTTTATCCTTTACTTACCTAGGAATTCTTTATTATGTTGATAAAATTTAATATGATGATGTTGGGCTATAAATCAAAGAGATAAAAATAAAAATGTTGAAATCATGTTTGTAGCTGCTATATATGAAATCCTTAAATATGGATGATGTTGATATTTGTGGGATAATTTTAGAAGTTACATATTTATAGGGTTGAAGAAAATATTGATTGGAATACATGTTAATGATAAGAAAAATTAAAAAATCTATTGAGTTGATGAGAATTTTGGTTACTCCGAATGATCTTCAAGTGGTGAAGGAACTACAAAAATTATAAAATATCAAATATTTGAGAAGCCATGTTTACAAGTTCATAAATAGTTATTTTATATAGAGAAGTTCTAGGAACTAAATAAAGGCCAATTTTATTATCCTATATAATATTATACAATTGTATCACAAAAATAAAAATGAAAGAGAAACATTTCAATCCAACATAAGGTCTGAATGTTTTATTTTTTTATAATAAAAAGAGTGATGATTATAAAAAATTTAGAAGGCTCAAAAAAAGAATTGTTTTTTGTTACATAAAAATCATATAGATAAGGTTATTTTTTCTATTCTTTTTTTTGTTATAAATGTAAACTACTAGGATCAAGTCTAAATAACCAGTCAGGGGGCTATAAAAATATCCATAGTTAGTAATGTATTTTAGAAATATAGATTATTCATATCAACTTTACATTATTATTGAATCACTTTTGAATTAGACTAAACCTATTCCCAATAAGGTGTAGTTACCCTTAGTGGATTCTGACCTTGTAAAAATCATTCATTACATGTGTTTTCTTTTTTATTTAGCTGGATATTGTTGATTGTTCCATTTAAAGTTTGGGTGGATCATGATTCTAACAATTCAAAAATGTTAACTTCTTGATGAAATTGTAATATAGTAACATTAAATCCACCATACCTATTCATTTTATATTATATTCCCAGGAAATTAATTTCGTATTAGTGAAAATTTAGATTTTTCTATATAGGATCCTTGGGTGAAGTTAAATATATTGAATCTAAATTATATCAATAGTAATTTTATACACACATCTTATGGAAAGAAATATCATGGATGGAATAATTGGATGATTTATTATAATACATCAAATAGATTTGAAGTTATTGATACAACTAATTGGGGATTTCCACCTATTGGGAATGATGTTTTCAATACTATTACTAATATGGGAAACTTTAAAGTTTATAAAAAGGAAAGGAATGAAATTATTTTTTATTTATCATAATTTTTTTACAAAGGAATTGGTTATTTATATAACAAACTGGGCCAAGGATAAACTAGAGAATATCATTAAAGGAAATATTAATGTAAAGGATGCTAAAGGAAAAATATGGAATGGAATTTTTGAAGATATGAAGATGGATAATCGAGAAACTATTGATGACAAATTCTTAATAGTGAATGTAATTTTTAGAAACATCATTTGTTTAAAAATTACATGTAATATGTTTCAATAATAAATAAAATGATGAGAAATTACCCAAATTTGGATTAATCATTATATTTCTTATTTTTAAGAATGAGGTGATGTATATCATTATGATTGAAATAGTAATTATGTTAACTATGAGTAGAGGAAATCTCCATTGTTTAAAAAGAAGATCATGATGGACATGGAATTTTATGCCATAAAAAATATTAAATTAAATGAATAGGAAGATGTGTACTCTAATGAATTTGAAGGTGAAGAAGAAAAGGATAAATATTATAAGTTAATTATCTCTATCATATCAAAGAATTGATAAAAATTAAAAGGTACTCACAATGGTAAAATCAGTGTAAAATGTTATAAATGTGGTGGAATTGGGAACTTTTTAATTGATTTTTTAGATAAGAAAAGCATTTCATATGAGGAATATGAAAGGGTATAATGTTTAAAGAACAAGAGATTGATTAAAAACTATATGAAATCTAAGGTACTAGTTAAAACAAATATACAATTCACAAGAATTAAAATAACGAGTATACCAAGAAACAAAGTAGAAGACTACTCAATATCTATTTTTCAATCCAAATAAGAAGTTGTATAAAAATTTATGAACTTTATGGATCATGTGGTAAAACCTGATGAAACATCATGTAGTTTCAAATATATTGAATAGGGTGAAGAAATTTATATTGGGTAAATGTTGTAAGATGAGCTTGAAGCATATATTTATTAAAACATTAAATTAAAGAGAGAGTTAATGATAAAAAATAAGGAGGTTGATAAGATAAAAGAAAGTAAAGGATACTTTCACGAAAGGTAATATTATTAAATATATGAAATTAATAATATCAAGTTAAAAAAATTATAATTATATTTTGTGTTGAAATATCATGATAAAAAACTTACTATAAAACAATAAGATATTAGTAAGACACAATCAAGGTGTCTTGAATTAAAAAATACTCTAAAGATAATGAGGGAGTATTTACAAAAATCTAGTGAAATAACAATCATTAGAAACTATTGATAAGGTAATCCTTTATAAAAAGTTAAAAAATGAACCTATTTTTAAGTGCTATTAAATATTTTTCAACTAATAGTATATGTCCAAAAATAAAAATTATGCTTTTATGGGTTGAGAATTGTTATAATAAACCCACTCCAATGTCAAGAGGAGTTGTGGTAAATGTGTGGAGGAACTTGTTTCCCAATAATATGTAAAATGATGATAATAATTCTCCTAGATAGTAACAAAACATTCATGAAACAAAATTTTATTATTATAGAAGCACAATTTTCAAAGGATATTATTGTTATTATGGAACCGTTGTGAATAAAGCCTTTATATTTTAGTATAACATGTCACTTCATTATTTTATATAAAATCCAACCTAGGTTGACCTAACACGTCACCCATTCTAGATTTTCAAAAATATTTAAGCACATTCTTGATCACCATAGTCTAGAAATTGGCACCTGGGTATAAACATACAAAACCATGGGAATTATTTCCCCCTAAAAGAAAAATATTACATGTCTTATATATAATAATATAAGGATAAAAAAATAGAGTACTTCATACAATAATCGATACACAACCATGATACTTAACAAAAAAAGCTCGAAGGAAAATCTAAAAAACATAACAACTACATGGACATAACTACGATCCATTTGATCATTCATCACCACCATCCAAAACTCCCATAAAAGCGACACCAACCAATATAATTCATCAAGATTTATGAGACCCTTTATTTGAACTGTATCATATAAAACCTTATTTTAATACACACAAAGGTATATTATGGGTGTGAGGAAAATGAATAGTAAAATACCACCATGAATCTATATATTTTTTGTCACCAGGAAACCATTAGTTCTAGATTTAAAATAAAATAAGCTTCAAAATGTAGATTCACTTGGAAACATTTTCCATAAAATTCCATTAGTTTCTGTTAATAACTATCATATTCCAATACACAATAATATGAAAATGAACATGAATGAAAACATATAGGGAAGTAGTCAAAATATTCCATATCTCAAAATATAAACATGTGAGAAATCAAAGCATAAAAATTCCATCATGAATAAAACAAAGAAAAATGGGATTTAACCTATCAGAAAAACAGAATTAGACACACTTGGAACACTAATAAAGAATAAACATGAATATTATGATTCTGATTCCTACCATAATTTATTGGCATCACAACCATAACCCCTAGTGGTTCCACACATACTGAGGTTTTCATATGACTATAACCAAAAACACTAAAGGTTCCCATGTATTTGTTTTCACAAAACATTCATGTAAACCATACTATCCATTTAATAAATCAATTTCCACAATCAAAGCATATACAATGACATGATTAGAAGGAAATTTTATATTTAAAACCATATTTGATTCATTTGATCAAATACATGATGCACATAAAACTATTTTTAAATAAAAAGTCATTTCAGAACCATTTGTAATTACAAATAAGAGTCATTTATACAAAATAACCCTCATAGATATCGAAACAATCATTTTTATAAGTTAAAACCAAGGAAAACACAAGAATGAAAAGTTATTCCATGATAATGAACCATTTTATAGAGACACTGACCTTTCCAACTGAGGAAAAGTTTTCACCATCGAAAACAATGATTGGAAATGAAGAGGCTAAAATAATCACGATCTTATACCAATAAGGACATGTTTGATAAGGAAAGAATCACCCTAAGAAACGATTAGAAAATTGAAGGACACCCATATCCCTTCCTAAAAGTTGTTTGATCATAAAACCTAGTAATATGCTGAGGGTGAACAATTTAATAGAGTGTAAATCGATTTGACGGTGAATTAGAAATTTACAATTAATTTCCAATGGAATATCATTGGAAAAATTATCCATATAAAATTCTAAAATAACTCTTACCAAGAATTGTTTTTTCCTACCATGATATGGATACTCCTATTACACTAAGGAAAGGATTCATGAAATAGATTTCCTCCATGGCGTGGTGAAAAAACCATTGTCATTTTGGACCCATAAAACGCACCACCATAGTGTGGTGGATTCTATTCTAGCGATGGTCCCTATGGAAACCCATAATATCCCACTACCATGAGTGCACACCACCTCTAGAATTATGGTCCAACATATTCCACATAAGTGATTCCATGGGCCATTATGGACTGAACCACTATTTTTCTAGTCTGTGTTGAATAGAAAAGTTCCAAAAACCTTTATTAAGCCACTATGCACCTCGAAAAATTTACAAAATAGAATTGGATGAAAATAGAGAATAAAATATAAAAAAAATATAACTGCGATCCAAAGGTCATCATAATTATCCCCACTATGACACTTTCTATCACTAGACGGATCATATGATTTTTAGAATCAGAAAGTGATAAGGCCATTGTTGAATCATTATCACTTCAGGATCCCGTATCTCATGGGTATCCCATCCACACTACCATAATATATAGAAAAATTGAATAAATCAACCCTGAAATTCCCTATTCTAATGATCCACAAATTGAATTGGTTTCTCAAACACTGATGTGTCAGGATCCTGATCAATATCTTCCAATTCTATCAAATTAGGGGGTCTAGTTGATACCTCCTCATCATTATAACATGAAACACATCATGAATCAATGTCAAGAGAGGGATTAAGTACAACTAATATTACACCCTTCAAATTCTTGTGATTTTCTCAAAAGGTCCAATATGCTTCAGTTCCATCATACTCTATCTTCCCAAATGATGATATACTAAATTATGAGAAACCATGAGAATGATATGATCAATAACCATAAAATCCAATGGGATATCATGATGGTTCAAAAAGTATTCTTTGTGTCTCTAAACTGTCTCTAATATCATTAGAATTAAATATAACTTTTAAATCATATCTTGAATAAGACTCAGTACAACAAAGGATTATTATCCCATCCTTTAACAATATAAAGGATATATACATGGATTCCCATTTTAGATAAATCTAGATATTTTATGTTATAGGAGAAATAACCAAGTGAAAATTTATTTCCAATGAACCATCGAAATTAATCAATAATTCTCGAAGAATATCCTCATGTATTTGGATGGATCACTCATTAAACATATTCATATAAAGGTGATATGTTGTGATAAACATCAATTGGGTATCCATCACCTCTTGTAAACAATTCATATACTAATCTGTAAATCATCGATCTCTATTATAAACATTATTAGAAGGCTCCCTACAAAGTATCATGATTTATCATACATTCAGGTACCTAAGATCTTCCAGTATTGTAATCTCATTAATATTAAAAAATGAGATGACATCATGAGTGGATAAATGATAACATAGATCACATTATTCCCACATTGAGTCCATGATAAACTGTAAAAAAAATACATACATATCTCATCACGTATCTTTACCAGAATGGGTAAAGTCTGTAGTGAAATGGAAGGTCCCTAGAGCACTACCTTAATTGTAGAGACCCATGACTTGATATACATGGAAATTACATTATTCTTGTGGAATAATTAATATATAATAAAAATAGATACCAAAGGATCGTAATGGTTTAGTGTCTTTGGAAACTCGGAATATAATCTTATAATCTTGGTGAAATATCTTCAACATCACCCATGATGATCTTCCCCTTTTCTTACCTAAAACCTTTATTTATATCCAGGGGAAAAGAAAACATAAAATGGTTGAGCTCAAATGCTTAGTAAGTGTAAATATATAGAACATAAAACAATCCATAAACATTTGAATGCAAAAACGTGAACATAAAATCTAAACATCAAAATATTGAGCAAAGACATAAATCTTGGAAGTATGTCAGGAATATATCATAAAGAAACATCAATAATGATAAATTAGAAAGGGAATAAAACCTGTAATTGTGGAGAACCATTAAGAACATGATATTATTTCCATAGTAGCCAAGGAATTTCTGCCAATACCATCTTGATGGACACAATCCCTTTCTAAATCAAGTTCACTCCTTGTTCCAGTCCTGTATCACTGAACCAGATTGACTTGTCATTCCATCCATGTCTATATGATGAGATAGAAATATTTACCAATTGCATTATAGGGAGATATAGGTCCCAACCATCTCATAATGAAATCATTCTTACCTGTGAAACAATATGAACATAAAATCATTCATCGTTATCCAAAGAATAAAATGGGTTTCATAAACATAATCCATTCATAACATAATCCATATAAAAAAATGGATATCATTTCATCATAAGAAAATTGAAACCATGTAAATAATAGAGACATTATATTTGAAACATACACATATAAAATAATGTCATCTTATATGGAAAATGATTTTGATGAAACACTTGAAATGAATTCTTTTGGAATAGATCCATTCTTCATAAAAATCATTTTCTTTTCACAAAATGCCATGATATTTTAAAAGAAAAGGATTTTGTTGAAAATATTCATGAAATATTTTAGAGTAATCATAATGAAAATAATGTTTTATAAAACCGTAAAAATCCGTTCATGTCGTTTATTATAAAAAAACATTTTTCTCGTACTTTTACCGGAAAACTCAAAAATTATCTCGTATGGTAAAAAAAAGAACGATTCATTAAATACAGTGTAGTAAAAGAAAAAAATGGGTATAATGGACTTTAAACATGCATGAATCCATTTTTTGAATATAGGGACATTGATGATATATATAACCCAATTAAATACTTAGGAATAAACAATCTCGGATAAAAACATGATTGGAAAAGTTATCCCTTACCTTAAGTCTGATATGATTCATACATATACAAACCTCCGATATAATGATGTAATAATGTCATTTAATTTTTACAGAATCATATTCATTGTTATGATATCATATTTGGTTCACTTCTGACTTTATATTACCCGTTATTTTGTAAATTCCATGTTAATACAACATTTTGGGTAAAATCGTTTTATTTATCTTACGTGTTTGGACTTGTTGTTAATGATATTATTATTACTTATATCATGATTTAGTTACTTACAAAATGTAAAATATGATTTATATACCATATATATTCTGTATATATATATAATAGATAGATTAATTAAATGAAACACATCATTCATGGAGACGGTAGGTCGTACGTACGCATGAACGATGTTTTCCATTCCTTATTGACTTGAATGGAAGTAAGTGGATGACATATATATATATATAAATAAATATAGTAGCATTAGTATGTCATATATTTCAGGATTACTTATTATATATAATTTATAATCATTCTTGAATTGTTAACATGTAAAATGAATCTCATCGCGTCGTGGAGACGGTAATCCGTACGTATGCATGAGAGATGATATCATACCCATATTTATTGAATGGAATTGGAGTGGATGATATAATATCATAGAATATGTATGATGTTATAATAAACATATTTATTTATTCATTACACCATTATACCCATCCAAGTAAGGTGGTGGTGGAAAAACGAATTACACCCCGGTGTGGAGATGTTATTCCGTACGTACGCACGTGCGGTGATTTTGATTTCCGTAGGATGGATAGATGGTGTAATATGGTTGTTTCTTATTTATAATAACATATCAGTATATAATTAATACAGATGTTATTACTTTATAATGAAAAAACTAAAGAAGAGGATTTAGAAGAAGAAAGAAACTTGAAGGAGTCGGTAGAAGAGATTACCTCTTCCTTGACACACCTCCTTTGAACTCCTTCGTAGGGAACTATAGATGGTCTTCTGAGAAGACCATAACCTCTATGATATATCTAGAGAGGTTGAGAAGATAAATTGGTAGGGTTTTGCCGAGATTCCAGGCTCAAAAGGGTTTAAAGAGAAGAGGGAGGAGGTTCCCTTTTATAAGCGAGGAGAGGGGCACCTTTGGAAAGTGTGAAAAAATTATTTTATTATAAACTTATCTTCGATTTAAAAAGGTCCAAAAATCATTAAAGATTAAGATAATATGACTCATGGTCTAAATAAAATCATCCAATAAGAATAGGAAATGTTTTGTATAATATTTTAATCATTATAATATTATTTATTTAAATCATTTATTGATGAGGAAAATACTGCATCATTATTGTGTCATAAATAATATAATTTATTTGAAGTATAAATATTATATAAAAACACCAGCAGGTAGGAAATTTTTTTAGCTTCCCAATTAATATTTATAGTCAAAATGATAATTTATATAACCCCTTATAAATATTATTTACTAAAAGATTTTTGTTAATGTCAATTTTGTATTTACATTAAATTAATTAATCCCAATTGCCATTATCACTATCATGTGGCTCAATGGGGTCCCAAAATATACCCAATGATTCCAATGGTCTGCTACTACTAATCCAATAAGTATAGGACAAGTGTTAAGGTAATTTAGAATTATGTTAATATTATTTTAACCTTGAATTACCCTATTTAACTTTAACCGTGGTAAATAAAAGTCAAAAGTTACTATTCAGAAAAAGTTATTTTCATCTTATTAAACCACATTTTAATTCTTTATAACAACCATATATGTCATATTTTTGAAATTAAATTCACAGAGGTTCTAAAATTTCATTTAAATGTAAGAGTTAGTTTTTTAACTACCACAATGTTGTTTGACTATTCATCAAAAATTGATGTTTTCTGAAAAATACCAAAAATTCATCCGAAGATATATTTGATATTCCGAATTCAAAATTTATGTATATTTTTTCAAATTCAAAACATATAAGTGGAATTAAGTAATTTTAAAATTAATTCTCGTTATCAAAACAAATAGAGTGTTTTTAAGAAACAATAATTATCAAAAGATCGACTCTTGTTTGTGTCCAAAATCAAAGTGAAATTAATTCCAATTACCAAAATTATATTTAATGATAAAAATATATTATAATTGACCTTTAAATAAAATTAAAATGATAAACTAACAATATAATTTATTGTGATGATAAAAGTTTTTTAAAATTAAAACATTGCCTTTTTTTTACTACTCATTAAAATATGAATGTTATCAGAATAATTTGAAAATTTTATCTAAATTAAATTATTATATCCTGATTCCAAGGAATAATTTTATTTTTTCAAATATAACTTATAAACATGCCAAACACTATATTTAAATTGGTTGTTCCATCAAAAGGTGGCAAAACTATATTTTTTGAAAAGTACATATTTTACCCGAACAATTACATTATTTCTCATAGCATGTTCTATAAAATATGTAAGATGAATAATATTGTTATAAAATTTAAAATTTATTTAATACTATTCATAACTACTAGTCCATAATAATAATATAACAATATATCTTTGTTTAGAAAAACCCGGTATTGCGTACTACACACGCTATCGAGGAAGGTCGCGATTGTGCGTAATGCAAGCCATGTCATGGCTGTGTGTGGTGAAAAATTTGTTTTGTGTTGTGTATTAAATAATCAAAAATTATTTCATTTATACATTAAAAAATTCTATACATAAAGTTGCGTAGAATAATTTCCACAAAATGAACTTGAAATTGTGTGTAACATGAGCCAAAAATAGTGTAGCCTATATTGCAAGCTAATACAGTGTTGCATATAGTGAAATATAATCATGGTGTTGTGTATAATAGAAAACATAAATGAAATTAAAAATAATATGTATCATTAAATCTCAGGGTGTTACATTCTACCCCCCATAAAATTAATTTCTCTCTTGAAATTCATCGGGGTTATAAATCGTTTACCACTTGAAATTTTCATTCATTGAAACCCACATCGTAAAAAGGAATACTAAAAATTAATTTTAAAAGGTGATGTAATAAATATAATGGTTACCCAAATTAACCTATCCTTGGGTTTCCACATAGGAGAACATAGGTGAAAATATGGATATGGAAGAGAAATCTAACCATCATGTTTTTATGGAGAGTGGTAGAGAACATGGCTATGAAAAAGACAACAATCACACATCCATAAATTTGTGATGATCAAAGGTACCATCTGATTCATCAGATATGAGGGTAATAGGGAAAAAAATTGGTTTTCAAGATCATTTCTATAATGGTGATGAATTTTTGAATTAAAAGAAATACCTACTTTATTTTGGTAAAATCTCACTATTGTTCATGCCGTGAACAATTTCCACTTCATCTCATAAAGAAATGAAGTTGAATTTGTCTTCTGTGAAGTGATAACAGATCATGCGATAGAATGAGAGGTCATTCCATCTGTCTCAAACATAAGGATAGCAATATCTATATAAATAAGTCCATTTATGGTGAGATTAATCATATACGGTTCCAATAACGGAATTATACTTCATCAATCATACCACTTAATAAAATAAAAATAATTTCTACAAACCATGGACTTCCTATAGTCCAATGGTAGACAATAAAGTCCTATCACACTTTGGTTATCGGTTCGATTCACGCAACCTTGTCTGACGCGACGGGTTGTCGCCCGTCCTGGAAGTTGTCCCTTTTTCTAAAACTACATTATTATAACATTCCTACAATAATATCGAAAAAAGTTCTAGCAATAAAACATATTATCTTATGTATAACATAATTCATTCTAATCTTTAGGCTTATCCAAAATACTTCAGTCCATGATCATAGTATAAATAAAACGATTACCTGAAAGGTCACATAACAAGCATATGAATACCTTCATTTATCCTCCATATATCATAAGATATATCTTTTTGGTCACATTCCAAACATGTGAATACCTCAATCATGTATTCTTTTGAAACATGAATTAACATAGAACCTTAGTGAAAACATGAATGCTGTAAAAAGTTAACTCTTTTGACATACCAAAATCCAAAATTTTCTATATACTCAAACCATGATATCACTTTGTCCTTATATCAGTCATGAGCTCATGAATACTATTAAACATTTCATTTTCTCCTTATCATATCATCTTCTTTCCAAAATCACATTTCATGGTTACCGGTAACATAAATTTATTGAAAACCACAATAGGACAATTCATAAATATTCCAATATTCCATGATACTATATAGAACTTTATTTTGGAATCCCATTACATTAACACTTAATCATTCCACCACATCGTTGTTATATTCAACATCGCCAATAGTGATCGCATGTGACTTTACTTTGTCTTTTCCTTAAGAGGTTGTTGATTTCAATCATCATTAACCCTTGGATTAGGGAATTGGTTAGAATAATTCCTCATTTCCTTGCAATTGTAGCATTGAAGTGTTGGTGGAGAGTCCTCTATAATATTTTATCTATTCATATCATTAGCTACCTTTTTCCCATTACTTCGAAACTCAAATGCTCTGTGACTTTCTTTTCCCCACATAAAACATTTTCTAGTACCTTTTAGAAAATATCCACCATGCTTCATTCCACACTTTTAGCATAAAGAAACATTAATCTTTTTTTCAACATTGTACTACGATTTATCCTTGAATTCCATCTTTTCTTTCTTGTCGAAACCATGAGATGGATATGCAACACAAACTTCTACTTCTACCTTAATAGCAAAAAGAACAATTTCTTCATAGATACTGAAGTCTCTTATCGCTAATGCCCTTCGAAGACTTGGTTTTAAGCTATTGAAGAATCGATTAACTTTACTTTAAGGTTGGATGATAAATCTAGATTCATACCTTGTAGGACATGTAAAATTCGCTTCGTTTGTACCAAAAGATTCATCATCTTTTTTCTTAGGCTCAAGGAACTCCTTTTCCATCTTTGTTCGAAGAATACGAGGTTAGTAATTATTGAAAAATAAGTTCTTGAACTCATCACATTCCATTGATCCAATTTCATCTCGGGGCATCATATTCTTAATTAGAGTCCACCATTGGTTTGCTTCACCTTCTAAATGATAAATAGTCAGAATTAATTTTTCATGTTCTGAACAGAGAAGTATGGAAAATATCTTTTCAATGGTACTGATCCATTGTTCTGCAACAAGTGGATTAGAAGTCCCACTGAAAGAAGGTGGACGTTTCCTCATGAAGGACTCAATAGAATATTGTTCCGTTCTCTGCTCATTTGGATTTCCATAATGATTCATTTCTTCTGCAAGTATAGAAATAGTATTTTTCACTCCATCTCCCATAACATTGGTTTGTTCAGGAGGAAACTCATTGCATTTTCCATTACATTGATCAACACGGTTCCTTCAGGTTCCAGCCATCGTCTAAAACCCAAAAAGAATTGTGTGAGAGGAAAAATCATGATAGGGAAAACAACATAATAACAGGGGAGTACCTTCAATATCTATCATCATATGTATAATTCTAATATCGTTACCGTAATTCTTGGACTATGACCTATACTTATATTTAACTATAGGGACATCCCTTGGCATACCATAGAAATATATCTAGGTATTTCACTAATGTTTTCGCATCCTAATTTCCAAAGGTTAACTAAAAAATTCCTCTAATACCAACTATAGAGACCCACGACTTGACATACATGGACATTACCTTACTTTTTCGGAATACATAATACATAATAAAAACATACACCAAAGGACTGTAATGGTTTAGTGTCTTTGGAAACTTGGAATATAATCTTCTAATCATGGTGAAAGATCTTCCACATATCCCATAAATATCTTCCCCTTTTCTTACATAAAAAACTTAATTTATATCCCGGGGAAAAGGAAACATAAAAACCGTGAGCTCAAATTCTCAGAAAGGGTAAACATATAGAACATAAAACAATCCATAAACATTTGAATGAAAAAACATGAACATAAAATCTAATCATCAAAATCATGAGAAAAGACAGAAATCATTGAAGTAAGTAAGGAATATATTATAAAGGAACATTAATCATGTTAAAATTACATTGGAATAAAACATGTAATTGTAGAAAACCATTAATAACATGATATTATTTCCATAGTAGCGAAGACATTACTTCCAAGACCATCTTAGTGGACAAAGTCCCTTTCTGAATCGAGTTCACTTCTCGTTCCAGTCCTGTATCACAGAACTGAATTAACATGTTGTTCTAGCCATGTCTATCTCATGAGATATAAATTTTTACCCAATTAATTGGAGGTAGATATAGCTCCCACAAATCTCATAATGAAATCATTCTTAGTTGTTCCAAAACATGAATATAAATCATTCATCATTACGCAAAGAAAAAAATGGGTTTCATAAACATCATCCCATCATAAAATAATCCATATAAAAAAATTGATATCATTTCATCATAATAAAAGTGATACCATGTAAATCAAAGAGACATTATACTTGAAACTTACACAAATGAAATAATTCAATCTTATATGGAAAATGTTTTTGATAAAACACTTGAAATGAATTCTTAGGGAAAATATCCTTTCTTCTTCAAAATCATTTTCTTTTCACAAATTGCATTGAAATTTTAAAAGAGACAGATTTTTTTGAAAATAGTCATGAAATATTGTAGAGTAATCGTCATGAAAATAACGTTTTATAAAACCGAAAAAAACCGTTCATGTCGTACATGTAAAAAAAACATTCTTCTCGTACTATTGCTGAAAAAAGGCAAAAAGTACCTCGTATGGTAAACAAAAGAAATATTCCTTACATACCATGTAGTAAAAGTCAATAATGGGTATAATGGACTTTAAAAATACATGAATCCATTTTTATAAAATAGGGACATGGATGATAAATATAACCCCATTAAATACTTATGAATAAAAAATCTCGGATAAAAACGAGATTGGAAAAGTTATCCCTTACCTTTGATCTGATATGCATCGTACATATCTTAACCTACTATATAATGACATAAAGAATTTTATTTACTTATTATAGATTCATATTATTTGTTATGATATCATCTGTGGTTCACTTATGACTTTATATTACCCGTTCTTTTGTAAATTCCCTCTTAAAGCAGCATTTTAGGTAAAATCGTTTTATTTACCGTACGTGTTTGGACTTGTTGTTCTTGATATTATTATAACTTATATCATGATATAATTAATTACATAATTTAAAACATGATTTTTATACCATATATATTCAGTATATATATATATATAATAGATAGATAAATAAAATTAAACACACCGTTTATGGAGATGGTAGGCCATACGTACACATGAACGATGTTTTCCTTTCCTTATTGACTTGAATGGAAGTAAGTAGATGACACATATATATATAAATAAATAAATACAGTAGCATTATTATGTCATATATTTCATTATTACTTATTATATATGCTTTATAATCATTCTGGAATTGTTAACATGGAAAATAAATCTCATAGCGTTGTGGAGATGGTAATCCGTACGTACGCACGAGCGATGATATCATTCCCATATTTATTGAATGTAATTGGAGTAGATGATGTAATATCTTAGAATAAATATGAGGTTATAATAATGATGTATAGTTATTATTTACACTATTATACCCATCCATGTATGGTGGTGGTGGCAAAACTAATTACACCACGGCGTGGAGACGGTATTTCGTACGTACGCACGCGCAGTGATTTCGTTTTCCGTAGGATGGATAGAAGTTGAAATAGGGTTATTTCATATTTATAATAACATATCAGTATATATAATTAGTACTGATGTTATTACTTTATAATGAAACAACTAAATAAGAGGATGTATATAAATAAAGAAACTTGAAAGAGTCTGTAGAAGAGATTACCTCTTCCTCGACGCACCTTCTTTAAACTCCTTCTTAGGGCACTAGAGTTGGTATTTTGAGAAGAACAGAACGTCTATGATATAACTAGAGACGTTGAGAATAGTAATATTTAGGGGTTGTCCGAGCATCAAGGCGCAAAAGGGTGTGAGGAGAAGAGGGAAGAGGTTCCCTTTTATAAGGGAGGAGAGGGAACCTTTGGAAAGTGTGAATATATTATTTTATTATAAAAATATATTCGTTTTAAAAAGGACCAAACATCTTTAAATATTAAGATAATATGACTCGTGGTTGATATTAAATCATCCAATCTTAATTGGACATGTTGGGGATAATATTTTAATCATTATAATCTTATTTATTTAAAACATTTATTAATGAGGTAAATACTGGATCCTTTTTGTGTCATATATAATTTAATTTATTTGATGTATATCAATTATAAAAAAACACCACCATGTAGGAAATATTTTTATCTTTATAAATAAAATTTATAGTTGAAAAGATAATTTATATAACCCCTTATAAAAATTAATTATTAAAAGAGTTTTGTTAATGTCAATTTTGTCTTTACATTAAATTAATTAATCCAAATGGTCATTATCACTACCAAGTGGCTCAATGTGGTCCCAATATCAACCCAAGGATGCCCATGGTCGGAAACTACTAATCCAATAAGTTTAGGACAATTGTAAAGATAATTTTGAATTATTATAATATTCTTTTAACCTTGAATTACCATATTTACCATTAACCTTGGTAAATAAAAGTCAAAAGTTACTATGCACCAAAAATTATTTTCATCTTATTGAACCAAATATTACTTCTTTATAACAACCATGTATGTCGGATTTTTTAAATTCAATTCACAGAAGAGGAAAAATTTTATTTAAATGAATGAGTCAGGTTTTTAACTACAACTAAGTGGTTTCACTATTCATCAAAAATAGATGTTTTAAGAAAAATACAAAAAATTCAGACTATGCTATATTTAATATTCCGAATTGAAAAATGATGTCTATTTTTCCAAATTCAAAACATATAAGTGGAATTAATTAATTTTAAAATTAATTCCCGTTATCAAAACAAATAGCGTGTTTTTAAGAAATAATGACTATTAAAAGATCGACACATGTTTATGTCCAAATTCAAAGTGAAATTAATTCCAATGACCAACATTGGATTAAATAGTAAAAATATATTCTAATTACCCTTTAAAACCAATTAAACATTTAATATAACAATATAAATTATTTCGATGAAAGAAGTTTTTTTTAATTAAAATATTGTGTGTTTTTACTATTCATTAAAATATGAAAGTTATCAGAATAAAATGAAAATTTTATCGAAATTAAAATTTTGTATCCTGATTCCAAGGAAGAATTTTATTTTTTCAAATTGAACTTATAAAAATGTCAAAAACTTTATTTAAATTGGGTGTGCTATCAAAAAGAGGCAAAACTGCATTTATTTAAAAATAATTATTTTACCCGAAAAATTTATATATTTCTCACACCATGTTCTAGAAAATATGTAAGATGAATTATAATTATCTAAAATTAAAATTTTAGTTAATAGTATTCATAACTTCTAGTCCATAATATAATTAAAACAATATATCATAGTTTAGTGACACCCGGTATTGCGTACTACACACGCTAGCGAGGAAGGTCGCGATTGCGTGTAATGCAAGCCAGTTCAGCGATGCATGTTGTGAAAACTCAGTTTGGTGTTGTGTATAACATGATCAAAACTTATTTCATTTTTACATTAAACAAAATCTATACTTATTGTTGCGTAGAATAATTTCCAAAAAACGAACGTGAAATTGTGTGTAACACGGACCAAGAATACTATTGTGTATAATGCAACCTAATACGGAGTTGCATATAGTACAAGATAATCATGGTGTAGTGTATAATAGAAGACATCAATGAAATTAAAAATAATATATCTCATAAAATCTCAGGGTTTTACATTAATCTTCTGGTAGGAAAGATATCACGATATGAAGTCCACAATTGTATAACGTATTCTTATACACCAAAACTGATGAGTCAAATAATGATTCATCTTGATATTCTCAAGGTTCATAGGACAACTATGTAGCGACTCAGGTTTTTGGCCCTGTCAGACTTTGGAATATTTCTACGAATAATTCCAGAGCTAGGCGCGAAGACGGCGTGCGATTCGGAGGCCCGGTGTGCCCGGAATTAATTTTATAAAAATATTAAGTATTTTTATACTATGCACGTGGCGGGGTGTGATATCTCCTAAACGGTAGCTCAGAACGGGAATCTGAGGGAACGGTTGTGTCCGGAATGTGCCGTTTACCCTAGGTAGGGTGTAAACTTTGCGGGCGCGGGCCTGCGGTGAGAAACGCCACCAGGGGCATTTTCGTAAATAAGTGGCGAAGTTAGTGTGCGAGCGTCGGCTCACTTAACTTCTGAACAGAGTCTCGGAAGGAAAATATGAGATCGCCGTTGCATTCAGAACGGCGTGTTTACCCTAGGGGTGACCTTACTTTTGTTCGCATCGGGCGTCGGGTCCGAGGTGGGTTTGGCGCCGGCGGGCGGCTGATATAAATATCAGCCCCCCCCCCTTTATCATTCTTCGCCGTTCTTCGCCGTTCTTCGCCGCCACTCCGCCAAATCGAGCTAACGGAGCGCCCACAAGCTCAGAATTCGACGGCGGACGTTCCAGGAGCGCGCAGCGGAAGCTCTGGAGCGCGGATCTGAGGCAGAACGTCGGTGTTTCGCCCGCGAGGTAGGCGGTTTGAGTTTTACAATCCTGGATCCCGTTTTTGTGTTGTTTTTCTTCAAATTTTCATATGTGTTGAATAGTTCGGGTCCCGATCTTTCCAAATCTTTTTTCGGATCTGAATTTGGAGCACCGGGGTGCTCCCGGTGGCTCCCAGAAGTTTTCCGGCGAAAACCCCGGTTTTCCGGCGAGACCCACGGCGGCCAGGGCGGATTCTGGCGAGTTCCGCGGCGGCGCGGCGGCGACGCGGTGGTTTCCGGCACCGGCACGACGGAGTCAGGCGGTGGCGTGGTGGTTTCCGGTGACCCTGCGGTGGTCCGGCCAGAATGTTCCGGGGGTTCTTTAAACCCCCGTAACTCGCAAACCGTAACTCCGATTTGTGAGTCATTTGCGGCGACGCGCTCCTTGCGTCGAGACGGACCTTTTGAACTCAAGTTGAGGGTTTAAGGGTTTGGGTTCGTGGCCCGGGGGTTAGAAACGTCGTATAAAATAATATTCTTTTATTATTTTACGACTTCGGGCCGCTGTAACTTCTACCCGGAGCGTCCGATTGACGTGCCGTCAGTGGCGTTGAGACCCTGATGGTATGACGTACTTTTTGAGATGGTTTCCGGGTGTTGGGTCTGTGAACGGGGTGCGTGCCCCACGAGGCCGGGTTTTGGCGTTTGCGGAGAAACGCAGCTTTTTCACCAGGAGTCCGATTTTGGCGGATGAATAGTCGATCATGTGTGTTTTTCTGGGAGGATCGCAATGGTGCGTTCCGTTCGATGAGTTTCGGAATCCAGGCGTGGGCACCACCCGAGCTGGCCTTTGGTCAATAGTACCTTTTTCACCGGGTCTCCGTTTTGGGCGAGCGAGTAGTCGATTCCGCTTGTTTTTTCGAGGGGATCGCCATGGTGTGATCCGCTCGATGGGTTTCGGGATTGTTGTGTGGGCCCCGCATGAGCTACCTACAGTGAATAGTGCCTTTTTCACCGGTGCTCCGTTTCGGGCGAGTAAACAGCCTATCCTGCGTGTTTTCCGTGTGGAACGTGATGGTGGACTCGGTTTTGGCCTAGGAGGTGCGCAGTGTGGCGTTGTGGCGGGTCGCTCGGGTTAGCAATGATTGGACCAGCAGTGGTTGAGGGTTCTCCCTTGGTTCATTCCCACGAGGGTTCTTGTGGCATCACAACCTTCGTATGGGTTTGTGATCCTCTCGATGGGATGTTTAAACTGTTAGAGTTGTGGAATCCCTTCGGTGGGCCCGGAGTGGATCCTCTAGCATCTTTACCCTAGATCGGGTTCTTGGTATCGATGTGACCGTTTATTTACGGGCGGTGATCCCCTATCTAGCAGGTTAACCCCGTAGGGTTTATGGCATCATCGGACATATGATCCCCTACGCGGTGGGTCGTGCAGAGTAGGGTTGTGGCATCGTCGGGTTTACGATTCCCTACTCAGCATGTGGTTTATTGTAGGGTTACAGTATCGTTGGTTATGCGATCTCCTACTCAGCGCGTGGTTTCGGTAGGGTTGCAGCATCGTCGGTTCGATCCCCTACATCGCGAGTTATACCAGATAGGGTTCTGGTATCGTCGTGACCATCTTTATATGGAAGATGATCCTCTATCTGAGTGTGAAGCTTCTGTCGAGTGCCAGATCGGGTTGTGGTATCCCCCAGTGGATCCTGGGTGTGATCCCCCATCTGTGAGAACTACGTATACCAGATCAGGTCGTGGTATCCCCCAGCGGACCCTGGGAGTGATCCCCTATCTGTGAGCTACGTATATCGGAGTGGGTCTTGGTATCCCCTAGCGGACCCTAGCGGCGATCCCCTATCCGAGGAGTTTGGTGGTTATGGTGTTTCAGCGATGTTTTCCTCAGTGATGTTATCCGACGAGCGTGGTCTCTTGGGTGAGCGTCTGAGATGTTTGTTTGGGACCCGATGGAGTGTATCTCTCGGATGAGTGTCATCTGGAATGACAGTGTTCGTGGTGTACTCTCCTGGTTGTGGACAGTTGCTGGTTATGAGGTCGGTACCTCTTGTGGCTTTGTGGCGTGAGCTGTGTATATCTGGATTGTTCAAGGTGTATGTATGGGCATACACCTGAGCTGAGCTGAGCTGACATGTTGTGTTTAGCCATGGATGGTCACGAGATGGAGTTTCTCTCTCGTCTGGGTTCCCTCTGGATGGGTTGAGCGGACTGTTGCCTTTCAGTTTCTCCCTTGAGTATTGGGTTTTTGGGGTGCCTACTGAGTATGTTTATACTCACCCCTGCACGGGCTTTGCCCGCACATGTTTGTGTCTTGTGCAGACCACAGGCCCTTCGACGGAGTCCCAGGAGGACCCGGAGCAGGCGGAGCTTAGTGAGCGAGTTGACCGGGGTGTTTACCGGAGCTGTGCTGAGGGAGCTTTCCGGAGGGTGTTTGTGGCAGTGGTCCCCTTCTTCAGAGCAGGTTGGACGCGCTTTGTGGTTTTCTTTTGGTGGCCCCTATTTTTTCCTTGTACTTTTGATGTTGCACTCTGGTTTGGGATAGATTGTATGCATGCATTTACTTTTCAGTTTCTTTATCTCTGCATTGTTTCATGGAGGTGTTTGTGGGTGCGTGTGTACAAGTACCTTAGGCTAATGCCTCCCATGTGTGTGATAGCCTACTCGGCGCTGGTCGCCAGCCCCTGGCCTATTGGAGGCGGGCTTGGGGAGTCGCGGCTCGAGCCCCGTTGGGTCGGGTCGTGACAGAGTGGTATCAGAGGAGGTTCCACCTTTGGGATCTCAGAGCGTAGCTGGTCTAGCTGTGAGTTTGGTTTGGGTTGCATAGCGGAAGTGTTAGGGTGTTTCGAGTTCGGATTTCAGGCCAGGGACACCAGTGTTGGTGCGGCGGCTGACGTATCCATACACCAGGACTCTGATAACCTGCCTTTCGACTCGGGACATTCGTACACTGGTCGCGGGGACATCATGGTACATGCATCATATAGGACTGGGTTTTTGGTTTTTCTTTTTCCTTCTTGAGTAAGCTCTCCAGATATACTCTTTGACTGTGGTGTGTCTTGAATGTAATTCAGGATGCCTCCACGACGACAGCCAGCGAGGGTTCCGCAGCAGGATTGTGCTGATGACCCGCCCCGTGTAGTGGCTGTGGAGCAGGGCGCAGGTTCTGAGGTTGCACCTCCAGGTGGTCTGCCAGTTGAGCCACTACCTGTCGAGCATCTGGTTGTGTCGGCAGTGCAGGACAAGGTTGCACGCTGGCTGAGTGCGTTGCACGAGTTCCAGAGGCAACGACCACTGAGGTTTCGGGGTGATCCAGACCCCCAGGCAGCTGATGACTGGCTCGAGGCAGTTACTCGAGTTTTCCGCCTAGTGAGGACACCTCCTAATCAGATGGTGGTCCTAGCGGAGAGCCTTCTGCATGGTTCGTCCGGGCGATGGTGGAGTTTGGTGATGCAGTCCCATGACGAGGAGACGCTCACGTGGGCAGAGTTTGAGCAGCTCTTCAGGGAGGAGTTCTATCCGGTGATGCTAAGGTCAGTGCGGATCCAGGAGCTTCTGCAGCTTCGTCAGGAGAGCATGACTGTGTCGGAGTACTCAGCGAGGTTTATAGACCTTCCGCGCTTCTCCCTGGATATGGTTCGAGACCCGTTCTTTAGGGCTCGGACCTTCGAGCAGGGCTTACGCAGGGACATCCGAGCAGGTGTGGTTTCCTTGTTCCTGCACACCTATGCTGGAGTGCTGGAGCGAGCGTTGGTGGTGGAGAGTTTTCTGGATTAGCAGTTTCCACCTATTAGTGCTGGGAACTCGAGAACTGAGACTTCGTTGGTAGGATCGACATCTGCTAGCCGACGTCCGACTTAGGGGTCTGGACGTGGCCGACGTTTCAGGAGGTGACCCCAGGATGGGGGATCTGAGCCTCAGAGCTCACAGGGCTCGCAGGCCAGTTTTGGTCAGCCGTAGGAGAGGCGGTGTTACACATGCGATGGTCGGGGACATCTTGCTAGAGATTGTCCGACCCGACGTGCTGCTGAGAGGGAGCCGGTCGATGGACCTCCTTGGCAGAGGTAGCGTCTCGAGCAAGGAGGTCCGCAGGGCGTCGGACGTGGCGTCAGAGCTGGTGCAGCGGGAGGCGGTGGTAGACAGTACCTGTTGCCCCCACCCCCACCCCCAGGTGGTCCACGCCAAGCTCAGGGAGCTGGTGGTCGAGGGCGAGGACAGCTGCATGCCCTAGAGGCAGTGGACCCAGAGGCACCACAGATGGATAGAGGTACGCCTTGTGTCTTTTCTACTTACTGCAGTAGTTCGTCAGACACTGTTTAGCGGTACTATTACCTTTTGTTGCTTGCTCGAGTTTTGTTCAGGGCGTTGGTAAGACCCTGAGTGGTTGTTGTTGGTGAGCTCGCTGGTGTGTGAGACCAAGTTGAGAGTCCAGTCGCTTTCTTTGTGCTCAGGGCTTTTCGGGGATGAAAAGTTCTAAGGGGGGGGGAGGATGTAGCGACTCGGGTTTTTGGCCCTGTCAGACTTTGGAATATTTCTACGAATAATTCCAGAGCTAGGCGCGAAGACGGCGTGCGATTCCGAGGCCCGGTGTGCCCGGAATTAATTTTATAAAAATATTAAGTATTTTTATACTATGCACGTGGCGGGGGTGTGATATCTCCTAAACGGTAGCTCAGAACGGGAATCTGAGGGCACGGTTGCGTCCAGAATGTGCTGTTTACCCTAGGTGGGGTGTAAACTTTGCGGGCGCGGGCCTGCGGTGAGAAACGCCACCAGGGGCGTTTTCGTAAATAAGTGGCGAAGTTAGTGTGCGAGCGTCGGCTCACTTAACTTCTGAACGGAGTCTCGGATGTAAAATATGAGACCGCCGTTGCATTCAGAACGGCGTGTTTATCCTAGGGGTGACCTTACTTTTGTTCGCATCGGGCGTCGGGTCCGAGGTGGGTTTGGCGCCGGCGGGCGGCTGATATAAATATCAGCGCCCCCCCCCCCTTTTATCGTTCTTCGCTGTTCTTCGCCGCCACTCCGCCTAATCGAGCAAACAGAGCGCCCACGAGCTCAGAATTCGACGGCGGACGTTCCAGGAGCGCGCAGCGGAAGCTCTGGAGCGCGGATCTGAGGCAGAACGTCGGCGTTTCGCCCGCGAGGTAGGCGGTTTGAGTTTTACAATCCCGGATCCCGTTTTTGTGTTGTTTTTCTTCAAATTTTCATATGTGTTGTATAGTTTGGGTCCCGAGCTTTCCAAATCTTTTTTCGGATCTGAATTTGGAGCACAGGGGTGCTCCCGGTGGCTCCCAGAAGTTTTCCGGCGAAAACCCCGATTTTCCGGCGAGACCCACGGCGGCCAGGGCGGATTCTGGTGAGTTCGGCGGTGGCGCGGCGGCGACGCGGTGGTTTCCGGCACCGGCACGGCGGAGTCAGGCGGCGGCGTGGTGGTTTCCGGCGACCCTACGGTGGTCCGGCCAGAATGTTCCGGGGGTTCTTTAAACCCCCGTAACTCGCAAACCGTAACTCCGATTTGCGAGTCATTTGCGGCGACGCGCTCCTTGCGTCGAGACGGACCTTTTGAACTCAATTTGAGGGATTAAGGGTTCGGGTTCATGGCCCGGGTGTTAGAAACGTCTTATAAAATAATATTCTTTTATTATTTTACGACTTCGGGCCGTTGTAACTTCTACCCGGAGCGTTCGATTGACGTGCCGTCAGTGGCGTTGAGACCCTGATGGTACGACATACTTTTTGAGATGGTTTCCGAGTGTTGGGTCTATGAACGGGGTGCGGGCCCCACGAGGCCGGGTTTTGGCGTTTGCGGAGAAACGCAGCTTTTGCACCAGGAGTCCGATTTTGGCGGATGAATAGTCGATCCTGTGTGTTTTTCCGAGAGGATCGCAATGGTGCATTCCGTTCGATGAGTTTCGGAATCCAGGCATGGGCACCACCCGAGCTGGCCTTCGGTGAATAGTACCTTTTTCACCGGGTCTCCGTTTTGGGCGAGCGAGTAGTCGATTCCGCTTGTTTTTTCGAGGGGATCACCATGGTGTGATCCGCTCGATGGGTTTCAGGATTGTTGTGTGGGCCCCGCACGAGCTAGCTACAGTGAATAGTGCCTTTTTCACCGGTGCTCCGTTTCGGGCGAGTAAACGGCCTATCCTGCGTGTTTTTCCGCATGGAACATGATGGTGGCCTCGGTTTTGGCCTAGGAGGTGCGCAGTGTGGCGTTGTGGCGGGTCGCTCGGGTTAGCGACGTTTGGACCAGCAGTGGTTGAGGGTTCTCCCTTGGTTCGTTCCCACGAGGGTTCGTGTGGCATCACAACCTTCGTATGGGTTTGTGATCCTCTCGATGGGATGTTTAAACTGTTAGAGTTGTGGAATCCCTCTGGTGGGCTCGGAGTGGATCCTCTAGAATCTTTACCCTAGATCGGGTTCTTGGTATCGCTGTGACCGTTTATTTACGGGCGGTGATCCCCTATCTAGCAGGTTAACCCCGTAGGGTTTATGGCATCATCGGACATATGATCCCCTACGCGGTGGGTCGTGCAGAGTAGGGTTGTGGCATCATCGGGTTTACGATTCCCTACTCAGCATGTGGTTTATAGTAGGGTTACAGTATCGTTGGTTATGCGATCTCCTACTCAGCGCGTGGTTTCGGTAGGGTTGCGGCATCGTCGGTTCGATCCCCTACATCGCGAGTTATACCAGATAGGGTTCTGGTATCGTCGTGACCATCTTTATATGGAAGATGATCCTCTATCTGAGTGTGAAGCTTTTGTCGAGTTCCAGATCGGTTTGTGGTATCCCCCAGTGGATCCTGGGTGTGATCCCCCATCTGTGAGAACTACGTATGCCAGATCGGGTCGTGGTATCCCCCAGCGGACCCTGGGAGTGATCCCCTATCTGTGAGCTAGGTATACCGGAGTGGGTCTTGGTATCCCCTAGCGGACCCTAGCGGCGATCCCCTATCCGAGGAGTTTGGTGGTTATGGTGTTTCAGCGATGTTTTCCTCAGTGATGTTATCCGACGAACGTGGTCTCTCGGGTTAGCGTCTGAGATGTTTGTTTGGGACCCGATGGAGTGTATCTCTCGGATGAGTGTCATCTGGTATGACAGTGTTCGTGGTGTACTCTCCTGGTTGTGGACAGTTGCTGGTGATGAGGTCGGTACCTCTTGTGGCTTTGTGGCGTGAGCTATGTATATCTGGATTGTTCAAGGTGTATGTATGGGCATACACCTGAGCTGAGCTGAGTTGACATGTTGTGTTTAGCCGAGGATGGTCATGAGATGGAGTTTCTCTCTCGTCTGGGTTCCCTCTGGCTGGGTTGAGCGGAGTGTTTCCTTTCAGTTGCTCCCTTGAGTTTTGGGTTTTTGGGGTGCCTACTGAGTATTTTTATACTCACCCCTGCACGGGCTTTGCCCGCACATGTTTGTGTCTTGTGCAGACCACAGGCCCTTCGACGGAGTCCCAGGAGGACTCGGAGCAGGCGGAGCTTAGTGAGCGAGTTGACCGGGGTGTTTACCGGAGCTGTGTTGAGGGAGCTTTCCGGCGAGTGTTTGTGGCAGCGGTCCCCTTCTTCAGAGTAGGTTGGACGCGCTTTGTGGTTTTCTTTTTGTGGGCATTATTTTGCCCTTGTACTTTTGCTGTTGCACTCTGGTTTGGGATAGATTGTATGCATGCATTTACTTTTCAGTTTCTTTATCTCTGCACTATTGCATGGAGGTGTTTGTGGGTGCGTGTGTACAAGTACCTTAGGCTAATGCCTCCCATGTGTGTGATAGCCTACTCGGCGCTGGTCGCCAGCCCCTGGCCTATTGGATGCGGGTTTGGGGTGTCGCGGCTCGAGCCCCGTTGGGTCGGGTCGTGACAAACTATACTAATGTCTACTATCAATTAAATATAGCCACAAAGATATGAAAATGACCAATCTACCTTAAAAACCCAATACATCATATGGGGATTGAAACTAATCACCTAAGACCTCCCAAATATAAATGATTTTACTAAATTGATGAAAATTAGTTTCTTATACTTTAATAATTGAAATTGGTTAATGAAAATAACAATAAATATCCATATATTCCAATCACACATGACCATAAACGTTTTGAACATCTAATAACATCTCTATGAAAAGACTAATCAAATACCCTTCGTAGACAAATTACTTCCAGACCTGAGTTAGTAGGTTCCAAATAAATTCATCACTAACAACATTACTATTTTCAATCATGTATGATATATCAAAATCAAAATTCTAAAGATACTCAACCCATCACATATGTCGTAGGTTCCTATACCTCTCGGTAAAATGATACTTTAGGATATTTTGATTTGAATATACTGTAAAATGGTCTCCCAATATATAATGGTGACATGTATTAAAGGAATGAATCACCACAACCAAATCAAGATCATGGTTAGGATAATCCATCATAGTCTGGCTTAGTTTGTGAGATGCATAATCCACCACTAGTTTCCCCCAAAATAATATATATCCTAACTCTATATCTGAGGCATTATAGAAAACATCATAACCCAATCCTGGATCTAGATAATATGAAATATAGCTGAATTCAACCTCACCTTATGTTCCCAAAATGATCTATGAAAATTATCATTACATTTAAACTTAACACCAATATGTTTAACTATATCATAGGAGATGAAATATTGGAATGATCCAAACCAAAACTCAGGTAATAAGAGACCAAACCTAAGAAGCTCTAAGTCATAAAAACATGTATGGGTTACTCTCATACATCGCCACCATAATCTTTTCAAGAACCCCAAATATTTGTCTTTTAGATATTACATGTTACAAAAAACACAGTTTTTAGATCTAAAACTAACATTTAGAAATATTTCCTTATAGTTGGTGTTCTTTTATAGTTATGAGGACACTATCTAGATAAACCATGTGTTCTTCTTCAAAATGAGAGTACACCAAAATAACATCAACAAAAAAACAAGAAAGAGTCCATGAACTGATGAAATATTCAATTCATTAAATCCATTGAAACCAAAAGAAAATTTATAAGACATAGTGGAATAACCAAATAATCATAATGTCTATACATGATCCTAAATTATATCTTAATCACATCATCTCCCATCTCATAATTGATGATACCCTAATCATAAATTTATTATTAGAAACCACAATGATCTTTTGAGATGATAAAAAAATAATTAATCATAGGAAAATGAGACTTTTTCTTAATAATCATGTAGTTATTCTTTTGCTAATAAATAAAATTATGAGGACTTTTATCTTCCCTCTTTGTGAAGATAACTGGTTAAGAACAAGGTTCCATGGTATAATAAATAAATATAATTTTCTCAAGATCCTCATGATAAAATTTGATTTCCTTTAACTTAGTGGGTTCCATAGGATTAGATGGAAATGATATGAGGCTCATCCCAGGGAACATGTCAATAGTAAACTCTACCTCCCTATAGGATGGTAACACAAAAAATAATTAGAAAATAACTTAGGGTACTCATTCACTATTAATGTAAGTGAGATACTTAAATTCTAGTCAATGGTATTAAGAAACATATCTCTTAATCAACATAATATTATTTTGGCCTCAATAACACCATGATATTATCTCATAGATCTAGTATCCCACTCACCTTGAAATATATAATAACACCCATCAAAAAAAGAAAACTAAACATAATGAAGATAACAGTCAAATTGAACTTTAATATTGACCATCAAATCCATGTCAATTATGAGTTCAATGACATCATGATCAAGAACTATGAAATACCACATGACCTCATAATTAATGATAATAACCTAGCACTTAGAAAATTTAACACCATATACCTTTTTCCTTCCCAATGAAGTGAATGAACCATCATGAAAGGAATGAAAATCAAGTGTAAAACTAACATGTGAATCAACATAGAAAACATAAAACAATGTTATGCAACTGTATTAAATAAATCCAAGACCATAGAGGATAAGATAAACATTTTAACTATCACAGATGGTAGAACCACAACATATTCCTCTGAAGCATACTCCATTGTATAAATACACCTAACCTCATCCCAACTCATTGATTCCATCATTGAATGATTATCCCCCTTTTCATAATAATGAGATACACTATCATTTCCTACATATCAATAAGCCTATAAAATTTAGGTCAGGGTGGATATATCTCTACAACCATTACGGTAGAAATTAATATGGTGATTAGACTATAAAAATTTATTGAAATCCCATGTTATACCATTGAATCATAATTATTATGGATAGTTCTTATATAGTAGAACAAAAACCCTAGGTTTTGTCCCAAATAATATCCTATAAGTAATATTACTATAAAATGAACACCATTATAAAAATTTATTTTCTACATAGATGTCACACACCAGATACCCCCTACCATAATAAATTATCTACCAAGACCCCTCTTTCCAGCTAATTCCACCGTAACCATAATTTCTTTATCAACTACTCTATTAATGATTGATAGGCACATGAGAATAATCTTATACCAAAAATTATTATTTAGACCCATCACAAAACGACATTATTTGGTAAATTAATTAGTGAAAAGATATAATGAAAAATTAACTAACTTGGTGTTATGAGTAGAATTTTCCTTTAGTGAATGGTCACCTTGACCATAGATCAAAAAATCATGACCCTTCGCCATAAGAACAATATCAGGATAAAACCACTTATTCTAGGACTTGTTGAATGTGGTCCAAGTGATATACTCATGAAATTTATCTTGGATGTTGGAATTTCACCATTTCCTTCCAGGTAATTCAAGTATATAAATAGGAAATCCCACATTAGATTACTCTAGAGTCTTCAAAAGTGTAAAATTATCTTTATTATTTCAAACCATTACTCAATTTCATGGTTTCTGTATTAGTATAGAATATTGGAGGATTATATTGGGATAACTATAAATAATTCCCACCATCCATTCTTGGTTTTCATCACCCTCTTGACATAATGATTTAATAGTATAAAATACAATTTCCAATAAATTAGGATTGATTGTTGTGTTTTTCAATGGGACATTCCCTTAAGTTCGTTACGCTGGATTCATGTAAACCCTTATTATAATAATCCCAAACCGACACTACCATATCTAATGAGAAAATAAAATACTTAAAATTATATATTTGAATGTGTTAAACCTGGAACAATATTAATCTTCAAAAACATACAACATCAAAAAAATTGGATCACGTACGTACCAAAAGTCCTTTTAGGTTTATAGTTTTAGAGAATTAAGAAAAATTTTACAAAACAGTACCCATATATTTATGTTATCATTTTTACATGTATACCCATATTTACTTTTTCAATATTACTTATTTATCAATTTTCTATCTCATCCATAAACCCTATGAAAATCATTTGAAAGCATGTGATGAATAAAAAAGCTCAATAAGTGAAATAAAATTAAAAAACCATTATTCTGATGAAGAAAAAAAACCATAAAATATATACTATTTCTTGGTTATTATTTTATAATATAAAATAAATAATATTCACATGGAAAACACCATTTTTTCAAAAAAAAATTATAAAGAGTCACGAGTGACCCATATAGTTAAATTTTAAAAGATTCCTTTTTAAACCATTGAATATAAGTTAATATATAGATTAAAAAGAACTTATAAAACTATAGAACAATAGAGAATAATTTTCTAGAATCATTTAAAAGAACATGGACATGTATGAAAAAGAGTTGAAATGGAAACTTTAAAAATGATTTTTAAAAGAAAGCCACTTGCCTCAAGTTCAAATCGTTCCATAAGTTCTTTATATTATTAAATAATATATTTAGGATCGTTATTTAATTTATTAAGAACCGTTTTTATTTTAATTCCATTATTATTATCTCTTTTATAGTATTTATGACCATTTTTATTTAGTTACTTCATTAGTTATGTTTAAGTTGGTTGTTTTGGGAACGTTCGGTTCATAAACCTAAAATTTCTTTGGTAGGATGAACATGTTCAAAGAGGTAATTACTAATTTCTCTCCAAAATAGTAATAATATATAATTATAAATATTATATATTAATTATAAATTTCAATTCAATAATGAAATATTGTTTTTATATATGAATTATTTTACAATCATGGATATGGTAGGCCATGTGTACACATGAGTAACACGTCCATTTTTAAATGAACATTAGGGAAAAAAGCTAAGTATTATTTTATCATTAAAAAATAATTAATATATAAAAATTTAATACTCTATATTTAAATACACATATATATATTCTATTCATGTAATGCGTTGATTACAAAATAAACACATTGCTTTGTGGTGGTGGTAAACCACACATACACATGAATGAATTCATTATTTTAAAATTAATAAAAAGTAATAAAATAGATGATATATTATCCATAAATAATGATAATTATTTCCTTAATAGAATATATATAGTTTAAATCTATCATTGTAACCTTATATGAGAGGTGATGATGGAAATCAAAATACACCAGTTCTTGAGACGGTAGTCCGCCATACTAATGAATGATGGTTTCCCTACCCATTCAATTAAAGAAGAAGATATACTAAGGTTAATACTTTAACATAATAAATTATTCATATATTTTATACATATATGTTATTATTTTACAATTTTTGGAATAGTTTTTAATGAGGTAGATGAATAGCTAAAATGAAAAAAATTGTTAAAAGTTATACATCTTCTTTAAATAACCACATTTGATTTATACCTAAATCCCTCAATGGATGATATAATTTCCAAACTAAGACCAATAATAAATGTGTAAGGATATTATTAAGGTATTTTTTTAGGCATTGTTTGAGATATGTTCTCAAATGGTTTTAAAAAGATAGGAGAGGAGGTTCTGTTTTAAAAGTTAGGGGAGGGGACTAGAGAAATTTCATAAAGAATTAAATTAATATAAATTATTTTTCATGGAAACGTAGAATAAATTGTTATATTTGTAGTATAAGATAATTATGAGTCTAAATACTCTAATACAAGAAAATGTGGATTGTTTTGTGTGATGTTTCCACCCTTATCTTTTTGTTTTAACCCACTATTAACCCTTTTTATGATTACTGTGATATCAAATATTTTTACTATTTAGGGATTAACAATGTTATTATAAAATGGAATGTGTCCCATAAATTGATCATGGTTAATTTTTTAAACCATATCCCAATAATTTTTCCAGATATACTATTTTTTATGAAATTTAAATTATTTAATAAAATATTTTATATTTTAAAATATTATCAATGTCAATTTTGTAACTATTAAATTATAATGACTTTAAAACCCTCATGATAAAAATTGTAATTGAATATATACATTACAAAATTCCTAATATGTAATGACCCGGAAATTTTAAAGAATTTTTTTTGCTTAAATACATTGGAATTTTACGAGTCTATGGATTCTGATGGCACTTGATTCTGAGGCCTGGTGTGCCCAGAATCTATTTCCAAATATTATCTCGGGTACGTTCAATGAATGAACGAACAAGTTTTTCAATCCTTTGAACTGGTGCTCGGAATTGAAATCTGAGGGCACCGATGAACTTGCAGCGTCATTAATTGCTTATGGGGACCGTTAAGGCAGCTGTGTTTTATGCTGGTTTGAAGTTATAAATTGTGGTTTAATCAAAAAGATAAATAAAATTGTTAGAATAATTTTATGTATTTAAGGAGGTTAATTCCTCCCATGGGAAGTTAATGGTGAGACCCACATCCACCCAACATACCATGTGTGGATATTTGAGAGGTGGGTCCCACATGAGCCCCAACCTTCCATCTTCCCTAAACTCTCTTAAACTTCCCCTCTCATTAATTTGTAACTCCTCTTAATTTTTGTAAACTCTCCACCTTCCCCTACCTCCAATAATTATTGCCAACCCATCCCACCATTAATTCTTGACAACCCATCCCTTAAATAATTAAACAACTCTTCATTTAATTAATTATCTAATTTTAATTTTTTAATTGGATGAGTTAATAAAATATTATCCAAGCCTAATATTTTATTTTGGGGGAGCTTTATTGTGTTTGAAATGTTTGGGGGATAGCTCTTGAGAAAAGAGAGAGAATTATTCTTCTCCTCAACGAAGAACAGTGTTCTTCTCTGACAAAAACCCTCTCCTTCAACGAAGAACGACTCAGCGAAGAACGCTCCACATTTCTCCAATATACTACTTCCTCCATATCAAGGGAGGAAATACAACCTCGCGGACCTCACCAACAATGATGGTTCTTTCCCGTCGTTGGTGGAGTAACATTTCTTTTTGCGTCTACGATGAACGAACCTTTTACAATGTAGGGGTTTAATTTGAGTATGTTTATATTCCCATGTTCTTCCCTTTTAAAACAAATAATGCAGATCAACTCATTATCAAGTTTATCCACTGATGTATTTTTGCGGGTTGGGAATAATTATCTTGAGGGGAATTGTAGGGTGGATTGTTTCAATTTTATTTGAATAAAATAGTTGTATTTTTTAAGTGAAACCATGCTTATCATTGTCCAATTGATAACGCCCAACATGGAGCATGCAGGATGAACAAACACGGCCTGAAAACCCTCTACTGGTTGTTCGTTTGTGCGTGGATTGACGGTTGATAACGAAACGGGACCGAAACAGCGATTTTAAGCGGTCGTAGTGAAGAGCAGGTCCCAGGAGAGCCGCAGGCACAGACGGTGGGCGAATCGGACCCCCAGAGCATGTCCGGTGCTCTGCAGAAGTCGGTGGCGGTGCTCCGCCGGAGCAGACCACCGCGGCTGATCCGTGATTGTATAATGAACATGAACGGATTTGTTGTTCTGGATAATGGGGATGCATGGCATTAAGCCGCTCCAGCTAGGGAGACTGTGCCCCCCCCCCCCCGCTCGGCCTCTGCGCCAGCCGTGCCGGACCCAGACCCGGAATGGGTCGACCCGGTTCGGGCCGACCCTGGGTGGGTTGGGCCGGGCCCAGACCCCCCTTTTTCGGACCGTTTTTTAAAATGGACATAACATGAGCTGTGGACCTCCGATTGATGCACCGTCAGTTGTGTATGAATCTTTGGATCGAGAAGTTAGTTTTGGTATATTACACTTAGGGTTTCAGCGAATTTTAGATACGTTCGGGTTGGTTCGAACTTGAAACCAACCGGTCCCCCAGAGCGGAAACACTTATAACTTAAGGACAAAACATCTGATTGACGTGTCGTCAACTACATTGGATTTATTTTTATGAGATGGTACTTTTGGCATACTCTACTAGAGGATTGGATGCAGTCGGAGTATGGACTGGTTGGATTGCACCAGAAATCCAACTGGGCCCCTGGAACGGAAAAGCCAATAACACTCAGACCGAACGTCCATTTGACGAACTGTCAGCAGCGTTGGTAATCTCTTTGAGAAATAGTTCCTTTGGGTATACCCCATGGGATTTTGGGGTACAGTTGAGATATGGTCAGGTTGGTTCGTACAAGAAACCAACTGGGGCACATGATAAAATGGCTAATAACTCACAGACCAGGCTTCCGATTGACGCACCATCTATTGAGTTGAGACCCCTATGATGAGGCGGTCCATTGAGATACATCCACGTTAGATTACATGACACTTGGAAGTATCAACCAGTAGCTCATGGAGAAGATCCTCCCAGAGACAAGCGTATGGATTCCAGAGTCATCTAAGCCAACTGAGACCTGATGACTACTTTTCCGATTTGATTCAGAGTGACTTGACTAGCCCTGTGGGGAGAATTACAATGTTGGGGTGGCAGACCCATGGTAGAGGAGCGATACTATGTTGGGGTGGCAGACCCAGAGTACATAACATAAGGAGTACCTCTGTAAGCTATTGGGGGGTGCTCTACTGTGTTGGGGTGGCAGACCCCTGGCGGGGATCACTACTGTTTTGGGGCGACAGATCTATGGTACTATACAGAGTAAGAGTACCTAAGTAGTCTAAGGATAGTGAGTAGCATCTCGAAGTCGTGACAGGACTACTACGCTCGACAGAGGATTAGTTCTCCAGTAGCCGTGTTTTCGTCATCGTGAATGAAAATCCTAGTTTGAGCTCGGTCAATGACCTTTTTGTTTTCCTCATGATTGAGATGGGTTACATGATAACTTAGGTGTATGTATGGGAATATACCTGAGTAATGGTTATCTGTTGAGATATTTCATTATGGTTTATACTTGTTGTATTTAGTGATACCTTGAGGGTCTAGGGTTCCCAACTGAGTATCGTTATACTCACCCATACATGGGCTATGCCCGCACCTCGTTGTGTTGGATGCAGATGACAGACAGCACTGATCGAGGCAGAGTGTACGAGGAATGGACAGTACCAAGAGGTGTACACTCAGCGTGATAGCACATGGAGTAGACCAATTGACGCGGAATGGTAATGAGGATATATTTACCTTACCTTCAGGTAGGGACCCAGAGGACGATCAAGGATTTGCTTCACCATTCAGTTGTTTGTCTTTTCATTTGTACTTTCATTCTCTTGTAGTTGTACCTTTATATTGGTGTTGTATTCCGCCCCCTTTTTATTTTCAGTATACTTGTTATACTTCTTTACATAGTGTTTTCTTCCTCTTGTTCTCTGGTTGTGTGTGTTTATGCTTCATAAAGGCAATTCCTTCCCTTTTTATCGGGATTTACGCCTTTAGTGATAGTTTCATGCCCCTAGCCTATGGAATGCAAGCTTGGGGTAGTCACATCATGGGCCCCAAGGATGGGTCGTGATAAATTAATATTAGAGGAGTCGGTTCTACCATAGAACGTTGGACTCCAATATTATATTTCTATAAAGCAATAGTGTTAAGGGTACTGTGTGTGGTTTTCAGTTAAGGGAGTCCAGTGTTGGTTCAGGCAGCAGACGTTTCCATACACCAGGACCGTAACTTCTGATTTGCAACTCAATGCATGAAAACACTTATTGCTTGTGTGTTTTCAAAAGTTTATTTTAAGTCAGAACGAACCAGGTCAACTCACCAGGTATAGTCTTTTGACCGTGTCACATCTGTTTCTTTTAGGATGTCTTCACACAATCAGTCAATACGGGTTCCGAGTGGGGATCGTGATGGTATCCCACCGAGCAGTGAGGCCTCCGTACATGGCATTATTCCTATTGAGACACCAATAGAGAGTGCATGTCGCTTGAGCGCATTGCACGTGTTCTAGCGACAGAGGCCTCCGAGGTTTCGAGGTGAGTCGGATTTTTAGATGGTTGTGTACTAGTTGGATTTTGTTGTACGAGATTTCCACAGAGTTGGAACACCCACTGAATTGATGGTGTACCTAGCTATTAGTCTCTTTCAGGGAGTAGCTGAGAGGTGGTGGAGCCAGATTCTCCAGTTTCACAACAAGACGACCTTCACCTGGGGAAACATCGAGAGTTTTTTAGGGTGGACATTATACCAGCGACTCTACACTCAATGCATGCTCAGGAGCTTCTACCCTTGGTGTAGGGTTTTCTGACCATAGACGAGTCTTCTCGAGCCGACAGTAGACAGATAACACATAATTCCAAGAAAACAAGGCCAATAGGTGGGTGACCTCAGGATACAGGTTTGGTTGTGCGAGGCACACGAAGCAGAGCCCCCCATACAAGGAGCAGAAAGTGCTATTCATGCGGCAAGCAGGGTCACTTGGATCAAGACTGCCCGACCTATCCAGCAGATGAGTATCCGGCTGTAGAGGAACCTACCAGAACAAGGTAGATTAGCTGGCTGTACTGCCTTTGGTGTACGACGCTTCGAGGTGTTTCCACCACCACCACCAAGAGGTCCACCCCGACTATAGGGAACTGGTGGATATGGGAGAGCAGAACTTCAGCCAGCTGAAGCATATGACTATGGATCTCCAGAAGTAGATGGACAAGAGAGAGACTAGTTCCAGGCATAGAGGCCTTTGTTCTTGGTGTTTCTAGTTTCTGTGTTGTTGTTGTTGTGTTTGCTTTGTGTCTTTGTACTTCGAGATAATAATAAAATACACTTATCTTTTTCACATTTACATCCCTGTCCTATTTGTATGGTCGATACATATAGGTTCTGGTAAAAACTGTTGACTTGACCCTCACTTTTGATATTCCTAATAGAGGAGACGCAGTAACCATGCACTGATGCCAACAGTGTGACTCAGCCCTTCGAGGCAAGAGTAATGGTTGGATCTTTTCGTAGTAGCACTGAGGCCTTATGATGTCATCTATGGCATGAAATAGTACCGTTCATGTCAGGATTGACTGTATTAGGAAAATAACATGGGTTATCCAAGGGATGAGACCAGATTTATCTTTTCGGCAGAGAATAAATCTCAGAAGCTCTTGTATAACGTAGACGAAGATGGGTGGAGATGATATCTTTCAAATGGATCATCTCAACCATTGTTCGTTGAGCGAACAATTTATGGTTCTCTCCAACTCAATAGTCTCAGGTGTATCTTCTCTTAGAAGGACATAAACCTGAGACAACAGTTATGGATTGAATTACTCCAGGACTATGACATCGAGATAGTTTATACTCCTAGGGAGGGGAACGTTGTAGCAGATGCTCTTAGTAGGAGATTGACCATCCATCTATTTAGAGTGGCGAGACAACAGATGACCGCCTTTCAGATATCCAATATGGATAGTGATGGAGTCAGCACATGTAGAACCAGAGATGGTTCAGGCTATGATGGAGAAGGTGAAGATCATCCTGGAGTGGATGAAGACTACATGGAGCAGACAGAAGTCATATGTTGAGAAAGGATGAGGCCACTGGAGTTCGAGGGTGATGACCACGTTTTCTTACGGGTCTCACCTTGATGAGGTCTATAAGGATATGTCCAGGGTGGCAGGTAATCTCCATGATTCATCAGACCTTTCTAGGTCCTCAGTAGAGTAGTCAAGGTTGCGTACCTCCTGGTCCTTCAACCTCAATTTCACTAGGCGCACGATGTATTCCACGTATCTCAGCTGAGGAGATGTGTGCACGATCTATCCCACATCATCGATCATGGGGAACTGGACTTCGATGACGGGGTGACTTTCGTAGAGGTCTCAGTGGAGATTGAGGATTGACAGAAGTAGTACCTACGTGAATGGTCGATTCCTCTGGTGCGCATTCGCTGGTATCACGGGAACCTCTAGGAGAGCACATGGGAGCAGGAGTCTTAGATTCATGCTTAGTACCCTCATTTGTTTTATCCTTGTTTATGTTGTAGCTTTACGAGGACGTAAATCCCTGAGGTGGGAGTAATTTAATGTCCCGTAAATTTCATGGGAATTTTTTTTATAAATACTTTGGAATTTTATGAGTCTATGGATTTTGACGGCACTTGATTCTAAGGTTCGGTGTGCCCCGAATCAATTTCTGAAGTTTAGCTCGGGTACGTTCAGTGAACGAATGAGCGGGTTTTTATATATTTTGAACCGGTGCTCAGAATTGAAATCTGAGGGCACCGATGAACTCGCAACACTGATAATTGCTTAAGGGGACCTATACCGCAGTTGTGTTTAATGCTGGTTTGAAGTTATAAATTATGGTTTAATCCAAAAGATAAATAAAATTGATAGAAGAATTTTATGTATCTAAGGAGGTTAATTCCTCGCATGGGAAGTTAATTGTGGTACCCACATCCACCCAACAACCCATGTGTGGATATTTGAGAGGTGGGTCCCACACCATCCCCAACCTTCCATCTTCCCTAAACTCCTTTAAACCTCCTCTCTCATTAATTTGTAACTCCTCTTAATTTGGGTAAACTCTCCACCTTCCCCTCCATCCATTAATTCATGCCAACCCATCCCTCTATGAATTATTGCCAATCCATCTCTTAATTAATTAAACAACTCTTCATTTAATTAATTAAGTGATTTGAATTTTTGAATTGGATGTGTTCATAAAATATTAGCAAAGCCTAATATTTTATTTTGGGGGAGCTTTGTTGTGTTAGAAAAGCATTAGGGGAGAGGTCTTGTGAAAATAGAGAGAATTATTCTTCTCCTCAACTAAGAATGGTGTTCTTCTCGGACGAAGACCATTCACCTTAGATAAAGAACGAGTCGGCGAAGAACGCTCCACTTTTCACCAATATTCTACTTCCTCTCTATCAAGGGAGGAAATACAACCGCGGGGAACTCTCCAATGAAGATGGTTCTTTCCAATCTTTGACGGAGCGACATCTCTTTCTGCGTATACAACGATCGAACCTTTTACGAGGTAGGGGTTTAATTTGAGTATGTTTATATTCCCATGATCTTCCCTTCTAAAACAAAGAATGTGGATCATCTCATTATCATGTTGATTTGCAAATGTTTTATTTTGTGGGTTGGGATTAGTTTTTTGTAGGGGAATTGTAGGGTGGATTTCTTCAATTTTATTTGAATAAATTTTTTATTTGTTCTACATAAAACCATGTTTATCATTGGCCTATTGATAACACCTAATGCAGAGGGCGCGGGTTAAACAAAAATGGATCGACGACCCTCCGCTGGTTGTTCGTTTATGCATGGATTGATGGGTGATGAAAAAACAGGATCGCAATGGCGATTTGAAGCCATCGAAAAAAAGAGAAGGTCCCAGGAGAGTCGTAGGCATAGACAGTGGGCTAATTGGACCACCGAAGCGCGTCCCGTGGTCCGCGGAAGGCGGCGGCGCGCCGCTACAGTAGACCGCCACAGCTGAGTCATGTGCCTGGCCATGCCTCACCAGCCGAGCCGGGCCGCGCCGGCCGGGCCAGACCCGGACCCAGAATGTGTCGCCCTGGAACAGGTCGACCCAGAATGGGTCAACCTAGTTTGGGCCGACCCAGGGTGGGTTGGGCCTGGTCGGACCAGGCCTAGACCCCCTTTTTCGGACCATTTTCATTTAAATAGCCATAAAATTAGCTACAGACCATTGATCGGCGCACCATCAGTTTCGTAGGAATCCTTGGATCGAGACTGTCGTTTAGGTATATTACACACAAGGATTCTGCAATGTTTAGATTTGGCCAGGTTGGTTCGAACCCGAATCCAACTGGGCCCTCGGTGCGGGAACACTTATAACATAATGACCAGACATCCGATTGACGTTTCGTCAACTATGTTGGATTTTTTTGATGATATGGTTCTCTTGGAATTCTTCACTTCAGGCTTGGATTCAGTTGGAGTATTTCTGGGTTGGATTGTACCTGAAATCCAACCGGGTCCTTGGAACGGAAAAGCCAATAACTCTCAGACCGGACGTCCATTTGACGAACTGTCAGCGGCGTTTGTAATCTCATTGATAAAATGTTTCTTTGAGTATAACCCTTGGGAGTTTGGGGTACAATTGAGATACGGTCGGGTTGGTTTGTACACGAAATAAACCAGGCCCCAGGATAAAAAGGTTAATAACTCACAGACCGGGCGTCCGATTGACGCGTCTTCTATTGCATTGAGACCCCTATGATGAGTCGGTACATTGAGATAATTCCACATGTGATTATAAGACACAAGTAACTATCGACCAGTAGCACGTGGAGCAGAGCCTCTCGGAGATGAGCGTACGGAGTACGGACACCATGTAGCTGGCTGAGACCTTATGACTGCTTGTCCGATTTTATTCGGAGTGACTTCACTAGACCAGTGGGATGCACTACTGTGTTGGGGGGCATATCCATGGAGGAGGAGTGCTACTGTGTTAGGGTGGCATACCCATGGCAGGGATCGCTACTGTTGTGGGGCGACAGATCTGCGGTTCTCGATAGAGGAAGAGTACCTCAGCAGTCTAAGGTTAGTGAGTAGCACCTCAGAGTCATGACATGACTACTATGCTCGACAAAGGATGAGTTCTCCAGTTGTCATGTTTTCGACATCTTGAATGAAAATCTTGGTTTGAGAAGAGTCAATGACCTTTTTGTTTTCCTCATGATATAAATGGGTTACTTGATAACTTAGATATATGTATGGGCATATACATAAGTAAAGGTTATCTGTTGAGATCTTTCTTTTTTACTTTATCCTTGTTGGATTTAGTGAGACCTTGAGGGTCTCCGGGTCCCTAATAAGTATTTTTATACTCACCCCTGCACGGGCTATACCCGCACCTCGTTGTGTTGGATGCAGACGAAAGACAGTGCTGATCGAGGCAGAGTGTACGAGGACTGGACGGTACCCAAAGGTGGAAACTCTACATGACGGCACACGGAGTGGACCGGTTGATGCGAAGTACTGAGGAGGACATATGTACCTACCCTTCAGGTAGAAACCTAGAGGACGATCCAGGAGTTTCTTCACCATTCAGCTATTTCTCTTTTTAGTTGTACTGTCATTCAGTTGTAGTTGCACCTTTCTATTGGTATTTTATTCCGGACCCTTTGTATTTCCAGAACACTTGTTATTTTACATTACTTTGTGTTTTCTACCACTTGTTTTCTGGTTGTGTGTGTTTACATTTCATAAAGTTAATTCCTTCCCTTTTTATCGGGATTTATGCCTTTGGTGCTAGTCACCAGCCCCTAGCCTATGGAAGGCATGTTTGGGGTAGTCATGGAACGGGCCTCGAGGACGGGTCATGACATAATATGTTTGATCTATATTAAATTTTTATGAAACAAAATAAATCACACAAAAATTAGATTTAAAATGTTCAAAATAATTCACTTGACTTTTCTAATACTTGCACAATAATTATGCTGGTGTTGTGTAAACATTTAAGTTAATTATTTAATCATGAAATATATAAAATCATTAAACAAAAAAAATTAAAATTAATTATGTTCAACATATTATTTTATATTAGTTATATATATATATACTATATATATGTCATGAAAACATATTTAATATGTTATTTTTACTTTTCTATCCTTACACAAGAATTGAAAAAGCAATTAGATAAGTCGCTTGTTATATGACACCAAATTTCTTATATATCCATACAAATAGTCAATAATACTTTATATTTATTAAAAATTTCTTTCAATTACTTATTAATTCTAAAATATTATATTTAAAAGAGAAAATATTACTTTTCCAATGCTATACAACTAGTGCAGCATCATTGAAAATGATTTTCATATTTATAATGAAATAAATTATTATTTATCTGCTTTGAATTTTTTAATTATATTTTTTTTATATTATCATACATTATTTTTACCATAATTTTGAAACATTTTTCTAACAAATTTATGTCATTTAAATATTATAAAAGATACTGGATACGACTATGATAGAAATACTTTCTTAATATCATTCTGGTTGGACCTACGGGTCATGTAATATTATGGTCCAGGTTTTAATATTAAATATTTCATGATGTTTGGGACATCCCTTGGGGGGGTATGACCTCCATTTATAGCCAGTGTGAGGTGTTTGTGTGTGTGTGTTTTATTGTAATTATTCCCAGAAGCACCTAATATATATATAATATAATGTATTTCGTAAAAAAATATGTTTTTACACTTCACCATCAAAATATCTTCTTCATAAAAATATGAAAAATTAATAATATGATAGATTTGAATTTATGAATCCAAAAATAAATTAATCTTAGTAAAATGTAATTACTATATTTTAAAGTAATTACTTTTAATATAAATATGTAAAACCCAATGGAACACAAATTTAAAAAAAAATGCATTTTAACCCAAAAAAATGAAGTTACACCAAAATTGATTATAAATATAATTCATTTATAATTTAATAAATTATTTATAATTAAATGAGAACAATCTAAATTAAATATCAAATTAAAATCATAATGTAAATTTTTAAAGAAAATACATGATAGTTTTAAAAAAATCGTTATCTTTCACAATTCACTAAAAAATCAATCCTGCTATAAAATACCGAAATTTCACCTTAATATCAATATGATATGATTATTTCAAATAATATATAATGTTTATTAAATATAGTCTCTAAAATTACAATAAAATAATTATAATATTCACTCAAAAAACAACACAAACTATTTTTAAAGAAAACATATTTTCCATTAATAAACAGGCTTTACAAAAAAATTTGTATTTATCTCCTATGGAATAATCAATACATTTAAATTGAGTAGGAAAAGTACATTTATTTCATAATGTGTTTATTACTATTAATAACCACCATTTAAATGGATTGGTTATATTAGTAACATTTAAATTATAATATTTCATGGTTTTTTTAAGCTTGGTATAGGATGCCATATATACTATTGAACATATTGTTAATTTAATATATTAGGGTGCCACATTACCCCCGTTTATTAAATTCAATCTTAATAATTTGAACATGTTCATGGTAATCAAGGGTTTCCTATTTTAAAATAACTTTTTGGAAAACCCACATCACGAAAAGGGTAAATTAAACTTCTCCTTGAAAATAGGGAATGATAATTATAAACATAATTTGGAATAACACTAAACTAGGTTTCGAAATAGGATAAAATTAGTGATGAGTAAACATATAGACATGATGGAATGTTTTAATGATAAAATAATGATGGATACTGAAAAATAATATTAATCACAATAAATTTAATGATCATTAGAATGTTAATGACCACAAAACCATATTTCAATATGGTGTGAAAATTCTATGGATTCATAAATTATAAAGCTAATAGGTTTTTTTGTTTCATGATACATTTAATAGATTTTAATGATTCCTTTTCCATCTATCCTAATAACATATGAAAATATACTTAACTAACAAGTATAATTTCATCATTTAATCAATTTCCACCATAATCACATATTTTTCTCCAAATTGATAAGTATTCATGAAAACATATTCATGATTGAATCAATGAAATAAAATTCCATTAGATCACATAATCCCCAATTGTATAACAAGATATTCCTCCTATCTATATATATTAACCAAAAATGATATAGTTATCATAAATAAGATAATACATAATATTAATAAACATTTATATGGAGAAATAATACATTAATCTCCAAAATTTAACAATAAAACCAAAGGTTCAATATATATCATTCGATAAATAACTATACATAAAATTATTCAAAATATTTCTAACTAATATTAAGACCAAAATATTAAAAATATTTGTACATATATTATTCCAAAATAAAATTAAATTTTCCATTAAAAAAACCAATTACTCTTAATGTCACATAATGTATATGCCTTGGTCATATATTCTCAAAAATATAATAATAATTTCCCAAAATAAAGACATAATAAAATCATATATCCATTGAAAAGATAAATCAACTTTTATCCATCAAATAAAAACCCATCTGATCAAAGAGTATTTCTATTTACAGTAATCATATAATTTTCCCAATATTGTGAATTAAAATAAAAATAATTGATCACTTATTTACCAAATAGATTTTCAATGCCATGTTTATCTATATGATAATAATATGTTATCAACTTGTAATTACTATTTTATCCTAATTTACAATAATTACGTCAACATCATTGAATGTTCTAACCTCAATATTCAACTCATAACATTTATATTTCATACAAAAAATGTAAAATCATTATTCTAAAATAGTCATTAACGTAAAATATTATTATTATATATTCCATAACCCAAAATAGAGTCTCCGAAAATATCATTAATGACCATACAATACAATCACATAAAACCGCAAAAGTGGTGTCTATGTCTTTGAACTTATGATCAACCATAAAATTTGAAACCCATGATGGTATCCATAAATCACAATTTAAATTCACATGAAAACAACCTAATCTAAAAAGTTATCTAAAACCTACTCTAATACCAACAATATTAACCCAAATTTTACACTACCAAATGTAATTGTAAAAAATAATCATTGCATTTCTATATTTGATATGTATAAAATTACTCAATTTTAATCATCCAATACATACAACATAAAACCAAAATATTGGACCACTTTCATACCCAAGACCATATAAAGTTTCCAGTTTTATAGAATTGGAAAAAACTCTTACAAAATAATATCCATGTATTTAAGTGATCAGTTTTTTTTCAATATACCAAAATTTACTTTTTCCCTACTAAGCCTTTTATCATTATTCCAACTCATCGTTAAACCCTGTGAAACTAATTTGAAAATATGGGATGAGTATAAAAATCTCAGTAAGGTATATAAAGTAAAAAATCATTAGTCTAGTGGAAAAAATATGAAAACCAATAAAATGTTTTCCTTTTCAAAAATTTTCTTTTAGTATATAAAATTTTTAATATCTTTATAGAATTTTTTTTCTGATTTAAATCTTTTAAAAACCATAGAAAAAAATAAACCCTTATAAGAAACATAGAGAATTATATTCATAACTTCTATTAGAAAAAACTAGAGACTAGTTAAATCTATTAGGAAAACATCATAGGTTAACTAAACTATTATTTCCTTTGAATATAAGTAACATTAGACAATGAATTAGAGATCTATATCATGATCACCCATTTGTATACACTATATTAGTCTCAATCATTCATATACGCTCTACTAGTCTGATCCATTCATATAAAATGTATCACGACCACCTTCCATCATCTATAAAACTCAATAAATTTTTAATAAATAATTTTTTTAATATTTCGCCTTTTTATCTTAATACCCTTGAATAAATATATCTAGACCATGAAGAAAAACACCTTACATTTTTTACAAAAAAAATTATGGAGGATTATTCCTTTCTTATAATGTCCCCTTAAAATGAATAATTCACAAAATAACATGGAAATTATTTTGTTTATATATATATATTTAAAATTATTAAGGAATATTCAATAAAATTAAAATTCATGTCATGGTGAAATTCTGTTTATGTTGTACATGTTAAAAAATTATATTTCTCTTTGGTAAAAATATCCAAAAGTGACTAATATATTTAAAAATTAAAAAGATTACTTTTTAAACCCTTCAAAAGCATATAAAATATAGTTATAAATGATGTTCAGAAACTATTAAATCCTAAATATTATTTTTTTGAAATTGTTAAAAGAACATGTACATGGAAGAAAATGGGTTGAAAGGGAACCATTAAAAGAGGATTTTTAATATAAATCCCCTTAAAATAATTCATACTCATCGTGTATGTTATTTATCTTCGGGAATAATAAATTTATTTTAACTATTTATTTTATTAAGAATTTTTTTCATATTAATTAAATTATTATTATCCCTTTTATATCTTTTATGAACCTGATTTATTTATCTGCATCATTAGTTATGTTTACATGGGATTTTTTCAAGAATTTTAGTTCATATTCTCAAAACAGTTATGGTAGGATGAACATAGTCAAAGAGGAAACTATTCCATTATAAGTCCACTTATTTAGGAAACATCCTTTTATTTATAATTTAATCCCTATTAGGTTGAAAATTTTCCAAAAAAGATACCTCTAGGATATAAAGAGGAATTTTAGAAAGGCATTTGAGTATAGAATACGTCACCATCCAGCTAGAATACCCCAGTTCCCTAATACCCAATCTAGATCTCACATAACTAGAAGGGGGTTCCTGATCACCATGGTTAGGTTACAAGCACTAGGAATCATACATGATCAAAGAGGAAATGATTTTTCCTCAAAATAGTAGAATATAAAAGATAAAAGTCAACATGTTTAGTACTCCCAATGAGAGACAATATTAGAATAAAACCAGTTAAATAGTACCAAAACAGATTAAAAAAATCCTAATAGAAACAATAACATCAACCAAACAAAATTCCTAGAAACATGTATGTAACAAGTGGACAATATCTCCCCTATTTATCGTCACCACTCTACACTCCCTAGGATTAAGAAGTACACCCCCTCGTAGTGGAAGATTCCCTTTACTCAAACCTAGAATAAGAATGTCTACAAACATCCAACGGAAAAGGTAGGGTGTGACCTGTAAATCCCAGTGGGGTCTCACCAAGGGTTCCATAATCAGTACCATAAAAATTTAACCAAATAGGTTTTTAATTTAAAAAAAGGAATGATATTTTTGTCATATATTTTTATCCTAAAACATTCTTTCACATTCAAATAAATGGTAGATATATCAAAATTAGATTAATTCAAAATTTTATGTAAAAAACTTACATAAAATAGTTTGAATAAAGTAAAAATTTCAATAATAATTGGCATGTATAATCATGTAAAAAACTATGACACCATGTAAAAAAATACCTGAGGTATATTATTTTATGCAATATGATCCTCAAAAATATCAATAATGATATCATCTCATGATAGGTGTACACATAAAAATTAATATACACCCCAAATCGAGGAACCCTCATGGGCCATCTACACCCCCATAGGGGAAACCTCTCAGAGGTTTATGATGTAATTATTTTATAACAGTTTTTATTTCCAATCTATTATAGGGGATTTAGGGTATTAGAATAATTTTTCATGTTACCACTAGGTACCAAGGATAACATGTTATTCAAACAAGTAAATAATCATAAAAGGGAAAATATAAAATTTTAAATAAATTAAAATTACAATTTCCCAGTATTCAGTTATCAAAATGACTTTTTCATTTTAAAAACAAAATGGAATTTTTCATCAATTCATTCCACGTGAAGTAATATTTCACTTTAATTCATTTTCTAAAAATTGAACATCAAAAAAATCTATGAAATAAATTTTAAATCCCAAAAATCATTTTCTCGTAATATTCTCACACATAAAATCAATTAAAATCAGAAGGTTTATTGCCAAATTTCAATGAAATTTTGAATCACACACCAAATCCATTATAATTAGGGTTTTTAAATCAATTAAAAACACATTCTAATTTAATCAAGATAATTCATATTTCAATTGTATGGAAAATAATTATTGGACCACATATCTTTAATCACATGGTTAACAACAGAAAATTTAATCGGGTCGCTAATGAAGAATGACGTGAATGAGACCAGTAAACACAACCTAAAATCAAGATCCAATAAAATTAATATTATACAATTCAATAAAATTATGATCTACTACTCTCTATGAAAGAGAAAAATAATGATTGGAAGAAACCACATAATAGGATATCAACTTACATATATGAGATAAAACAAGTTAAAAGATTCCTTGATCTAGAATGAAAAGGAGTTTGTGGAGTCAAAATAACCTCTTCAGAGACTTCAAGGGCAAAGGATTTGAATTAGGGTCAAAATTGGGTGATTAGGGGTTAATCGGGAGGGTTTTAGGATTTTAATAATATTTAATGAGAAATTAAAACCCATGCTCATGGTTATATAGGTAGGGAAACAAAGTTAGACAAACCATGTGACCTAATCATGCACCAATTCTAGTAAGGTGAATGGTTTATCCTAGGATGGAAAAATATTTTCAAAACTATGCACCAACCGTACTAACAATCCGAATTTGAGGTTTTACAATTTTGAGGGGCTAGCCACATCGTTTGGAAAACCCATTCTTACCCTTCTAGTGTATCACAAAAATGAACACAATTTTCTATGAAAACCCACATGGTTTTCCCTAACCATGCTCCAATGGTCAAGGAATACATGAAATATGGATACAAGATGTTACAAAATCCCCACCAAAAAAATCTACCACTATAATGCCTATAAATAAAGCTCTATATCAAATAGGTGAGGCTACTAATCTCTGATAAATGCCTCACTCTCCTATGCCTCGTGGGAATAATGACCATGATTTGAATGGATACAAACCAATTTTATCATTCTTTCTTGAGTACATTTTTCTCAAAGTCAACAATCCTGACAAGATGCTGAGTCATAGATAAATCCGGATCATCATTAAGATTCTACCTAATTAAGACATGAGATGGGTTAGAAAGATACTTTTGAAGCTACAATACATGGAAAACAATATGTATTGATGTAAAATATAGAGGATGTTCTAAATAGTAATCCACTTTCCACACCTTCCCGACAACCTCAAAAGGTCTCATAGACCAAGGTGATTGATTCCCCTATTTCCCAAGTAATCAATGATCTAAATTATGTGAATCTCTGAAAAAACTAGTTATAAAATGAAAAATAAAAAGGTCACTAATGATTTTCAATATATTATTTTTATCGGCTATATGCCATCAACATTATTTTAATAATCCAATGATTCATTTAATTCATCTCTGAGACCAAACTCGGTCTATCCAAGGAAGCCTCACCAATATCCGAACAAAAAAAAAATTACACAACCTTCTATATATGGCCTCAATAGGATCCATAAAATATGTATATTGTTAACTATTATTATAATCCAAATCAACAAATTCTATATAGATATACCAATATCCAATAAAGTCATGTATTCATGCATGTAACATCTCTTCACGAATCTATATAGCCCATTCTGTCCGGACATCCTTCTGTGAATGATATGTCATTCTCAAATGTACATGAGATCTTAGATCCTGATCGTACCACGATTCACTGTTTTATTCCACCCTTACACCGCAGTTTTAAACTAGTTTTATAATGAATATTCCAAATATAATAATAAATTGAACTTCATGTTTAAAAAAATCAATTAATGTTAATCAATATTATAATGGGCAACGTTACTTGTTTTTATTGTATCAATGTAGGTGGAGGTGATTTGGATGGCCTTTGATGAAGTGGAAGAAAAATGGGCAAAAATTGCATGGATCCATGGACATCTGTCCACTGTTTTGCATAGTACACAACATCCGTGCATCCAAATGGGCTTCACTTTTGTGAGTATGTCCAAAATTTAATAAGCTACATTTCATATTAAGGAACCCAATGCTGATTCGGATTCTATGGGGCCCATCCGAACTGATCTGTCCAAGCCACCGAATTTGGACCAAGTCAAATGCGGTGTTCTGTATTTTATCAATATCGTGAGATGTAGTTGTCCAAACGGTGCCAAACATTTGGTGGAGATAGTCAATAGTTAGGGCTACAACTTTTCTATTTTCTCCAAAGCGAGATAAGACTGTCTGAAGGCCGAAACGCGTCGTGAAAGTGGACTGATGAAATCTGTGTGCCCAAAACCACCTCCCACATTTCCTATGAAAGGGAACCTTGGGCTCCTCATATGTAAGTTCTGCAAAGAGGCAAGGTGCTGACATTTTGGAGTCCCCAAGTAGTCTTCTCAACATCCCTAGAGGTTCTGGAGGTTATGGAAAGTTCTACCCCAACATATTTCTCTTCTTCCTCTCCCATGGGTTTCTAAACCCCTTGTGATCACCCGGGGAGGAATGTGATGTACATCCCGAGCTTCATGTTTGTAATATTTGAATGATATTTTAAATTCCAGATTGTTGTGTTGTTTCTCATCATACTCTATTCTTATTTTATTGAGTTATGTACTGGTATGTCATGCTCAACTCAAATGATCATGTTTGGGGGTACCCATTCATGTGATGTTTCACACACCGTTCACCACTTTCATTCCCCCTTTCAATTGAGGTGTTTGTGTGGTTTATATTGGTAAATTGAACTCACACAAGTAATGTCAAGGCCATGTACATTTATTTCATGGTATCACAAAGAAATAACATACAAATCTGGACAGTGCATCGAGTTTTTCGTGTGTTGCCTTGGTGAGTTTTGGTTATGAAGTCAAACACAATTCATTCAATCATCGGCGGTGTCCGGTGAATCATTGTGTGTTTTGACTGAACCCTAGGAGGTATCCTAGTATAAATTCAGTAAAATTATAGTTCCAGGTGTTACAAAACATGTATTAAAATATCATAACCTTATATCATGAAGCGATGAAGGAAAAACATCATACGAGTACCCCGGGTTGATCACACTTAATTAATTTTGTTAATCTCTACATTGTTTTATAGCTTCTATTTTCTATTGTCATCTTTAATCATCAAACCCAAGTATTATAAAACCCCAATTCCCTTTTTTTTAATTTCATAATCAGAATCACATTTCATAATTAATGATCTAAGGCTCCGTCGAGAGATGACCTAGGGTTGCTTCTATACTGCAGAAATTCTAGTCAAAATTAAACAACTAATTTGACGCGTTCGACAACGCGGTCAAATTTTGGCGCCGTTGCCGGGGATCCAAGATCATTTTTTTTCTTTATTTATTTTTATTGGGTCATTTTACTTCTTGATTAGTACTCCTCTAAATACCCCACCCCCATTTGATTGTTTTTGTTTTGGGTTTTGTCTTTATTTTTTTGTTGTTTTTGGTGTGCTCTTTCTTTCTCTCTCTCTCTCTCTATTCTTATCCATCTCACTCTCTAATTATATAGTATAACATTCTATTCTTATTTCACCCTTCATAAGTTTTTTTATCCAAATCAAAAAAAAAACACAACAAAAAAATCAATCAATCAAACTGGACATCATTGTTGCATGACAAGATCTGGTAAAGGAACACTACTTGAATTTGATCCTGAAATTGAAAAGTCACTTCACACACAAATCAAGGCATCTAGATAAGGTCAATCAAGTAAAATTGTGGAACCCCTTGTGGAACCTAAAGTGGTCCTAAACCAATCCAAAATTGAACCAAATCAAACCCCAGAGATCATGGCTGCAAATAACAGAACATTAAAAGAACTGACCACCCCGGATGTGGAGTACCAACCTGCGTACATCCAATATCCCGAGGAAGCGGCCAATTTTGAGCTAAGATCAAGCCTCATCCACCTTCTTCCAAAATTCCATGGTCTTCCCGAAGAGGACCCTCACAGACATCTTAAAGAGTTTCACATAGTGTGCTCCACCATGAAACCCCAAAATGTGTCTGAGGACCTCATTATGTTTAGGGCCTTCCCTTTCTCCCTTGATGGTGTAGCCAAAGATTGGATATACTATCTTCCTTCCACAATTGGGGGCTGGAATGACCTAAAAAGACTTTTTCTAGGAAGTTCTTCTCTGCCTCCCGAACTGCATCAATTACGAAAGAAATCTGTGGAATTAGGCAATCACAAGGAGAGACCCTTCATGAATACTAGGAGAGATTTAAGAGACTTTGCTCAAGCTGCCCCCACCACCATATTAGTGAAAAACTATTAATCCAATACTTCTATGAGGGACTTATCTCCATGGATCGTTGAATGATGGATGCTGCAGCTGGTGGTGCCCTAGTTGACAAAACTCCTTCTGCTGCTCGTGACTTAATAGCCAACATGGCTCAAAATGCAAAACAATTTGGTACACGAGCTATTGCACCAACCTGAGGAGTTCATGAGGTAAGTCATTCAGCCCTAGAACAAAAGGTAGATACTAAACATGATGAGATGCATACCCTTCTAAGGCAATTAGCTCAAGCACAAGGTAACTCACACTCTACTTCTATTCCATTGCATTGTGGTATTTTTTCTGATAACACTCATTTTTCTGACCAGTGCCCACAACTTCAAGATTCATCTGAGTCTTGTGCAGCTGTGTTCCCAGGGTGTCCATTCCAACAAGTGCCTCCCTTCAAGCAAGAACCATTCAGGCCAAATCCAAACCCCGGGTGGCAAGCACAACCACAATACCGACAAGGAGGAAACTCAAGCTACCCGAAGCAGAATTGGTATCAACAAAGCCAAGGTATGAAACCTTCTTATCCTTCAACTTCGCAAAACAATAATCCTCCTCCTCCTCCCAAATCTGAACCAAGCCTCGAGGAAATGGTGAAACAAATTGCAACCCAGAACCTTCAGTTCCAACAGACCACACAATCGGCAATTCAAGACCTACGAACTCATGTGGGACAATTGGCGAACACCATCGGTGAGCTTATGATGCAATGTTCTGGACAACTACCATCTCAACCCATTGCCAATGCAAAGGATAAAGGTAATGTATGTGCAATTACACTTCGTAGTGGTAAAGAAGCTTCTCCTTCTACTGATCCTACGAAACAAGTATGTTCCCCTCTTGAAAACACTCCTTCCCAACCCTCAAAAATTTCTGTTAATGAAAAAAAAACAAAAAGGGCAATCAAATTATCATTGATGATTCAAATGAACAATCAATTCCTCTTCCTTTCCCTCAAAGACTCTCTAAATCTAAGAAAAACTTTGATAATGAGATTGACAATGAAATAATGGATACGTTTAAAAAAGTTCAAGTTAATATTCAATTGTTGGATGCAGTCAAGCAAATTCCCCGTTATGCCAAATTTCTTAAAGAGCTTTGCACCCATAGAAGGAGGTTGAAGGGGAATGAGAGAGTCAAACTGGGGAGGAATGTATCAGCCTTGATTCAACCAGCAATGCCAACCAAATGCAAGGATCCCGGCACATTCACCATACCTTGTACCATAGAGGAGACCTTCTTTTCTGATGCTATGCTAGATTTAGGTGCTTCCATTAATGTAATGCCTCACTCTGTATATACTTCTCTACAGGTTGGAAAGCTTCAACCAACAGGAATTATCATGCAACTTGCCAACCGGAGTACAACACATCCAAAAGGAGTGATTGAGGATGTCCTTGTTATAGTAAAGAATCTCATCTTCCCTGCTGATTTCTACATTCTTGAGATGGAAGATACCCGAACCCAAGGACATGCCCCTCTCATACTTGGGAGGCCATTCCTAAAAACAGCAAAGACGATCATCAATGTTCACAATGGTACATTTTCCATGGAATTCGGAGGAGAAAAGGTAAGTTTTAACATCCTTGAGGCTATGAAACACCCCATTGAAGAGCACTCCACTCTTCCTGTCTATTCGATGGAAGTGCTCTCAAACGATGCACACACACATAATTCTCTCCTCAACCCAAACTCTGATTCTTTTTTGTTTTCCTCACCCTTGGATGATTTGAGTTTTGGTTCTTCATTTGAATGTTGTGTGGGTTCAGAAAAATGTAAATTTTGTGCTTTAATTGATGAGTGTGTTTATTCTGAGGTACCCATGACTATCGATGATTCTGCAAATCTCATTTCAATAGATTTTCTTTCCTTTGAGAATAAACACGAGCAGATAGATAGTTTCATGGACCTCACTCCCCATAAATCCCCTCCATCAATCCAGAAACAACCGGTGTTTGAACTTAAAAAACTTCCTTCTAATTTAAAATATGCATATCTTGAGGGTATTGACCAATTGCCCATCATTATTGCCAATAACCTCTCTCCACAATAGAAATTGAAACTTCTCAAACTTTTGAGAGAGTGTAAAAAGGCAATAGGATGGACATTTGTAACACCCCAAGCTTCCTCGGAATGTTTCCTTTCGAATAATGCAATGATGTGCATTGTACGCAACTTCGAGATTTTAACACACCACAACCAATCAAACTAGCCGTTATGAATAGTAATACCTACTTTTTGAAATTATATATATTTTATATTTCAAAATGGACTTCATTTTTGGATTTGGAATATCGAAATTAGCCTAGGGTGAAATTTTGGTACTTTTCGGATAACTTTTGTATTTTGATGAATAGTGAAAATTACTAAATTTTAATTAAAAACAACTTTTTTAATCAAAATAATTAATAGTGATAAATTGTGAATTTGAGTGGTTTTAAAGTATATTTAGAATATATTTTTACCATTTAATATAATGTTGGTCATTGGACATAATTTTACAATTAAACCGAACATAAACAAGTGTCAATCTTTTGATAGTTATTATCTCTTAAAAACACGCTTTTTGTTTTGACAGCGGGAATTAATTTTAAATTAATTTCTGCCACTTCTGTGTTTTGAATTTAGAAAAATGGATTCCATATTTGCAATCAGGATGTTTAAATTGTGTAAATAGGTAACTTTTATTTTTAGACATTTTGAATAATTACTGCGGTAAATATTTTATTTACCATGGTTAAGGGTAAATCCGGTAAATAAGGGTTAAAAAAATAATATTATAATAATACTAAATTACCCTAAAACGTGTCGTAACCCTATTGGTTGATACATGGTCGACCATGGGCATCTTTGGGTCAATTTTGGGACCCCATGGATCCACTTGTAAGTGATAATGGCACTTTATATTAATTAAGTTAAAATGAATACAAAAATGACCCAAGCATATATCTTTTTGAAAAACAATTGTTACATAGGGTTATACATGTTGGATTTTAGATTATAAATATTAATTAGAAAGATAAAAAGATTTAATACATAATGATATTTTATTTATACTTTTTAGACATAAGATAATGTAAAATATTAATGATACAATGATGATGCAGTAATTACTATAATAGTGAAAAATTAAAATAATTGATTTTATAAATACCCAAATAAATATAATATGACACTTTTAATGAATTAAACTAATTTTATAGGATAATATGATATATTAGGATTGATTTAATTGACTTTGTTCGAAATAATCAATCTGTTATGAGTTTCACAAAAATCAACTAATGAATAGTGTCAAAATTGACATAAAAGAGTTCTTAAAACAAATATTATATTATTAATTGATATTAAATTCCTAAAAATCTAAGGTTCGGCCAAGAGACTTATATCATGATAGGTTAATCATTAATGGACCACTTGGGGGTCGCTTGGATGTATATAGTAAGTTTATTAACCATATTATATAAAAATACAAAGAGACATTGTAAAAGTGAAACTAATTAACTTAGAGTTAATACTAAAAGATAAGGTTAATATAAGTACCCAAACCTGCCTAAATTCTATTGGATGAGTTGTTTTCGACCTATCCCCACCTCATCCTTTGAATAGTCAACTTTGGAGCCTTTGGAAACCGAATATGAATTTATTATAAATTAATATTTCTAGCTTTTCCAAAGGTGCCCCTCACCCCTCTTATAAAAGGGCACTCCTCCTTCTCTTTTCCTCACACCTCTCAAGCCACTTGGCTCGTCCAAACTCTGCCCAACTAAGCTCCCCACATCCCTCTCCTACTCTTTGAAGCTTCCCCTTAGCCATAAAGCATTTCAACAAGTCCTTTGGTTCCAACCAAAGTGAGTTACCTAAATTAAAGGTAACGATTTCTCTTAAATTATTTTCATTTATTTTGCTTCTTCAACCCCCAAACTCTTTTTATTTCCCTTATTTTGTAACAACACCAGTATCCTCAATATACTAGGATGTTGTTATAAGAATGGTTCAAACTACACATTCACACCACTCCATCTAATGGATGATGAACATAATGTTTCTGTGGATGGCAAACTAACGCCTCACGAAACGATGATTGTTCAAATACATCTTACCGCCTCTCATGGTGGCCATTAGGATGGCACTGTAATTAAATATGATATTAATGATATATATTTTATATATAAGCTTCTGTAATTCCATTTAATTTCATACCATTATTCGTTTCATGTTGTATATACATACGATAATTTCATTTGAGGAAGTGCGGACTACCGCCCCCTTAAAATGATATGACTCGTTCATACCACAAATGGAACGTATAAAGGATGGTGTTAATGAACTTAAGTAACATATATAAAATATTATATTATACTGGAATAGTAATATACCTATGTATAATTTGGATTCGATTCTTTTAAAATAAAAATTGAATGGAAGTAGCGTTCGTGCGTACGTACGGACTACCGTCTCCACGAACGCGATGAGATTCATTCTCCATCGTATCCATTCAAGTATAATTATCATTTGATGATTTAAAAATGATGTTTAAGAACTTGATACCATTCTGGATATGAATAATATACATCCCATTAATAACGAATATGGCTCACATAACAAAGAATATAAAGTAAAATGAACCCGTTAACACCCGAAATGACGATAATTCTAAAATATTATTAACAAATCAATGATAAAAGATCATATATAATATCATATTAAAGTAAATGATTCTTTTATTATTCAATAACAATTATTTCACCATTATACAGGAGGTAAACCTACCATCGACCAAGGAAAAAGTACAATGTAAGGGTTTTCTTATCTCACTTTTAATTCCGTGAGAATTCCATTGATCACCACTTAATTATTGCATGTGGTGTATGTGTACTGCCCATGATCGTATTCATTGTGTAATATACTTTAATTTATGGGTATTTACATCATCATGGTATGATACTTCTTTCATGGGTGTATGTTTCGTAAGTTACCTAATCGATAAGGGAATTTGAGATTTCAATTTCCACTCATTTGGATTTACACATATTTCATTGATTATATTACCCCAAGATTATGTGTAGAATCACTATTCATTTGATTATGTCATAATATCCACTCCCCTTCCTGTGGATATAAGTTTGATACACATAATCACTCCATTGGTTATTCTCAAGTCATTGATATGAATTTGATAAGAGTAATTTTAACTCATTCTCAATTTGTTGAGTTAAACATCCAATTCGTTGGTATTGTTTTTACAAGAATATGTGTGAATGTCCTTTGATTGTTTTACATTGAATATCCAATCATATTTAGTGTATTTATATTTGTCACACACAATTATGTCATTGATTTATCCTTAACCTAAGGATACAACCTTTATGAGAGATTTCATCTCAATTTACATTCCATTGAGACTTCTTTGATGATATACACCAAATCACTTTTATGTGGTGTATATAATGTACTTTGACATAGAATATCATGATTCCCTTTATTCTCATGATATTACAAAATTTTGATTACCTCAATTATTTGTATTCAAGTGTCTCTTTTGGTTAGAATCTCTAACTAAAATACCATTTTTAAATGTTTTAAAGACTTATTCATCTAAACCTTTCTCATTAATGTCCATGTTTTAAAAATGGTTTTAAGGATTTATTTATATGGGCATTAATGTTTAGAAATCAAAACTCATTTTAAAAAGTTTCAAAGTGGTATGGGACACTTTGATTAAAAAATCTATTTTTAAATGGCTTCTTGACAAATAGTGTGACTTTTAAATGTTTTCAAGAAAAGGGGGATATTTCTCTCAAATAGTTTTGATGATTATTTTCATCTATGTCAACATCCTTCATTATTCATGATTGAGGTTAATGTGATACAATACAATCTTCCATATTGTATCAAATGAGTTATATTTGACTGTGGATGTTCTATTTTTATACCATTCATGGTTTGTGGTTAAAGTATTGACATTTCGTATGCTAGTTTTAATACGAATGTTTATTTTATGCTTAAACCTATTCATATGAGGAATGCATTGGACTTAATAAGTGACGGGTGGAGCCCGCTATAGCTCCTCGATGCATCGGTAGGTCTCATGAGACAAACTAGTGTCTTGGCACAAGGCCTTGGCAAAATCTTATTTGTAGTCTTGGCACGAGGCCTTGGCTATGTGGTTATGATAGTCTGGCATTATGCATTCCATCATTATGAAAGTGGTTATTGATATTGCATGTGATCATTCGACTAGTAGAATATCAATGTGAGTAAGTAAATGGCATTATTTCATTTTACCTTTGCCATTTTATGCTGAAGTTCAAGTTTAAAAGGCTTTTGTTTTAGTTATAAATTGCCTTAAGTGTTTATGCTCATTTATGAAAGATTCTGCTATAATGTTATCCTTACTGAGCATCCGAGCTCACCCCTTTCAATGTTTTATTTTTTTTTCCCAGGATTATGAAGAAGTAATTTATGAATGACCTGCAGGGATAGTATGAGGGGATATGAAGACAAGATGTTTTTTTTATGATGTAATGTAAAAATTTATGGATGTATCTAGTTATTCCAAGGCTACTAAACTAATCGGTCTTTCGAGACTTGATCTTTCTCGTGATCATGCCAATGTTATGTAATTAATGCACCGACTCTGGGTAGCTGGGGTCGGGGCGTTACAGTTGGTATCAGAGGAAGTTTAGTACAAACCTTGGTAGCTAGATTTAGATAAACTCTGATTAGAGCACGTAGACCTAAGATGAACTTTGAGGATTAGTATAAAAGAACTTCCTAGAATTTTGGTATTGTAAAAATTTTGTGAGTTTTCCGAGCAATACATCCCTGTCTGGATACGAGCAGGTAGAGGCGGCTCTGGCACAGATGTACCTAGGGATAAAACCCGAAAACACCGCTTTGAGCTAGACTCGAACGAGAACTGGTGCACGACAACGGGCCTTGCTGCACTCTTGGTTACGACACTCCCGGGGGATATGCTTAGGATAATTTACATTTTCTTTACAAACCGATTTAAGTAATATATACATAAGATGAGAGAAAATGACCTTGGTTAATCCTAATATGTTTCAAATTAAGAATATGGTGACATTTTAATCTCTAAATGATTTTACGACTACTATTACTCACACAATGCCTTCTGGTTTTAGTCAATGGCTGGATTCCAAGGAAGTCATAGTGACTTTGAGAATGATGTAAAAGTTGGGAACAATGGTGGCGATGAGCAACAAAATGGAATGTTGATAGGCGTGAAAGATATCGTCTTTATGCCAAATCAGTTTTCCAAAAATATGATCAACAACATATATATTAACCAACTCCCAGACTCAACAAGGAAGAGAAAGGTGATAAATGATAAGAGCTCCAGCAATGGAGACCATGGAGAAAAGAACCCTCAATTTTCATCATGCAGGAAATGTGGAAAGAGACACCCATGAAAGTGTCTCAATGGGACAACGAAATATTTTACGTGCGGGAAGGAAGGACATAAAGTAAAGAATTGCCGAAGAAAAATGAAGAGTACTATGGAAGAAGATAAAAATGGTCCCAAGAGTCCTTTTACAGTCATTTTCCGTAAATATAGGGGACCTGGCCATTACCCGAGTGAATGTCCTATTCTATAGGATATTTTCTTGGTCAAAGAAGAAGCTATGTGGGAATAAATGGTTGGAGAAATGTTTAAAAAGTATTAGCACTCCTTGTTGATGGGTTTACTATGGAATAATTTTCTCTTGTATTTGTAACCCCGCAGTTTTCCATGTGAGAATGATATTTGAGGAAGAATTGTCTCTTCTCTTGTGGATATAGGTATAAATAACCATTTGGATTTATATGATCATTGGGGTTTGAGATAATTATAAGTTATTCTAATTTGGGATGAAGATTCAAGGTATGATATAACATTTGTGGTTAAATTTATGATATAGTATTTTGAAGAATTTATCTCATTTTGGCAATATTATAAAATATAGTTTTTGAAAAAGGACAACACGTAGACCGCGTGACAACCCGTCACGTCGGACAAAGCTATGGGAATCGAACCCACAACCAAAGTGCGATTGGGATTTATCGCCTACCACTGGACTACGTGAAGCCCCTGGTCAGTATGACTTGTTTTTTTTAGTTAAATGATTTTATTGATCAATAATAAGTTGATTTGGGTTCTTATTTCATATCAAAATAATACCCTTGGTATAGGAAAATGATTTGGTGATTAAGTGATAAATGTTATTTTGGAAGATGTTCGCTTTGTTGGGAACACTATATGCCCAAGGAAAATAGAATACTATGGGGTTTCATTTGTGGAGTAATGATAGATTTTTATCTACGTTTTTATTGTGGATTTATAGTGATTTGGGTTATTTATGGAAATGATTAACCTATAATAGAGAATATGTGATTAGGTTAATTACTTTTGAATATGTGACTTTAAGAGTATCTGATGTCATTTGGAGATACAATTTAACATGGGAGACTACATAATCAAATTCTTCTATGTTTTGGGTTTCAATATTAGTTTGGATTATATTAAAGGATTTTAAGGACAATTGGTTATTGAATGGTATCTATTTAACTTTGGGGTATTGTTGGTTTAATTTTAGAAATTAAGATTAGTGCATATTTATCTCAATGAATATTCTTTTGGGGAATCATTAGATCATTCACTGACCATTTTGGTTTTGATTAATCTTCAAAGACAATGTAAATATATGGTTTATCCTTCATGGATCATGTGATTCTATAGAAGTTTATTCTATCTCTTCCAGTGTGACCAAGTCTTCTTGAATACTCATCGTTTAAAAAAAAATGAGTTAGTGGTGGAAATTTATTAAAGAATGAAAATATACTTAAAATGTAAGAATATCTCATAATGTTCTTAGTCCATATCATAAATGAATTCCTCTTCCTTATTTAATGTAACTTAAAAAAAAAATGTTGTCCGTTTACTTTCCTACTAGGAGACTAATGGTCGTTTGTCCCAACACAAGTTTGTGGTTTTCTCATTGTTAACTTTCTCCTGATCATGATTTCTATCCCTCTCCATCAGAACTTGACACTTAGTTTATCATCCATATCCATGTTTTCTTACATGGAATCCTAGTATGGGTTATCTTGGATGACCCTTATACCTCTCTTTCTTTCTTTTAAAGTGATAGTTTTATTGACTCTTTTCCCGATGTGGGACTTTCCATTATATTCCCAAGCAAAATTTTAAAAATTGCGAGGACTCAATTTATTGAAGGAGGGGAGAATGTAACACCCCAAGCTTCCTCGATATGTTTCCTTTCGAATAATGCAATGACGTGCATTGTACGCAACTTCGAGATTTTAACACACCACAACCAATCAAACTAGCCGTTATGAATAGTAATACCTAATTTTTGAAATTATATATATTTTATATTTCAAAATGGACTTCATTTTTGGATTCGGAATATCGAAATTAGCCTAGGGTGAAATTTTGGTACTTTTCGGATAACTTTTGTATTTTGATGAATAGTGAAAATTACTAAATTTTAATTAAAAACAACTTTTTTAATCAAAATAATTAATAGTGATAAATTGTGAATTTGAGTGGTTTTAAAGTATATTTAGAATATATTTTTACCATTTAATATAATGTTGGTCATTGGACATAAGTTTACAATTAAACCGAACATAAACAAGTGTCAATCTTTTGATAGTTATTATCTCTTAAAAACACGCTTTTTGTTTTGACAGCGGGAATTAATTTTAAATTAATTTCTGCCACTTCTGTGTTTTGAATTTAGAAAAATGGATTCCATATTTGGAATCAGGATGTTCAAATTGTGTAAATAGGTAACTTTTATTTTTAGACATTTTGAATAATTACTGCGGTAAATATTTTATTTACCATGGTTAAGGGTAAATCCGGTAAATAAGGGTAAACAAAATTAAATTATAATAATACTAAATTACCCTAAAACGTGTCTTAACCCTATTGGTTGATACATGGTCGACCATGGGCATCTTTGGGTCAATTTTGGGACCCCATGGATCCACTTGTAAGTGATAATGACACTTTATATTAATTAAGTTAAAATGAATACAAAAATGACACAAGCATATATCTATTAGCAAAACAATTGTTACATAGGGTTATACATGTTGGATTTTAGATTATAAATATTCATTAGAAAGATAAAAAGATTTCCTACATAATTATATTTTATTTATACTTTTTAGACATCAGATAATGTAAAATATTAATGACACAATGATGATGCAGTAATTACTATAATAGTGAAAAATTAAAATAATTGATTTTATAAATACCCAAATAAATATAATATGACACTTTTAATGAATTAAACTAATTTTCTAGGATAATATGATATATTAGGATTGATGTAATTGACTTTTTTCGAAATAATCAATCTGTTATGAGTTTCACAAAAATCAACTAATGAATAGTGTCAAAATTGACATAAAAGAGTTCTTAAAACAAATATTATATTATTAATTGATATTAAATTCCTAAAAATCTAAGGTTCGGCCAAGAGACTTATATCATGATAGGTTAATCATTAATGGACCACGTGGGGGTCGCTTGGATGTATATATTACGTTTATTAACCATATTATATAAAAATACAAAGAGACATTGTAAAAGTGAAACTAATTAACTTAGAGTTAATACTAAAAGATAAGGTTAATATAAGTACCCAAACCTGTCTAAATTCTATTGGATGAGTTGTTTTCGACCTATCCCCGCCTCATCCTTTGAATAGTCAACTTTGGAGCCTTTGGAAACCGAATATGAATTTATTATAAATTAATATTTCTAGCTTTTCCAAAGGTGCCCCTCACCCCTCTTATAAAAGGGAACTCCTCCTTCTCTTTTCCTCACACCTCTCAAGCCACTTGGCTCGTCCAAACTCTGCCCAACTAAGCTCCCCACATACCTCTCCTCCTCCTTGAAGCTTCCCCTTAGCCAGAAAGCATTTCAACAAGTCCTTTGGTTCCAACCAAAGTGAGTTACCTAAATTAAAGGTAACGATTTCTCTTAAATTATTTTCATTTATTTTGCTTCTTCAACCCCCAAACTCTTTTTATTTCCCTTCTTTTGTAACAAAACCAGTATCCTCAATATACTAGGATGTTGTTATAAGAATGATTCAAACTACACATTCACACCACTCCATCTAATGGATGATGAACATAATGTTTCTGTGGATGGCAAACTAACGCCTCACGAAACGATGATTGTTCAAATACATCTTACCGCCTCTCATGGTGGCCATTAGGATGGCACTGTAATTAAATATGATATTAATGATATATATTTTATATATAAGCTTCTGTAATTCCATTTTATTTCATACCATTATTCGTTTCATGTTGTATATTAATACGATAATTTCATTTGAGGAAGTGCGGACTACCGCCCCCTTAAAATGATATGACTCGTTCATACCACACATGGAACGTATAAAGGATGGTGTTAATGAACTTAAGTAACATATATAAAATATTATATTATACTGGAATAGTAATATACCTATGTATAATTTGGATTCGATTCTTTTAAAATAAAAATTGAATGGAAGTAGCGTTCGTGCGTACGTACAGACTACCGTCTCCACGAACGCGATGAGATTCATTCTCCATCGTATCCATTCAAGTATACTTATCATTTGATGATTTAAAAATGATGTTTAAGAACTTGATACCATTCTGGATATGAATAATATACATCCCATTAATAACGAATATGGCTCACATAACAAAGAATATAAAGTAAAATGAACCCGTTAACACCCGAAATGACGATAATTCTAAAATATTATTAACAAATCAATGATAAAAGATCATATATAATATCATATTAAAGTAAATGATTCTTTTATTATTCAATAACAATTATTTCACCATTATACAGGAGGTAAACCTACCATCGACCAAGGAAAAAGTACAATGTAAGGGTTTTCTTATCTGACTTTTAATTCCGTGAGAATTCCATTGATCACCACTTAATTATTGCATGTGGTGTATGTGTACTGCCCATGATCGTATTCATTGTGTAATATACTTTAATTTATGGGTATTTACATCATCATGGTATGATACTTCTTTCATGGGTGTATGTTTCGTAAGTTACCTAATCGATAAGGGAATTTGAGATTTCAATTTCCACTCATTTGGATTTACACATATTTCATTGATTATATTACCCCAAGATTATGTGTAGAATCACTATTCATTTGATTATGTCATAATTTCCACTCCCCTTCCTGTGGATATAAGTTTGATACACATAATCACTCCATTGGTAATTCTCAAGTCATTGATATGAATTTGATAAGAGTAATTTTAACTCATTCTCAATTTGTTGAGTTAAACATCCAATTCGTTGGTATTGTTTTTACAAGAATATGTGTGAATGTCCTTTGATTGTTTTACACTGAATATCCAATCATATTTAGTGTATTTATATTTGTCACACACAATTATGTCATTGATTTATCCTTAACCTAAGGATACAACCTTTATGAGAGATTTCATCTCAATTTACATTCCATTGAGACTTCTTTGATGATATACACCAAATCACTTTTATGTGGTGTATATAATGTACTTTGACATAGAATATCATGATTCCCTTTATTCTCATGATATTACAAAATTTTGATTACCTCAATTATTTGTATTCAAGTGTCTCTTTTGGTTAGAATCTCTAACTAAAATACCATTTTTAAATGTTTTAAAGACTTATTCATCTAAACCTTTCTCATTAATGTCCATGTTTTAAAAATGGTTTTAAGGATTTATTTATATGGACATTAAAGTTTAGAAATAAAAACTCATTTTAAAAAGTTTCAAAGTGGTATGGGACACTTTGATTCAAAAATCTATTTTTAAATGGCTTCTTGACAAATAGTGTGACTTTTAAATGTTTTCAAGAAAAGGGGGATATTTCTCTCAAATAGTTTTGATGATTATTTTCATCTATGTCAACATCCTTCATTATTCATGATTGAGGTTAATGTGATACAATACAATCTTCCATATTGTATCAAATGAGTTATATTTGACTGTGGATGTTCTATTTTTATACCATTCATGGTTTGTGGTTAAAGTATTGACATTTCGTATGCTAGTTTTAATACGAATGTTTATTTTATGCTTAAACCTATTCATATGAGGAATGCATTGGACTTAATAAGTGACGGGTGGAGCCCGCTATAGATCCTCGATGCATCGGTAGGTATCATGAGACAAACTAGTGTCTTGGCACAAGGCCTTGGCAAAATCTTATTTGTAGTCTTGGCACGAGGCCTTGGCTATGTGGTTATGATAGTCTGGCATTATGCATTCCATCATTATGAAAGTGGTTATTGATATTGCATGTGATCATTCGACTAGTAGAATATCCATGTGAGTAAGTAAATGGCATTATTTCATTTTACCTTTGCCATTTTATGCTGAAGTTCAAGTTTAAAAGGCTTTTGTTTTAGTTATAAATTGCCTTTAGTGTTTATGCTCATTTATGAAAGCTTCTGCTATAATGTTATCCTTACTGAGCATCCGAGCTCACCCCTTTCAATGTTTTATTTTTTTCCCCAGGATTATGAAGAAGTAATTTATGAATGACCTGCAGGGATAGTATGAGGGGATATGAAGACAAGATGTTTTTTTTATGATGTAATGTAAAAATTTATGGATGTATCTAGTTATTACAAGGCTACTAAACTAATCGGTCTTTCGAGACTTGATCTTTCTCGTGATCATGCCAATGTTATGTAATTAATGCACCGACTCTGGGTAGCGGGGGTCGGGGCGTTACAACATTGGCTGGTATTCCCGGCATTAGCCCATCTATTTGTATGCACCATATACTTTTGGATGATGAGGCTAAACCCGTAAGACAATCTCAACGCCGGTTGAATCCCACTCTCCTTGAAGTGGTGAAATTGGAAGTCAGTAAATTACTTGCTGCAGGGATCATTTATCCTATATCTGATAGTAAATGGGTCAGCCCAGTGAAAATTGTGCCTAAAAACATAGGAGTAACAGTTCTGTCAAATGAAAGGAATGAATTGGTTCCAACACGTGTGCAAAACAGTTGGCGAGTCTGTATTGACTACCGTAGACTGAATCAAGCCACACGGAAGGACCACTTCCCTTTACCTTTCATTGACCAAATGTTAGAACGATTGGCTGGTAAGTATCATTATTGTTTCCTTGATGGCTATTTGGGTTATTTACAAATCCATATAGCCCCTGAGGATCAAGAAAAGACAACATTTACTTGTCCATTTGGCACATTTGCATACAGAAGGATGCCATTCGGTCTATGTAATGCTCCTGGTACTTTTCAGCGATGTATGTTGAGTATTTTTTCTGAGTACCTTGAGAGTTGTATGGAAGTCTTTATGGATGATTTCACGGTTTACGGTTCTTCTTTTGATGATTTTTTGGAAAACCTAGGTTCTGTCCTCCGCCGCTGCATTAAAAAATATCTTGTTTTAAATTATGAAAAATGCCATTTTATGGTTGAGCAGGGGATAGTTCTTGGGAATATCATTTCAAATAAGGGAATTCAGGTTGATAAATATAAAATTGAATTGGTTTCATCCCTTCCATATCCAAAATGTGTTCGTGAGGTGCGGTATATCTTGGGTCATGCTGGTTTTTACTGACGATTCATTAAAGACTTTAGTAAGATCGCACTTCCCTTATCTCGGTTGTTACAAAAGGATTCTGAATTTGTTTTTGATAAAAATTTTAAGGATGCATTCAATTCACTAAAAAAGAGTCTCACATCACCTCCCATAATCCAACCACCTAGGTGGGATCTCCCCTTCGAGCTTATGTGTGATGCCTCTAACTTTGCTGTTGGGACAGTTTTACCACAAAGGGTTGAAAAGGCTCCTCATGTCATTGTGTATGCCTCGCGTACCCTTGACCCTGCCCAGGTAAACTACACAACCACTGAAAAAGAACTCCTTTCTATTGTGTTTGCCTTGGAAAAATTCCGTTCATATCTTCTTGGGTCAAAAGTGATTTTGTTTTCTGACCATGTTGCCCTTCGTTTCCTCCTAAAGAAACCTGAAGCCAAGCCCAGCGTCATTCGGTGGATGATCCTCCTCCAAGAGTTTGACCTTGAGATTAGAGATAAGAGAGGGGTGGAGAATGTTGTAGCCGACCACATTAGTAGGATTTCCCCACCATTGGACCATCATGTTGACTCACCCCTACCCATTGGAGAATTCTTCTCTCATGAGAACCTTTGTGATGTTGTGGACCTTACCCCCTGGTATGCGGACATTGTGAATTTTCTAGCAACATCTAGGTTCCCCCCTGATTTTAGCACTTCACAATCCCATAGACATAAGCATGACTCTCGATGGTACATTTGGGATGACCCATACTTGTGGATAATTTGTAGTGACCGGGTTGTTCGTAGGTGTGTCCCTGACCATGAGTTCACCTCTGTTTTGACCTTCTGCCACACCTTGGCATGTGGGGGCCACTTTGGCTCTCAACGTACAGCTAGAAAGGTCCTTGACTTAGGATTATATTGGCCAAAATTGTATAGATATGCCCATAGGTTTTGTAAATCATGTACTCGATGTCAATTCACAGGGAATATCTCCAAGAGGAATGAAATGCCCCAACAGCCCATGTTATTTTGTGAGATCTTCGATGCATGGGGCATTGACTTCATGGGGCCTTTTCGAAATTCATTTGGCTTTGTGTACATCTTATTGGAGGTTGAATATGTATCTAAATGGGTGGAAGAAAAGGCCACCAGGACCGATGACTCTCGAGTGGTTGTTGATTTTGTGAGGACCCAGATTTTCAGTAGGTTTGGTCTACCAAGATTCATCATTAGTGATCAGGGTTCACGTTTTTCCAATCGTAACATGAAAAACTTGCTTCGTAAGTATGGGGTTGTTCATAAAGTCTCCACTTCATATCATCCCCAAACTAACAGACAAACAGAAATTTCAAATCAGGAAGTTAAGCGAATCTTGGAGAAAACGGTACAACCCAATAGGAAATATTGGAGTTTGCGCTTGGATGATGCATTTTGGGCGTACCGTACTGCTTTTAAAACACCGATCAGAATGTCACCATATAGGATTGTGTTTGGGAAATCTTGTCACCTCCCGGTGGAGGTTGACCACCGTGCATATTGGGCTGTTAAACAATGTAATATGAACCTTTCAGTTGCAGGTGAGGAAAGAAAGCTGAAGATTCAAGAGTTGGAAGAAATTCGACATGATGCATATGAAAACTCCTGAATCTATAAAGAGAAGACAAAGGCTATTCATGATAGCATGATTCACCAGTGGAAGTTCCATATTGGTGAGAAGGTCCTCATGTACAATTCCAGGCTTAATCTCCACCCAGGTTTTCCATGAGCAGAGTGGACGAAGTCTTACCGTCAATGGGCAGCGACTTAAACACTTCTATGAGGGTTTTCCAAAGAATCCGGTGGAGGAAATCCACCTTCTCGATGCATCATACCAATAAAACGCACCAGGTTTTATCCTTCCTTCTCACACTTTCAATTATTTCAGTGAGGACACTGCACATTCTAGGTGTGGGGGGTGGATACATTCCTGGGATAGTTAGGATTTTTCAAGTTTTTCTCCTTTTGTTTTCTCTTTCTGGCCTTCTTTATGGTATTTTTATTTTTCCCCATCAACAATTTCGAAATTCCATGATGTGGCGACCATAAAGTGGGGAAAGTAAAAATACGATAACGAAGGCTAGAAAGAGAGAGTGTATGAGTTTACCATCAAGGAGTGATTTTTAGTGAATTGGTTTTCTGTCAATGATATAAATGGTTGTATCTATGTGAAACCATTGAGATGATTGATGCCAACTGTGTAAGTAGTTTTTAGGAAAACTGTGTCACTAATATCTACAAAAACAATTTTTCACCAAACCACAAAGTGTGATTATTTATTACATAATATAAGGTAAATATATGTTGGGTTAATATTTTTCAGCTTTAAATGATATTTCCATACGTTCGTTCCTTATCCGATCTGTTTCATTACTGTACCAGATTGACCTATGCGTGTGTACCTAATGTTCGACTGTTGTACGCCCTCAAAAAAAATTGTTGTGTCTTAGGGAGGTCAAAAACCACTCCTCCTAAACCTTTGATCTTGTTATAACTATTGCAATTAGTGTCGTGAGGAGATCAAATAAGGGTTGAGAGATGAGTGTGAGATTTGTTCCAATTGCAACTTCAAAAAAAATAATAAATGAGGGGAGTGATGAAATGTGCAACATATGGGGATATCTAGGTCGGGAGCTTATGGTTTGACTTCTGGGAATGCTTAAATGAGTGGGTCTTGAAATATGATTGCAATGGATGTAGGACAGGTTCGGTGACAAAATCATTTAAGCTGAAAAATGTTAAAATAACATATATTTATTGGATATCAAGTGGAAAGAATAGCATGGAATGTTTTTCACACACACACATGGAGATTTAGTGTCATGGTTTACTTCTGAATTCCTTTCTCAATTGGGTATCATGAATCTTTTTGAATTTCACTATGATATGATTTATGAGACATCTTTTTCTATTTTCACTAGGAAGAACTCCTTGGTGTGGTTCGTGCATTGATCACTTTACTTTAAATAAAATTTACTCAAATGATTAATCTTTATGATGTTGGAAATATATATATATATGAATCATTGTATTTGGATATGTGACTTTTCCCAGGAGTGCAAATGTTTAGGTGTGGGGGTGTGATCGTACCACGATTCACTGTTTTATTCCACCCTTACACCGCAGTTTTAAACTAGTTTTGTAATGAATATTCCAAATATAATAATAAATTTTACTTCATGTTTTAATAAATCAATTAATTTTAATCAATATTATAATGGGAAATGTTACTTGTTTTTATTGTTTCAATGTAGGTGGAGGTGATTTGGATGGCCTTTGATGAAGTGGAAGAAAAATGGGCCAAAATTGAATGGATCCATGGACATCTGTCCACTGTTTTGCATAGTACACAACATCCGTGCATCCAAATTCGCTGAAATTTTGTGGTCCTGTCCAAAATTTAATAGGCTACATTTCATATTAAGGAAGACAATGCTGATTCGGCTTCTATGGGGCCCATCCGAACTAATCTGTCCAAGCCACCGAATTTGGACCAAGTCAAATGCGGTATTCTGTATTTTATCGATATCTTGAGATGTAGTTGTCCAAACGGTGCCCAAAGTTCGGTGGAGACATCCAAGAGGTAGGGATACAACTTTTCTATTTTCTCCAAAGCGAGATAAGACTTTCTGAAGGCCAAAACGCGTCGTGCTAGTGGATTGATGAAATCTGTGTGCCCAAAACCACCTCCCACATTTCCTATAAAAGGGCACCTTGGGCTCCTCAATTGTAAGTTCGGCCAAGAGGAAAGGTGCTACCATTTTGGAGTCCCCAATTAGTCTTCTAAACATCCCTATAGGTTCTGGAGGTTATGGGAAGTTCTACCCCAACATATTTCTCTTCTTCCTCTCCCATGGGTTTCTAAACCCCTTGTGATCACCCGGGGAGGAATGTGATGTACATCCCGAGCTTCATGTTTGTAATATTTGAATGATCTTTTAAATTCCAGATTGTTGTGTTGTTTTTCATCATCCTATATTCTTATTTTATTGAGTTATGTACTGGTATGTCATTCTCAACTCAAATGATCATGTTTGGGGGTACCCATTCATGTGATGTTTCACACACCGTTCACCACTTTCTTTCCCCCTTTCAATTGAGGTGTTTGTGTGGTTTATATTGGTAAACTGAACTCACACAAGTACTGTCAAGGCCGTGTACATTTATGTCATGGTATCACAAAGAAAGAACATACAAATCTGGACAGTGCATCGGGTTTTTCGTGTGTTTCCTTAGTGAGTTTTGGTTATGAAGTCAAACACAATTCATTCCATCATCGGCGGTGTCCGGTGAATCATTGTGTGTTTTGACTGAACCCTAGGAGGTATCCTAGTATAAATTAAGTAACATTGTAGTTCTAGGTGTTACAAACCATGGATTAAAAGATCATAACCTTATATCATGAAGCGATGAAGGAAAAACATCATACGAGTACCCCGGGTTGATCACACTTAATTAATTTTGTTAATCTCTACTTTGTTTTATAGCTTCTATTTTCTATTGTCATCTTTAATCATCAAACCCAAGTATTATAAAACCCCAATTCCCTTTTTTTTAATTTCATAATCAGAACCACATTTCATAATTAATGATCTAAGGCTCCGTCGATAGACGACCTAGGGTTGCTGCTATACTGCAGAAATTCTAGTCAAAATTAAACAACTAATTTGACGCGTTCGACAACGCGGTCAAATTTTGGCGCCGTTTCCGGGGAGCCAAGATCATTTTTTTTTCTTTATTTATTTTTATTGGGTCATTTTACTTCTTCATTAGTACTCCTCTAAATACCCCACCCCCATTTGATTATTTTTGTTTTGGGTTTTGTCTTTATTTTTTTGTTGTTTTTGGTGTGTTCTCTCTCTCTCTCTCTCTATTCTTATCCATCTCACTCTCTAATTATACAGTATAACATTCTATTCTTCTTCCACCCTTCTTAAGTTTTTTTATCCAAATAAAAAAAAAACACAACAAAAAAATCAATCAATCAAACTGGACATCATTGTTGCATGACAAGATCTGGTAAAGGAAAACTACTTGAATTTGATCCTGAAATTGAAAAGTCACTTCACACACAAATCAAGGAATCTAGATAAGGTCAATCAGGTAACATTTTGGAACCCCTTGTGGAACCTAAAGTGGTCCTAAACCAATCCAAAATTGAACCAAATCAAACCCCAAAGATCATGGCTGCAAATAACAGAACATTAAAAGAACTGACCACCCCGGATGTGGAGTACCAACCTGCGTACATCCAATATCCTGAGGAAGCGGCCAATTTTGAGCTAAGATCAGGCCTCATCCACCTTCTTCCAAAATTCCATGGTCTTCCCGGAGAGGACCCTCACAAACATCTAAAAGAGTTTCACATAGTGTGCTCCACCCTGAAACCCCAAAATGTGTCTGAGGACCACATTAAGTTTAGGGCCTTCCCTTTCTCCCTTGATGGTGTAGCCAAAGATTGGCTATACTATTTGGCTTCCACAATTGGGGGATGGAATGACCTAAAAAGACTTTTTCTAGAGAAGTTCTTCCCTGCCTCCCGAACTTCATCAATTAGGAAAGAAATCTGTGGAATTAGGCAATCACAAGGAGAGACCCTTCATGAATACTAGGAGAGATTTAAGAGACTTTGCTCAAGCTTCCCCCACCACCAGATTAGTGAATAACTATTAATCCAATACTTCTATGTGGGACTTATCCCCATGGATCGTGGAATGATTGATGCTGCATCTGGTGGTGCCCTAGTTGACAAAACTCCTTCTGCCGCTCGTGACATAATAGCCAACATGGTTCAAAATGCACAACAATTTGGTACACTTGCTATTGCACCAACCCGAGGAGTTCATGAGGTAATTCATTCAGCCCTAGAACAAAAGGTTGATACTAAAATTGATGAGATTCATACCCTTCTAAGTAAATTAGCTCAAGCACAAGGTAGCTCACACTCTACTTTTATTCCATTGCATTGTGGTATTTGTTCTGATAACACTCATTTTTCTGACCAGTGCCCACAACTTCAAGATTCATCTGAGTCCTGTGTAGCTGTGTTCCCAGGGCGTCCATTCCAACAAGTGCCTCCCTTCAAGCAAGAACCATTCAGGCCAAATCCAAACCCCGGGTGGCAAGCACAACCACAATACCGACAAGGAGGAAACTCAAGCTACCCGAAGCAGAATTGGTATCAACAAATCCAACGTATGAAACCTTCTTATCCTTCAACTTCGCAAAACAATCATCCTCCTCCTCCTCCCAAATCTGAACCAATCCTCGAGGACATGGTAAAACAAATGGTGACCCAGAACCTTCAGTTCCAACAGACCACACAATCGGCAATTCAAGACCTATGAACTCAAGTGGGACAATTGGCGAACACCATCAGTGAGCTTAAGATGCAAGGTTCTGGACAACTACCATCCCAACCCATTTCCAATCCGAAGGATAAAGGTAATGTATGTGCAATTACACTTAGTAGTGGTAAAGAAGCTTCTCCTTCTACTGATCCTATGAAACAGGTATGTTCCCCTCTTGAAAACACTCCTTCCCAACCCTCAAAAATTTCATTTAATGAAAAACAAAAAAAAAGGGCAATCAAATTATCATTGATGATTCAAATGAACAATCAATTCCTCTTCCTTTCCCTCAAAGACTCTCTAAATATAAGAAAATCTTTGATAATGAGGTTGACAATGAAATAATGGATACATTTAAAAAAGTTCAAGTTAATATTCCATTGTTGGATGCAGTCAAGCAAATTCCCCGTTATGCCAAATTTCTTAAAGAGATTTGCACCCATAGAAGGAGGTTGAAGGGGAATGAGAGAGTCAACCCGGGGAGGAATGTATCAGCCTTGATTCAACCAGCAATGCCAACCAAATGCAAGGATCCCGGCACATTCAGCATACCTTGTACCATAGGGGAGACCTTCTTTTCTGATGCTATGCTAGATTTAGGTTCTTCCATTAATGTAATGCCTCACTCCATATATACTTATCTACAGGTTGGAGAGCTTCAACCAATAGGAATTATCGTGCAACATGCCAACCGGAGTACAACACATCCAAAAGGAGTGATTGAGGATGTCCTTATTAGAGTAAAGAATCTCATCTTCCCTGCTGATTTCTACATTCTTGAGATGGAAGATACCTGAACCCAAGGACATGCCCCTCTCATACTTGGGAGGCCATTCCTAAAAACAGCAAAGACGATCATCAATGTTCACAATGCTACATTGTCCATGGAATTAAGAGGAGAAAAGGTAAGTTTTAACATCCTTGAGGCTATGAAACACCCCGTTGAAGAGCACTCCACTCTTCCTGTCTATTCGATGGAAGTTCTCTCAAACGATGCACACACACATAATTATCTCCTCAACCCAAACTCTGATTCTTTTTTGTTTTCCTCACCCTTGGATGATTTGAGTTTTGGTTCTTCATTTGAATGTTGTGTGGGTTCAGAAAAATGTAAATTTTGTGCTTTAATTGATGAGTGTGTTTATTCTGAGGTACCCATGACTATCGATGATTCTGCAACTCTCATTTCAATAGATTCTCTTTCCTTTGAGAATAAACATGAGCAGATAGATAGTTTCATGGACCTCACTCCCCATAAATCCCCTCCCTCAATCCAGAAACAACCAGTGTTTGAACTTAAACAACTTTCTTCTAATTTATAATATGCATATCTTGAGGGTATTGACCAATTGCCCGTCATTATTGCCAATAACCTCTCTCCACAACAGGAATTGAAACTTCTCAATCTTTTGAGACAGTGTAAAAAGGCAATAGGATGGACATTGGATGATATTCCCGGGATTATCCCATCTATTTGTATGAACCATATACTTTTGGATGATGAGGCTAAACCCGTAAGACAATCTCAACGCCGGTTGAATCCCACTCTCCTTGATGTGGTGAAATTGGAAGTCAGTAAATTACTTGCTGCAGGGATCATTTATCCTATATCTGATAGTAAATGGGTCAGCCCAGTGCAAATTGTGCCTAAAAACACAGGAGTAACAGTTGTGTCAAATGAAAGGAATGAATTGGTTCCAACACGTGTGCAAAACAGTTGGCGAGCCTGTATTGACTACCGTCGACTGAATCAAGCCACGCGGAAGGACCACTTTCCTTTACCTTTCATTGACCAAATGTTAGAACGATTGGCTGGTAAGTCTCATTATTGTTTCCTTGATGACTATTCGGGTTATTTCCAAATCCATATAGCCCCTGAGGATCAAGAAAAGACAAGATTTACTTGTCCATTTGGCACATTTTCATACAGAAGGATGCCATTCGGTCTATGTAATGCTCCTGGTACTTTTCAGCGATGTCTGTTGAGTATTTTTTCTGAGTACCTTGAGAGTTGTATTGAAGTATTTATGGATGATTTCACGGTTTACTGTTCTTCTTTTGATGATTGTTTGGAAAACCTAGGTTCTGTCCTCCGCCGCTGCATTGAAAAAGATCTTGTTTTAAATTATGAAAAATGCCATTTTATGGTTGAGCGGGGGATAGTTCTTGGGCATATCATTTCAAATAAGTGAATTCATGTTGATAAATCTAAAATTGAATTGATTTCATCCCTTCCATATCCAAAATGTGTTCGTGAGGTGCGGTCTTTCTTGGGTCATGCTGGGTTTTACCGACGATTCATTAAATACTTTAGTAAGATCGCACTTCCCTTATCTCGGTTGTTACAAAAGGATTCTGAATTTGTTTTTGATAAAAATTGTGAGGATGCATTCAATTCACTAAAAAAGAGTCTCACATCACCTCCCATAATCCAACCACCTATGTGGGATCTCCCCTTCGAGCTTATGTGTCATGCCTCTAACTTTGCAGTTGGGGCAGTTTTATCAAAAACGGTTGAAAAGGCTCCTCATGTCATTGTGTATGCCTCACATACCCTTGACCCTGCCCAGGTAAACTAAACAACCACAGAAAAAGAACTCCTTTCTATTGTGTTTTCCTTGGAAAAATTCCGTTGATATCTTCTTGGGTCAAAATTGATTGTGTTTTCTGACCATGCTGCCCTTTGTTTCCTCCTAAAGAAACCTGAAGCCAAGCCCCGCCTCATTCGGTGGATGCTCCTCCTCCAAGAGTTTGACCTTGAGATTAGAGATAAGAGAGGGGTGGAGAATGTTGTAGCTGACCACATTAGTAGGATTTCCCCACCATTGGACCATCATGTTGACTCACCCCTACCCATTGGAGAATTCTTCCCTCATGAGAACCTTTGTGATGTTGTGGACCTTACCCGCTGGTATGCGGACATTGTGAATTTTCTAGCAACATCTAGGTTCCCCCCTGATTTTAGCACTTCACAATCCCATAGACTTAAGCATGACTCTCGATGTTACATTTGGGATGACCCATACTTGTGGAGAATTTGTAGTGACCAGGTTGTTCGTAGGTGTGTCCCTGAACATGAGTTCACCTCTGTTTTGACCTTCTGCCACACCTTGGCATGTGGGGGCCACTTTGGCTCTCAACGTATAGCTCGGAAGGTCCTTGACTCAGGATTATATTGTCCAACATTGTATAGAGATGCCCATAGGTTTTTTAAATCATGTACTCGATGTCAATTCACAGGGAATATCTCCAAGAGGAATGAAATGCCCCAACAGCCCATGTTATTTTTTGAGATCTTCGATGCATGGGGCATTGACTTCATGGGTCCTTTTCCAAATTCATTTGGCTTTGTGTACATCTTATTGGAGGTTGACTATGTATCTAAATGGGTGGAAGAAAAGGCCACCAGGACAGATGACTCTCGAGTGGTTGTTGATTTTGTGAGGTCCCAGATTTTCAGTAGGTTTGGTCTACCAATATTCATCATTAGTGATCAGGGTTCACATTTTTGCAATCGTAACATGAAAAACTTGCTTCATAAGTATAGGTTTGTTCATAAAGTCACCACTTCATATCATCCCCAAACTAACGGACAAGCAAAAATTTCAAATCAGGAAGTTAAGCGAATCTTGGAGAAAACGATACAACCCAATAGGAAAGATTGGAGTTTGCGCTTGGATGATGAACTTTGGGCGTACCGTACTGCTTTTAAAACACCGATCGGAATGTCACCATATAGGATTGTGTTTGGGAAATATTGTCACCTCCTGGTGGAGGTCGAACACCGTGCATATTGGGCTGTTAAACAATTTAATATGAACCTTTCAGATGCAGGTGAGGAAAGAAAGCTGCAGATTCTAGAGTTGGAAGAAATTCGACGTGATGCATATGAAAACTCCTGAATCTATAAAGAGAAGGCAAAGGCTATTCATGATAGCATGATTCACCAGCAGAAGTTCCATATTGGTGAGAAGGTCCTCATGTACAATTCCAGGCTTAAGCTCCACCCAGGTTTTGCATGAGCAGAGTGGACGAAGTCTTACCGTCAATGGGCAGCGACTTAAACACTTCTATGAGGATTTTCCAAAGAATCTGGTGGAGGAAATCCACCTTCTCGACGCATCATACCAATAAAACGCACCAGGTTTTATCCTTTCTTCTCACATTTTCAATTATTTCAGTGAGGACACTGCACATTCTAGGTGTGGGGGGTGGATACATTCTTGGGTTAGTTAGGATTTATCATCTATTTCTCCTTTTGTTTTCTCTTTCTGGCCTTCCTTATGGTATTTTTATTTTTCCCCATCAACAATTTCGAAATTCCATGATGTGGCGACCATAAAGTGGGGAAAGTAAAAATACCATAACAAAGTCTAGAAAGAGAGAGTGTATGAGTTTACCATCAAGGAGTGATTTTTAGTGAATTGGTTTTCTGTCAATGATATAAATGGTTGTATCTATGTGAAACCATTGAGATGATTGATTCCCATTGTGTGAGTTGTTTTTAGGAAAACTGTGTCACTAATATCTCCAAAAACACTTTTTCACCAAACCACAAAGTGTGATTATTTCTTTCATAATATAAGGTAAATATATGTTGGGTTAATATTTTTCAGCATTAAATGATATTTCCATACGTTCGTTCCTTATCTGATCTGTTTCATTACTGTACCAGATTGACCTATGCGTGTGTACCTAATGTCCGACTGTTGTACGCCCTCAATAAAAAAATTGTTGTGTCTTAGGCAGGTCAAAAACCACTCCTCCTCAACCTTTGATCTTATTATAACTATTGCAATTAGTGTCGTGAGGAGATCAAACAAGGGTTGAGAGATGAGTGTGAGATTTGTTCCAATTGAAACTTCAAAAAAAATGAGGGGAGTGATGAAATGTGCAACATATGGGGATATCTAGGTCGGGAGCTTATGGTTTGACTTCTCGGAATGCTTAAATGAGTGGGTCTTGAAATATGATTGCAATGGATGTAGGACAGGTTCGGTGACAAAATCATTTAAGCTGAAAAATGTTAAAATAACATATATTTATTAGATATCAAGTGGAAAGAATAGCATGGAATGGTTTTCACACACACACATGGAGATTTAGTGTCATGGTTTACTTCTGAATTCCTTTCTCAATTGGGTATCATGAATCTTTTTGAATTTCACTATGATATGATTTATGAGACATCTTTTTCTATTTTCAATAGGAAGAACTCCTTGGTGTGGTTCGTGCATTGATCACTTTACTTTAAATAAAATTTACTCAAATGATAAATCTTTATGATGTTGGAAATATATATATATATATATATGAATCATTTTATTTGGATATGTGACTTTTCCCAGGAGTGCAAATGTTTAGGTGTGGGGGTGTGATCGTACCACGATTCACTGTTTTATTCCACCCTTACACCGCAGTTTTAAACTAGTTTTATAATGAATATTACAAATATAATAATAAATTGCACTTCATGTTTTAATAAATCAATTAATGTTAATCAATATTATAATGGGAAATGTTACTTGTTTTTATTGTTTCAATGTAGGTGGAGGTGATTTGGATGACCTTTGATGAAGTGGAAGAAAAATGGGCCAAAATTGCATGGATCCATGGACATCTGTCCACTGTTTTGCATAGTACACAACATCCGTGAATCCAAATGGGCTGAAATTTTGTGGGTCTGTACAAACATTAATAGGCTACATTTCATATTAAGGAACCCAATGCTGATTCGGCTTCTATGAGGCCCATACGAACTGATCTGTCCAAGACACCGAATTTGGACCAAGTCAAATGCGTTATTCTGTATTTTATCAATTTCTTGATATGTAGTTGTCCAAACGGTGCCCAACTTTCGGTGGAGACAGTAAAGAGGTAGGGATACAACTTTTCTATTTTCTCCAAAGCATGATAAGACTGTCTGAAGGCCTAAACGCGTCGTCCAAGTGGACTAATGAAATCTGTGTGCCCAAAACCACCTCCCACATTTCCTATAAAAGGGCACCTTGGGCTACTCATTTGTATGTTAGGCCAAGAAGAAAGGTGCTGCCATTTTGGAGTCCCCAAGTAGTCTTCTCAACATCCCTAGAGGTTTTGGAGGCTATGGAAAGTTCTAACCCAACATATTTCTCTTCTTCCTCTCCCATGGGTTTCTAAACCCCTTGTGATCACCCGGGGAGGAATGTGATGTACATCCCGAGCTTCATTTTTGTAATATTTGAATGGTCTTTTAAATTCCTGATTGTTGTGTTGTTTTTAATCATCCTCTATTCTTATTTTATTGAGTTATGTACTGGTATGTCATGCTCAACTCAAATGATCATGTTTGGGGGTACCCATTCATGTGATGTTTCACACACCGTTCACCACTTTCTTTCCCCCTTTCAATTGAGGTGTTTATGTGGTTTATATTGGTAAATTGAACTCACACATGTACTGTCAAGGCCGTGTACATTTATTTCATGGTATCACAAAGAAATAACATACAAATCTGGATAGTTCATCGAGTTTTTCGTGTGTTGCCTTGGTGATTTTTGGTTATGAAGTCAAACACAATTCATTCAATCATCGGCGGTGTCCGGTGAATCATTGTGTGTTTTGACTGAACCCTAGGAGGTATTCTTGTATAAATTCAGTAACATTCTAGTTCTAGGTGTTACAAACCATGGATTAAAAGATCATAACCTTATATCATGAAGCGATGAAGGAAAAACATCATACGAGTACCTCGGGTTGATCACACTTAATTAATTTTGTTAATCTCTACTTTGTTTTATAGCTTCTATTTTCTATTGTCATCTTTAATCATAAAACCCAAGTATTATAAAACCCCAATTCCCTTTGTTTTAATTTCATAATCAGAACCACATTTCATAATTATTGATCTAAGGCTCCGTCGAGAGACGACCTAGGGTTGCTGCTATACTGCAGAAATTCTAGTCAAAATTAAACAACTAATTTGACGCGTTCGACAACGTGGTCAAATTTTGGAGACGTTTCCGGGGATCCAAGATCATTTTATTTCTTTATTTATTTTTATTGGGTCATTTTACTTCTTGATTAGTACTCCTCTAAATACCCCACCCCCATTTGATTGTTTTTGTTTTGGTTTTTGTCTTTGTTTTTTTGTTGTTTTTGGTGTGTTCTCTCTCTCTCTCTCTCTATTCTTATCCATCTCACTCTCTAATTATATAGTATAACATTCTATTATTCTTTCACCCTTCTTAAGTTTTTTTTATCCAAATAAAAAAAAACACAACAAAAAAATCAATCAATCAAACTGGACATCATTGTTGCATGACAAGATCTGGTAAAGGAACACTACTTGAATTTGATCCTGAAATTGAAAAGTCACTTCACACACAAATCAAGGAATCTAGATAAGGTCAATCAAGTAACATTGTGGAACCCCTTGTGGAACCTAAAGTGGTCCTAAACCAATCCAAAATTGAACCAAATCAAACCCCAGAGATCATGGCTTTAAATAACAGAACATTAAAAGAACTGACCACCCTGGATGTGGAGTACCAACCTGCGTACATCCAATATCCTAAGGAAGCGGCCAATTTTGAGCTAAGATCAGGCCTCATCCACCTTCTTCCAAAATTCCATGGTCTTCCCGGAGAGGACCCTCACAAACATCTAAAAGAGTTTCACATAGTGTGCTCCACCATGAAACCCCAAAATGTGTCTGAGGACATCATTAAGTTTAGGGACTTCCCTTTCTCCCTTCATGGTGTAGCCAAAGATTAGATATAATATTTTCCTTCCACAATTGGGGGCTGGAATGACCTAAAAAGACTTTTTCTAGAGAAGTTCTTCCCTGCCTCCCGAACTGCATCAATTAGTAAATAAATCTGTGGAATTAGGCAATCACAAGGAGAGACCCTTCATGAATACTGGGAGAGATTTAAGAGACTTTGCTCAAGCTTCCCCCACCACCAGATTAGTGAACAACTATTAATCCAATACTTCTATGAGGGACTTATCCCCATGGATCGTGGAATGATTGATGCTACAGCTGGTGGTGCCCTAGTTGACAAAACTCCTTCTGCCGCTCGTGACTTAATAGCCAACATGGCTCAAAATGCACAACAAATTGGTACACGAGCTATTGCACCAACCCGAGGAGTTCATGAGGTAAGTCATTCATCCCTAGAACAAAAGGTAGATACTAAACATGATGAGATGAATACCCTTCTAAGGAAATTAGCTCAAGCACAAGGTAACTCACACTCTACTTCTATTCCATTGCATTGTTATATTTGTTCTGATAACACTCATTTTTCTGACCAGTTCCCACAACTTCAAGATTCATCTGAGTCCTGTGCAGCTGTGTTCCCAGGGCGTCCATTCCAACAAGTGCCTCCCTTCATGAAAGAACCATTCAGGCCAAATCCAAACCCCGGGTGGCAAGCACAACCACAATACCGACAAGGAGGAAACTCAAGATACCCGAAGAAGAATTGGTATCAACAAAGCCAAGGTATGAAACCTTCTTATCCTTCAACTTTGCAAAATAATCATCCTCCTCCTCCTCCCAAATCTGAACAAAGCCTCGAGGACATGGTGAAACAAATGGAAACCCAGAACCTTCAGTTCCAACAGACCACACAATCGACAATTCAAGACCTACGAACTCAAGTGGGACAATTGGCGAACACCATCGGTGAGCTTAAGATGCAAGGTTCTGGACAACTACCATCCCATCCCATTGCCAATCCGAAGGATAAAGGTAATGTATGTGCAATTACACTTCGTAGTGGTAAAGAAGCTTCTCCTTCTACTGATCCTATGAAACATGTATGTTCCCCTCTTGAAAACACTCCTTCCCAACCCTCAAAATTTTCATTTAATGAAAAACAAAACAAAAAGGGCAATCAAATTATCATTGATGATTCAAATGAACAATCAATTCCTCTTCCTTTCCCTCAAAGACTCTCTAAATCTAAGAAAAACTTTGATAATGAGATTGACAATGAAATAATGGATACATTTAAAAAAGTTCAAGTTAATATTCCATTGTTGGATGCAGTCAAGAAAATTCCCCGTTATGCCAAATTTCTTAAAGAGCTTTGCACCCATAGAAGGAGGTTGAAGGGGAATGAGAGAGTCAACCCGGGGAGGAATGTATCAGCCTTGATTCAACCAGCAATCCCAACCAAATGCAAGGATCCCGACACATTCACCATACCTTGTACCATAGGGGAGACCTTCTTTTCTGATGCTATGCTAGATTTAGGTGCTTCCATTAATGTAATGCCTCACTCCGTATATACTTCTCTACAGGTTGGATAGCTTCAACCAATAGGAATTATCGTGCAACTTTCCAACCGGAGTACAACACATCCAAAAGGAGTGATTGAGTATGTCCTCGTTAGAGTAAAGAATCTCATCTTCCCTGCTGATTTCTACATTCTTGAGATGGAAGATACCCGAACCCAAGGACATGCCCCTCTCATACTTGGGAGGCCATTCCTAAAAATAGCAAAGACGATCATTAATGTTCACAATGGTACATTGTCCATGGAATTCGGAGGAGAAAAGGTAAGTTTTAACATCCTTGAGGCTATGAAACACCCCGTTGAAGAGCACTCCACTCTTCATGTCTATTCGATGGAAGTGCTCTCAAACGATGCACACACACATAATTCTATCCTCAACCCAAACTCTGATTCTTTTTTGTTTTCCTCACCCTTGGATGATTTGAGTTTTGGTTCTTCATTTGAATGTTGTGTGGGTTCAGAAAAATGTAAATTTTGTGCATTAATTGATGAGTGTGTTTATTCTGAGGTACCCATGACTATCGATGATTCTGCAAATCTCATTTCAATAGATTCTCTTTCCTTTGAGATTAAACACGAGCAGATAGATAGTTTCATGGACCTCACTCCCCATAAATCCCCTCCCTCAATCCAGAAACAACCGGTGTTTGAACTTAAACAACTTCCTTCTAATTTAAAATATGCATATCTTGAGGGTATTGACCAATTGCCCATCATTATTACCAATAACCTCTCTCCACAACAGGAATTGAAACTTCTCAAACTTTTGAGAGAGTGTAAAAAGGCAATAGGATGGACATTAGCTGATATTCCCGGGATTAGCCCAACTATTTGTATGCACCATATACTTTTGGATGTTGAGGCTAAACCCGTAAGACAATCTCAACGCCGGTTGAGTCCCACTCTCCTTGAAGTGGTGATATTGGAAGTCAGTAAATTACTTGCTGCAGGGATCATTTATCCTATATCTGACTGTAAATGGGTCAGCCCAGTGCAAATTGTGCCTAAAAACACAGGAGTAACAGTTGTGTCAAATGAAAGGAATGAATTGGTTCCAACACATGTGCAAAACAGTTGGCGAGTCTGTATTGACTACCGTCGACTGAATCAAGCCACGCGGAAGGACCACTTTCCTTTACCTTTCATTGACCAAATGTTAGAACGATTGGCTGGTAAGTCTCATTATTGTTTCCTTGATGTCTATTCGGGTTATTTCCAAATCCATATAGCCCCTGAGGATCAAGAAAAGACAAGATTTACTTGTCCATTTGGCACATTTTCGTACAGAAGGATGCCATTCGGTCTATGTAATGCTCCTGGTACTTTTCAGCGATGTATGTTGAGTATTTTTTTCTGAGTACCTTGAGAGTTGTATTGAAGTCTTTATGGATGATTTCACGGTTTACTGTTCTTCTTTTGATGATTGTTTGGAAAACCTAGGGTCTGTCCTCCACCGCTGCATTGAAAAAGATCTTGTTTTAAATTATGAAAAATGCCATTTTATGGTTGATTGGGGGATAGTTCTTGGGCATATCAGTTCAAATAAGGTAATCCAGGTTGATAAATCTAAAATTGAATTGATTTCATCCCTTCCATATCCAAAATGTGTTCGTGAGGTGGGGTCTTTCTTGGGTCATGCTGGTTTTTACCGACGATTCATTAAAGACTTTAGTAAGATCTCACTTCCCTTATCTCGGTTATTACAAAATGATTCTGAATTTGTTTTTGATAAAAATTGTGTGGATGCATTCAATTCACTAAAAAAGAGTATCAAATCACCTCCCATAATCCAACCACCTAGGTGGGATCTCCCCTTCGAGCTTATGTGTCATGCCTCTAACTTTGCAGTTGGGGCAGTTTTATCACAAAGGGTTGAAAAGGCTCCTCATGTCATTGCGTATGCCTCGTGTACCCTTGACCCTGCCCAGGTAAACTACACAACCACAGAAAAAGAACTCATTTCTATTGTGTTTGCCTTGGAAAAATTCCATTCATATCTTCTTGGGTCAAAAGTGATTGTGTTTTCTGACCATGCTGCCCTTCGTTTCCTCCTAAAGAAACCTGAAGCCAAGCCCCACCTCATTCGGTGGATGCTCCTCCTCCAAGAGTTTGACCTTGAGATTAGAGATAAGAGAGGGGTGGAGAATGTTGTAGCTGACCACATTAGTAGTATTTCCCCACCATTGGACCATCATGTTGACTCACCCCTACCCATTGGAGAATTCTTCCCTCATGAGAACCTTTGTGATGTTGTGGACCTTACCCCCTGGTATGCGGACATTGTGAATTTTCTAGCAACATCTAGGTTCCCCCCTGATTTTAGCACTTCACAATCCCATAGACTTAAGCATGACCCTCGATGGTACATTTGGGATGACCCATACTTGTGGAGAATTTGTAGTGACCAGGTTGTTCGTAGGTGTGTCCCTGACCATGAGTTCACCTCTGTTTTGACCTTCTGCCACACCTTGGCATGTGGGGGCCACTTTGGCTCTCAACGTACAGCTCGAAAGGTCCTTGAATCAGGATTATATTGGCCAACATTGTATAGAGATGCCCATAGGTTTTGTAAATCATGTACTCGATGTCAATTCACAGGGAATATCTCCAAGAGGAATGAAGTGCCCCAACAACCCATGTTATTTTGTGAGATCTTCGATGCATGGGGCATTGACTTCATGGGGCCTTTTCCAAATTCATTTGGCTTTGTGTACATCTTATTGGCTGTTGACTATGTATCTAAATGGGTGGAAGCAAAGGCCACCAGGACCGATGACTCTCGAGTGGTTTTTGATTTTGTGAGGTCCCAGATTTTCAGTAGGTTTGGTCTACCAAGATTCATCATTAGTGATCAGGGTTCACATTTTTGAAACTGTAACATGAAAAACTTGCTTCGTAAGTATGGGGTTGTTCATAAAGTCTCCACTTCATATCATCCCCAAACTAATGGACAAGCAGAAATTTCAAATCGGGAAGTTAAGCGAATCTTGGAGAAAACGGTACAACCCAATAGGAAAGATTGGAGTTTGCGCTTGGATGATGCACTTTGGGCATACCGTGCTGCTTTTAAAACACCGATCGGAATGTCACCATATATGATTGTGTTTGGGAAATCTTGTCACCTCCCGGTGGAGGTCGAACACCGTGCATATTGGGCTGTTAAACAATGTAATATGAACCTTTCAGATGCAGGTGATAAAAGAAAGCTGCAGATTCAAGAGTTGGATGATATTCGACGTGATGCATATGAAAACTCCCGAATCTATAAAGAGAAGACAAAGGCTATTCATGATAGCATGATTCACCAGTAGAAGTTCCATATTGGTGAGAAGGTCCTCATGTACAATTCCAGGCTTAAGCTCCACCCAGGTTTTGCATGAGCAGAGTGGACGAAGTCTTACCGTCAATGGGCAGCGACTTAAACACTTCTATGAGGATTTTCCAAAGAATCCGGTGGAGGAAATCCACCTTCTCGACGCATCATACCAATAAAACACACCAGGTTTTAACCTTCTTTCTCACATTTTCAATTATTTTAGTGAGGAAACTGCACATTCTAGGTGTGGGGGGTGGATACATTCCTGGGTTAGTTAGGATTTTTCATCTTTTTCTCCTTTTGTTTTCTCTTTCTGGCCTTCTTTAAGGTATTTTATTTTTCCCCGTCAACAATTTCAAAATTCCATGATGTGGCGACCATAAAGTGGGGAAAGTAAAAATACCATAACGAAGGCTAGAAAGAGAGAGTGTATGAGTTTACCATCAAGGAGTGATTTTTAGTGAATTGGTTTTCTATCAATGATATAAATGGTTGTATCTATGTGAAACCTTTGAGATGATTGATGCCCATTGTGTGAGTAGTTTTTAGGAAAACTGTGTCACTAATATCTCCAAAAACAATTTTTCACCATACCACAAAGTGTGATTATTTCGTACTTAATATAAGGTAAATATATGTTGGGTTAATATTTTTCAGCATTAAATGATATTTCCATACGTTCATTCCTTATCCGATCTGTTTCATTACTGTACCAGATTGACCTATGCGTGTGTACCTAATGTCCGACTATTGTACGCCATCAAAAAAAAATTGTTGTGTCTTAGGCAGGTCAAAAACCACTCCTCATCAACCTTTTACCTTGTTATAACTATTGCAATTAGTGTCGTGAGGAGATCAAACAAGGGTTGAGAGATGAGTGTGAGATTTGTTCCAATTGCAACTTCAAAAAAAAAAAAAATGAGGGGCGTGATGAAATGTGAAACATATGGGGATATCTAGTTATGGAGCTTATGGTTTGACTTCTGGGAATGATTAAATGATTGGGTCTTGATATATGATTGCAAAGGATGTAGGACAGGTTCGGTGACAAAATCATTTAAGCTGAAAAATGTTAAAATAACATATATTTATTAGATATCAAGTGGAAAGAATAGCCTAGAATGGTTTTCACACACACACATGGAGATTTAGTGTCATGGTTTACTTCTGAATTCCTTTCTCAATTGGGTATCATGAATCTTTTTGAATTTCACTATGATATGATTTATGAGACATCTTTTTCTATTTTCACTAGGAAGAACTCCTTGGTGTGGTTCGTGCATTGATCACTTTACTTTAAATAAAATTTACTCAAATGATAAATCATTATGATGTTGGAAATATATATATATATATGAATCATTGTATTTGGATATGTGACTTTTCCCAGGAGTGCAAATGTTTAGGTGTGGGGGTGTGATCGTACCACGATTCACTGTTTTATTCCACCCTTACACCGCAGTTTTAAACTAGTTTTGAAATGAATATTTCAAATATAATAATAAATTGCACTTCATTTTTTAATAAATCAATTAATGTTAATCAATATTATAATGGGCAATGTTACTTGTTTTTATTGTTTCAATGTAGGTGGAGGTGATTTGGATGGCCTTTGATGAAGTGGAAGAAAAATGGTCCAAAATTGCATGGATCCATGGACATCTGTCCTCTGTTTTGCATAGTACACACAATCCGTGCATCCAAATGGGGTGAACTTTTGTGGGCCTGTCCAAAATTTAATAGGCTACATTTCATATTAAGGAAGACAATGCTGATTCGGCTTCTATGGGGCCCATACGAACTGATCTGTCCAAGACACCGAATTTGGACCAAGTCAAATGCGGTATTCTGTATTTTATCAATATCTTGAGATGTAGTAGTCCAAACGGTGCCAAAAATTCGGTGGAGACAGCAAAGAGGTAGTGCTACAACGTTTCTATTTTCTCCAATGCGAGATAAGACTGTCTGAAAGCCAAAACGCGTCGTGCAAGTGGATTGATGAAATCTGTGTGCCCAAAACCACCTCCCACATTTCCTATAAAAGGGCACCTTGGGCTCCTCATTTGTAAGTTCGGTCAAGAGGCAAGGTGCTACCATTTTGGAGTCCCCAAGTAGTCTTCTCAACATCCCTAGAGGTTATGGAGGCTATGGGAAGTTCTACCCCAACATATTTCTCTTCTTCCTCTCCCATGGGTTTCTAAACCCCTTGTGATCACCCGGGGAGGAATGTGATGTACATCCCGAGCTTCATGTTTGTAATATTTGAATGATCTTTTAAATTCCAGATTGTTGTGTTGTTTTTCATCATCCGCTATTCTTATTTTATTGAGTTATGTATTGTTGTGTCATGCTCAACTCAAATGATCATGTTTGGGGGTACCCATTCATGTGATGTTTCACACACCGTTCACCACTTTCTTTCCCCCTTTCAATTGAGGTGTTTGTGTGGTTTATATTGGTATATTGAACTCACACAAGTACTGTCAAGGCTGTGTACATTTATGTCATAGTATCACAAAGAAATTACATACAAATTTGGACAGCTCATCGAGTTTTTCGTGTGTTTCCTTGGTGTGTTTTGGTTATGAAGTCAAACACAATTCATTCAATCATCGGCGGTGTCCGGTGAATCATTGTGTGTTTTGACTGAACCCTAGGAGGTATCCTAGTATAAATTCAGTAACATTCTAGTTCTAGGTGTTACAAACCATGGATTAAAAGATCATAACCTTATATCATGAAGCGATGAAGGAAAAACATCATACGAGTACCCAGGGTTGATCACACTTAATTAATTTTGTTAATCTCTACTTTGTTTTATAGCTTCTATTTTCTATTGTAATCTTTAATCATCAAACCCAAGTTTTATAAAATCCCAATTCCCTTTTTTTAATTTCATAATCAGAACCACATTTCATAATTAATGATCTATGGCTCCGTCGAGAGACGACATAGGGTTGCTGCTATACTACAGAAATTCTAGTCAAAATTAAACAACTAATTTGACACGTTCGACAACACGGTCAGATCCTCCTTGTGGAATCTCTCAAATGGAGAATTAAAATAGGGATCCATATACACGACTATAGTATAATGGGATGCACGAAACATATCAATCTCATACAAATATATACTTCGAAAGTATTCTACATTTAATGTATCATTAAATTGTAAGAAGTGAGCTGATTTGGTGAGATGATAGATCACAAATTATATCACATTATTTCCCTATGGGTACAAGATAAACAAACCATGATGTCCATATAAATATCATTCTACTTCCATGTTTGCATTGGAAGTGGATGTAGAAAACCTAAAGGACTCTGGTTCTCATAAAAGACATGTTGTTAGGTATAAAAAAAATTCAGTGATGTGTCATCTAATATATGGTCACTCGAATCATCATAACACTTCGAAAAACATATTTTTGGTTCCAAGGTTCACTGTCCAATGAGATTTATAGAAATAACCACTTCTGATGTTTATTACGGTCAAAGGTACAACAAACCATTTAAAAAAATATAGTATTCCCTCAAAAGATAATGTCCATTCACTGATGATATCCCCACTCTAACGAGTCCCTAATTATATATATTTAATCATCAAGATAATATTCTTAAATTATCATCTCATGAAGAGAGGAGTTCAACTGAACACTTTTCAAGACAACCTCATTCGATTTTTCCTAGACTTCTAAATGAAACTATGAAAAATGATTCATCATGTTCCACTCTTTTGATAATTATTTCATGGTTTGGTCAAAATTTTCATGATCAAAGTCTCCAAAATAAAACTTCCCTTCTCTTGGGTGTAGGAAATGTAAAAATCAAAGTATTTCTAGAACAATAACCAATTCCTCCAATGATGGTTCAAATATTTTTGAGAGAATATAAAACTCAAGTTTTTTTCCTAATAAATGATAAATATTTCTTCAAAATTGTAATTCCACCCACTCTCATGAGAATCGATCACAAATACATGTTCAATATAATGGGATGGATAATTTTTCTTTTGTATCCTCTGATGTATCAAGCCATAGGATACTACATGATCACCTTCCATAAGAAAACAATAGAAACCTACACCTAATGCATCACAGATGACTGCATATCCTTTCCCATCCTATAGAAGAGTTAAAACTAGCAATGAAGTAAATAGATGTTTCGAGTAAAATAATGATCACTAAAATTTTTCATTCCAAACAAACATCACTCCCTTTGGATTTATATCGGTTATTGAGAATCAAACTTCATGAAATCTTCGTAAAAATTGTGCTAATACCTCACCAAGCCCAAGAATCATTTTATGTCAATAACATTACACAAATGATCCCATGTCATAGGAACTTTAAACTTATTAGGATCTACTAAGATACCATGTTCCAATATTACGTTTACCAAGAAATTCACTTCCTAAATCAATAAATTACATTATAGAATATTTTTGAAAAGTAAATGATCTCTAAATATTTCTACGAAATCTATCAAATGACACACATAATATTCTTGGTTTTTGAGGAATCCAAAATATCATCCAAAAATACAACTTCAAAAGAATGAAGATACTCATGGAAAATTCTATTCTATAAATCCATGAAGACCTCATGAGCATTGGCCAGTCCATAGATCATAACAAATACTCAATGTGACCATACCTTCTCTTGAATGAAGTATTTGGAATTTTAGATTCTTTTATTCTCAACAGGTGAAAAATAAATCTAAAATAAATCTTCAAGAATCACCTTTATCCTTTCTAATTATTAGAAAAACAACCAATACCTGGTAATAGATACGTTTTATTTACCATAACTCAATTAATATTATAATAATCAAAATGGGGTTGATGTGGTCCATCACATTTCTTTGGAAAGATAAAAAATTATTCCCATGGTGACAGAAATGGGCTTCTGAATCCTTTCTCTAACAAATCATCCAAAAAAGTCTTTAACAATTTAAAATATACAAGTACTATATGTTAAGAAGGAATAGATTCCAATTGAGTAACTGATATTAAATCAATAGAAAAATATACCACTCTTACCTTCGACATACCATAGAAACCCGAAGGAAACACATCAGTACACTCAATGCTGATTGGAGGGAGATTATCAATCAAAGATTATTTCACTGGGAAAATATAAAACAACAAAATTACCCTAATAAAAATTAGAAAATATGGTATGGATCTACTAAACCATTCTCCCATTATCCCAAAAAAAGATGGAACAACCCATTGGGTATAGTAAAAGAGACCCAATAGTGATAAAAATCAATTCATGACGTATTATAAATCACCCAATCAAAATTGAAAATAACATCAAGAGGATTATTTTTTTATAATCATAATATTCTAGGAAAGATTAATCTCAGATAAAGTGAAAACAAATGCTGGAAAATAGAGAACCTCCTATCTCTATTTGATGAGGGCAGTGGTAATATCCATCGCATCAGGAAAAAGATACATTGGAAGATTTAGATGATTCACAAAAACAGTCAATATAAATGAGTAAAATTCAACGGTATCAAATAAATTTGCCACCAAAGATAAAGCTATACTGATGGTACCTATCAGATTCACGACACCTTTCTCAACATACTTGGGATACACTTCCACTACATGATGACGCTTCATTCACTACTACAAAAGAAGCATTTAACAGCACTAGAACAGTCCATTACCAGAACTAATAAAGTGCTGACTACCACAACATGGTTAAAAGGCCTAATATGTTATCATCACTAAGATAGTGATAAAAATGACCCATTTATCAGTGATTTTAGGAGAGTTAATAAAATACACGATTTATTAGAACATTTATTTAGTGTTCATAAAGAATGATTGTATTAGTGGATGTAGTAGCCCTCACAAAGGTAAATACTAGAGTAGGATGTTACAGCACACTGAAAATCTAGAAATAGGGCATATATTGTTTGGTAACAACACACTAAAGCACCAAAATTATCAATAGAAATAGCTCCATAAATTATAAAAATCATATAAAAATTTATAATTTAAATAAAATAAAATTTCCAACACAAATATAAGAAAAAAACTATAATAGTATAAAATAAAACACCTATATAAAGAACAAGACACCCCTACTTGAGAAAATGAATGTACCTATATAAGAAAAATTATGATTCCAGTAATAATATAATGAAATAAATTAAATATAAAATTTTAATTTTAAAGTAAACTTTGAGTCACACTATGAACATTGTGTATCCGATTGCGTTGTAGTTGATTTTAAAACATCACATGCCATTTATTGTTTATCTTCAAGAATTATCTCTATGAAAATTAACTAAATAATAATAAGAAAAAAATATGAGTAAATTAATTAATTAATATCATTTATAATTATTAGAAAATAATTTAGGCTCATTTTCTCAATTTTGGTGATGTGATGAAAATTTTAAACTAAAATGACAGTAATATATTAAAAGGACTCACATAGATTCCTACCATTAAAAATTTTATCCTATTGAGTTGAACATGATTCATATGTTTACCAAATCGCATAGGGATAATTTTACAAAATTATTAAAACAATTAGAATGTGTTTCCTTAGTTTGGAGTCCTCCAATTGTGTTTTTCACTAAAATGTCATTTTAAACTAGAAACATGCACTTTGAATCATACACATAGAATCGTGTGTGGGAATTATGTGATAATTATTTATACACATCACAAATTAATTAGGAATCATGGTTCTAAATTATCAAGACAATCCAAGTGTGTTTTCTTGGTTTTCACTAAGTGACAATTTTTTTATATTAAAATGCCTATTTAAACTGATAAATGAGACCTTCAGTTATTACACGAGCATTTTGTATCATATTTAGGTTATCTAATTCCTATACATCACAAATTAATTGTGGATTGTTTTCCTGACATACAAAAAAAAACTTAATGTGTTTTCTCAGTTTTTAGTATATAGGTTGTCTTTTTTAGTAATATTAATGTCAATTTTAAATAAAAAGATGCATTTGGAGTCAAATTGGTCACACTACGTGTCATATTGTTATGATTCTAATTCATAAATGTCCTAAATGACTGATGTATCATTTTAATTAAGTATCAAAAAAATATGACTGTTTATTCTTGTTTCTAAGTATGCAAATATTTTTTAGTAAAATGTCATTTTAAATTTGAAACATGCAGTTTGGGTCATACATGTCGAATCGTTTGTGGTTTTTATGTGGGAATAATTCTTACACATAAAACATACGTTGTGAATAAATTTCATAAATTATAAATGCAATCAACGATCGTTTTTCCATTTTAAGTGAGTGACACTTTTGTATTAAAATGTCAATTTTAATCTCATAACAAACACTTTGATTTATAATAGGCACATAGTGCATCAGATTGAGGGAAATATTATTAATACTAATAAAAAATTATTTAAGGATCGTTTTCATAAACTATAAAAACAATATAAATAAATTTTCTAGATTTTGAGTATGCTAGTAGTATGTTTTACAAAAATTAATGTCAATATTGAATAAAAAGACGCAGTTGTAGTCATACTGATCACATTGTGTGTCAGATTGAGGTGAGGGTTATTACTACATGTTCCAATGGACTTATAGATTATTTTATTAATGTATAAAAACAATTAGAATGATTTTACTCAGTTTTGAGTATGCCACATGTGTTTTTTACTAACATGTTATTTTAAACTGGAAACACACACATTGAGTCATACATGTTTCATCATGTGTGGGATTGATAGAACACTAATTATTTCACATTACAAATGAAATATTAGTCATTTTAATAAATTATAAAGTCAATAAAAGTGTGTTTTCTCAGTTTTTAGAGAGAGACACATTTTTATATTAAAAATGTCAATTCTAAACTTATAACAGACAATTTGTGTCATTTTTGGAGCATTTTGTGTCTTATTGAGGATGAACGGATTAATATACATCAAAAATGACTTATGAGTCATTTTCCTAAAATAAAAAAACAATATGAATGTTTTTTCCTTATTTTGAGTAACTTAGTTGTCATTTTTATAAAATTTAATGTCATTTTGAATAAAATAATTCACACATGGAGTCATATAGGTCACACCATGGGATGGATGGAGGGGAAGATGATTAATACTATCAAAAAATGATATATTTATCGATTTATTATAAAAAAATATAAATTTTTAACCTTATTTTTAAGTAAATACATTATGTTATTTACAAAAATGTTATTTAATACTAGAAACACATACTTTGAATCAAAAAGTGGCATTGTGTGTGGGTTTTATGTGATTATGATTCCTAAATTTCAAAAATGAATTATTAATTAATTTAATAAATTATTAAGACAATTCGAGTGATTTTTATTTATTTTTAGAGGGTGAAACATTATTGTTTTAAAATATCAATTTTAGACTAATAACATAAACATTGAATCATACTGGGCACATAGTGCATCAGATTGAGGCGAAATTGATTCCTATATGTCATAAATGACTAGTGTATCATTTTCCAAATGTACCAAAAGAATATAAATATGTTTTTCTGTTTTGAGTATGTCAGTTGTCTTTTTTAATAAAATTAATGTCAATTTTGAATAAAGAGATGCATTTGGGGTCATAACGATCACACCATGCATCATATTTATTTGAGGTTGATCCCTAAACTTCCCTAATGACTTATGGATCCTATTAATAAATTATCAAAATAGTCATAATGTTTTTCCTCAGTTCTAAGCGTGCCACTATTTTTTTACTAAAATGTCATTTAAAACTAAAAACACATACTTTGAGTCATACACATCACATCATGTGTTTGTTTGATGTTAGAAAAATTTCTAAAAATCCCAAATGAAAAATGATTTTTTTATTAAATTATCATGAAACTCAGAGAATGTTATCTTTACTTTTAGTGAGTGACACATATTTGTATTAAAATTAAAATTTTAAATATAAAGAAGAGAATTTGAGTCATACCAGTCACATAATGCATGGATTTTGGTTACTATTATTTATACACATAAAAAATTACTTTTTTCCTAATTTACCAAAATAATTAGAATGCATATTCTTGATTTTGAGTAAGTTAGTTTCCTATTTTAATAAAAATAATGTCAATTTTGAATAAAAGGATGAACTTGGAGTCATACCTCTCACACCATGCATTAGATTATGGTTCAGATAATTCTTACACTTCCCAAGTGAATTATGTATTATTTTTATAATTTATCAAAACAAAAAAAAAATTCCTTGATTTTATGAATGCCACTTGTTTTTTACTAAATGTCATTTTAAACTAGAAATACGTACTTCGACTCATTATGGTTGCATCACGTGTGGGTTTTTTGAGAGACCACTTCCTACATGTCAAAAATGAATTATGAATCATTATACTGATTTATCATGAAAATATGAGCACATTTTCATGGATTTTTTGTGAGTGACATTTTTTTATTTAAATTTCAATATTAAACTGATAATAGACACTTTATGTCATACCGGGACCATCGTGCATTTGATTAAGGTGGGAATTATTCCTGAACATCAAAAATGAATTATTGATAATTTTTATAATGTATCAAAATAATATGAATGCATTTTATTTTGTTTTATTATGTCAGTTGTCTTTTTTAAAAAAGTAATGTCAATTTAGAATAAAATACATATTTGGAGTCATACCAATCACATTGGGAATTAGATTGAGGTTGGGAAAATTAATACTAATTGAAAATGAATTATTAATCATTTTAATAATGTATAAAAAAATCATAATGTGTTTTATCAGTTCTGAGTACAACACTTATGTTTTTTACTAAAATGTAATTTCAATCTGGAAACACATGCTTTGAGTTATACACATCACATATTGTGTGGTTTTGATGTGATAATGATTATTATATGTCAAAAATTTATTCGGAATAATTTTTATAAATTATGTAGATATTCGATCCTGGTTTATTAGTTTTCTACGAGTGAGACTTTTTGTATTAAAATGTTGATTTTAAACTCATAACAGACACTTTGAGTGTAACACCCCGACCACTGAAGCACTGAGTCGATGCATTATTATGTATTATTGGCATGATCAAAAACGATCAAGTCTCCAAAGACCTATTAGTTTAGTAGCATAGGAAGTAGTAGATACATTCATAAGGATTACATTACAACATAAAATGAAATACTACAACAACATTGTTTCCATAGGCAACACTGAGATCTCATAGACTATCCCTACAGTTTAGTCATAATATACTTATTCGCATCCTGGGAAAAATAAAACATAGAAAGGGGTGATCTCATTTTCTCATTAAGGATAAAAATATAGTAGATGCTTTCACATATAAGAATTAACATTTAAGGCAATGTATAAAACTAAAACAAAAGCATTTTAAACATAAACTTCATCATAAAATAAAAAATATAAATCCGAATAATGCCATTTAATTACTCACGTGGATATTATACTAGTCAAATAATCACATGCAATATCAAAAGCCACTTTCATAATGATGGAATGTATAATGCCAGACATCATTACCACATAGTCAAGGCCTTGTTCCAAGACTAAAAATAAGATTTTGTCAAGGCCTTATTCCAAGACAAAAGTTTGTCTCATTTGATATACTGATACATAAAGGAGCTATATCAAGATCCACCTGCCACTTATTAGGTCCAATGCATTCCTCATATGAAAATGTATAAACATAACATAAACATTCGTCTTAAAACTGGCATACAAAATATCAATACGTTATCCATAAACCATGAATGGTATGAAATAACACATCCATAGTCAATCATTTCACAAAACCATTAATACAATATTGATCTTTTGTATCATAATAATTCAGTTTCAAACAAACTTAAAATGCATCGAAGGAAGTTGACATAGATTAAATTAAAACCTTTTTAGAGAAATATCTCTTTTAATTTTGAAATAATTTAAAATTCACATAATTATAAAAAAACATTTATATTTGAATTTTTTTTATAATCTTGTAAGGGAAGCTATGATGTTATTATAATGGTTTAATATAGCTACCCCCGCCGTATAAGTTGAAAAAGCATTCTTACCTTAATTTTGTTGAATGGGTCATAAAGTACATTTTTGTGAAAACGGTAGAAAGATTCCATTCTAACAATTTTATAAAAAGTCAAAAAGGGTATAAATTACATTAAGCCATAGTCTAGTAAATAATAAAAATGTTTTCGAATAAATTCTAATGAAACATGGATATGAATGATAAAGAGGTCCAAGTAGATACTTACATAAAAACAACCTCGGATAATAAAGAGATAGTGAAATTAACCCTTACCTTGTATTTTTCCATGGTCCAGTGTAGGTTAACCTCTTTTATAATGGTGAAATAATTGTAATTAAATTATAGAAGAATCATATAAATTAATATGATATCATATATGAGCTTTTAACATTGCTTTGTAAATAATATCTTAGTTTTTTCATCATTTTTGGTGTTAATTGATTCATTTTACATTATATTATTTGTTATGTAAGTAATTTTTGTTATGGATATGATTGATATTATTAATATTCATAAGGATATTATGTATTTAAACATTATATATAATCATCTAATGAACATTAGTCTTGAATTGATATGATGGAGAATGAATCTCATCATTTTCGAGGAGACGGTATTCTGTACGTACGTACGAGCGACAATATCATTGTTTTGATATTAAAATAATTTATAATTAGATGGTTAAACATATTTACAGAATCATTATAATGTTATATTTATTATTTACATCAATTTTACATCATTATTATAACCATACAAATAATAATGTATTGAATAATAATCACACCACAACGGGGAGACGGTAAGTCGTACGTACGTACGTATGGTGACAAGTCATTCAATGGATGGATAGAATAATGAATATGGTTTTACCATATTTATAATAACATCACTGTATATAGAATATAAAAGAGTTATTATTTTATAATGGAAACAACATGGAAAGAGGAAGTGGAAGAAGAAAGGAACATGAAAGAGGTGTTGAAATGCTTACCTCGTTTTCAGGTTCTTCCTCTTGATTGTATCAAAATGGATCCTTAGATTGGATTTATGTCTAATGAACGACCTCTAGTATGAAGGGAAGATAATTTAGAGGATATTGGTCAAGGTTTAGCCTAGCCAAATGGCATTGATGATGTGAGTTATAGAGAAGGGGAAGTTCCCTTTTATAAGAGGGGTGAGAGGAACCTTAAGAAAACCTAGAAATATTATTTTATAATAAAATCACATTCGGTTTATAATGGCTCAAAAATAAATTGTCTAAAGTATATGGTGGGTATGGGTAGAACACCACTCAAACAATATATTTTAGAATTGTTTGGGTCACTATATTTACTTTATCTTTTATATTTAACTCTTAGTGAAATAGTATGACCTTTATCGTGTCTCTCTCTATTTTTATATTATATGGTCAATAAACGTACTAAAAACATCCAAGACAACCCCATGTAGATTATTAATGATACCAATATCATTATATAATTATTTTGTAAGAACCAAATATTTTTATGAATAGAATATCAGTTAATAATATAATATTTGTTTTAAAAACTCTTTTATGTCAATTGTGACACTTTTTGAAATTTTGTTTTTTCTAAATTCATAACAGCATTATTACTTCGAAAAAAATTAATCTAACCAACCATAACATGTCATATTAACCTAAAAAATTAGTGTAATTATTTAATATTCTAAAATTACCTTTATTGGGATATTTATAATATCAATTATTTTAATCATTCATTAATACGGTAATTACAACATCATCATTGTATCAAAATAAATTTTATTATTTATGGTCTAAAAATTATAAATAAAATTCCATTATGTATGAAATATATTTATATTTATAATGAATATTTTTAGTAGAATTTAAATTATGTATAACCTTATTTTATGAATGTTTTAGTTATTAAAGATTGCTTTTAACTCTTTTATCTCTTCTTTAAATAAAATAATAATAAATATCCTAATCTGATCCAAGTGGACCAAAATGATCATATTTTATTCTTAAGGTTGTTTTTGGTCGAATTACACTAATCTAATATAATTAGGGCATTTTTTAGGGTAATAATAATATCATTTTTACCGTTAAATACCCTATTTACTTTTAACTGTGGATATAAAAAAAAGTACTATTCACAAAAAATTATTTTCATCTTATTGAACCACATTTTACAAAATGATATAAACAGCATATCTTATATTTTTGAAATTCAACTCATAGAAGTGGTAAAATTATGTTTTATGTAAATTATCAAATGCTCCTTGGAGGTGTGTAAAAGATGATAAATGTCAAATAATATTTTTATATGTCTAAAATTATTATAAACTGACTCCAATGAAATAAATTGAACTTATATAGGTATTATGTATATATTTTGACCTAAAATAAATTTAAATAAAATAAATAATTATTTTAATAAAATTTCTGTTTTAAACTATAACTCTGTGTTATTCAGTATTCATAAAAAATTGAATGTTCTCAGAAAAATATCAAAAATTCTTCCTAAGCTAATTTCATTATTCCAAATCCAAAAGTGAAGTCCATATTGAACGTTAACATTTATCACATTTCAAAAAGTGGGTATTACTTTTAATAATGGCTATTTTGATTGGTTGTGGTGTGTTAGAACTTGAAGTTGCATACAACACAAGCTATTGTATTAATCAAAGAGAAGCGTACCGTGGAACCATGGGGTGTTACATTCTACCCTCCTTCAAATAATGTCATCCTCGAAATTTCTTGAATAATAATACATAAAAAGACATGGGTGGTTCCTTAACATAAGTTCCACAGGTTCCCACGTTGCCTCTTATATCTTATGGTTTCTCCATATAACTTTTACAAGACGAGTAGTCTGGTTTCTTAGCACTTGTTCTCTTGTATCAAGAACATTGAAAAACTCTTCACAATAAGACAAATCAGGTTCCATTTATAATTCCTCATATGTGAGTACATGCATTGGGCCAGGGATGTATTTTACCAATTGTGATACATGGAACATATCATGAACTTTGGAGAGACATGGCAGCAATTCAAAATAGTAAGCTACATCCCCAATTCGTTTTAGAATTTCGAAAGGTCCGATGTACCTGGGACTCAATTTACACTTTTTATCGAAACCTATAACACCCTTCCAGGGAGATACCTTCATGAAAACATGACCTCTTACCTGAAATTTCAATTCCCTCCTTCGGTTATCGGCATATCTCATTTACATACGTTGAGCTACTTTGATCTGGGTTTGGATTACCTTCAAATTTTCCATCATTTCCTCAACACGTTATGGGCCTACGAGTTTTCATTCACTAACATCATCCCAAAAAGATGTTGTATGACATATATTTCCATATAACGCTTCATATGGTGCCATCAGAATAATTGAATACAAGCTATTGTTATAGAAACATTCTACCAGAGGTAAATATTAACACCACATACCATGAAAGTATGGTGAGAAAGAACTCAACTTGTATTCTATGGTTTGAATAGTTCTTTCTGATTGTCCATCAGTTTGAGGGTGGTAGGCAGTTCTCAAATGAAGTTCAGTATCCAGGGATTTCTGAAGAATTTTATTGAATATTGATGTAAAAAAGGGATCACGATCAGAAACAATCAATAGGAGTACACCATAAATTCTTACAACTTCATTATTATACAGTCCTTCTAAATGTTAAAGTGGTAAATATTCTCTTAAATAATGAAAATGTTCTGACTTGGTAAGATGATCAACAATGACTCATATTGCATCATTCCTTCTAAGAGTCTTTGGTAGCCCCATGAAAAATTCCATCGTGATATCATCCCATTTCTACCCAGGTATGGGAAGTGGTTGCATGAATCCTCCAGGATGTTGGCTTCCAGCATTCACTTGATGAAAAACCATACATCATGACATAAAATCAGAAATCTCCCTATTCATGTTGTCCCACAAAAAATGTTCCTTCAAATCATTATATATTTTGGTGCTCCCAGAGTGTATAGGTAAATTGGGGCTTTGAGAATTATATTATAATTCTCTTTTTAGATCAATTATATCAGGAACAAAAAGTCTCTTCCAAATTTTCAAAATTTCATCTTCATATACAAATTCACTCAATCTCCCATAATTCATAGCTTTAATCTTTTTTTGAAACATCTCATCATTAACCTGAGAGCTTTTTATCCTCTTTAATAAAGATGGTTTTGCAACCATTTGAAAAAGCATTAATGTTTCACCTTCCATGTTTATTCCCATATTCATCATTACTATATTCATGAAAATAGTATCGCTTTCAACCCTCATCTTTTTCAAAACTCCATGATCTTTTCTGCTCAAATCATCTTCCACCTTATTTGCCTTCCCCAGGTGGTTTGGTATTCTGCAATCAAACTCCATGAGTAGTTCAATCCATCACCATTTCCTCATGTTGTGTTCTTTTTGTGAGAAAATATACTTCAAAATCTTGTGATCAGTATAAATCTCACATTTTTCTCCATATAGATAGTGACTCCAAATCATTAAAGAAAAGTTTATTGCTTCTTACTCAAGATCATTAGTAGGATAGTTTTTCTCAATAATTTTCAGTTTTCATGATGAATATGCAATAACTCTATCATTATGAAAAATGACACAACCAAGTCCATTCCTTGATGAATCACTATAAATAACAAACCCATCATTCCCCAATGGTAGAGTCAATATAGGAGCATTGACTAATTCCATAGTGGCCATTCTATATTGGGTCTTCGATATGGGCCTTGAACCAAGAATTAAATCAATGGAAAACTCAATTTCTCATTCTGAAGGATGTCCAGGTCAATCCTCTAGAAATACATCAACATTCTCTTGAAAAATAGGTACATCCTCTATTTGAACATTATTTTCCTCACCCATAGTTATTTTATTCTCTTCCTCCCCAATAATTGTATTTATTTGAGCTACTGGGTGTGGATCCAGATAATAATTAGGTGGTGATGATTCTTTCCTAATGATAAGGTGTTCTTATTCATCATCATCAAAAATAGAAACCTCTTTATTCGTACAATAAATTTTTGCATTATACTTTGATTGAAAATCCACGCCAAGGATTATATCAAATTCAATCATGGGTATGACGATGAGATCAGTAGATAAAGAACATTTATATGCCCTAACATGGACTACTTCACAAAACATTGTTGAAATGATACATCCCTTAGGAGTTTTGACCGACAACTCACTTGTCAAATCAAATTGGAAAAATCGATTTTTCTTAGCAAAGTAGGATGATATAAAACAATTCGATGATCCAGAATCAAATAAAGAATTTTCGAAACCTGACGAATCCATTAAATTACTTGCCACTACATCTTTCGGAACATCAACCTTAGTAGTAGTGATAGCATAAACATGGCATTGATCCCTTGGCCTTTTCTGAGGTATGTTCCCCCGATGCTTAGGACATTCATTCGCATAATTTTCTTTTTCTATAAAATTATAGCATTAAACATCGAAAAACTCTTTCTTTCCTTTGCAATCATTATCTTGGTAGCCTTTTCACCACACTTGTAATAGACTCCCATTACCTTCAGGCATGTACCACAGTGTTTCTTCCCACATTCACTACAGGATGGATATTCAACTTTTCTCTTCTTCCCCTTATTTCCATTTTCAAAGTTTTTAGTAGATATCTTCATCTCTTTCTTTTCATTAGAGTCATAATACATAGATAATTCTTTTTCTGTCTTGATAGAACTTGAGAAAATATCATTGTAAGATTAGAAGAATTATGAGACTAATGCTCGATGGAGAAATGGTTTTAACCCATCAATGAAACGATCAATATTAGTTATTGGGATATGTATATAATCTGCATCATGCCTCTCAATGCATGTAAAGTTAGCTTCATACTTTGGTATATTCTCATCCTCTTTTTGCCTCAGACTCAGAAATTTTCATTTCCATATCTGCTTGATGGTCATGAGGAAGTTATTTTTCTATGAAAATATCTTTAATCTCCCTCCATTCCATATTTGATACTTACTCATCTTCTTTTGTGTTTTGGATCAATGACCAACATTGATCAACATCTCTAGTGAGGCGCTAAACTGCTATGACAACATTTTACCTTTCGCTACTCTCCATGTTGTGGAATATTTTATCTAAGGAATTTATCCATTTCTCAGATACTAATGGATTTTTATTCTCATTTAATGCTGGCAGTTGCTTCCTCATGAAGAACTCTAATATTTATCCTCCACGATGTGGCTCAGGGTTCTCCATACGGGTAATGTTCTTATTCATAACCTGAGTGAGTTGTCCCAGTATCATGATTAGATGATCAGAAATAGTTGCATTACCATCAACACTATTATTATATTGAGTAGTAGGTAAATACCTACGTGGAGTGCATCAATGATACAACTTCCATTCCTTCTATTGGTGAAATTTATAAACAATGGAAAAAACTGTATTAGTTTATGAATCGAAATACATAATTCCAAACATGTAAAATACTTATCATAAATTGAAAAGTTTATGGATATAATCTATAATGATAAAAAATATTTTCTTTGATAAATATATACTTATAATCCCTTCATAATGGTTTTTAATGAAAATTAGAGTTATCATAAGCATTTCCCCCAAGAGTGTCATAACGAATAGTTCAACAAGGCCCATTTTCGGGAAACAGTTCCCGTTCGAGTCTAGCTCAATGAGGCGTCGTTGGGTTTTACCCCTAGGTACATATGTTCCAGAACCGCCTCTAGCGGATCATATGCAGACATGGATGTATTTCATGTAAAAATAAAAAAATCTATAAAATACCAAAATTCAGGGAAGTTCTTCTATACTAATCCTCATAGTTGATCTTAGGACAATGTGCTCTAATCAGAGTTTACCTAAATCAAGATTCTAAGGATTGTACTAAACATCCTATGATACCAACTTTAACACCCTGACCCTAGAAGCCCATAGTCAGTGATTTATTACGTATCATTGTCATGATCACAAAAGATCAAGTCAGAAAGACCGATTAGTTTAGTAGCCTTGGATGTACTAGATACATTAATTAGGTTTACATTACATCATAAAAGGGAAAACTAAAACAACATTGTTTCCATAGACAACATTGAGATACCATAAACAATCCCTGCATGTCAGTCATAATATACTTCTTTGCATCCTGATAAAAATAAAACATAGATATTGGTGAGGTCAGATGATCAGTAAGGATATCAATATAGCAGAAACATTCATATATAAGCTTAAACATTTAAGGCAACGTATAAAACTAAATAAAAAGACTTTTCAACATAAAATTTATCATTATATGGAAAAAATAAATCAAAATAATCCAATTTAAGTACTCACATGGATATTCTACTAGTTGAATAATCCAATGCAATATCAATAGCCACATTCTTATTGATGGAATACATAAATCCAAACTTCATAACCACATAGTCAAGGCCTTGTGACATGACAAATAATAATATTTTTTCAAGGCCATGTGCCAAGAAACTATTTTTTCTCATGAGAGCTACTGATGCATCAAAGAGCTATAGCGGGATCCACCCATCACTTATTAAGTCCAATTCATTCCTCATATGAAAATGTATAAACACAACATAAATATTTGTATTAAAACTAGCATACCAAATGTCAATAATTTATCCATAAACCATGAATGGTATGAAATAGAACATATATAGTGAAACATATCACAAAACCTACAATAAAATATGGATATTTTGTATTATAATAAATCAGCTTCAAACAAACTTAAAATCCATCAAAGGATGTTGACATAGACGAAATCAAAACCTTTTTAGAGAAATATATCTTTCTATATTGAATTCATTTAAAATTCATGTAATTATAAATGAAAACATTTATATTTTAAAATATTCATATAATCTTGTATGGGAAGCTACGAAATTTTTATAATGGCATAATATAAAGGAACCCTCCATATACGTTAAAAAACATTCTTACCGTGATTTTGTTGAAAGGGTTATTAAGTACCTAGTTTGGAAAATGACAGAAAGATTCACATATAACCATTTTATAAAAATTTAAAAACAAGTGTATAAATTAATTTAACCCATATTCTAGTAAATATTAAATTTTCGTTGGAATATATATTTAAGAAACTTGTATGTGGATGATAAAGAGGTCCTAGTAGATACTTACGTAAAAACAACCTCAGATAATAAATAGATTGTAAAATTAACCCTTACCTAGTACTTTTTCTTGGTCGAGGGAAAGCTAAACTCGTGTATAATGGTGAAATGATTGTTATTAAATTATAAAAGAATCATATACATTAATATGATATCGTATATGATTATATAACATTGCTTTTTTAATAATATCTTAGTATTATCGTCGTTTCGGGTGTTAAATAATTCATTTTTCTTTATATTATTTGTTACATAAGTAATGTTTGTTATGGATATGATGTACCTTATGAATATTCGTAATGATATTAAATATTTAAACATTATTTTGAATCATCTAATGAAAATTATTCTTGAATGGATATGACAAGGAATGAATCACATCGCCTTCGTGGAGATGGTAATCCGTACGTACGCACAAGAAACAATATCATTCATTTTATTTTAAAATAATATATAATTGGATGTTATATAATATATTAATAATCATTGTCATATTATATTTATTATTAAAATCAATTTCATATCATTAATATACCCATCCAAATAATAATGTATTGAATAACAATTACACCACGATGTGGAGATGGTAAGCCGTACATACGCACCTATGGTAACATACCATTCAAAGGATGGGTAGATTAATGAATATGGTCATACCATATTTATAATAACATCATATTATATTTAATATAGTGGAGTTATTATTTTATAATGGAAACAACAAAGAAATAGGATGTGGAAGAAGAAAGGATCTTGAAAGATGTGATGAAATATTTCATTCTTCTTCAGGTTCTTCCATTTGATTTGATCAAAAGGGATCTATAGGAAAGATTTATGAATAACTGAATTCCTCTAGGATGAAGGGAGGAAAGTTGAGAGGATATTTGATTAGGGTTTGGCTGAGAGAAATGGCTTTGACACTAGTGCAGAAATCGTTTTTTAGGTCACCATTTTTTACGTCGGTTATATATAACCGACGTAACAATGCGGCGAGTAGATTTTTCACGTCAGTTATTTTAATAAACGACGTTACAAATCGTTCCTGTTGGGTTTTTATGTCGGTTATCAAAAAACCGACGTAAAAAACCAATGCGCGGCGGGTTCTTTATGTCGGTTATTTTGTAACCGACGTAAAAAAACCTGATATCGACGCGTTTTTTAAGTCGGTTATAAAATAAACTACGTAAAAAACCAAAGCGCGGGAGCCTTTTTACGTCGGTTTTAAGATAACCGACATAAAAAAGCTAAAAAATATTTTATAACGTCGGTTATATAATAACCGACGTTATAAAGAATTTAAAAACATTAAAGCATGTGTTCTGTCTTTTACGATTTTTTCGATTGACAGTCGCCGGCTCGTCTCTCTCTCGCGCGGTAAACCCTAATCGGCTCGTCGATCGCCTGCATTACACTCATTTTGGCTTTATTGTTTATCTTCTTCAGTGCTCTCGGATCTATCATCTCAACTCGCGACATTCAAGTAAGCCTTCCACGAATTTATTTTGTTCGTTTTTGTTTCGATTCTTGATGTGCTTTTCGTTCATTTTTGAATCTCGTGGAATTTTTTTTATTGCAAATGGTTATTATGTTCATTCAACTCGCAACATTCAACTTGAAAATGGTTATTAAAACATTGTGGATTAGCTTCAGCAAAATCTGAAAAATAATGGGTGGTACTGTAACGTTCCATTCTTCCAGCAACATTATTATTTCCTACTTAGTTGGAATGTGTCTTTCTGGATGAAGATTGGTACTACTTATTTTCTTAAAATCATATTTTCAATATGATTGTCCAGAAAATTATTTTCATGAATGAAATTGGACCAGGTACAATCAGTAATACCTATCCTTCAAATTTCATTCAACATTCTTACATCATAATATTTTTTCAAAAAATTATGATTTTTAGAACTCCTAGATCATAAAACCATCATCTGTTTTCATCTGCATTCATAAAAATATCAATTCATATCTATTACAATCAAATATTTCATTCTGGACTCATGGTGAGTCTGATAATACATTTCTTCTTTCAGTCATCTCCTAAAAATGATGGACCTTTTCATGCAAAGTGTATCTGATTTCTTGAATACGATGGTATGTCCTATTTTCAACAAAACCAAGTGAGGTGATTTCTTTTATTATTAATAATTCATAAAAAAATTATAATACCTAAATATTATTATCATACTTTTCAGATTTTTCATTATAAAAAAGGTAAAGGGTACTTTCATTTCATTCTCAAGTTAAATTATATTTTTTATAAAGGTCTTTTCTATCTAGGTAGAAATAATTTAATGATAATTAGATTGAATTAGGTATATTATCTTATCTTACCATCCAAACACATTTTTATGTATTAATAATTATTATGTTTTGTAAAAACAATTATGACCCCCATTTCATTTTTGTTAGTTAATTGATCTACGAAAGTGTTATAAATGATTTGATGATCACGATTCACCCATATATATGGTTAGTCATTATGTGACATTTGGGTCCATAATATCCTTCTAATGCATTAGACAATGCATTATATATCATAGATTAATATGGGATACAGATAGTTATACCATGTCCAATGTGTTATGTGATGTGCCTGGTAAGAAATATTATAATAAATTATAGGAAAGCTGATTAACATATCCCAATATGAGGTGAATGAAACTATGTTTTCCCTTGACATATGTTATTACTTATATGATTTTGTTTGTGCCACACTCTTATGTTATTCCACATACCAATGTTATGATCTTGTGAATAAGGTTTTTTAAATCATGTTCCCACTATCATATAAATCATGTCTTATGTTATGCTAAAATTGTTATACTTGGACTCAGGTTTTATGATCTATGATTATATAGAACTGTTTCACTTATCTTTTTGATCACGTGCTTTGTTTATGCTCATATACCCCCATGGATATCTTTTTATGAGATTAGATATTATATTTATATATATCATGTTTACCCAAAATGAGTATCATAAATCAAAACTTTTATTATTTTCATTCCCTAAGTTATAAAAATAAGTATTATGTAGGATGATTCAAAAATTTAATCTGTGAGATGAGTTGATTTATGTGTGAAACCCAGGCCAAACACATATGTATTTTTTTATTGGTTTTATATATATATAGTTCGACATATACATTTTTTTACATTACCATGATATTAACATTACTTTTTCTAAAGAAATATTAATGCCCTTAGATTATATATCGGATCAAAAGGATATAGTAATTCTAATATATAATCAGAATGATCATATAATATGAAAATATTATTAAACATAAAACAAATGGTCTATATTCATATTTTTAACATGACACTTACGATGTATAGCTATTTGGTGTTGGGTAATTATGAAAACTACTACTACTTTCAAGATTTGTTTTATATTTTAAATTGTTTTACATTCAAATTATGATTTTTTTCATATAAACATGTTTTGTCTTATCTTAAAAATATATATTTTTTGTTGATATTTGTTATAGGTAATAATGAGTCGAATTTGGATTACAGCACATCGAATGAGCAATGAATTTGAGGAAGGTGTTGATGCCTTTTTGGAATTTGCAAAACGAAATGTTCCAAGTAGTGACATTTTTTTCTGTCCATGCCTGAAATGTTTGAATATGAAGAAGTTGGAAAGTAGAGAGATAAAAGATCATCTTATATGTCATGGTTTTAATCCGAGTTACAACCCTTGGATTTGGCATGGTGAAACTGGATGGAATGTCACTGATGATGATGATTCGCAAGATGGTAACTCCGATGGAATTGAAGAAATGATTCGCGATATTGTAGAAGAACAAATTGAGATAGAACCGACAGTTGCACGTCTATATGGTGATGCTGAAAAACCATTATATCCCGGTTGTACAGATTTTACGGTTCTGTCGGCGGTGTTAAGATTGATTAACCTAAAGGCGAAGCATGGATGGAGTGACAGAAGTTTTACAGAGCTTCTACAATTGATGAAAGACATTCTTCTAAAAGATAACGATCTTCCAGATTCACATTACAATGCAATGAAAATATTATGCCCGATGGGATTGGGATACAAGAAAATATATGCCTGTCTGAATGACTGCATTATATATAGGAAGGAATATGAATTTCTGTCAGAGTGTCCAAAATGTGGGACATCACGGTATAAGGTGAAAGAAAAATCACAGGGTGATGTAGAGATTACAAAGCTCCCTTCAAAGGTATTTTGGTATCTTCCTATAATTAATCGTTTCAAACGTTTATTTGCTAATTCACATGATGCAAAAGGTTAAGATGGCATGCTGAAGAGCAGGTATGTGATGGAAAAATACGTCATCCAGCTGATTGTCCACAATGGAAGAAAATTGATGCGCAGTATTCTACATTTGGAAATGAAATAAGAAATCTCATACTAGGGTTGTGCACAGATGGAATGAATCCATACCGAACACTCAGTAGCACACAGAGTTCATGGCCTGTTTTATTGGTAATTTACAACCTCTCTCATGAAGTTTATATGAAACGAAAATATGTCATGTTGAATACAATGATCTCTAGTCCAAAGCAACCCGGTAATGATATTGATGTTTACTTGGCACCGTTGATTGATGATTTGAAACTGTTATGGGCTGATGGTATTAGGATGTATGATTCTTATAAAACTGGAATATTTTCAACTGCATGCAGTGCTTCTGTTAACTATAAATGACTTCCTAGCGTATGGAAATTTGTCTGGATACAGTGTTAAAGGGCATAAAGAATGTCCAATTTGCGAACAACAGACGTCCTATTGTCAATTGCATCATGGGAGGAAAACAGTGTACATGGGTCATCGAAAGTTTTTGCCTATGGAACACCCTTATAAAAGACTAAAAATGGCATTTAATGGCTCACAAGAATTTTATACTGCTCCAAAACCTTTATCCCATGATCTGTATTTTGAGAGGGTGAAAAACCTTGACGTGACATTGGGAAAGACACAGAAATCTGGTAATGATAGACATATTTGGAAGAAAAGGTCAATATTTTTTGAGCTACCATATTGGAGGTATCATGATGATAAACATAATATTGATGTCATGCACGTGGAGAAGAATATCTGTGATTCTTTGATTGGAACATTTTTAGATATTAAAGGAAAGACTAAAGATGGGTTGAATGCAAGATTAGACTTACTATCAATGGGAATACATTTGGAGTTAGCTCCCACTCCTAAAGGAAGACAAACATTTCTTCCCGCGGCATGTCATACATTATCGAAGAGGGAGAAATTTAGCTTCTATCAGTGTCTTCATGATACCAAAGTGCCTCAAGGTTATTCTTCTAATGTAAAAAATTTTGTCTCAATGAAGGACTTGAAGTTGATAGGTATGAAATCACATGATTGTCACGTCATGATGCAACAAATTCTACCAGTTGCATTGCGTGGAATATTTCCCATTCATGTCAGAAAGACTATAATGAAGTTGTGTTATTTTTTCAATTCAATTTGTAACAATGCGATTGATGTGAATGCTATGAACATTTTGGAAAAGGATGCAATTTTAATACTTTTTCACTTGGAAATGTATTTTCCTCAATTTTTTTGATATAATGGTGCATTCAATGATTCATCTGGTTTGAGAAATAATGCTTTGTGGACCTGTATATTTTCGTTGGATGTATCTTTTTGAAAGGTATATGAAAATATTAAAGGGGTATGTTAAAAATCTATATCGACCTAAAGCCTCCATTATTGAAAAGTATATTTCTGAGGAGGTAGCAGAGTTTTGTACGAGCTACTTGGCTGCGGCGCAACACATAGGTTTGCCTCCATCTCACCATGAACGAGTTAATAATGAGGGAAAGGGGATTCGCGGCTTGAAAGTCAAATCATTGTCAGCTGAACAGATGAAGAAGTTAGAATCATACATCTTGAAGAACATAGCTGATGCTCAACCATATATCACATTGCACATTAATGAGTTGAAACAATGTCATCCAAAGAAGAATGAAATGTGGATTTTGAATGAGCACAACAAAACTTTTTTGTCATGGATTAAAAAGACTTTGCTTGGTAGATCAGATGTATCAGAGACATTAAAATGGATAGTGGGTGGTCCATGTTTAAATGTGATAACATGGTCTGGTTATGACATTAATGGTTATACATTTCATACAAAATCTCAGGACAACAGAAGTGCAGTTCAGAATAGTGGTGTATTGGTGTTTGCAGAAGCAATGCATTTTTCAAGTGCTAAGGACAAAAACCCAATTTCTGCATCAAATGCATATTATGGAGTGATTGAAGACATATGGGAGGTTGATTACTTTAAAATTAAAGTTCCCGTTTTTAACCGTAAATGGTTTAACGGTAACAACAATGTCAGACACGATGAATTTGGAATGACACTTGTTAATCTGAATAGATTGGAAGACACAGCTGATTCTTTTATAATGGCAACACATGAAAGACAAATTTTTTATGTAGTAGATCAATCAGATATGCAGTGGGCTGTTGTTTTACAAGGGAAAAAACAATATGTTGGTGAGGATGAACTTGATGAATATGCTGATTTTTGTGAGATCCCTACTTCAATGGAAATATTAACAGAACATAATGACGATCATGTTGAAGACATAGTTTGTGCCATAAGGAACGATCACGACGAAGGAATTTGGGAAAACAATCCATCTATAAATTCCTAAAATTACAGGTAACATATGTTTATTTCTTGTTTACATTTATTTTTTCCATAAATGTTAGATATTGTAAGTTTTTTATTTATTAAAACATGTTTTAAAATAAAATAAGTATATGTTATTGTTTGTTTTAAGTTTGTTTAGTTTACTTTATCATGTTTATTGTTGTACCCCTCTCTCTTGGATTTTAATGATCACAATCACTCTCATCGTGTTCTAACTTGTTTTCAAGTGTTTTGATGCTCGGAAAAAGGTTGCCCAGGAGTTGGCCCAAGAAGGCTGATAGTGGACTCTCTGAGTCTACCGGCCAACCAGTTCTTGCCCACCGGCCAACTGGAGGACCTAGTCTGTAGGCTTGCCCACTGCCTGGTGACACTGGCCAACCAGTGGATGACCACCGGCCAGCCGGTGGTCTCTGGCAGAAGCATTTCTTTTTGCCAGAGCCACCGGTCAGCCAGTGTTAGCGCACCGGCTAGCCGGTATGGGCACCGGCCAACCGGTTCTTGCCCACCGGCCAGCCGGAGGACCCAGGCAGTAGGCTTGCCCACTGCTTGGTGACACCGGCCAACCGGTGGAAGACCACCGGCCAGCCGGTGGAACCCAGACAGAAAGCCTGCTTATTCTTGACCACCGGCCAGCTGGTAGCTTAGCACCGACCAGCCGGTGGACCACCAGCCAGCTGGTGAGACACCACCGGCCAGCTGGTGTGCCCAGTCAAACTACCCGTTGGGCTTTGACCAAGCTTGTACTTTTGACCCCCCAACGGCTCCGGAAGCCCTCCAATGGCCAAATTGAAGTGTTTTTGGGTATTTATCCTATAAATAAGAAACCATGGATGCCGGGAACAGAACCAAAATATATTTTGATGTCTTGATGCTCTAACGAAAAATCTCCAAGGCCTCTTGTGATCTATTTCCATCCTTGAAGCTTGAGCTCCCTCTCCATCAGCTGCTCTCACACTTTTGGTGCTCAAGGCTTCCGTGTGTTTGTATTATTTTATATGTTTAGTTCTTCATTGGGTTTGGATTAAAACAAACCTCTCATTTCCATTCATTCATTCAATGGGGTTTCTTGCTACAACCATAATAAAAAAGAAAGTTGTACGAAGGTGTTCTAGCCTACCTTAAAACGGCTAGTGGGTTTGTTGCTAAAACCATAATAAAAAAGCAAGTTGTACGAAGGTGTTCTAGCCTACCTTAAAACGGCTAGTGGGTTTCTTGCTACAACCATTAAAAATCAAGCTGACGTATTAATCTCTCAACGGTTCTTGTTGGGAGCGGTGACGTAGGCTTGGGAATTAATCCGAACTTCGTTATCAAATTGTGTCTTGCCTTTTTTTATTTCTGCTGCATTGATAATTGTTTTAAATTGTCAATTATTTTTTGAAAAGGAAATTCACCCCCCACTTTCCATCATCTACAACCCAATAGTTTATAACCATTACATGAATTTTAAAATGCTTATTTTTGTTCACTGACAATTACTTTACCATGTTTACAATGTTTACCAGGTTTACAATTTTTACCATTTTTAATATAATGACCATCTTGACCATCTTTTCCATCTTTACCATTGTTTAACATGCTTACCATATTACCAATGTTTACTATTATGTTACTTAGTACACTTTTATATTTTCTGATTACAGTAGTATTAAAATATTTGAATTTGTATATTTGTTCACTGACAATTACTTTACCATGTTTACAATGTTTACCAGGTTTACCATTTTTTCCATTTTTTTCCATCTTGACCATCTTGACCATCTTGACTATCTTTGCCATCTTTACCATTGTTTAACATTCTTACCATATTACCAATGTTTACTATTATGTAACCTAGTACACTTTTCTATTTTCTGATTACAGTAGTATTAAAATATTTGAATTTGTATATTTGTGAACTGACGTTTGTTTTTTTTATTTGAAGGATAATGACAGATCATTCAGATGATCAACCACATGATTCTGGGGAGGAGCATATTGCTGGTCATACCTCTGGGGATGAACATTCACATGCTCTTATTACGAAAAAGAGTTCAAAGGTTAGTAAATGTGGTTGCACACATTTACCAAAATTATCACTTGCCCGTACGCAGGATCAGAGGATAGTAGTTGATTTTGATGATGATGATATTCCTAGAGGTCCGAATGCCAAAGATTTTAAGAGTTTTGTTGCAACTCAGGCTAAGACCAAAGTAAGCATTCTGTATGATGATTGGAGAGGTGTGGATAAAGTGATTATCTCTCAGTTGTGGGAGACGATTTTGGTAAGATCTTTTCTCATTGTTTGACCATTCTTTTAATGTTTCTGGTATATATAATATGTTTAACCTCTTCTTTATCAGATGACATTTGATATTCCTGACACTGGAGGAGTCTGGAAGAAATGCTTATCGTTGGCTGCCAGGAGATGGAGGGATTTCAAATCAACCCTCACATATGATTTCATTTATGGTCATAGGAGTCATGACAATCCATGTCATATATATCCTTTTATAGATGAAGACACATGGAGACAGTTTTTTGAAAGTAGAAAAAAAGAGTCATTTCTGGTAAGGGAAATGTAAACTTTTATGTACTTTCTTATATAAATGATTTTATTAATGTTTTTTAATGATTTCTTATTCTTAAATTACAGCAAACAATGAAATCTCATCAGGATATCCAATCTAAAAATGTATACCCTCATAGTTTATCTCGGGGAGGGTATACATTATTGGAAGAAAAAATGATAGCGGAAAAATTTCAATAACTAAGAGCTGAGTATTCAAGCTCTGGAGAGGTGGCCCCTCCATCCCCTCCATCTAGACATGAAAAATGGAAGAGAGCTCGGAAGGGAAAAAAAGGGCAATATCTTTCGGAAGAATCGAGAATCGTAGCTGAGAGGATTGTAAGATATCTATTTAATTTATTTAAGTTAACTTTTTTCTTCATATAAGTTTCAATCATTACAGAAATGTTCAATTAATTAATACAGGACTCTCTTGAGGAGCAAAGTTCAGAGGGGACATTTACAGCTACTGGGAGGGAAGATATTTTATTTGCAGCATTGGGAAGGCCCGAACATCCTGGTCGTGTAAGAGGATATCCGACAGGTGTATCGGTAAGAAAAGTGTTTCCACGTTCTTCAACTTCTAACATTGAGGGGGTTTATAAAAAAAATAGAATCCTTGGAGGCTGAAGTTCAAAATATTAATGCGACGATGGAAGACAAGATTAGAGATTCAGTGCAGTCTATGTTTGCAGAAATGCAAAGACAATTTCAGACTGCAGCTCCCACTCCTCCACCTCCCCCTGCAGACCCCATTATTTATCCTCCACCTCCGCCAGTAGCTCCCACTCCCCCACCTCAGCCTACAGACCCCATTTTTTATCCTACGCCTCTGCCGCAGCTTCCTACATATTTCGAGTTGTATGTTGATGATTCTCAACATCATATAGTAGCATACAGGTTGGTATATTTTATAGGAGATACAGTTCATCATCAACAATTAGAGGCAGGGAATCAGAGGGTCAATGTACAGGATATTATATATAGATCAGCTAGGGTACCAATACCTACAGATGAGGTGGCGATAGTTGGACAGAGTATTAGCCATTTTTTAGTTTGGCCATCTAGACTTCTTCGACTCATTACCATAGAGGTATGAATGTTATATCTTTTTTTTATTAAAGTTGTTTTATCATTTGAAAACTACTATAATTCTCAATTTTTTTTCACAGGAATACTTCAAAGGTAATGAAATACTATATAGACAACAAAAAAGACAACAAGCTATGACATCATATACAGATTCCAGTGGTCTTGACAGATTGTCAAGATATTCACATTTGTTGTTGGGTTTTTATGAGTTTCCAATGGAATCCCATGTTTGTGGACGTGAAATAACTGTGGGGATTACAAAATCTGATATCATGGAGCTTGTTACTGGAGATAAGTTGGGCATCAACGTGGTGAATTTTTTTTCCATGTAAGTCTTAACACCTTTTCCCTGCATTATATTTATTAAAAATGTATACTTATATATGTTTTGTATTAGGTATCTTTATAAAATTTGTGAGAGGAATGAACTGACAGAAGTATATGGATTCATGGACCCGCAATTGATTTCCCCTGAAGCATGTGCATTGACTGAGGAACAAATAATGGTTTATATTACTGAATGATTTGAAAAGAATATAATCCAACAATGTTGGATGATGCCTTTTTGTGAGAGGTATGAAACACATTTCTCTCAAATAGTTAATTATCTTTTAACATAATAACCCACTAACATTAAATTTCCTTTTATCAGTAATCATTGGATGTTAGGGATTTTTTGCCCAAGGGAGAAAGCTCTTTATTGGATATGCTCTGTTCATGGTGATGTGCCGGCAAGTTTTAAGAATATATTGGAAAAGTAAGTTTAAATTTCTCAATAGTTATATATATTATAATAAATTTTAAATTTACCCCATTCGTATTATTTTCTAACAGTGCATGGGCCTACTTTCGAAAAAACACAAAGAAAAGAAATGAAAAGATCAAATATGTAAAGGCGAAGGTAAATTTCCATTTATAATTTGTACTTTTTGATTTATTACATAAAAATAATATATTGAATTTATACTAATTCAAAACAGAATTTTCATGAACAACAAGGCCTCATCGAATGCGGATATTATATGTTAAGATTTATGTATGAAATAATAACAACTGGGACAGTTGTGAATTTTGACCTGGTACGATTTCCTCTTAAAATTTTCCATCATATTTCAATTTGATTTATTCATTATACATGTAAACTATCTTCTTTTTCATTTGTAGCTTTTTGATGACCCTCAACCCTATACTGCTGAAGACATCAAACACGTACAAGTGGAGTGGTCAAATTATTTTACAGGTTTGATTTAATTTTAGTTGTTTGTAATGTAAAATGTAATTTTGAATATTGCCGTTTTAATTGTCTATTTGGTAGTTGTTTATGTTTGATTTAGTTTTTTTGAAGTTGAAAGTGTAAGTTTTGAATGTTATATAAGTGAATGTTTAATTTTTCTCTACTTCTTATTTTGGTCTACTTTTGATGGTTCTTCTGGTATGGATTTGGGTCTGTGGGGGAGGGGTTCCCAGGGTGTGGGGGTGTGTTCAGTGGGGTTGGGGGTGTCCAGCGGTCTGGGAGGGCTGTCCGGTGGGGTGGGGGACAGTCTTGGGGGGTGGCAGGAATGTCCAGGGGTGTGGGAAGCCGGTCCAGGGGTGTGGGAGTGCTGTCCAGGGGTGGGGGGTTGTCCAGGGGTGTGGTGGGGGCTGTCAAGTGGGGTGAGGGGGTGAGGAGGTGCTGTTCAGGCGGGTGGGGGGTTGTCGAGGGGTGTCTGGGGGTGTCTGGGGGTCGGGGGGCAGTCCAGGAGTGTGGTGGGGGCTCAAATGGGGTGGGGGAGGTTTGTCCAAGGGGTATACATGAGGGTGGGAGATCCAATGGGGTGGGGGAGAGCTGTCCAGGGGGTATACATGAGGGTGAGGGCTCCAACGGGGTGGGGGAGGGATGTCCAGGGGGTATACATGAGGGTGAGGGCTCCAACGGGGTGGGGGAGGGCTGTCCATGGGGTATAAATGAGGGTGGATGCTGTCTAGTGGGTAAGTTTTATATGTTATCTATTTACATGCTTATTTTGGATGTACTTCTGTTTTTGTGGTATGATTTCTTGATTTATTTTCTGGTTGATTTTGGTGGAGAGAAGATCATTGCATTCTGTTTAAAAAAATTGGGTTTATCATGTCGGTTATTTAATAACCGATGTTATAAAAGGCCTGTAATATAGTTTATCACGTCGGTTATTTAATAACCGACCTGATAAAAGGCTTGGAAAATGGTTTATCACGTCAGTTATTTAATAACCGACGTGATAAAAGGCCTGGAGAATGGTTTAGCACGTCGGGTATTTAATAACCGACGTGATAAATGGCCCAGAGAATGGTTTAACATGTCGGTATTGAATAACAGACATGCTAAACGGCCTGGACAGGGGTTTATCACGTCGGTTATTGACTAACCGACGTGATAAACCCCCTCCCACCGGTTTATCACGTCGGTTGGTCAATAACTTACGTGATAAACCCCCCTCCCCCGGTTTTTCACGTCGGTTTTATATGAACCGATGTGATAAACCACGCTCAGCCCAGTTTATCACGTCGGTTCTTATAGAACGGACGTGATAAACCATTCTCCAGGCCTTTTAACACGTCCGTTCTAAAATAACCGACGTGATAAACCATTCTCCAGGCCCATTATCACGTCGGTTCTAAAATAACCGACGTGATAAACATCGCGATTTTATGCTTTTTGAAGTCGGTTTTTGAATAACCGACGTCAAAAACCTTATTTATAAGGTCGCACATATTAACGTCGGCTAGAAACCGACGTAAAAAATTAAAAATAACTGACGTAAAAAATGTTTTCTGCACTAGTGTGATGGTGTGAATTAGAGAGAAGGGGAAGTTCCCTTTTATAAGAGGGGTGAGGGGACCTTAGGAAAAGCTAGAAATATTATTTTATAATAAAATCATCTTCGATTACTAATGGCCCAAAAATGATTTATTTAATTCATATGGTGGGGATATGTCTAAAACCACTCAAAAAATAGTTTTTAGACATTTTGGGGTCAATATATTAACTTTATCTTTTAGATTCAACTCTTAGTTAAATAGTTTGAAATTTACCATGTCTTTTTGTATTTTTATATTATATTATTTATAAACATACAGAAAACATCCAAGAGAACCCCAAGTTATTCATTAATGATACGACTATCATTATATAAGTCTTTTGGAAATTATTCGATTTTTAGGAATAGAATATCAATTAATAATATAATATTAAAAAAACACTTTTACCTCAATTTTGACACTATTTGGTATTTTGTTTTTTCTAAATTCACAAAAGAATTATTAATTCAAGAAAATACTCATATAACAAACCCTAAAATGTCATATTAACCTATAAAATTAGTTTAATTCTTAAAAATTCTCAAATTACATTTATTTGGATATTTATAATATCGATTATTTTATTCCTTTATTAATACTATAATTACTACATCATCATTGTGTCATAAATAAATTTACTTTTTTAATATCTAAAAATTATTAATAAAATACAATTATGTAGGAAATCATTTTATCGTTCTAATGAATATTCATAGTCTAATTTATATTATTTATAACCCTATATTAAAATTGTTTTAGTTATTAAACATTTATTTTAACTGTTTTAACTATTCTTTAAATAAAATAATAATAAATGACCCAATCTAATCCATGTGGACCAAAAGATCATATTTTATTTCTAAGGTTGTTTTTGGTCAAATTATATTTATCCAATAGAATTATTACATGTGTTAGGATAATAATAATAACAGTTTTACCCTTATTTACTCTATTTACTTTTAACCGTGGTAAGTAAAAGTAAAAATTTATTATTCACGATAAATTATTTTCATTTTATTGAACCACATTTTACATACTGATATCAACCATGTATCTCGTATTTTTGAAATTAAACTCATCATATTTGTAAAATTATGTTTTATATAAATATGCAGATGCTCATAAGAGGTGGGTAAAAGACGGTAAAAGTTTAATAAAATTTTTATATATCTAAAATTATTATAAACTGACTCTAATGAATTAAATTAATCATATATTGGTATTAGGTATCTATTTTGACTTAATATAAATTTAAATAAAATGAATAATTATTTAAAAAAATCGGTTTTAAAATATAACTCAATGTTTTTCAATATTCATAAAAAATGCAATGTTTTCAGAAAAAGACCAAAAATTCACCCTAATCTATTTTCAGTATTCCGAATCAAAAAATGGATTTTATTTTGAAAGATAAAATTTATAAAATTTCAAAAAGTGGGTATTACTACTCATAACAGCTATTTTGATGGGTTGTGGTGTGTTAAAACTCGAAGTTGTGTACAACACACATTATTGTATTAATCAAAGAGAAGCATACCGTGTAAGATTGGGGTGTTACATTGCATTTTTTCTGGTACACAGTGTGTCTGATTTAAGTGAGGCTAATTACTACACATCAAAAATCACTTATGGATTATTTTCCTAATGTTAAAAAATAATACAAATGTGTTTTATTAGTTTTTATTATGTCAATTGTCTTTTTAGCTAAAATTATTGTCTATTTTGAATAAAAAGACACACATGGAGTCATAACAGTTAGACCATGGGTCATATTAATGTACAGATTGCTCCAATAGGTCACAAATGAATTTAGGAATTTTTTAATAATGTGTCAAAACAATATGAATGTGTTTCCATATGTTTTAGTACACCACTTGTTTTTTTCCAAAAAAGTCATTTTAAACCTGAAACACACACTTCAAATCATTCAGGTCACATCGTGTGTGGGTTTAAAATGAGACTAATTCCTAAAAGTCTAAAATTACTTATGAATCATTTTACTAAATGAGAAAATCCATATTCTCATGAATTTTTATTTATAATGATGATGTGTTATTTATTAATGATCTTGTGAACATGGATCATATTACACAATGAATGGGCACATGCATAATAAATGTTACTTATATAGATCTCATACGAATTGGTGATATTACATCATGCATCTAATTTTTGATCAAATAACCAAAATTATTCCACCAACCACTAAAGTGAAATTTTAGCCTATGATAATCAGTTTTAAAAAATATGTGCTGTTTGTTTTATTTCTAAATAAAATTCCCCCAAATAAATTCATATTTAAAATCCCTTAAACAAGTGGTGATAAAACATTATTTACATAATCTACTTGAAAGACTTTCACAATGTATCTTATCTTATGTGAGATGTTTTTTGTGGACTTTATATTTTTTTTTCAAACACATTCATGCTATGATTCTCATTAAAATCCATTTCCAACTAATTTTATTATTTGTGGGCCAATGCATCGTCTCCTCTTCTACATAAGTCTCTACCTCGGTCTCCACATCTACATCCTCATCCAACTAAGTCTCCAAATATGACTCCATCTATTCCTCAGCATCCACCTCCACCTCCACCACTACCTCCGCTTCTGCCTCTGCCTCCATAATTTCCATTACCAAACGATTTTATTATTTGTAGGTTAGTGCATCTAAATAATTGATTTCCTTTATTATAATTCTCCTAGAGAAAAAAATCAAAAAAATATATGATCAATATGAAACTAATGTTTCGCACCTCAAATATATTTCAAATTTCATAACACATACTTGATATCAAACATAATAGGTAATCACCTAATTTTTTTGTTGGAATACATATTAAAATAAGTACGCTACCCACCCACCTCAAAGAAAATTTCTATCTTTTTTTATGTATGAAGGTTGTGAGAAATATTTATAGTACTAATAATGTCTATACAAAAAAATTATTATGAAATATTTTGAAAGAAATTATAATTAACACCTGATATTACCTCTTGGGGGACGTTGGTCATTTCAATCTTTTTGATCTATCTAATAAATTTGAAAACATAATATCCATAGTTAAGTCATTATATTTCTTTAGGAACTACACAAGTATTGAAAAAAATAAGTAAATTGTTTATAAATGTTTTGATAGTGAAATATATCTTTATATACCATATTCTGTTTCTATTTGTAGTAATCTATATGCAGAATCTCGTGAAAAACTTACTTCTTGACAAATTTGGACTATATGGAGTGAATGTATTATCATAAAAACAATCATATTAAAATATAGACTAAAACATATAATCCTATGTTTATCTATAAAATGTTTTTTTTGGTGTATTACATATTCACAATACAAATCATGTGGGGTCGGTTGGTATGATACCCATTCATTGGATCGAAAATATAAATATTTAGGGTATCTAGATTGAATGAGATTAGAATTTAGTGATTCCTAAAAAACAAAAACAAATATGTAATGCAAAAATTAAAAATATATTTTATGTAATTTCAGTGTAGAGTTTTAACTTTTCATTGTGGTCATAGAAAAAGTCTATCAACTAATTTTTTGATCAAATTCTTTGAGTAACTCTTATTTTTTCTTCTCAATCTATTTTTTATCAAATGTTAATTTTTCATGGCAATGATAGAGGAATTAATGAATCCAAATCATGATTCACATGATATTCCCTTTATATAGATTAAATATAAACACCTAAAAAAATATTAATAGTTACTAACATTAATAAACAAATTTTCTCACTATTTGGATAGACATATTATGAATATGTACCTTAAATATATATTCACAACTGAGGAGACCAACCATTAATACATGAGAAAATCTGTTATAGTCTTGAATCCAATTAAATCATTCATAGAATATCAATATATTTATTCTTCATAAATAATGTTAGACATATTTATATATTTAAATATGGTCTATGCAAAAAGTTTTAATGATAATAAATGTTGCTCTGGAAATGGTGGGGATAAGTTACTCTCAGATTATTATTTTGATTTTTTTTTCATTTACTATATTTTTGTGATCCAACCATCTATTTCCCCACCAATTTATCCATCAGTAATATCATACCTCATTTCCGACCTTTTATAATTAACCGTTATAGGTTTTTCAAATACACAATTTTGTTAAAGACATACCTCATGTATCAATATAATATTATAATTCCATTCCATGAAAGGTCTAAAAACATCATGGAGCATTGTAATATCTAGATCAATAATTATAATAAAAAACTCAGCATTAATGTCATGATATAACTCAATCTCCACTCTCTTATGATATTTTGGGTTGTCAATACGGTGTAGCTTTTCTCCAAGGATATTATAAATTTTACCCATTACAACATGGTGGTGTATGAGTATTGAAAGTTACATATCAAATACTACTGTACCCTACACAATTTTAGTAATATAATGTTATATAATTTTTTTTGATTCACATTTAGGAGAAAGAGTGATGAAAAAATTTATTACCTTGGGTACGGTATAAATTTGGGTGGAATGAATATCCTCAATGCTTGTGGGATCAGGTTCATGTGAAAATATATTTTCCATGGTGGTTCTCTTTGATCATTTCTCATACATTGGTTTTCCAAACTAAACCAAACAACAATATATTCCAATGAGTCCATTTGATTCTAAAGTTGTCTTACCATATTATATGTATCTTCATATGGTTTATATAATGAAAATATTTTTTAGGAGAGACACAAAACCTTATCCACTAATGTGACCATATTGTTCAAGGAACTTCAAAGATACTGAAAGTATCTTTTCATCTAGAAATCACACCATTAATTATTATTTCAAAACAATAAAAAAATATGACCATAAATATATATTTTCATGTTATAATATTATAAATATTAATTAATTAAAATTATGTAATTCTTACACATGTTTCCCATATTGATTTTGTCTTTTCATCATCGAGCTTACCATCATTTACACGATTATACTTCTATAGAAAATGATGTGGGATGGAAGTGGGTTTAGATGTTGATTCATCAATCTACACATAAACAAAGGAGCATATGTTGTTTCATATCACATAATTAAATTTCTATTTTTGATTTAAAATACATACCAATTTCTTTTCTATGGAAGCATACCCCATCCATGCTCTATGATAGTGGTATATTGGATTTGATTCACATTCATTATTTTCATCACTGTTTTTATATTTCATAAATTAACAGTTTGGAATCATGTTAGATAAAATAAATAATGTAAAAAAATATGTTATCAACATTAATGAACCTAAAATGATTCCCAATATAATGATTTATGAACGTAGTCTGTGTTTCCATCGTTATAATGTGTGCATAACTAAGTGGTGGGTAGGGATTTAATTTTCCCTCTGCATCCCTAATATGCAACTTCATAATACAAATCTGGAATCCTCAAAGGGATTTTCTAGCATCCCTTTAGAAAAATTTTGTAATATAAATATTCTAAAATAAATAAACTCTCAAGGAATAATGGTAATTATATCAAATTTTCATTATATAACTTTTCTATGAAATAGAGGAAGTATATCGTAACTAAACTGTTATATACTTCCAAAGGATTTCCTTCATTACAGGTTAGACGTGGTGCCATTTATCAATATGAATTAGAAAATTAATCCTCACTGTAACCCCCATATAACAAATGTATTTTGACTTTTTGGGGTCAATAAGTTGGCTACACTGATTCCAAAAAACCTCACATTTTATACACTGACTTATGACCTTGATAATGTTATTCAAAATTATGATGTTGTGTTGTTGTTATTTTATATCAACATGGTGTTGATCCCCTAATAAATCTATTGTTTCACCATCAATAAATTATTTTTCAATGATATTGGTAACATCATCTTGTGTAGATTTTATTATCTACATTAGTAGTCAAACATTTATGTTTTCTTCAATAAAAACATTGTAAACATGAAAAACTGATTCAAAAAGGGTCGCATGTACGATCTATTGAAATCATTATTAAATTTTTAATCTATATTCATTCTATTTTTTCAAATGGTTAGCATGATTCCATTTTGAATGAAATGGGAAACTAAATTTTGGAAAACAATTACCCTACTATGGTAGGTGTTATCATCTGGAATCCTCAAGAGGTGAAAATTATAGAAAACTATCATCATCACCAGCATCTTCTCCTGAGGAGTTATTATTATTTTTTTGTTTCATTCCACTCGTCCCCCTTATCTTGTGGACATCCAACTATGTTTAATGAAAAAATATAACCAATATTCTTCCTATATCCATTAATAGAGGTCAATTTGAATAAAAATAGCTCATAGTATTTTAAACAACAAAGAAAATATGGGGGATGAGTATCAAGAAAAAAATTCAATAATTACTGTTCAAGAGATAAAGTTGGTGTGGATGATAGTTGTATTATTAAATATTTTTAAATTACCAAATATTAATTTAAAATTTAAAATCTAATATCATTATGATAAAAGTTCCCTGACATGACCATGAGAACATAAACTCTTCCCTACTGTGATACATAAACTCTAATATATGTTACTAGTCCATTCCCTCACTCATATCTAAAATATAATAGCTCTATATCCACTATGATTAATGTGTATAGTGTATGTATATGAAAAATGTAAATACTAAAGTGGACCCTATAATATTCAAGACATATATTTGAGTATGTTTTCAAAGTTGTATCACTCATAATATAAATATCATTCAATCCACTGGGTAATAACCAGGACATTATGTTAATCAAATGAAATGAATTCATTTCATTGATGTTAATTATAATAATCATACCAAAATTTTATACTCGGGTTATTCTCAAACATTCGAATCATTTCACTAATTGTTTCCTTTGGAATGAACCAAAGAATGGGTTCTTTAATTCATTAGTTATACCAAACTTTGGATAAACCATAATGATGATCAATAAATAACAGAAATGTCACATCACCATCAATATGTCCCTCCATGAATATAATACATGTATATAGTTATGCATATTCTAACATACCATATATAGACCACACATAAAACCAAGTACATATTTTTTTTAAATTTGTTTATCCCATGTATACTATATACCCCCTTATATTAAAAAATAACCTAAATGCAATTTGATTTCACCCAAATTAAAACTAATTATTGATGAATTGTTTTCAAATATAACTGATTGAGTCACATAAGAAAACACATATCAAGGAACCAAAAAAGTTCATTTGTTTTTTTGATTAATTCATAGGTGTAATTTTTGGAGTAATTAGGAAGTAGTAAATTAGGAGGATTAAACGACTAAAGAGTTGATGAAAGGGTTGGGAGATGTGATATTCAATGTCGTAGAATTGACATTGATGAAGAATAATGAATACAGTCTGAGCGGGAGGTACGTCATAAAGGATTTTTGGAACCGCAATTGTGGTAGGATGGCTAGATTGAAAGAGGGAGTATAATCCATCGACAAGAGATTGAAGGCAATAAAACAACATATAATGGATTAAATAAAGATAGTGATGGTTGGTTATTCATGATTAGGTAATTATTAACAATGATTATGAATTCTTAATCCATAATCATAATCAATGAACTATATCAAATAATACATCATAGTTACTCACATTGAAAAAATGAATTCCCAAAAAAAACATTATAATTTAACCAGATAGAATTTATCAATTCAATTAAGGTAAAAATTACCGCAATACTAAATATAATATAATAGTTCCTAGGAGTGCTACATTTTGTAAGATTTCACACAAGTTTAATATAAAACCTTTAATAATTCTTTCATGTGGTATATCATTATCTCATTATTCATTTAATGACAGAGTAACAAACATCAATTGTTCATTTACTACATCAACCTTGTCAAACTAATCATCGAATATTAATTAAGAAAAAAACTGAACCTATCATTCTAGGAAATATTTTGAAGATGATTTTATTAATATATTCACTTATATTCTTGATTATTATTATTTCATTAAACTTTCTCTATCTTTATTTTCTTCCATACTATGGAAACAACAATCAAACAATTACAAGCTACACCATCTAAAAGCAACAAGAAATAATATACTGGAAACAATAAGAAATGACCATCAGTAGCAACAATAGATGGAGATATAGTTTGCAATGGCATAATATGAAGCTGGAATGAGTTTACAGAGTAAGGGTGGCATTTTTTGGGTATAGATAAGTGAGATATAGAGAGTGTGATGAAATTTTGGGTTCATCATGGTCAATAAGAGAACAAAAACGAAAAATATGAAACCCAAAAATTCAAAAAAGAGTGGAAAAGGAGAAAATCACATACCTTGGATTCTAGATTTGATTCCTCCAAGAGAACATAGACGGGTAGTGTAGACAACACGGGATTTCCACGAGTTCTTGAAAATCGTGAATGAATGTGTCAGGAATAATGTTCTTTTAAATATATTAGGTGTAATTTTATCAACACTTTCAAAAAATCTCAGATAAAGAGACCTTTTATCAGTAATAAATTACTAAGCACTGATAATGATCTAGATTTATCTGTGATAAAAATTTGTTGATAAAAGAAATATTCATTAATGATGAAAATTTAGCATTGATAAAAGATTTTTAATTATAATTATAAATAAGAATCATTTGTAATAAAAATTTATATAATTATATATTTTCTTATTATAAATTTATAAATGTTTAAATATATAATTATTAATTTATAATTACATTAATAACTTTTAATTTTTTATTTATAATTATAAATATATAATTATATATATATAAATTTATAAATGTATGTGTAATTATTTATTTATAATTATTTTATTTCTAATTATGTATTTATAATAATTTATTTATAATTATAAATACATTTTTATCATAATATATATTTATATATTTATATACATAATTATTTAATAAATATATATAAATATAAATATAGTAAATATACTTATTATTTAAATATATTTATTATAATTTAATAATTATAAATATATTTATATCATTATATATATTTATATAATTGTATATATATTTAATATATATATATAACAATATACATTATTTAAATATATTTATTATAATTTTATAATTGTTTAAATAAGTAATTATTTATTTATAAATATATGAATATTACAAATAAATGTTTATATATTAATATATTAATGTATTTACATATATTTATATATAATTATTATTCAGTTATAAATAAATAAATAAATATAATTTTATGTAAAGATGAATAGATATTAAAAAATCAACAATAAGGTAAATAAAAAAATTTAAATAAATAATAGAATATGATTAAATTAAAAAATAAAATAAAAATAAAAAATAAAAAAAATTAATAAATAACACATAACTATAATAATATTAAAATTAAATACATAAAATTGACTGATTAAAAACATAATATATTAAATGAATCATTTTATAAAGAAATTATGAAATATACTAAAAGTCGAATAAATTAGATAAATATTAGGTGGATGTGTTTCTATATAAAATTTCATTTATTGAATAAATATTTATGTGTCCGTACTGTATATAAAAAATCATTAATTATTTTTATTTATTCAAAATCAATGTAACAAATGTTTGATATATGTTGAATTGAAAAGTCAAACATTAAAATTGAATAAGACATTAATATGTTTCTAATTATAACACTATTCATTTTCTATATATTTATATTTAATATTTATTATTAATTAATATTTAGAATATATATATATTATACTTATTAATTTTTATTATTAATTTTTTGATTTATAAATTTTTAATTAATTTTGTAATTTATTCATTTTTAATTTTTTTATTAATTATTACAATTTTTTCATTTTTTATTTTTTTGTTTAATTGTTAAAACTTATTCATATTAAATATATATTTAACATATTCTATATATTAATTTTTATAACCTATATATATGTATATTAAATTTGTTCATTTTTATTTGTAATTGTTTAATAAATAAAATGTTTAATATTTTTCTTAATTTATTCTTTTTTAATTTTTATTTATTTATTTCATTTTATTAATTATATATATAAATATTTAATATATACTATTTATTAATTTTAGTAATTTATATATATTATGATTAATTTATTCATTTTTACCAACAATTATTTAATATACAAAATGTAAATTATTTTTCTTAATTTACTCTTTTTTTAATTTTTAAATCTTCATTTATTTCATTCCTTTTACATATCTATATATTTAACATATAATATTTATCAATTTTAATAATTTATATATATTTATATTCAATTTGTTCATTTATATCAATAATTATTTAATTAATAAAATTGTTAATATTTTTTAATGTTTTTATTAGTTTAATTATTTCATTTTATTTTGGACCATTATCATTGATTTTTTCGAGTGCTGATAAAGCCCAACTCTATTAATCATCCATTTTATAGTAGTGATTCGAGATGCATATGGTTTAAAACCATTAGACCTTGAAGCCTCTGATCACACCATTGTAATTTTTTGAGCTAATGAGCCCATTCCATTGTGCATAGAAGAAAATTAATGGAACATATTCTATAGATGAAATGGCTGACCATAGGAATTGTAGATATTTTACACCTCAGAACACAATCATCTTGAATTCCCATCCTTCCACACTAAAAGCAAGTCAATGGTTCTCTTATAAGCACTACAGAATGTCTAGATGGTGCTTGATATGTAAAACCACAATGAGACTGATCACAATTACACTTCCATTTAATGGAGCTCACAGAACAACCATTAGGAGAATAAAGAACTCCCATCAACCTTGAATTACATTCCAGGTCATGCCCAACCATCAATTCCCTATCAATCACATCAACACATGAAGAAATAAATATTAAGGAAAATCTAATGTCAAATCAGAAACTATAGAAAATATCCATGCCTTCACACACTCATTAGTGACCACCTCAGGAGATAACCGAACAAACTCAACAAAGTGGTTTGCAGATTGAGTCGCAATCATGTTACCCTACTATCGTTTGATAAAATCCATTGGCTTTTCAATGAACATAGATTCTGGATACAACTAATTGGAAAAAAGAACATGGATGTCTTTCCATTCCCAAACCTCTTTCTTCTTTTACATCACCATCAAATCCCACCATCACCTACTTGGACCATCTATCATAAAGGCAACACATGTCACAATAATTTATATTAGTCTCTAATAAATGAAAATGAATTCTTTTCTTTCTAATCTATTCCTCAGCCTCTGGATTATCATTAAAGAATGGGAAAGTGGGTGGCTAATAATGATGAATCTCTTGAGCGTGATTATGTTATGCATAACTTTTTGGTTTCACTATGAGTGGCTGAATAGAAATTGAGTGAAGATACTTATCCGAGAGCAAGGACAACCCACACAAAAATATCGAAAAATTCTTATCCATTAAGGGATTTTCAAAATGTGGTTCACCAAAAGATTCTTCCCAAGACCTATTCAAATTTATTCTCAATGTAATGATGCTTTATAACATCACCGAACAACACCAAATACATCATAAAGGATACACATATCAGCAACACCTACAAGAGATATTTGAATATCAATACCATCGAGTTGAAAAATAATATTTAGATTTCAGTAAACTCAAATCAAATGACCGAAAAAGACATGAATCAGATCAAAACATTTCAGAAGGACAGTTATCCCAAACACCAATTGATACTTATGTCTCATTATAGTGTGACCGATTTTGGAACTCAATCAAAACTATTTATTATGCCCCATTAAGATATCCCAAATCTCATAATAACATAAAATAACAATGCATAACATATAACTATGACACCACATTGTCGTAAACCAGCCCTAATACTATGGTACCCATATACCCAATCCAACTCTTACATGACTTTAATATAATTTCCACTCCCCATGGGTTTGATATTTTCACCAGTAATCGTACATGATCAAAGAGGTAATATTTTTTTTCATAACAAATAGAAGATAAAAGATAAACGTTATCATGATAAACACTACAAAAGGAACATGATACCAAAAACAAAAAAGGAAAATATTAGATTAAAATATAAATAAACATTCCAAAGGGAAAAAAAGTTCAACTAGAAAAATGCCTCAGAAACTATTATGTACCAAGTGGAAAATATCCTTTCTAGTCACCATCGCCACTTCAATGCCCCAAATATTAATAAAATACACCATCTCCATTTGTAATTTCCCTCTACTTGGACCTAACATGAGAAAATATAAGAATTCTTGAAGGCAAAGTTATGGGGTTAGATATAAATCCTAGTAGGGTCCCAAAAGGTGTCCGATCATAAATACTAGAACAATTAAACAAAATATTATTTCATTTAAAATTAAACAATCATGGAATTTCTATCACATATTTTAAAATCAAAACATTCTTTCACATTCAAACTAATATTAGATATATCAAAATCGAGATTAAATAAAAACATTATATAAAACACCTAAATAAAACAGTTGGAATAAAATAAATAGTTGAATAATAATTGTCTTGTATAATCAAAAAACCATAAGACCATATATAAAAACATATGGTATGATAGTTTAAGAATTGTATTATCACACATCTTAATATTTATTTCAACTAAATATAGGTATACTCCCAAAAATTATTCTACACTCTAAATTAATAAACCCTCATTGTCTATCAACACCCCAAAGGGGAACCCTATTGGGAATTTATGCCACAATTTTTTAGAAATAGACGTAATATTCTATCTATTTCTACGATGTAAAGGTCCTCACGTACTTTCACCTGATAAAAATAACTTCCTAGGATAACATGTGATTTAAATAATCAATCAATCAAACCTGGGTAAATAAAATATTTCAAATTAGTTAGAATTAAAATTTCCCAATTTTCAATATTCAATATGCCTTTCTTATTTCAAATCTAAAATGAATGTTTTCATCAATTCATTCTATTATAAATAATCTTTCACATTTAGATTTTTTTCTCAAAAATTAATATCAAATAAACTTATCAAATAAATTTCCAAAATAAGTCAGCATTTTCATAAAACTCTCCCTACATTTCAATTACATTAAAATTGGGGTTTTCATTCCCCTGCCCTCATGCCATATCAAATAAAAAATCAAATAATTTTAATTCAAGGTTTTTAAATCAATTAAAAAATCATTTAAATTAAATACATCAAATTTAAGTTTCAATTGTAGGTAATGTAAGTACGTAACAACCTACCACTAATCACATGGTCAAAAAAACAGTCACAATGAGATCTCTAATGAAGAAAATAGTGATATAGATCAAAAAACACAACCAAGAATCAAGATCCAACAAATTAATGATTAGAGCCATAAATAACATGATGATCTATCACTCTCTAAGAATGAGAGATATATTGATCATATGAAACCACAAGGTATGTTATCCAACTACCAAGAGAGGATCAAATGAGATCAACCAAGATTTTATCTTCCAAGAAATGGAGAATTAGGATTTAAAACCACCTCTTGGAGCATTCAAGGACCAAGGATTTGAGTTAGGGATAAAATACACTTATTAGGGATTAAATAAAATTGTCGTATGATTTTAATAAACTTTTTGGGGGATTATAAAAGCATATTCAGGGTTTTTTGTTCAGGTATAAACGGTTAGAAAAACTATGCTCCCTAACCATGCTCTCAATGCTGGTAGAGTGAATTGTTTCTCCAAGAATGGAACACAATTTTATAAACCATTCATTAACCATGAAAACCATCACTATTTGAGGATGCATGATTTGTAGGGGCTAGAATCACTATTTGGGAAACCATGAGACTCCTTCCAATATATCATAATAGGGCGCATGGTTTTCTAGGCCAAACTGCACGGTTTTCCATAACCATGCACCAACTGTTCAAAACCATGTGGGCTTCCTAAATTTCCCAAATTCACTCAGAACAAACCGAAAAAAAGTATATAACTTATCTGATATCTAATTAAGGGGTATGTAATTACTAAAATAAGGCAATTTGATGATACATATTAGTTAATAAAGACTGATTAATGTCTTCAAGGAATATCAGAGAGGAGGTGGCAATTTATAAGTGATGGGAGGGGTAGTCAAGGAATTTTATAATGTATTAAATTAATATATATTAATTTTCATGAAATATGGTCCAAAAATAGATATATTTAAACTATAGGATGACTATGAATCACAATACTCTCAAAAAATAAAATTTGGAAACATTTTGGTGAATTTTTATTCTAATCTCTTTGTTTTAACCCCCACTTACCCTTTTCATGATTACCACAATATCAATGTTATTTACTATTTATGGGTTAAGAAAGTTATTATTAAAGGAAAGGAGACCAATAATTGGATTATGGTTTAAATTTTACAGAATATACTATTCACATGTATGAATATAGTATTTTTTATAATTTTAATCCATCTAATAAAATTTTGTTTATTATGAAATATAATTAATATCTATTTTGGAACTATTCATCAAATTTGGCATTAATTACATCAAGGTAACAATGGAATTTGAATATATACTTTTAATGCATCCCTAATATGTTATATGTGTCATTTAATTTTTGAAACATTATAAATGACCCAAAAAAATACATTTAATGTATTTAAAATTATTTAATTGATTTTACAACAACTTTCACAAGAACTATGTCAGACTTTTGTATGAATTTTTTTTAATTATTTTTCAAGTAAAAATTATAAATAATTTCATATCATTAAAATAAATCAATTAATTTTTGGTTAATATTTTAAATAAAAATAATATGAATATTTACTCACATATATGTCATGAAAACTTATTTAATATGTTATTTTGACTTCTTTAGCATTACACAAGCATGGAAAAAGAATTTGGTTAAGTCACTTATTTTACAAATAAAAATTTATATATAACCATAAAAATACTCAATAAAACATCATATATAATAATAAAGGAAATTAAATACTTCTCTCTTCCCAAATATTTTTTTATGACTGTAAATTTAACTTTTCCATTTCTAAGCAAGCATACCATCGACATTGAAAGTAATTTTTATATTTATCATGAATTGACATGAAATTTATATATTTTGGAGACTTTTGAAAGATATTCTTAATAAATTATTATAAATTATCCTTTTAATAGGTTTAATAAAATTTTATATCATTTTTATGTCTTCGAGATAACATAAAAGACATAGTATTTTATAAGTCTTACTATTCAATGTCAATTTAACTTCATCATAAAAATCTAAATAATTCATCATAGGATAAATTATAATTTATAAATCCAAATAAATATTTAATTTATAAAAATTATATTCCTATATGTTCCGAATACTACTTTTAGTATAAATTCATAAAACATGATGAAAAATAGTTTTTAAAAAAATACATTTTTAATCCCAAAAACAAACTTATAAAAAAGATTAGTATAAAAATCATTTATATGTAATTGATTATATTAATTATAACTATAGGATAATTTTTTTTAGTTTAATATAATATTTAAATCATGATGAATCTTTTTAAAGGAAATAAACGTTTATTTTACAAAAATTCATATTTTCATTATTATTTCAAAATCAATATGCTCAGAAATATCCAAAACATTTCTGCCTAAAATAATTTTGAGATGTTGATTTAAAAATGATATATTATTTATTAAATAAACATTCTAACATTTCCAGAAATTAATTATATTATTAACCCATAAATATTAATAATAAAAGTTTTGAAGAAAATTTATATTTGAAGAATATAATGACTTTACTAAAAACCGAGTAATTATTTACTATGTATTTATAAAAAAATTGTATTACGTAGGATATATATATATATATATATATATATTTCTTAATGTTGTTATTCCTATTCATACCCACCTATTTAATTTCTTTGTTATGTCAATGATATATTTAAAAAATATCATGGTTCATTTATTCTCGGTGTTATGTGTCATATATTCTATTGAACAGGGTATTAGTTTAAAATATAGGGGTGTTGCACTCAAATGAAAAATTATATATAACATAAAAGATGTAAAACTAGATTATTTTAGTAAAAAATCTTCAAATGAATGTATAAAAATCCAAAATGCATATTAAATCTCTTAATAAACTAGAGTTCAATACAACAATAGTTTCAATGAGTGAGAGGTGAAGACACATAAAACCAATAGAAAAAAAGACACACATCATGGAAATGATCCCAATATAATATTCAAAATCTTGATAAAAATATCCCTTACCACCCATGGTATCTTAAGGTATGGTATGGAAGTGAACTAGCCAGACACACTTCCTTGCTGACCACCCAAGTATCGATTGTCCTAACACTAGTCTACCAATCACCCATGAAAAAAATGGGTTTCATTGAAACCAATTTTTAATGAACAAACTTCAGTCAACCCGATATTTCACCCAAGATGGCTTGCCGCAAGGGCCAATGAACGTTCCTGATTTCCACAGGCTACCGATAAGGAATTGAATATCATGATACAAAACCATTGGAATGATTTCATCTGGAAAATAGAACAGAACATGTATCATGTATAACACGATAAGGATACAAAATAGATTTCATATTCAAAGAAGAGGTAAAAACCATGAGAAATAATAAAATAATACTTATTTTTAATCGAAGAAACAAAAAAATTCCATGTTAATAAAAAATTATTTATGTTATCATCCATCACTACCATACCAAACCACTATAAAAGTAACACAATCTAAGATATTTTTTCATGTTACATTACTGCCTTACCAATACCTATATCCTTAAAAATAAAATCTAAACACATCCCGAGGAATATATAGGGTAATTTCAATTAGGTTAATGACATGAATATATATAATGTCTGTCACCATAAAACAATGTTTTCTATCTTTAAAATAGAACACATTTTATATAGTAGTTTCATTTGATTTTTTTGTATTCATCTTTTGGATTACTTTAAACATACAATATTCGAATTAAAATAATATGAAAATAAACGTGAATGGGAACTATTATGGAACTAGTCAAATTCATTCATATCTCAAAATAAAAACATGATGGAAATCAAAGCATAAAAATTTCCATCATTAATAAAATAAAGAAAAAATAGGTTCTAGACTATGGTAATACGTAACTAGGGAACACAAGGACCACAAGCCAAATATAAATGTGAATCATAATATAAATAGTCCCATCACATTATCTCATCATTACTATTACAACACCTCATGGTTTCACATCACTTAGGTTTTATTATGTCTATAACCTATTACACCAGAGGTTCCCATGTGATTTTTTTCACAAAACATTCAATTAAACCATGCTCACTAATTAATATAATTTTATCCCTAAGAAAATCATTACATATATCATGTTGGAAAAACCATTTTAAAGTCAAAACCATATTTGAGTCAATTTCATTGATCCCATGATGTGAATAAAGCTATTATTACTTAAAACCACATTTCAATACCAATTTCAATTTCAATGAGATGTACTTATAAAAAATAACCCTCATAGAAATCGAATCAATATTTTTTTCAAGCCTAAATAAATGAAAGAACATGTAAAATAAGGTATTCCATTAGAAATAACCATTTTATATAGAACCCAAACACTCCAATATAAGAAATATTTCTGCATTTGAAAATGGTGATTAGAAAAAGTGTCATAAATATTCACAAGCCTAGATGAATAAGGAAAATCTTGAGAATGAAATAATCACCCTAAGATACTACTTTAAGAGGGAAGGATTCCAAAAATCCTTCTTAAAATATGTTGGATTAGAATCCTTAAAAATAGTCAGAGGTTGAATGGTTTAACAAAAGTTAAACAGAGTTTAAGGTTCACTTAACATCCCCACATAATGATGGAACATTCGTTAGTTAAGAGGTGTAACTTCCACAATAATAATAAATGTCTGAATCATCCATTTAAAAATTTATAACAACTATCATCGTGTCCAACTATTCCCCCCCATGATATGGTGGCATTGATTACACTAATCCATCACTACATAACAAGGAAACCCTCTATACTATGGTGTAAAAATTATAGAATTTTTGGACCCACCACACACTCCAATATGAAATGGTGCAATCAATCCTGATAGTGGTCCATAGGGAAAACCCTGATATCCCACAGTTAAGACCATGATCCCACATGAGTGTGTCTTATCTTCTCAGTTCACACAGTTGGTTCCCATGAAAAACATGTCATTGATCATGATGTGGTCTAGCATATGTTGTAGAATAATGTACTAAAAAAATCTTTAATCCACCATGCAGATAAAAAGTTTTTTTAACCCAAATTTAACCAGAAAATAGAAAAAAGTCTGAAAATAAAAACTTCCCTGAATAAAAGTGTTTCATAGTCTACGTATAAATCAAGGTATAATAATCCGTAAAATAATAGAAGATACCCTATGAAAAAAATAAATAATATCATAAATAATATAAATATTGATAAAAGTGTGCAAAGTTCAATCATTCAAAATATATTTTATCCCATAGAATATTATTATTTGAATAATTGAAAAATAGGGTCATTGTGATAAATAATTTATTAATAATATACTTGGATAGTTTATCTATATTAAAAAAGTAATGGAAGTTCATAAAATAAATAAGGAATAAATGTGATTGATTATTTAATTGTCTCTAAAAGATAGTTTGATAAGTAAACCATGGTTACTTTATAGTGTATAATCCATTCATATGATAGGTGATACAAAAATATTATTGAACATTGAGGAGCATGATTTTGGTATAGTTAATTTTTAGAATAATATCACATTGAAAATCATAGGTTTTGGTACAGATGAGATTAATGCCCAAAAACTAATATCCAAAGTTTTTTTATTTATTAATGGGATTAAAAACAATTTATTAAGTTGAAGATAAGTTTTTCATGATGTGAATGAAGTTATTTTTTTGGAATACTCCTATATAATATATTTCTATAAATATATGAAAAATATATCTAAGAGAGAATGAACAAGTGAAATATTATTTGAAATTAATGATCTGAATAACTATTGTTTTATAGGTTCTAAATATGTAAATATGTTATGGAATTGAGGATTTGGAAATCTTTTAAAAGAGGAACATAAGGAGGATATCAAAGGAAGATGTTGTGTGATAAGTACCACAATTGAATAGTTATGAAGATTTTATATATGAAACATGTTAAAAAGGGAAGATAGTTCATATAAAACACTAAAGAGTTGAAATTCAATCCACTAGTCCAATGGAATTAATTGCTTCTGATTTATGTCAGTTGATAAGACATCAATACACTAGAGGTGATCTATATTTTATAAAAAATATACATGATTTTAGGATGATGAATAATGTAATGTTCATGAAGCACAATTTTTATGTAGTGGATATGTTAAAAAATATTTTGAAGGTATATTTACATATATCTTGGAGTATATATTATGAAGTTGAGAATTGATAACAAAAACAATTCCATTAGAAATTATTTGGGATATTATTTGTCAAACCATGCAACTAAATATTAATATAGTTCATATTATACACCCTACTAAAATGGATTCGTAGAATGGAAAAAATCATAGTTGTGATGGGAAAAACAATGATAGTTTAATTTATATTCTCAATTATCTTGTATAGATATGTTTTATATAAAACTGTGCATATTAAGATTATATGAATTCTGAGGCCATGATCCACTATTAATTCTTATGGAATGTGGTATAATTAGAAACCAATTGTATTCTACTTAATAGTTTTTTTGATTCCATGCTTAACGAAGGTAAAAAAATTTAATCTAGGAATTTTTTATGAAAATAGATAAGGAAGGAATATTTATGGTTTATTCGCTAAAAGTTGTGGCTATATGTTTTGGAAAAAATTACTTCATAAGTTTTTCTATTTATATAATTTGAGTCTTATTGAAGATAAACCTAGTTTTATGGGTATAAATGAAGAAGAAATTAATGAATTAATGGAATATAATAAGATGAATTATGAAAGACTCGATATAAAAAAAGATGATCATGAACCTAATCATGATAAAAATAATTTTGATTAGTCCAATGATAATGAAAATATTTTTGAAATGAGAAGACTAAAGTGTTAGATGTTATGGAAGAATGGTAAACTAAAAAAGTAATTGAAATTCAAGTATCATATATACAATCACGAATAAAACTATGGCTTGAAAATAAAAAAAAATTTGTTTCATAGGGTGAAAAAAAATTAGTTGTCGAGGATGTTAAAAATGATGATTTTAAAAATTTATTAAATAAATAGTCAGATCATATTAAAAAAAACTATTATTATCTCATTTCTAGACATAAAAGGAAGAATATTATAAGAACTATGTGTCTATATAGAAATATGTTTAATAATAAAGGTGATAATTTATGAAATAATGGAATAGTGGTTTAAAAAGATTATTATCAAGATGAAGGTATTGAATTTTAAGAAACTGACACAACCATTACATGTTTTTAAAAAATCAATATGTTTTAAGCTATTGTATAACACTAACATTATAAAATATATCACGTATATATAATTACTCTTTCTTGAATTGATAAATTAAAGAAAGTTTTTTTATTAATGATTTAAAATATTCATTCTTGATAGTGATGGAAATATAAAATGTGGATTGAAGAAATCATTGTGTCACTAAATATATTCCCATATAGTCTGGTACTCCAAAATCTATAGTTACATAAAACAATTGAACTTTTATTATGGAATTCTTAATAATAAATTTAATATGAATTTTTTTAGCATAGGTTACCCAATTATCATTATTTATATTTATGAAGTTTTTTTTATTAGTGAGAGGTAGTATGATTATAAATAATTTTCAAAAAAATTAATATGTTTTTTAAGATTTCAATTCTCTGAGATATGATTTTTTTCTAAGATTATAAGTTTTAAAAAAATTAAAATACATCTTATTATCTATGAAAAAAAATAGAAAATTAATTTTGAAAGATATTTAAAATAAAAGATGAAAAGAATGTACCAGTAATAATGAAAATTAGTGTGAAGTTGAGTAAATAAAAATTATTTAAAAGTTTGAATCATAGGAACTTTATGAAGATAATTATAGTCTTACTTTATCCTACATCATTTATAAAAGATATTTCTTATACAGTAACTTTGTATGATAGATATAAAATTCATCCAAAATAATCAAACATGGTGTATTCTAATAAAATTATCAAGTACATCAATGGTATATTGAGTTATAGTTTAATTTATCAATTAAGTGAACTAAACATACAATTGTACATTTATACTGATTGGTCTACATATTTTAATGATTAAAAATAATCATCAGGATGATCATTTTTTTTGGAGAAGGTTGGGTAATCTTGAATTATAATAAAATATGTTTTCTAAAATTTATTATATTTGAATCCAAATATGTTATTTATATACATGCATGTAAAATAAATTTGGATGAAATTTAAACTGAAATATATGAGGGTAGTAGTTGAGAAACCATTATGAATTACGCGTGATAATCAAATTACAGTGGTAATCTCTAATAATATATTGAACAAATATATATATAAAAATATTGATTTTAAATGTCAATTTATTATTGAGATATTTTTTATAGGAGATGTGAGGTTATATTATATATCTACAAAATATTATAATTCTTTTATTTACACTAAAGCTATTTAAAGGGATATATTTGTAGATTTGTGGATAAAAAATCAGGTTCATTCTTTCCCGTATATATATGGATGATATGGAGTATCCTACTATATTGTAGATTTTGTAGTTAAAGGGGTATAGAAAAACCCAACTCTTATGGGGGACATATATTTTATCTTTTTTGAATCTATATATGTTATTATTGTATAAATTGGTATAAAAGAAAAGTAATTTAATTAAGGGTAGAACATAAAAAACACTGGACATAAATTTATTACCATAATGGGATGGAATACTATTAAAAATATTACTTAATCTAGTAGTGTGGTTTTATGAAAGTTATCTTTTATAAAGGAAGCATTATGATGAAAAGATGAGAGTTTTTGGATTTCTAAACAATTTAAAAGGATAAAAATAAATAACATAAGAAATTAATGAAGGTTTTGTATTTTTTAAAATATTTTTGTCTGAGAATGATTCTGAGAAATGGTCGAATGGGAAGGAATTCATTCTGGAATTCTGGATCTTGATGAAATACTTATGTGTTGAGTAGATGTGTTGATTATGTATATGAATGTTACACATGTTCCTAATTTAGAGGAAATATATATGGAGTTTGAAGAGTTTTTTATGAAGGAAGATGTGTGTTTGGATATTTCAATAATATGAAATTTTTTAGTTTTTATGTTCTACTTCCAATGAGGTGTTGTTCCCAATGTTTCACATCACATTAAATTATGTCAAATATTTAAAACTCTAAAAAACTATGAACCAACACTTCGGTAATGTGTGACTAACTAATAACTGGAAGATGTCCTGAGATGTAAATCTAAAAGAAAATTTGGGTGATGTTTTATTGATCTTTAAATGTTATAAATATCAATATGGTGGAATAATTAAATGTGAATCAATATTGGGTAAATTAAAAAATGAATAAAAATTTCCAAAACGTAAAGCTCTCATTATTTGATTTGGAGAATTACATAAAGTAAATTATTTTAATTAGAATGATGAATTTAAAGATTTGACAAAGTCACATGTAGACCAAATTTTCATTCTTTTTTATCTAATACTTAATGGGTTATACTTCATAAGATGTTATAGAAGTTTGAGAAATGAAGAAGGTAGATGTAATAAAAGATAAATATTGAGTGATTCTATAATAAAAAGCTAGAGGATAAAGTAAATAATATTGAGTATAATCATAGATTATAATACACAAAATCTTTAATGTATATAAGATAAATCTCGGAGAACCAAACTATCCTGTATGCTGAGTTCATAATTAGAAGAAATAGGTAACTCTAATTACTTATGTTGATGTAAATTTAAACATTTTATAGTAATGTATGTATAATGAAATGATCTGTTTTTCTAGAAGGTTGAGAAGATAAAAAATATATTGAATCTACATGATAATATTCCTGGAGAATTTCAGAGCAATAGGTAATACTGGAAGCAATAGTGAAATCTATAATAATCACTGATGCATGTGACTAACTCAGGAAATATTGTGATATGGAATAATGAATTTGAATTTGGTTTAGATGGTGTTTCAAGATAATAATTTTCCCAAGTCTATAAGAACTAATGTTAAGGAATATGTAACCTAATTATATTCACATCTAAACTACAATGGTGATATTATAAAAGGTAGAGTTGAGATTATGCATTGGATATATGAATAAATAACATCAAAAGATCAAGATATGCACCAGATTAAGATATAAGATTCAAAAAATCTATATAAGAATGATATTGACGTTTTATAATGTAAACATTAAGTTTGTAGGAATAATTATTAATTTCATGAAAGTTATTTTTATGATATTGAGCTATACATTAAAGATATAAATTTTTTGATGTTGATGTCATGATACTAGTTGAGATTTTCTGTCAAATTTAAGATGGAGTATTTTGTTATTTTAGGATCATTAATAATGATAAAAAATAATGTCATCATAAGAATTAAAGGAATATGGTTCGAAATTTAGAGTCTATGTTTATTTATTTATCAAAAGAGTTCAATAAATTTTTCTTAAAATGTCGTAGAACATATTGAAACGAAATATTTTTGAGAGTATAAGTAATTGAACTAAAATTTTAAAACATTATTGAGTAAAAGTGAATATTAGTGATTCTAAAAGGTATTTGTGTGGAAAAGGGGTATTTTTAAATTCTAGAAGTTCAAAAAATTAATATCTTTTATGTAGTATTTTTGAACATTGAGATTTTTAATAGAGAATATATAAAAATTATAATCACGGAAAATGTTTTAATTCATTATAAAGTTTGAATGTTGATGAAACTAATGAAGTGAAGAAGGGAATATTTCTATCCCATATAATATCTTAATGTTTGAGTCTGAAAAAAGATACAATGTGTTTATTTTAGAGAATTAAAAAAACTTAGAAGAAGATCATTTTTTGTTTCATTAATAACTTGAATATAAATTTATCTTTCTCTTTCCATTTTTATGTTATCATTTTTAACTAGTGGGATCTTGCAAAAATTAAAATTCAAGAGACTTTAAACAATCAATATATAATAAATGTTTTTTGGATAATATTTAAATTTATTAAATTTAGATTATTAGTGGATAACATATGTTTTAGAAAGAACTAGAACATATAAAGGGGTATATACCCACATTGGGATCAAGCCTTATAAAAAATATTCCATCCCTTTTATTATCATTTAATTTAGTTTCATATACATGAAGGTGTGGTTTGATGGTTGAGTGGGCCATCATTCAATTAAAACTATAAGGCTAATTTGAGGAGGATATTATAAAATAGTAACACTGATTCAAAGCCTTTCATAGTGTTATATCATTTTCTTACGAACATCAACATGGTTAACCATTCTCAATTTCCATAGATAGATTTAGTATTTATAGAAAATATTTTATATATATGAACATGAAAGCATTTAATATCCTATTGGTTATGGGAGTTTGATATCTAAACATAAAACCTTATTGTATTTAAATTCCTAAGAATATCATTATTATCTTCAACTTACGATGCAACATATAACTATTATTAAAACATACAAGTGAGATCATTGCTACACTATGATGAATGTTTTAACAACATAACTTATTAAAATTCCTTTGCCTTTTATGTGAGATTAAATGTTGTATTTTGGAAGACCCATGAGATCCATTTTGGATAGGCATTCATTACAGAATTATTTTCTAAAATATTTTTAACCATAATACAACCATTTGGAAATATTTAATTTTTGACATACCCATTCACTATCATCATATAAAATTCGATATGGTATATACTTATATCAGATTCCATAATGAGAGTCTTTCTAGTAAAATTCATCATTATATTATCAATAATGGATTGAAGGTATATATTGACTAACCGAATAAAAATTATATTTTTTAATGGAATCTTGACAAACAAGAACAAAATAAAGTAGGATTGAAGTGGAGGAGCCTGCGGGTATCCCAATAAACAATGTACATAAAACATCATGGAAATGATCCAAAAATAGATTAAGTAATCACATCCTACTTCTGGTATACTTTGGATGTTATGATATTAACCTACTTGTTACCCTCACTGAAGGTGTGAACAATGACTACTTATTTAGGGTGAATGATTATATATAATCTAATGACATGAGTAATGATCAAATTGCTAGGTGAGTTATGTGAGAAGGATCATGAAAAAATATATGATTAAAACTCAGTAGGCAAAAGTTCGATGATGATTTAGGTGAAAATTGTATTCCTAGTTCACATAGTATTATCTTCCTTGAGAATGGATCTACCATCCACATAGAAGGAGGAATATAATGATATGGTTGAACCATTATTTTCCTGAATAATACCAAATACATGCATTATTCCTTTGATATAGGAACCATATGAGTTAATATTGATACCCCTTCATGGAATTCTTCAACACAGCCAAAATACTTTATTCACTACACCAACCATGGTTTCAATAATAATGTTCTGGGGAATGAAATTATTTAATTAATGAGAGAGTATAATTTATTTAAACAGCAGGATGAGGGTGAGAACCAATGAGAGAAACCGATCACTGATTCCATCATTGGTGGGATGTATACCTTGATGGAATTATCTATTTTATACCTCCCAAATATCCTAATTCTCATCAAAGAAGATATTTATTTTAAATTGAGGATTCAAATGAAATATGAATTATCATGAAAACATGTTGCGAGCAAGAGGTACACCAAACTATAAGACCCCTTGGTCCTCATGAGGCCCACTACAGTTAAAGTTATGTATGTAGCATAGTTTCCATCAACCAATAAATGTAACACCGACACTATTTTTATGTTTTCATGACACATGAATTTCAAATAAAGGTTCAATATTTTATTATACACCTCACTATTTTGAGGGATAACTTGATTATAAATATTGCAGATGAAAATGTTTAGTCTCAAAAGGTGACCTTTTCCCTAAATACTATTATTTTTTACATCCATATTATGCTATAGGAATATTCTTTTATAATTTAGGGCTATTAAATATGATTAATGAGGATAGATTGAATAAATAGACCAGTAGATCCTCATTGAATTGGATGCTATTGAAAATGGAATTTTTGTCCACCTTAAAAATATCCAATATGAAGATTGGGCGGAAACATTCCCCATAAAACTAATGTTTGTGGTTAGAATCAATGGGAATAATATCTCCTGATTAAGCCTTCCATTATCCTTTTGGGGAAATGAATTACAAATGGAATTATACTTATTAAACCTAGATATAACTAAATAAGAAAAAATTACTCCCTTCATGTTATGGAGTAGAAATAACCATGTTTTTTTGAATGTTTATGCATGGGGTTTTGCTGTGTTTTTAATGAAAGATCATGAAATAAAATAGCATCATGAGGAACAATGTGTATTTTATAGGGTAATCTAAGTAGATAGGGGGATAATACCTATATAACCCTTCATACAATAAATTTTCCATCATAAGATATAACATTTTTTGGAGAGGTGGAACATCATCAAGTGAGATTGTGGTTGAAATATTGTATTATATAAAGTTGATTATCAAGATACACTTAAGTTAGTATGAGAACCAATTCCAAATGTCCTACTGGAAGAATTTGTTCCTGAAACACAAGTGTTTTTTAAGAGTAATAGAGAGGGAAGAAAACCAGAGTGATATGGATTTATAATCACTCATGATGGTGACTCATTATTTGGGGAAAATTATTACCCATTATACTATAATGAGGTAGTAAAGTGCTTTGAAGATGTAATATTGAAAAAATCCATGAATTCTGATATGGATTCCATATATATGAACAATGATTGGGTTTTGATCGATCCACTAGTTGATGTAATTCTTGTTAGTTATAAATGGGTATTCATGAGAAATTAACAAATGGTAGTAAAATTAAATCGCTAGAAATAATGGTTACTATATAATGTGTTTGGAAAATTCCAATACATTGACTATGAGGAAATATTTTCTCTAGTTACAATGCTTAAATCCATCCAATTTTTTTTCTTGAGAATATTATCATGACTATGAGATTTGGAAAATAGATGTAAAAAATGAATTCCATAATGGGAACCATTAATAGGATGTCTATTTGACACAACCAGAAGGGTTTGTGACTCTAGAAAATTCCAAATTTTTTTGAATGTTGTAAATCCTTTTCTGGATTAAATAAAGAATTCTGGTCATTGAACATTCGATTCGATGATGCTAAAAAATGGGTTTCATTAATAATAGATTTGATCCATGTGTTTATAATAGATTTAGTGGTAGTATAGTAGTTTTCATAGTAGTATATGTTGATTAAATATTACTAACTAGAAATAATATACCAACCTAACAAGAGTTTATGGAATGATTGAGAATGTTCTTCTCAGTTAAGTACATAGGTAAATCATCACATATTTAAGGGATACAGATCAAAAATAATAGATCCAATGTTCTGATTAGACTAATTAAATCCATGTAAAATGACCTAATACTGATGAATTTTGGTATTGATAAATCTATGAAGGTATTTTTTTCTAGTCTCCCATGTTATAAATATTTAAAAGAAAATGTACCCTCAAATAAAAGAGGAAATAGAGGGAGAATGGGAAAGATATAATATGTTTCAGTTATAGTATCTATAATGTATTCCATGTTATGTATGATACCTGATATTACATGTGATTTAATCACAGTATGAAAATATCACAAAGATCCAAGGGATGAACATTGTACCACAGTCATGGATATCCATAAGTATCTAAAGAAAGATAAATATATGTTCCTGGTGTATGGTTGAGATAAATTTCTTTCCCTCAAGTGTTACATAGATTCAATATTTTGGATAGATCATAATGATATGATGTCACAGTCCAGATATATATTTTGTCACAACATATTAGTTGTGAGCTAGAAGTGTTCAAAAAAGACAGTTTTCACGGATTCTACAACGTAGTCTGAATAAATTTTATGATCCATTGCAGCCAAGGAATGATTTTTTTTCAAAAATATTATTAATATATTTATGCGGTAACTATGAATTAATCTTATTTCATGGTTTAAAATGATAACATAACAGTGACAGATCTCTCTAAATAGCCACGGTCACACCAAATTACAAAGCACCTACACTAGAAGTTTCATCTCTTGTGGAAATTATTACAATGAGGTGAGGATGCAATGAGTAGAGTATACATGGATTAAAATGTTGTATACCCATCATGAAGGATTTATCTCAATTAAATAGTATCATGTGATATCTATATGAAAAAATATTTTCTCAGCTATCTCTTGTTCAAGTGGGAGACCGTTTGAGTTAGTGCCATAGAACCTAATTTTTTAGTGAAAAATTATATGTTTTTTATTATTATATATCTTTTATTTTCACATATTTATAATTATTATACATGATATTTCAATTCTATGATTACCATATAATATATTTTATGTTGAATGTTCATGGAAGTTCCCTACTACGATGAGAACCGAGAGGTTTCATGACATAATTCTAGAAGATTATTATATTGATATATGATATTATATGAAGGTACGTAGAAAATATATGATATTATCATTAGGATTATCATAATACAATTAGAAACATTTTCATAGTTTTTTTCCATGGTAATCTCTATGATATGAGCTTATGAGACGAGGCTCGTTGATAATAAATCCACATTTCTATGTTTCATTAGATGACCCAATTTATGAATGTCTGTATTGATCCAAGAACATTAAGATAGTCATTAATGGATATCCTGAATCATGTACTTTTAGGTATTGATGAAAACTTTGATAAAATATTTTCATGATGAATAAGGATATGTTGGGTGCATCATGAGTGACATAACATTAAAAGATATCATGAGAATGGATTTATCACTTTTTTCTCTTAATAAAAGTTAATAACTCAGGCCCTTTGATGGGAATGGATAAACCTAAATATATCAATGGCCTTGTTTTCTTACGGTCATATTAATTTTCAGAAATTCATGGAAGGAGACACGAATCATATAGGTTATGGATCAAGAATACAACCCACATTATTTGAGATATTGTGATAAAAGGAATATATTACATAGTAAACATTTATAGGAGGTTTGAAATAATTGTGATATTAACATCATTTTCTATGGTTGCCTATGCATTTTTCTAAATGTCAACCATGGACTTTAGGTAGTTACGCCTAATTCTAATGAGAAAAAGGTCTATAGGGTCACACAATAAATGTTTCTATAATTATAATTAATTTTCATTCTTGAATTTTACAAGTTAGAATAAATTATATTTATTTGTGTTTGGTCGATTGACATAATTTAATCATAATTAATTTGAAATAATTATTAAGTTAATTATTAAATATAATTATTAGTTTTTAACATTGGAATATATAATATTTATTATATTTTTCATATAATAATTTAGTAATATTTAATTAATTAAATAACCATTATTTGAGGATAGATAAATATTGATGAAGGAAAGAGTATTGAGTTTTATGTTCTAAAGAGTATAAAGGATATTTATTTATATTGTTAATAAAACACATATATCTATAAATTAATAATAATATTATAATAACTATTATTATTATTTTAAATGGGTTAATTATATAATATTAAATATGGTTTGGGCCTTGTATGTGATTTCCAACCCAAAACTTGAAATAATAAATATCTAATTACATAACATTCCTATTTTAAATATTGGTGTGCATAAAAGATAGAGAGAGTCTCTATTAAGATCTCTAGAGAGATATGTAGATATATAGTTCTGTCCACCCCTCTTATATCAAGACAATGAGACATAATTAATAGTTCTTTATCTCTAGAGACTAATTTTGTTCTGATAAACCACGAACAATGTGAGTAATCAGGATTGGTGATTCTTAACCCGGTGATTCTATGATGTATTTTAAAGAGTATGGTGCATGTTTTTATCACCTATAGAGTTATTTTACACTTTTACCTTGTAGTACATTGATTGTTCAATAATATCTATTCCATTAGATCATCAATAGACAATAAATTACAATTTATAGGTAATTCCATATCTACCCAAAAATTAATTATAAATTTCATGTGAATATCCATCTCTTTTGGTTCCTCTATTTTTATCTAGTCAATATGGAATGCCCCAGACCCAGAAGCTCAAAGTCGGTGCATTATTACGTATCTTTGGCCTGATCAAAAAAGATCACATCTCAAAATACTGGTTATAATTGTAGTCTTGGAAGTACAAGATACATCCACAAGGTTTACATTACATCATAAAATGGAAAATGACAAAAACATTACTTTCATAGACAACACTGAGATCCCACAAACTATCCCTGAAGGTCAGTCATAATATACTCATTCAGATCCTGGGATAATAAAACATATAAAGGGATGAGGTCAGATGATTAGTAAGGATAATAGTATAGTGGAAACATTCATAAATAAGCATAAAAATTTAAGGAAATGAATAAAACTAAAAAAGGATTTTCAACATAAAATTCATCATAATATGGAAAATATAAATCAAAGTAATTCCATTTACATAATCATATGAATATTCTACCTATCGAATAATCACATGCAATTTCAATAGCCACTTTTATAATGATGGAATGCATAATGCCGGACTTCATAACCACATAGTCAAGGAGTTGTTCCAAGACAATGAATATGATTTTGTCAAAGCGTTGTTACAATACACTAGTTTGTCTCATGAGACCTACCGATTCATCTAGGAGCTATAGCAGGATCCACCCATCACATACTAAGTCAAATATATTCCTCATATGAAAAAGTTTAAACATAATATAAACATTCATATTAAAACTAGCACACAAAAAGTAAATATGTTATCTAGAAACCATAATTGGTGTAAAAATAACCCATCCATAGTAAAACATATCAGAAAACATTCAATACAATATGAAAGTTTTGTATTATAATGAATCAACTTCAAATAAGCATAAAATCCATCAAGGTTGTTGACATAGATGAAATAAAAACCTTTTTTTAGAGAAATACATCATTCTATTTTTAAATAGTTTAAGAAAACATTGATTTTGTAAATATTATTGTAATCTTGTAAGAGAATCTTAGATGATGTTATAATGGTGGACAATATCTGCACCTGCCGTATAAGTTAAAAAAACATTCTTACCTTTAATTTGTTGAAAAGTTCAAAAAGTAACTTTTGTGTAAAATTATAGAAAGATTCGTTTCACACCATTTTATTAAATACAAACAATTCTATAAATAACCTTAACCCATTTTTTTAGTAAATAGTTAAAATGTTTTGGAATACATTTTTATGAAACAAGGATATGGATGATAAAGAGGTCATAGTAGATACTTACAAAAAAATAACCTCAGATAATAAAGAGACTGTGAAATTAACCCTTACCTTGTACTTTTAATTGGTCGAGGGTAGGTTAAAATCCCATATAATGGTTAAATGATTGTTATTAAATTATACAAGAATCATATACGTTGATATGATATCATATATGATATTTTAACATTGCATTGTTAATAATATCTTAATATTATCATCGTTTCAGGTGCTAACATATTCATTTTCATTTATATGATTTTTTACGTAAGTAATGTTTGTTTTGGATAAGATTTATCTTAGTCATATTCATAATGATATTATGTATTGAAACATTATTTTTAATCATCTAATGAAAATTAGTCTTGAATGGATATGATGCGGAATGAATCTCATCGCATTCGTGGAGAGGATAATCCGTACGTACGCACGAGCGATAATATCATTCTTTTGATATTAAAATAATATATAATTGGATGTTATATCATATATAATGAATCATTATAATTTATATTTATTATTAAAATCAATTACACATCATTATTATACCCATCCAAATAATAATGTATTCAATAACAACTACACCATGATGTGGAGACAGTAAGCCGTATGTATGCACGTATGGTGACATGAAAATCAAAGGATGGATAAAATAATTAATATGGTTGTACCATATTTATAATAAAATCAATGTATATAGAAGATACTGGATTTGTTATTTTAAAATTGAAACAACAATGAAAGAGGAAGTGGATGAAGAACGTAACTTGAAAGAGGTGATGAAATATTTACCTCTTCTTTGGGATCATTCATTTGATTTGATAAAAAGGGATCCATAGGTTGGTTTTAAGACTAATCTAATGAGTCTAGAAATAAGGGAGGATAGTTGAAATAGTATTTTGGTAAAGGTGGGACAATAAAAATGTCTTTGAAGGTGTGAATTGAAGAGAATGGAAAGTGTTATTTTATAAGAGGCGCCAGGGGCACCTTATGAAAAACTAGAATTATTATTTTATAATTAAATCATTTTCGGTTTCTAATGACTCCAAAATAAATTATTTAAAGGAAAAGGTGGGATGGGTCGAAAAACACTCAACCAATAGGTTTTAGGAAGGTTTGAGTCACTATATTAAGTGTATCTTTTATATTTAACACTTAGTTAAATAGTTTGACATTTACCAAGTCTCTATATAATTTTATATTATATGGTTAATAAACTTACTAAAAACTTCCAAGAGAACTCCAAGTGGTTCATTAATGATACACCTACCATTATATAAGACTTTTAGCGTATAATTATATTTTTAGGAATATAATATCAATTAATAATATATTATTTGTTTTAAAACACTATTATGTCAATTTTGACACTATTTGGTAATATGTTTTTTCTAAATTTATAATAGAATTATAAAATCTACGAAAATTTACCTAAATAATACTAACATGTCATATTAACATATAATATTAATATAGTTCATAAACAGTCTCAAATTAAATTTATTTGGATATCTATAATATCTATTGTTTTAATCTTTCATTAATATGGTAATTACTGCATCATCATTATGTCATAAATAAATTTAATTATTTAATGTCTAAAAATTATAAATACAATAATATTATGTAGGAAATCGTATTAGATTTATAATGAATATTTATAGTCAAATTTATATTATGTAGAACCCTGTATTAAAAAAGATTTAGTTATTAATAATTGATTTTAACTATTTTGACTCTTTAAATAAAATAATCATAAATGTCCAAATCTAATACAAGTGGATCGAAAGGATGATATTTTATTTGTATGGTTGTTTTTTGTCGATTTAAACTTATCCAATAGGATCAGGACATGTGTTAGGGTTATAATAATATCATTTTTACACTTAATTTGCGCATTTTCTTTTAACCGTGGAAAATAAAATTAAACAGTTACTATTCAATAACAATTATTTTCATCTTATTGAACAACATTTTACTTAATTATATCCGATGTGTCTTTCTAATTTTTTAAATTCAACTCATAAAAGTGGTAAAATTATGTTTTATGTAAATTTGTAAATTATCTTAGGAGGTGGGTAAAAGAGGGTAAAAAGTTTAATAAAACTTTTATATATCTAAAATTATTATAAACCGACTCCAATGAATTACATTGAACATATATAGGTATTATGAATATATTTTGACCTAAAATAAATTTAAATAAAATAAATAATTTTTTAAATAAAAATTCTGTTTTAATCTATAACTCAGTGTTTTTCACTATTCATAAAAAATTTAATGTATTCAGAAAAAAACCAAGAATTCACCCTAAGATAATTTCGATATTATGAACCCAAAAATGAAGTCCATTTTGGCAGATGAAATTGATAAAATTTGAAAAAGTGGGTATTACTATTCATGACGACTAGTTTGATTGGTCGCGATGTGTTAGAATCTCGAAGTTGCGTACAATGCAAGCTATTGAATTATTCAAAGTGAAGGATACCATAGAATATTGGGGTGTTACATTCTACCCTCATTCAAATAATTTTTGCCTTGAAATTTCTAGAATATTACTGCATAAAAAGACTCAGGTGGTCCTTCATCATATGTTCCTCAGGTTCCCATGTGGCTTCTTCCACCTTATGGTTTCTCCATAGAACTTTTACCAAACGAGTCGTCTGGTTTCTCAGAACTTGTTCTCCTATAACAAGAACATTAACATGCTCTTCGCAATAAGACAGATCAGGTTCCAGTTCAAATTCCTCATAGGTGAGTACATTGGTTGGGCCAGACATGAATTTTCTCATCAATGACAGGTGGAATGCATCATGAACTTTGGAGAGATGTGGCAGCATTTCCAAACAGTAAGTTATAGCCCAAATTCGTTCTAGAATTTCGAAAGGTCCGATGTATCTGGGCCTCAATTTTACATTCATACCGAAATGTATAACACCCTTCGATGGAGATAACTTCAAGAAAACATTATCTCATACATGAAATTCCAAATCCTTTCTTTGGTTATCTGCACATCTCTTTTTCGTACTTTGAGATGCTCTGATGTGGATTTGGATTACCTTTACCTTTTCCATCGTTTCCTCCACAATTTCTAGTCCTACGAGTTTTCTTTCACCAACATCATCATAATAGGTTGGTGTGTGAAATATCTTTCCTTATAACCCTTCATATGGTGCCATCTGAATACTTGAATGAAAGCTATTGTTATAGGAAATTTCTAACATAGGTGAATATTGATCCAACATACCTAGAAATTCATGTCAGTATGATCTCAACATGTCTTATAAAGATTGAATAGTCTGTTCTGATTTTCCATCTGTTTGAGGGTGGTAGGAAGTGCAGAAATGGAGTTCAGTATCCAGGGATTTAAGAAGAATTTTATAGAGTTTTGATATAAAATAGGGATCCCGATCAAAATCAATCGATAGTGGTACTAAATGAAGTCTTAAAACTTAATTAATATAAAATATTTCTAAACGTTCAAGTGGAAAATCTTCTCTTATTGCATTAAAATGTTCTGAATTGGTAAGATGATCAACAATTACCAATATTGCATCGTTATTTCGAGGATTTTTTGGTAGCCCCATGATAAAACCCATCGTGAAATCATCTCATTTCCACTCAGGTATGGGAAAAGGTTCCATCAATCCTCCACACTATCGCCTTCCACCTTTGTCTGGTTGACAAACCATACATCTTGACACAAAATCAGAAATCTCTCTCTTCACATTTTCCCACCAAAAATGTTCCTTCATATCTCTATACATTTTGGTGATCCTACGGTGTATAGAGAAATTGGAGCTACGAGAATCATCCAAAAATTATCTTTATATCATATTTATCAGGAACAAAAATTCTCTTCCCAAATTCAAAAATTCCATCTTTATATACGAAGTCACTCAATCTATTGTTATTCACAGCTTTAATCTTCTTTTGAAACTCCTCATCATTAGTCTGAGAACATTATATCATTTCTAGTAAATATAGTTTTGGAACCATTTGAAAAAGTATAGATGTTTCACATTCCATGGTTATTCAGATATCCATCATTACTATATCAATGAAAATAGGATCCCTTTCATCTGTCATCTTGTTCAAAACACCATGATATTTTCTTCTCAAAGCATATGTCACCACATTTTCCTTCCCTGGGTTGTAGTGTATCATGCAATCATAATCTTTGAGTAGTTCAAGCCATTAGCTTTGCCTCATAATGAGTTCTTTTTGTGAGAAAATATACATCAAACACTTTTAATTAGTATAAATCTGACATTTTTCACCATAGAGATAGTGTCTCAAAATCTTCAAAGAAAAGATTACAGTTTCGAACTCAAGATCATGAGTAGGATAATTATTCTCATTAATTTTCAACTGTTGTAATGCATAGTCAATAACACTATCATTCTGCATAAGGACACAACCAACTCATTTCTTTGATGCTTCATTATAAATAACAAACCCATCATTCCCCAATGATAGAGTCTATATTGGAGAATTTACTAATATTATTTTAAGTTATTCAAAACATTCCTCACACCCTTTTTTCCATACAGATTTATCCCCTTCACGTGTGATCTTGGTTAATGGGTTAGCCGATCGGGATCAATTCTGGATGAAACGCCTATAATAACCTGTTAAACCAATAAAACTGCATACCTCAGTTATACTTGTCGGTACTAGACATTATTGGATTTCTCTTGTCTTAGAAGGATCTGTAGAGATTCCATCCTTAGAGATGATATGGAAAGGAAAAAAAATATCTTGATGCCAGAATTCACACTTGATAAATTTCCCATACAATCAATTTCATCCAAGACTCTTCAAGATAATGCACAAGTGATTTTCATGATATTAATATCTTTTGGAGTATATTAGGATATCATCAATCAATACCACTACAATGTCATCAAGATATTCCTGGAAAACTCTATTCATTAGAACCATGAAAATAGAGGGTGAATTAGTCAATCCAAAAGGCATTACTGTAAACTGGTAATGCCCATACCTATTTTGAAATGATGTTTTTGAATGTATTCCTTCTTCACACACAACTAATTATATCCAGATCAAAGGTCAATCTTTTAATAGTATAGAGCTCCATGAATTTGGAAAAATAAATCATCAATGTGAGGAAGGGGATACATGTTTTTTACTGTTATAGAATTGATCTTCCTGTGGTCAATGCACAACCTCATAGATCCATCATTCTTCTTAACAAAAAGAATATGGGCTCCCCATAAAGAAACACTAGGGCGAATAAATCTCTTATAACTCAATTTCTCTAGTTGTTTCTTTAGTTCCACTAATTCCACAGTGGCTATTCTATAACGGGTCTTCAATATGGACATTGAACCATGAATTAAATTTAGTGAAAAGTTAATTTCTCATTCTGGAGTATGTCAAGTTAAATCGTATGGAAATACATCAATATAATCTTGAAAAATAGGTACATCCTCTATTTTTACATTATTTTCCTCACCAAAAGTTATTTCATTATCTTCATCCCAAATAATTGTGTTTAGTTGAGCTACTAGGGGTGGATCTAGATAAGAATTTGTAGTGATATTTCTGCTTTAAAGATTAGGTACTCTTTATAATTATCAAAAAATTGTTTCCTCATTTTTCTTACAATTAATTTTCCCATCATGGTCTGAAAGTCAATCCATATTGAGGATTATATCTAATTCAATAATGGGTATGATGTTGAGATCAGAAGATAAATAATGTTTATATGCCTTAATGGGGACAGATTCACAAAACATTGTTGCAATGATACTTCCCTTAAGATTTTTGATTGAAAACTCCCCTATTAAATCAAATTATAAATATTAAATTTATGTATCAAACATGGAAGATATGAAACAATGCGATGATAAAAAATCAAATAATAAATTTTCTAAACTTGAGGAAACCATTAAATTACCTGCCACCACACTTTTGGGGCTTCGACCTCAGCAGTAGTGATAGAATAAGCTTGGCCTTCATCCCATGTCGTTTTACTAGGTATGTTCCCCTGACTCTTTGGAAATTCATTCACATAATGCACACTATCACTACAATTATAGCATTAAACATCGAGAGCCTCTTCCTTCCCCTTATAATCACGAGCTTGGTGGCCTTTTTTCACCACACTTTTAATAGACTCCCATTCCCATCAAGAATGTACAAGAGTGTTTCTTCCCACATTTACTGTAGGATGGATATTAAAATTTTTCATTCACACCCTTTTTCCTTTTCCATAGTGTTAAACAGATCTCATCTTCCCTTTATTTTTTTAAAGTCGTAAGACATAGAGAATTATTTTTCTGTCTTGATATCACATGAAAGAATATCTTCATATGACAAGAAGGATTGTGAGACTAATGCTCAACGGAGAAATGGGTATTACCCATCAATGAAACAATTAATATTACTTCTTGGGATACATATATAATTTATAGCATGCCTCTCTATCCTTGTAATGTTAGCTTCATACTTTGTGAAATTCTTATCATCTTTTTACTCAAACTTGGAAATTGTCTTTCCATATCTTCTCGATGGTCACGAGGAAAGTATCTTTCTATGAAAATCTATTTAAACTCCCTCAATAAAGTAACATGTTCATTTTCCTTCATTGAATTTTTATATTGGTATTAAATAGGAATTTAATATATAAGTATTATTTTTATGTTATATTTTATAGTACAAATTAATAAACCATATTACTCATTTTCCTTGTTCTAAAAGTTTCATCTATGTGTATGTGTGGACTACCACCTCCAGGGAATGAATGGTTTACATTTTTATCTACATAACCACCTCTCATTGATGGTCAAGATAATTGGTAAAATAATGAAATATTATTTTTATTAAATTAATATTCTTATATAAAAAAATTTGAATTCAAATTAACAATATTATCAATAATACTCTATGTAAATTCAACCATCTGAAAAGGTGTTCTTAGTGAAGAAACATATTTCTCCATAATATCAAGTAGTATTGTACAGGTAATAGTATTCTTCTAAACCATTCTAATTATTGTATACCATACTAATAAACACTAAAAAGTGCATCATTCTTTAATATTTAAGATATTACAACCAAATCACTTCATATTCATCCATTAATTATTGAATGATTCTATTTGGGATGGTTTTACAACAAAATTTCACTAAGATGTAAATTTAAATCATAGACGAATATAAGAATTTAATTTATTTAAATATATTATATAATAATGTAAATAAATTTTTTTGGTTCTATAATATAAATACAAAAAATAACACCTTAATTAAGAAAACACCCTTCAGTCGCTAAGAATGATCGAAACAAGTTATTCTCAGAATTCTTCATTAATGATTGTAATAAAAAATATCATATAATAGAGTTAAAACATTACAATTTACCATAATAAATCAATTAAAATACTATATATTATTTAATAGTGATGAAAAATTTGAGAATAATGAATAGAAACAACAACATTACAACAATATTTCAAAATGGTCAAGATTACTCACACCTGAAATCAAAAATAGATAATAACAAAGATACCTATTGTGAATAATTGAAAATGAATTTAATTAAAAAAATATACACGGATAGGTTTTCAAATATTTGATTACGATGGTTTTGTTTTTCATTCAAGATGTTAGAGTGTGACCAAATAAAAAATTAATTAAAGGTAAGAGTTTCTTTTCTTCCTTTTCAAATGCATGTGACATGTTTTATATTACACACAATAATATCTTTTATATGTTGAATTTAGTGCCTTATTACATTAATGTATTATTAATAACTCCCATTTCATGATAATTAAATTTAAATTTCTTGGTATCCTCATTTTTTATATGTTATCATTTTTATAACTATTTTTTGAAACTCAATTCACATTCATTACATTATGATTATTCTTCATGAACTTATGTATTATAATTTTAGTTCTTTATGAACTTGAATTTTATATATGGTAATATCACTTTTAATTGGTTATTTAAGTTTTTTTGGACATAAAACATTTTTAAATTTCCCTTGATTCATGAATTGTTACATTTGTACCGGAAATAGTTAACTCAAATTTATTACACTGAGTTAAAATATTATTTATTGAGTGACATTTTTTTTAATAAATCCTTATACTGTCAATTTCATAATATATTCACATTTTTCTAATTTATTAAAATTATTTTTACCTAAAATATATTTTATCATTTAATTTCATTATCATAAAAGTTAATCATTTTTTTGAAAAAAATTAACACCATAAAAAATAGTTATTCATCTATTTCCATGTTCATTAATAATAAAAATAATATTATTATATTGAATATAATATAAGTGTTTACCCATGTGACCTCCATATTTTCTTATCCACCTTTAAAATGAAATTGTTAATACCAATTTTAAAATGTGGTTTATCAATAATGGAATTTTCAAATATTAAATTGGTTTTCCATCCTTTCAAAAAAATATTTTATCTTCCACTTCAATCTTCTTTTATATAAAATATATTTCATTTCAAGGGTGTATTACAGATGTTTGTTTTTTAATAAATCACCTTTTTGAAATAATTAATTATCTTTCAAGGATCCTTTTTAAAAATTATTTTTTAAATATTAATTTTTTCAAAATATTTTCACATCACTATTTTAAAATCATTAATACATTTTCAAGTTTCAGGGGTTAAATATTCATTTTAAAAGTGATTTTTTTTATAAATTTTTTTTTATTTTAAAAAAGTAATTTTCAATGTGATTCGTGTCATCTTATTTTGGGACTAAAATAAAATTATTTTATAAAAACTCATTTATAATTTTGCTATAATTTTTCTACTTATCTTTATGAATGATTTTAGAAGTTATTTTTCATAGACAACTCACTAATCATTCTCATGAAATATTATTTTTGTGTGATTTAATTATGGGTATCTACAATGTACATTCTTAATTTTAATGTTAGTGATACCATCACATAATATAGTGAATCTCATTATTCATTCCATTGGTTCATTATAATGTTTTTAATGACTTTCTTTTATGTCTAGACACATTTATGGATGACTGAAGGGTGGGGTAATATATAAATCTCCAATGAATTCGTCAAGGATTTGTATCTCATGATAACATCATGTAATGGGTGTGGGAATTTTTTTCTACAACATGAATCATGGATATTTTTTATTTTCACCATTATAATTTCCCTATGCTTAGGTTTTTTCCAAAGTTCTTTATTATTCTTGGCTTGAAGGGAATGTTTCGTTTCATAGCTATATGCCTACAATTATACTCTCCTATATCATTTTTATTGAATAATTTTCCCACTCATTTGATTTTTATATTATAATAATCAAATCCTTATACAGTGATTTATGATGCATGCATTATTGGGTATAAGTTTCATATGTATATTGATTATACCCATATTCTCCACTTATGATCATATATGATAATTTATTTATAATGATTATGTTATGATTTTCTGATCATCTATGCTCTCCCTTTTCTTATTCTTCAAAGTCACATGTTTTGAATATATGAGAATTATAAAATATTTAAAATATATCCTTCTTTGATTATGTGTGGGAGATGTTGAAAAATATTATAAATTAAGTACTATCTCGCATAGTGGGAAAAAATATAATTTCAATTAGTTAAAAGGGAATGATTTTTTAGATAATTTTTTATCCATATTCTCTAAAACACTAAACCTAAGAGGTATTTCAAATATATTTTAATGAAATAATTTTCTTCAATTCATGAATCATAGATGGTCACATCTATGGGGATGATATATACTGAGGTATATTTTTAATATTATATTTTGTGGCTAGATGTAAAATGATATGTGTGGGCCATGGTCTCAAGGGACTACTACCGTGGTGATAATTTAGTGATATCATATAATGGTATGTGTTCCTTATTTATTTTTGTATGCATGTTCCAATAGTAAGACAATTGTTTGTAAAAGATAACTATATGATTGATCTAGATCCAAAATCGCAGCCTATCCTTGAGTGTGACAGTACTGATAGGACCTATATGGCTGAGTTGGGTTCCTCGATCTTTGTTAATATGGAAAAACCATGAATGATGAAGTGTTTCTTGATGTAGGATATCATACATCCCTTTAGTAAGAAGGAGTAATCAAAATTATTAATTTGTTGTATCTGTTGAGTGACAAGAGATTATAAGGACACTTATTGTGAGAACATCCCATAATATTCATTTAGTTGTTATGACATATATATACACCCTCCCCTACATATTTTTATATGATTTAATGTGAAATATAACAACATAACTTGATTATTTGGGTATGGATGAGGATATTAGTATAAGGCACTATCTTAATTTCAGAATGTATTCAAAGTATGGATTGTAAATGTATTAGTGGCATGGTTAATGCACATCAAACAGACCTATATACTTGTGTGTTCATTTTTTGTTATGGTCTGGGTTAGTGTGTTTTACAATCATGAATTATATTCCATATATGTATAATATTCACATTAACTTGAACACAACATCATTATTATTATTGAGCCATTTGGGATTCCTATTGGGTTATTGAACTCTCCCCCTAAATGTACACATGACATGGATTTCAATGTGTATGTGTTGAAATTATTATTTTATTTCCATATATATGTAATATTAATATAAACATGTTGTATAGGTCTTGTTAGTTATGTAGTCCATGGACTCAGTATTATGATAATGTGATTTGATTTTTAGTTCGTTGTAGTTACCATTCAATTTCATTTCAGCATGTTTACCTGTAAGAGTGAAATATATTAGTAACATATTAGGAATAATTTATTATTTTATTTACTACGTTTACTCTTCTATGTTTGGATGAGTCATATTGATGGTTTACCAATTTCTATTAAAGATTATGGGGGTCCTATTGGATACCTATTTTTTCATGGGTTTTGGGATTTATGTTATTGGAATGTATAATGTTTTATTTTTTGATGTTTTGAGCATATCCCTTTATCCATAATTAGAGGGACTAGTATCCCCAAATTTTTGTATCATTCCCTTCTATTTGGGAGACTCTAGTATATGGGGACACACTCCTAATTTTATGTGGAAACTATTTCCCAATTTTTATTTATAGGAACCATTGTGTGGAATTAAAAAAAGTATCGTAGAATGTTTTGGGATTTTATGTTCTAAATAAATGTCAAGAGTTGTTCTTTGTACATAATATGTAGTTTGAGTATATGCCTATCTATCATAACGACGATAGAAACTAAGTATTTCAATGGATGACCAGTGTTGGGACTAGGACCTCTAGGTTGAGAGAGGTGTTGGAATGAGAATCTAAATTAGGGATGAAAGAGACTCTATATGATTAATAGGGCTCAGACATGAGCTAATGATTTACATATTCATCATGATTGTGTCGTTCTTATGGAATGATATAAGAACATTTGGGTTGTGTTGTTTCACATTTTACACCATCAAGATACACTATTAATTGAAGTAACTAATAATATAATTGATATATTCTTTTTTATATTATAAGGGGTGGTTAGATTAATGTGGTTATTAGATGATTTTTTGATAGATTTTTATTTTTATTTAGATCATTGGGGGCCATTGGACATTGGTTTTTGGAATTTTTGATTTATAGATAAAACATTCTTTTTAAAATAAAACACATACAATGGCATGAGGTGTGTGTATAATGTTTTTATTGGATCATTTCTCTAAAATAGTTCACAATGATGGTGATTTTGAAATTGGTTGTAATTTTAGGTTTTGGAGAAAATACTAAGAATAAGGTTATGAAATTTATATTTTAAATGGGTTTTTGAAAATGAGATCAAATATCAAAAAAAGGATTGGATGTGATAAGATTTTGTTAATTTTTTCTTTTCCTTACAACCTTTTGGTTCTAATGGGTATTCTGAAAATTTTGATGTGATTTTGTTTTTATAGAGTTATTTAAATGGTTTTTTTATATAATTATATAAATGTAATGTCTTGGGTTTTGGAATGTTTTATTTTCTAGGAAAATGTGAACTCTTTATTTAAGTGAGTTGGATAACTGTTTTCCTAATCTTAATATCCCTTTTTTGGGTGCTTGATTGGATAAAGACAATTTTTATATGGGTTTTAAGGTTGGGAATGTGCCTTGGGGTTTCCGATGGGTTTCAAGTGTCTCAGATCTCAAAAGCCCAACATTTTAGAAATCACCATCAGAGATAAATGGTTTGGAAAAATCATAATGAATCCCAATAATAATTTTGTGGCCCACTAGATTGAATAGAAACAGTATGGAAAATTATTTATGATTGGTTTCACGATAATAAGAAACATCTATAGTTTTTACTAGAGGATATTCTCAAGGTATACACATAGTTGGGAAAACATTACACATTATCCTACATGGTGGGAAGCATTGGGTAGTGTAATCAACATGTCATACATATGGTTTGGAAATCCATGAAACTATCTGTGTGTGGGGTAAATCCATTTGGAATATGGGGTCACATGGTTGGTTCATGGTTAGCCAAATTGTGAAATCCTATCATGATCCTCATTTAAAAGTTTGAAATTAACAAATTTCAGTTCCCCTTTATTTATATTTTTCCTTCATTTTATTATCTATTCCATCATGTGTAATAAGAGGATCATACAATAATTCTATTGATAGGTTTTTAGATGACCTTTATTTTAAGCTTTGATTATCTATATGTTGGAGCCTACTGATTCATCTCAGTAATTCTTTTTAAATACTAGCATCTTTTTTCTTTACTATTTTAATATGGTGTGAAAAATCCATGAGATTCATTTTACCCTCTTTTCATGTCCTTTATGTAAAATGTTTATTTTTATCATTTCATCGTGTATTATTTTTTCTATTGGTTGGGCGGGGGTGTAATAGTACAAGGTAGGTGGTTCCAAGATTTATCTTGGTTTTTGCTATTCTCGGGGGGTGTGAACTATATTTTCCATGAGGGTCGACCGAGTGAACATAAAATTATTTAATGGGATTTCTTTTAATTATTACATTGATCAAATGATATATCATGGTGTTTGATCTTTATCTTCTATGCACGGTAAAGCTGTGTAATGGGCTAGGACATTCTTGGGAAGATTAAGCATTGTGTATATTTTAAATTAAATTATATGTTATCTAATGATTTTTGTGGTTATATGGGAACAAATTGGGTTTGGCCTAAGGATTGAGGTGTTGTTGATCACTAATACTGAGACTATGTGGTTCATTAGGTTCAGCATATTCTAGATACTTTTGTTTATAATGATATCTATGTTATATGATATAGTTGTCACATTTAGGAAATCTGAAAGTCAGTGTGAGGGAAAGGTCTATGTGATAATGAATGGTTCTGACCATTGGGATGAGCAATATGGTAGTAGGAGCATGATGTGTCAAGATGATGTGGATGAGTGTTTTCGGGTTATTTTAATGCATTATTTCTTGTCTGGCATAGTGTAGGAGTCATTTTCACATAGATATTACTCATATCATGGGTGTGTTTACAACTCCTGTGGTTGGAGGCTCCCACAGACAATGATACATAGGTGATGATGTTAAACATTAGTTATGGTTGGGTGTGTCTACTATAGAGATCCACATGGATGTTGATGGACCATCAGTTGATCATATGGAGAATGTGAGTATGAGGCTGAGGGATGAAGTATTGCTTGCGTCTATTGGGAAATGTTATTATGGGGACAAAAATCATTATGCCTCAAGACGTTGGGATTCATGCTGATGGGGTCTTCTGGCGTGGGGTCCAAGGGACCAGGTACTTTTTTGGCATGTTATTGGGACTCCGATTACATGTGATTGGGCATAATGTTTTAGCGAATTGATTGGAGGTGGAACCTAATGGTTCGCCAAGGATGACTTTAATGAACAGATACCTTTTAATTAATGCCATGGACCCTCTCCACTATAGATATATATATTAAGAGATATATTTTATGCCATATATATAATTTTTTTAACATGTTCCTACATTACTAGTGATGGATGAAGTGGGTGATCACTTCTTTGGGGTTATTTAGCAGATACGAAGAGGGAATTTATTTATTGTTCATGTGATGCCCTTTTTAATAATTTCTAGATCACCTGATTTACTTGGGATATATGATAAGAAACACATTTGTGGTGTAATTCAAATAATTATTCTCACACCATACATGGGACATTATAGGAACTGTAATCATTATTTCATTGTGATATGGTAGGGGACTGAGCTCAAGAGATAGACCTTAGTGGTCAAGTTGTATATATTTCATGGGATGGATTGAATGGTACCATGGAGGTTCCTTCATCAACTATAGTTTCCTTTTATTTATTTCCTTCGTTTTCAGTATTATTATATATATGTATATATTGAAAATCGTCCATGGGTGGCCAATTTTATTTATTTCTTTGTATGACCTACCATGATTTGTTTTATACATTTAAAAATGGTATGTCTATACATGATGTTTATTACTAAAATTATCTATTTGTACTTCCTCTATTTATTTATATTTCTTCTACTAAGTATGGTTGTTCTTCCACTTCTTTATTTATATGTACATAGATCATTATTATAATCTCTATATATGTGTGAATTATCCCTACTAAGACCTCTCTACACCCTCACTAGTAGTCTAAATCATTTGTTGTACTTGGAGGTGTTCTTAATACCCAGTTTTAATCTATCCCAAAGCACAATTTTTAAGTGGCTCTGGGTTATGGGAACTACACTAATTTTATATAAATCGGGATACTTTTATTGTGTGTTTTTTTTCAGTAGTGACCTAGAAGCTTGAATTGTGTGAATATCTTGTCTTTTCTATTTTCATAAATAGTACTATATGATGTTCATGAGTGTTTTGTTATTTGTTAGGGTGGTAAATTAATAGAAACTGGTTTTTTTGAATTTTTCTTCGCATTATCATTGGTTTATTCAGAGAGAACTAATTGTTTGATTATATTTTTAGTAGTATTATAATGATTTTATAATAGATCCATTTATTCATACTTTTGAAGTGAATGTAGATGTTGGGATTGAGTTTCAATATGCGGTCCCTATTTACTCATAGTTTAGAAAAATTTATTTTGATTTTATTAGGATATTTATAAACAGGATATAAACATTATATTGAATAAATTATTAGTAGTATAGTCTTCCATTCATGAACATCAAATTATTCATGGAGGTATATCCTTTATGGGGGTTAGGGTTCTGGATGTGGTGGAATTTAAAAGTTATCAAGATTAATGAAATGTAAAGACTCATGTGTGGAGTATGATGATGAGTTCTTTTGTTTGATAATAAAGTCAAGGAGTTGAACTATGTTTTAGATTTATACTTCTTTTTGAGGGTTATGATGGGTTTTTATACATCTAGTAGTTAGTATATCATGTTCAAAAGGTGTAGATATACAATGCTGAGTGGAGCCAAGTGATTTTTTTAAAGTTTACTAGGAGGGGATTGATTGGTTTTATTTTTTAAAATAATATCTTTTGAGGTTTAAATCACACTATAAGCCTCATTCATGACATGGTTAAGGTAGTTTTTGGATCAGACCAATGTTTTTGAGGACGGACAGTGTATTCGGGCATAATGGTTGGAGTTGTGAGGTAGAATCCTGGATAACATTGAGGGTTAAAAATTGTGGGTTTATAGTGTATTGATTACTGATGTATGCAAATATTCATGGATGAAGGCATATGGTGTCGTCAATAGGAATATAAACGTTATGGAGGGGAGTTTTTAACAACCTACATTGTTATAGACTATAAAATTTCATGGTAATTTGAATTATTGGTCCTAGGGTGAGGGAATTGTTGTGAATTAGAACTTTGAACAGATTACAAATCATTTATAAATATATTGAATGTGATTTTAAATATAAAATGAATAATGGTTGGTATTTTTGGTGATTGAGTGAGAGTCTGAGGGACCCTTAATAAATATTCCAGTCGTATACAATAGGACATGACACAATATATGGGTGACGTTCAGTGGGTGTATGTAGTAGTTTTATTTTTGGAAGGGTGGATAGGAATTAAACTATGGAAGAGATTAGTTCACCGTAGAGGTGATTTTGAGCAAGAACTACACTGTAGATGGATGAATACATCATGGAGGGCTCCCACAAGGTGGGGGATTCAGACAAAACCATGGGTAGCACTGTATTATGGATCTACACCTATGTTGTGGGGGTTTTGATATGAAAAGAGACACATTATATCCCAGGGGTAATTCAATTGGTCAGTACATAAGAGGCAGTGCCTCGATTCCCCTTCCACTCTAATGTGGGTAGTGCTATGGATATTTTCTCAATGAAACAGTTAAATATCGAGTGAAGGAATTACACTATGAACTATATATCCATGTCACATGGAGTCTCTATAGAGCTTTATTAGAGAGAGTCATACTTATAGTTTCTAGGTTGGATCCTCCTTTATTTTTAGATTCAATTCTCATCACGGAAGGGCCATATTGTTGGAGATATACCTCAATATCTTTTTATACCCCTTGATAAAGGTGGATTATAGATTGTTTCATTAATGATTTGAGTTACAATTACACTTTTTTCCATTAATTATTTTTTTATTACTTTTTATTTTATTTTAGATGTAAATGGGATAGGGTTCATAGAGAAAATTTCACCAGAGTATGGGGGAATCATCCCGTATATGTGGGATGTCATGTTCACCTTATAGAGGAAGTCCCAATAATAGGTATTCATTATTCCATTCATTATTCTCGTTGAGGTATGTTACCCAATATACTATGTTATATTTTTTTAGAAACTATTTTTTATATTTACCATAAATTTTAGTATGTAATTTTGATATTTTATGTGGAATTTTTTTGGATTCATATTGGGTGTAGAACACACATCATTTCTCATGGTTTTAGCACCATGATTTCAACAAATGAGTCTGATATTTGCAACATTAATTTTGTATTTTGGTCTCAATTTGTTATTTAATTAATTTTAGGGAGATTATTGATGAAATATGTTCTTTTGTACTCAGTAGAGTTCAATATCATCATAGTCTGGATTTCTATATCATTGGTTGTGGCAGGTGAGGTTTATTTTGTTGTATATCATGGTAAATATGTAATTCTATGTCTGCAGTACATCGTTATTATATCTAGTGTAGGTTTTATTACATTATGATCTTTCCCCACACATTGGAATGGGATCATGTCAACATAATAATAAACTTGGACTAAATAACATAATAAACTATTCGATTTCAATTCCTTCATAATAAGAACAATATTGGAACTCTTCATGTATAATTTGGTGATGTGAGTAGATTAAAGAAGAAAAATAATTTTTTTAATAAAGTAATTTAAAAAAATTTATTTTAATAAAATCTAATTCGAATGGAAATTAAGTGATTTAACGAATGTGTTTTGAAATTGAATCTCAAAATGAATGTGAGGATTTCTAAGGAGTGTTTTGTTGGGATTTTGGAAAAAATTCTTTCAGAAGAATAATAGCATGTTATTCCCTTTCTAAATTATTTTTATATATATTTTGACATATTTTCCTAAAATAAAGCAATATGGGATTGGTTTGGTATTATATTTTCGTTTGATCAGGTATGGGAAATTAACTAGTTTGTAATTGGGTTTCCCTTAATATACTCAATAGTTGAGACTACCAATAAATTATGTTGTTTTATGATGATGGTTATTTTAATGTGTTGGTAATCATATTTTGGTTTTAAAGACCATTTTGGTTTTTTAAAACTAAAATTTTTTGGGAACAATATATTGTAATGATAGACAAAGGATGATATGTGCCAACCTAGGTTTTGATAGAAAAGTTCCATGATGTTGATTTCATAAACATGTTTCTTGGATGCATGCCTTTATTTATATTGTATGGGTGTGTTGACTATGATCTTATGATTATAGATGTATCAATGTGTATTTAATTAAAATCATGAGGTTTGACCCCAACTTGACTGAGAAGTGACTAAAAAGACCGATATAGGAGGGATGGGGTCCTCGAAGGGTGTGATCGGTGGGATAACTTTGAGTGGTAATGTTTATCTTGATATGGGACCAAAACAGCTATTGATTGAGATGGGATGTCTAGAATAATTAATGTGTGGCCTACCATGAGTGATAATGGGTGAACAAATCAATTATGTGTGACATACCTAAGAACTTCGGGTAACAGTCATGAATTTACTTGAAGCCAGACCCAGTATCATCAAGTATGGATTGAGGTGAAGTATGACAAACTAACATGATTCATCAAGTATGGGTGGGTATTTTGGAATGATTTAAATCTCTTCCTTCTAGAATAGAGTTAAAAAATGTATGTTCTACTGTTATGGTGGATGGTTAGAACATGATGAATGAACTAGTATTCTTGTGTGGTCACTGTTTGTTATGTTTTAGGTGAGTGTGTTAAAAGAGAATCACTTTTTCAATATATATGTATTTCATTAACATCCACTTGATCACAATATAACTCATCATTTTTTAAGAATTAAGGATTACTACGGGATCATTGGACTCACCCATACCAGCATACAAAACATGGGTATCGATGTGTGTGGGTAGACATTTCTATTTTCTCTCAAGAAACATGTACCATTAGATATATAAATATTTTGTAGATAATGATGATTATGGAATATTTTGATATGTTATGATGAATATTTGAGTTTTTCAAGAGGCCATTATAGTGAACATTCAATTTTTTCTTTATTTTAATTATTGTATAGTGTGTTATTATGTATTTATATATAATTCATGTTTTATTTAACTATTTATTTTTTATGCTCTATTATGTTTTGATTCATCATAGAGACTATTTTTTTTATTTTGGGAAGTAGGGGCCCGCCAGGATCCGATTTTTTCTGAATATTTCGGATGTCCGTTAAATGGATGAGTAATGGTAGACCTTTAGTAAATTTAGTCACTACACTTTTTCTTTTTTAGTGGGAATTATATCCCTAAAACAACGATAGACTATAAACATTATTAGGTATCCTCTAGGACATGCAGAGCCATGCCTTAGGTCATGTGATGAACCCTACCTATGTGTAATTATGCTGATATTGGCTTAGGTGTTACATTGATATGGAGGTTATTTATTCCAATCCTAGAGGGAGATATGATTATGGTTGATTGAGTTTTATTTTAATGGATTTGTCTATATAGGTTACCTAAATTCCTATAAGGATATGGCTTAGCAGGGAGTGATTAAATGTTTTATCAGTTTGAGACAAATGAGTAATATAAATTTAATGATATTGAAGGTGTGTATATTAATGGGTTAATACACTAAGTATTGTCAAAACATGACATTAATGATGTTATTAATTGAAAAAAATTTACTATTACTCTTGTTTCCCATAATTATCATTACTCATGTTGGACTAGAGTGGATGATTTGTGAATAATTATATTTACTATGATGTTTCATGAATTGATGAAGGATGGTTTTCAAATAACTAAGTTGGATCCTAAAAATGTGAGCTGTAAGAAAACATGTTGAGTATAATTGTTAAAAAAATATATGTAATATTTTTTCTTCATGTTTGTTGAAAAATAGTAAGTGTACCTATTTTCAAATACTTTAAAATCATTTTAATTGATATTTCTTACTATTACGGTGTTAGATTTATATTTTGTTGTCTTTTTAAGGTTAAAAAACATGTTTTAATATGGTTAGAATTATACTATTATATAATTTGGAAAATGATATTCATTATGGTTTGGATATTACTGTATGTTTTTCAGTTGGATATCACAATTATTTTATTGTATAGTGTTAGTGTAAATAAAATTTATAAATTATACTATAATGTAAAAGCACTACATTTAGATATTTTATATAGTGTTGAGTCTTGAATAAATTACATGGTATTATGGATACAGATAAATGATCATTCATCCAAAATACATCATTATTTTTTATTAGAGAAATATCTTATCAAAGTGATTTTGAGCATGTAATTATTAATCGTGGCTCACAAAATAAAGGAGGACATGATGAGTTTATTACATTGAGATGATTATGATTATGTCATAAACAATTATTATGTAAATTTTTATAAGTTCATTAATTCCATAATTATAAAATTATGTGGATTAAGATATTATTTTCATTAGTGTAAATATTTTGGATAGATTAACCTATTACACAAAGTATTGCATCATAATGAGGATATGTCTATAATTTCGGATGAATATAAAATCCTTATAATGTGAAGGTATTTCCAAGAGATTAGGATATAAAAAATAAACTTATTTGATGACTTAGAGTATCTAATATGGGTAGATGATTGGTTTCATGACATTTAATGTTATAAATATTATAGAGAGATCCTACCCGTTGATCAATTCATATGGACTGACAATAAGAGTTTGTATTATAGACTAATAAAATATGGGATTATGTTAAGAAAATTCCAATGAGAGTTTGATAGAAAATAATATGGCAGTTAAGGTGAAATGTAGATATCATTCCAAATTTGAAGATGATAAACATGATATCATAAATCATGATGAACATGGAAAATATTACAACAAAAACAAAGATGTATTCCTCTAATTTTGATTGGTGAGATCTTTTGTGAACTCTATAGGGGAAGTGATCCTTTCATGAGTGAGATAAAAGTGTTTTAATAAATTATCAGTGGTTATAATATAATATGGATCATGATTCCCATATAAATAATATACAATAAACATGATATAATGTATTTTGGTATATCAACCCATATCTAGTGTGTGGATGTATCCTACTGTGGGTTAACCAAGTAATATTTCATGTGTAATGTGCATTATAATTTTCATATTAAATGAGGGAGGGAATATAATTTGGAAGAATCATAGAAGAAGATCAATCAAATGGATGAATTTTAATTCAATATACACTGGGTCACACACACCCCCTTTATTAGGTTATAATCCCATGTGGGACTAACATCTTGATATAAGGTCATATTAATATATTTATGATATTGAACACTATACATTCCATTTATTTTTATTTTCATCATTATGTTATGATCGTGTAGTCTTCTATATACTATCCATGTTGATTACTTATTTATCCCATATTTTGTGTGTCAGGATTATGATTTAATGTTAATATATTATTGTTTGGTGATGAAAATAACTTAAATGTAAATCCATATATGGAATCTAACCTCATCCGTTTATTATTAATTCCTTTTTCCTAGTAAAATCAAGATAAATACGAGGAATTATATACTAAGGATGTCAAGAAAATAGATTAATTATATATTAGAGGATTGTTCAATATTATATAATATATATTTTCAAATGTAAATGTAATGATCATGTATTTATCTAGTCAGTTATGATTATTAAAATTTATATCTTCTGTATAATATATTATGTATTATTTTTTTCATTTTACAATGATTCAACAACACCATATTACTATATTTATAGTTATTATATGAGATTTTATATTATTTTTAAGGTTGTTTATCAAATAAAATTGAAAAATCTATCAGATAAAACATTAAAGACTTAGAATTTCTACATGTTTCTTATTATGAATATGTATATGATGATGAAATTTTTTTTAATCACACTATATATATTTTTTGAAATGTTATATTTATTTTTTGGGAGTTTATTTAATGTATATCATATCAGGGTTGTTTATTAAAGGATTTTTATAAATTTTTGTTCAATAAAAAATAGAAAACTATACAAGATTAAGTGAGTACTAATGGTAGTAAATAGTGTGGGGTCATTGAATATTTTTAAAAATCATAATATGGATAAATAGTAATTCTTATTTTTAGTCATTAAAATGGAATAGTTTATTGTGTATTCACTAAATATCAGTCAGAATGAAACAAATTTAAAAATAACAACAACTCATAATACAAAATATATTTGTAGAATAAAATATCGATGTGATAGTGTGATACATAATGTGATAAATAATGTGTCTTAATCTAAGAATAATATCTCACCTTCTATGATTCATGATGAGTTTTTAAAATAGTGAAAAATTAGTTTTAAATTATTTGATGAAGAGATGATTATGGTTATTTGATTGAAATAATATTATCATCAGTAGTTAATCGATATTGTAGTCCATGAAAATCCAATATGTGGATATGGAACTATTGATAAGAAAAAGATCAATAAGGTGGAAATTAAACATAATTCTATTTAAAAATTGAGTAATCGTTTGAATTGATGAAACAGTTTGAGAATTCATCTGGGGTGAGAGGATTTTTGGTAGAGTGAAGTTATCAAACAACATGATTGGGGGAACATAATGATAATTTAATTAGAGTGTTTTCTTTCTAGTTAAGGGAATTTATCTTGGATATTCATTTTATACTCTTTACACACTTGTATGAAATAAACACTATATATAAAATGGAATCTATTACAACATTAGTGATCTTATTATTCTTAGTACCTAATTTTTTCAATTAGGTGGGATATTTGTAAAATTTAATAGAAATTTTTTTTCAGTAAATGATTGGTCCATCTCATTAACACATATAATTCATAAGTGATATTAGTGGATTCCATGTTTAATTGATGATTGTAGTAATTGAATGGAAATAATCAACCATATTTGTGTAATAACATTTAAGAATCTGTATTATATTTGCTGATTTTTTCACATCATTTTGAATATTAAACATTAATTTTTAAAATGATTTGAGATGACTGTTAAATTTAACATCATTTTACGGTTTCTATTAGACTAATATTTTTTTTAAATATTAATGCATCACTTGAGTATTTTTTTATATCGATTGTAATGTGATGATATGATAAGGGATGTCCAAAATAATATTTAAACTCTAGTTATGAAAATTACATTAAAAATATTTATCAAAAAATATATTTAAAACCCAAACATTGTAAACTATAAGAAATTTTAATATTTTTATATGTTTACCATGTTGGTTATGAAAATAACTGTATTTTTAAACATATTATACTCCAGTAATAACATAAACTAATGTGATAAATAGAAATTATTTTAAAAAAATAAATTTTTCATTAAATTTTTATATAGTTTATTAAAATAACTAATGTGAAAATAAATCTACAACATCTAATATTATGATAATTTTCATTGTCAATTATTAGTCATGCTTATTATTATAATAACATGAATAAATAATAGTCTATATAGAAAAAGAACATTATTTTTTTCCAAAAGAAATAAAAAATATACCCAAATATAATAATTAAAAAATGGCTAAAATCCTAATATTTACAATAATGAAATATATATAAAATTAAAAAATATAAAAAAAATATGGTTAAATAAAATATTTTTTATAAATAATTTTAAATCAATAGAGAGGAAAATATAAAACATAAAATTAAAAATGTTTTATATATAAATACATATATAATTTATAATGGTCTTCTTCACTTTCTAGTGACATATAAAAATAGAATTTATTCAATTTAAAAATAGAAAAATGTTTCTAATAATAATATTTTCAATAATTTAATGATCATGAGTTCACATATATCTAAATGTTTCTAAGAATAATTTAATAAAAAATAAGATACCAGTTTCATTGAATGTCAAAATTAAATCGTCAATTTTTAGAGAATAAGTAATACCTATTTAGATTTAGATCACCCATTATTCCTGATGATTTTAGGGATATTATAAATTTCATATCACTTACATAATGATTAGTTTAATTCATTCATTTAAAATTATCTCATAACATATGAGAGTAAATATTTCTTTACTGTGTGAGATATATAATGTTTCTGTTCTATAAAAATATAGATCATGCAATTGTATCCCATGTTTTTATGTTTTACGGGGGATATTGTAAATTTCTTATATAATAACCCTAATAAATCATAATTTCAAGGGATAAATTGGAATAATAATTCTTCCTAGGTATGTATAATTTTTAATTATCCATTCAATAAAAATAAATTGACTCTAATATGTTATGGGAATTATTTTTCAGTGATTTTTTTGAACATATCTTCATGTTTGAGCTAACATAGATTAAATCTCACTCTAAAATGAAATTATGTTTTTAGAAAGACTACCATTGAAAAGTCTCAAATTATAACATTTTATAGTTTCCAATTATAAATCATATGATGAAAAATAAATATACACTAATAATGGATTTCAGAACATTTTCCAATGTATACTGTGGTAATAGTTTGAAATTAATTGAATCCTAATCAAATAGTTGACATAAACCTTTACGGTTCATTTCTACTCTAAAATAACTTCAAAGTGTTATAAAATTTGGATATTAAAAATCACGAAATAATAAAATGATATATTCCATAAAATTATGCAAAAAATTTATAAAAACAAGTAACAATTACATATTTATTAAATTAATTATTGATTTAAAAAACCTATAATATATCCCATTATGTTTTTTGTGATTAAATATAAAAAATTTAAAAACCAATGAAATTAAATTATTTAATACTACCCTTCTCAGTGCTTCTAAAAAGAACTTAAATAAACACCCTTTCTTAATGGGTTTTCTTATAATATTGAGATATTACCATCGAATTAAAACCTTGTCTTCCCTCTTCTATTTCCCTTAATAATACTACACCCATGTTTTTTCATTTAATGAATTCATATGATTTTTTTATGTTTTATTCAACAAATCAACTATAAATTCATGGCATGCGATTTGAATTTATTTTCAATGTCTAGTGATGAGTTTATATTTTTGATCTGTTTGTCCTTTGTTTTTGCATTGTTTTTCTCATCATTGTATTCCAAAAATCTGATAATATTTATAGTTATAATAATACAACAAAATTATATATGTTTTCTTATAATTATTTTTATTTATGTTATTTAACAATTCATAATATATATATATATATATATCTATGTGTGTGTTTTGAAGATATAAATCTTAGTCCTAGACCCTATTACAAACCATAAACTTCCCAATGTTTCCCACAACCATTAAATTTTATTTAGGAAATCTAGTCCAAACCTTCTTCTTAATATTGAATTGGATAAACTATATCTCCTCAACCACTCAAAAACTATTAATGTTATTAAAATAATAGTCATGAAATTACAATTGAAAACCAGAACTGATGAGAATCAAACCCTCACCTCTTCAAAACTGAAAGTGATATTAACTACTAGTATAACCCTAAGGGGGATATATTTATATATTATTTCCATATATTAATTTTGATATTATTATATATCCATTAATAGTTTTTATGTATAAATATTATTTACCTAATATTTTTATTTATGTAATAAATAAATAAATATATATATTTGTACATTATGTTTATGTTGTGTGTGTGTGTTCAAATAAGTGTGTGTGTTCATAAACTCACATGTATACATTTTTATTTATACATAGGTTTATATATGTTTTGGAATATTAATTTTTTATGTATGTTATATATATTTTTATTATATTATGTGTGTGTGTGTGTGCTTCATTCTATTTATATATATATAATTTAAATATCTTTATATATATGTTCATAATTATCGTGTATAAATATTATCTATATAATACTTTCATTTATATTATATTTATATATATAATTGTATATTGTTATTATAATACATGAATATTTATACACTATATATGTATTTTAATATATAATACTTATATACATATATTTATATATTTATATATATAACATACATATTTATTTATGATTATGTACATATAATTAAATGTTTTATTTAAAATATATATAAATCTACTAAAATTATATTTATTTTCATAAATATTACATATATAAATATAATTATATATTTTTTCTATAGAGTTTGTGTGTGCATGTTCATGTGTACATGAGTGTGTGTGTGTTATATTGTTTATCTATATATATTATTTATATAATGATTAATATATATAAAAAGTAAATAAATATATTTATTTATTTATGTATATATATATGTTCTAAAAGTTTTTTTCAATGTGTCTGTGTATATATATATATGATTATGTTTTATTATATATAAAATTATGTGTATATTTTGTATATAATGTTTTTCTTATGGTAATATAAACCTGGTTAATTTTAATCGAAAATTCATGGATGTTAATCGAATTACTAAAATACCCAAGAAAGGTGTTAAAATGATTATAAAATTTCTAGTGGTATATGAGAATGACTCTCCTTGGAACATGTCTTCCTGTCTATTTTTTTGTTATTCAAAGTGAAATAGTCGAGTAGAACTGAATAAACATTTTATTTTTTAAGGAAATGATCAATATTATAAATTTTTTCCAAACAATGAAAATAAGTAAATTTATCAAGAAAGTGAAATGATAATACATTTTAGAAATAATAAAATATTGTTGTATTTGTATATAGTGTTTTATATAATATTAATAAATTGAAAATAGTGATTGAAGATGGACAGAAAAACTTTCAAAAAAATTATAAATTTTTGAAATGTGCAGATATTCCATTTTTTATGGTTATACAAAATATACAACACTATCATATGTATTAAAACTATGTTACCTAAAAGTGGATGAATGATAGAGTAATTCCAAAGTTATAGAGATATTTCTCAATTAAATGATATTATTATAGAAAATAATGATATTCCTTATCACAAAAAATAAATAAATAGAAAAATTTTCTTCCATGGATAAAATATATGAAGAAAATATGTTTTCCCTGAAAAATGAATTTTATATTGAAATGAGTATGAATCACTAAAGAAATTTTCCATGTTTAATGTATCATGATATATGAAAAACGAATCAACACATTGAAAATTTAATTGGTTCTTTACAATCATCCCACTATTTTTATGATTGTATAGAAGTTTAGAAACTGAAATCCAATTTAAATGACATGTGGATAAACAAATTCTGAAGGGTAAACTATGAAACCCAACAGATGCTCATCATTTAATGAAAAAGTAAAATTAATATAATATAGTTTGGAGTAATGTGTGTAACATTTAACATAAATTATCTATATAAAACATTAATATTCATGTCCTATAAGACTATACATACAATACTTGGTTCATTGTGATGGTATATTATAATTTACCACTATTTTTATGCATAAATATTAAGTACATTATATTTCCATAGCTTATTTTTGGACTAAAACAACTAGGTGATGAAAAAAATTTAAGGAACCCAACCACAATATCCTAAAGTAGATGTCTGTTTTATTATATTGGCATAATATACAAGGATTCCCATCCCAAAGGAGTGAATATTTTAGTAGTCTGGGTAGACTAGATAACTATATGAGTCTCGGATTACATTGGAATACACAAAATTCATCAACATTATATTGAGAATAAATATTTTCAATCTATAGTATCCCTACATATCAGCCATAGTAAAATTCTTGGAATCCCAAGGAAAGGGAGAAAAATAAGGTTGAGCTCAAATGATTAGTAAAGCATTACTACAAAGGAATTAATCATTAAAGGAACAAAGCATCATCAATAAGGAATGAAAAATTGGGAAATTAAATTTCAGAATACAATATCAATTTAAAAATTTGATAGCATAATAAATAGAAAGGTAAATAAATGTAATAATATTCAATTAAATCAATAAACTAAGTATAATAATGAAAGAATAAAAATTATTAAATAATTTAATATAAATAATCACATGAACTTGAAACTTTACCATGGATATTATAACTAACCATATAATCACATGAAATAAAAATAAACATATAATTCAAAATGATAGACATATAAAATATCAAAATAAACACATAACATGGTTACTATTAATATCTATCCTCAATATTATTTATTTGTGTGTGTATAATCCTGTCCGATTTGGCCAACCGATTTGTCTCCTGAGACCTATCGCTACATCAAGGGGCTATATAATGTATGGACCAACCAATAAATGCATGTAAAAATTTATTCTTATATATCAAATAAATTATTTAATTCACAAAAAATATTCCTTTTCATCAAAAATCATATTGTGAAAAGGATATATATTTATCAATATTTAACCAATAAATCAAATATCATTCAATGAAAAAATTGTATGAAAAAATTATATACGGGTTAGGAAATAATAATATCTATCATAAATGAATATGGATATTAAAATGAAGTAATATTTCTAATTTAAAATGATTATAAGAATTTTAATATTTTAGGATAATTTTAACAATCAAAAAAGAAAGTGAAATTTAACATTAACTCTTACCATTTGGTAATTTTTTTGTAAAATTCCATTTGAATAAATAATTAAAATTGTAACATAAAATACCGAAAATAATAAATTAATCATGATATTAAATTTTAATTGAACATTATATAATCCTCATAAAAGTGAATTTGTGAATAAAAACAAATATTTCTTAATGGATATAAATTTGGATGAAACCCCTTACCTTACACACCCTTTTTGTTGAACAACACTTAATTTATTATATAGGGGGTTTTAAAAAATTTTAACACATTAAAAAACTTTATTAATATTTATAATATCATATATGATAATTTTAAAACAACTTTTTACATATTTATTAATAATATTTAATTATTTTCTTTATTTCAGGTGTTAATTATCATGTTTTATCATACGTGTTTTTCCATGAAATATCATTTAATTTCACATATTATATATATATATAATTTATCTAATAATAATCATGAAATTATTATCATATTTTAACATCAATTGTACTTTTAAACCAATCATGGCTTATGGATATGAAAAATAATGTATGTTATGGTCATAAAGACGGTGAATCGTGCATACTCATGAGTAACGTTTTTTCAAAATTGCACCAAACTATATTGCTAAGCTGGCACATAAAATCATTTTTTCAGACACTACTTCCCGAAGATTACACCACACCACATAGCCACATCCAAATTTCTAAAACCAAAGCCAAAGATGCATCTAAACGACCTGAGTGAACTCTCGCACCGTAGGTCTGACGCAATCAGACCACCCATCAATCACATTAAAACACAACACATCATGTTTTAATCCTCAAACCACCTCCCATCTAGACAATAACCTACATGGACCAAAAAAAGAGAGAGCACCTATAAAAATGGAAACATCATCTCTAATGACCATAGTACTCGCCCAAGTTTAATACTGATGCCCAAGCTCAGGGCTATCTGCATGCATTTCGATGGATGAATCGTTTGAGCCATTAGCATCCCGGGTCGGGTTTGGATCAGGATTCTGAGACCCATTTAGGTTGTAGCCAGTTTCGTTGAAGTGGTAGTTCTGGAGGCTCTGCCGAACAGGACTTGAGAGCGCATCAGAGAAGATAGAGTTTTTAGATTGGTGATTAACCTGCCCGGTGTTCATCGGGCCAGACACCCCGGAGGAGGCCACATAACTGGAATTTGTAAAGTGGGTCACCAGCTGAGAATGTGGGTATTTAATGGACACCCTTGGGGAAAGTGATGGGTCGTCTCCGCAGAAGACCAATTCATTCTGCAAGTAACTGACAATGTCAATGGTAGAGAATCTAGATGCCCCCTATTCTTGTCTCAACATCCATTGATACAGTTTTTTGAGGCCATAGCGTTCGCCGGCCAGGAAAGATAGTTTTTTATGGTTCGCGGTTTCCGTATAAGGTTGTGAAAGCGAGTTCGCGGCCCTGTAAAACGTCGTGTACATCGTCTGATCCACCTCGTCCAACCAACTGGCCACAGACATTCTTTTCTTCCCCATCTCGCCCTCTTCTCCACTCCCTCTCCTCTAGGATTAAAAACCCTAAAATGAAGACTGCACCCTGTAATCCATCCTTGGGAGCAATGATGGGGGTTTCTTTATAACGGATCAAGGGAGGCTGCCACGGATCTCTCATGGGCTTGGGGACCTTGGCCCCCTCATGAGTAACATTTCAATTTATCAATGGTCATTATTGAAAGTAGGTAAGTTATATTTTACCTTTAAAAAACGATCATAATATTATATATATAAATATATATAACATATTATTATTGAAATATACTTATAAATATCAACCATTTGGTTTGGTGATGAAAAGATAGTCACATCACTTTGTAATGGTAGAATTATGCATGTACGTGAATGACATTAGCATCTTTAATTGTTGATAAAATAAAAGGATATATTATATTTTCATAATTATGAATATGACATGATTATTATAATTATTTCATGTATATCACATATAATAATAAACATTTCTCTTTATCACCATCCATGTAAAGTTTTATTGAAAGATGAATCACATTGCTTCGTGAGGCTATATTATACCATAAACACAGGTAATGTTATTATGTCTCTAATGGAAAGGAATGTTACAAGTTATTTATGATATAAGGACTCTAGATGTCCAATTATGTTATAAAATTTATATATAATTTAGTTACATTATCATACCAAACCATGATACTCTACTACATATTAGGCATTTAAACATGCTTCGATGTATCAGATCTTGCTAAAATCACTAATAAAGGAACACCATACCAGTATTATAAAAAAATCGATAATGGGGGGGGGGGTATTAATTAGAACTAAATAAGAACTGATAGAGGAGAAAATTTATCTACACTAAAAAAGTGATGATAAATATTACCCCTTGTTTAGTGTTATAAAAAACAAGTGTTGACAAAGGAATCACCTTTACTAGAACAAGTAAAAAATTAATGATAAATCGACTATCATTTCCAGAAAAAAGCACTGATAAATGGGGGGATTTATCACCACCTTTTTACTAGCACTAATATAGTTCTCGTTTTATTAGCACTTGTTTTTTAGTACTAATAAAGGGTATATTAATAAAAAATTATATGTCATTAATAATATTATATTAATATATAATTATTTTAAATTGATATAAATATAACATATTTTTAAAATATGATTTAGATAATCCTAACTAGGAATTATCATTTAATATGATGAATATTTATTGAAAATATTAAAATTAAATTATTAAGAACTAATATTAATTAATAATTTTATATTTATTATCGAGTAATAGTCATTTAACAACAATTGGATGACATTCAAATTAAATGAAATAATTAATGGTCTAAAATAAGCTGAAAAATGACAAGGACTTCAAATAGCCAAAACATTTGATTCATGTGTCCATTTGGTCTCTACCGCATACTAAATCAAAACTAACAAAGAGATATATGTTATGGTGACTAATAAGAACCTTATTTATTATTTCCTGAGGGCAAAAATGGTCTATGTGGCCTCTAAATCTCATTTTCTAGTTTGAGTGTCCCAATTTGTTAATATTCAATGGAATTTCAACCTCTTTGACATGGAATTATTTTAATTTTTTGGTGGAGACTAAATTTATTCTCAATTATTACATTAATATTGATATTATGGTTTTTAATTTTTATCAATTTTTATAATTTAGTTTTATTTATAATTATATATGTGCATTTTTTCGATTATTTACATATAATAAATCAATTGTAAAATAAAAATTTAAACATATTTAAATAAAATTTATTTTAAAATATTTAAAAAAATGGAAATATGTATTTATTATTAATTTTATTTAAATTAAAAATTATCCATTTTATTTACATTATAAAAATTCATTAATATGTATATTTAATGTTTGTATATACATATATCAGTAAACCTATATATGTATATTTATATGTATATTAATATTAATATTTATATTTATATATAAATAAATAAATATTAACATGTAATATATTTAGATATATATAATTATATATATATCACAAATTTCTAAATATATACAAATAAATTGAAATTTCATAAAATATAGAACAAAAATGTATAATAGATTGGTAGAGGCATCCAGTCGCATAAGAAAGACTTTGGGATCAAATCAAGGAATTTAATGGTATTTAGGGGAGACTTATAGTGATGAGGAAAGGGTTGGGGAAATGTTAAATCCATTTTAGAGTATAAATCTCTATGGAAAACCAGCGTTAATTACTTGGAAATGGGGTATGGATGCATAAAAATATATTTTTGTATTTTTTTGCGCTCTTAATGTCACCCTTTAACTACATTTTGTAGTATTAATATAGGATGTACTATAAAATAGCTCACAATATTAAAAAAAATTAATCACTGAAAAAATTATTTTACTAAAGATGTTAAAGGCTCTATTTGTAGAAGTGAGTGGTGGAAATAGAAAAATTAATGGCATCAGTTCGCAATATAGTAGTCCTTCGTATAAACGTACGATGATTTCATAACCCATTTGATAGAAGTAGAGATGGTTTTAGGTAATTCCATTATTATAAATACATTACATTATATTATGTATATTGATATTATTATATCACTATTTTTTAATAATAATTATAGGTTGTGGATTAATAAATAATATAAAGACACTCATTGAAGAACATTACCTCTTCTTCGGGTTTCCTATATAGGTTTGACATTAATCTTGTAATGTTTTAATTTATAAAAAACTATTTCGTATAGTGAGATATGAGAGATGTTATTAAGTGATTTGTGCTGGTATTGGATCAACCATAGAGGTTGGAAAGTGTTAATAAGTAAGGGTAGTGAGTGCCCATTTATAATTGAGGAGTGTCATTTTTATAAATTACCCAAATTATTCACTATTGTGAGGTCTCCCTTTACTCATGTGCCTCAAAAATCCATTAATAATTTATGATAGGTTTCATTTGATTGATACAAATATCCACCACACAAATAAAAACACATTTTTATAATTTTATTCCTTAGTCTTTAAATTTACTTAATTTTACCATTTTAGTTTCTACCATGGTAACATATGTCTTTTTTATTAACCTATGTAATTTATCCCTTCAGAATAAAATTAAAAATAGATTAATTAAATAATTTATAACAATATATTATAAATATTGAATTGGGTTTAATAAATAAAAATCCAATTTTTGGGTAATATTAATTCAAATACCAAACCATGTAATGCACAAAACCTTGTTTTGACTTTAATCTCTCTAACAAATTAAAACTGTTTTCACTAATCATTCTGCTCAAAAATTAAGTAAAAAATATTAGATAATATAAATTATCATGATTAAAATTATGGAATCCATTTGGAAAAATTCAACCCATAAAAGTGGTGGAATTTAATTTAAAATTAATCTTTCATGCAAGATGAGAATATATAATTTTTATGATAAAATTTTAAATTGCATACTAGGTTTATATATATATATATAATAAAAATTATTCCAACGAACTAAATTGGATTAATTTATATAAAATTAAACAAATTATACTGTAAAATAAATTCACAAATTAATTAAACAGTTTAAATTTTTTAAATGAAAATTAACTTTTTAATAAAAATTAAATATTTTTCATTGTTCCACATAATATGAAACAACTCTAAAAATTCAAATAAAATCACCCTAATATAAGTTTGGTATAATATTTTAAATTTTAATTTAATTTTTTCAATTTAATTTTAAAAAATTTGAAAAAATACTTTTTAAATTAAGTGCTCAAAGTGCGACTAAACTGTCTATTTGGAAAAGTACATTTTTTCAAAAGACATTTATTTTCCTTTAAATGATACTTTTTTAATTTCTAATAAATATATCATTAAAAAAATATATATTAAAAATAGATATATTCATAATATATTTAATCTTACTCATACCCCTAAATTTAACTACAAGGGTGTAACTATTTTATTAAATAATATTATTGTTATATTTTTGTTCGATGAAACTAGGTATTCTATGTAATGAATGATATCGAAGTAACTCATCATTCTATGTAATATAATATAAAATCAATGTTTAGTGTAAATCAATCTATTTATGGAATTAAATTGATTATAAAATTAAAATATTGTAATGACTTGGGGTATAACAATATCCCCCACCTTAATTAAATTGTTCCCACACAATATTTACATAATCGGGAAAATCAATTTTTTCAAATTTTGAAATACCATTACGGTAAAAATGAAATCATAAAAAGTGTTAATAAAATATCATCTATATAATATAGAAATTAATGTATAATTTTTATCTATAATAATCACATAACTAGGTTTCTATGTAGGAGAACATAGTTGGGATGTTAAATCATGGGCATGTAAGAGAAAACGAACACACAAATACTACAAGAGTGATAAAGAACATGGTTATAAAAATGTTATCATTTATAATTCCATAAACCCAAAAAGTTAAAAAAAGTCATCTATATCAAAAAAATGATGTTAATAGAAAAAAAATTTACTTCAAGATCATTCTCTAAATGTTGAATAATTATTTTACTATCATATAACATATGGAAATATACATACTTTATGAGTTTCCATTTAGCGATCATAATTCAATAATATTATTATGCTTATATAAATTTTTAATGCATCCCTTACCCAATGTAATAAATTTTAAAAAATGATTTTTTATGCTTAATGAAATAAAAATCAATTTTAAATGATTATAAGATCCATGAAAGAGTGAAATGAATTTCAATATATATCAAATTATTTTCCAAAACGAGTATGGTTACAACATGTTATTCAATATTCATATATTTACATATAGATAAGTAATGAGTTAATACATAAAACCTCATCCAAAGTAATAATTCATCCATTTAATAAATGAAATTCCTTATAACCCTTATAAAATATTAAGAACAAACAATTTAGAAAAATGGTCACTAAATTTCGGCAATTAACCAATCATAAATTCTTCAAGGAAAAAGAAGTACATATTAGTCATCACATACCAATCATGTGAATACCATATTCAGGTAATGTTTTGAAACATGGTAATAACTTAAATTAACTTAAAAACTTATTAAAAACATGAATGTTTCCTTATGTCTTATATAACACCCATATTATTGGAAATATTCTTAAAATAGAAAAATTTTGTTAAATCCATGAATGAGAGAATAATTTTTTTTTTCAATGAATCATTAATTAGTTAATAGGTTGTTAGTTATATCCAATTTAGTTTATCCATATCAATGATCTCTTCATCCCGGCATCATAATCTCAATATCATGAAAATATTAAAGGTTTTATTTCCTCATGCTTTTTCCAAGATGTTTAAATTTCGAATGAATCATTTTACTGGGTCATCGATACTTATCAACAAACTCTTTCAAATAATTAAGGAAATTTTTTTGTAGTATAATACTTACATATTACATAATTCATATAATAATTTCATCATTGATATAATACTAGAATAATGTAATCCTTGAATCCTAACACCATCGCATCAATCATTCCTCTACATCTGTGGTAATACCATAATATTATCCATCATCCATTAGTGTCTCTTTAGGTATATTCCATTGACTCCTAACACATTTATTTGTGTATTATCCAAATCTCATTAATGATGAACCATTATACATTGTAAAAAAATTTCATACCCTTGAAATCACATGAATGATGTCCATTATATCCACTCATATAGAATACTGTCATACCTTTTAAGAAAGTACTAGGGTGTTTCTTTCCAAAATTTAATTTTTTGAAATTTAATTATATCAATTAATTTATTTATCAATACAATTCTCTAAAGTCCTCTTCTTCTCTTAATTCCCTTTGAATCCAATATTCATATAGAATTCATTTTTTTCTTGTTAGCTCGTGATATTATGTCCTTGTATGATGAAGATGTTTTTGCTAATAATTACATATCAAATACTCTCTTATTAAAATTAATGAAATGATCATTATTAATCATTGGATTTTGTTCCATGATTCTTTTCACATTCTTTATTATATGAAACATTTCTAAAAATCACATGCACTAGATTAGATCATATCATTGTGAATCATAAAGTATTGTCCCAAAATTAGTGAAATAATTATCATAAATATAAAATATCATGAAAATCTAAACTCATAAGAATAAAAATGCTTTTTTTGGGATATATTAATTTCAAATAATTTGTAATGGTTTTGAAATAAAATCTTAATTCTCTTAAGCATATCCTCTGATAGTGTAAAACCAATTGTGCAGAAAAGACCCTTATCGTGTATTAGGTAACAATCAAGGCAATCCCGGCAAAACTTTTTTGATGTTATTACACCTAGGTACCTCTATTCCAGAACCACATACACTTTTTGTATCCAATATGGATATATTTCTTGTAAGAACCATATAATAGCTTCCTCAGAATAACATTTTGATGTTCTTCTATACTTATCCTCAAAGTCTATCATAGGGCTATATTCCCTAATCTATGTTTTCATAAATCTAGTTCTAAAGATTTATACTAAACCTGATTTAATACCAAATGTAATGACCATGAACCCAACAACATAGATCCAGTTTAGACTTTATTACATTACCTTAAGATTTAACGAATAATATCTTGAATGACTGAATAGTTTTGTAGTATCGGTAAACAAGATATATACAAGAGTCTCACAATACAATAGAATTTAGTAATTACATAATAATTTTTCACAATAATATTTTTAATTAATATTGTGTATCCCTATATATCAATAATTGTGAACTTTATAAAATCCTATTGATAAGTAGAGAAATAATGTTGATAAAAAATTCATAGTAAGGGTTAAGTACATATCATGTAATTATGAATAAATGAAGAATCACCAATAAAAAATGAACACTATGGAATGTTAAATATAAAAACACAAATTCCATTTAAATAATTGACTATAATAATAAATTTAAATATAAATTTCTAAAAACACATTCCATTTAATCAATAAAATGATCATATTATGACAGGGAAAAAATGATCACAAAATCCCATATAAATAATCACACGACATTAAAAATTAATCATGGGTATTTAAACTAATTGAATAATGAAAAGTAATATAAATAATAATTGAATTATTATTTATTAAAATACAATATATAAATATCTATCCACATGATATTTACTGTTAATATCTATCCTCAAGGCAATTTATGATTGTGGTTAGAAACCCGTCTTGTTTAGCCACCTAATTTGTCTCATGAGACATGTCAATGTAACAAGGTGATATATAAAATCCAGTCCCCACCTGTCACGAAATTTCCAAATCATTCCTAAAATATCAAATAATTTATTTAATACCTAAAAAAATTCATTATTATCAAATATATGTATTTAGTAAAGGATTCAAATTTATCAGTACTTCACTAATAAATTAAATCACTTTTAATGTAAATGATGTATTTAAAAATTGTATATGGTTTAAGAAATACTAATATCTATCATTAAATAATTTTTATATTTAAAATAAATATAATTTCTAATGAAAAATGATTATAATGATGTGTTTTTTTAATGTAAAATTAACAATTACAAAATAAAGTGATATTGCACAAAAACTATTACTATTTTGTAATATTCATGTTAAATAAACATAGTTGAAATAATTAAAATTTAAACATAAATTAAATTATATAAACATGTACTAAATATATTATATGTCAATGGGGCTTAATAAACACCTCATAAAAGTGAATCCGTATTTAGAAACAAATTAGTATCAATAAAATGTCAATTGAGACAAAATCCCTAACCTTACAATCCCTTTTGGTTGAATGTTCTATAAGCTCATGTATAATGGTTTTAAACATTTTACAAAATTATTCTATAACCATATTAATATTTATAATTTCATATATAATCTTTTGATATCATATTACTAACTTTTAATTAATAATCATTCGTTATTTTAATGGTTTTGAGTCTTAATTGAATTCTTTTCACATGTGTGTTTCATCATGAAAAATTCATTTATTTCACATATTATAGAATAATATAATATCCAAAATAATAATAATTAAATAATTAACATATTATTATATCAAAATTACTTTTGAAAAAAACAATTTTTATTGATATGAAAAACTAAGTATGCTATGATCATTGAGACGGTAGGTCATACATGCACAAGAGTAACATTTCCATTTTTTAATGATCATCATAGAAAATAAGTAAGTAATATTTTAACTTATAATCATTATAAAATATAATTTATAGAATATTATTTCTTTAAAAACACTTATATATATCATCTGTACGGTTTGGTGATATAAAGAGAGTCACATCACTTCGTGAAGGCCATAATACGCAGGTACACGAACGATGTTATCATCATTAAGTGTAAAAAAATAAAATGATATATTAGCCTTTAAAAAGGAATAATATGTCTCAAATATCCTAATTATTTTATTTATATCCCATATAATAATCTAGATTATTCCTTTTCACATTTTATATAAATCATCAGCGAAAGAAACGACACATCGCTTCATGATGCAGTAGTCCATCGTACACACGAGGGAAGTTATATTTTCCCTTATAAAATAGAATGTAAAATGGTATGTATTATATAATGAATATATATTTTAAATGATATTGTTTATATTTTTAATACTTCATTTCCATAATCATTCCCACTCTTAAGTGGTGGAAATGTAAAAAATAATGACATCAGTACGTGAGCCGGTAGTCCTCCATACACATGAATGAGGATTTCGTAACCCATTTGAGGGAGATAGATATATTTTCCGGTAAATTAGTTATTAATAAAACTTGAATGTTTTTGTAATATTGTTTCATCAGTAAATGGGGATGACCTTGTTTGTTTAAGGTTAAAACATTCCAATCTATTTATAATGGGATTATTCATAGAACCGGAAACATCCAATGATTCTATATCCATTTGGACTTACTTTCCAAATGTAGGTGCTCATTAGTTGTGGACTAATGAGGCTTAATAATTTTTATTGGTCAAGAGGATGGGAGGTCGGACTCATCACCCCTTTTGAGGGTAATTATTGTCTACTCCAGGACTCTCATTACAGATTTAAGTTATGTTCGTGAATCCTTATTACACTACCAAGTATGAAAATGAGATTTCCTTAAGATCTGACAATCAATTATTAATATTTATGAGATTTAGATAATCTTTTATAAGTATTTTAGGTTCTTCCTCGATAGATAATCATATGTATCTATTATAGATTCTATGTCAATGGTATCCTTCAAAACATTATGTAATCATCTTTTGGTCATTATGATAACCATACTGTTTTAAAGCCTCTCAGTGGGGAAATTGAAGTTTGTTGTTGTTCAAAAGGACATGGGGTATTTCAGAGTTCGGATCGTACCCACAGATGGGCTTACTACGTATCCTTTTTTGAAAAGGAATCAGAACCCACATTGTTCAGTTTGGTATTGCGGGGCTTACGTATGATTAATGGCCCAAACGGATGTGTTGTGGTTACTTTTACACTTTAAGCTCACGTGAGTCATGATCGGTGTGAGAAACAAGAGGTATCAGTAAACCTGACAATTTGAGCCATGAAATATTTGATCACAAGGAATGATATGGGGCTTATGTATGTATTATTGCCCATATAGATAAAGATCACGACTTAATTTAGAATATAAGGCATGAAATAAAGTCCATAAAGGTATATATGATTTATGAAGATTTGGATGCTCTAGATTAGGGATTACATCTGAGGAGGATTCCAAAATTAGAAGGGGACTTGTGTTTGGGTTTTATTACAAAGAATGAAGCCCCAAATCAAAAGTAGTTAAGACCGGTCAAGAGAAATTATGACTGGGGATTATTCTTGAGAAGGAGGACCAGGTTAATGGGACTTGAGAACTGGGGCTTACTCTTGAGAAGGAGGCCCTGGTTAAGGGAATATGGGATTCATGGCTCACTTTTGATAATGTTTCCCAAATAAGGGAAATTGGACTGGGGATTATTCTGGAAAAGGAGGCCCATGTTAGGAAATTATGACTGGGGCTTATTCATGAAAAGGGGGACCGGGTTAGGAAATTATGACTGGGGCGTATTCCTGAAAACGAGGCCCATGTTAGGGAATTATGATTGGGACATACTCATGAGATGGAGGCCAAACATTATGGAACTTGAAGACTAGGGCATACTCCTGAATAGGATTCCCATATTTGGGAACATGAAACATACTCCTTAGAAGGAGGCCGATGATAGGAAATTTATTATCGGGAATTACTATTGAGAAGGAGGCCCAAAATTAAGGAACATGATGACTGGGGCTTACTCTTGAAGAGGATAACTATATTTGGGAATGTGGGACTTGATCTTGAGAAGGAGGCCCAGGTTAGGGAATTTATTATTGCGACTTACTCCTACAAAGGAGGCCCAAAATTAAAAAACTTGAATATTGGGGCTTACACCTGAAGGAGATTCCCATATTTGGGAACATGGGACTTACTACTGAGATAGAGGCCCAGGTTAAAGAATTTATGATTGGGACTTACTCATGAGAAGGAGGCCTAAAATTAAGGAACATAAAGACTGGGGCTTACACTTGAAGAGGATTTCCATCATTGGAAACTTGGGGATTACTCTTGAAGAGGATGCCCATGAAAAGTAGACTTGGGGCTTACTCCTGAAGTGGATTCCCATGAATTGTTTCCTCATCTTAAAGGATAAGGTTTGGAGAATGAAATCTCTAACCATAGTGACATAATGATATGAAAATCCCTAGGTTTTGAGAGATGTTCCATAGAATTCCTTTCAGATAAGGAATCCAACCAAGGAATCATGCCATAAATGGCGTTAAAGATGATTCAGAAGGCTAAATCAGGAAGAGGAGAGGTGTATTTGAAGAAAAGAGATGAATGGATAGGAGGGGAACCCAAAATAAGGTAGGAGTGCAGGTCCTGGTCATGCTGATATACCTGAGCGACACATGTATACTTGCGCGATGGTCAACCCATAGGGTAAAACATGGGAGAAGCTTGTCCCAAGCTTTTAGTGTTATCCCTAAATACTTTTAAATGGGTGGCGCACAAGTTCTATTGAAGGGATAAGGTGGCACACAAGTGTCTTCAATTCAATAGAGGGTTAGACACTTAGGAGCGCAGGTGTTGATTAATTTCCACACTTAGTCCTTGTTCCCTCTCTTTAGACCTTCCATTCTAGGTAATAAATTACCTTAGAAGTGTTAAAAAGGATTTGATAAGAGACTACGGTTCCGGGAGCTCAAGTCGGAGTTTCTGGATTATTCGTCGCGAAGGGGGGGGGGCACAAGGGGTATTTATAAGCCTTTGAAGACCTCGGGCAAAAATAACATAGGGCGTGCAAGTCACTTTCACGACCAATATAAGGCGCACAAGTATACTTGCACGACCATGATAAAATTTTCACAACCCAAGTCTAAAAAAATCCATATTCACACCTTTGTCCATTTTTGATATTTCTTTAAAGGATGAATCACTTTGTGTTAAGGTATTTCCATTTTTTAGTCGTAAGATTATAAAATGGAAAGGAGCATCAATAAAAGTCCCCCCCCCCTCAGATTTGGATCCGAAAGGAATGAGGATGTGACTCTGAGGAAAAGAAGAAGTCAAAGGAAGGGCGGCGCAGAAGTTTTGAGCGCGCAGATATCAGCGCGCAGGTGAGAGGCACACAGATGGTGTCGTGCAGGTGTGAACCGTGTAGGCTTCGGCGGACAGGGGTGCGGCTTGGCCTATAAATATGTGCCTCATTCTCATGTAAAGCACCTGTATTTAAAACATTCTATCTCTTGCCAAGAAAGTTTCCTTCGTCACGCATGTTTCTTGTTTTCCGATAGTTCTTTGTGTTGCGCTTCTGTAGAGATATTTGGACTTGCACGGTGATTCTTGCACGCCCAATACTTGCGCGTCACAACTATACTTGCGCACCAAAAATGGACTTTTGCGCCTGAATTCCTTAGCCATTTTTTTCATTTTTCATTACAAATTTTAGTAAAAATCAACTCACTTAAGATTTAATTATTCGACCTTTGTGCATATTCAATGGCTCCAAGAAGAATCAGAACTACTGATGAACTGGTGGACTAGTGGATTGATGATATAATGAACAGTGTAGTCCATGATTACTATGATATCTGTGACAACACTCTTCCGGATTTGGCCAAGTACTTGAAGAAGTATCTTCATGACATTCCACAGAGCATCTACGTGCCTTTGTATGGGCATGGTCATCTGCAAGACGTCAACATTCCAGAGGAAAATAACTATCTCCCAAATTCTTGGTTTCAGAATTACAGCAACTTTGCTTCAAAAAATATCTCAAGTGGAGGAGAATTTTTAAATACTGTAATAGTGTATAAGGCCTATATGATAAATCATATCCCTTGTTGTCTAGATATGAATCCTCACAAGCCCGAGCTGCAACAACATTGTTATCCTTGAGTCTTCCTAAATTCGTAGATGGATCAATCCAATGGCTGGAAGAAGAGTTTGGACTTCCATCCTATAGGAGGTGCGAAGCCAACTTGGATGTGGGCATACTGGGTGTGACAAACCTGTGCAGATATTGTCGAGGATTTGAAAAGAGTGGCGATATATGAAGCAGTCTTGGCTGGGCAGACATATGTCTAGAGAAATGATGAGTTTCTGCCAGAGCTAATCAGCCGCTGGACACCAGAAACCAATTCTTTCCATCTGAATCATGGAGAATTAGGAATTAGTTTCTAGGATGTCTACAAGATCTAAGGGGCTCTAATTTTGGGCAACATGTATGATGAATTCATTCCCCCAAGGTTACTTGGAATGATTCTGAGAAAACACCAGCTTTGACTCAAGGGTTATTGATAATATTTCACAAGCTCAAGAGTTCAAAGACCTCCCTAGCTCATTCTAGAATGGATATTCATCCAGACATGTGGATGAATATGTTTCTTACCAAGAAAAAGGAGAATAATTCGAAGGATAAGGGGCCCACATATACTCGCCCTACTACCTGCCCTAGAATAGAGAAGAAGGGTGCCTTTGGAATGTTCTCGCTGACCCTGGGAGTTTAAGAATTTGAGAAGTGGGAATATGAAGTAAATCAGTGATTCCCGAAAAAGACTCATCTGGCGGGCTTCTTAGCCTTTTGGCTCAGTGTTTATCTTCTACCAGTCAGTGATTCGATGGGAGGCGTCAGGCCAGGGACCTTCATTATTACAGCCAAGTTGGCTGAGAGGAGAATGGTTGGGTTGGCCACCCAAATTTTGGCGAATATACATAGGAGATTACTCCATGTATTTATGGGTAAGTCTTCTTTGAGAATAGTGGAACCATTCGATGTTTTTTGGGGATGGATCGCCACTCATTTCAGGATATATTCTTTACAAAATAGAGTATAGGTTGGTGGATGCTCTTTCAGTCCGTTAGTGCAGGCATATTCTGTAATTCATCCGTTATCTCTCATCATCTATGATATAAAGCTGAGGCTGAGAATGTTCAAGTAAATCAATTTATTTCCTAATGGAAACCCACCAACTGGGCAGTTTCTTGATAATGGAACCACCGATATGGAATTGACGTCGTACATTATTTCTTACAGAGATGGTGTACTGGACACCATGATTGACAGAGAGATTATATACGAGGCCTATGCTCCATACAGATATGCACGTCAACTCAAGTGTCTGCAGCAGACTGTTGTATCCCCTCTTATGCATGTCACATTAGAGCATCATCCAATGGTTTCCCTAATACTATGGTTTCTGACATCTATAGAGAAGAACATGGCAGTTTTTGATCTACTAGTTCATAAAGCGGCAAGTAACATGACTACATGGTATGCTGAGAACTAGATAGAATCATACCCTAAAGGGGTGTTGAATCGTCCGGTTTATCAGGTGGGGAAAAAGGAAATAACTGTAGAGAAAGAAACCCTTCATCGGAAAGGTAATGCTTACCCACTTGGAGATGATTCACCAAGTTCCTAGACTAGGGCTGACTCGTCGGATTCCCAATATGGCGATAATGAGGCACAACATGCGGCAAAGCGGCCTCATGCCAGATACAATCCTACTATCAGAATCAAGAGACCAACTCCATCAAATCTTAGTGAGTTACTTCATTGGGGAAATTTAATCATCATTAATTTATAGCGAAACAAGTATTATTTTATTATCCTTTATCTGTAGTTGTAGGAGCTGGGATGAAGCTGATTTCAACTATTGTAGGACCCTCCTCATAGCCTTCTGGTACACATGTTTAATATCTACGACCAGAGGCTATCCAGATGTTGTGAAGTTTATATTGCAATGCAGAAACTGCTTGGCTTTATATGTTCAAAGGGCTACAAATCCATGGAATAGGGACTCTTTGGGCTTCTACACATATCCATTACAAGGATAAACCTGATGAATTGTGGTCTTACATTAGAGATCTGGAGATGCTCATATAAGCCATTGATGACTCCATTCCTTTTACCAAGTGGGTGAAGGAAATGATAGATCTTGGCACCACTGAGGGGACTAGTGGTTCTGGAGATGAGGATGGGAACGATTACATGGATCCTACATATGTAAGTTTCTTTCCTTATTTGCATTGAAATTTAATTTCAGTCATTGATTTGTTACTCAAGAAAATTACTTTCTTCATCATGAATCTTGAAATGAAAGGAACTGCTAAGGTTCCTTAACCATTGTATAGCCCTGGTGGTACTGCCATCGGGGCTAATGAATCTTCTCGTGAGCCAGGAGAGATATCTCCAGACCAGAAAGCCATGGAGGAGGATTTAGACATGGCTTTTCATTCTCCAATTCTTGTATTTGGAGATGATGATGTCAACAATCCTAAGAAGCAAATGAATCAAAGTCATCGAAGGGGAAAGTCCACAGCTAAATTTTTTATTAGTAGTGGTAAGTCCTTCAGATAGTCATGAGTCTTAAACCATGAGAATATTTCTCATACTTCATGGGATTGTATGGGATTTTTCAACTTCACCTCTGAGTGAGATGACTGACCCTCATTTGAGGATGACAGAAGGTGCTAGTGAACAATCTCATGTTCAGGCAGATTTGGCTGCTCCTTGAGAAGAGCCAACATCTTTTCCCGGTATCCCTCATGCTGCTATTGTAATGAGAGAAGAGTCTGCTTCTAGAAAAATAAAAATTCTTCATAAGATGTTGAATGAAAAAATCAACTGACTTCCATTTCGTGATACTTTATGTTCAACTCCTGCACCGGAATAATTAGTGGCCACTGCAACTGATGCTACAATTTTATCTAACGACGCTGTCCGAGATCAGAGACGCAGCATGAAGGTCTCCAAGAAAACGTATAGAATTCTCCCACTGGTGAGACTAACCAGGAATCTGAGATAACATTGGATGAAATTATGGAAATTGTTTCATCTTTTGAATATTTTTTAGATCATGTTAAATCACCATATAATTTAGAAGATTTTGGATGTGAGTTTTATCCTTCATCTTGTTAAAATAACTTCTTATTACATCTATCACCATGATTGGTTCAAATGTGCAGTTCAATCTGAACAAGCTTCCAAACTGCCAATGACTGAATGGAGTACAGATAACCCTACTATTGTAGAGACACTGACTCAAGTTGAGCTAAACCCGGTAGATCTTCCTCAAACTCGACCTGAAAATCCTGTTGAAGCTAGGAATGACATGGAGGAGCCTTTTCCTGTTGTTGATCTACAGTTGGGTAAGAGATAACACTATTTTTGGATGATTTCCAATCAACTTTTATTATCCTTTGAAAATAACCAAAAACTTTCAATTGACTATGTAGGGCTGTCAATTTCAGTGGCTAGATTTGGAGGTGAAGCCTCAACCTCCGTCCCAATGTGAATATAAGTAACAAGGGTCATGGGGATGGAGCAGAACATGGAACTTCCCTAAGTGAATTAATCCCTGATTATTTTCCCCCTTGTGACAGTGATGCTGAGTCAAACCCGAAAGTACAAAAGGCACTCAAATTTTCACAATGCAAGGAATGGAAGAACATATAGAAAATCATATCTGAAGTGCCTCTTGAAGAGCATTCATAGAACATCCCATGACCATCATCAATGTTTGTCATGTGGGTACTTTGTGGTTTTGGATATCAATAGATTCATGCCACGGTAAAACAAGTCATCTTAAGAAGGGAGCATGAGCAGAAGTACCATAAAGATTTGACCAGGGTCAAACTGTCCGAAAATATCAATGAATTTGTGGCTGCTGTATCCTGAGATGAGGCTGATCATGATGCCAAGTTAAAGGAGCTGAAGCATAAGATCAAAGAGAATGTCGTCCAGAAGATGAACCTTCAGCAACTGTTAGATGATGTTACTGGGTAACATGACCAGTTTAATAATTCATTGGAAGGAGTTCAAACGAATGGTATAAAATCCATTGAAGATGCCAAGAAATCACTCTATCAAGCTTAATAGAGTGAAGAAGGTTGAGTGCATGATCTTCAAGTGCCTGCTGATGAAACTCGGGATACCATAAATCAAATGATGATTTATGTTGGCAACCTTTTGTAATTCTTTGAAAAGAGAAGAGACTCCAGTCTGTGGATGTCCTTATAACAATTGTGCATTAATGAAAGACACTTTCATCTTCAATCATTTATGCATGCCTTATTTTTCAACTTGCTTTAAATTTTTACTCAAGCCAATGGGCCTAGTAAGCATAGTTTTATTTTTTAGAGGATTATAAAAATAACCCTACACACATTGAATCTTTTTAATTGCTCAATATTACCTAAATTATACAAATTATATTTTTAGTGAGCTAGGACTTGACATTTGTTCAGAGTTCCCTTTCATATTGAGGGAAGTTTAAATTTATGCACGTCGGATATAAAAAGGATATTGTTTAATATCAAAATAGGTTTGACTGAATAGATTAAAATTAACTCAATTCCTTGATAATTTATCTGAAAACATATTTCCACATTCATGTATGGAGGAAAACATGTAAACTACGACTTAAGAAATTTTGAATCTGATGAATGATACAAAAAATGGGTAAAAGGCTTTAGAAGAAGTAATTACCAAGAATGATGTTACCACTATTTAATCAACCTATTAGGGTGTTGAATTATGCAAATCCTCCTAAGGGAATTGGACGCATAGCCAAATAATAGCATGTTTTGGCTGACATGTCCATTATGTAGACTACTTATGCAAGGCTTCCTAAGGGAACGTGCTGCATAGTCAGGAAAAAGAACTCTCATAAATTTACTTTAACACTGATAAAAAGGCAGTACAAGTTTATGGAGATTCAAATTTTCCAAAGCACAGAGTCTTCTGTATGGAAATATGTACTTGAATATAGAGATGATATTTACAAACATGATTATCAATGAATTGGATGAATATAATTCGTGCAAATTTCTAACCCAAATGTAGGGAAGGAAAATATAAACCATAGACTTGAATACATTCAGATCATGAAAAAGAGTATGAGACAAATATGTTAAGGATGGATATTTTTTCGGATCCCTAAATATTGTCATTAAGACAAATAAAGACAAAAGAGGTTTTCCACACAAGAATGAAGTTACCACTATTTGGAAAACACTTTAGGGGGTTGAATTATGCAGGTCCACCTAAGGGAATTGGCTACATAGTCAAATACTAGCATCTTTTGGCTGAAAAGTTAGTTTTGTAGACTGTTTATGCAAGGCCGCCTAAGGGAACGTTTTGCATAGACAGGCAAAAGAATTCTCGAGTATCAGAAAATTTTTCACTAGGAGTCAAGAAAAGGATTATGGAGATCAGGAAGTATTTAATTTTAGTATTATGACACATCAAAATGGGCATTGTTCAATGCATGTAGAGATACATAGGACAATGCTAAACATAATCATGTAGTGGCTGGGTCCTAAATTGAGGTGTTAGACTTCACTACATATCCTATAAGGATGGGAATCAAGCCATAAAAAGTTCTTGAAATATAGTTTAATGTCATGTGGGATGAGAGTGTATGAGATCTTAATTTAGGGTCATAGAACTCAGACCATTATAAGGAATACACAATGTGTGTTTTATAAAACTGATGTGAATGAAGACCAGAGTTTTCATACCACATTCATGTTTTCATAGGGGGACTTTTCAGCCAAGGGACTGAAATTGGAATTTGGGGTTAGGCCCAAAGACTTTGGGCTATATTGGAGGGATGCTCGAACATTCCTTCGTATCCCATAAAGATGGGAATCAAGCCACACATAGTTCTTGAAATACCCTTTGTACAGAATAGGTTCGTACATGTGAAGGGTGAAAGGTGACTTTAGTGCAATGATGGTTTGACCCAAGATAATCATTTTGGGAATTTCCATGTATGCACATATTTTTTAGAATATAACATGATCAGGGAACAATGTAAATGATGATTCCCAATAAGGCAAGGGTTTAAAAGAATGTTGTAGTTTATTTTCGTACAAGACAAAAAGTTAAAATAGTTTAACGTCATATACCAAGGATGATGGTGATCAAATGTAAAAATTATTAGTTTTGGGGCTGCCTCACATATCATAATCATATGAGAGAGAGGTGAACCGATGTGAAGAGATTGGTTTTGGGATTGAACCTCAGGAGGTTTCCTACATACCCAGTCTAGTGGGAAAAGATCAAAGCCCACGTAGTTCAGTTAAATAATGAAATGGTGATCAAGTTGTTCTTGAGGACAACGACCTAAAAAATGGTGTCAGGACTTACACATGGTTAGCAGCCCAGAGAGGGTGTTATGATTGAAGTTTACTCTAAGATCACATGAGTCATACTCATTGTGAGAATCAATAGGTAGCAAAAACCATAATAATGCACAGTTTAAAGACATGTAGGACATATGAAGGGACTATGCAGTTTTAAGTCCTGCAGTTAGGACTATTGGTACTGCACAGTTTAGTGTCATGTAGTAGGGAAAAATACAGTTTGACATCATGTATTATGTATGAAGGGACATTGTTCAGTTTTATGTCATGTAGGATGAATGACCTGTACAGTTTAACATCATGTAGGAAAAATATAGGGACCTAGTTTAACATCATGTTGGACGTATGGGTGCTGTCCAGTTTAAAGTCCTATAGCTAAGATGATGAGGACAATATAGTTTAACTTCATTTTGGGTGGAAGGGGGACTGTGCAGTTTAATGTCATTCAGTAAGGACAAAAGAGGACACCGTTTAACATCATGTGGGACGTATTAGGGACGTTTTCCAAGTTTAACGTCATGTTGGATGATGGCATAGTTTAACGTCGTGTTGGACGATGGTGCCAACAGTTTAAGTTCATATTCATGGACCGATGATTATTTAGTTTAATATCTTTCTGGGCGTAAGGGAATTCTGTACAGTTTAGCGTCATGTAGCTAAGACGTCACAGTTTAATGTCATGTTGGACGTAGAAGGGAATGTGCATTTTAATGTCATGCAGTAAAGACATAAAAAGGTCTGTATAGTTTAACTTCATATAAAAATGAAGACATAGTTTAACGTCATGTTGGATGTAAGTGATAATAGGTTAAGTTCATATGCATGGACCGTACAGTTTAATGTTTAGTTAGACGCATGTGGAGATAGTTTAAGGTCGTATGCATGGACCATACAGTTTAACGTCGTGTTGGACGTAAGTGAAAATAGTTTATGGTCATATGCATGAACCATGAGATGTACTTTTATTATAAAAAATATTTCATTAGAAATATGGAATTGGTTGGAGTAGTGATGATTTCTCCATCCATTGAGATTAAAGAGTAAGCTCTATTGGAGTAGACCTTATGTATTGAATAATGTCCATCCCATTTTGGATCCAGCTTGGGAGGATTATTTCCTGGTATCATTTGAGTTTTGAGAACCAATACAAATTCTCCCTGAATGAATGAATGAAGAAGAACTTTTTTGTTGAAATCAAGAGCTATTCAATTCTAATAAACATTCGAGTGGTATAAGGTGCACAATCTTTTCTCGTCTAATCATTCCAATTCATCCAATCGCTTTTGAGATTGTTCATCCGTAGATGACTGATCCCAAATGGAAACCCTCAGTGAGGGTAATTGAACCTCATTAGCCAAGACTACTTCTGTTCCATATACCAATGAATATGGAGTTGACCACGTTCCATTGTGGGTGGTGGTCTGATAAGCCCATAAAGCATGGAAGAGTTTATCAGTCCATAGTTTCCTATCTTTATCCACCATCTTTTGAAGTATATTTGAATGAATCTTCTTGAAGGCTTCTATTTTTCCATTAGTCGCTGCATGATTTTAAGAGGAATGGTTGGATTTGATGTTGTATTCTTGATACAACTTCCTTTCCTCAGATGAACAGAAGTTGGTGCCATTGTTCGTCAATCTGGTATGAGGGACACCAAATCTGGTAATAATGATAGACTTCATGAAGCTAACAATGGTTTTAGAACTAACTTATTTGAGAGGTATTTCCTCTGCCCATATGGAACAGATGTCAGTAGTAGTAAGAATATACATAAACTGCATGGTTGTAGCTGAAGCATAAGGTCATACTACATCCATTCCACATGTGGAAAATGGCCATGAGTATTTAGAAATATGAAGAAACTCTAGGGGTTGATGAATAAAGTTGGAATGTACTTTGAAAGAATGACACGTCTTTGTGAAATCAACACAATCTTGTATCATTGAAGGAAAAAAGTATCCAAGTCTTCGAATTTAATCAGATGGGCTCTGTCCAGACTGGTGGGCACCACCGACTCTTACATTCACATCTTTCATGACAGCCATTGTCTCTTCACCGTCAATGCATCTGAAGAGAATTCCATCAAACCCTCTTAAGTAGAGAATTTTCTCTAGGTGATCTGGGCTATCATAAAGTGTAAAATTGACCACACATCGCCGAATTTGTTCTTTCTCAGCTCTATAAAGTGGAAGTTTTCCATTTTGACGGTATTCCCCGAAAGGTGTCATCCATCCTGTAGTATGACCATATGGTTCATGAATGGGACTGATTTCATTGATTTCATCTATTATTGTTTTAACATAAGGTGGAATTGTAGGAAGGTGGGCTATATTGATGATTGTCTCATTCCGATTTGGAACTGCCAAAGTTGTGGCTATATTAGCCAGTGCATCAGCTTGGGCATTTTGTGATATCGGCACATAAGAAAATGTCGGTTTCGAAGGAAATTAAACCATTAACTCTCTGACATAATCCTACAAAGGTATTAGTTCTTCTTTTCTGATTGCATAATCCTCATTTACTTGTTTGATTACCCGGTCTGAATCACCATTCACCTTTATGTGATTCACTTTTGTTTGAAGCACCAACTCTAATCCTGCGATGAGAGCATGATATTCTGCTTCATTATTTGTACCGCCTCCCAACAATGAGAAGGAATAAGGTATTACTAACTTTTCCAAGGAAATAAGCACAATTACCAACCCAACATTGTTGAATTTGGGATCTTCTATTTTCCTCTCTGTTGGACTTCTGGATGCACAATCAAAGTACATTTCCCATATTTGATGATTATCCTAATTAAAAAATACTTCCTCATCAGGATGTTCAGTTTCTTAAGATGTATCTTCCACTGAAGGGTGTTCAGCAAGGAAATCAGCCAAATCTTGACCCTTTATTTCCTTTTGAGACACATACTGGATATCAAATTTCTGCAAAATAACTGCCCACCTTGCTAGACGTCCTGTAAGCATTGGACGGATATGGCTTAATTTGAGAGGTTTATTGTGAGATACCAATTGGAACTCATGATGTTTCAGGTAGTGTCTCAATTTTTAAACTGGAAATATTAAATCTAGGTAGAACTTCTCAATATTTGAATATCGGGTTTCTGCTTCAAGCATAGTCCGACTGAGATAGTAGAGGCTATTTTCATTCCAAGATTCATTCTTCTAGGCAAGGAAGGCACCCAATGATCGCTATAAAGCTGTCACATAAAGAATCACTGGCCTTCCTTCAATAGGGGGCATTAATACTGGTGTAATCAAGATATATTTATTGGGAATAGAAAACTCCTCTTGACATTCTTCAGTCCACTGGTAAATGAATCCCTTCTTCAGCAATTTGGTGAAGGGTAAACATTTTCCAGACAGATTGGCGATGAAACGCCGAATATAGGCTATGTGTCCTCGATGTCCTCTCAATTATTTTAAATTCCAAGGAGGTAACATACCAATTATTGAGTTTATCTTCTCATGATCGACATCTATACCATGATGGCGTACAACAAAGCTGAGAAATTTTCCTGAGGTTACCCCAAAAGCACATTTCAAGGGGTTCGTCTTCAAATTATATTGTCGAAGTTTGTGGAATTTTACTTCTAAATATACCAAGTGATTTGAACATTGTTTTGTATTAACCACCAAATCTTCCACATAACATTCAACAAATTTCCCGAAACAGGGTTCGAAGATACTGTGCATGGAACGTTGATATGTTGTGCCAGCATTCTCCAGGCCAAAGGGAATTACCCGATAGAAAAACACACCCTGAGGGGATCTGAAGGCTGTATATTCTTCACCTTCTAGATCCATTCATATTTTATTATACCTGGAATATTCATCCATGAACGAAAGTGCTTCATTAATAGTCGTTTCATCAATCAAGAGTTCTGTAATCGGAACTGGAAAATCATACTTAGGACAATCCTGATTAAGATCTCTGAAATCAATGAAAACTCTAATTTTTCCATTATTATTTTTCACCGAGACAATATTATCCATCTATTTGGGATATTTATATTCTCAAAAGACGATAGCTTTGATAATATTATCAACTTGAGCTTCAATTTTGGAAGCATAATTTGGGTGCATTCTTCTTACAGGTTGATTAAATCCTCTATGTTTTTCTGATGAACCCAAATGATGAGTGGAAACATCGGAATCTTGCCCCGTAATTTATTTATAGTTCCAAGAAAAAATATCTCTATTTTTCTTTAAAAATGAAATATACATTTCTTACTCTTCAAGAGTTATATCCGCACTAATTAATGTGGGGCTTGGATCTTCTTTTGTACCCAGATTTACTTCTCTGAGTTCATCCAGAGTGGTAGAGATACCCTCTTCAAATGGTGGAGCAACATTCCTAAGATCTTCCTCTTTTATTTCAACATGTGTTACTTCTTCTGTTTCTACATTCATAGTAGATGATGAAGTATAATTTCTATAATCAGGAGAGATGTTAAAATTTGAACATCTTGAAGATAGGCTTCAATTTCAGACCTTATTGATGATGAAGGGTCTTCCTTGGGTAATAAATAGGAGATGATGGATTGAGAATCGACATCATCATTCACCACTAATATTTCTATAACTTCTTCTAGCCTGGTTGGTGATGTATAGACTTGTTGGACTTCAGAGGATGAAATGAAGACATCTCCATTTGAGCTTTCATAATTGCTTGGTGAATCACCAAATTCTCCCATGCAGTCTGGCTTGATTGCCGTAATAAAAATTATAGATGATTCCATAAGAGTATTTATATTCAGGTCTATCCTGTCAATTTGACTGATAGGACACACATAATCATTACCCACATGTGTGAATGGGTTCACATGAATCTTTTCCAAACCATATAGACCATTAACCTTCGTAACCTCCCTTATTGTTGATTTCTCCTTACCCTTTATGTGGCAGAATTCCGCCTAAATGTATTTATATTCACATGTTTTTAAAGGGGATTTATCACCATACAATGTTATAGTTTGAACTTTGAAACAATATTTGAGACATTTCTGGTATGATGAAGGGATAACCGCATATTGATGTAGCCAAGGTCATCCAAGAAAAACATTGACGGCTGTATCTTGATCAACAACCATAAAATCTGAATTGGATACAAGGTCTACAAACTGAGTTCTAAGTGTAATCTCACCCAGTGATTGTTGTTCATTTTTATAATATCCTTGCAACATCAGAGTAGAAGAAGATAAATCAGATTCTGTGAGGCCCAATCGATGAAGTGTACGAATTGGGATGAGGTTGACTCTTGAACCATTATCAAAGAAAGCTCTTCGGATGTCCATACCATTTACCATGCCAGATAAATACAATGGTTTGATATGTCCATGCATGACATCATCTTCATCTTCATCTATAAAATATATCACTCCATGGAATTCTGCTAGATTATTCTCTGCGTGATAGACTTCAGCCGCAACAATTATAGTTTCAAACTCTTGAGGACTTGACAAAGCCTCAATGAGTGCCTCTAGAAGATCCTTGGATAGATTAATGGAATCCATAATTGATAACATGGCTGGTACTTGGGCAAAATGTTTCAAAACATCATTTTTATCCAAAGGTCTGCGTTTTCCATCCGGAACTTGTGGTTTCACAGGATCCTTAGAGTTTGATGCTTTAGAAGTATATTCTTCTTGTATTGGGGTAGGAGTTGAAAATACTCCTGGATTTGGAAGAATATACTGAATAGTTCTATTTATTTGCTAAGAGGAAGAAGGTGGAACCTCTAACCGATCCTCGAGAATAACTGTACCAGGACTGAATCTGCCTTGCGTGGATGAATTTTCTTGTCCTTGTTGAGCCCACTGAAGGGATATACCATGAGTTTCTGCTGCATACATGGTTCTAACAGGGGTAGAATCCGAATAGTGTTTCTTGAGATATCCTTGTCTTCCTCTATATCCTAGACCTCTAGAACTCCCTTTATTTCCTATGTTTGATATAGGGAACTCTGGCTCATCATGTTTGAAGTTGTGAATGGCATAAGGATCTGTTAAATGAATCATGTTAATAGAACCAAAGATCAACTCTTCATCTGATGAAGATTCTTTCTGATTACCCTTTAGGCTTTTCTGTTTGGCGGGGTGGTGCCTAGGGCCTTGAATTAGATGGCATAAAATTTTCAAGAGTCAAAGACAACTTGGGATTTAACATGATCTCATCATCTTCTGATTTTTCATCATTCTTTTAATTATGTCGTTTCTTTTTTAGTAGTTTCCCCTGATGAAGAGGGGTTTTTTGTGGCATTCATAGAAGAAGACACAATTTGTTTCTTCAATTGCGTTCGCAAAATGGCATGAGTTTTTTTGATCATTTTTCTGACCATCAAATTATCATATTTCTGCACATTTTTTTGACTTCTTGTCACTCGCCTTCTTCCTCTGGATTTGTAGAAGTAACACATGGTACCTGCACGGAAGAACCTTTCAATTTGACTTGTCCCAATACCACCATATTTTTTAGGAGGAATTTGATGACAAAACACTCCCGAATGAGATGCCCCAACATCTGATGAAATGGGAAATAATTGGAACGATCTTCATCTCCTTCCATGTTAGGCCTTTGGGGCCATGGAAATTGAACCAAATTATTTTCTAGAGCCAAAATGAAGTAACCAGTAACTTGTTCATTTCTAAAGGAGTAAAGTTTTCTCTTTAGATCCTCAAATTGATTCCATATTTCATCTCTTTGATCATCTTGAGGAAACGACCTCTGTTGTTGACACTCAAGAGGTGGAGCCCTTAGAGAAGTTGAAGGCCTTGAAGTAGAAGCAGGAACATGTGCTTGTTTAAGAATAAATGTAGCAGTCTGTTCTTTAACCATTATCTTTCCTGGAGCTGATGGAATTACACGAGCATTATCCTTAGTCTTTATAAGAGAGACTACAATATGTCGTGAGATTGAAGTAAGGTCTCGAAACCCTTTTATGTAATTCACAGGGATCAACGGCGTGAGTAATTTATCACATAGATTTGTCACACAAATTGGAAACAAATATTTTTGAGGGAGTTCTAAAATCAGGGAATATGTTAATCCCTTCCAGCAAGAAATTTAATATGAAACCCTTTCATTATCCATTTTCTTACAATTTTTAAGATAAAAAACTGTTGTCTTTGGAAATGTTGAGATCAATTAAAGAAGGAATTGTTGACGAAGATCCCCCCACCTAGTAATTGACCAGGATTGCAATCTTGTATACCAGACAAAAGTGGGTCCTTGTAATGACTATAAAAAACACCAGATCATAACTTCTTCTTGTTGTTGAGGGGTTCCCATAATAGGATCGCAATGAGAAAGAAAATCTGTTATGTGTTGCTCTAGGTCTCCCGAACCATTAATGATTGGGAATGTGGTATTTATAAAATTTGATGGCGGAGTAATTGCATCTACCTATTTAGGGTAAGCTATCTTCTCTGGTTGAAATGGTGCACACATTCATTCCATAGATTCCAACCAAGCAGTTAATGTCTCAATGGTAGTCATTAACTTTTGAGAAAAATCCGGTTGAGCATGGACTTGTGGAGGTGCAATAACTGGATCATGAATAACTGTGACGACCAGGACTACCACTAATGGTAGTATTGCTGGTTGTTGTTGTGTATAACCCATAGGATTAGACATGTGAGGGTGTACTAGTAACGGAGTATACTCATGATCTATCTCCGTAGCTACAAAAAATTCCCTTGACTGACTTACTCCAGCATGCTTAGGAGGATGACTACTTTGATGTAGTTCTGAATTCAACCTCCTTAATCCCTTCATTATATCCTCTTACTATGTGAATCATTGCTCTAGTGAGAGTGATTGGCCTTCTGTATAGGAAGTTTATGTAACCTGATTCTTCCCTTTCCCTTTTTTAGATGCCTTTTAGAGATGGGGATGTTGGTTATTTGAAGACATACACAGATTCTGGGTAAGCATTTGTTTTCTTGTATGGAAAACTTCTTCATTTGTGTTTGTGTATACAACTTCTTGAGTAGGAACCTCTTCATCTGAACCCTCGTAGTGAGCCTCATATTCTGGAAGATCAACAACAACAACATTGATGAAATTTATTGATTCAAAACACATTGCATCCCTTCTATCAGCATTTCTACAATACTGTCTTCTTCCATGTCCTTGATGAGACACTGCCTTTTGCTGATTTGATCCCTCAGGAACTTCTTGAAAAAACATATTTTGGAGGGAATATCCTGATAATTTGGCTCTATGTTCCTCTTGGGGCTTCATCCATAATCGAGAAAATACTGAATTTCTGTGAGGAAGAGATTGAGGATTTGAAAAATTCCCCAGTCCGGTGGACTGGGGCTGTTCCTGCTATTTCTGCTCAACTCCTCGAATCCTATTTGTTGATTCGGAGGGTTGAGCCAATGGATTCCCAAGTCTGGCAAGCTGGGGTGGTTTTTGAGCTACTATATCTGAGACATTCTTAAAAGCACTCCTAATCTTGCAGATATTAGTATAGAAATTGGCTGGATGCATTAACCTACATCGACTCAAATCACCTGGTTGAAATGACCGTTGGATGATTTATGGCACTTATATCACGTGATGATGTACATTCTATAAACGAGAATCCTATTCGATATTCTCGTTTTCCTGATGAAAGAGTTATTCAACAACTTGTTCTCTGTATTCTTGATTTTGAGAAAAACTAGTTAAGGCCTGTTCTTGAGTGAGCATTTGATTTAAAACAAAACCAATTGGTTGTGGTTATCCATGGAAAATAACATTGTATGAGACCTCTTTCGGTGGACATTGTTGACTTGAGAGTATAGTGAATGCTAGTTCTCCATGAACACCCTATCCCCTGTTATGAATAACAGATGGGGCATTGGCAATTAACTAGTGCAACCTTCTTAGTGTGTGAAGACATACACTGAAGGTATATCTGCTTCTTTTCATCGGTCAGGTATCAATAAAATGAGAGAGAGGTCAAATCAATTTGGTGTTGTAACCCTTATATTATCTTTACATGATTTTCATATTCATCATAAGATAATATTTTCTTTTTCAACTGACAAAGATTTTTCGACTTGTTGAGACGAATATCGTGAATACAATCTTCTGTCAACATCTCTTGAATTTCATACTGAGAGTCAGCCAAAGGACAAAACATGACTGGTACTTCACCATTTGTCAGTTGTTTTCCCGTATTCACTACTTCCTCATTATCATTCAATGCAGATTCTTCTACCTGAATAGACCAAAGATGGTTCTTCTTTATTGCTTAATCAGATTCAACAATATTGGTAGAGAATTCATTTACCAAATTAGGTAATGCATGAATCAGGGGTATTTCGGAGAATGACCTACACCCTGGGCTATCTTTTGGTTGAGAAAGAATTTCACCTTCTAGCGGTAAAGCATCAGACATTAATGGTGTCACATTTTCATGTGCCTCAAGATAAGAGGTCATTCTTGTCACTACCTTATCCAATGGAGAATTTTCCAGGAAATGTGAATTATAACTGTGGAGAGGACTTTTTCAGCTAGATTCATCATTATGGGGAGGACCACCATGTTGGGTTACAACAAAAGATGAAACCTTTTTCTCCTTAGTCTTATAGCCACACAGAGGGTTATCGTGGCTCTCATCTAAAGATGATACTTTGAGATCGACCAAACTGTCACGCAACAAGCTTCATGAGGAAATTTTTGATGAAGACCATTAGAATTAAGGTTCCCACTATTGGGAACTAAGAGAGTAGAATCTTGAGTTGCAAAAGATAATTTTTTGAGTGAATCAAATACTCCAGCATCGAGTAAGGCCTTATTATATATTGGCCCTTGATTTCTTGTCTCTGTTGGATGAGTATTTTTCATAGATGCCTTCTTACTCACTTTGGGAACCACTTGTTGAAGAAAGTGGTAATTATGGGCAAGTGTATGTGCCTGCTCAAGAGAAATAGCCATGTTAGGATGATTATATGCACTCAAATCAGGTGTATGTGCCTGACTTGGTTATCCTTTTGATATGGGGGAGTATTCCCCACAACCCTCTTGGACTGGAACATAGGTGTGTGTCTATTCCGGAGTGATCTGTTGATGTGTCAATCCCTTGGTAGGGACATATTTTCATTTCATTCCATGTGATGCTACTGAAGCTGTTATAATATCCTGGTAGGCATCCAGAATATGAGCAGTGATTTTCTTCTTCTCCTTCACCATTGTAAGTATTTGCTCTGTGACGTCAGCTACTAGAATGAGAATATATGTCCATTCCATGCTTGGAGTAGGTGTGTGTTCCTGCTCTTGTCCTCCCTTTCCTGTCAGTGAGTTCTGACAGTACTTATGTGTGGGGGAGGAGAGTTGAGTCTGCCTCTTTTTTGTCATTGGGGCATTCCAATTGACTTCTCCGAGTGATACCAAAAGAGACTGTTGGTAGGATTGATCAATACTAGCATGTGTATGTTCCTGCTGATTTCTCTTTGCTGAATGTGGTTGATCAGCTTTCTTCAATACTGGCAGATGGGACTGCTAGCAGAATTGATGACTGTAAGCATGTGTATGTGCATGTTTACCAGTTGTCAACACATTGGGTTGGATGGCTTCATCGTATGCAGTTAGACGAGTCCGATGACTAGTTGATGATTTATAAACTTGTGTATGTTCCTATCTATAGTACTCCACCCAAATTTTCTAGCGGTAATGGCGTGCTGCTGCCAGACGAGTCTGCTGGACAGCGGAATTAAAACAGATGGGTGTGTGTGTCTGGTCATTTCATGCCACCAAGTTAGTTTTGTGGAATTATCCATAGATGGAAGAGATAATAACCAACTCACTATTGATTGGTCATTATCTCAGGTGGTTCATCATGCCTGCTCAGGTTTGAGGAATCTGTGCCGAATGACTGGAGACAATACCGTCATCATGTTGAGGGTGCACTGCTGCATGATTCTGGAGGAGATTGTTGGTGGGAGCCCTCAGGAAGGACTCATGTTTCCTTGAATTATGGCCTTGAGTGACATTATCATTTACCTACTGAGAATATGTGATGGAATGGTGATTTTGTTCCAGGGATAATGACCCGAAATGGTTGGGGGTGGTGGTTAGAACCTCTTACTTCTTGATCGCTGGTCGTCGTAGTCCAGACAAACAGGGTGAATTATTAACTTGGAGGGCTTTTCGAGCGGCCTCCAATGTCAGAATGGTACCGTGACTACGGTATTCCTTAACCAGTGCATTTGATACCTAGTGTTGATGATGTTGAGTAGGTGATGTCTTCTTCAGAGTGGACGATGATCCCGCATGATTAGCAGTAGAGGTATTCACATAAGAGACATTTACAAGTGTGAACTTAAGAAGAGACATTTATGTAATGCATAAGATCATGGAAAAGAGAGTGCATGTTTGATAAAACAGACATAATAATGATAATTTTAGCCGCTACGTCTTTTGGATGAGAATATATGTTATTGATCGTTTTGTTGGACCTCTCATAGAGTTTAAATAGAGGCCTAACAAATAAGTAAAATATCATTTTAACATGGTTAAGGATTCACGTCGGGTTAACCATTTTTTTGTTTCCTCTGAAAATGGGGATGACCTGGTTTGTTTATGGTTCAAACATTCCAATCGGGATCTAATGGGTTTATTCGTAGAACCGGAAACATCCAATGATTATATATCCATTTGGACCTACTTTCCAAAGGTAGGTTCTCATTATTTGTGGACTGATGAGGCTTAAGAATATGCATTGGTCAAGAGGATGGGAGGTCGGACTCATCACACCTTTTTAGGGTAATTATTGTCTACTTCGGGACTCTCTTTATATATTTATGTTATGTTCGTGAATCCTTATTACACTACCAAGTATGAAAATGATCTTTCCTTAAGATCTGACAATCAATGATTAATATGTATGAGATTTAGAGAATCCATTATATATATTTGAGGTTCTTCATAGATAGAGAATCATCTATATTTGTTAGATATTCTTAGTCAATAGTATCCTTAAAAACATTACATAATGATCTATTGGTCATTATGATAACCATACTGGTTTTAAATCCACTTAGCGGGGCACTTGAAGTTTATTGTCGTTCAGAAGGACATGGGGTATTTCAGATTTGGGTTCGTACCCACAGATGGGATACCTATCTATCCTTGTTAGAAAAGGAATCAGAACCCATGTTGTTCAGTTTGGTATTGTCGGGCTTTCGAATGATTAACGACCCAATGGGATGTGGCGTGGTTACTTTTATACTCTAATCTCACGTGAGTCCTGCTCGGTGTGAGAAACAAGAGGTATCAGTAAACCTGACAATTTATGACATGAAAGATGTGATTGCAAGGAATGATATGGGGATTATGTATATATGATTTCCCAAATAGATAAATATTAGGACTTACTTTAGAGAATAATCCTGGGAACAAGGTCCATAAAGGTATATGTGCATTATAGAGATTTGGATTCTATAACTTGGGGATTACATCTGAGGAGGATGCACAAATTAGGAGAGGACATGTGAATGGGTTTTATATCTTAGAATGAAGCCCCAAATCTACAGAAGTTAAGACTGGTTAAGGGAAATTATGAATGGGGATTATTCTTCAGAAGGGGTCCCAGGTTAAATGGACTTGAGAACTAGGGATTACTCCTGAGAATGATGCCCAAATTAGGGAACATGGACTAGGGATTATTATGGAAATGGATGCCCATGTTTGGAGATTATTATTGGGGCTTATTCCTGAAAAGGATGCCCAGGTTTAGAAAATATTAATGGGGATTATTCCTAAAAAGAAGGCTCAGGTTAGGGAATTATTATTGGGACGTACTCCTGATAAGGAGGCGCAAAATTAAGGAACTGGAAGACTGGGAATTACTCCTGAAGAGGATGCCCATATTTGGGAACAAGGGACATCCTCCTTAGAAGGAGGCCCAGGTTAAGGAATTTATGATTTTAACTTACTCCTGAGAAGGAGGCCCAAAATTAAGGAACATGAAGACTGGGGCTTACTCTTGAAGAAGATGCCCATATATGGGAACTTGAGACTTACTACTGAGAAGGAGGCCCATGTTAAGGAGATTATTATTGGTTGTTACTCCTGATAAAGAGACCCAAAATTAAGGAACTTGAAAACTGGGGCTTACTCATAAAGAGCATGACCATCTTTGGGAACTTAGGGATTACTCCGGAAGAGGATGCCCATGAATAGGGGACTTGGGCCTTACTCTTAAAGAGGATGTCCATGAATAGTTTTCTCATCTTAATAGATGAGGTTGAATGAATAAAATCTCTAACCATAGTGACACAAAGATATGTAAATAACTTGGTTCTGAGATATGTTCCACATAATTCCTTTCAGATAAAGAATCCGACCAAGGATTCATGCCATAAATGGCTATAAAGAGGATTCTGAAGGATAAATCATGAAGAGGATAGGTGGATTTGAAGAAAAGAAATGAATTGAAATAAGGGGCTCCCAAAAGAAGGTAGGTGTGCAGGTCCTGTTTAAGAGCGCATGTCCTGGTCTCGCAGGTAGACCTATGTGACAAAGGTATACTTGTGTGACGGTCAACCCATATGGTATAACAGGGGAAGAGCATTTCCCAATCCCTTAGTGTTATCCCTAAAGACTTTTAAATGAGTGGCGTGCAAGTTCGGTTGATGGGATAAGGTGGCGCACAAGTGTCTTCAATTCACTAAAGGGTTAGACATTTAGGCGTGCAGGTGTTGATGAATTTCAACACATATGCCTTGTTCCCTCTCTTTAGTCCTTCCATTCTAGTTAATAAATTACCATATAAGAGTTCGGAAGCCTTTGAAAAGAGACTAGGGCATCGAGAGCTCAAATCTGAGTTTCTGGATTTGTCGTCCCGAAATGGGGGGCCACATGGGGTATTTATAGGCCTTTGAAGACCTTGGGAGAAAATAACAAAGGGCGTGCAAGTCACTTGTGTGACCAATATAAGGCGTGTAAGTATACTTGTGTGTTCAAGATAAAACTTCCACAACCCAAGTGTAAACAATTCCCTATTCATGCCTTTGTCAATTTTTATTGTTTCTTCAAAGAAAGAATCACATTATGTTAATGTATTTCCCTTTTTCAGTCATTATATTCTGTGATGGAATGGAGTGTCAACAAATATATTCTGGTTACTATATTATAATGTTTTAATAAGAATTTATGGAGATGGAGAATGAAATAAAATTAAAATAATCATTGAAGAAAATTAATTTTTATTTAGGTCTTCTTTTTAGGTTTTCACTATATCATTCCATGGTTTGATTTTAATCCAAATTAATGTTTCTATTATGTGAGGATGGAAGTTTTAATGTGATTTGGAATGGTTTCATCTAAACCAAATATTTTTTAATTTGATAATAAGTGAGGGGAGTGGGAGCCCATTTATAATTGAGGTGGAGTGACATTTTTGTAAACACCTAAAACTATTCACTATTGGGAGGTGTCACTTACCTAATGTGTCCCAAAAATTGATTAATAATATAGTTTGGGATTTTTCAAGAAAAACCTCTATAAAAATTTAATGAACACATTTTTATCATGTTAATACTTATTCATTATGTTTACACAATTTTAACATTTTTGTTATTACCATGTTAATTTCAATCTTTTTATTTAGGTAGCTATTTTTTATTTTAAAAGTAAAATTAAAATTGGATTCATTAAAAATTTATAAATTATTATTATATATGTGAATAATAATTTATTAAATAAAATTTCAATGTTTGTGTAAAAATAAATTTAAAAACACTCCATGTAATGCGCAAAACCTTGTTTTAACATTTATCATAATAATTAAAATTAACAGTTTTCACTAATAGTTATCATAAAAAATAAAGAATAAATTAATATATAAAAAATATAACTGTAATTAAAAAACATAATCCACTATTATAAATTCAACTCATAAAAGTGGCATGATTTAATTTAAAATTAACCACGCAAGTGCGATGAGAAGACTAGTTTTTAAAAAGAAAATGTTTAGAATGTTACATGTTTTTTATATATATATTCAATATTAAAATTAATCCAATGACCTAAATTAGATTAATTAATATAAAATTTAAATAATTTTATATTAAACAAATTAAAAATATATTTTATCATTTTATGTTTTTCCAATTAGAAAGGTCATTTTCAATTAAAATTATGTATTTTTTACTATTCCTCATACAATGAAACATTTTAGGAAAATAATAAATATATACCTTAATTACTTTTGTAATTATAATTTCAAAATTGAGATTTATTTAATAAAACTATTATCTAAAATTATTTAAAAAATATTTTTCAATTTTGTGTGAAAAGCGTGACTAACCTATATTTTTAGGAATAATAATGTTTTTTTATAAAACATTCCATTTTATTTTAAATGATTATTATTTTATAACTAATCAATAGATAATGGTTAAATTTTGTAAACTATATATATTCATAATTTAGTTGATCCTATTCATACTATATAATTTAATACCTAGTTTAAAACTATTACTTTAAATCAAGTTATTAATATTAAATTATTGTTTTGTAAAACACAGTCTTATAAGTGACACAAGCTATCAAAGAAAAACATTATTGCATATAATTTTAGATAAAAAAAATGTTTCATATAATAAAAGATGTTTAAGAAATTTATTTTATTTTAAAATTAATATATTGTAATATCATGGGGTTTTACAAAGGAAATTAATTTTTCTCCACATATTTGGTATTTGAAATTGTTAGGGGATAAATGAGTTATGTGTTATGACACATGGAATAATGAAAAATATTTTTTTGAAAGTCGTGTTATTGTGTAAAATAAATAAAATTCATATTTATGATAATTTTTTATGTTCAAAAATTAATATAAGGTTATCATTCCCTTTATATGAAGAATTTACATGGTCAATGTTGTTAAAAATAGTATGAATACTGTGTACCTTAGAAATCCACATTTTTAACCTCAATACCATAAATATATATCATTGTAAAAATAATTAAGTGGGAAGTAAAAAATATATTTTTCATCCAATCCATTAATAAGGAAATAAATAATTGATAGGTAATGTATTTCATTGATTAATTTTCTAAAAAAAATTCAAGAAACATTTTTTAATAGCCTACTTTTTTATTTTTTATATATTAATTATAATGATAATTTTTGTTTTAAAGAGTGAGTTTCTATAAATTAACTAATAAGTTAATATTGCACCACTATTTTGAAATATGGAATGTAATAAAAAAGACTATACTAATGGATTGAAAACCCATTTTCATAGGTTCCCTATACCAACAGCTTAAAAAACAATTGGTATAGTGTTTCCATATTTCAATGGGTTTTAATGATTTAGAATTAGGTTCTATTAATTAATTAACTGAAATAACCATATTCTTAGCTATGGTTTTGACATTCCTATGGATCATTTCTCCCCCATTCAATTCACCTTAGACCTAATATTTTTTTTCATTTTTTAATTGATTTTTAGTTATAATCATTAAGTTATGTTGTTTCAATTCATGTTTTCTATTATTTTATTCACTTATTTTTACATTTCCATTCCCTAGATTTCACTGGTGGCCTAGGAATTTTATTTGGGGTTTTCTATTTATATTCCATTCGAGAATCATATATATATATATATATATATATATATTTATAATTTTCTCTTATATGAATAACACTGGGAATCATTAGATTCATCATTTCCAAAAGGTTTCCCAAAATACCTCATTTAGTTTCCATAACAATGACTGCTTTTATTATTTTGAATATTTTTTTTCATTAAGATTAAATGATTTTTACAATTTATTATGAAATAGTATAATTAATATCATGATTTTACTTTGTTTTGATGTAAAAAATGTGTGTTTATTTTATAATTTACTATTAAAATGTTTTAAATAATATTTCACAAAAAAGTACATAATGAAATATCATTTTTATATGAAATAATTAATATTGTTTCTATAAATGATAGAAGGGGTGTAATAAAAAATTATTTTCATGGTATTTATTTTTTAACAAGTATCAATCGTTTCATTTATTAACATCTATGTTAAATTGATATCATTATTTTTAGACCTTTTTTAATTTTACATAAATAGTGAATATTTAAATTGAAACAACCAAAAGGTGACTTATATTTATGAATGTGAAAATTATATAAAATAGGATACTTCCCAGGATGTGAATAAAAAATTTTATTCTTTATTAAATATTCTCAATAAGAACATAAATATTGATGAATATCCTAAAAATAATATGTCACATTAGGTAGTCACCAAATTCAGGGGTTTTTTTCTTTCTTCATAACGATGGCCTATATTCATCCCAATGCTGAAAACCTAAAATTCACACACCGTTTATTCAAGATTTTATTTTATTTCCTCTCATAATCAAATTAGATTCTATATATTGATATTATATTTTATTCAGTACTCAAATTACTTTGAAGTATTGGAAAAGTTTAAATTGACAAGGAGACATATAAACACTATTATAAATAATATATAAACGTATTTAGTTTTTGAAATATTTTTTTCCCTACTACATATCCAAAATATTTTTTATTATCTTAAATTTTCATATTAGATTCTACTCTATTGGTTTTAATAAAAAATTACATTCTTGTCCCCGAATAGATAGAATTTGGATATAGGATATTAATTGGATCGTAACTATGATTCAGAATATGTTTTATTTTTATTGTCTATTTATTAAATGATTCATTAAATTTATGGAATTTTCACTTCAATTTTTATGATTTCAGTAAAAGACCTTGGTTAATTCATAAATAAGTGAGTTACTATATATATAAGTTATTTTTGGATCTAACTATTTGGTCTAGTGTGACAATAGAGAAGAAAAAGCCTAAATATAATATGATATAAATGAATAAAGTCAAATAAAGAATATGTAATTTTATCAATTTCCATTTACTCATTTTCATGAGATTTAATTTATAGAAACACAAGATTCTTATTTTGATGAGTAAAAATTATAAAACTTCTAAATTTGATGATTTTCATAGGGTAAAGAAATTGATTAATGATGTAGGGACTGATGTATATAATTTATGTGGTAAAATAAAAATTATAGAATTTTTTTTGACTATATCATTATATAACCATTTATAAAATTTATAATACATTCATTAATTCTCTCCATTACATATTAAACGATACACTACTTGATGATGAAGATACTCTAGAAAATAATTATATTGAGGATAATTTAAATGACCATATTGGGTTTTCAACTAAAATATCCCTAGTTTCAGAAAATATTGAATCTTATTTTAGGTGGAAACCTACGTATAAATGAAATAAATTAATGGGTTTTATCTCGATGGAAACCAAATGCTTTTGGAATACTATCTTGTGTTACCAAAAGAGTAACATGGATCCTTCCATTAATCATTAATATCCAAAATTTCTTTATAACTGATGAAACATCAATAAATAAATTATTGAATAATATTTATAAATTTAAGGGTATGGTTCATTTCATTATTCTTATTGATTTATTAGCATGGGAAGCATTTCTTTCATGGAATCCTGATTTTTCAAATGATATATGTAATTTTATTTTGGGTTTATAATGTGATGGTACTAATATATTTTCTATATGGTTGCCTTACACGATACATGTCTAGATTTCATTCACATTAACACCTTCATAATGACTGTGGGTTAAAAAACATTTATTTTCTTCAATATATTCATATCTAGACCATCCAATCCTGGAAATGATATATACGTGTAATTTAATCACCAAATAAAAGAGTTAAAGATTCTTTAGAATGTTGGTGTGTGAATATATGATTCTTTTTTATAATGAAACATTCCATATGAATGTCATGATTATATTGAATAAAAAAAATATTTTCTTACTTATCAAATGATGTTTGGATTGAGTATAAAGGCTAAAATATCCAGTTCTATGTTTATAAAGAATACACAATCTAGAATTTTTAGATATCTTCATATTTTTATTTCCATGTTACATTAAAAATTCTTCATAATGAATCATTCATACAAGAAAAATCATCTAAATTTATTAAATACTATTGATATTGAGATTCCACCTCAACAACTTTCATTCACTGATGTACATAACAATTTCATTTTTTTCATTCAGGAAATATCTAATTAAATCATGAAATAATAATAATGTATTTAATAAATTAATTTACAATTATTGTATAAAAATAATAATATATTATTTTCATTACTCTTAAACCAATTTATTTCATCATTTTCTAGATTTAATTCAAATTATTAAAAATATATGATGATATTGTTCAAATATATGTAAAGGTTTATGATAAATCCAAATAGAATTTATGATCTCAAAATGAATTTTGTGTATCGGGGTATAATACCTAAACTACATATTATGTTTTCCAATCATAATGGCTCATAATTTCCCTATGATTCATATGTGATCAATACTTGTGAGGAAAATTATCTATTGATATACTAGAGAATATAATGGTTTCATAGGTTTATTCAAGAATCATATCGAATTGGGTAAATAGAAAAGAGGTTGAATTTAAATCTATCGAAACTCTTTACTATCACATCCTTATTTATTTGTTTATTTTAATAGTTATTATTCATTTAGTGACTGATAATGTATGAGTAATAGTGATTCAAGTGCTCCACTTTTATAAATATCTCTGTAAAAATCATTTAGTAATTTATTTTTGAAAAAATATAATAAGATAAACTTTTTATTTTATGCAGGTTATAAATAACATCTTGCATATTATTTAATTTCATGAAACATATAACAATTCATCTTTCAAGTAAAGTCATTCTTATAAAAACTTTTCCTTTTTTTAAGATATATACCACCAAAATAAATATATTGAAAAATAATAATTATATCAATAATAGAAATCATTTTTAATGTTAAATTTTAAAATATTATTTTGATCAATAATGTATATATTTCTATTCACTGTATTTGTATAATGTGAGTATGATAAATAATATAATAAAAATGAAATAATAGAACATTTATCCAAATTTTCCATCACATCCCAAAATAATAGTAATTCTTATATAATCTACATTATGCACTTTAAGCCTTGAATTGTGGGATATATCACATCACACGGTATTGTTTAACTATAATTTATTCAAATACTACATCAACTATATTTTTTATCATGTAAATTATACCCCATCCTATATAATTATCTTTTTATATCAGACATTACTATCTTAGTATATAGCGAATATTATAGAATTATATGTAGAATTCATTATTCCTTACACTTTATAATAAAAGATTCTTTTTATAAAAAATATCCCTTCTTTGATAAAATCTAAGGTATAGACGTTATTTTTATATAATATATATTAAATATCCATTATTAATTTCAATTTTTGTATATATTTTAGGTATTGAGTTTATCTACAAAACTCATATCTCTAGAAATAATGGAATTGGATTTTAATCCCAATATGTTGTTAATGAATGAAATTCATAGATCTTCTATTGATATGTGTTTGTTATAAAAAATGAAACAGGAAACATGAGAACCAAACATGATTTTTTTGTGTTTACAATTATTATATAATGTTATTTTATACCATTTAATATTGAATCCTTGTTTGAAAATGTTTTTTATTATGATGTTATCAAGAAAATAATAATATTGGACAATTAGTCTCATAGTCGGGTCAATATCATCATATGAAAGTGGTTTGATTCAATGACATGATATACATAATTTCATTATAATTTTTGATTTGGATTAATTAACACGATATAATTCTTATGACTAATGAGCTATATGTTCTTTTCATCAATGAATCAAATTGTTTTTATATGTAATGTACTTTAAAAACTAAATTTTATGTCATTATTTAAGTAATCTCAATGCATATTTTCAATGGTGGTGGGGATAAAATTGACATAGTCACTTTGACCATTAGACTTGAACAAATATTTTCATATTATGATTAAAATAATTCAATACATGGAGTTTATTATAAACTAGACGTAATGGTGGGTAATTTTTAGAAGCAACAATATTCAGTCTCAATCCTCAATTCTAATTCCAACCATTTTTTCAGTTACCAGATAATTATAAACAAATAATCAACTAATTTATAAAATATTATATATATATGATTTTCTATATTTTTTCGAATGAAAATGGAAAATAAAATAAAATAAAAATTATTAAATAGTACTTGCAAAATTATCTACCTTGATTATATTATGACACATCATATAATTATTTTTCTGTGTTAATTATTATTCATTGATTATGTTATGCCATATTTTAAATTTTATTTTGTTTTCCAACTTATATTCCATGAGTATCCTATGTAACCCCATATTCAATGTTCAGATTTCTGATTATTATTCCATAATAATTTCATGCCACCTGTTAGGTATTTTTTAGGTTTACCATTATTAATGGATTTAAAATAAAATGTATATTTAATTTTCAGTAGTAAGTTATATAAATTATGGAATAAGTAAACAAGAATATATATTATGACAATGAACATTGAACATGATATATGGAACCACATCCTCTAATACATATAGAAAGTACAATGTTTTTAATACATAGAAACACATTAATTATAAAACATAAAATTCAATTTTTTAATAATTTAAAAAATAGAAACCAATATCTTAAAGAAAACTATGTTCTAGTTATAATAGTGAGATTAGAAAGAAGAATGATCATTTGGGGTGTCATGGTGATAGTAGTAATCGATGAACATTCCATTATTTGACCCAGTACTCTAAGAACCATATAGATAAGAGTGAACCAAGTGTTCCACCCCAAGATGATCTTCTATAGGCTAGGGGTCTATGAATATAATCGAGTAAGAGTCTCACATAAATGGTAGGCCTTATCCATTTTCACTCATGCATAAACAAGAATCTACAAACGCTAGAGTAGCATAGTGAAGTATTGTATAAATGTTGAAACTATAAATGAATGCAGGACCTCTACTCCCACAACAGAGTACAACATCACATAGCCAAAAAAGTAAAAAGGGAAAAGTAAAAGTCTTCCAACCAGATATTAGATGAGCCTAGTATAAAAGGGGGAAAATACCTCTAAATTAATCTTCCACACACCAAATATATTATTGGTAATGAAATAATATCTCTAACCACTCCCGGTTTAAATTGGAATCCATCAAAAGTTCTTTCATCAACATAATACATTACACATTTGGGAAGATCCCATGAAATATTGAGTCTATACATAACTAGTAGCACAACCAAAAATAATAACGATGTAAATAATCATGAATATATATGGCTCAAAATTAAAATAGTAAAGTAAATACAATAAATTAAATACCCAAATATCCTCAAGGGTAGATATGAGGATACAGAGTATGATATTAATATATATATCCGTACTAAGGATTATAATTTTTTTCCATCGTATCTAAATCATATGATCCTTTAACACACATACCATCTTTTTACAATTAATGGTGTATCATACAACCCCAGTAGTATAGTGGGGGATGTTGACCCATTTAAAGGGTCTCACACCCTATATGATTTCTATAATCGGGGGTATGGTAACCAAATATATACCATATCCCGTGTCCTATAATAGTTAGGGAATATCAACACAATATAAATCAATAGTTGGAGGATACTACACCTAAATATCAAGGGGTGGATTAATGACTCGACCTAAGGATGGTAAGAGGTTACCACATCTGAGAACACATTCTCCCCAGGGAGGTTTCCACTCAATAATATTTTCTAACAGCCAATCTTGTTATTCAGACACCATTGGTTGATCATTCATGCATTACATTGTTCCTCATATTTATCCCTATAATTATGTTCACCATTTCATTCTATGTAATATTATATGCATATAGTAAATGAAAAATGATTTACAAGCATTCCAAAGGGAAGTACATGAAAAAACTAAAAGAGTAAACATTATTTTGGGTTGAGTCTATGTATATGCCACATACTACCTTCCAACATAGATTATCATTCCACATATACATGATGTGTTACTAATTTACATGATGAATTGTGGTTCGGCCTATAACATTGGAGTGTTTCACAATATTTTGGTTGTTTCCCTCCAATAGACGTATGATGTGTGGCTCAAGAACAAATAAAAAATTAGGTTACATAGATCATATATTTGTAATTGTAGTATATTCTAAGCCTATCATCATATTTTTCACATGATGTGTGTATGTCACACATGGTTATATGATGCTTAATTATTACATAAACTCTTTCCATTAAGATAATGATGGTAAAAAATGATTCTTCCAAACTATATGTCATATAATTGGTTATTTTCTAGAATCATTTATCCACAAAATTTACCTCAATCTTCCAACACTCCCTCAAATGCATAGAAATTTCCTCCCAAATTTCCTATGGAATTATTCACTAATGAATTCTTTAAAACTAGAAACTTAATTTTCATCTATCACTCACTAATTAATGATATCCATCAAATATAATCACCCTTTGAGTCCCAAATCATGAAATTCATCTTCCTCGATCATGTATTGATTTTCAGTCATCCCCATCGATACATGTTTACAATGAAACCTATGATTTGGAATCTACAACAAAACCCCATAAAACTGAAGAATTATTTCACAGTGAAAGATATATCCATAATACTTTGAATCACCAACTAAGCCAAATAGAGATGGTTAAAACATGTAGAATGATGGGAGGAATCAATAAAAAAAATTGGTGAAAGAAAAATTGGTCATGTAATGTTTTTCTTATGATCATAAATATAATAATGAAGAAGACTGTAGGTTTTTTGTTAACAAAAAAAGTTAATTTATTATTTAGAAATCATTGAATAATGCACAATAATCATAGTTCATGTGACAATAAACACCAGTTTAATTACTAATGGATTAATCTATTTTTCATATAAATATTTTCAATAGAATATAATATAATAATGAAAATCCATAAATCAGATTCTAATTGATCAATCGAAAAGGATGTTCCCACATGTAACACCACTGAGAAATTCTGTTGATTCATATCATTAATAATTCAATGTCCATTGGTGTTCATCGAAAGTAATCCTTATATATTCTAACCATATATCTGGATCAGCTTGGGATATGTGGCTAACCCCGAAGAATTGCGATAACAAGGTTTAAAAAATGGGTTCACTATATTTAGCATTTTCATTGATAAATAAATAAAACATTCTTAATTTATCTATATCATCTAATTATCCACTAGTGATTTCACTCTCCAAAATGACCAATGTAGAAAAAACCTATTTCACTCATAGGGTAAAATACATATTCGAAATTTAATGGTGTGTTTTTTTTCAAATATGAGACTCCATGTAGGTCTATCCAATTATTTTTCAAACATTGTGTGTGCATGATATATTATATCTATTATATATATATATATAAATATTGAGGATTCTATGGGCCTATAACTCTATGTTAATTCAGAAACTAACTCAAAAAATATTACTTAAAATATTTCAAAGGATAAAATAAAAAAAGTCAAAGTCATTACACTCTCCCAACCAATAACTATTTTCATCTTAAATAGAATCAATCTACTCAAATAGGTGTATATGAGGAGCTCATATCAACTTATCCCACTCTCATGAGATCTCCTCGTGATTCTCTTACTGATAATGAAAATGAAAAAGGTGAATTACTCTCCCATGTTAGATTTTCTACTACAGATAATTAATCTTTATCAGGTACTTCATGAAGGTATCATCATCCTAAATATCCATCTCATCTTGTTCAATGATGTGTGGTGGGTCATACATGTATCTCCATAGTTTTGAATCATGAATGATTTTATACACCTAGTATAATATCAGACACAACTCTAAATAGTATGCAACCTCATCAATAATATACAATATATTGGAAGGGCTGAGGATACATAGATATAACATCATACCCCATCACAATATTTTAAATCATTACTCAGTTGAGTCCTTTATGAACACAAGTTATCCCACATTAAACTCCAAATTAACCCATTGTTTTACTATATAAGACTTCTGATAGTTCTAGGAATTCCTCATCCACACATGGAAGATTTTTTCTTTCAATGTTGTTGTCTTCACCAAATCGAGTGTCTAATTATCGACTCTCCTAACTCTAACCAGCAATGGTGCATGAAATATCACTAATATAAGGCATAAAATGGCGCATACCAATAATGGAATGATATATTTTTTTATAAATACTTCACCCAAGGTTGGTGATCCTCCTAGATTTGACAATATTCTAACATAGAAACTCACAGTATATAATCGAGGAACTCAATGGCCTACTCAGTATGGTCATTCATTGGGGGTGTATTTTCATATTAATCTTTAATTGAGTCCAAAAATACTCTTAATAATATATAGATATCTATTTCATGAATCTATAATATATAGTGACCTAGGTTTACCATACCCAGATATTACATAATTTTCAATGAATATTCAGAGCATTAAAAAAATACATTCCTTAGAAGCCTAATAGTTTGGTGCCTTTGGAAACATAAAAAAATGAACTTGTAACTTGGTGAAAGATCTTCAATATCTTCCATAATGATCTTCTCCATTTAGTACTCCTACATAAAACCATTATTCACATCCAAGATAAGTGAAATATATAAAAGGCCTTTCATATGGGTAAACTAGTGAGATATGTTTGAATAACATGAAAAAAATGGTATGATAAATTGATCATAACATAATCATCAATTGATGTTGATGTATATTAAAATGACTTTAAATAATCATTGGAACATTTCATGAGGGAAATCCACTTTTTATTTCGATATTAGTTATTGAAAATCTAAAAATCTAAAGAATATTTGGGGAAAAATTTCATTGAATGTAACAATAGAATATTATATTGTAAGCATTAAGGTATGGAATATTCATGATGTGGGGAAATTATATTTGTTGTGAGCATGAAAACAAAGATTACATTTACACCTTTGTTAAAAAAACATCATTTAAGAAATAAAAATGAAAATTCATTTAAACCCATTTTATGGAAAGCCTAACATGGGTAAAAATTACATTAATAAATCATTTTATAATATTAATATGTTATTTTTTTTAAATAATATATGGACATGGAAGGAAAATATTACCAACTGAAGAGAAAAACAAATTATTTTTTCATTAGAAATATTCATTTGGTATTTTGTGTGAAAAAGAAGGTAGAAATAGATATAATACAAGTAAAACCGAAAAATAAATATAGGATACGAAAATATATTTTGTATAAAGTAGTAATATCCTATAATTCGTCCAATGAATACTTAAAAATGAACAATCCCAAATCCGGATGAGATTTTGAAATACCACTCACCTCAGGTCCAATTTCGTTTATAAGTTATTTTACCCTCTTATATAATAAATGTATACTTATTATTGTTCAATAAAAAAATAATATTCATAATTATAATAACATATGTTGTTTACATATAACATATTATCACCCATTTTTTAGCAATATTTCATTATCATTAATAATTTGGGTGTAATACTTCATTTTTCATCTTTGTTTCGATTTGAAAATTATGGATCTTGTATCTTGATCATGTTTAAATAATATAAATAATGAAAATCATGACATGAATATCATATATAGTCATTATATTCATATTTATAATAATCCATGAAATTCATACATGTAAATTGAATCATATCACTTCATGGAGGTGGTTTCCCACATATACACTTGATATACATTATAAATTTTAATGGGATGAATTGTAAGGAGGTAAATGATATCTTATATTTAAAGAATCATAATAATTTCATAAATATCATATATATTAATTATTTATATCTTTACAACTATTCAATAAAATTGGCGATGAAAAATTAATTACACCATTACATGGAGACAGTAGGTCATACATAAACATGAACGATGTATTCTTTTTACATTGGTTGAAAAGTATATAAATAATGGTTATTACACCAAAATAAAAACATTTCATGATATGGAATAATTTTATTTTGTTATATTATCATGGTTGTAGAATTTTTTATGGTGGTAGATGTTACATCCCTGTATTTTAGCGTTAATTGAATTTTTAATAAATGTTATAAAATGAAACATGAAAATTAAAATTATGGAAGATAAAATTTTATTTAAATTACTACACTCAATAATACATTGATATATAAACACCTCATTATATTATTATCTAGATAATTTAGTTGAAATTAACCATCTACAATTAACTAGTATGAAAATAAGAGAGACTCTAATTAATATAAGAACTCCAAGATCATAGCCAACATCATCTGGGTAAGACATAAGTAAGAATCCACCATCAAGAATCATAGTGAGAGTACACAATAATGGGAAAACAAGAACCATCTTTTCATGAGAGAAGAACAAGCATCTGTGGAGTTAGTTTTTTTAAAATATCAATTAGGTGGTATATTTATGGATAAAAAATGTGATAAATGATTAGAAGTAGGAGAGAAATACTATTTATTAAGTGAAATATAAATCATTTTAAATTAATCATAATTTATTTTAAGACTATTTCTTAAATTTTTATATATTATTTAAAAATTTTATTTTAAATGTAAATGACTGTTAAATATTAAAATCTACTTTTATAAATAATTATAATATTAAAAACATATAATTTTAAAATTATTATTTCTTAATATAATATTATTCTGCATGAAATATATGTATTCGATGTAATATGGTTAGTATAATACTAATTTATTAATGGTAACACAACATATAATAATTACCACATCCCTTTAAATTTTTAGTCTATATAACTTTTTGAAAAATGATATGAATTTATTTTTGGGAAAAAAATTCAAGGTGTGCATATTAAATAAAACTGTAATTATTATGTGTATATTAATTATTATTTTAGATACTTCTAAAATTTATGTAATTTTAAAAAAATTGAATAAACCATATGCCATCCAAGGACCTGTACACCACTGATTAGTTGGGAAAGTAGGTCGACCTGTCTATATTTGGGTTGCAAGTTTAATGGTTTGGTCACACATAACCCCTACAAGGTGCACAAGACCATGCACTTGGTGCATGCACAGAGCACACTAGGATGTCGGTGGGCCAGTGCATGGAGGTGAGTCTTCTGTTTCTTGTGGGTTATGTGCGACTGGGTGTTGATACCCTAATTTCATTGAGAATCCTATAATCAAGAATAGTTATAATATATGGAATCACAAAATTTGAAAAATGTTTAATGTGGGATGTGAGTTTCAAGTCACTATTAACGGATTTAAAATATCCTCTTGCAATAACAGACAACCGATCAAACAAGTCTGATCCATATGATCAGTTCAATATATAATATTTAAGCTTATATTAACCTAATAAAATTACTCACTTTCCTGTTAATATATGATGCTACATTCACCAAACTTATGACCTATCCTTGACATCACCTTCATTCCATTATTTCATCTGCCTTTAGAGACATGATTGAAACTATCAAATCATCAAACAAATGTCTCATACATCTTAAGCAACATGAAGATCAATAGTGGAAATTTTTTTTGTTATCATGGAATAATTGACAAGTTTAAAAAATGCCAATATAATTATGATTTTCTACAAACAACATTAAGAAGTATTTTAGAACAGTTATAAATGTGGTATAGCATATATGTACATATATATGTACATCGATATCAATTACATTTAATGAAAATTGATGGGTTATAGATGGATTGAATCCTTCGAGGAGTGTCAAATTTAACATGTTTCTTTAGCATTGTTGACAATACACACAAACACACACATAGATATATATTCCATCATCTTTTAAATAAGAAGATTCACTTATTGCTTTGGAAAAATCCTTAGTTCATTTCATTGTAGTGCGTGTTAGTCCATTTATATAAATATATATGTTTTCAAACAATATAAATTTATAATTTCACCAATCTTTTTATAACAAGGATTAAAAAAACCTGATTAAAATTCTTCCCTTTTCATCTTCCTCCTCTAGTGTACAAGTTTTAACAATAATAGGAGATATAAAAATATATAAACATTATATTATACATTGTTATACGGATAATAGGAACCTTATGAAGATTAAAAATATTACTCAGATTCTCAAGTCACTAAATTCTCCATGAAATATACTTGATATAAGATATCCATATAACTAAATTTTATTTTAGCGAAACATATATTTTTATTTAAATATAAAATTTACACACAAAACCATTATAAGTAGACACCCCATCTATACCTTTCCAAAACCCAATTATTATTACCCAAAAATTATCCCTCTCTCATATTTCTTTTTTAATGTCTTCATGTTTTGGTATTAGATATTTCCTATGTCTGTATTAAATTTTAGTTTTATGTTTATAGAATTTTTTTTATAAGTCAACATTTTTTTAAAAATCCATAATTTTATTATGATTTTTTTCAATGATTTTATACCAGGGTTATTATTTACCAAAATGTTCCAGAATTTTTCTTGATTTAAATAAATATTTACCGAAACATATTTTATATGGAAATATGTATTTCTTAATCATTTTATTTATTTTCTAAAAACCATAATTATAGGAAGAAATATTATATAATATTTAAAAATTCTTTTTACAGAAAGCATTATTTCAAGAATTTTATAAAGAAATTTGATGTTAGTTTTAATTTTAATTATTAATGCATAAATATTCTTCAAAATTTATAGAATCTATTAAAATTATTGTATTTCCTATTTAATATATTTTTATTTAACATTATATGAATGATTAAAGAATAATTTTTTATGATAAATTTTAATGAATAGTTTTTAAATACTGCCTCAGAATGTAGGGATTTCTTTAAAATTATTCTTCCTTAAGACAAATTGTGAAAATAATTTTGTATTTTCTATCTTTAAAATAAATACATATAGGTAATTTTTTTAATTTTTTTCATAGATTATAAATGGGAAATTAAATATTGATTTTTTTTCTGAAAATAAAACATGGAACTTGTGTATCTAATGAGAAGATAAGGAATGTAGAGTTAACCTATGACCATATGGGGATGTTATCCTAAATGTGATACTTCTAGTGGCCTTATAAAATTTTTAAGGGTTAATAATTCTCATTTTAATTCATAAATTTGATTAGTTATAAAGGAATTCTATATTGATTTAAAGAAAAATTTAATTATTATTTCAAAGGATATTTATTTTGAAATTAAGTTTGTTTTTAAAATGATATATATTTTAAATATTTTTGAAAAGTATTTTACTATTTCTTTTTCATGAAAACCCTTGAATATTATTTTTATAAAATATATTTATTATATTAATGTTTTTTATTTTATATAAAGATAAATGTTTTCAAAAAAAAATTAAAAAAATATTTATAAATGGTTTTTACTATATGTTTTAAATCCACTTACTAGAAATTTTTATGTTCACCGTATGTTTTAAAATATTTTTCATAGGGTATTTAGAAGTTCCACAGTTGTTGGTTTTGATTTAAATATCATTCATGTGAAAATGAAGAAATTAGTTTTATAAATAAATTATGTAAACTCTAATATATATTAAGGATTTTCCCAAATCCTCCTAAACCCTGACTGGAAATGATCCTAGGTTGTCTAAAAAACTCTATATGTTACATTTTCTTTAAAAATAATAATACACAATATGTTATTTAAAATAGGATTAGGGAGTAAGGTTCTCGGGTTGTGACATTTTAAAACTAAGTGATGATTTTGAAAACATTTAGTGATAAATAAGTTTGGTTAAATATAATTTATGATTTTAAGTATATATTAACTTATATTAAACCCCTTGTTTTTTTTGACTTTTCTATTTAAAAACTAGTCTCAAAATTGAAGGAGTAAGATCGATGAAATCTCTTTTATCCATTCCAAATGAGTTTCTTACAGATATTATTCTGAAGTCACACTTGGGTATATTTGATCATTTTTTTAAAACTCAAATTACATGTAAGAACCTCTAATGAGATATCAAATACCTCTACCAATCTACAATTATTTTTTATACCATGGTCTTTCTAAGAAAAAATCTTACCTTTCCATCTTTCCTATCATTATTGGCATGGAAAGTAATATTTTGGTTTTTATAACACACTACCTTATCTAAATAATATAAATCGCTTCTTGATGATGAATAATTTGTATAATAGGGTGACATTTGCATAACCAATATGTGTCAAACCATACATTTTAGTCTCTTGGAAGTATCAAATAATGATTTTGAAGTAGTTAAAGATGAATCATTAATATTATTTTAGAATAATCATGTTCAATAAGAGGTCTTGAAAATAAATATTAACAGATATAATATTCATAGAATTTCCAATAGTTTCTACCCTTTTGATCAAAACTAATACTGTTTTATTTTGATAAGGGAAATGGTATATTTTGATAATATTTTAATGTACTATAGTCTTTCCTGGTCAATTTTCAGAAGACGTGAAAATTTGATACTTTGATGAATATATGAATTAATTTAAGAAAATTGGATAATTTCAAATTATGAGATCAGAAATAATAATGATGTTATTTATGTATGAATTATAAATTTCAACACTCGATATTGATGTAATAATTAAGGTTTATTATAAATAAATAATAACAATTATGTAAATATTTTAGGGGGATGTAACATGTTATTATTTTAGTGTACAAAATATTTTTAATTAAATTTTATTAAACAATTATTGAATATTAAAATTAGTATAGATTGAATGGTATTTAAATAATACAATAACTCAAAAATTTATAAAACAACAGTTTCTTACAAGAGTCTGTAACTTATTAGGGAACAATTAAAACTATAAAAATCATTTGTAAGAAAATACATCATGGTCAAATAAACATAAAAACACCAAGGTCATGGCTAAAATAATTCCGATCAGCCATAACTAATAATATTCCAAAGTGAATGAGAGTGAGAATACATAATAATGTAAAATTATGAACCATCATTGCAAGCGAGAAGAAATGAAAATTCATGGATTCCAGTTTTTTGGAATATTTCTTAGGTGGAGTACCCATAGATAGAGAATATAAACATTGATTAGAAGTAGGTGTTAAAAACTTTTAAAGAAGTGACATATGAATTAGTTTAAAATAATTATAATCCCTCTAAATAATATTTCATAAATTAAAAACCTTTTATTAATAAATGTTTTTTAAATGAATGTGACTGTTTAAAACATAAAATTACTCTTTTGAAATATAATAATTTTAAAAACATAAAATTTTATTAATATTAGTTTTCAATATAAAGTTATTTTAAAAAAAAATAAAAACATTTTTATATAATATGGTTATTAAAATATTTATTTTTTAATTATAATAGAACTTTTTTTTAATTAAAATATGTTATTTCAATGCTATGTGTATTTAATTATAAGAAGAATGGGCCTAAAATAATTTTGGAGAAAAAAAATTAATGGTGTACATATAAAATAAATAATATATGTATTATTAGTATTATTATTACTATTTTTTGGTAGTTTTAAATGATATGTAATTTACAAAAATGAAGGCCAACCCATTGTCCAACTAATAACTTGTTCAACACTATATTGGTGGAAAAGCAGGTTGGCCTTTCTAGCCGTGGGTGGGAGGTTTTGGGCATGCTTATCACCCACTAGGTACACCCGACCGTGGACATGGTGTATTCATAGAGCGTACTTGGATAATGGTGGGTCTACACATTGAGGTGTGTATTGTTTGTGTGTCTGGGTCCCGATCCCCCAACACCTTACTACATCCCATTATCAAGAGAAATTATAATATATAGAAGCACCTGAATGACCAAATGTTAAATATAGGATGTTATTTTTGAGTTTCTATTGACATATTTAAAATATCCACATATAACGAAAACCACATAATAAAATTCATCCATGTAATACATTCTATTAAATCGATTGTATTCAACCTCACATTACCTTAAACAAACTCACTTCCATTGTCTTCATCATGATTATTTCCGAAGATCTATATCAATTTAATTATTTTTTTATAAACATCCTTCTATTATGAAAATGTATCATTCAAATCATCTAAAAATGAACTTATACCTCACAACATACCTGAGTAACCAAAGTGATAAAACATGTTAATATAATAAAATACATCACTATTTCACAAAACTCCCAGATATTTTCATTTTTGAGAAACATCATGAATATAATAAGTGGATCTTATATTGATCTAGGATTATCTAACATTGATATGAAATAATTTTTGATAACATGTTTTATATTTTACAAACACACGCTCAAGGATCGTAAAGGTATAATTTATTTTGAATCATAGAAACCCAAATTAATGGTATTATGATAAACTACATCATCAACCACTAAATTATTCATAAATATCACTATTATTATGTGATATCATAGATAATACATTTTTTTTATAATCTATGGAAAGTAAAAAATAAAAAAGGTAGCTCAGATTCTCAGTAAGGGTGAAAAAGGGAGATATATAAGCATAACAAGAGCATGAGGGTATGAGAACATAAGCATAACATTTGAAAACCATACTATACATATCAATGATTGTATCTGGAGACCCGGTAGAAATATTGGATTTTTGAAAGATGTGAATCATAAGTTAATTAATGAACATGATCCATGAGAGCATAACATTGCCATAAGACATAGATTTGTGGCATACACATAATATTGAAAATTTTATGGCAAGGCTACCAACCAAGACATTAATAACATGTTAGTCATATTTAACAACCCATGAGATTTATTTAGGCTTGTGATGACCTCATGTGTACCATTTTTGGGATTGGTATAAACCCCCATTTACCATTTGAGATCATATTATATTAATCATTAGCCACTTAATAGAATGAGATATAGGTCCCACCATTCATATAATGAAAATCCTATATATATATATACCACAATATCATAAAACATTAATGATATAATAACCCATGATATGAAATGGATTTCATATGAATTTAATCATATCATAACCCATTGAAAAGAGAGAGGATTCATAATCATTTAATTATTTAATAACAGAATAACACGTGAAAAAGAAGTAGGCCTAATAAGAATTCTACCATGATACAATCCATACAATAGAAAGAGGATTTATAAAAATATTATCAGAATAAACCACTCATATAATAAATAGGAATTGTATCATTGGTTTATATCCATATTAAATCATAAAAAATATAAATAGATCTCATATTAGATTTTAAATTATTTTGAAATATAATTTAAAACATTTCAACAGGGAATTTGTTTTTTAAATATGTTTTTAAAACATACACTCTTTTTAAAATATATTTATTTTAAAACAAACATAAAATATTATAATGGATGTTTTAAAACACACATTAAACATTTCATGAGGAAAATATCAATTAATTTTAAAAAAACATCATAAAACATTTTTTAAAAATAAATTTATCTTTAATAACAATAAAAACACATAAAATAGTCTTCAAATAAAATATTTGGTCATGATGAAGGGATGTTTCATTCATGTTGTATAGGTGAAAATAATGTTTCCTTTCAAATTTTAGGTAAAACCCAAATGATAATTGTTTTGATAAAAAATTGAATCTTCCTTTATATTTTCTTAAAAATTATCACTTGGGTAAAAATTCTTTTAAAAATTATAGTACAATAGTTGTTTTTTTGGATAACATGTTTTGGATGAAAACCGATTTACAATGGTAGAGAAAAATAAAGTCAGATTCTCATAAAAAGATTTCATAAATTATTTTAAATACTAAAGAGTTAAAATATGGTAATATGGATATCAATAATTACAATATGAGAATAAAATTCATGAGTTACTTAGAGATGGATAATAATATTTTATCATCGGAAAAGTAATCATAATCAATCCCAATAAACAATGAGATTTTAACAAAAAATTCATTATTACTTTAGGAACGTTAAATTGTAAGTCCCAAATATTAATAGCATTATATGAAACATTAAATATCACTTGGATAAATGAATTCATGATATTACATGTCAAATAAGATATATATACACATTTTATAATAATATCGGTGCATAACTTAACATATGTCTCGAAGAAGGTAAATTGATCCAAAAATCGATTACTAAATTAGTAATATTTTGAATCACAATCCGAAATAATGAATAAAAAATGAAATTTTAAACACCATTAAAATAATAGGATTTATGATATAACAAGTCAAAGTGTTAGTATATAAACTGCACAAAATAAATGATAGGTGAATTTTATTTTGTCTCCTTGAAATAAAAGGGACACTACAAATCCATTACATTAATTCTTGACATCCATAATACATGTAAAAAACTCCCATATAATAAATATAATTTAATTATACATATATTAAATAATATTATTTATATATATCACACAATATACGATTTTATTATTACTTTTTGTTATCTTTTGTTAATAATTCCATGTTAAAGTTACATTTCATGTAATAACTGTTTTATATTTTCTATATATTTTGAATTTTTGTTTTACTACCTCATACATACATAATGGTTTCAAAATAAAAAAAAATTTAACTATGATATAAATATCATATATAATCACTATATACGTATTTAGAGTAATCTATAAGATTTAGTGATAGAAAATGAAATACACTAATCTAGGAAGTTGTACGCCTTGTGTATTCATGAATGATATTTCCATTTTTTATTGGTTTGAAATAAATAATGTTAAATGATATATTAGAATTATAAAAATATTTTTTATTTTTTATTTATCATATATTTTCATTAAATTCAATCATAATCATGTTTAATGTAAAGCTGGAATGATTCACATCGCTTCGTGTGGTGGTAGTCTGCCGTACACACTAGAAATGTGATCATATACCCAAAAAATGGGGAGTATTATTGTATATGTGATATAATGTTTTTATAAATATAGTAATATCATCTTTATAATTTATAAAATAAATAAATCAATCAATATTTTTATCCTTTAGAGGTAATAAGGGAAAAATGAATGACATCGATTCAAAACGCAGTAGTCCGCCATACACATGAGCGATGATTTCATAACCCATTTGATCAAAGTAGATATAGTATTAGTTAATAAAATTAACATAAAAAATATCTATTAACATTTAATATATATTGGTTTTTATATTGATATGGTATAGTAATAATTTAAGTAGATTCACCGAAGAAATAAAATAAATACTCTCATTGATGAATGCCACCTCTTCTTTGGGTAACCGCCTTAGATTTGAAAAAAAAGAATTCAAAGGTTATAATTTTGACCAAAATAATGTCTATTGGATGATATTAGGGATTTTTAAAAGTTATTTGGGTAGGTATTGTAAAATACAAAAGGTTTTTAAGGTGTAAAAAAGGGACGGTATGTGGGGGCCATTTATAAGTGTGGTGAGTGGCACAATTGTAATTTTTTTTAAAAAACATTTTACCCAGATTTATAAAACTAAAATGGGTGAACAATGGATAAATTTATAACTATATACATAATAAGATATAAATATTTCCCTAAAATATTTTTTTGACATGTTGATAGTTCATTTCAACACTTATCTTTTAAGGTTAACCCCTGGTAAATCCATTTTTTCCTTAACTACAAAAAATATTTTTTACTATTGATTTTAGGTAAAACATATTTTAAAAATATTATATAATATAAATTATGATGATTAAAAATAAGTAACATATTTTTAAAAATTAAATTCAAAAAATTTCAAAAATTTAATTTATAATTAATTCCACAAACACAATGAGAATATCAGTTTTTAAAGAGAAAATAATCAAATGTTTATAAAGCTTTTATAACAACATTCAATTTGAAATTTATTAAAATTAACTAAATATAATTAATGATTGTATAATTAAACTAAAATTACTTTAAAATAAATTTAAAATATAATATAACTTTATAAAGAAGTTAAATGAAAAAAAACTTTCAATTAAAACTCAGTTTTTTTCACTATTCATGATGAAATAAAACTTTTTAGAAAATTCCCAAAAATTCAGGAAAAAAAAATTTGATATGACGATTTAAAAATTTATTTTCAACTTTTCAAGTAGATTTTATAAAATTATAGAAAATTAATTTTCTTATTATTCACATAAAGTAACAAAAAATCATTTTTTAAGAAAATTGTATTTTCGAATCATATAGAGAGTTTATAAAAATATTAGTATTTATTCAATATGTTAAATTTATGTGAAAACTTTATAATTAATCATTAAAAATTATTTATTACTATTAATATCACTAATTAAAACTGATAGGATATAATCGTCTCATTTAAATAACTATATTAATAAAATATCATGGTTTTGTTGAAACTCAATACCGTGTGTAATACAAGATATCACAGGGTTGTATGTAACAAAAGATTAAATTTTTGTTTCATGTAATGAAATTTATAGATTAAAATTAATTTATTCATATAAAATCACAAAAAATATAAGTTTTTATTGAATTTATTTAAATAAGTTATAATATATATATACGTATACATTGGTAAGCATCCCATTTAAAGACTTTAGATGGGATGTAGGTATACTAAATATTTATATGCGTGTAATCATTCATGAGTTACATCAATATCACTGAGAATATATATATATATATATATATATATATATATTCCATCTTCTTTTGAACAAGCAGATTCATCGGTATCTTAAGATAGATCCTTGACTCATTTCATTATGTTGTGTGCGTAAATGTTTTTAAATGCACAAATAGATATATATATATATATTATAAATTTATGTACTTGTATAATTTTATGAATAATTCTATAACATATATTAAATTCACCATATTTATATTTTCCCTCATAGGCTACCTCTTAGGGTATATAAGTTGCAACAACATGAGGAGATATAAGAACATATAAACATTATATTTTACTTTTTTATATGGATTATATGAACCCTATAGATAATTTCAAATCGTACTCAAATTCTCAAGGATCCATTTTTCTCAGGTAATAGATATTGTATAATATATATGTATCACTTTATATAATGTAAGTGAAACAAAAAATTGTTTTTAAATATTTATTTTACACATAAAACCACTATAAATAGACTCCCTATATCTCTTTTTAGAAACCCCAATACTTATTTCTCAAAAATCATATCTCTTCTCTAGCATATTTCATATCTGTAAGAATTATAATATGAGGTATACTAATACCATATTAATTTTCATCTTGAGGTAAGTAAATTATGTTTTTAGAACACCTCATTCTTAGGAAGATCCGGATTTTTGTTATGATTTTGTTTTCAACTATTTTATATAAGAATGATTTATTTATAAAACCCGTCTATAATAATGTTTTAATTAAATTTATATATTTAAAAAACATATTATTATATGGAAATATTTATTTCTTTGGAATATTATTTAATTACTAAAAAAACCTACCTGTGGGAAAAAGATTTTATTTATTTTCATATAACATTTTAAAAGAATCTTATTTAATGAATCTTATTTTCATACTTCAATTGGGTTCAAATGTTATTATATTACTAATATTTTTTTAACATAATGGAATTTATTCATAATTATTTTAATGTCCATTTACTATAGTTTTCATTAACAATCCATGGATTATTATTGAAGCCTCTATTGAAGTCAAATTTTGAAGATGAGTTTATAAATGCCACTTTGAAATGTATGTATTTAGTTTAAGGTATTATTACTGGAGGAAATTTTTTAAAATTATTATTTATTTTATAAGTGTAAAATAATTAAATATTATTAATATTTTATATATTTTTTAAAATGTATTATGAATGAGAAAGGAAATCCGGAAAAATTGTTTTCATAAAATAAAATATGGCACTTTTGCATTGAATGGTGATGATGCTGAATGTGGAGTGAATAATAGGGATCAAGGAGATGTTTTAGAAAAACATATTCTAGTAGAATTACGTATTTCTTAAGTGATTAGAGGTATTATTTAGTCCATAAATATTTATTGTTTTCAATGAAAAGATTTATTGTTTTAAAGGAGAAATCTAGAGTTTATTTCTAAGGATATTTATTTTGAAAAAAAGTGATTTTTCCAAATGATAAATAATTTAATTTTTTAAATTCATTTTCCTATTCTTTTTTTCAGGAAAACCCTTTATTATTATTTTAATAACATTTACTTATTATAATTTTTTTTATTTCATATAATGTGATATTTTTTAAAAATTGTTTTCAAATTGTATTTATAAAAGGGTCTTACTCATAGTTTTAAAACCAATTACGGATAAAATTTATTCGTTACATTTTTCTTAAAAAATTTTATTCATATGATATTTATAATTTAAATAGTTTTTGGAATTGTTTTAAATAATTATCATTTGGGAATACAAATATATATTTTACTTAAAAATTGTGTAAACTCTAATATATTATATGGATTTTTCCAAATCATCCAAAACCATGATAGGAAAAGATCCAAAGTTGTTGAAAGAATTGTTTATTTTTCAGTATTTTTTTAATATGATATAAAGTATGTTTTTATTAAAGTATCTCAGAGTATAGGTCTCATGTTTTCATAGTAGTGGAGTAGATAAGTTGAAAGCACTCAGTTAGGATTTACACCACTTCTTCATAATATTCCCTTTAGATTACACCATAATCCTTATAGGATATTCATTTGATAAAACCATATCATTTATACCATAATGAGTGAGGTTGGGAAGGTTTTGTGTAGGAATTTGTCGATATAAGTGGCATATATATGTGTGAAGATGATTAGAGAAGTGGTTACCTTTTTTATGTGAGGGAGAGGACCCACTTGGAAATAAATAAAATATTTGAATAATATAAAGTCACTTTCTTGTGAATGTGGCTGCATTTATTCACTTAATTAATATAATAGTGTTACGTTAAAACAAAAACCAACCAATAACTGGTTAATAATGTTTTTATGTTATATTTATGACTTATAACTTTATTTATTACGCTTTAAACGCATTTTGACATTAACAAGGTTGATAAATGTTTACAAAGGTTATTATTCATTAATAGAAAAATTTAAGCTGCATTCTTTACATAAAGTTAATTATTATAATTAAAAATGTGGAATAAATTTTACATAATTCAACTCCTATAATTGAAAGCAATTAATTTTAATATAATCCCAAAAAATATAGAAAAAACTAATTTTAGAAAAATGCTTGTTTTAAGCATATAAATAATTAAACAAAAAAGTTAAGATTAATGTTCATTATAGTAAGATTAATTGGATTTTTTAAAATAAAATGTACCATATATTTCTTTCAAAATAGAATAATTTTAAGGTACCTTTTAAATACTTGATTAATAAAAACGAACTAAAAATAATTTTTATATGAACAGTAGAACTATTTACATTTCCAGAATTCTCTGCATATATTTCTGTTATATTTTAATATTAATTGTATTAATTAATTAATATATTCAAAATCTAGAAAAAAAATTCAATAAAATTTTATGTTAATTTAATATCATTATAAGGATATAAAATTGGGTGTTTTGTAAAATTAGTATTTTTCACTATTCACCTAAAATTTAACTATTTCTGAAAAATGATGAAATTTCATAATATGATATTTTTTACCAGATGAATTCAGAAATATAAATAATATATTAAAATTAAAAATATATATTTTTAAATTTAGTTTTTAATTTATTTTTGAGATTAATGTATGGGTACTATGCTATAGTTTTTTTGATTGAAAACCTTACTTATAATGATTGAATCTAAGGTGTTACATTTTAAATAAAAATTATATTATAAAAATGTGTTGTAATTATATTCCATCCACTTGTTTATATAATCTATATGATGTGTCATAATGTGATAATACATTCGATCATTTTATTATTATAAACACCATAATATATATATATATACCTATGTACACGTTTGTGTGTGTGTAAATTATCAAATTACATTAGTTGTAAAAAACAATTTAATAAATTTATTACATTTCTGACATAGAATCTATATGGTTATTATAAATTCTCATGATTTATTCATATTATATTTTATTAAAGTAAACTAAAATATATATGATCTATTTTACATAGAGTTTGATAGATTTATACTGATGATACTAACCCTTGATAAAAAAGTTCTTCTTTTTAACTTATCATGTAACAAACTACTTCCATATTTAAAACCCCATGTTTCCTTTTCAAAATTCATGATAGATGTATTCTAGGTTATCAATTTTTAATGTTTTATATGTTAATTATAAAATATATACATTAAGTTATATAGTCAAAATCATATTTATTTATAATTTCTTTCATACACACCTCCGAACATTATTTTAAATGTTAATGTACTATAAGGAAATGTTTTTATAATGTATAAAGTACGAGAATTTTATAAATTACAAAAATATTAAAGGGTATTATATAGATGATTATGATATAGGAATATATATTCCATAATATTTGTCTTATTAATTATGAATACTTGAATGTATCAAATTATATACCATTATATTAATCATTTATATTGAACATCTTGGAACACTAGTTAGATAAGTTAGAGGAATGACCTAAAGAGCATAAAAATGGTGTTATTTTTTTATAAATAGTTTTTATTGGATAAAACATGTTGATGGTAAATGTTTAGATATAGTTTAAAAAATTTTAATGGGTTCTATTAATATTTTTTTGAAAAAACAATCACACTATAATACATAAGATTATAATATGAATATTTTTTATGAAATTTACTTACTGAATAATAAAATTATACATTATAAAACTTATATACCTAGAAATTATTTGGTGGGAGGATAAATATTTTATGTTTTACTAAGAGTTACAAAAAATGGACACAATGTAATATAAATATGTGACGAGGAAGATATTTCGTTTCTTTAATAAACATTGAACATTACCTTACAATATAATGCCATGATTCTTGAGTTTGTATGTTTTCAAGAATAACTATTAAAGGATATGAATTATGGTTCAAGCTTTAGGATGTAATCTAGGTCTAAATTTTTGGGATAAATAAATGATTTCTCTTTGTCGAATTTTATTACTCTATAACATAGGAATCTTGAAAATATATTATATTTAAAACTACATGATTTCAAGAGTTCAATATTGTTATCAAGTTTTCTTTTTTTACTATATATGGTAATAATCAACATTTATTCCATTACACTAATCATTATGCTATGATTTTTATATAAAATAATTTTTTTTAAGATTGAATATTTTTAAATATTGGAATATTGACTTAATGCGATATTTAACATAACTATTAATAATGGGTTTAAAAATCAATAATATGGTTATGTGTTGAATAATAATTTTTTTGATATTTTATAGAGGAATAAATAGGTTATCATATAAATATTTAGATAATAATGGAATAATTGAGAGGGTGATAATAAATAAATGTGTAATAAGATATATCTATCTAGAATTATAAGGAATTTTCCAATGATACTAAAAATTATATTGCATGTTATTAATTAAATGAATCTACTATTTAATATAGAATCAAAGAGAAACTACCAATCCATTTAAGTGTAATATCTTTTTGGATCATTCATGGTAACGAACTATGAGTCATTATTCAAGTCCATATCTTACAACTGTGAGGGGAGAGATATGAGAAGGGATTAAACCTTGAACATAGTTCTGATTCAATCATAAAAATTATAATCATTTCAATGTTTAATCTCCCTAAAGGAGTCTGAAGAGTATCTCATTATTTGGGGTAGTCGAAAAATGTTGAAGTTTTATGAATGCCATCATGATTTTATTTAGATGAAACGAGATATGTGAGATGATCTCAATAGAGATATGGTTAATTTTTAATTGATATAACATATAGAGTTACTGTATTATCACAAATATCCTTCTATCCAATGTTGTTTTTTGTTGATAAACTTCCATTGGGAGGAATATTATTACAAGACTCATGATGAAATTAATATATGTGTTTCTTTAGAATTATCATATTGAATTTATTGAAATAATTTTCATGTATGAATTATTGGATCATTGATGTTAATTGAATATAAAAAGTAATAATGTTTTTATGACTCTGATGGTATCACAACAGAATTTCAGGATTTCTCATTTATGGGGATTATTGAGGGTAAGATTTTACAATTAGATTCTTGTCCCATGTGATGGTTCTTGGGCATAATATAAGCGGTTGATCCCATGTCCAATAATGTTTTTTAACCCGTCTCTATGAAAAATACAAATAATATCAAAAACACAACTCTATATTCTTCCTTGATAAGGTCATTTCATATATAATTTATAATTAATTTAATATAAAAAATTACCTCAAATTGATAATTCATGCATTTTTTTAATCAATTTTTTTTCACTCTTATCATATATCATCATTGTTATCAAGAATCCAAACTAAAATTACTCATGTGGTATCCACACATGATCCATGAATTCTAGAACAGTTTTATTGGTATTATGAGTGTTAGATCAGAGGAACTGATCTCTTTGCACCATTCATCATTGATCACAACAAGTAGTCATCTGGGCTTGAAACAATAATATCTTGTTTTCTCATTCATAATGGTGAGTAGGTGGATTAATCTCTCTATGTTACTGATATTGTTCTAGAGAGTTTATATTAGTCATTATAGGATTTTATTTAGACAATTTCTCATGTACAATTTTTCTCACAATCTCTTAAATGATATAAATCATATTATATACGTACGGTTAAATAATTAGTAATTTTGTAAAGTCCCTTTATCTTATTTTATATTCAATTTAAACCCAATTTTCAAATAATAATAATAATTATATTATTATTATCTTCTATAAAAAATTTTAATTCATGTATATTTAAAAAGAATTTGAAAAAAATTAACATTTATTTTAATGTTATTTGAGTCAAATATATCATTTTTATCCAGTCATTAACTCTTCCCATAAATCATCCTACTCATTTATTAATCCTTGAATAATAAATATTTATTTTAAAAAAATTAATTACATTATTTATTCAATAAATTAATTAATATTACATTCTTTAACTCATGAATTAATATTTATACAATATTCAACATACAAATATTTTAAAATTGGATAATTGGTGATTTATTTTATAAAATCAACCTTACTTTTATAATTATTATTCCACAAGATAAGAATAATATTTATTATCAAAATAAAATTCAAATATAATTTAACTAATATTAAAGATACAATTATCATTTTACCCTTTTTATGTGTTTTGTAGTGGCATTATTTGATGTAAATTAATGTATAAAATTGGCGTGTAGCAATATATCAAGGAACCGATAAATGAATATGTTAATGATGTAATGAAAAAAACTCATATAAATGGTTAAAATGTAATATAATTATAACACATTGAGATATTATGATATATTTATCTATAAATAAATTTTATTTGTTTGATATATTTCTTTACATGAAACACCTATATTAAACGAACCATGATATTATATTGAAATAATATTAATTTAATGTCATAGTTATACTATAATTGTTTTTTGGAAAGTACGAATAAGGATAAATTTTTTTTTAAAAATATATGATTTATACATTTGAAAAATAAATTAATTGGTAATTAATTAATTATAACCGAAAATAAAAATCATTTTAAAATAAAACGGAAGTTTTTATGATAAACTATATTTATACATGAAATTTGTATTTATATTAATAAATTAAATTAATCACTGTTGGTGGATTATTTTAATTAAATTTAATTATTATATATTTAATGTATTTAGTTTTAAATTCATAACTTTTTTTACCAGTCATGGGATAAAAATAAATACATTTAATGCTTAAATCACATTTTTTTAAACAACTTATATTGCATTTTATGAATTTATATTAAAATTGATTTCGCCCACTATAATGTGTTGAATCATGAAAAATTGATACCATATTTGGAATCAGGAGGCTCAAATTTAACAAATAGGTCTACATTATTTTTGGACAATATGTATAGTAACCTTAGTAATTTATTCTCTCAGTAATTATAAAATATGTAAAATAGGGTTAAAACTTTTGGATAAGACATAAAAATTTATATAACACTTTACCTTATCATACTGGATTAATATAGTTTGGAAATATAAATACATGTGTAAATAAATATATCCACTTTAATACTTTTTTTTTGATTTTGAACATTATATTAATATAATAAAACAATAAATACAAAATGTCACTCTCAAGACTTTAATAACTATTAATTTTTATTAAAGGATAAAAATATGATAATATCAGTTATAAATGTGTACATTAAAAATAAATATATTTCTTATTAATGATTTATTTTAAATTTTTTATTTATTAAATAATTACGTTAAATGATTACACAATGCCGAAATAGTATTTATTCAATTTATAAAAATAAAAAATAAATAATTTTAACTATATAAAATATAATAAAATATAATAAAATATTGTAGAATTATTGTGATAATAGTTTTATATATATTAATATAACTTATTAGTTATGTTTTTAAGGATTTTATTCGAATTTCATCAATATCTTGTTGTCTTTAATGTCAAATTAAAATAATAGTGTTAAAAATGACATTAATGCTAATTTATGAAAATTATAATTTATTAAACTGTATATAAATAATTAAAATGTTAAAATAGGTAAATTAGGATTATAATTAATCAAGATTTTATTCCCTTTTTTATTTATGATCAAATTTTTTATTTATTATTAAAATTAAACACCTTTTATATTAAAAATTTGTTACCGCAACTAAGAATAAAAATGGTTAACCAAGGGATTAAACCATAATTTAATGAATAAAAATGACTATAAACCTATATAAATTTATCTTTTTGATGATATTTAAACCATATATGGTTTTTATTAGAATATATTTCTATTTTTTAGAATTTTTATTTATAATTACACAATTATATTTTAATCTTTCTCATAATTTCAAGAGTGTCCTTTCACTCTCTTATAAAAGGACACCCTTATTTCTTTTATTCCCACTAAATTGAGCCATATATGGTAAAACAAACTTATGAAAATAACCCCCAACATACTTATACACATTATAAATCTTCATTTGTTCAAAAAATACAAACCTAGGGTCATTAATTGGATATCTAAAAAAGTTCATTGAAAGACGTGGTAATTGCCTTAAACAATCACATTATTTTTTTACTCTTAGTTTTACCTTCTCTAAATCAATATTTTTAATCTTAAAATTAAATCAATAGTGTCAAAAATCCAATTAAATGTAATTATTATTATAAAAACACCATTATTAACTATTTATTCATCAAATGAAAATTGATAAAGTCACCTGTGCGTTTGTGTGGACTACCACCTCCACGAAGTGATGTGATTTGCTTATATTCAAAACATGAATGGATGGTAATAATGACAGATGTAATATATTTATATATTATATAAATATTATATAATAATTAATATGTAATGGTTAATTATTATTTACATTTATTTTGTTTCATCCATTAAAAATTGAAAACATAGCTCATGCATGTATACAACCTACCATCTCCATGAATGGTGTAATTAAATTTTTTATCTCTTCATTTTATATATAATAATATATTTATATATATAATATTATTTCTATTTTTATTTACACTATATAGATGATGGAACCACGACCATAGTACAATGAAAATATCATATATGAAAATCTAAGCAGTTATCACATGAAATAGTGAATTTAAATAATAATTTTCGATAAATGTATAATAAAATATTATAAATAAAACATATATGGTATGCTATATATGATTATGTTTATAGAATATATGTATAATAAATATATATTTTATATATAGTTGGTTCAAACACATACAAAGGATTTCATACCTAAGCTAAGGGTTTATTTTAAAATCTCAAAATTATTAATGATTATTTATGTTTAAGTCTCTAATAATATAATTAATTAATCTCTCAATATTACAACCAAAATATTTTACCAATTATTAGATATTTCATTCAATTATATTTTCATCTTCCATTTCCCTTTCTATATGTACTCACGATAAAACATATATTTTTTTTAAGAAAATTTGACCTTTTCTTTCTACTCAGTCAGGAATATTATTCTTCCTTGTCCATATTTGGGATAATATGTTTTAAGGAATATTTCTTCCATTATATACAGATTTATTAACAAAATTTTCAACCAATTATGACATTAATGTTTTTTAAAAGGTATCTTATTTTCTATTTCCAAATCAGGTACTTTTGGTCCTTTTATAAAAATTTGAATGGAATATATCCTTTAACATAAATGATAAGAAAAGTTTCATGACTATAAAATTATTTTAACATTACATTAAAATAATCAATGATTTATTCGAAATTTTTTTCCTTTAATATTTGTGAATTTTTTTTATTTTGAATAAGAGATTTGAGAGTGAAAAATTTGACTTCCTCAAAAAGTATTTCAGTGATATTTTGTAAATATTTTCATATATATCAACATAATTTATTGAATGTAATCATTTAATAAGAATATATTATATTAATACAATCCGATATATTTACCTATATTTTTTATGATCAGTTTTATTACAGATAGTATTTATATTCTTTATACTAGTTAATCCAATAGATATTGTAGTTGTTTTTTAGGGTATTTTGATTATGTTTTACTGTTAATTATTACAATGAAAAAATTATAATTATTAATTAATGGAATTGTAAAGAATTATATAACCCCTTGATGCATCATAATATATTAGAAGATAAAACATGATAGGTATTTGGATGAGGCCTTGACCATTTATTTCGAATCCTTAACATGAGGCCTGAACAATATTCTTAAGATGTCTATCATTATGATTTCCATAATTATGAAATCAGTTACTTATTTCCTTATGATTATTTAAATATTTATGATATTCATAGGTAAGTTTCATTATTATGATATTATTTATATGGAATTAGTTGATAATCATTTATTCTTACCATATAATTCATCCCACATTTGTGTTATATTATATTCTATTATACACATACCCATAGTAATATTGTGAGATCAACCGTTTCTTATGACTAATATCCCCATTATTCTAGGAAGAATATTATGATTGATATGAAAGTATATTCTAGAGGGAATAATGATATTATAATCGAAAATATTTTGTTTCATTTTATGTTTTCAAATTTAATTTCATATTTAAATTTGTATATAGTTTTCAAAGAATACTAATATATTTGGCCCTTTTAGATTCAATAACATATATATATTAACAAATTAATAAATTAACCACCAGTTCTAGGCTACTGGGGTCAGGGACTTCATCATTGGTATCATTGAAAGTTTATTACAAATATTAGGAACTATATTTCCTAAAACATAGACTAAGAAACATTACCATATGAAAAACAATGGGGATAAGTCTATGTATTTGATAACGACATACTATTTTGGTAAGATATATATTTTTTGGTCTTTCTCGAAATAAATCTTTATTTTTATACTACAATTGGTTGGGATTTTGTAATAGATTCTTCTATTAGTAATAAAACAAAAAAAGTGGGTTTCATGTATATCTCAACCATTGTTCTAGCGAATTGTGGGTGTTCCCATACAACACACTTGGTCTGATAATCCTGAGGGATATTATTTGGTTAATTAAAATTTTCTTTATAAATAATTATGAGGGATTTGAAAACATTTTTATGATTGGATAATATTTATTGAAAACCATGTTTATGATATTGAGAATAGTTATACATAATTTTTTAATTTATGTTAATTGTTTTACTAGGTTAAAAATTATATATTATGATCTATAATATTATGACAGAATATAGTGTGACATGTTCTGGAAATCGTACCAAGTGGATTAAATTAAAACTATATCAATGAACCTAATCCATCTAGGTATTTCCAACCATAGAAAGATAATCATGCTAGAGATGGAGTGGGAAATAAATAATTTAGGACTACATTAGGAATGTTGACATAGGTTATAACTAATAAACATACATGTATAGATTATCCCACTTCTCCAAAATGTGGTGTAACAATATGAGTCCCTGTAATGATATAATATCCTCCATCATTTGATGGGACTGCATATCTATTTGTAGGTGAGTAGGGGATAATTTCTTTAGAGATAATATTTCTTTATTTGTAAAGTAATGAATTGGAGAAGGCTGTCAGGGTAATTTATCATCTATTAGGGGATGTGAATAAATGTTGGTTATTGATTCAAGATTCTAATGATGAAGATGAAATAATGATAATGTAATGGATGGATTTTAAGGAACATTTCTTTTAAAAATATTTTCCTTGCAAACAACTTTTTGATATGAAGTGATAATTTCTATGTCTAAGACAAAATATGAGGAATAATGTCATGATTATAAAGCTATATTTAAATGCATTACATGGAATGTAATGGACTACATACATAATATAAAGGGATATATTTACTCGTAATTTGATGGGATTAATATAATACACTAAAGGGAACTAGTCTCCCAATACTTATCATCATATGAAGATATAATATAATGTACTATCAAGAAAAAGAAATAATTATCTAATATTATGGATTCAAAGTAAATAAAGATAAGAAGAGTATGGTAGAGTAAAAAATATATAATGTGAAGAATATATATTGAAATGTTTTAACATGTGATACTTGTGGAAGGAAAATACCTGGTAAATGTTTAAAAGAAAAATGAGTCTTTTTTAATTGTGGTGGAAAATAACATAATGATTATTAATACAATGTTAATGGTGAATATATAAAAGTATATTGTTATAACTATAAGTATATAAGTATATATTCAACGAATGTCCCAAACTAAAATGAAACATACCACAAAAGAAAATAATATGACAAGGAAAATCTCATACAATTACTACAGTGTTTGGGGATGTTCCTTGGGATGGGGTTAATGGTAAAATTATTATACACTCCGAGATTTTGAATTATTTATTTGATTATGGTTTCACCAACTCTTTTATATAAGAATAATTTTTTAATGGTATAACATCACTAACTCAATGATTATATGTTGAGTCGACAGTGAGAGCTCATAATGGTTGGAAAACCACATATCAAGTATATATATTCACTCTAATAGATGATTGTGGGAATTTTAATCATATGAATCTTGTTATTCCTCCTATAACTATATATGATGTACTTTTTGGCATGGATTCTCTATCTCATTATAGATATCATATCGATTTTCCATGAAATAAAGTTATATTTGATATTCCAAATCAACCTTTAATAACATATTTGTGTGAATATGAACATGAAAACTCAATTTAAACTACTTCTATAAATGGATTTTTACACGTATTAATGGTGGATATTTATCTTAAATCATAGGGGATAAACACAAAAATAAAAATGTGCCAATTTTTTTAATATTTTATCGATGTATTTTATTTTTCCATACCTACCTATTTAATTATTAATTTTAGTTTTTAATAGAAATGATACATAGTTCTATTCTTATTTGAAAGAATCCATATAGAATAATCATTATTGAGATATAGTAATTTAAGAATAAACTCTAGGATAATATAGATAATGGATTAATTAATTATATTTCTTCATCATGCTATTTACTTATTGTTTTTTTGAGAAGAAATATGGATTAATGAGTCTTTTCATTGAATATTGGGTAGTTAAAAAGAGCCCTTTTAATAATAAGTATCCTTTACTGCATACTGATCAAATATTTGATCAATTACTTAGACGTGTATATTTTACATGATTGATCTTTGATATAAATATCATTATATAATGGTTAATAAGGAGGATATACCCAATATAACCATCTAGACAAGTTATGGTCATTAAGTATTTATTTTAATTCTCTTTGGACTTACCAATTATCCTATTATCTTCATAGATTTAATGAATAAATTCATTATATATTACATTTATTAGTTAGTTGTAGTATTTATAAGTGATATTATTTTATATTCATAGATAAATAAGGATCATATAGAATATTTGATAATTTTTTGGAGATCCTAAGGAAGGAGAAGTTAGATAATATATTTACTAAGTTTTAATTTTTTATTTTGAATGTTTCATTCTTGTTTCATATAATATCATGTGAGAGTATATAGTTTGATCCTTAAAAGATAGAATTTATTGAGAAATGGCCAAGGCTAACCATGGTAATATAAATCTATTGTTTTCGTAGATTATACAGATAACACCAAATATTTGTGAGAGATTTATCTTGAGTATCTAATCCACTCAATAGTTTGGCTTGGAAGGGGGTTACATGTAGACACTACTACTTAGTATCATTTTTTCATTAAATAAAAACTAAAAAAACATAACTAGTTCCATGGTTTAGACATCTTGACTTTTTTTTGATCTCATCCTTGAACCTATTCATCTTTATGTAATGTGGAAAACATTTCAAAAACATGGGATGAGCAAAAAAATATATGTAAGGTATATAAAATAATGAAGGAAAACAACATCCCATTAATAAATACAAATCAATGTAACCATGCTTTTTGATCATAAAAAACCTTACAAAATCATAAGATTTATGAATAACGCACAAAAATCACAAATCATAAAAGTAACATTTTGAATTCATAAAATATTTACATTCAAGTAATCACATCTACATAGGGAGTCACATTTTGAATACCCATCACAATATATTCCATAAATCTTTTAGGAGAGACATTTACATTTACCTCTGTCATGTTACCCAATGCATTGGAGAGCTATATCGAGCTCACCTGCCCTAGGTTTATTAAAGAAACACCCGTATATATACACAGTGCCCAAAAACTATAACATAATCACAACACATAACACATGTATAAAGGAAAGATAACATTTTTACATTCTGATATACCAAATCATGATATTGAAATAAACAATTCATTATCAAACCATTTTCAAAACCATTTAAAAACATTTAATACTGATATTTTTTAATAAAAGTGTTCCATACAACATTTAAGATTTTAATGGAATTAAAATTTTAAAACATTAATGTCCATATAAATAAATACTAAAAACCATTTTGAAAATATGGAAATTAATGAGAATGATATTGAATAATAAATCTTTAAAATAATATTTTAGATAAAGAGTTCTTAACAAAATGTGATATGCTTGAATAAAAATAATATAGGAATAAAATTCAATCAAAAATTTATAATGTTAGGAGAATAAAGGGATTCGTGATCTAATATTCCGAAGGAATGTATATACACCATATAAATGTGAATAAGTGCATAACGACAATGAATTCTCAATGGAATGTAAATTGAGACGAAATCCTTATAAAAATTGTATCCTTGGATTAAAGATAAATAAATTACATAATAGTGTGTGAAAAATATAAATACACTCAAAATGATTGGATATTTAGTGTAATTAAATCATAGGATATTCACAGATGTTCTTTTTAAGTCAAAACCAATGACTTGTATGTTTAACTCAATGAATGGAAATTGAGTTAAAATTACTCTTATCAAGTTCATATCAATGACCTGATAATTTATAAATTGAGTGATTATGTTAATCAAAATTATATACACATAAAGGGGAGTGTAAATAACAACATAAATAAAGAAATAGTGATTCCCCACATAATAAAATCATGACATAATTAAGAATTATAAGATTAACCCAAGGAATGTAAATTGGGTTAAAAGGTTCCATTAAGGATTTGGTAACATACGAAACATACAAACCATAAAAAAAGAATCATAAAATTAAGATCTAAATACCCATAAATTTAATTATATTACCCAATTAATAAAATAATGGTCAGTAAACAAACCACACAAAATGAAATAGTGGAAAATATAGCATGAATATAATTGAAAAAAAACTGAGATAAAAATCCCTTAACACGTTGTAATCAATCGAGTCGTATGAACAAAAGTTAATAATCACTAAATGATTCACAGAATAACATAAATATACATATGATCATGATAATATATATCAAGTGGCAGTAAACAATACACCACATGCATAAATTAGTGGTGAACAATGGAAATATCAAGGAATTGAAAATGAGATAAGAAACCCCATACCTCGTGTCCGAATAGACTTATTTGTTCCTTGTTCTTCCTAAATAATAAACTTATTTAAATTTATACTTTTTTAAGAACATTTTTCAAGTTTATTTACTAATTTTATATCACTTATTACCATTTTATAATCATAATGTAATCATTAATGTTTATAATGGACGTTTTGTTGATATTTGGTACTTCAGTCAAAAATAAACACCTTATAATTACAAGTTTTCCATGTGGTTAAGATCCCATTATCTCTAGAATGGTATTAATGATATATATATAATATATATCTACTATATATATTTATTAATTACATTACATAACATTTGGAGATATGAAATGAAATGCACCGTTCATGGAGATGGTAAGTCGTACGTACGCATGAAAGCTACTTTCATTTATACTTCATATTTTAATTTAATGAAAACATAATGATACATAGTTATATTATAATTATATTTTATATTATATATAATTTCAAAAACACCATCCTTTATAGGTCCCAAGTATGGTATGAACGAGTCCATTGACTTTGAGGGGTCGGTAGTCCGCACTTTCTCAAATGAAATTATCGTGTTTACCAATATTGGAAACCATATAGGAATGCTATAAATGAAAAAATAATCCCAAAGAAAACATTAAAATAGTTTATATCATATATAATAATAGTTCCATCTTGATGGCCACCATGAGAGGTGGTAGGAGATTATTGAACAACCGTCACTTCATGAGGAGTTAGTTTTCCATCCACAGAAACAGTATGTTATTCAACCATTATATGGATGTGTGTGTAAGTTTAGTTAGAATAAGTCTCAAAAAATCATCCTAGTATATTGGGTATACTGTTGTTGTTATAAAATAAAGGAATAAAAATATTTTAGGGGTTGTAAAAGTAAAATAAAAGAAAATAATTTAAGAGAAACCCTTACCTTTAATTCGGGTAACCCCATTTGGTTTGAACCAAAATGACTTCATGAAGTACATTATACCTAAGGTAAGGCTTAAATGTGGACGAGAAGGATATTGAAGGCTTATATGGATAGGTTTTGGATGAGCCATGTGTCTTTAGTGGTGTTAGGAATGGGTTAGAAGTGAGGGATTTTTATAAGACAGATGAGGGTTTCTTTAAGAAAGTGTTAAAATATTATTTTATTATATAAATATTTTCTCTTTTTAAAGGTCCTAAACTCATTATAAACATTTATATGATGATCCATGGTCTAAATAAATTCATCCAATAAGAATTGGACAGGTTTTGGAGGTTATTTTAATATTTATAATCTTATTTATTTTAATCATTTATTAATAAGATAAATACTACATCATTATTTTTTCATAAATAATCATAAATATATGATGTATAAAAATTAAAAAACAAATACCATGATTTAGTAAATCGTGTTATCTTTCTAATTCATATTTATAGTCTAAATTATTACTTATATAACCCCATGAAAAAATTCATTTACTAAAACCTTTTTGTTTGTGTAGTTTTTGTCTTTACTTTAAATTAATTAATATAAAGTGTTATTATCACTCCCAAGTGGCCCCATAGGGTCCCCAAATCGACCCAAGGATTACCATGGTCTTCCATGATTCAGCCAATAAGTTTAGAACAAGTGTAAAGGTATTTTATTATTATTATAATATTCTTTGTACCTAGATTTACCATATTTACCTTTACCCACGGTATATTAATGTCAAAATTTAATAGTCACCAAAATATTATTTTCATCTTATAAAACCACATTTTACTTATTAATAACAATAATTTATGTCAGATTTTTTAAATACAATATACAAAAGCAGTAAAATTTCATTTAAATGAAATTGTTAGTTTTTTAACTAATAATTAGTTGTTTCCTTATTCATCAAAAATTGATTTTTTTAGAATATTACCAAAAATATTCATAATCTATATATGATATTCCAAATTCAAAAAATGATTTCTATTTTAAAAAATTAAAAACATAGATGTTTCATTAATTAATTTAAAATTAATTCACGTTGTCAAAACAAATGGCGTGTTTTTAATAAACAGTATCAATCAAAGGATTGACACTTTTTTAAGCCAAATTTCAAAGTGAAATTTCATCCAATGACAAACATTAGATTAAATGATAAAATATAATTTAATTTCATGTTAAAACCAATTAAAAATATAATCTAACTATATAAATAATTTATAATAAAAGGCAGTTTTGAATTAAAATAAATTATTTTTCACAATTGATTAAAAATGAACTTTATCAGAAAAATACCAAACATTTACCCGAAGTAAATTTTGATGCCTCTATTCTAAATGGAAATTTTATTTTCTTAAATATAACATATAAAAGTGACCAAAACTATATTGAATGTGGGGTCTCCATCAAAATGTGTTAAATTAGCCTTTTAAATTATATTAGATTATTTGTGCTTAAAATTGGATTCATTCACATTTTAAGACACTAACTATTATTTGATAAATGTAAATACAATTAAAAAACATATATAATCATATATTAGTTAGTTATATTAACTTCTTCTAATAAAACGGCTAGGCATTAACTGCCATTTAAAATTATAATACATAATTATTTTTCAGTATGATGCGACATTGTGTGCTACATAAGACTTTGTGGAAACTCATTATTGTGTGTCATGTACCCCATTGAATATAACATCCCCTATAAAATTAATATTTATTTTTAAAAAATTAATAAATATAAAAATGACATACTCTTTATTTTCCTAGGAATTTACATCCTTCCCCCTTTTGGAAATTGCGTCCTCGCACTATTAAAATTTGGCTTAGAAACATCATTGAATGTACCACATCGAAAAAAGAGTAAATATAAATATCACTTCAAAAGAAATAATGATATGTAAAAGGTCACTTGAGATAACCAAATATAGTATTCCATGAAAACATGGATATGGAAGAGAAAAAAAAGTGTCACGTTCTAATTCAGAGTGATAGAAAACATGATTTGGATAAAGTTAACAACAAGAAAACCACAGTTTTGTGATGGGTAGACTGATCATCAGTTTCCTAGTAGGAAAATTAAACAGACAATGTGTTTGTTTTAAGTTAATTTTATTAATATTGAGGGATTTATTTATGAGCATGACTATGAACATAAGGACACATACTTAATTGTCATGTAGACTTTTATCCTTTACTAAATTTCTACCACAAACTTATCTTTCTCAAAACGCTAAATATTCAAGATGACTTCATCACATGGGAAGTACTAGAATCATCTTCTAATGTATCAAATATTTTATAAAATATGATCTATATACTTCTCTTTATGTTAGACCTTTACCAAAACCAAAATTGTTAGTGAGAGATCAGATAATACCCAAAAGGATAATCTTAAAAAAACTACTGTTAATCTAAATAATTTTTCAAACAAAACCCAATGTTCTAAAAATTCCATTCAATAAATAGTTTTCCATAAAATTCGTCAATCTATTCCAAAATTTGATTGATACCCAAATATCAGAAGGATTTAATCAAATAGTCTTCCAAGAAAAATCTTATCATTTTTCTCCAAATAAAATTAGTTGCTCTTAAAATATTATTTTGAAAAGTAATTAACCAAATCACACATTCTCCATGATAAGTTAGTCATTTCAATAGATAATCCATAATAAACTTATTCCTGATTCAAAATATCAGTTTAATCAAAATAAATTTTCATACAAACTAGCTACTTCTCATAGTCCGGTGGTAAGCGATAAATCACAGTCGAAAATTGGTTTTGGGTTTGATTCTCGCAGCTTAGTCTGACACGATAGGTTTCCACATGGTCTGTGTGTGGTCCTTTTTCATAAATTATATAATTTTATAACTTTCCCAAAAAGAGATAAATTCATCGAAAAATAACAATAACATATTTTACCCACAAAGGTTATCTAATAACATTAATTTTGCAAACCAAAATTTATTAACCTGTAATTGCATCAAATTTAAGGATCATATAAACCCAAATGGTTCTTTATAACTATATCCACAAAATAAAAGATAATTATTCCTTGAATAAAATTTCCATATAACAAACGTCATGGTCACACATACTATAAAACGTCATCTAATGTAATCCCATCATCAAAAGAGCCTTAATGCATTTAAGCACTTCACAATCCTAAAATCAACCATAACACTTGAATCCATTATATGTTGACCTTTTACTCATAAAAAGTTCTTCACGATCCATTAACCATTCCCTCTCAACATATTCAAAAAAATTATTTCATACATAAAAAATCATGAATCATATCCTATTATTCAATAATTTCTAAACATCAGTTAAGAAATAATACATATATTTCATTGGTCATTTTCAGTTTCCTTATCCTCAATTGGAATGCAATTAGGTATTGTTAAACATATATTTGTATGATCCTGGTGATCCCATTCCCGAACCATTTTTGTAGGAAATATTTTTCTATAATGACCATGCAAACCACATTTAAAACATTCAATTGAACCCTTAGAAAGGACTTCATTCCATTTCCTACAGTCAACTTGATGCTTCATTTTTCTATAGTAGGTTCTTACTTAATGACCTTCATTTCCAGATCTATACAATCTTCCAATCCCTTGGAAATATTTTCCTATGTGTTTCTTTCCACATCCTTAACACAAACGTTTTTTAATATACTCACCTTTATGATTATTACATGAACTTCTGTGGGGATTTGTTTATCGCATATACGATGCATTATAAAAATCACTAAGGTTCAGGTGGTCAATAATGACTCCAAATAGTTGGATGTGAATTGCCACAAGATTTCTCATTGAATATTCCATTTTATTCAATTTCTCATTTAAATAACTGTCATAGTTTTCTTCACATCCATTGTTACATTGATGCTGGCTAGATCCATCAATTTACAAAAACCAAAAATTTAAGTGAGTATATCAATAAAATAATCATATAATTTCTTATGAGGAGTGTAAATGATAAGATATAGTTATTAATGTTATCTTAAACTATTTCACTTTATCTAAAAAAACTATGACTATTTTCTAAATTCTAACCATTATGGTAATATCACTTATGCTAAATGAACACCCTAACCTCTAAAGTTATCTAAGCTGACCTATAATACCAACTATAAGGATGAGATTATAAAACAATATATAATAAGTAATTATGTCATGAATTAAAATTGTGGAACTTTTCATGTTATAGATTTAGAGAATTAGCCCAATACTATTAAATAACATCTTGAACATTACTTGTAAACACTATTATTCAGTATCCATTTTTTCATGTAATAAAAACTCTAAAAAGAAACATGTCTTTTCCAAGTTTTAGAGAGGATGAATTTTCCTTGATCCCATAAATGACCCTTTTCATCATTAGGTCATGTGGAAAAAATTTCAAAAACATTGTATGAGAATAAAATGCTCAGTAGGGGTTATAAAAATATAGAAGAAAAACATTAGCCCATCAATAAATACAGATCAATAAAACTGTGTTTTCCAATCACAACATACCTTACGAAATCACAATATTAATGAATAACACACACAAATCATATATCATAAAGGTAACTTATGGAATTCAAAACATACTTACATTGTAGCTATCATAGCTACATAGGGATTCATATTTTGAATACCCATAAATGTATATTCCCAAAATCTCTTATGTGAAACATTAATGTTTTCCTCCGTCACGTTACCCAATGCAATGGAGAGCTATCTCGGGCTCACCTACGCTAGGTTTATCATGGAACCACCCATATATATAAACAATGCCTAATAATCATACCATAATCATAACACATAACACAAGTAGAAAGTAAAGATAACATTTCCACATTCTGATATATCAAATCAAGATATTGAAATATACAATGCTTTATCCAACCATTATCAAAACCATTTAACCCATTTAATAAAGATATTTTTGAATCAAAGTCTCACATACCACTTTGAATAATTTAAAGGAATTAATATTTTAAAACATTAATTTCCATAAAAATAAATTCTGAAAACTAATTTGTAAATGTGAACATTAATGAGAATGATTTATAAGAATAAATCATTAAAACAATATTTTACGTAAAGGATTTCTTAACTGAATGAGTTATGATTAAATAAAAATAATTGAGGAATAAAATTAAATCCAAACCTTATAATACCATAAGTATAAATGGATTAATTATATAATATTACAAAGGATAGTATATAGATCATATAAAAGTGAATTTGTGCATAGCGACAATGAAGCCTCAATGAAATGTAAATTGAGACAAGATCCCTTATAAAAACCATATCCTTAGATTAAGGATAAATTAATTACATAATAATGTGTGAAAAATATATATACACTAAATATGATTGGATATTTTCTGAAAATAAATCATTTTAAATTCACACGTGTTCTTGTTAAGACAAAACCAATGACTTGGATGTTTAACTCAATGATTGAAATTGAGTTAAAATTACTCTTACCAAGTTTATATCGATGACTTGAGAATTTATCAATAGAAGGATTATGGGTATCAAAAGTATATCCACAGAGAGGGGAGTGGAAATTAAAAAATAAATAAATAGTGATTAAACACATAATCATATCATGACATAATTAAGAATTATAAGATTAACCCAAGGAATGAAAAATCGGTTAAAAGGTTACCTTACTGATTTTTTAACTTACAAATCAAACAACACATGAAAGAAGGATAATATAATTAAGATGTAAATACCCATAAATAGATGTATATTACACAATTAATATAATAACGGGTAGTAAATACACCACACAAAAGGAAATAGTGGAAAATATTTCATGAATATCACATAAATAAAAAGTGAAATGAAAATCCCTTACCACGTTGTAATCAATCGAGTCGTATGACGAAAAGTTAATAAAACAAAAATGAATCACATAATAACATGAATATAAATTTGATAATGATAATATATATCAAATGTAAGCACACAAAACACCACATGCAATAAATTAGTGGCGAGCAATGGAAATCTCATGGAATTAAATGTGGGATAAGAAACCCCAAACCTCGGGTCTGAATTCACACGTTTGTTCCTTGTTCTTCATTAATAATAAACTTATGTTAATTTATACATTAATAATAACGTTTTTTTAATTTTATTTATACATTTTTATCACTTATTACCTTTTTATTAAAATTATGTAATCATTTCATTTAATAGTGGTTGTTTTGTCGATATTTGGTACTTGAGTAAAAAATGAACACCTTATAATTACAAGTTGTCCATGTGGTCAAGAGTCCATTATCTCCAGAATGATATTCATGAATTATATATCATATATTTCATATTTATCATATATATCATGTATATATCTGTATTTTTAACAATACATAACATTTGGAGATAAGAAATGAAATGCACCGTTCATAGAGACGGTAAGCCGTGTGTACACATGAACGCTACTTTAATTTCTACATAATATTTTAATTTAATGAAAAAATAATGATACATAGTTATATTATAATTTTATTATAATATAATATATAATTTAAATACCTCTATACTTTATACATCCCAAGTATGGTACGAATGAGTCATATCACCTTGAGGTGCGGTAGTCCGCATTTCCTCAAATGAAATTATTGTGTTACCCAAAATGGTTACCATTAAAGAATGATATAAATGAAATATACAGAGAAATAAAGAAAAAATTAAGATAATATATACCATATATTAATATAGTGTCATCTTAATGGACACCATTAGAGGCAGTTGGAGATAATTGAACAATCATCGCTCCGTGAGGCGTTAGTTTGTAATCTACAGAAACAATATGTTCTTCACCCATTAGATATAGGAGTGTGTATGTTTAGTTCAATATCATCACATAACAAAATCATAGTATACTCATGATATTGGTGTTGTTTTAAATTAATGGAATAAAAAGAGTGTATGGGTCAGAGATGTAAAATAATAGAAAATAATTTATAGGAAACTGTTACCTTTAATTCGGGTAAGTCGCTTTAAATTGAACCAAAAACACTTCTTGATGTGACTTCTACCTATGGTAAGGTTTATAAGATGATGATAAGGATATTGAGAGCATATTTGGGAAGGAGGTGGACGATCAAAAATGATTGAGAGGTGTGAGGAATGGGTTAGATGTAAGGGATTTTTATAAGAGGGGAGGGGTTTTTTTAGAAAGTGTGAAAATATTATTTTATTATATAATTATTTCCGGTTAATAAAAGTCCTAAACTCATTATGGTCGAAGATAAGATGACTAATGTTCTAACTAAATTCATCACATAAAAATTGGACTGGTTTTGGATGTTATTTTAAAAATTTAAATTCTTATTCATTTAAATAATTTTTTAAAACGGTAAAAATTGCATCATTTATGTGTCATAAAAAACATTATTTATTAGAAGTATAAAAATTATATAAAAATACCAAGAGGTAGGAAATATATTTATTATTCCAATGAATATTTATAGTTTAAATGATAACTTATATTACTTTATATAAAAATTAATTTACTAAAACATTTTTGTTTGTGTCTTTTTGTCTTTAAATTAAATTAATTAATCTGAAGTGTCATTATCACTCCCAAGTAGATCCATGGGGTCCCAATATCGACCCAAGGATGCCCATGGTCTTCCATGACTCATTTAGTAAGTTTGGGACAAGTTTTATGGTATTTTTTAATTATTATAAATTTTTTACCTTGAATTACCATATTTACCTTTAACCGTAGTAAATAAAAGTCAAAAGTTACTATTCACCAAAAAATTATATTCATATTATTGAACCTCATATTAATTAATAATAACAATCCTATATGTTATATTTTAGAAATTAAATTCACAGAAGCGGTAAAATTTCATTTTAATGAAAAAGACAATTTATTAACTAGAACTTAGTGTTTTCCCTATTCATCAAAATTTAATTTTTTTTAGAAAAATAACATAAAATCAGCCTAATATATATTTTAAATTCCTAATTCAAAAAAAAAATATTTTACAAAATTATAAACATTGAAGTTTCATTAATTAATTTAAAACTAATTCCCATTGTCCAAAAAAATAGCTTGTTTTTACTAAACAATATCTATCAAAAGATCGACAATTGTTTATGCTCAATTTCATAGTGAAATTTCTTCCAATGTACAGCATTAGAATAAATCGTAAAAATATAATCTACGTAAAAATTAAAGCCATTTAAAAATATAATGTAACCATATAAATAAATTAGATTAAAAGGTAGGTTTGAATAAAAATAAAATATTTTTCACTATTATTAAAAAAAGTACTTTATTAGAGAAATACAAAAAATTTACACAATATATATTTTGATGTCCCGATTCTAATGAAGAATTTTATTTTGTCAAATAAAACATATAAAAGGGACCAAAACTAATTTTAGATATGGTTCACCCTCAAAAGAGGCAAATCGACCTTTTAATGTATATTAGATTATTTGTGCTTAAAATTGTTTTCATTCACATTGTAATCCTCTAATTATTATTGGATAAATATAAAAACATTTTACAAACATGTATAATAATATAGTAGTTAATTTAGTTATTCCCTCTAATAATATGTCAAGAGTTAAATATCATTTAATATAATAATATATAATTATTTTTCAGTATGATTCAATATTGTGTGCAACATAAGACTTCAGAGAAACTCATTGTTTCATGTCAGGTATGCCCTTGAATATATCATCCCCTTTAAAATTTGTATTTAATATAAAAATATTAAAAAATATGAAAATTTCATATTCTTTATTTTTCTGGGTTGTTACATATGATCAATAGTTATATCTCAAAGATGATACAATGATGGGTATTTATGCAGAATGACATGGTGACTTAATATGCCTCTTGATAAATAGAAATTCATCAACAAAATTACCTGATTTGTTATTTGGAGTTTGATGTAATAATTTCATATTTAACAATATAGATTTCTTATCTAAATGTTGAATGGTTTTATATATATATATTTACAATATAACATTTATGTCTATATATACATATAAATAATTGAATATAATCTGAATAAGATTGTTGGATTTGATTAAATATTATTATCTCTTAATTCATAACTATGCCGGAATGGAAAACAAGGTGGATGAAACTCTAATTTTGAAAGGACATTCAAGTTTTATTATAATTAGGAATAAAATATATCTAACATTTATATATTTTTATAATATGGAAATTCAAATCATGAAAAAAGATGAAATATATGATCATTCTCAGAATAATGATCAACCATCCATACTATAGAGGATTAAGAAGGTGTAGAAGGAAGATATCAAATTATATAAGAATGTGAGGAATTTTATTTTGTTCAACCATAATCATAATAAAATGACATGGTTCCTGAATTGAGCATGTTTAACATAAATAATATACATTAATAATGATATTTTGTTTGAAGATCATATTTCATCATTCTCTATTCATTCTAGAAGTGCAAAGATGTATAATGTAATAAAAGAGTATTTTTGATAGGGTATTAAGAAAATATATTTACATTGAATATATCAATGAGACTATAGTATTATAATTATATGGACAATAGGATAAATACTATTGGTAATTAACAACCATTACATATACTATAGAGGAAATGGGAAACATCACTATAGATTTTGACACCAAACTCCCAAAAACATTAAAATTGAAAATTCTATTAGGGTTGTATTCGATAACCATATAAATTACCAACAGATAATTTATATTATAGAATGTTTCATTATTTATTATCTTACGACAATATAAATTAATTATGTAGGAAATTTTCATAGAGTATCACATTCTATTTTATATAATGGGATCTGAGGCTTACCTCATTGTTCTAGTGATGTATTTAGCAATATCTTGATACAGAGTTGTGCTTTTTCACTACTTATCATCCTCGGACTAAGGGTCAGTCTGATAGAAAAATTCAAACTCTATAAGTCTGTTAAGATATTTCACTATGGATTTAAACGGTGGATGGGATCAATAACTTCCTTTTGTGGAATCTTCTTATCACAATAGCATTCATAGGGGTTTTAGATGGATCCTATGAATCCCCTTACGAAATAAAGTTTATAACGTAAACGCAATAGAATAATTTTATGAAAATAAAGATATTGGGACATTATCTAGATATGTAAATTGAAGATATGGTTATATTAATTAAATAACACATTAGTGTATTTCATAGTTTCAAAAAAGTTACACAAACAATCATCAAAAATATCTAGAGGTTTATGAAAGAGAAAAACAATTTCTGTGAATTTATCCTTGGAATAAGGTAATGAGATTTGGAATGAATGGAATAATGATACCTAGGTATATTGGCCCATTTTAGATTTTGGATCATATCATGATGATTACATACCTCTTGGGGCTTCAACCCAATCACTCTCAAGTCCATGATTTGTTCCATATATCTCTTTAAAATAATTATATATATGATCGTTAACATATACATAATTTATAGGGTGTATGAGTAGAGAAATATATCTCTTATGGGAAAAATAAAGTGAAAATTAGGGACATATACAGAATGTTCTTGGAAATATGACCACTCACCTGGTTAATGTTTTGTGGTGAAACCATAAATTTGAGGAAGCTATATGGGAACTCATTGATGTGATGAGTTAGAAGTATCCTCAGTTTTTGGTATCATAGTGATGTAATTTATAGGGTGAAATTAATATGGGGTTGGGTGCATTGGGGGTATAATTTAGCATCCCACTATTTTATGATAATTCTCTCAATAATTAAATTTTAATTCTTTTACTCATTTCTTTACATCCATTAACATGTTTAATTATATCGTAACACACAATTAAAATACTATTATTTAAGGTGATAGTTATCGTCTACTAATTGGGTTAGTGTGTAAGAATGAAACTAAGTATATTATTGAAAAATTATTGTTTCTAAATTAAAAAATTAATTCATTGATTATAAATTATTTATAAATCAAAATAAATATAATTTTATGACAAATGAGATGTTTTTTGAAAACTAATTTTATGCACGCAATTTGTTTTTACCATTTTGAATTTAATTAATAACTATTAAGTAATGATTTAAATTACATTTATATATTATATAATCAATAATTTTTTTAATATTTATCTAGTGTTTTTATTGGGCATTAGATAATAAAAAATCCATTTTTATTCATAAATAATCAATTTTCCAAAATAACAATTCATTCCAATTTACACATCTATATTAAAATTGATTCCAATATCTTATAGAGATTTAAAATGAAAAAATAGATACCATATATTGAATTAGGGGGATCCAATTTGGTAAATATTTCCCTTTTTCATTATGATTAGTCTACTTAGTAAATTATTTTTTACTTCGGTAAGGGTAAAATGGGTAAAATTGGGTTACAACTTTAGGATAATTCTTTCAATTTCCACTAACATAATAATTTATATTATTGGATAAAATAAGTTCATCCATGCCTAACCAATTAAAGAAAATATTTCCACTTGGTGCAATTTTTCTTTGATTATTTCCTTTATACTAGTTTTTGAGAAGAATAAGTACTAAATTACAGTCTCTTGAAATTATTGACTCTAAATGTTTATTACAAGGATTACAAAAATGATAAGTTCAGCTCTAAATATTTATTTGAAATATAAAATAATTTTTTCATGGAAATATATTTTTAATTTTTAGTGATTATATAAATTTATATATTTCTTTGCAACACCAATATAGAATTTATTCAATTAATAGTAAAATAAAATAAATGATTTTAAAAATATTATATTTAACAAAAATGGATGAATTATTGTGGTCCAAAAATGTTATAGATGAAGATATAATAATATGTATTTGTTAAGGATTTAGATTCAAATATATACTTTTTTTAATTGTTCCATTAAATTTAAATTAAATTAAAGGTGTGAAAAATGTAATTAATGATATTTTAAAAAATAATATTTTATCAAAATAATTAAAAAATAATAAAAAATATATAATTAATGGGGACATTTGGGATCATAGTTTGTCTAAAATTTCATCTTTTTTAATTTTACGAATAAATCTTTACCTTATATGTAATATTATTAACCTTTATTATTAAAAATTTATTACCACAATTAACCTTAGAAAAGTTTGACCAGGAGGTTAAACAAATATATAATTATTTAAAGATTCATAAAGACCTATATAAAATTAATTAGTTGATTATATTTCAATATTATGCTATTTTTTATAATTCTATTCTATTTGTATTAACTTTTCTTGAGAATGACTCAGTTATATTTTAATCATTTTTTTAATTCCAAGGGTGTCATTTTCCAACCTTATAATAGGACACCCCTTCGCCCTTTTCTTAAAACCACATTGAGACATATAGATTGACCATACATTAAACCCCACCAACATCTTTATACACATTATTTAGGTTATTTTATTCCAATAATTCCAAACCTAGGGTACTTATGAGGATAACTAAAGGATTTCATTCAATGAAGTTCCAATCACCTTAAACAATCACTTTTTTATGTATTATTTTACATCTAATAAATCTTGACTATTTATCATAAAATAAAATATTTAGTACCATAAATATATTTAAATTTTAGTAACATTAGTAAATATCCATTATCCACCCTCATTTCTATTTAATAAAAAATTATAACATCGCTCGTGCGTACATGTTGACTACCACCTACATGAAGCGATGCGATTTTTTATTAATGTAAAATTTAATTGAATAATAATAAGGATATATTTAAGAAATATATTTGATATAATTATTATTTTAAATTTTTAAATATTATTTACCTTTATTTATTTCCATCTATCAAAATATGAAAATGACATCGCTGTGTACGTACAACCTACCATCTTCATGAAAATATATAATTTGATTTTTAATCTCTACATTTTATGTATGATAATAAATATACAAATAAATATATTTATTATATATATATCATGATTAAAATTATCTTGTTTGTGAAAACTAGATCAATATAAGAGGACAAAAACTACAGATCAAAAATACACATGAGTGATGAAGCAGTTACCATATGGAAAAGTTTTTTAACAAAGAATTAATAATAATAGGGTGATAAATGGTAATTGGAAAATAATATATTGTATTATATATGTGGTTATGGTTCTATAATATATGTATAATAAATTTATATTTACTATATAGTTAGATTAAACACATTTTAATGATGTCCATTTATAAGGAAGGGTTTATTTCAAAATAAAATCAGTATTCATGATTGTTTATGTTTATGTCATCAATGGGGGAATTATTTAATATTTCATTATTTCTACCAATATATTTTCTTATTATTTTCATTTTTTAAACTAAAATTGTTCATTTCATTTTTTTCTCTTTAAATAATCAAGTTACAGAATAAATGTTTTATGGAATACCAAAACTGGTTTTCCACTCGACAAGAAATATTTTATTTTCTTTGTCCATATATTAATTAAAAAAAATTTAATTGTGTTTTTACCATTATCTAATTATTTAATATATTTTTTTAGCAATGTTTGAAATTGTAGAATATTATTTAGAGTAATTTTCTTATGGTTTTTGAAATAAGGTACATTTTTCCATTTTATAAAAATGTTAAAGGAATATTTTTCTAACGTATCTAAATTAAATAGAATGACACACAATCATGACATAGAATTATTAAAATATTCATTTATACTTTTCAATATTTTATTTCAAATAAATTATTTTCCTTCTAATTTTTGAAAATTTTAGATTTTAAATATGTTATTTCTAAGTGGAAAATGTATTTTCCTTAAGACATTGTTCAATGATCATTTGAAAATATTTTAATATATTTCAAATTAATTGTTTTAATATTATGCTTTACTAAGGATATAATATATACATTCAATAAAATATATTTCATTGGATGATTTATTATTAGTTTTACTAGGGTTAATATTCTCGTTCATTATGTTAGTTCCTTCATTATGAGAAGTTATTTATCTTTATAGAATGGTGATTTATTATTATTTTTTTAATATGATGAATAAATTATAATTATTTTATGATTTGTGGGGACTAGAATTACATAGCCACTTGATGAATTGGAAGATATAATGAGGAAATTTTAGTTGGGTATTTGAACAATGCCTTACCAATTTATGTAGATGTCTTGGAATGTGGAGTCGATGATATGTTTATAATTACCATTATTATAAATTCCATCACTATAAAATCATTTATTAATGTCCATGTGATTATTTTAATAGTTATGATATGCATATATATGTTTCAAGACCATGTGATTATTTATATGTAATTAGTTTATCATAAGTTTATCATACCATATTATCCGGGTCTTATGTTTTTCATATTAGCTTCAGTTTTACACATACAATTACTGATCATTTCATATTAAATTTTTCATACGTTTTCCTTACCTCAGATTCTATGAAGAAATTTATTATTGACAAAAATTATATTTTATAGGTAATAATTATCTTATCAAAGAAAATACTATGTTTTATTTTATGTTTTCAAATGAAATATCATATTTAAATTTGTACTTAATTTTTATATGCTACTAAACTATTGGGTTCCTTGGGATGTGATCACTTGTATCTAGTAACAATGTAATAATGTAACTAAAAGAAATGGGATAATAGGGATGTTGTCTTTATAATAATATATTATTCTCTCTATATAATCAAGAATATTTCATACCTATTTCATTAACATATGTTCTTGATTTATCTTTCTTTTACTATATGTAAAGAACTTCGTAACGAAATAACATTGTAATGGATTTAATCAAATGGTTTCATTTCAATAAAATGGAGATATATACCATCTTAATTTAATTGAATAGGGAAAATAAATTTATTGAATTATTCAATTAATATTTTATCACTCAACATATTATAGATCACCATGTGAATATGTCATCATGTTTTTAAATAATAAATCAAAGTGTAAAATTCATGATATACATTAATAATAATCTACAATGATAGACCAAAACACACATTCATAGATATGAATATCTAATAACACCTATACCATGCGTAATTATGATTGGTGGGTATGTCCTCATAACCTACATTCTTAGAGATTACTAAATGAAAACTTCTTGAGTATGTCTCATCCACTTAAGAGAATCATGACCAATATCGTCAAACATCATCTATCACCCATTAGATATATGTCATCAAGACCATAGGATAAATGTTTTAGAATATTATCATAATAATTCTTGGTTCCCATTATAGTAGAGAACTTGTATAACATTTTGATATGAAAAATAATCTAGGTACTTTATCAAATTAATGTCACATATAAGAACACTCAGGATGTGATGGGATATTTATTGGTATTTTATTAATTAAAATCACATATTCAGTTGGTTCTAGGGAAATAACTCCAAAAGAATAAAACTTTCACTATATCTAATTGCTAACAAAATTTATATAGCTTTCCCTCACCTTATATTTATTGTTCAACTAAGATAAGTATTTAGTCAATGGGTTAATAAAAGTTTATTCTATGATTAATTTTCCCATTGATACCACACCACAATGAATAAAATACCTCAAGAGGTGAATTTTTCTATTTTTTATACTCCATACATTGATATAATGTTGTCTCCTTTCCTAGGTCCACCATTGCAGTATTATCACAACATTGTGTGTTAAAATATTAAAATTGGGAAAATATTCATGCTCTAAGAAAAATATAAATGTAAACAATGATTCTCTAGATGTATAAGAATCTGTTATATTATTATACATTACTTAGAATCAATAATCACAGTATCATTATAAGTCATATATTTTATAACTCATCCATTGAGGATAAACATATATCCCAAATGTAATTTAAGATCATTTTGGTCTATCTGAAAAACAGAAACAATGTATATCATAAAAAATAGTTCATTTTACCCTCCATAAAATTTTAGTATATCCGTTTTAAAAATCTATTTATTTTAGATAATCCTTACAGCTATCAAATAGGGCTCACCTAGGCCTGCTTGATATCTTCCGTCATGTTATAGGTATAGTTAACATCAATCCTGGTTCATTTCATGAAAAACATTATAAAAACTATCATAAAAGGGAAATATATTATAATAATTATACTTATATCATCTTGTGTTTATAGAGACATTTTTTTGAACAGATTTATACCATGTGACATTAGAATTAATCCAATTTTGGATAATTTTCTATTTTATATCTTAAATACCATTTCTATGTATATACATTAAAATATCCCAAGAAGATTCTTAAATTTATAATGAATAATCATGATCCCTAGAATATAGGCCTCTCAACCTATGTCTTTTATAGTGATCCTTTTTTTAACCAAATCATAAGTGATTATAAGAAATGTATATCATTTACCATCAATAATGTATAGTCGATATATACTACTAGGAAAGAAACTATACTCCCACAAAACATCTTATAGATACAATGCTCGTATTCATTGTTTATAAAACCAAATTCCCATCGCTCTATATAAAATTCAATGATTCAACATCTCAAGGATTGATTCAAAATAAAATGGGATATTTGAAACTTGAAAAACTACTTATCATCTATTTGAGTAACGAACTATTCTTGTTTTATCATTTTAATATCTTCTACTAGGTTTCCATTACTAAATGATATCTATATTTCTTTTTTCCAAATCTCATAATCATGACAAGAAACTATGGAATGTTTTATTCTAATGGATTTTATTTAATTTATTGCAGAAAAGGATTCATTTTAGCCTATTCTTTAACATTACTTAAACCATTAAGCTACAAGTCATGCTTTATAGGTATTAACATTACCATACTTTTCAAGTTTCTTTATTAATACCCATTTTCACCCAAACTGCCTTACATAATATGAGGGATATACTAAAACACATAATTCGTTATAGTTTATTGAATTCAATTTATAATTCAGGGATTTTTTCAACTCATTATATTTTGACCTAACCAAAACTTCCTTACAGAATATAAGTTCATTATCTTCAACTAATAATGTGTCACCTTATGTGATGAATATAAAACCATATCTCTCTTGTTCTATAACCTCCATGGTTTTTGGAAGAGTTACATGTGTATCCAAAAAAACATATTGTATATAGATTTTTGGAATTTTTTCTTGCTGCAAATCTTGTACATATCTATCCTTAACATCAATAAATTTTATCCTTCTCCCATTATCACCTATAGAGTTATTCTCCCCTCAAGGAACATGGAACATATTGTATCTATCACCTATTTATTTGTGATTCATATCAATAATATCTCCTTTTTTCAATGGGATATCCTATAATGATACAGTATTATGACCCATGATTCAATTTTATTAATAGAGATAGCATAATCAAATGGTTTAAATCCCCAAACACGCATATTTTTTAGAAATATATTTCTTCCGACACCATTACTGATATGATATTTCATTTTATTCTTTATTTTTCCCCTACATTAGTGCATATATTGTCATATGTAATGTGTATCCCTAAAAGGATAATGATTGAATTCCCGAACCCATCATCAACCTCAATATGTTCAATAAGGTTTTGTTCTTCATTTCATAACATTCATCTATAGTGTATATGAAGAATTTATATCACAAACCATCTTTATTCAACTAAAATATCACCGTAGTTATCTCATAAAAAGTATTAAGGGCATCCCAAATCATTGTGGGATAGAAACTAGAAATCAAGAATCATCGATACCCTCTTAAAAATAACTTCCTCAAATAAAAAAACATAAAGAATCATCCAATCAGAGTACATTATAAAATAAAAATAAAACATCCCCTTAATTAAACCAATGCATAAAATGACCAATAAATGCATAAGCAACAATGTTTGACTAAATTAAACTTATATAATAGATCTAAACAAATAAACCCAACAAAAAAGAATATTAAAAAAACATAACCAAAAAATCTACCATCTCTTTCTATATATCCCACAACCCCTCACTTCAACCCATACCATCACTAGATGTCCAAAAAAAAATATCAACAAACAATATTCATCGATTCAAACCAGAACCTAAACCATACAATACGCATATAACCATTGTTATATATAGTGTATGAGTAAATGATCCCAGTAGGATATCATCAGGTAGTTTTGTTATTCCTTTAAAGAGTTGATTTTATCTTAACTAGTTAGAAATTTAAAAGACATTAGGTTTTTATAAAGTAGTTATAAAAAATAAAATATTAAGAATTTAAGATTATTATATGATTATCAATTTCTTTTATAAAAAAAGGGGTGGAACAATATTTTTTTAATAAAAACATTAAAAACATTTTGTAAAATAAAACATGGTAGATGAAAATAAGATTTTAAATTAAGAATCCCTTTTAAGACATTTCTAAATGGGTTTTTCAAACATAACCACACTGAATAAATGGACAAGAAAATCATAAGGCATTGTATCATCAAAAATTAAAAAGAAGATAAGAATATGAAAATTAAAAAGGGTTCCATTCAAGTTAATTAAGAATGGAATACATGAAATACCCTACCAAAAATCACAAATCAAGCAAATATGTGTCTTGGGGTCTACCCAATGTCATCAAGTAAGATATTCTTATACTTTACCAAACACATAACAATTTCATTAAAAAACTATAATTTCCCACACCTTAATCCAAACATAATTTCAAGATTTCAAATAAGGGTTCCAACTTCTTACATTATAGAGATCTTTTTAGATTAGAGCTTCAATGAATTGAGTAAAAACAATACATAAGATAGTGTATTCTTTGAAATTGTTATTTTTTCTAAAAAACCCTTTATTTTGACACTGTGACTTCATTCAATCAACATTTTCTTTATTTAATATGAGTCACCATAGAAGAAATATTATCCTTGTTAAATTTTATACTCATCATTAGGTCCATTTAAAACCATTGGAAAATTTATTATGATTAAAATAATTCTTATTTTGGTATAAAAATAAATTAATAAAATTCTTTTAATGAAAAACATGATAACCAATGATGATTTTTATCTATTTTAATATAAAAATGTGAGAATATAAATATAAAAATTCAACATGAGAAATTAATTTTTTTAGTGAAATCCATTTTAACACATTAAGAAGAATAGGAAAAATTACTAAGGCATCCTAAGGAATTTGGAGACTCGTGAAAACATTCCTTTTACAAAGAAATTTTTCCCCTTTGAAAATTATTTACCTCATGAAATCAAAATATTCCCATAAAACCCCACTTTGAAATAAATGATATTATAATCTTGGAAAAAATACTCATAACAAATGTACACTTTTTTATACTTGTTTCTAAATAACGAAATAATAATTAACAACCTTGCAGTATTCTACCAAGTTATTTCCTCAGTTTCACTTTAGAAAACTAAATCCTTACCTAATCTTTTGGAGAGCTATATAGGTCTCACAAACCATCATAAACTATATCGATCATACCCATAAAAATATATAATTTTAAAGTGTCGTATAATTATAATTAATTTATTCAATATTTAATCTTTTCATCATAAAAACCTTTAAAAAATATTTCGAACTGAAAATAAAAACACTTTCTATTTCCACATACTTATTTGAGAAAAATTCTTTTTCATCGAAAAATCATAATAATTGAAAAATTTAGAGAAGATAGGGAATATTATATAGTTTCAAAATACATGATTACCTATAGAGTAATATTGAAAATGAATAATTACTGTAATGGAAAGAAAATTCAGACATTCCATATATGTTAAAAAAATTTGGATTTACACTTTTTTAAAAAGGTAAAAAACAACCCATATTGACAATTTTTAAATGTTTAATTTTTAAACCCTTGTAAAACAAGTAAAATTTATTATAACAGGTCCTTTATCAATCCTATAAGAATAAGTATGAAAATTAATGAAACGTTTAATATAACATAATCCTGGATGATAAAGAGGTCAAAACATTTAAAATAATGTATTAAAATAAAATATCTTACACAATTAGTAACATTTTAATAAAAAGAAAACATAATTATAAGAATTAAAAAAAAATTTAATCCACATAAAATTAATTAAATTAATTATAATATTCATCCATATGGAAGTATATACATAACATACAATAAAACATTTGGTGAACATTGATCATGTCTCAATGACGAGAAATTGAGATGAGAAATACCTTACCTTATTTCCAATCTCACCTTATACACTCTGTATCTACTGAATAATAAAATTATATTAGTTTAATATATTATTTAAAAAAATTCTCTATTTATTTAAATATTTATTATTCATTTTTTATTTCTTATATTTCCATGTTTAAATTTGGTATGAAAATGGTTAAATTCACATTGGACATTTTGATGACATTAAGTTAATATGCAGAAAAAAACATCCGTCCGTTGAAAGTGGTAAAAGGGGTTATAACAAAATTAACATTAAAATAATTTTAATGTAATAATTATCATATTAATAAATTATATACACATTTAAAATAGACCATGTAATTCAGTCATATAAAATGAACCATGTTATTTAATAAATTTAATAGTCCATATATTCCAATGAATGGCATTTCAATTTTTTTTGAAATTTATGGAAAAGACATAAATTAGATAATATTTTAATTTGACATAGTTTTAGTTTTTTTATATTTTAAATATTTATTTATTAGTTCTATAATTAAGACCATACTTCAAATATGAAAAAAATAATAATCACATTGCTTTAGGAATTGATATTCCATAAATATGCATGAGCGACATTTTCAATTTAGAATTGATGAATATGGTAATAAGGTAAGTAATATATTATGTTTGATGAATAATAATTATATAATAAGTAATATATTTATATATATCCATTTGATCCATCATTTTTACTGGCCAAATAAATCTATAATTATAAATGAAAAATATTACTTCATAGAGGTGGTAGTCCACCCATAAAATGGGAAATGTTTTCATTACCCATAGGATATAAATTTAGATAAAAAGGGTTGTTTCATAATTATAAAAAAAATTATTATATGTAATATATTTATGTTGATATTCTATCATTTCTAAATAATATTTTCTGGAATTGGAATAATAAATAAACATAAAGGGCCCGATTAAGAGATACACCAATTCTTTGGGTGTCCTTCATTGGATTACTCCTTATTTATTTTATGTTAAATATTTTGGTGAATCCAAAACCGAAAATACATAGAGAGGGATATTTTGTAGTGATTTGGGTTGGGTTTTTTTAAACTAGTGTGCTCAAATTTTTTTTGGAAGAGTGGAGAGGAGGTTCCCTTTTATAAGTGAGGGGAGTGGTGCATTTGTAATTGTTCAGAGTTCAAAAATAATATTATTTCACTCTCTTGGTCATGTATAAATTAAATAATTATAATTATAATATTATGTGATAAGTCTAGAAATATCCTCATACAGTAATAATTAATATATGTTTTAGCAACATTATCTCTTATTTGTTACCTTAATTAATCCTTTTTACTATCTTAACTTAGTAGCACATTTTTTTCATTGTTACTATTGATACTTACCAAGAAATTAAATTTAACTCATTAATAGAATAAATAATTTATATTAAAGACATAAAAGCTTTTTTTTCTGGATTCATTTTGGTGAATTAGTGGTAGTCACTTTTTATATAAGTGTGCAAAACACAATGGAAAAAATTTATTAAAAGAAATTTCGTTCTATGCATAAAAATAAAAATTCACCAAATTAAATTATAATATTTATTCCTATGGAATTATTTATATAATGATTAATAAAATGGATCTAATATCAATTTATAATTAAATTATAAATAAAATGGGAAAATTATAATATAGGATTTAACAAAAATAAATAATAGTGTTGCAGAAATTACTGTTGTTCACTCTTCACTCAAATATCAATCCTTTCATAAATATTACAAAATTAAACCTAATATATATTTGATATATTTATTCAAAAAATTAAATAATATTTAGAAAATTCACTTTTTAAAATATATAAATTAAGTAAAAAACATGTAATTCATGGGAAAAAATAGTTAAATAAAACTATTCATTTTTTCTGTTGAAAAATTACATATTGTAACTTATAAATCTACGATGACGGTGAATACATAAAATGAATACTTATAAATAATAATATTTATTTATTTCCTTTATTTCTTAAGGTTTCATATCCTTTTATCCTTTAATAAGTTATTTTCTCGTAATTTAATTTATGACTTAAAAAGGTGAATGTTTTTTCGCTCATAGAAATTATTGATTCCCATGTTTATTCCTTAATCATTTTCTTTTTTTTTGTAAAATCGTTACTTATAAAATCATATTATTTTATTTTAATTGATCTCAATGATCAAAAAATGTGAGTTAAATTTTCATTATAGTGGATATTCTCCTATAATTATAAAACATTTGTGTTAAAAACAAGAGACACACCTAGTACACAGTTTCTTAGAATAGAAACACGAAATACGTCATATACCTTAAATAAATGTTGAGGTAATGATACATTATAAGAAACTGGTTCAACAGTTTTAAAATTTTTACATGGATGAATTAACCATGGACCTAAATTTAAAATTTTTTAATACTGCATAATACTTTTCCATAGAGATTGTTTATGAGAAACAAGATCACCTACAATTAATGGGATAACAATTTTTCCTATGACAAAGATAACACTTATTCATGCTCTAAGATATACACATGTGCTATTTAATTTTATTTAATTCCTATATGATTCATTATACTAGTTTAAGTCCCAATAACTTCCTTTCACCAACTTTATCCCAATATAATGGATTTCGACACATCTTTCCATATAATTCCTCAAAAGGTTCCATATAAATACTAGAATATAAAATATTATTATAAAAAATTTCATCTAATAAAATATAATGATTCCAACATTAATGATAATCCTATTATAAATCGTTAAGTATGTTCTAAAATGTTTTATTCGTTCACCATTAATATACATTATATTGATGATGAAATGCTATGAAAAAATTCAATTTAGTACCCAATGAGTTTTTGAGTCCTTTGATAAATATTTAGGTAAATTCTGAGATTAAGATCAAATGAAATAGAGAGAGGGAACCCATATAATTAGACTATATCATTAAGATAATGTATATAGTATTGATCTAAAGATATAATATCTCAAATTGGATGAAAATGCATAGATTTATTCAATCGATCTATCATAACCCAAATCACATAATTTATTTAATATTAATTTGGTAATACAAAAGACAAATTGATATATTTTACCATTTCCATTCAATCATTGGGAATGGTTGAGGAATCCCCTTTGGTAGTTTTCACATAGATTTATCCTATTTAGAAATAAAATATTTCATGGTAATGTAATCAATATATTTCATCACAATATCCTACCAATAATATTTTTGATGGTCTATGTATATATGAATATTTCCTAGATTAATTAAAAATATAGATATATTAGATTCAATCAATAATCCCATCTTCAATGAGAAATTAATCGGAAAAATATCATTCCATATATGATAAAACCTTATTTAACAACTTTTATCTTAGGAAACTTACCCTTGTTCATGAATATTAAATTTTCTTGAATGTTATGATCTTACATCCAAGCCTTCTTAATTATTTATGGCATGTATTACCATATTAAAATATTAACCAAAACAAAAGGAGGTCCTCCATGAAATGTTTTTAGGCCAAAATTCATTAAATGATAAATTAGAGGATAAGTTAAAAATTTACCATATTTAATGCTGCATTATATTTTAGACTTATGGAAACAAATATAATTTTTTCCTTACATGGTTGATGTTGAATAGTTAAATCATAGTTCTTTATAAGTACGAATCATATTATTTTCCTCATGCCCAATTATTTTTTCAGTGAATATATAGTTGAATCTTTTATGGTTATTATATATTTCACATTTTACGACATATAAAATATTAATCTAATATATTAATGTTAAAACTACCATATCAATCTCAAGATAGTGCATAAGGTAAATCTTCTCATGAATAATCAATTGACATTAAGCATCTTTACTTTTACAAAAAATATTTTATTTGGTCTTAAAAATATCCTTTCAAAGATAAATCACTATAAATAAAAAATTCAACATATCTTGTTGAAAAGGACAACACAATAGAATTAACAAATCTTATTTTAAAATTATGAAATCATTCATCACATTCCATTATCTATAGGAGCTTACCTCATTTTACCGTTAATATATTTCATGGGATATATTCCCAAGTAATGTTCTCACAAAACCACAAGTAGTAACCCACTAATCCATGAATGCATTGAAAATTACTGAAATCTATTAGTGTTGTCCATTCTTCTATCACTTTGGTTTTATAATGATCAATAATTATTCCATATTTAGTAAAGATACTCGATAAAATAAAACAACTTCAATATAAATTTATATTTATTGAATTTCCCTTACAAATTATTGTGTTTTAAAGCCTAAAAAGTTATATTTTTAGTTTCTATCATGTTCCTATAAAATATTATAATAAACTATAATTTCATTAATGAAAACCATGTAAAATTTATCAATATACTAATAGAAACTCTATTCAAAAGATCAATATATTCTACGTGTAAATTAATCAACCCAAAAAGCATAACCAAAAACTAATAATCCCAATTCCATGTATGGAATCCCACCTTCAGTATTTTTTCTTAATTCACCTTCAGATGATGACACCCAAACCTAAGATAAATAATTAAAAAATACTAGGCCCCCTGTAGTTTATTAATCACACAATCAATATGGGGAATCAAGTAACTATTCTTAATAGTTATGTTATTTAGTGCTCTATAATAAATGAAATGTATCAAGTAAACATTCAAAATTTCAACAAGAAGAATAAGATGAGACTAATGGGATGTTATAGGGTTGATAAATCCCTTATCATGAAAATATTGTAATTTATTTTTAAATTCTGACAACTTAACTAAATACATTTGATAAGGGGGTTATGAAATTGGATTTACCTTTTTCACTAAGTAAATAGTATATTTAACCTCCAAATTAGGAATAAAACTAATAAAATAATCATTAAATACATCCATACATTCATTCAAAACTGAAACAACACTAATTTGAATAGTTTCATTATTTTTAAAAAATATTCAAGATAAATTTCACTCCCATCTTTTATCAATTAATTATTTTCATGATATGTTATAAAAGGTATAAATACATTATTATATAATAATTAAAACTCAATATGAAAATTTAATATGAATTGTATAGAAATTAATTTTAACTTATCTGGATAAAATAAAAGACATTCCATACCTAGAATAATATCACAATATACAATGGTAATGAAAATAAGGTTTTCGTGAAAATACATTCCACGATTGATAACATGAATATTTATATAAATTTTTTTTTTCCTTATACTACCCCCATAAATTTTTACCAAGATATACAACATTATGTTTTGATATTTAATTTCCTTTTTACATGAATTATTATTATATATAATAAATGTGTGGAAATTTTATCAAAAAATACATTGGAATAATCAATATAAACAAGTAATTTACCTAAAACCACTTCATTTAATGGTCTAGAATATATTATATAAGTATAAAATAAATTTTGACACACAAAAGTTCATTTATTATTGATGATTTCAAGCTTGAGTAACTAACTTTGGACATGAATTATCATAATGAAACAACACATTACAAAAAAACATCTCATTATTGAATAAATATCCATTTTTCCATTAATAGTATAATTAGATCGATTTTTCTTATAGTCATGTGACAAATTTCCCTAAATAACAAACCGGTAACATTTTCATGATCTTACCAAATATTATTTAAATGGGTTTTTACCACATTTGGAACATTTAAGTGGGATTACCTCTAGATTTCATAGTCAACTACTTCTTCATTTCTTTCCACCTTGACCACTTCTTAATCTTATTATCATGAAATACATATGTTATAATAAACTCAATAACAACTTTCTCAACACAATGAATAACATCCTTATAACTTTAAATGACATGTGAGCATAATTCTCTTCAAAAACATGGTTTTAGACCCATTTAAAGTCTATCAGTCATACCCTCATGGTATTGAATAAAATTCAATGAATACATAGAAAAGCTGTTAATGGTTTTCTTATAACTATCTACTGAGTGTTCTTCAATTTTTTCAACTCCAAAAAAATCTTTAAATTCAATACCAAATAAATTTAGGAAAATACTTATCATGAAAAATATCTTTAAAGTCAATTGGATCAGTTTCTTGAGTCTCATTTTTCCTTCGAATTTTCAATTCGGGACCACCATAAATAATATTAAAATTAATAATGTTAAATTGAAATAGTTAAATTTTGATTTTCCATAAATCCCAAAACATCAAATATCTTCTCTAGTTCATTTATAAATCCTGTAAATTTTATTTGCGTTAAAAGATCCATTGAATGTAAGATAGGGTTATTTTATGAAAACTCCACTATATACATGTTCTTTTATGGATAATCATTCTTTATCTTTCATGGGTCTCACTATTAAAAACCTTCTTATAATAAGTTATCATTTTCAAAAACTACTCTATTTCAACCATTCCATGTTATTTATTTAGAAGGTTATTATCCCTTTGATCCCTTCTAACATCAAATACACTATTTATTCTATTGAAAACCATTCATTCTAGACATGGATCAAATTAATCAATATGAAAATATTCTTATGATATATCATGATAACATAACAAAAAATTATAGCCTCTTTAATGTTACTTTTCATATTCATTTAATATCTAAAGGCAATTAAACATTTCTCTAATACTATATATAATTATACAAAAATTAATATAACCTTAATTATATGATTTATATCATGTTTTGTACCTTATATAATTTCTATGATCTTTTCAGTTTATAGTTCTAGAGAATTAGGTAAAAATATTACATAATATATGGATGATTTCCGAAAATATTAATTTTTCCACAAAAATAGGGCAAATAAGTTTACACCCCTATTTCATTCAAAATAGATATTCATCATTTAAGATAAGTCACCAAAATTCAAATAGTAATCTTTGAAAAATTTATACCAATACCTAGAATCTATGAAAATTAATTAAAAACCTGGGATGAGTAAAATAATGATTAGTAAGGGATATAGATAAAGGAATCCCATTTTTTAATTTAGAATTATGAAATGCCGACGTTTACCTTTTTTTAAATAACACTTATATCAGATAAATATAAAATTTACATATTATAAAATAAAAATTTCACAAATAAAACATTTTAAGCACATTATAAATCATAGGAAAAACCATTGAGTTATCCTGAGAAATATGGGAACTCAACAAAACATTCCATTAAAAACAAAAAGTTCACCTTTAAAACATCTTTACCACATGAAATCAAATTCCTTCCATGAAATCAATTTTTAAAAGAATAATATTGGTCTATCAAAAAATTACATTCATAAACCTTGTTCAATAGTTTTTAACCCATTTTAAATCAACCAAATATTAATTAATTCTATAAGAGTAACCTACCTAGTTATCTCCCGGATTTTTTCATTCAATGACTACATAATTTCCCAATGTATTGGAGAACATTATCGGGTTTCCCAATTAATATTAGCTATATTGGGATAACCCTTATTCATATATAATTGTAATTTAATATATTATTATCAAAATAAATTTAAGATTTCAATTTTTCATCATAAAAACATTTGAAAAATCTTTTCAACCCATAAGTGAAATTCTTTCCATTTTCACTAAATCATAATGAGTAATATATTATTTCTCTAAAAACATTTAAGAATTGAAAAATTACCATAAGTGAAAAAGATATGGTCTTATTGGAAATAATTTCTTTATTTTAAGGGAATCGTGACAAAAAATATCAAATTTGATGGTGGTAAAAGTTTTTCAAGCTGTATACATTTAAAAACATTCTTTTTTCAGTTTTTAAAAAAGTTATAAAATAACCCATATATAAAACATTGAAAATATTTTTTGTTAAAACATTATAAATAAATAATAAAAATATTCAAAAAATTATCATTATATGTCATTTAGGGATAAATTATAAAATTCATAAAACATTTTAAATAATATAAACATGGAGGATAAAGATTTTAAAAAATTATAAAATAATGTTTCAATAAAAATTATATTAAAAATTTAGTAAATTTTAAAACAAAACAACATTATAGGATAAAACATAAAAATTATTTTCAAATTACTTTAATTTTAGAAAATTAATGTTAAAAAGTGTCTATATGTTAGTATGGATACTATTTAAAAGAAAACATTTGTTTAACATAGATTTAGTCTTAATGAATGAAAATTGAGATAAGAAATCTCTTACCTTAAGTCCCACTAAGATTCATATGATATATAACTCCTAAATAATAAGATATTATTAGTCTTATACTTTATTAATATATTTTTTATGGTTAATTTCATTATTATTATTCCTATAACTGAATTTATTACAATGTTTTATTTAGTTACTAAAATGTTTAAGTTAACATTGGCCATTTTGAGGACATTTGATTTATAACATTAAAATAACATCGTTGTACTAAATATGGACAAATGTGTAATGGTTACATTAAATATAGATTCACAAAAATTTTATAATTAATATATTAATAAAATATATACTCTTTTAAAAAAATCATTTTGAGGTAATTATGAAAAATGAACCACATCATTTCATGGAGACGGTATTTCGTACATAGCTATGAATGACATTTTCATTGAATCTAATTGATGAAAAAGTTAAAAATTAGATATTATTTAACTTTTATATAATAATAAATATGTAAATATAAACATATTTATTCAGTATTTCGACCGTTAAAATAATATTTATAAAGTGTAAATGACCATTAAATCACATCCCTTCATAGATGTGATGTTCCACATATACTCACGAGAGAAGTTATCAATTTCCAATGTATCGAAATGGTATAAAGGTATTAAATACACTATCATTATATAATAACAATTATTTAATAAATATAATATATACTAATTTTATCCATCACTTTATCTATGCAAATAATCTAATGGTGAAAAACAAAACACACCACTCCATTGATGTGGTAGTCCACACCTAAACATGAGCAATGCTTTCATTTCTTATAGGATGGAATCAAATATGGAAAAGGGTTTTACAACAATAATAATAAAATTTATATGTATGGATGATAATTATACAATTATTTCATCATTTTTAAAGAATATTTCAAGGTTTTATAACAATAAATAAATTTAAAACATTATATTAAGAGTTATAGCTCTTATTTTGGAAAACTCCCATGGTTTTTACATTCATCAATCTATGTTTGGCCTTTTGGTCATACAAAAAATGCTATAAAATGGTTAGGGATTGTAGGGTGATATTTGGTTAGATAGTTGATAAACTATAGTGTTCATGAATTTTGGATTGGATTGGATAAGGGGTGTGCTTTTATAATTGAGGGGATCGACACACTTGTATTATTGAATGTTTTAAAAGAATATTAAGTCATTATCATGGCCAAGTGGCACCTAAAAAATTAATGATATAGTATAAGGTTATATAGTTGGAAAAACTATCATTGAATAAGAATTATTATAATATTTTTTTGTGAAATTATTACTTAGGATTAATGTTAATTGACTTGTTTTAAAATTTTCTATCATGACAGATTTTCACAACAGTTAGTATTCATAATAAAAAAACAAAATTGAAATCCTTGAAAAATTTCAATCTCATAATTAATAATTTTTTATATATTTTTAATTATTCAATTTGATGAATTTTCAAAAATGATTTTTAATATTAATGTGAAAAAAACAATGATAAATTTTTTTTAATTATTTTATTTTACGTAGAAAAATGGATATTTAAAATAATAAATTATAATTCTAATTCTAATGAAATTATTCATCTATTTATAATAATCTAGTGTTCACGTTACATTAAAACAAAAAAACATAAAATTAATATTTAACTACATTATTTAAATAAAAAATGACTTAAAAAAGAATTTTTCACTATTCCATAAAAAATCATTTTGAAAAAATAAAAAAAATGAAAGATATATTTGATATATTAGTTCAAAAAATTAATTCATTTGTATTAAATTATATTTACCAAACAATAAATTTACATTTTATATCAAACTATAGAATTCATATAAAAATAATTCAGTTAAAATAACTATTATTTGTTTCTAATGAAAATGAATTTAAATTTATTTATAAAACTATTATGAATTAGAATCCATGAAATAAATAATTATACATAATAAGATATATTTATTTCAAGGGTTGAATTGGTTTTCACTTACTTAGCATCCAAAAACATAATCCACTCATGTAACATAAAACTTGGGGCGCTCCCCACTATCCCTGAAATACCAAACCAATAAGGGGACATTAGTACCCTACAACTATATAATATAGCAGAGGTTAAAATCTCCCACATAAAAACATCACATCCCACAAATAAAACAAATGTTTTGTTGAGAAACAAAGTAACCAATTCAATCATCATCAAACATATATAATAACTCACCCTCACCTCCAATATCCCTATAATAAACAAAACCTTTCATTCATCACAGAGTCATCACATTCAGCAACAACGACCTAGAATCGGGAAATAAGCATAAAGGGACACAAGGTGGTTCAACATACCCTAATATATGAATTTTTTTTCCAGACGACCCTTCTTGATAACTAACTCATAATGATGAGTGTATTTTTTAATCATTCCAAATACATTCATGATATAAACGTTGAACTAAATCACTTAACACACTTTTTAAAATAATTTAGAGGATTGAATCCATTTTCTGTAAACCACAAAAATCATAACACAACCCCTTTGATTGAACCCTTTACCAGAAAAATGTCAAAACTCATTATAAATAATTTTCATTTTATGATAAATCTTTAAAACATTTATAAGATGAATAGAATTCAAATATTAATTTAAAACTAGAAAATACCATTAAATACCCAATATTCCAATCATTAAATCACAATATAACCTCTAAATAAATCATTATAACTTTCACAAAGATATATCAATTGAGAAATAAATCATTTAAAATCATAAATCACACAATGAATTTCCAATTAGAGAAAATTCACAAAAAACTACTTTATCTCAACCGAAAACCCCTTACAATAAACTGTATCACATCTCAAATGATGGAGAATAGTAAATCAAGTAGTGAGACAACCCCTACATCCGTTAAATGTCAAATTACCACTGTATAGCGAATCATGAATGATAATATCATCCCAACATACACTTGGCTTATGGGAAGGAAGTAAAACCAAGATAAATAGGGATACATATGAATGTTGAGGGGAGACAAATAGTAATATAAGAGTTTACCTAAATAATTTATAATCAACTTAAATTGAGGGAGGAAAAAAATAATAGATTAGGAAGAGTAGAACTACAATTTTTGTTCTCATGTGTGACTGAGCCAATCATTTAAAAAGGGGATGGAAATGTGTTTTAACCCATGGAGATAACTTTTGAAAGGCGAAAATTTTCTGAGACTGGTAATCTCACATAGTTGATCCATATAGTTCGGTAAATATTATACTAATATTTTAGTCTTCCATTGATTGACAATATATACTCCCCATTTTTGGGGGAAAAATTAACCAAACAGTGTCATAACTATGTAAACCTGTAATGAAAAACATTATACTTCCTCCTCATAATTTCCATTCGGTTTTCCTAAATTTTTACATTCTATTATAATAAAATACTAATAAAATTTAATCTACATGGTTTATAATTTATCTATCATGGTTATCTCCAAACTATATGTTACTTGGATTAACTTATAGTGCATATTCAAAAAATGAACTAAAAAATATCTATGTATATGTTAATAAAGGTTTTATCACATAGTTTTTTGTAAACAATAATATTAGGACTATTAATAGAAGAAAAAACCAAGTATTGGTCATCTTCATAGTTTACCAAATCATCGAGTGACATTGTGGTAACTATTCCCATAAAAAAATAATTGATGAAAAATACAAATTAATGAGTGAAAATTATAAAAATTCAATTCTTCTGTAAATTAATTAATATAATAATAGTTACAATGACACATGGTTTTATAATCACTCAACCTTAACACTTTATGGCCCCATAAACTTCACAATTAAAATAATATTATTATAAAATAATCCCAAACAACACATTCTCAAATGTGGTGGTTTGGTTGGGGAATAGTTATAATCAATTCCAAAAGGTAAACCGTCAAACTGAAACAATAAATTTACACCAATATTCATGTATGGGAAATTAAAATCCATTATAAATATGAACATATCTACAATCATTAATGAATATAATAATAGGAATGAAAACCAAACCTTGGTCTCCCAACTATTAATACGTCATATAAAATAGTGGACTAAGGAAAGGATTTCTCCAAAAATAAATAAAACATTAGAGATTGATCTATATCAAGTACTAATGAAAACGTTCATCCTTCACAAACAACAAATACATACAAACCCAATAAAAAATACCAAAGGAATATCACAACCCTAAAAAGAACCAATAATTTTTTAAATTTTGTTCATTCATAATATAATATACATCGCACGAACATAAAAAGGATGATACAACTATAATCAAGATTCAAAAAGAAATAATATAGGTCTCATCCCTAGATCCACTAAAAATGAAAAATATATAATGAAAAATATGAGAAACTATCCCATAGTGGTCCCATTAAATTATAGCACTACCATATTCATGACCGCCTTAAGGAAATCCTCATTATAGATAGCCTTCAAAATACCTAGGGATATCACATGTTCATTTTTCTGAGAATCTACCCACACCACCTCACTAAATTAATGAATGATAGAAACACAATCTAAGACTTGTTATAATATAAAATAAGATAGTATGAGAAATATCCATATAGAAAATAAGAAAAAACCAAAACTATCAACAATTCATACAATTGTAAATTATAAAACTAAAAATATAAAATCATTGAATAAATGATTACACCTAAAACATCATCCAATAATATATTTTAAAAATCCTCCAAGGGTGTCCAAGGAGACCAGTGAAAGTAATAACATGGATATTTCATGTAATATTTTAAGAAATCCTCATCTGATTTATGATATCATGGATAACGTGAACATGATATGAATAATTTGGAATCGTAACCCTTCCCTAAGCCTTGATAATGCCATGACATGATAAATATTCATAAAAAATATGTGGATAATGAACATTATTGGAAAACCAATTAATGGAATTACCACTTTTCCCAAATACTCTATAGTTGGTTTAATTTATATTATAAAATACAGAGTCTTGACTTGTCCATTTCACCTAAATATAATAAAAAAAGAAATAAAATACTGAATAAATTTTTGAAAAACACATTTCATATTCCTAATATTCAATAAATGATTCCACCATTTTAAATACATTATATTATTTTTTAAATTTACAAAAGACCCCATTTTATAAAAAATAGAATCTTATGAAATTTCCTCACAAAATAAAAACCCACTCATAAAAACTCAAACATCTAGAAACAAAAATTTTGATTCTATTTTAAAACAACTATAACCTAAAAAAATTTCATGGTTATTAACACACATTTATACAAAAAAATAAAAAATCTATTTTTGAAATCGTTTACTTTTAAAATATTCGCTATAACTAATTGAAAACACCCTAGACAATAATTTTTTATGAAAACAAATAAGTTCACTTTTCCAATTAAAAAAACAATTTTTAAATATAAAACCACATTAAAATGGTTACCTCAATAAACAAAGAGTAAATAATAATAAATAGTTATTCCAGTAAAATTAAATAAAAAATTAAATACTCCATCAATTTCACTTATAGTGGTAGGGAATGCAATTATATTTACTCCAGAAATCTAAATAAATAAAAAAAATCATCCATGGGAGAAGAAATAATGTGTATGATTTGGATGTATGAGTTGTAGAACCAAGACACAACCATGTGACATGATCTTTGAAGATTACATTCCATTAGTGAATGATATCTATGTGGTTTTCAATACCATGCAAATTAACCTTAAAACTATAATTTTTTTTAATATATCCATCATTTAAAGCAAGGAAGACCCCTAAAATCATTAATAAAATAAATTTGGATCAATATAGCATCATAATATATGAAAATACATAAAAAATAATCAATAAAAAACTCAAAATCATGAATAAAACCCAAAATTACCATGGTGAGTCAACATTCACTATAAAGGGCGGTGATCAAGAACCCACATGTGACGTACCATTTGAGACCTGACGATAATCCAAATCTCATTTCTACCAAGCCACAACCCATATAACAAGAGGTATTTTCAAGATCCTAGGTACCTTATAATGAGATATTTTCTGATATCATTTTTTCATGAATAAGCACAGGTCGATAGAACTGTCACCTGAACCATCTTGCAATAAGACCCAAAAGGATACTTGATCCCTAAGTTTGGGAAAGTAGTTCTCAACAATAAATTAAAAATTCATGGGAAATGTTTCATCCAATAATGAAACTAAGAGAAACATCTAATCAGAGTATAACAATAGAAATTTATAATTAAAATCAAAAATTAAACCATTAGTAAAATCGAATTATAAATAAAAAAATCAATTCTAGAATAAATAAAACATTCATTGAATATCTAAAATTTTAAACCTAATTATCAAGAATTTAAAATAAAACCAATCTAAAATACATATTATTTAACTGCATTTGGACTATAATTACTTATCACAACCCAAATAACCATTGCTGGATCAATTTGAACATCATGAATGAAATATCAATGATGTGAACTTAAATAGAAATGGTAAGAGCTAAGTATACCCATTGGTATATGTAGTCTTTGAGGAGAAGAGATTAGTAGGATCCCACTACAGAGTTTTTAAAATTCCTCTAAAAATGATTTTTAATTTAATATATTTTTAAATACCCTTGAATATATATTTTCATAGAGTACACATAACCAGAGATATGATAAGCAGTTCTTATTTTCATAAAACAATCCATTTCCTTTTGTAAAACAAGGCTATAATAGTCCATTTTAAAATTCTTTAAAAAAATTATGTAAAATCATATGTGGCTTGTAAGCATACACTTTTATTTTAAAAACCCTTTTTGATAACAATTATAAATTCTTTTTTTGATGTAAACTGCATTTCATAAAAAAGTGAAATCAGAAGGAATTTCGTTATCTATTAATAAAAATATTTGATAAAATAAAATAAACATTTATTCAACACTAGATTATCAAGTAGAGTATACAAGGAATCCCCTACATAAAATGAGAAATCTTGGAAATTGGTGTTATAGGATCTACCATATTAATTAAAGTGAGGCATCCCTCGACTTTACCTGACACGTACAATAAATTTCATTCAATGACAATATAATTGACTATCTTTCACCTATCCAAGAATTGGGGGAACTAATCGCAATCCCAAGAATACCAAAAAACTAGGGGGATACTATTATAATGTTACTATCTATTGTATCATAGGTATAGACCTCACTCATTTATACATCAATCCCCATAAACAAAACACATGTTTAGATGAGAATAAAATTTATCAAATTTAGTCATCATTAAAGTTAAAGAATAAGACTCTCCCACCAATAACACCCTAATGAGAAATAACTAATTTTTTATATACCACCAATCACCACATACATCCTGAACCAACCAAAAAAAATAAACAATCATAGAGGGTCATGAAGAGGGTTTCATTTACAAAAAAATCTAGAAAAACATTTGATGGTTGTGTAATTTATTTTTGAAAACCAAATATTAATTACAATTCATTTTTTAATTCTTAAAATTTGATCCATAAAACATTATCTTAAATAAATTACTTAATTTTTTTTAAATCTTTTAAATGACCACATCTTCATTCTATTAATCAACTAAAAGATAAAAACAGTCCCATTGATTGATCCATTGACCCAAATGGGGCTAAAAATAATTAAAAATCAACAAGTTTTGAACAAAAAATTTATATAATGTTTAGTTTTATTGATATTGAAATATTACTTGAAAACTAGAAAATACAGTTAAGTATTTGTTATTAGAATCATGTAATCACTTTATAATATCTACAAAAATAACTATAAATTTTAAATATAGATATTAATTATTAAACAAAATTAAAATCGTCAACCACCTAATTAATTTACTATAAGATATAATAAAAAAAGAACATTCCTAATTACAAGTGAAAAACCTTTGTAACAACATGAAACATGTCCAATTCGATAGATAATTCTTAAATGGGCATATTGATAACGCTTACAATCCTCTAATATATAAAAAAATTAAAATTACTTCCAAACCATAACATTGACTCAAAAACCTATAGGGGTATAGGTTATAAGTGAAACCTATGGAAATAAGGATATATATGAATTACAAAAAGAAGAATAAGAGGAACATAGGTGTTTACATGAAGTATTTTTTTGAAATAAAAGTGGGAGAGCTCAAAAATCCAATTGGGGGAAGAGAAGATATTCCTATCATTCTTCTAGGGTAAAATGAGTAAAATAGAAGGAAACATGAATATATAATACTATTAGTTTTATGTTTTAATTTAAAAAAGAACACAATTTTAAAATTACTGGAAACCTACATGGATATGATACATAGTTTGGTAAAACATTCATCAACTATGTGAGATTCTATAAATAGAAAAAACATTTTAACATGATTTGGTTGTATGGTTCCAAAAAACTGTGCACCTACCAGGAAAAAATTAATTTACATACTATGTACCTTCTCTTTATTATTTTCATGTGGATTTATTAACGTTTTATAAGTATTTTTCCAAGAAAACTCACACAGAAAGTTATGTCACGCAATTTCTACACCGACTATTTTGGTTTACCCTAATTTATTTGTTAACTATCCTCATTAATCGGGAATACAAAAAAATAAACTAATAATTCCCTATATATGGGTCAATGTATGATTAATCACATTGTTTCTCATAATCTATTTTATATAGACAATGTAAAAAAGGAAATCATGTATTATGGACATCTTCATAGTTTACCAAACTATTTAGTGACTTTTTGGGAATTGAGCATAGAATATAAATTTCTAGAAAAAAAAAATTCAAACGCAAAAATTAAAAAAATCTAATTATCTTAGTACTAATTTATATAACAGTTTCTTTATTGGACTACAGATCATCATTAATTTCATGCAAGTGTGATCAGATTATAAAATGATATAAACCACATATACTACTATGATGATAATTAAGGAAATGAATGTATGAGGTCAACCCCATATAAAGGTGATGTTAATGAATTTTAGACATATAAATTAGAACCAAAATATGGATTTATAATGTGGTTATATGAGGTTAGTTTAATGTTACCAAATTGGATTCAACATTAGGTCATGGAATATGTGTTTATGATCAATTTTAGGGAGCCCAAAAAGTGGGTATCCCAAAATCTAGTTAGGACAACTATATTTTCTTAGACTGAATAATAATTCAAGATTCACCAATTTATCTTTACGATAATAGATATGATCTACCATTATTAGAAACCACTCTCTAGTTCAGATGTGGTTTCTAGTCCAAATTTATTAGATAAAACTAAAAAAATGTAACCATGTCAAACTATTGGCCATAATTTGGTTCATTTTAATTGTGCCATGGTCATTTCCATGAAATACACTGGACATGGTTCAATTAAGTTAATGATGTAATATTTTAATATTTTAATTTATTCAAAATCCAATTATTTTTCCATGGTTTCGTTTAGATATTCATTAAATAACTGTTATCCCTACCCTTGATATCAAGCCCAATGGTTTCTAAAAATGCCTAAATTTGAAATAATTTAGCATTTATAAACATAAAAAAATATATCTAACATAAGTTTACTGAAATAATCAATTTATTAAAATGCTTCTAATTTGAATGAAAATGAGAAAAACACTATGAAAATTGAAGTAGAATTATGAAATGAATCATTGAACATTAAGAAGAAGCAGTAAAAAGTGTGGAGAATAGAAAAAATTCAAATTGGATTAAAAAAAACCATAATAGAAACACATGAATAAAAAATAAGGATACAAATAAAGAAAAATTACATAAAATTGAGAAAACATGAAACTCTTCAAAAATTCAGACTGAATAAAATATTTAGGCCAAATCACCTTAGGGTGTATACATATTTTACACTGAAATTCTTCTTCAGTATCGCTTAACGTAGTACATTTATTCCATAATTTATTAATGTACACTATAAATGAAATCTTTATAACCTCTATAATTATCTATTTCTAATTTTAATGGATTGAACAAAATTTGTAGATTCTTCGGACCCCAAAGATTTTATAGTGTAAGTCTCCCTCTTAATCGATATATTCTTCTTCAATTAGAAATCATTACATCGTGAATTTTTCTTACAACCTGGGCGTGTGAAATTTGTCTTGAAATGATTTACATTATAAAAAAAAATTTATTGTGTAAAATTTCTGAAAGTAGAGACTTTTACAAACAGTTCCTCTTTTCAACACTAATTTTAATTCTGTACAAAACCTACCAAAAATGATACCATTGATGTAAAAAATACTTAAAATCCTAAAAAAATTCCAATATATATATATATAAGAATTAATCTTATCAAATTACCGTAAAATTCAATAAATTATTTTCCTCAACCAATAATCAACTTAAAAATGATTTCAAAGGGAAATTTTCTTAACAGGAACCACACATTACAACCACAAAAATAAATCCAAGTATTAGTAGAATGTGTTAGTCACCTAAAACCATTGCTTTAAATAAAATAAATCATTCCTCATAATCTTGTTCTCTATTAAATACCCATTTTCCTTTAATTTAAAATTTTTCACTATTCCTTAGATAACTATATTTGCGTTTCAATTTATATCACCATGGATTTTCTCTCATCACTCCAGGAAAAAGAAACTGAAAATATTCTAATAACCATAATAATTGTTCCTAAAAATGGTCATTTATTAGATCTAACATCTCCACTCTATAATGAAAAATAACACAATTAATCATGACTGCTTTAAAAATAAGGTTCAAATGATTCTGAGGTTGTCTATTTGTAGGTATACGATAAAAATAATGATAATAAAGATGGTAAACTCTAAAAAATAATGCATGATAATCAATAAAAGTGAAATGACAAACCTCCTCTAGAATGTAGAATTACACACTCCAAAAATCTTAAGGTGGGTCCATGGATATACCCTACATGTATAATGAAGGTTTCTTTATTCATTGTTATTTTTTGAAACATACATTTTAGAATGATATCACATACACTAACTTACAAATATGATCTATTATGATATTCATCATTGTTGTTAGGGTTATTTTTTGACCCTTATAATACAGAACCATTATTTTTACCTTTTTTAGAAACATGATAGTCAAGAAAGTACATCAGAAGTAACCATGGTCTACTTCCCACATATAAGGTGAAAATACCGCAACACAAATCCTCAGTAACAGGCATCCCATCTCCAGCAGCAATAATCTCCCCCCACATTTATTAAAATAAGAATAATGAAATAATTAAAAATATTAGGTTTATATTGGATAAAATGGTGTCTAAATTGTTTTTAAAACTAACAAGGGAATCCATGGATTCTATGGAATTATGATTGAATATTGTATATGTAGGTATCATGAAAATGGATTCAATCATTGAAAATGCTTCAATAATTTTAAAAATATATTTATTCACTCCTGTACTTGATAAGATTCTAGTGAATATTAAGATAGGTTTGCATTCCCCATTGTATCTAAAGAAATATGATCAGAAAATAATTCTAAAAATTATGTCAAAAATTTTCTACGAAAAGAGAATAAAAATAAAAAGAATGTAAAATCACTCAGGGCATAATGACCAATAAAATTTCAATAAATAAAAATTTTAGTAATGTAGAATTAGAATTAAATTATTCATCTCAATAATCATTATAAAAATATAAGTAGAAATAAATAATATATTTGAACACTTTTTATCTAAAATTTCTGTTTTAGTTAAATTGGTTCAGTGAGATACGATGTTATAGAATGATTCTAAGGAAAAATGTATCTAAAATAATGGGAAAAGGAAATAATCGTGTTTACGTGCAATAAATCTAAAAAATGGCCCATCACATTTAAAATGTGATCGATTCCACACTATGGGAGAGATGAAAAAGTATGCAGAAAAAATATGAAATATAGAAAATGAAAGAAGAAGAGAATTGAGAGATTCCTATAATAAATGTCATTCTATGGGAGAGATATTTTTTATATTGATTATAATCCTTAAAATATGAAATAATTTAATAGAAAAAATCATAGCCTCACTTGATAGTTTATTAGTTCATAGTATATATCAATAATGGATATAAAAAATGGATGAGGGGACATAGGGGTTGAAATAAAAAAATATCAAAAAATGCAATGACCATTATACAATGGAGTACAAGAACAAAATACCTTATACAAAGGGTATAGAAATTAAAATAATTGGAAAAACATAAATAGTCTCTGGTAAAACTGAAAAGACTAAAATATGGGATGCCTCCCACAATGAGATAAAAATGATGTCGTCCAGAAGATATATGAACATGGATGAATCAGGCTAGTCCATGTCTCAATGGTCCTCATCCTATTATATAAATTAAAGGCAGTTTATAATAACTCTATGAGTGATTTGGTAGGGTTCACCAATCAAAAATGGGCTTGCTAAGTCTCTCATGGGGAAACTAAAGCATCTGTGAAACTCCCATATAGTTCTCCTCGAGCGATCTATGAATTGTGGCAGCATGAGGAAATAATACATGTTAATTGTCTAGTATACTAGTAGGTACATCATATGTTATAGAATAATAATATTACGTAGTAATCTAACAATAGATTCCCATTTTATTAAGGATATAATAATAGATCAATATTGGAAGAAAATTGTATCACTTCCACAATGTATATGAAATGATAAAAATTAAGGGTACATAATATTGTGAGAAATATAAAAAAACCATAATGATAATAAATATTGGGAACATAATGGAAAAAATAAATAGTGTGGTACAAATTTATGCTATCCATATTGGGGATCCCCTCTATAGTGGGAGGTGGTTGGAAATACACCGCTATATCAATATCAGTGATGGTGGTGGGGGTGTTTAATCGACCACCATAACAAGTGAATCAAGACTAAAAGAATGGACATTAAACACTAGTGATGGTTTAGTCCTAATTCAAACTAAGTCCATGAGTATGGATGCTGGATCAATAAATTGAAATATATATGGATTCGGGGGAGCAGGACCCTTACCCCATCAAGAAAGCTGCACCAAGAAGTCATGCTGAGTAGCAGGGTCCATTATCTCAGGAGGATGGTTGAGAAGGGTGGATTATAGTGATAAGATAAATGTGGGGGGAATATATCTTGATGTGAGATCAATAGAATAGGGTTGAGGTTGGGTGGATGAAGATAATGGACGTGTAGTAGTGGAAGGAAAGGGTGAGGGATTTGAAAATAGAATACCAAAGGGAGAGAATATCATCCTATGGTTCTGAAGAAAGCATTGGATAAATTTTTCCAGTACTTAAAAAACCACCTATATATCATATGGAATATTTTGAGATGAAATTAAGTCCAGGAGTTTGTTAGATGTGGGTTGATTAGTGGGAATGGAAAGATTTTTTAATGTATATGGAGGATGAGCCTCATCAATGGTGGTGGATGTTATGAAATATAAGGTGTGTAGGTGGGATTATTATCCTTAGGAGGCTTAATTCCATGAACCATGATCATTGAAGGTGGAATTCCTCAATCCTTTATCCACACCATGGTGGAAATAATAGAGGATAGTGGAGTAAGGAAGGAAAAACAAGGGAGGTGATGTTGAGTGAGTGAGGAGAGGTAGTTTGGGGGTTCAATGGAGGGGGTGTGGGTGGAGTAGGATTTGGGCTTCCTAAACCCTTGGACTACTAGTTTAAAATTTCAATAGTGAAACATATGGCATTAACATATTTTTTACAAAATAAATTTTATGAATTTGATTTTTTCGAACCATCAGAATTTTTACATTTTAAAAGAACATTTTATAATCTAAATAAAATTATTTAAATGGAAATCATTTGTTTCAATTCATTTGAAGTTCACTATCAAAATTTACATGATTATAAAATTTCTTAAGGAATCAAAACCAGTTTTCCTTCTATTCAGTGCTTCATTTTGATTATTCATCTATAATTTGACCATGTAAAGATAATTTGAAATACAAGACAAAATATTCTTGAAACATATCTTGGTAAATTCTTATCCACTATATATTTACATTACAGAGTGGTCTATTTACTCATTGGATTTATATGGTTCCATAAAGAAATACATTAACTACCTTATACAGAAATGACCTTAAATATTATATTTTTCAAAGGAATAATCTCAAGTGACAACTATTAAAAATAACCATGTCCCCCAGTGTAAATATTCTTCAGGTTATGCGTCCATTATGAAATTGTTTTTTTTCTATCTATAAATTTTTTAAATGACATATAATTTTTTTTGATTTTCTCAAACTCATCCATTCGAAATAATCATTTTCCAACTTTTTGAGCATCAATGTTAATCTTTTGAATTTCATAGAATGACGTGTGTCATAATTCCACTAGAAAATGATTGTTTTACTATAGAAAAGTAGGAAAAGATTTGTGATGTTGGGTATTTTTTAATCTATTTAATTTGATCAAAGATTATCATCAGGTTTAAAACTTAAATCATTCTTACTTGTATTGAATACCTTTTCTAGAATCCATTTGATCTCTTCATTTGAAAGTTACACCTACTTGTTAGTTTATAGGAGGTAAATTTCTCATGTATTATATCAAATCCCATACATTTAAAACATTCATTTTTAATTATTATTCTTGATGTTAATTATCCAATCACCAATGTGTAATAAGAAAAATCCAAATGGGTAAAATGTATTTTTCATTATAATTTTCATAAATACTTTCACCTTATCGATGGTTGTAGCTTCTTCTTTTACCCACATTGAAATTCTTTCCACACCGACCCAGATGCAAAACATTCTATTGCATTTGAGAAACAAGACCATTAAATCAATTCCCCATATACATAACTTTTCCTCCACTAGGATGATATTTTTGGAAATTTCACTTTGTTTTATAAGAATAACCATCCATTGGCATCAATCACTACATTACAGAATGTTTATTACATCCCTATAAATAGTGGGAAAAAATAATTCATTGTAACGATTTTTTTCTAATGTATGTTCAGAACCATGATATCTTATAGTTGGTGAAATTTTATTGAATTATATCACTCTATGAACCTCATCCTTTATAATGAAACAACACATTAAACAATCAATATAATGTATAAATAGAAGTGGTTCATCCTAGTAATAATGTGATGTATCAGATAAAAATATCTTTCTTTATTAAAATGAAATGTATGGATAATGGTTCCCAATTTAAGGACCCTAGAACACCCTTAGAGAGGAGGGGTGAATCCGGGTATCAAGTTAATCTTTTAAACTAATGGATCTTATTCCCATGTTGATATAATACTATTAAACCTATCTGTAGTGGAAGTGAATAAAAAAAAACACATGCAATGAAATGAACCAACTATTTTACTTGGATCCCCACTAAGGTATACGTCTAAGAAGAATACTACAATAGTGTGTTGATCATACCAAAAATAAATAATATTCACATGTAGTGGATTACCAGAGTTTAGTATAGTCACTCTGTGTTTGGAACACTAACATTACAAGGTTTTAGTGATAGGACACTCCAACCCTCAAATCACTTCTACTGACCCGCCTTTCTCACTACATTGGAAGAATCTTCACTAAAATTGATGGTCACTTTGATGGTTTAGCATTAAATCATGCATCCCCAACTGAAAATGGATCCTCAATTGAAGTACCATTATCAACCATAGATCTAATTTACTTTCCATCACAGTGATAGGTTATGGTAATTAAAATCACAAACTGATTTTGTCACCTTTCAAGATTCCTTGAGTGTTTCTTGTACTGCTTCACCTCCTCCATGTATTGAATAGTGGTTATGGTTTGTGGATCACCTCTACGCATACCAATATTGTTTCAGCATACCATCTAGTTTCTGCTAAAGCTACGCTACTCTGTATACATCTTTACTCCACATTCTTCTCCACTCCACTATGTACCATCTTACTTCATGTACTTCCTTGCTCCGATGATTAATGCGAGAGAAACCTTCTCAAACCTCACTATATTCTATAGAAAGTTTTCTTTACGTGGATCATTCTCTCTACGTATCGTCTTCTCCTCAAGGAAAAACTTTACATTTCACCTGACTTTTTTCCTAAATATTAATCTCTAATCTCTTTCTACAACGAAGGGAATTATATCTTCATAAATAGGCACATGACTCCTCATATTTCACTAATTCTATTTAACCAAAATTAAAATGTTGGAAATGATTCACCATATAATATACTTCATCTGCATACTGTTATCCTTCACCATTTAAAATGTCTATTTTTCTAACCGAAACAATAAAGAGATCCTAAAACATTCTCTGTTCCAGACACCTTCACTACAAACCATTGTTGCAAACCGTTTTCAGTTCTTTGCACCGCTCCACATACCGTTCATGCATTCTGGTACCAGGCTGTGAACCATTCCCAAAACATGGTACACAGTCCATGTTACGAGGTATGTGGTTCCCGTTTTTTCCCTTTTCTTTTTTTGTGTTTAATACAATTAAATCCTATTTGAAAACCCATTGTTTTCCAACACCAAAACATAATTTTGAGACCTAAAAATTTAAAAAAAACTAGGAAACTGCACCACGATAAATACTGATTACGACTTATACTATATGATCCATTTCATTACAATATCCATATTAATCCATTAAAATATTGACATCAACACCCACCCATAATCCATTTCTAGAAAAGAATATCCTTTGTTCAGATACTATTGGACAAATTGTTTTATATATCAGTAGACCATGAAAATTTTTGAAAATCGATATTGAAGAGTCTCTCATTAGGGAATTTATATTCAATTATTAAATATTTATCATCCTCAATATTTGGTATCTTATATCTATAAAGATAGAGAAAAATAAACTTATTAATACCTTTCAAGTCTTTCATGACAATGTCAAATGATTTCTGTAGTAGGATCCACAATATCAACTATGGGTTTTCCTCATCATTATTAAAAAGGTATTTAAATGTTTAATGATCAGTGCACACCCCAACTCCAGAGTTCTCGTTGTATGACATAAATGTTTTAAATTAAAAAACCAATAAAAAATGTGCCTTACATGTGGATATATAATTAGTTTTAGCATTATTGAGTGTATGGATGGAATATTAAATGTGAGGAAAAAATGTCCCACCTATTATCCTAAAACATAACCCTTTAAAAATACACATATATCACACATTAGCTCAATGTACATTTCCCAATCAGGAGAGACAATGATAGGGTAATCCACTATGTAGCTTTTTTAAATAATCAATGGATTAATGAAATTTTTCATTGAATTTCAATGGAATGCCATTAAAAATTTGGCATGTTTGTTTTCAGGATGACTTTGAATTGTATTTAAAAAAACCAATGATAAAAAACCATTGAGGGCTAGAAAAATCAATTTTCTCTTCATCATTGTGTGTTTAGGTAACACTTTTATGACATTTAACTTTTCTATGTTGAATTCAATGTTGTGATTTGAAATTTTATTCATGAGGATTTTTCCACCTCAGATCATAAAATGGAATTTATAACAATTTGTCACTAGAAATTCCTCTTCATAGAATTTCAACACCGGTTACAAAATTCTTATATTGACCTCATAGAATCGTCCTTATATAGAGAAATCATCCATAAATATCAACAAAAATTCCACTACTATTTCCTGTATGATGTGTGTCTTACACCATTGTAATTTTTAGGGTCCATTACACATTCCTAATGACATATACTAATAAGAAATTACTCTGAATTGACAAGTTAATTTTATCTCTAGGTCAGTAACAATTTGAATTTATCTAGAATATCCACCAGGAAACAATATAATTCATTCATAGATAATATATCAAGTATATAATACATCATTGAGATAGATAATTGGATTTTAGGGGTTTTTATATTGATATTTCTATGTTTGACAAAAAATCACATTCGATTAATAGTTCAATTTGGAATTAATTCGTTTTCATTGTTTTTAACCATTGTTAATAATCCCTTATTTTGAACCAATTTTAACAATATATCCAATTTTCCTATAATTATTGAAAAAATAATTCAGCATGAATAAGTGTAATAAATTCCTTCTCAACTAAATCATTCATTAGTTTGGTGAGTCACCTCTCGGGTTGGTGGTTTTTTCAAAGAGCATTCTTTAAACAGAATTATGTTCGTGTAGCGTGACCAGTTAATACCTTCATATTAGCCACACTCTAAGAGACTAAATTTGTGTTACTCTTAAGTATTTATATTAGTATGTCTTATTGTTCTTGTTTTGGTTGTGAGCTTATGATGACCAACAATGAATCATGGGAATCTAAGTGTTCTCTAGAGAGGATCTAATTATAATATTGGTGGAATCATAACTAAGGCTACAAACTCTACGAAATTTTTTTATCATTAATGGTTCAATATATTTTATCCCTACAAATTCACTATAATATTCTTCATTAGTGGAAATTGTATCCATGTCATATTCATAATCCATAATATCAATTTTTTCAATCAGCAAGATATGTCACTTTACACACAAGTTAATCTTAACGATAATTTTCTTTTTTCATTAGATCGATCATAACATGTTTCTTAACAACTTAGAAATGACGTATTCCTTAGTTAAAAATGGTTAAGTATTTACTGGTGGTACGAAATGGTCACTCTTTAATTCTAGGAACATATTCCTTTTCTTCAACATCTAGTATGAAAAAATTAGCCTAGAAAATTATTTTCTATCCAAAACAATAACATCCTGGAGAATTTCAAAAGGATATATAAAATAAATTTATTCATACTAATGTGAAACTCTCTGCTACATCTACCCCTCTAGATCTAATTTTTTTTATGAAACCTCTGGTAATGATATTTAGGTTTTCTTCAAGATCATATGAAGATTTTCCAAAATTACACATCTCTATAGTGGAAGGGATAGAGAAACTACTGGGATCTCTTAATTTGAGTGAAATATTCTATTGAACCACTAAAAAGAATTATTTATTCAAGGAAATAACACCGTTGTCTTCCATATTTCTCTTGTTTTAGATAATATAAATTATGAATTTAGAATGATTAGTTATGTAAGAAGTAACTTCATCAAATGGGACATTGACATGTAGTTGTTTTAATATGTGTATATTTTTTACTAACCCTTTATGTTTCCTTGTCTCATAATTTATATATATGGATGAGATGGTATGTGTGGTGGTAGTGATACATAAATATAATATTTTTTTAACTTCCATTGTAATTGAGATTTTTATCCTTGCTCTATTTCCAAAATTTCCCCTTCAACATCTTTGTGTGTGGTCTCATCATTTTATTTGATGATGACTATCTCATGTGACTTTGGTTCTTCTATATTACATTCCTCATCTTTTCATGGATTTTGAAAATTCATATATTTCCACTTCTATGAACCACAACATTATAATCCTCTCTTTGAGGTGTCTTAGTGTCACTAGGTATTGTATTCGGTAGTCATTCTAATAGAGTATTGGAAATATTTCCTATTTTGAATTCATCATTGTTGGGGGAAGATGTTTGATTTTTCATTTCCATTTATTTTTTAATTGTTCACTGATCATATTTTTAAACAAATTTGGTAAGAAAAGTATCTATGTTTTATTGTTGGGTTGGGGATTCTTATGTATGTATAGGTGGATCTTTCTAAAATATTTTATTGGGGATGAAAATTTTGATCCCCAATGTGTGTGGCTCTTGGGGGAAGGGTTTTTCTTATTTGAAGTTATATGTTTTTAGTAGGGTACCTTGTTATTACATTGTTTCTTGGTAGATCATGAACACATATCTATTTATCGTACCACCAATCAGTTCTATATTTAATGAATATCCATTGGTAATAGGGTTAGTGATATTGTTGAAGTCTTTTATTGTAATTCACATAATTAAAATCTCAATAATGATTTCCCTGTATCCAAGGATGAAATTCTTGATATTGGTGCATACACCTACATATTTCACATGATTGACTCTCTATAATAGGATTATGTAGTGGTTTATGGGGTTGAAGAAACTATTCTTTTAAAAAAATTTAGGAAAATCTTCAACCTGGGATGTGCAGTGGGTGGTCTCTTCAACTTAATGAAACTTGTGAACAGGGGGGATTATTTCTCTTTGTAAAAGGATATCATTGTTTAAAATATCTTCTAAATGGGATCTATCAAATTAATGTGTCTTAATAATGAGTCTTCCAACAGTAGATACGTATACCAAAGATTATGCAGTGGTTAGTAATACATGTAAAAAAGATTAAAGATATAACCATAAATTGTTAATATATAGTGGTAACTTTATAGAATATTCTTTAATGTAATCCCATGCCTCTGAGGATGATTATACTTCTATTTGAGCAATGTTTTCAATGGAATTTTATAGATTCTAGGTTCATATATGTGGGAGATATTTATCTAAAATTTTATTATCTAGGTCATCTGACTTCATAATTCACTTAATAGACTATAAATTAAACCAATCCATAGATATATTATGAAATGAAATGGTAAATACCCTAATCTAAATAGAATTAAATGTGACTCCTTAATTTTTTAATGTGTCACGGATGATGAGATTTTTTTTGTTAAATTTTCATTCATGTACTTTCAATAAAGACCACTAAATTGAAACATGTTCTAGATTATAAGAATTAGACAAGGATTTATATCATAGGTGTGTGTATGGAGAGGATGGTGGAAGATACTAGATGAAAAAACACTAATGGATGATAAAACATAATCTATGATGGTACACTCTTGCAGTATTGGCCACACTCCTTTCTATTTCTATGACACAAATTGATTTTTTTGGATTAATATATTCGAGATTGAGATGCTCATCCATGGTAGAATGAAGAAATGAATAAAAGTATCTCTCTATTTCATGGTTTAATGAAATATGTTCTCGAGTATATAGAATATTTGAATTAGTAAAATCAACCTAGATCATGATCTAAAGTACAACATTTATGAAGCATTGAGTCAGATGAAAATGTTATGAGAATAAATTTTAGGGGAGGAGGGAATTCAAGGAAATACATGGTTTGAACTGGAGGTCACTCTACCAAATAGACTACTCCCCAGAAACTACACAAAATTTTTCCATCAAATGTAGTGTCACAAATTTTTCCCAGGCATGACCAGTTTGGAAATTTATATTCAACCAACTAGAACTTCTATAGAGATACACAGGGTTATAGAAGTTTAGGGTCGAACCCAATGGGAGGTAATGAAAATAGGGTATTGAAATATAAATTAGACAGTAGAGATGGATTTCCCATATGAATCTATGATTTTGGGTTTTAATTTATTAAATTGGATTAAACGTCACTTGAAAAAAAGGGTTCGAGATCAATTTAATGAATCCTAATAATATGGTATTCCTAAGCATAGGTATACTTGATTAGATTATGTTGATAATCAATAGTCCCAAATTTATATTTGGTCTAACAAATTTGATCTACCAAAATTGGAAAACACTCATTCGTTAAGATGCAGTTTCTAGTCTAGATGTATTAGGAGGAACTATAAAAGTGGGAAACAGATAATTCTATTAGTGCATGTTTTCTTCAAACCAATTAGGTTATTTTACGTCACATAATATCCCCCAAACCTGGTTTAATAAATTTAATGAAATAATATTTTATTATTTAACTATATTTCTTAACCATTTAACTAAAAAATATATTATTTAGAGATTCATTACGAAGTGCTACCCCCACCCATGATCCTTTTCACCATGCTGTTTAGCTTCAAATGAAAATTATATAATTTACCATGATGATAATAGAAAATAATTAAACATACATAATTATAGTGTGAAAATCAAATATTTCATTTGAAAATTACATTAAATTGAATGTAAAGATAGAACAAAATACAGTAGTTCATAAAGAAGCAACAAAAAAATCAATGTAGTTGAAGAAGAAGAAATAAAAAACAAGAAAAGTGGAAATGAATAAAAAATAATTAAAACAAAACCATAGTATACATTCAAGAGTAAAAATTATTGAAAAATGGAAGTAAAATAATATAAAACCATGAAAATAAATAATCTATTCAAAGGTTTTGAGTGCCAGAAATTTATAAAGGTCAAATAACCTTATATTGCAATAAACGTTTACAAAATAATTCATCTTTAGACTCTCTCCACCTAGTAATTTTAAATTTAAATTTATTAATGTACTCTATAATTGAATTATTTATATCTGCTATACTTCCATATCACCACTTTTTATGACATGAATGAAATTTATGGAGTCTTTAGGCCATAAATATTTTATAGAATAATAATCATTCTTATGATTTAATGTTTTATTCAACTGGAAATAACTACATCTATAATTGGTCTTATTAATTGGATATGTTGAATTTTTCATTAATGTATTTATGCTATAAAATAGATTTTATGACAAATTTATTTCTGAAATATAGGTCTTTTACAAATAACACCCATTTTCAACATCAAGTTCAATTGTCTGTAAAAACTAACCAGAAATCATTATATTAAAGAAAAAAATAGCTAAAACTTCCAAATAAAGCTTTACAATATATATATATATATGAATTAATTATATCATATATATATATAGTTACATAGGATGTTATATGTGAGTCGATATATAATATGAAAATCCCTTATGTAATCAATGAACTATTGGTTAAGATATGCCCACCATGGTCTGAGCAGAGTTTCATTATTTTATTAAACATATATTTCTCAAATTCATTCTTGTATTTCTTAAATTTATTTAATGAATCTAACGTAAACTTTATTATATAAATATATATATCATCCATGTCATTGATAATGGTTATGAAGTAAGAGAATCCACCTAAAGCTTCTATCTTAAAATTTCCATCTTCTTCAATATAAAATAATTCGTAAAGATCTACGAACCTTTTAAATTTTATACTAAATGGAGGTTTTTTCATTTAAACATGAAAAATGTTTGTTAAATCTAAGGGGTTCAGTTAAAAATAATTAATATATCAATTTTTATATAGCTTTGTTAAGCACTTCTCATTCCCATGTAAAGGTGGTGGTGCCACAACTGTGTGTGATATGATTCATCTGAAATTGATTTATTATTGATTTCCAATAGTTTATTTTCATATTTTAGTTTAAAAATACCATTATTTAAATGTTTTATCCCATAAAATATTTTATTTTTACAAAAATTAGCAAATCATATTTCTAGAGTTAAAGAATATAACCATCCATTTTTAAAATGGACACTTTTACTATGTATTTGGTCACACAAGGAACATAATAAAATTTTTTTAAAAAATAAATAAACCAATTAACAACATAAAACTATGGTTTTAAATAGTAATCACATCAAATCTTGTTATATTGGTAGCTGAATATCCACATCATATCTAATAATCTTCGGGAATTTGCTTGTTTTCTATGTTTGGACTCAAACGAGAGAATAAAAACTTATATCTAAGACCCATTTTATAAAAATAGATATATTATATATAATAGTGAATCCAAATTATGCTTTCCCAGTTTTCTTAGCTAAGGTATAATAATTCTTCAAGTGACCTTTTTTACTATAATGAAAACATTATACAATAATCTCTCTATCTTTTCCGTTGATCCTTTACCTATTATAAAGAATGTACAAAGATGTATTATAATTTAATGTTACTTAGATTTTTTCACTATACCCTTAACCTTATTCCCAAAATATATCAAATTTTCTTACTAAATTATGTCCTTATCCTTTTTTGAATCAATTTTAGGAGATCAATGAATATTTTCTCATAATTTTTCATGTTAAAATCTACAACAAAACTCAAGAATCTCTGAGGAGGTGAGGTGAGAACATAGTTCATAGAAAATTCCAGGGGTATATTGAACCACATATTTTTGAAACACTCAATATATCCCATAATCATGAATACATGAGGTCAAATTGGTTCACCTTCTATAATCATGAACATAAAGTGTGAAATGGAGATCCCATACCTCTCATGTCTTTAATTATTCTATGAAAGATCAGAGACACTAAAATATAGTGTATTTATCCATATATTCGTAATGATTATAGATATCACTAATCATGGTTGATAACCAGAGCCATTAGTAATCCAATGGAACATATTTTTGTTTCTATAAGTCAAAATTCACATCCACAATTTCCACCAAATAGAAAAAAATGTTAACTAGGTATCGTATCACATAAAACATCCCCACACAACATAGTACAATGTACAAGTTACTGTACCCCTGTTAGATATTATAACCTGTTATGATTTTTTCTTTCTCAAAGGTGGATAACTTAGATAATGTCAAGAATTATTGGAATATATATTTCTACACCAAGTAATGTTATATTGTAGTAGTTTATCTTGATTACCTATTTTCACACAATTATTTAATTATATTATTCTCCAAATATATTATAAAAATTTGAATAACCCACAATATCAAGCTAAAAATATCTTATCACTTGAAAATTATAGTGGATGGGTTCTATATTTACCTTATCATAACCTATAGGAGGTCGAGGTAAAATTACTCAATGTTATAAAGGTTGAAAGTGTTGCCAACAACAATAACCCATAGTTCGTTGATCGATTAAGTAGAATACCAAATCTTAAAATCCTAAAATTGGATTTCATTAATTATTTCATATAGGCTAAACCATGTATTGGAAAAAATACTATAGATTGTAACTCGGATAAGTTAACCAAATGATTTCATTAAAGGACATCATTAAATAAATGTATCCTTATAAAATAGATTCCAATAGATAGATCCATAGATTCATTCAAACTCATGTTATAGAAGGTGATGTATGAATTATTATTTTACTTGAGGAATTTAGTTTAACCTATTCAAATCTATTCGTCATTTAAACTGTTACATCTTTGTTAATATTATATGTATTTTATATAAATAATTAATATTGTGTGATATAATAATTTAATTCTAATAACATTATTTTATTTCATCGTTCTTACTTAAAAATTAATTTTCATTATTTGATCATATTTAATTGTAATATATTCACTAATTTCATTAATAAATAAATAACCATGACCTTGAAAAATAAAAATAAATAAGTTACATAGTCAAGAACAGTTGAATATTTATTTTATTATCAAGGTTATATTAAAACATGATTGACCCTAATGGAAAAAATAAATGAACTAAAACATGATCTGCTTAACAATATTCCTACATTCACTTATGAATTTTCATGGGTTGTTACGTTAGTTCAGTCTTATATAATCCTCATTCACCAAGATATATTCCATTTATATATGATTATTCACTACCAAGTGATGGGTATCATATGTAAGGGCTATATTAAAAACATTGGACACATTTTCCCAAACATAATAAGGATAAATGGATGGTAAACAAACTATAATTTTTACTTTAATAATAAATATTTCACAAAAATGAAGGAAATAAATACTAAATTTAAAGTGAAACCCAACAGATACACAATTCATACAATATAATAGTCATGGAAAAAATGAAATAACTATAAAAGAAAAAATTCAATAATTTGTTTCATTTTTATCATTATTAATAAAATTTTATTTAAGTAAATATTTGGTAATATTATTAATTAAATAAATTTTCTATTTTAATTATTTATTCAAATATTCTATAAGTTTCCCACACTTTTAAATATTAAATAAATTAAATAAATTATTTTTTTTAAATTAATATTATTAATTATGTATAATGTAGTGATAATGAACCCATCATGAACCCTCTTGTAATGATTTAATTAATATGGTAAATTAATATATATGTCACATAATAGAGTCAACATGATATGTTTCCCTTAAAATTTTATTAAACAATTTTCTAGAAATTAAAAGTCACATGATGTGTACTTTCACCCAACATAGTGCATGACATATGATGTGTATTATCTTTTTCAATTCATATATACTCATGTGGTGTGTATGCCTTTAAATTTTACCAGAAATGTGATTATGTGAATAAATTTATATATCCTGCTTGGTTTTCATGACAACATGAAATATCATTAGTATACATGGCTTATACCACTAGTGATTCCCATGATGTAATGAAAAATTTATGTTGACTATACACATATTATATTTATATAATTACAAGAAAAATAATTAATAGATAATTTATTTCGACAAAAATTTTGGAAAATCACATAGCTTGTACTTCATGAAAAAATCTTGTTATAGGGTGTGAAAAGCTCACTACACAAAGTGTAGTTTGATCTCAATATAATTTTCCCATGTGTTTGATTCAAATGAAATAAATTATTTCATCATGTACCTTGTAAGATTGATAACAAGTTATATGACAAGTATAACTAGCCATTGTCTCGATAATCCATTTTTAGCGACCCACACAATGATTATAGGGACTCAACATATCTTTTTCATGGGTTATCATGTGTTATACAACATGTTTAACTAGATACATTGAGTGTAATAAATTCTGACCCATGTTTCTCAGTAGGAAGTCAAAATGTGATGTGTAATGTTGTCACGTTCATTGATCACATGGATTCTTGGATTTAAAAGGGATCAACACAATGGGGGGGGGGTTATAAGGCATGAACAATATAAAAAACATTGTAAAAAATTGATGCCACATTCTAGTTGGATATAAATATGTGACATGTAATGACATTTCATACTAATTTTCCATATGAAATAAAATTATTTAATTCCTTCAACCCAGTGTGGTTGACTACGAGTACACAATGTTTACTTTTCTGTTATATTTTGTGTATTTAGGTCACATTAATAGAATTATCATCACATAAAAATTGGTGATTCATTATTTATTTGTCTATTCCTTTACCATTATTTTTCATATAAAATTGAACAACTATTTGAAATGGATTTTTTATTCTAGAATGAAAATTAAAATGAAAAATAACAAAAAAAAATGGTATTGATCAGGAAAATAATACATAATTATAAACATAAATGTTATATATTTGATTACACATAATAAAGAAATATTTATTTTAATAGTAAATATCATTATTCAAGAGGAATTAATGTGGTGAAATTATAATTCATATATATTTATTATTTCGTTGTGAAATACTATATATTTTATTGTATTCATTTTATTAGGTGAAACAGTAGTGGTCAAACCCATGACCAATAATTTTTTTCATTTATTTTTGTGGATAAATCAAAAAAACATGAAAAACCCTAGATTAATCATTGAGATTATCCTTATAAATATAATTTTTAATTTATTTAAATATAAAAATATTTTGACTTTGTAATTCTTCTCATATTTTAATCAATCTGGACACTAATATTATCGTGTTATCATTGTGGTGAAGAGTTTAAACTATAATTGCACTAAAAGTATATATATGTGATCCAAGAATCATATAACATCGATGTTGTTATTCTAGGTTCCAAAATGAATGACCAAATACCTTGTTTTATTCACCAATATTCAAAAATGTAGTCATTCTGTCTTGAGAGTGAGGAGGATTACAATCAATATTTTTCTGAGAGTGTTCATAAGAGATTCTATTAGTCTTGAAATTAATATCTTGACAAGATATGATGGAACAAAAATTCTAACACCTTCTAAAATTATATAAATCAAACAATATACATAGGGTTAAAAAAATTTTGATTCAATACAAGCCCTTTATATATGTTTCTTTTCTAATTAAACCCCATATAAAATAAAAAAAGTAATTATAATATTTTCTTCACTAACATTCACTAACATGGGGATATTGAAATTTCATTAATTTAATAAATATTTCAATATTTTATTAAATTATATTTAAATAGAATATATCATTTCCATAAAAATGTTAACATTGTTTATCAATCATCGTCAACATTTATCTATCCTTTAGTATTACATATTTATTTAAATAATTAATATTGTTTTAATATTCATTCATTAAATTAATAAATATCACATTTATTTACATACAAATAATGTTTTTCAATATTAAACTGACATATATTTTGAACTCAAGTAACCGATGATTAAAATTATTTAATGATATTTCCATGAATAATTATTATTACACCAGAAGAGAATAATAATAATTATAGATATTCAATTAAAATATAATTTAAATGAGATTCTAGATAAAATAAGTGTGTGACCCGCTTAGTCTCTTTTTAGTGGAATTAATAAAACATGAATAATGAAAAGATTGGTATCTTGAAACACATCACGGACTATATTTATAATGAAGTTAATTTCATAATGATAATAACCACATATGAACCCTAAAAATGTAGTATAACTTTCTTTCCATGATATCTCATCTAGTAGGTTGAATATTTGTTCCACAAATATATAATCATGATTTATATTTCGTTGAATGTCTAATTTTTTTGAACTAACATGTCCATAGATTTAATCATAATGTTTCATATCTAAAAAATGTCTTAATATAAGTTTTATAATTATTTTTTATGAGGAGAATCATTCTATAATACAATACATACTATCATTTGAACAATAAAAATTTCAATTATATTTTCTTAAATGGAGAATAGTGGCTAACCAAGGAGTTAATCTAAAAGAGGTAGTGTTTTTAACCAATTGAATATCCAATAATATATTTTTTATTTTTTAAATATATTAATTTAGCATGAAACAATGATGATAAAATTTAATATAAAACCAGAAAACTAAAGGTCATGAAAAAAGAATAATAGATATAAAAATAGAGAAACATATAAAATATTTATATATAAGAAAACTAGTTCTATGACTATTAGCCTCAATACAACCTATTATTTACATTTAAAAAGATTTAATAACCTCACTCAACCTCATTAAACAAATTAATGATGTCTCAAATCATGTATTTATATCTCAAAAACAAGAAAAAAACATAAATGTAACATCTTTTTTTATATAAGAGTTCTTCAAATTCTGAAAAATACTATATTGAACCACATTACATATAATATATTATATACCCAAGTAATCTTCATGACATTAATCAATTCAAAAAACCAATATATAAATAACTCTTTTTAATGAAAATACTATAAAAATGGACATATTAAAGAGAAAAGAGTCGAAAATAGTTCATGTGCATAAGAATTCCATCATATCTCCCCAATTCACCTTTAATGTCTCCTAATAATGAAGAAGAATGTGATGATCTTCGTGTTATTCAATATCTATATGGGTTTTAGATTCAATTCCTATAAATAACATTGAAAATTTTTTCTCCATATCTAGAGGTTTGAGAAAAGAAGCCATGAATAGAGAAGAAAAAAACCATAATTTTATTTATAGAACAAAAATCAATGTAAATAGAAAGAGAATAATAGAGGAACAAAACCCATGAAATGAGGGATCCCTCAATCAAATACCTGATCCCCATAATTAGCATCATAGTATTAAAATAACATAAATGATACTAATTGCAAAAATAATCAAGGTGTAATGATCTTAGGTCATTCATAACTATAATGTGTCTATATCCTATGATTTCAAAAATAATAATCTAACTATATTTTCTCCTCCCACATGATCTAGGTTTCAACCCCAAACATGATTGACTAAAGAATATTGCATATTAATGTTTAGAACTAGGGAGATTCGCTTGATATATTCCAGTAGTTTCCCTAGAATACTAAATTAATTTCAATGCCTTAGTCCAATGCATGTGAAAATGGAATTTATAGCTATCCGTAATTTTTATTCATTAGTTATTTGACTTTAATAACATTAATGCATGAACTATTAATATTTTTATTTCATTTTATTCACAACCATGCTTTCCTATACACCTTCCAAAATAGTCACAGTCTTTTCACATCAAATATTAATTTTATTTTTAGAATTAAATTCTTAGGATCCACATGTTATTCTATCATTGTACATGGAGATTTTTAATGGGAAAGCTCTTTCTTAACTATTGACTCTCATGATCATTTGGTTAAGCAATATAATTTCCACCAAGTGATGATACACCAACTCCAAAATCAATATCACATGATACATTATCTTATTAATAGAAATTTTCAACTACCTAGTGTCAACAAAATAAAATATAGAATTCCTAGAATATGTGAATAATGATTCTCCCATACATCATCAAAAACTCGATCCTACACATGAGAAATAATGAGAAATCCAAATAATTTAACTTATATGGTTTTATATCCTCTTTTTTTGTCTGAAATATTTCTTTAAAGTCACATCCATGTCAGTTTCGGTCCATGTATATATCAAAGAAAACATAAAATCATTAAAAAATCACTCTTTTTTTTCAAAGGAGTTGAAATTAGATCATCTTATCCATACATGGGGTTAAATTGATTTCATCATCTCTGAATATCTTAGTCAAATACCATTTAGTAGTGATGCTCTAAATCAAATCATCCCTGATCTCATCCAATCACACATCATATTAACTATCTATATACATGCATGTATTTGTTTTAACTTCGGGTATAGTAGATCATCATCTTCAACTGAGTCTCAGTATTCTTGGGTTTTATTTTTCATATATCAATCCTTCATTAAATTATTTTCCATATATAGATATCAATTTCAATGGATATCCCAATATATGATCATTTTTCTATGGGATTTAAAATTAAAGAAATTTTTTTTCTACATCCCAAATATCACTATATATAAATGTTGATACTATTATAGGTATCCATTAGGTTATATAGAGAACCTCATTTCCAGATCTACTCCGAAAAATGTAATTCAGGAAAAAAATCCAAATTATTAATTTAAACTATAAAAAACACTTCAAATAGAATTTATCATGAATTTAATTTTTAAAATAAATTCCAAAAATTAATAATTAAATTTTACAAACACAAAATATGAATGAATATAAATCAAAAAATGCATAGTCATTTAAAGAATTATATTTCAATAAAATATTAAACATTAACATCTAATTTTTTTTCCAAAAAATATTTTAATGTTTAAAATAATAACACATAAACATTTAAGCACAAATATTCATCATTTTTATTAAAATATTAATGAATTTTATTTTTATCTATAATACAAACAATATTCAATATTTATCTATTATAAGCACATTCTAGCATTATAACCCCAATTAAATCCAAAAAATTGATGCATCAACAAGTAATGAAATAGATCCAAATAAATATATTCATTTAATCTCATATAACTTATGACTCACCCAATATATCATACAATGTTGTTTATATATATCATCATAGTTATCATCAATATATCAAAATAAGGGATTCATGAGATACATTAATAATAATACCATGTCGGAGGACTAATACACATGTCCATATTTAAGAATATCCAATGGAACATATAATATGTGGAAATCCTATTTGAAGGAATACTCCCATAACATCCCTTATTGTAATTTTATATTTGAAGATGAATTGATAATAAGTCACACTAAATTATAATAAATAAACAAGTGATAGAAAAACATCAACTATGAAGAATTAAATAGAGGAAAAATAAATAATTTGAAAATTTTTTAAAAATATTTTCATAGAATTTAATGGTTCAAATTATTTTTGGGAACTACTGTAACATTTAAATGTGACTAATAATATAAATAAATAATTACATTATTGTTACATAGAAGAACAATCAACATTTTAGAAGATATATTTTAATATTTTGGGTAATTGAAATTAAAAAATTCAGTTGGAACTAGGGAATCAAGTCCAATATTATATAATTTTTTCACTGACTGTATTTGAATTTATTGAAGTAGATGAGATTTAAATTCAAACTTATAATTAATCTTCTGATATGGATGGTGGTGTTTATTTGATGTATTTACCTCAACTATTATAAAAATAGATTATTTCATAATTCATAGCTAGTGAGTAATTAGTGTTGTTCTGGTTTAGAAGTAAAGTGGTCTCCCATTGTAATGTAATGGTTTAATACACAATGGGTTAGATCATACTGATATACTATTACATGGGAATTTTCTGTCTCCTTTTATTTAAGAGGAAAAGATCTTATTCCCTAATAACTATGGATACACTTACTGAGTACATTTACTAAATAATATATAGGTGAAAAGATAAAAAACTCACACCCCAATGAATGTCTCCACACCACAATGGTGGTCATAATTTTATAGGATTCATTTCTTATATCAATAAAATTTTCACTTCACACCTTGAGGATGAATTATGTGTCACAAAATTTATCAATCTTTATATGCATTGGGGTGTCACCTAATACAAATGGTTAGTTTTTTTAAAGCAATATATGTTAAAATACCATTAGTTCCTTTGGATTTATTAGGATTGTTTGGATAATATTTGAAGAGAATAATAAGGCCACACACATAAACAAAATTATGAAATCACATAATGAAAAGGGATTTATATATTGTTCAATTTGTTGAAACTTATTATTTTATATTATAACTACATTTCATGGTCATCTCTTGGCTCTATTAATTGTTGTTATTTAAAATAAAATTCTAATTTGGGTAGTGATATCGTATCCATTACACATAAGGGATTATACACTTGATAATAGGATTTGGTTATCCATGTATTCATATATTTGTTTTTGTAATATTTCTTACTCTTTATATCATCATTGTATCATTATATTTGATATACATAAAGAGTAATCAATAATGGTATTTTTTGAGATTTTTTATTTAATTTTAAAAATAGATTCACACACTCATTGTAACACCCCAGGTAAATAATGAATATGAAATTTTCATATTTATCCATATTTGTGAATAAAATATTAATATGACTTTAAAGGGGACGCTATGCTCGATGGAGTACCCAACACGCAACGACGAGTTTCTTGGGAATCTTACATTGCACTCTAAGAATAAAATAATATAATTTTAAATGGTAGTTAACATGTAGCCGTTGTATTGGCGGGAATGGATAAAAATAACTAAAATATGATTATATATGTTTTTTTTAATGTTTTTACATTTATCCAATAAAAGATAAAGGCTTAAAATATGGAAAGAATTCAATTTTAGGCGTATATGCCCTAGTTTTCACTAAAGGTTCACTTATCGCCTTTTCATGGAGAACAGTCATTAAATATAGTTTTGTTCACTCTTATACATTCTATTGGAGCAAATAAAACTCTTCTTAAGAATCGGGACATCAAAAATTACTTTGTGTAAATTTTTGGTATCTTTTCGATAAAGTTCATTTTTTAATGAATAGTGTAAAATGTTGTATTTTAATTCAAAACCACTTTTTAATATAATATATTTATATGATTATATTATCATTAGAATTGGTTTTAAAGTTAAATTAGAATATATTTTAACCATTAAATCCAATAGTGTTCATTGGAATTAATTGCACTTTGAAATCAGACTTAAACTAGTGTCAATCTTTTGAACTTATTGTTTCATAAAAACACGCTATTTGCTTTGACAGCGGAAATTAATTATTAAATTAATCAATGTGACTTATATGTTTTGAATTTTGAAAAATAGACTTAATTTTTGAATTCTGAATATCAAATATAGCATAAGGTGAATTTTTGGGATTTTTCTGAAAAACTTCAATTTTTGATGAATAGTGAAACCACTAAGTGGTACTTATAAAAACTGATTTTTCCATTGAAATGAAATTTTGACATCTTTATTTTTTGAATTTCAAAAATCCAACATACATGGTTGTCATTAAGAAGTAAAATGTGGTTCAATGGAATAAAAATAATTTTTTGGTGAATAGTAACTTATTAAGTTTTTAATCGCGATTAGAGGTAATTAGTGTAGTTTAAGGTAAAAATAATGTTTTAATAATATGAAATGAACTTCACACATGTCATAACCTCATTGGATGTGTCATGGCCGACCAATAAAACCCATGGGTCAACTTGGGGACCCCCTGAAGCCACTTTGTTTGGAAAATGACATTAATATCTTTTTATTTAAAGTAAAAATGAGACAAACATGAAATGTTTTACTAAAACAATTTATACATGGGGTTATGCAAATCATATTTTTGACTATAAATATTCATTGGAAAGATAAAACGATTTCCTACATCATAGTATTTTATTATAATTTTTAGACATTAAATAAATTAAATTATTTATGACATAATGATGATGCAGCGATGACCTCATTATTTAACGATTTAAATAAAATGGAAAGATAATGTAATATCTAAGACCTACACATGTCCAAAACCTATTGGATGAGTGGATTTAGAACCCTTATCACCTTATCCTATAAATACATCAATGAGGGACCTTTAAAATCCGAAAACCTTTTAACAATAAAGTAACATTTTGTAACTTTACAAAAGTGCCCCTCCTCTCCTCTTATAAAAGGCCCCCACCCCTACCACCTTACCCACACTTCCAAAGACTTTGGCTCGGCCAACCTCTGCCCATTTTGTCTCTCAACTTCTCTCTATTAATCCTTGAAGCCTCACTTTGTGCAGAAATCTTCCCAATGAAGCCTTTGATCTCAAACCAATGGGAGTTACCCGATTTGAAGGTAATGTCTTCACTAGAGTCCTTTTGTATTATTTTGCCTCTCCAACCCCATAACTCTTTTTATTATTTACTTTTGTAACAACTCCAGTATCCATAATATACTAGGATGTTTTTATAAGAAGTATTCGAGCTACACTTACACACACCTACACTTAATGGTTACAGAACATACTGTTTCCGTGGATGGTCAATTTCTGCCTCCCGAAACAATGATTGTTCAACATTATTTTAACACCTTCAAAGGTGGACATTAAGATGAAACTATATTTATATATGATATATAATATTTTTATGTTTTCCTTAAGCTTATGTATTTTTCATTTTGGGTATACCTTTATGGTGTCCATTGTGGGTAAACGTGATATCTTCATTTAAGGAAGTGCGGACTACCGCCCCCTCAAAGTGATTTGATTCGTTAATACCATATGTGGTACGTATAAAGGATATATTTAATAATATTATATATGATAACATACTGGAATTAAAATACTATTATGTATCATTATGTTTTAATTCCATTAAATATGAAATAGAAATGGAAGTAGCGTTCATGGGTACGTACAGCTTACAGTCTGCTTGAACGGTACATTTCATTTCTTATCTCAAAATGTTATGTAATATTATAAGTACATATATATAATGGATATATATGTAATATATTACATAAAAATTATGTATATCGTTATGGAATTATAACATATATATATCTCTCTCATTTTGTTTTAATTCCATTAATATGACAATAAAATGAAAGTAGTGTTCATGCGTACGTACGGCCTACCATCTCCATGAAAGGTGCTTTTAGTTTTTAATCGCCAAATGATATGGAATAGTATTAAATGAATATTTACTGGATAAATATGATATTTTAATCATTAATACTATTCTGGAAATTATTTAATTATAACTACATGGGAAAACTTTTTTCAAACAAGTTCATTTTTGACTCATGTACCAAACATCGGCAAAAATGTCTGATACGAACTAACATTATTAAACAATTATTATAAAATTATAATATGTGATATGAACTGAATAATAATATCGAAATTAGTTACTTAGGAAATTATTAATTGACCAAAGTTTATTATTCAAGAATATAAAGAAACGAACAAGACAAGTTGGACTTGTGGAAAGGGATCTTCCTCCTCTCTTTCTTTTTAAGTACAATCTTTTATGTCATTCCCTCTATAGCTCATCTTTCTTGTTATTGGGATGTTATTTTATATTAAACTTACTGTAATTTTTTTGTTCATGTGATGAGAGACCCTATTATCTCTCATCAATCCATTTTGGAAGTTTTGAGTGGTGCCGTTAGGCTGCCGAATTTTCGTAAAAGATCTATCCTCTCTCTTTCTTTTTAAGTACTCTCCTTTATGTCACTTCTTTTAAGCTCCTATTTGTTATGTTGGGGGATGTACTTTTATATTCCTCTTTCTATAAACTTTAAGTTAATATGATGAGATACCCTATTTGATCTCATCAATCCATTTTTTATGTATTATGTGGCGCCGTTAGGCTGCCGAGTTTTCGTAAGGGATTTTTCATCTCACTTTTATTCCCTGAGATTTATGCTACATTTGCCACAATTTCCTTTGAGTGGTGTATGTACTGCCCATTATTCGACTCTTTGTGTAATATAATTTCATTTATGAGTATTTACATCAATTATTTATTGTCCTTCTTTAATGGGGTGTATGTTTTGAAAGATACCCAAGTCGGTAAGGGAACTTTTCACCCTCCTATTTTTTAAAAGACTTCTTTTGTTGGGTCATTTAATTTACATATTGTTATGTCGGGATATGTTCTCATATATCCTTATTGATGTAAATTTTATTTCCAAGTGATGAGATACACTTTTTATCTATCATCAACTCATTTTGATGTGACGCCATTAGGCAGTCAAGGGAACTTCTTAACCCAATTTCAATTTCTTTGGGTTCAACATATAGTTATTGAATATGTAATATTTTGAATATGTGTGAATGACCTTTGATTATTTTACACTTAATATCCACTTATATTTGGTGTATTCGTTTGTCACACATAATTATTCAATTGATTTATCCTTAAACAAAAGATACCGTCTTTGTAAGGGACTTCATCTTAATCTCCATTCATTGAGGCATATTTTGTTTTATACACAACCTTCTTTTATATGGTTTATAAACCCTTTTGACTTTTACGTTTACCCAAAAAGGAATCTTTTTATATGAAGTGTTTTACTAAACGACAAAAGGGAATGTTTTTGTCGTACGTATGCGGCGACAACGACTTCTCCACCGCCGTGACCATAATTTGAGTTTCGGCTTCTTCTACAAGCCATACCTTCTTTTTTAAAAGAAAAATAAATAACATGTTTTAATTTTCATTTATTTTGGTATTAAAAATGGTTTTGATAATGTTTTTATATCAATGTGTTGTATTGATATCTTGTTATTTAAAGGTGGAACTATTATGTTTCCTTTATGCATGTTTAATGTGATAAGATTATGTTATGGTTATTGGGCATTGTTATGATGATGGGTGGTTCCGTGATAAAATAAGGGCAGGTGAGCCCGATATAGCTCTCCAATGCATTGTGTAACGCGAAGGAGTGAAACGTTAAGGTTTCTCCGAAGATATTTAGGGAATATACTGTGATGGGTATTCCAAACGTAACCAAGAGGGTTACTCCCTACGTAAGAATGTTATGAATGCCTCAAGTTACCTTTTATGTCTTATGATTTCTATGATTTATTCATGATTTGATGAGGTATGTTAAAGTGCCTATGTTTTATGGGTAAAGTATGATTTCATTCTTATGTATATATGAACTCATGTTTCCTTTCCATATTTTTTATAACCCTTACTGAGCTTTTTAGGCTCATCCCCAGTTTTTTGAAATGTTTTTCACAGGTCAAGGGAAGGGTACATGATGTGATGATAGGGTCAAGGATGTGTCAAGAGAGAATCTATGTTTTATTTTAAATATGTTTCCGTTGATGGGAAAAATGAATATTGTCTTTTATGTAACCACATTGTTTAAATGTGGAATGTAATGCAAGTTTCATGATCTAATTCTCTAAAACTCTAAACCTGAAAAGATCCTCAATGTGTAATCTTGTAATAACTCAAGATTAAGTAACGTTTAATGCTGGGGCCTTATAGTTGGTATCAAAGGTCGGTTTAGATAACTTTAGAGGTTAGGCTATTCTTTAAGCATAAGTGACATTACCATAATGGTTAGGATTTCAGAAAGATTCCTAGTTTTAGATAAAGTGAATGAGTAATTGTATCTTAGTGCTTACCTTCCTCATTAGTACATGATGGTTTTGTTGATATACTCACACTGACATTTCTGTTTTTAGTGAATGAATAGATCTAGCCGGCACCAAAGAGACAACCAGTTTGAAGGAAACTGTGGTGGTTCTCTGATTAAGATACTAGATAAAATGGGAGATTCAATGAGGAAACTCGTGGTTGTTCTAAACCAACTATCAAGGAGTCATGATCAACCACTTGAACCTTGGTATGTTCTGTAATGCATCTTGTATGAGATGACCAATCGATGTTGAAGTTCAGGTAATAATTATAAAGGTAACCATTAGAGTTTATATGATCCTTACTTTTGAGGTAATTATGGGTTACTCTATGATATGATGGAAAATGAAAGGCATGCGATAAACTTGAGGTTAAAGTATGTTATGTTTTTTTTGAAGATTTTTTCTCATTTTGGGGAATGATTTAAGAATTATATAGTTTTGGAAAAAGGACAACATGCAGACTGTGTGACAACCCGTCGCGTCGGACAAAGCTACGAGAATCGAACCCACAACCAAAGTGCGACCGGTATTTATCGCCTACCACTGGACTACGTGAAGTCCCAGGTTAGTTTGACTGATTCGTTTTAGTTAGATGATTTTATGAATTAAGAGCAAGTTGATTTTCAGTAATTTATGAAAATTATTAACCTATCATGGAGGATATGTGATTAGGTTAATTACTTTTCAATACGAGACTTTAGGAGCAACTGATATTGTTTGGAGATAATTGTTACGATTTAACTTGGAAGACTATGTGACTAAATCTTTCAAATATTTGGGTTTCAATCTTATATTGTTTTATATTGATGAATTTTATGGACAAATTGGTTATCGAATGGTCCTCGTTGAACTTTTGGTTTTTTTGGAAAAATATTGAGATTAAGAATAGATTTTCTTTTTATGAAGGGTTATCTTTTTTTGGATTATCTGACCTTGTACTAACCTTTCTGGTTTTGGTTTTGGTTAAAGTCTAAAGACATGGGATGTATATAGTTCTCTTTTGTGGATTAGGTGATTCTCTAGAAATTGATTATTGTACTCTTAATGCGAACAAGTCTCCCTAAATACTCGTCTTTTGGAAAAAATATGAGTTTGATTAAGGAATCTAGTAAAAGTTGAAAGTCAACATGATAAGTGATTATGTTTCCTTATGAATAAATTCCTAAATAAAAAGTATCTTAAAACAAAAATGTTTTCTATTAACTTTTCCTACTGGGGAATCGAATACCATTTAACCCATCACAAGTTTGTGATTTTCTTCTGGTTAACTTTCTCCTAAACATGTTTTCTATCACTCTCCATCAGAACATGACCATATGTTTTCTCCTCCATGTCCATATTTTTATACATGGAATCCTAGTATGGATTAACTCGGGTGACCTTTGTACTTCTCTTCCTTTATTTTAATGTGATTGTTTTACCGACTCTTGTTCCGATGTGGGACTTTCAAAGATGTTTCCAAGCTCAATTTTAAAAATTACGAGGGCGCAATTCCCAAAAGTGGGGAATGATGTAACACCCCAGGTAAATAATGAATATGAAATTTTCATATTTATCCATATTTGTGAATAAAATATTAATATGACTTTAAAGGGGACGCTATGCTCGATGGCGTACCCAACACGCAACAACGAGTTTCTTGGTAATCTTACGTTGCACTCTAAGAATAAAATAATATTATTTTAAATGGTAGTTAACATGTAGCCGTTGTACTGGAGGGAATGGATATAAATAACTAAAATATGATTATATATGTTTTTTAATGTTTTTACATTTATCTAATAAAAGATAAAGGCTTAAAATACGGAAAGAATTCTATTTTAGGCGTATATGCCCTAGTTTTCACTAAAGGTTCACTTATCGCCTTTTGATGGAGAACCATAATTAAATATAGTTTTGTTCACTCTTATACATTCTATTGGACCGAATAAAACTCTTCTTAAGAATTCGAACATCAAAATTTACTTTGTGTAAATTTTTGGTATCTTTCTGATAAAGTTCATTTTTTTAATGAATAGTGTAAAATGTTGTATTTTAATTCAAAACCTTTTTTAATCTAATTTATTTATATTATTAAATTATATTTTGAATTGGTTTTAAAGTGAAATTAGAATATATTTTTACCATTAAATCCAATAGTGGTCATTGGAATTAATTTCACTTCGAAATCAGACTTAAACTACTATCAATATTTTGATACTTATTGTTTCATAAAAACAAGCTATTTGCTTTGACAGAGGGAATTAATTATTAAATTAATTAATGAGACTGATATGTTTTTAATTTTTTAAAATAGACTTCATTTTTGAATTTGGAATATCAAATATAGCTTAGGGTAAATTTTTGGGATTTTTCTGAAAAACTTCAATTTTTGATGAATAGTGAAACCACAAAGTGGTACTTATAAAAACTGATTTTTCCATTTAAATCAAAATTTTCCATCTTTGTGTCTTGAATTTAAAAAATCTGATAGACATGGTTGTCATTAGGAAAGAAAATGTGGTTCAATGGGATAAAAATAATTTTTTTGGTGAATAGTAACTTATTAAGTTTTTAATCGCGGTTAGAGGTAATTAGTGTAGTTTAAGGTAAAAATAATGTTTTAATAATATGAAATGAACTTGACACATGTCCTAACCTCATTGGATGTGTCATGGCCGACCAAGATAACCCATGGGTAAACTTGGGGACCCCATGAAGCCACTTTGGTTGGAAAATGACATTAATATCTTTTTATTTAAAGTTAAAGTAAAAATGAGACAAACATGAAATGTTTTACTAAAACAATTTTTACATGGGGTAATACAAATCCGATTTTTGACTATAAATATTCATTGGAAAGATAAAACTATTTCCTTAATCATCGTATTTTTTTTATAATATTTAGACATTAAATAAATTAAATTATTTATGACATCATGATGATGCTGCGATGACCTCATTATTTAACGATTTAAATAAAATGGAAAGATAAGGTAATATCTAAGACCTAAACATGCCCAAAACCTATTGTATGAGTGGATTTCGAACCCTTATCACCTTATACTAGAAATAAATCAATGTGGGACCTTTAAAGTCCGAAACTCGTTTGAAAATAAAGTAACATTTTGTAACATTACAAGAGTGCCCCTCCTCTCCTCTTATAAAAGGCCCCCACCCCTACCTCCTTACCCACACTCCCAAAGCCTTTGGCTCAGACAACCTCTACCAATTTTGTCTCTCCACATTCCTCTCGTAATCTTTGAAGCCTCAAATTGGGCATAAGTGTTCCCAAGGAAGCCTTTGATCTCAAACCAAAGGGAGTTACCCGATTTTAAGGTAATGTCTTCACTTGAGTCCTTTTGTTTTATTTTGCCTCTCCAACCCCCTAAACTCTTTTTATTATTTTATTTTATAACAAATCCAGTATCATAAATATACTAGGATGTTTTTATAAGAATTATTCTAGCTACACTTACACACACCTACATCTAATGGTTAAATAACAAACTGTTTCCGTGGATGGCGAATTTCTGCCTCCCGAAACGATGATTGTTCAACATTCTTTTAACACCTTCAAAGGTGGCCATTAAGATGACACTATATTTATATATGATATATAATATGTTTATGTTTTCCTTAAGCTTCTATATTTTTCATTTTGGGTATACCTTTATAGTTTCAATTGTGGGTAAACACGATATCTTCATTTAAGGAAGTGCGGACTACCGCCCCCTCAAAGTGATTTGATTCGTTAATACCGTATGTGGTACGTATAAATGATATATTTAATAATATTATATATGATACCATACTGGAATTAAAATACTATTATGTATCATTATGTTTTAATTCCATTAAATATGAAATAGAAGTGGAATTAGCGTTCATGCGTATGTACAGCTTACCGTCTCCATGAACGGTACATTTTATTTCTTATCTCAAAATGTTATTTAATACTATAAGTACATATATATAATGTATATATATGTAATATATTACATCAAAATTATGGGTATAATTATGGAATTATAACATATATATATCTCTCTCATTTTGTTTTAATTCCATTAATATGACAAAAAAATGAAAGTAGTGTTCATTTGTACGTACGGCCTACCGTCTCCATGAACAGTGCTTTTCGTTTTTTATCTCCAAATGATATGGAATAGTATTAAATGAATATTTACTGGATAAATATGATATTTTAATCATTAATACTATTCTGGAAATTATTTACTTATAACTACATGGGCAATCTTTTTTCAAACAAGTTCATTTTTGACTCATGTAACAAACATCGACAAAAATGTCTGATACGAAATAACATTATTAAACAATTATTATAACATTATAATATGTGATATGAACTGAATAATAATATCTAAAGGAGGTACTTATGCAATTATTAATTTACCAAAGTTTATTATTCAAGAATATAAAGAAACGAACAAGACAAGTTGGACTTCAGGTAAGGGATCTTACTCCTCTCTTTCTTTTTAAGTACACTCTTTTATGTCTTTCCATCTAAAGCTCATCTTTATTGTTATTGGGATGTTATTTTATATTAAACATACTGTAATATTTATGTTTATGTGATGATAGACCTTGTTCTCTCTCATCAATCCATTTTGGAAGTTTTGAGTGGCATCGTTAGGCTGTCGAATTTTCGTAAGAGATCTAACCTCTCTCTTTCTTTTTAAGTACTCTTTTTTATGTCAATTCTTTTAAGCTCCTCATTGTTATGTTGGGGGATGTCCTTTTATATTCCTATTTATATAAACATAAAGTTAATATGATGATATACACTATTAGATCTCATCAATCCATTTTTTTATGTTTTATGTGGCGTCGTTAGGCTGCCGAGTTTTCGTAAGGGATTTTTCATCTCACTTTTATTCCTGTGAGATTTATGATAAATTTGCCAAAATTTCCTATGAGTGGTGTATGTACTTCCCATTATTCTACTCTTTGTGTAATATAATTTCATGAATGAGTATTTAAATCAATGATTTATTGTCCTTCTTTCATGGGGTGTAAGTTTTGAAAGATACCCAAGTCGGTAAGGGAACCTTTCACCCTCCTCTTTTTTAAAAGACTTATTTTGTTGGGTATTTTAATTTATATATTGTTATGTTGGGATATGTTCTCATATATCCTTATGGATGTAAATTTTATGTCCAAGTGATGAGATACACTTTTTATCTCTCACCAACTCATTTTGATGTGACATCGTTAGGCTGTCAAGGGAACTTTTTAACCCAATTTCGATTTCTTTGGGTTCAACATGTAGTTATTGAATATGTCATCTTTTGAATATTTGTGAATGACCTTTTATTATTTTACACTTAATATCCACTTATATTTGGTGTATTCTTTTGTCACACATAATTATTCAATTGATTTATCCTTAAACCAAGGATACCGTCTTTGTAAGGGACTTCGTCTCAATCTCCATTCATTGAGGCATATATTGTTTTATACACAACCTTCTTTTATACGTTATATAAACCCTTTTGACTTTTACGTTTATCCAAAAAGGAATCTTTTTATACGAAGCATTTTACTAAAAGACAAAAGGGAATGTTTTTGTCATACGTATGCGGCGACAACGACTTCTCCGCCGCCATGAGCATCATTTGAGTTTCGGCTTCTTCAACAAGCCATACCATGTTTTTTAGAAGAAAAATAAATTACATGTTTTACTTTTCGTTTATTTTGGTATTAAAAATGGTTTTGATAATGTTTTTATATCAATGTGTTGTATTGATATCTTGTTATTTAAAGGTGGAAATGTTATGTTTCCTTTATGCATGTTTTATGTGATAAGATTATGTTATGGTTCTTGGGAATTGTTATGAAGACGAGTGGTTCCTTGATAAACTAAGGGCGGGTGAGCCCGATATAGCTCTCCAATGCATTGGGTAACGCGAAGGAGTGAAACGTTAAGGTTTCTCTAAAGAGATTTAGGGAATATACTGTGATGGGTATTCCAAACGTAACCAAGAGGGTTACTCCCTACGTAAGAATGTTATGAATGCCTCAAGTTACCTTTTATGTCTTATTATTTCTATGATTTATTCATGATTTTATGAGGTATGTTAAAGTGCCTATGTTTTATGGGTAAAGTATGATTTCATTCTTATGTATATATGAACTCGTGTTTCCTTTCCATATTTTTTATAACCCTTACTGAGATTTTTATTCTCATCCCAAGTTTTTTGAAATGTTTTTCATAGGTCAAGGGAAGGGTACATGATGTGATGATAGTGTCAAGGATGTGTCAAGAATGAATCCATGTTTTATTTCAAATATGTTTCCGTTGATGGGAAGAATGAATACTGTATTTTATGTAACCACTTTGTTTAAATGTGGAATGTAATGCAAGTATCATGATCTAATTCTCTAAAACTCTAAACCTGAAAGGATCCTCAATGTGTAATCTTGTAATAACTTAAGATTAAGTATGGTTTAAGGCTGGGGCCTTATAGTTGGTATCAAAGGTCGGTTTAGATAACTTTAGAGGTTTGGCTATTCTTTAAGCATAAGTGACATTACCATAATGGTTAGGATTTCCGAAAGAGTCCTAGTTTTAGATAAAGTGAATGAGTAAGTGTATCTTAGTGTTTACCTTCCCCATTAGTACATGATGGTTTTGTTGATATACTCACCCTGACATTTCTGTTTTTAGTGAATGGATGGATCTAGCAGGCACGAAAGAGACAACAGGTTTGAAGGAAACTATGGTGGTTCTCTGATTAAGATACTAGATAAAATGGGAGATTCAATGAGGAAAATCGTGGTTGTTCTAAACCAACTATCAAGGAGTCATGATCAACCACTTGAACCTTGGTATGTTCTTTAATTCATCTTGTACGAGATGACCAATCGATGTGGAAGTTCAGGTTATAATTATAAAGTTAACCATTAGAGTTTATATGATCCTTACTTTTGAGGTAATTATGGGTTACTCTGTGATATGATGGAAAATGAAAGGCATGAGATAAACGTGAGGTTAAAATACGTTATGTTTTTTTAGAAGATTCTTTCACATTTTGGGGAATGATTTAAGAATTATTTAGTTTTGGAAAAAGGACAACACGCAGACAGTGTGACAACCCGTCGCGTCAGACAAAGCTGCGAGAATCAAACCCACAACCAAAGTGCGACTGGTATTTATCGTCTACCACTGGACTACGTGAAGTCCCTGGTTAGTTTGACTGATTCTTTTTAGTTATATGATTTTATGAATTAAGAGTAAGTTGATTTTGGGTTATTTATGAAAATGATTAACCTATCATGGAGGATATGTGATTAGGTTAATTACTTTTCAATACGAGACTTTAGGATAAAATGATACTGTTTGGAGATAAATGTTACGATTTAACTTGGAAGACTGTGACTAAATCCTTCAAATAATCGGGTTTCAATATTATATTGGTTTAAATTGAAGAATTTTATGGACAAATTGGTTATCGAATGGTCCTCATTGAACTTTTGGTTATGTTGGAAAAATTTTGAGATTAAGAATAGATTTTCTTTTTATAAAGGGTTATCTTTTATTGGATTATCTGACCTTGTACTAACCTTTCTAGTTTTGGTTTTGGTTAAAGCCTAAAGACATGGGATGTATATAGTTCTCTTTTGTGGATTAGGTGATTCTCTGGAAATTGATTATAGTACTCTTAATGCGAACAAGTCTCCCTAAATACTCGTCTTTTGGAAAAAATATGAGTTTGATTAAGGAATCTAGTAAAAGATGAAAGTCAACATGATAGGTGATTATGTTTCCTTATGAATAAATTACTCAATAAAAAGGTAACTTAAAACAAAAATGTTTTCTCTTAACTTTTCCTACTGGGGAATCGAATACCGTTTAACCCATCACAAGTTTGTGATTTTCTTCTAGTTAACTTTCTCCTAAACAAGTTTTCTATCACTCTCCATCAGAACATGACCCTATGTTTTCTCCTCCATGTCCATTTTTTTCTACATGTAATCCTAGCATGGATTAACTCAGGTGACCTTTGTACTTATCTTCCTTTATTTTAATGTGATTGTTTTACCGAATCTTGTTCCGATGTGGGACTTTCAACGATGTTTCCAAGCTCAATTTTAACAATTACGAGGACGCAATTCCCAAAAGGGGGGAAGGATGTAACACCCCAGGTAAATAATGAATATGAAATTATCATATTTATCCATATTTTTGAATAAAATATTAATATGACTTTAAAGGCGATGCTATGCTCGATGGCGTACCCAACACGCAACAATGAGTTTCCTGGGAATCTTACGTTGCACTCTGAGAATAAAATAATATTATTTTAAATGGTAGTTAACATGTAGTCGTTGTATTGGAGGGAATGGATATAAATGACTAAATTGTGATTATATATGTTTTTTAATGTTTTTACATTTATCCAATAAAATATAAAGGCTTAAAATATGTAAAGAATTCAATTTTAGGCGTATATGCCCTAGTTTTCACTAAAGGTTCACTTATCGCCTTTTGATGGAGAACCGTCATTAAATATAGTTTTGTTCAATCTTATACATTATATTGGACCAAATAAAACTCTTCTTAAGAATAGGGACATCAAAATTTACTCTATGTAAATTTTTGGTATCTTTCCGATAAAGTTCAATTTTTTTTAATGAATAGTGTAAAATGTTGTATTTTAATTCAAAACCTTTTTTAATCTAATTTATTTATATGATTATATTATCGTTTGAATTGGTTTTAAAGTGAAATTATAATATATTTTTACCATTAAATCCAATAGTGGTCATTGGAATTAATTTCACTTTGAAATCAGACTTAAACTAGTGTCAATCTTTTGATACTTATTGTTTCATAAAAACACGCTATTTTCTTTGACAGAGGGAATTAATTATTAATTTAATTAATGCGACTTATATGTTTTGAAATTTTTAAAATAGACTTCATTTTTGAATTCAGAATATCAAATATAGCTTAGGGCGAATTTTTGGTATTTTTATGAAAAACCTCAATTTTTGATGAATAGCGAAACCACTAAGTGGTACGTATAAAAATTGATTTTTCCATTTAAATGAAATTTTTCCATCTTTTTGTTTTGAATTTAAAAAATCCTACTTACATGGTTGTCATTAAGAAGTGAAATGTGGTTCAATGGGATAAAAATAATTTTTTGGTGAATAGTAACTTATTAAGTTTTTAATCGCGATTAGAGGTAATTAGTGTAGTTTAAAGTAAAAATAATGTTTTAATAATATGAAATGAACTTGACACATGTACTAACCTCATTGGATGTGTCATGGCCTACCAAGAAAACCCATGGGTCAACTTGGGGACCCCATGAAGCCACATTGGTTGGAAAATTCCATTGATATCTTTTTATTTAAAGTTAAAGTAAAAATGAGACAAACATGAAATGTTTTACTAAAACAATTTTTACATGGGGATATAAAAATCATATTTTTGACTATATATATTAATTGGAAAGATAAAACGATTTTATACATCAAAGTATTTTTTTTAAAATTTTTAGACATTAAAAAAATTAAATTATTTATGAAATAATGATGATGCAACAATGACCTCATTATTTAACGATTTAAATAAAATGGAAAGATAATGTAATATCTAAGACCTAAACATGTCCAAAACCTATTGGATGAGTGGATTTAGAACCCTTATCACCGTATCCTCGAAATACATCAATGTGGGACCTTTAAAATCAGAAACTCTTGTGAAAATAAAGTAACATTTTGTAACTTTACAAGAGTGCCCCTCCTCTCCTCTTATAAAAGGACCCCACCCCTACCTCCTTACCCACACTCCCAAAGCCTTTGGCTCGGCCAAACTCTGCCCATTTTGTCTCTCCACTTCCCTCTCTTACTCGTTGAAGCCTCACTTTGTTCAGAAGTCTTCCCAAGGATGCCTTTGAGCTCAAACCAAAGGGAGTTACCCGATTTTAAGGTAATGTGTTCACTTGAGTCCTTTTGTTTTATTTTTCCTCTCCAACCCCCTAACCTCTTTTTATTCTTTTCTTTTGTAACAACTCCAGTATTCTCAATATACTAGGATGTTTTTATAAGAAGTATTCGAGATAAACTTACAAACAACTACATCTAATGGTTAAAGAACATACTATTTCCGTGGATGGCGAATTTCTGCCTCCCGAAACGATGATTGTTCAACATTCTTTTAACACCTTCAAAGGTGGCAATTAGAATGACACTATATTTATATATGATATATAATATGTTTATGTTTTCCTTAAGATTCTGTATTTTTAATTTTGGGTATACCTTTATGGTTTCCATTGTGGGTAAACGTGATATCTTCATTTAAGGAGGTGCGGACTACCACCCCCTCAAAGTGATTTGATTCGTTAATACCATATGTGGTACGTATAAAGGATATATTTAATAATATTATATATGATACCATACTGGAATTAAAATACTATTATGTATCATTATGTTTTAATTCCATTAAATATGAAATAGAAATGGAAGTAGCGTTCATGCGTACGTACGGCTTACCGTCTCCATGAACGGTACATTTCATTTGTTATCTCAAAATGTTATGTAATATTATAAGTACATATATATAATGGATATATATGTAATATATTACATCAATATTATGGATATCGTTATGGAATTATAACATATATATATCTCTCTCATTTTGTTTTAATTCCATTAATATGACAAAAAAAAGAAAGTAGCGTTCATGCGTACGTACGGCCTACCATCTCCATGAACGGTGCTTTTCGTTTTTTATCTCCAAATGATATGTAATAGTATTAAATGAATATTTACTGGATAAATATGATATTTTAATCATTAATACTATTCTGGAAATTATTTACTTATAACTACATGGGCAATCTTTTTTCAAACATGTTCATTTTTGACTCATGTACCAAACATCGGCAAAAACGTCTGATACGAACTAACATTATTAAAAAATTATTATAACATTATAATATGTGATATGAACTGAAAAATAATCTATAAAGGTGGTACTTTGTCAATTATTAATTGACCAACGTTTATTATTAAGGAATATAAAGAAACGAACAAGACAAGTTGGACTTGAGGTAAGGGATCTTACTCCTCTCTTTTTAAGTACACTCTTTTATGTCATTCCCTCTAAAGCTCATCTTTCTTGTTATTGGGATGTTATAGTATATTACACATACTATAATTTTTTTGTTCATGTGATGAGAGACCCTATTCTCTCTCATCAATCCATTTTGGAAGTTTTGAGTGGCGCTGTTAGGCTGCCGAATTTTCGTAAGAGATCTAACCTCTCTCTTTCTTTTTAAGTACTCTCCTTTATGTCACTTTTTTAAATCCTCTTTGTTATGTTGGGGGATGTAATTTTATATTACTCTTTCTATAAACTTTAGGTTAATATGATGAGATACCCTATTTGATCTCATCAATCCATTTTTGTACGTTTTATGTGGCGCCATTAGGCTGCCGAGTTTTCGTAAGGGATTTTTCATCTCAGCTTTATTCCCGTGAGATAAATGCTACATTTTCCACAATTTCCTTTGAGTGGTGTATGTACTGCCCATTATTCTAATCTTTGTGTAATATACTTATGTTTATGATTATTTACATCAATTATTTATTGTCCTTCTTTCATGGGGTGTAAGTTTTGAATGATACCCAAGTTGGTAAGGGAACCTTTCACCCTCCTCTTTTTTAAAAGACTTCTTTTGTTGGGTCTTTTAATTTACATATTGTTATGTTGGGATATGTTCTCATATATCCTTATTTATGTAAATTTTATGTCCAAGTGATGAGATACACTTTTTATCTCTCATCTACTCATTTTGATGTGACACCGTTAGGCTGTCAAGGGAACTTCTTAACACAATTTCGATTTCTTTGGGTTCAACATGTAGTTTTTGAATATGTCATATTTTGAATATGTGTGAATGACATTTGATTATTTTACACTTAATATCCACTTATATTTGGTGTATTCGTTTTTCACACATAATTATTCAATTGATTTATCCTTAAACCAAGGATACCGTCTTTGTAAGGGACTTCGTCTCAATATCCATTCAGTGAGGAATATTTTGTTTTATACAAAACCTTATTTTATATGTTGTATAAACCCTTTAGACTTTTACGTTTAACCAAAAAGGAATATTTTTATACGAATCATTTTACTAAACGGAAAAAGGGAATGTTTTTGTCATACGTATGTGGCGACAACGACTTCTCCGCTGCCATGGCCATCATTTGAGTTTCGGCTTCTTCTACAAGCCATACCTTCTTTTTTAAAAGAAAAAAATACCACGTTTTACTTTTAGTTTATTATGGTATTCAAAATGGGTTTGATAATTTTTTTATATCAATGTGTTTTATTGAAATATTGTTATTTAAAGGTGGAAATGTTATGTTTCCTTTATGAATGTTTTATGTGATAAGATTATGTTATCGTTCTTGGGCATTGTTATGATGACGGGTGGTTCCGTAATAAACTAAGGGCGGGTGAGCCCGATATATCTCTCCAATGCATTGGGTAACACGAAGGAGTGAAATGTTATGGTTTCTCCGAAGAGATTTAGGGAATATACTGTGATGGGTATTCCAAACGTAACCAAGAGGGTTACTTCCTACGTAAGAATGTTATGAATGTCTCAAGTTACCTTTTATGTCTTATGATTTCTATGATTTATTCATGATTTGATGAGGTCTGTTAAAGTGCCTATGTTTTATGGGTAGAGTATGATTTCATTCTTATATATATATATGAACTCATGTTTCCATTCCATATTATTTATAAACCTTACTGAGCATTTTATGCTCATCCCATGTTTTTTGAATTGTTTTTTCACAAGTCAAGGAAAGGGTACATGATGTGATGATAGTGTCAAGGATCTGTCAAGAAAGAATCCATGTTTTATTTTAAATATGTTTCCGGTGATGGGACGAATGAATACTGTCTTTTATGTAACCACATTGTTTAAATGTGCGATGTAATGCAAGTTTCATGATCTAATTCTCTAAAACTATAAACCTGAAAAGATCCTCAATGTGTAATCTTGTAATAACTCAAGATTAAGTAAGGTTTAAAGTTGGGGCCTTATACTCATAGTTATGTTTAATCTATCTTAGGCCTTTTAGTTGGTATTAAGGAATTATTTGAGCATTTCCAGGTATTTATCCCATGACCCTATTTTTTAATTAATATATCTTTGATCAATAAGATCCTTAGAGTGAGAAAACAATGTCAACATCAAATGATTTTATATATTTGACTACAATGGATTTTATCTATAGAGAGAGATGAATGTTCTATATAAGGACCTGACCTTATTATGTTACAAAATCATGAATTTAGTCAAGGAATCACTTATATTCACATTTAGGATATTTTCATGTTTATAGATTTAAATAAACTTGACATAATACATTAATTACATTACACATTAATACATTGGGGTTACCACAAAAACAGTACTCATTTCTTCCAAAATTTAAATCTTTTCAAAAAATAATTTATTTCATTGTAAATTCATCAAATATTTAACATGGGTTCCATATTAGTCTTAAAAATCATTAAAAATTTCAAAATCTTTTAGAAACATGGGATGATCATAAAAAACTGAGTAATGTATATAAAAATAAATAAAGAACAAATTAGTCGATGAATACTTGTAACGTGTGAAATCATTTTCAAAAGACACACTTATCACCCATATATACTTACTTTGTAAAACATGATATTTACACAAAATTAACACATTACATAACCTCATAAATAAACAATAAATGTATAATGTGGAATTACATACATAATATTATAACCCTATTAGATACCTAATAATTTTTTACCCTCACAACTACCTTACAATTTGTTTAATCACCGTAGTTACAGTTGGAGTAACCATATGGCCGACATAAAACATACATAAAACCAATGCATTGGAGGGAGATATAGGAACCAAAATTAATCATAAACAATTACAAAGAACCGTAACATAATCATACAACATTAATAATTGCACAAATACATTCACTTCGATTTTTGAAAAACTATATGTTTGAAATAGGATTTTATAATAAAGTCACATACAAATAACATATAAAAAAATTTTGAATCAATATAAAGAAATTAATATATGTATATAATTTAAATAAAAAATATACAAAATAATATAAAAAAAATTTCTTTACAAAAATGATCTTATAACCACACAATTACAGTTGTAGAAAGTTACCCCCAAAGAATGGAAATTGGGTTATGAATTCCATTACCTCAGGTTTTTCTTACTTGAAACTCATTTAAACATTATTTATAATGGTTAAAAGTGTGGTAATAATATCTTAAAGATATATATCAATCTTTAAAATTCCTTATATTATCATTTCATTACATAATTACACCCTTTATTTGATAGTATTTTGTTCATTTCATTGTTTTGGGTGCGCCCTTTACATGATTTCAATGATCAGTTCATGATAGATATTCTAGTTGATTGGAATTGGAATATCAGAATTGTAATAGAGTGGTATTTAAATATTTATAGGACCATAAATTAAACCATTGATCACATTGAATTATATCACGAGGAGGATACATGAGTTAGAAAATTAGTGATATTTGATTAGGTTATTTTGGCGATTCTTGGATTGTAAAGAACACATTTTGTTTTATAATTTAATAACAAATGTGCAAAATTATTCCAAAACATTATATATAATATAATTCTTCAATAATAATCTAGTTTAACCATAAAATTTATTCATGACTAGTTTTTAATAATGTAAATGAAATTGAAATCCCATTTTCCACGATATCGGTAAATCGACACATCACATAAAGGGTTTTAATTTCATGAATAAATGGGAGAGGAGAAGAATAATAATGGAAAGTCATACAAAAATATGATGAAATATAGAATATGTAATATATTGGATCATTCATACCTCTTGGATATTGGTAGGTGAGGAAATAATAATAATAGAAAATAGAATGAAAAGAAAAGAACAAAAATAAAAGAGGATGTTTACCTCTGGATCTCTTTTCTTTGATATCCTTCTTAAGGCCTTTAGTTTGGGGATTTTGGTGAAACCATCGGCTTTTATACATGGGTAAAATTTGTGGGAGGAGAATTGGGTAGAACATAGGTTAGGCATAAAGAATGAGAGGTGAGGGAGGAAGAGGGAAAACATGGTCATATTTATAGAGGAGGAGAGGAGGTATTTTACATTATTTTAGTCAATATTAAAATATTTTGGCCTAATACAATAAATTGTAATAATTAATGTGACCAAAATTTTTAATAATTTAATGTGTGTTCAAACGATGTGGAAATAATTTACATATGATGTCATAATTAGTACATTTAATTGATAATTTGAATATATGTAATTTTATCATATTTCATTATTTATAAAAAATTAATGAATTTTAGGAATATCCAAAAAATTGACCCTAACCATTTTTTGACGCGTGGAATTTAAAAACTAACTCTATTATTTGAAAAAAAATATCAACGTTATCAATTTAATTTTCAAATAAAATAATAATTTATTAAAAATAAATTCACAATTTTAATTCTAAAACTTCTTTTATAACACAATTAAAAATTTACTAAGATGTTATTTTCAAAAATTCGTTAATAAAATAAAATAATAATTCAATGTACTATTAATTTGGGTAATATTACTATTCATAACGGTATGTTACTATGCGCTAAAAATCATGTTGGTTTCATTAGACTCCAAATAACTAACTATTCACAATTGTAGATGACCGTTTTTCAAAATTAAAAACCTAGAAGCAAGAAAATTTATTTTTAAAGACGAGCTATAATTATATAATTAAGAAAGTTTCATTTCAAATTATTTTTTAAAACCTTGGGGTGTTACATTTCCCCACCATCTGGATATTGCATCCTCTGAATTTTATATATTTATTAAACAAGTGAGGGTACCATTCCCTCATAGCATTTGAAAAATCCCTTTTTGGTTCTTCAATAATGTGGTTTATCCACAAAACCTTTACCTGGTGGATTACCTTATTCCAAAATACATATTCCCTTCGATCAATAATTTGAACTGGTTTATTATCATAAGAATGGTTCTCTCCCAGCTGAGCTTCTTCTAGGATCAAAACAAGAGTTGAATCTGTAACATTGTTTCTCAACATTGAAACATGAAAAAAAAAATTGTACCTGATATAATCTTGGAGGAAAATCTTCTCAATAGTCGACTAGTCCGAATTTCTCCAAAATTTCAAAATGACTGAGGAACCATGTATATAGATTTACTTTCTTACCAAAATGCATTACACTTTTCCAAGAAGGGATTTTAAGGTAAACGTGGTCACCTACCTCAAATGTGATGCCATTTAATCTATTATCTACATAACTTTTCTACCTAATATGATCTTTCCACATGTGAAACTAGATCATCTTTAAATTCTCACCCACGTCTCCACCTAATTTTGGCCTAATAAACTTTATTTCACCAACATCATCCCAAAAAGCTAGAGTTTGACACTATTCCCAAACAATTTCTCAGAATGTTCCATTTATATACTGGAAAGAAAATTTTTATTATATGAAAACTCAAATAAAGAAAGATGTTGATCCCAACTTTCCTGTTAGTCCTTTAAACATTTTCAAAGCATACCCTCAAAAGTTTTAATCATTCGGTTTGAATAACCATCTGATTGAAGATGAAATGTTGTTGTACTAAAATTTAAATTTGTTCCCAATGTCTTCTGAAGGATCTTCTTAGATTTATAAGCGATCCTTGTATCCCGGTCAGATACAATGTAAAGAGGAACTCCGTGAAATGTGAAAATATTTGTTTGGTATAATAAATAATAGTGATCAAAAGACATTGATTATCTATTAGAAAAAAAATATGATGATTTAGTCATCTGATCAATAGCAACCCAAATCATGTTGTTAACTCGATATGTAGTAGGTAGTCCCACCACAATGTCCACAGATACATTCTCCAACTTCCCATATAGCACTTGAAAAGGATAAAGAATCCCCTTTGGTAACATTCGCTCTACGTTAACCTATTTTAATTAACAAAAATTATTATAAACTTAGAAATATCTCTTTTCATTCAATCCCACCAATAATACTCTCAATGTTATCTATACATATTAGTACTTCCACGAATAACTGAAAATGGAGAACTATGAGCTTCACACAACAAACCATTCTTCAACCCGGAATCATAAGGCACACAAAATTGTTATCCAAATACTAAAACACAATCACTGTGAAGGTTAAATTATGGAAACATTCCCTTTTTAACAAATTCAACCTTTCTCTATAGCTCAGGGGTTTTTTTCTACGCTTCCTTAATTCATTGTTATAACGATAACTGCACTGAAACCTGAAACAAAATAGATGTATTTTTTGCACCATAAACATCTAATCCAAAATTCATAAAATCATTAGTCAGGGGATCATGTTAAAAACATACCATGGTTAATGATGCTTGATGATTTCACATCAAGGAATCTTCCACTTTTTTCTTTTCTTAGATGGTAATTGATCATGAAATTATAACCCTTTATTAGTTCAATCCATAATCACTTCATGATGTTTAATTCCTTCTGGTTGAATATATATTTCACAAATTAATGGTCAGTATATATTGGACCTTTGTCTCTATATAAATGATGCCTCCAAATTTTAAATGAAAATAACATAGCTGCCAATTCAAAATCTTGTGCGGGATAATTTAACTCATGAGTTTTGAGTTGCCCTGAATCATAAGAAATTATCTAATCATTCTGCATCAGAACACAACCATGTTTCTTCAATAAAACATTGATGTCGATGAAAAACTCACCATTTTGAGAAGGCAAGTCCAATACTGGAGCATTCACCAACCTTTTCTTCAGTTCCTAAAAACAAACATCACATTGATCCATAGAAATTATTTTAAACCGTTTTTTATTTAACTTTCTTATCGGGCTAGAAAAACATGTAATGTTTTTTCAAAAACTGTCGGCAATAACCTACTAATAAAAAAAACTAAGAATCATTCTATCATTTGTGGGTCATGACCATTCATAACCAACTCTTGGTTTGGCAGGATCATTTGTTATTCCATTATTATTTACATTGTTCACAATAAAATAAATCTGTTGTAACCAAGAATAACACTTACTGAATTTTCTATACATATTCTTTTCCTTAAAGGTTTAATAAAAACCCCTTATATGTTTTTCATGGTCTTATTTACTATTATAAAATACTATAATTTCATCAATAAACATAAAAAAAATAAACCCTATAAGACATTAAATATTATATTCAAAAGTTCTATGAAAAAAACATATTCATTAGATAACTCCGATGGCATAACAACATATTCATAATTCCCATATGTAGTAAAAATGGTTGTTTTCAAGATTTCATCCCCCTTAACCATTAGTTGACAGTATCTGGATCTCAAGTTAATCTTGGAAATTTACTGAGCTCCTTGGATTTGATGAAACAAGTCATCAATATGAGGAAAATTGTACTTGTTTTTAACAGTGATGTTATTCAAATCCCTTTAAACAACACAAGTTCTCATGGAAAAATCATTCTTTTTAATGAACAAAACATTATCACCCCATGGTAATGATTTAGAATGAATGAATCCTTTATCAAGAAAAGCCTAAAACTTATTTATCAATTCATGAAGTTCTATTTGAGCAATATGAAATGGGGGTTTTGAAATTGGGTTAGCATTAGGAACTAATTCAATTTTGGATTCAACATCCCGATCAGGTATGACATAGGGTAAATCATCTAGAAATACATTATGATATTCATTTACCACTGGAACATCATTAATCTGAATAGTTCTCTTCTTTTCAACAATATGAGCAAGATAACATTAATTTCTATCTTTCAATAGTTTCACATCTTATTAATATGTTTTAAATTGTATGGGTTTATTCTTGTACACAAACTGAAACACTTTCTAAAAAAACAACTACTTTTTCTCTATAGTCAATCTTATCATGATAAATAGAAATCCAATCCATTCCCAGAATAACATAAAACTTGACTAATGGAAAAAATAAAGGTGTGTAGGTAATGTCTTTCCACAGATGCCAATAGAAATATTCTTATAAATCATATTTCATATAATATTTACGATTGTGTTTAAACATTAAGTTATAGTCTCATATTTGAGGTGATATTTCTAATTTACCCAAAACTTTTCCATAAATAAAGAAATGTGTAGACCCCATATTAATGAAAAATTAAAAAAAATTGAGTAAAAAAACAAAATACCTAATGAAAATTCATTTTTATGGCCTTACATCTTCTGATGTAGTCAAAGAAGAACTCACTACACATTTTTACTTATATTTTGGCTTCATTGAATCATTTGGATCCCTCTTTGGGCATGCATTTTCATAATGACCCATCTCACTAGATTTAAAACACATAACAGTTTTTTTATGAGATTTGTCTTAGGATTATGTTAATTACAATCTCAGTCTATATATCCAGAACTACCATATAGAAAACACTTCCCAGTTTTGGTAAGGCATTCCCCAAGGTGCTCTTTTACACACAATTCGAAAACAAGAAATTGTATTTTCTTTACATCATATATCTTTGTTTAATTATAACCCATCTCATGCCATCTATAAATTTTCTTCTCCTTGTTTTTAAAATGAATGTGATCATTAGAAAAATCTATATCTACCCTCTCACCATATCGGAGAAGTTTCTCTTAACTTTTGAATTCATGGGAGGCCAATTCCCCTAGATACCATGGCTTCAATCTTGAGTAAAAGCAGTTGATTTGGCTATCATGATCCAGAATAAGATTTTGGAAGACCTTGCCAGTCAGGTGAAGTTATGTTCATACACTTCCACTCAATCTTCTTCTTCATTCTTCAATTAATGGAATTTCTTCTATATCATATATCGCACAACCATAGGAAAATAGTTTTCAAGGAAATTACTTTTATATTCATCCAACTTTAAAGCATCACCATCCTATCAATCACTGATATTCTTTAACACTGACCAACACTGATTAACATCACCTTAAAAATGAAAAATGGAAATACCTAGCTTTTGATTATGTGAACTTCACATAGAATCTAATATCTTTTTAAGGGCATTAATCCTTCCTTCATCAACTACAGGGTCAGAAGATCCATGGAATATAGGAGGGTGTTGTCTCATAAAATGTTCCACTATTTTAATGTCCTATTGTGGTGCCTCTGTTTGGTCTCTTTCATGGAATCTACCACAATTTAGTTCATTCATTAGATGATCCATCACTATCACAAACTGTTCAGTTCCAATCCAAACTATTATAGGCTGTAGATTCCGAAGGATGTTGTTATGTCAGTGCCTCTCCTCTTCCGCTTCCCTATTTCTTCTATGGAAAATCATTATGAAAAAAATATTAGTCTAAGAAACATGGAAATATTTAAGTTATATATCATTTCTAATTAACCATATAGTAAAAAAACATTTATGGTATTATATAAACAATATCCAAACCCCTAAAGTTATCTAAACCATCCTCTGATAACAACAATAAGGACCTGACCATGTTATATTACATAATCATGAATTTAGTCAAGGATCAAAATCCTTTAACATTGAGTATCTTTTATGGTTTTTAGCTTTAGAGAAAAGGGAAATTACACATTAATGACATTAGACATTTACATAGAGTGGATACCATAAAAACAATACTCATTCCATCCAAAATATATAACTTTTCAAAGAAAACATTATTTATTTGATAATTCCTCACACATTTAACGTGGATTCCTTCTTTGTCTCACACAACCTTATAACCTTTTAAAATCATTTAAAAACATGGTATGAGAAGAAAAATATTACTAAGTGCTATAAAAAGAATGAAAAAACACTTTAGTCCATAAATACTTGTAATGTATGAAATCATTTTCAGAAGACATAATTATCACCCTTATATAGTTACATTGTGAATCATGAGATTTATAAAATATTACCACATTAATAAAGAACATAAATATAACCATAATGATATATTGGAGATTTATTTATTCTTGTAAACCTATCAGCTACCTTATAATTTGTAACCATCAAGGCTACCTAACAATTTATATAAAAATCACGGTTACACATAGAGTAACCATGCGTCCGACCTAAAACATACACATACCCAATGAATTATAGGGATATATTGTTACCTCCCCTCATCATAAACAATTCCCGAGAACTAAAACATAATCACACAACAATAATAATTTCATCCAAACATTCACATTGAATTTTAAAAAACTAGAAGATCGAAAAATGATTTTATAAAAAAGACAGTTAAAAATAACATATAACTGACATGAGAATAAATATAATGAAATTAATATGTTTATATACTATAAATAAACATTAAATAATATATTATAAACTAATATTAATGAAAAAGGATCTTAAAACCACATAATTAATGAGGTAGAATTGTTATCCCCAAAGAATGAAAATTAGGTTATGAATTCCCTTACCTTAGGATTTTATTACTTAAACCTCATTTAAATCTTGTGTAAAATGGTTAAAAGAGTGTTATTAATATCTTACATAATCATATACATATTTATAATACCTTATATACTCATTTCATTACATCACTTTTCCCTTTAATTGTCTGTATTTTGTTCCTTGAATTGTTTTGGGAGCGTTCTTTACAGGATTGCCATGATCTGTTCATGATGGATATTCTCATTGATTGGAAGTGAAACATCAGAATTGGAATTTATTGGTGTTAAAATATTTCAATAAACATAAATTATTCAATTTATGATTTTTATTTCTATCATGAGGATGATTCACGAGTGGAAATATTATTGATATTTGTTTAGGGTATTTTGGAAATTATTTGATCGTAAAGAACACTTTTGGTTTTATAAATTAATAAAACTATGAAAATGAATCTAGAACCATATATAAGATATTATAAATAAATTATAATCTGGTTCAACCATAAAAATTGTCTCATGACTAGTTTTGAAGAAATTGAATTAAATTAAAGTCACATTGTACATGATGTTGGTAAATCGATGCATCAGATGGGGTGTTTAAATTTTTAGAATAAGTGAGAGAGGAGAAGAATTATAATGTGTAGTTTTCTGAAAAACATGATAAAATATATTATATATATGATTCTGGATCATTAATTCTTCTTGGATAATGGGAGGTGAGGAATGAAGAAAAAGAGAAAAGAGCGTTAAAAGAAAAGAGGATGTTTACCTCTTGATCTTTTCTCCTGGAGATCCTTCTTAAGGCCTTTTGTTTTGGCCTTTTTTTGATACCAACATTAATTTTACTTGGGTAATATACTTGGGAGGTGTATTGGGAAGAACATAGTTAAGGCTCAAGGTAAGAGAGGTGTGGAAAAGAGTAGGAAAAGATGGTGGTATTTATAGTGGAAGAGAAAATGTATTTTACATCATTTTATTCATTATTATAATATTATCACTTAAGACTATGAATAGTAATAATTAACATGACCTAAAATAGTAATACTATCATGTTTGTTCGAACCTAGTGGTCTAACATCATTATGATGTCATAAATAGCATATTTAACTGATAATTTGAATATCTGGTATTTTTTCATATTTCTCAATTCATAAAAAATTCAAGAAATTTATAAAAATCCTAAATATTCACCCTTACCATTCTCGATGTCTATAATTCAATAATGAACTCCATTTTTGAAAATAATTTTCTATATATTATTAATTTAATTTTTAAATAAAACCATACTTTATTCAAAAATTAACAATTTTAATTCTATAACAGCTTTTATATCACATTAAAAAATTTACCAAGATTTTATTATCAAAAATCCTTAAGAAAATAAGATAATGATACAATTTAATATTCATTAGGGTCAATTAATAATCATATTACTCTTCAAAAGGAATGTTACTATTCACCAAAATTCAATTTGGTTCTATTATACTCGAAATTACTTACTAATTAAAATTGTAAATGACTATTTTGTGAAATTCAAAACATATAAGATGAAAATTTATGTTTAAAGGATAATAATAAATATCTACTTAAAACAATGTTTCATTTCAAATTATTTTTTAAAACATTAGGTTGTTACATTCCATATATTATATCACAGGGATTTGATGTTCTTAAAATCATCAATAATGATATAAATCAACCAAAGTCTATATAACACACAATCTATATGATTAAAGAATATTGATGATTATGGGTTATAGTGAAATTCATTTATTTGATCCATTTTAAAAAATTAATTATGATTATTCCAGAGGTTAATAATAGAAAATATAATATTGATAAAAATTAATGATATCCATGTGGGGGGATAATAAAGTAAAATAGTCTAGGATTTAATCAGTATGCTCTCTATTAAAATATATATGAATCGAAATAAAAATGTTGGATGAAATATTCATTCTAAAAAAATAAAATATTCATTTCAATTCCATTTTATGTAAATGTTCTTAAGGATCATACCATGTTGAAAATATAATGAGAATCATCCTAGATAAATTCGATTCAATCATTTATCCCCCAGAGGATCAAGACATGGATGATTTGACCATAGAAAAAGTCAATAATTTTATTATTTAATTGGAGATGAGAAGTTTCTCAACTCTCTAAAGATAAGGAAATTTATAGAATGATATAATCTTTGATTATTCAAAATTATTTAAACATTTTGATTCAATGAAATCTTATAAAGAGATGATCGATGCTGAAAATGATTCCAATGATTTAAAAAATCACTATCTCTAAAAGTATTGTAGTGTGGAATAAATATAATCAAATGTAATACTACATTTAAGTGTTTCTATTATGAGAATTTTAGGAAATTTTAATCATATTTCCATGATAAAGAAGTAGGGTATGAATATAATGAAAAATCCCAACGGTTGTTAAGAATACACAATGTCGAAATTAGTCGATGTGGATGAAAATAAATCAAACAAAAGAGGAAGGAAATATATAGAATAAGAATAATTTGTTCTCAAATATTAATATCACATATTGTGATAAGGATGATGAAAAAGATAAAGGGGAATCAGAAAAGGACGGTTTGTCAACTCTTATGGACAAAGTAAATCAAATAATTGAACCCATGATTGAACAAGAAGAGAGTTTAGAAGAGTAAATAATAAATTATTAGGAGACACAAATAGAGTTTGAATTAAAAATATATATATTTTTATAAGTGAAGAAAAATCTAAATCATGAATGAAGAATGAAAAACTATTGAAATATGATAATGATTCATTAAGAAAGTCTATTAGTCATTTAGAAGGAAAATAAATCACTGTTGTGTATGTGGAATTCACTTGAAAAATGTTCAATCTCAATGAAATTATTGAATATTAGAAATTAATAATTTATATCAATATAGAAATATCATTTTCAAGAAATAATAAATAAAATCTCTTGAGTTAATGTTGATTTATGATGAATTTTTTTTAATAATCATTCACAATATGTTCTAATATTCTATCAATGAAATAATTGAAAGATCCAAAGTAGTATATAATATTGATCTAGTCACGAATAAACTCAATTTCTGATTATTGTTACCATAAACCATTATTTAGGACACTTCGTATTGAAATAAAGAAAGTTATATCATTGAAAAAGTTAAGAAGAAAGTTGTTTCATCACAATAGAAAGAAATCTTTTTAAAAAAAATTAATAAATTTTAGAATAATTAGAAAGTAAATATGGATTTGTTGAATTTAAATATAGAATATAATCATAATAGAATATTCATGGTCATGGATAATGATTCTATCCCTGAGAATATTTAAAAATGTAATGTATTTCATGTTAGACTAAAGTTTATCATTATCATTTTTAATAATCTATCTATTATTTAAGAAAAATTCACTATGAATGGAGATATTTAATTTGGTATGTACATCGACACGTAGAATATGTTTGACAGTAAAATCAACCACTTACCAAATCATAGAGTAGCAGTGAGTTGAGGTGGATTCAAATAAAATTTCCTAGTAAACAACGAAGTCAGCATCTAAAAGGGAAGGTTCAATTGAATAATTATTTTGATTCTCTTAAGGAGACATGTGTATGGTGTGGCCAAATCATACACAGTAAAAATAAGTGTATTATAATACTGACATAGTATATAAAGAAAAATAATAATTAGAAATTATATAGTAAGATAAATGATAATGGAAAATTAATGGTGGTTTAGGTTAGTTACAACGCCAAAAAAACTGAGAGAGGACATTGATACTCTATAGTGGTTTCTTATCCTGAATGATTGAAAATAAAAAACACTTTGAAAATATCCAAATTCCTGATAGTTTTTTAACACCATTAAACATTATTATATATTTCAACTTAATAAATATAAAGGATGAAACTTTCTAAATTCCCATTGATCGTAATGTAGATATACATAATAAGCTAATATACAATGTGACTGTTTTGTTGTTTTCTGATAAATTTGATCATCAGTTTCAAAATTTTGTGGATGTGTCTTTAGTGAGAGATAATAGTGGACCCTCTACTTAGGTGTATTTTTTATAAGATGTTTCCTCAATTGATGGTCATGCTATAATTTTTTATAGATTAGTTTACTTTAAGGTTGTGACCTGTGGTCCCACTATTTATGCCTCTCCTGATGGGATGTCTGTCAGTAAAGGTGTTTCTGGCCATACTAATGATTTCATATCCTTGTAAATTTAGTCAAATTTTCCATCCAACCCAGGTGATGTTTCTCAGGGATTGAAAACATTATCAATGGTGGTGGATTTTTGTAGTGATATCCAAGATGCTTGTGTTAATTATGATTTATAAAAAATTGACAAATTGGGTAACATCTCAGATGATGTAAATGATAAAGACCATTGGGAGAGAGATATATCCATTTTAGATGATGCTGTCAATAGTAATGGGAAGATAAATTAAATGGATCCCCCAAAATTTAGTCTAAGGAAGTATTATTCCAGTCTTCTAATGAATGCCGTTAATAGATCATCCTACAAATCATTAATGACCTTTCCCACTCAATAGTATGAATTTCCTGAAGCATTAATATTATTGTTCCTCAATCCGGCTCACTCACAATCAGAATGTGAATCTTATGATGATTCTGAACCTGAATATGACAATGATCTTTCATTTTACGATTCTTGAACTCATTTTTTTGAAAAGGTATTTTTTCTTTTTTTAATCCCGTATAGTTTTTTATGCCTTTTTTTCCTTTATTTAATAAGGTTTTGAGGTTTTATTTTGGATATAATTCTTGATAATAATAACCATGGTAATGGTTTTTTAGCTCGACAAAATAGGGCAAACTAGGCTAGAAACATGTGTTAATGATTGTAAATCTTTATAACACTATCCATTATCATAATAGATGACAATTTTTGTGTACAAATATATGTTTAAAAAGTTAAAAAAATATTTTAAACATTATTTTGTAATTGGGAATAAATATTAAAAATTCGAAGATAAGTTATATTTTATCATAATTAAATCTATTTTTGGGGTATTTTATTTTAATAGATATACAAGAAAATTACATTCACTTTTGGATTCCAATAAAATTCTTAAAATGATAATTAATTTATTATTTAACCAAATAAATTAATGGAAACCACCTTATAATATTATTTCATATTCAAATGGTTTTTAATATTTATTGAAGGGTTTTCCTAAAATCTGTTTTCCATGACTTTTGTGTTCTTATATTGAATGTAATTTCATCCATATATAAAAAATTAATATGATAAAATTTATTCCAAACATGTAATAATAATATCAAAATTATTCTATAAGGTTCATTTTATTTTTGGTCATATAATTCTGTAATCATGATAATAATTTTAGTCATCACATTAAAGGCTAAAATGTGTTTAAAGTGGTTTAAGTTGGAGATAAGGCATAAAATGTTTCCAAAACATATATAAATATGTTTTTTGAGTCTATTTCAACACCATGGAATAATAAATTTGAAATTTATGTGCAATAGAACCAATTTACAATATTATGATATATATATATATATATATTATTTAACATTCTAACTAATTCAAAGTGTGTACTTTCCCAACAATAAAAAGGATACCACCTCTCATCTCATATACACTCTTCAGGAGTCTTATAATCCAAAAATTAACTTCTATAATTACTTCATTGATTCCTTACCCACTTCCATGAGATTCATTTCTTTCCAAAATACCGGATTAGATGTAGAATAATGGCTAACCTATGAGTTAATATAAAAGCTTTAGTGTTTCTAGCCAAGTGATTATTCAAGAATATTATTTTATTTTTAAATTATAATAATTTATCATGAAAAAAGGATGAAAAAATTAAATATAAAACAAGAAAACTAATGGTCATGAAAAACGAATAATAAAAACAAAAATAGTGAAACATATAAATAATCTAGTTAGAATAAAAATAGATCAAGGCTGATCATCCTCTAAACAACCTATTATTTTCTTATAAATAGATGTAATAACCTCATTCAACAAATCCTATAAATAAGTTTGAAAATTTTCCCTGAATATCTAGAGGTTTGAGAAAAGAACCAACGAAAAGAGAAGAACATAACCAAAATTTTATTTATAGAGAAAAAGTCAAATTAAATAGGTAGAGATGGATAGGGGAAGAAAACCCATGAAATGAGGGATCCCCCATACAAATAACTCATCCCCATAATTAACATTAACGTAGGAAAATAATATAAATGATAATATCTACAAAAATAATCAATGTGTAATGATCATAAATCATTCTTAAACTATAATGCATCAATATCCATGATTTCAAAATAATACTCTTACTAATTGTTATCTTCCCACATGATCTAGGCTTGAACTCCAAACATGATGGACATGGGAATATAAAACATTAAATTTTAGAACCAGGGAGATTCAATTTATATATTCTAGTATTTTCCCTATAAAACTAAACTAATTTAAATGAATAGTCCAATGCACTTCAAAATTGAATTTATAGCTATCGATAATTTTTATTCATAGATTATTTTAATTTAATAACATTTAATGTATGAACTATTATAATTCTTATGTCATTTTTATTCACAACCATGATTGCCTCTAAAACTTCCAACATAGTCCCAGTCTTATCACATCAAATATTAATTGTATTTCTAGAATTAAATTCATCGGATCGACGTGTAATTCTATCAACGTTCAAGGAATTCTTTAATGGGAAAGATATTTCTTCACATTGAATATCTAGCTCATTTGGTTAAGCAATATATTTTCCACTAATTGATGGTACACCACCTCCAAAATCAACCGCACATGCTACATTAGCTTATTACTAGAAATATTCAACTACCTAGTGTCACCACAATAAAATATAGAATCCAATGAATATGTGAATAATGATTCTTCCATACATTATTAAAAACTCGATCCTACACTTGAAAAAAAATGAGTGATCCAAATAATTTTCATTAAATGGTTTCATATCCTCATTTTGGTATGAAATATTTCTTAAAACTCACATCCAAGTAAGTTTCAGTCCATACATATATCAAATAAAACATAAAATCATTAACAAATCATGATTTTTTTCAAATCAGTTGAAATTATATTAGCTAATTCGTACTTGGGGTGAAATTGATTTCATCATCTATGAATATCATGGTAAAATTATACATAGTAGTTATGCTCAAAATCATATCATCCCTGATCTCATCCAATCTCACATCATATTGACTATCTCTATATGTGCTTGGATTTGTCTGAACATCGGGTATAGTCGATCATCATCTTCAACTGAGTCTCAGTTATCATGGGTATCATTTTTCATATATGAATCCTTCATTAAATAATTTTCCATATGTAGAGATCGAGTTCCATGGACATCCCCATATATGATCATTTTTCTACGAGAGTTAAAATTAATCATAAATTTTTTCTAGGTCCCAAATATCCCTACATATAAATCTAGAAATATTTTTGGGATCCATCTGGTTATATAGAGAACCTCATATGCAGATCAACTCCAATAATCATAATTCAAGAACTAAATCCAAATTAATAATTATAACTAAAAAACACTTCAAATTTAATTAATCATGAAATTATTTTTTTAAATAAATTCCCAAAATTAATAATAAAATTTTAAAAACATGAAATATGAAATAAATTAAATCCAAAAAAATAAATGTCATTTAATGAATTATATTTCAATATAAGATTAAACTTGAACATCTAATTTTTTTTACAAAATATATTTTAACATTTAAACTAATAACACATAAACATTAAATCACAAATAATCATCATTTTTATAACAATATTAAATGTATTGTATTTTAATCTATAAGAAAAAAAATATTCAATAATTTTCTATTATAAGAAAATTCTAGCATTAGAAACCCAATTAAATCCAATGTGTGGATGTGTCAACAAGTAATGAAATAGATTCAAATAAACATATTCATTTAATCTCATATAACTTATGACTCACCCAATATATCATACCCTTTTGTGTGTATATATCATCACAGTTATCATCAATATATCAAAGGAAGGATTTCATGACATTCATTAATAATAATACCATGTCGAATGACTAATACACATGTCCATATATAAGAATATCCAATGACACATATAACATGGGGAATTCCTACTGGAAGGAATACTCCCATAACATCCATTATTGGATATCACAATGTGAAAAAATCTTGATCAGAAGTCTCATCTAATTATAAGTAACAAACAACTGATAGAAAACACCAACTATGAAGAATTAAATAGAGGAAAAATAAATAATAAGAAAAATGTTTAAAAAAATTTCATAAAATATAATTTTTCAAATTATAGTTGGGAACTACTATAACTTTTAGATGTCAATAATAATATAAATAAATCATTACATTATTGATACATATAAGAACACTCATCATGTCATAGGATATTTTTTAATATTTTTGGTAATTGAAATTAAAAAATTCAGTTGGAACTAGGGAATCAAGTCCAATATTATATAATTATATATTACTCTAATTGAATTTATTGAAGTAGATGATATTTAAATTTTAACTTATAATTAATCGTGGGATATGGAATGTGGCTTTTATTTTCTATATTTACCACAATTGATATAAAAGTAGATTATTTCATAATTCATAGCTAGTGAGTAAGTTGTATTGTTCTAGTTTAGTAGTCAAGTGGTCTCCCATTGTAATGTAATGGTATAATACACAACAGGTTGGATCATTACGATATGACTATTACATGAGAATGTTGGGTCTCATAGGAATTAGGAAACAAAGATCCCATTCTCGAAGAAATGTGGATACACTTCATGAGTACAATTACTAAATAATTTAGAGGTGATAAGATAAAAAACTCACTTCATGATGAATGTCTTCATAGTACAATGGTAGTCATAATTTTTCAAGATTTATTTCTTATATCAATAAAAAAATTTCACTTCACACCATGAGGATGAATTATATGTAACAAAATTTATTAATATTTATATATAATGGGGTGTCACATAATCCAAATGCTGAATTTTTTTAAAAGAAATATATGTTATAATAATTTTTTTTCTTGGGATTTATTCGGAGTGCTTTGATTATATTTGATAAAATAATAAGGCACACACATAATCAAAATTATGAAATAACATAATTAAAAGGGATGCATATATTGTTCAACTTTTTGAAACATATTATTTTGTATTGTAACTACAGTTCAAGGTCATCTCTAGGCTCTATTACTTGTTGTTATTTAAAATAAAATACTAATTTGGGTAGCGATATCATATCCATTAGACACTAGGGATTAGAAAAATGATATTAGTATTTGGTTATCCACGTATTCATATGTATTGTTTGTGTACTATTTCTAACTTTTTCTATCATCATTGTATATTTATATTTGTTATATATAAAGAGTAATCAATAATCGGATTTTTTGAGTGTTTTTATTTAATTTTAAAAATTTACTCACACAGTCATAGTTATTTTTAATCTATCTTGGCCCTTTTAGTTGGTATCAAGGAGTTCATAATGCATTTATAGTTAATTATCCCTTAAATCTATTTTCCAATTATTATATCTTAGATCAATATGATCTTTAGAGTAAATTAACAATGTCGACAACTGCTGATTTTATATATTTGACTAAAATGGATTCTATCTACAGAGAGAGATTATCGTTCCACATAAGGACCCGACCATATTATATTACAAAATATTTAATTTATTCATGTAATCACTTACATTAACATTGAGGATATTTTAATGTTTAGAGATTTAGAGAAAAGGGAAATAACACATTAATTCATAGGAAATTCCACAAGAACAGTAATTATTTCTTCTAAAGTATGAAACATTTTGAATAATACTTGATTTCTTTGTAAATTCTTCCAACATTTAACATTTATTCCTTATTTGTCTTAAAATCTTTATAAACATTCGGAATCATTTAAAAACCTGGGATGATCACAAAATTCTGAATAAGGTATATAAAAATAAAGAAAGAACACATTAGTCGATGAAAACATGTAACGTATGAAATAATTTTCAAAATACACACTTATCACCCATATATACATACTTTGTAAAACATGCTATTTACACAAGATTAAAAAATTAAATAATAACATAAATAAAAAATAAAGGTATCATGGGGAATTACATAGATATTTATATAAACCTCTCATTATACATTATAATTTTTAACCCTCACGACTACCTTACAATTTGTATAACAATCATAGTTACAGTTAGAGTAACCATACAGCCGACCTCAACCATACCCATAACTAGTGCATTGTAGGGAGATATAGGACCCAAAATTAATCCTAAACATTTCTCAATAACAAAAACAAAATCATACAACAAGAATAATTTCATAAAAAAAATTCACTTTTGAATTTTAATAATCTAGAAGTTTGAAATATGGTTTTATAAGAAAGTCACATATCAATAACATATGGCTGAAATGATAATAAATATAATTAATGGAATATATTTATATAATGTAAAAAAATATACCACATAATATAACCAAATATTCATTACCCAAATGATATTATAAACACACAATTACTGTTGTATACATTTACCCCAAAAGAATGAAAATTTGGTTAAAAATTTCCTTACCTCAAGTTTGTCTTACTTAAAACTCATTTGAACCTTATGTATAATGGTTAAAAGAGGGTTAATAATATCTTAAATAAACATATAAATCTTTATAATACCTTATATTATCATTTCATTACATAATTACACCCTTTAATTGTTATTATTTTGTTCCTTGCATTATTTTGGGTGCGTTCATTACATGATTTCCATGATCGGTTCATGATAGATATTCTAATTGATTAGAAGTGAAACATCAGAGTTGGAATGAAGTGGTATTTAAATATTTTTAGATCCATTAATTAAACCATTTATCACTTTTAATTCTATCATGATGAGGATTCATGAGTTGAAACATAAATGATATTTGTTTTGGTTGTTTTGGCGATTCCTGGATCGTAAAGAACTAATTTCGTTTTATAATTTAATAAAACATGTGAAAAATTATTCTAGGACATTATATAAGATATAATGCATAAATTATAATCTGGTTTAACCATAAATTGTTTTTCATGACAAGTATTGATGAAAGTAAATGAAATTGAAATCACATTGTCCACGATTTCGGTAAGTCGACACACTACAGAAAATGTTTTAATTTCATGTATTAGTGAGCAAGTAGAAGAAGAATAACAGAAAGTTATACAAAAAACATGATGAAATATAGAGTATGTAAGATACCAGATCATTTATACCACTAGGATATGTGTAGGTGAGGAAATAATAAGAATAGAAAAGGGAAAGTAAAGAAAAGAACGAAATTAAAAGAGGATGTTTACCACTTGATCTCTTCTCGTTGAGATCCTTCTTAAGGCCTTTAGTTTTTGGATTTTGGTGAAACAAGAACCTCTTAGACCTGGTTACGATCCTTGGGAGGATTATTGGGTAGAACAAGGGTAAGTCTTAAAGCTTGAGAGGTGTGGGAGGAAGAGGAAAATGAGGGTTGTATTTATATTGGAGGAGATGAGGTATTTTACATTATTTTAAACATTATTAAAATATTTTGGCTTTATTATACGATTATTTTTAATTAATCTGATCCAAAATATTAATAATGTAATTTGAGTTCAAAAAATGTGGTCTTAAATCACTTTTTATGTAATAAATAGTACATTTTACTGATAATTTGAATATACGTTATTTTACCATATTTCATTATTTATAAAAAATTAAAGAATTTTAGGAATATCCGAAAAATTAAACCTAACAATTTTTTGATTCCATGAAATTAAAAATGAAATCCATTTTTGGGAAAAAAATATCTATATTATCAATTTAATTTTTAAATAAAATCATTCATTATTAAAAAATCACAATTATATTTCTAAAACTACTTTTATATCACATTGAAAAATTAACTAAGATGTCATTATCATAAAGTCATAATAAAATAAAATAATAAATTAATGTTCTATTTATTTGGGTCATATTTCTATTCATAAGGGTATGTTACTATGCACCATAAATCATGTTGGTTTCATTAGAATCCAAATAACTAACTATTCACAATTATTGATGACCATTTTTCAATATTCAAAACATTGAAGCAAGAAAATTGATGTTTAAAGAATATATATAATTATATACTTAAAAAAAGGTCCATTTCAATTTTTTAAAACCTTGGGGCATTACATTATCCCCAACATCGGGAAATTGTATCCTTTGAATTTTATTTACTTATTAAACAAGTTTGGATACCATTACCTTGTAGCATTTTAAGACTCCCATGTTGGTTCTTCAACCATGTGGTTTCTCCAGAAAACCATTACCTGGTAGATTCCATTATTCCAAAATACATGTTCCCTTTGATCAAGCATCTGAACTGGTTTCTCTTCATTAGAAAGGTTCTGTTCCAGCTGAACTGCTTTTGGGATCAAAACATGATTTGAATCTAGAACATTATTTCTCAACATAAAAATGTTCAAAAAATAGTACCTGAGGTAAACTTGGAGGAAAATATAATCTATAGGTGACTTGTCTGACTTTCTCTAAAGATTCAAATTGACAGATGAACCATGCATATATCTTTCCTTTCTTACCAATGAAATTTCACATTTCCAATGAGATATCATAAGTAAAACATTGTCACCTACCTCAAAAGAGATTTCTTTCCTTCTTTTATCTACATAACTTTTCTGCCTACTCTGAGCATTTGTCATATGATTCTGGATCATCTATATATTCTCACCTGCTTCGCCTATAAAATCATGGCATAATAAACTTTATTTCACCAAAATCATCCAAAAATTCTAGAGTCTGACACTAATTCCCATAAAATTCCTCAAAAGGTGTCATCTGTATACTGGAATGAAAATTGTTATTATAAGAAAACTCATCTAACGAAATATGTTGATCCCAACTTCCATATTATTCTTTTGAACATGTTCAAAGCATACACTTCATATTCTGAATCATTCATTCTGAATGACCATTTGTTTCAGGATGAAAATTTGTTGTTCTAAAATTTAAATTTGTTCTCAACAACTTCTGAAGGATCTTCCAAGAGTTAGAAGTAAACCTGGGATCCCGGTCAGATACAATGGAAAGAGAAACATCGTGTAACCTGACCATTGTTTTGAGTTATAATCAATATCGGTGATCCAAATACATTTAATCTCGATTAGAAATAAAATATGAATATTTATTCAGCTCATCAACAACAACCCAAAACATGTTGTTAATTCAAGAAGTATTAGGTAGTCCCACCACAATGTCCTCAAATATATTCTCTAACTTCTAATATAGCACTAGAAAAGTATGAATAATCCCCTTCGGTGATTTCCGCACTACGTTAACATATTATAATTTAAAAAATTTCATGATAAAATCAAAAATATATCATTTCATTCACTCCCACTAATAATACTCTCGAAGGTCTCTATACATCTTAGTATTTCCATGATTAACAAAAAATGGAGAAATAAGAGATTCACACAAAAAAACATTATTCAACTGGGAATCACAAGGCATGCACATGATTCATCAAAATATTAAAACACAATCACTGCCATGGTTATATTTTGGAAACATATACTTTTTAACAAATTCAACCTTTTTCTGTAGCCCATGGAATTCCTTCTACAGTTTCCTAATTCTGTGTGATAATGATAATTGCACAAAAAAAAGAAAAAAAAGAGAAGTATTTATTGTACCACAAACATATCATCCAAATTTCATCAAATCATTAGTCATGGGATCATGTTACAAACATACCATGGTTAATGATGCATGATGTTTTTATGTCAAGGAATCTGCCACTTTTTATGCTTTTACTAGATAGTAATTGATTGTGCAATCATAATCTTTTATCAATTCAAGATATAATCTCTTCTTGATGTTCAATTCCATATAGTTGATTATATACTTCAGTCATTTATAGTCAGTATATATTAGACAATTGTGTCCGTATAAATTATGCCTCCAAATATTCAAAGAAAATACCACAACCTCCAATTCAAAATCATGTGTGGGATAATTTATCTTCTGAGGTTTTATTTTCCTTGAATAATAATAAATTAACTGATCATTCTGCATCAGAACACAACCACGTCCCTTTAATGAGGCATCGATGTAGATGAAAAACTCCCCATTTTGGGAAGGCAAGGCCAAAACTTGCGAATTCACCAACCTATTCTTCAGTTCCAGAAAACAAGCATCAAATTCTTCTATCCAAATAAATCAAACTACTTATTGAGTTAAAATGGTTATCACGCTACAAAACCGTGTAATTTTTTTAACAAAATGTCGGTAATAACCTAATAATAAAATAAAACTAAGAATCACTATAACATTTGTGGGTACTGAGAATTCAAAAACCACTATTGTTTTGGTAGGATCATTTGATATTTTATTATTATTTACATTGTTCATAAGAAAAGAAATATGTTGTAACCAAAAATAACACTAACTGAATTTTCTATATGGATTCTTTTCCATTAAGGCTTATTAAACAACCCTTAGCTGTTTTTCATGCTCTTCTTTACTATTAGAAAATACTTGAATTTCATCAAAAAAATATGACCCAATATTTATACTAGAACTCATTCATTATTTTATTCATACGATTTATGAAAACAATAGATGCATTAGATAACCCAAATGGCATAACAATGAATTCATAATTCTAATATCTAGTAAGAAATGCAGTTTTCAAGATGTCATTCCCCTTTCCCTTCAGATTATGATATTTAGATCTCCAGTTAATCTTGGAAAAGTACTGAGCTCCCTAGAGATGTTAAAACTAGTTATCAATATGAGGAAAATGATACTTGTTCTTAATAGTTATGTTCTTCAAAGCTCTATAATCAATGCGAGGTCTCATAAAACCATCATACTTTTAAAAAATGTATCAACATGTGGTAAAGTTATAGAATTAACGAATCATGTATCAAGAAAATCCTTCATCTGATTTTTTAATTAAAGAAGTTCTATTTGATGCATACGATATGGGGGTTTTATAATTGGTTTAGCATTAGGAACTAAGTATATTTTGGATTCAACTTCCAGAGAAGGTATTACATTGGGTAAGTCATCGGAAAAAACATTAAGGTATTCATTTACCACTAGAACATTAGTAAACTGGACATTTACATTTTTTTCAACAATATGTGTAAGATAACATTCATTTATATATTTCAACAGATTTTCATCTTCTTGATTTCTTATCAATTGTAGGTGTTCATTATTGTACACAAAACTTAAACACATTCTAAAAAACAACTTCTTTTTCCCTATATTCAATCTTATCACAATATATAGAAAGAAAATCTCTTCCCAGAATAACATCAAACATGACAAAGGTAAAAACTAAATGGTTTGTAGGTAATTTCCTTCCACATACCACGATAGAAATATTATTATAATTTAAATTTTCTATAATATTTTCCCTGGTGTTTTAATATTAAGTTACATTCTCATTTTTTAGGTGAAATTTCCAATTTACCTAAAAATTTATCAGTAATAATGGAATGTGTAGACTCCGTATTAAAGAAAACATTAGAAATATTTTAGTAAACAAAGTACCTAATAAAACATCCATTTATTGCCTGACATATACTAAAGTAGTGTTAAAAGAACTCACTATAACTTTCTACTTATATTTTGTCTTCTTTGAATCATTTGGATCCCTCTTTGGGCATGAATTTTCATAATGTGATATCTCACCATATTTAAAACACTTAACAGTTTTATTATCAAAATTTGTCATAAAATTATTTTCATTACTATATCAATCCATATGTCCAAACCTATAACATAGAAAACCCTTCCATATTTTGGTAAGGCATTCCCCTAGGTGTTTGTTGCCACAGATTTTCAAAATAGGATACTGTATTTTCTTACCATCAGATTTATTTACATAATTCGTACCCATCGTATTCTATCTATACATCATATTCCCCTTGTTTTATAAATGAATCTGATAATAAGAAAACACTATATCTACCCTCTCATCACATCAGAAATGTTTCTCCTAACTTTTTAATTCATGAGATGCCAATTCCATCTGATACCATGGATTCAGTCTTGAGTAAAAGCGAATGATTTTGCTATCAAGATCTAGAATAGGATTTTGAAAATACCATGCCACTCGGGTGAAGTTATTTTCATTCATAGCCCCTAAATATTCATTTTTTTCTTTAATTCAAGGAATTTATTCTATATCATATATCACACAACCTTTGGAAAATATCTTTCTTTGAAGATACTTTTAAATTCATCCCACTCTAAGAAATAAATATCCTATCTATCCCTGATATTCATTATCATTTACAACCACTGATTAACTTCACCTTAACAATGAAAAATGGTAAGACTTAACTTTTGAATATATGAACATGCCATAACATTGATTATATTTTTAAGGTATTTAATCAATCCTTCATCCACTACTTGATCAAGAGATCTATTGAAAGCAGTAGGGTGTTGTCTCATTAAATATTCCACTATTTTCGTGTCATGTTGTTGTACCTCTAATTGTTCTTTTGAATGGAATCCACCACAATATATTTCCTGAAATAGATGATCCATCACTGTCAAAACTGTTTAGTTCCAATCCCATCCATTCCAGGATATGGATTCATAAGGATTTTTTTATGTTACTGCCTCTCATCTTCAGCTTCCCCATTTCTTCTACGGACAACCATTATAAAAAAACATATCATAGTTGAAACAACCTGGTAATATTTAAATTATATATCATTTAAAATTAACCAAATAGTAAAAACAACATTTACAGTATTATATTAACAATATCCAGACCCCTAAAGTTATCTAAACCATCCACTGATACCAATAATTAGGACCCAACCATGTTACATTACATAATAATCAATTTAGTTAAGTAATAAATTCATTTCACATTGATTATATTTTCATGTTATGAGGTTTAGAAAAAAAGGGACACTACAGATTAACTACATTACACATTAATATATAGTGGGCACCATAAAAATAGTACTCATTTCTTCCAAAATATATAACCTTTCAAATAAAAAATGACTTATTTGAAAATTACTCAAACATTTAAATTAGATTCCTTCTTTTTCATACAAAACCTTATAAACCTTTAAAATCATTTAAAAACATGGAATGAGATCAAAATGCTTATTAAAGGATATAAAAAGAATGAAAAAACATATTAGTCCATTAATACTTCAAATGTATGAAATCATTTTCAAAAGACATACTTATATCCCAAATATAGTTACATTGTGAATCACGATATTTTAAAAATATTCTCACATTAAAATAGAACATAAATAGAACCATAAGTTATCTTCGAGAATTACTTAATCTTGTAAAACTCTCGGCTACCATATAATTTGTAACAGTCACAGATACCTGCCAATTTATATAAAAATCACTATTACACTTGTAGTAACCATACATCCGACCTAAATCATACAAATGCCCAATGAATTGGAGGGATATAAAGGTACCACCAATCATCAAAAATAATTCCCAAGAACCAATACATAATCATAAAACATTAATAATTGTAACAAAACATTTACTTTAAATTTTTGAAAAACTAGATGTTCAAAAAAGGATTTTATAAGAATGTCACTTACAAATAACATATATCTGACATGAGAATCAATAGAACGAAATTAATATGTGTATATAATTTAATAAAAATTATAAAACATAATATAATAAAATATTCATGAAAAAATGATCTTCAAACAACACAATTATTGAAGTAGAAAGTAAACCCCAAAGAATGGAAATTCGGTTAAGAGTTCCCTTACCGTGGGACTTTCTTACTTAGAAATCATTTAAAATACATGTAAAATGGTTAAAAGAGTGTTATTAATATATTATCGAAACATATACATATTTATAATACCTTATATGATCATTTCATTACATCACATTGCCCATTAATTGTCAGTATTGTGTTCCTTGCATTGTTCTTGGTGTGTTCTTTACATGACTTCCAAGATCAGTTATTGATGGATATTTTCAATGATTAGAAGTGAAACATTAGAATTGGAATGGAGTGGTATTTAAATATTTATAGAATCATAAATTATACAATTTTTAATTTTTAATTATATCATGAGGATCATTCAAGAGTGAAAATATTATTGATATTTGTTTAGGGTATTTTGGCGATTCTTCGATCATAAAGAACTATTTTTGTTTTATAAACTAATACCATGTTTGAAAATAAATATATAACATTATAGACGATATAATACATAAATTATAATCTGGTTCAAATTTTAAAAAAGGGTTAATGACTAGTTTTTAAGAAATTAAATTAAATTGAAGTCACATTGTACACGATGTTGGTAAATCGACGCATCAGAGGTGATGATTTAATTTCATGAATAATAGGGAGAGTAGAAGACGTATAAATGGGAGTCTTATAAAAAATGATGAAATATAGAATATGTATGATAGTGTATTATTCATTCATCTATGATAATGGGTGGTGAGGAATGAAGAAAAATAGAAAAGACAATGAAAAGAAAAGGGGATGTTTACATCTTGATCTTTTCTCCTTGTGATCCTTCTTAAGGCCTTTGGTTTTGTCCTTTTGGTGAGAGTGGCATAAATTGGATGTGGGGAATATACATGGGAATATTATTGGTAAGAACATATGTAAGGCACAATGCTCGAGATGTGTCGGAGGAAGAGGGAAATGACAGTGGTATTTATAGTGAAGGAGAAAAGGTATTTTACATTATTTTAATCATTATTATTATATTTTGGCTCAAGAATATGAATATAATTAATTAAAATAACATAAAATAGTAATAATGGCATTTTAGATTGAAAAAATAGGTTTAAAATCACTTATGATGTCATAAATAGCATATTTAACTGATAATTTTAATATATGGTATTTTATAGTATTTCTCTATTCATAAAAAATCATGAAATTTAGAAAAATCCCAAAAATTATCCCTAAAAATTTCATGATGTCTAGAATTCAAAAATGAACTCCATTTTTTAAAAATAAATTTCTAAATATTAATAATTTAATTTTTAAATAAAACTATACTTTATTCAAAAATGAACAATATTATTTCTATAACAGATTTTATATGACATCGAAAAATTAACCGAGAAGTCACTATCTTAAATACTTAAGAAAGTAAAATAATAATACAATTTAAAATTCATTAGGGTCAATTACTATTCATATTACTATTCAAAATGGTATGTTACTATTCACCAAAAATAAAATTGGTTCTATTAGACTCTAAATAACATACTGTCCACAATTGTAGATGACTGTTTTTTGAAATTCAAAACATAGAAGTGGAAAATATATGTTTAAAGGATAGCTATAAATATCTACTTAACACAATGTTTCATTTCAATTTTTTTTAAATGTTGGGGAGTTACATTCCATATCATCTATCACCTGGATTGTATGTTCTTAAAATCATCAATAATGATATAAATCAACCAAATTCTATATAATACACAATCTATTTGATTTATGAATATTGATGATTATGGGTTATAGTGAAATTCATTACTTTTATTTATATTAAATAATTTTTTATTATTATTCTAGATTTTAAGAATAGAAAATATAATATTGATGAAAATTAATTATATCTATGAGGGGGGATAATAATGTAAAAGTGTCAAAGAAGTATTCATTCTGATCTCTATTAAAAAATATATGAATAGAAAAAGAATAAATTTTGGATGAAATATTTATTATTGAAAATAAATTATTTATATCAATTCCATTTTATGTAGATGTTCTTAAGGATTATAACATTGTTAAAATATAATGAGAATCATCCTAGATAAGTTTGATTCAATCATTTATCCTCTAAAGGACCAAGACCTGGATGATTTACCCATTGAAAAATTCAATAATTTCATTATTTCATAAGAGATGAGTAGTGGGTAAACCCCTTAAAGATAAGAAAAATTGGAGAATGATATAATCAGTAATTCATCAATATTATTTAAACATTTTTATTCAAAATAAAACTTATAAAGAGATGATTGATGTTGAAGAAGATTCCATGAATTTTCAAAAAATTCTTTATCTCCAAAAGGAATGTAGTGAGGAAAAGATATAAACAATGGTAATACTATATTTAAGTGTCTCAATTATGGTAATATTAGGAAATTTTAATCATATTTCCCTATGAATGAAGTGAGGTATGAATCTAATGACAAATCACAATGGTTATTAAGAAGTCACAAGGATGACATTAGTCGATGTTGGAGAAAATAAATCAATGGAAAAATGACAGAAAATAAAACGAAGAAGATTAATTTGTTCTCAAATATTATTATCACATATTTTGAATAGAAATATAAAAAAGATAAATAGGAATTAGAAAATGAAGGGATATCAACTTTTATGGATAAATTAAATCAAATAAATTAACCCATTATTGAATAAGAAAGGAGTTTAGAAGAGTAAAAAAGAAATAATGAGGAGACACAAATAGTATTCGAATTAAAAATAGATATATTTTTAAAAGTGAAGGAAAATATAAATCATTAAAGAAGAATGAAAAACCATTTATAAATGAGAATGATTCCTTAATAGTGTCTCTTAATCATTTATAAATAAATAAAATCAATGTGGTGTAAGTGGAGTTCACATGAAAATGGTGAATCTCAATGAAATTATTGAATATTAAAAAGTAATGATTTATATCAACCTAAAAGTATCATTTTCCAGAAATAAAAAGTAAAATCTCTTGAGGTAATGTTTGTAGATAATGAAATTTTTTGAGCAATCATTCACACTTTGTTTCAATATCCAATCAATGAAATAATTGAAAGATCCAAATTAGTAGAGAATATTGATCAGGTCACCGATAAACTCAGTTTTTGACTGACAGTACCGTAAACCATAATTTTGGACACTTGGTATTAAAATAAAAAATATTATAGAATTTAAAAAGGTAATAATAAAGATGATTCATCAAAATAGAAGGACAAAAATATTTAAAAAATTAATAGATTTCAAAAAATTTAAAAAGTAAATATGTAGTGAGAGAAATAGAATATAGAATATAATCCTAATGGAATGTTCACGGTCAAGGATAATGATTCTAACCCAGAGAATATTTAAACAAGTACTAGATTTCACGATAGAGTAATGTTTAACATTATCATTTTGAATAATCTATCTATTATCTGAGAAGATTTCACTATGAAAGGGAGATATTTAATTTGGTAAGTATATGGACACGTAGAATATGTTTTATTGCGAAATATTCTACTTTCCAAATCCTAGAGAGGAAATAATTTGAGGTGTATTCAAATGAAATTTCATAGTAGACAGCCAAGTAAACATCTTAAAGGGAAGGTTCAATTGAATAATTATTTTGATTTTCTTAAAGAGGCATGTCTGTGGTGTGGCCAAATCATACACACATCAAATAAGTGTATTATAAAACTGAAATAGTATATAAAGAAAAATAATAATTACAATTTATATACTAAGATGAATAATAATGGGAATATAATGGTGGTTTAGGTTTGTTGCAAATTCAAAAAATTGAGAGAGGACTTTGATACTCAATAGTGGTTTCTTATCCTGAATGATTGAAAATAAAAAGCACATAGAAAATATCCAATGGAAAGATAATATTTTTAACTCCATTATATTTTAGGATATATTTCCCCTTAATAAATATGAAATATGAAACTTTATCAATTCCCACTGATCATAAAGGATATATACATAAAAATATAATATACAATGAGACTAATTTGTTGGTTTCTGAGAAATTTGATCATTAGATTCCAAATTTTGTGGATGAATCTCTGGTGAGAGCTAATAGGGGACCCTATACTCAGGTATATTTTTTAAAAGAAGTTACCTCAATTGATGGTTGTGTTAAAAATAAAATTAGATTAGTTTACATTAATGTTGTAACCACTGGTCCAACTATTGGTGCCTCTCCAAATGGGATGTCAGTTAGTAAAGGTGTTTCTGACCATACTAATGAATTCATGTCCTTAAAAATTTAGTCTAATTTTCCATCCAACTCTGGTGATGTTTCTCAGGGCATGCAAATTTTATCAATGGTAGTGTATTTTTTCAGTGATATTCAAGATTATTAGAATAGTTAGGATTTATCAAAAAATGATAAATGGGGTAACATCTCAGATGATGAAAATGAGAATGATCAGTGGGAGAATGATGCATCCATTATATATGATGTCATAAATGGTTATAGGAAGATGAATGAAATGGGTCCTCCAAAATAATGGCTAAAGAAATATTATTCCAATATTCCAATTAATTTAATTAATATATCATCCTCCAAATCATTAATGGTATTTCCCACTCAATAGTAAGAAAGGTCTAATCTATTAATAAAAATGTTCCTGATTCCGGCTCACTCACATTCAGAATGAGAATCTTCTGATGATTCTGAACCTAAATATGGAAATGATCTTTCATTTTACGATTCTTAAACTGATTTTCATGATGAGGACTTGTTTCTTTATTTAATCCGGTATAGTTTTGTGTTGTATTCTTTCCTTTATTAAATAAGTTTTGGAGCTTTTCTTTTGGATATTTTACTTCATAATAACAACTATGGTAATGATTTTTTAGCTCGACAAAAGAGGTAAAACTATGCTAAAAATTTGTGTTATTGATTTTAAATCTCTATATCATCATCCATTATCATATTGGATGAGTATTATTGTGACCAAATATATGTTTATAAAGTAAAAATATTATTTTGAAAAATTATTATGGAATTGGGAACCAATATTAAAAAATTTATGATAAGTTATATTTTATGAAAATTAAAAATATTTTTGGGGACTTTTCAATTAATAGAATTACATAAAAATTACATTCAATTTATGATTTCAATAAAATTATAAAAACCCATAATTAATTTATTATTTAAACAAATAAATTAATATAGACCACTTTATTACTTGATTTCATGTTTAAATGATTTTTAATCATTAATGAATGATTTTCCTAAAAAAAGTTTTCCATGCATTTTGTGTTCTTATATTGAATATAATTTCATCCATATATAAAACATTAATATGATAAAATGTATTCCAATGTTTTAATAATAATATCCAAATTATTTTAGAAGTTCCATTTAATTTTTGTCATATAATTATGTTTTTATGATAATAATTTTAGTCATTGAATTTAAGGCTAAAATGTGTTTAAAGTTGTTTAACATGTTGATAAGGATTAAAATGTTTCAAAAACATATATAAATATGTTTTTGTGTCTATTTAAAAACCATGGAATAATAGATTTAACATTTTCGTGAATTGGTACCAATTTAAATTATAATTATTTATATATAGATTATTTGACATTCTAGATAATTCCAAGTGTGTACTTTCCCTCCAATAGAAAAGATACCACCTCTCATCTCATCTCCACACTTCAAGAGTTTTATAATCCAAAAAATAACTTCTATAATTCCTCTATATATTCCCTAACCACTTTCAAGAGAATTTATTCTTACCAAACTACCATCATTTCAAGACATAGGGTTTAATAAAAAAATGGTTTGTCAACAAAGAAAAAAAAATCACATATGCGTACATGTGGACTACCACCTCCACGAAGCGAAGCATTTCATTTTTCATCATGATTTAAATTTTATTGTTATAATGATGGATTTATTTACTATTTATATATATATAGGATATTTATGATATTATTATAATTATACAAAGATGAATTATTATTTACTCTTCTTTTGTTCTTTCCATCGATATGTGGAAACATCGCCTATGCATACGTATATTCTATTGTCTCCAAAAAGTTGTGTCATTAATTTTTCATGACTACATTATATAAAATATTATAATTGTGTATATAATTATTGAACATGAATTATTCCCCTTATTGTGATTCTGGATATAATGGAACGATATCCAATGATCAGGTATCTTATCCATCAAATAGAAACATGCATTGAAAATATACAAGTTTTAAACCAAATGTCCATTTATTGGAAGAATCGTTCCTAAAATGATGATCAGATATTATTAAGAGTTATGCATAGTAATTTATTCATTAATATTATTTTCTAATATATATATATATACTAAATATATATTTATTATATAAGATATTCTAGTGAATATGATGCATGACAATACTTGAGGTAATGGATTTACGTTACAATCCCCTGTTTATCAGGATTATTAATAATATAAATTACATTAAAAAAGCATTGATAATTATTTCGTAAACATACTATTTTTTCTTATAAAATTGGTATTTATATAATTTTTATGTTTTATTACCATTTTCTCTCTTTGGTACTCAACATGTTCTAATTTTTTTATGAAAATTAACTTGTATTTCCCTCAATGTATGAAATCCATATTCTTCCATATCCACATTTTCAGAAATATTTTTATTAATTTTTTTAACTATTATTCAATAATTTTCAAATGAGAATTTTTTTATATTTTAATATTTAAAAAATGTATAAAGGTAATCTTCATTGAATTTTTAGATAAATATTTATTTAACCAAAAGTGTGAGAATAAAATTTCTTAATTATTACAACATGGATTATATTTCCCATCATCAAGATAGATAAATTATTTGATGATATATTTATATGATTCCATAGTGATTTTAATTTTTATTCTTTAATATTTCAGAGGTATATGTATATTAAATAAATTATTTTGAAATGAAAATTGTATTTTCCTTAAGATCTATTCCAATTATAGTTTTAAAAAAATCATCTATGATAAAATTCATTGATGTTAATTATTATTTAATAGAGATATTATCCAATGATATAAAACTTATTATTTCTATGAATACATTTCAAAACGTTCTTAATTTCCATGGGTAATGTGATGATAATATGATGAAATGTTTTTGAAACAATTTTTTTTTTCCATAGGTTATGAAATAATGATATCATAATTTTTTTATGATATTAGAGAAAACCTTTGTATGATTTTCATTATGTGATTATTGGGATAATAATTCTATATCTCACCAATGAATTATTTAATGATGGTTATCTCATAGGACAGTCAGGGACCAAATGGGGAGTGATACCAGCTCATCAAGGGACACTAATAATTATGATAGTCATGTGAGTGAACTTTTACAAAGTATATGACGGAATAGGGAGTTAACACAATGTATATTGATAATCATAATTGTGAGAACAGACTAAGGAAATTATATTATCTGATTAACTGAATGACACAAACATATTTATTGTACTTATTAATTATATTCATGGTTCATTTTTAATATTTATGATTGTATACACTGATGAATTATGTTGTATTTATGAAAAGTAATTATTCAATGATTTATGATTAATTATCCTTGACTTGTTCGGTATGAATATTATAGGTTATTATAATGGTATCATACCATTTTTATTATATTTTTCTAATTTATGATCATTGATTGATTTTTCTTTTGTTTTCCCTTACTGATCATCTAATATTACCATTATTATACTTTATGTCATAATGTTATGAATAACATTTTTAAATTAAGAAATTTCTAATAATTCCTCTATGTGATAATATATTTTTGGGAGTCATTGAATATATTTCATTAAAGAAGATAATTATATATCTATTCATAAAATAAACTAAACTTTATAGTTCTATAAAGGATTTTAATTTTATTTAATGGATATTAATCTAATAATGTATAATATCTAGGCATGAAAATTATTAGTTCTTTTTCTGGTATTAGAGTAGCATTTAATTTATAAATAGTGATTAAAAATAGAAATATTTGTTGAAAAACATAGTGATAATTATATATATATGAAAAAACCAGCCAATTTTTATAAGCTAGAGTTTATATGATTTTCCTAGAATAAGTCACTATCTAGATACTAAAATTTGAAATGGTTTTATAAAAAACATAATATAGGGGTAATAACTCCAAATATATTTGGTCATGTATATCTTTACCATCATCTAGTGAATGGTGAATGATCCCTTACAGTACACATGATATGACACCCAAAAGAGATATTTGTGGATATATTCACATTTTATTTATAAACTATTATGTAGGATTTTAATAGATAATAACCTATAATGACTTAGAAAAAACATACTATTTCATCGATAGAAAAAATATATGTCATAATTCAAGACATCCAATGAATTTTTTTCATAATCCTGTTACCATTTTTTGGTGCCTGGGTGAACATGAACTTCCAGTGGGAATTGATCCATTATATGGGTCTTACTATCTATTTATAAGGTATATTTATCTCAAATGGATGGGTAGGAATTGATCATTGATGATATGCCTATTTTTTGTGATTATGTTGATTTATTTTCTGAAGACCTGTGCAGTCTTCCCCAAAATCCTGAATTTTTATTTTCAATTGAAATCATTACTATTGAAATATTAATTAAAAATAATCCAAATAGAAAGGATCTGATTAATTTACCAGAATTGAATATGAAAATTAAGGATAATGATGATAAGGGATTAATATTCCCTAGTGTTTCACCATGAGTTGTACCTAATTATTTATTAATAATAAAGCCAAGTCAATGAGTCTTTGTATTGATAATAGAGAACTCAATAATAGTAATATCAATAACAAATATCCTCTACATTGTATTGATGATTTGTTTTCACAATTATGAGGACCTTATGTTTTCTTAAATAGATTAATTTATTATGAATTATGATTTATCATGGGTTAAACACATATTTAAGGTGTTAAATAATGTATCTATAAACATTATTTTGAAATTGGGAACTAGATATTGGATTTTATGGAGAAAGGTTATGCATTATTAAAATTAAAAAGAATTCTTATATGGTTTTTTAAATTAATAGTATGATTGTATGATTACATAAAGACTTGGATTAATCCAAATGTCATAAATAAATTAATTTTTATTATTTAACAAAAAAATTATTGAAAACAACTTATTTCGTTATTTCAAGGTGAACTGATTTTTAATCATATATCATGTATTTCTCTAAAAACCACATTCCATGAATTTTGTGTTCTTATTTTAATATTAATATCATCCAACAATATAAATTTATTTTTATAATTTGGAATCTATATTTAGAATCATTATTTTTAAAAAAATTTAGAAGGCCTATTTTATTTTTGGTGTAATATTTATGGAAGCATTATAAAAAGGTAAATTATTACAGTAATGTTTAATATGAGTTTAAAGTGGTTTAACTAGAAGATAAGGCTAAAAATTTGCAAAAACCATTTCTAAATGAAAATTATTTCTAGATTTAAGGTGTAATCCAAAAGTGGTTCCTCAATAAAGATATATAAATCATAACTTAGTTAATTCAATTTTGTTCCTACTTCAACCCACTATAAATCTACGGTTTCCATTATAAAATAATGAATCAATTATATAAAATGTTTTTAATTGTTACAATAATGATGTAGTAACCACTATATTCCACCTATATATCTTATGGGAAAAGAAAACCTCACTCATCATTACAGGTGAACTACAACCCATGAAGTTATGTGTTTCATTTTTCATCACCATTTTAACTCATATGGGTTTAATTCTAGATTTACTAAATATATACGATATTTATGATATATAATAATTCTAGATAGATGAATTAATATTGACATTAATTTTTTTACACCGATTGAAATGTGGAAAAATTATTCATGTGTAGGTAAGACTACCATCTCCAAAAAGTGATGATAATTTTTTTTTCATCTAATTTTTTTAAGAATTATAATTCCCCAAAAATCAATTTCCTATATCTAGTTAGTCATTTATTACATGGAAAATAGGGTACAAGATATTACATTAAAATGATAAAGGCTTATTAGTTACCAAGAGACTATGTGCATTACATTAAAAATATTAAACATAGAAGTACATATCATTTTTCCACAATTTTATCTGTGTTCAGTCAGTATCCCACTTCATTACCTAGGTAAATGGTGAAACAAAGCAAATATTGTGAGATCAAAATTTTAGAACGTGAAAAACATTGATTAATACCTAATAAATATTTAATATTTAATATTTAATATATTGGGTATAATTGAATCCCTAATAATTTATATATAAGTGTAATCCATGGAGGAAAGGGAAATGTATAATCACATAGACAAAATAATAATAATAATCATCATGTAATTTCCCAAGGTTATACACTATAATCATATAATTGACACCTCGTTCCAATACATTATATAAAAATAGGAAGGATAGTCCCATTACCCTATATTAATTATCAAACTTGAACTAAAAATACACCAATAGATTAACTTATTTTGGGTCCGACTTGTCCCATTGAAGTCTAATGCAATAAATCACAAACTAAATTAATATTGGATATACAAGAAAATATGTTCATGTATGAACAAATTTGAAATACATGAAACATTTTCCAAATGGAAATTGTCATTAATGAAATTTCCTTATGGAAGAATAAATTTTATAGATCACTAATTAACATAATCCATCATTTAATTAATAATATTTTTTAATTTAGATTCCCTTACATATATAAAGAATAATCTGGGATTCAATGTTTTAAAAAATTAACCAAAACAGGTGATTTATATTAAATTATAACTAACATGTACTTGTAATGATTAATGATTATCATTGTGTTTAAAAAATGATTTTTAATTATAGTATGATAAATAAATTTATTTATTTTCCACCACTATATTAATTCTACATTTTTTATTATAAAAAGTAAAATATTTTTCCATAGCATATCCTTGAGAGTATCAAACCAGGTTTGTAGTAAGCGTCCATTAACCATGATCTAGGATGATGATTGGGATATACTCAACCAACTATTTTTTGGGTTCTTATCCCAATATTAAACTCCTTTAAAACAAAATCTAATTTTATTATCTAGAAATGATTTATTTTCTTATAAAATAACACACTTTTTACTTATCCAAAGTATAGTATTTCTATGCCTATGAGTAGGTTTACACATAATAACCTCTAATGCATTTTGAATAATGTGAGTGAAAGAAATGATCATATGGTTTATACATTTTTATCACGAAAGGAAAAATTTCATCAACATAATAATGGTATAATAAATTGCAGATTTAAAATTATACGATAATTTTAATGTAAATATGAATTAAAAAGAGAGAGTAAATCAACCCTTACTTCAACATACTGAAATCCTAAAAAAATTATAAAGTAAGGGTTATGAATAAGGAAACATTGATAATACAAAAATTTGGACACAATAACATCAATACATTACAAGAAACATGTAAAATAGATGTTTTTAAGTGATTATAAATAAGGGAATTAAAATAAGAAATGAAGAGACAAATATCGGAACCCTTACCTCACTTGATTTTATTAGATTTGAACCCCATCTTAGATCCAACCAAACTCATCAATAATTAATAGTGATCTATAGGGGATAATCCTAGATATATAAATGAAGGGGAACATTGATTTTTCTTTGAATAAGAGGAGGGGGTGTGTATTTATAGGTATGGTGAGGGGAATTTTGAGGAATAATTTTTTAATTATTTCATTATTCCACATTGATGTTGTTCCCCACTATAACTATTATTTTCAACCACCATATATAATGTGACGCTACAGTTTGTTCTAAAAAAATAGTATACTATCACTTCCTTGGTTAAAATGAGTCATGATATCAAAAATATTAAGTCATATATTCTGTATTTACCATATTATACCATATTAGACGATTTTACCATATTTTATTAATTTAATAAAATGTTTTCAAATTTCAACACTTGCAAAATTTTGAAAACAAAATTTCAAATATTAAAAAAAAATCAAATACATTTTATATTTACTAACATTTTACATTTTATGTTAGGTTGATACATTCATCAAAATAATGTATAAGAGAAAGAATCCATTGAATTTAATAATGAATTACGTTATAAGACAAATAAAACCCTAGATAAAAAAATATAACCATACTAACATATATCCTAAGTATATAGTTTGAAATTTTTTAATTTCATTTTGTGGGTTTTCACACATTAATCTTGTGATGATTTCCAATAACATGAACATCTCTCATAGATAGTTTCACTCCAACTTCACTTCTTGGAGTTCTTTTTAGGTTTGGTCAAAGGTGAACCACTATGATTTTACCTCCTTATTAAACACAGAATAATAAAATATATAAGGGAGTTTATTACTAGCCAAATCTATATTTCCTCCCTCATATGATAATTACCTTTATTCATTACCCTTTATGTAAACTAATCCTAGTAGTCTGTTATTAATCACTATACCACCAATGGTTATAATACTCAATAGTAATATTGAGAAAATGTCATATTTATCCTTATATATAAACTATCATATAAATCCATTCGTTAATTTATCTATTATTTGATACTATATAAATTTCAATGATTAGTTTCTTCTACCTAATAATAATGTATCTCATATACATGTTATTAATTTCTGAGTATGATCTAATAGAGTACAAGATTATGGAGTTACTGCACACTATTATATACATTATGTTAATGGTTTTATATTCCATTATCAATTTTAGTACATAGTGTTTTTATATCAATTTGTGTTGTTAAATTATTATGAAACAATATGGTGTGCATTATGAAACAATATTGTGATGAAGGGTTTATTTACTTTTACAAAATATGGGGTATTATATTCTCCCCCATTAAAATAATATCATCATCAAAATTATAATTAAAAGTATAAATAAATGTGGATAATAATTTATTATAAAATCCTTTAACTCCCATGTTTCTTAATACAAAATATTATTCCTTTAGATAACCAATTACAATTGAGTAGTTCTATTTCATATCACTTCTTCCTTTTATCATGAATTTTGAATCGACTCTTCCTCATTTGATATGTCTGGATACAACTAAACATAATTATCATTTTTTACATTGGTAGGGTATAACATATACCTCCTAATACGTTAAATATATATAAGAAATAGGTAAAATTAAATAGGGTTCATCCATGTCATAATGACATTCCATAGCTCATATCTCCTTGAATATTTCAAACAACCCAAAATATCATGGAATCAAAATGAATTTGTTTTCAAGTATCATTAAACATTTCCCCAGAGATATATTCCTAAATAAATAATATCAGACTTGAAATTGAATATCTTTCCATTAATTACTAATATTAATTTTATTTTTACATTATATTTCCTTATTATGTTTTTTATGGTTCTTACCATCACAGTTGTCACTAATACAAGTTATGGACACAAAAGATTCATTACTCTAACATTATCTCACCACGTCAGAGTTAAACATATCATTACATAAAATGATTCATGTGGTCACATATTAATTCGAGATTGGGAAATTTTAGTATAAAGTTACTATACAAGAGGTATATAATGATCCAAACACCCTTGTATGTTATGATATCATGATCAAAACATATTCTCCAATGTTTTTATATTCCATTCTGATTAACAATCTATTTTAGGGATATAATCCACACTATGATTGACATATATATTTAAATACATCTAGTGACTCCTATAAAAAATTGATATGATTCTTGGTCCATGATCATATACTATTTATATGATATTTCCACGATGTTTCAAAACATTATTTATAGAAAACCATCAATATAATATATAGAAAAATATCTAAAAATTAAATATAAAGGTCTTGAAATTATGGGAAGATCAACAATGACCTCTATATAATTATTTCTATTTGGTGTCTTATAAATCCCTATGAATCAATAAATTTTAATTTTATCCAGCTTATATTATGGTATAGGTAAAGGATACATTAATACATTGGGAATTTGAATTTTAGCCTTCACATGCTGGTATACTAAGCATCGTGGAGTATGATCTATAATATATCACTTCATATCTATCCACCATAATTGATCATGGATATCACTCTATATATTGAGAGTACATAATATTATAGATAATTTTAATCCTTGAGAATAATATTTCATATCCTTATTTATCTATGGTATATATAGACCACATAACCTCTTTCAAAATAATAAAACTCCATTGTCACCAGGGTTTGAATCTAGTTATTTCCCATTGTACATGTATTATATTATATTTTGTAGATAATTATAACCATGTTGATCTTTATTGATAATATATAATAATAATTCTTCAGTTAGTACATTGAATAAAAATGATGTTTCATCTCACATTGTAATCTGCAAGACCATCCTCACTAGGACTTCGTGAATTAGATCATTCTTGACCCTCAACATGGATAAAGTACCATTGTCATTTCTACTCAATTATGCAACATTATCATTATATTAGGATGATAATGAGTACAATAGTCACAATTACTAAGTAATTATAACAATATTATTTCCCACATGTTGGTATCTTTATATATAAATATATATTTAAACCTTTTTAGGTTTGTGTATATATAACATCTCTATCTATAGAAGTAATTCCTATATATCTTCAAAGAAACAATTACTACCACCAATTATAAATCATGAGCATGATAATTAATTTCATGGTTTGTCAATTATTATTATGCATAAGCCTCAACACTATCATTTTAAAGTTTAACACATCCATGACCTTTCCATGATGCAACATGATAAATAAATATGATTTATTAACTAGATGGATGAGTAACAATAGGTTTATTCACCAATATCCATTTTAATTTTTGAAATATATCTTCACTGTCCTTTAACAATGTTTTTTTAAACCCCTTAAATGTTATCTTTGATAATGAAATAACCTATCAAAAAATATTTACCACAAAACCTAGATAATATCCCACTAACATAATTTTTTTCTATAAAGTTTGGGGATATTGGATATTCCATTAAATTTATATGGGTAAAAATATATAATAACATTGAAAACAATATGAACAAGAACAAAAACATTCTGAATAAAAAAATTTCATTTACTAAATTTCCCATATAACTATTTTTTCTTAAAAAACACAAGAAAAATTCATAAATGAATATCATGATCATAATAGCTCACAAAATATATAAGGATTTCGTTTCTAAATAAAACCAAAAATTTATCAAAACATTATTTTAATAATTTTTTATCAAATCTATATAAAAAGGGTAATAATTTTTTAACACAAAAAAATTTCCTGGGAATACAGAAAGACCATAAATTGTACAATATGCTATTTTTAAAATACCTTACTTATTAACATTAAAACTAAGTTATCCAAAAAGAATGTCTAATTCCTTAATTTTTTTACGCATTTAAGTTGATCAATTAGGTCACCAATACAAGGTTGTTGACACATTTTGTTTATAATAATTAAATCAAATTAACTATAGTTGGTGATGCCCTCTTTATCATATATTTCTTCTTCATAAATAGAACATGTGATCCACACTTGTAAAAAATGGGAAATTAGACCATTTATCACATTAGTCTTGCATTTTATTATTGAACTCAGCTAAATTAATAAACTCTATCCTTTAGGTGGATTACATATTGGATTCACATTGGGGATGAGATAAAAATAGAATTAAACTTCCCAATCAGCGGGTAATAAAGGTAATTCATCAGGAAATACACCAATATATTCTCTTAAAACTAGTACATTCTCTATTATCTAAACACTTACCAACCATATATTTAATTCCATCCATATCCACCCCATGAATTTCATCAAGTTGAGTTAATGAAATAAAATTATGATAACATTCGGGTGATGAAATTTTTTATCACAAAGAAATTATTCCATTCTTACCTCATTAATTAGATCATCTTTTACAGAACAAAAAATTCCTTAATTTTAATTAATGATTCAATCAATTAACAATATTATATCAAAATAAACCATAGATATGATGATTACATGTTTAATGAGATAAAAACCTTGAATCATAATTTTTATTGTTCGGTGTATCTTTATTGCAAACAATTTACCACTTACTGTTCTAAATGATTAACTATTACTTAGTGTATCAAATCATTATTGAATATTATTTTCCAATATTTAGTATATAAATTAATTCATAGATTTGGAATCAAATAGTGTATTAGATAACTCTACATGTATAGTCAAAAAATATAATATCACATCATTTAGAACATTGACTTTAGAAGTTATCATGACAAATGAATGGCCTTGATCCATTAGCCACATCTATCGAAGATTGAAATGGTTCATAGGTTATTGATTTGAATAATTACTCATTTTGATGAAATTTAATCATTGGAAATTGTGTCCCACCTTCTTTATTATACATTCATGAGCTTGATGTCCTTTATATCCACATCTCTAGAAAACACTGAAGCCTTTTAAGAAAGACATGTGGTCTTTCATTTCAAAATTATTACATGTGGGATAATATAACATTACCTTGTTTCTCTTTGTTTAACTACATTCAATCGGGTTCTCATACATCCTCTTCTTCTACCTCTTTACTATGATCGTAATGGATATAGAGAAATTCTTATTATAATTGATAATACTTGTAACTATCTCATCATATTTTTAAAAATTCTGTGATACCATGAATATTAAATGAATGGGATTTAAATCATATAATAAGTGATAAATATTCATTTTAGCGTTCTTTGATAGTCTAGAACATGTCTTTATTAGTATGTAAAATTGGCCTCATACTCAATCATAATCTCTTCTAATTTTTTCTTAGGATCAGGAATTTACATTCCATATTTCCGCGTTTCTCTTGAGGAAAATATTTCATTAAGAAAATAACTTTGTTGGAATTCTATTAAATATTATCAACCTGTATTTCATCCTTAGTATTTTTAATTAAGTACCACATTTATTCAGCATCACCTCGTAAAAGTAACACAACCATAAAGAATTTTCCCTCTCAAGCTGTCTTAAGGCCAACAATATTTTCTCTTGATACATTATTTATTATTTTACCTATATAGAATTAGTGAATCCACATAACAGTGTGCATTGTTTCTACATAAAAAATCCATTGTTGTTAATCCTTGTAGAGGAAAAACTGTTTTCTCCACGAGAGCATGTATATTTTTTATAACATGAGTCAACTATCATAGAATAAACAGAGTTTTCATAGCTACAATATTAACTGTATTATAATCATTATTAAAAAATTCATCAACTTGCTCAAATTTATTAGAATGGGTTTACATTCTCCCCAAATGTGACATTTTTTAATTCTTCTGATTAATTAATTACTTAGCTTGTAACATGTATTATATAGTATAATATCATTTCATTTCTATAATAATATCTAGATTTTTTTTCAAAATGTTAATATATTTGTTCTATACCTATTTTTTCCAAAATATAGTAAATAAGGTTTCTAATAAACATTTATTTAATACTAACTATAATGACCCCAACCTTGGTTTCTAATAGGTTTTGGGTTATTTATTCCATTGAAAACATAGTACTAAATATTAAATTGAATGGATCATGTTTTGGTCTTCCTTTAGAGACATGATAAATTATATTACAATTTTAAAAAATAAAATATCATATATTTAATTCACATTTATATCCATGGTCAGTCATTGTGTTCTTCTTCATTACCTGAGGAAATGGTTAAACAATGTAAAATTGGCTACCATAAATTTTAATTAAGGGAAAAACATACAGTGGAAGAAAATAAAGGAGAAATATGGAATAAGAAAAATCATGATTATAATTGAAGCAATAAAAATGAACAAATAAGTTTAATCAATGTAAGAATCATAAATGAATAATATAATGTATCACAAAAATAATTAATATTTATTAATTTCATAATACCAAACATCATAATTATATAATTGGTTCCTGGTGCCAAATATTATATATAAAGGTTAATGAAATTCACATTACCCTATCATAGTTATCCCATGAAACCCATATGTTCCCTGAAGAGATATATAATTCATATCCCAACACATTACATAAAATTCCAATTCATTTTTTCACATACCAAATGAATATAGGCTCTATAGGGAACAATATTCAAGGTTGAAAACATATAAATACCGGGAACATTTCCACAATGAAACTTATCATACATGTTGTTACTATATAAAATAATATCTCTTACGGGACATTAATATATTTACCTATTAAATTAATTGATAATAATTTCCAATTGAATTCTCTAAACACATAAAAAACATTATGTGTTCAAATGTTTTTAATATTATCCACAATTATTGATTTATATTAGATTATAACTGATGAGTACATATTATTATTAATAATATTAAATGTTTTAAAACAATTTATTTTTAATTGTAGGAGAGAAAATACATTTTTACATTATACACCACCATGTAAATTAAATTTATTGATTGAAAAAAGTACGACAATTATCCATAGAATATCCCACAAGAGTATCAAACTTTTTTTTAGTAAGAGGCCATTCACTATGCACTAAGGTTATCATTGAGAAATAACCAACCAACACTTTTTGGGGTTATTACCCCTATATCCATCTCTACGAAACCATCGAACATTTAAGTATCTATATAGTTAAGAATTTACTTTTAAAATCACACACATTTTACTTAACCAATGTATAGGTTTTCTTTATCAAGGAGGAGGTTTAGGTATAGTAACGGCTTATGTATTGGGCATAAGGTTAGTGAACAGAATTATCACATAAGTTTGATTTTTTATGTATGGAACAAAAAATTAATTCATCACATTAATGGTATAGTATAATTCATAATAAAAATGGATTTGATAGTGGTAATGTAAATTGAAAAATTAGAGAGGGGGTATCAGTAACTACATCAACATAGTAATTGCTGAAAAGTGTGTAATGTAAGGGGTTTGGTAAAATTTACATTGATTATCAATCAAAGGATACATAATAAGGTCGATACATATAAAGAAAAAAACAATATGGATATTTTAAATAGATTAAAAGTACGGATATTGAAATATGAAATAAAGAGAGAGAAATAAGAAAACTGGGCTCTCTTGAGCATCTTAGATTTAAAACCGACCATAGATCCAACCAAACTAATCATGAATGAAGAGAGAGATAGGGTAGAGAGTTCTAAAGTGTAAAATTATAGAATAATTTTCATTTTTTTGGAATAATGGGTGGAATGGTTGGGTATTTATAGGCATGGTGAGTGAATTTTTGTGCAATAATTTATTAATTTGTTTATTATTCTTCTGTCCATTAGTGAGCCACTATAAATATTTTTATCCAATACAACACATAATTCCCATCTATAGTGTTTATTTCAAAAATAGTGGAACATATCTTCATTTTCATAAAATGATTCATGCTAAGAATAAAATTATGTCATATATGTCATATTTACGGTATTTTACTATATTCCACCATTTTACATTATTTTTTTATTTCAATAAAAAATTTAAAAACAAAACACCTTTGATAAATTTTACATTATGATCCCAAATATTATATCCATTCTATCATGTTATTTCCCTATTAATGTAAATTTTAATTTTTAAGTTATGTTGATACATTAATCAAAATAATGTTTAATCGTTAACATCCTTTAAATTTCCTAATTATTTTACATTATACTGCAAATAAACATCAATATAAGATACTTATAAAAATACTTGAATAAATAATAATGTTAAGGTTCTAAATGGAGGTATGTTTCCATGTTGGTTTGACCAATATTGATTAGGTGGTGATATATACTAAATTGAAGTCCTATAGAAGATGGTTTCGATCCAACTTCACATTGTGGAGTTATAATTAAACATCTTAAATGGTGATCCATAGCGATGAAACCTCCTTCCCAATCCTAGATTAATTAACTTTGTAAGGGGTTTTCCTACTAGTCGAATCTATATTTCCTTCCTTTTGTGATAATTATCTTTCATCATTACCCTTAATATAGAATAATCCTAATGTTTTTTTATAAACCATTATACCACTAATGAATATAATTCCCAGTGATCATACTGAAAAATAGTCATAGGGATACTCACATATACAATCTCATTGAAACACCTTCATAAAATTAGCTTTTCTTATACACCATACCAATTGCAATGTTTATTAATTTCACTTTAGTAAAATTGTATCTCATAAAATTTAAATTTTCTTTCAATTGTGATCTACAAGAGTACAATCTTACAATGATTTCCCATAATATTAAATGATTTATGTTACCAGTTATAAGGTTTTAAAAAATATATTCACCTAGTAGTTTTTTTGTATCAATATATGTTTTACAATTCTGATGATATAAAAAAGTGTGCACTGTGAACTAATCCTATGATGAAAGGATTATTTATTATTATAGATTAACAATTATTAAATTAATGGTTGATAATGTGTATATAATGAATAAATATTAAAATTATATAATTATTAGGACTATAGATATGATGAAACCTTGAAAAAAGTGAATTCATTGAAATCATTAAATGGTATCATGCATGGATGATAATGTTGTTTTCACCCAAATTCCCATTTTAAAGATGAATTTTTATGAAAAGGATAAATAGGAACTATAAATAAATAATACACAGTCTGTTACATTTGAATATAGTTCTATAAAATTCGAGTGTGTATAATGAAATATGGTACTTATGGTAAGTGATTTATGTTTCAATCTAATTTTAATTGGGATTACTTATGCATTAATTTTTTTGAGGAAATTATATGATCTTATTTGATAAAAAACTTTAATCGTTGACATCCCTTTTTAAATTGAATTTTTAATGATTCATTACCATTTCCCTCTTTGTAGTAAAAATCATATATAATATATTTTCAATAAAGGTTGACCAGGTTTTTTCTTCTTATAGTTATGAATTTTTTTCTTCAATATCCAAGTTGTATAATATTTTTAAAAATGTTTTTAAAAATCAATAAATTATTTTTTAAATCTAAATTTACGTATTTTTTAATATTTAGTTAAAACTTTTGAATAAATAATCTTGTCTTTTTCCGAGTAAGATATTTTTTTGAATGAGTGGATAAGATGTTTGTTTTAAGGATTTTAGAATAGATGGAATTACCCGACGTCATGGATGATAAATGATTTGATAAAATTTTTAAAAGTTTCTGTGGTTATATTTATTGAATGTACATTAATTAGTATTTTGGATGTAATTTTAATTTTAAATATGTTATTTCAATATGAAAATTGTATTTTCATAAAGAAATATACGACTATTTTTTCCAGAATGATATCATCAATGAAAACATAATTTGATGTAAATTATTTCATACTATGTGTTTGATCTAATGATTAAATCCCTATTATTTATCATAATAGTTTATGAAACCATTTTTTTAACAAGGATTACAGTTTGATGAAATTATGGGTTTTTTATGAAACCCATATCTTATAAGATAATAAAGACTTAAATGGGGTGTGAACCCAGTTCAGTATGGAACTCTATCAACTGTGATTATATTTTTATTGATCATTGACTGAGGTTATGATGGAATGGGGGAGTGAACCCAATCTAATATGATAGTATTAAAATGATTCTTCACCTTTTAAATATTTTTTTAGGACTACATCTATGCATAAAAATATATATTGTCCTTTTGATATTTTTTCATGACCCATGATTGATTATTTATTATTTCAAACACATATGACTTATGTATATTGTTATGTAAAGTAATTGTGAAATTATTTTTGATTAACTATCGTTGACTTATTAAGTATGATAATTTTATGTTATGATCATGTTTTCATACACTTATGCTTATCTTATGCTCAGTTATAATCATGGTTCAATACCTCTTATGTTTAACTTTACTATGAATTTGAGATAACCCTTTCTTATGTTTATTTTCACTTGGTTATAATGAAAGGTTTTAAGTGGAGTTATTCAAAGAATTGTTTTATTTGAGAAGATCATTAAAGGATATGTAAAATATGTTTCATAAAATAAAAGTATTATGTATATAGTCTCTACGGAAACTAAACCATTATTGTAATGGAAAAAATCGAAATATATAGAATAGATATTCATCTAATAATATGTAATATTTATGTTCAAAAAGTTCGAGTTATTATATATGATAAATTACCCTAGAAAATGATATATAAATAAATGTGAAATGTGTTGGATTGACCATGCTCTGTAAGAATAAATCCAATGAGGTTTTCATTGTCAATGGGATGGATCTAAATCCCATGAATGTTTTATAAATATTTACCTATGAAAAAGATGTGATCATTCACTATGATGTATTTATTATAAGGAAGATAAATGAATGAAGAATCATGATGAAGGGATAGTAAAAAATAGAAAATCTATTGAAAATTTTAAAAGGTAAAGACATAAAAAAACCATTCTATGAATGTGAAAATCCAATTATGAAACAGAAGACATCTGAAAGTGAGAAAAGAACTTCATGGATAAGATCATTGAACATTATTTTGTGTGGAATATATTGAAGTTATATCATGAATCAATAAATACTTATGATACATGTCATAACGGTAAAATAGTGAATAAGAGAAACAACCCCGTGGAGATCAAACTGAAGAAGCCACTTGAGTTGTCACACATGGATGTGGGTATACTAATTATAATGACCCATACATTACATACATTTTTATTAGTTCATAATTGAAGCACACTTATAAAAACATATAAAAACCCATTAAAGGACCGTATGGGTATAGTGTCTTTAGAAACTGGGAAACATAAACAACTGGTTCCTAAATCATCTATAGTGTCTCCCCTTTATTTCATTATATCTAGAGTCCCTTTTGGAATATTCTACTTAGTAACCTTCTTCCTAACCTGGGGAAAGAATACATACAAATGTGTGAGCTCAAATGCTTAGTAAGGGTAAACAAAAGAAATATCAATCATATCATATTCATAAGAACATAACATTTTAGAAAACATAACCTGGAAAAGAGATCATAATATCATAAAATGGGATAAATCATAGTCGTTAAATTTAATCCCAAATAATCATAACATAAAACATGAAACTTTTTGGCATACACAAATAGTCATAGTGAATCATTTCTTATTAGCCAAGACTCATTTCCAAGACTATCATAGTGGACAAAGTCTATTTCTGAACTGAGTTCACTCCTCGTTTCAGTCATGTATCATTGAACGGTTTAACCTTCTGTTCTAGCCATGTCTATCTCATGAGATATAAATCATTACCCAATGCATTGGAGAGAGATATAGGTTCCACCCATCTCATAATTATACCATTCTTATGTGTTCCAAAAAATCATAAATCATACATCATAACATAACCCATGTAATAAAAATGGGATTCTTAGACATCAGGACATCATAAAACAAATAATATAAGATAAATGACTTCATAATAATAATTACATCACAACATAATCAAATCAATGTAATAATAGGGATATAAACAGAACCCTATATTATCTTAAATGGAAAATAATTTTGATAAAACACTTGAACTCTATTCTTGAGGAAAATATCTTGTCTACTTCAAAAACAATTTTCCTTTTTTAACATGTCATACAATTTTAAAATAAAATAATTTCAATAAAAATAAACATAAAATATTTTAAAAGCATCTCCATGGAAATAATTTTCTAAAAATCCATTCCTGTCGTATATGTTAAATAAATCATTCTTCTCGTACTTTGGCCGAAAAAGTCAAAAAGTACCTCGTACGAAAAACGACAAAAGATTCCTTTCATATCTTTTACTTAAAACTCACCAAAGGGTAAAATTGGGTTTAAATAATTGTAGGAGGATATAAATATTATTACACATTGAGGAAACATGGATGTGGATGATAAATATTCCCCATTAAATTCTGAAGTATAAACAATCTTGGAAAAAAAATTGAGATTGCGAGATTTTCCCTTACCTTATGCCTGATTTGCATCGTACGTGTCCAAACCTCCTATATAATGATTTAAATAATGTTATTGACTTATTAATGAATTTTAATCATTGTTATGATATCATATATGGTCATATTCTTAGCTTCGTATTAGTAATATTTCGTTACTACTTGTTATTCGGGTGTTTATTGCCTTTTTGTTCTTATGCGTGTTTTGTCGAATACATTCTTATTATTCATTTTAGATTTTAGATACCTCATTTACAGAATGGTATTAGTATAATATATATCATATATATTCATTAAATTCTTTTATATAATCATTATGCAATGAAGATCATGTAGAACGAGTAGCATCATATCGTGGAGATGGTATTCTGTACGTACGCACGAGCGATGATATAATTCCCATGATCGTGGAATTGTATTGGAGTGTATGTATACATTTTCAGAATCAAGATCACTTTAAAATAATTATATATAGTTATTATCTACACCATTATACCCATCCAAGTAAGGTGGTGGTGGAAAACAGATTACACCACGGTGTGGAGACGGTATTCTGTACGTACGCACGCGCGGTGATTTCATTTTCCGTAGGATGGATAGAAGGTGAAATAGATTTGTTTCATATTTATAATAACATATCAGAATATGAGTGACACTGATTGTATTACTTCATAATGAAACAACTAATAAAGAAGAAGTTGAAGAAGAATGAAATTTGAAAGGATCGGTAATGGATATTACCTCTTCTTTGACACGCCTCTTCTTAACCCCCACATAGGGCACTAGGGATGGTCTTTAAAGAAGACCAGGACCTCTAGGATGTTTCTAGAGAAGTGTATAAGAGAATTTGGCAGGGTTTGGCCGAGCATTATGTCTCAAAGTGGTTTGAGAAGGAGAGGGAGGATGTCCCCTTTTATAAGGGACGAGATGGCCACCTTTGGAAAAACTAAAAATATTATTTTATTATAAAATCATATTTTCTTTTCAGTAGCTCCAAATTGATTTATTTCTAAGATAAGGTGGGGATAGGTCGAAATCCTCTCATTCAATAGAATTTGGACAAGTTTAGGTCACTATTTTAACCTTATCATTTAGATTTAACTTTATGTTCAATAATTTTACATTTACAATGTCTTTTGGTTTTCATACACTATAAGGTTAATAAACACACTATAACAAGAAAAACGAACCCCAAGTTGTTTATTATTAATATATATTACCACATCTAAGTAATTTGGCCGAACCTTAGATATTTAGGAATAAAATAACAATTAATAATATAATATTTGTTTTAAAAACTATTTTATGTCAATTTTGACACTATTTGGTAATTGATTTTTGTGAAAATCCAAACAGCATTATTAGTTAGAAAAACGTTAATTAAATCCATACTAACATGTCATATTAACCTATTAAATTAGTGAAATTCATAAAAAGTCTCAAATTACATTTATTTGATTATTTATAACATCAATTATGTTAATATTTCATTAATGAAATAATTAATGCATCACCATTGTGTCAAAAAAAATTAAATTATTTAAAGTCTAAAAATTATAAATAAAATACAATTATGTAGGAAATCTTTTTATATTTATAATGAATATTTATAGTCGAATTTATCTTATGTATAACCTTATATTAAAAATGTTTTAGTTATTAAACATTGATTTTAACTATTTTAACTCTTCTTTAAATAAAAAAATATTAAATGTCTTATCCTAATCTAAGTGGAAATAAAGGGTATTATTTTATCCCTAATGTTGTTTTTTTGTCTAATTACACTTATTCAATAAATTAATACATGTATTAGGGTAATAATAATATCATTTTTACTTTTAATTACCATTTTTACTTTTAACTGTGTAAATAAATATAAAAAGTTACCATTCACCAAAAATTATTTTCATCTCATTGAACCACATTTTACTTACTGACATAAACAGTGTCTCTAAGATATTTGAAATTACATTCACAAAAGTGCTAAAATTTGGTTTTATATAAATTTTCAAATTCTCCTAGGAGGAGGGTAAAAGACGATCAAAAGTTCAATATAATTTTTATATATCTAAAATTATTATAAAAGGAAAGCAATGAATTACATTGAACATATATAGGTATTATATATTAATTTTTATCTAAAATATATTTAAATAAAAAAAATTATTATTTAAATAAAAAGTCAGCTTTTAAATAGTAACACAATGTTTTCACTATTAATAAAAAATTGAATGTTTTCAGAAAAATACCAAAATTTCACCCTAGGCTAATTTCGATATTCCGAATCCAAAAATGAAGTCCATTTTGAAAAATAAAATTTATAAAATTTCAAAAATTGGTTATTAATATTCATAAGGGCATGTTTAATAATATCTTAATAACATGTCATTGTTTAGTGAAACTCTGTATTGTGTACAACACAGGCTATCGAGGAAGGCCGTGATTCCGTGTTAACTAAGACAAGCTACTGTTGTGTATAGTGAAAGATTCCTTTTATGATGTATAAAAACAAAATATTTCTCATAAAAATCTCGAGTGTTACATTCTACCCCCCTTAAAATGAATTTCTCCCTCGAAATTCTTCACTTCGTAACAAACAGATGAGGATACCTCTCCCACATCATATCCTCAAGCTCCCATGTAGCATCTTCTATTTTTTGGTTCCTCTATAAAACATTCACCAAGCGAGTGGTCTTGTTTCGTAGAACTTTTTTGCTACGATCTAGAATCTCTATCGGCTTTTCTTCATAAGAAATATATTTCTCCAGCGGTACAACTTCTGCGATGAGTACATGTGAAGGATAGGGTATGTAATTTCTTAGGAGAGATACATGTAACTCATCATGAACTTGAGATAGATTCATTGGAAGCGCCAATCAGTAAGCTACCCTCCCAACACGATCCATTATTTTGAAAGGGCCAATATACCAAGGGCTCATCATTCCATTCTTTCAAAATCTCATTACTCTCTTCCAAGGAGATATTCGTAAGATCACATTATCACCTACTTAAAAATATATGTATTTTCTTCGGTTATCGGCATAAATTTTTTGTCGACTCTTAGCTGATCTTATGTGTTGTTTTATAGATCAGACATTTTATACCATTTCAACAACAAGATCAGGACCTAATAGCTTTATTTCCCCAACTTCATCCCAGGAAGTTGGTGTTCAGCATTTCTATCTATAGAGAGCTTCATAAGGAGCCATCTGGATACTAGAGTGAAAGCTATTATTATAAGAAAATTCCACCAAAGGAAGGTGTTGATCCCAAACACCTTTGAAGTCCATAGAGAAATCCATTACCATGTCTTCTAGAGTTTGAATTGTTCTCTCAGACTGAATGTCTGTATGAGGATGATAACCAGTGCTGAAGCTCAACATTGTATCCTGAGTATGCTAATGACTTTTCCAAAACTTCGAGGTAGAACTCGGATCCCGATCAGATATAATGGAAAGTGGTAATCCATGCAATCTTACCACTTCCTTTACATATATCCTGTCAAGATTATCAAGAGAGAAATCTTCTCTAATAGAAATGAAGTGTGCCGACTTCGTAAGATGATCAAATATAACATAGATAGAATTATTTCCTTTGGATGTTTTAGGAAGTCTAGTGAAAAAGTCTATAGTGATGTTTTCCCATTTCCATTTGGGTATGGGTAATGTTTGTACCATCCCCTTAGACTTCTGTCTCTCAGCTTTAACTTGCTGACAAACCAAGCATCGAGAGACATAATCAGCAACATCTCTTTTCATGCCATCCCACCAGAAGTACTCTTTAGGGTCCCTATACATCTTCGTGCTTCTAGGATGAATAGAGAATGAAGAACTATGAGCCTCATCTAGAATCTCCTTATTTAATTCTAGGATGGGAGGAACACAAAAATGATTCTTGAACCATATTATCCCATCACAATCACGGTTGAATTCAGGAATATTTCTCACCTTCTTTTGTAACTCTACATCATTTTCTTGTGCATCTTTAATCTTCACACGTACAGATGGTTGAACATTCATTTGAGAAAGATAATATTTTCCCCTTTCATTATATTTCCAACATCCTTCCTTTTTAAATCCATATATATTGGATCTTTTGTGATCCTCATCATGGATAATCTAGCATGGTCTTGTCAACTTAATGAATCTTTCACCTTGTTTTCTTTCCCAGGGTGGTAATGAATTGAGTAGTCATAATCCTCAATCAGCTCCAACTATCTTCTTTGGCGCATATTCAGCTCATTTTGTGTGAAAATATACTTTAAAAATTTATGATCAGTATAAATATAACACCTTTCTCCATAAATATTATTCCTCCATATCATTAATGCACAGATTACCACAGCTATCTCCAAATCATGAGTTGGGTAATTTTTCTCATGGATTTTCAACTATCATGAGGCATAAGCTATCACCATATCATTTTGGATAAGAACACACCCCAACCCCTTCTTGGATGCATCACTGTAGATCACAAACTGTTCTCCACTACAAGGAATTGTGAGTACAGGTGCACTGGATAACCTTCTTTTCATCTCCTTGAAATTCTCTTCACATTCCTCCATCCACATGAACATAACTAATTTTTGAGTCAACCTAGTGAGTGGATTATATAATTTTTAAAAATCATTCACAAAATGTCGATTATATCTAGCCAAACCAAGAAAACTTTGGAACTCATTTACTATTGTTGGTCTCGACCATCTTTCTATAACCTCTATTTTTTCTAGATCCACAGATATCCCCTCTTTTGAGATTATGTGACCAAAAAATTCAACTTTTTAAAGCCAAAATTAACAGTTGATAATTTAGCATAAAGCTTCTCCTTTCTCAGGGTCTTCAATAAAATTCTCAAGTGATCTTAATGATATTCCTTGATCTTTTAATAGAAATGAATATCTTTTATAAAGACTACCACAAACTGATCAAGATAGTCTCTAAAGACTCTATTCATCAGATCCATGAAGATAGTAGGGCAATTAGTAAGACCATATGGCATCACTATAAATTCACAGTGTCCATACCTTTTACAGAATGTTGTTTTTTTATATCCTAAATTTTGACCCTTAATTGAACATACCCTGAACGAAGATCAATCTTGGCAAAGTATTGATCTCTTCATAGTTGATCAAATAAGTCATCAATGTGTGGGAGGGGATATTTATTCTTGATAGTGATCTTGTTATGTTCTCAATAATCAATGTAAGTCTCATTGATCCATATTTCATCTGAACAAATAGAACAGGTGCTCCCCAAGGTGACGCACTAGGGAATATGAATCCCTTATCAACATTTTCTGGGAGTTTCTTCTTCAATTCCTGCAACTCAATTGGGGCCATTCTATAAGGTGTCTTTGAAATAGGGAAAGCACCCGGTATGAGTTCTTTTGAAAACTCAACTTCACGATTTGGTGGAAGACCCGGAAATTCCTCTGGAAAGACATCATCAATCTCTCATACAATTGTAATATTCTTAATCGTAAGTTTCTCTCAACCCATTAGAGATAAATAACCTCTATTTAGTGGAATTGAGACCCATAAGATGAATGAAATTTCCATTGTATGGTTATGTTCATTCTTGCATCGATAGACGATCATAGATTGATCTAGAATATGAAATGTGACTTCCCTTATTTGGAAATTGATATGAGCTCTATATAATGAAAGCCAATCCATGCCACGAATCCCCTCAAATTCCACTATAGGAAGATCACATGATTTTCAGGAAGCACATTCCCACAAACTTCAATTAGAGAAGAATTATAAACTTTTGATGCGAGTGTTTTACCATTAGGGGTTGTCACGGCTAACTCAATATCTAATTGTTGAGGTAATACAGTGATACCCTTAGAAAATTCTTCAGAAATAAAATAGTGGGTGGATCCAGAATCAAATAAAACATTTTGTACTTTAGAGTGGATGGTAAGTGTATCATTCACCACTTTGTTATCGTACTCCACATCGCTGATAGAAATTGCATGTGACTTTCCTTTATATTTATCCTTAAGAGTTTGTTGGCGTCGATCAACATCAACATCCATTGGATTAGGGCATTGATTATCATAATGCCCCATTTCCTTGCACTTGTAACATTGAAGTGTAGGAGATGCACTCTGTGTATCCTTTCCTTTGTTCGCATCACTAGACATCTTCTTCCCATCATTGTGGCATTCAAATGCCCAATGACCTTCCTTTCCACATTGGAAACATTTATGTGTCCCTTTTAGACAACTCCCTTCATGTTTCCTTCCACACATTGAGCATAAGGGAAAACTCATCTTCTTTTTAGTGTGCTCTTTATATTTTCCTTTGAATTCCATTTTCCTCTTCTTATCAAACCTATATGTCTGATGGGTTACTCCAATCTCTATCTCAACATTGATAGCACATATAAAGATTAACTCATAGTTATTGATGTCCCTTATGTCTAACACCCTTTGAAGACTTGGTGTTATTCCACTAAAGAAACGATCGATCGTACTCTCAGGTTGGATAATAATCCTGGAAGCTTACCTTGCAAGTCTCGTAAAATTTGCTTCGTAGGTAAAAACAGATTCATCATCCTTTTTCTTCAGTTCAAGAAACTCCTTATCCATCTTTGTTTGAAGAATAATATGGAAGTACTTATTGATAAATAAGTTCTTTAACTCCTCCCATTCCATGGATTCAATTTCATCCCTTTGCCTTGTATTCTTGATAAGATTCCACCATTGATCAGCTTCACCTTCCAAACAATATACTGCTAAGATGAATTTATGATGCTCAGAACATTGAAGAACTGAAAATATCTTTTCAGTAGTATTGATCAATTGTTCAGAAACTAATGGATCAGTAGACCAGCTGAACGAAGGTGGATGCTGCCTCTTGAAGGATTCCACAAAATTTTGCTCTTTCCTTTACTCATTTGGATGTTCGGTGTGATTCATAGCATGAGAAAGATGTGTGATCATGGCTACAAGATTTTCCATTCCAGCTCCCATAACGTTTGGTTGCTCAGGGGGACAATCATTGCATTGCCCGTCGCATTCCGCGTTAACACGGTTCATTCCGGTTCCAGCCATTGACTAAATCTAAGAAGAATAGTGTGAAAAACAATAATTATAATAGGAAAACCACATAATCAAGAATAAATTTCACACATAAGGTCTTATAATAGGTTATTCATGGCCATTTCTAAAAAACTAATATTGTGTTCTATGCTTGGAATAATCCTTAGGGTTCTTACTAAGGCATTCACATCCTAGTTTCCAAAGGATGACTATAAACTTCCTTTGATACCAAATATAACAAACGATACATTACATACATTTTTATTACATCATAATTGAAGAACACTAATTACAACATGTAACTAAACCATTAAAGGACCATATAAGTATATTGTCATTAGAAACTGGGAACCATAAACAATTAGTTCATAAATCATCTACGTTGTCTCCCATTTATTTCATAATATCTAGAGTCCCTTTTGGAATATTCTACTTAGTACCCTTCTTCCTGACCTGGGGAAAGAAAAAATACAAAAGGTTGAACTAAAATGCTCAGTAAGGATAAAAAAAAAGAAATATCAATCACATCATATTAATAAGAACATAACATTTTGGAAAAGTTAACCTTTAAAAGAGATCATAATTTCATAACATGGGATAAATCATAGTGTGGAAATGTAATCCCAAATAATCATAACTGAAAACATGAAACTTTGTGCCATACACACATAATCATAGAAAATCATTTCTTATTAGTCAATACTCATTTCCAAGACTATCTTAGCGGACAAAGTCTATTTCTAAACTGAGTTCACTCCCCGTTTCAATCATGTATCATTGAACCGGTTTAACCTTCCTTTCCAGCCATGTCTATCTCATGAGATATAAATCATTACCCAATGCACTGGAGGGATATATAGGTCCCACCAATCTCATAATTATAGAATTCTTATGTGTGCCACAAAATCATAAATCATACATCATAACATAACCCATGTAATAAAAATGGGATTCTTAAACATCGTGACATCATAAAAAAATCATATAAGATAAAGGACTTCATAAAAATAATTCCATCACAACATAATCAAAGAAATGTAACAATAGGGATAGAAACAAAACCCTATATTATCCTAGTTGGAAAATAATTTTGATAAAACATTTGAACTCCATTTTTGAGGAAAATATCCTTTCTAAATCAAAACCATTTTTCCTTCATTAAACATGAAAACATGTAAAGTGAGCTTCATGGAAATAATTTTCTAAAAATCCATTCATGTCATATAAGTTAAATAAAACATTCTTCTCGTACTTTGGCCGGAAAAGTTAAAAAGTACCTCGTCTGAAAAACAAAAAAAATCCTTTCATATATTTTACTAAAAACTCACTGAAGGGTAAAATAGGATTTAAAAAATTTTAGGAGGATACAAATAATATTACACATTGAGGAAACATGGATTTGGATGATAAAGTTTCCCTAGTAAATTATGAAGTATAATCAATCTCGGATAAATAATTGAGATTGCGAGATTTTCCCTTACCTTAGTACTAATTTTCTTCGTACATGTCTGAACCTCCTTTATAATGATTTATATAATGTTATTGACTTATTCCATGATTTTACGATTTGTTACGATATTATATATGGTCATATTCTTATATTCGTATTAGTAATATTTCATTGCTAATTGTTATTCGGGTGTTTATTTCTTTTTTGTTCTTATGCGTGTTTTATCAAATAAATTATTATTTTTCTTTTTAGATTATAGATACCTCATTTAAATAATGGTGTTTGTATAATATATATAATATTTCTTCATTCAATTCATTTATATAATCATTATGCAATGAAGATCATGTAGAATGAGTCGCATCACATCATGGAGACAGTATTCCGTACGTACGCACGAGCAATGATATCGTTCCCATGATCGTGGAATTGTATTGGATTGTGTGTATACTATTTCAGAATCAATATCACTTTAAAATAATCATATATAGTTATTATCTACACCATTATATTCATCCAAGTAAGGTGGTGGTGGAAAACAGATTACACCACGGCGTGGAGACGGTATTCCGTACGTACGCACACGCAGTGATTTCATTTTTCTTAGGATGGATTGAAGGTTAAATAGGGTTGTTTCATGTTTATAATAACATATCATTATATTAGTGATACTTATGTTATTACTTCATAATGAAACCACTAAGGAAGAATATGTTGAAGAATAAATAAATTGGAAAAGGATCGGTAATGGATATTACCTCTTCTTTGACACGCCTTTTCTTAACCTCCACATAGGGAACTAGGGATGGTATTTAAAGAATACCCGGACCTCTAGAATGTTTCTAGTGAAGTTTAGAAGAAAATTTTTCATGTTTTGGCCGAACATTATGGCTCAATGTGGTGTGACGAGGAGAGTGAGGAGGTGCCCTTTTATAAGGGAGGAGAGGGGTACCTTTGGAAAAACTAAAAATATTATTTTATTATAAAGACTTATTCGGTTTTAAATAGCTTAAAATTGATTTATTTCTATGCTAAGGTGATGATGGGTCGAAATAATCTCATCCAATATAATTTGGATAATTTTAGGTTACAATTTTAGCCTTATCATTTAGATTTAACTTTAAGTTCAATAATATTACTTTTACCCTGTCTTCTTGTTTTCTTACACTATAAGGTTGATAAACTTACTATAACAATCCAAAGGAACCCCAAGATGTTTATTATTAATATATATAACCTTATCTAAGTCATTGTTCCGAAAAATAGATTTTTAGGAATAAAATAACAATTAATAATATAATATTTGTTTTAAAAACTATTTAATGTCAATTTTGACACTATTTGTTAATGGATTTTTTTAAAAATCAAAACACCATTATTAGTTCGTCAAATGTTAATTAAATCCACACTAACATTTCATATTAACCTATAAAATTATTTAAATTCAGAAAAAGTCTCAAATTACATTTATTTGAGTATTTATAACATCAATTATGTTAATATTTTATTAATAAGATAATTACTACATCACCATTGTGTCATAAATAAATTAAATTATTTAAAGTCTAAAAATTATAAATAAAATATAATTATGTAGGAAATCTTGTTATCTTTCTAATGAATATTTATAGTCTAATTTATATTATGTATAACCCTATATTAAAAATGTTTTTGTTATTAATCTTCGATTTTAACTATTTTAAATCTTCGTTAAATAAAATAATATTAAATGTCTTAATCTAATCCAAGTAGACCTAAAGGGTAATATTTTATCCCTAATTTTGTTTTTGGTAGAATTAAACTTATCCAATAGAATTAGGACAGGTGTTAGTGTAATAGTAATATAATTTTTACCCTTAATTACCCTATTTCCTTTTAATTGTGGTAAATAAAAGTAAAAAATTATTATTCACCAAAAATTATTTTCATCTCATTGAAAAACATTTTTCTTACTGAAATCAACCATGTCTCTCAGAATTTTGAAATTCCATTCACAAAAGTGGTAAAATTATGCTTTATGTAAATATGAAAATTCTTTTATGAGGTGGGTAAAAGACAGTCAAAAGTTCAATAAAATTTTTATATATCTAAAATTATTATAAAATGACTGCAATGAATTAAATTGAACTTATATAGGTATTATGTATCAATTTTTACCTAAAATAAATTTAAATAAAATAAAAAATTATTTAATTAAAAAGTCGGCTTTTAAATAGTAACCCAGTGTTTTCACTATTCATTAAAAATTGAAAGTTTTCAGAAAAATACCAAACATTCACCCTTGGATAATTTTGATATTCTGAATCCAAAAATGGAGTCCATTTTGAAAAATAAACTTTATACAATTTCAAAAAGTGGTTATTATTATTCATAACTGCTAGTTTTAATAATATTTTAATAGCATATCGTTATTTAGTGAAACTCGGTATTGCGTACAATGCAAGCTATCAAGGAAGGCTGCGATTACGTGTAAAGAAACTCAAGATAGTGTTGTTTGTAGTGAAATATTCCATTGATGATGTATAAAAACAAAATATTTCACATAAAAATCTCGGGCGTTACACTAATGAGATTAAATTAAACCAATAAAGATACTTATTTTTATAAGTTTATTGGAAAATTCATATATATGTCTTAGTATATTTAATATCGACTAAATTTTAGAATCATGAGAGATTTAAAAACTATTAAATAATAATGGATATTAAAATAGGACATTCAATAAAAAAATTAAATTAGAAAATATATCTAAATACAATAATTTATACATTGAGTTATATTTTAAAAAAAAAATGTTTTCAAGAAGGAATATATATATCTAGACACAACTAAAAATTGGTTTAACAAAGTATAAGAACCAAATCGTAGTTGGCATGGGGAGAACCATGTTATTATATTATGTAACGTGTAATTATTTTGGAGATAGTCTATGAAAATGAATATCAAAATTCACAAATTCTGCTCACATTTTCCAGATTCTATCAAACAATATTATGATTTATGCTTTATAAAGAATATATTCTTGATAATATTTATATAGTATTCCATATCATCTTTCTATATAAAAATAAAATACAAGAAATGGGTAATGTTTTATGGGTGAAATGTTGAAGATTCAATTCTTGGATAAACACCCCCATAAACGGATATACCTATACCATAATAATAATCCATGGAAAGTAATAAAATATTTAATTTAATTATTATAAAAATAAAAAATAACCCACAATAATCATTCCCTATTAATGATGATATCAATTAATATCTAAAAGCAAGCATTGGAAAAATTGTGAGTATTTATGATGCAAAAGAATATTTTCAAAACTCTCATGATAATTTTAAATTATCTATTTTTGAGGAATAAATTGGTAAATTTTTAACTATATTAAAAAGTATTACAAAGGATATAGAAGTTGAGAACATCCTTATAATCAATAAAAAGGAGTTTAAACCCATTGGAGCTTGGGAAATTCAAATAATACTAGCCTGATTGGTAACGTTTAACTGAAAAGAGATATATAACCATTTCAATATTTGGGTTTCATAATAATAATAAAATTTTAGTTGAGTTCATTAAAGAATAATGGAACCTATGATTTGGTTCCATATATGAAAGATAAGAATGTGATTAGGAAAGACATGTTTTTCTAGAATAAGATCCCTGAGAAATGAGATGTATCATAAAATAAATCACTTTTTTGGTTAATTGTTATTTCAAATTGAGGTTATTTATTTTAATGAAACATGTACACCATAAAAAATTCTAGAAATTATTTGAATCATTTTTATGATATGTTCTAAAAATAATTACATTATTATGTACAATAATGTGAGGTTATAATATTTGGATAGGTAACATAAGGAAGATGTCTAAGTTGAATAACCATAAGGGTATTAAACTTGATATTGATGGATATTGAGTTTTTAAGATGAATATAGTGTTATATGGGCCTGATAAATCACCCCATGAATGGTAATCAAAAATAAAAAAACCATAGTAATAATGATATTTAAAAAAGACAAAGTGGATTTAAACTCTATATATAAGAAGATAGTAAAACTATTCTCAAAGTGATTGTTTATGTCAGTGAAATTAGTTTTATAGGAAATCCATAAGAAAAATTTGAGCGATCAACAAAAATATTGATAAAATTTAAATGTATATGATGACCAAGATGACATTTTTATTCGATTTATAAGTTGAAATTAGAATAGTTTCTATCCATATCTCATTATAAAATTATTCTAATAATTTGTTTTAGAATTTTTGGATGGATTAATATAGAATGGTCTCTATTTATATTATAAATAGAACCAAATTTTAAACTGATAAATAAATAATAAATATAGATAAATTACTGTTTTATAGTCTTATCAACAAAATACTTTATATAAAGGAATCAATATCTAAAATTGTATTTTCTTTTACACTACGTGCAAAATTATAGTGAAATCCTAAGGATTCACATATTAAAGAGGTGAATAAAATATATTTATATATTAAATGAAATATTTATTTCCATTTTAAATTTGATTAGAAGAAATTAATTCACCGTTATAGATATTTTGATATTGATTAGTCCCAAGATTTCAGGGATTAGAAAAATACATTCGAAAGAGTATATTTTATTGGGAGAAAATACATTTCATTGAACTCTATACCAAAAAATTAAATCATATTGTTGATGATGGAAATTTATTATGTTGAGATAACCGAAGACACTAAAAAATGAATTGGATAAAGCCATTCCATAAATAAATGAGGGTAAACATCTCATACCTATTTATGATTAGATGTGAGAATCAATGTGAAATGTAATTTTCAAAGAATCATCTAAAAATAATCTTTAGATAATATTATCATCGTGTAATATTTCATAAAAAAGGGTGGAAGGTGTTGTTAGTTTTTTGTGGTATGTCTCAACCAAGGAGAATGTTTCAAATATTTGGATAAAGTCCCCATAAAAGAATGAAATCCATAACATGAGAGTGTTTTTTAAACTATATTATCCCCCAAAATCCGTATATGTTTTATTAATTATCTTTCATATTATATTCCTCTTTAATTTTTTGATAAAGTGGGAGAATATAAAATGATATCTTATTATAAAGTGGAAGAAAATATAGTTTTATTTTAGAGGTGATGATTAAGGGGGAGACCTGAGAAGTTGGTAACTGGACTTAAATATCATATAGTCCTTGCACTGATTCATATATTGACAAAAAATATATAAGGGTATATTAGATATCCATGAACACGTTTAAATTTTAATTAATTATTAGTGGTATTTTATGAGTGTTTATGTTTGAATAATCCCCCCATGATGTTATTTGAAAAAAGTGAGTTGTGTGTTGTTCTTAATTAATACATGGTCAGTTTGTTATTTATTAGAAACCGGTAGTTTTATTACTCTCATAAACAAAATTTTATATTATTTTGAGGTTTTTACACAAATTTATCATTCGAGAAATTATTTGAATCAAATATTGAGAAAATGTATTCCTTATATATAGATATTTTTTAGGTTATATTTATTGAAATCATTCTCTTGGATGTGGTGGATACTCTTTGTAGTTTAATGGAGATGAAAAGGAATTTTGATTTGATGATTCATAATGTATCAAAGTGTGAGGTTTAAGATTTCACTATGATGAGATGTTATAGGTGAAGAGTTTCCAATAACATATTTTCCTCAGACCATATTTTCTTCGACTAAACTGTGAGGGAGTTGATGAAAATTCATGTTTTATTCATACTTATGGAGAATAGTGTCATAGGGATAGTGGATTCACCAAAAAAAATTTACCTATAGTGTTATAGATGGTATATTCTGATTTAATTCTTATCCAATAAAAATTTATAATTTGTTTTTGAAGAAAAGTAATCTCATTCTATAATGAAACAATTCATTATATAATGGTTTAGATCATGTCATAATTCTCATGTCATGATAATTTTATGTCTAACCGACAGAAGGGGTCAAAGGTCTCATGATTCTTTAACTATACTCACTCCGACTGTGTTATTTTATAGATTAAGGTGGATATTAGTATATTTAAAACTCATTCCATGGAGAAGGATTCCACAATATAATAATGTTTATGATTCATTTTAATTTTTAATAACTATCAGATCTAGTCACCATTTCATAAGGATGGTGGTCATAATGAAGTGCTTTCTTACTATTTATATATAGTGGGTTATTAGTCAATCCAAATAATTAGTGGTTGTAATGAAATTTTCTGTCATAATAAAATATGTTTCAAGATATTTTCTTGGAGGATTTGGCTGAAATTTGAGTTGTGGAATAAGGGTGAACATGTAATATAATTTTTGGCAGATAATATGGTAAATGGAGGTATAGATTAGTCGACATGATTATGACCATTATTATTTATTATACTTGGTGCTTATGGATATATTTTATATCATTTATCCATTTATAATAAATTAACAACCTGGGTAGTAGCACCACAACTATTACAGACCATGGATTAACCACTTTGTAATAAGAATCAATGAATGTTGTTTTCAGTATTGTGAAGTTTGGGTTATTTTCCATCCTATATCTCGTCAAATTTTATTAATATTTGTTATAAAAATACACTAACCATCTATGGGAAATAATTTTTCATGGTTTGGTTGTTTAGGTTAACAATTGAATCATTCACCCTCTCTGTGGTAGTTTACTCTATTTTTGACATATTAAGTGAATTATTCATTTCCTAGTACATTGAAAAATCATTGATGTATTCTCCTTGTATATGAGATCCTAAGGGGAACTACTCTTTAGGGTTCCCTCCTCATTTCCTCCTCCTCCTTCCATCTTAGGATGTTGTAGTGCTCTTCCTCGTGCTCATTGAGATTGTGGTGTCGGATCCCCTATTACGATGGCACCATGATTTCATGGGATTGACCTTCATAGCCATTTGCATTGCCACTGTCATGTTCCTTTACAAACTAGATGTTCATTATATTGGTATTCATAGAGGTGTGGTAATGGTTCTCAAATGTGATTCAGCTTCAGCGCCCTGAGGGATATCATCTCGTCTCTAGAGTGTGTGCGACGTGGTTTGTCATGCCTCAATCAGTGACATGGTTGGTAATAATAGGATCTTTCTATGATAATAATTCCTTTGGTCTTACTGGTGGTGTTCTAATTTCAATTTTTTCATTCTTTTTTTTTCATTTATGAGGTGTTTTGGTGGTTCATGTTGTGTGACAGTTTTCAGAAAAGTTACATTGGTGGGTTCTTTAGTGTGTGATGATCTTGGAATATTTTTTGTTTTATTATTTTGTAAATTTGTTTTTGAGTCTTTGTTATGGTTGGTTCATTCTATTCTGTTTCTTTTCTATCATAGAGGCTTCATGGTGGAGGAGCAACTAGACTAATAGGTTGTTATGGTATGCGAACATGTTGTATATGTTTATGAGAATCCTGGGAATGATTTTTTTATGGATTATTTGATTTGCGGCCTTGATCCCTAGTTTAGGAGTCATTATATTATGTTCATATCAAGGGACTATTCCAGAAAAGGTTTAGAGTACGGAGATTTCATTTCATGAACCAGACTGAGTCATCCCCGAAACGAGAACCCAAACTAATTTGTGGCATGGCCAAAAGGGAGTTCCTAATCCCCAAGGGTTTGAAAAAAAGTGTCAGGAATCGTTAGAATATCCAAGGGAATGATTTTACTCAACAAATAAACAAAATCAAAAGTGGAAACAAATGGAAATCCCGATGAACATTTATATAAAACTAAACCGAAATACATTTTTCTACAAGAACTAAAATATTATAATCACAATAAAAAAGATAAAAATGAAACCAAAAACCAAAATAACTCCACATGAACCTTCTTGTCACTCTCTAATGCAATAAATACTCATAAAAAGTGACATAACTCATGATGAAACATGCATAAGTGATAAATAAACAATAAAATTATAAGTGTGAGTATTAAAACTCATTAGGCTAGCTCGATGATCTATTCCAAATGCACATCCATTAAAATAAATGAAACTTCAATTTCAATTTTTCACTAAAATATATAAATGTACGATTTTATGAACATCTTTCTTAAAAACAATGTACAAACGATTTCACTTATTCATTTCCAAAAATAGATTTATTTAATTAGTGTTTCAATATAATTTTCATGTGGAATGTGAGGTATATATTTTTCATCTAATACAAGGAGAAGAAAACACATTACTTGAAAACAATTTCATAAACCTTATTTAAAATCATCCAATCACTTTCCATATAAAACAATAAACATGGAAGCACAATACTAATCACACAAAATGGTAATGAAAATATACAAACAAGTATCACATTCATCCTGCAAGAAACTAAAATCCAATAGACATGGGTGGACTTAGGAGATCAAGAATAATAAATAAGGTACCATAACATGAGAACTCATCCACATTGTCATGTCACATAAGTTGAATAATAGAACCAAATATTCATGTCCATCCATTCTCAGGTAGGCCAAGGGAAAATACCATAGTGATAAATCGAATATATCCACCAACTATGGTCCACTGAACAGTTCCATAATCTACTTGTGCAATAATCATTCATAAAATATTATCTCTATATAGTAGGTTCCCATGTATCAATTATAAAAAGAGGTGATCCAACTGATTCAAAGGATTCATCCAATCACAAAATATATAATAATAATATCCACAACATGCCTCTCACTGAGTCTCCCCAAGGACTACTCTAATGCCTTAAGATGAATAGACCAAAAATAATTCTGACCGAGTAACCCTTATAATCGATCTCAAGAATTATAGAACAATGAAATTCCTACCATTACTTGTCAACAAGTCATGGGAAACATCCAATTGATGTTTTCTAACAAACACTTTTCATCATTTTCACAAAGTGTCCAAAAGGGCCCGTAAACATTTCTCACCAAATTAACCATTAACAAATAAGCAACCAATCATCAAGGATGTATCAATAACACCATTACCATGTAAAAAATTTATAAAACTCCTTCACAACATTTCCATCTCACTTTAAAACCAAATCCATTTTCGATGAAAATGCCAACTAGGCCACAATTCATCATCATTTATCAACTCGATTTCAAATTCCAAATACACACTACATTTTAACATAAAATCCATTGAGTGAACATTAAAGATACAAAAAATAATCATTCCAAAAGATAAATAATTGTAAAAAAATTCAAACCACACTTTACATACAATAATATTCTCAGAAAATCCAACTTGGCATTTCATCGAACACTTGGTGTGTGTTATTTGACAGAACAATTCTATTTATCATGAAACATGGAATAAAACACCACTTTTCACACTAAATGATTTTTACAAGGAAAAAATATTATCATATATATAAGGTTCATAATGAATGAAATAAATGAATTTTGAATTAAAAAGGAATGTGCATGGGAAATCCAACCTCAAATTCACTGTGGAATGGAAACGCGTACTCGAAAACACCCACCATGGGTTCCAAAACACTATATCTACAAAGATCATCCCTAAAAAATAAAGAAACCCAAAAAAACTGGGGAAAAATTACCCTTGTTCATTAATTACCAGTAGATAATTGATATCCAAGATAAAATGAGAGGAGATGGAAGGGGAAAGAGAGGAGAAGAGGAAACTATAGGATTTGAGGAAGAATCGCGAACCTTTGGTAAGAAATCATCCAAAATCTGATGTGAAATGATAGATAACGAATTGATGGATCCCTTTTGTCAATATCAAACACCTATGGATTTAAATTGGAGGTGGAATCACTCAATTCATATTTTTAGAGTGAAATTTATTAATCAAGTTAATGGATACACGGTTTTGTAGCAAGGTTTGGAAAATCATCCAAAAATTGTTTGAGGGATATATGAAAGAATCTACAACATCGCATTGTTAGGTTTCACAGTTTGATAAGACCATTCAAAAACCATGCATCCTAAAAAAATTTCTCAAAAACCCTTTCATGACACTACAAACACTAGTGAACCCCACCAAATGAGTCTTGAATGTTTTAAAAAAAAGGTGACATTGGAGGTGTCTAAAAGTCTCCAACACACCACATTATCCAAAAAAACAAAGGAAAACCAAGTGTGAAATTTTATACAATGGAAAAACATCAAAACTCAAACCCCTTCACACCTATAACCTATGAAATAAACCATCATTCCCATCGAACCACACCATAAAACAAAACATGAAAAACTAGGTGTGACAATTCTCCCCACCATTAACGCTTTCATGCCTTATAAGGACGTAACACATTCTTGATGATTGATCAATGAATAAGGATTATATATCAGCACTATAAAACCACCTCAACCAAGGAAATTTCACTCACCATAAATGGAACATAAACATCATGTGTTAAACAAAACAACCACTCAAAACCACTTCTTAACAATGAACGGAAAGATCAAGCCCCCACATCCACAACCAGTCTAGCAACATGAACATTGGGCCTTCACCAAAGAATCCCATCACTCACCACAACCAAATAGGAAACTAATATATAAACAAATTTAAATTAAAGATACTTCTCCGGAACAGAAACCAAAACCAAACAAAAAATAGATCACCATTAGAGGGGAGGCCCGAATAGACTCCCCACCATTAGAACATGACAAGTACTCGAAAAGTTATTAATAGGAAAATCCACGAGACCCATGGTGGGTCTCCTCACCATTATGAACCAAAAATAAAATGCGAATTATAAATAACATTGAATCATTATTCTCCCACACATTCCCACCAAAACAACCATACAACATCCTACCAACACATGATAAATAGAACACATCGTGAGCATCGAGACTACCCTCACTTGAAAATAGTGGAGAAGAACTAGGACAACACTTTCAACGCGGATCAAAAACCCCATCCACTAAGGATGGGGGGAAGGGTCCCAAGGGTTGCATTACTAAAACCAAAATGAAAACTACCCAGCACTCGACTCCCATGAATAGATAAAACTGAGACCACAACTGAATCAGGTTGGTGGTCCACACTATGGACACTATTTAGAAACCTGACTTTAGGAAATCACATTCATAGACATTGTGTGTGTGGTAAGTCCACCATGAAATTTGAAAATAGGGTGATCTTTCATTGACAGAGGACTGACGATAGGAATACTGAAATTTTCTCACCACAAAAGTAGAGGCACAAACTTCACCAGACATCTCAAACCTCTAAGATTCATGAATACACGCCAGGGTCACTCTGGGTCATATGGATGCAGCTATGATGTGTGAAGAATCTACTGTATCACAGTCAGGATCTTCTGATCCCTAACTGGAACCCCTTCTTTTAATGCCACATGAAGCCACACAAAGCTCCTAATAGAAAACAAAGAACAAAGACGCACTCGAAAACTCAATACCCTAAGCAACACACATTTTCCCAAATAGGGTCTAAGGATACACAATACCATTCTACCCAACTCTGAACAAGGATTATAATTAACAATAATCATGTTGAAATACCCCAAACATCACAGAACACAACCACTATAGCAGAGAGAATTATTTTAATAGAGAAACACATTAAATCGAATAAAAAAACATCTTTACTCCAAAAAAAAGGATAAGGCATCATTCGAATATGTAAATTTAATATTTGAAATTAATCCTTCTGTTGATCAAGGGGAAAACATGCCAATAGAGAACTACTTATAGACACATCACAACATCCAGTATATCTTTATAATCCCACTGGAAATTTCTCTTATACTGAGCCACCAACAAGAACCCATCTAAACACACAATAAGATTATGACTTCCCAATTATAAGGAATAATTCTTAATAACAAACACATCTATGAAATAGAAAAAACCAGCGACATAACCATCATTTTATAAATAAACACCACAATTTATCATCTAAAACCCCTAATTAAAAACAATTTCATGGTGTATTTCCACATTCACCAATGGTGCTTCATAAAGTCTCACTCAGATGCACATATTCATTCCACCCAGGCACACAACCACCATGAAATACTGGTAATCCATCCACATTCCATGTAAAACCATGTGGGCGGGCACCTAAGAAAACACCAAAAGAAACAATCATCATTTTATAAGACAAATCATTCAAAAAATTTCAAAAATCACGTAGCTTAAAAAGTCACACTACCCACCATGTAAAATACCATTTTCATATTTATCAAAACATCTTCCAGCTTCTTAATAAACCACACATCATGAACAAAACGTTTGATTAAAAACCCATTCCATTTCAAAAATTCCACAAGCTATCATTTCTTAATCTGACAGCTACAAATGCCAAAACCCTTTCTTAGAAAAACACCAACCACTAAATACTATTTTCCAAAACCAATTCATCAAGTTCAAACACATTACAATAGACCGAAAAATCCCATTTCAAAAATAAATTTAGAATCACCTTAAAACAATCCATTATTTCAAAAATATTTATTTCAACAAACAACATGTTTAGATTATTCAAATTCAAATCTCATTATATACTTTTCATTTTATCTGCAGGATTTATTTCACAATAACCCAAATTCCCAAAACATTTTTCATTTTAAATTTTGAAAATCCATTTTCCACTTTTTAGAATCCATCCATTCCATTAAAACACATTCTAACAAATCTCACAAAAGGATATCAAAAATAATCTTCAGATTTCAAGAAAGGTCCTAGAGACCAACAAAAGAGAACTAGTGTCTCTGGGAGACATGACCATATGGTTGCTAGACATATGTAAAACACACCACTAACATAGAGAGCCATATTATGACTATGAACCATATACCAATGTCTTTACAATCCCTAATAGATAATGGAGACCATTATTCAAACTCGACGTGACATATCTCAATCATCAAACAACACCAAATGACCACGAATCTAAGAAACCCAGACATCCCATGGATACATGCAGATCAGATCAGGAAAGCGTTTGGGATTCTCTTCCCTTACCTACCCCTCATGCCTCAAAAATCCTACTCCATCGACCTTAACATTTCAAAATAATAGATGGTCTTGCTGAAAATAATGGTTCACTAAGAGATGACCCTCACTAATACCATTTTGTCACGAACCAGCCAAGGTCATCCCTGAACTACGCACCAGAACTAATTCATGGAATATACCAAAGGGAATTCCCAATCCACATGAGTTGGAAACAAGTACGACACATTATTAGATTATCCAAGGGAATTATTTCACCCAAAAATTAAACAAAACCAATAGTGGAATGAAATGGAAAACACAATTCAATTTTTATGAAAACTAAACTGAATTTTATTTTACAACAACCTAAATAGTACTAGGACTATACAAAAAGAACTAAACATATGAAAAATGAAATCTAACTCAATTTGACCATGGTGTCCAATCTCCAATGAAACAACCACTCGTCTCCCAAAGTGACCTAACTCAAATGAAACCAGCACAATGGCTAAAAATAGAAGAAAACTATTGGCATGACTATTAAAACTAAGTAGGCAAGCCCGATAATATTTTCACTAATCAATGCCTTTAAAATAAAAGAGACATCAATTTAATGCCTAAAGAAAAGATATAAATGTATGATTTTATCAACATTTTACTTAAAAACAATGTACGACTCCGTGCACTTATTCATTTCTAATACAAGATTCTTATCATTAGCATGCTGTTAGCATTTTCATGGGGAAAGTGATGTGTAGAATTTTTGCCTTTCATAAGGAGCCTAAAACACATTACTTGAAAAATCATAAACTTTATTTAAAATCATCCTATCACATTCTGTGGAAATTAATACACAAGGAGGTGCAATAGTAATCACAAAACATGGAAATGAAAATATATAATATAGTATCAAAATCATCACTACAATAAACTAAATCCAATTGACATGGGTGAACCAATGAAATCAAGAATAATCCAGAAGACACTAATACCTGAGGCCTTAACCCCATTGAAATGTCATACATGATGAAATAAAAACACTCCATACTCTTAGATATCCATCCTCAGGAAGGGTGGGGGAAAATCCCATAGTAATAACTGCAATATATCCATCTATTATGGTCCACTAGTTAGTACCATAACCTATAAGTGCAATAATAATTTTTAGATTATTCTCTCAATATTCCAGGATCCCATTTATGAAGTATAAAAATGGGTTGATCCAACTGATTCAAACTAATAATTCAATCACAATATATATTTTAAAAATATTACACAACATGCCTCACCCGGAGTCTCAATAAGGACTAATCTCATGCCTTATGATTAATAGATCCCAAATGGTTATAACCGAGTAACCCTTATAATGGAGCCTAGTGATTCAAAAATAAGGGAATACCGACCACTCCATGTAAACAACGCATCAGAAAAATCCAATGGATGTTTTTATAACAAACACATTTCATCATTTTCACAAAGTGTCCAAATGGGCCCTTAAACATTTTTCGCCAAACTAACCATTATCGAAAATGAAACCCATATTTAAAGAGGCATCATTAACACTAATTTTTTTTATAAAACTCCTTCAAAAAATTTCTTTCTCACTTTAAACCCAAAACTATTTTCTATGAAAATGCCAACTAGGCCACAATTCATCATCTCTAGTCAAACCAATTTCCAAAGCCAAATACACACTTCTTTTAACCTAAAACCCTTTAAAGTAACATTCAAGAAACCCAAAATATTAATTACACAAGAAAAAAAATTGTAAAAAAAATTCCAAACCACACTTTATATACCATTATATTCTCACAAAATCCAATACGTCATTTCATCGAACACTTTGTGTCTATGAATTGAAAAAACAATTCTATTTATCATGAAATAAGGAATAAAAAAACACTTTTCACACCAAATTATTTATCCAAAGAATACAAAAAATCATTTATCATATATATATATATGGTGCTCAAATAATGAAATAAATGAATCTTGAATTAAAAATTAAAGTGAATTGGAAATCCTGCCTCAAATACATGGTGGAATAGAATCACATACTCAAAAAACACCCGTCGTGGGTTCCGAAACACTAGATATACGAAGACCAACCCTAAATTGACAAAACCCCAATAAAAATACTAGGTAAAACAGAACCGTAGGTAATTTATGTCAAACATAGAATTGATAAAAAAGATTAAATGAGAGGAGAAAGAAGAGGGAAGAGATTAGAATAGGAAATTGAAGGATTTGATGAAGAATCACTTACCTTTGGTATGAAATCAACCAAATACTCACCCAAAATGATGGAGAACAAATCGGAGGCACCCCGGGGTCGATATAGAACATCTATGGATTCAAATGGGAGGTTGAATCTCTCAAATCGTATTTTAGAGTGAAATTTATTAAGCCCGTAAATGGATTCACGGTTTTGTTGTACGATTTGAAAAACTGTGCGCCCCCTACTGGAAAATATGCAACATCATATGGTTAGGTTCCACAGTTGTCGAAACAATTTTAAAACCGTGTGGCCTAAAAAATTGGCAAAAAAACGTTGAATGAAAGCCCAAACACTAGGTAGCCCCACCCAATGATTCATAAATGATTTAAACACAAATATGTGACACCTTGGGTGTCCAAAACTCTTCAACACACCACTATATACCAACACAAACAAATGAAAACCAAGAGTGTAATATTTTAATATTAAAACAACTCATAACTCAACTCCATTCACATGTAAGACCTGTGAAAAATACTAGGATTCCCAATGAACATGACCATAAACCAAAACATGAAAAACTGGGTGTGACATTTCAACAAATCATTGCAGTTTGGAATTGGATTTTTTAGAGCGTATGGAATTTTCCATCAGTATCTGGCCCATGCATCCTTGTATGGGGAAAATATCTGAGCAACGATGAGATGGTGGATGATGAAATAAATGTTTTTTATGCTGGGGAGGGACCTACCTTTACAGTCTGAATTGGATTGTGTTTTTCCTTGAGGCGTTGGACTATGGTATTTGGTTGTTGTTTATATCTTTGAAGTCTTGTTGGGTTCCCACTGACCCCTGAAAATGGGATATATATTAATAAGAAATTATTTTTAATTCCTCAGTATTATCCTTATATAAATATAAATATATATATCTATATGGGATATCCATGAAAAATATTTGTATCTCTACACCATAATTTTCAAGGTGTAGATATTTTATGATTTTACTAGATAAATTGTTCTTGCAAACAGGAGAAAAATATTTATCAATGAAAAATATTACTACCCTACTTCACCAACCACTTAGTGGTTTTGTGAAATTTTAGTTGTTAAATATTGTTTCAAATACTTATGGTAATTTTCTTGGAGAACACCAAATAGGTAAGTCAATTCAATGGAGAATACATTTAGGGAAAAGAGATTTTTTAATTTTTATGAACGAAATTGTTACATTTTGAAACACCTTATGAGTTACTATATATAGTTTCATGGGATAGATTTATTATTTATTTTATAAAATAAAATAGAACCTTGTGATCTTATATATTTTTCTTTTAATTCAACATAAAATAATATACTCAAAATTGATGTCAATGTCAAAAATTATTTATCTAAATATCTTTAAAATCAGATTTATATGAGGATAATGAGTTGTAAAATTGGTTAATAATAAGATGAATTCAATATATTGTGAATCAATTAAAAATTTTCCCCTATTTATATTCAACATTGGAGAAACATTTCTCACATTTCAGTACTCAAAACGATTTTCTATATGATTGGAATGATCTGGTAAAATCCAATATCATATGATCAAATGCTTTATATATATTGTATACAATGGGAAGGGTTTATAATTATACTCATGATACATAATGTTTCTAATAACTATTTTAATTTTCTCATTCAAAATTACTGATTACATAATTTGAAATATAAATAATTTGATATTATTTAACAAGAGTATAAATATATACAATTATTATTTTGATTATTCTTACCCAATAACCAAAATCATAAAACAAAATTATGGATATAGTGACTTCCATTTGAATTCCTATATTTTTCTATACATATCCTCTATTCAATTTATTTTTGTTTTACCCAAAATAAATTTTCTAGAAAAAAACATACATTCCAGTTTCAATGGAAATTTTTAATTTCAAATTCAAATTACGAGGAAAAAGTTTCTTAAAAGTATCCTAATTCAAGTATTTGTATATGATTAATTTATACCTAATAATAACAATTCGATATTAATAAGAGAATTAATGGGTTGAGTTGGACTAGTTCTCAAATCACCAAATGATCCATACAATAAAGTTACTTGAATTAAGAATTTGCGTTAAAAAATTGTTTTATGTGTTTCTTCATGGCATCGATAACGTTCTTCATCACAGCTACTTTGAAACTATTATTTCCATTAAAACATTACTAATTAATATTATAGTGTTATATCATACTCATTCAATTCTAAATAAGGACTAAAATATCATGACCACATATATTATGAACCCACATCTCTCTCTATGGATAAATACTCTACACCATGGTGAAATCATTTCCCCCACACTAACTTGTTTAAACCTAAAAAATCATGTCTTACACATTAAAGTGTGGCCAGAATGTCATGAATTAGTAGTCCTAAAATCATTAGATTCTTGAAACATATCTTTTTTGGAACAATTTCATTATTGTCTGATGCAGTCAAACTCTCATCGATTTTAATCATACATTGAAATATCACAACATGATGAAATCCTTTATGTTTTGATCTCATCGCCAACCAAAAAAATCCTCCAATAACTCCAATTCTATATTCCAATCATATTTTATGATTTTTATCACTTCCAACTAGTGTTTACATTATATGAACCTACATTATTAACATCAATTTTAATGTGAATTATTCATTCAAAAATTGTATCAAGGTGTTGAAAATAAAAGAAATAAATAATCACCTCAATTTCACAAAAAATTCTCCCCCTGATAGGAACATTATTATAGGATTCTTTTATCATAAAACACGATCTTGGTTTCAAAAATATGACCATCCTTTTGGTCTCAAAAATACCACCCTTTTTTCAGTAAAGTTTTTTCGACCATTAGACATTAATCACCATTTCATATTAAAAATCAATAATCATTTTATTATTATCAACTTATGTGATAAAAATATGTGAATGAAAAATTAAATATGAATAATAATATCAAATATATCCATTGGGGTAACTTATATAAACTTTCAATATCTTCTTCCACATATTCCACCTCTAATTTCATCTTCTTAGAGTTACACTTGTACACGTGTCAAACTAGATTATCTAAGAAAATTCTCAATAAACATGTTTGAATAGTTAAAAATAGAAATTATTAGTTTTACCATTTGAAAATTCTTCTAAATATAAACATCCACTCAATAAAATATTTATCCCCCTTCTAATAAATATTTATCTTTGGATTTGTGTTTCTATCTTCTCCCCCTTTGAAAATAACATTCAATGAAAAAACTAGATAATGAATGATATCAATATATATTATTATTCAATATCTTGAGGTTGCACTCCGATAATCAACCTAATTTTTTATATATTTATTTTGGATGTGATTTAGTGAATATATATTTCATATCTAGTATATTCAGTACAAACAACAACTTTAACACTCAATTATCTAATATTTCTTTCATAATAATGTATATAAAGTCAAAGTTATTTGTTTTATAATGTTAAAATAGATTTATCAAAATATTTATCGCACTCTAATTATCACAATACATGATTAGTGGATATATCATATCTACATTGATATTGGTCAATTGAGGTTCAATCCACATCAATCGGGTTATTTCATTGGTTGAACCGAAGAAAAATCCACTATATATTGATCTAATATTATCAAGATATTTAGGTCAATCCATATCTATATATCTAAATACCTATATATTTACATTGTTCTTATATATAAATCAATAATTAATCATTGATTTACTATATAAAAGGTCCCTCTTTACAATAACATTGGACGATTATTTTTGTGCACATGATATCAAGCAAATAATGTAACAACTTGCACTAAATATAATTATGAATTATTCGACTACAGTAAACTGACCATTATATTCTTTAACTCAATTAAGTAAACATCTTTTCCAAATTAATAATTTGAAATATTATTTCACAATAAAATTGGGGTAGAAATTTTATTTTAATAAATATTATCAAACCTTTCTAGAAGTTCTTGAGATTTCTTCTCTTTTGAAATATCAAAAATTATGTTTATCAAGAGAAATTTTTAGAACCTAGAAATTGTTCAACTATTTTATCATGATAATCAAAATAATTTTCTCACTTAAAAACATAAAATCCCTAAAAACGTTAAATATTTTATTTGAAGACTATTAAATATATATATAAAGAAAAACAATTATATATACATATTTATAATCAATTATATATTATTTCATATACAATTTTTCCTTACAAGATTTTAGTTCCATTAAGATTGTATCAGTATTTTCGAAAAATGAATTTAGTGATTATTTTAAACCATACAATAAATTATTTATCATTCTAATATATCCATCAGCTTCTCAAAGAAATAATCCACCAGGTTACTTAATATACTCTTAATCTATAAATTATAAATTGAGTAAGGATGACTTAATATAATTTTAATGATATTATATCATATTTTTTAAGAGATATCCAGAAAAATTTAATGGTTTCAATCATAGATAACAATTAGAAAGTCTTATATACATAAATTCATTCCACCTTATATTTTCCATTACACACTTGTATTTATTATTTCTCACCACCAATCATTTATTATTTATATTGTTATAGAATACACACTTTATTTGGATAAAATTGATATTTTTTTTCTTGGGTACCAACTCTCATGTATCATTCTCAATGATTTTATCCAAATAACAATTCATAGAATCTTTATAATCTTGATTCTATTAAAATTATTTCATATATCTTTTTTCAACGTAAGAAAATTACGAGTCACATGTTTATGTTCTTAATGTTTTTTTGTTCGAATCCACATTCATTGATATCTAAAAATATTTTGAACATACACCATATTTAGAAACTTTTGATGAGATAAAAAATATTTTTTGTTATTTATATAATGAAACTGGATCATCATTCCTGATTTTTTCTTTATGTTAACATCAATCGTTTTTTGAAACATTATCCAACATAGAAAAATTCTTATTCATAATATTCATTTTAGAACATTCATAATAAAGTGTAACTTTATTATTTAAATGATCCAATGCATTAACATGATCAATTTCTATAACATTCCATGTTTCTTTATTGTAGAATATCCAACCTTTTATATTTAGGGGATATCCATATAATATACCTATAACTCCCCATTTTTTAATCTTCCCCCAAGTTATCACATTTCATCTAGATAATACAAGAGATAACAAATAACATTATTAATTTTAATCATTATAGTTCCTTATAATGTATATTTTTTTGAAATAATATTTCAATTGCTATGATTGAAATAAAAATTTTAAATTTGAATCATTGTATCGATAACTTTCCTCTATAAAATTCATGAATTATTATGCTCCACCACCATAGTGCATTCCATTTCCCCCAAACATCTATTCTTCCATTTTTAAACACCATTTAATTATGGCATCTATAGTTCACTAAATTCTAGAAAAACACTATTATTTTAAATATATGATTTAAATTTTCAACATATATATTCAAAAACATTATCCCTCTAAGATGTATTTTTAGAGAACCCACACATTTTACCATTACTTTTTGAAAAACATTTAAACATCATCATGGCCTTCCGATTATGCTTCATGAACATGATGCATATAATATAACATAATTTAACAAAAAAAATATATATCTATATTATTTTATTTCATAATTATAGGTTAAAAAACTTCTGAATAAATGATCTATATTAGGGGAGTTGTTTAAATTTATACCTTATTATGTGAATAGTTAACAATATTCTACTATATTTAGTGTAGGGAACTTCCCATTTATATAACTCTTAAACTTTGGTACGTCAAATAAATTATTTTCTTCAGAAAGCTTGTTCATATTATTTTGGCATCGCGGCTAAGTATCCACTATTAAAATTTATTTCTCCCCTTCAAGCATAGATAGAATAAATTTTACACATCCCAATCATGGAAAATAATACCCCCTTTTTTCAATTCTTCATCCATAAAGCATCAATAATTCACCCTAGTAATTACAAATTTTAGATTTTAGAAAAGAAAATTATTTCCTTCATGATAAATTTGAGTCATTCTTACTAAATTATGTTTCCACCCAAATATAAAGAAGGCATTTTTTGAAATCATCTTGACATATCCAATGACCGCTTAACAATTTTTTTTATCATGAGTGGTCATATTTATTAAAGGTCATTGATCCTTCATTTTAAATATCAATATCCTCCATGAGATTAAAATTACGCTTTCATATGTGAATAACATCCTCTATTTAAAATTCAAGATTGTTCCCTTTGATATGTTTTCAGTTCCACTAAAACAACAAATTTCTTCTCATTATATCCCATATTTTTTAAAAAACATATAATTATTATTATTTATACTTAGTTGGGAAGGTAGAATAGGAATGAATTATTTATCATAGTGTAATTATTATTCATACATTTGATAAATGTTATCCAGTTAATGAAACTTGTGTTCATCATTAGGTCTATAATTTAGATTTTTTTTTTAAATTCTCATCATAGAGTGGTTTGAATCCACCTCACACCCTTCATTTCATAAATTTTATATTCATAGTCATATTTTAAATTTAACCTAAATCTTATTTATATGTTCCCAAATAATCCATAATACTAAAAATATAATTATAATAATTATTTCACTTTATAAAATACCTGTTTTCTAATCTGCAATACATGATTTTAGTCTATTTATTAATCAATAAATTTTCATTTATTCCCAGAAAAACATATTTTTTACTTGTAACACTTTATTTATATTTATATAATTTTTTATAAATTTTATGTCACTTTTTTGTTTATCAATTTAATTATTTATTTTTTAATTATTGTAAATACTATATATCTGAGAATTTTATGGTTTTTTAATAAATTAGACTTTCTTCACCTATGTATTTTTATCAGCCTTTTCTATCACACCATCATAGCCTATTTCACAATTTGGGTGATATATTTATTAAATTAATTTATTATTTACTTTCTATGAAAATTTTATCTTCCAAATTGTATAATTTCTCAGGAATTATAAATCATATTGAATAGATCTCTAAAAGATGGATTTAAACTGGTTTAAATACTTCTATGATTCCATGTTTTCTTAATAAATAAAACATACAAAAAAATTTTATAGACTAATATTTTATGATAATTTTAAACATATTCTTTTTATAGAGAAACATAATTTGGTTATCTATCACATTTAACAACATGGACTCTTTTTTAGCATATAAGGTTCCATTTTTTTATAATCATTTTTATTATTAAATTAAATTATTATAATCCTTATCAAATTTTTGAAATACATAAAATTCATTCCTTTAGTTTTTCTCCATAACATGCATTGTACTTGTTCTTTTTCAACACATTTATGAGTACAAATCTCATCACTTGGGAGATCATTATGCATTAACTATTTTAATCAGTATTTTTTCCTCAATTTCATTTGATGTTTCAACCTCCTTCTCCTACTTACATCTAACAACATCTTTGAACAAATGTTAGAAATTTTCATTTTTGTATTTACATGAAATATTACCCTTCCCATATGAGGAATATAAAATTTTTAATTTTAAAGCATTCTTATTTATATAACTCCTTTTATTCTCATCCTCATCTTCACTATCTTCATTTTCTTTTAATGTTATATAATTTTCTATGAATTTTCCATCAAATAAATATTTCAAACACTTCAATGGAATATTTACTCAATACATTCCATTACATATTATCTCACTTAGTGAAATATATGGAATAAATTTTTTAAATTTCATTTCAATATTCTAATTTTCCTTATAGTATTTCTCTTATTTAAAAAATTTGTTCATACTGTTATCTCATTTCAATGTTTTAAGAGATATTTCTTTATTTTATTTCATGTTTTTTCTAAAAGAGAAAATTTTCCTCATTTCATAAGAAATCAATATTCCATCTAGTTCATTTAGTGTATGTGTATTAGAATCCAAGAATTTATGTGAAAATAATATTATCTCAAATTTATATGCAAATTCATAAAGTACATTTTGACCATCATAGAACTTTTAAGAGACTAACCGAAGCCTATAATAGTGATCAACACATAATTATTTATTTTGAAGATGTTTTTAGTATTTTAATAATCATACATTCATAAGTATTCATATTTAAAGCACCAAATCTATATTCTATCATCTTTTAGCTTCACATTTACTTCACAAATTAAATTGATCTTATCCCAAATATACTTTTCTATTGAAATTTCCTAGAATTTAATGAATAATTTCTCTAATATGGATAAAAGATGATCCTTAATGAAGAAGAAGATTTTTAATATTCTTATGAAGAAGAGAATACTTAATTATAATTTACGTAGAATGAATTAATATTTGATACATTTAATGAAAAAGTAAAACAACAAGATAGTTTTATTAACTTAAGGTCGTGTTAAATATTTTCTCTATAAACAAGATGATATATATATATATATATAAATTAATATTAAGATTATAAAAATAAACTAGAAGTTGAAATTACAATCCTATAATTGGACCTTGAATAAAATAAATACAATTTATAAAAATAAATAATTAATAGTACATTTTAAATCTAAATTAGAATACATATTTAAAATTATTGATGATATTAATGTTTTTATTAAATAATAATGCAAGAAGATTGATTTTCATGAATGAAAATTGGTTGTAATAAAAAAAATAAAAATAAATGTAGAAATAGTTCTTGTAAATTATAGAAATATGTCATGTAGTTACAAATATGTATCATGAAAAAGGAAATATGAATGATATATAATAAAATATATTGGATGTGTTACAAATTAAAATGTCCCCTTTGAATCATAAATTTGAATGTGGTTACATAAACTAATCATGACATTTACTTAGGTGAATATCATGAAAACATAATATAAATAATGAAAAAGTAAATTTTTTAAAAAATGAGAATAATTTATTATATATATCTATACAAAATGCAGGATATTATGAATAAATTTAAATAATGAAAAAATATTTTTTAGCACTAATTAAGTATTAATATTTGGCTATAATTTTTCAAATAATTAATATTATAATGAACTTAAATGATATTTTAAATGTTAATTTTCATAAATAATCAATGTAGAGTATATTATTATCCATTTATTGAAAGGAAAAATATATTTCAAAGACACATTATTTTAATGATTATGATATAGTTATTGAGTACTGAATTATAAGATTAAATTATTTTTAATTGAAGATGGTTTTACAAAATAAAGAGTTAAAAGAACATAATGAAAATACTATTTTAACAAATGTGTATTAAGTTATGATGGAAGATGATGGTGATGGTGATTTGTTTTTGAATGAAGATATAAATGTTGGTAAAATAAAAAACTATAATTTTATTTCGTAGAAACAAAAAAAGTGAAAAGTAAACGAAAATTTTTAAGAGGTAGATTTAATGGGTACTAAATGATATAATAATTTTATAATTGATAGTTGGTGTTAATCCCAAATTATTGGAAATGTAAAACTACTAACTAATTTAAATAATATTTTGATGGAATTGATATTTTTTGAAATAATACATACTTTAAGAATAAATTATGATAAATAACAATAATTAATAGGCATTAGTTAATGAATTAAATGGTTCAATTTTTATGGATTAAGGAACAATAATTTAAATGTCTGTTTGATTTTTTGATTAGGAATGGAAGTAGTATTCAACAGCAAGGGAATATATATTAAAATGAATAATTGGATCTATATATTATAAGAATGGAAGACCCATGATAATGTAATGAACCAAATTTTTATAAATAAAATTTTATTTTGAAAGAATAAATGACATACTAAGTAATGTAGTTATAGAAAACACATTCACATGATTGTTAACGTTGGAATATTATAAAATATAGCCTCTCAGTTTCAAAATATAAATATATATCATAACTATTGATGAAATATACATTTTATAGATAAGGTTAATATTAATATATTTTAAGAGTTATGGTAAGGTATAATTGACTTAGAATGAAGAGGTGAGGCATTGACCAATACGATCATACACTTTGAGGTGAATTCATTCATGATTTTGAGGGATATGGAATCATTAAACTTTTTCCTTGACCAATCCCAAGCTGAGATTAAATAATTGAATCACAAGTGAAACCTTATATCAGAGAATTTAAATATTATTAAGACCATGTAACAAACCATGTTCACTGAAGCACCCCGTGAAAGCACCACCATTGCACACCTTACATAGAGGGAACACACTATTAATATAATGATTTATATACCTAGACCCTATTCAGATGAATTTTTATAGTTTAATTAAAATAATTAATTTTATATTTATCCCTTTTATTATTAATTTATAAATTATTATATGACGAGTTTGGTAAATTTTATATTTTTATATGAATAATTAAATATTATTTTTTATGGGAAATATCAATTTTTTATTATGAAACACTATTAAAGACTTGTATAAATTTTAAATTAATTATATTTAGTAAAATTCATTTATCAGATAATATTTATTTTAATATAAATGATAATACAATTTCATGATGTCGAATGCAATTTTTAAAATGGTTAAAAATTTGATAGTGTTGTAAGAACTAGTATTTCCTTGTAAAAAATATTTTTCAAATAAAAACAAAAATTATCATATAAGGAAATTTATTTTGGTAAAATAAATATTATTTTTTTGTTTATCATGTTTAAATAATCCAATATTGATTTTTTCATTAATTATTGAGACCATCAATTTTTAGGGTAAAAAATAATTATGTTATTATTATAAAGTATGTATTATGACACCATAAATATCCAAAGGTGATGTAATAAATAATATAAATGGATTCCAATGTCACGAACTGTCCCTCAGGGCCTACATCGTGACTAACACGAGGTTGCCTCCTGATGTACATGGGCTGGCGACTTGCATTGAAGGAAATTTCCGGTAAGAGGGAGGAATTTGCGGAGTACATATATACACACACAAGTCCATCCTCATCCCACAAACTAAAAAGGGAATACAAGTATGCTGAAACAAGTTCTGAGTTGATGTACACTTGAAAACAAGTTGGCACGAATACAAACCCAACAAAAATAACTAAAAATAGGAATGCACAAAGGGACTTCGATATCCATTCACTAAAAACCCCGCATTATGGAAAGAATAGTGTAGATAAGGGAATATGAAGTATTACATCATGTCCACCTAATCCTACTGGGCCCCACCTACAATTAGGCCACCATTTCCTTCATCGAATGGCCGAACATCTACACCAGACTCAACATGTGCGGGTGAAACTCATTTAGGGGTGAGTGAAAAAATACAAATTAGGGGACCCCCAAAAAACTATGGAATGGCCAAAATGCAATACACATAGAAAATCACGAAGCACAATCACGAAGCATGATAAAAATAAAAAATAAAAGTCACAAAAGGTATACATCATGGGTAGTGATAGAATAATCATTAGCCACATCAATGAAAACCTCATCTGCTGGAGAACTCCTCCACTAGGAGTATAGAGGGAATGCTGGGTCACAGAGATGTGCTTCCCACCTTGGCCTACTGAGGTACTCCTCCCCATCGCGTACCATGGGTTTTCTGTGTCAGACAGTGTCACTCCCAATATGGTCCTACAATTTCACACAAAGTTTATTCCTATTAGGCCATAGTAGAGTCACATAGAGTTGTTTTTCAAGAGTCTTCAGGTCTCATCCAAATGTATTGTTCTGTTTGTAGTGCGCTTCAGAGAACATCTCCTCAAACAATTATTTTCATCTTAAATTTTGTGGAAGTCTCTACAGATCTTATCAAAATAAACACCTCTTCTAGATGTTCATGGTTCCCCAAAAGTCTCGTCAATCAGATGCCCAGTATGCATGTTATTAGTGTTTTAATAACAGGGAACCAATTTCATCTCATCCTCGTCCGTCCTGGTTGGACCATCCCATACAAATCAACTCGATGGTCCCACATACCACTATTTGATTAGACTGACACGACCCAATCCGGTTCAGTTCAGGGTTTGTCCAATCCGGCCTGGCCAGTGAGCCAGCCCTAATGGGCCTCGCTGGACCCGACCTAGTTTGGTTAAGGGTCCATCCTGTCGGGTTACTCGTTGACCCAGTCTAATCTGGTCAGAACCAAAGGGTGTGGGTATAGCCAATCAGCATTGGATTGGTCTGATGGATGTGGGTCCATCCACCTAGTGTGGTTTCGGCCCACAGGGCGCGGTTTCTGCTTGTTGGGTTGCGGCTGCACCCTATTGGGTAGCTGGTCTGGCCCGCTAGTCATGGCTCCGGTCTACTGGACACGGGTCTGGGCTGCCAGCTTACGGCATGGCCTTCTACAAAAATCAAGCTCTACAAGGGAGAGGACCACTTGTGTGTGACATGGATTAGGCAACTACCACCACATATTTTCCCTGCTCTGCATCTCATCCACGGGGCCTCCATCTGCCACAGCGATGCGACCATGGCTCGCCATGGTATCCCGGACATAGACTGCTACCTCCTTGTGGCACTGGCTAGATAAGCTGCTACCGCAGATGATGGGACATGGATTTCCCCACCATGGCCTGAATAGGTTCCACCCCCCTCCTTCAGTGTAGCCTACAAGGTCCGTCTGCCTCATTTAGAACATGGATCCCAAGGGGGAGTTACATCCTCCTTGTGGTCGTCCGGCATCGTCGTGCAAGTGGAACCTTCCGCGGGCCACCAGATCTTCTCTGGTAGCCTAATCTCAAACATTTGTGAACCTTCAGGTTTTGTTCATGTCAGACAGCGACCTCTATGTTACATATTAAATACACAGGGAAGCTTAGGGTTAATAGTTAAATCAAACAAATTATAGTTCAAACCTAGAAAATGGAATTGAAAAAACTCACACTCCTACAAGAACGTACGATCCACAGATCATCATTTTCATTGTATGATCCATATTCATCGTTTAATTTAAGAATGGGGAAAATATTTAATAGATCCCCTACATGGATTGAGGATATGTCGCTAAATAGGGGAAACGATCTGAGCCACCATCAATCTTTGATCCCTTAGAATTCATTTCTATTCATCAATGGTGTTCATCTACGTTCATCTATGGCATTCATAATTTTTCGTTGGAGTAGAAATACTCCAGTGATTCATTAGTGAATCACCTGCCGATTAATTTCCTTCTCTCCAACACATAAAACTAATAATAAAACACTTCACAGTGTTTTTAAGCTATGATGCCGCATCATTATGCTATTTCAATTATGAAAAGGTATAGCTATTATACTTCATTTAATTCATCATTACAATAATGGTTTTCATTCCATTAATGAGTTCCATTATTTTTCCCTATCGTCGCCTTAATGTTTTGTTTTGTCACTACTAATTGGTTGAGGAAAAGAAATAATATTTCTTTTTAAAGTTATTTTTTTGAAAGGCCCGAAATTTTACTTTTTTGTTTGGCCCCTTCTAGACAATGTAAAGACATTTTTAGTCGAATCTGAGCATTCTATATTCAATGGTTCCCTCATATTTTTGATCCAAGAACCGGTTTGAAATTTATAAAAACCCACTCACATGTTTACTTATTTGAACAACAACAAAGTTCAAAATTCCATTTCAGGATCACTAAGCCTCAAAATCACCTTCCATTTGTGAGTGTAGTCTCGAGACAATTCTATATAATTTTAAAAAAAAATACATAGACATTCCGAGACATTAAATTCTCCCCACCATAGGGTTTGACATCCTCAAAATCCAAAACAAGGACTATTGAAAAATATGGGGGTAATGAGCATGAATCTGAGCCTCCTACTCCCATGTACTCTCCTTAAGTGTCACGTGCTACCACCAAACACGCACCAGGGGAATTGACCACCCTAAGTAGACCTATTCATCTCAACCCTCTATCATTATTGGGAATTACACAATTTTTACCCCATCGTCAATGTCCATATCATCAGAGTCGATAATGTGTGATGGATCATGCATGTATCTTCTTACTACAACTGGTGGAAAACATAGTGCACCTGGTGCCTCTATGTGGGAAGATCTAGATGGTACACCACCTAGACAAATCTATTAAGGATATTAAAATTTCCTATTAAACTCAGAGATATCATGCCTCTATAACAAAATCTATGCAATCCGTTCCAAGGTAAGACCCAAAGGAGCACAAGGACTCCCTATTCAAACTCCAAGGGTCTCCTCCTCCTATAATCATATGATTTCTACTTACCCTATGTAGTCTTCATACACTCCTAGATGATAATCACCATCTATGTGGTAGTGCATACCATCTCTAGAACCCTGCGTGCTGGCTCCCCTAGGACTATCAAGCTTCTATGTGATCTGCAAGGATGCCCATACAAGGCCTCTAAAAGTGCAATGAAAATGTTGGAGTGATAGCTATTTTTGTATGAAGACTTCATAAATGGATGGTGGACCTCCAAATTATGACCAAAATACAGGATTCAATCACGAATAATGTCTTCAAGGGTCTGTATGGTCGACTTCGTCTGACCATCTATCTTGGGTTGAAAGGATCTGCTCATGCACAACTATGTCCTGAATGACACTTGAAATCCCTTCCAAAATAGGGATGTAAAATGTGCATTATGTTATGAGACAATACTTGATGGAACCCTATGATTCCGCATTAACTCCTAGATGTATAGGCATCCAAATCCCTCTACTAGTCCTTTCTCCCCGATGGTTGGATGTGAGCCGACTAGGTGAGTCGGTCAATGATCACCCAGATAGAATCATGGGCATTGGATGTACATGCTAAACGTCTCAAGAATTCTATCTAGATACCATCCCATTTCAACTATGATACCTCATGTGGATGAGACATGACTTCTGGAACCATATTCTTGACCTTCACTTGCTGAAAAATTAGGCATCAGGAGATGAACTCGGCCACTACTTTCTTTATTCCTAGCCACCAGTATAGACGTCAGACTTTCTGGTATATCTTCTCCAGTCCTGGTTGTACAACCAAAGGAGATGTATAGAACTCCCCCTACACCACCTCACTCAACTCAACTATAACTATGGTGCGCCCTCTTTAAAGGATGATTTTCTCCCCTTCTATCAAAAATACATCAGGATCATACCCTGAGGATAACTGAGCACATCGGGCCGTGTAGTCCACATCCATCAACCGAGCCACCATGAATTATAGTTTGAGTGGAGGGGTACCATTCAGTGAATGAAGGAAACATCTCCATAATCATCCATGAGATATATCTACATAATGGCTAGTTGATATGTCTCCTCACTTAGTAGCAGCATACTGGTCCTCCTGTTAATCACATAAGCTACCACATTCTCCTTCCCAAGAGTATAGACTATACCAATGTCATAGTCCTTGAGGAACTCTATACATCACTGATGTATCATGTTCATGTTCTTTTGGGAGATGATATACATGATACTCTAATGGTCATTGTAAACTGTAAACCGCTCACCCATCAAGTAGTTCCAATGCATCATCAAGTCAAAAACCACTACGGCTAACTATACATCATGGGTCACGTACTTCTACTCATGATGCCTCAAATGTAATGATGTATAAGAGATAAAAACTTTTTCATGAATCAGGAAACAACCAAGACATGTCCCTGATGTGTCGTAGAAAGCTATATACTCAATGCCCTCCTCTAGCATTCTCAAGATGGGATCAGTAGTCAGTATCCTCCTCAGTGCCAGAAAACACTGTTGACATTTCTCCATCCATGAGAATGGTTATCACTTCTGTGTCAAAGCTAATAATGGTGATTCAACTCGAGAAAAGTCGTGCATGAACATCTAATACAAACAAGACAACCCCAAGAAGCTCTACACCTTAGTCACACTCCTAGGTGGCTCCAAAGAAAGCACAACCTCTATCTTCTCCGGATCCACTACAAATATAGCCTCCAAGATGACGTGCCCAAAAGGCATACCTAAGATTCCAAAACTATCACTTTAGTTGATTACCATAATGATTGTTCTCTCGGAGAGTATCCAGGACTATCCCCTAGTGTGTAACGTGCTCCTCATCCGACACTGAGTACATCAAGATGTCGTCAATGAAGACCATGAAAAATCATTCAATGTATGGCTGGAAAAACCTATTCATGAGTCCCATGAACACAACTGGTGTGTTGGTTATGCCGATAGGAATTACCAAGAACTCATAGTGGTCATACCGGCACCTAAAGGCTATCTTCAAAACATCCTCATCTTATACATGAAGCTGGTGATATCATGATTTGAGGTCTATCTTGGAGAACTATATATATCCATTCAGCTGATCGAAGAGGTCATCCATTCGTGGCAGTGGATATTTTCTCCTCATAGTCACATGGTTTAGGTTCCCGAAGCCCACACACAACCTCAAACTCCTGTATGCCTTTTTGAAAATAAAAGCATCAGGACTAGCCCTTGGGAAACATTGTGCCTTATAAGCCAATTCTCTTAAAATTCCAATAGTTCTACCCTCATCTCACAATGGTCCGTGAGAGATAGCTGATATTCTGATGTGGATATCGGTGCCATCCTGGGGTACATGTCAGTACAAAATACTACCTCCCTATGAAGATTTAGTCCTAAAACATCCACATGAAAACATCCCCATACTCAGCCACCACTATATTAAATTTTTTAATCCTCTAATCAACTACATCGAGGGTGAGGATAGAAAATTGGTGAGTGATTCACTACACCCTCCTCCAAGAAAGTATGTCCTATGTTGTATGGGTTTCTTTCTCGCTAGTGATGGAAAACCTGGTACCCTCTCTCCATACCCACCACACTATATTCCGAAAACAGTCGTTCTGAGCATGGACTGTGGATAAAAAATCCATAACTAGGATGACATCGTAAAGACTCCACACCACTACTAGAAGATCCTTTCCCAATTTCTTGCATCCTAGGATAAGTTCACACTCCAGGAACTAGTGTGTAATCATCAAATCCCCCCTCGTAGAAATATCTATCACTAAGGATCGAGCCAACAACTCCTTCAGAATCACAGAGCTCTAAAAGAGAGCCGTGGTATGAGATGAGTGACTAGAACTAGTATCTATAAAAACTATAACTTGGGTGGAAAAGACAAATATGGTACCTCAGATCATATATATATATTTTCATATTCATATGCCCAGATGTCTGAATCCGAGCTCTCCTTTCTCTGCATTCTCTCTAAGGCAGTGGTGGATCACCTGGGGATGGTAGTAGTAGTACCTCCAACTGTCACCCACTGCCTAATGCTAGACCTTCCCCCTGCCACGTTCTCCACCCTATATACATCCTCGCTCGATCCTCTACCTATCCCTTAGTAGTTTCTCAACCGTCTGATGTTCATCTGCCTAACACATGTGAAGCAATGCCTGGATCCTGGCTGATTCCATTTGGTTTTGGAGCCCCGCACTACTGAACCAGAGTCCTAGGGTCGGCCCTTGAAAGACCAAGCCTGATTGGGCCCTTATTTCTTCTGTCTATAACATGTTGAGGACACCGCATCCTGGGGTCTACTGGTAGCTCTGTAAGTTATCACCTACTCTCTCAAAAAGCTATCCACAAGAAGTGGATTCTCCAACACACTGTCCTAGTTAGGGATGCAGAGAAAAAACATAGATGCCCGGATCTCCCACATGAGTCCCTTCTCAGAGGCTCAATCCCTGAATAAATGGTCTCAAACCATGTCTATGGAGTAGCATACTAGTCCATGGTCATGCTGCAACGATAAAGGTGAAACAACTCTTGAAATTGTACAGATCACAATGTTGTGGGAAAAAACTCCTCTCGAAAGTGATGCTTGAATTATAACCAGGAGACAGTTACATCATCATGCATCTGGATGGTCTAACTCCACCATCTCCCTACTGAGCCATTCCAAGGGCTCCCCACCATGATCACTATCTGGTCAAGCAGTTTCCTCACTATTTGAGTGACCCACGTCACTACCTTCAAATAGTCCTTAGAAACCGGAGGATCTATCTCACCACTAAACCTAATAGGTCACTATCATTGGAACTTGGTCAAGGTGTTAAGGCTGCGTGCATCTTCTACTTGTAACGGTGGTAGTAGCTACAGATCAATGAGGGGTGGAATAACATGTGCACCACTAGGCGAGACTATCTATAGCATTGGTCCTTGAACGAGCACCTCATCTCTAGATGGATTGTTCACAAGATCATGTATCAGGATCCTAGTTGTTCATCCATGTGGAGACATCTTGGGATAGATCAGGATGTTCCATGGTCAGAAGGCTATACCTAGTGATATGAAACTTATTCAAAAGTAAAATAATGAGACACTTATGCAAACACTGTTTTCATATTTAAATACAAATAGAAGAATTCATGTTCATGTTGTATGGATACCTAGGCTTCTGACCCTACAATGGACACCCCGAATATGAATGTCAGACTCAAAACACATAAAACTGTTTTCCCACAAACAACCCAATAGATTCCCAGTTTTAGAGGTGGAACTGACTACCCTCTGATACAACTTTTTCATGAAACGTCTCTCAGGGCCCATGTCGTGACTACCCCAAGCCCACCTCCCGAAGGCCTAGTGTGGAAACTATCACTGAAGGCATTAACCTTTAAGTGGGATTAATTTTCCTATGTTCCTATATAAAAACACACTCCAATCCACGCCCCACAAACTAAAATGGTAATAAAAGTATACTGAATGTTGTGTTGAGTACATGTAAAACATAAAACAATTAGGCGAGAATACAAACCCAACAAAATGAACAGAAAAAAAGAAATGAAAAAGGGAATAGGGTAGCCATTAATTTAAAATTGAACCTGAGTTATGTGTACTATAGCTACTAGAAGATGAAGTGGTACCCCATGTCCTCTTGATCCTATTGGGCCATGCCTACTCCTAGGCCAGCAAATCCTCCATAGAATCACCAATAGTCTACACCAAACACAACACATGTGGGTGAAGCCCGTGGTGGGGTGAGTAACAAAATACTCAGAAGAGGACCCTGAAACACAATGGAAAAAAAATCCTAAATGAAAATGAATATGCCAAATCATAAAGCAATAGCAAAAATAAAATGAAAACTCAAACTAGGTATACACCTATGGAAGAAATATAAGATTCATCAACCACATCATCAAACACCTCAGCTGCTAGAGAAATCCCCCACTATGAGTAAAGTGGGCCTGCTTCGTCACACAAAAGATGCTTCCCATTAACATGGGACTATTTTGGTCCTCGTCACTGATGAGTACCATGGGTATGCCTAGTCACATAATCTCACTCCCACTGTGGTCCTGCGAAGTCATAGAGAGGTGCTTCCAACCATGGACAAATGGGGTACTCCCCCCATAACATATCGTGGGTCTGAAGAGTCTCACAGTCTCACTCCAATATGGGGCCTTCAATTTCACATAAAGGATCATCCATCTAGGCCATAGTCTAGTCGCACAGAGTTGCTTGTCAATAGTCTTCCGGTCTCATCCAACCACAGGGTTCCGTACGTAGCGCGCATGTGGTAACCTCTTCTCAATGCATTAGTCGCACCTCAAATTAATTGAAAGTCTGTTTAGAGCATATTAAATGATCCTTTTCTACGAGAGGGTTCGAATGCCGTAAAAAATATAATCAATCAGACACCCCATTTGAATGTTATTAGTGTTTTGGTAAATAGGGGATGGTTGCATCAGGGTTCTGTCTGACACGACCAAACCTACTCAGGGGTCCAATATACATAAGTCCAATTTGTCTAACTCAACCTAACCTAGATCAGGTTAGGGTATGTCCAGTCAGGCCTGGCCCGTGGGCTCGACCCAATCGGCCTTGGTAGACCCTGCCTAGTTTGGACTATAGTCCAGCCTACCGGGTCACCAGGCCACCGGTTCTCGTTCGGCATGGCCCGAAGGGTGCGTTTCTGGACAGACGACATGGTTCCAACCTGAAATAGACACATCTGACCCGCCGACATGGGTCCGGCCTGCTGGATGGGGCTTTGGCCTACAAGACGAACCCCAGTCTGCCAAGGACGAACCGAAGGTGTGTGCCCGAGACACGATGGCTACCACCGCATCCACTCCCTACCCTACAACTTGTCCACATGGCCTCCATCTACCGCGGTCAAGTGACCATGGCTTTATAAGTCAAACGAGAAGCTTTCCAACACCCACAACCCTCAGCCTCCTCTACAGTGGCATGCATGGGCATGCTGCCTCCTCCAACATGGCCAGCGAGGGTCAACCATCTCATCCCGCATGCAGCGCCTGGGGTGGGGAAGCCTCTTCTATGTGGCTGCCACCGCCGGTCGAATTCACTGATTCGCTGGGGGTTATGTGCTAGAAAAACATCCCATAGAACACTACTTATGCTCATGTGGTCGTATCTCAGATCGTTTTTTGCCTTCAGGCCTCTCTGGTAGCTATCATCACTGCCTTGTCCCTGGATTCCTCATTCCACCACTTGAGGGTATAACCATGAAGAACACATGTGCAGAGGGACCTGAGCCTTGTTCATGTTAGACTACATCCTCTACATTAATGTTTTAAATCATTGGGAGGCTCAGGGATTGTAGTTCAATAACAGTAGTGATTGTTTAAACCCGGATAAAGAAATAAAAAAAATAATCCCCCACAAGAATTTATGATCCATGAATAAACCTATTCATGGGTTGATCCGAATTATTCATTGAATTTACGAACTTGGAAAAAATAACTTTAACATAACCCCTACATGGATTAAGGATCAATCGATAGTGAGGGTTGAAGCTCCAAGCCATCATTGATCCTTGATCTGTTATCATTCTTCGACATTCGTCAAGGGCGTTCGTCATCATTCATTGATGGAATTCATCCTTCTTCGTTGGAGAGGAAATCCATAGCTAGTTTATCATAGAATCATCTATTGATTAATTTCCTTCTCACAAATACATCTAACAATAAAAATAAAACATGTCACATCATTTTAGTTATATTGTGATGCCACTTCATTAAACTGTTACACGTTATTTAATGCATAATTACATTGTGGGGTTTTGTAAAATTAATCAGTTCCTTGAATGCACCTCAATGTCTCCTTACAGTGTCTCCATTTCTCTGCTCGTCAGTTGAGGAAAAAAAATTAAATAACTTTTTAGTTTTATTTTTTTCCCATAACGTCGGAAATTTAATTTTTTCATTCTACCCTTGCTGGTCGAATTTATGTCCATTCTAGGTGAATGTTGGAATTATGAGTTCAATGTGATCTGTAATTATTGATCTATTCACTGTTTCAAATGCTATTAAAAAATGCTCAAACCATTAATAATGTGAACTATAAAATTTCAAAATTAAATTCAAGGATCACTGGGCTATAGAATAACTTGTTGTCATATCATTTTGTCTCAAAATAATTCCATATAATTTAAAAAAACTACACATAAATTCTGAGACATTAAATCCATAACCATGTATTTATTTCTAATTTAAAATATTTTTTAATGTTATTTGATAAATTTTATAAACCATTGTTGTATCTTCTAAAATCAATATTATATTTTAGGGTTTTAAAATAAATTCCTTATGAACATGACCCACTTCCACATAACTAATGGTATTATTTTAATATGTTCAATTATTAGACTTAGAAAATATTTCAAATCATGCCACTTTTTCAGAAACAATGGGAAAAAATGGTAAGGCTAGTGAATTTGATTGTTTTGTTACATAAAGTGAAAAACCTAATTTTGTAAGTTGATAATAAATTACACTGTACTTTTCAACAAATTCCAAACAATACCACACTACACTAAACTAAAAACAAATTTATTATGAATTGTATCTCACAGAGTCTCTAAATCCCTCCCAAGTTGTTCCCAAACTCTTAATATACTCCTCACAATCTTTCATATGTTCTATTTCAAGGTAATGGGTCTGTATATATTACCTTTTATTTCAATTACATTCATTGTAATAAGCTTTTTTTTCAAAATTTTTATGTATTAATGTATTTATAATCATTAATTTTAAGAAAATATGATTCAAAATTAATGAGATATAACCTTCCACTCTCATTAGACCCTTATTCAACCATTATGTACACCTATTTGGATGCCAAAATTATCCCATGATTTTTCATGCCAAACATTTGTGTTGTGAATACCCATCCACATTTCTATTCAAGGGTATTCAAATAGATATAACTATACTAAATTGATTCGGTACACCCATGTCTGTAACTCAATCTCCATAATTATAGGATTAAAATTTATGAAATATATTCTTATCTCTTATGGTCTATGTTGAAAAAAATAATGTACATGATTTAAATGTGATGAGCGAGCCCATAATTACTTAGCTCTCCTATGCATTGGGTAATTTATTTTTCTCTTGATATACCAGGTATGGTCTATAAGATGGTACCCTATTCACACTATGTTATTTTCTCCAGTGGTTCAACATGATTTATGATAATTATTTTATTTTTTATGTTTTTTCTATAATCTAATGTTTCCTAGATGTTATCATTATATATATTTCATTAATATTTGTATGTATAATTATCATCCTTTTACATGTCCTTGATATTACTCCTTATTCACATGTATTTATTTCATAATTTTTTTCGTTATTTTTTCTTTTTTGGGATTTATATGTTATCCTATTCATATTTACCTACCAAGGTAATATAATTTAGTATAAAAGATCATTGGGATATAAGGGAATGTTTTGGAGATTGAAAATAATGTATGTGTATCATTTTTATATGTAAATATCTTATGTAACTAATTTATCATATAGAGTAGGCCTCTTGATCTTCTTGTATTTTATTTTTTGTGTCTTTATGTAATAAATAATGAAATAATGTGTATTTATGAAATGGGGTTTCATATTTGGTATCATATGTAATTATATTTATATTTGAGGATTTTGATTAGAAAATTATTGTGAAAGCCATAGGGGGGAGGATAATGCATAGAAAATGATCCCAATTTTTCTAGAATTTTGAGTTAGTGGTTTCCATATAAAAAATAAATATTTAGATACTTCAAGCGGATATGGATTTAATGAAATTATACCTCAAGGTAATAACCTCAAAAAGGGAGCATTGAGTATTAAATCGATCCTCAATTTATGCATAACAAAGGGTCTATAAAAACAATTAGCTTTACACTCTTATTTGATATGATTTTTATAATTCAGAAGCTCCATATATAATATTATGAATTGAACAAATACTCATATAGAATTTTATTTTTATAAACAGACCATTGATAACTTAGATTGAAACCAATAAATTCCTATGTTATGGATTATATATCATTTCTGAGTTATCCCTTTAATGTTCATTGTTCATATTTTATATTTATATTTGTTTAAAATTTATCATCCCTAAGAATATTTTAGATCAAAAAAGTGATTTAAGAAAGAATCAAGTTATGAAAGTTAGTATTATCATATATTCATGAAAATAAATTATCCTATATGAATATGGATCTATATATTCATTCATATAATGCATGTTTAGTAGTATTTTTAAAACACCACATCAAATCAAGGATGTATAGATGTTGGTGAAAATGGAGAAAGGAGAAATTATTTCATCCCATGTATACAGTTCTTCCCCTATCTGTATTTTTTGGTTTGATTTCATTGAAAACCTAGTGATAATAACTTTCATTTAATTTGACGCAATTATGGGTATGAATGGGATTTACATGCATATATCCAAAATAAATATTCAATAAATGAAAATCACCCTCCGTATGTAAAATCCCATTAAATACTATATAATTTAAATGGGAAGGATGATTATACATTGGAATAATCCACTAAAGAGTATATATTATTACCTCACAAACAATTGAAAATATAATCCTTGATTTCATGGAAATTACATGAGAATACATTGATGTGTTTTTAAATAATTTCTTGAACTTCCCCCCTATCTGAGAAGTTGAGTTTTCAATATATCTTATATCTACAGATTTTTTAATATCCATGAATCCATATATTATGTCCATTATTTAACATGACGAAACTATGAATCAATTATAGGAGAATATGGATAATGGTTTTATACATCAAAGTGCTTCAACATGGGGTGTGTCGATCCTATTGATTAAAAAGGAAGTAGTGGTCAATCCACCTCTGTATTAATTATCATAAGATCAAAAATATCAATATAAAGAAAATTTTCCATAACATGGATTTATTGATTGTTAAATTTGCCATGTGGAGTCTTGTACATCTCTAAGGTTGTTTTGTTATCAAGATGTTATCAAGTAAAAGTGAGTATGATGATATCCTCAAGACTTCTATTAATATAATGCGCAAAAACTATGAGTTCAACATGATTCCATTTGGACACACCAATACTCCATCTATCTTAATGGACATAATAAATTGGGGTTTATGGAATACATAAAAAATATTTTATTATTATTTTTAGAATATATTATTATCCACTAAAAATTTAATATCGAACAAGGGGTGTTTTGTAATGTATTATTACATATCGTTAAAAAAGAAAATTTGAATGATAATTATTGAAAATTAGATTCATAGACATAAAAATTAACATTAACAAGGCAATTTATCACTTGAAAAGGTATATCTATGGATACATCTATGATAAAGGAAATAAATGGATAAACCAAACCAATATATGTGATGGAGATACATAGTTTCCTCATATTATATGGGTACAATGATTGATTTGTGAGAGTCTTTTCAGGAATTTCATGCCCCCAAACAAAATAACTTGAACGGAAGTGAATCTTGTAGATACTGGTGAATACAATGAGATATTTAAAGAATTAATGAAGAGGCCAATCACTACACCTATGCTCACATTACCCACTAGTGGGAATGGAAATTTGTACAAAATTGATGTGTGAAAAAAACTATATGAGTTTTCTACACCTAAAATATGAAAAATTGATAGCATATGCTTCATTCGAATTATAAATACATGAGAAAAACATACTAATGTATGATATTGAGTTGGATATAGTGAAATTTTCATTGAATATTTCATAAAATTATCTAAATGGGTAGAATCATGATATATATATATATATATATATATATATATATATCATAAAAGCATCAATTATACATTCAAAAAATAGCATTAATATGTGCCAATGAAGGTGGTTTAATATGATTAATGATTTTGATTGTTCAATCCTTTACCATATTGGTAAGGTGAACAAGGTGGTTGATTCTCGGAGTAGAAAGGATCTAGTAACACTTTCCATTACAAAGATTTAATGGTATTCAATATTCTTGGACATGAAAAGGATAAACAAGGGTATGAGAAAAGGAATTAAATTATACCTTTATCGATAAACCACTAAAATATCCATTCATGGGACGATCATGGAGGCCCAAAAAGATGGTGATGAGATACTAAGAATTAAAGTGAATATTCTAGAGTTAAAAATTACTATAGATGAAGTTATATGATTTGGAACCTAGATATGTGTCACATCACAACTAGCGATAAATAGGGAAAATTAGAAATATATTAATAGCTCATCCTTATCTATTCACATAGGAATAATTAAGATACATAAAGAGATATGATGTAAAACGTTTCATGAGGTAACATCAAGAGGGAGATTGAAAAATTTATATCTTGATACCTGATATACAAACAAGTCACAATTAAATTAATAATGACTAAGGGTATGATGAAACCATTTAATACACATAAATAGATATAGGAAAACATAACCATGTTATTTATTGTAGGACTCCATAATAATTATAAATGAAATAAAGAAATGTGGGAGGTAGTTGACCACCTTACAAAGTAAGTGAATTTCATTACGATCAAGGTATATTTCTCTCTTGACCAACTATCCATGATACACGTAAAGGCTATGGTAAGTCTGAAAGGAGTTACCCTTGACACCATATCCGATTAATATCTAAGGATTACCTTACTGATATGAAGAAGCCCTAAAAATAATTCAATAATGATATGAGCTTGAATACTTCCTATCACCCATTGAAAGATGGTTAGTCTGAGAGAAATATTAAAACTATATATTATAAGATGAGATCATATTAACTGGATTCACAAGATTTTTTGGATCAACACCATCTTATAGTGGTGTTATCATATAATAATATTTCTATTCATGCATTCAAATGATACCTTATGTGTCTTTATATGAGAATATGTGATTGAATACAAAATTTTAAGATGAATTTATGGATTGGATTATGATGGGGCCATATATTAACTATGATATGATAGTGAATATTAAAATTATTCAATGAAATATGAAATTGAAACAAAGTTGATAGAAAAACAATAAATAGAATCATTGATGAGATCTGATGTTTCAGGTATAAGCTAAGTTTCCCATTAATATATCACCATGGATGAATTTCATGAGGTTTTGGTATAAGGGGAATCATATTCCATGATACATCATCCCCAGTGAGATCCTTTTTCATAGAGAATATGTGGTTTATCAACTATAACTCACAACTAACTGATCACAAGTACATGATGCGTTCCATGTATTCATCTAGAGGAAGTATATATCAGACCCCTCACATGTATTGAATTAAATGGGGGTACCCTTGGATACTATCTTTCATATGAGTCATATTAACTAATGATATTATATTTTAGAGAGAATATTCTATGAAAAAACATATCTCACCTGGTTAATTTATAGTGAAAGAACCACTTGATTGAGGATGAAACATGAGAAGTTGAAGAGGTTATGAATCACAATAACTCTCATAGTTTTAGTTTATGAAATGAAATTTCAAGGGGAAAATTTCTTAAGGGGGTATAATTCAACAACCTAAATTTTTATAAATTAAATTTACATTTTAATGAATAAATGTCATACTATGTAATGTAGTTATAGAAAACATATGCACCAATTTTATCATTTTAGACTATTATAAAATATAGAATTTCATATTTAGCATAATTTTATGGATCATAACCTTTGATGATATAACCATCGTATAGTGACTGTTAATATTTGTATATATTAAGGGTTATGAAATGTTTTAATTAGCAAATATAGATTAATTAAAGACATCAACTTGAAATATGGTTACCTATGAATCTCATTTATCAGATCTTGAAAGTGATATGGAATCAATTGGATTTTCTATTGTCCTATACCAATATAATACACAAAATCCATGTCTTGAAGAAAAATATTAATGCTAGAAGTATAAAATATCTAGTTCATGAACCAAACCATGTTAATTGAACCACCCCAAGGAAGCACCACCATCATACACCTCACCCTTACATCATAAAATGGAGTAATAATTTGTTATGTATCTATCACATAAAAGTTTGTTTATTATAGTTTAATTTAAATAAAATAATAATCACAATTATACCTATTTTTATTTATTTTTTGATGAATATATAATTATTTTTCTAAATATTAGATTTTGATATAAAGAAGTCATAATATTATTTTTTCAGAAATATACTGTTTCAATTATTTCACTATATTTATAAATTCAGGATTTTTTTTATAAAATATATTTTAATAAAATTATATTCCTAGATAATATTTATTAAATTATAGATGATAATAAAATTTTATGATGTCCAAAGTAATATTTATAAGGGTTAAGAAGTTGTTAGTGTTGTTTAAACTAGTATTTTATAGTAAATAATCTTTTTATTTAAAAGTTTAAATTATCATATTTATATAATTATTTCATGTAAAAAAATATTATTTTTGAAACCTGCTCATCAAAATCATGCAATGCTGACTTTTTCATATTTTTTAGGGTAATTTTTTGTGTGTAAAACTTAAATATGTTATAATTATATAAAATGTATTATGAAATCATAAAACCCCAAAAGTGATGTAATAAATATTATAAATGGAGTCTAAAACAAAATATTTTTTACCTAATTAAAATATGTTTTAATGTTATTTTATCAATTTTATATAACATTAATGATTCCTCCAAAACCTATGTCATATTTTATGGTTCAAAAATCTATTAATATTTAAGATAAATCATTTCCACATCACAAATGGTATAATTTTAATATGAATGGTTTTTATCCTTATAAAATATTTAGAAACACATATATTTTTTCTATGTAATGGAAAAAACTCTAGGAATTTTTTTTGTTTTGATTATTTTATTATACAGAATCCAAAACTATTATTTCAAATTTATAAAGAAGACCCCTATCTTTTTATATAAATACCCCCAACCTCCAAATTCTATTTACTAAAGACCCAATGAGAATAATTTCAATCTCCCTTAAATTCTATAAATACCTCACATGGTGTTCGCATGATCTAATTATTCTCCAATAAAGATATTAGAAGTTCCTTCTCAAGGATAGATATCCTCTTCTATTCATTTTTATATAAACTAATTTATTTATACTAAGCATTTTATTTACAATTTATCGTGTTTTAATGTGAATTTTACACATAATTTTATCTTCCTTATGATTCCCAAGTAAATAGAAACCACCTTTTACTATTATTAAACCCTTCTATAACCTTTATATACACACACATAATACTGCCAAAATTTCCCATGATTTTCCATAAGAAAATTATGTACTTCAAAAACGCCTCTCTATATCTTCTTAAGGGTATTCGTCTATATCTTGCTATAATTCATTGAATATATAATTATATGTTTGTAAATCAATATAATTAATCATGGGATTAAAATTGATGAAATATATTCTTAGGTTATATGATTTGCGTGGAAGAAAAATTAGATTTCAGGACATGAATATGATGAGAGTACACATAATTATATATCCCCCAAATGCATTGGATAATGTTTTTATTTCATTAGATACCATGTATATTTCCCAATAGGTCATCATATAAATAATATATTATAATGTCTTAATGGTTATCCCTATGTTATTCTTTTGATGTCCTATTTTATGTTATTTCTTTATTATGTTATTTAATTAATGTTATCATCATATATCATGGATAGATGTTCATGTTTATTACATCCTCCATTTTTACACTATATACACCTCTTAACTCACATGTATTATATTCATAATATTTTTCTTGATTATTCCCTTTCTGGTCTTCATAACTCCTCAGTTTTTAGTTTATGTCCCTAGGTTATCTCATGTTGTATTAAAAGATAAATATAATATTAGGGAATGTTATGGAGATTTTAAATAATTTATTTGTCTCCCAATTTCATGTGAATATTCCATTTAGAATTTTTTTTAATAAAACTAGGCCTCCTGAGGTTATAAGATTTACTTTTATCTGTCTTTATGTGATAAATCATGAAATAATGTGTATAAAATATATGGGTTTTATTAGATTATATTTTTTTGGATTATTGAAAAGAAAACATTTACTTATAAACTTTGTTAAATGAAAATAAACAACGGAATAAGAAGATAGGCCATGTACACTAGATAAATATTGAAACTCTTAAATTTTATTTTGTAATTGATATAACTATGTTGAGGTGTCAAATAGTGACTAATAATAATACATGCATATTGGGATTGATGAGAAAAAATTCCTCAAAATCATTAAATAAAAGAGCAGGAATGTGGTGAAAATATGTTTTAGTTATAGATCTCCAATATAGTGCATTCTAACAAAAGTATATAAATTTCACATCACATTGTTAGGGCTTCAAGGTATAGGTTTATATATATATATATTTTCTAAACATATTATTTTTTTGTATCAATTTATACTTATTATGGGTACTCTATCTTCGTTTTAGATTTTCCACTCGGCAAAGTGGGACAATTAATCCAGTTTTCTTCTACCTTTTATTATCTTTGTAGAGGAACCATATAAATTGCTTCCTATGTATAGTGTTATTAACAGATAATTTAAACATTGGTATAAACATCAAATGATATTTTCAGATTTGTACATATATTTATATTAAATGATTTCTATAATAATCATAATAAACATAGAATACAAAGAATATATGGTTTAATGAATTTTTGGTTGAGCGATATATGTCTGTTATTTTATGATACATGTGATTGTTTCCCCATAATAAAACATCACTGAAACTAATTATAGACTCCATTTAGGTTAGATTCATATTTATGACTTGGGGAATTGAAACATTATAAAATTATGAACTAAATAAATCAATAAGGGAAATATGAAAAACTTTTCATCAAGGGTTATATCTTAAGTGAATTAGAAATAATTAGTTGAGGAGAAATATCTTACTAAAAATAAACATGGAATAACAACATTTTTCATATAATTCAAGATATTGGAACATTAAATATCAAATGAAAAAAACATTTTCCACAACATAAGAGTGTGTGATATGTAAAAAAACAATCCTTGATGAATGATATCATATGTTCTTGTTCACAAAAATATGATGCATTGGCATAAATCATGACATCCTAAGCATAATTCAAGGTTCACTTCCAAGACAATATAAAAATGTGTTGTGGGAAAATTTACCATTCCCAAACATGGTAAATCATTATATGAAAACATTACCCAATGCATTATAGTAATTTATAATTTTGGGCCCACCCATCACATAATGAATTTTGTACATATGTGTTCCAAAATAACATGTGAATATTCATCTTTAAAATATCATGGAGTTTACCCATGGGAATTTTTTTTATAAAGTATTTCCTAGAAAATTCCATAATCCATGTAGATAGATTAGGATGGTGGAATAATATCTTATCCCATGTTTAATATAAGGATCATTTATTATATTGATATAGATAAAAAATACCATTTCCAGATCATTGTATAAATCAGTTTGATGAATAAGTAAAAATATACATTATTATTTAAAAAAACAATGAATTATGATTAGTTGAAAACAAATCAATCATGAAATTTAATTTTTATGGAATATAATTTCTACAATAGAAAATAAATTTGTTCAAATGGAAAAACTATTGAAAAATATTTTAAAACATATTTTTGACGTTATCATTAAAAAAATTAGAATTCACATTCAATAGTTAATTTCAAAATTATGAACAGATTTTTTTAAAAATAAATATATTTTTAGAAAATATCCTTCAGTAAAGGAGACTTGAAAATGAGTTAATGAATATCTCAAGGAAATGTGCATGGGATGATAAAACATAAAATCATGAAAAACCCATTTCCATATTGTATAATACCGTTGCCGATATCCAACATTGTAAAAATGTATAATAAAATATAATATTCAATAAGTTAAAATGGAAATATTAATGTCACCTAATAAAAAAATAATCAACTTTCTAGATAGAATGGAAACAATTGGTGGTAATGAAAATATGAACATGAAAAAATCTTCATTAAAGAGAATGTGAAGTATTCTTAAAAATGTGAAACTTTTTTGGGGGGTGAATTCATAAATGAGGATGAATTGTCTCAAAATCATCCTATAAACATAGATAAAGGTAAATTTAAATATAATATCATTGGGTGTAATTATTCAATAACATAAGTAATAAGTTAAATATGTGACATTATAAATTAATAAAACATGGTTTGAGTTAACAAAACCCCTTACTATTAGTCTCTCTTAGCCAAATATTCTCTAAAATAGTATATAAGTAAACCACAATATTAATCCCCTATTTTAAAACCTTGTTTGTACTTATAATATTTTATAAAACTCATTTATAATAATTAATTAAAATCATATATGTTGTTCAAATTTTATTTTCATCAGCAGATGTTATTAATTTTGATTATTGTTTCATACTGGTTTTTAATGGGGGTATTATTTCTTATTTATTAATTTAATGTCAATAATAAAAATATAATTAAAGGTACTATATTATATAGTTTATAATAATTTACAATTTTATAATCAAATTTCATAAATTTTTTAGTTATAATTTATGGCGCTGAAGTCGGTAAGGAGTTTTTTTGATAATTTCCCTGAATGAGGTGTTTCATCTTAGTAACAATTTATATATTAACATTCCATTATATAAGCAACAAAAATCAGAACATAATTATTATTTTCCAGCATAACAAGTAATTTCATTTTATTAGTAATCTATGTTAGAAATATATTGCATTATTCAGGTTGGTGGTAAACCCACCCCAAACAAGAACATACTATAATTGAACGGTGATTACAATTATGAATATTATTATTTTAGAGTAATATACTTATTAAAAGAAAAAATGATATTATTTATATTTTATTAAGGACATGGTCCTTATTTTATGATATTTGGATACATAAATTAATACTAGTTTGAAAAATAAAATTCTTCAACTTCTTAGAGGCAGTTGTCCACACATACGCAAATGAAACACATTCATTTTCCATATATTAGGATGAGGGTAAGTAATGGATTAAATTTTTTTAAATTATTGTTATAAATAAAATTTTAAAATTTTAAATATAATTTTAAAAATATATATGACATGTAGTGATGAAAATAAATCATGTCATTCATGGAAGCGGTATTCTTCTTGTACACGTGTCGACGTCTTCATTTACGTAATGATATTATTGGTAGAAAGAACCTGGATATTCTATTAGTATAATAACATTTCATAGTAAAATTAATAGTAATCTGTTCATAATTTAATGGATCAAATTGGTTTTATAGGTTATAAGAAAAAATTATTTGAGAGGGCGTGCTTAAGAACATTACCTATCCTTTTGGATGTTCTTCACTTGGTATCACCTTGAGGATTCATATCATATTATTTGGGCAGGAAGAAACCTACTATTATGTGGGTGTATAGTAGAGGATAGAAAATTTTATTTATTTTGTCAACATAATTATTTAGAGTGAGTGGATAAATGCGACATCGCCAAACTTGCACTTTGGAATCCTGTACTAAAACACCACCTTTATATTTCTGGATTTTATATCAATAAATTTCAACAAATTTAAACCCTACAAGAAATACAATATCCAAAGAAAACATTTTATCAATTATATACCCATATACATTTTATGTTTAGAATTTTAGATAATTAGTATGAACATTTTCAATGTGGTCATTTCTATACAGTATCTATTTTTACCACATCAAAAGTTCTTTATAAAGACATGATTTATATGTTCAAGGTATTTTACTAATATATAACTCTATATTTATTATAATATTTACTCATACTAATGAATTTTGAATGTTATTTAAAAATATATAAGGGCATAAAAATCCCAATAAGATATGTAAAATTAAAAAATAGGATAGTCCAATGAAAGATGTGACCAATGATAAAATGCATAACATTATCAAAATTTTCATTAAGAATATGAAATACATAATTTCCATAGGAATTTTGTTTACAAAATAAAAATATAAAAACTATTTCATTCAAATAAAAACCATTTCCAAAGACATATATCATTACATTCATACCTAATGTGTGAATTTACTAGAGTCCAGTTAAATTAAATGGATAAACCACAATCATTAACTTCCTCCTAACCATGAAAAAGAAAAAACATTACCAAATTAATTTTGGATGTATATTGAGCTCACCCGCAATATAATATTCTTTATCCTCACACGTCATATGATCTTTGATGGGATCACCCATTTTTATATGCTATATTAGGCTCACCCATTTCTATAAGCAGTTTTGGGATCTCCCATTCATATAAGCATTACCTGGACCAAAAATCATCATCTATAATTATAAAGTACCATGATATAAGTATGAAATATTAATTATTCACTTTTTAATCTTAATCCTCTTGAGAAAATCTTTTGAACTCATATTCAAGTCACTTTCTTATATTGAAATTCCCTTTCATATTAAAGTCCAATTTTCAAAACTAAAATTCCATGAACGAAGGGAAAGAGTGGTTTAGGTTAAAGAAAACATATAATCATATAATGTAATACAAACATAAAATAATATTTATGATAATAAGTAAATATATTTACACCATATATGTTAATATATAACATTTATTTCATTTTTAAAATGATTCACAACATTCTTTATATGATATGTAAACATATTCTTAATGAATAAATTTGTAATGAATATAAATGGGACATACAATAACCCATACAATTTATTTTTTCCTTATAAATACATAATTTTTTTTAGAATATGGAAATTAAAGAAATATATTTTGTAAATAAATTATTATAACTTTTATAATTTATTTTATGTTAAATTATTCCTTAACTCGAGTCTAACTCGTCACATTCAATTTTTTCTTCTTCTTCTTCTTCAAGAATCATCCTTTTCATTAAACCATAAGACCATTAAATTTGTTATTAAACCCTAACTAATACCTTTATCACAGGGGGTGGAATTTTAGGATGGGATATGGGAAAATATTTTCTAATATAAATGTATCATGATGTGATGAGGGGAGAGGATATGGGATTACATTTTATAAGTTAGGGGGGAGACATTCATAGAATTTCCTAATGTATGAAATGTAATATATTTACTAAACTCGGTGTTACCCTGCTTATATGTCACCACCACATTTATCCATGTCACCTACTTTAGCTACCCATTTACCAATTACCCCACCATCTTCTTAAATAACACCTGATGTACCCATCGAAAATCGACGGTTACCTATGCGATGTCGCGGCCCGTCTCCCCACCTAGGGTTTCCTTCTTCCAGCGTCTTCATTCTGCAATTCGACAACGAGTCCCATAGCATTATTCTGCTAGAGTCTCCACCCTTCAAAAGTGAAGCCCCTCGTGCTATTCCATGGAAAACCCTCGTGTAACTCATAGGGTTCCCACTATGGTATCACCTTCCCTTATCCGGCTCATCCCACAGACTACTGACCTCATCCTAATCACCATTTAACTACTCTTCTTCTGCTGCTCATCCTCCAGAATCCCATCATATCCTATTAAAATTACAGAAAAAGATAGTCGGAATCCCATCTCCTAGGTTTCACGGTCTTATTCTACTCTTATGAGCTCTACCTCCATCATCCCAGAGTTTACTCCTCCCATCAGGCTCAATCCCTCCAACTGCCTCTCCTCCTAGTCGTGAAATCCATCACCGTCTATGAGGATTCCAGGCATTATTATTATCTTCTAAGCTCTACCGCAGCAATGCACGCCTCGCACCTGCTTCATGAATCCATTCACCATCACCAAAATGTGCTATTTTCATTGAAAATAACTCTTCTATTTTCTTTACAGAATTTGACAAAGGGTAATTTTTTTCCTAATCCCATATTCAATCAGCTCCCGCATCATGCATAAGGTCATTTCTCCTCTGTATCTTCTCCGTATTATTTTTTTCCTGCTTTTTGTTTCTCCATTTCACTTAGTTCATAAGATTTTTCCAAATTTTTGTACAATACAGTTCTTCACAGTAGGTCGGTCCTCATAATTTTTTGGATAGTTATTCAGTTCTCTCTAGTATATTGATTTTTTAACTACATCTGGGTTTTTCAATGTCCATTTTTTATACTCATTTACATTATTTCTATAGTTAAAACATAAAATTCATTTAGTCTCATTAATTTTCTAGCATTTGAAATTATTTTTAGATTTCTTATACACAACTATTTTCAAATTACTTATATATAACTGTTGTCATATTGATGATTTCTCAAAAGAATTCCATAATTGTTTTCATATTTTTCTTATTCATGAATTTTTTTTCATATTTAAGATTACATATTTATCAAGGTACCATATTTGAGCAGATTTGTATAAATCTAGTTTTTAATTTTACCAAACACATATATTTTTCAACATATTATCATTTTCTATTTTTATCATTTGCTGATTAAAACTTTGTTTTAATCAACATATAAAATGGATTATCACACCAATCCTTTATTTCAGAGTAGGTGAATATGGAATTACACAGTATTGATTTTGTTTTCCGTTTGGTGTATTTCCTTGATATATAACTCCGTGTTCATGGAAATGTTTTGAGATCTTGTATTAATGGCGACTTGAATGTGTTTGGTGACCTTACTTAATGTTTTTATTTTCAGTTTGGTTGTAGGTATGGGATTTTTGGGATATTTTCTTCCCTAAAGGTAGGTTGTGGTAACTTTGTAGTTATTTTACCACATTCAAATACATGTTCTATAGGGTTTTTGGGTGTTTCATATAATTTTTTTTAAATAAATATGGATTTTTTTTACAAATATGCAGAAGTGGATGTAAACATGGAGGGTATCAATGTGTTTAAGGTACCCTGGTTAAGCAGATTTGTATGAATTAGGTCTATAATTTTTTTGAATGCAAATATTGTTCTCCCTATTAAAATTTTGTGTTTTTTATCATTTGATGATTTCAACGTTTGTTTAATAAATATATGAAATGAATCATAACACCAATCCTGCCTTTCACAGAAGGTGAATATGAAATTATAGATCGTTGATTTCATTTTCATTTTGTTTTTTTTCCTAGTTATATAACTCCGTGTTCATGGAAATGTTTTGAGAACATGCATGAATAGAGATTTTAATGTGTTTGGTGTCATGAATTAATCATGTTATTTATAGTTGGGTTATAGGTATGGGATTCTGTGGATATATTTATCCATAAAGGTATGTTTTTTTACTATTTAGTTGTTTTCCCACTTTCACATACATGTTCTATAGGGATTTTTGGGAGTTTCTTAGGTGGATATAGCCTTCATCTTATTTTAAAGAACATTTACAACGTTGACATATTCTAATTATTTTTTATCTTTTCTATTTGTTTTTAAGCGATTTTTATTGTACATGGTTCATTCTCTGACTTACCAATTACTGCTTATATTTCTATTGTGAAACCTATATTTATTGAATATTTTTTTAATATAACTGGAAAAACATGTTTTCACCAAATAAATTTTGGCGTTTTATCTTCTATTTAGTTTATTTAGAAAACTAGATTTCCAGTTGTTATCATTTTAAGTATATAATAGCATAAACAAATCATTTTACGGGAATATTTTTTCCACTAACAATTCAATTCCTTTTTTTATCCCGTGTAATTTTGTTAAATGAATATGGATCACCCAAAAAAATTGGAGGAGTGGATGTAAACATGGAGGGTATCAATGTGTTCAAGCTACCCTGGTTAAGAAGATTAGTGTTAATCAGTATTTGAATTTTACCAGATGCAAATATCATTCAACCTGTTATAATTATGTGTTTTTCTTATCTACTGATGGGTAATTTCAACATTCGTTGAATAAATATATAGAATGGATCTTAATAGACATCTTACCTTTCATAGGTGGTAAATATGGAATTATACATAATTTATTTCATTTTCCTTTTGATGTTTTTTTATATGTATCTTTGTGTTCAGGGAAATGTTTTAAGATCATGTATGAATGGAAATTTGAATGTGTTTGGTGTCATGAATGAATGATGTTAGTTATAGATGGGATTTAGGTAACATATGAAATGGATCTTAATACCCATCATTCCTTTTATAGATGGTTTCAGGTAACATATGAAATGAAGTTATTTATGGCGCATTCATCAACTATATTGACTGAAATTTCCATTGATACTGATGAACTGTTAAAGATACATTTGTGTCTCCTAAATATTTGGACCGACTCATCAGGAAACTACGATGTAGTAGCTATGGATATAATTCTTAGTGATGAACATGTGTGTAATCAACTCATTATTTCAAAAGTATATAACATTATTCCATAAGTCTGTTCTTTACTAGATTTATTAGAAGACCATATTATAATCAATGACATGAGATGTATATTACTAAATTACTCTACTATCGACTGTCAACCCAGTCTTTCAGGAGAGAAAGATTCAATGTATGGTTACAAATCGTCATCTAATCTAAAAATCCAAACCAAGTTTCTATGAAGGACTATGATAAATTATACAAAACATTAAAATATTTTGAAATCATGTCAACTACCTAGCTACACGACATTATTTCAAACTATTTTTTAACTCAACAACATACGTTCAGCCAACTATTTTTGAATTTCCAATGGTTAGTTTCAAATTCACTCCTTTTGATGACATTATTCAAAGAAAGGTTCTAGAACATCACTTAATAGGTACCATTTTGTTACAGCTATTACCTTATTCTACTTTATTAAATAACTTAATCTTCACTATGTAGGTACTTTTTTCTATTTATAAATACCAAATATTCACAAATAAATAATATATTTTGTACAACTAATAACATATTCTTCATAAATAAATAAAATATTCTGTATTACGTAGTTACATTTTCCAGTCCATAATTAACAAATTCTGTACTTATCAAGAACATATTATGTGCATTGAATAACATTTTATAAATTAATAAATAGCATATTCTGGACTACATAGGTACATTTTCATGTTTATAAATAAAAAATTCTGCAGTAATTCAAAAAAATGAAATACTGTACAATGTTTTCAATTTTTACAGATATTACATTTTGCCTTCATATTTCATTCCAAATGTCTTAATGTTTTCCATATGGATTTATACATACTATAAACTGTTATAGATATTATTGGACATCTACGTCACTTTTATATGACACAGTTTATGGGCACTACAAACCAAAAATTACAAATTGTCTTACAAGATGACATTTTATAATGCTTCTGTTATTAATTTTTTTTTGTTCATATTGAAATTAGTAACGATGTATCATTAATTAATTACAGAGGCTTACAAATTAACTATTCTTTATGAGGAGAGAATGCCACCATAATGATAGAATATTTCAAAAACATCACTGCCTCCTCTCCTATATTGATCTTGCTACTGGTCATGGCAAAGAGATTAAGTATTATGTTCTGTATCAACAAATTACCACATTCCTCTGCATTTTATTTATGCTCTGTAAATTTTAGTGACATGAAAATATATTGTTTTCTGTCAAATTTCTTTAGCATCTGTACTTGTCACAACCATAATTAATGCATCAATGATACTATTCAGCCTCGACATTCCAACTGTTCATAACTTCAGAAATAGGTATAAATTTTTTTACTATTACATTTGAGACTGTTAAGTTAATGAAAATAAACATCTTCCACGATTACACCAATGAAAATTACTATAAATGCTTTGTGTACTGCATTGGATAGGTCTAGGTTGATTACTTCCTCATAGCTTCATAGTAATCCTTCATCATAGTTACATTCTTATACCAGCCCTTTTCTTTGTTGGGACAACAAAAATACAAATTTAGATGTAAAAAAACTTCTTCAGGTGCTAATCATATTGTGATTATGTATATTCAGTATTTAATATTCACTCTTATACAACAATATAATAATTTACTCAATATATTAACATCATTTACTCTTTTCTAGCTGACAAGGTGTTTCATTTATGGATTGATACAGACAATCCAAATCTCCCATAAGCGTTTCCTCAAATCATCCAACTATTGCATGAAAAAGGTAGATACTACGGATGTAACCATTTCATGCCAATCTTGAAAAATATACCAAAAAGGCACTACTCCTAGGTTAGTTTATTTTGTTTCCTTTGATATGTATTATTATATAATAAATTTCCAGTATATCTAATGAAACAATATTGATATTACTAAATAACTTTTCAATTAGATTTCGTGTGCAGCTACTTGTGACAGATCAAAAAGACTTCTTTTTTAGTCGTTCTATTCGACGAAGTGGTCAGAAAATTTATAAACAAGGCAGCTACTCAATTGAGAAATGCATTGAAAGAGGTCACATTTGTCAGCTGTTATTATTACTAGATTATTATAGACCTTGACATTATGTAAACTAACCCTTTGCTTCATTTCCAAATTATGCTGATGGTGCGTTCGGTTTTCCATCAGATCTATATGTTTTCTAATAAAATAAATGTTCTTCTGTCAGTAGATGTCATATATTACAATATTCTCAATCGACACCGTTCTTTTGACTAGAACACATAAAAATTTCTCATTATCCCAGATAATGAAAATAATATCACCAATTTTCATGAAACATATCTTCAATGTCAGGTAACTATAAATTTCAAACTCACACCTTGCATGAATAACCTGATTACTTACCCATAACAAGACTTCTTATAAATTGTAATATTATGTAGGATCATCATAGCTTAAATTCATCAAATGATTATATGAACACTAACCAATACCAGAAAATACTAATTTATACCTTTTCATTTCATTTATTTATTCAAATTCATCAACACTATTGTCATCTTTGTTTCCCATTGGTGCTTTATGAAGAGGACAACCGTAACACTTAATTTTTCTTATGAAATGGTGCGACATACGATCTTACATTTTTTAATTCATCATCTACTCAGGTACATATTTATTCATCCCTTCTATAACTATTATATTCATTGCATTATTGGACTATACAATACTCAGATGGAAGCAGTTATTTTCTATGACTATAATTATGTTTTTTCCTTCAACATCAAAAATGAATTATTTGACTTATATATTTCTGTTGAAGTGGTGAATTTCACTAGCTCAATTCATCTTTTCATGGTTCTGTGGAACAAATGTTCTGGTTTCTATTGTACTCAAATATCTTTTGGTTTATTTCTATACCTAAATACAGATCACTAAATGTTTTGTTTTTGTGAATTTCTTTAGGATTCAATATGCATTCTATTGTGAATTTATTTATCCAAATATATTTCTATAGTTAAATACATTCATTGAGTAATTGTATAGCATGAATGTTTGATATCATTTATACATGGTTTTCACTTTAACATGAAACTTATTAATTAAAGTCTTCCTTTCATGTTGAAAAACATTTTTTGCTTGATTTTGACGCTGATAATGTGGTGCAATAGAAGGTTGTAATGTACTCAGAGCCTGCAACATCACTGAGTTCTGACATTGAGTTGCATTCCTATTTCAAGGATAACAACAGCAAAAAAAACTGAAGTGAATGATTGAAAAGCATTACTTTTATTGGAAGTTATTTGATTATTCTTATAAAATTTTATTCCTATAATAACTTTCCCCTTTAAAGGTAGATGGTTTTCACTATTTGAATACATCTATAGGTGAATGGAAATTGTTAACTCAGAGTATACATTATTTAATACTATATCATGGTGTTTCTTTTTTACATTTAAATTGGTTTTATTTGGATAATATCAAGAGATAATGATTATTATTTGATAGGATAATCTTATGATTCCATTCTATGTTCTGTACTTTTTTTTAATATCATAGCTATGTGTTTTGTTTAGAAATAGAAAACACAAAAATTATGTTTATTGTTACAAATATATGTATTTCTCAAACAAATAATTTTTTGAGATTTTTCTATTATGATAGGAATCATTTTTTGGGCTATTTTTTCTATGTTATGTACCTTTTCTTAGCATGTATTCTGTTATCATAAACCATTAAATTCAGGTATGGGCACTTCAACAAGGATATATGGGTGGCCATATTATGTAGACCGTAATGTGTGTAATTCCACCCAAAAAATAAATAATGGGAAAGCCCTATTGTGATAGTGTTTGTAATGGATAGGAGGAAGAAGCTATATTAAGAGGAATACATGTTTCAAAATATACTGAAATGTAATCACAAGAATACAATGTGGGCACTAGATGGTCAAAGTTTGTTGCTTCATAGTGAAAACATTTTGGCAACAAGGTCCACTCATTGTGGGGACTCTTTGTTCAGAGAGGTTGCTTCTTTATTCCCATGCATTAATTCTTATGTAACTATTGTTCGTTCATTATGTATTTTATAGAGAAATATGCCCATGATATAACTTTTGTTCCTCAATTTCTTTAAATTTTATTCCTTCATTACGCATGTCATTTTTTTCAAATATTTTCAATATTTAAATGAACTATCATGTTTAATAAATAGTATTTTACAGTTAATAATAACAATTATTTTATAGTGCCATGGGAATGCACGAGAGGAGTACTAGTTAATATAAATTAATTTTCATGGAAAATTGATTATAATTTATATAATTAAACAAATATAATTTTTATTAAAACTAATATCTTCAAAAAAGAATTAGAAAACATTAGGTTATTTTTTACCATTATCTTTTTATTTTAACAAACACTATCCTTTTTGGAAATTACCATGATAATATAGGGTTACAAAAATAATGTGTTAATACAGTTATTATAAATGGAAAATTGACCAATAAACCGACCATGTTTCATATGTTCATAAATATTCCATTAAATAAGATAATGATAAGCTCTTATGAATTATAAATCTTTTAATAAAATGTTATTTAATATAAAATATCATTATTTTAATTTTTGGGACAATTCATTTAGTTTCACTTTGGAAAAACATGAATATAATTTAATTATAATATATTATATTAAAATAACCTTATTCTATTATATTTATCTTAATAATTAATGGGAAAATATAAATTACCCAAAATATATTAGTTTAATAGTTTTTAAAATCATTTACTTGTTATATCCACTACTTGCACAAGCACTTTATCAGTGGTTCGTAAGCATTTAAAGTAATTTAATTCATCCATAATAATTATAAATAGATATACATGATAAAAAAATTATAATTTATATTTCAAATAACCATTTAGAACATTAAATAATTAGTTTTCATACCTAGTACATAATTTTATAGATATTGGAAGTTAGAGAGTGACCATTTTGAAATTATATTTACCTAAATTAAAATTTAATTAATTTTAGAATTCAAATGGAAAAATATTTAGATAAATTATAATATTGAATGATTATGGTCTAAACCAACTCCTAAAAAGGAAAATTTAAATTTTTTGTTAATTTCTATTCACTATCCTATTATTTATAATCTTTATTACCAGATTTACTTGTACCGAGGTGAAAAATATATACTTTGATTAATATACATATATAATAAAATAGACCTATTTAGAAACATTAGAAATCAGAATACATGCTACGAAATCATATATATTTTGAAATTTGGTTATTTAATTAGATTATTTCTAAACTAATTAAAATTATGTTAAATTATGTGAAAATGATACTTTAAATTTACATATTTAAATGAATATAAATTATAGTTTTTTATAAATTTGTATTGTTTATTATTCACTAAACAGAAGTCTTTTTAGAAAAGTACAAAACTTGAAACCATATATACTTATAATATTTTTATTCCAAAAATGATATCATATTTAGAAAATATCATCTCTACAATTTATAGAAATCAATAATAATAATCACTCATAGCATGTATTAAAAATAAAATTTGAAGAAAACGTATTTCGGAAGAATAAAATTGCTTTACAAAAAATTTTGTTCTTTTTTTCTAAGAATTAATTAATAGATTAATATTAATTAGATACATTATATATATTTAAAATTTTGAATAATCATATTCATACCCACTAATTCACTCTACATGTATAGAAGTAGTATTTAACTAATAATATTTTGTGGTTCATTTATGCTTGGTGTTGTGTGTATTATATGCTATCAAACATGGGAATTATTTTGAAATATTAGTATTTGACATTTTCTACCATATATTAAATTGTGTAACCAATTTTTTACATGATTTTTTTAGTATAGGGTTTGAAATTTGGAAAAAAAATTTTGAAAACCTACATCATAAAATGCGTTAATAAGAAATATATTTAAAATTAGGGAAAGTGAAATAAAAAGGTCATAATTAATAACACATAATAATGTTTCAAAATGAAGAACATTAGTGTTGTATGAATATATGGAAATGTATGAAAATTAATGAAAAAATAATGATAGATATTGATAGAGAACATTGATCATAATAATGTGAATGATCATGAGAATGTAAATGACGATAAAACCATAAACTGAAGAGATTTGAAAATTGAAATTAATTCATTAAAAAAAGGAAATAGGATAAATATTTTATTTCAATTTTCATATCCTATAGATACTGAATTATTTTAATATATACACTATAAACATAAGTAAATATACTTTATTAACAATTATAATTTTATCCAATAATCAATCGCCACCAAAATCTCATCTATTTCTTCAAATGATCAGTATTCAAGATAATTTATTCACTCAAAAAACATTTAAATTAGTTTCAAATGGATGAAATAATCAAAAAATGATAAAAATTTATTCTTCATGTATCAAGATCCTAACCAAAACCAAAATATTTTGTATAGGGTATGATAATTCCTAAAATGATGATACCATCATATGAAGAAATGTAACATTAATCTTAAAGGCCTAAATATTACCACCCAATGTTTAACATAGACCACTCTATAAATAACTATACTCAAAATTCTTTAAAATAATCCCAACCAACCAGGAAAACCATAAATATGGATTATTAGATAATATATTATTTTGATATCAATTAAACATTAATTTCTTATCAATATTAGTCACACATAAAGTCATAAAACCAAAAAATAGGTATATACTATAATCATATATGTCGCGACTCGTCCCCTAGTGCTCGTGCCCTGACCACCCCATTCCTACCATCGATATTCTAGGGGATGGTGACTAGCACCTAAAGGCATACTTCTTATAACGGGAATACATTGCCTTTAATCTTGTACAAACACATTTTCCAAGAAAATGGAAAGAAGAAACAGTGAATTAAACTACCGTGGTAAAAGAGTGACGAAAGTAAATGGGGTGAGAATACAAGATCAACTGTAAAGGAACAAGTGCCAAAAAAATACAATACAATAAGATAAAAAAGTTAAACAACTACTAGGTCATCCTCTGAGGTTCCTACCTGAAGTGAAGGTACATGTCACCTCCTTAGCACTCCATGTACGCTCATCTTTTCTATGTCACGTCATGCTGAATTGTCCACCTATGAGTACTGTTTAGTCTTGGATCCCTCAACCTTGATCAATGTTGTATGTCATCTACATAAGACCCAACAAGGAGAATGTGATGCCCCTACAAGGGTGATTATAACGATACTCAGTAGGGACCCCGAGACCCCATAGGTCTCCTAGATTTCTACAATGAAAAACCACAGGGTTACACCATGAAGTTAAAATACCACACAGGTAGAGTTCCACATAGCATAACCTAAATCACTAGCACATGTAAAGACAGCTCACATTAAAATTTATTCTAGTGGTAGTAACAAATAACTTTACAAACACCTTGGTTGCTGGAAAAATCCCCCCCTATCGAGTACAGTGAGCCTGCCACATCACACAGAGGCACTTCCTATTAACCTTGGACTACTGAGTTACTCCTCCTATCGAGTATCATGGGTCTTCCACGTCACACAGAGGCACTCCCCACCATGGGTCGGCCACGTCACACAGAGGTGCTCCCCACATGGCCTTCTCAGGTACTCTTCTTCTCCCGTAATGTGGGTCTTCCACATCACACAAAGGTTCTCCCCACTATGGGTCTACTGCGGCACACAAAAGGTCTCCCCATTGGGATAGTCGAGTCACTCAGAGTCGAAATGATCAGTAGTCATCAAGTCTCAACCAGTTGCAGGGTTCTGTACGTATCACACATGGGTGAACAACTACCCAAGCCATAGTTCATACCTCAACCGACCTGAAGTTCAACGAAAAAGAAACCCAAATGTCTGTCATGTCAAAATGGACCCAAGGCAATAGATAGTGCATCAATCGGACACCCGGTCGGTAAGTTATTAGCGTTCTCCTCCGAGGTCCTGGTTTGATTCGGGGTCCAATCCAACCTGGCCATACAAAAACATTATCCAAAACTAAAGTGGAGTATATCAAAAGTATCGTCTCGATCCAATGATACTAGTGCCACAGATAGTTCTTCATAGGGACGACTGGTTCTCATGTTATGGCAAAAAATGTAATACTAGGCCCAGATTGGCCAAGGTCTGGTCCGACCGGTAGGACCGACCCAACCCGACCTAGTATGGGTCGCCCGAACTCAGTTCGGGTCTTGCTTGGATGGCCTGGGCCTTGCGGGGCTTCGCCCACTGGGACATGGTCCAGCCCAGCCCGTGAAGGGCACGGCCCGTTAGCACGACCAGTTGGACGACACATGGTGTGGCCTGTGGTGCGGCATACAGTGCATCCTCATGGTGAAGCCCGTGGTTCGGCACACAGTGCGGCCCGGGGTTCGGCCCATGGTGTGGCATGTAGTCCGGCCCACGGTGCATCCTGTAGTGTGGCCTCATGGTACAGCCTGGCTAGCACGTGTGACTACTCGGCGGTCCCACACGGCGCGCCTTGGCCGGCCGGTCATCCTTCTAGCGGCGCTATAGGGCTCCTGTCCCCCTTCGGCCTGCCGGGGGTCATTCGCCATCTGCCTCCACTATGGTCGAGCGGTCGCCGCTTCCTTCTCCACCGATGGCATGGATGCGCATCGTGCGACTGACCGGTTGCCGGCCGCCATCCTGCCCCGCCAAGGCTGATGGGTTGCGGCCTCCTCTTCGACCTATGGTGCGGACGCGCATCACCCTTCCATTCTCATGACTGGTCGACCATCAAATTCTTCCATGAGTATATGCGGCTTTGTTCGAAGCCCAAAATATTATACCAGAGCATATTTGTGATCCTTTTGTCGAGGGATTTACGTCCATATATCACGCTGAGAAAAACATCATATTTCCAACCCCAATAAATATTTGGCATTGATTAATGCATGATGAATGGTTGAAGAACAATAGAAAAGGGGGGAGGTTTATGTGTTGGATGATGGCCATGTTCGTTTGGACATCGTCGTCGGGAATTTAGGATATGAATGATCAATAACGTAAATTCAATCATAAATAAAACCCCTACCTCATGTTCATTATAGAGCATTCAATTTTGAGGAAGTGTCGATGTTTATCGACCCTGAAATAAGCCTCCAATGATGCCACTCGATATTTGTTATTCAGTTCTTCATTCGGGGTTAGTCATCACTGCCCGCTGGAACAAGCTCTGTCCACCATGTGTTGGGCGTCGGGGAACATTACCAGAGCTTCTTCCCTTGGTGAAGCCATTCCAATTCCTCCCCTCAAGCTCCATATAAACATTATAGAGGAGTGTAAGTAACGATCATGTAACTTATGAAGGATTATTTAATAGGATCCTTCCTAAATTCAAATGATAATGTTACTTTGTATTTGAAAGGCCATGCCATTTAATGACTTGAATCACCACGGGTCCAAACAACCTCTTGTGTGTTGGTGGAAAAGAAATAAAATAGTTAGATAATTTCATTTGATTTCCTTTTAAAAGTAACAAAAATAACATCTTCACTTGATCTACTACAGTCAAAGTAAAGCCTCCATTAAGTGAATCTCAGCACTGCAGATTCATCGGTGCCCTTGGATTTCAATTCCGAACATCGATTAAAAAGTTATAAAATTCCGCTTGAGAAATTACTGAATGTAGCCGAATTTTTTTTTGGAAAATAATTAATAGTCACCCTCGACCTACACCAGTTGAGGTTAGGCTCTGTCTAAGTGAAAGACACCCCAATAAACCAACCGTACTCTCTGATTTCCAATCCCTGTTACCGTTTAAAAGTTATAGATTTTATAATAAAATAATTGTAACTTAACTATATTATATATAGCAAAAAAAACATTCACTGGTGGCCCGAACCATCCAATGTTAGTATCTGCCAAAAGAAAGAATACCTTCATGAGTTCAATAGTGGTCTCTTGTTTCTAATCCAGGATATCGTTTTTGAGTTAACAGTATTTGAAAAACAAAATACCTTTATTTAATTATTTTCTTTACGGTTATGCCATTTTAATGTTTTCTCATAGGAGGTTTGCGCTGACTAATCTTAAGTCATGCCTAGGGTAAACCCAATATCTTGAGTGCAACGATCCACTCAGATTTTGAGATTCAAGTAATCATTTCAGAGTTATTTCAATTTTTTCGGAAAACTGATTATGCGCACTAATTAAAGCTAAAAAAACATTGACGGATCAGTCATGGCACTATGAACCATGGAATCACCTTCCATCATATTTCCCAGCATCTAAATAATTTCATTTAATTAAATATATATATATATATATATATATATATATGTAATTATCAGTACATTACATTATCCCCACTATAGGGCTTTACATCCTTGAAATCCACTATATAGAATAAGGAAACAAATGGGTGTACTGATCACAAATCTAATCCTCTCTCTCCTATGTTCTCTTATGGAGGTTCCCATACTACCTACAAATAGACACCAGAGGTATCAAAAGCCCACAAATGAACCACTCATTTCGATCCTCAATCTCTACTGGAACTTCATTAAACATCTCCCTATCATCTAAGTCCATCTTTCCATGGTCGATGACTTGAGAAGGGACATGCACATATCTCCTCAACTGGGATACATGGAAGAAGTCATGCACCCACTCCAACCATGGTGGTAGTTCCAAGGGGTATTCCACCTTGCCAATCCTCTGAAGTATTAGAAAAGGTTTGATAAACCTTGGTGATAACTTTCCACCTCGGTAAAAACATCATAGTACCCATTGAGGTGAGACTCGAAAGAAAACATGGTCCCCCCCTCTTAGAACACCAAATGTATCCATATCTTTTCGGCATATGACTTTGGCTAGCTCAGGGCAGTCTTCATGCACTCCTGGATGATCTAAAACTTCTCTGTGGTAGCCCATACAATCTCTAGCCCAACGAGAGCTAACTTCGCTAGGTCAGTCTATCCCAGAGTAATCAGCAAGGTCATCCATACAATGCCTCTAATGGTGTCATACTGATAGAGGATTGATATCTATTTTTGTACTTGAACTCCACCAAAGGCAAGTGATCCTCCTAGCTACAACCAAAATCAATGACAAAAGCACATATCAAGTCCTAATGGTTTTACATGGTCTGCTCTATTGGACTATCCGTATGAGGATTGATGGTCGTGCTCAACCAAAGTTGTGTCACAAACACTTCCTGCAACCCCTTACATATCCAAGAAGTAAAACGTGCAACCCAATCCGAGATGATCTTAGATGTAACTCCCTGAAGCTATAAAATATCATGCAAGTAGAGGCGTCACAATCCCTCTATTGAACCTTGATCTCTGATATATAACACGTGGTCTAACTTGGTGAGTCGGTCAATTATCACCCAGATAGAATCATGACCCATGTGTGTGTGGAAGGCCTGTCATGAAGTCCATGGAAATTCTATCCCACATTCACTCTGGAACATCTAGTGGCTGAACTAAGCCCGCTGGAAGTTGATGTTCTACCTCCAATTGCTGACTAACTAGACATCGTGATACAAACTCCACCACTACTTTCTTCATTCCTGGCCACCATTGCTTATACCGATTGTCCTGGTATATATTTTACACTGCTGGATGTACCGCTAAATGGGATGTATGGAACTCCTGTAACACATCCTCCCATAGCTCAACTGGTACCATAGTACGTCCTATGAAAAGGATGACATGCTCCCAACCTTCAGAAGATACATCAGTTGTCTACCCTAAGGATGTTTGAGTACGTCAAGCCTCATAGTCAGTGTCCCCAAGATGTGCCTCCCTGACTCACTGATGGGGTGGGGGTGTGACTGTCAGAGATTGAAGATAAGTTTGCCCATCTCGATCCACATAGGATATCCACAAAGCGGATAACTGCACTGTCTCCTCACTCAGCAACTGTATACCATATATCCCGATGAGTGAATCTATGACTATGTTCCCCTTCCCATGAGTATAGACTATCATAATGTCATAGTCCTATAGGAACTCAATCCAATTTCGTTGCCTCAGGTTCTGATCCTTCTGAGAGAAGATATACCTGAGACTCTTGTGATCCGAGTGGACTGTAAAACGTTCACCTATAAAGTAGTAATACCACATCTTTAGTTCAAAGACCACTGATGCTAACTCCAAGATAGGGGTAGCATAGTTCTAATTTTTAGTCTCTATCTCAGCTCCTGAAATATTTTCTAACACTTCTCCATCCATAGGAAAGGCTCCCAATTTTTCATCAAAGCTGACAAGGGTGCCGCAACACTAGAGAAGTCTGGTCCAAATCCCTGGTAGTGTAATGTCTCAAATTTTTTCCGTTTATTATTTTAAATATTATATGGAATTAATTCAAGACCGGGCGCAATGATGGCACATCATTCCGAGGTCCAGTGAGCCCAGAATAGTGGTTTGAACTTTTTTTAGTTAATTGAGTCGGCACTTGTGCGCGGCTGTGGCAGTTTCCAAGATGGATGCTCGGATTAAAAATCTGAGCACACGATTGCGTCTGGGACGACGACTATACCTAAAAAAGAGGGAAACCTCGACCGGCGCAGGTCGAGAAAAAAAGTTAACTTTCATACGTTTTATGTAAAATGAAATTAATTAAATTAACAAGTGTATTTTATTTCATTTAAGGAAACATCCACTGCAGCGCAGAAACGAAGCAGCTGTTTCCTAAATTAATGGCGCCTCTTAATGAATTTGAAAAGGAAAGTCAACACCATTAATACTACCAAGTAATTAAATGCCACCATGTTTCCCCTTCTAATGGGTTATGAAATTATATGTCGTTGGCAACGTAGAGAGAGGAACCTCTGAAGAATCTGCAGTGCATTGTAGAAGATTCTCAACGACAAACAAAAACAGATCAAAACCAAGGATCGTTGCACAAACGTTGAAGGATCTCGACGACAATGGAAGTACGGCGCCTTCATCAATGATCGATCATTTCGAAAGGTAGGGGTTGTTATTTTCGATTTATTTTCCCCGTATTTGAGTTTAAACGATGAAGGCGGATCAACCACAAACAAGATGATCCGCGGATTTGTGTGTTCTTGTGGGAGGGATTTTCATTGGGAAGATTATGGGGATTTGATCCATGATTTATGTTTTTCTTGATTCTTTATCCATTTAATCCTATTAACGGGAGTAAATCAATGCCGTGATGAACGATGGTGGAGTTTCGTTCCTCATTTTGTTATTTGGATTTCTTCCTCCTTTTTCCCCGCACGTTCTTCGCGTTCTTCGCGTGGCGATGAACAAAAGATCATTGCACATCAGTTCTGTGATGCAACGATCCCAAATCGAATTTTCAACATCCCAACGTCCTTGTAGAGGTGTGGAGACAATGGTGGATGACGAATCAGACCGGATCATAAAGAGCGTTCATCATGCATTCTTCATGCGGGAATATCAGAACACATTTTTGGAGCCACTCAGAGGCCAGAGAACGACGGAGGCGGCTTCATGGTGTCAGGGTGGCCAGAACCTGGAAGTTTTGCAGTGATCGGACGGCTAGATTGATGATCAGAGCAGCATGGGAGGCGCGCTGGTGAAGAGCGTCATTTCAGGAAATTTCCAGAAACAAGACGTGTACTTTTGAAGAACACGCCGTGTAGAACTAGCGGTAGAGGCTAGGGTTTAGGGGTCAGAGAAGAATCACACGGCATGTTGGATCTTCCCCAAAGCTTGGCGTGTACTTTGGGTAGTACACGGACATGGGATGATCTACAAGGCTCCATTCAGCACGACGTGTACAACTTGGAAGAGGCGGCGATGCAGAGCTTGGCCTGTATCCCGAGGAGACATGGACAAGGGATGGAGTACACGACCGTGTACTCCATCACACGGCCAGACGAGGCCAGCAGCATGGGTCACCCCATGTACAGTTTACACAGGTCAGGGTACACAGGTTGGTGACCGTGTGTAGGTACAAGGCCGGAGTACACGGAGCCAACCCTAGTTACCCAGACACAGCATGTACTCCTTTCTACACTCTGTGTACTATGTTTTTCTACACGACCAGCCTCACAAAATAGGCCATTGTACACGGGCAGTACCTGGGGTCGGACAACACGACATGTATCATTTCTACACACCGTGTACTTTTTGGAAATCGGATTGGTCCTTTTGTTCATCGTGCCTTGAACATCTATCATTTGGGTTAGTGCCCCTTCTTCTTGTTTCCCTAAAGGTCAGGTAGTATTCCATCATGCAGGATTATGATTCCTTCAGCCGGACATTATGTGATAGAGTCAGGCATCCATCTGAGAGGCCCGGATCGAGATCCTCTATCCATTCCATACCCTAGGTAGAGTCAGGCATTGACATGACCAACTCTACCGGACGTTGATCATCTACCTAGCAGGTGAATTCTAGATGAGTCGCGGTATCCTCCATGGCCCTGGCAGTGATCATCATCTGTGTATCGAGATCTTTCCACTCAAAAGTGTGTCTCAAAAAATGAGTGCTTCTATCTACCGTAACTTTTCTACTCAAGAGTGTATCTCCCATAATGTGTGTACCTATCTCTCATGATGGTTCCCGATGAACAACACTTCTCAGACGGACGTCATCAGTGCTATAAGACTCATGGAGTGTGTTCTCTCAGAACTAGCGCATCACGAAATCTTCAAACAAAATCCCTTACGGGGGTATGCGGTTGTGTGACTTGTCTCTAGACCATGGGTCTGGGTGTTGAGTATATCTGGTTTATTCTATATGGTCAGTAGACATATACTATTCATAGGTGACTGTACCTTTACATTGTGTATTTCTTTGTGGTTTTCGGGGTCCTCTACTAAGTATTTTTATACCCACCCTTCCACGGACATTGTCCGCACGTCTGGTGTCTTGTGCAGACGAGCAGTCTTTTGACAGAATCCAGGGCGGACCAGGACATGACCGAGATTTTTGAGTTCCCTACAGGCTGAGCCATTCCTACGGCTACGAGTGACAGTCCCAGTACCTTTTGTGCTTACAGGTTAGACTTTGCAGTTTCAGACACTTGTTTGTTTGCTTTTTGGTGGGATATTATTCTGGCCCAGTTTAATTTTATAGCACTCTAACTTTTGTCGTACTCTGTTCCATAGGATTTAGTTGCATGAATTCTTTTTGTTCCATAGTGTTTTACATTTAAGTGTTTGTTCTCTTGGAGATGTGTGCGTGTGTAAATATACTTAGGCAATGCCTACCATGTTAGTGATATGCCTACTCGGTGCTAGTCACCATCCCCTGGCCTATTGGAGGAGGGATTGGGGAGTCACGGCGCGGTCCCCTCTCGGACGGGTCGTGACAGACTAGTATCAGAGGTGGTCGGTTCTTCTTTAGGACCAAGAGTCTGTGATATTGGTTTGGGGCAATAGTGTTAAGTGTCTCAGGTTTGGATTTCAGGCCAGAGACCACAGTGTTGGTGCGACGGCCGATGTATCCATACACCAGGACTCTGATAACCTTCCTTTCGACCCGGTTAACAAAAACACTGGTTGAGGGGAAATAAAAGGTATATTCATCATATTGGAATGGGTTTTGTTTCCCATGTCCTTGGTGTCAGCTATCCAGATATACTCATTGACCGTGACACATCTTGTGTCTTTATAGGATGCCTCCGTGATGCATACCCGCTAGGATTCAGCAGCGCGATCATGAGGATGACCCCCTGAGTGATGAGGCATTGATACAGGGACCAACTTCCAAGGCATTGCCACCAGGTGGTTCACCTGCTATACCACCACCAGTTGAGTATAAAGTGGTACCTGCAGTACCGGCCGGTGAGGAGCGCAGTCTTAGCGTGCTCCATGAGTTCCAGAGATAGAGACCCCTCAGGTTCTGAGGCGAGCCTGACCCTCAATTAGCTGAGGATTGCCTTCATTTGGTGACCAAATTTTTCAGTCTAGTGAGGACACCAACAGACTAGATGGTGACCATAGGAGCGAGCCATATTTAGGGTTTGGCGGGACAATGGTGGAGTCTTACCACGCAGACTCACGACGAGGAGACTCTATTGTGGACGGATTTTGAGCGAATCATTAGGGAGGAGTTATATCCGGTTACACTAAGAGCTGTGTGCATCCAGGAACTTCTTCAGCTTTAGCAGGGTAGTATGACATTGGATGACAATTAATCGAGGTTCACTAACCTCTCTAGGTACTCGATGGATATGGTATAGGATCAGTAATTCAGAGCTCGGACCTTTGAGTGAGGTCTACGGAGTTACATCCAAGCTGGTGTCGTGCCTATTGACATTTCGACACATGCTGGAGTGCTCAAGAGGGAATTGGTAATCGAGATCTTCTTAGCAGAGCAGAGACAGCCGCCGACAGTCAGCAGCAGGCAGAAAGGTGCAGAGACACTGGCAACAGGGTGCCGACGTCAGGCACCGGGATCTGGACGTGGGAGACTTCATAGGAGGTCCCAGGATAGGGGATCGACAGTCAAAGGCTCTCAGGCTGGATCCAGTCCGACTAGGGATAAGCGATGTTACACATGCGACCGTAGGGGGAATCTCACTACAGATTGCCCGAAACGTCGAGCTGCTGACAGGGAAGTGGTGGATGGACCACCGAGGAAGAGGTAGATAACGGAGAAGGTAGATCCTCCAGGCAGCAGATGTGGTAGAGGAGCAGGGAGAGCTTCCGGTGGTTTAAGACGCTTCGACTTTCATCCACCACCACCCCCATGTGGTCTGCACCAGGCTCAGGGAGCTAGAGGACAGGTATGGGGACAGCTGCATGCGGTTGAGGTGTATGACCTAGGGGCTCCAGGGATGATTTGAGTTATGATATATGTCTTTTCTACCGTAGCTTCCATACTCATAGACACAGGTTCCAGTAATTCTGTTATAGCCAAATGTCTTGTACAAAACCTCGAGATTCCGGTAGAACCGTTGACTCGATCCATACACTTAGAAACACCAATGGAAGGAGACTCGGTGATCATGCACCTTTGCAGACAGTGTGATCTTACCCTCAGAGGTGAGAGTTTCGGTTGGAACCTCTTGGTGGTAGCGTCGAGGCCTTACGACATCATTCTTAGTACGAATTGGTTATATTCGGTCCATTCCCAGATTGACTGTTTTAGGCGAAGGGTGTGGTGTGTCCACCATGGTGGAACAAGGGTTTCCTTTGTCTGAGAAAAGGGAACCCAGGAATAAGAAAATGCGCTCATGCATAAGAGGGTGCAGCCGATCACTCATGAGTTGGCTAGCCTTACCCTCGGAGCAGTAGATGTTGTTAGCTTTCAATTCCTAGCAGTGGTGGCAGAGTATGAGAACGTCTTTCCAGAAGATGTTCCAAGGTTACCTCCCTACAAGGATATTGACTTCTGAATCGACATACATCCCAGGACGACACTGATTTCCTCATCGTCTTATCGGATAGCTCCCACAGAGCTTCGCTAGATGAGGGTGCAGTTGGAGGATTTGCAGAGTAAGGGTTTTGTGAGACCCAACATCTCCCCCTGGGCAGCTTCAGTCTTGTTTTCCAAGAAGGAAGACGTGATTCTGAGGTTGTGCATGGATTACCGGCACCTGAACCAGGTAACAGTGAAGAACAAGAATCCACTTCTAAGAATTGATGACCTCTTTGATCATCTAAGAGGGGCATAGTGGTTCTCGAAGGTTGACCTTCGATCAGGCTATCACCATCTACGTCTGCTGAATGAGGATATACCTAAGACATATTTCATATGTCGCTATGGTCACTATGAGTACAGTGTGATGCCCTTTGGCATGACAAAATCCCCCACAGTGTTCATGGGGCTGATGAACCATATCTTCCAACCGTACTTGGACTGGTTCGTAGTGGTCTTCATCGACGACATCCTTTTGTACTCGGCATCAGAGGAGGGGCACGCAAGACACCTATGGATGGTTCTTGACATACTTCGTGAGCTCCATATTTATGGGAAGCTCTCAAAGTGTATGTTCTGGATTTAGGAAGTCCACTTTCTGAGAAATGTCATCTCAGTAGATGGAGTAGCTGTGGACCCAGCCAAGGTGGAAGGTGTTTTAGCATGGGAGCCACTTCGTAGCATGAAAGAGGTGCATAGATTTCTTGGGTTTGAATGGTATTATCAGAGATTCATCCCTAATTTTTCCCGGATATCAGCACCGATGACATCCTTGACCAGGATAGGGCAACCCTTCGTGTGGACGAAGAAGTGCCAGCAGGCTTTTGAGAATTTGAGACAGAGTTTGACGAGCGCCCCAGTCATGAGATTGCCTGAGGAGGGTGTCCAGTAAGTTGTTTTCTGAGACTCATCAGGGACCAGGCTCGGCTGTGTCCTGATGCAGCGGCATGCAGTGATTTATTATAAATCGCGCCAGCTTAGGCCACATGAGCAGAACTATGAAACCCATGATCTCAAGTTGGCAGCATATTCTTCGCATTGAATATGTGGCGACACTGCATTATGGGTGAGTGATTTATTGTCTACTCTGACCACAAGAGCCTCATGTACATCTTCTCACAAAAAGATCTGAATCTGAGGTAGAGGAATTGGCTAGTGTTCCTCTAGGACTATGACTATGAGATCATCTATTTTCCAAGAAAGGGGAACAAGGTGGCGTATGCCCTCAGCAGAAGGTCAAGCTCACATCTATTGAGTGAGTAGACACAACAGTTAGTCGTGTTACAGTTATGCTTTGTGGATGGAGAGGATACAACTTACCTACAATTGATGGTTGTCAACCCTCAACTCTTACAGCGAGTTAGAGAGGCACAACTTGGGGATGTCGACTGTGTGGCTTTACATGCTCAGTTATCCACAGGACATGCTCCTGATGGATATTCTCAAGGTGGGAAGCACATACTTATTTTCAGAGGACGCACTGTTGTACTATGTCATTCCAGGAGGACGTCTTGATGGAGTTTCATACATCCCATTTGGCGGTACATCCTGGAGTGGAAAAGATGTACTAGGATCTCCAACGACAGTTCTTGTGGTCAGGCATGAATAAGGTAGTATCAGAGTTCGTTTCTCAATGTCTCACATGCCAGTAGGTGAAGGATGAGCACCAGGTTCCAGTAGGGTTAGCTCACCCCTGGAAGTTCTAGAGTGAAATTGGGATGGAATATTGATGGAATTCAGGACGGGCTTACCACAGATGTCCAAGGGGCACAATTCCATCTGGGTGATCATTGACCGCCTCACCAAGTCGGCCCACATCCCAGCTATCAAGGAGTAGAGTTCCGTAGAGAGATTGGGAAGCCTCTACATGCATGAGATAGTTCGGCTTCATGGCATCCCCTCGACTATAGTCTCAGACCGAGACACCTGCTTCATATCCCAGTTGAGGAAGGGATTGCAAGAGTCTTTTGGGACTCAGCTACTCTTGAGTACAATATTTCATCCCCAGATGGATGGTCAGATGGAAAGGAACATTCATGTTCTGGAGGATATTTTGAATGCATGTATCTTGCACTTTGGTCATAGATGGGAGGACCAACTACCCATGGTGGAGTATCCATAAAACAATAGCTACCACTGCACCATTGGTATGGCACAGATCGAGGACTTTTATAGAAGACCATGTCAGTCACCGCTTTGCTGGACAGACCCCAGAGTGTTTTCACTCATTTGTCCAAAGTTAGTGCGAGCTACCACATAGAAGGTGAAGATTATCCGGGAGTGGATGAAGACACCACAGAGCCAGTAGAAATATTCTGCTGACAAACGATGGAGACCTATGGATATTGAGGAGGGATACCATGTCATTATTCGGGTCTTACCTCGAGGAGGGTTGTGGAGATTTGGCTGAGGCGACAATCTGTCTATGTGTTTCATCAGACCTTTCCAGATTCTGTGCAGAGTTGGAGAGATTTGAGTAGCCCTTGTTTTGGCTTTTCTGGGACATAAAGCCCCAAGTTGGGGAGAATGTAATGTATCATATTTTTTCTGTTTATTATTTTAAATATTATATGGAATTAATTCGAGACCGGGCGCAAAAACAGCACATCATTTCGAGGTCCAATGAGACTGGAATGATGGTTTGATCTTTTTTTAGTTAAGTGAGTCGGCACTTGTGTGTGGTCGTGGTAGTTTCCAAAATGAATGTCTGGATTAAAAATATGAGCGCACCGCTGCGTCCGGGACGACGACTTTTCCTAAAAATGAAGCCAACCTCGATCGGCACGAGTTGAGGGGAAAAGTTCATTTTCGGACGTTTTAAGTAAAATCAAATAAATTAAATTAACATGTTTATTTTATTCCATTTAAGGAAACTTCCACTGTAGCTCGGCAACGAAGGATCTATTTCCTAAATTAATGGTGCGTCTTGATGACTTTGAAATGGAAATTCAATGACATTAACACTGCCACGTAATAAAATGCCAACATGTTTCCCCTTTTAATGGGTTACAAAATTGTACATCGTTGGTAATGTAGAGAGAGGATCCTATGCAGAATCCACAGTGTGTTGAAGCAGATTCTCGACGAAAAACGACAACGGATCGAAACCAAGGATCGTTGCGCTGACGATGATGGATCTCAACAACAACAGCAGTACGGTGCCTTTGTCAACGATCGATCCTTTCGAAAGTTAGGGGTTGTTATTTTCGATTTCTTTTCCCCGTATTTGAGTTTAAACGACGAACGCGGATCAACCACGAACAAGTTGATCCACGGATTTGTGCGTTCTTGTGGGAGGGATTTTCTTTGGGAAGATTATGGGTATTTGATCCATACTTTATGTTGTTGTTGATTCTTGCTCTATTTAAGCCTATTAACGGGAGATGATCAACGTCGTGATGAACGAAGGTGGTGGTTCATTCCTCATTTTGTTATTTGGATTTCTTCCTCCTTTTCCCCCACGCGTTCTTATCATTCTTCATGGGGAAGAGAAAAAAGGATGGTGGCGCATCCGTTCTGCGACGAAACAAACCCGAATAGAAGGGTCGACATCAAAACAACCTTGTGGAGGTGCGGTGATGATGGCGAATGACAAAACGAACTAGATAAGAAAGAGTATTCTTCGAGCGTTCTTTGTGTGGGAAGATTAGAACACGTTTTCAGAGTCGATCGGAGGCCCGAGAATGATGGAAGTAGCTTCATGGTGTCGGGGGGACCCGAACCTGGATGTTTTGCAGTGATTGGACTTCCGGATTGATGATCAGAGAAACACGGGAGGCCTGCTGGCGAAGAGCGTCGTTTCTGGAAATTTCTAGAATACACGGCGTGTACTTCCGAAGAACACGCCGTGTAGTAATGGTGGTGTCGGCTAGGGTTCCAGGGTTAGAGAAGAATCACACGGCGTGTGACCCTGGTCACACGGGATGTTGGACCTTCCCCGAAGCTCGGTGTGTACTTTGGGTAGTACACATACACGGGATGATCTACACGGCTTTAGGCAGCATGGCGTGTACAGCTTGGCAGAGGCGGCTACGCGGAGCTCGGCGTGTATCCCGGGGAGACACGGACATGGGATGGAGTACATGCCCGTGTACTCCATCACATAGCCAGACAAGGCCAGCAGTGCAGGTCACCCAGTGTACAGTTTACACAGGTCAGAGTACACGAGCTGGTGACCGTGTAGGAGCACATGGACCGAGTACACTGAGCCAACCTCAGTTACCCAAACACAGTGTGTACACCGTACTACAGGCCGTGTACTATGTTTTTCAACATGACCAGCCTCACGAAACATGTCATTGTACAAGTGCAGTACCTAGGATTGGACAACACGACGTGTACCATTTATACACCCTGTTTAATTTTTGAAAAACAGCTTGGTCCTTTTGTTCACTATTCCTTGAACATCTTTCGTTTGGGTTAGTTCCCATTCTTCTAGTTTCCCTGAGGTTTAGGAATCTTTCCCTCACGCAGGATTATGATTCCTTCCATAAGACTTTCTTTGATAGAGTCATGCATCAATCTAAGAGGCCCAGATAGAGATCCTCTATCAATTCCAGAGCCTAGGTAGAGTCAGGCATTGACATGAAGTTCTCTACCGGGTGTTGATCCTCTACCTAGCAGGTTAATTCCGGATGAGTCGCGGTATCCGCCATGGCCCTGGCAGTGATCCTCATCTGTGTATCGAGATCCTTCCACTTAGGAGTGTGTCTCCCGTAATGAGTTCTTCTATCAATCGTAACATTTCCACTTAGGCGTGTGTCTCCCGTAATGAGTGTAGCTATCTCTCGTGACAGTTATTGAAGAAAAACACTTATCGGACAGACATCATTAGTGCTATAAGACTCATGGAGTGTATTCTCCCAGAATGAGCGCATCACAAAATCTTCGAACAGAATCCCTTACAGGGGTATGTAGTTTTATAACTTGTCTCTAAACCACGGGTCTGGGGGTTGAGTATATATAGTTTGTTCTATATGTTATGTAGACATACATAGTTAATAGCCAACTGTACCTTTACATTGTGTATTTCATTGTGGTTTTCGGGGTCCTCTACTGAGTATTGTTATACTCACCCCAACACGGGCTTTTCCTGTACGTCTGGTGTCTTGTACAGACGAGCAAAATTTTAACAAAATCCATGGCGGACTAGGACATGACTGATATCTATGAGTTCCCTATAGGCCGAGGCGTGCCTACGGCTATGAGTGGAAGTCCCAATACCTTTTTTATATACAGTTTTGACTTTTCAGTTTTATACTCTGGTTTGTTTTCTTTTTGGAGGGCTTGTATTCTGGCCCAGTTTACTTTTACAACACTCTACCTTTCGTCGTACTCTTTTGGTTGGGATTTAGTTGTATGCATGCATTTTTTTCCTTAGTGTTTTACATTTCAGTATTTCTGGGCTTGGAGATGTGTCTAGGTGTACAGGTACTTAGTAAATTCCCCCCATGTTAGTGATATGTCTACTCGGTGCTAGTCACTAGCCCCTGGCCTATTGTAGGCGGTCTTGGGGAGTCACAGTGTGGGCCCCTCTGGGATGGGTCATGACAGGTATAACCTATCCAATGCAGACACCCCTCTCCCTTTGGGGAGGTAATCCTGGAAAAATATTTTGAAAAGTTGTCCCCATGCTCTGCCACTTTTGTTTGGAATTGAAAACTGAAAACTCTTGCTCCCACAGGAGTAAGTCTAACCGACTAAAGTGTGATCTGTTGCACCCTCCTATACATGATTTTATCATGTGCTTCCTGTGATTCATTTTTCACCAAAAACGGAAAATCCCATTCCATCATTGTAGGTAAACCACAATGTTTTTTGCCTAATACATTCAATCTGAGTATGAACTGTGGATGTCTAGTCCATACCCAAACTAACTTAGTAAGGCCTTGACACTGTGACCAAGATATTCCAACTAAAACTCTCACTTCAAGGGTCAGATCACACTGTCGACGTAAGTATTATGATCAAGTATCGTCCCAAATGTATCACCAGATGTGATGGTCAAGTAAACGGCGTAACCAAAAAATCTAGGTCTTTATCAAGATTCATAGAAGAAAGAAATGATTGGTACCTATGTCTATTAATATGGAATTTAGTAGTAGACACATATCATTCATCGAATCATTCCTAGAGCCCTTGGGTCGCACTCCATGACCAAATGTATCTACTTCATTCACATGTTATCCAGCTCACTGAGCCTGGTGGAGACCTTAATGTGGGTGGTTTTATCATGCCAAAATGTACACCAGCTCAAAAATATCTCCTAGCTCTTCTTCGAGGTCTGTAGCCATGAAGATTCATCTGTCCCTAGAACTCCTTATTCCAGGAACATTTTTACATGCCCATGTATCTGATACTAGCAATAGTTTTGCGCTTTCCCACTATTAACATTAATTGGTTTAATATGCTCATCCAAAGAATATTCAACCACAAATTTTCTCTCTTACACCCTAACATAGGTAGGAATTCCTAGAGGAATAGTGCTGGATCAGATGTTCCTAAACACACCTCGCTCATAATTTCGAGCCCTGAATCCATAATATTATCATATTCATCGAGTACCAGAAATGATCAGTAAGCCTTGATGAATAATCAGCTACCGACATGTCTTCCGTCTGAAGCTATAGAAGCTCTAGAGAACACTCAACCAACTCTTCAAGCCAGTCCTCAGACGCCTATGAGTCGGCTCACCTCAAAACATGAGGGGTATCTGATGTTGAAACTTGTGTAAGGCAGTAACCCAAAATTTTCCCTCTACTGATTCCACCGGTTGTAAATTCTAACCAACATGCAATGAAATAGAAAATACACTACACGAAGGTAGTATCTCAGGCATCGGTCCATGTACCGAAGAATCATAACTTTGCGGACCATCCCCAAGGTCACTCATAGGAAAAGAAAAGAAGATAATAATACCATCATCACTACTGGGGTCTCAACATGGTGAAAAACTATGGCCACCGCCTCTATCCTATCCTCAACTATCTGGGAATCTATCTTGCCTCGAAACCTCGAAGGCCTCTGCTGCTGGAACTCGTGAAACACACTCAGTCGGTGTGAATCCTCTTCTAGTGGAGTTGGTGGTAATGGGTTTCCAAAGTGTAAGGGGCTGCCAGTACACCACCCGAAGGTGTTAACACCGTAATTGGGCCCCTACATTGAGGCCTCATCATTCATGGGGCATTCTATCAGTAAACCTAGGTGGTTGTCTTTGCAGGGTCATCCTGATAAGGAACTGGTTCACCATGGCCATTAAGTTATACCTGATGAGCGTACTATAAAGAAATTAAAAGAAAAACATTTCAAAAACACATACGCAATATGTGTTTTCATGCATTATGTCTGAATTCGGAAGTCAGGGTCCATGTGTATGGATACGTCGGTCGCCGTAACAATATTGGACTCCATGAACTGAAAACCACACTCATAACACTCAACACTATTATATCACAACAAACATCAGAGTCCTAGTTCTTCAATAGAACTGAACTCCTCTGGTACCAATTTGTCATGACCCGTCCCCCAAGGCCCGTGTCGTGACTACCCCAAACCCACCTTCTATAGGCCATGGGCTGGCGACTAGAATTAGAATGCATAATCTCTAAAATGGGAATGCTTTTCCTTTAATCCTGTACAAACACATGGTCTAAGAACACGACAAGAAGAAACTGTGAAGTAAACTGTTGTAGTAAAATATTACTGAATGTAAACGGGGCCGAAATACAAGTCCAACAATAAAGGTACATGTACAAATAAAAATACAATACAACTGAATGAAAAAGGAATACCGGTATTAAGTCATCCTTTGAAGTTCCTACCTAATTTTTAGGCACAGATCGCCTCCTCAGCACTTCACATCCGCTCACCGTCTCTACGTCACGTCACGCAGAATGGTCCACCTCTGAGTACTATCTAGTCCTAGCACCCACAACCTTCATCAATTTAGTATATTTTATTCACAAGACACAACAAGTTATGCACAAATCCCATGATGGTTTGAGTATAACGATACTCAGTAGGGACCCCGAGAACCCGAAGGTATCCAAGATTTCCACAAATAAAAACCACAGGGTAACACCATGAATGTAAAATACCACACAGGTAGAGTAACACATAGCATAACCTCAATCACAAGCATGAAGTAATGACAGCTCAGACAAGGATTTATTCTAGGGATAGTAACAAGTAACATTACAAACACCTTGGTTGCTGGATAACTCCTCCTCTGTCGAGTATAGTGGGAATAATGAATCACATAGAGTTTGTTCCCACTAATCATGGAGACTGAGGTACTCATCCTCCCGATTTCCATTGGTCCACCGTGTCACACAAAGACGCTCCCAATTGTGGGTCTGCCATGTCACACAGAGGAACTCCCCCTAGTGGCATGTTGAGGTACTAATATTATCGAGTACTCTGGGTCTGTTGTATCACAAAACGGTGCTCCGCACCATGGGTCTGCCATGACACACAATGGAAATCCCCACTATGCCAGTCGATTCACTCTAAGTCAAAACGGTTAGTAGTTGTCAAGTCTCATCCAATCGTAGGGTCCCGTACATTTCTCACTTGGCAGAACTGCTCCGCAATCCATATTCCATACCTCAACCACCCTAAAGATCCACTAAAAAGTTACCCGAAGGTCTGTCATTTCAAAAGGGACCCAATACAACAGAAGACACATCAATCGAACGACCAGTCTGTACGTTATTAGCGTTTTCACTCCGAGGGCCTGGTTGGATTCAGGGTCTGAGGCAACCCGGCCATACTCCAACGTTATCCAATACAAATGTGAAGGTAATAAAAAGGAAATTCTGGATTCAAGGATTCCGACTCCACAGACGGTTCTTCAAACAAACACTTGATTCTCATGTTATGGCCAAAATGGAAATACTAGGCCCAGATGGGCCTGGGTCAGGTTCAACCTAGTTGGACCCACCCCGGCCCAGATGGCCTAGGCCTCGGCGGGGCCAGCCCAGCCAATGAAGGGTGTGACCCATTCGTATGGCCAGCTAGGCCTCTGGTGGTGCGGAACGCGGTATAGCCTGGATGGAACGCAGGACCACTCAGCGATCCCCCACGATGTGCCTCCCCTGGTCGGTCTTCATTCCATCGGCGAGATGGAACCACTGTCCACCTGCGGCCTGTGGTGTGTTGGTCACCATCTACCTCTACCAAGGCCCGGTGTCCGTGGCCTCCTTCTCCACCGGCAGCGTGCATGAGTGCATCCACTCCGCCGCATGGCCGGCCGGTTGCTGGCCGCCATCTTTCCCTTTCGCGACCGACGGGCCCCAACCTCTTCTTCAACCGGTGGAACAGATGCACACCACCCTTCCTTCTTCACGGCTGGCCAGGTGTCGGCTGTCGCCCTCTTCCATGAACCACTAAATCTTTGTTCCATGCCTGAAAAATTATAAGATAACTTATTCAGGATCCTTGTGCCTAGTGCTTCGCATGTATATATCGCGCTCAACAAAATTCTTTTTTCCAATGTTAATAAATATTTGGCATTGATTAATGCATGAAGAACATATGATGAACAAATGAAAAAGGTGCAAGGATTATGTGTGGGATGATGGCCATGTTCGTTTGGCCATCATCTTCCATAATTTAGGATACAAAGGATCAATAATGTAAATTCAAAGATAAAAAACCCCCACCTCATGTTCGTTGGAGGTCGTCCGCGTTTGAGGATGTTTTGATGTTCTTTGACCCCCAAAAGCCTCAAACTATGCTCCTTGATCATCATTATTTTGTTCTTCATTCAGGGTCGCTCGTCACTGCCCACTGGAACGGGCTCCCTCCTCCAAGTGTTGGGCATCGAGACAGTTTACCAGAGCTTCATCTCTTGATGAATCCATGCCAATTCCTCCCCTCAATATCCATATAAATAGGTGAGGGGGAGGGTCTGTAACGATCATGGAATTTATGAAGGTTAATTTAATAGGATCCTTACTAAATAAAATGTCGATGTAACTTAGTATTTGAAAGGTCATGCCATTTAATAACTTGACTAACCACAGTTCCCACACTACTACGAGTCCATTGGTGGAAAAGAAATAAAATAGTGAGATTATTTCATTTGATTTCCTTTTAAAAGTCACAATAAAACAACTTCTCCAGATCTGTTATGGTTAAAGTAAATCTTTTATTGAATGAATCATGGCGTTGTGGATTCAACAGTGCCCTTACATTTCAATTTTGTGTCGTGGTTCAAAAGTTATAATATTATTCTCACGGGTTTACTAAACATACCCAAAAAAATGTTCGGAAAATTATTAATAGTAACCCTCGACCCGTGCTGGTAAAGGTTAGGCTCTGCCTAAGTGAAAAATTCCCCAGTAAACCCAACATTACTCACGGATTTCCAATCCGAGTTACGTTTAAAAGTAATGGATTTTATAATCAAATAATTGTCACTTAACATTTAAATTTACAGCCACAAACTAACAATTACTGGTGGCATGCGCCGGCCAATGTTAGAATCTTCCTAAAGAAAGAATACCCCCATGAGTTTAATGGTGGTCTCTGATTTTTAATCCGAGTTACCGTTTGAGAGTTATTAGAATTTTAAAAATAAAATAACTTTATTTAATTATTTAATATCTGGTTATTACATTTTCAGCTTTTCTCCAAGGAGGCTTTCACCAAATAAAAATAAGTGTCCTTTGTGTAAACCCACCACCATTATCACAACAATGACCTCATATTTCATTTTCGAGTTATCGTTTAAGTGTTTTTCCACTTTTTTAGGAAAACTACTTACACATGCTAATTAAAGCTTAACATAACATCGATGGATCATTCCGGGCACTCTGGGACTCAGAATCACGCACTGTTAGAGTATATGGCCTCGAAATAATCCCATATAATTAAAAATAATTATGTGGAATTTCTAGGACATTACAATATAATACCAAAAATATAATTATTATTTCCATAAATAACATGATTCACTATTAATGTATAATAAAATAATATATAATTACAAAATATAATTCAACCTGGATTTCGCAAATAAAGCTTTCACTATAACACATAATAAACCAAAGTATAGTATTACCATAAATGTATCCCAAATTACTCTTATTCATCTTAAAATCTCATCACATATAACCACAAATGTTTTTTATATGTATTAAAAATTTAGATCAAACATAAAAATATAAACCCAATATATAACCTATAACTCCTAATATAGCCTCACCAAAAATAATCCAAATATTTAATGTTATGTAATCCCTTCCTGGATTCCAACTATAATGGCACCAATCCAGCACTGCTAGATCCATTTCAAAAAACACAATCTTTTTATTTCTAGATTTGATACTAGTAAATGTGACCTATTTTCAACCATCCAAAACATAACATATCAAAATTAAATATTGGATATCATATATAACCTAGGGAATTTTAGGTATAGAGTTTTAGAGAATTAGGAAAAACTCTATCAAAGAAGACATTATCATATGGTAACCATTTTTCTGAGAAAACATGATCTTTATAATATCCTTAATTACAATATTAAATGTGATTTCTATATCTAGAAATATTAACTTGTTAAATTTTTGACTCATCCATAATACCTTTGACAAAAATTTAAAATCATGAAATGAAAAAAAAAATATCTCAATAAGGGAAATAAAATTATGAATTCCAATAGTCCTATGAAAAACATGAAAACCATTCAAATGTTTAAATTTGTCAGAATATTCTTGGATCATATGAAACAAATCATTTTTAAAATAAATACATACTTTTATCTCAAATAAAACCTTAAAAACTAATATCAAAAAATAAAAATAAATTCTTTTTAAACAAAATAATGCTTTATTTTCATGTCCCATATCATAAAAAACTAATGACTAGTTAAATCCACACAAGAAGCAACCCTAGTAAACTCACTCTTTATTTCCATCGAACAGAAGGAACATTACCCAATACATTGGAGAGGTATATAGGGATCACATATCTTATAATATATTTCTAGATCACATGAATTATAAGAGGTATTGGGATTACCCATTGGTATTGATTTTATTGGGCTCAACCATTCATATAATCTGTATCAGGCTAACCCGTAATTATCCTAACGATAAACTACAATATCATAAATAAATATATTTTATATTTCTCAATTTTTTCTTACAAAAATTTAAAATCTATTTTTTAACCATATTGAAGAAAAATTCAAATATAAAAATTCCCTTTCCTTTTAAAACCCCATTTTGAAAAGTAAAATACCCTAAATAAATGGAAAAAGGTTGTTCATTGAATAAAAAATAGAAACCTATAAACAAATCCAAAAATAAAAAAAATTATGAAGATATAATAATATATTGAAACCATATATGTATAAATATAAAATAATTTTTTTATTTTTTAAATAAAACTAAAACATTTCATATGAAATATGGAAAATGGTTCCATTTTTTTACATTGGTATGCAATTTAAGAAGGACAAAAATATCCCTCCTAACTTATTTAGGTCCATATAAAAACATTCAAAAAATATTTTTAGAGACATAGACATGTAAGAAAAATATTTATAAAATAAATATATAAAAAATTTTGTTATGTGGTTTTATGTTTTAGTGTCCCACAATTTGAGTTTGATTAGTCACATATGCTCTTTATCAACCTCTTCTTCAAATATCCCCCACTACTATAATAACTATGAACTACATGGTTAGTAATCTGACCAAAAAAATATCTATTGAATATGGGAATAATTGTTAGGAATGTATTTGGGTAGTGATTGGCCAAACAAAATGGTTCTTGATCTTAGGAGAGAATTAGAGTGGGGTGACATTATATAAGTGGGGGGAGGGGTATTCATTGAATAGTATTGTGTAATAAAAATAGATAAATTAATTTTCATCAAAAAACTAATCCAAATTGACATATTTCAAATGTTAGATGCGTATGTGTCTAACCCCTCTCATCTGACAATATTTGGACATGTTTCGGTGATGTTGTCAACCTTATCTCATCACTTTAACCCCCATTAACAATTTTGAGAATTACCATGTCAAAAAATTCATTTAATATTTTAGTTTCATGAAATTATCTATAAAATTAAATATGGATCAAAAAAATGAACCATGTTATTTTATTTGTAACCATATCTCATTCCCTGTTTTGAAGAGAAAACTTGTATGAATTTTTAATTATTTAATAAATTATTATTTATTATAAAATATCATTACTGTCATATTTGAAATTATTCATTTAATATCAAATTATAAACAACATTAAAATAATATAATTAGAATATAATCTATTAAAAATTCCCAAATATGTTATATTTGTCTTCAAAACTCACAGGACACTAAAAGTCACCAAATCATTATTACTTTTATTGTTTTTTAAATCATTCTCCCTGATATTTCTACTGCTAGAAGAAATTATTTTTAAGTGTTTAATAAGAACATATGGTAATTATTTCATCACCATATATTAAAAATAAATTAACATTATAAGAAATAATTTAGTTTTATAATTAATATTTATAAATGAATATATGTTTCTTCATCCTAGTCACTACATTTTATATATATTAAAATAACGAGTGTAAAATTTTGTACAATATATTTACGTAAAATAACAATGAAGTCATTTTCAAAGCCAGATGATGGAATATTGATATAAATTAAAATCTTGGATGAGGATGGTTTAACCCCACTTGTAAAATATATTAAGTGATATTGTTTGGGATATTTTTAGGCCTTGTCATATTAATTTTAACCATAAAAAAGTCTATTATTCAAATTGAACAAATTAAAAGGGACCTATTTAGAAAATTGAGATCCCATTATTATAAATATTTAATAAATATTTCATTATTATACTTCTTAAATTATAATAATTTAATTTTATTGGAAAATGTAAAATATAACCAAAAAAATTTTTTAGGAAATTGTGTTTGTAAACCCAAAAATAAACATATAAAAAAGAATGTATAAATTCGAATAACATTAAATTAATTATATTATTTATAATTAAAATAAAAAATATTTTCATCTAATATGTAATGATACTTTTAATTAATTTATTAAATTAAAATTAATTATGGATTTAAAAAAGAAGATATATTTATTACAATCCATGGAAAGATAAATCTTCTTAGAAAATAAAAAATTATTTCCATCAGCTATTTTTATATGAAAATTTATAAAATGTAATAATTTTTTCAAATATTATATCGAAAATTAGAAAAGAAAATTAGTTATGATATTCACACAAAAATTTAATAAAAACCATTTTTGAAAAAAAATGTATTTTTAAAAAATTAAATGAGTTTACTAAAAATTGATTGAGTATTTTCTATGAATATATAAATAAAAATATCTTAAAAAGATAATATATATATGTATATGTATATGTGTGTGTATCTCATAATGATTTTTACCCTATTTATTCTCATTAATTCAGGGAGTTTGTTATAATGGTCCAAATTAAATAATTCTTTTAGGAGGTTCATTCAGGTTTTGTGGTGAGTATCTTGTACAATATTAAAAATAGTGTCTATTTTAAAATATTGGAAGTTTGAATAAATTTTGTGGTGTCCATAATCCTTTATAAGTGAAGAGAATGATTTTTTTGTAAATATAACTTCTTAATACAAAGAGAGCACATGTTTGGAATGGAAAGTGGATCCAAAAGTAAAACAATGGAGTGGGGGATGAGGTAGACATGTGATTCCCTAATACATTAATATTCCCATATGTTTTAAAAAAATTCTAAATAGTTTTACGCTTATAATTTACAAATTTCATTTTATATTTTTCCATGTTTATTAATTTTTACCTATGTAATCTAATTTTACTGACTGAAAATAAAATGGTGATTATTGCGTTATTTTAATTTACTTATTCGAAGTTTGAATTTAATTTTACCAAATAAACTTGATATTTATAATAAAAATTTATATTAACAGTAGTGTGTAATAACACTTTTTTAAAAAAAGTATATTATTGAGTATAAATGTTATGTTTACGAAAAAAATCTATGTTTTTAATTTTAGTAAACTTAATTGGTTTTCAACCAAATCATAGTTATATGACTTTACAAAAATAAAACCTCATTTCACATAGTGGAAACTAAATTGAATGTGAAATACAAAAAATTGTTTTAATTAAATAATTATTACTTAACTTTCAATATATTAAACATGGGTTTTCGAAATTCAAAATTGTATTTTTAAATGAATTATTACAATTAATAAATAACTTATTTATCATGATATTTTTTTATAATTTTTAATTTTATACATATTTCATGATAAGTCCATAAAACGTATGGTTTTATTAAACACTTTAACTGTCGCTATTAACATACAAACTTTTTCTTTTATAAAAACCCCAAAAATTCAATCTAATATATTTTTGAAATGAGAGGCTAAAACATTAATTTGATTTTTTAAAGTTTAAACGAAAAAAAATTATATATCTATATTTTAATGTAAAATTCAAAATATAATGAAAAATTGATTTTATCAAAAAAAAAATTAAAACATTATGTGTCTTAAATATTATTTCATAATAATTTCTAATTTAAATAAATTTAATATATTATATAAATTATATTATATTCTATTTTATCATAATAATCATTTAATTGTATAATGACATCTAACATATATAACCAATAATTTCATGATTTATAATAGAAGTTTCAATTTCTTAAATTTTGCAGATCCTTTCGGTTTGTAGTTTTAAAAAATTAGAAAACAATTACATATCAAAACCTTAAAATGGAGACTATGAATCAAATTCTATTTTTATTCCTAAAAAATATTATTTTTATGTTCAGAGTACTATTTCATTCATGTCCATCGTTATTTTTCAATGTTAATTTCCATTGTTTGGAGATATGCTTCATCACTATTCCTACTCATTCTTAGATCATATGACAAGAATATGAACAAATTTTATGATCATAAATTAAGGGGTGCAAAAGGAATGTAAAACCAATAATCCATTTGAAATTTATGAAAACCAATAATGATGTTTTAAATTTTAGATAATAGAAGCTTGATCTCATAATATGCACTAAAACACTCATGAAATAAACATTAAATACCGATGTTTTTATAAAATTTTTTCTATGAAATAATAATTGAGAAATCATAATTAATGAAATGTTTACTCTAAAAATATTTATTTCTCCTTTAAATGATCAATAATGTTCCTTTTAATCAAAAACTCACTGTTTACAATTTTAAATCAAATTATTTCCATCATAACAAATTTTCAAGCATAGGGATACGATGTATGAAACTTAGGGTAACCTAATTTCATCATCGAATCAACTAATGGGGAAATTAAAAAATTATATTAAGAGTAACTTATAACAGTTCTTAAGAGTAAATTATATAAGTTAACTGCATTGGATTACACAATGCATTGGAGGGGATTAATGAACCTACCCGTTATATAATGAGAATAGTCCCAAAACGGTTTGGTTTCACTCCCAATTTCCACTTACATCAATAGTTTACATGTTTTATGTTCAAAATACAATTTTATAAAATGAAAATTTCAAAATATATTAAAATAAAAAATTTGATAACTATCATTTTTCATCTTATTATATATAAAATTTTCATTTTATCCCAAAAACAATAAAAATTCCTTATCCCATAAAAATAAGAAAAAATAATTTTTTTAATTATAATAGTTAAATAAATTTTAACATAGTAAATGGAAAAGTATCTTATTTTAAAAACATATAAATATTTATATGAATATTTATAATAATGAATGTATAAAATTCAAGGAAAATAAATTCATACTGTATATTTTAAAAAAGGCTATTGTGATTTAGTAAGAAGTGTCAAAAGTGAATCAAAAGTTAACATTTAAAATAAATCTTCAAATATTTAGAAATAATTGAAAATGTAATTTAAAATTCACATTCAATAATCATTTAAGAATATAATTTAAATTCTTTGAAACTTTTAAAGAATTATGGAAGAAAAGATGTTTAAAATATTTAAAAATAATTATTTAATGAAAAATTACATACTATTTTGGTAACATTTGAATAAAAATATTAGCGAATGAGAGAATATAAAAAGGATTTCTAAACCACTTTAATCATTGTAAATTAATTATAAAATAATTATATATGGAATTTTATTCAAAAAACATGTGGTGAACCTGGTATGAGTCTCAATAATAGGAAATTAAAATGAGAAATCCATTACCTTGAGTTTGACACACCGCTTACATTATTTAACTCATATATAATAAAATAATACTAATTATATATATGTCTAAAAACCCTTTTAATGCTTATTCCCATTTTATAATCCATTTTATATCATTTATGACAATGTATTATATAGTTAATAAATTGATTAAATTTATATTGAAGGTTTTGAGGTCGTTCGGTTTATAATACAAAAAACAAATTAGTAGGTAAATCATGGTCAATGATATAATTTTTCAATAATATAATTAATATTAATCCTTCCATAATTTTAGTTTTAATACATTAAATAAAATCTTATAACAAGTCATAAATAACAAACATGAAAACGAATCAAATCTCTTCATGGATATGTTAGTCCACATCAATGAATGGGCTATGTTATCATTATACAATGGATGAAAGTGTATAAAATTAAGTGTTTTATTATCATCTAAAAAACTGTATTATTTCATTTATATAATTTATATTACCAAAACACAAGATAGTAACTATCCTTAAGATGTGTTTTTTAAAAACAAAACATATCACTTCATGGAGGTAGTAGTTAACACAAATGCACAAGTGACGTTTCCATTTAAAATATGACGGAAAAAGACATGACAAATGTTTGTTAAATAATAATATTAAATATTATGTTTATTTATCTTACTAATGTTATAATATCATCATGGTCATAGAATATTTGAAAGAGGTTGAATAAGTAGTAAACCTGAAAACACTTGGTTAAGAGTTATACCTCTTATTTAGAAAACATCATTTGGCTTACACCTTAACTAATCATTGATTTTCATTTTGTGAGATGATATGTAACAACCAATATTTTTTGATATTTTAAAATAAATTTTATTTCTTAGATAAATTTTGTTACATGAAACACCGATTTTTAATAAATTGTGATTTACTATTAATTTTGTTATTTAAACTTTATAGTTATAACATAGATGTTAATATTTGTGGTATAAATAGGAATAACCACTTTTAAAAAATTAAGTACAATGGATTTATATAAACAAAAAATATTGATAAAAATAACTACATTTTTAGTAATGTCTTTATATGTATTGAAAATTCCATTTTATCAAGAAAATGTTTTTCCTTGCTTTTTGTGATCAAATTGTAAAATTAATTTTCAATATTTTTTATTTTCTAAAAAACAATCATAATTGTTGGAATCAATATATACAAATTATATTATGGTGTATTTTTTATAATTTTGTGAAATGATTAATTTGTTTGTGAATAGTTATAAATAATTAATTTTATTAAAAAATGTATTTTTTTTACATCATTTACATAGTTACATATTAAATAAAAATTTAAATTTTAAAATTTGATCAATTATATTATTAATAAACCAATTTCCATATTTGGAATAAAATGTATGTTCACTTTTGATAATAAACCATTCTATTTTTTTGGAAATTTTCTTCTTGGAAAACTACTTTATCATTGAATCTTTGAGTTTTATTTTGAATATAATGTTACTACTTATATGAATTGAATTTTTTTAAAGGGGCAAAATTTTGGGATTAAGAATAATTAATAATATTTTAATAATGTCGACTTAATATTTGGTTAATATGAATTGGAAAAAAGTAATATTTAATTACCACGTCTAATTTTAAAATTGGTTTATCAAGGGTTAAACTAAAATGATATGGGTAAAAATGTCCTAAATATTTTCCAATTCATATTGGATTTCCATATTTTTTCCTTATCTAAAATAAGGTTTGATAATTCACCAATTTTGGTTTTTTCCATATTTAAACACAGATAAATTTTTTTCTTTGAAAAAATTCAAAGTGAGTCTTCTCCCTCCCTAATTAAAAGACACATACTCTCATATCCACTTCACCCATAAAACCACATTTGTCTTTGTTAATTCATTTCCAAATTTGTTCCCCATTTACATCCAAACATCATAGTGTCGTTATTTTGATTATGAAACCATTCAAATAATGATTTTTGTGCTAACCTATGGAGGTTGTACGGAGTAGATGAGGTTTGATCAGGTATAAAGGAAGTCAATACATATGGTAATAGAATATTCTCTCAAATTATATTTTTCTAAAACTTGGTATGTTTTGAACCTATCATCCTTATGAGGTGTTTATAAACCCCATTTTTCATGTTTTATCGTTTATTATTTAATTATCATGATATTTAATTTTCAATTTAATGTTTTTCATCCATGGGGCATAAGATTCAAAAGTTACCAACGTGGTACATGTCTTATGTAACAATCTCATTGTTTGTGGGGATTATTTATGATTATACTACTGATGATGAAATATTACTATCAATGTATCAAAAACACTCAATAAATTATATTCTCTAATTTTTATTTCATGAAAATACTTGTTTCCTTTCATTTTCCTCCCCTTATGTACTCATTATTTCAAAAGAATTGTTTATAAAAAATGACATTATTTCTATCTTCGAACAAAAATCCATTTTCTTACATGTCTATATTTTTTAAAAATGTTTTTATTAATTTTATTAATATATTTTTATGATTTTCAATAGACAATTTTCCCATTTATTACGTTTAGAAAAACAGTTTTAAAATAATCTTTTTTTAAACGGTGTACTATTCGCAATTACGAAAAATGTAAATGGAATCATTGTTTTAATGTGTATGAAATGGACAATTATTTTATACCATAATTACCACTAAATGTTTTAAATAATATCTTATAATGTTAGTAGTAAATTTTCAACTAAAATGATATCAACAATGTTATGTGATATTATATTTTTTTAATTGCATATTTCATAAGTGGAAATGTTATTTTCCTTATAAAATGTTCCATGTGTTATTTTAAAATATTTATCTATGTATTATAACACCCTTTCATGTTAAAAAAGATTTAATAGGGATGAAATACAAATATACCATAATTATTCATTCAGTTGATTATTTATGTCTATAATGACATGATGTTTATGAAAATCATTTTCTTTCTTTTCCCTGGGTTTGGCTATAGTGAAATGATGAAATATTTATTAATCATGTTTATTTTAAATTGGTTATTATATGATTAAATTTTAATGAAACCCATTCCATTGAATGTGTTATGATATAATTAATGTTTTATAATCTTGTTCAATACATATATATGGTTTCCATTATGCGACAATAGTGAATTTATATGCAACGAAAATGGTCACATTATAACCAAGGATGGTGGTTACATTATAACCATGGGATGTGTCCACATTATAACCAATGGCGTGTGAGGAAAATATATACCTCCAATATATTGGGTAAATATTGATAAATCATGAGATAAATAACACTGTAATGGTGGGTGAAGTGAGATATTTAAGGGAAATTTTCCAGTATGATAATCCTAGGAGTGAACAATGACTACTAAGATAGTTTATGTAGTGATCACATTGGTATATGATATCCTTTGAAGTATTTTTTGAATACTAGGAAACTGATTTACATATTATTATTTGTATGTGAAAAAATTATATATTATTCCAATATTATGCAAATGTGGATCATGTTATTTGATTCCGTTACAAGTCATATATTTTGAAGTAATAGTATTTATTCATTGACTCATGTTTATGATATATTATATGAAGGGTATAGTTTTCAAATATTAATATCTTATTCACATACCATTATTCTCATTTTATGTTAATATCAACCTTGTTCACCCCTACTAGGCATCTGAGGTCAACATTTTTGATGTTTATTATCCCATTGTAATAAATAAATTTATTATTTTTTAAATTTTTGTAAATGGATCTAGTTATAAAGAACTTATTGGGATATGATGTATTTCACCTGTGAACCAATTTTTTATGTATCAATGTTTCCAAATAAATTATACCTATATGATTTTTTAGTAGATCATTATATTATGTAACAAATATTCATATATTAAGATGTAATATATATGTATGAGAAGTGTGGGTTATTGCAGTTGATATCAGAGTAAGGTTTTTTAATCCTTTAGAACCAAGAATGAGAAAACAATATTGAAAAATGTAATGATAATTATAAATATAAGAAAATATGTTAGCTTTTTGTGATTTAAAGAGATAGTGGATTATGATAAATTAGATCCATGCGTGGATAATAAAAGTGTATATGGCTCTCGGATAGTTGTTCTCGTGGGGTAATAACTCCAAAAAAGGTGCATTAAGTTACACATGATTATCACTAGATGTATGATAATGGGCCTTGTTTCACACCTATTTTGACACTCATATATTTGAAAAATAAAAAACTCTTTATAAAACATCAGGAAGAATATGGATATTGAGGATATTTTACCTAGTTTAAGCATAATTTATCATATATTGAAAAAAAGGAGTCATGATTCTTAAAGCTTGTAAGTGATTTTTTGGGTTTATGTGGTTCCCCACTATAAATATTGTTTATTACACTATTCTTCTTTGTTTGAGTTGATGATAATAACCAAAATAAATCATGTCAATGTTGAGTTCAATAGATACTATAATTATTTACTCTTATGTTATCACATTTAATAAGAGATAGAATATAAAATCACATTCTATACTGACACAAAAATCTCAAACTATGAATCATGATAAAAATACAAATGAGAAATGGAGGTAACTACATTCTATTTAGTCATTCATGAGGAAACAACCCTCTTCTTTTATTTTTTCTACTGATCCACTTGTTCTCGAGAAAAGGTTAAATACCAATGAAAATGTATTGTATGTTCTCTAGTTTTCTAAGCATGAACAATTCGTTTTTTCTTTTTATCATATAAAAAATGTTGCTGATCAATGGTGGAATCTTATAATGAATATGAGTTAACAAGATAAAATTTAATCCATGGAATTTGATGAGTTCTCAATTTTTTTTTCAATAGTTTATTTCCTTGTATTATTTACATTAAAATGGAGAAGTAATTCCTTGATTTAAATAAAAATAATAATGAATCTATTGGTACATATGAGGAGAATTTTATTGGGCTTATGAGGTACACTTCTGATATTATCATCTAACCTGAATGAATGAATGAAAAATTATTCAGTTTTTGAGAACATAGTATTCTATGGGAATTAGACAGAAGGGAATTTAGTTGTTATAATGAAATAATTTATTTTTTAATCAAGATAGAAATAGAAATTGAAAATTCCTATTAATCGCATGGTTTCAGAAAATAAATATGTAAATTATTCCAAGTAAACTATAAAAACGATAGAGAAATTAATATGATATTTTCTTCTTTCTAATCATTTGGAAGGAATTACATTCACTTAAATTGGATGGTAAATGTATTAATTAGGGGATTTAAGTTCATCAAAAAATCAAATTCTGATGTGATGGGAAGAAGTTCTCTAATGATGTGAATATAGATAAATCTCGCATGAATGAACCACCCACACTCCTGTGTTTCAAATGAATGGAGATTGGAAATTATGCTAAGAAATTCCCTTATCCGAATGATAATTATGATGATTTATGCAAATAATCTCTTAACCTAAGTGAAAAAGAGTAATATATTTCAATCACTATTTTATATGAGGGGTTTGATAACAACATGGTCAAAGGTACACTTATGATCAACTCCAAAACATATAACGTCTCATTTGACTATCGATGTATCCACTCTATTATATGTGAATAATTTTATAGGGGTATCACGTTTCCACAATAATGATTATAAATTTTATTTTAATTTAAAACCCTTAGTGGAATTATAATTGAAACTTATGTCAATAACTCTTCATTTGTTTATGTTTTTTGGAATTAACATCATATAATCTTCATTTTCTTCCCATAGGATGAATTTGATGTTATCTTAGGAATGTGTTGGATTTTTATAAATAAATTTCACATAAATTTCCATGTAAGGGAAGTCAAATTTGATATTCTAATCCAACATATATTCTTTTTTCAATGCGATGATAGATATAAAATTCTGAGTTAGAGCATATATCTTGAATGGGTCTTGATTCCCATTCAAAATAGGTGTTTATATCATATAGTTGGGGAGAAACTCAACAAAAACGATAATTATATTTTCTATAAGATTGATGATGTCTTTTATAATGAAATTCCTAGTCTCCCAATAAAACAAGATGTTGTGTTATTAATAGAACTCATAATTGGTTCCATTCATATTTTAAGGACTCCTAATATAATTTCTATGATTGAGTTTCCGGAATGAAATAAGAACATCAAGGATAATCATGAAAAAGAAATTTATTCCTCCATGTATGTCATGTTATGGTGACTCTATTTAATTTTTTAGTAAGAAATTTGAATCAATGAGACTCCGCATTCATTATTATAAAACGTAAAATTTTAGATAAAGTATCCTTTACCCAATATTGAAGACTTTTTTGAACAATTTCATATAAAACATTACATTTCAAAGAATCAAATTCTTTTAGGATATTATAAATTAAGGTTGAAGGAGGATATAAACAAAAACAACATTTTGTTAAAAGGTATGGACACTATGAGTATATATTGATTCTATTAGGTATTACTAATAAACCCTATATCATCATGTATTTGATGAATATAGACCTTATATATTGACATGATTAGTTTATGGTAGTCTTTAAAGATGATATATTTATATATTACAAGAGATAGTGTGAGGATGAATATCACTTGAAAATAGTACAGAAAACTCTAAGGAGAAACTATTTGATGTATTATAATGTTGCTATTTTGGAATCAAAAGGTCTAATTTTTTGGGACATATATTCTCAAGAAACGGAATATTGGTGAACCCACAAAAGATAGAGTCTATTGAAATTTGTCATAATCCAACCACTGTAATAGTGATATGAATGTTTTATGGTTTGGATAGAAATTATTGATGGTTTTAAGGGAATTTATCATGAATATAATATAAAATCCCTAAGTTAGCATTGAAGGGAGAAAAGATCCTCTGTATGGATGAATGGGAGGAAAATTTCATGGAATTGTAGAGAGGATATGTTAGCGTACATATGATTACATTACCCGACTATAGAGGAGAGTTTTTAATCAAAAGTGAATCCTACAAGAAGGTATTATAATGATTATTTTTATAAAATAAAACTTTATAGATAATTCCTCATGAAAATTTATTTTTCAGGAAAAAATTACCCAACTCATGATTTGGCATTAGCTGTGGTAATTTTTTCATTAAAGGTGTGGCAGAATTATGAATATGAAGAAAATTGTGAGATATATACGGATCAAAGACGTTTAAATAATATATTCACAATTAAGAGTTTAACATGAACTGGAGAAGATGGTTTTAGATGACTAATTATTATTATTACTCAATTCAATACAAACATAAGAAATATAAGAATGTTGAAGATTATATGACTCAAAAGGATCATGTTATCTTATCCATGATGTGGATAAAAAAAAGATCCAATATTTCTAGATTTTGAAAAAATAGATCTTGAAATAATTATGAAAGGGTATAAATATTATCATTATCAAATGAGTGTTCAATAATATATAATAGTGAAGATTAAATATATATATAGGTACAATATTTAGCTACAAAAGAAAAGTATAAATGTTCTCCAATTTAACCCTGATCATGATAGAATGATAAGGTTTTAGAATTTTGTATGTGTTCCTTCCATACTATATTTTGAGAGAGAGCTATTAGAGGAAGCCCATAGTTATTCATTCTATATACATCATAAAAGCAACTGATATATATAAATCTAAAATAGTATCTCTAGTAGGATTTCCTGAATAGAGATATTGTAGAGTTTGTGTTTCCTGTCTTGGAATGTTAGTAATATAACGATTATATGAAAAACTACAATGGGGGGTTACAACCATAACCTATATAAGAATTTAAATGGAAAAACATCACCTTGGATTTTTTTTCATTGGTGTAACATAACAAGTAAATAAGAAATAAGAAATTTTTCATATTTATTAATATTTTTGAATTATATATTAAATTTTCTTTGAAGAATTTTCTATGTTCAATAGAATAATCGATACGCAACAACGAGTTTCTTTTGGATCGTATGTTGCACACTAATAATATAATATTTTTATTTTAAATGGAAGTTAACCCCTAGCCATTTTATTAGTAGGAATGAAAAAAACTCAATATAATATTATTATACATGTTTGTTAAATGTATTTACATTTATCCAAAAAAAAGATAGAGGCTTAATATATGAATGAATCTAATTTTAAGCATAATTTACATTAAAAGGTAGATTTACTGAATTTAATGGTTAAACATAATTAAATATAGTTTTGGTCACATTAATACATTATATTTAACCAAATAAAATCCTCCTTTAGAATGGGGACATCAAAATTTACTTTGTGTATATTTTTGGAATTTTTCCAGAAAAGTTCATTTTTTAATGAATAGTGAATGATATTGTATATTAATTCCAAAATGTGTTTTAATATAAATTATTTATATGGTTTGATTATATATTTATTTTTTATTGTAGAATTGGAATATATTTTTACCATTTAATCAAATGATGGCAATTGGAATTAATTTCACATTGAAAATGGATATAAACAAGTGTCAATCATTTGACAATTATTGTTTCTTAAAAACAAGATATTTTTTTGACAATAAAAATTAATTTTAAATTAATTAGTACAACTTCTATGTTTATAATTTTCTAAAATATACATAATTTTTTAATTTGGAATATCAAATATATATTTGGCTGAATTTTTGGTACTTTTCTAAAAAAACATCAATTTTTTATTAATATTTAAACCACTTATTAGAAGTTAAAAAATTGTCTTTTTCATTTAAATGAAATTTTACCACTTCTATGAATTTTATTTCAAAAATTCAACATACATGGATGTTATTTGTAATTAAAATTTGGTTCAATATGATAAAAATAATTGTGTGAATAGTAACTATTGACTTTTATTTACCATAGTTAAAGTTAAATAGGGTAATTCAAGGTATAATGAACATTATAATAATTCAAAATTACCTTAACACTTGTCGTAACATTATTTCATGAGTAATGGACAAATATGGGCATCCATGGGTCGATTTTGGGACCCCATGGTGGAACTTATGAATGATAATGTCACTTTTTTTTAATTAACATAATTTGAAGGAAAAAATGACATAAACAAATATCTCTTTATAATTAAATTTTTACATGTTGTTAAATAAGTTATCATTTCAACTATAAATATTCATTGGAAAGATAAATTGTTTTCCTAAATCACGGTATTTGGCTTATAATTTTTTAGACATCTAATAAATTAAATTATTTCTGACACGATAATGATGTAATGTTTACCTCATTAATAAATAATTTAAATAAATAAGATAATAAATATTAAAATAACATCCAAAACCTATCAAATTCTTATTGGATGAATTTATTTCGACCATGTGTCATATTATATTCTACCCTATTGGGTTTCGGATCTTTAGAAATTGGATATCAATATATAATAAAATAATATTATCACACTGTCCTAAAGAGCCCCTCCTCCCCCTTATAAAAATCCCTCGAGTTTAGAAAATTCCTCACACCGCTCAAGACTTTTTTTTCTTCCAGAATCTACCCAATTATGATCACTACATCCCTCCCCTCCTCCTAGAATTGTTACATTAGTCATAAGGTACATCAAGATTTCATTTTGGTTCAAACCAAAGGAATTTAACCATATTAATGGTAACATTTTCTCTTAACTGCATTTCATTTATTTTACTTCCCCCAACCCTTAAAATATTTCTATTCATTTATTTTACAACAACAAAAGTATCCTCAATATACTGGGATTTATTAATGATAATTATTAGAACTACACTAACAGACACCTCTTTGTAATGGGTGAAGAATATACTGTTTCTGTGGATGAAAAACTAACACCTCACGAGACAATGATTGTTCGATTATATAATACCTCGTATCATTGTGGAAATTAAGATGAAACTGTATTTGTATATGATATATATAATGTTTTTGTTTTATTTATTCTTCATTATTTATCATTTATATCATACCTTTATGGTTTCCATTATGGGTAAACACAATAATTTCATTTGAGGAAGTGCGGACTACCACCCCCTCAAAGTGATATGACTCGTTAGTGCAATATGTGGGATGTAAAAAAATATAGTAAATGAAATTATATATGATATTATTATGTAATTATAATATACATATGTATTATTATGTTTTCATTCCATTAAAATAATAAATAAAAACTGATGTAGCATTCATGCATACGTATGGTTTACCATCTCAATGAATGGTACATTTCATTTCTTAATTCCAAATGATATGTACAGTTATAAATATATATATACTGGATATATATGATATATATGGTATCTAAATAATGAATATCAGAATGGATATAATGGACTATTTACCACATGGACAACTTGTTAATATAAGTTGTTCATTTTTGACTCAAGTACCAAATATTGGAAAAATGAACATTATTAACATAAATGATTACATATTGTTTATAACATGGTAATAAGTGATTTAAAATGAATAATAAACATGAAAAAGGTTCTTAAGAAAGTAAAAATTAACTTTCATTTATTATTCAGGATATTAAAGAATGATTGGGTCAAGTCGGACATGAGGTAAGGGGCTTCGTCTAAATCTCTTTTCGTTGAGGCATATTTTGTTCTAATATAGAAACCTCTTTCATACGATGTATAAAAACCATTGATTTTTAATTTCAATCAAAGGGAATATTTTTCTACGAATTGATTTACTAAATGAAAAAAATGATTCTTTTTATCGAAATCGGTGACAACTACCTTTCCACCACCGCGAGTATTATTTGATCTTTGGATTCCATAACAATAAATAATGTTTTAAAAGAAGAATAAATACCATATAATATTTTACGTATTTTTTATTGAAAATGGTTTTCATAATGGTTTTGATACATTAATATATTGATATGTTATATTGTTATTGCAATGGGGAAATGTTATCTTTCATTCATGCTTATGTTATGTGTTATGGTCATGTTATGGTTCTTGGTAATTATTTATGTATACAGGTGGTTCTGTGATAAACCTATAGAGGTTGAGCACAAGATAGCTATCCAATGCACTGGGTAACATGACGGAGTTAAACATGAATGTTTCTCCAAATAGATTTCATAAATATACTATGATGGGTATTCCAAATTAACTCCCTATAAATCTATGATAGCTACGATGTAAGTATGTTATGGATGCCACAAGTTACCATTATGATTTATGATTTCTATGGGTTATTCTTAAATATTATTATTTCATGATGAATGTAAAAGAGTTTACGTTTTGTATATATTTATAAACTAATGTTATATTTCTTTATTTTATAAACCTTACTGTGCTTTTTATCCTCATCCCATGTATTGAAATGTTATCAATGGATTTAAAGTTGAATAGGGTCAAATATGGGATCAACGAAAATTCATGTTGTCTAAAACATGAAACTAGACTTGAGTATTTTTTTCAAGAGTTTTTATTTTATGAAAAAAATTGAAAATGAGTAGAAGTGTCTACCTTGTGATCTTTTGAGATGTAACAGTTATGTTCAAATTCTATAAAACTCTAAACCTGAAAAGAACCTCAATATGAATTTTTTCATTTAATTCAATATAATGTAATGTTTTAAGGCTAGGTCCTTATAGTTGGTATCAAAGGTGGGTTCAAATAACTTTAGGAGTTACAGTATTGTTAAATTAATATCCATAATTTAATTTATGTTAATATAGAAGTCATATAGAGAATAAAGATTTCCATGTTGCATCACCTAAGATATTTATTTTTTAAAAATTATTTTCTTCTGGGGAAACATGGAAGTTATTTTGGGACAATATCTGGAGGAAGACAACCTTCCAAATCAGTAACCTGAGATGGTCAAAATCAGAACTGAACAATTTGTTGCAGTGATGGCATAGTTGATTCAGGCTATAAATGGTGGTGGTATCCATGCATGAAATCAGCCAGATCAACCACCGAGGAATATGTCAGTAGTAGATAATTTCATGAGGCATAATCCCCCATCATTCAGAGGGTCATCTGACCCTGTGATAGTAGAAGAGTTGATTAATGAACTGGGGAAATTTTTTGATGTCATCGAGTGTTCAGAACATCAAAAGGATCGTCCTGAAGTTTACCGTTTCGATGGTGAAGCTGATCAGGGGTGGTCTGTGGTGAAAAATATCAGGTATAATGCTGATATTTATGATCTTGATTGGGATTAATTCAAAGGTATATTTCTTGAGAAATATTTTCCTAAGGCGTTTCTTCTTAGGATGGAAAAATAATTCCACAAATTGAGGTAGCAGTATGACTTAGTGTCTACTTATGAAGAAAAATTTCCTCAACTGGAATGGTATGCTCCAAATTTCATACAAGACCTTGATAGTAAAATAAACCATTTTTACTCAAGTTTAAATCCAAAGTATCAAAGGGCTCTAGCTTCTCTTGAGTTCAATAGTAATGAAAAACTAGTTTGTTATGTGGAAAAGGTGGATATAGAGTTTGTCGATGATCAGTTGTTCATTGAAAAAAAAACATAATAAGAGGCCAAGGTGGAAGGAAAAAGGGAAGAACTCTTCAGAAAAGTCTTATGGTAATATACATAAGTTTATAGTTTGTCAAAATTGTGGTAAAAACATTTTTGAGAATCTCTATTGAATTTTTGTAAGTAATAAATATGTAGTAAAATGGGTTATAAGACTGATAATTTCACTGAAAAATATCAAGGTAATATTAAGAAAAAATATTATTTAAAGTTATTAAAATGATTTATGTTCAATGAAATGGGTCATTATGCAAATGAGTGTCAAAAAAAGAACTCAACTATGGGAAGGCAGCCAGACTACATGCAGAAAGGGACGATGAAATCCTTTGCCTCTACTTCAGTAGATGTTGGGCCATCAAATGAAGTAGTATCAAGTATACTATTTTTTTGTTCAGATTATGTCAATTTGTTATTTGATTCACGGTCAACACACTCATTCATTTCAGCGAAGCATTCTAGTAAATTGATATTTTAATCTCAAGATGTAAATACAAAACATATGGTTAAAACACCAAGATGAAATGTTGAGATAAAAAGAAAACATAAGAACATTCATGTCTTTGTGAGTGGAAATAATGTACCAACAATCCTTATTGCTTTTTCGCTAGAAGAGTTTGATGTTATTTTGGGTATGGATTGAATTTCTGTTTATCATTCTATGATTCACTTCAGTTCTAAAGATGATTATTTTTAGAATTATTTTCACTCTTTCTACAATAATGAACCGTTACATTTGATAACATATCTGGAATCTCAGAAACTAATAAAAGATGGAAATGAACTCTTACCTTTCACATATTGTTGAAAACAATGGAACTATTCAGATTAATGATGTTTCATTGGTAAATGAGTACCTTAATGTTTTTCCTAATGAGTTTCCTTCTATTATACCAGATCGGGAAGTTGAATTTACTGTTGACATTCCTGATGCTAATCCAATTTCAATACACCCATTTAAAATAGCTCAAATTAAACTTGAAGAGTAAAATAAGAAATTGCAAGAGTTATTAGAAAAATGTTTTATTCGAACTAGAAAGTCACCATGGGGTGATCCTATCTTGTTTGCTAAAATGAAAGATGGTTAAATGAGACTTTCCATTGATTATAAATCACTTAATAACATCACTATTAATAACAATTATCCTTTTCCTCATATCGATGATTGGTTTGATAAGATCTAGGGAGCTCTATATTTTTTGATGATTGACTTGTGATCGGGGTACCATCAGTTGAAAGTGAAAGAAGCATACATTCCGAAGAAATCATTTCTTACTAGATATGGACATTATTAATTTGTAGTTATGACTTTTTGTTTAAGAAATGCTCCTACATTATTCATGGATCTTATGAATTGTATTTCTGTGAGTTCTTGGATAAGTTTCTTGTTGTGTTCATTGATGATATTTTGGTTTATTCTAAAAGAAACGAGGATCATGAAATTCATTTAAGGGTTGTCTTACAAACCATAAACGAAAATATACTATTTGGGAAATTCAGCATGTGTGAGTTTTGGTTACAACAAATTTCTTTCCGTGGGAACATTTTTTAAAAAAATTCTATAACTATTGATCCTGCTAAAACAAAAGTTGTTGTAGAATTTCCAGGACCCACAAATATAACTGAGATCCATAGTGTTCATGGTTTGGAAGGTTATTATCATAGTATTGTTGAAATTTTTGCACGGTTTTCTATTCCAATGACTGAGTTAACTCAAAATGCTGTTATTCTCATCTGGAAAAAAGAATGTGATGATTGTTTTTAGGAATGGAAAAGAAGATTGGTGAATGATCCAATTTCATCACTACCATCCAGAAATGGTGAGTTTGTAATGTACATTGATTCTTTGTTAAAAGGAATTGGTTGTGTCCTAATGAATAATGATCACATAATTTCTTGTGATTCACTTCAGTTAAAACCACATGAGTTAAATTACCATACAAATGATTTGGAATTAGCCGTTGTTTTTTTGCATTAAAAATTTGGAGGCATTATTTGTATGGAGTAAAATGTAAGACATATACTGACCAAAAAAGATTGAAGTATATATTCACTCAGAAATAATTAAACATGAGAAAGAGAATATGGAAGAATTTAATCATGTAATATGATTGCACGATCCATTACCATCCGGAAAAATAAAATAATTTGGTTGATGCTTTGAGTCGAAAAAGTAATTCTTCATTAACCATGTCACGTTTAGAACATGATCCACTGGTATTATATTTGATAAACATTGGAATAAAAGTTGTTGGTGCCAAAAATTATTCTGTTTTATATAAGGTGTCAGTGAGATCATCTCTATCAGACAGAATTAAGAAAGCACAGAAGGAAGACATTGAGTTATAGAAAAAGGTAGAGTTTTTTTAGAAGGGTAAGTATCCTGAATTTAACATTGATAGTGATTGTGTTTTGAGATTTGGATGTGTACCTTATAATTCACAGTTGAATAAAGAGTTGTTATGTTAATCTCATAGTTCCCCATTTTCAGTTCATCTCAGAAGTACAAAGATGAATAGATATCTTCAGAAGTATTACTGGTGGGATGCAATGAAAATAGATATTATTGATTTCGTTGTGAAGTGTTTAAATTTTCAATATGTTAAAGTAGATTAGTAGTTAAAGAATGATATACTTCAATCTTTAATAGAGCCTGAGTGGAAATGGGAAAATATATCCACAGACTTCATTGTGGTATTACCAAAGATATATCGAGGTAATAATTCAATATGTGTTATTGTTGATCGATTGACTAAATATTCTAATTTCCTTCCTATTTGAGATACCTTGTATCTAGATCAACATTATCGGTTGTATGTTAAAGAGATAGTTATGTTTCATGTAGTTACCATCTCCATTGTATCCGATCATGATCCCAGGATTACTTCAATCTTTTGGATACGCCTTCAGAATTTGTTGGGTACTGAATTAAATTTTAGTAGATATTTTCATCTTCAATCATATGGGAAATCTGAATGAACAATTCAGACCCTGGAGGATATGCTACGTAATTGTTCGCTCGATTACAAGGGATGTTGGGACCAACATATTTCGTTGGTTAAATTTTTATATAATAATAGTTTTCATTACAGTATACAGATTGCTCCATTTGAGGCATTATGTGGATTGCATTGTGAAACTCTAGCTTTTTGGGATGAAGTAGGTGAAAGGAAGCTTATGGAACCAGAATTGGTAAAAGTGATGGCAGATAAAGTTGATTTGTTTTAAAATAAAAATAGAATAACTCATAGAAGAAAGAATAGTTATGAGTCTAACCGGAGGAAGGATCTTTCTTTTGAGGTAGGTGATCATGTCTTTTTCAAATTTTCTCCATGGAAAAGTGTGATGTGTTTTGGTAAAAAGGAAAATTTGAGTCTGAGGTTCATTGGACCTTATCAAATCCTGGAGAAAATTGGATCAGTTGCATACAGAGTGACTTTACCTCCATGTGTATCCCAGGTACATAATTTTTTTCATGTTTCGATGTTGAGAAAGTATATGCCACATCCATATCATGAATTTAGTCCAGAGGTAGTTTAGTTGGAAGAGAACCTCTCTTATAAATAAAAAACAGTACATTTTTATCAATGTAGAGACAAAGTGTTGTAGAATAAGGAAATTCCCCAGGTAAAGGTTTTTTGGAAAAACCATATGGTTGAAGAGGCAACATTCGAATCTAAAAATTCAATGAGAGATAAATGTCCACACTTATTTGATAAGTGAATAAAAATTACGAGGACGCAATTTCCAAAATGGGAAAACATGTAACATCTCATGTAAATAAATAATAAGAAACATTTCTTATTTATTAGTATTTTTTAATTAAATATTTATTTTACTTTAAATGGGTTTTTATGTTTGATAGCGTACCTGATACACAAAAACGAGTTTCTTTGAAATAACACGTTGCACACTAATAATATAATATTATAATTTTAAATGGTAGTTATATCAAAGCCGTTGTATTGGTGGGAATGAAAAAAACTAACTATAATATGATTATACATGTTTTCTAAATGTATTAAAATTTATATAATAGAACTTAGAGGCTTACAATGTGAATGAATCTAATTTTGTGAATAATTTATATTAAAATGTCGATTTACCACCGATTAATGGTGAACCCTCTTTAAATATATTTTATGTCACATTAATACACACTATTTGACTAAATAAAATCCTTCTTTGTAATTGGGACATTAAAATTTAGTTTGTGTAAATTTAATAATTTATCCGATAATGTTTATTTTTTAATGAATAGCAAAAAATATTGTATTTTATTTAAAAAAATTGTTTAAATATAATTTATTTATATGGTTAAATTGTCGTTTTAATTGATTTTGAAGGGTATTTTTTATATATTTTTACAATTTAATACAATGATAGTAATTGGAATTAATTTCACATTGAAATTGGACATAAATTAGTGTCGATATTTTGACAGTTAATGTTTCTTAAAAACACACTTTTTGTTTTGACAATGGGAATTAATATTAAATTAATTAATACAACTTATATGTTTATAATTTTGTAAAATAGACAAAATTTTTGAATTCGGAATATCAAATATAGCTTTGGGTGAATTTTTGGTAGTTTTCTGAAAAACATCAATTTTTTATGAATAGTGAAACCACTTAGTATTAGTTAAAAATATGAATTTTTCATTTAAATGAAAATTTACCACTTATTTTAATTTAATTTTAAAAATACAACATACATGGTTGTTATTAGTAGGTAGAAAGTGGTTCAATAAGATGAAAATAATTTTTGGGGAATAGTAATTTTTGAGTTTTAATTACCATGATTAAAAGTAAATAGGGAAAATCGAGGTAAGAAATATTATATTAATTAAAAATTACCATAATACTTGTCCTAACCTTATTGGATGATTAATGGATGACCATGGGATCCTTGGGTCTATTTTGGGACCCCATGGAGCCACTTATGAATGATAATGACACTTTATTTTAATTCACCTAATGTAAAGAAAAACAATGACATAAACAATGCAGTGTTTACCTCATAAATAAATTATTTAAATAAATAAGATTATAAATATTAAAAAAACATCCAAAACATATCCAATTATCATGGATGATTTTATTTCGACCATGATCCATCTTATAATATACCTTATTGAGTTTTGGACGTTTAGAAATGGAATACCATTATATAATAAAATAAAATTATCACAGTTTCCTAATGATTCCCTCCTCCCCTTTATAAAATGACCTCACTTCTAACCAATTCCTCACAACTCTTAGAAATTTTGGCTCATCCAACCTCTGCAAAATTAATCTCCCTACATACCTCTCATACTCGAAGAAGCCTTGGCTTAGGCAGACAGAACTCCATGAAGTCCTTTGGGTTCAAACCAAAAGAAGTTACCCAAATTAAAGGTAACAGTTTCTCTTTAATTATTTTCTTTTATTTTACTTCTCCAACCCATAAACTCTTTTTATTACTTTATTTAATAACAATAACAGTATCCTCAACATACTAGGATGTTTTTATGAGACGGAATAAAACAACACATACACACACCTCTATCTAATGGGTGAAGAACATACTGTTTCTGTGGATGGAAAAATAACGCCTCACGAGATGATGGTATGTATTATGTTTACGTTTTCTTTATGCTACTATATTTTTGTTTTATATAATACCTTTATGCTTTACATATGGGTAAGCACAATAATTTAATTTGAAGAAGTGTGGAATACCGCCCCCTCAAATTGTTATGACTCGTTAATGCCATTTGTGGGACATATAAAGGATAGAGATAATGATATTATATTAGATATTATACTAGAATTATGATATATCGATGTATCAATATTCTTTAATTCCATTAAAATAAATAATAGAAACTAAAGAAGCATTCATGAATACGTACGTCTTGCCATCTCCATGAACGGTGCATTTCATTTTGTACCACCAAATGATATATGCTATTATAAATGTATATATATACTAGATATATATGATATATATGAAGAATATAGTGTGAGATTATGTATTTCAGCTATGAACAAGTTTCTTTTGTATGAATTATTCTAAATGCATTAGACATATATTATTCTCGTGTAAATCATTATGTTATTTAATGAATATGGATATATTAAGATGTAATATATATGTATAAGTGGTTTGGGTATTTAAACTGGAACCAATAATACATTGGGAGTATGGTTGGTGAATGATTTTCAAAGAGATTTGTTGATAAATGTCTCAATAGGCTTGAGAAAGAAAGGTGAGGTGGTTCCCTTTTTTAAGGGAGGTGGGTTGAAAAATCATAATTACCTGAAACAAAATATGTAATATATTTCAAAATCATAAAAATTTTAAACAAGGTTAAATATAAATTATGATAAAGAGATTGATATATAAATAATATCTGAAAATAAAATGTCAACATATTTATCTGTCATTTTAAACATTATTATTGGTTTAAACCCCTCGTTAAATATATTTAACCCTAACAGTTACAACAAATTTTCCAATATATAAGGTTCATGAAAATAATTTTAAAAATTCCAATTGACAAATCCATGTAAAATTCATTGTATCTTCATAAATTTTCAATCCCAAAGATTAATTTATGGTTTTTATTATTTTCTAAGGATTTTAAAATAGTATTTAAACTTACATACAACTTAATGTCATTTTGAAGGCATTTAAAAAATTAAATTTTAAGATATCATGATTAAAATATTATACAATTATAAAAAAGATAAAAAACAATTAACATTTATATTATCCATAAAATTCATGGAATATCATAATTCATTAAAACCATATAACATTAAATGTTTTTAAAATCATTTATTTTTTTACTACTCAGACAAGTGTTGTGTCATCATTTCATAATCATTATAGATAATTAGAAAAACATAATAAATTTAAAATATGTTATTATCATATATATATATATATTATTAATAAGAATAAATAAAAATTTATTACCATAAATAAATTATTTTCATTTCTTTGTAGACATACTAGAGATATTAAAAGAAGGAGAGTAAAATTTTGAAATAATTCTTTACCTAAAAAATGCAGCAATAAAAGGAATTTGTAAATAAATTTAATTTTTAATAACACAATAGCAATGCAATGTTTACCTCATTAATAAATTATTTAAATAAATAAGATTATAAATATTAAAATAACATCCAAAACATATCCAATTGTCATGGATGATTTTATTTCGACCATGATCCATCTTATAATATACCATATTGAGTTTTGGACGTTTAGAAACGGAATACCATTATATAATAAAATAAAATTATCACACTTTCCTAATGAATCCCTCCTCCCCTTTATAAAAAGACCTCACTTCTAACCAATTCCTCACAACTCTCAGAACTTTTGGCTCATCCAACCTCTGCAAAATTAAGCTCCCTACATACCTCTCATACTTGAAGAAGCCTTGTCTTAGGCAGACAGAACTCCAAGAAGTCCTTTAGGTTCAAACCAAAAGAAGTTACCCAAATTAAAGGTTACAATTTCTCTTTAATTATATTCTTTTATTTTACTTCTCCAACCCATATACTCTTTTTATTCCTTTGTTTAATAACAATACCAGTATCCTCAACATACTTGGATGTTTTTATGAGAAGGAATCAAACAACACTTACACACACCTCTATCTAATGGGTGAAGAACATACTGTTTCTGTTGATGGAAAAATAACGCCTCACGAGATGATGGTATGTATTATGTTTACGTTTTCTTTATGCTACTATATATTTGTTTTATATAATACCTTTATGCTTTACATATGGGTAAGCACAATAATTTAATTTGAAGAAGTGCGGACTACCGCCCCCTCAAATTGTTATGACTCGTTAATGCCATTTGTGGGACATATAAAGGATAGAGATAATGATATTATATTTTATATTATACTAGAATTATTATATATCTATGTATCATTATTCTTTAATTCCATTAAAATAAATAATAGAAACGAAAGAAGCATTCATGAATACGTACGTCTTGCCATCTCCATGAACGGTGCATTTCATTTCGTACCACCAAATGATATATATTGTTATAAATGTATATATATACATGATATATATGATATCTAAATAATGAATATCATTCTCGATATAATGGACTATTTACCACATGGACAACTTGTAAATATAAGGTCTTCATTTTTTACTCAAGTACCAAATATCAACAAAACAAACATTATAAACATAAATGATTACATAATGTATATATAATTGTAATAAGGGATATAAATGGAATAATAAACGTGAAAATGCACTTAATCAAGTAGAAATTAAGTTTATTTTTTATTAAGGAGAATATAGAAAGATAGAGTATAGTCGGATACAAGGTAAGGGACTTCACCTCCATCTCCTTTCATTGAGGCATATTTTTTTCTAATACAATACATTCTTTTATATGTTGTATAGAATCCTTTTACATTTCATTTCATTCAAAGGGAATCTTTATCTAGAAAGCGTTTTACTAAATGAAAAAAATAATGTTTCTTTTTAACATAAGCAGTGACAACGACCTTTCCGCCACCGCGAGTATTATTTGATCTTTGTCTTCCTTAACAAGACGTAATCTTTTTAGAAGGAAAATAAATACCATATATTATTTTACGTATTTTTGGTATTGAAAATGGTTTTGATATTGGTTTTGATATGTTAATATATAGTAATGTTATATTGTTATTGTAATATGGAAATGTTACCTTTATTTCATGAATATGTTATGTGTTATGATCATGTTATGGTTCTTCGGAATTATTTATGTATACGGGTGGTTCGATTATAAACCTACGGCAGGTGAGCCCAAGATAGCTCTGCAATGCATTGGGTAATGTTATGTAGGTAAAAGTGAATGATTATCCTTTGAGATTTAGGGAATATAATATGATGGGTATTTTAATGTAACTTACTATGCAGCTATGATAGCTACGAGTTATGAATGTTATGGATGCCACAAGTTAACATTATTATTTATTATTTCTATGTGTTATTCATAAATCTTATGATTTCATGAGGTAAGTAAAATATTTTATGTTTTTTATTTATTTATGAACTAATGTTTTCATTAATTTTTAATAACATTTAATAATATATTTTTTCTCATCCCATGTTTTGAAATGTTTTCACAAGACATAAAGATGAAAGGGGTACAAGGATGGGATCAAGGAAAAGTCATGCTATCTAAAACATGGAACTAAACTTGAATTTTTTTTATGAGTTTTGATTTTATGAAAAAAACTTGAAACTGAGTAGTAGTCTCTAATTTGTAACCTTTTGAGATGTAATAGTTATGTCTTAATTCTCTAAACTGTAAACCTAAAAATATCCTCAATGTTAATTAATATATTTAATTAAATTTTATGTAATTTTTTAAGGAAATTTTTATAAGTCCCCAGCCTTAAACCTTACTTAATCTTGAGTTATTACAAGATTACACATTGAGGATCTTTTCAGGTTTAGAGTTGTAGAGAATTAGATCATGAAACTTGCATTACATTCCACATTTAAACAAAGTGGTTACATAAAAGACAGTATTCATTCTTCCCATCAACGGAAACATATTTAAAATAAAACATGGATTCTTTCTTGACACATCCTTGACATTATCATCACATCATGTACCCTTCCCTTGACCTGTGAAAAACATTTCAAAAACATGGGATTAGCATAAAAAGCTCAGTAAGGGATATATAGATATTGAAAGGAAACATGAGTACATGTATACATAAGAATGAAATCATACTTTACCCATAAAACATAGGCATATCAAATCATGAATAAATCATAGAAATCATAAGTCATAAAGGTAACTTGAGTCATTCATAACATTCTTACGTGGGGAGTAACCCTCTTGGTTACCTTTGGAATACCCATCACAGTATATTCCCTAAATCTCTTCCGAGAAACCTTATCGTTTCACTCTTTCGCGTTACCCAATGCATTGGAGAGCTATATCGGGCTCACCCGCCCTTAGTTTATCACGCAACCACCCGTTCTTCATAACAATGCCCAAGAACCATAACATAATCGTATCACATAAAACATGAATAAAGAAAACATAACATTTCCACATTTCAATCACAATGTAACATTTTAGGATATTGAAATAACGAATCCATTAAAAACCATTTTCAAAACCATTTAAAACATTTAATAAAGAGATTCTTGAATCAAAGTGTCCCATACCACCTTGAAGCTTTTAACATTTTAAACCATTAATATCCATATAAATAAATCCTTAATACCATTTTGAAAACATGGATATTAATAAGAACAAATAATTAAAACATTTAAAGTGATATTTTGGTTAAAGGGGGTTTACCAAAATTAGTGACACATGAATACAATAATTGAGGAATAACATTTAGTCATAACTTTATAATATCTTGAGAATAAATGGATTCAGGATATAATACTCCAAAGGAAAGTATATACACCATATAAGAGTGAATTGGTGCATAACAACAATGAACCCTCAATAGAAATGTCAAATGTGATGAAATCCCTTATAAAGAAGGTATCCTTAAATTAAGGACAAATAAATCTCAAAAATATGTGTGACAAATATAAATACACCCAATATAAGTGGATATTAAGTGTAAAATAATAAAAGGTCATTCACACATATTCAATGACTACATGTTGAACCCAAAGAAATCGAAATTGGGTTAAAAAGTTCCCTTGACAGCCTAACGACATCACATCAAAATGAGTTGATGAGAGATAAAAATTGTATCTCATCACATGGACCTAAAATTTACATCAATAAGGATATATGAGAACATATCCCAACATAACAACATGTAAATTAAAAGTCCCAACAAAAGAAGTCTTTTAAAAAGAGGAGGGTGAAAGGTTCCCTTACCGACTTGGGTATCTTTCAAAACATACACCCGATGAAAGAAGGACAATAAATCATTGATGTAAATACTCATAAATGAAAGTATATTACACAAAGAGTAGAATAATGGCAGTACATACACAACTCAAAGGAAATTGTGTAAAATGTAGCATAAATCTCACGGGAATAAAAGTGAGATGAAAAATCACTTACGAAAACTCGGCAGCCTAACGGCGCCACATAAAACTTCCGAATATGGATTGATGAGATCAAATAGGGTATCTCATCACATTAAAATAAAATGTACAGAATGAGTAATATAGAAGAACATCCCCCAACATTACAAAGATGAGCTTAAAATAAGTGACATAAAGGAGAGTACTTAAAAAGAAAGAGAGAGGTTAGATCTCTTACGAAAGTTCGGCAACCTAACGGTGCCACTCAAAACTTTCAAAATGGATTGATGAGAGAGAATAGGGTCTCTCATCACATGAACATATAAATTACAGTAAATTTAATATAAAATATCATCCCAATAACAAGAACTATGAGCTTTAAAAGGAATGACATAAAAGTGTGTACTTAAAAAGAAAGAGAGGAGTAGGATCCCTTACCTCGGGTCCGACTTGACTCGATCGTTCTTTAATCTCCTGATTAATAAACTTGAGTTAATTTATAATTCCTTAAGAACCTTTTTCAAGTTCATTATTACTTTTATACCACTTATTACCATGTCATAAACAATATGTAATCATTTATGTTAATAATATTTGTTTTGCCGAAATTTGGTTCTTAAGTCGAAAGTGGACTTCTTACAATTACATGTTGTTCATGTGGCAAAATGTTTATTATATCCAGAACTGTATTCATTATGTAGATATCATATATGTCATATATATCCAGTACATTCATGCATTTATAACATTACATAATCATTTAGAGGTAAGAAATGAAATGCACCGTTCATGGAGACGGTAAGCCGTACGTACGCATGAACGCTACTTTCATTTCTATTTCGTATTTTATAGAATGGAATAATAATGATATAAAATTATATTATAATTCCAGTATAATATCATATATAATATCATATTTCCATCCTTTATACATCCCACATATGGTATTTAACGAATCAAATCACTTTGAGGGGGCGGTAGTCCGCACTTCCTTAAATGAAGATATCGTGTATACCCATAATGGAAGCCATAAAGGTAAGACAAAAATGAAAAATACAGAAGCATAAATAAAACATAAACATATAATATATCATATATAAAAATAGTGACATCATAATGGCCACCTTTGAAGGTGTTAAATGAGTATTGAACAATCATCGTTTCGGGAGGCAGAATTTCACTATCCACGGAAACCGTATGTTCTTTAACCATTTGATGTAGTTGTGTGAGAGGTTAGCTCGAATAAATCTTATAACAACATCCTAGTATATTGAAGATACTGGTGTTGTTACAAAAGAAGTAAATAAAAAGAGTTTAGGGGGTTGGAGAAGTAAAATAAAACAAATGAACATGAGAGAATGAATTACCTTTAAAAGTGTAACTCCTTTTGATTTGAGCCTAAAGGTTTCCTTTGAAAGGATTCTTCCCAAAGGGAATCCTCTAGGATGAGGATAGGGATGTGGAGAGAGTAAATGGGCAGGGTTTGGCTGAGAAAAAGGCTTGAGGAGTGTGTTAAATGAGGTAGAGGTGGGGGCCTTTTATAAGAGGAGAGGAGGGGCACTGTTGGAAAGTAAAGAAATATTACTTTATTTGAAAATGTGTTTCGGTTTCAAAAGGTCCCACATTAATATAATTCGTGGATAAGGTGATAAGGCTTCGAAATCCACTCATCCAATAAGTTTTGGACATGTGTAGTTCATAGATTTTACATTATCTTTCCATTTTATTTAAATCATCAAATAATGATGTCATCGCTGCATCATTATTATGTCATAAATAATTTAATTTATTTAATGTCTAAAAATTATAAAAAAATACTATGATGTAGGAAATAGTTTTATATTTCCAATGAATATTTATAATCAACAGGATGACTTGTATAACCCCACTTAAAAAATGTTTTAGAAAAACATATCATGTTTGTGTCAATTTTTCTTTTACATTAAATAAAATGTTATTTATGTCATTTCCCAACCAAAGTGGATCCATGGAGTCCCCAAGTTGACCCATGGCTTGTCTTGGTCGGCCATGATACAAAAAATGAGGGTAAGACATGTGTCAAGCTCATCTCATTTTATTAAAGCATTATTTTTACCTTAAACTACACTAATTACCACTAATCGCGATTAAAAACTTAATAAGTTACTATTCACCAAAAAATTATTTTAATCTCATTGAACCACATTTTACTTCTTAATGACAACCATGTATGTAGGATTTTTGAAAATGAAAACACAATTATGGAAAAATTTCATTTAAACGGAAAATCAGTTTTTATAAGTACCACTTAGTGGTTTCACTATTCATCAAAATTTGAAGTTTTTCAGAAAAATCCCAAAAATTCACCCTAAGATATATTTGATATTATGAATTCAAAAATGAAGTCTGTTTTAAAAAATTAAAAACATATAAGTCAGATTAATTAATTTAATAATTAATTCCCGCTGTCATGACAAATAGCGTGTTTTATGAAACAATAAGTATCAAAAGATTGACACTAGTTTAAGTCTGATTTCAAAGTGAAATTGATTCCAACGACCACTATTGGATTTAATGGTAAAAATATTTTCTAATTTCACTTTAAAACAAATTCAAAATATAATATAATCATATAAATAAATTATATTAAAAAGTGGTTTTGAATTAAAATACAACATTTTACACTATTCATTAAAAAATGAACATTATCGGAAAGATACCAAAAATTTACACAAAGTAAATTTTAATGTCCCGATTCTTAATAAGAGATTTATTTGGTCCAAAAGAATTTTTAAGAGTGAACAAAACTATATTTAATGATGGTTCTCCATCAAAAGGTGATAAGTGAACCTTTAGTGAAAACTAGGGCATATACCCCTAAAATTGAATTCTTTCCGTATTTTAAGCCTTTATCTTTTATTGTGTAAATGTAAAAATATTTAAGAACATATATAATCACATTTTAGTTATTTCTATAAATTCCCTCCATTACAATGGCTACATGTTAACTACCATTTAAAATAATATTATTTTATTATTTGAGTGCAATGTAAGATTCCCAAGAAACTCGTTGTTGCGTGTTGGCTACACCATCGAGCATAACATCCCCTTTAAAGTAATATTAATATTTTATTCACAAATATGGATAAATATGAAAATGTCATATTCCTTATTTACCTGGGGTGTTACATCCTTCCCCCCTTTTGGGAATTGCGTCCTCGCAATTTTAAAATTGCGCTTGGAAACATCCTTGAAAGTCCCACATCGGAACAAAAGTCGGTAAAACAAACACTTTAAAATAAAGAAAGATAAGTACAAAGGTCACCCGAGTTAACCCATACTAGGATTCCAAGTATGAAAATATGGACATGGAGGAAAAAAAGGGTCATGTTCTGATGGAGAGTGATATAAAACATGTTTAGGAGAAAGTTAACCATGAGAAAATCACAAACTTGTGATTGGTTAAACGGTATTCGATTCCCCAGTAGGAAAAGTTAATAGACAACATTTTTGTTTTAAGTTAATTTTTATTGAGGAATTTATTCATAAGGAAACATAATCACTTATCATGTTGACTCTCAACTTTTACTAGATTCCTTAGTCAAACTCATATTTTTTCCAAAAGACGAGTATTTAGGGAGACTTGTTCGCATTAAGAGTACTATAATCAACTTCTAGAGAATCACCTAATCCCCAAAAGAGAACTATATACATCCCATGTATTTAGGCTTTAACCAAAACCGAAACCAAAAAAGTTAGTACAAGATCAGATAATCCAGAAAAGGATAACCCCTTATAAAAAGAAAATATATTCTTAATCTCCAAAATTTGTCCAACAAAACCCAAGGTTCAACGAGGACCATCCGATAAACAATTTGTCCATAAAATTTTTCAAAGTAAACCAATATAAGATTGAAACCCAAATATTTGAAGGATTTAGTCACATAGACTTCCAAGTTAAATTGTAACATTTATCTCCAAACAACATCAGTTGCTCCTAAAGTCTCACATTGAAAAGTAATTATCCTAATCAAATATCCTCCAAAATAGGTTAATAATTTTCATAAATAACCCTAAATCAACTTACTCTTAATTCATAAAATCATATAACTAGAAAGAATCAGCCAAACTAACCAGGGACTTCACGTAGTCCAGTGGTAGGCGATAAATACCAGTCGCACTTTGGTTGTGGGTTCGATTCCAGCAGCTTTGTTCGACGCGACGGGTAGTCACACGGTCTGCGTGTTGTCCTTTTTCCAAAACTATATAATTCTCAAATCATTACCCAAAAAGGGATAAAATCATCAAAAATAACCATAACATAATTTAACCTCAATTTTATCACATGCCTTTCACATTAATCATAACATATGGTAACCCATAATTACCTCAAATGTAAGGATCATATAAACCCAAATGGTTCTTTATAACTATGTCCACAAAAGAAAAGATAACTATTACATGAATAAAATTTGCCTATATTAAACATCAGGGTTACAAATAATATAAAAAGTATTCTAATGTAACCCCATCATCAAAAGAGACTTAATACTCTTAAGAATTTCACCCTAACTCTTGAAGCCCTTATATGTTGACATCTTACTCATTCAACATTCTTCGTGATCCATTATCCATTCCTTTCCAACTTATTCCGAAATACATCTTTCCTACAAACAAAATCATGAATCATATCCTAAGATTCCAAAATAAGAAAACAATAGTCATGAAATAGTACATACCTTTGATTGGTCATTGTTAGTTTCTCCATCCTCAATCGGAATGGCATTAGGTATTGGTAAAAGAATATTGGTACGCTATTGGTGACCCCATTCACGAAACTTCTTCATAAGACATGTGTTTGCATAATGACCATGCACACCACATTTAAAACATTCAATTAATCCCTCAGAAATAACTTCTTTCCCTTTCCTCGAGTCAACTGGATGCTTCCTTTTTCCATGGCAGGTTCTTGCTTTATGACCTTCATTTCCACATCTATAGCTTATTTATGTCCCTTTGAAACATTTTCCTAGGTGTTTCTTTCCACATCGATGACACATAGGTTTTAGAACACACTTACCTTTATGATTATTACCTGTACATCCGTAGGGATTTGTTTCTTGCATATATGATGCCTTAGAGAAATATCCAAGGTTTAGGTGGTCAATCATGACTCCAGATAGTTGGTTGAGGAGAATCAAAAGAGTTCTCATTGCAGCTCCCATATCATTCAGTTGCTTGCTCAAACAACTGTCACAGTTTCCTTCACATCCACTGTTACTTTGGTGCCTGCTAGATCCAGCCATTTACTAAAACCAAAAAGGTCAGTGTGAGTATATCATCAAAACCATCATGTACTAATGAGGAAGATAAACACTAAGATATACTTACTCATTCACTTTATCTAAAACTAGGACTATTTCTGAAATCCGAACCATTATGGTAATGTCACTTATGCTTAGAGAATATCCTAACCTCTAAAGTTATCTAAACCGACCTTTGATACCAACTATAAGGCCCCAGCCTTAAACCTTACTTAATCTTGAGTTATTACAAGATTACACATTGAGGATCTTTTCAGGTTTAGAGTTTTAGAGAATTAGATCATGAAACTTGCATTACATTCCACATTTAAACAAGGTGGTTACATAAAAGACAGTATTCATTCTTCCCATCAACGGAAACATATTTAAAATAAAACATGGATTCTTTCTTGACACATCCTTGACACTATCATCACATCATGTACCCTTCCCTTGACCTGTGAAAAACATTTCAAAAACTTGGGATGAGCATAAAAAGCTCAGTAAGGGATATATAGATATGGAAAGGAAACATGAGTACATGTATACATAAGAATGAAATCATACTTTACCCATAAAACATAGGCATATCAAATCATGAATAAATCATAGAAATCATAAGACATAAAGGTAACTTGAGGCATTCATAACATTCTTACGTGGGGAGTAACCCTCTTGGTTACGTTTGGAATACCCATCACAGTATATTCCCTAAATCTGTTCGGAGAAACCTTAACGTTTCACTCCTTCGCGTTACCCAATGCATTGGAGAGCTATATCGGGCTCACCCGCCCTTAGTTTATCACGGAACCACCCGTTCTTCATAACAATGCCCAAGAACCATAACATAATCGTATCACATAAAACATGAATAAAGAAAACATAACATTTCCACATTTCAATCACAATATAACATTTTAGGATATTGAAATAACGAATCCATTAAAAACCATTGTCAAAACCATTTAAAAAATTTAATAAAGAGATTCTTGAATCAATGTGTCTCATACCACCTTGAAGCTTTTAACATTTTAAACCATTAATATCCATATAAATAAATCCTTAAACCCATTTTGAAAACATGGATATTAATAAGAACAAATAATTAAAACATTTAAAGTGATATTTTGGTTAAAGGGGTTTTACCAAAATTAGTGACACTTGAATACAATAATTGAGGAATAACATTAAGTCATAACTTTATAATATCATGAGAATAAATGGATTCATGATATAATACTCCAAAGGACAGTATATACACCATATAAGAGTGAATTGGTGCATAACAACAATGAACCCTCAATAGAAATGTCAAATGTGATGAAATCCCTTATAAAGAAGGTATCCTTAAATTAAGGACAAATAAATCCCAAAAATATGTGTGAAAAATATAAATACACCCAATATAAGTGGATATTGAGTGTAAAATAATAAAAGGTCATTCACACATATTCAATTGATGACATATTCAATGACTACATGTTGAACCCAATGAAATCGAAATTGGGTTAAAAAGTTCCCTTGACAGCCTAACGACATCACATCAAAATGAGTTGATGAGAGATAAAAATTGTATCTCATCACATGGACATAAAATTTACATCAATAAGGATATATGAGAACATATCCCAACATAACAACATGTAAATTAAAAGACCCAACAAAAGAAGTCTTTTAAAAAGAGGAGGGTGAAAGGTTCCCTTACCGACTTGGGTATCTTTCAAAACATACACCCCATGAAAGAAGGACAATAAATCATTGATGTAAATACTCATAAATGAAAGTATATTACACAAAGAGTAGAATAATGGAAGTACATACACCACTCAAAGGAAATTGTGGAAAATGTAGCATAAATCTCACGGGAATAAAAGTGAGATGAAAAATCCCTTACGAAAACTCGGCAGCCTAACGGTGCCACATAAAACTTCCGAATATGGATTTATGAGATCAAATAGGGTATCTCATAACATTACAATAAAATGTACAGAAAGAGTAATATATAATAACATCCCCCAACATTACAAAGAAGAGCTTAAAATAAGTGACATAAAGGGGAGTACTTAAAAAGAAAGAGAGAGGTTAGATCTCTTACGAAAGTTCGGCAGCCTTACGGCGCCACTCAAAACATCCAAAATGGATTGATGAGAGAGAATAGGGTCTCTCATCACATGAACATATAAATCACAGTAAGTTTAATATAAAATATCATCCCAATAACAAGAAATATGAGATTTAAAAGGAATTACATAAAAGTGTGTACTTAAAAAGAAAGAGAGGAGTAGGATCCCTTACCTCGGGTTCGACTTGACTCGATCGTTCTTTAATCTCCTGAATAATAAACTTGAGTTAATTTATAATTCCTTAAGAACCTTTTTCAAGTTAATTATTACTTTTAAACCACTTATTACCATGTAATAAACATTATGTAATCATTTATGTTAATAATATTTGTTTTGCCGATATTTGGTTCTTAAGTCGAAAGTGGACTTCTTACAATTACATGTTGTTCATGTGGCCAAATGTTTATTATATCCAGAACTGTAATCATTATGTAGATATCATATATGTCATATATATCCAGTACATTCATGCATTTATAATATTACATAATCATTTAGAGGTAAGAAATGAAATGCACCGTTCATGGAGACGGTAAGCCGTACGTACGCATGAACGCTACTTTCATTTCAATTTAGTATTTTATAGAATGGAATAATAATGATATAAAGTAATATTATAATTACAGTATAATATCATATATAATATCATATTTTCATCCTTTATACATCCCACATATGATATTTAACGAATCAAATCACTTTGAGGGGGTGGTAGTCCGCACTTCCTTAAATGAAGATATCGCGTATACCCATAATGGAAGCCATAAAGGTAAGACAAAAATGAAAAATACAGAAGCATAAATAAAACATAAACATATTATATATCATATATAAAAATAGTGACATCATGATGGCCACCTTTGAAGGTGTTAAATAAGTATTGAACAATCATCGTTTCGGGAGGCAGAATTTCAACATCCACGGAAACCGTATGTTCATTAACCATTTGATGTAGTTGTGTGAGAGTTTAGCTCGAATAAATCTTATAACAACATACTATTATATTGAAGATACTGTTTTTGTTACAAAAAAAGTATATAAAAAGAGTTTAGGGGGTTGGAGAAGTAAAATAAATCAAATGAACATGAGAGAATGAATTACCTTTAAAAGTGTAACTCCTTTTGATTTGAGCCTAAAGGCTTCCTTTGAAAGACTTCTTCCCAAAGGGAATCCTCTATGATGAGGAGAGGGATGTGGAGAGAGTAAATGGGAAGGGGTTTTCCGAGACAAAGGCTTGAGGAGTGTGTTAAATGAGGTAGAGGTGGGGGCCTTTTATAAGAGGAGAGGAGGGGCACTTTTGGAAAGTAAAGAAATATTACTTTATTTAAAAATGTGTTTCTGTTTCAAAAGGTCCCACATTGATATAATTCGTGGATGAGGTTATAAGGCTTAGAAATCCACTCATCCAATAAGTTTTGTACATGTATAGTTCATATATTTTACATTATCTTTCCATTTTATTTAAATCGTCAAATAATGATGTCATTGCTGCATCATTATTATGTCATAAATAATTTATTTTATTTAATGTCTAAAAATTATAAAAAAACTACTATGATGTAGGAAATATTTTTAGGTTTCCAATGAAAATTTATAATCAAAAATATGACTTGTATAACCACACTTAACAATTGTTTTAGTAAAACATATCATGTTTGTGTCAATTTTACTTTTACATTAAATAAAATGTTATTTATGTCATTTCCCAACCAAAGTGGATCCATGGGGTCCCCAAGTTGACCCATGGCTTGTCTTGGTCGGCCATGATACAACCAATGAGGGTAAGACTTGTGTCAAGCTCATCTCATTTTATTAAAGCATTATTTTTACCTTAAACTACACTAATTACCACTAATCGCGATTAAAAACTTAATAAGTTACTATTCACCAAAAAATTAGTTTAATCTCATTGAACCACATTTTACTTCTTAATGACAACCATGTATGTCGGATTTTTGAAAATCTAAACACAATGATGGCAAAATTTCATTTAAACGGAAAATCAGTTTTTATAAGTACCACTTAGTGGTTTCACTATTCATCAAAAATTGAAGTTTTTCAGAAAAATCCCAAAAATTCACCCTAAGCTATATTTGATATTCTAAATTCAAAAATGAAGTCCGTTTTACAAAATTCAAAACATATAAGTCACATTAATTAATTTAATAATTAATTCCCGCTGTCATGACAAATAGCGTGTTTTATGAAACAATAAGTATCAAAAGATTGACACTAGTTTAAGTCTGATTTCAAAGTTAAATTGATTCCAACGACCACTATTGGATTTAATGGTAAAAATATTTTCTAATTTCACTTTAAAACCAATTCAAAATATAATCTAATCATATAAATAAATTAGATTAAAAAGTGGTTTTGAATTAAAATACAACATTTTACACTATTCATTAAAAAAATGAACTTTATCGGAAAGATACCAAAAATTTACACAAATTAAATTTTGATGTCCCGATTCTTAATAAGAGTTTTATTTGGTCCAAAAGAATGTTTAAGAGTGAAAAAAACTATATTTAATGACGGTTCTCCATCAAAAGGTGATAAGTGAACCTTTAATGAAAACTAGGGCATATATGCCTAAAATTAAATTCTTTCCGTATTTTAAGCCTTTATCTTTTATTGTATAAATGTAAAAATATTTAAGAACATATATAATCACATTTTAGTTATTTCTATCCATTCCCGCCATTACAACGGCTACATGTTAACTACCATTTAAAATAATATTATTTTATTATTAGAGTGCAATGTAAGATTCCCAAAAAAACTCGTTGTTGCGTGTTGGGTACGCCATCGAGCATAGAATCCCCTTTAAAGTAATATTAATATTTTATTCACAAATATGGATAAATATGAAAATGTCATATTCCTTATTTACCTGGGGTGTTAGAATTTTCTTATAGTTTGACTCCCAAAAATATCTATAGGTTACAATGATATATGGGTTGTAGTTTATCAACATACAATGTCATCACAATTAAATTCTATTAAAGATGATTTATATTTCAAAAAAATAAATTAAATACGTGATCTAGTTTAATGGATTAAAAAAATCAATTGTATCTGACCTGGATCCATGTTTTACCTTGATATTCTAGATAAGTCTTCAATAGGCCCTGGATACAGAGCTATGTTTGACCAATACATACCATCCTCATATAGATATTTAGTTTGAGATAATTATTCAAACACTTGAGGATATGTTGAGATCTTAATGTATGGATTTAAAATATGGTTGGTATCATTACCTTATTAATGTTGAGTTTTTTTACAACAATATATGTCACTCAGTATTAAGATGACTCCTTAAGAATCCCAATATTGAATGAAGTTTAGAAAATCCAACATGGTAGGATGAATTTGGAAAAATAAATCTATTGGTAACCATGTTGGAGGAAATATGGTAGAGAAGGTTGGATCCATTCAACAACACATCAATGTACTAAGAATTTAATAAAAAAATTAGGTTTTAAATCATCGTTATGATATGGAATTTGTAGATAATATAAAGGAATTTATACAAATTTATCAATTAAATAAGGTAATGACATTTCAAAATAATTGAAAAATAATCCCATGGTATATCAATACCCATGAAATCAGTGATCATATTTGGATAGAATCTTATCACATGGTGATTCTAGTTAAGCAATCTCAGGTTCATGATGTGTACTATGTTCACTCTTAAGGAAGTAAATACATGATCCATCATATGTACTGAACTCAAAGTTCATACTGATAGAGAAAAACTATTATTATTAGGAATCATTGTTGGAGATCATAGATCATATAGATAACTTTTTATGAAATAAGGCCACTCACATGGTCCATTTATTGTAGTAAAACCTCCAGTTTGAGGAAGCGATAAGGGAACTTGAGGATGTAAAGAGACAAAAGTATCCTATTTTATTTTCCACAAATTGATCTTATTTAGAGGGATAAATTATTTTTAAGTGGGTAATAATGGTACATCATCGTATTTTATGTAATATTTTTTAAAATAAATTTAATTTCTAAGATAGCTTTCATTAAATTGAATAATGAGATTTAATGAATTGCATATACAATTAATATTAATATTTAAACATGATTATTGCAACCTACCTATAAAATTTATCATAATGAATATGAATAAAAACATTAATTTTTTTTTTGTTTTATATAAATAAAACATATTGATTAAAAATTATTCATTTTTAGTAAATTAATTATGTGCTTCCAAAATACTATCTTCTCAAAAACAATTATTATTAATTTTATGAAAAATAATAAAATTAATTTTTGACACATTTTTTAAATTTATTTAAAAAATAATAATTTATAATTTATAATAAAAAAATCTTAATTATCTTATGGGACATTTTTGATAATTTTATGAAAAGATTATTTTTTCATTCAATAGTGAATACTAACTTTTTTTAAAAGAACAACCTTATGGATTCAAAAATTTACAAAGTTAAATATTAATTAAAAAATGGTTTAAAAGTAATATTAGTTCTATAATGTCATTATTTAGAAAATTTAGGTTATTGGGAGAGGATTCTTGTAGAATTTTGACATTAAAATGTTTTAGACCTATGAAAACATTCTATTTAGAGAACAACGTTTTTGTCGCATCTACATGTTTAATTTTAAATTAAAGTTTGAAACATATATTAATGGAATATTTAAAACTATATTAAATATTTTTAATAATACTAATTAATATTATTTAATAAGTTTAAATTTATTTTTGGTCAAAATTAATAATAAAAATAGTGAAAATAAATTAATGCGGATAATGATAAAATTGGTTTAAAGGGGGTTAAACTATTATAGTAATGTATAAAATGGACTAAGCACTATATGAATTATTATTTTACATAAATAGTTCAATATTATATCATATAATAATAAATATTTTACCATTTTGTTCCTTGTTAAAATTTTAAAATATTGGAAAACTATTATCTTTTCAAAAATTCATTGTGTATTATCTCTGTCACATATAAAAGGGATCCCACTCCCCTATCCTATTCAGACATCAAAAACCTTTTGATTCATCCAATACCTACCGAACTATATTTATTTCATTAATAACCACATACAATATGCCTTATTTTTTTAGAAAACCCTCTTACTAACGATTTTCATTACAATCTAAGGGGTTTATTGGAAGAAGAAGAGGTTCAAACATGTACGAGGGAAGTTGAGCATCATTGTAAGATAATATCATCTCATATTGGATTATTTGGGACATATGTTATGTTTTTTTATGAAAATATTTTGTTTTATTATGTTTATATACAACCCCCTTGACTTGAAATATCCTGAAATTATTTATTTTCATTATATTTATTGTTTCACTTAATGTTATTCTATCATGGGGATTATGATTCAAAAGATACCAAAGTCGTAAGGGTTTTATGTTTAAATCTCATTTTTATCAAGATTTATTTGGTTTATTTTTTACATGATGAAATATCATCATATAACTCTCATGAAAATCATTAATTTTTATTCTCTTCTTGTTATTTCATGAAAATAAATTTTTCTCTCATTTCTCAGTCTTTGTTTACATAAGAGTTAAAAATAATATTTTAATGAAAAAATAGATTTTAGATTTCTCTTAGGTAAAAAACACATTTTTATTACACGTACATGTTTTCTAAAAATATTTATAGAATTTTTTTATTATTATCTAATGTTATGAATGAAATTTTTACCATTGTTTTTTTACAATTTTTTTAAAAGAATCATCTATCCTTTTCCAAATGAAGTACTTTTAACTTTTACTAAAAATGTGTAAGAAATCATTTTCTTAACATGTTTAACCTGAATGGTGTTTTTCATTATCATGGCCACTCAATGATTTAAATATTCAGGTATATGTTTCAATATATATTTTTATATAAAATCATTTCCATAATGATATATGAAACTATAGTATTCTAATGGTGGTTTCCAAAGTGGAATGGTTATTTTAATCATGAAATACTCCAAGTTATACTATAAAATCATTTTTTATCTATGATTAAATCCATTGATTTTGCATAAATATTATTAGGGATTTAATTAAATGGTGAAATAATTATTATATCAATAAATTGTTTATGATGTTGATGACATGGTATTAATGTACACCATTGTTTTTCATATTCTAGTCTATAATGAAATTCTAAAATGTTTATTAAAACCATTTCTTTTCATAGTTTTTTATATAATTATTGTTTTATGACTTTATGGAACTTATATTTATTGTTTCCATTATGTGATAGTGGTTTTGTTATTACCATAGATTATTTAAACATTATAACCATGGAAGATGGTTACATTATAACCAAAAAAAGGTGGTCACCTTATAAACAAGGATGAGTTATACCATTACCTCCCACGAAATTCATTGGGAACATTTTTATATCTCTAGGAATAATAAAAAATGTAATGGGGAGTGAACCCAACTCAATAATGGACTATTTGCACTATGATATTCTTGTGAGAGAACCTTAAATAACATTATTAATTAGGGAGTGAACCCATTCCATTATGATATCCTTAGAAGTATGAAGTGACTTCTAGGGAAATAAATTTCTATGTTTGTATACTGAAAATCTATTTATTATTCCAATATTATCCTCTCAAGGGTCATATTATTTGATTGTTGTTTATATATATCTTATGAAATACCATGATTTATTCTATTACTCATGTGAATGATATATGATATATAGGTAATGGTTTTTAAATATCATTATCTTATTAACATACCCTAATGCATATTTTATGTTTATATATCGCTTTCGTACCCTTATATACTATATGATCTCAGAATTTAATATGTTTCTTTTCCTAGGTTTTGAAGAAATATATTATATGTGACAGGTCTATGAAGGGTTATAGTTATGAAGAATATAGTGTGAGATTATGTATTTCAGCTGTGAACAAGTTTCTTTTGTATGAATTTTTCTAAATGCATTAGACATATATTATTCTCGGGTAAATCATTATGTTATTTAATGAATATGGATATATTAAGATGTAATATATATGTATAAGAGGTTTGGGTATTTAAACTGGAACCAATAATACATTGGTAGTATGGTTGGTGAAGGATTTTCAAAGAGCTTTGTTGATAAATTTCTTAATATCCTTGAGGATGAAAGGAGAGGTGGTTCCATTTTTTAAGGGAGGTGGGTTGAAAAATCCTAATTACCTGAAACAAAATATGTAATATATTTCCAAATCATGAAAAATTTAAACAAGGTTAAATATAATTTAAGATAAAGAGATTGATATATAAATAATATCTGAAAATAAAATTTCAACATATTTATGTGTCATTTTAAACATTATTATTGGTTTAAACCCCTCGTTAAATATATTTAACCCTAAAAGTTACAACAAATTTTCCAATATATAAGGTTCATGAAAATAATTTTAAAAATTCCAATTGACAAATCCATGTAAAATTCATTGTATCTTCATAAATTTTCAATCCCAAAGATTAATTTATGGTTTTTATGATTTTATAAGGATTTAAAAATAGTATTTAAACTTACATACAACTTAATGTCATTTTGAAGGCATTTAAAAAAATTAAATTTTAAGATATCATGATTAAAATATAATACAATTATAAAAAAGATAAAAAACAATTAACATTTATATTATCCATAAAATTCATGGAATATCATATTTCATTAAAACCATATAAAATTAAATGTTTTTAAAATCATTTATTTTTTTTACTACTCAGACAAGCGTTGTGTCATCATTTCATAAGCATTATAGGTAATTATAAAAACACAATAAATTTAAAATATGTTATTATCATATATATATATATATTTTTATATATATATATATATTATTAATAAGAATAAATAAAAATTTATTACAATAAATAAATTATTTTAATTTCTTTGTAGACATACTAGAGATATTAAAAGAAGGAGAGTAAAATTTTGAAATAATTCTTTACCTAAAAAAGGAAACAATAAAAGGAATTTTTAAATAAATTTACTCATTTTTAAATATTAGGTGATCTATTTTGAAATAATCATATACAACAAAAATTATATGGATATTTTATGACCTCATAACAATTTTAAAACCATAATTACTGTCTTTTAAATATTCTTATGGGGATAAATTTTATGCATGGTTACTATTTATTATATCTATAAATAAAATTAAATTTTTTAAATAAATTGAATGTCGTAATTCAAATTATGGAATCCATTTTGTAATATTTAATTTCTACATGCATTAAAAAATTAGATAAATATAATATTGTAACATACAAAGAAAAATCATTTTTTGAATAATGCCCATTTTACCCATAAAAATAATCTTATATGAAATTGAAATATAATGCTAATTCATATGGAATTAATTAGATATCTTTTAAAATAAATTAAATTTATTTTAATATTAAAACCATATCCAAAATATAAGTATGATTAATATTACTTTATTTGAATAAATGAAATGATAGTTTTTCTGAAATCAGATTTTTTCACCACTCAGATAAAAATAAATAATTTCTAAAAAAATTCCAAAATTAACCCTTGGATAATTTTCATATTATGATTTTAAAAAATATTTCCATTTTATCAAATATTATTTCTATAATATTTATCACTAAAAGATTATATAAGTGAAGAAAATACAATACACACCAATTTTTATTAATGAAATGTCGTTATCTTCATTCCGTTCATAATGACTACTATTAAATAACTAATAATTAATTTGATTTGATATATAACATAAAAATTTCGTAATTTTAATTTATCACTAGTGATGTATTTAATTTATATAGAAAAATTATAGTGTTCACCTAAAAACAATTATATAAAATAATATAACTTTTAACTTTAAAAGATTTTATCATAATTTCTAATCAATTGATAATCAATGTATAATTGAGTAATCATTTTATTATGGGAAAAATATTAAATACATAAAATAATATGGTTATTCTTGTTCATACCCACCAAAATAATGACTATGTAATACTAACACTTAAATAATAAAATTTCTAAAGTATATCACTATTCATTTATGCTTGGTGTAATTTATAACACAAGATATAAAATGTAATATAATATACACTCTAAAATATTTGGAGGTTACAACAAGTGGTAAATTTAGTTTATTACTAATTTAATTAGTAATTTCAGATTTAGAAAGAATTTTAAATATAAATTTATTTAAATTATATATATTATAAGTGTATAAAAATCATAGTTGAGTAATAATTTCTTATTTACTAGAGATTTTATTATTATTATATAATATTCATCAAATATGTTACATATTCATTTATTTTAGCGTCACTTGTTAAAAAATATATCAAAAATCATATTAGTTTGGATAGAATTATATTCTAAAAAATCAGGATATTACATCCCACATTAAATAAATTACACCCAAAAGATTTTAATTTCTGCTCACAAATGAAAAAAATAAGGGATCTATAAGAATATAGAAATTTATTTTATATTATGATATTAACCTCATTATCATAGATTCTATGATAATAATAATTTCTCATGTTATTGGAATTCATTTATAATTTTCATTATCTAAACAACTAGTACCCAATATGATTTGGTAGTTGGTTATAATAGTTTCAAGGAATATAACTTTCACAACATAATTTTCTTGATTGTATCTCTAACCAAATACCAAAACCTGAATGTTTGTGCTAATATAAATAATAATCAATATATGAATTATTATATTGAATATTTATTCTAACATTACACTTTTTTAGTTCACTATGATATTTTTAGTTCAAACTAGTTGTCTTTTAGTTATGTTATTTTATACTTCTTAACATAATCCCAAAAGATAACTATACAAAAATTATCTTGAACATTCCTACAATATTGAAAAATGAAAAAAATTAAATATATGTTCTCAAAATTCAACTTACCCTTTCCCTGTAAAATAACATATTAATTAATATCAACCATAACTCCAGAATCCATATATTTTATAATCTGAAATCTATAATCATTCCCTATTGTGTTCTCTAAAAAAATATTTTCATATATTTCATCATGGGTTTTAAAGAAAATGTGAACAACCCAAAGAATATACCATAATTGTTTCTAGATAGGTGTACTAGCATATTCCCACTCACTTTGCACCATGTAAAGATCGAGTTGATATTCCACTATCCCTTTTTAGGATGATTGTCTCTAGGTGAATAAATTCAATAACTACAAAGACTTTATAGTATATATACATGGATGAAATTTAAAGAATTACCAAATACTAAAAAATTTACTAAATTTCATGGTGTTAACATATAATTAGACTCATAGATAGAGTTTTCTTAAGAGGTGTCGAATCATAATTCCAAAAATAAACCAAACTAATCAGAAACAAATAATTAAACCAATCCAAAAAATATAACCAAACCATTCAATGAAACCAACTATGGTGACCTTAACCAACACATTCAAGACTAGCGATAAAAACAAATACTATATATACATAAAATAACAGCATGTGAGATTATCCATGATAAATATAACATTTAATGACATATTGTTTATAAGATAATCATTAAATCTTATAATAAAAATCCAAAATCCCATTAAAGGTAGCTTTATTATATTTAATTATCAGTTACATAATAAAACTATATTCAAATAATTGGGAACAACTCTATATATTCTAACCACACTAGACCCCATTCTTAACTCCTTATAGCTTATAATGATCTTTATGACCTAGGGAATGAAAATATAAGAAAGGGGTAACCTTAAATGATTAGTAAGAATCAAAATATAATGAATTATTATATTACAATTATATGAGAAAACATTATTTGTGGAGAATCATGTTATTAAAAACAATATGGAACTATAAGATTTTTCTATAGGTCATGATATTAGAACAAGAAATATAAAATGAAAAAACACTTAACATTGTATAGGACTGTAAGATAATCATGGAAACATTATATAAGGTAATGATATCATATATTCATTGTATCGTAAATATAATCTAGTGACATAAATCATGACATCATAAACACAAGTCAATATTCAATACTAAGAAAACATGAAATTATGTGCAAGTATAAGAGTTCAAGGATAATTAATGGTACATCAAAACATTAATGTATTAGGAAAATAATTATAAAACTATATAATTTCAGTCCCACACATCTCATAATGAAAATCAAACATATGAATAAAAAATTAACATGAAATAATTTCATCCTGAAAACATCACTTAATTAACCAATGGAAAAGAATATTTTTTAATAACAATTTCCATATAACATTCTATAAGTCTTAAATATAATTAATGGGTATTTTTGAATAAAAACATATCCGTATTTAAATATAATATGAATTAAAAACAATTCCATAAATTAAAAATACCCTTTCAAGATCATTTGTTAAATCACATTGAAGAATAAGTGGAATTATCCCTTATCATTTTAAAATGATTACAAATCAAGTTTTGTAGGAAAATATTTTACAACATAAAAATAAATCATAGTTGAAAATAATTTTCATAATTGTGTGATAATATTATTATATAGAAAAATATTTTTAAATTCATTAGAAAAAAGGTTTATAATTTATTTAAAATATGAAGTTACTGGTCAAAAAAAATTAATTTAAAATAGGTGAGTTGATTTTATTGAAAAAAATTTCTTTTAAAAAATGAATATTCAATAATAGAGTCTTTAACAACACATAAGACTAACTCATGGAAAATCAGGGGTTAAAATTAAACAATTGATCCTAGAGGGAATTTTATTATTATTTTAAAATACCTTGTTTGAAATCACACATTTTAAGAAGGGATAATAAAATATGTTATTGTAAATAGTATAAGGGTAATATAATTGTCACATTAGATAAAACATAATTATATTTAAAAATATAAAGAATATTTTTGGAGGGAAAAACAAATGAACATGTTACAAAAACATCATTAAAGATAATTAAAATAATTCATAAAAATTTCATATTTTACGTGTAATAAATTTACTTAGGAAGAATATTTGAATTAAAAATTTAATTTTAATTAAGAGAAATAAAATTTTAATATAATATCATAGGGTAGAAGAATGAAAATATTTTAGCAATAAGGTGAAGATGAAATATTATATCAGAATGACGGAGGATTGTGTTAACAATAACCCATACCTTAAATCCCATATAGCCAAATGTGATCTAAGCTCATCTACAAAAAATAAATATCATAATTACCTATTTCATATCCTTATTCAAACTTATAACCTTTTATAATTTTTTATATAATCATTTTTTTCAAATATATTAGTATTTCATGTTTTATTTTCATCATTGGACTTTTTTAGATTAAATAATTGTTTAATAATATTTTTCAAATGGAAATTATGGTGATAATTTAAATATTTAAATTTAATCATAATGATATCATTAATGGTACATGAATAGAGGGTTTATAATGAATTACAAATTTATATTTTCATTTCAATATTATTTTTTTTATGATTTATGTCGATGAAGTCAGCGATATGTTTATTTTGTTGATTTTCAAGAGTGGGGGAAATATCTTAAAAAAAATTTAGATATCACCATTAACCATATAGGATAAAAACATAATTATTAACATATTATTATCCAATATCACAAAAAAATATGTTTCTATAGTTATCCATGAGATAAATTTATATCATTATTTATGTTGGGGGTTAAAATAAGCTAAATAATTATGTGTTATAATCGATGGGTGAAAATAGTTAATAAAATTAATCATTTGGAATAATATCATTATTACCAAAGAATAATGATATTATTTACATTATACTAAGATGATGAAATATTTTTTATTGAGTTGGATAAATAACAAAATACTAGAGTGAAATATGAAATATGACACTTTATTGGAGGCATTGGTCAGCCTATATAGATAGGTGAGCTGTTAATTTTCTATAGAACAGGAGGAAGATAGGGATTGATTTATAATTTAATAATATTAGTATGGTTATAAATTTCATATTTTAATTTTAAAAACACTTTTATTACCATTTATGTATCTCAGGGATTAAAAATAAGGGACACCTTTTATAGAGGTGGTGTTATTCACGTACACAATATGACATCTTCATCTTTTAAATGTTTTAGGAGTAAGGAAGAAAATATATATTTCATTAGTATAATAAAATAATAATTTTTTTTTAATATTTATGTACAATAACTGTAACGACCCAATGATTTTAAATGGAAATTTCCCTTCTTATATTTATGTCATAAAAACACAAAATAATGAACTACTAAGTGATAAGTGACCTTTAATCATAAGTTTGTCACTCATATGTTTGGAATTTTGAAAATCTGACATACATGATTGTGTTCAAGATGATTTTTGGAGTCTAATAAAAAAAATTATATTTCAGGAATAGTGACGTACCCTTAAGAATAGTAACATACCCTTATGAATAGTAATATTACCCTTATGAATATTAAATCATCCAAAGTAAGAGTAACATTACCTATGAATAATAAACTAAAATTTAGACATCTTAGAAAGTGACAATTTGACCTTAGTAAACGTTTTGGTATTTTTTAAGTCATATATAAATAATTATAATTATATAATTAAATTAAAATAATATTTATTTCCCTAAATTGTATTAATAAATTATTGAATTAATGTCTTATAGTTTTTAAATAATTTTATAAGACCCAACGTAAATTTTGAAAGCACTATAAAATCAGTTTTAATCTTAAAATTAATTTTTTAAGTAAATTATTATTTTAAATAAATAATAAATTAATAATATTTTGAAAATTAATTTTTAAAAAATGGACTTCATTTTTGGATGCTTCACGTCGAAAAATGGTTGGGGTAAATTTTGAGATTTTTCTGAGATACTTAAATTTTTTATGAATAGTGAAATACCGTTATTTACAAAATTAGCGAAATAAGCTAATTATTGGGTCATTGTGATGTTATTCTGATGTAATCCCACTTGGTTCGGGATTACAATATAAAATTTCTTTTATTTTTCATTCAATACTCGCTATTCCTTGTCTTGTGGGGAAATAATAAACTAATGATTTTTATATTAAGGAAACCCCTCTCCCTTCCACAGTAAAAGCCACCCTTCACACCCTCATTTCCTGAAACCTCTCAAGCTCCTCGAATTCTATAAACTCTTCCGAAACACCTTCCCTAGAACCTCCCCCACGTCCATGATATTCTGGTCTTGTCAAAAGACCATGCTTAGGCCCTTAAGGAGGTTTTCAAGGGAAAGATTCAAGAGGTAATTTCCCTCCCTCATCTCCTTTAATTTCCATTAATGTTCAAGTTCATTTCATTATCTCTGACAACTATATTCATCCAAATTTTATTGTAAATCTAGTATTATACATATACTATTATTTTATGTTTCTTATGGTATATTATATCATCCAAACCCCTTTCCCTCTTCCTTTTTTTTAAAGAGAACGTTGTTCGTGAGGTGTTAATTTATCACCTTCAAGAACGACATACTTTCTTCGTTGATTTCTACCATCAGATATGGTCATGAAACAATTTTTAATGTTGAACTAGAATATTTTATATGTTTTATTTCCTATATAATGTTCTGGAAATAACCTATGGCCATTTTACTAAGTGACATGTTAAAACAAGTTCGTTGTGATCCAAAAAACATCCCAAATTAACCTAAATAACCATCATTTAATTCTTATCTAATGATTCATCTGCATGGATCTAATATAATTTATTAAAAAATCATTATAAATCCTTTAATATCATTAAAGACATGTAACATGACTTCTCTATGTTGACCTCTGTTCTACCCGAACTTCGATTTATGAATACAAGTGAAGAACCTAAGAAAAACCATTAAAACGAACATCCCCGAACAATGTTTTTAAACTATATAAGTCATCCAATGAAAAATAAAATGACATAATGAAACCATAATGGACCTAATTAATGTACACATGGTTCTGGATTTCTAATTAATGAATATAATTTCATTATACGGGACATTAATGAGAAGGAAGCATTCAGGTACAAGGTATGGGGAAATTCTCGAACCCATCTTTCATCATTCGGGTTCTACCTCTTTCACTCCATTTTTGATATGTTAAATCCTTATAGATCATGTTTTTATCATATTTGTTCCTTTTGTGGGATATTTATGTTTTATAATGATGTATATGCCTATCCAAATGTTTTATGAATGAACTCCTCTCTTAAGAACTCAACTTTTACCACTCATTCAAGGTTTATGGTTCTTGTATCAAGTATGTTGTTCCCTATTTCTTTTGGGAACCCAATGTTTATGAATCTTTTCTTATGAGATGATACCCATTCCTTTTCATGGTTTAGTTATGTTCATTTATGTTATATGATCATTGTGGTATGCAAGATAAATGATAATTTTATGATGTGACGGGTGCGCCCGAAATTATATAGCGCAATAAGAATGTTTAAATGTCATGGGTGCACCCGGAATTATATAGTGATCCAATGCATTGGGTAAAGTGATGAATCTCACGAGTAAATGTGAAATGATGTGTATAAAAATATTCTAGATTGGTTCAAAAATATTTCTGGTAGTTAACCACTAAGGCATGATGCTTCATTTTTATGCTTTTCCATATTTTAAGTCTTTTATTTCTGCTCCTCCCATGTTCATGATCTTTTGCCTATGTTATGATTATTCTAACCCCATGATATATTGTTCTTATCTATCCACTTACTGGGATTCTATCTCACCCCATTTGATTTATATCATCAGGTGTCTACATGTACTAAGGAGAGGACAAGTTCCAATAAGAAGCTAGAGAAGAAGATATTAAATAATTGTTTATGCTAGATGTTGAATTTGTTATGTGTGGTCCAAGTATGCACAAGAAACTAAGCCCTTGGATCCTCTATGTGTAATACTATTATTTTTTTTATCTTTGAAATTATGTAATAGTAATGTGTGAAAAGAATGGGTTGTTATTATTGTTATCAGATGAAAGGTTTAGTTAATTGGGAATTAGGATTAGTCAACCCTAGAGAAAACTTTTAGTATGGGACTAAGTAAAAATATGAACACAAGAATATTTACCTAGGGATCCCATATGTTACGTTTTTGGTATAAATTGTTTAAATGAATAGGTTATTCATGACTTGTTTACTTATTTTTTGTTCTATCATTTTCTATTTTAGAAAATGGTGGGAACCTGGAGAAATCAGGCCAAAAACTCATGTGAGGGACAATGAAATGATTTCCCAAACGACAACCCCAATGATTTGGGAGGTGGAGTTCAAAACATCAGGGTGATGATTACCCAATTATCTCAGGTTATGAATAATAACCATAATAATGGGGAACTTCCTCCTTCACCAAAGAGGGAGAAACTGGCTATTTAATGATTTATGCATCAACGACCACTGACGTTTTGTGGATCTTACGATCCACTAGTTGCAGAATAGTTGGTCATCTCCAGGGAGAAGGTCTTTTCTGTGCTTCACTATTCTGAGATGTAGAAGTTTACTCTATCCGTTTATCATCTTGATGGAGAAGCAGATCAATGGTGGACTTTGATTAAGAACACCAATCCATGGGAGGAAATTGAAGAGATGGAATTGGAAGACTTAAAGATAATGTTTCTTAATAAGTATTTCACAAAAACTCTTTACATGAAGATGGAGAGAGAATTCATGGATCTCAAGTAAAAGTAAGGAGAATCTGTCACAACCTAAGAAGTTTTTCGGTGTTCTCTCAAAGTGGAGATAGAGTTTGAAGAATGGTCCCTTGGATATGGGGATATGAAACTAAAGATGGAGTTTTAATCCGGTTGATCTAGTGACAAATGTGGGAAGAAAAATCACTGACCCACATGACAAAAATGTGGGAAGTTACACCATCGGAACAGCCACAAAAGGATGTGGAAATGCTTTAAGTATGGGAATGAAAGACACCATGCTCAAGAGTGTCGAAAAGACACAAAAAAAGGATAATGCTGCCGATGAAAGGAGATAACCACTCATGGATCAATGCTATAACTGTAAGGAGCTAGGGCACTATGCAAACCAGTGCACTAAACCTCGACTTCTCAGGGGTAATCAGCATCAGCAGCCACCAATGCCAAAGGAACAAGGGAAGGATTATGCCATAACTACTATGGAGGTGGAACATGATAATGAATTCATACAAGTTACACTTCTTATTCACTCAAGAATTTCCAATGTCTTATTTGATTCTGGTTCTACGCATTTTTTATATCTTTCAAGTTTGCTAGAACTATAGAATTGAAGCCCCAAAACCCGGAAGTAGATATATCTGTAAAAACACCAAGTGATACAATCATTGAAACACAAGTGTTTGAATCTTATTCTATTGGCATATGTGGGAAGATTCTTCAGAAAAATCACGTAATACTTCCCTTTGTGGAATTCGACGCTATAATGGGAATGGACTGCCTCTCGTTATATATAGCATATATCAACTGTTGGGAAAAGGAAATATCTTTTCATATTCCGAACCATCCCATGATCCTCTAAAAATGAAAGAAAGATCAAGAATCTCCTTTGAAAAGACCTTTAATGGTTTGGGTGTTGAATCCCTATAAAGAAGCATACTTCACCCAAATGGTTGAGTTGAAGGAAAGTTCCAACCTTGAGGAAATGCCCATCATGAGGGAATACGACGATGTATTTCCCGAAGAGTTACCCAAAATTCCCCTGGATCATGAGGTAGAGTCCTCAATTGAACTCATACCGAAATATACTCCTATCTCAATGTTCCCCTATAGGATGGCTCTTATCAAATTGGAGGAGATAAAGAAGAAGCTGCAAGAGAATCTGGACAAAGGGTTCATATGCCCTAGTGTATCACCTTGGGGTGCGCTAGTGCTCTTTTTGAAGAAGAAGGATGGAACCATGAAATTGTGTATCGATTATTGGGAACTCAAAAAGATTACCATAAATAACAAGTATCCTCTCCCAAGGATTGATGACTTGTTTGACCAGTTAAGAGGATCTCAATACTTCTCAAAGGTGGATCATCGTTCTGGATATCATCAGGTAAAGGTAATGAATGAAGACATTCAGAATACTGCCTTCCGTACTAGGTATGGGAACTATGAGTTTCTAGTGATGCGCTTTGGACTTAATAATGCCCCTGAAATCATCATATATTTGACGAATAGAGTCTTAAGACATTACCTAGAAAAATTTGGGGTAGTGTTTATCGATGATATTCTCATCTACGCCAAGAGCACAGAGGAAAAATAATAACATCTAAGACTTGTGTTGGCAACATTGAGAAAGGAGAAGTTGTACTCCATGTTTTTCAAGTGTGAATTTTGGATGAATCAAGTCACGTTATTCGGACATTTGATCACAGGTGAGGGAATTTCTGTGGATCCTTCAAAGGAAAAGGCAATTGTGGAATGGACCAGGCCCTCTAGTGTCACTGAAATTGGTAGTTTTCTTAGATTAGCTTGGTACTACCAATGTTTTGTGAGAAACTTCTCAGGATTTTCATGTCTGATAACTATGTTAACAAGGAAAGGGGAAATGTATGACTGGATGGAAGAATGTGAGGTAATCTTCAATGAGCTAAAGAGAAGGATGATCACTTCACCTGTACTCACACTAATACAATGTGGAGAAAGTTTTGTGATATACAGTGATGATTCAAAGAAAGTCTTGGTTTGTGTACTCATCCCAAATGTTAATGTGATAGCCAATGCCTCATGACAGTTGAAGATCCATGAGCTTAACTACCCGACGCATGATCTAGACCTGGCATCCGTGATTTTTTCCTTGAAAATCTGACAGCTCTACCTTTATGGGGAGAAGTGTGACATATAAACTAACCACAAGAGCCTAAAGTTTATATTCACACAAAATGATATCAACATGCATCAAAGGAAATGGTTAGAGATAATTAATAATTATGATTGTTTTATTCACTATCATCCTTGAAAGGTAAACAAGGTAGCTGATGTTCTAAGAAAAAAAGAACCTGCTACTCTATCCCTGATGAAAATTGAAAAAGACCCTATCTTCATGGATATGCAATGAATGGATTTGGAAATCATAATGGAAGGGGATACATACTACCGTTCCCAAATGATTATGAAACCATCCATCCAGGAGATGATAAAGGAAGCACAAAGCGATGATGTGGAGATACAAAAGATGGTGAATGCAGTAATTCAAGGGAGGCTGCAAGTGTTTTATATCAATGTTGATGGCGTGACTATGTTTGGAACGTGGCTTTGTGTTCCTTCATCACCCAGGATAATGAAGGATCTATTGGATAATTCACATAGCTCAACTTTATCTATCCATCCTGGGAGTACCAAGATGTATCGTGATCTCCGAGAACACTTCTGGTGGGATAACATGAAGAAGGAGATTGCGGAATATATATCAAGGTGCTTGGTATGTCAGCATGTTAATGCTGAGTGACAAAAGTCCAATGGTATGATGCAGCCATTACCTATACCCATGTGGAAACATGAAAATGTTACTATGGACTTTGTCACAGGTCTCCTGAAGATGTCAAAGGGAAATAATGTGATATAGGTTGTGGTTGACTAACTCACTAAGACTTCCCATTTTATCGCTATTCGGGAAGAACTCTCACTTGAATAGATTACAAAGATATATGTGAAGGAAGTGTGAGACTGCACGGTGTTCTACTCTCAATTGTCTCGGACCATGATCCAAGGTTCATATCTAAATTCTGGACAATCCTTCAACATGCTTTGAGTACTGAATTAAATTTCAGCACGACCAATCACCCCCAATATGATGGCCAGTCTTAAAGGAAAATTCAGACGCTTGAAGATATGCTAAGAGCCTGGTCTCTTGAATTCAAATGTGGTTGGGATCAGCATATCTCATTGGTTGAGTTCTCAAAAAACAATAGCTTCAACTAAAGTATTAAGATGTCTCCATATGAAGTTATGGATGTAAAGTGATGTAGAACTCCACCTTGTTGGGATGAAGTTGGAGAAAGATAGATCCTTGATAATGATATTTTTCAAAAGATGGTAGAGAAGGTTCAATTCATCTAAAAACACATCAAAGATGCTCAAATTTATCAAAAGAGCTATGGTGACAACCGTCAAAGGGACATGGAGTTCAACATTGGAGATAAAGTCTTCCTTCGAATATCTCCATGGAAGAGAGTCATGCGATTCAGTGAGAATGGGAAGCTAAGCCCAAGGTATATTGGCCCCTTTGAGATCCTTGACAGTATAAGAGTCATGGCCTATCATCCCGCACTTCCATCTAATATGGATCAATTTCATGATGTGTTTCATGTATCAATACTAAGGAAGTACATACCATACCCCTCACTTGTACTAATCTCATAGGTGGTGATGTTGGAAGATGATCTCTCCTATGATGAGAAGCCGATAAAGATTTTGTATTGAAGAGATAAGGTTCTATGAAACAAGACAACCCATCATGTCATAGTGTTGTGTGGGAACCATAAGTTTGAGGAAGAAACTTGGGAACCTGAATATGCAATGAAGGAGAAGTACCCTCACCTATTTGTGTAAAGTGAAATTACAGGGGCGAAATCCCTTAAAGGGGGATGAATGTAATGACCCAATGTTTTACAATGGAAAATTCCCTTCTTATATTTATGTCATCAAAACACAATATAATGAACTACTAAGTGATAAGTGATCTTTAAACATACTTTTGGCACTATTATTTTTGTAATTTGGAAAATCCGACAAACACGGTTGTGTTCAAGATGATTTTTGGAGTCTAATGAAACAAAAATAATTTTTGGTGAATAGTAACGTACCCTTAGGAATAGTAACATACCCTTATGAATAGTAATATAACCCTTATTAATAGTAAATCGTCCAACATAAGAGTAATATTACTTATAAATAATAAAATAAAATTTTATAAATCTTAGAAACTGACAATTTGACCTTAGTACACGTTTTGGTATTTTGTAAGTCATAAATAATTAATTATAATTAATTAATTAATTTAAAAGAATGTTTATTTCCCTAAAATGTATTCATAAATTATTGAATCAATGTATTATAGTTTTTAGTTAATTTTATAAGACCCCATGTAATTTTTGAAAGCACTATAAAATTAGTTTTAATCTTAAAAACCGTTTTTAAGTAAATTATGATTTTAATTAAATATTAAATTAGTAATATTTAGAAAATTATTTTTTGAAAAATGGAATTTATTTTTTTAATCTACATGTCGAAAAATGGATTGGGTAATGTTTTGTGATTTTTTTGAGATACTTCAATTTTTGATGAATAGTGAAATACCATAATTTACAAAATAAGCTAAATAAGCAAATTATAGGGTCATGTGTGATGTTCTGTTGATGTAAGACCACTTAGTTCTGGATTAAATTTTAATATTATTATTCTTGGTTGTTCAATACTCACAATTCCTTGTCTTGTGGGTAAATAATAAACTAATGAATTTTATATTAAGGAAACCCCTCTCCCCTCTACTATAAAAGCCATCATTCACACCCGAATTTCCTCAAACCTCTAAAGCTCCAAGAATTCACTAAACTCTTCGAAACACCTTCCCGATCCCCTCCCCCACGACCAAGAGCTTATGGTATCATCAAAATACCAATCTTAGGCTCTTAAGGAGGTTTTCAATAGAAGGATTCAAGAGGTAATTTCCCTCCCTCTTCCCCTTTAATTTCCTTTCAAGTTCATGTTCATTTCTTGATCTCTCCCCTCCTATCTTCATAAAATTTTTATTTTAACTCCATTATTATACATATAATATTATATTATGATTATAATGGGATATTATATCATCCATCCCCCTTTTCCCCCTTTCTATTATTTTATTAAAGAGAATGTTGTTCGTGAGGTTATAAATTATCACCTTCAAGAACGACATGATTTCTTCTTCCATTTCTACCTTCAGATCTGGTCATGAAACCATTATTATGGTTGAACCAGAATATGTTATATGTGTTATTTCCTAATTAATGTTTTCTAAATAACCTATTTCCATATTTCCAAGTGATAAGTTAAAACAAGTTAGCTTTGATCCAAAAACCCGCCCAAATTTACCAAAATAACCATCAATTTATTCTTATCTAATGATTCATCCACATGGATCTCATCTAATTCATTATAAGATTATTTGAAATCCTTTAATATCATTAATTACATGAAATATAATTTATGTATGTTTACCCATGTTCTACCCGAACGTCAATTTATGAATACAAGTGAACAACCCATGAAAAACCATAAAAACGAACATCCTCGAACAATGATTTTAAACTCTATAAGTCATCCAAAGGAACATAAAACGATATAATGAAACCAGAATTAACCCTATTTATGTAAAAATGGTTATGGATTTATAATTAATGAATATAATTTCATTATATAGGACATTAAAGAGACGGAATCATTCGGGTACAAGGTAAGGGGAAATTCTCGAACCCAACTTTCATCCTTCGGGTTCTACCTCTTTCACTCCATTTTGGATATGTTCACTCCCTAAAGATAAGTTTTTCATCATTTTCATTAATTTTATGTGATATAAATTTTTTCTAAATAAGTTTATGTTAATCAAATTTTTTTCCAAAAGAACTCTTCTCTTAAAAACTCAATTTTTCCTCTCATTCAAGGTTGATGGTTCTTGTATCAAGTATGGTGTTCCCTCTTTCTTTTGAGAACCCATTGTTTATGAATGTGTTCTTATGAGGTGAAACCCATTCCTTTTAATATTTTAGTTATGTTCATTTATGTTATATGTTCATTGTGGCATGCCCGATAAATGATAATGTTAAGATGTGATGGGTGCGCCAAGAATTATATAGCGCAATATGAATATTTAAATATCACGGGTGCGCCCGGAATTATATAGCCATAAAATGCATTGGGTAAAGTGATTTGTCTCATGAGTAAATGTTAAATGATGTCTGAAAAAGATTATAGCTTGGTTCACAAGTATGTGTGGTAGTTAACCACTAAGACATGATGTTTCATTTTTATGCTTTTCCACATTTCAAGTCTTTTATTTATCCTCTTCTCATGTTCATAATCTTTTTCCTATGTTATGATTATGCTCACCCCATGATATATTGTTCTTATCTATCCTTTTACTGGTATTCTAGTTCACCATTTTAAATTTGTATCCTAAGGTGGATACATGTATTAAGGAGAGGACAAGTGCCAATAAGAAGTTGGAGAAGAAGAAATTAAATAAATGTTTATGCTAGATGTTCTATTTGTTATGTGTGGTCCTAGTTTGCCCAAGACACTAATCATTTGGATCCTCTATTTGTAATACTATTATGTTTTTTTGTCTTTGAAATGATGTAATATTGATGTGTGAAAAGGTCGGGTCGCTATAATAACTTTTTTGATAGAATATGTTTTATGGGGTGAAATAGGAAAATAATTGAGAGAGCTTGGTTGATAACATTTACTCACCCTTCATATGTTCCCACTTGGGTAAAATGTTAATTCTTCTTGGTATGGTACTTTGTAAAGAAAATTGATTACATGGAATGTGGATATAGAGTGGAGTAGATAATAGTTTATAGATTTAGTTGAGATAATTATTTAGAATAAGTGAATAAATGGGTTATAGGTGAGATTATTTTATTAGATAATGAAATGAATTTATTGAAAATATAACTTTTTAATATTAATATAGTTCATGTTAAACATGTAAATTAGTGAAAAAATATAAAATTTTATAAATGGTGGTTAGTTATGGTTGAACATATATCAATAATTAAATTGTACACACGTTATAATTTTTTTTAAAAATCTCTTACACTTTTATTTTCCACTTGAACCAATTTTATTTTTTATCATGATAATTTATTTTCACCTAAGTATCATAATTTAAATGATTAGAAATATAGGTATATTTATAACATAATTCGGTCCAAATTACTCCAAATGAAATTTTTTATCAAATATTATTTGTCTGTTTAATAATTTTTTTTACAATACTGTGAAAAAAAATTATTTAGAAAAAGTGTAATTTTAGGAATACATGTTATGTTTATAAAAGGATTATAAATATATTATATTTTAAAAACATCAATAGATTTATTATTTTCCAAAGGATAGTTATTTTAATTTACAATAAAATAGAAACCTAATTTCACAGAGATAAAACATAACTAAATGATGAATAATAAAAATAGTTTTAATTTGAAGAATATTTCTTAAATATAAAAATGTTGAACATGATATTTCTAAATTTTAAAAAGTATTTTAAAATCTATAACATGATTCATATATAAATTATTTATCATGAGAAATATTTTTTAAAATTATAATTACTGATAGAGTGGTATAGGGTGCAGTTTTAGTAAATATTATATTCTACATTATTCTCATAAAATCTATTATTAATGACAACTAACAATTTCACTATATGATAATTTGATCATCATGGATTCAAAATGAATTTCATTTTTTTTTAAAAAATCAAAAATTTATAAATTTATTATTTAAATAATAATTCAAAATATTGAAAAAAATTATTTTATTACATATTGTTATTTTACACTATGTGATCATGATATGGGTGGTGAACCATGACATAAGAAATTATTTTTCAATGAATATATACAAGGAACATTTTTATTTTTATGTTTTCTTATCTTGGTCCTAGACTATTGACTCATGTTTATACAATCATTGCAATGGGTTCACTATACAATCACTTACATGTCATTTGGAGAGATATAAATCATTAAACAATTTAATTATGAAATATAAAATCCTAGTAAAATTTATTTCATAATTAAAAACAAGCATATGTGTCAGACATGAACATGAAAACATTAATAATTTTATAATAGCTTAATTAACCCTCGTTAAAGAAATGGGTTTCATGAAAACATACTAGAGATATACTCATAAAACATGTAGATAAAGAAAGTGATTGCTTTAAATAGAGTATATAACAAATTAATTATAATAAAAAGTAAATAATTTTGACATATTTGAAAAACACTATGAAAATAAAATCCAAAAATCATATCAAAAAATAAGACGAAACATCCATTACATTTTGAGAACTGATTTTTTAAAAGAAAATAATATATAAAACTATGATAATATAATTTTCATTTGAAAACCATGAATACATAGAATTTAATATTCTCAGGGAAAACTAAATAATATGGATGTAAATGCATTCTAATGGATGGAATTAAAAAATTATTACTTACACACCTTGGTTAGGAATGTCAAACGTAGTAGAAAATGACCCATGTGGATAATGTTAATATGATTTTTTATTTTGTAAATAAAGACAATTATATATGTAAATTACCTTAAGAAATAAACAATCTATATATAATAAAATGTATAAAACAAATTAATGAATATGAACTTGAATAAAAAAACATTCCCATCCAAAATGTAGATATAATGTTCGTTCAACTTAAAATAAAACATTCATTTGAATTTTGAACAAGGATAAATTGAAATGGTAAGAATAAATTTAAACACTATGAAATAACCTATTTAGTGGGAAAATAAATTGATATTTATGGAAATAACAAGTTATTTTTCCTAATGGATTTTTAAACATAACCAATCACAATGTCAATGTGAGATCAAAAAATAATTTATTACCTCAAAATTCCACTTGGATGGAAACATTATATATTCTTGTATAATAAATTTTGGTTCAACATTAATGTCAATAAGAACATTAATCACTTTTATTTACCTAAATATGATACATTTATAGTTTTATGTTACTCAAATTTTAAATATATATACTAGAAATTAATATTCAGGTTTTTTTTAGTTTTTCAAGCATATCCCTGCTTGGATATTCTATTAATTTATCATTGATCATGGATTAATCTACTATATAATTATAATAAATATTTATTATATGTGTTTGATATGTTTTTTCCCATGTCCATTTCATATAGATAATGGTGTTTCGTTCATAGAAATCTTATAATATTGTTTTTAAGGAATTTAAATTCAATAAAAATAATCTATTTTATTAATGAATATACATAAATAAATTAAAATCCTATATTTATTAAAAAACCACAAATATATAATCCTTATTACTTATTTCATGTTTTTATGATTCCAATCTCTTTTATGTTGTAAATATTATAACATCATCTATATAGGTTGTAAAAAACAAAAATAAGAATGCGTTACAAAAACAAAATGTGTAAGAACTTATCATTAAATAATAATAATTTCACTTTTATAGAATAATTATAACTTTAAAAAATGTTTTTAATATATAAAATAAAATTCAAAAAGATTGTGTGGATGAGAAAAATAATAATTATTGTGGAGAAGATAACACTTAAATTATAGACTTGAATATCTTCTAATAGATACTCTTTATAATGGGGGATTGGATACTTTATACCATGATAAGAGGATCCCAAAAATGTTGGAGGAGTTTTTATATAGATAACTTAAGTGTGTTTTCATGAAAAATTATAATGCAATTTTGTTCTATGAATATCTTAAATGGGGGGGGTCTTTTTATAGGTGATATTGAGTGATGTTTTTGCAAACACCCATTACATAATGTATAAGGTTCTCATTAAAAAAGAGATAAGAATATTCTGAAAAAATAATAGAAAAGGTATTTGGGTATTAAATAATTTACTTATAAATTCATTTAAAGATAACATTTTGTAATATTTTTGTTCTTTACACCTTATTTAATACAATTTATCGTATCTTTGTGTTTACCATGGAGACTATATTTTACCCAGATAACATATTTTTTGGAGAAAAAATAAAATTAAACTTACTACCTAATTTATATATTAATTTTTCAAATATGAAATCGTTTTATTGGATTCAATTTCTTAAATTTATAAAAATTATTTTTAAAATAACAAATATATAATTTATAAAAATAGATTCTAATGAAAATAAAATTTTAACCACAAAAAATCGACATATTATAATTCATTAAAAATTTTAATCATAAAAAATTGATAAAAGGTTTATTTATATAAAAAATAATAAATTTTATTAATTCATTATATAACATTATCCAATTAAGTTATTAATTGAAAATTCCCAAAATAATGAAAACCCACTTTTAAAAAATTAAACATCTTAACATTAAATTAATTTAGTCACATACCAATACTTATCTTTGCCAAAATTCATTTTATCAGTTCATAAAAATTAGAATATTTCTTTGAACACCTGAAATAATTCAATAAAAATAAAATATAACTAATAAAAATAAGCATTTTTATAATAAAATATTATTTCCTTTCCATTTATTTCATGAATTTTTAATAATATATTATTTATGTTTTTTAATTTTTTTCTAGTAATTGAATTTGTTCAATTCAATTATTGAATTCAAGTATATCAAATGTAAATATACCAAACAACTATATACATCAAAAATCTAAATTTATAATGAGAAGATAATCATATGACCACATGTATAATGGTTAAATTACATTTCTATATATATCTTTTCATATTTCACAAAATTTATATTTAATTTTTAATTTGTTCTTCTTTTTATAGTTATTATTGAATCTAAAATCATCAAAAAAATCCTTAGGATTTTATGTTATTATTCTTTTTATTTAAATGTGTTTTAATTTCTCTTGTAGATTTATTAATGATGTTATTTATTATGTTATCATAATTTCTTAATTTTTATCTGATAACATAATAAAATATATGATGATTTTTTATATTAGTTTTCCATGAATTACAATATACTGAACACACGAGATTCATTAAAAGATTAATTTTTTTAAAAATATAAGGGTGTTACCTTCTCCCCTTAGTATAATTTAACGACAAAAATTACATTATTCTTATGAAAAAAAATGAGATCACTTTTAAAATAATACATCCTAAAGTGACCACATTGATTTTCCAGACTTATGACTTCTTGAGAGAATGTTAATTAGTACACTAGTGTAGGTAATAGTATAATAACTATATAATCGATTATTTCTACCAGTTATTCTATATAATAGTGAACATGGTGCAATTGTATAAACATATAGTTTACAATTTGTGATCGATTATATATGAAATTCTTTAATGGTGAAATGTGGAATATGCCATTCACTCTAGAGGGCTTCAGGGAAATTATGGGATGATAAGTTCATATCCCCACATGATCAAAATTTTTAAAAGGGATAATTTACCTTGGACTAAACTTTCCCTTTTTCCAAAATTTCATTACCCTATTATTTTGTGATTTTTTGAGGAGTACCTTGTCTACAACATAAAACTCCCAACATTAATAATGATTGTTAGTGCAGATCATATGTAATATTTGTTCAATTCAGCTGTTCCTCTAAATAATTTGAATATTACATAACATTTATTGGTCAATATCCATTCCCAATATCATAAACTATATAACTACAACCCATCTTGTTGGAGTTTTACAATTATTCCAATGAAAACACCATATGGTTCCATACAACTTTTAAAAGGGAAAACTTTTTATATGATAACACTAATAGGGGAATATGTTAATCCTATACTCCATTTAAATCAATTAAACATGATCTTATCATATCTTTTCGATTTGTAATGGTCTTTTTAGATTTACCATTACTCTAAGGATAATAAGAATTATTGAAGCATAAAATTGTTTCCAAAATAAGTTCATGATTTATATCAAACATTGAGGAAAACCATGGATTATTATAAGATACAATTGAGAGTTGGTCTACATAAAACTTTTACAACTACTTTTATTATATCATGAAAAATTGATCTGATGATAAATATTCTAAAAAAATGACATTCCATAACATGCATCTATAATCTAGTAGTGCCCAATGTGTATTATAGACTTTATATATCTTTGGAAGAACTATTACTAAATCAGTTGAAATATTCTATTATTTCAATAAATTAGTGGGTAATTATTACATAATATTTTTATAGCTCTGTCATTATACGTTAAATTTATCTCATATAATCATCAATTTATATATTATCAACTCTACAACTTTGTATTTTTCTAAATTAATTGAATATTGACATATCTATACATCTTTGCGAAGCTAGGATGCATTGAGAGTGATAGGCTATGTTTATCATAAAAATTTATTTCTTTTATTATGGTACTAATAAGACCCATATTGTTTTCCCTAATTATATCATTCCATTATTATCATTATTTAATTATGTAAAAATTGTCACCTTATTATATATTTATATATCCTCTTCATGTGACTAATTTATGTTCACATTGATGGATAGTTGAGTAATCATTTAGGAATGATTTGATTTATCCTCTTCCATGATGTTTTCAATATCTATCCTTTGAAAATCCATGTGTATTATGTCTTTATAAATCCTCATCAAAATTAAAGAAGAATAATCTTTTCTATTTAAACCATCAACAATCATTTTCACCTTCATATGTTGGCAATGTTTTGGGATGTCGTTGTCCTTGATCAACTATACCCATCTCTTTGGGAACAAGTTTAATTAATTCTATGTTAATGTGTACATTACACTCTTATTATTATTATATAAACAACTCTTTTCACCACATAGATAATGCATTGTCATCATTAACGCACTTATTAATAAATCTAGCTTCGACTAGTGAATTTTTTAATTTTACATATGAATTATTAATCTATATGAGTCCAAAGCCAATAACATAAAATTTTACAAGATAAGTCCTCACAGTCCCCTCTTTGGAGAATCACTAAATATCATGAATCATTATCCACTATATGGTAGTTTATGTTAATGTATATTGACTAGCCTAATTTTAACATCCATGAAATTATCTTCGCATTCATCTATCCAATCGAACATTACCCCCTTGAGTTTTAATATGGTTCGTGGATATGATAATAATGAAAACGTTCTCACAAAGCATAGATTGGATCAAGCCTAATCCAATAAATATGTGGAACTTAATTATGGTGTTTTTTCTAGGACATTATCCAGTTATTTATGTCTATTAAGTGTCTATATATATACCTTAACATAAAATTACATGACCATGAAGTAAACTTTATATAGTCACAATTAACACATACTAGATGTGGTATATAGTGTATCCTTTATCTTATTCTTCAACACAATCCTAAAATAATCTTTATAATATACCTTTATCATGTAATATATTATAATATCATATATAAAAACTAGAAAAAAATGAATGAGGTAATATGTAAAGACTCATTTCAATATAACCATGAATATAACAGTGGAATTTCTAATTTAGAATAGAATAAATATGAATTCATAATGATAATACCTTTTATAGAGGGATTTCATGGATATTTTATCTTTTTTTCCCTCAATTGATAACATATTTATTGAATTTAAATCATTGAGAGGTATTTATCCTATCAAAATTGATCAAAATTTTTATTATCGTGAGGAAATAAATATATGAACTGAATCATAACATTGTTATGTTCATGATAATCAATGTAGAGACACATTTGGTTATGTTTCATTATAAAAAATATTATTAGTTCCCCTTATATTCAAGTAAATAGATATAAATTTTTTATAGTTTCTCTAAATGATTCAAAATTAATTCAGACAACTCAATCAAGGCCATTCGACAAGGAGACTTTTATACAGGCATAAAATTCGGTCTGAGTTCTATGAAAAACTTGACCTCATTAAATAGTTTAATAAAATAAAAATATTATATAAATACATTAAAATATTCAATAAAAATAGTCATGACTATAATATTAGGGTATTACATAACCATTTGAGTTATAGATGACTCATTTATATGTAAAAATATCCATATTGGGTATGAATTTTCCATATGGAGTTTATAATAATTCTAACCACAATAGTCAATCATTGGATGCTTATGATTATGATATTTTATTCTAATATCCTAAATATTAAAATGGAATCTATGTAATGAGAGATAATACATGCCCAAAAAACACAACAAATTCAACTAAATTGACAATAATAATACTTGACATATTAAATTTTCTATAAACAACAATAAAACAGGAGTTGTATAATTTGGATAAAATCATAAAACCAGTTGTATTTTTCACATATAATTAAAAATAATGTGATTGGGATGGTGATATGATGATCTTAGAAGACATTATAGTTATAAAGGTATGGGTAGTAATAAATTCAAATATGATATTTTTCGTTCATGAAAGGAATATGAGTGTACCTTTCACCCATCTATTTTCATGTCCTACCAATATAGTTTTTCTTTCATATTATTTCTATTTCTCCAATTGAATAGGTTCTTACTTAAATTGATTATCATCATTAACCCCTAGATTATTTCACTGTTTTATTTAATTTTCATACATCTTATAATTGAATCGTAACAGTGTGGGAGGATCATTAGGTTGATATCTCCTTTTCACTAATCTAAGGGGTTGTACTCATTATTTTTCATCAACAATATTATCAATTAATGAAATATTTTCCACAAATGAATCATTTTTATTTTCTATTAATTCAATTTCCTCTATAATTATTTCTATATCTTCAACAAGTATTAATATTAATTAAAGATTCATTCTTTGTTTTGTCATTTGACTTTCCAAAAAAATATTAATTTCTACTTCTTATCCACATAACCAAAAGTATAATTCGAGTCTTAAATTTTCATTTCTTCCTTGAGATCACATAATACAACTTATATATTTCTACAAAGTCCCTTATATCCAATTCGTTATTGAGACTTGGATATATACCACTAAAATAAAATACGCATTTATAATGGTCGATTATAAAACAAGAGGTGTACCTTGTATGTATTTTGTAATTTTTGTAATAGGAACCAATGTATTCAATATCATTTTTCATTAGATCAAATAATTATCCCACTATTTTAATGTGAAGAGTTCTGAGAATATATTTATAGAAAAATAACTTTTAAAACTCTTACCATTCGGTGGAATTTATTTTTTCGCCCTTACTCGTATTCATAATGATAGACCACCATTAATAAACTTCTCCTTATAAATAATAAATGGATAAAAATACCTTCTATTTATTTAATAACCATATAATAGAATATATTTTTATACATTATTGATCAATTCAAAAAATATTATTGTATTATATTACTATTTAAATGAGGGAGGAGATTTATGTCAATAGGTCTATCATTTCATTTCCCATAAATATCATTATTAAATAAACACCTCATAGTTCAAGTCATTGAATAAAAAATGATATTGTGAATATTAATAAATTATAAGAGTAAGATATAATTTGATAAGGGAAATCAATCCTATGTTTTCCTAAATTATGGCTCCATTATTTCAACATATGAACTTTTAGGTTTACCCTACATCACATTGGGATCAATATAATATTTTGTGTTTCATCTAATTTTTCTCTATATCCCAATCCCCAACAATAAGTTAATCCCATTCCAATTAAAACATGGATTACCCAAGTATAACATACATACCTATTACATTCATTCATATAAATATTCATTGCACATCACAACAAAAGAATCCATATAATGCATTAGTATTGTGTCTTTAGATACTAGATACATAACATGTGTTTTTATAAAAAAATCATTCAGTATATCCATATGTATTGTTTACTTGTGATTCCCTTCTAGACATACCATACATAATACCCCTATTTATAACATTTTAAACAAATACATAACAAATGGTTAGATAAAATTTTCAATAAGGTTAATTAATGGAGATACTAATAAAAGTTCATAAGAGAGCACAAGCAGAGCATATAGTTATAATAACAATATTAATCTGAATGGACATAAAGAAAGATAATTATACCCAATAAACCTAGATCATAAACCACGAGTCATGGGATTACGATAATTTCACAACATATGACATAATTTATAGTTTCATGGATTCATGATTTAGTAACCATGATCCATGAAAACATAACATTAGAATAATAATATACAATATACTGAAATGTAGAAAATCTTTTCGTATGTCGAGTATCATTTCCATGTCAATAATGACATATTTTATATAGTTCTATAATGTATTGGGTTCACACCCCATTCTCGAAAAACATATTTCACATAGTCCCATAGTGAATTTAGTCTACTCTATAGACCCTTAAATTTCATATAACGAGAAATAAAGTTATTCTTAATGAATTAAAGGTATATATAATTCTTATCCTAGCCATCACATAATGAAAAATATATATCATTGTACCAGGTAAACATAGAAACATTCAAAATAACATCATATATTAATTGAACAATGGTAAAGAAATGAGTTTCATAAAAACATAAATAAGAAATGATCATAATCAAATTAGAAAATTAATTTGGTTGGATTAATTAGAGAATATATCTAAAAATTATATAATGGATTAAATTGAAAGGAACTATGATTTTTGTAACACCCTGAGTTTTTATGAATTTTTTTTTCAATTAAAATTTAATCTTTTTTATATCATTCATTTCACACAACACTGAATAATACATGTTTTTTTAAGGAACCATGTTATTATATATTCTATGAAACCTCATGTAGAGTGTGAACTACAAGAAACACTTATACTATCTTATGTTACAAGAAACCCAATATTTTATTGTGTTTCACAAAATTCATAGTTTCTTTAATAACATTCATGAAATATAAGACCTAGTTTAACCAAACTAAAATGTAATATTAGTAATGTTACTAAATTTTTATTATAGTTGTCACATTGTATTAGAAATGGAGGTTATGAATTAGATTAATTAAATTATGAAAATATGGTTTACAAATATATATATATATATATATGTATGTATACTTATTTTGTGAAATATTAACTATAAATTAAAATAAAACCCTATTGAAAATATTGGAAATATTTTGCCGGAGAACTATATTTAAGCAATACAAAACGTTTTACCTCAAAAATTAATTAAATAAATATTGATAAATAATTTTAATAATATATATATATATATTATATTCATTCAAATAATTAATGTTGTTAGTTTTTTAGATAATAGATAAAAATATAAAAACTTTTACGTATAATGATATTTATTTGTCTAAAAAGTAATTTTACAGCCATTTAATTGAGTACGCAACTTAAATGTAAATATCAAAACACTTATAAATTATATTTAATAAAATAAACGTTATTTTTAAATTTGGAACATCAAAATTATCATAATGTGAATTTTGGGTATTTTTCTAGGATGATTTATTTTTAGATGAATAGTGAGAAATATTGTATTTTAATTGAAAAGGCCACAGTCAACCAATTTATTTATCTAGTAAAATTATATTTTAAATTTGTTTGAAAGTATAATTTGTTAAATTATACATAAATTAATACAATTTATGTAATTATAATAAATTTCACATTGGAAGTGGATATAAAAACAAATCAACTTTTGAACATTTTTCTTTATAAACCCATTATCTCATCCTGTATGCCGGATTAGTTTTAATTAAATTTATATCACTTAAATGATTTAAAATGAGAATAATGGATTACATATTTTGAACTAAAATAATTTATAATTTATATTGTGTTCAAATTTGTTTTTGAAAAAAAAAATAATTAATGTAATTAATTTTAATTATAATGACTAAGGTAAATATTATGTTACATAGTCGTTAAACAGTAACTTATGGGGAAAAATAATATAGAATCATGACCAAAATAAATTTTATTTTAGTATTTAGACCATATAATACCACTTATCTATCATTGACCACTATTGGAGGCACATTATGTAATGGAGACCTCTCAATAGAGTTTTTCTTTTTTTTATTTATATGAATGGAACTCCTCCTCCAATATAAAATCGAACTCACACCACACACATCATAAGACATATAAATACGTTTTTATCATAAAAACCATTAAAAAATTAGATCCCAACTTTTATACTCTCATCATACAATCTAAAAAAAATTCATAAATTAAACCATGTTAGTCTTCTGGGGGAAACGAAATTGAATTACCCAAAAAAGAAGTAGCATCCTTCCCCATGTACTTCTGTTTTATTTATTTCTCCACCGATCAATTCATATTTTTCCATGATTATATAAAAAACTCATAATACTATACATATACAAATTTTTTTATATGATGGTTTTCACATTCACTCAAAAACACTTTTTTCAAATGGATACACAATCATTGTTTGTCTGAATGAAAAACTACTTCCTCGTGAAGTGAAGTTGATTTTTCTTCCATTACCACCTTTAAAGGTTGGTAATAATGATGGAATTAATAGTTTTATATTATATATCTGATTTTTATAATTTATTTAAGATTCTATAATTATTTATAACACATATTGACATGATTTCCATCTATGGGAATATGATAACATCGTTTGTGGGCATGTGGACTATCGCCTCCTCAAAGCGGTAGGATTCATTCACACATTACATTAAATGATTTAAAAAAAAATTAACAATGATATATTATATATATCATATATTAATTATAATTTATTCTTAATCTATATATATATGTCATTTACATTTTTTTTCAATACAATAAGAAAATAGAAACATTGTTCATTGGTACGTACGACCTACCATATCAATGAATATTGTTTTCAATTTAATATTTCTATTCATTATTGATTATTCTAAATAATTATATATTGAATATATATATTATATTGATATCATTTTTTACAATCTAAAAATTATTAAATAATGTTCTAAGTTATATTATCAATAATAACATTTCGAAACATATATGATAAGAAAAGCGGTTGTTACCCAAAACATAACGTTAACATAAAATTGTTATTAAATTGGTAACATGATGTCATAATGAAATCATATATTGTATGATATATAACAATATGGTTCTTTTATATATATATAATAAACTTTTATTTATTATATAGCACGTTTTAAATAGTAACAATAAATTCTAGACTAAATGTAATGGTTTTCATCTCATTTTTATTTTTGTGAGATATATGCTATATTAACCATTTATTATTTGTTTTTTTTGTGTATATTCCGACATATGAGATGTTATATAATTACATTAATTTATTTTTTAATATGAAAATTTTTAATTTATGTTATTGTTTCATGGTGATCACGATTCCAAAGTTACTCATGTAGTTACAGGATTTGTAGTCTCAATTTTATTTCGGTGAGACTTATTCCTTATTCACCACTCATTCAATTTTTGTGATTTATATATTTCCTAGGAATTTATTATTTGGATAATTTCATAAAAGTTATGTTTATTTAAATTCAAATTTTATTATCTCTCAAATATTGGGTTTATGTTTCAAATGTTACCAAATCGGTAAAGGAAATGTTCCTTAATTTTCATACCTTGAGACACATGTTATATTATGCACCTATATTCTTTTTCGAGGACAATGTATTGGAACTAGACATATTTATTGTCAATAATATTCATTTCATGATATTTTATGATTAATTTAATTCTATTATCTCATTAGGATTATTTCTCAATGATATCAAAGTGGAAATTGTTTATTGCCAAAATTAATCATTTATAGGGATTATTTAGGATTATTCATCCATTGATGAAACATTAAGATTCATATCTCAAAAATTTTCATTAATTTTATTATTTTTTATTAATTCATTCTATATTAATGTAATGGTACCATATTACAACTATGTGGTATAAAATATAATAATAAAGCATTTTTTTATAAAAAGGTGACCCTTACTCTCTCATCATTAAGAAATTTGTTTTATTAAAAAACAATGTATTATAGAATTTTTTAACAAAATGCCTTTAAATTATCTATTAGGAAAATTTTCAAGGAAAATTATTTCATGTTTTTTTAATGTTTTAATAAGTGTTTAAAATGGTTTTCAAATCATCCTGTATAATTTTTCATGGGTACTTTTATTTATTTTTAAAAAAATGTTTTATGTTTTTAAAATCCCATTCTTGTAGAAAAGATATAATTATTCATAAATTTTATAATTGAAATTGAAAAAATATTGTTCATCTAAGATTACATACATTGTCTATTACAATGCCTCATGTGGGATATTATCCAAGGATACCATTTATATTATTTCTCTGAATGGAATATGATTTGATGGAATGATGTTTATGGATCATGTTTCTTTTCATGAGTCAATCTTGTTTGAAAGATATTATTTAGAAAACAATTTGTTTTATATGATCTATTCAAATGTTAAATGTATTATAATTAAATTCATTTTAATTTTCATGAGATAATTAATTAATGAATGAAAAATGGTTTTTTTAGTTTTTATGATGATATGAAATCTCTTTGTACTGTATTAATGTTGTGGTTCAAGGAAATATCTTATGTGATGGGGTGGAACATATAACTCCAGGTAAGCCTATTATAGTGTGTATGATGGGGATATCTAGATAGAAATATTTATTCCCATTATAGGTTATATGATCAGGTGGCCTACATTGCCCTGGGAAATCCCATTACATCTTATATGATGCGGTGGATCAAATTGAATGAGGTAAGCCCAATGAATCTTATATAAGGGGGTGGTCCAAATAGCACCAAGATATTCCATTAAATTATACATTATGGGTGGGATCTAAAAAATACTATAAGGACTTGGGTAATGATTCCTAACATATAAGATAACAATAGGAACAAGATGATGGGCTTGATCCGCTATGGAAATTAGGTTTAACCACATCCACTGTAAAAAAAGGGATGCGATTGGGGAAGTTGGTGTGTCCCGACCAGTAGGTGGGGTCCCAATGATGTTCCAAGATATGTTTTTCCAATGATACTTGACATAGGGAATGATTTTAAATGTTTATGTGATTGTAAAAATTTGTATATCTTACCCACATGTTATTATTTCATGGGTTATGCTTCTGATTACCATGTGATTCATGTCTTATGAACTGACAATCATTATTCCATGACTGTTTATTATGATACTTGATATAAATGGTATGATCATCGAATTTTATGATCTTGTTATCATACCATTATTATCATGTTATGCTTACATATCTCACTTTTTACCTTTATATAGCATTTGAGCTCACCCCTTTTTCTATTTTCATTCAATAGGTTATAAAAAAATGTTTTAAGTAAAGGTACTAAAGTGGAATATCATGGAAGGGGATATTATGATATTTATCCAAGATAAAAGATTATGTTTCCATGTTTCCATAGAAAGTCGTATATTATTTTCCTCAAGAATTTTAATTATAATTCAGATGAATATTCCGAAAATTTATGTAATATCCATGTATGATAAGTCTTGGTTGCTAAATTTGGTATTAAAAGAAATGTTTAGTCAACCATTGGAAAATAGGATAATAAATTTTAGTGATATCACTATGGATATTTCTAATGATATTTATAGGGATTACTCTATGGATAATAATAAGGTTTCATATATTTAAAAGTTGGTGTCAATATTTAGGCACCATGTATGTAATTTTTCATGATTATTTGGTTTTATGATGTGCTATAAATTTATCACACTATGTTTTTTGTTTTGAGTTAATAATGGAAACTATAACGAGCTATATTAACTTTCAATGTTTCTAATAAGAAAATTATGGGAACTATAAAAATTGATAATCTATGTATAAATATAATGAATATAATCAAGAATATAGTACCAATATTTATTATACTACTCAAGATAAATATATATAAAATGAAATTTATATAGTTTTGGATGTGTAACAGTATTATTTACATCAAACGCAAGACGCATGAATAAATTGAAGGTGATAGACATTAAGAAATGATTCATATTTCAAAATTATAGTAAATAGTTATTAATTAATAATATGATGAAGCCTATGTAATCATTTGATAATAAATTAATATGATTAATGTGTATATGTATTGGAAATAACGAATTATGTTATATGAATCATGATGTATATGTTTTCAATTAAGGACTTGATAAAATATATTGAATGGTGCTGGTGTCCATGAAATGTGATTTAATGTAAATGAAATATTTTTATTATGGGAAGGTAACCCTTATTGTGTTCCTAATGTTGAGAAAATTATGTTATTTGTAGATAAAGAGATGAATGGTTTGGAGAAATTAAATTCAATAATATTGATATCCTCAAAAAATATAAAGGATTTATTTAAAAAGTATTTTAAACTATCATAGATGTATTTGATGCAATTTTTGGTATAAATCTAACAATATTTGGGATAATAAATAATTTATTTTTTCAATAAATATTCATGGTAATTCAGGTTATTAATGCTCATAAAGAGAATACATGGTAAATTTATCTACATGTTTTATATGTTTCATCTAAGGGATGCTTTTTTGATATATGTGAGATAAATATTAAGATATGTTTCATAAATTTAGTTACATTATTGCTAATGTTTTGGATTTTCATCTTTTGAAAGGGTTACAACGTTACCCATTTATAAAATGGTTTAAAATAAAATATTGATGAGGTTTCAGAGATTAATGTAATATCTCTCCATATAATGAATTATGAATATTGGGAAACATATCCTAATTTTATTGAAGTGATGATAGCTGAAGACATATGTAATCATGTATGATTCGACATATGAATTATATAATCCATTAGTTCTTCAAGAATTCCAAATTAACCTCCATTTTTTTGAGTAATATATGAGGTGGAAATTGGTAAAGGAAAAACCAAAGGTTAATATTATGTTCAAATTAAATATGTATATTTTCTAATGAAAATTATAAAACATTGATAAAAGTTTCTTGAAATAATATTGTATTCCATCATCGTCATTTTTTATGATATCAAGGAACATTTTCAAGCCTCTTTGGATTACAGATTTGTGATAGTCAATATTCTCATAACCATGTTCTATATCATTCTCAAATAGAGCATGATAATTAAATTTCTCATCAATGTCCATGTGTTTACTTCCCAATCTTGTTCCCCTGTGAGGAAACCTAGTTATTAGTTACTTTGGGTTACTATTAGGTTTCAAAATTTCCATTTTTAAATGATGTTTTTTGTATTTATTTTCCCAATTTGGGGTTCTATAAAAAGATCAAAAATTTATTAATCAATTTAGAAATAAGATAAATTTTTAGGGATAAATTCATTTTAATGTGGTATAATGTAACACACCGAGTTTTTAAATTTTATTATTTATATTTAATTTAATCTTTTTGATATTTTACATTGCAAGCAACACTAAATACAACTTCTATTATATTGAAGCACCATGTTATTTCTTTAGATGAAACACCATGTCGAGAATGCGCTACACACAATAATAATATTATATTATAGTACATGAAACACTATATCTGTCTTCTATTTCACACAATACTGGGATCTTTTGATAATATGTGTTACATGTAAGACCTAGTTCTACCAAAATAGAATTCAATATTATTAATATCATTAATATTTAGTTATAGTTTTTACATATCAATTGGAATGGATATTATGATTTAGATTAATTAAATTAAAAAAATATGTTTTATACAAATATATAAGAAGAATTATTTTTGGTCCAATTAACTAAAAATGAAAATAAAACCCTTTTAAAATTATAGGATATTGTTTGCTAAAAAAAAAATTATGCAGTAAAACACATTTTTCCTCAATAAATTAATTAAAAGATTTTTTATAAATGATTTAAATAAAATATGTATATATATGTATATTATATTTATACATCTAATTAATGTTCTCCATATTTTTTTTCTAGACATGATATAAGAATAAAACTTATTTTATGCATAAGGATATAGATTTTTTTTAATGTTAATATGAATGCCTTTTAATATAGCCTATATTTGAAATATAAATTTTGAGAATTTTATAAATTATATTAGATATAAAAATCGTAATACATTAATGCAGAATTTAAAAATTATATTAGGTTGAACATTATGATTTTATTTTTGAGATGTTTCATTTTTGGATGAATAGTAAAAAATACTGAATTCTAATTCAAAGCAGCATTTTTTCCTAATTTATTAATATATTTAAATTATATTTTAAATAGTATTTAAAATATAATTAGATCAATTATACATATGTTAATACTATTTAGGCCATTTTAATCAATATCACTTTGAAATTAAATATAAAAACATTTCAAACATTTGTACATTTTTATTTTAAAAACCAGTTGTCTTATTTTTTCCATGGGACAAATATTAAATTATTTTAGGACAATAATTTGATTATAATTTGAAAAAACTGAGTCCAAATTTTTATTAATAATATTTTATAATTAATATTAAGTTTAGAATAGTTTCTTTACCAAAAATATTACCGAATGTAATTAAAATCAATTATTATGATTAATGCACAAACGTGTATACTTAATGGTTAAAATTAAACTTAAGAGGAAAAATCAAATAGAAACATGTTAAAAAGATATTTTCTATCCATATTTATACTATATCATCCCTTTTATAAAAAAATAACCATTATTGGATGCACATGATATAAGGAAGAACTCTTAATATCATTAACCTTTTTTATTTACAAGATTTTCACTCCTCCTTCACTATAAAAGGGCACTCACCCCCTCACTTATTTACAAATATCAAGCACATTTTCCATTCAAAACCATTCCAAAATAATCTAAATACTTATCTTATATCATTATAGAATCCTATGTTTTTAAAAAAATCTTTCCAAGTTAGTCTTTTGGTGAAAACCAAAATGAATTACCCATAGAAGAAGAAACGTCCATCAACAATAACTTATGTTTATTTAATTATCCACCCATTCAATTATACTTATTAATTGATTATATAATAACTATAATATAATAAATACGTATATATGTTTTTATATTATTTGTTTGAACTAATCTCGGAAACAATTCAATCAAATAGGATGTGTAATCATCATTATTGGGTATGGAGGACTGCTGCCTCACGAACATATTTGGTTCATTCATCCATTACTACATTTAAAGGTTTGTAATAATGATGGATTTATGGATTTGATATGATATATATATATATATAATATTTATGATGTATTTATTATTCTTTAATTATTATATAACACACACCTTCACGATTTCCATTTTTTGGTAATGGGATACCTTCCTTTGTCGATGTGTGGACTAATGCATCAACAAAGCGATGTGATTCACTTAGACTTCACATGGAATGTATTAAGTAAGGGCTGAGTAAACATATAATATATATATAAAATAATAATTATAATAGAATGGTAATATATATACATATGCATATATTTCATTTACATTCTTTCTTTTAATATGATAATAAAGAAGAAACTACATTCATGCGTACATACAACCAACAATCTCTAGGAAAAGTGTATTCTTTTTAATTATTATATATTTTATAGATTACTATAAATTAATATATAATAAAAACATATTATATTGATGGTGTGACTTATGTTAATGAAAAAAACAAATCATTATCTATGTATGAGGATCAACAATAACATGTCAGAACATTTACGAAAAACAAAGCGATTATTACCCAAAACATAACTTTAACATGAAATTGTTTATAAAAAGATAACATAATGTACTAGTAAATTATTATATGTAATGATATATAATTATGTGGTTCTGTTTTAGATTTATAATAAAATTATATTTATTATAGAGGATTTTGTAATATGTATGAAGAAATTCAAGACTCGAGGTTGGTGTTCTCTCATCTCACATTTCTTCCTATAAGATATATGTTTTATTCACCACCTTTACATGTTGTGTGTGGTGTATATTCGGAAATATAACATTTTATATTAATAATTAAATTTATTTACTTATATTTATAGTTTTAATTAATGCAATTCTTTCTAGGGGATCACTATTCAAATGTTTTTCAGGAAGTAAGAGGATTTTTAGTCTCAATTTAATTTCTATAGTAATTGTGCCATATTAAAAACTATTTTACTTTGTATTGTGTATATACTAACCATGAATTTATTATATAGTCCATATAATTAAATTTATGGCTATTGAAATATACATTTTATGTTCTCCCTTACAAGGTTTCTATAGTTCAAAAGTTACCAAATCTGTAAAACAATTTGGTCTCAATTTTCCTTCTTTGAGACAAATGATATCTTCTATGCCTATATTACATTAGGAGGTGCATATAAGTCCTATTGAAATTTAAAATAATGAATCTAATTTTGTTAATTATATTTAATTATTCATGAAATTTTATTATCTCAGGGGTATTATGTTTCAAACATTCCAAATTGGTAAGATTTTATTGCTACAATATCATCATCTATCAGGATTATTTAGGATAATTCTTTAATTGATGAAATATTAAAAACCACCTTTATAGAAATATGATCAGTTTACTTTCTCCTATGTTAATTCATTCTATATTCTTGTAATGGTACCATATTTCCAATATTAGATATATAATATAATTAAGAACATGCTTTTTTGAAAATCGAAACCTAGTTTTTCCATTCATTTATCATTAATTTATTAAAAAAATAACGTTTTCTAATGTTTTTTTCGAAATTTTTTAAAATATATTTTGAAATATTTTTTATGGAAATGGATTTAACAGATATTTTATGTTTTCAATACTGTTTACAATGGGTTTTAAATCCTTATTTTTATATTTTCGAGGTTATTTTTATAGAAAGTGATTTTTTACATGTGTTATGTTTTTAAGAATACTTTTCAGTATAAAGGAAAATTTTTCATGAAATTATTTAAATTTTACTGTCACAATTAGTTTCTATATGTGATTATGTACACCATTTTTTCCTTTGTCTTATAGGAGATATGATCTAACAATACCATTCATATTCTTTCAATGATGGTTTTTTGTTTTGATGGCTTGATGTTTGTTAAACCTGCTTATTTTCCTTTATTCAATCATGTTTCAATGAGATTGTTATGAAAAACATTTCGTTTCCATGGTCTGACCATGTTAGAATGATATTGACCTAAAAACATTTCTTTTATATGGGGTAATCATTTTATGAAAGGATAATTATTTTTATGAGTTTTCATGATGATTTGAAATATGTTTGTACTTTTCTCATGCTGTGGTTCATAGAAATTTTTTTATAGGATGGGGTGGCCCAGATTACACTTGGTAAGACCATTAAAACTTATATGATGGGGTGACCCAAATGGTTTTGGGGAATCCCATTATAGGATCTATTATGGGGTGGCCCGGATAGCACCATGTAAGCCCGATATATGTTATACAATTCGGTGGACTATATAACACCATGTATACCTGTTATAGCTCATATGATGTGGTTGCATAGATAGAAACGGGTGATCCCATTATCTCTTTTAAGAAGGGTGGGACCTATATATATATATATATATATATCCCTCCAATGCATTGGATAAAAAATCATAACTCATATAATAATTATGGGAATAATTCAATGGGCTTGGACCATTATGGGAAGAATGTATAAACATATCCACTATTGGGAATGGGCTATGATTTGGTATGGGGGTGTGTCCTTCCTAGTAAGTTTCATCCCCATGATGTTCCGAAATATGTTTTGGAAATGATCCATGACATAGGAAATGATTTCAACTGGTTATATATCTTCTAAAAATTATATTACCTACTCTTTTGTTATGCTTTCATTGATTATGAACATGATTACCTTATGATTCATGTCTTTTGAGCAGCTGATCATTATTCCACAAATCTTGTTCATGGTATTTGATATGCATGGTATGATTATAAAATGTTATGATAAAGTTATCATACCCTTATTCTCATGTTATTCTTACATATATACCTTTTCTACCCTTACTGAGAATATGATCTCACCAATTTCTTATGTTTCTTTTCCATAGTATATGTAGAATGGTTTTATGCGGGAGAATTAGAGGGGAAGATATTTAAGGGAGATGTTGAATATCATTCACCAAGATATATGATTATGTTTCTATGTTTCCGAATACACAAAACTATTAAGTTCCTTCGCCATGTTCTTCTGTAATGTGAAGAATATTCTTATAAAAATTTATAATATAAGTTTATATTAATCCTTTATTACTATAAATTTCAAGGACTTTAATAATCAGATGGATTCTAAATTTTGATACACGAGAAGGGTTTGTTTAATGATTTTTTTTGGATTACTAAAATTCACACTGGATTATCATCAGAAGAAATTTTTTTACAAATAATAAGGATGAGATCATGATTTTAGTACTCTGATAGGCATTAGAGTAGGTCACAAATGACATGTTGAACATGTAACGCTGCAACAGGTCACATCACCAAAATATAAATTTATGTATTCTTGTCACATTGCATAATGCTCCTCACCATCAAGAAGAAAGGTAGCTCCTCTACCACAATATAAGAGTGCATCACATCGAAACCCCAACTAACATTGTGTATTTATCAAGTGAAGGTGGGATTCACATCATGACCTTCTAAGTCACATAATGAATGAGGCCTAATAATGGGTGAAACAAAGGGAAAATCCTAACTTTTTTATATTTTTTTTGGGTTATTTGGGGGCCATTAATGACAATAAGAGTCTATTTCATCCAACACCCCATATCAGTCATTCTTATCATGATTCTTCTTGGTTTAAGTTTATTCCATGTTTGATTTAGTGGTAGTTTAATGTGGTTTATTTTTTATCATGTTCCCAAAAAAACACTTATTCCATCATGATTCATGTATATTTCAGGGCCAATTATAACATATCATGATGGAATTAGGTAACAATGAGGGGGATTTTGAGTGTAGTGGCTAGAGGACAATATCCATGTTTGATCAAAAGATATTGGATGTGATTTTTGAAAGTAAGTTATTTTAAATGAGAATTATAATGATTATTCCCATTCAGATTTAATAATTAATGTATTATAAATTTTTAGAATTAATTATTCACATTGTATGACCTGATATAAGAGATTGGGTGGTAGTGAGAGCATAAATGATTTATGAACTTACTTGGTAGAGGTTATATGGATACTGGATTGGGTGGTAACTCATTTATGGTGATAGTGGTTCTATTTACTATAATATCAATTTAATCTTTATTCACAATTCCATTCTGAAATTAATGTTTCATGAGATTATGTAGGTTGAAAACTACAGAGAGTGATATAGAGAATGAAATAGGATGTAATTTCGAACCTTATTTTGGGTTTAGAGATCTTGAGAAGTTTTGTTTGTTAGATCTCTTGGCGACCATGCATTTAACAGGTGAGGGTGCTAGTTATGTTGAAATTAGGCAATGAAAAGGTCTCATGGAATGAGTGGGGGATCAGTTTTTCCTAAGATACATTCCTAGTGTTAGTTGGTAGGAATGAGAGGATCCATATTAATGATGATTTCAGATGTAGTACCTGGAAGTTTGAAGTATGTAGCCATTTTTTATGTATTTTTATGTATGTTAAGTGGTTGGTTGATTTTTGGGGGAGTTTAGGACGGTTTTAGGATGTTTTGGGGGATTTTTTATGGGTCTACAATTTGAGAACAGTTTGGGAAATCTGTGAAACTACTCCAAGAAACTGTGATGGTTGAGGCAGAGGGCTATGGGATGATGCACAATTAAGGTGCACATTTTTTTAAACATCATACCACTACATGTAAATATTGAAAATTGAGAATGTGGTATTTCATATAGTGGGGAAATTTCTTGTCTAGCTGTGTGGGGATCCCCCTTTGGTATAGTAGCGATTGCACGGTTAGTGCATAGTTTGTCTAACCATGCGAACTAACCATGTGTGGTTTTAAAAAACATGGTTTTTAAAATGGTTTCAACTAGGATTAACTCTAAAACACCCATTTATCATCCCTTATGAACCCAACTCATTATTTCATCAACTCAATGGTTATATAGGCTCTACCACCCATTTTTTGATGAAAATCCATGGGGTTTCATGGTGGTCTGAAGGTAGTTCTTCCTTGCTAAGTTTCTCTCCTTGGTTGATATTTGGTTTTCTCTAGATCTAGTTTTCTCTCACTCAGTTTCCATGATCTATTTGTATAACATGTACATATAAGGTTTTCGTTTCCATATATGATGAGATTTTGGAATTTTAATGATAGGGAATGATATCTAAGGTGGTTTTGTAGAGATTTCAACCGTATTTGTTTGGTGGTTCTATGTTTTTCATTTTCACTGAAAACCAAAGCAAGGTAGATTCTCTCATGACTCCATTTTGATAGAATATAAAGGCCTAAATTTCTAATTAATAATTTATTCATGAAATTACCCTTGTATATAATTTGGGGAGTTTAAATGAAACCCATTTTTGAGTGTTTTCTGGAATTTAGAGAATATGGTCTTTTTTGTGTAATGTGCTTTATGATGGATATTAAAATGGTTACATTAAAATCCATGGGATGTTTTTTTTACAGAAAATGAGTTGCGCGAATTATTTTTAATGAAATATGGGTTTTACTGAAATGAGGTTGTGCGTGGATGTGGTGTAATGGCGTTTTAAATAAATTCCATTTTATTGAATGTTTTTAGCATATTGTGGAAATTGTGGTTTTGAATTAAAGGGTAGTTTGGATGATAATTATTTGTTTATAAGATGTGATAATTATTGGCTGGCATGTTGTTGTGATTTTAAAATTTTTATTGACTTGGTTATTTTCTTAAGTGGTAAATAAATATTTGGATGAGGTGGATCATGGTTGTGAAGTACCACTATTAATTGGTCATTAATTACCACTATAAAAGGTGATGGGTTATGGATGTGAAGTTCCAAATTCAAATAACAACCAGCTCATGTGTTTAGTTTATGGAAATGGTTGTGTTTTGTGTGAATCCATACAAGTTTAATTGGGTTATAACAATATGTTTTTGGAAAATGATTATTGATTATTTGGTTTCTTCTCATGAACATGTGTTGCTTTGGGAGAAATTGTTATGGTAATGATGTGTTTGGCTTGAAAACAATTATGTTGTTGTTGTAATTGATTAATATAAATTGTGCCAAATAGATGATTCATAGAGATGTGTGTTGGTATTTCATTTTGAGAAGTCCTAATTAGTATTATTACTCCTCCCAATTTGGCACATTGGTGATTTTGTAGATTTTTTATTCCAAGATACTGGTAAAGGTAAAGAATCTCATTTCTTTAGTGGTTCATCGTGATGATTAGGTGGTCTTGTGCTGTATGGAGCATGGATCTTCATGAAGACCAGTGGATTTATGTCATGTTCTCATGGGTTTTGGTTTTTATTTTCATCTTTTTACATTGATTATAATATTATTATGGTTTTAGATTAGTTGGTCTTTTAAAATTTTTTATTGTAATACATTTTTGACAAGAATCGCGTAGTTGTTTTGGTATTTTCCAATTGGTTGGTTGGGTTCATTCAAAGGGAAAATAGTTTCCAATTTTTCTTGAATCCCTCAACATATATTACCAGCATTTGGATCCTTGGGAACATCACATTATAAAAAGTAGAAGCTCTTCCTCAACTCAATCTAATGAGGTTGGGTAGGATGTTTTATGTTGTATCATTTTGTTTGCTCCTTGACTTTCAAGTGAAAATAATTTTGTTTGGTCCATGGAGTTAATTTTCAGTCTTTTATTTGGTACTCATTCTTGTTTTATTCCATGAGTTAGGATAGTAGTAAGGGGTTGGATTGTCGAATCATAGAATGTACATCATAAAAGTATGTAGATAACCCATTTATACTTAATTTCATGTTATTAGGGAGTTGGGTACATAAGTGTTGTGGATATATTTATTAGAGAATATTCTCATTGTCATGGTTATAACCAATAATAAGATCATATAATTCATGGTATAAATGAATTCCCATTTGGATTGGATATTTCCTTTGTTATAATGATATATTTTTGGTATTAATGTGTTTATTTCTGAAAAATATTGAAATTGGTTTTTCAAATGAATGAATTTTGAAAGACTATAGTAGTGGTGTTTTGAAAATGGGTTGATTTTGATAATATGGTGGATTTTTAAAAAAAGGATGAACATGGAAAATGTGTTGTTTTGTAAATAACGGTTTTGATCATTTAAATGTGTTATAATTTGAAATTGTAGGGATTATATTTTTTGGGAGTGAGACTTGTGGTTATTCCTTTGTTGTTAGAACTGAAACTAGGTAGATGTTGTAGAGACCAACTAGGGGAATCTATGGAAAATATGGTTTCACCAAAGCCCCAGGTGAACAAAAAGATAGTGTAGAGAACATTTAGAGCATTCCATGTTGTTGAAATTTGGAATATAAGTGATGATCCAAGGCATGTGGATCCATAGATTCAGTTTAAAAAGAAGAATCTACCCATTTTTTGGTTCATTTGGAATCATAAAGGGTAGAAGTGTTTCTAAATAGGATGAATAGTATATTTGAATTCCTATGCATGGAAGTCGAGTTAAATATGATGTTGGATAAGTATACGATGGAATACCTTGCACCTAAATGGTGGGAGTTGGTTTTCTAGGATGGTACAGACCAAGGTATATCATTGGAGGGTTTTGATGAAATGTTTAACAAACAATTTTACCCTAAAACATTAAAGATTCAATGAACAATATATTTCTATTCCATGATGTTATATAAAATGTTTTTAGAAAAATATGTAGATATATTTCTAAATTTAGTACGGTTTTCACCCAATATTTTGGTGAGTGCATCATTGAAAGGGAGGGAGAATCCATAGGAAAACTCGAGTGAAACCCTAGCGATGCCTCTTCCCTGGAAGTGACGGCGGTGCTCAAAGCTCTGGATCCTCCCCCCTTTCCAGGGTAGGCAGCTCCATCTTCAATTGGAAGAGCAGGGTTGCCGTTTTGGCTCTTCTCCAACCCTAATTTCCATCCACCATTTCGGAATGTGTGTGTAAGCCCCAAAGTCCTGGCTCTTTTTCTGGAATTCCCGACCTTCAGATTTCGACATCGGAGTTCACAGAGTCCTCGGCGCGTCTTAATATCCCTTTTATTGAATGCTTCAAATAGAGGAAGCCTTCTATTGACACCTTCGATAGGTTCATTTTTTCATCATGGGATCTTCAAGAAAAGGTGGTTGTTGGTTTATTGGAGAATCACCACATCATGATTCTGTTCGAATCGGATGAGGATCTTATAAAATCCTGGTCGGCGGCCCCTTGCAGCTGCAATGGGATTCATTTCATCCTTCTGTGATGGTCATTCAAATTTCATGTGGATCATGATCCTCCCTCGGCGGTCGTTTGGGTAAGCTTTCCCAACAACCCATTACCTTTTCAAAATCCTTCTATTATCTGATTTTTGGGTAACCTCGTCGGGAGGTTTTAATGTGCAGATAGCTGAACGGAGGCAGTGTGTCACCTGGTTCATCCCAGGGTCAGCGTTGAAGTTGATACCTCCTGGATTCTTTTTGATTATTTTTCTATTACCATCGTCGAGGAATATAGATGCAAGAAAAGGGCAGTTTATGAAAATTGGGTTGATTTTTGTTCGTCTTGTAACCATATCGGTCATTCTCTGGAGGTTTTCCTAAGGAGACCGTCAACCCAGGTATCATCAAGGAGTGAGGAAGGTGCAAAATATAATGAACATTGAGTTTTCGGTGGGGGCTTCTTCAGTTCAAAGGGAGCATGGTCTAGAATGTTGCAGCGGGATGAAGTCGCTACGTCTGTTGGAGCAGGATGCACCGGAGGGAGTTTGGCAGTAACATGTAGCTCATGACCTTGGTCATGTGATGAAGTAATCATTGGGTCTAAATCCAAAGGTGTCTGAAGTATATAGAATGTTCAGATATGATTTGGAAGGGCCTTCGAGGCAGTGTTCATTGCAGGAGGCCACTAAATCTCATGAGGAGAGGAATGAAGAACCTCAAAAGAATGGAACTTTGGAGGAGATTGAACAATTGACAGGTATTGAAGGGGTTGTTACTGCTATGGAGGTGTTGAGCTCAGTCAAGATTCGAGAAGATGGAGGTCCTTCTATAACAGTGATACCTCCTCTGCAGGTGAGCAATATGTTTGATAGTCTCTCAGAAGTTGGTTTGGTCTCAGATCTTGTGGAATTATTACTTGGGGGTATGGATGAGGTTGACCAGCTGAATCAAATGTATGGAAGGGGGTCACGAGGAGTCCTCTATGCTGGTGGAAGAGCTTCCCATCCGGGACATTGGAATCATGAATGGAAAAGAAGAGGTTATTAATACAACGCCAGAGGGTGAAGGGAATAACACTCCTAATTACAATGGAGATGAGGTTATGTGTCTTTCAGTTATTGAAGGTAGCACACCTGGAACGAGGAAGGGAAAGGACAAGGGATGAAAAGAACCTGTGTCAGTGATGAATTTTGGAAAGAGAGGGTATGCATCCGTGGGTGATAATGAAAATATGAGTGAATTTGGCACACGAACCTGTAGTGATATAGTTCAAGGTGGGGAAATGATGATGAATGAAGATGTTGGAACATTATCGGCTTTACCAATAAGAAAAACAAGGAATGACTATTCTTATCTTCCACGCCCGGCGATTACCATAGCATCTTCCAAGCGTAATCGCGGAGTGATCCTGGCTTTCAAAAAAGACAGCATATCCATACAACCGAGCCTGGAGTATCTCTCTCCAGGTAAAATGAGGAGCCATGTCCAAGGCGATAATCTTTGGAAGCTTTTTAAACCAGCTTCTGAATGGCAATCTACCACTATAGAGGAGGGCTCATGTGTTGGGTGTGGTGATGAGTATGGTTATTATGATTATTCGTGGTTGTGATGGTTGTTCTTGTTGTTTTTTTGATGATCTTTGTTGTTGGTAGTGTCAGTTGTGTCCTTCTGCTCCAAGGTTTCTCACTTTCTCTAAAAGTGTTTGAAAATAAAAAATTATGTTTCAGTCATTCAGCATCCTTAAAGGTGTGTATCATTGGATCGAGCTTGAGATAAGAAATTCTCCCAAAAATAGTGGTTCAATGTATACGTGATTATAAAGAAGTGGTGTATAGAGAAATAGAGGATAAAAGAGATATCTTAGGGGCTATAAGTGGGCGAAGCATGTTGATTAAAATTGGACATAGTGGAAATTGTAATACGGGGAGAAATCCAAAGATGGAAACTTATATCCACGGTGGGAGTGAAGCCCATAATTCATCTGCAGGCCCAGTGAACCTTCCTTTGAATCCGCAAGCCAAGATATGATGATTTTTGTGTGGATCTATAACACACATGAAGTGGGGTTGTATGACATAACATCAAGCATGTCATAACTTCAAGAAGATGGGGCATCACCAGTTCTGTTGTCATAGTGCCTTAAGATTGGGTGTTCGTGACAGTCCTCAAGGGTTGCGGGCATCATATTCATCGATTGGACGGGGGCAGAAAACCCCCCTATGTCAATAGAGTATAATTAGACATGGTGATTCTACAAACATTGTGACTCCAACCCATGGAAAATTTCATTATTGGAACAAAGAGGAGAGTGGGGCCAATAAGTAGGTGATTGGAGTTGAGTAGGTTGTGGTGGATGATCAGTCAGGACCATCCACTGTTAGAGGTACGATTCATTATAATAATACCTTTATTCATGTATTGTTTGATACAGATGTGTCTTATTGTTTAATTCTTCACATGACATTGATTAATTGGGTTTATGTGTGGAAATGATTAATTATGTTATAAAGCCTCAAAAATCTACTTGGTGAAAAATATTTTCAAGCCTTCCAATGTAGATTATACTATTTAGTTATGGATGGGGTTGAGCTAATGTGGGACTTCTATATGCACTAGATGGATGTGTAGGATTTAATCATTACTATGGATTGGTTGATGATTTTTAGGGACCACATTGAATTTTATGTGACGATGGTAAGTTTCATAATGAAGTATGGCTTGGAGAATCTATTCAGCGGATGAAAGAAAGAATGAGTTTATGCAATGGATTGGTTAGAACCAGTGGTTGGTATACTATTGTATCAGTTGCTATATTTTTCATTGAAATCGATCATAGAGGTTGAGAAAAGTAGTTTTCCAGTAGTGGTTGATCAGTTCCTGGACATCTTTCATGAATAATTATCAGTGTTTCAACCAATGATTGAAATAGAGTATATGATTTATATACTTATGTAAACTAGTCCAATCTCAATTTTATCATATTGGATGAAACCAAAATAATTTTGTGAATTGATAGTGTAGTTGGAGGATTTTAAAACAAAATGTTTATCTAGCCTATCATGTACCCATGGGAAGCACCATGTTTTTATCGAATATTTGGATGGAGGTCATCATTTATGTTCGGACTATTATAATATTAACCATGCCACTTTAATGAATTGATATCCACTCAAACACATTGATGAACTATTTATCAGATAATGGGAGATCAATGGTTCTTCAAGATTGAATTCTGATTCGGATATCATCAATTGTGGGTTAGTAAGTAGTATATTACCAAAAAGGTCATTAGTAGAGGATATGGCCATTAGGAGTATGTGGTTATTCCCTTTTGACTAACAAATCCACCAATAGTGTTCATGGAATTGATGAATCATATATTTTCGTGATATATGGATTCTGTCATGGTGGTTTTAATGGATGATATAATTATGTTTTAATGGGAAAGGGTTGGTCCTGAGAAACACTTTGAAGTAGTGTTGGGAAACATGAGATACCATCAGTTGTATGCCAAATTTTAATTTTTTGTGTCTTTTGGATAAAATAGGTATGTTTTCTGGGACATGTTATTTTTGAAAAGGCAGTTTTAGTGGATCTTGGGATAATAGAAGCCTTTGTCTCCTGGAAATTGTTGAATAATGATTTTGAGATATGGAACTTCCTTGGTCTAGCTATATATTATTGACTCCATTTTCATTATTTCTCACGATTATCATTGCAGATGACATCAATGAAAAGAAATAATGTTCCATTTCATTAGAATGAAAAGTGCCAGAAATTATTTAAATTGTGTAAAGATCCTCTTAAAATAACAAAAACAATTGTTTCTCCAGAACTTGGGAATTGTTATGTTGTGTTTTTTGATGCACCAGGATTAGGTGTCTGGTGTTTATCATGAAATGGGACAATGTGGTTTTTATAGATCATGAAAGTTGAGGGTTCATGAGAAGAACTACACAACACATGATTTGTAGATGGAAATTACTGTTCATTGTTTGAAAACATGGAATCACTATCACTTCGGTGAGAAATTACTAGTGTATAAAAACCCCAAAAATATGAATCATATTTTCTCATAAATAGATTTTATTCTATCAAAAACGATATGGAAAGAGTCTCTCAGGATGTTTGAGTTTACTTGATTTAAAAAATATGTTAAAGTAATTTCGGTGGAGGATAGTTTATGTATAAATTTGTATACTCTGGTGGAAGATAAACATTATATTATTGGAAGTTAATGTCTGTAAAAGCCGAAATGCGGTTAGAATGTGAAGAATAAGGTGATATTGAAGTTTTCTTCCCAATTTCATTGGTTCCTAACATTGTCCTTTTGGTTATAGTGGTGCAGAGATATGATTTAGATTGTGTGTATATGAGGTACAAAATAAATGGAGGGGAAACCATTACGGGTTGGAAATAGGATGGAAATTTAGTGTTGTGGTTCCAGAATCAGATGGTTAAACCAGTGGATTGTTAGGAGAAACAACTCATTTCATTTCATCATTCCAAATGGACAGTTCACCTGGAATTTAGAACATGTATAAGTCAATGAAATTATAGTTTTGGAGGTATAGTATGAAAATTAAAGTATCTAAGTTTATTTGGGATGCCTTACTTATTATAAATTCGAGGTTGAGAATCAGTGACTAGTAGGTATGTTGCAGTCTTTACCTATCCTAATGTGGAAATGGGATAACATATTGATGGATTTGGTTACATGTCCCCAAAAAATGGATAGGAAACATGATGAAATATTTTTAATTATGGATTGTTTAAAAAATTCATCCCATTTCATCCCTATTTTTAATTCCCATTCTGTAATACCCCAAGCTTCTACGGTACGCTTCTCATTCAATAATGCAATAGCTTGCATTGTACGAAAGTTCGAGATCCTAACACACCATAACCAATCATAGTAGCTGTTATGAATAGTAATACCCACATTATGAAATTATATAAATTTCATATTTCAAAATAGAATTCATTTTTGGATTCGGAATATCGAATTAGATTATGTTGAATTTTTGGTATTTTTCCGAGAACTTCCAATTTTTCATTAATAGTGAAAAATACTTAAAAACAACATTTTTAATCAGGATATTTATAGTGATATATTATACTATTGAGTTGTTTTAAAGTATAATTAGAATATACTTTTACCATTTTAACCAATGGTGGTCATTAGAATTAATTTTACTTTGAAATTGGACATAAACAATTGTCAATCTTTTGATTGATATTGTTTCTTAAAAACACGCTATTTGTTTTAACAGCGAGAATTAATTATAAAATTAATTAATGCAACTTCTATGTTTGGAATTATTTAAAATAGACATCATTTTTGAATTCAAAATATCAATTATAGCTTAGGGTGAATGTTTGTTATTTTTCTGAAAAACATCAATTTTTGATGAATAGTGAAACCACTAAGTGGTAGTTACAAAAATGATTTTTCCTTTAAATGAAATTTTACCACCTATGTGATTTTAATTTCAAAAATATGACATACATAATTGTCATTAGGAAGTAAAATGCGGTTGAATTGGATTAAAATAATTTTTGGTAAATAGTAACTTTTAAGTTCAATTAATCACGATTATAGGTAATTAGTGTGATTTAATGTAAATATAATGTTATAATAATATGAAATTACCTTTACACTTGTACTACACATATTTGATGAGTCATGGACGACTGATACAATCCATTTGTCAACTTGGGGACCCCATGGAGCCACTTGGATATGAAAATGACCTTAATAACTTTTTATTTAAAGTTAAAATAAACTTTCCACAAACATGTGTTATTTTACTAAAACAATTATTACATGGGGTTATATAAGTTAACATTTCAACTATAAATATTAATTGGAAATATAAAAAGATTTTCTACATCACGGTAATTGTATTAGAATTTTTAGGCATTAAATAAATATATTTATAAATGACACCATGATGATGCAGCGATTACCTCATTATTTAACGATTTAAATAAAATGAAAAGGTAATGTAAAATCTAAGACATAAACTTTTCAAAAACCTATTGGATGAGTAGATTTAGAGCCCATATCACCTTATCCTATAAATATATAATTATGGGACCTTTGAAATCCAAAAATCACTTTATAATAATTTATCATTTCATGACCTTCCAAGAGTGCCCCTCCTCTCCTCTTACAAAAGGCCCCCACCTCTACCACCTTACTCACACCATCAAATCCATTTGGCTCAGCCACCCTCTTCCCAAATACTCTCTCAACATTCCCCCCTTCATCATAGAAGCCTTACCTTAGGTAGAAAGCACTTCAACAAACCATTTTGGTTCAAACCGAGGGGAGTTACCCGTTTTAAAGGAGGCTAAAGAATGATCGAGTCAAGTCGAACACGAGGTAAGGGAACTTATTAACCAAATTCCCATTATTTGGGTTGAACTTATCTTTCTTATTTATGTTGTTCTTTTATTATGTGAGAAATGAATTTTTATATCTTATCATGTATTTATACTTTCTTTATGTGATCTTAACGTGAATACACATGTGTGATCTATTTTATTTACAAGATGATCATTGTAAGGGACTTCATCTCAATATCATTTGATTGAGGCATATTTTGTTTTATAAACAACTTTATTTTATATGGTGTCTAAACACCTTTGACTTTTATGTTTTTAAAAAAGGAATCTTTTTTATGCGAATTGTTTTATTAATAGAAAAAAGGGAATGTTTTTCTTTGTCGTTCGTATGCGCGACAACGATTTCTCTGCCACCATGACCATTACATGAGTTTCGGCTTCCTCTACAAGCCGTAACTTTTTTTAAAATGAAACATAAATACCTAGATTTACATTTCTTTTATTTTGGTATTGAAAATGGTTTTATTATATCAATGTTTTTTATTGATATCTTGTGATTTAAATGTGGAAATGTTATGATTCCTTTATGCATGTTTTATGTGATACGATTATGTTATAGTTTATCATATGTTAAAACATTTTCATATAAAGAATTCATTGGACATAATAAGTGACGGGTGGAAACCGCTATAGATCCTCCATACATCGGTAGGTATCATGAAACAAACTAGTGTCTTGACATGAGGCCTTGATAAAATCATATTTGTAGTCTTGGCACGAGGCCATGGCTACGTGGTTATGATAGTCTGGCATTATGCATTCCATCATTATGAATGTGTTTATTGATATTGCATGTGATTATTCGAATACTAGAATATCCATGGGAATATGTAAATGGAATTATTTCATTTTATTTCTTCCATATTGTATTGATGTTCATGATTAAAATGCTTTTATTTTAGTTATACATTTCCTTTAATGTTTATGTTTATTTATGAATGTTTCGGCTATATTGTTATCCTTTCATGAGCATCAGAGCTCACCCCTTTCTATGATATATTTTTTCCCAGGATGTAAAGAAATATTTTATGACTGACCTACAGGGATATTAAGAAGGGGATATGACTATGGACTATGGATACCATGTTATTTTAGTTATTCACTTTATTATGTAATGTAAAATTTATGAATGTATCTAGTGTTTCCAAGGCTAATAACCAAATCGGTCTTCCGAAACATGATCTTTTGTGATCATGCCAATGTTACGTAATAATGCACCGACGATGGGTAACTGGGGTCAGGGAATTACAGTTGGTATTAGAGGTAGTTTTGTACTAAACATGGAAGCTATATTTAGATAAACTCTGATTAGAGAACACAACCATAAGATAGAATTTGAGGATTAGTATAAAAGAACATCCTAGAATTTTGTTTTTATAGAGATTTGGTGAGTGTTCCGAGAAATAAATCCATGTCTGGAAACGAGAAGGTAGAGGCGGCTCTAGAACAGAAGTACCTAGGGGTATAACCTGAAAACACCGGTTCGAGCTAGACTCCAACGGGAACTGGTGCACGAAAACAGGCCTTTCTGCACTCTTGGTTACGACACTCTCGGGGGAAACACTTAGGATAATTCTCATTTTGTTTACAAACCATTATGAAGGGTTTATGAGTATATACTTCCTCAATGAAAACATTTTTTATGGATTATATCCATAAATTGTTCAATTTATGTTATGTATTTTAGAGGTATGGAATTATGTATTTTGATTAATAAACAGATCATGTTTATGCCATTTTTTAGAAATGGAGCCTAGTGGAAGGAATTTAAACCGTATAAATTCATGCACTCCAAAGAGGGATTTCCCTCCTGCTCAAGATAAATATAGTGGAGCTGGTGATAAAACTTGTGCTGATCAGCTTATCACCATACTGGGACAACTCACTCAGGTGATGAATAATAACCTTCCTCGTATGGAGCACCCTGATCCGCAATATGGAGGATCCATGTTAGACCACTTCATGAGGAATCAACCACCAACATAAAATGGGTGTACAAATCCATTAGTAGCTGAGCAATGGATAAATTCTTTAGAGAAAATATTCCATGCCATGGGGAGTAGTGAAAGGGATAAGGTTTTCATGGCAGTTTAACGCCTCACTGAAGATGCTGATCAATGGTGGTCATTGATTCAAAATATAAAGGAAGATGAAGAACTATCAAGTATGGAATAGAGAGAGTTTAAAGAAATTTTCATAGAAAAATATTTTCCTCATGACCATTAAGCAGATTTGGAAAGACAACTTCTGAGTCTGAGGAAAAAAGTGGACGAGAATGTTCCAAAGTATGAGTCTAACTTTACAAGGTAAGAAAGTCATGCTTCACATTATATACGTAACCCAAGAAGTATGATTGATCGTTTCTTTGATGGGAAAAAAATTGTTTCTCCGTCAAGCATTAGTATCACAATATTTCTAAACGTATAAAGATATAGTCTCATGTTCTATCAAGACAGAAAAGGAATTCTCTAAATATTATGGAAATAATGTAAAGTAAGAGAAGAAGAGAACGGTGGAACAAGAGACAAATAAAGTGAAAAAGGTAAAGCAGGGTTCTCCATTATGCGATAATTGTGGGAAGAATCACCATGGTACATGACTAAATGGAATGGTAGTTTGTTATAAATGTGGAGAAAAAGGTCACCAGGCTCGTGATTTCAAGAGAAAGAATAAGGCTATCAATGTTGAATGCTTTAATTGTAGGAAAATGGGGCATTATGCCGATGAATGTCCTATGCATCAGGGGAACTTACCTCAGAAAATTCCAAGGGATCAAGGCCAAGCTTATGTTTTTGCTGCATATGAAGTTGAATAATTATTGTATTTGTGTTTTTGGAATCAAGAACCATTTTATTGTTATAAAAATTTTGTGATATATATAAGGATTGTACTACAATACTTGTTGTTTTCAATAAGGTTTTAATATAATGAAGGTAATCATTTTTTTAGTATGTGACTATAAGAGAAACTTTACTTTGTCTGGGGAATCTGACGTTACAATTGATTTTAGAATTTAGATACCTTTTAGAGAATGTCTGTACAGAGGTATTTTGGATAACTATATAGGTTGGAATGGATTATGATGAACATTGGATATTATTTTTTAAGGTTAAAACATTTATAAAGATTATTTTCGGAATATTATAATACTATAGGTTTAGGAAAAGGACAACCCGCAGGTCGAGGGATAAATCGTCATATCGGACAAAGCTGTAGGAATCGAACCCACAATCATAGTGCGATAGGCTCTTATTACCTACCACTATCCTACAAGAAGTATCTAGTTAATTCAAAATAGTTTTCCTAATCTAAATGGTATGTGTTAATATTTGGAACCTTCTACGATTTGGATAAATAGAATATTTTTGAGTTCAATTATCTTTTTGAGTGAGTGATGGGTTTGTGGTAAAAATTTATTAATGAATGAAATTCTACATGACAAGTATGTATGTTTCCATACGTTCTTAGTAAATCTCTTAAATAAATTCCTCAAAGTTATGAAAGGTATCTTAAAACAAAAATGTTATCGGTTAACTTTTTCTACTGGGGAATCAATGATCGTTTAACCAATCAGAAGTTTGTGATTTTCATTTAGTTAACTTTCTCCTAATCCTGTTTTCTACAACTCTTCATCAGACCTTGATGGTTTTTTTCTCCTCTATATCCAGATTTTCATAGAATCCTAGTATGGTCTATCTCCGGTGACCTTTGTACTTCTCTTTCATTCTTTTATAGATATATTTTTATTAACCATATTTCCAATATGGGTTTTCCACAAAGGTATTTTCTAGATTAAACATTTTATTTTAAATGAAAAATTTCAAATTGTGAGGATGCAATTTATTGAACTAGGGGAGAATGTAACACCCCAAGCTTCCACGATACGCTTCTCATTCAATAATTCAATAGCTTGCATTGTACGCATGTTCGAGATCCTAACACACCGCAACCAATCAAAGTAGCTGTTATGAATAGTAATACCCACTTGATGAAATTATATAAATTCTATATTTTAATATGGACTTCATTTTTGGATTCGGAATATCGGATTATCCTATGTTTAATTTTTGGTATTTTTCCGAGAACATCCAATTTTTGATGTATAGTGAAAAATACTTAAAAAACATTATTAATCAGAATAATTTATATTGATAAATTATAACATTGAGTGGTTTTAAAGTATAATTAGAATATAATTTTACCATTTTATCCAATTGCGATCATTAGAATTAAATTCACATTGAAATTGGATAAAAACAATTGTCAATCTTTTAATTGATATTGTTTCTTAAAAACACTCTATTTGTTTTTAGAGCGGGAATTAATAATAAAATTAATTAATGCAACTTATTTGATTGTAATTTTTTAAAATATACATAATTTTTTAATTAATAATATCAATTATATATTAGGATGATGTTTTGGTATTTTTCTGAAAAACATCAATTTTTTATTAATAGTGAAACCACTAAGTGGTAGTTAAAAAACTGATTTTTTGTTTAAATGAAATTTTACCACATCTTTGATTTGAATTTCAAAAATACAACAAACATAATTGTCATTATGATGTAAAATGTTGTTCAATGGGATGAAAATAATTTTTGGTGAATGGTAACTTTTAAGTTCAATTAATCGTGATTGTATGTAATTAGTGTAATTTAAGGTAAATATAATGTTATAATAATATGAAATTACCTTTACACTTGTCCTAAACTTATTGAATGAGTCATGGCTGACCAAGAAAATCCATTGGTCAACTTTTGGACCACATGGAGCCACTTGGGTAAGAAGATGTAATTAACAACTTTTTATTTAAATTAAAATAAAATTGTCACAAACATGTGTGGTTTTACTAAAACAATTATTACATGGGGTTATATAAGTTAACATTTCGACTATAAATATTCATTGTAAAGATAAAAATATTTCCTACATAATGGTTATTTTTTTATAATTTTATCCATTAAATAAAGTTATTTATTTATGACACCATGATGATGCAGCGATTACCTCATTAATTAAGATTTAAATAAAATGAAAATATAATGTAAAATCTAAGACAAAAACTTGTCAAAAACATAATGGATGAGTATATTTCGAACCCATATCACCTTATCCTCTAAATATATAATTGTGGGACCTTTGAAATCCGAAAATCACTTCATAATAATTTAATATTTCATGACTTTCCACGAGTTCCCCTCCTCTCCTCTTATAAGAGGCCCCCACCTCTACCACCTTACTCACACCATCAAAAACATTTGGCTCAGCCAACCTCTGCCCAAATACTCTCTCAACATTCCTCCCTTCATCCTAGAAGCCATACATTAGTCATAATCCTCTTCCAAAAACCAATTTGGTTCAAACCGAGGGGAGTTACCCGATTTAAAGAAGGTTAAAGAACGATCAAGTCAAAAGGGAATACACATGTGCATTCTATTTTATTTACAAGATGATCTTTGTAAGGGACTTTATCTCAATATCCTTTCATTGAGGAATATTTTGTTTTATACACAACTTTATTTTATGCGGTGAATAAACCCCTTTTCCTTTTGCATTTATTCAAAAGGAATATTTTTTATATGAAGTGTTTTACTAAACAACAAAAGGGAATGTTTTTGTTGTTGTACGTATGCGTCGACAATGACTTCTCCGCCACCATGACCATTATTTGAGTTTCTGCATCCTCTACAAGACATAACTTTTTTTCAAAAAATGATAAATCAATAACAATTTTAACTTTTCTTTTATTTTGGTATTGAAAATGGTTTTATTATATCAATGTTTTGTATTGATATCTTGTGATTGTAATGTGGAAATGTTATGTTTCCTTTATGCATGTTTTATGTGATACGATTATGTTATGGTTTATGATATGTTTAAACCTTTTCATATAAAGAATGCATTGGACTTAATAGGTGATCGATAGAGCCTGCTATAGCTCCTCGATGCATCGGTAGGTCTCATGAGACAATCTAGTGTCTTGGCATGAGGCATTGACAAAATCATTTTTATAGTCTTGGCACACGGCCTTGGATACATGGTTATGATAGTCTGGCCTTATGCATTCCATCATTATGAAAGTGTTTATTGATATTTCATGTGATTATTTGACTACTAGAATATCAATGTGAATAAGTAAATGTCATTATTTCATTTTATTTTTTTCCATATTATTTTGAAGTTCATGTTTAAAAGGCTTCTGTTTTAGTTATACATTGTCTTAAAGATTGCTGATGGTTATTACCCCTTGCTTTAGAAATGTGGTTCTTTTGAGAATGTTATTTTCCAGGACATAGGTAAAGGTAAACAATCTCATTTACATAGTGGTTAATCATAATTCATGGGTGGTATTTTGGTTCTTGGAGCATGGATCATTCTATGGAGTCATGGAGTTATGTCAGTGATTCATGGTTTTTGATGTTTTGTCATCTACCTAGTTTTCAGATTATGCTAATGTGATGGTTTATTCTTGTATGGTATTTGGAAAATATTTAATTGTAATACATTTTCGACATGCATCATGGAGTTGTTTTAATTTTTCCACATTGTTTGGTTTTTTTCATTCTAAGTAAAATCACATCCCAAGTGTTCTTGAGTCCCTCAACATTTATTTCAAGCCTTTATCACCTTGAGTATGATGCTTAAGGAAAAGTATCACCTCTAACTTAACAAATGCCAATGAGGAGGGCCGGGATATTACATTTGAGTTTGCTATATGCCTCACACCTAATGAATGACACCCTATTGAGGGTGATTTGGGATCTTGGTTTGTTTTTTGAGTTGGATAAACACTCCAGATATATAATAGATGTGGTAGAGAGGGTACCTATATGTGGTGAGTTGGGGGGATTTTTTCAGATATGTGAGATGAGACCTAGGTGAAGATCATGGGTATTTTTTAGGACATGGAATCTGACTAAAAGTGGTATTAGTGAAAGAGAACTTTGAAAAATCAATATATGAGTGATGAGGGATATTAATCCCATTCTATAATGCCTTGAGGGCTGACATGTAAGAGACTTTGAGTTGTGGGGTCATCAAATGGTGTTAGGAATGAGATTATACCAATGAGATGATGATATGTGTGACAACCTATGAGGCCATTTTTCTACTAAATGTGGGTTATTTAATATTCTGGTGATAGGATATATACCTACTAGGGGATATGGATCACGAGGTCTGGACCCTCCATGAGTGAGATAGCACTGGTTGGAATCTCATGTATGAGATATAGACCTCTCATATATGATGTCTAGGTTGTTCCATGGGTGATAAGGCTTTTGTTGTTAAATTCTACTGCCTTAAGTTTGAAGGATAGGTTGTGACATGAGGTATTATGTCCATGGTGGGACCTACCATGAGTGATATGGTAGTTGGTCAGGATTTGGAGGTAATGGGACCTACCATGAGTGATATGGTAGTTGGTCAGGATATGGCAGTTAGACCATACCCTTTCCCGTTAAGCAGTGGATTGAAGGAAAATATGACACTCATCTGGAGTCTCTAGATATGGGTTCGAAAATTAAAAGAGGTGAGGTGGATTCCATAATGGAACCAAAGTATGTAAGAGTATGTGTTAGAGTGTCCTAATAAGAACAAGATGATCTATTATATATGGACTCATGGTGGCCTTGTTAACAAAAAACATAAATGGAACTCATGAGATTTTTTCCCTCACGAATACATGTATATGATTGAGTATACTATGGGAACATAGTTATACTCTACTATGGTATATTTATCACACCCTATATGGGCACTTTGGTGCCTATGAAAATGTAATTTCTTCCTCCTACAGAAGAATAGGTCACACAGGGGATCATGATGGATTATAATGAAGGGATATTAGAGATTGGTATGAGGTGTTGTTTGAGGTTGTTATATATATTTTAGTTTATTTTTTATATTTCATTCATAAAGTGGGTGGTTTGTTATTTTATGACTGTATACTTCTACTACAATACATTAATTATAGATTTTTTTATTAATTTATATGTATTATTATTTGGTGCTATATATTTCTGTTCATTTATACTATATTTTTTACTTTGATTCGAGGGTAAAATATCCCAATTTTATATATTAGGCTTCACTGCTAGTTGATAACCTCCTATATTTGGGGGTTACATTGATCTTCAACATTGGGCATTGTAGAGAGTTCATATAACTGGGGAATCAAAAAATTGAAACAACAAATTTTCTATTTCTCTTACAACATAGGGAGTTGGTATATAGGTTGTCTTCGAATGTCTTAGAGATTGTCATAGGCCTCAAAATGATGTTTTATGAACACCTTTATAATGAGATATATTTTTGTACCAGGGGTATAATACTACTATTATTTTTTATGTAGTTATTGGTGAGGAATTTATTAATCATGATGTGTTTACCAGAGATGTTATTATTATTTTTGGATAATTTAATATTGGTAAATTCCTATATACATTTATCATGTTTAGCATTCACGGCTTACATGGAAGACATGTTATTATGTCTAGTGGTTTTTTAATTACACATGTTGATTTTTTAATTGTGTCAATAAAACATTATATGGTATTTTTCTATATAACATGGTTCTGGAATTATAAAAAATTGTACCGTATTTTTTCCTATAATGATCGGCTTTGTGGATCCATCGATGTTTTCAGATGAAGGCTATTACATCCCTCCAAAAAAGGGATGTATTGGGACCCTTGGTGGGTTAATATATGAATTTAATTTTAAATAAATGATCCAATCATGGGATCAGTTTCCATGAGGATTTGTTACATAGAAATTAATTTCCAAAAAACCCTATATGGGGTTTTTTCATAAAGATACTCGGTGCATCATCTTGTGTTTGAGGGGACATGAATTAGGAGATGGTGAGTTTGGATATGTGACATAATGTTATGGAAGCATATAGCAATTGGGATTGAGTGAGATCCAGTTTGATTATTATTATGATCATGTGATAAGGTTCTTTATGGATTATAATTATTGATGAGGATAGTGATCATTGGAATACATTTTCATGTAAAATTCATGATATACAAGGTTTGGTGTTTCCCAACTATTTTTAGTGTTTTTGTTTTGTTTTTTATTGGTGAATGTTCCATGTGAGAGTGTTTTGATAAGTTTTCAAGTTGTGTATGAACTCTAGTGTTGCTTATATATATATATATATAAAATATAGATAAACATGAGTTCATAGTCATCTAAGCTTCCAGTTGAGTTGGTTGATATCACTATGTGTGAGGAGGGAATGTTAAATATAGATAAGGGTACTAGGGTACCACTGATCAAAGTTGTTCCTTAAGAAATATTATTGATTTCTACGGATAACTGAACATGAGGAAGAATGTATTATAATCCATGTGGTCGGAAGTGAAACATTAGTTTTTAGAGGGTTTGATCCAAATTTAATGTGGATTATTGATTATCAATTCTCTCATTCCGGGTATGTTAGGTAAATATGATGGTTGGTGTTTAGTGTTGGTGCAAGAGATGTGTGGGATGGTCACTAACAGTCATTTTATGTTGTCATAGATTGAATTTGATCCATTTAGGTCTGTGATTGTGGTCTTTAGTGGATGAATATATGGATAGGGATATGTCGAGGATCTTTATATCAGTCATGTGTGAATGGACCTCACGTATGATGGGTTGTGGATGCGGTAACACCGGTTGGCATATGGCTGAGATGAAATTTGAATGTTAGTGATATGATGTTATATATTTCATTAGTAATCAATTAGATTGCTATTCAGATGTTATGTCAGATGGATTTATTGTAGTCACGCCTGGATAAGGGAAATTCTGTTGTGATCTAAGAGAGAATCCAATCAGATGTGAATTGAAAGTCAATGTAGTATCATGATGGATTGTGCCGGTAGTTGGTTATTTAACCAGGGATTTACACTAAGAGAATGTTTTGGAATTTGGTGTGGTTATTAGAATAATCTTATGATATACATTGGACTTATGTAATCTTTATTAAGCGAAAGGGTGTATGGACACATCAATGGGTGAGAATAATTTTTTTGGGAATAATATTATATAGAATGAATTAATTTTATTATTTTATATAAAATTGTATGTGGTGTAGTGGGGATGATGTTGAGCATGTATTTCCACAGTTGGGAGAGAATTGTGTAGAAAACTTTTATAGTGGGGGAACTGTGGTTTGTAATCAATAACTTCACTATTAAATACTTATAGTTGGGAGAAACATGAGACTCATGGTTAAACTATTGAAGAAGCTATGTTGTGTCAAGATATAAAGGTTCATTTTAACATCAACTTGATGGCGGGGATGGTAGAATTCTTGTGGGCCAAATTCTACTAGTTAGTGAACCAAATTTATATAGTTTCACTATAAATTCACATGTGCTGTTTTGATATGGAAGGAGGTGATTCCTATATTAAATGATTAAATTGTTAGGTCATGGATGATTGTTTATGGACTACCATGACTTATTTAATGAAGGTAAACGTAATGGTTTTAATATTATAATGATCTCTATATTTCACAGTTGTTACATTTTCGAGGGAGTTTGACTTTTTCTTATGGATTAGTGTTCATTCCATGAATTGGGGTTTAGATTCGAAATCCATGCATTTTGAAATAACTAATATATGTTTTTTGGATATGTAATGAAGCTATAATAATATTTCATGTTCTCTGTTTAGTTTCAGATTAAGGCCTACGGGCCTTATTAGAATTCTTATTATATAGAAGGTTATACAAGGACTCCTTGGTAATACCTATGAAAATATAGTATGAGATTTAATACACATAATTAGATTCACCAACCCATGAAGGAGGGAGTAAATCCATCCTCATCAATGTTAGATTTCTTTTCCCCAAAATTTTGGGTCCCACCATGATTTTTTCATGAAAGTATGGGATTTCTAGTGTAGCCTTCATGGTTTCACAAGAATGATAGACTGTGTGTATTTTAAATAGGGGAAAATCCTACTTTTTTGTTAGGAGTTGGGTGGTTTTGGGACATAACTGATTGGATGGGGCCATTTCATTTGGAATCCCCTATCCTCCTTCTCCCTTTCAATTCCCCTCTATTTGAAGAATTTACACAGGCGCTTTGATGGTAGATTAAGGATATTTTTTGTATTGTCTTTTCTTGTGATTCCCCATATAGTCATCTAGTTATTGTATGATTCAACATGGTTTTATATATTCATTTCATCAGATCATAGTAGAATCAAGGAAGGATATTGGGTATTTTTAGTGTGGTGGATAAAGGAAATGATGAAAATATAATTGTATGTCATTGGGTATTATTTTGACAAAGATGTGACTCCTGATTATTTTTTTTCACAAGAATATCATTTTGCATTAAATAAAATATTTATTAAAAGTTGTTTTAATTAATTATTGATGATGTATGGTGTGGGGTAGAAATATATGTTGTGATAAAATTATGGACACACAATTTACATGTTTGGAATATGCGATTTACATAATGGATTGTGTGGAAACTAATTTATGACGTCAGGTTATACCTATAAAATGAATGTATATGCCTACTTAGGAAATATTTATTTTTAGAATGTATGGTAAGTGTAATTGTCTTGTTAGAAAGGGTTTGAGGAAAACCTAGAGAAATTTATTGGATGGGACAGGGCCTCCATTACATTGGTTATGTGCTCTTCAGCACTTGCATAATTATGGATCACATAGAGACCATGTTTTTAATGGAAGAGGGTTTTGGTTTGGTTAATGTTTAGTATTAGGTTGGTATAAAAGTATGAGAGGTAATTTGCGGTAGCATTATTTAGAATACTAGATCTAGTGGTAAGGCATGAGAGGATACAACCTAGAGATGATTGGTGAGATGACTATATTGTTAGCCTCCTCTTGTTTTAATTCTCACAAATCATGATTCACTATGGTAATTATGATTAATTAAGATACAATATGTTTAATATTTATCAAGTATAATTTCAAACTCTAGTACTATAGATTATATCATTTGGAAGAATAACATATTTTGGTTATGTATGATCTACTAATACTTCTCCAATAGAAAGACAAGTCATTGATACATGAGATACCGAGTTTATAAGGTACCAATAATATGACTCACTGATAGAGCAACTCAGAAGTTTGGCAATGTATGAGTCATCCACAACCGAGATACTGGAAAATCACCTACCAATAGCTGAGATACTGACACATCATTCACCGATGACCAAAATACCGACACATAATCTACCGATTTAATGATCAGACAACAACATGATACACCGACAATATGAACTACCGCTAGATTGTGTCACTGATTATCTGTCAATTAAATCCGAAAATACTACTAATAGTTATATATATGAAATTTAGTAATAATTATTATATTAATAATCACGTATGTCAGTTATAGACGAAATTTAATGGTGTTAGAGACATGTATGAGGTATGAGGTACCATAGAACATGTTTCTTTTTTGTATAAAAGGAATATCTAGATCAAAAATAAATAAATATAGAATGTGGTGAACTAGAAGAAATAAAAAGAGTTGTTCGTGCACCTTAGATTAATATAAAATAGTTGCCTATTGTGCATACACGAAGAAACTACTAAGAAAAAATATCCCCAAATATCTGTAGTGAAAACAAAGAGCAAATCGAACACATTGAGAAATATTTTACCTGTTTGGGAACAGAAAACCGAAGCAACCATGACTCTCTCTTTTACTCTCTGTTTCTATAAGAAAAATCCAACTTCTCTTCTATCATTTTTATGGATTCAATAAGAATCATATAGTATCATGCAGGGCATTCTATAACCGTACTATCTTTTTTCTATACCTGTGCATATTATTTTTACATTTCTAGTAGTGTGTGTCTCTATTTAATAAACACAAATTGCATCCTATGATAAAATAAAAAATACATAGGTACCCTCACCAACCAATCTTTTCATAGATTACATTATAACAGATAATAGTGAAAGAGGTCATTATGTAGCCTATTTGTTTGTCTATTAATTACTCCCACATATACTATATAAGAGGTTTTGTAGAACTAGGTAGTTTTTTTAAGACTATAAGGCCAATACAAGGTGTGGATCATGTTTCTTTAACATAAACTTTATAGTGGAAGGTGATCAAAAAGTGGATCGGATTAGGTATTGTTTTGAGACTAAACATCTTGTTTAATTATTCTATGTGTTTTCATGTTTTGTTTTCTATATTATTTTTTCTATTTCAAAAAACATATCATCTCATTTATATTTAATATTAGATATTTATTATAGAAGAATCTATTATATTAAAATTATTTCAAATTTTGAGATATGAAAGGTATATTGTTTTAAGAGAGATCAAATAAATATTTGAGTAATATTTCAAACAAACAAATATTTTATATATCAATTACTTTGGTTAACTATGATATTTTTTTTGGGGAACTTTTTAGAAAAAAATAATGTTCATAGATAGAAATTTTTATAGGAACTAAATTCACCCCATATTAAGTGTCCTACTCTGACAAACAATTGTTTTCAAAGGGTTATTTTTAGTCTTATGGTTTCAATCTTTTAGATTTTTCAAATCTATTTCAACAATTGTTTTTTGTTTTTTAAAGATCTCTAGATTTTTTTCACTTCTAATTTTTTATTTATTTAAAACCAATTTTTTTTTAATATGAAAAATTTGCTAGAAGCTGTTTCTTTTAAAAGACATTTATATTTTAATTGGAAAAATTATGATTAGTGGAAAACGAAAAATCTTTTGGAAAATATGTGTTTTGTAATTTGGTCTTCAATTATAGGTGAATATATAATTCTTATTAATACTATGAACACTTGGGATGATTCCACTAACGAAGCCTAAAATACTAACTATAAATCTATGAATACATTATACTACACCTTAGTAGATGAATAATTTAATAGGATTTTCTACATGTAAAATAAAACATGAAATTTGAGATACACTAGTTGTTCCACATAAACGAACCACTAATTTTAAATAGATAAGACATAATTCATGTCAAATTGTATATGAAAACTTTATGATAATACTTGATGAACCTATTTCTGAAATGTATCTCAGGTTCACTGAAATTATAAGCATGATGGTCTCTCTATGAAATACAACAATATCCAAGGAACACTCAATGAGATATAATTGATGATTACTATAAAGGAGGAGAGGAAGCTAAGTATCAACATGGGAATAATGTGTTATAAACAATTTAACTATAAATGATCTGATAGGTAAGTTAATGATGTATGAAGAAGAGATGAAGGTGAATAGAGAAGAAGATCATGAATCACAGATAAATTTGATCGCTTTCAAAACAACATCTTTCAAACAAAAAGAGAAATTGATTGATCATGCTAAAATTTATAGCAATGAAGAATCCTCAATTGATAGTGAGGTGTTGATGGATTAGTTAGCTGGGATATTTAAATAGTTCAATAGAAGGAAGATATTATTTATGAATCACAGTTACAAAAAAAATATGAAATCAAAGACAACTGAAAAAAATACATTAAGAGAAATGAAAAATCAAATGAAATAGTCTGCTACGAGTGTAAGATAAGAGGAAAATTAACTGTTTTTTATCATAAATTAATGTTAAAAAAGAAATATGATGAAAAATATAGAAAGTACCGAAAGGCAACGAAGGCCACCTAGAATTCTTCTGAGGACAACTCTAGGGTATCTGAATCTTCACATAATGAGAAGACTAATAAATCTAATATGTATTTCATGAATAAAATATCTGAGGTTTCTCTGGAATCTCCTCTACATAATTATTATTATTCTAGAGGTGAATATGATTATGAAAATATGAAAAATGATGAAATTTTCAAATACAATAAAATGATTTAAGATACATGTAATGAATTTAATGATAAATATAAATATATCAAGAAATAACATTCTCTTACCGTTTCTATTGAATATAAACGTACTATTGAAAATGAAAATAATTCTCCCCATGTCAATTAGAATAACAAACATAAACTATCTAATTGGTAATATATGAATTATTTATAGGAGTTCAGAAATTTTAAATATATCGTAGATCAAATGATTTTAAAAATAGTAGCTCCTAAATATAATACATGTATTATTAATCAACCTAGAAAGAATAATTTTGTTAAAAACAATTTTTTATAAAAATCTATAAAAAATGTTTTTTCCTAAAATTGAAAAATTAGCAGCATGTTATAACAATAGAAATACATTTATTGCATTTAGGTTTTCTTTACCAATTAGATTTTACATTTCCAACACTCTAAAATTTCCTTATAATTATCACATGAAAAAATTTGGTTCCCATGTGTTTATTTAATTATGCAACTAGACCCAAGCATGTCTGGGTAACAAAATCATTCATTGTATGATCCATTTTTGTATGAAATCAATTTTAAATGTTATTTAAATAGCTTATGGTACAATGACGGTGGGTTTAAATAACTTTTACAGGGGAATATTAATGTTTAAAGATCTATATCATGATTTATGTTGGGCATGTCACCTTTGGTGACAATGAAAAAGGTAGCATAATTGGCCTTGGCCAAATTTGTACCAATAAATCAATTTTAATTTCTAATGTTAATTTTTTGAGTGTCTTAAGTATAATCTACATATAATTAGACAACTATGTGATGATATATTTCATGTTTAATTAGAAAATTATGCTGGTAATGTTTTCAATTCTAAACATGATTTAGTATTCACTACATTTAGAAATGAAAATGATTATGTTGTGAATTTAGAATCTTTAAACTCATAAAATTTTTCTTACTTTAGTGATTTCCACCAAGATTCTTGGCTCTAGGATATGAGATTAGAATAAGTATATATTCACTCCCTTAGAATTTGTACTTGAAACGAACTAGTCAAGAATCTACCTAAACATGAGTTTTTAAATGACAAAGTCTACAATCCTTGTCCAAAAGGAAAACAAAAAAAAATATGTTTCAAACTAATGCAATAAGAATCAATATTAAATCCTCATGAGTTGGTTCACATGGATTTTGTGGACCATATAGATCATATTTCTTAAATGGGATGCATTAGGTCTATGTTCTAGTAGATGACTTTACTAGGTATGCATGAATATTATTTTTAGCTCACAAGTGTGCAGCTTGTTCCTACTTCACCAAGTATGCTAGAACTGTTGAAAAAATATGTTGTCTTAGAATTAAAGCCATAAGATGTGAAAATTAAATTGATTATGAAAAACAAGGATTTGAATTTTTTGCTGAAAAATGGATAGAATCATAATTTATATACTCCTAGGACACCTCGGCAGAATAGAGATGTAGAAAAAAGGAATAGAACTTTATATTAAATTAATTGTAATTTGGTCAATGATTATGACTTACCAAAATATTTTTGTGCAGTAGCTGTGAATACATACAATTATGTAATTAATAGAGTTTTAATTAGAAAGATTTATAAGAAAACTCCATATGATTTATGAAACAATAGGAATTGTAAGCTTAATTAAATTAATTTTATTATGATGTAAAGACGTCATCCTCAATACAAAAGATAATCCTAACATGTTTCCCTCCAAAAGTGATGAAGGAATTTTCCTAGGTTATTCAACCTCTATATAAGCTGATACATTATTAAATAAAAATAAACACATGTGTGGAATAATCTATACATATCAATTTTTATTAAATAGATCCATATAAACCCAAAACATCCCTGAAAAAAATTTAGGATGATCTGTCAAAGATAGATATAAATGCTAAATCTTATTACATTTCTATTAAGCATGTAGTAAAATACTCTAGTTCTGGAAAATATCTAGACTCTGATCATAGTGTACCCGTAAATATAGTTAGATTTGAAGTAACTATCACAAATTTTTTTGATATAATAGAACCCTTAAGAACCATCACTAATATCATGTATTTGGATTCTTAGATAAAAAGAAAAAATACTAGAGATTCTCTAAAGATCCAGGTTGAAAATAAAGCATTCATGTCACATCTTGAACCTACAAACATCAATGATTCTATCAATGATTAACATGGGGTAATTTCTATGAAACAATATTTGAATCGGATTGATAGAAATAATTTCTAGAAACATGTTGATAAACCTAGAGACACCTTGACTATAGGCAATAAATGGGTGTCCAGAAACTACAAGGATAAATTTGGTACCATAGTGTGAAATAAGGCCAAACTTCATGAACAAGGTTACATTTATGTAGAAGGAATTGACTATAAAGAAAATTTCTCACCGGTTTCATGACTTAAATGAATTATATTTTTTATAGATTATGCATAACATTTTAATTTCAGACAATATCAATTGAATGTTAAAAGTGAATTCATAAATCGTTATGTAGTAGAGGATGTTACTTTTAAACAAACCCTTGGTTTTAGAAACCATCATATTCCAAATCATGTTTTCAAAATAACAACATATTTTTATCATTTAAATTATTCTTCAAGAGTTTGGTATGATAAGATCAAAACATTTCATATTTCAAAAGGTTTTTCTATAGTTATTATTGATCCGACTCTCTTTATAAAAATACCTTCTAAATATGTTTCAGTTGATCAAATATATGTTGATGTTATTATCTTTGGATCTTTAAAACATTAATTATTTGTTGTTTTTACAAAAAATCATGCAAATTTGATTCGAAATGAGTTTAATGGGTGAACTCACATTCTTTCTAGGATTTCAAAACATTCAAAATAAAAAAGGTATTATATTATATTAAATTAATTACACTAATTATCTTTTGAAACATTTTATATTTTATAGTATAAAATATTTTGATACTCAAATGAGTACAACATGTAAACTGAATCTTGATGAAAGTGGAAGAACTTTTGATCAAACCAATTACTAAAGTATGATTAGAAGTTTACCCTACTTGATTACTAGCTGGCTTGATAGGAATTCACTGACCCTAGTTACCCAGAATCAGTGCTTAATTATGGAACATATGAATGACCACAAAAAATCAGGTCTCGAAAAACTGAAAGGTTAGTCACTTTGGAAGTACTAAATATATATATATACAGATGTTTTATAATATATTATAAAATGGAAAACTAAAATATTTTTTCTCTTTTTAACAAACTCATATCCCTTAGCCCATTACTGCAGGTCAATAAATTTATAATTATTCGCATTGTGTAAAAAATAAAACCTAAGAAAGGGTGATCTTAAATTCTCAGTATAGATAACAATATAGCAGAATCCCTTATAAATAAGCATAATCATTTAAGGAAATGTATAAGACTAAAACACAATCCCTTTAAACTTAAAAATAAGAATAATATGGAAATGATAAATCAAATAGTGCCATTTACTTATTCACATGCATATTCTAATAGTCGAATCATCAAATGTAATATCAATATCGAATTTTAAAATTATGGAATACATAATATCATACATCATAACCACATAGTCAGGGCCTCATGCCAAGACTACAAATAATAATTTTCTAAAGGCCTTGTGCAATGAGACTAGATTGTCTCATGAGACATACTGATGCATTGAGGGGATATAGAGGGCCTTACACGTCACTTACTAAGTCCAATGCATTCCACATATGAAAATGTTGAAACATAACATAAAAATCCTATTAAAAATAGAAATGGAAATTTCAATAATTTAACCATATACCATGAATGGTATAAATATAACACATCCACAATCAAAAATATTATAACTCATTCAATAGTATATGGAATATTGTATTATAATAAATCAATCTCAATCAAAAATAATTAAGGATATTGAAATAGATGAAAATAATCAGTAAAACTATTTGATAGAAATATACCCTTTTTTGAAAATATTTACAAGTTTCATTATTTATGAAGAAGCCATTTAAAATAGATTTTTGAATCAAAGAGTGTCATACCATATTGAATCATTTAAAAATTATTTTAATTTTAAAAAAATTATGTATATATAAATAAATCCATAAACCATTTTTAATGTTTGTACATTGATGAAAAAAAATTTAGAAGAATAAATCATGAAAACATTTAATATAATATTTTAGTTAGATTTCATAACCAAATGAGAGACTCTTAAATACAAATAATTGAGATAATAAAAACATTATAAAATTATTAGAATAAATGGATTCATGATATACTATGTCAAATTAAAGATTCTGCACCATGTGAAAGTGAATTGGCCCATAAAAACAAATAATTCTCAATAAAATTTAAATTGAGAAGAAATAACTTATAAAGACCGTATTATTAGGTTAAAGATAAATCAATGAAATAATTATTGGTGAAAAATATAACTACACTCAATAAGATTGGATATTAAGTGTAAATAAATAAGATGACATTAACACATATTCTTGTAAAAACAACACCAAAGACTAGGATGTTTAACTAAATGAACAGAAATTGAGTTATGATGACACTTATAAAGTTCATATCGATGAATTGTGAATTTATCAATGGATTGTTAATTTGTATCAAAGATATATCAACACAAATCAGTGTTGAAATTACTAAATAAATAATTAAATAGTAATTCCACCCATAATCATAGAGTAAAATAATCAATAATGTATGCATAAAACCCAATGAGTGTAAATTGAAATTAAAAATCCCCTTACCGATTTGGTAACTTACGAAACATACACCCCATGAAAGAAGAATCATACAATGTGGATTTAAATACACTAAAATTAAAATATATTACACAAATAATACAATCATGGGCATTACATTCACCACACAAAAGGAAATAGTGGCAATTATAGCATGAATCTCATGGGAATAAAAACTGAGATAAAAACCCATTACCCTGTACATTTCCTTAGCCGAGGGTAGTTTAACCTCTTGTATAATGGTGAAATAATTGTTATTAAATTTTAAAGGAACCAAATACATAAATATTTTATCATACATGATCTTCTAATATTTCTTTGTTAATGATATTTCGGTAGTATCATTGCTTTGGGTGTTAACTGATTCATCTTCCATTATATTTTTTGTTACGTAAGACATTTTTGTTATAGATATTATGTATTTGATTCATATAAAAATGGTTTTATGTTATTAAACTATATTTTTATTCATCAAATGAAAATTATTTTTTAATGGTTATGATGGGAAACGAAATCTCATCGTGTCGGTGAGACGGTAAGCCGAATGTGCACACGAGCGACAATATAAATTTATTAGTGGTGAAATCTTATGTAATTGGATAATATATTATATATAAATAATAATTAACATGTTATATTTATTATTTACATCAGTTATACTCATTACTATACCAATCCAAATAATGAAGTGTAGAATAACATACTAAACCAGAATGTGGAGATGGTAAGCCGTACGTGTGCACGTATGGTGAATTTTTCATTCATTGGATTGATAGAATAATGAATATTGATATACCATATTTATAATAAAATATCATTAAGTATTAGGTTCTACAATTATTATTTTATTATGGAATAAAAAAAGAATTAGGTAGTGGAAGAAGAAATGAACTGTGAAAGATGTGATGAAGTAATTACCTATTCTTCATGTTCTTTCTATTTACTTGAAAAAAAAGGCTCCTTATGTTAACATTCATATCAATGTTAAGCCTCTATATTGAATTTAGTGTAGTTTGGAGGATATTTGAACAGGGTTTGGCAGCGAAAAAAGGCTTTCGTGGTGTGAAATTAAGACAGGGGAAGTACCCTTTTATAACAGAGGTGAGGGTCACTTCAAGAACAATTTGAAATATTATTTTATTATAAAATCATATTTGGCTTCTTATAGATCCAAGTGGATTTATTTAGAATCTAATGTCGGGATGTGTCAAAAAACTCTCAACCAATTGACTTTATAGAAGGTGAGGTCACCATATTAACTTTATCTTTTTAATTTAACACTTAGTTAAATATTTTAAAATTTAACATGTCTTCTTATATTTTTATATTCCATGGTTAATAAAAAAACTATAGAATTTGAAGAAAACCAAAATTGTTTCATTAATAATATATGTATAATTATATAAGTCTTTTGGAATAGGCTTAGTTTTTTAAGACTATTATATAATTTAATAACATATTTTTTGTTTTAAAAACTCATTGATGTCAATTTTGACACTATTTAGTGTTTTGTTTTTTCTGAAAGGCATAAAAAACATGATTACATCCAAAAAAATTCCTTGATTCAACCCTAACATGTCATATTAACCTATAAAATTACTTTAATAAATCAAAATTTTCATGTTACATTTATTTTCATATTTATAACATCAGTTATTTTAGTCATTCATTAATAAGATAATTACTGCATTATCCTGGTGTCACAAATAAATTTAATTATTTAATGTCTAAGAATTATAACTAAAATTCCATGATGTATTAAATATTTTTAGCTTTATAATTAATATTTATAACAGAATTTATCTTATGTGTAACCATATATTAAAAATGATTTACTTATTAAACATTGATTTTAACACTTTTAGCTCTTTTTAAAATAAAATATAATAAATGTCATAATCTAATCCACATGGATAAAAAAGGATTTTATTTTTGTACTACGGGAGAGTATGATATAAATACACTTATCCAATAGAATTAAGACAAGTTTTAGGGTAATTATAGTATCAGTTTTACCTTCAATTAGCATATTTACCTTTAACCTGGGTAAATAAAATTCAACAGTTACCATTCACCAAAAAATCATTTTCATCCTATTGAACCATATTTTTACTCAATTTTATCTACCTTTAATCTTGTATTTTTTATATTTAATACACAGATGTAGTATAATTATCTTTTATGAAAATTTTCAAATATGCCTAGAAGTTGGGTAAAAGAAAGAAAAGTGTTCAATAAAATTTTATATATCTAAAATTATTATAAGACGAATTCAATGAATTAAATTCGACAAATATAGGTTTTATTTATATATTTTGAAATGAAAATAAATATAAATAAAAAATAATTATTTAAATAAAATGTCGGATTTAAATAATAACACATTGTTTTTCACTATTTATCAAAAATTAAATGTTTTAGGAAAATTACCAAAAATTAAAACTAAGAAAATTTTGATATTACAAACTAAAAAATGATATCTATTTTACCAAATTAAAAACCTATATTTTTTATTAATTAATTTGAAAAATATTCCCATTGTCAAAACAAGAAAGCGGGTTTTTTAAAAGTAAAAATTATCAAAAGATTGACATGTGTTTATGTTCAATTTAAATGTAAAATTAATTCCAATGATGAACATTGGATTAATTGATATAAAAATAATATAATTATATATATAGACCATTAGAATGTATAATTTTACACTACAAATAATTTTGATTTAAAAATATGTTTTCAATTAATATTTATTATTTTTTACTATTTTTTAAAATATGAAAGTTATCAGAAAAGCACTAAAGATTTATCCAAACTAAATATTTATGAGCTGATAAAAATAAGAATTTTATTTTGACAAATTTAATCTATTAAGGTATAAAATATGGTATTTTTAACGGGTTCTCTATTAAAAGGTAGCAAAATTGCATTTTTTTGAAAAATAATTTTTGGATATGAAAAAATTGATTTCTTTGTAAAATTATGTCTAAAAACTCATAATATGGATGTTAAAATTATATGTCCTGTATAAAATTTGAAACGTAGTTTATACTATTCATAACCGTTTTTTTGGACAACTATTTTTGTAAGTCGTGGTGTGCTGGAATTCGGTGTTGCGTGTATAGCAAGATATTGAATTAATTTATAGAAAATAACTTACTATGATATCATGAGGGTTTACAATTTTACCCCTTATTGGAAATAACGTCATTGAAATTTTAAAATAGGGATTGGGAACTTCATTGAATGACACACATTAGAAAAGGTTTCAACAAAAAAATCACTTTAAATGAAAGAAATAGATGTACAAAAGTCACATGAGATAACCCATACTAGGATTCTATAGTGGAAAACAGGGATATGGAAGATAAACTATGTGTTAATATCTCATGGAGAGTGATAGAAAACATGATCAGAAGAAATTGATGAACAAGAAAACTACAAACTTGTGATGGGTTAAATGATCATTAGTTTTCCAGAAGGAAACGTAAACAGAAAATATATTTTGTTTTACGTTCTATTTCAAAAAATTGTGGAATTTATTTATGAGATTGACTAAGAAAATAAAGGGATATAATTTATTATCATGTATTGTTTCATCCTTTAATAAATTTATAACACTTACTCATCATTTCTCCAAATGATTAGTATTCATGATGACTTGGTCAAAAATGAAGTGCCAGAATCCACTTCTAGAGAATCACATAATCCACAAAGGATTAACTATATATTTACCTTGTCTTTAGTGATTAACCAAAACGAAAATGGTCAGTATAAGATTAGATGATCGCCAAAATGGAAAATCCTTTAGAGAAAGAAATACTAATCTTAATTTCCAAAATCAAACAAATAATACCCAAATTTCAATAAAGGCCATTGAATAAATAATTGTCCTTAAAATCCTTCAATATAATCCAAGCTAAGATTGAAACCCAAAACTCAAAAGAATTTAATAAAAAATTCTCTCATAGTAAATATTAAAATTTATCTCCAAACAACATCAAATTCACTTCATGTCTCATACTAAAGTGTAAATAACCAAATAAAATATTCCTTATGATAAGTTATTCATTTCCATTAATAACCCGAATCTATATAAAAACATAGATACTTCAAAAATAAAAAAAATCCCTTACTCCTTAGATTAAATCCAATTTTATTCAATTTTACTTAGGCATATCGTGTTCCTAACAGAGAAAATGTCTTCCATAATAAATTTTTTCACTTAATCACCAAATCATTTTCCTTTAATAAAGATATCTATGTGATAAAACATAATATCCCAAATAAACTTATTGTTGATCAGTAAAATAATTTAACTAAAAAGAATTAGTCACACTAAATAGGGACTTCACATAGTCCTGTGTTAGGTGATAAATCTTAGTCATACTTTGGTTTTGGGTTCAATTCCCATAGCTTTGTCCAATGCGACCGGTTGTCACACGGTCTACGTATTTTCCTTTTTCAAAAATTATATTTTATAACATCCCCAAAATGAGATAAATTTCCCAAAATAACTATAACATAACTTAACCACAAATGTTTACTCATACCTCACATTTTTATCCAAAAATTAATTACCTAAAATTTCCTCGAATTCAAGGATTACATAAACCCAAATTGTTCTTTATAACTATATCCAAAAAAGAAAATATAATTCTTCCTCAAATAACATTTTCAAATAACAAACTACATATTTACACATACGATAGAAAGTTATACCAATGTAATCCAATTAATAAATAGAATTAATAATTTCAAACATTTCTCTATCCATTTATTTCTACATAGGTTCTTCCATGACCTTGTGGTTATTGTATAGAATAGAGCATTGACTCTGGAAATTCTTAGGTCGCCTAAATTTATGAAAAATGACATCAAAAGGAATCTTAGGATCATTTTTATTTTCTTCCATAATACACTTCATTTTTCAATTCCAATTCTTTACATTATTTCATTCTTTCCCACACATAAAAATTTATTTGTTCCATTGAGACACATTCCTAGGTGTCTCCATCCACATTTCCTATATGATGGAAATTAAACATTATTTTCTCCATGGTCTCCACTGTTGGAGCTCTTCTCATTCTCCACCTTTATCATCTTTGTTGAGTTAGGGGGTTGGATAATCTATATGTTGTTTATCATATTTATGAAAACTTACTTCTGCATGAACATGATATCTAATACACCAATCAACATTCCATTTAGTTGATCATTTTCCACCATCAGGCCAACCATGTACATCATGTTCAATGTTACTAGGAATTATTAAGAATCTAACAATAAACTAAATCTAGAAAGCATAGTTTGAGTAACAATAGTCATAAAATCATTCAGATAATATAATGACACGTTATTTTCAATCTAAAACACCTTATAATTAACCAAGGTTTTTTATTCTCATCATATATGAAAATACATAAAATCAATTTGCAATGAAAATTTGAATTATCCTATGAATATCCCTCAGGAGTGTTGTAAACAAGATTGATGCAAGGCCCGTTGTCCTATGCCAATTCCGGTATGAGTCTAGCTCAAAGTGATGTTTTATGTTTTTACACCTAGATACATCTTTTCCAGAGCTTCCTCTACCTGCTAATATCCAGACCGAGATGTATTTCTTGGAAAACTCAAAAAATCTCAACATTACAAAATTAAAGGATGTTATTATAAAATAATAATCAATGTCATTCATAGGTTAATGTTCTCTAATAAGAGTTTTTCTAAATCTAGTTTCAAGGTTTGTACAAAAATTTATTTGATACCAATTGTAATTCTCTAACCCTATTTACCCAATGTTTGTGCATTATCACATAAAATTGGCATGATCACAATAGTTCATGTCCGTAAAAACCGATCAGTTTAATAGCCTCTAATGTACTAGATACATAACTTTGTTTTACAAAGCATTATAAAATGGAAAAACAACTACATTTTGTATCCTTTTAACACACTCGTATCCCTTATCCTATTCATGCAGGTCAATAATATTGTAATTCTTTGCATCCTAAGAAAAATAAACCATAATAAAAGGTTCAACTCAAATTCGTAGAAAGGAAAACAATATATCTAAAACCCTTATAAATAAGCATAAACATTTAATGCAATTTATATGACTATAATAAAATCTCTTTAAACGTAAAATTTAGAAAAATGTTGAGCAGATAAATCAAATAATTCCATTTACTTATTCACATGGATATTCTACTAGCCTAATAATCACATGTAATTTCAAAAACTAATTTCATAATGATCGAATTCCCAGTGCCATACATCATAACCATGTAGTCAAGGCCTCGTTCCAAGACAAAAAATAATAATTTTTTCAAGGCCTTGGGCCGAGACAATAGTTAGTCTTGTGAGACCTACCGATGCTTCGCGGGGCTATAAAAGGCCCCACCTTTCACTTATATAGTTTAATACATTCCTCATATGAAAATTCTGATACATAACGTAAAATATTGTATCATAACTAGCATAAAAAATTTAAATACTTTATCCATAAACCATAAATTGTATAGAAATAGAACATCCCCAGTCAAAAATATAATAACAAATTCAATAAAATAATTAATATTGTACTGCAATAAATCACCCGCAATCAAGTATAATGAAGGATATTTACCTAGTTGAGAATAATCAGTAAAACTATTTGAGAGATATATACCTTTTTTCTCAAAAACATTGAAAAGTCACGCTATTTATCAAGAAATCATTTAAAAGAGACTTTTAAATCAAATTGTCCCATTCCACGTTGTAAGTTTTAAAAAAAAAATTAATATTAAGAAATTAATGTCCATATAAATAAATTTTTTGAACCATTTTTAAATCATGGACATTAATGAGAAATATTTAGAAGAATAAATCATTAAAAAATTTAAAAATATTTTAGTTATAGTTCCTAACCAAATGAAAGACGCTTTAATGAAAATAATTGAAGTAATCAAAACATTAAAATATTATGGGAATAATGGGATTCATGATATACTATGTCAATGTATGGTATATACACCATGTATAAGGGAATAGGAATATAAAAAAAAGAAGTCTCAATGGAATGTAAATTGAGATGAAATCCATTATAAAGACTGAATCCTTATGTTAAGGATAAATCAATGACATAATTATTGGTGAAAAATATAAATACACTCAATATGATTAGAGATTCTATGTAAATCAATCAAAGGACATTCACACATATTCTTGTAAAAGTAGCACTAATGAGTTGGATGTTTGACTTAATTAATGGATCTTCAGTTAAGATTACTATTATAAAGTTCATATTGATGAATTTAGAATTTATCAATGGACTAATTATGTATATCAAGAGTATATTCACAAAAAAGGGGAGTGTAAACTACTACATAAATAAAAAAATAGGGATTCCATTCATAATCATCAATTTAATTAATCAATGAAGTTTGTGTAAAACCCAATGAGTGAAAATGGGAATTAGAAATTACCTTAACAATTTTGTAGCATACAAAACACACATTTCATTAAAAAAGAATCATAAAATAAAGATTTAAATACCCATAAATTAAATTATATTACAAAAATAATATAATCATGGATAGTACATAAACCACACAAAATGAAATAGAGGTAATTATAACATGAATCTCACGGGAATAAAAAGTGAGATGAAAACCCCTTACCTAGTACTTTTCCTTAGTCAAGGGTAAGATAAAATCATGTATAACAGTGAAATAATTGTAATTAAATTATAAAAGAATAACATACATATATAATATATCATATTTTACCTTCTAATATTTCTTTTTTAATGGTATTTCAGTAGTATCATTGTTTTGGGTGTTAACTGATTCCTTTTCCTTGATATGTTTTGTAACATAATCATGTTTGTTATGGATAGGATATATTTGATTAATATAAAAAATGATAATAAGTTATAAAAAATTATTTTTAATTATAAAATGAAAATTATTTTTTAATGGTTATGATGGAAAACGAAATCCCATTGCATCATGGAGACGGTAAGCCGTACATACGAATGATAAAAAATATACTTCTATTAGTGGTGAAATAATATGTAATTGGATAATATATTATATATATGGAATCATTAAAATATTATATGTATTTTTTTAAAAGGTTATTCTCATTCTTATTTCCATCCAAAAAATGAAGCGATGAATAACAAACTACACCACGAAGTGGATACTGTAAGCCGTAGGTACGCACGTATGGTGACTTTGTCATTCAGGGGATGGATAAAATATTGAATATGGTTTTGATATTTTTATAATAACATTTTAGTATGTAGAATGTACGTGTGTTATTATTTTAGTATGAAAAAAAAAATAAATTAGAAGTGGAAAAAGAACAGAACTTTGAAAAAGGTGAGGAAGTAATTTCCTCTTCTTGAGGTTCTTCCTTTTGATTTGAACAAAAAAGGAATACATAAGTTAAATTTCTAATCAATGTAAGGCCTATAAGATTAATTAAGGATAGTTGGGAAGATCTTTAGGTATTTTTTGGTTGATACCAATGGTTTTTTGAGGTGTTAAATTAATATAAGGAGATGTATCCATTTATAAGAGGGGTGAGGGTAACTTTATAAAATGTTTGAAATACTAATTCATTACAAAATCATTTATAGTTTAAAATATCTCCAAATGAATTTAATTATAGGATAAGGTGGGTATGGGTAGAAAACCTTTTATTCAATAGGTTTTATAAAAGTTTAGGTCACCTTATTAACCATATCGTTTAGATTTAACTCTTATTTTAATAGTTTAACATTTAACATGTCTTCTTGTATTTTTATATTACATGGTCAATAAACAAACTTTAAAATGCCAAAAGAACCTAAAGTGTTTAATTAATGAAATATATATCAATATATATGTCCTTTGGCCAAACCTTATTTTTCTATACTATTATATAATTTATTAAAATAATATTTGTTTAAAAAACTCATTTATGTCAATTTTATGCTATTTAGTTTGTGGTTTTTTGTGAATGTCATAAGAACATGAATTCCTTGAAAAAATCATTTAATAAATCCTTGCATGTCATATTAACTTATAAAATTCTTGGAATTCATCAAAAGTCTCAATTTCCATTTATTTAAATATTTATAACATCAAAAAATTTAGTCTTTCATTAATAAGGTAATTAATTCATCATCATTGTGTCAATAATAAATATAATTAAATAATATCTAAAAATTATAAATAAAATACCATTATGTATTAAATATTTTTATATTTACAATTAATATTTATAGTTTAAATTATCATATGTCTAGATTTATATGAAAAATGTTTTAGTTATTAAACATTTAATTTAACACTTTTAACTCTTCTTTAAATAATATATAATAATTTCCCCAATCTAATCCAAGCTGACAAAAAAAGATCAGGTTTTTTTCCTAAAAATTATTTTGGTTGAAATAAACATATCCAATAGAATTAGGACTTGTTTTAGGGTAATTATATTATCATTTTTACCTTACCATACTTTCTTTTAATTGTGGTAAATAAAATTCAAAAGTTACTATTCAAAAAAAATTATTTTCATCATATTGAACCAAATTTTACATACTTATTTCAACTGTGTCTCTCAGATTTTTGAAATTCAATTTACAAAAATGGTAAAATTTTGTTTTATGAAAATTTGAAAATGTGCCTAGAAGGTGGGTAAAAGGCAGTAAAAAAGTTCAATAAAATTTTATATATCTAATCTTATTATAAAATGAATAAATGAATTACATTGAAATAATATAGGTATTATTTAGTTATCTTTAATTTGATATAAATTTATATTAAAAGCAATTATTTATATAAAAAATCGGCTTTAAACCATAAGGAAGTGTTTTCACTATTTATCCAAAATAGTATGTTTTTAGAAAAATATCCAACATTATCCAAAAGATTAATTTGATATTATAAATTCAAACATGATGTATATTTTACCATATTAAAAACATCAATTTTTTGTTAATTAATTTAAAAAATATTCATGTTGTCCAAACCAGAAAACTGGTTTTTAAGCCGTAAAAATAGTCAAAAGATTGAAATGTGTTTATGTTAAATTTAAATGTAAAATTTCATCAAATTACCAAGATTTTATTAAATGATAAAAATATAATCTATTTATTCTTTAAAACCATTCAAATTTATAATTTAACACTATAAAGTATTTTGATTAAAAAATTTGTTTTCAATATAATTTTAATATTTTTCATTATTCATCAAAATATAAAAGTTATCAGAAAAGCACCCAAAATTTATCCAAACTAAATTTTTATGTCATTATTATAATGAAAACATTTATTTTGTGAAATTGAATATATAAAACTGTCAAATATTGTATTTACGAATTTTTCTCCATTAAAACGAGGTAAAATTGCCTATTTTAAAAAATAAATCATTTTTTATGAAAATTGAATTTGTTTTTATATGATGTCTATGAAAAAAATAGTATGAATTTTAAAATTATATGGAATATATAAAATTCAAAATTCAGTTAATAATATTCATAGACAATTTTTGAACTGATATTTTGGTAAGTTGTGGTGGACTTGAACTCGGTGCTCTGTGTTGCACAAGCAATTGAATTACATTAATAAAATAACATAATATGAAATCTTAGGGTGTTATGCGGATATTTCATGATGTGTGTGTATGTGTGCATGTTTTCATGAAAATATTTAAGAATCTATTTTAATTTCAATTAAATGTATTTTCAAATACATCATGTATTCTTCCTACTTCGGATTGCTCTATACTATATGATTTTTTTATTTACTTATTTATTTAGATACTGATTTTGGTGGTTGTATGTTAAAGAGAAAACTCACCTATTAATCATGACACATTATAAGAAAGTCTATAGTATCATGGTGTAGTAAAAATCAAAATTATATTGCATTATTTACTACTGTAGCTGAATACAAAGCTGATGGTACTATTATGCTCAGGTTTTGTATATGGAAAACTCATTACTATACTATGGATATCGTTTGAGACATTTCCCTATAAAATATGACAATAAAAGTTCTATTAACATTTCTAAAATCTCATTTCTCATTCTAGAACAAAAAAATATTGATGCAAGGTATAACTTTTTTAGAGATCACTCTCAAAAAGGTGATATAACTCTAGAATTCATTGACATAGAACATCGTCTAGCTGATATTTTCACTAAGAATTTAAATTATAAAAGGATGAGTAACATAAAACATGAACTAGGGATGATAAATTTATAACAACTCACTGATGATGTCTCAGTAACGTTAGTCACTAATGTTGTCTCAGTGATGCGACTCACTGATGAAATCTCACCGATGATGTCTCACCGATGTCACTCAGTAATGATGTTCCACTGACATGTCTCACTGATGATGTCTCACTAACATAACTCACTGATGATGTGTAAATGATGTGACTCACCGATGATGTCTCACTAACAGGACCCATTGATGGTAACTTTCTGATGGCTCTAACATTTGTGTCTCACCGACAGATATTTAATTATATATCTCTCTAGAATTTGAAATGTTTTAGTTTTATTTGTTTTATTTTATTTCAACCCACAATTAGTATTTTATGTTTTCAAATCCCTATGTGATAAAATAAAGGATCGATCATGTAAATTTTACCATCACAATCTTAATCTTATACTCTTATCCTTTAACGGTTCTCCTCCATGATGCTGCCTTTCTCTCTTGAAATGATTCCATGAAACCACTCCCTATGGTCATGTCAAGCACGACCTTTAAGGATTAAAGGATGAGTCACATCCTTCCAAGAAACAATGAGGTGAATCTAGTTATCCTATCCTATTCATAAACATGTTCATCTAGAAATCAAAAACCGTATAATAATCCATGAAAAGAAAGTGCATTAATAATGGTCTTTGACCATTATGTAACTTTTGATGAATGTTTTGAACATCTAAGGGTGGTTGGAGAGGTTCTTAAAAAAATAGAGGTTGTATCATCTGAGGATATTAGATATGCTTTAAAAATATGATGACTTTTTGTTGGATGGATGTGATGAATTTTGGATAATGTTGATGGTGGATTCAAGGATATTTCATTATTCATCCATGAATTGGGAAGAATGATTGAAAGTATCCCACTAGGGCATTTGTGATGTCCATTATGGAAGTGCTCCTCCAACAGGAGACCTCTTTAGTTATGAGGATACTTTGGATAATTTAACAGGCAATGGATATAATATAAGTCTTATAGCTATAGAGCTTGATGGGGAGTTTAGGATTTTGTTTAAATTCATCTAGAACCAGTTATGTCCAAGGAATGGGGACTTTTCTTCTCTTAGGATTTAGGATTCTCACCTTATATATCTATTGAAGAAAGGCTACAAGGAAAATTTGGACAAATATCTAATAGTTCAAATTAGTTAAATTTTCAATCCTACTTGTATGAAAACTCTTTATTTTATACCAGAATTTTCTCTACTATGTTGACGGAAAAGGGATTAGTAAATGAAGGAGAAGAAACTCTCTTTTCTTGTGACGTTTTTTGTATGAATAAATCTATATATAAGAGGATGTAAATAAATTGGAATCCTTAGAATAATATGTGGGATGAATATAATGAATATTTGTATGAGTGTTTTGATCCTGTTGAGCAACCCTCAAGTCCATGTCACATGGTTGATCCTGGAATAGGACCAGATGAAGATGGTGTGTTCTCTGATGAGGATTTGGCTGAAGAAGATAAAGGAAATGAATCTCTTAGATGTGATATGAGTGATCCTGACATTGATGATAGTAGAAAAATTATTTCTTATGTTCCTACAAGTGCTAAAATATATTTACATTCTAAGGATCCATTTATGCCATACAATGAATGTGTTGGGACTGAAGAGTCTGAGAATGATGAGAATGAATGACGATCTGGTAGTGAAGAAGAATATGGTGAATAAGAAGGATGTGGAAGTGAATAAGATAATGAAGCTAAGGATGATGATGGGGGTGAGGAAAATGATTGGTAATCTTGAGTGGATAATGGAGAAAATGGAAGTGACAGAGAATATGTAGAAAGTGATGATTTAAATAGTGATTCAGACCATGGTATTGGTGGATATATTATTGACCTAACCCAAGATCCTATTGAACATAATATTCCTACAAGTCTGGCCTATGTAGAACACGATCCTATTTTGGAATCCCATGAGGCTGTTGAACAGATTGTTATTTTTGAAAGGACTCCTGATGCTCATGTCGAACCAGTTGTGGTTGAAGTGTGTTCTCCGACTATCCCTATTCAGGAATAAGATCATGATGTAAGGGATGTTTATGTGACTCTAGTGAAGGAGTTGGATTATTCCAGAAAGAATCCATCAACTAAGGGGGAGAGACAAGCAAAATGATCTAAAGTTGATGTGTTTTTTATCTTGTTTGATATTATTGTATCTGTATGGAGGATGGACTATGGGTATGTGACTCTATGTTTAGACTACCTCGATATTGAGGATAAATATCCTTCTTCTACTCCTATGGATAGTTTAGAACCTACTGGTTATGTCATCAAATATTATTTTAAAACTTTCAAGGAATAGTTATTGACTGTTGCTCGAAATACCCCTTTACAGCATCCTTCTCTAGATTCTAGATTTAGTGAATGAGATGTGGATTTTATTATTTAAAGAGTGGTATCATAGGATGTTTCAAGTATGATCTCACTGTTGGAATCCATTTTCATTGAAAATTAGAAAATTTTAAATGATTTTGTTTTTATGGTCTCAACCGTTAACAAGTTGACAAATAAATATAATGATGATTTGGGTAGATTTATTAATGTTTTTTAAGATACCTCTTTAGAGTATTCTAACGATGATTCACCTCCTCCAAAAACTCAAGATCTGTCCATTTTGAATTATGTTGTCAGAGATTCAGTGAATGATGCTTTCACATAAGCTACTCCTAGGTCTATATATATTAATTTAACTAATTTGAGAAAAGATATCAGATATATAGTGCAAGGTGACTCAAGATAAACTACACTTATTGCACACTCATCAGAATTTGAGGTGGTCAGACACATTATTGGAGTTGGACTTAAGACTATGATGGGTGTCACTAGCTGTGACGGTATCTCAAAAATTAGGTATAATTGTGATCATATTTATGATTTGGTTATGTTTTATTCCATAGGTTCTATAAAGGTTCAAGAATAAATTAATGAGAACGTTGCTTTCTAATTCATGATAATTTACACCAAACACTAGTTGACCATCCTCATTAAGTATTTGGTTCATAATTTGATGTTTTCGTTAGTGACTTGGGAATTCAATGAGCATGTTAGAATGTTGAAAGATTTTACTAGTACTCCAAATAATTTCATGGTAAATAAGGAATCATTCAATATGGTGATGACATATGGTGGTGAGATAATCATAGAGTTCATCAATATTCTCAAGCAGTACCTAAACCATCACAACAAAACTTTTGTTGCTCCTATGATGCTCCTATCAGACCAGTCCTACTTTATTCTACCTCTTATTCGATAATTTCAATACATTTAACAGTGACCCCATCTCATGCTCTCTTCTAGAAAAGGCTTGTCATGAAACAAGAACTCACAGTACCTGTTTCAACTTTTATACCCATCCTTTCTTCTTTAGTCTTCACAAGAGTTCCTCTTTGTTTCCTCACTATTGGCTCTATGCCTACCAAAACTACTACCTATGAACCTTATAATCCTCCCTCCTCATCTTTTGATAACATAAAGGATGTGATATCCTATTTTGTTCCTAATATGTAGTTGTAACACTTTTTTAAACAAATTTTATATATGTTTGTTTTACTATTTGTGTTTCACCTTATACATCTTGATTAATGGAATTCCTTTTATGATTTCATCTACTTATTCTTTGTGTAATTTTTCGTTTTCTAATTTTTTTTATAACACCAAATGCAGTAGATATGATACAGAATATCTCTTAGGGGGACCTTACGATTAATCTTATGATTAAAAGGGAACATATAATTGACAAAGACCATTTAAAAAAATAATCATATTTATCTAGTAATTTGTACTTATGATTATTTTAAAATATGATCTCAATAATCTTTGTGCTGTGCTGAGATTATTTTTCCTTTGGTGATCATAGATCAATTAAATTATTCTGGTATATTATTCCATCATTTTGATCATCAAATATTGAGATAATGTTGGCCTAATCTAGTTTTAGTACTCATAAAACATACATAACTATGCTAATTCTGATTTATTAAGATACATTGTTTTTAATAATTCTCAAGTATGATTTTACTTTCTAGTGTTTGTGTTTATGTCATAAGGGAGAATTTTATATTTTGTTTTAGAATGAACTCCCAATACCTCTACTACTGATAGAAAAGTAACTGAAACATGAGCTACTGATGACATAAACTACTGATAAGCTGAGTAACTGATAGAGAAACTCGAAATTTTTTCTAAGTAATAGTCAAAGATAGCCATGATACTGATGCATACTCTACTGAAATCCAATCAATTGATGAATCACCTAATGATATCCATGCTACCAATGCATCATCTACTAATAGAATTATCTACTGACAACACGAGACACTGATAGTATGAGCTATAGACAGACTGAGTCAATGATTATATATCTACTAAATTTTAACATACCTATGATGGTCATATATAAGAAATTTAGCACTTATGATTATATTAATAAGCTTTTCTGTCATTTTTAGACAACATTTAATGGTGTTAGAGACCAATACGACATGTGAGGTACCAGAGATCATGTTTCGTGTCTACATTAAAAGAATATATCGATCAACATGAAAAATGTGAAAGAAGTGACCTACAAGAAGTACACAGAGATTTTCATGAACCATAGTGGAAAATAAAAGAGCTAACTAATGTGTATACACAAAGAAACTACTAAGTACCAAAAGTAAAAGAAATATTGTCAATGACAATATAGTGGAGAACGAACAGTTTTGGGAAACTTTTACTTCACTGGGAATAGTACATAGAAGCAACCATGACTCACTATTTTGATGTCTATCTCTATAAGAAGACTCCAACATCACTTATATCATTCTAACAATGTCCAGAAGCTTCATATAACATCACACATAGCATTATAAAATCTACTTATCTTGTTTATCTTCCTTTGTTTGTTATTTTACATTTCAAGCAATGTATGTATATCTGTTTTATAAAAACACACTAACCCCTATTCTAAACTGGTTGATACATAGATATCTTCACCAACCTGTCTTTTCATACATTAAATTCCCACAGATAACAGTGGTAAAGGACCCTATGTATCCAATTTTTCTTTTTTTTGTACTCCCACTTATACTATAAAAGTGGTCTGGTTGAACTTGTTTGTTTTAATACAATTATTACAATGATCAAGGGTATGAGTTAGGTTTATTTAATATAAACTTCTTAGTTTTAGGAGATCACAATGTTGACAGGATTGGGTATTGGCATAATATTTAACATCTTATTTACTTATTCTATGTGATTTCATGTTTTGTTTTCTCTATTCTATTCCAATATTAGAAAACATAATTTCAATTTGATAATTAATATTAGATAGTGTTTATATCATAATTGTTTGACATAAAATGATTTCCAATGTTGAGATAATAAATTATATTCATTTAACTGAGAGCTATTCATTCTATGAGAAATATTTTGAGCAGATAAATCTTTTATTAATTAGCTACATTAGGTCACTAGGATAATTTTTTTATGGAAGTATTATATAATTTTATAAAAAATTGATTGAGATAGAAATTTTTATATGTACTCAATTCATCCCCACTTGAATGTCATATTCTGACCAATAAATATGTCTCACACCAGACTAGGGAGACACTTTTGTGGGTTCTATGAGTGATTAGTTGTTGTTGTGAGTGTGATAAGGCATTTCAGGATAGATAGAGTGTGATAGAAAGGGTTTCCTTCAGGTATTGAGTTGATGGATCTCCATCAAGAGATGAGAGATGAGTCTCGGGTTTGGGTTTTGGGTATAATTTATGACTTTCCCATGAGTCCTCTATTGCGACCACATTATGTATAAAGATTGTATTTGTTTTCAACAGTTGTTAATACGTTACATAATGAAGAAGGAGATGAAGAAGGACTACAAAGTTAATGGAGATTGTATGAAGTTAGGAAACCTGGAGAATTGTTATGAAATCATATCATTGAATTTCATACTTGGAAATTTCTCTATGAAGTAAATTTAGACAATTTTTGAACTGATCCTAAATTTGAAGAACATGTGTCAATGGTGACACATTGTTTACAACAATGATGAATGGTGAGGTATCATCTATATAAGGATGATTGCAAAAGAATTTGAAGAAGACCATGAAAAACATCATTATTGCATGAGAACCATGCAAGATCATACTTCAATAAGAGAATCATAGGATTTGAATGAAGTAGAGAATGATGGTTGAAGAAGAAGAGAGAGTGTGGAAGAGTTTTGCATTCTAAGAAGGTCATGAATAACACATTCCCTAGAAATCAGATGATTGTTGCAATGTTATTAAAGTTCCAAATACATGTATCAAAGGTGATACATTGTCTGCAACATTGAAGGTATTTGAAGAAGCTTCAAGCCTCCACTTTTGGATGAAGAGATATGATTGTAGTTATTTGTAATTAACACTCCAAAAGTATTTGATGATTTGAAGTGAGGATGAATAAGTACTTTGGAATTCATATTCCAAAAATAATGGAATTAACCAGATGATGCATTGCTGATTTGTATTTCACACATATCATAAGTCTGGAAAACCTGTGATGCAAGCCTTATGAAGGAAAGAGAGAGAGAAAGAAGTAGGCGCACAACTATACAGTAGGCGCACAAGTGTGCAGTAGGTGCGCAAGTATGTAGTAGCTGTGAAAGTATGTAGAGGCGTGCGCGTATGTAGAGGCACACAAGTCATATTTCAAATAGAATTATTTCAAAAATATGGCAAAGGAAAGAAGGTGAGAAACATCCATGAAGGTGCGCATGTACCAAAAAGGTGCGGAAGTACCAAGAAGGTGTGAAAGTCCCAAGGAGGCGTGCAAGTGCCAGGGAGTCGCGCAAGTTTCAAGAAGGCACGCAAGTACCAAGGAGGTGTGCAAGTAAATGTGACGCACAGGTTGCCAAAATGACTATAAAAAGGCGACTACCCTCCTCATTTCATAAGGCTCGACACTTATGAAAAAATTTGATATTTGAGTGCACAAGTATTAGAGAGTGTTTTCGCGCAAGTGCTGCCATGCAAGTGTTGCCGCACAAGTAGTGTCGTACTAGGGTTGGCATGCAAGTGTTTCCACGCAAGGGGTGTCGTGCAATAGGTGTCGTGCAAGTGTTGTTGCACAAGTTTTGTCGTGAAAGTGATGTCATCCAAGTGCTACCATGCAAGTGTTTCCGCGCAAGTCATGTCGCACAAGTTTTTCCGCGCATGTATTGTCGCAAAAGTATTATTGCGCAAGTATTCTCACACAAGTTTTGGCGCACAAGTTGTTAGAGGTGCACAAGTGAAGAGTGTTTTAAAACCAAATGTGGTACGCATGTTTTGAGTTGGGAACAATTGTGGAACGCAAGTATTTTGTGGCGCGCATGCAAGGAGGCGTAGAAGTAGGGTAACGTGCAAGTAAGAATTAGCGCGCAAGATATAAGTGGTTCTAGAAGTTATTATCAGATTCCGATCAACTGAGTTTTGATTCTAGAAAGAAGAGAAAACGATTTAGTGGATTTGTTTATTTCACTAACAAAAAGATAAGAATAAGAATAAGGAAAAGTTCTCAACTTCATGCTATATTCATGATCACATGCATTTATGAACAAGAGAAGGACTCACTCAGATGATGCCAAGTGAACTGATCTTCACTGTCTGAATAATAACATTAGTATATGTGATTCTTTCCATGAAGAAAGAAGAAGTGATAGGTCATTCGGTTGCTACACTAAAGAAAAAGGATAAGTCCTAGTGCAGCTGGTTTTGCACTAGTAATAAATAAAAGAAGAAGACAAGATAAATTGCTTTCCTACTGTTATACAAGTAATCAAGTGAAGAGAACTTAATGAGATCAAGACCAAAACCTACCTTTTGAAGAAGGAAGAAGACTGTCTCCTTAGGCAGTATAATGAACCAGCCAGAGGCTACAAGTTGGACTAGGATATCACCAGTCCCGGGAAGAGGATTGTTTCCCACAACCCTCTAATGTGTAGGGACTCACACTGGCTAGAGGATTATTTTTCTAGCCAATCCATTGTAACAACATATCACATCATAGTAGAGATTCCATGCACTGGTCATCCCCATGCATGGAAGGGATGTAGCTACTCTTATTGAGTGGTGAACCTTGTAAAAATATTGTGTGCATATTTTTACTACTTTCTATTATTGCATGCGACAGGGAAAAGAGAATAAGGGAATCAAGATCCTAATAGGTCAAGAGGTACATTGATAAAAGTTGAAATTGGTTTTAATAGTCCCCAAAACTGATTCAACCCCCTCTCAGTGTTAGGTATATCCCAAACTGGTCCTCTCAATTGGTATCAGAGGGACAAATTCACCTATGTTGGATTCTCTATGGTGAATTCAGTCTCTTTTGAAAACTTGAGTTCCTTTCCTTAGTCAACAATGAAGAGAAATTTTTGTAAAGATTCATCTATCAATGAGCAGAAATATATATCTACCAAGACCTTAATGAATAGGAAAAAAAGAGAAGAGACAATTGAAGAAGAATTCCCTCTTATCTAAAGAAGATGAAGCATCTAGTTCTCCATATTTGGATAATGTTTATGACACACCAGACATGGAATGTAATGATATGGTGGCTCAATTCCCCACCAAGAAGATGTAAAACCTACCTAACTCAACTGATCAAGAGGTATGTGTTAGTAAATTTGGAAATTATCCTCAGGATGAAAATGCTAGCACAATTGGTGATGATCAATCTACAACATCTCAAGAAATATCAGTTGATAGATTAAGAATGATTCTGCATGGTATTCCTAGAGAATGTGTATCCCTAGTTTGTGAAGTATTTCAATGTATGTAGGAAAATTTCACTCAGTTGGAAGAAGAAACAGATGCATTGGGGAAAGGCTTACAAGATAAAATTGTTGAATGTTTAAAGCTCTCCAGACAGGTTGGTGCCTTTGGAGCAAGCAAGTGGAGGTTTGAATTAATCTATTCAAAGTGTCTAAAATATGTTTAATAAAAAGCGGGAGTCAATAAGTCTCTATAAGAGAAGATCCATGCACTTGAAGATGGGCTAAAGAGGGGCAAAGAAGTCAAGAAGTTACATTTAGAAGATAACTCCAAGAAGATCAATGAACTTGACTATTTGTTACAAAACAAAGTAAAGATGCATAAAGATGAAGTTGAAATATTGAAGAAGGCTTGTGAAGAAAAGATTGCTATGATTGAAGACCAAAAGGTCATCCTCAATATGAGATTTCTAGAGTTTTAAGATCAGTTGACTAGTCTTGAAAAGACAAATATTGATTCTTCACAAAAGAAGGAACCAATTGCTGCTAGTACCCAATGTTCACTTGAGGTTTCTAATTCCAAAAGACCTCAAAATTTTGATATTAAGACCATGAATTCACTCATTGATCTGTCACAAGAAGCTGATAAAGTAAAGGTATCATGCATACCAACATGTATTAATGTTTCTAAAATATATTCTACAAAAATTACAGGTTGGAAGACAATTTCTAAACAATTTTGGATGAAGAAAAGTGAGATGAAACCTATCACCATGGATAGTGTGGATAAGGGAAAGCGTATGGAAGATATTTCCCCACAGAAAGCACAACATACCAAGAAGAAGACTCAGCAACCTTGTCAAGAAGATGGCAAGATGTCAAGGTTTGTTGGTCAATGCTGGTGCTACAATAGGTTTGGAAATTGTGTAATATATTGTTGGTACAATCCCTTAAATGTAAAAACACAGAGAAATCCCATCTCAAGGGGGAGAAATCCAGAAATGAAGAAGAAACATCCATAGATCCAGAGACATCGGTTTACTGCAAACAAATTTGATATGTTATATCTCATCTGTGATGTATGTAATAAGAGTGGTCATATGAATGGTGCATGTTCAAATAAGAAATGAAGACCACAAAAGCTTGTCAAGAATGATGAAGCATCCTTGGGATGAAATCAGACGAAGAATGTGAAAAAAAATTCTCCCAGAATATTTCATGAAGAAAAGACGAGAGGTCTTTGGATTCTAAATCCAAAAAGGTGAAGGTTGGTCCATCTAAAAGAACTAATGAGAAAGAAGCCACTCAAAAGAATCCATGTAGAAGATCCTATCATAATTCCTCAATCCCTAATGATATATCGGTGGTTTGGCCAGAAGATTTGGATATAATGAGGAAAATTTAAGATTCACAAGCTAAGGCTAGTTCTAAATACAAAAAGAAGATTACACGTGAAGACAATGAAGTTTTGTGTGTGAGGTGCAACAAGGCTGGTCATACTGTGAGAAAGTTCTTTGAATTTATTCCTGCCGAACAAGAATTCCTCAAAAATATGAAAGTTGCACCAGGAGATTCTAATTCATTGAAAGACCATGAAAGAACAATATTAACACACAATGAGATGGAATAAATAGTGAGGTCCACACAATCACAGTCAGCATATAAGATCAAATGTGAAAGTGTGAGGAGTGGATAAAATAGGGCATCTTTGTTGATAAAATCATCTCAACCTTCCTGTTCACATTGAAGAAGCATGGAGGATCCACCTTATTCCATTAAATATTTGTGTATTGTCATTATTATGATAATAAAGGGAATTGAAGGTGATTCAAGATCTCAGGGGGAGAGCCTGAGATTCAGTGATGAGAAGTGTTCCCTTGAGGGGGAGAGACGTGACTAAGTTTCCAGATTCATTATCTCAATAAGTATCAACTTCAGTTGGTACTAAATTCTACTACTCTGAAGATTGTATGACGATCACATCATTGGAAATGGTATGTTATTTCTAAATCTCTCATCCTTGGCTACTCAAAATAAATATCATTCAATGAAGGGGGAGTAATAAAGATAATCAATGACATAAGAAGAGTGAATGTGCCCCAAGGGAACTTATCATGACAATTTCACTTGAATGTTTTTAATCTATTTGTTGAGGTGAGTGTAGGAATTTCAGATTGATTATTTCATTTCACATTCAATATCTTCATCCATGAATGAAAGTGGAAAACACCTTGATGAATAGTGTATGAGTTCTCATCTCATGTGGTGTCATATTTAGTGGGTAATGGTTTTCTTTGTTATCTAAATCATATCCTCTTGTTTTCTACACCGAGTATTGTTCTAGTTGACTTAGAGTGAAATTATTGATGGCACATTGCTTAAGAATGGAATGATACCCTCTCTACCATGAACATTGTATTTTGTGTCAATAAGGGGGAGATAAATGAAATAAATATCTAGGGGAGAGATTAGATTCTTATATTGACATTGACACATTCATCTGAGGATACTTTAAGGTATTGAAAAAAAAATACCAAGGGGAAGATTGTTGGGACGACATTGTGTATGCAGATTTTATTTGTTGTCAACAGTTGTCAATACTTGTCATAATGAAGAAGGATATGAAGAAGGACTCCAAAGTTATTGGAGATTGTATGAATTGGGGATACCTAGATAATTTTTATGAAATCATATCATTGAATGTCATACATGGGAAATTCACTATGAAGCAAATTCAGATGATTTTGGAACTGATCCTATGTTCGAAGAACTTGTGTCAAAGGTGACACATTTTTTACAACAATGAATAATGGTGTGGTATCATCCCTCTAAGGATGATTGAAAAAGAATTTGAAGAAGACCTTGCAACACTTAATGATTTCATGAGAACCATGCAATAGATTTCTTGATGAAAAGAATCGTATGATTTGAATGAAGTAGAGAATAATGGTTGAAAATGAAGAGAGTGTGGAAGGGCTTGGCATTTAAAGAAGGTCATTAATTACACATTGCCTTGAAATCAGATGATATTTACACTATTCTTAATGTTCCAAATACATGTATCAATGGTGATACATTTTCTTTAACATTGATGGTATTTTAAGAAGCTTCAAGGCTCCACTTTTGGATGAAGAGAGATGACTGGAGATCTTTGGAATTAACACTCCAAAAGTATTTGAGTATTTGAAGTGAGTATGAAGAATTAATTTGGAATTCACATTCCAAAAAAATGGACTAAACAATATGATGCTTTGCTGATTTGTATTTCACAAATATCATAAGTTTAGAGAACTTGTTATGCAAGACTTATAAAGGAAAGGGGGAGAGAAAGAAGTAGGCGTGAAAGTATACAGTAGGCACGCAAGTATGCAGTAGGCGCACAAGTATGTAGTGGTGCGCGAGTATGTAGGGGTGTGCAAGTCATATTTCAAATAGAATTATTTCAAAATTATGGAAAAGGAAAGAAGGTGAGTAAGTGCCAAGAAGGCGTGCAAGTACCAAAAAGGCATGCATGTACTAATAAGGCATGAAAGTCCCAAGGAGGCGCGCAAGTGCTCGGGAGTCACGAAAGTGCCAAGAAGGCACGCAAGTACCAAGGAGGCACGCAAGTGAATGTGATGTGTAGTTTTCCAAAATGCCTATAAAAAGGTGACTAAGCTGCTCATTTTTTAAAGCTCAACATGTAAGAGAAAATTTGAGCTCTAAGCACGCAAGTAGTAGAGAGTGTTGTCGCGCAAGTGCCGCTGCGCAAGTGTTGCCGCGTAAGTGGTTTAACACTAGTGGTGGTGCACAAGTGTTTCCATGCAGGTGGTTTCGCGCAATTGGTGCCGCACAAGTGTTGTTGCACAACTGTTGTCTCGCAACTGCTGCCATGCATGGGCTTCCGCACAAGTGTTTCAGCGCAAGTATTGTCATGCATGTTTTTTCGCGCAAGTATTGTCGCGCTAGTATTGTCGTGCAAGTGTTCTCACACAATTTTTGGCGTGCAAGTTGTTATAGATGCGCATGAGAAGAGTGTGTTTAAACCAATGGTGGCGCACAAGTTTTTGGTTGGGAACAATTGTGGCGCGCAAGTATTTGGTGGCGTGCAAGCAGGGATGCATGAAAGAAGGGTAGCGCACATGTAAGAATTAGTGCACAAGCTGTGGGTGGTTCTAGAAGTTCTTATCAGATTTTGATCAACTGAGTTGTGATTCAAGAAAGAAGAAGAGGAACAGAAGAGAAGAAGATTTAGCGCAGTTGGTTATTTCACTAACATGAAGAGAATAAGATGAATATGGAAAAGAGATCAACTATATGCTATAAGCATGATCACATGCATTTATGAACAAGAGAAGGACTCACTCAGATGATTCCAAGTGAAATGATGTTCACTTCATGAATAATCACATTAGTATATGTGATTATTTCCAATAAGAAAGAAGAAGTGTTAGTTCATTATGTTGCTGCACTAAAGAAAAAGGAGAAGTCCTAGTGCAACTCTTTTTGCACTAGTGAAGATGAAAATAAGAAGTCAAGAATAATTGTTTGCCTACTGATTTCAAGTAATCAAGTGAAGAGCACTGAATGAGATCAAGAGAAAAACCTACATTTTGAAGAAGGAAGAAGACTGTCTCCTGAGGCAGTATAAAGAACTAGCTAGAGGCTACATGTTGGACTATGTTATCACCAGTCCAGGGAAGAGGATTGTTTCCCACCCCCTCTAAAGGGTAGGGACTCACACTGGCTAGGGGATTTTTTTTCTAGACACTCTATTGTAAAAGAATATCACATTATAGTGGAGAATCCATGCACTGGTCATCCCCATGCATGTAAAGGACGTAGCTACTCTTATTGAGTGGTGAAAATTGTAAAAATATCTTGTGCATAATTTTACTGATTTCTATTATTGCATGCAACATGGAAAAAAGAATAAGAGAATCAAGATCCTAACAGGTCAAGAGGTACATTGAGAAAAGATGAAATTGGGTTTAAAAGTCCCCAACACTGATTCACACCCCCTCTCAGTGTTAGGTATATCCCAAAATGGTCCTTTCATCCTCCGGGGGGTTTAGAGAGGCATGGTTTGGTACAATCCCAGGGTAGTATATTTCTGGTTGATGATGGGTTTTCAAGAGGTTTGACCGAGACTTGAGGTCTGGGATGGAGGGGACTATAAGTTTTTTTGTTAGTAAGAGGTGATTATCATGATATGAAACTAAAAATAATGTGATATTTAATCGGTTTTTGTCCATATGTGATTATAAATATGTGTGAGTCTGTGTGATTATGATAAGTAATAAATTCGGTGGGTCATAGGGATCCTAAGGCAAATCAATTTCAAGATTGAGATGGTGCTGACCGGACTATCATGGGTGATATGGATTCCTTGTGTGCATGAATTATAGACCATGACTTGATTGAGAAGTCTTGGGATGTAATAGTGGACCACATTGAGTGAGAAATATGGGTAAGGTAATGATGAGAGAAATGATGATAGACCCTATATTGAGTAATATTTTAGTGGGGGTTAGATTCAAAAGCATGACCTTACCTTATCCTAGTATGTAATGGAATGTGGCCCTAAATTATTCGTACCCTAAGTCATTCGGAATGGGTGGGGTACCACATTGATGGTGTGTGTAGATGAGATGTATTAAATAATAGAACAAAATTGTATGATTTGGTGACATGGTTGTCTGGTAAGCTCACTATGAAATAATTTACATGGATTCATGGGGTCCTAGTTAGTATTCAACATCACCTTTTTTTGTCTGACATGTTTATTTTATTTTTACATGAATTTTTAGGATATCATATACTATGGGAACTTTTTTATACCCTACTGATATTTATTTCGATCACCCAATATGATCACATTTGTGTACATGTTTAACCATTGTATACATTTAGGCTCTGAATAGGTTGGGTAGGGGATCATGTTAGAGTAGCATAAAGAAATATTTGATATGGGGATGAGGCGAGACTCCATGATTATAGTATAGCCACATGTATTATGTTTTGGTTGATTTTTTATATCTAATCAACCTAGTGGTTGTTCAATTATTATGTGGTTTTATGATTCCACATGAGACACTTATTATAGAATTATGTTTATTGATTTATTTATACTCTTAATATGTGTCGTGGATGTGTTGGTTATTTATGTTGTTTGGTTTACTATTATTAATGGGGATAATCAACACATTATATAGATTATACCCTTCCCTCTACTCAATAGCCTCTAGTGTATTGAAGGTTTTTTTGAGTTCATGTAGTTCCAAAGCCCGGGGTACTGTAGAGTGATCGATGGGTTTGGGAATCATAAAAAACATTATCATTAATGGGAGATACTTTTATAAGAACATTATAAAATTGTATTTAAAAGTATGTAGTATTAACATTACATAATAGATATAAAAATAATGAATGAAATGAAAAAAATAAATGACATTTCATCTAACACCCAATATTGTAGTGTGTATTTCAGACGAAAAAAAATTAGTGGAGGAAAATATATTTTGTTATAAAAGAAAATAACGTATAAAATAATGTATAAAATAATTTTTAAATAAAATAATTTATAAAATTTAAAACATAGAAATGAAGATTCATAATTATAAATAAATTATATGGGGTGAATATAGGTTCATGCGGAATTCTTCAAATCAATACTCCATTAACATCTTTGTAAATTATTTCAATGATAATAGAAAATGACCCATATAAAAAAAGACAAAAATAAATACCTTTCAATATTTTTTAAACAATGCTATGGAAATTGTAAAATTGTCTTGTGAAATCATAGATGTGTTTACAAAGAAAATTATAAAATAAAATAGAAAATATGATCATTCAAGTAAAATATTTCCAATCGAAAAGAATAGATAAGTTTTACTCTATATATAAGAATGAGATTTGTTAAATATTGAGCCAAATGAATTTGAAATGCTACGAGTACATTTTAAACAAAAAAAATTAACTATAGTATAATAAAATTAATGGTTACTTTGGGAGAAATAACAAAATATTTCTCGTAATGTCATTTTTAATATAATAAATTATGATTTCATTCTGTTATTGGAAAATAAGCCCATGCCTCAGATGTCCACTTGGTTAAAGAAGGTTCTAAATCCATAAATATTAAATTTTGTCTTATTATTTATAATAATAAGAACAATAATCATATGTCCTTCTTTTCAAAGGTGACTCAGAAAAATTCAACTCTCCAAAACAAGTATTATCAACTATGTTTCATTTCGTCTAAATTATATTCATTCAAATTTATTATATGTCATGACCCGTCTCCTAGGGCCCATGTTGTGACTACCCCAAGCCCGCCTTCCATAGGCCAGGGGGTGGTGACTAGCACAGAAAGTCATATTCCAAATAACCGGGAAGGCATTTCCATAATAACCTGAAAACACACGCAACCAATCACACAACAAGATACAAACACAAGACAACTTTATAAGAAAAAAGTGTTGAAAGTAAAAAATGGGTCACAATTCAAGCCCAATAGTAATAATACAAGTACAACTGAAATACAATACAACTAAAGAAAAATAAAGGAACCTACTAGGTCGTTCTCCGAGGTTTCTACCTGAAGGGTAGCTACAGATCTCCTCCTCAACACTCAACATCTTCTCGTCTCCTCTGTGTACCGTCACGCCGTATAGAACACCTCCGGGCCCCATCTAGCCCTAGTACTCTTACCCTCGATCAACGTTGTCTGTTGTCTGCACCAAACACAACAAGTTTCGGGAAGAGCCCATGCATGGGTTAGTCTCAAAAATTCCACATAGGATAAACCAAAAAGTATGAATTCAACTGTAAACCCTACTTAGTAATATACCAAAACATATACCTAAGTTATCAAGTATTCCAATCTCAATCAATAGGAATCACATGGTCCATCCCAAAATCCAACAGATCAACTGTTCCATAAAGGAAGTAATACCACGATGATAAGTACCACACATGTACGACACACAGAAGAATACCACCAAGGTATTCCCACAAAGGAATGCACCGCTCAGGTACAAACATAGCTCACACTAGGTATAACTTAGGTACAGTAGTAGAGAAGATAAGATGTAATTACATAATCATGTTACTCTATTAATAGGAAGAACCACAAAGGATCACTAATCATCATCAGACACACATAAGATCTCTAGGTGATGACTCACAAATGATCACTCGGTGATGACCCACATAGGATGGCTCGGTGCTGACACACACAGGATCGCTCGGTGCTGACCCACATAGGATAGCAAGGTGTTAACCAAAACAGGATCTCTTGGTGTTAAACCACACAGGATCACATGAGAAGTCTTGCATGGAATCCTAAAGCGGTTTCATGTGGGACCCTTAATAACAGACCCATGAAGGTTATTTTCTTCATGTCAGAGCATGATACTGTGTTCCCTCCCTAATCATTCTCGTCTCTAGAAGGTATCTCCCCTCAAGCCATTGGTCGATAGTACAACTTCCACTAAGTTTCACGAAGAAGTATCCCAAAGGACTGCCACGTTAAAGGGGTATCAATGCAATAGACAATGCGTCAATCTGACACCTGATCTGTAAGTTAATACCCTTTTAGTCTAGAGGGCCTGGTTGGATTCGTGCTCGATCCAACCCAACCATATCCCCACATTATCCAAATCTCAAGTGGGGTATACTCAAAGGTGTTGTCTCTCTTGAAGGTTTTCAGTGCCATTGATGGTTTGTCAAACAGATTCCTGGTAAAAATGATATGGCTGAAAGAGCGTAAAAGAGTCGTAGTGGGTCCAGGTCTGGACCGACCCGGTCGGACCGACGGGGCCTGACCCGGCCTGGGCTGAACTAGTTTGGTTCAACCCGGACCGACCCGATGAGACTCTCATAGACCACTATGTCCTTCCCGACTCACATTGGGCAGCTTGGCCCACGTTGGGAGGTCCGTCCTGACCTGGTGGCCCGAGCATCATAGCAGCCCGCAAGGCGGCTGCGTAGGCTGTGGGGGGCCATTGGAGACGCGGGGCTTTGCAAATCCCCAGCTGCCGCAGGGCGGCACAAGGTCATGGGCGCTGCGGGGCAGCGGAGGCCGCAGGTGCCGCGTGGGTTGCATTAGGCCATGGGTGCCACTGGGCGGTGTAGAGGGTCACGGGGCAGCGAGTTCGTGGGTGCCGGAGGCCGCTGGTGCGGGGAGGCCGGGGGGTGGTAGAGGCAACTACTATGTGGGGGCCTTGGGGCGATGCCGTTGTGCCAGTGCATTCGATGCGATCGACGGTGGTGTCGACCGTCGTTCTCGTTCCCCACAGAGGATAACTTTTTATACTCTTCAATTGCGAAAAACACATCAAAACCACATAGGGAAGGTTTCAACAAAAGATAAAAAAATAAAAAAATAAAAATTTATTTTATTCTTCCATAAAAATTCCAAAATCTAACTTTCACCCTCGACCTACTACGGTTGAGGTGAAGGTCTCCTTATGAGAATATCGGTGTATCTAGTTCAACGGTGCCCTCAAATTTCAATTCTGATCACTGGTTTAAAAGTTAGAAAACCCACTCATACATTTATTGAATTTACAAAAAAACGTTCAGAAATTTATTCTGGGCACACCGGGCCTCAGAATCCCATTCTGTTAATTTTCAAAGACTCCTAAAATAACAATTTTATTAAAAACATAATTACATAGAATTCATGGGTCATTAAATTTTCCCCACCTCAGGGATTTACAGCCCCATAATCCATATCACAACGCTAGGAAAACTAGTGGGGGTAAAGAGCACGTATTTGAGCATCTCTGTAACGACCCGAAATTTTTTAAATAAATTTTGTTTCCCAATTTTATGTTTTATTGTTATACTCAACAAACACGTTTTATTTGATAAACATGAATATAATTAAAATTAGATCAGTGGGTTTTGACTATTATATAACCATCGGTCAATATGACCGCTGTGAACAAAATGTTTTGATATAAGTAATCTTGGTTAATTATTATAGAAAGAAGATTCGATGGCCTCACCTAGTAGTATTGGACCGATCGAAGCCCATCTAACAGAGCTTGGGAAGGAGGTCGCACCACTGGGCTTTGCTCTGGATCAAATACAAGCCGAACTTCATCATGTGAAGCTGGAATGGAATCGCCTTCGTGAGAAGTTCAAACTGATAGAAATTACTACTCGGGCAATGTTGACTGAGACGCCCCAAGCTTCTATCACCCTAGCACACCTTACTCTTAGGTCCTATGCTGGTATTATAAGGGGTTATGTAACGAGACCGTAACTACCTTGTGTAATCCTTGTTTTAAATAAAAATTGGGATTTCTTCTTATGATGAAGTTTATGAATTTTGAAATGACCGGATAAATATAGTATGCATATTTTTGATGAAATTTAGAAAAAGGATATTTTAAATATGTTTATGTAAACCCTAAATAATTAAAAATGTGCAATGATTTTCAAAAAATGGTCTTGTTCAATTATGTTCAGTACTAAATTTAGAGTCTAATAAGATCAACATGATTTTTGATGAATAGTAAATTATGAATAGTGATTTTATGATTAGGATTAGTAATATGACCAAATGGATTAGTAATCTCACTTAAAGAAAGTTTTAAAATAATCTAGGCACCTTGATTAAGTAATGTGATTTAATAAAATAGTTAAATAACGGTTTCATTAATTATTATTCATGTATTAGTTTTTTCGGGTGAATAGTGTTTTTTAATTAAAAATTTAATTAAAAATAATTAGAAAATTAATTTTATAAAAATGAATTTATTTTTGAACTCAGAGCATCGATATTATGTTATGGTAATTTTTGGGGTTTTTTCTGAAAAAATGAATTTTAGATGAATAGTGTTTTTATTGAAAAATTAAATTAAAAATATTTAGAAAATTATTTTTATAAAATGGATTTCATTTTTGAAATCAGAGCATTGATATTTGGTTAATGTGAAATTTTGGAATTTTCTGAGAAAGTTGAATTTTCAGTGAATAGTAAAAATACAGTTTTAGGGTTTCGGTATGTTTAATGACATCATAACGGTGTCATGATGATGTCATGAGATCTTTTGAGGGTTGGCCGGCCAAGGGTGATGAATTATTGTTTTGGGGGCCCCATGTGGCCTAACTCCATGATAAATGACAAGGGAGAGCACATGTGTTTGAGAAAAGCACATGTGAGGTGTCCCTTGGCCATTAATGCCTTGTCCCCTCGCTTTCCCTATAAATACCAAGACCTCCTCTCATCCATTCGACTCCCCACTCATTCTCAACGAATTTCCGGACTCATTACCTCCCAAGGAGTCCTCCCAAGGTGCCCCCAAGCCCTCAAGGTCCCAACCTTTGAGGTTTAAGAGTTACATTTTAAGGTAAGGGATCCGACCCCTCTCTTTCTTTTCAAGTAATCTCTTTTATGTAATTTCTTTTATACTCCATGTTCTTATGTTGGAGGATGTTCTTTTATATTCATCCTACTTCCAATTTAATTTTCATATGATGAGAGACCCCCCCCCCCTTTCTCTCATCAATTCGTTTTAATAATGTTTAAGAGGCGCCATTAGGCTGTCGAATTTTTAAGGGATCCGACCCCTCTCTTTCTTTTCATGTAATCTCTTTTATGTCATTCCTATTATGCTCCATGTTTTTATGTGAGAGGATGTTCTTTTATATTCCTCTCACTGCCCTTTCATGTTTATATGATGAGAGATCCCCTATTACTCTCATCATTTCGTTTTATGAAAGTTTAAGTGACGCCGTTAGGCTGCCGAATTTTTAAGGGATTCTTTCACCCTTCTCATTTTTCAAGTTCGATTTTCATGTCAAGTCTTTCAAGTTCCTTTTTATTATGTTGGGTTATGATCTCTATATCTATCATACTGATCTCTTATGATCATATGATGAGGGACCCTATTTTATCTTGTCAAATCATTTTCTTTTGAAGTTAAGTGACGCCGTAAGGCTGCCGAATTTTCATAAGAGAAATCTAATTTTTTTTCCTACCATGTTTTTCATTTCAAATAGTATGTCCCTCAAATTTCATTACCATGTCCATCGGTCCTTCTTATTCTTTCACCCTACTGTTTTATGGATCATTTATGAGTGGGTGACCCATGTCCCCTTTCATTTCAATGTTTTCTAAAACCCCGAAACCTAGTCGTTATGCTGCAGAATTTTCCCCTCAAAATGCCTCTCTCTCTATTCTCAAAAATTATTTTATGTTGTAAATTGAATACTCAAAGCTCTTATTTCTACAAGGGTATTCACATATATATCAAAATGTTCCATTTTAAATTCTGGGATTTACATACATGAGACCCGCTTTCCCTTTCCATGGGTTTAAAGTGACGTAAAGATCATGTCTTTAAAGCAGTTTTTAAAACGTTATGATTATGAAATGAAACCCATTTATTTTATGCTATGTGGGTTATTTATGAAATGTTTGATGATGATATATGTGGTTCACATGATAATAAAGGCAAATATAAGGGTGCGCCCTGATAGCTCTCCAATGCATTGGGTAATGATGTAACCACTAGAGATTACAATTTTCACGATACCTTGGTGAATAACCTTGGTAATTTTAAAATGACACCTTGGGGATGGACCTTGGTGATATGTTCATGATTTTCTTTGTTAAATGATTTATCCACATCTTCATGTTATGAAAAAGTTTTATTTTTATTATGATATGCCTCATGATTTCATTTTCATTCCTTAAAGTTCTTTTCATGACATTATTGATGTATCTCAAGTTCATATGTAAAATTTTTCACTTGTTTCCCATGCTGGGCCTTCTTCTCACTCTTCCTTTTGATGTATATCCCCAGGTTATGGGATGCAGTAATTAGCCTAGGGTGAACATGAGGAGAATCCTTTCAAGTGTTTAAGAAAAATGTTTTTTTTTTCATGTTTTATGTTCCTTGTTTCCAAGACACTAAACCTTAAAGATCCTCAGTTCCGTGTAATGGTATGAAAAGTTATGTTATAAAAAGACGGGATGCTATAGTCGGTATCAAAGGATGGTTTAGTTATTTGTGGAAATTTGGATATGAAAACGCTAGGAGGAACCCTTTAGAAAAGTATAATATAGGAAATCTTCCTGGTATTTTGGTGAGTATTGAGTAAGGGGTTTCCAAGCAAATACATCACTGTCTGGATACGAGCAGGTAGAGGTGGCTCTGGCACAGATATACATAGGGGTAAAACCCGAAAACACCGCTTTGAGCTAGACTCGAATGGGAACTGGTACACGACAACGGGCCTTGCTGCACTCTTGGTTACGACACTCCCGGGGGATATGCTTTGGTTAATTCATAAGCATTGTATGAACCATTGTTAAAGGAACAAAGATAAAACAAAATAAAGGTTCACATAAGAATATATGATCATTCATAACCTAGATGGGAACCTAGGAGATCACAAGTTAGGGTATACCTTTCATATAAAAGTTATCCTTATATGCTGTCAGTTCCTTTTCATGATTATTAGCTAAGTACTTAAGCACCTAATTATGCTTTCTCTTCATAGTTAATGGTGGGAAATGGAAGAACATGTTCCGACAACCAATGTGATAGGAAATGTGACGATTTTTGTATTAATATGACAGGGATGATTAGGGAATTAAAATATGATTATTATTTTGGAAGACGTTCATTATTTTGGGAACCATATTTGATCAAGGTAAATAGATTACTATGGTATTTTCATTGAGAAGTAAGGTTGACTTATATTTTGACGAATCGATGAATTTAAGGTGAACATATAGTAACTTAGGTTACTTATGGAATGACTAACCTATCTTGGGTAAAATATGTTTAGGTTAGCTACTTTTTTTATAAGATGTTAGGAGTGGTTGATGTTGTCTGGAGATGAACAATGAAGTTGTTTTGGAAGACTATGTTATCAAATCCTTATTGTATTTGGGTTTCAATCTTAGTTTGGTTTGTTTTGAGGAATTTTAAGGACCGTTATTTAGGGAATGGTCTATGATGAAATTTGGGTAGTACCATGGAACTTTGATGATTTAAAAGTAGTTTCCATTCCTATGGTATTATTTCTTTTTAAAGAGTTGTTTTACCTTAACCTTTCTGTTTTTGGGATAATGTTTAAAGATAGAAGAAATAGATAGTTAATATTTTGTAGATTATGTGATTCTATAGAAGATGATTTTTGTGCTTTTATGAGACAAAGTGTTTTTGAATTCTCATCATTTGGAGAAAAGATTAGTGTTGGTAGGGACTTGTTAAAGGATGCAACTCTACTTGAAGGAAGGTATATTTTCTTATGTTTTTGTTCTATGCAGTACATGAAATCCTCAAAATTATGAAAAGAAAAGTAAAACAAAAATGTTGTTGGATTAAGTTTCCTAATAGGTAATCAAAGACCGTTTACACACAGCATAAGTTTGGGATTTTCTCATGGTTAACATTCTCCTAATCATGTTCTCTATCACTCTCCCTCAGAACTTGACCCTTTGTTTTCTCCTCCATGTCCATGTTTTCCTACATGGAACCCTAGTGTGGGTTAACTCGGGTGAGCTTTGTACTTACCTTTCTTTATTTTAAAGTAATAGTTTTACTGACTCCTTTTCCAATGTGGGACTTTCAATGAAATTTCAAAACCCAATTTTAAAATTGCGAGGACACAATTTCATAAGGGGGGAAGATTGTAACGACCCGAAAATTTTTAAATAAATTTTGTTTCCCAATTTTATGTGTTATTGTTATACTCAACAAAAACGTTTTATTTGATAAACATGATTATAATTAAAATGAGATCAGTGGGTTTTGAATATTATATAACCATCGGTCAATATGACCACTGTGAACAAAATGTTTTGATATAAGTAATCTTGGTTAATTATTATAGAAAGAATATTTGATGGCCTCACCTAGTAGTCTTGGACCGATCGAATCCCATCTAACAGAGCTTGGGAAGGAGGTAGCACCACTGGGCTTTGCTCTGGATCAAATCCAAGCCGAACTTCATCATGTGAAGCTGGAACGGAATTGCCTTCGTGAGAAGTTCAAACTGATAGAAATTACTACTCGGGCAATGTTGACTGAGCCGCCCCAAGCTTCTATCACCCTAGCACACCTTACTCTTAGGTCCTATGCTGGTATTATAAGGGGTTATGTAACGAGACCATAACTACCTTGTGTAATCCTTGTTTTAAATAAAAATTGGGATTTCTTCTTATGATGAAGTTTATGAATTTTGAAATGACCGGATAAATATAGTATGCATATTTTTGATGAATTTTAGAAAAAGGATATTTTAAATATGTTTATGTAAACCCTAAATAATTAAAAATGTGTAATGATTTTCAAAAAATGGTCTTCTTCAATTATGTTCAGTACTAAATTTAGAGTCTAATAAGATCAACATGATTTTTGATGAATAGTAAATTATGAATAGTGATTTTATGATTAGGATTAATAATATGACCAAATGGATTAGTAATCTCACTTAAAGAAAGTTTTAAAATAATCTAGGCACCTTGATTAAGTAATGTGATTCAATAAAATAGTTAAATAACGGTTTCATTAATAGTTATTCAAGTATTAGTTTTTTCGGGTGAATAGTGTTTTTTAATTAAAAATTTAATTAAAAATAATTAGAAAATTATTTTTATAAAAATGAATTTATTTTTGAACTCAGAGCATCGATATTATGTTATGGTAATTTTTTGGGTTTTTTCTGAAAAAATGAATTTTCGATGAATAGTGTTTTATTTAAAAATTAAATTAAAAATATTTAGAAAATTATTTTTATAAAATGGATTTCATTTTTGAAATCAGAGCATTGATATTTGGTTAATGTGAAATTTTGGGATTTTTCTGAGAAAGTTGAATTTTCAGTGAATAGTAAAAATACAGTTTTAGGGTTTCGGTATGTTTAATGACGTCATAACGGTGTCATGATGATTTCATGAGATCTTTTGAGGTTTGGCCGGCCAAGGGTGATGAATTATTGTTTTGGGGGCCCCATGTGGCCTAACTCCCTGATAAATGACAAGGGAGAGCACATGGGTTTGAGAAAAGCACATGTGAGGTGTCCCTTGGCCATTAATGCCGTGTCCCCTCGCTTTCCCTATAAATACCAAGCCCTCCTCTCATCCATTCGACTCCCCACTCATTCTCAACGAATTTCTGGTCTCATTACCTCCCAAGGAGTCCTCCCAAGGTGCCCCCAAGCCCTCAAGGTCCCAACCTTTGAGGTTTAAGAGTTACATTTTAAGGTAAGGGATCTGACCCCTCTCTTTCTTTTCAAGTAATCTCTTTTATTTCATTTCATTTATACTCCATGTTCTTATGTTGGAGGATGTTCTTTTATATTCATCCTACTTCCTATTTCATGTTCATATGATGAGAGACCCCCCCTTTCTCTCATCAATTCGTTTTAAGAATGTTTAAGAGGCGCCGTTAGGCTGCCGAATTTTTAAGGGATCCGACCCCTCTTTCTTTTCATGTAATCTCTTTTATGTCATTCCTATTATGCTCCGTGTTTTTATGTGAGAGGATGTTATTTTATATTCCTCTTACTGACCTTTCATGTTTATATGATGATAGATCCCCTCTTACTCTCATCATTTCGTTTTATGAAAGTTTAAGTGACGCCGTTCGGCTGCCGAATTTTTAAGGGATTCTTTCACCCTTCTCATTTTTCAAGTTCGATTTTCATGTCAAGTCTTTAAAGTTACTTTTTATTATGTTGGGGTATGATCTATATATCTATCATACTTATCTCTTATGATCATATTATGAGGGACCCTATTTGATCTTGTCAAATCATTTTATTTTGAAGTTAAGTGACGCCGTAAGGCTGCCGAATTTTCATAAGAGAAATCTAATTTTTTTTCCTTCCATGTTTTTCATTTCAAATGGTATGTCCCTCAAATTTCATTACCATGTCCATATGTCCTTATTATTCTTTCCCCCTACTCATTTATGGATCATTTATGAGTGGGTGACCCATTTCCCCTCTCATTTCAATGTTTTCTAAAACCCCGAAACTTAGTCGTTATGCTGCATAATTTTCCCCTCAAAATGCCTCTCTCTCTTTTCTCAAAAATTATTTTATGTTATAAATTGAATACTAAAAGCTATTATTTCTACAAGGTTATTCACATATATATCAAAATTTTCCATTTTAAATTCTGGGATTTACATACATGAGACCCTCTTTCCCTTTCTGTGGGTTTAAAGTGACGTAAAGATCATGTCTTTAAAGCAGTTTTTAAAACGTTTTGATTATGAAATGAAACCCATTTATTTTATGCTATGTGGGTTATTTATTATATTTTTTATGATTATATATGTGGCTCACATGATAATAGAGGAAAATTTAAGGGTGCGCCCTGATAGCGCTCCAATGCATTGGGTAATGATGTAACCACTATAGATTACAATTTTCACGATACCTTGGTGAATAACCTTGGTAATTTTAAAATGACACCTTGGGGATGGACCTTGGTGATATGTTCATGATTTTATATGTTAAATGATGTAGCCACATCTTCATGTTATGAAAAAGTTTTATTTTTATTATGATATGCCTCATGCTTTCATTTTCATGCCTTAAAGTTCTTTTCATGACTTTATTGATGTATCTCAAGTTCATATGTAAAATGTTTCCCTTGCTGGGCCTTCTGCTCACCCTTCCTTTTGATGTATGTCCCCAGGTTATGGGATGCAGTAATGAGCCTAGGGTGAACATGAGGAGAAGCCTTTCAAGTGTTTAGGAAGAATGTTTTTTTTCATATTTTATGTTCCTTGTTTCCAAGACACTAAACCTTAAAGATCCTCAGTTCCGTGTAATGGAATGAAAAGTTATGTTATAAAAAGACGGGATGCTATAATCTCACTCCCATGTGCTCTCTTGGAGGTTCATGTGCGGCTAATGAATGTGCTCCTGATGTATCGACTACCCATGAAGGACACACTTCTATCGATACTCAATCTCAAATAGAACCTCTGAAAATGTCGGACCATCATTGAGTTCCATATCACTGTGGTCAATGATGTGAGAAGGGTCATGCATGTATCTCCTAAACTATGATACATGGAAGACATTGTGCACCTGGTGAAACTGATGGGGAAGAGACTAATGGTTATCCACCTCTGCAACCCTGCTAAGGACCAAAAAAGGTCCGATGAACCTCGTAGATAAATTTCTACCTCTGTCAAATCTATGTAAAACCTCATCAGGGTGAGACCCATATAAAGACATGATCACCTATCTTGAACACTAGAGGTCTTCGTCTCCTATGAGAATAAGACTTATGACTTATCTATGCAGTCTTCTTTCACTCCTATATGATCTGCTCTTTCTAGGTGGTAGCTTATACCATCATTGGCCCCACTAATGCTGACTCCCCTGGGTCAGCCCAGCAAAAAGGTGATCTGTAAGGTCACTCATACAATGCCTAAAAAGTTGCCATCCCAATTGTGGAGTGATAGATGTTGTTGTATGCAAACTCCACTAAAGGAAAGTGATCCTCAAAACTTTGACTGAGGTTTAGGAAACAAGCATGTGGCATGTACTCGAGATTCTAAATGGTCCATTGAGTCTGTCCATCCGTCAGATGATGGAAGGCGGTGCTCAAACAAAGATGTGTCCTGAAATCCTCCATAAACACCTTCCGTAGACAGGAAGTAAAACTTGCAACACGATTGGAGAAAATCGTCAAGGCTACTCCATGTAGCCGCCCAAACTCCGGCATATAAGGGTATCCCAAGATCTCTACTGAACCCTGCTCTCTAATCGGTAGGAAGTGGGCTGACATGGTTAGTCTGTCGATGATCACCCAATTCGAGTCATGACCCCTTGATGTACGTGGAATTCCTGTCATGAAGTCCATGGATATCTCGTCCCACTTCCACTCGGGAACCACTAAAGGCTGAACCAAGCCAGCTAGTACCTGATGCTCTACCTTCACATGCTCACATGTGAGGCACCGATAGACAAACTATGCTACAACTTTCTTCATTCTCAGCCACCAGTGTTGTCATTGGACGTCCGTGTACATTTTATCCTCTCCTGGATCTTCCTCTAGAAGAGATGTGTGGAACACCCTAAACACTTTCTCTTGAAGTGACACTGGTACCATGGTACGTCCTCTGAAGAGGATGACGTCCTCCCCACCTTCAGAAAATCCATTAGGTACCTATCCTATGGATATATGAGCACTTCGAGCATCACAATCAACATCCCCACGCTATTCCTCCATGGCTTGATGAATATGTGGTGGAGTAATGGTAAGGGATGGAAGAAAAACTTTTCCATCCCAATTCACAAAGTATATCTTCAAGGCGGCCAACTTCTTTATCACCTCACCAAGCAGTAGTATACCAGATCTCCGGCTGAGTGCATCTTCTACAATGTTCCCCTTACCAAGAGTATAGACTAACTCGAATTCATAGTCCTAGAGGAACTCAAGACAATGTGGTTGTCTTAGGTTCAGGTTCTCTTGAGATAAGATATAACTGTGACTATTGTGATCCGAGTACACTATAAAATACTCTCCCATCAAGTAATGTCACCACATATTCATGGCGAAGACCACTACTCCTTACTCCAGGTCATGGGTAACGTAGTTCTGCTCATGTTGTCTCAACTGTTGAGAAACATATGCTATCACTACTTGCTCCTACATCAGGACACATCTGACTCTAGTCCCTGATAAGTCTCTATAGACTACAAAATCTACTCCCTACTATGGAAGCCTCAAGATGGGGGCAGTAGTCTACCTTTGCCTCAGCTTTTAAAAACTCTACTGGAATCTCACCGATCATACAAAGGGTTTCCCCATATTCGTTAACACTGATAAAGGTGATGCAACTCTCTAGAAATATGGAATAAATCTCCCTTAGTATTAGGCCAAACCCAGGAAACTTTGTCTCTCCATCATACTCCTAGGTGGCTCCCAAGAAAGTACCACCTCAATCGTTACTGGATCTATGGAAACTCCAGCCTCTTATGTGAAATATCCCAAAAATTGAACCTCTTGGAAAAAATACATGAACTTAGAGAGCTTACCCAAAAGAGGGTGCTCGTCTAGTGTGTCCAGTATTACCTAGAAATGATAGACATCCTCCTCCTTAGTAGCCGAGTAGATCAGAATGATGTCGATGAAGACTACTACAAAGAAATCATGTTATGGTTGAAAGATCCTATTCATGAGTCACATGAAAACTGTTGGAGCATTGGTTACACCGAATGGAATAACCGTGATATCTTAATGGTCATACCGACATCTGATATTCATCTTCTTCACATACTCATCTCATACTGTGATCTGGTGATAGCCTGAACTGAGGTCTATCTTTGAGAACCATCGTGCCTCTTTGAACTGATCAAAGAGGTCGTCAATCATCGAAAGTGGGTACTTTTCTTTCTCGGTCACCTGATTCAGGCTTTGATAGTCAACAAAAAGTATCAAGCTCTCATATGCATTCTTAGTTAAATAAATCAGGGTTTCCCAAGGAGATACACTGGGCAGAATGAATCACTTCCCCTATAAGTCCTCTAGCTCTACTCGTAGTTCACGAAGCTCCATGGGAGCTATCTGATACACTGTTGTAGATATCAGTGCCATCTTGAGGTACATGTCAATGTAAAAGTCCACCTCTCTGCAAGGAGGTAGACCAGGCAGATCATCTGGGAAGAAATCAACATACTAGTCCACCATTACATGATAGCTCAGACACTCATCATGAACCGATCCAAGGGTAGGGATAGCCAACTAAAGAGTGATCGACTGAACCCACCTACGGGTAAGTCCATCATATTCTGAAAAGGCTCCCTTCTCATCGGTGAAGGTAAACCTGGTCCAATCCATGCAGACACATAGCAATTTGCGCCAAATACAGTCAATCTGAGCATGGGTTGTAGATAACCATTCCATTCCCAAGATGACTTCGTAGGGCCTCAATGCTACTACTAGTAGATAAACGAAAATGATCTCACCTCCTAGAGTATGCTCGCACTGCTGGAACTAGTACGTAATAGTCAAATACGCTCCTGTAAGAGTCTGTAGCCATAAGAATCGAGCCAACGACTCCGTCAGAATATCCGAGCTCTGAATGATGGAATTTGAAATAAAAGAATGAAAAAAACTTGTGTCTATAATAACTATAACTAAGATGGGTTAGACAAAAATTTTACCACATATTATCTTTTGAGCGTCATGATCACTGGCCTCAGCTGCCTGGAGCTGATGTCGCCCCTTTCCTCCTTCTCCATGTGGTTGGGGTGGACCACCTGGTTGTGGTGGTTGTAACATCTCGAATTGTCGTCCACCACCAGTTGCATGGCTTTCTCCTATACCACATCCTCTTTCTACCTCCAGACCTCCTCAGTCAAATCTATGTCTTTTCATGGTTGGTCATTCGACCATATGTTTATCATCCCTACGGCATGTCGGAAAGTCATGATCCATGTGACCCTACCCACAACATGCGTAACACTGCACGCTCCTGGCATGTCTTGCTCTACCTCGGGTGCCCCGCACAACCGACCCTGAATTCTATGGTCGTCCACCTATAGGTATGGTCCTCTATGACCTAGGTGTCATCTGTCTGCTACAAACTACAGAAGACTATGCTATGTGATGACTGGTGGTGGGTCTCGCTGTTGGTGACTGCTCGGTATGAAAACTCTCCACTAGGAGGGCTCGATCTAACACCCCTGCATGTGTAAGGGTGCTAATTGAGATCAGTTGGTGTCCCTACATGTCATAAGACTCTCACTACGGCCTCCAGCCAATCCTCAACCTCCTTTGGGGTCAACTGTCCACTAAACCTGGGTGGCCTCTGGTGCTACAACTTGTGCAATGCGCTCAAGCGGTGTGCACCCTCTGCTTCTAGGGCCGGTGACATTGGTAGCCTAACATTTAATGGTACCGCTAGTGCCTTTGATGGCGCCTCTACTAGAAGAGGGCCCTGTACCGAGGCCTCGTCACTCAGTGGGATGTCAGTGCGTACTATATTTGGAAACCTAGATGGATGGCTTAATGGAGGCACCCTGAAAAAAAAAACAGGTGCGCCATGGTCAATATGTTATACCTGGTCAGCTGACACACAGATTTCACAAATAATACTCTTGAAATCACAAACTTTATCAGTGTTTTTGTGTTCTGAGTCGGAAATCAGATGTTAGTGTTCTGGTGTATGGATACACAGGCCACCGCAACAACACTAGATTCCCTACACTAATAACCACACTCACTACACTTAACACTATTCCCATTAAAATGAAGGATCAGAGTCATATGTTATATAGTAAAACCAACTCCTCTGATACCAATTTTTCCCGACCCATCTCCCGGGGCCAATGTCGTGACTACCCTATGCCCGCCTTCCATAGGCCAGGGGCTGGAGACTTGCACCGAAAGGCATATTCCATATAATTGGGAAGGCATTGCCTTTATAACCTATAAACACATGCAAACATGCACACATAAAAATATGAACACAAGTCAACTATATAACAAAAATAATGATTAAAGTAAAAAGGGGTCAGAATATAATACGAATAGTAAAAGTACATGTACCATTGAAATATAATACAACTGAAGACAATGAATGGGAGCTACATGGTCGTCCTTCGAGGTTCCTACCTGAAGGGTAGGTACATATCGCCTCCTTATCAAACAACAATCTCTCATCTCCTCTGTGTACCGTCAGACCGTATAGTCCACATTCGGGCCTCGTCTAGCCTTGGTACCCTCAGCCTCGATCATAAATGTCCGTCGTTTGCACCAACCACTACAAGGTGTGGGCACAACCCGTGCAGGGGTGAGTATCATGATACTCAGTAGGGATCACGAGACCCTAAAGGTCTCACAAATTCAATAAAGGATAAACCAAAAAGCATGATGTCAATTTTCATACTTACATTGGAATATTCCCATACATATACCTATGTTATCAAGTATACCCATCTCAATCAAGAGGAAACACAAGGTACAATCCAAAAGTCCAAATATCAATTGTTCTATAAAGGAAGTAATACCACAAAAGTATGTACCACACAGGTACGCAACACAAATGAATACCACCAAGGTATTACCACAATGGAAAGTACTTCTCAGGTGCTAACGGAGCTCACAGCAGGTATAACATAGGTTCAGTAGTAGAGATGATTAGATGTAACTATTTAATCATCTTACTATATTAATAGGAAGACCATGAAAAATCTCTAATAATCATGAAACTTACATAGGATATCTAGGTGCTAACCCACATAAGAACGCTCGGTGGGGACCCACACAGGATCGCTCGATGCTGACTCACACAAGATCTCTTGGTGCTAACCCACACATGATCGCTAGGTGCTGACCCACAAAGGATTTCTAGGTGCTGACCCACACAGAATCCCTTGGTTTGTCTTCCATGGAGTCCTATAATGGTCCCATGTGGGACCCTAAATCACAGACCCACGAAGGATCTCTTTCTAATGCCACGGCCAGCTACTGGGTTCCCGTGCTAAGCATGCTCATCTCTGGAAGGGCCCGATCCTCAATCCACTGGTCGATACCACAACTGACACAAATTCACATGAATAAATATCCCAATTGACCACCACATCAAATGGGTCTCAATGAAATAGACGATGTTTCAATCGGATGCCCGGTCTATAAGTTATTAGGCTTTTAGTCCCGAGGGCCCAATTGAATTCATGCTCGATCCAACACGATTGTATCCAAACATTATCCAAATCTCAAGTTGGGTAAATATAAATGGACCATATCACTCCATGGTTTTTATCACCGTTGAAGGTTTTTCAAATGGACTCCTGGTGCCAACATTAGAGCCGAAAGAGCGTTAATGGGTCGAAGTTGGTCTGGGTACAATAAGACCCGGTCAGACTAACCTAGTGTTGGTTGACTGAGCCCGAACCACTGGGTCTGTCCTAGCCCATGCTAGGTGGCCTAGCTAGGGAAGTGGCCCACATGAAGGTGGGGTAGCATCGAAAGGTGTGGGTGGCCACAGGAGCTGTGGGGTGGCGCAAGGTTGTGGGTGTTGCGGGGCAGCGAAGGCCGCGGGTGCCGTGTGGGAAGCACGAGGACGAAGGGACCACGAGGAATCAAGGTGGCGGCATAGCGCAGAGAGCCATGGGGCGGTGAGGCAGTGGGAAGCATTTGCTTCAGACGTATGGAGGACTACGGGTCGGCGAGGCCGCAGTCAGCGGAGGTCACAACGGCGCGGAGGAGGAGGGTCGGCGAACACCACGATGTTGCACAGGCAAAGGGGTGGTGGAGGCCGAGGCGGCACGGTGGCTGTGAGAGGGTAGAGGCCGCGAGATATAGAGGCCACGGTGATGCAGGGGCCACAGTGGCACGGGGGCCGAAAGGTGGCACGGGGGCCACAGGGCGGCGCAAGGGCCGCAGGGCGAGGCCGATGTGTAGGTGCCTTCACAGCAGCTGGCGGTGGTGTTGACCGCCATTATCGTTCCCCACCGAGGATAAATTGCCGTCCTCTTACATCATGAATAATAGACAAAAAATAATAATGGAGAAGGGGCAAGACATGTTTGTTTGGCCAGCACCATCCACGTTAGAGCAGTAGAAACTCGCTCAAAAAAATCATCAAGAAAAAATGTCAAACCCTACAACCTCCCGCAATTGATTATTCCAAAACCCATAAAAGAAATCATTTGTGGATCAACTAGTTAGAGAGCTGATTTGCATTATTTGTTTGAGAATGGAAGAACACAGGAATATATAATCTTAGACAACTAAACCCCTACCTTGATGGTTTGTTGAAGATTGTCCACAGTTGAGATGGATTGAAGTTAGTCGATACCGAAACAAGTCTCCTCTAAGGGTGTCAGTGAGGAGTGGAAAAAAGCTGAAGTCAGTGACGACGACATTTCCTCAGTCATCGGATCATTCAGCGTTGTAGTTCCTTTGATGATGTTTACAGAAATATTTGTCGAATGAGAAGAGTTCTTCATTGGCATTCAACGTTGGAGTGTGAGTTTCTCCACGATTCTCCAAAGCATTTTCCTTTAACCAATCCCACCAAAAATGAAATTACAATAGAATAGAATATGTTATCTTTGTAGTTTGTTATAATAAATTCAAATGCGCTTAATTAATTAATTTATGTGGTTCGCACCATTAATGTTTGAGGATACCAATGGTCACCTTCCTCATTAATGGATTTCAAGAGGCTTCTCCAATTAAAGAATGAGATAGGGGGTTCAGGTGGTCCCCTCCCTTAAATTCAAATTGGGAGGCTTTCTGCTCGGTGGACCCCACCTCTATAACCTCACATGGATTGTTTCAACAAAAATAAAAATTTTAAAAATTTTAATTTTATTTAATTTTTCCATGAAAAACCCAAAATATAACCTTCACCCACATCATATTGCGGTCGAGGAGAAGGTCTCCTTAAGAGAATATTGGTGTTGTGTGTTCAACGATGTCCTCAGATTTCAATTCCGAGCATGAGTTCAAAATTTAGAAAAGACCAATCATATATTTATTGAACATACCCAAAAAAAGGTTTATAAATTCATTCCAGGCACACAGGGCCTCGGAATCATGCACCGTTAATTTTCGCAGACTCGTAAAATTCCCATTTAATTAAAAAACTTACATAGAATTTTAAAGACTTCACATTATAATATTTCAAGATAGTGATATTAGTATAATTTATATAGTATAATTTTACCATATTAATGTTATTGTCCGTTTTTAAATATTTATCCCATATAAATAGAAAAAAATTAATGTCGTTCATATGTATGTGTGGACTCCCGCCACTATGAGAAATTAAATTCATTTTTTATCACGACCCAAAATACATGGTCCCTAGAATGATATAATTATAAAATTATATATATTTTTGATATAATTATGGTTCACTTAGGAAAAATAAATGAACATAGGAATGATGTAATCAATAAACACTGACCATTAGATCTATACATTAAAAAAACATTCAATGATAAAAATTATTTCTTAAAATTATGTAATATTTTAATTCCCATGAATTATTCTTGAAAATAATTTATATTTATTATATATCAAAATAAATAAAACCATATAAAGTAAAACCCATCTTCTGAGCTCAACTAGAGTATCATATTTCCAATCCCAGACTCCTCTTAGGAGTGGTACAACATTTAAAATCAAATAGTACATACTTGATTTAATATATATAATATTTTTAATAACATAGCATTAAGGATATCTAGGTTATGAAATCATGCTCAAATTACATACCTGGATTCGTAAATATTTCAGGAATAATTCTTCACTATTGTACTGAAAAACAAATGACGATGAAATCTCCCCAACATATATATTTTCATCCATGTTAAGAAAAATAATAGGCATGTGGATAATAATTGATATATCAACTAGGAATCTCATTCCTGTGAGATCAGCAAGGGGTCACCGTGTTATCTAAATAAACACACTCATGGGAACCACAATGGTCGAAGCATACCGAATTTATAGCTCAAACTAGTTCAACAACGTGAAAAAATGATGTTCAATTCTCCTCAACTAAGTCAGGTGAATGAAACCAATCACACGGTCAATATATGTTCATATGGTCTGAAGGTACACCCCAACAAACATTATAAAGATAGTGACATTACATGGAAGTTCTCATATTCCCCAAACATGAACTGAGCCATGAAATCCTCATGAGTATCACATACATCTATTAATCCATGAAAATGATTAAACCTTTATTCCATAAGGATGTACACAAGAAAACCCACAAGTGGGAGTCATCTGAACATGTATTGTAAGAGAACAATACACACTAAGTAAAAATCATAGGACATCTACTTCCACCGCATAAATATTATCTGTATGGAACTCCCATACCAAGGTCTGTTAACATTATCAATATAATTGTGTAGTAACTAATCCTCTTTGTCGGAGACTCTAGAATAGGGGTCAAAAATCAAGACTTTAATAATATCCCCACTGTGTACTCTGAAAACCCAACACACAACCCCATCCAGAACAAACACGTTATATGAAATCATCGAACACACCTCAACTCAATCTTATTTTGGTAGAATTGACTTTCCCTCATAATGTTAATCATGTCTCAGGAGCATGTCCTCAGGGGGAAAGTGTCCATTATTCTCATTAGTCCAAATATATGTCAATAAACACCATCATATGATTTTAAATCAGCTTGAGACACCTTGGAGTTGACTATAAGAATATGTGTCATGAGTAGAGTAACTTACAGAAGTGTTTAAAAATATTAATGAAATATTAGAAAGGAAACAAACAATACCATTAATCATCCTCTAAGAGTCCTGGTGATTGAAATTTTGGGAATGAAACAATCATATCCCAATCATCCAGCTCCTTAAGCCTAGAGTGTACAAATTATGGGTGGTAGGAGAAATATATCAAAATATTTACCACCTCATGATACTCTCCCCACTACTCCACCACACACTCCATATTGTGGAACTCCATTCATTAGGTACAACCTCTTCTTGGGTAGTCCATTGAAAATATCCCACTCAATAACATGACGGATTAGACAATATTGTGTGAGATATCCCCATATATCACAATCATAGTATCACATGTTCTATAGCCAATCATATCACTAGTGTAACTCTGGCACTACAAAACTACATATATGAGTCTTAGAATGGGTATGCATATGACACAATGATCCATTCTACTAATGGTTTTCAGTTGTTGTATATGTCTCAACCTCATGATCACCACTTCTTGTACCCACAACCATAGCCTCTTCCAGGAACATCTCTATCTCTAGAACTCACTATAGAACCTTCAAATTAGAGGGAAGTAACAAGGAGACCACACCTTCTATGATGTCTATTTGGATTCCCTTTTCAATGGTTAATTCATAGAAAAATTAATCTTTATGTATATTAAGGTAGTATCGTGAAAGGTATATTAACCTCCCCAATAACTCTTCCACAAACATACTACCAAACCAAAGCTATAGAATCTCTTGGATACTCAATGATCTCAATGAGTCTTGGTAAAAATTATTCATTATGATCCACTCAAAATCCATCTAGGTGAGTGTAATCTCATCATGGGTATATGTCATTTCACTCCACCATTTCCCGACCGATCTCTATAGAAGTCTCTTCTATGGGACCACAATATGACCAGGAGCTGTCCTCAAAAGGGAGAAAATCTATGTGATTGCCTTAAACCAATCATCATCTTCCATTCTTTCTAGATCATCCTAATACCTATGAAGTATCCACCAAAAAAATCATGTAGTATAATCAAACTATACACATCCTTAGCCTAGAATTTCGACACATCCAATTTCTCGATAGGTAGTGGAATTAATGGTGCACCAACTAGAGGTGTTGCCTTATACCCAGATCCCTATAGTAAATCTTCATCCCTAGTTGGATCATCATTAAAATCATTTTTAGTAACCCTATCTTGTTTCTATCATGGTGTAATCCTAAAATATAGTCAAGATGTATAATAGTCAAAAAGTATATCTAGGGATATAACACAGGATGGACATGGAACCCAAAACCAAGTCCTATATGATGCACCTAAAACATTTCCCTACAACTAGTTCCATGATGAGATAAGTCAACATGAAGGTTATTAGAGTCCTAGTGAATGGATACATCATCCACCCCATGGATATTGGTTTCCCTGGTTGAAATAGGAATGTAAAAATCAATAACACTATCTCCAAAAATCCCATGCCAATATTATAGACTCTTGTCCTAATAAAGGACGCTCTCTGATACAACTCTATCATGAACCAAGCCACTGGGTCCTAGCTGTGACTCCCCATGCCCACCACTGAAATGACTGGGGATGGAATCAAGCACTGACTAAGCATATCACCCACATGGGAGCTCGTATATTATTTCACATATATGCACACACCCACATAAATCTCCCTAAAACACTAAAGATATAACAAATAGTGAACTGGAAATGCATTTTTACATCTATCCCCCATCCAATGCACAATAGAAGTACCAAAAGTAAAAAATAGAAAAACAGAATCCCACCAAACTGTAAAAGAATCCAACATGCTTAGAAAAAGGGAAATGCTATGAAATTTATCCACTGGTACACTCCACGATCTGTGTCTCACATTATGTTTTTCTTTATTCGGGTCCTCCTAATACACTATCAAAATGCATTAAATTTTCAAAAAGCATGAAATTTATGGTGAAATCCCATGAACAGGTTACAATAATATGACCTAAGAGGTACCCCAAAACCCAAAATGACAGGATGTTACTGAAAGGAATCATTCAACTTGACCCAAGCTAGAGGGATCCCCGAATAAGAGAGAAGGTATTTCTTTACTGAACCTTACCTATACATGACCAATCAGCTCAATCCACATGATTATTATAGAAAATATGTGAGAAAAAATATAAGGTCTTTCAGAATCAAATAGACATAATCATCTCAAACTCCAAGTCTCAAGAGGTCCTAACCTCACAGCAAGCCTCATGATTCTACTTCTGACTCAATGATAATGGTTGTCTAGAATAATTCTGTGTATTAAAACTCACATGCCAAATGAGACACATATAATAGATATTATCCATTAGAAACAAATATTCCATCATTGATGGAACATCTGAGAGAATAACCTCCATCAGATACAACTCTATTGGTCCAACTATAGTTCCCAGCATTAGATGTCTTATCACCACTTTCATGCACCCCATGCAAGCTCATGGGAACCAATGTGGAGATTACCACCATTTCCACATCACATAGTTGATATATAACATATCCAAACCTTACATCCCATGCATCCTCTCAATGATAGAGAATAGAGGTACCCAACCTCCATCACGACCCCATAGTTGAGGATATAATAACTTCTAATCATTCCATGATACCACTATAGTACCTTTATAGAGAGTCTCATACATCACCACATTGAGGGAACACTAACCCCTAAGTAGTTATCATCCTTAAAAAGTTCAGGCGACCACATGTTGGAACTATTATCCAATGGTGAGGGAGCTCTAACTCTTGGGGAGGGACCACTCCTCAATGCTAATTGATGACCGGGGAGTTCCACTCTATTGATAGAGGTCCCACACACTATTTATAGTAAAGATTCATCTCCTCCTATATGATCACTATGGGAGACCTGAACACAATCAAAAGAGGGGTGTACCATTTCTAGAATAAAAGTCCCACACCCCCATATAATCACAGAGTATTGACTCATATAAGACATTGAATATGGACGAATCGTGTCCTAGTATGATATTGGAGTAATAACTATAGAAATAGAGGAACCTCACCCTAACATTCCAATGGAGTACTGACTCTTTTTTCACCATGACCATGGAGGTCATGAACTCTAATATGATAGAGGAGTTCAGTCTCCATTAGCAAAATAAATATGGTGGTCTCGCACAGTACTCGAATAGGGGAGTATCGACACTCGGAGAACTACACCATGGGTATAGGACCCCTACCCACTAAAGTTGAGTTCCATATATATATTTATGATAGGAAAGGGAAACCCACAACCTGATACATAAGTGGAGTAAATATCCCATCATCACTCTAATAAACAAAACCAATATCTACCATTAGTCGAGCATTACTGAAAGGATCATCATGATAATCATGACAAAAGAAGAATTATTACCAAAGGTAGGAGACCTGATCCCTAAGAGTAGGGGAGCACCACTCTACTGGACTAAAGAATCTATGGAGACCTGCATTTTTGGAAAACCGGGAAGGGTACTACCCCCAAAAGCTCCCTAGTGATCTACCATAATCACAACCCACAACTATTCCCTGGATATTCATTTTCATTATTTAATCAGGAAATATAATATCTCAAAATCCAATATAAAAGATAAAATCATATTCTACGTATAAATATATTGGATTATCTAATAGTCTTAATCACCACATATTCATGTATTCACCCACTCTATATTAAAATAAAATAAGAAAAATAAAGTGGGATTTGAATTAATGTTGAAATTCATACAAGGATAATGGTTGGATGGATATGATTTAAAAAATATTATGAGAGAGAAAAATAGTGGAAAAATTCATTGAATAATAATGCATGATATTCAAGCATTATCAATAAAATTAATTCTTTTTTCAACTACATTACACTACTGGAAATCCATCCTTTCCCAACGGTTCAGAACCGTTGGGAAAGGCTGCAGAACCGTTGGTATATGTTATACTAACTGTTCTGCCAACCGTGGGGAAGTAAGCCGTTGGGAAAGGCTTTTCCCAATGGTTTACAAGGAACCGTTGGGATAGATTAGAAAAAATCAACCTACCCCAACGGTTGTGCCAAACCGTTGGGAAAAGCCTTTCCCAACAGTTTGGACCATTGGGGAATCCCATGAATATTTTCTTTCCCAACGGTTTGAAAACCGTTGGCAAAAACACCAATTCCAAAAGCTATCCCAACGGTTTGAACCGTTGGGATAGTCTATTTTTACCAACGGTTTAATGAACTGTTGGTAAAAACAGCTCCATATGGGCTATGCCAACGGTTTGAAACTGATGGCATAGGCTTTGCTGTGCAAATTGCACAGCAGCCTGCAATTTGCACAACAGGTCTGTTTTGGGCTCATTTTCAATTCAATTTTCATTTCAATTCAATTTTACATCCAATTATTGTAACTGTAACACATATACAATGCATACATATAGAGAACAAACCAACAAATTTAAATAATGCAAACCAACCAACCAACACATATAATGCATCCTGGAAATATACTCATCTATAACTAAATTAGAATTCATAACATAATTATAAACATACATAATTCATTTATAATTCAATTTAAAATTTAGATGACAATCATATGTGGAATCCGGAATTCAGTTCTTAATTTGATTGGTTTTTTGTACACCATATATTTTTACTCAAAATCATATACATTTTAAACAAAATACATACACCTGGAATGATACCAGTCACACCATGCCTTGGATTGAGGCGAGGTTAACTCGTACACGTCACAAATGACTCATTGATCGTTTTCCTAAAGTATCAACATATTCTGAAATCGTTTGGTTAGTTTTCTGTATGCCAGTTGTTGTTTTCACTTAAAATGAAGTGTTTTTTAAATAAAAGAGAGACACATTGAATGGTGCCGGCCACACCACACCTCATATTGACGCGGGGTTGACTCGTACACATCACACATGACCCATGCATTATTGTGCTAAAATATAAACACAATCAGAATGAGTTTGGTTGGTTTTCCGTATGTATTTAATATGTAGTCCATTTTATAGAAAATAGATACACTTAGAGTGGTCTTGGACAAACCGCCACTCGGATTGAGGCGCGGTTGACTCGTACACATAACATATGACCCATGGATCGTTTTCCTAAAATTTCAACAGATTCCAAATGCATTTGGTTGGGTTTTCGTATGTCAGTTGTTTATTTCACTTATAATCTTGTCCCTTTTAAACAATAGAGACGCAGTTAGAGTGGGACCGGCCACATCACGTTTCGGATTTAGACGGGGTTGACCTGAACACGTCTCAAATGACCCATGAATCATTTTCCTAATGTATCAACACAATCCGAATGCGTTTGGTCGGTTTTCCGTATGTTAGTTGATGTTTTTCACTTAAAATGACGTCCTTTTGAAACAAAAGACATACACTTTGAGTTGTGACGGCCACACCGTGCCTCTAATTGAGGCGGGGTTGACACGTACACATCACATATGACCCATGGATAATTGTGCTAAAGTATCAACACAATCAGAATCCGTTCGGTCGGTTTTCCGTATGCCATTTGTTGTTTTCACAAAAAATGAAGTCCATTTTAAACAAAATAGAGACACTTTGAGTGGTGTCGGACACACCGCGCCTTGGATTGAGGTGGCGTTGACTCGTACACGTCACATATGACCGATGGATTGTTCTCATAATGTTTCAACAGAATCCGAATGCGTTTGGTTGGTTTTCCATATGTACTTAAAATACTGTCCATTTTAAACAAAAGAAAGTCACATAGAATGGGCCTGACCACACCGTGACTCGGATTGAGCCCGGTTTGGCTGGTACACGTCACATATGACCCATGGATCGTTGTCCTAAAATTTCAACAGATTTCGAATGCGTTTGGTCAGTTTTTCGTCTGTCAGTTGTTTATTTCAATTATAATCTTTTCCGTTTTAAAAAAAAGAGACACATTTAGAGTGGTACCGGCCACAACACATCTCGGATTTAGGCGGGGTTGACTCGTACACGTCTCAAATGATCCATGGATCGTTTTCCTAAAGTATCAACACAATCCGAATGTGTTTGGCCGGTTTTCCGTATGCGAGTTGATGTTTTTCACTTAAAATGGCGTCCTTTTGAAACAAAAGACATACACGTTGAGTTGTGCTGGACACACCGCACCTCGTATTAGGCGGGGTTGAATCGTACAAGTCACATACGATCCATGGATCATTGTGCTAAAGTATCAACACAATCAGAATCCGTTCGGTCGGTTTTCCGTATGTCATTTTTTGTTTTCACTAAAAATGAAGTCCATTTTAAACAAAATAGAGACACTTTGAGTGGTGTCGGCCACACCGTGCCTCGGATTGAGGTTTCATTGAATCTTACACGTCACATATGACCCATGGATATTTCTCCTAATGTTTCAACAGAAACCGAATGCGTTTGGTCAGTTTTCCGTATGAACTTAAAATACTGTCCATTTTAAACAAAAGAAAGTCACTTAGAGTGGTCCCGACCACACCGTGACTCGGATTGAGCCCGAGTTGGCTCATACACGTCACATATAACCCATGTATCGTTTTCCTAAAATTTCAACAGATCTCGAATGCGTTTGGTCAGTTTTTCGTCTGCCAGTTGTTTATTTCACTTATAATCTTGTCCGTTTGAAACAAAAGAGACACAATTAGAGTGGTACTGGCCACACCGCATCTCGGATTTAGGCGGGGTTGACTCATACACGTCTCAAATAATCCATGGATCATTGTCCTAAAGTATCAACACAATCATAATGCGTTTGGCCGGTTTTCCATATGCCAGTTGATGTTTTTCATTTAAAATGACCTCCTTTTGAAACAAAAGACATACACTTTGAGTTGTGCTAGCCACACCGCGCCTCGGATTGAGCCGGGGTTGACTCGTACACATCACATATGACCCATGGGTAATTGTGCTAAAGTATCAACACAATCAGAATCCGTTCGGTCGGTTTTCCGTATGTCATTTATTGTTTTCACTAAAAATGAAGTCCATTTTAAACAAAATAGAGACACTTTGAGTGGTTTCGGCCACACCACGCCTCGGATTTAGGTGGCGTTGACTCATACACGTCACATATGACCCATGGATCGTTCTCCTAAAGTTTCAACAGAAACCGAATGCGTTTGGTCAGTTTTCCGTATGCCAGTTGATGTTTTTCACTTAAAATGATATCCTTTTGGAACAAAAGACATACACTTTGAGTTGTGCTGGCCACACCGCGCCTCGGATTGAAGCGGGGTTGACTAGTACATGTCACATATGACCCATGGATCATTGTGCTAAAGTATAAACACAATCAGAATCCGTTTGGTTGGTTTTCCGTATGTCATTTGTTGTTTTCACTAAAAATGAAGTCCATTTAAAACAAAATAGAGACACTTTGAGTGGTGTTGGTCACACCGTGCCTCGGATTGAGGTGGCGTTGACTCGTACACATCACATATGACCCATGGATTGTTCTTCTAATGTTTCAATAGAAACTGAATGCGTTTGGATGGTTTTCCGTATGTACATAAAATACTGCCAATTTTAAACAAAAGAAAGTCACTTAGAGTGGTCCCGACCACACCGCATCTCGGATTTAGGCGGGGTTGACTCGTATATGTCTCAAATGACCCATGGATCGTTTTCTTAAAGTATCAACACAATCCGAATGCATTTGGCCGGTTTTCCGTATGCCAGTTGATGTTTTTCACTTAAAATGATGTCCTTTTGAAACAAAAGACATACACTTTGAGTTGTTCCGTCCACACCAAGCCTCAGATTAAGGAGGGGTTGATTCGTACACGTCACATATGACCCATGGATCGTTGTCCTAAAGCATCAACACATTTCGAATGCGTTTGGTCAGTTTTTCTTATGTCACTTTTTGTTTTCACTTAAAATCTTATGGAAATTCATATAGAATATTTTTATATCATATTTAGTATGGATTAGATTTTAGTTGATCGTGATATGAAACATTTAAGAGCTAATGAAATTAAGGAAGGTGGAGGGGCTGTCCAGGGGGCTGTCCGGTGGGTGTCCGGGGGGCTGTCCGGGGACCAAGGAGGAGGGTGGGGGGGGGGGGGGGGGGGGCTGTGCGGGGTCTGTCCGGGGGTGTTTGGAGGTTGTTCAGGGGGCTGTCCAGGGTTGTTCAGGGGGCTGTCCGGGGGTTGTTCAGGGGGTTATTCAGGAGTTGTTCAGGGGTTGTTCAGGGGGTTGTCCGGGGTTGTTCAGGGGGCTGCCCGGGGGCTGTCTGGGGGGTGTTTGGGGGGGCTGTCCGGGGTCCAAGGGGGAGGGTGGGGGGGGGGGGGGGGGGGGTTGTCCGGGGGGCTGTCCGGGGGGCTATCCGGGGTCCAGGGTGGAGGGTGGGGGGCTGTACGGGGGGCTGTCCAGGGGGCTGTCCATGGGGCTGTCCGAGGGGGGTGTTTGGGGGGTGTTCGGGGTCCAAGGGGGAGGGTGGGTTGTCCAGGGTCCAAGAATAAGGGGGGTTGTCCAGGGAGTTCTCAAACACACAACCACTAAAAGACAACAGCATCCATAAAAACAGACAATATATAAAAATAACTCAACTCCAATACTATACTACGAGTCTAGATAAAACCAACAACTAGAATAGATTAAACATCAAATCTTAGTAATATAAGTCAAAAATGTAACGGATCAATATGTCCCACATCAGCATCATCATCATCATCATCATCATCATCATCATCATCACCCTTTTCATCGTCCTCCTCATCGTCCTCACCCTCCACAGCGCCCTCCTCCTCGCCTTCCCCCTCCTCCTCGCCCTCCTCATCTCCCTCCTCTTCCGCATCAGACTCCTCTCCATCATAATATTCATGCTGGACATCGGCCTGACCACCACTGGAACTGCCACCTGGTGCACCATATATAGAATGTATCGACGACTTGTATTCATCAATCGCTGGGCTAGCCTCTGCTGGAAGTTTTGGACGTAGAACTTCAATAAATTTAATAAATGCATTGTTTTCCCTAGCAGACTGTTCTGCCGTCTCTGTGACCCTTTTCTCATCCTGTTCTGCATGTGCCCTATCTTGCTGCAGCTCGGTGGCACTACAACTCGTACATGAGGCAGGCCAATACCTCGTCGAGGCTATCATAGGTCGGCAGCGTACTCTGCCAGAATGATCCTCTTCCAACACCTGATGTTAGTGATCAGATGGACCAAAATTATCTGCTTCTTGGGCATCGAGGGCCTCTAAAGCATCCTGTTACAAATATAAATATATTATTAAGTTAAAAAATACATATTAAAATATAAAATCAATAGATTAAATCTTACAATCTGCTGCTGAGTCGCTTCGTTGACAGCACTTCCATTCTTTTTTCGTCTACTCGAGCAAAATAGTTTTGCTCGAGGCACACTTCCTTCAATATTATGTACTTGACTCTACAATGACATTGAAAACAAAAGTTATATAAAAACATTAGCAAATTATTAAATAATTTAGGAAACAAAAAAAAATGTAAGTCGTAAAGAAAACTTATAAACAATTGTCATACCTGCCGCCTCTCATGATCCGACATCGTCGTGCGTCCTAGTGTATGGAGGTATTTTTTTGCATCAATGTTTTTTTTATTTTTTCCAGATGATTCCTAAATAAAATTTGATAATGCAAAGGATAATATTAATGAAAAACTTGAATGTTATTATTTAAATACCTCAAATGTAATTCATACCTTATACTGGGTACTCGTCCAATGAGTAATCATATGACGATACTGCTCTATAGAACAATCATCCACGACTGGTACCACCTCTAACTCAGTGCCAACTCTAGCACGCCAGCCAATATACAGCTCATGCTTGTAGGCTCTCCAAAGCTCTCCTAAATCCTTTAGACGTTCCAGTCGTGCACCCTCACCATCAGGAAAATTAAATCGAAGCTAAAATCAAAATATCAATTCATATAAATACAAAAATAATTCATGGCATTAAATAAAACAGATTTTTTTACCCATAAATCTGCCCAAGCTCTATCTTTGACCTCATGTGGCAAATGTCTCCACAACAGTGGGCTGACGGGAATGATGTCGGAGTATTTGGAAAGCGTCGCCCGAAAACTCCGACATTGCTGCCCTGTTTTCTCAACCATCTGGTTGTCTTCATTATATTCCACCATAACCTGTGTGTGACGGTTCCACACCGAATGCATGCGTGTACGACCCCGCCCCCGACTCCTGTCAGTAGATGTATCTGTCAAGAATGAAAAACAAATATTTTATCAAAACATGTTATAATGAAAATAAATATTTCTATAAAAATTTGTTAGGGTTTTATAAATATACATGCGCTAGTCTGATCAATGAGTGGCGTCGGATCCACAGAACCTGATAGAACACCCTCTGGTGGAATAGGAGTCGAAGACGATGGAATATAAAAGCTCTAAGAGACATAAGTAGAAGGAAAAGAAGATAGAACAACTGTATGACCGGATGCTGACTGGGGAGTGGGAATCATCAGGGGCTGTGAAAATGATAGGGCAGAAGATGCAGAAGGTAGCGAAAACATGGGAGGCCTAAATACCCCGTGTGTCCCTAACGACACACCGGGATCAGAATGTGGGAAGTCTGAAATGTCAGTGGGAGGGGCAGGGTCTATTCGGGCACGCGCAGCTCTACGTCCACCTCTGGTACAAACCCTCCTTGTAACACTGGCCTGAGTACTTGGACCAGTACTATGCTCCTCGTCGAATAACTGTCGACGTAATGGTGGATCCTACAAAAAAGTTTACAAAAAATTAATCACATGACATTATATATTCTGTATATATATATATATATTTGAAATAAAGTACTCACTGTAGGCACTAATGTTGGAATTCCCACCTCCTCCATCCGACAATTGTTCTCCGCCATTTTTTTCTTCGTCTCTCTTCAATTGGATGCATTTCATGCATTTTAAAACAAATATGTAATTAATTAGAAAAAGGAAATCAATGTGTAAACCAAAAAACTAAATATATGAGGGAATGAGTGGATTCATTGGTAATTTTGATATCAATTGTTTTAGAAGAGCTTGAATGAATTTAATAAAACATACTACTTGTAATGTTCACCAAGTTAGAAATATTGTTTGATTTGGTTTGAATACAGTTCAATTCCAAATTAGAAAATGCAATTCATATAAAATAGCAACCAATATATATTGAAAATTTACATAACGGTCAAGTCATCTAAAACATATTTGTGATCAATACTAAATAAATATGAATATTACCAACCTTAACAACCCAACTCGTGGTAAACCAAAAGAATTGAGAACATGGATGAATGATTCTATATATTTCCAACCACAACTTTAGGTTCACAATCAACTCTGACAATTGAGCTATTAGAGTCATCAAAAGAAATAAATGGATTGGTTCCAATGGCAATAGGGACAGTGTCAATTCCATCATCCGCATCATCAAAAATATGTCTTAGAATTACTTCAACTATGACACCAAATTCAGGTTGAAGTTGATCTTTGACATAAAAAACTTGTTTAGCCATTGATGCCAACACATATGGTTCTTCGGTAGCAAGAGTGCGGGTTATATTAATTACTCGAAATCCAAAATCATCAATAAATGTGCCATGTCTCATCATCGAATCAAACCAATGTCATTTCATCATTGTGACTCGTCCATGAGAGTAATAATCCAATAATTTTTTTTTCTCAACGACTCCATAATAACCCACATTTTCAAGTCGCGGTCTACTATCTGATGCACTGGCATAACAATCTGTTGTGGCAGTAACCATAATACCATAATGTTGTGTTCTCATGTTTTTGGCTCATTCAGTGACAATAAATATGTACCCATTGATAACAATGGATTTACAGTCACGAACCACGGTATTAGGACCAAAAGCCAAAGCTCTTATTTCCTCAGAGACAGAGTCAGCAGACAAAATCAATACCTGCAATATAAATGACAGTTAAACTTAAGTAAATATTGAAATAATTAATTTAAACAGTAATATTTTTACCTTCAATTTTAACCAAGCAGAAAACTCTTTGCTATGAAAAGTCTCTCTCCTTCCCAAAGATAAAGAACGATGCTTCCTATTTATCATTGTTTTATGTTCCCTGTAGATAAAAAATATATGAATAGTTTAATAGATATATATGTAAGATATACATATTCAATTTTGTTACCTGATATAATCATCGAACAAATCACAGTTGAACAAAACTGTGCGATGTGCCATCTCCCGCTCTTCATGGCTTAATATCTTCAATGTATATGATCCGGGAATTCCTCCTGTTTGAGGAAGTGATGGAAAACTGGGTTCAATTTGCTCATATTGTTCTTCTTCATTTCTCGTTGGTCTGTTCATTCTTGTAGTAAGATCAGACAAATACATCGAATAGAAATCCATACATTCTTGAGCTAGGTAACAGTTCACGATAGAACCTTCGGGATTATTCTTGTTTCGAACATAAGACTTTAATGTGAACATATTTCTTTTAGTTGGATACATCCAACCAAAAGAAACAGATCCTCCGAGAAGTATTTCATTTGGAATATGGATAGTTGGATGTAGAATGCATGTGAAAAATGATGGGGGAAATATTTTCTCCAACTCACACAAAATTAATGGGGCATCTATCAACATTTTTTGAAAGAAAGACTTGGACACCTTCTTAGCACAAAGATCTCTAAAAAAATGGCTCAACCGAATAACACCCACCCTTACATTATTGGACAGAAGACGACAGATTGCTAATGGAAGAAACTCATGCAGTAGAATGTGATAATCATGAGTCTTCAAAGATTTAAGCTTCAACTCTCTTCTGTTGACCCGTTTAGATATGTTGCTTGAATAGACATCAGGAACACTAATAGTCTCTAATACTTCCAGAAAATGTTTTTTCAGTAGGTGTCATCACAAAAGAAGCACATGGAAGTTGCCATTTATTTTCACTAATATGCATAGGATGCAATTCTGGTCTGATACCCCAATCCACCAAGTCACGTCGAGATCGTAAATCATCTTTTGTCTTCCCCTTGACATTTAGAAGAACTGAAAGCAAAATTTCACATATATTCTTTTCAATATGCATTATGTCTAAGAAATGACGTAGCAAATTGGTTGACCAATAAGGGAAATCAAAATAGATACTCCTCTTCCTCCAATTGTAACAGGTTTCTGTGGAAACATTCGTTCTCTTTCCAGATTTCATTTGACCCTTCCCGAACGTAAAACTGAAATCTTTCAATTCATTAATCACATCAGTTCTAGACATACGCTGAGGTGGATCATCGATCCCTATAGTATTATCAAATCTTAGAAGATTCATTCTATATAGATGATCCTTTGGCAAAAATCGTCGATGTCCCATAAAACTGAAACTACAATGATGTTTTAGTCTTTTGAATCGTGTATTCTTCATACAAACTGGACATGACAGTTTTCCCTTCGTGCTCCATCCAGACATCATTGCATAAGCCGGAAAATCATTGATCGTCCACATAAGCGCAACACGCATCTGAAATATGTCTTTCGAACATGCATCGTATGTGCGCACACCCACATCCCAAATAAGTTTCAACTCTTTTATTAAAGGTTTCATGTATACATCAATATCAATGTCGGGATCAGAAGGACCAGATATGAGTATACACATGAAAGTGAAAGATTTTTTCATACACAACCATGGGGGAAGATTATAAATGTGTATAAAAAAGGGCCATGTGCTGTGCGAAGTAAGAATCTATCCAAACAGATTAAAACCGTCGCATGAAAGACCCAGCCTCACATTACGCACGTCAGCTGAAAAATCAGGATGCCGAGCATCAAATTTCTGCCATGGAAATCCATCTGCAGGATGAACCAACTCATCATTAGTCTTCTTTCTCTTGGTATCATCCCATCTCATTTTTATTGATATGTCATCAGACATAAAAATATTCTGGAGTCTGGGGATCAATGGAAAGTGCCACATTACTTTCTGTGGAACGCGGGATGGTGTTCCATCAGATTTTGACTTCCAGCGGGATGTGCCACATTTTATACATTCATTTCGTTCAGTGGTTTCATCCCAGAATAAACCGTAGTGTTTCAGGCAAGCATGAATTTTGTTTCTGGAAAATCCAAGTTCTTCAACTAACATCCATGCCATATAGTGGTTTGATGGAATATCTGCATCATCTGGAAGTAAATCCTTCAAGAGGGTAAGAATTTAATTGATTGCTGTATTAGAAATCCCATACATAGTTTTTCCATGAAACAATTGGATTAAAAATTCCATCCTTTTCATTTTATCTCATTGTCGATATACTGGAGTTGTGGCAGCATCATTCAATTTTTTCACACTATCAATATCATCATTTTCACTAGATGCATCCGTTTTCCTCATATCGATGTCTTCTTGAGACAAAATCCTTTCTTTTTCATGATGACGAATAAACGGAAACCGATCATCTAACAAATTCTCCATTCCAGCCCTTTCATTTCGATCATCACCAATTTGAGATTTCATTTTCTCCCCATTGTGATAGCACACAAAGTAGTTTGCTTGAAAACCATTTTTGGTTATGTGGTAGCTAACTTCTTCACGACTCAACCAAGGTCTACCAACACAATTGGAACATGGGCAGTGTATGCGACCACTATCTGAAGCATTGTGAAATGCAAAATATATAAAGCTCTACAAATTGTTTTGAAAATTGCTTGAGATACGATCGGTTTCATACATCCAACTTCTGTCCATTCTATAAAAAGAATTCATATAAGTCATTTTGTTATAAACAATTCAATAGGATTGAAATTTAATATAAAATACATTTTAGTTAACGATAAAGGAAGAAAATAATCATGGTATCAACTACACATGTGAAAAAAACATACTACTGTGTTATTGAAAAAATGTAAAACCAACAAGAACTTAATGTGTTATCACATCAGAGCATGCCTCATCCCATAACCATATTAGTAGGGTATCCTCATATACAATTTACCTTTTTGAATTAATATGCACTTCCTCACCAGGTACCTGAGTTGATTTCATAGATATAATCATCTCACATCCTGTAAGGATTCCATTATGTATGATCTGCAGAATAATTTGAGTGATCATGAATCATGCATGGGATCTTCCCATGATCACTATAGATTATGAGAAGGAATTATGATAGGTCACGTGAAGAACATCAAACACATATTTTAGATAATTTGAGACATAATATAATAAAATAATGTATAAATCTATGGAATTTGGGATAAAAGTATGGATGAAATACTAAAATATGGGAGACTAAGGTGAAGGAAATATATGTTGACCCTAATGTTCATAACATGCATCACCTATGAAATTTTATTGCACTAGGAAATTTCATCCTATTCCCAATACATTCCATTGGAAACCTATTTTGATCATTTGATATCCCCTTGACATGTTAAATAAAATCAGATGACACCCATGAATATGCCACCCTTTTAATGAAAAGCCTTTAATTCTCACCATACAGACTACATGTTTTCCAATTGATATGTATCTCCTTCTATATAGGGGAATCAATACACATTATCTCAGTCTCATATTAAATGTCGGGAATGTTAGATAGCTCCCTTAACACCCTCCAGGCACACCAACTAGGTCATGTGATGTCCTCAAATCATGTCACTATGGACATAAATCACCCTTCAAGACATGTCACACTGACTCTAGAGTTTCCCTCCCAGTGTGTCAAACAAGTCTTTTGATGAAAATGGAGAAGATCACCAAAATCATGAGATTCCCTATAGGCATTACATCCATTATCATGACATTGCTTCTAGGATCAACCAATCAGGACTTGTGATGTCCTCCAAACATTCCGTCCTTGATCATTAGAGAAACATCAGACAATCCATCTAGGTTAGGAAAATTAATCAAAATGTTTATAAGATCATTTAATTTCCATTGGAAATTTCCAAAAGAAACCCTCTATCATGCTAAGTATATAGTCAAGGCATTCCATGTGGAAAACCAACACATATCCATAAGATAAGAAATCTAAAAATAATAGAATCTATATGCATTATAAAATTTTCCACCATTGGCATGTAAGCTTCTATAAAAATGGAACCATAGTGTTTATGTTTTAATGAATGGAAAAATCAATTCATTAAAACAACTATAACAACATGATTGAGATCAATTTTTACCTGTTCAGATGGGGGGTGTACCTATTCGGACGGGGGTTGATAATGTTCAGACGGGGGGTTCGCGAGAGCACGGGAGCGGAGGATAATTAGGGCTCTGTCTCGAATGAGGGAGAGCAGATCGGGGTTGATATTTGGGAAAAAACATTGCCAACGGTTTGTAAAAACCGTTGGGAAATGGGTCACTAGAATTCCCTTTGCCAATGGTTTCAGTAAACCGTTGGCAAAGGCTGAGTATACCAACGGTTTAATTGAACCGTTGGTATACTGCCATTGGGAAATACCCAAATTCCAGTAGTGTTATAATTGATACCACTACCCACTTTTGTCTCAAAATTGTGAATTAGGTCCTTAATATAATATCAAAGGAAATGATGAAATTAATCCTTTTCCCTCTAAATATATTCTTTCAACATTTCATAGTAGATTGTGTGTAAGGAAAATTCCCAATGAAATTTAAATTCAGACACAATATCACCATAACCCCATCCAACAATATTTTACCAACACAATATAGAATTGTTTATAAATGACGATGGGAGGTGTATTTTGACTATAATATAATCCAATTTATTTCAGATGATCGCTTATTCATTTCTTTCCTTTGAAATTTCTTGTACATTATTTTTTTAAAATTTCTAAGATACCATGTAAAAAAAATATCCAAAATATTTTAACCCTATAAGAAACATAAATAGGATATTCAAATACAATCATTCGTGATACCTAGACCACATGGTACCTCAAAATCCCTAACTCCATCATTAATAAAAAAAGAAAAATTATGAAATCATACTCAATGAATTATGATATAAATGAAACAACTACCTATAATGTGGATTCTTATAAAATCAGTCCACGATTTATATGGGTTTCACATGGATCATATATAGGGTAGGTGTTAAGATTAAATGATCTCAAAAAAATCAATTGATGTCCTTAATGATTTTAAGTTTGTTCAAAAATCTTGATATTTCAGAACGATAATTGAGAATGTTTTAGTAGTGGGGCATACTCTTTGATTATTCCTAGAATAGTGAAAGAAAAATAAAATTTTAGAAATTAGGCTAATAACCCTATTATTGAAGGGAAAAATAAAATGGGGCCATTAAGTCATGTATTTTCAATCAATAATCAGTTTAAAAATTCGTATTTAAAATATTAAAATCAAGAATAGTAGTCATATGAGTAATAATTTTTAAAAAAAAACATAATTAAGTAAGGTTGTGACTTTTAAAAATTTCAACTAAAAACTATATCATTTATATGAATTATAATTTGAAATTTACAATATGTAAATGAAATTTTTTAAAGTGTTTATGTATCCTAGATGAGTGAGTAAAAATAATGAATTAACTAAATTACGGGTGAACGCAAATAATTTAAGATCATGAAAAAAAATCATTTATTTTAGTAAAAATACATTAATTCAATAAAAACAATACAATAAAAATATGAGCATAAAATAGATATACACTAATTCCCTTGTAGATTTATCTTTTTCTCATATCCATTCATTTTTAGCATCTTCAACTTCGAAATGTAAAAAAGGAAAAGAGGAAAAATAAGTACAAAGTTAAAAAACTCTCAAAATTATTATAATAGAAAATTCCCTGAGATGTTTTCATAAAATATTTTCTTTTCTAAAACTAACCCATATACTAGAATTTTGAATCCTATGTTTCTTAATAAAAACAATTACATTAGGTAATTTATGATAGACCTTTTCCTTCATGTCACATAATAGGTTAATGGAACTCTGTTACCCATTTTTCTATGGGAAAACATTTGAAATTATGGTCATCTGTTGTATATGAATTCTGTTTTTCTCTTTCATTATTTTTAACATTAATTTAAGGTTGATTATATAATTTTTTGATGATTAAATAAAAAAAATAAGAATTCCAAACATTATTTGATTTTATAGAAATATTATAATATCTTGAGATTTTCATATATAAATATTACATCATTTCATATGAATATTATATATATGATACCATGATCCATTCCATAACCATGTATTTCTCATATCATTGGAATCCTGGACACATAAACAACTAGTTCATATGTTTACTAAATCTTATCCCACTAAAATACAGATAACTATCTCCATTATAAGACCTATCACACATAGTACATATTTAATGAACTTGGTAAAATATACATAACAATATGTGAGATCATATTCTCAGTAAGTAAAAAACAAGTGTGATAATAGTGGATAACCTTATAGAAGTATATAATATTAATAATGGTACGAGGTCATAAAAATAACATAAAAAATTTAGACCAAAAAGGTCAAATATCATATTCATATGTCATGGATTATTTCAATATAATTTTAGAAGAAATTATTCGTAAAATTGATAAGACATCCTAAATAAATAATGAACTATAAGGTCGTCTCGTAAAAGAGTATCACTATTATATGTATAGGAACTATTTATTATATCTATATTAACTAAAAATACAATAAAATCATAATTTTTAGGTATCAAAAACTATTTTCAAATAGTGGATAAAGCGCAAAATCATGTTTCCTATAGTATATCAAGCACTTAATCTGTTTTCCAATAACTGATCAAGAACATTTAATTACTTCCCATAGCAGATCAAGAACATCAACTTGGTTCCCATAATTATATCATGAGATAAAATACTTTAAAAATGCATTATAGGGATATATAATTCTGGACGAACACATCAAAAATGAATACCATATATATGTTCTCCACAATATCATAAAAAACTCAACATATCATTACCTCATAACCCATGTAAAGATAATGGATTTGGTAAACATTCCATCAACTCAAAATAGAATAACCCATGAAAATTAAATGGTTTCATAAATATCATATCATAATAATCATAAATCATCTATATATGGAATAAGGACTACATCGTTGGTTAATATACATTGTAAAGAAAATATAACATCAATGGATGTCAACATATATTGAAATTCCTTTAAAATATGACTAAAACAATTCTTGAGGAAAAATACCCACTACAATTTGAAAATACCATTTAAAAGAAATTACTTAAAAAGTATTATAGAGAAGATTTTATTTAAAAAGAACCATGGAAATTTGAAAATTAAAATTAAGGATGGTTTGATATTTATTTCATGCCATATAAGTTAAAATATAACATTACGGTCACACTGTGGTGGGAAAATTAAAAAAGTAACTTATTTAGAAAAAGAAATGTAGATTAATTTTTATTATTTTTATAAAACTAAATTCAAGGTCAAAATTACATGAAATAGTAATAAAAAAATTGATATAAATATTGAGATGAATTGTTCTTATAAAACATTGATATGAATGAAAAATATTATATATTAATGAGAGAAATAATGTTAACATTCCTTAAAAACATATTTCAATCTCATGAAAACCTAAAGTGGGGAAAATGAAATGAAAACAAATACTATCTAGAAATAAATAGTAAATATAAAAATATTATTTATTTGTCAGATATCAATCATATAATTTCCTCAATGTAAATTCAAGAATAAAAAATCTCAACTGAAATATGATTGAGACATAAATTCCATAATGCTTTGGTAACATTTTGACATTAATCACCATGAAGTAATAAATTCAAATGAAACATTAAATAACATTACAATAATTATAATAATTATATTAAATGTCTAAGGGATGTATATAAACCTCATAAAATAATATAGGAGTATGAAATAACATATTTCTCAAGGAAGATAATTTGAGACGATAAACCACTACCTCAAGTTCCACTTGCATCAAAATCAGTCTAAACTTTAATATAATAAAATAATGTTTATTATATTTTTATAAAAAAATCATTTTAATACTTATAATATAATTAATAATCCCTTAAAAACATTTAAAGACCCATTTATTAGTATTTTAGTATTAAAATCTTCTTTTTTAATTGTTAGTTATTTAGTTTATTAAGAGTATTTCAGTTTAGTAGTTACTATTATCATACATTGACCTTAGTTCCATCACTTAAATAATTTTAATAATGATATAAATATATCATATTTATATATTCATTATACATATATTTATAGTCATTCATAAATTAAATACATTGAAAAACAAATTACACCATTTGTGCTGGTAATATTTTATACATATGCAAAAATGTTGATTTTACTTCTTGACATATAGAATAATTGGAAGGTAAATAATAATTCACTAATAAAACTAATTATTATATTATATAAATCTTATATATTAATTAATTATGTCTTTATTACCATCCAAGTGAAACATATATGAAAAAAACCACCTCGCTTCATGAAGGTGGAAGTCCACACGTATGCTTGAGTGACGTTATCATTTTCTAATGGAATGGAAGATAAGAAGGTATATGTGATATTACCATAACATAAGTATAATAACGTAATAAAATTAATATATAAACATAAGAAACATCAAAAATATCTATCCATAAAATATTGTGATAAAAAATAATTAGCATATGTCTGTGGAGAGAGTAAGTCATATATACACACAAGAGACACTTTAACATGTTTTTCTCTGAGAAAGTAAGAGGATATTAGTTATTTAATAATCCAGATAATTTTTTTATATAGTGGATAAATATATTTTTATTTAATGATAAATACCATTGTTTTATTGGAGGTAATGAGGATGTAAAAAATGTAATTGATTAGTTTAGGCGATTAGCTCTTCTTTGAAATAAATACATTGTATATCCTATTAAGGATCATTGGATATGGATTTTGTGAATTAAATTACATCTATACTGTAGATAATGATGATAGGGAAATATTTTTGTAGGTTTTTATTTATTTAGATGGCCAAAAATTTTTGAATAGTTGAGGTGATGAGGGCCTCTTTTAAAGTAGCAGTGAGGGGCACTTTTGTAATTTCTTAAATTATTAAATTATAATTAATTTATAATCACTAAAAAATCATAATAATGGATATATATTCTAAAAAAGGTTTTACATGGTTTTAATACCATTAAAATAGATTTTTGGATGCATTTTAGTAGTATTTTTAACCATATCTTTTGGTTTAACACAATAATTAACCCATTCTGGCCTTAGCTATAGTAATAAAGATTTCATTCTTAAAGGGTTATAAATTTTCTTATAAGGTGACTATTGATCCATAAAAGGAAAAAATCATGAGTGAATTGAAATTATATTAAAATTATTTTCCTCTTGAATGTTTTTAATGTTTTAAAATAATTTTATATTATATTATAACAAAAAGCATCATTAATGTAATTATTGAAACTATCATTTAATTTTACCTTTAATGACATCAACAAAAAAAATTAAATTTCTATATCAACCTTTAAAACATTACTATTATTTAATAATTATCTATATTATCCCATGGAGAAACTAAATTTTGAAATTTTGGAAAAGACCCCACCCTAGTTTCCCAGAGTTGGTTCCATATTACATTACAATAGCATAATTACAAGAAAATCATATCAGGATAGAATGAATAGTTTATTAGATTTGGAAACACATATACCAACATAAGTTCAAAATTACAAGTTGAAATGAAATACAACATATCTGTTTTATTGGGAACATGCACAATAATATGTTTATCCATGCGGGTCATTCATAAAAAACATCTTCACGTCCTATGAAAATGAAAAATAATCAAGGGGTGATCTCAAACACCTAGTAAGGGTAAATAATATGGTATAAGATATAATAAACATAAAAATTAGGCTTGGAGAATAATTTAAAACACATTCCTTTAGAAATCATAATCTTGAGCACATTATGGAAGGAATATGAGTTGAGTAAATATTTCCACAATAAAACATAATCATGGGTATTCTACTAGATTAATTATTACATGAAATATGAATTCATTATTTCATAATGAGTTTTAATTCACCGACTCTAGTTACCAATAGTCGGTGAATTATTTTAATACATTGGCATGATTACAAGGAATCAAGTCTTGGAGGACCGATCAGTTTAGCAGTCTTGGAAAATAGATTACATACATTAACTTTACATTACATTTTCAAACATAAAACACATAATAGAAAGTTCATTTAGAACGACATTATTCCCTTTAGATTAAACCTACTGATCAATCATAATAGACTTCTATGAATCATGGGAAAATAAAACATAATTATGGGGTGAGCTCAAATGTTTAGTAAGTGTAAATAATTAAGTAGAAAATAAAAACAACAAACTTTTTAATCATAATCATGAACATAATATGGAAAAATTAAATCAAACATAACCATATAAACAAGATCATCAATATTCTACTAGTCGAATAATCACATGTAATAACAAATTTCATAATGAGGGAATGCCTAATGCTGGACATCATTTCCACATTGTCAAAGCCATGTGCCAAGACTGCAATTAAATTTTTTTGTCAAAGCATTATGGCAAGACACTAGTTTTTCTCATGAGACCTACTGGTTCATCGATGCCTATAGAAGTCTCCAACCCTCACTTAATAAGTCCACAGTATTCCTCATATGAAAATGTTGAAGCATAACATAAACATTCATATTAAAACTAGAATACGATATGTTAATAATTGAACCATAAATGATGAATCACATAGAAATAACACATAGACAGTGAAAATTATCAACAAAACCTTCAAAAAAATATTTAAGATTGTATTATAATAAATTAACCTCAATCAATAATAATAATATCTTGTAAAGGATGTTGAAATAGTAGAAAATGGGCAGTAAATATCTTTGAGAGGAATATCTCATTTTCATTAAATCATTTGAAAGTTAGATAATTTAAAATGAAATAAATTTAAAAGAAATTTTTGAATCAAATTGTCCCATGAAACTTTAAATGTTTTTAAAATAATTAATATATTAAAACAATCATTTCTATAAAAATAAATCCTTAAAAGAATTTTTTTTAAAAAGGTCATTAATTTAAAATATTTAGAAAAATAAATCATTAAAACATTTAAAATGATGCTCATGATAAAAATTCACAACAGAAAGACATTAAGATATTAATTTTGAATTTTTTTATGAAACATGGACATGGATGATAAATATTTCCATGTAAATACTAACACATAAACAATATAGGATAATAATTTGAGTGAGGAATTAACCCCTACATCGCACATTCAATTGGTTGAGGGTACATTTAACCTCTTATATAATTACCATAGTATGATATTAAATTATACCAGAACCATATTAATGTATATTATATCATAAATTATTCATTTATTACTTTATAAAATCCATTTAATAATTATTTTCATGTTAAATTATCATTTCAGTTAATAATCGATTTCTTTATCGTACGTGTTTTAACATTTTTTTCTTGATCATATCACTTAGATCATGATTTAAATAATTACAGAATATAAATTTTATTTATATATCATATATATATATATAATATAAATATGTATAAAAGATAGATATATGAAATGGAAAACACCATTTATAGAGGATGTAGTATGTAAGTATGAATAAACATTGTTTTCGTCTTCATATCGTATTGAACAGATGTAAGTGAATAATATATATGTAAGTTAATAAATATATACATATATATATATATATCTACAATAGCATTAATATTTCATATATTACATAATTATTAATAATATATATTTTTATAATCATCGTTGAATGGTGAAAGTGGAAATGAATCCCATTGCGTCATGGGGACTGTAATCCATACGTATGCATGAGCGACAATAACATTATATTGATGGTAAAATCCGATGAAATTGTATGGTATATAGTATATAAATATTCATAAACATTTTATATTTATTATTTACATTATTAAAACTCATTATTATACCCATCCAAATAATGATGTTTTTGAATAACAAACTACACCACGACATGGCGATGGTAAGCCATACATACATATATATAGTGACTTTGTCATTTATTGGATGGATAGAATAACGAATATGGTTCTAAAATATTAATAATAACATCAGACTATATAAGAGGTACTGGAGTTATCATTTTGGTATGGAAGTAACAAATAATGTGGCAGTGGAAGAAGAAAAGAACTTAAAAGACGATGGTGAAATTATTAGCTCTTTTTCCAGTGTTTACTTTTGAGTTGAAAAAAGGGGTCTTTAGGTTGGCTTTATGATAAAATTAAGGACTCTAGGTTTATGTGAGTTATGTTGGTTGGATATTTCGGAATGGTGTTTCCGAGACAAATGGTTTTGGAGGTGTCGTTTGGAGAGAAGGAGATGAACCTTTTATTAGATGGGTGAGGGTCACCTTAGGAAAAGATTAAAATATTAATTTATTATACAATAATATTCTGTTTATAATGGCTCCAAATGAATTTATTTCGTTACATAGGTGGTTATGGGTCGAAATCCTCCCTACCAATAGGTTTTAAACATGTATATGTAAGAATTTAATGTTATCTTTTATATTTAACTCTTAGTTAAATAGTTTTAGTTTTACCGCATCTTCTGGTATTCCTACACTATATGGTTAATATACTTACATTAAACAACCCAGAGAACCTGATGTGGTTCATTAATAAAATATGTAATATTATATAATTCTTTTGGATGATCCTAATATTTTTATGAATGTTATATCAACCAATAATATTTTATTTGTTTTGAAAACTAATTAATGTGAAATTCGACACTATTTGGTATTTTTTTGTAAAAGTCATAAAAAAAGTATCACTTTGAAAAAAAAATATATAATTAACCATAACATGTCATATTATCCTTGAAAATTCATGGGTTGCATAAAAATGTTTAAATTCTATTTATTATAATATTTATAATATAAACTAATTTAATATTATATTAAGAAGGCAATTACAGCATCATCATTTTGTTATAACTAAATATAATTATTTAATATCTAAAAATTATAAATAAAGTACAAAGATGTAGGAAATATATTTATATTTCTAATGAATATTTATAGTCGAATTTTTATTATGTATATCCCTATATTAAAAATGGGTTGGTAATTTAACATTGAATTTAGCACTTTTAACTCTTCTTTAAATAAAGTTATAATAAATGTGCTAATATAAAATAGGTGGACATAAAAGATTATATTTTGTTCATAAGGTTTTTTTGGTCGAAATAAACTTATCTAATAAAATTAGGACAAGTGTTAGGGTAATTGTAATATCATTTTTACATTTAATTGCTCTATTTACTTTTAACCGTGGTAAAGAAAAGTCAAAAGTCACTATACACAAAAAATTATTTTGATTATATTGAACAACATTTTACTTACTAATTTAAACCATGTCTCTCATTTTTTTGAAATTCAATTCACAGAAGTGGTAAAATAATGTTTTATGAAAATTTACAAATGCTCCTAGAATGAGGGAAAAAGACGGTAAATAGTTTAATAAAAATTTATACATCTAATTTTATTAAAAAATGACTCCAATTAATTAAATATTACATATGTAGGTATTATATATCTATTTTGACTTAAAATAAATTTAAATAAATAAATAAGTATTTTAATAAAAAATCTGTTTCAAACAATAACGTAGGGTTTTTAACTATTCATCCAAAATTGAATGTTTTTAGAAAAATACGAAAAATTCACTCTACGGTAATTCTGATAATATAAATCCAAAAATGATGATTTTTTACCAAATTATAAACCTAGAAGTTTCACTAATTAATTTAAAAATAATTCATTTTGTCAAAACCAAAACCAGTTTTTTAAAAAGTAAAGACTATCAAAAGATTAACATGTGTTTAAGTCAAATTTAAATGTGAAATTACATATAATGACATAAATTTTATTAAATTATGAAAATATAATCTAATGATACTTTTATACCACTCATATGTATAATTTAACACTACAAATAATTTTTGATAAAAAGTTATGTTCAATTAATATTTATTATTTTTCACTATTCATCAAAATATGAATGTTATCATAAAATTACCAAATATTTATCCAAACTAAATTTTTATTTCCATATTTTAATGAATAAATTATATTCATTAAATTGACAACATAAAAGTGTCAGATATTGGTTTTTAAAAATATTTTCCCATTAAAAGGCTCTAAAATTGCATATTTTGAAAAATACATAATTTATCTAAAACTAATTAATTTGTTCTTATTTTATAACTAATTAACACATAATATATATTATAAATTTCTATGGAGTATATAAAATTCAAAATTTAGTTAATTCTATCCATAACCACTTTTTTAACAGGTAATTTGGTAAGTCGTGGTGCGCTCGAACGTTGTGTTGTATGTAGTGCTAGTTATTGAATTTCATAGAAGAGATAATTTACTGTGAAATCATGGGGTGTTACATTATCCCCCCTTCAATAAATTTCTCCCTCAAAATTTGAATATTTTCCTTTAAATAAAAGGTTAAAAATAAGAAACATACATTTTTGGAAAACCCACATCTGAAATTGGGTTAATGAAAATTATTCTTAATAAGAGGGAAAGATGAATGAAAAAGTCACCATCAAATTATGACCTCGATTAAGGAAACATTAGTAGAAATTAAGGACACATAATCATATGAAAACAAAAATATTTATTGGGAGTGATTGAGGTTATCAATCACAAACATGTGTAAAATTTAGGGCCTCAAAGCCATCAATATATGATGATTTAAAATATCATTGGTTCAACAAAAGACAAGGAATTATGATAACACAATATTATTTCTAAGAACCCTTCCCTAAATATTAGGAATTAATTTATTCATAGAATAAGAAGAAAAAATATATACATGAAAAGTAGAGTTTCATCCTTCAACAAATTCCTACCACAAACTAATATTTGACTCCAAAATATAATAGAATTAAAAAATATTCTATTTATACTAATCATATATGGTTCCAAAAATAATGAATTTATTATTAATTTTTTAGACTATTTAATAAAACTACATTATTCAAACTAGGACATTACATAGGCCAGTGGAAGGTGATGTACCCTTGTCACCCTTCGGTTGCGAGTTCAAATCTCGCCGCCTTACTTGACGCGATGAGTTGTCCCCTGACCTCCGGGTTGTCCTTTTTATGACAATAAAAAATTAATCTTATGAAATTCTTTAAACATAACAACAATATCCAATTTCAAACATAATCTATTCCAAATCATTAGACAAATCCACAATACGTTTGTCCGAACTCACAGTGAAAAATTTATAACGAAGGTCACATAATATACAGGTGAATACCTTCATCGTGTATTCTCTTAAAATGTGGTAATAAAATGAATTTCTAAAAAACCATATTTCAATATGTATGTACTTTTTTATTCCTTCTGTATACAATATATTACAGGATATACTCCTTAAATCCCAAAATTTTGTAATCACCAACAACGATGGAATAAGAAAACATTAATTTGTTCCAAGGTAGCCAATAATAACCAATATAATATATCCAAACCAATTATCTCTTATTCTAAAATCAATACCTCAATATCTGGACCATATTAAAGTTTATCTTTTCATCAATAATTAATTTTCCAAAAAAATTAACTTGCTATTGAGTCACTTTTCTTGGTACCACACAATCTCAAATCCTTAATGAAGTAGTACTGCAGTACAATCCTTATATACTACATAATTATTATAACCAGTACATCGTTGATACAACACTCAAATGAATTTTTTTTAATATTAACATATCAACACTATTCATTAAACTTCATATGTGGTAATATCATTACTTGATTATTATCCAACAACATCATTTATGGAACACTCTGATGACTGGGTCATTGATTCGCATGGTGTCCAAACTCCTTGCAGATGAAGCATTGTACATTAGAATTCTTTTTCTTACCATATAATCATATACTTGGATTCATTTTTCTCCAATATTATAACAAACTCTCATTACCGTCATGAATTTACCAAGGTGATTCTTTCCACAGTTATCACATATGGGAAAATCCTTCATTACATTATTCCCATTATCCATCTTTTTATCTACCATCCTTTTTTTCAGCTTCCCTTCAAATCCATAGGACTGAGAAAATTCATTACATATCTTATTAACACATGATACTATTTCTTCGTATTCTGATAATACATTGGAGACTATTTTAATTATAAATTTTGTCTTAACACAATTAAAGATTTGTTCCTTCTTACTTTTTGGATCATGCGAATTATTGGAGTTCGTATTCCATCGACTGGGCACCATTTAAAAACAATGGCATACACAAGGTTAATTTATGAATCACAATGCATTATTACATACTTGCAAAATACGTTACGTAAATTGAAAATATAATGCATATAATGTATAATCATAAAAAATGAATTCTTTTAAAAATATTTACACCTAAATCCCTCATAATGGATTGTAATAAAAATTTAAATTATCCTAAGAATATCCCCCGGGATTCTCGTAACCATTAGTGAAGCAAGCCCCATTGTTATGTACCAGGATACCCCGGGTCATGCCCAAAACTCCTTACGGGGTTTTCACACCTAGTTACATCTATGCCAGAGCAGCCTCTACCTACTCGTATCCAAACAAGGCCATATTTTTTTTGGAAAATACACAAAATCTCTACATTACCATAATTCAAGGATGTTCTTCTATTTTAATATTCATATTATATCTTAGTGTAGTGTTATCGATTCATATTTTTTATAAATGTTGTTTCGAAGGTATTTACTAAACTTCTTATAATACCAACTGTAATGCCCTCACCCTAGTTACCCAATGTCGGTACATTATTTTAATTCATTGGCACGATTACAAGGAATCAAGTCCCAAAGGAATGATCAGGTTATCAATCTTGGAAAATAGTTTACATACATTAACTTTACATTACAATTTCAAACATAAAACACATCATATATAGTTCATTGAGAACCCCATTATTCGCTTTAGATTAACCCAACATATCAATCATTATACACTTCTTAGAATCTTGGGAAATTAATATAGAAGAAAGGGGTTAGCTCAGATGCTTAGTAAGGGTAAATAATTTAGCAGAATCTATAAACTTTTAAGGCAATATGTCTAATAAAAAAAATAGTATTTTTAAACATAATCATGAACATAATATGGAAACAATAAATCAAACATCACCATATAAACATGAAAATGGATATTCTATATGTCTAAAAATCACATGTAATAACTAATTTCGTAATTATGGAATGCCTAATGCCATGCATCATTACCACATAAACAATGCCTTGTGCCAAGAATACAAATAGAGTTGTTTTCAAGGCCTTGTTCCTAGAAACTAGTTTGTCTCATAATACCTTATGATTCATTGAGGAGCTATAGAGGGATCCACTCATCACTTAATATTTCCACATTATTCCTAATATGAAAATGTTGAAACATAACATAAAAATTATTATTAGAACTGGCATATGAAATGTTACTACATAAACCATAAACCTTGAATGGCATAAAAATAACACATCCATAGTCAAAAAAACCAAAACAACCTTCAATAAAACATGGAAGATTGTATTATAATAAATCAACCTAAATCAAGAATAATATCCAGTAAAGGATGTTGACATAGTTGAAAATGATTAGTTAAACTCTTTGAGAGAAATATCCCTTTTTCATTAAATCATTTCAAATTAGGATGATTTAAAATGGAAGAAGTTTAGAAGACATTTTTGAAACAATGTTTCATATACCACTTTGAATCTTTTGAAATTAATTAACACATTAAAACAATCATCTCTATGTAAATAAATCCCTAAAATCATTTTTAAAATTTGGACATTAATTAAAAATATTTAGAAAAATAAATCATTAAATTTTTTGAAATGCTTCTCTTGATAAAAATTCCCTTCCACAAAAAATTTAAATTTAAATTTTGAAAACATTTTAATGAATCATGGACTTAGATGATAAAAATTTCCCATTAAATAATTACACATAAACAATCTCGTATAATAATGAGACTGAGGAATTAACCCACTCCTTATGCTTTCCCTTGGTCGAGGGTACATTTAACCCCATGTATAATTATAATAGTATGTTATTGAATTACACCAAAACCCTATTAATATTTATAATATCAAAAATTATTCATTTATTACATTATACTAGCCATTTAATATTGATTTCAATGTTAAATTAACATTTTGGGTAATAATCGATTTATTTATCATACATGTTTTTACTTGTTATTCTTGATCGTATCAATTATATCATAATATAAATACATATAGAATATAACACATGATTTATATATCATATATATATATATAATATAAATATGTATAATAGATATATATATGAAATGGAAAACACCGTTTATGGAGACGGTATGTCGTTTGTATGCATAAACGTTGTTTCTGTTTTCATATCGTATTGAAAGGACGTAAGTTAATAAGATATATATAAGTATATATATATATATATCTCCACTAAAATTATTATTTCATGTAGTACATACTTATTTATAATATATATTTTTATAATCATCGTTGAATGGTAAACGTGGAAATGAATCTCCCTGCGTCTTGGAGAGGGTAATACGTACGTACACATGAGCGACAATAACATTATAATAATGTAAAAATCATATGTAATTGGATGTTATATCATATATAAAAAATCATTGACATGTTATAATTTTTATTTACATCAGTTACAATCATTATATTACCCATCCAAATAATGAAGTGTTTGAATAACAAATTACACCACGACATGGAGATGGTAAGCCGTAAGTACACACGTGTAGTGAGTTTTTCATTTATAGGATTGATAGAATAATGAATATGGTTGTACCATATTTATAATTACATCATATTATATAGGATATACTATTTTTTTTATTTTGGTATGGAAACAACAATGAAATAGGATATGGAATAACAAAAGAACTTGAAAGAGGGTGGAGAAATTATTATGTCTTCTTCGGGAGTTACCTATCGAGTTGATCAAAAGGGCTCATTATGATGGATTTATTATCTAATTAAGGACTCAATGTGGATGTGAGAAAAGTTGGTAGGAAATTTTGGTAGGGTATGGCTGATCCAAATGGCTATTGGGGAGTTATTTTGAGATAAGGGGAAGTACCCTTTTATAAGAGGGGTGAGGGTCACTTTTGGAAATGATTAAAATATTAATTTATTATACAATCATATTCAGTTTATAATGGCCATAAATGAATTAATTTCGAGTATTATATGAATATCGGTTGAAATATTATCAACCAATAGGTTTTAGAGATGTTTATGTAACAATATTAACTCTTATCTTTTAGATTTAACTCTTAGTTAAATAGTTTAACTTTTACCGCGCCTTCTTGTATTCTTACACAATATTGTTAATAAATGTAATATAAACATCCAAAATAACCTAAAGTGGTTCATTAATGATATTTATTTGTTATTATTATTTAAGACATTTTTCGGACCAATTTATTTTTAGGAATATTATATCAACCAATAATATAGTATTTGTTTTAAAAACTAATTTATGTCAATTTTAACACTATTTGGTATTTTGTATTTTTGAACGTCAAAAAAACCTTATCACTTCGAAAAAATTTATTTAATTAAACCTAAAATGTCATATAAACCTAGAAAATTTCTGGATATCATAAAATCCTTTAAATTCTATTTATTTTAATATTTAGAATATAAACTATTTCAATATTTTATTAAGAAGGTAATTATTAAATCATCATTGTGTCATAAATAAATTTAATTATATAATCTCTAAATATTATAAATAAAATACCATGATGTTGGAAATATTTTTATCTTTCTTATAAATACTTATAGTCTAATTTATCATATGTATAAACCTATATTAAAACTAGTTTAGTTTTTAAAATTTGAATTTAACACTTTTAACTCTTCTTTAAATAAACTTATAAAAAATACCCTAAACTAATACATGTGGACCTAAAGGATCATATTTTATTCCAATGTAGTATTTGGTAGAAATAAAATTATCCAATAGAATTAGAACATGTGTTAGGGTAATTATAAAATTATTTTTACCTTTAATTACTCTATTTACTTTTAACTGTTGTAAATAAAAGTCAAAAGCTACATTTCAAATAAAATTATTTTCATCTTATTGAACTACATTTATTTACTAATTTCAACCATTTATCTTGGAATTTTGAAATACCATTCACATAAGAGGTAAAATTATTTTTTATGCAATTTTCAAATGCTCCTAGATGGTGGGTAAAAGACGGTAAAATGTTCAATAAAAATTTATACATCTAATTTTATTATAAAATGACTCCAATGTATTAAATAGAAATTATTTAGGAATTATTTATCTATTTTGACTTAAAATAAATTTAAATAAAATAAATAACTATATAAATAATAAGTCGGTTTTAAAAAATAACGCAGTGTTTTTCAATATTAATTAAAAATTTAATGTTTTCAAAAAATATACGAAAAAATTCACCATAAGCTAATTTTGATATTTATAATCCAAAAATAATGTGTATTTTACAAAATTATATACTTAGAAGTTTCATTAATTAATTTTAAATTAATTCTCATTGTCAAAATGAAAAACGGTTTTTAAAAGGTATAAACTATCAAAAGATAGACATGTGTTTATGTCAAATTTGTAAGTGAAATTACTCATAATGACCTAAATTATATTAAATGATAAAAATATAATCTAATTATAAATTAAATCTATTGAAATGTATAATTTAAAAATATAAATTATTTCTATTAAAAATGTTATTTTCAATTAAAATGTGTTATTATTCACTATTCATCAAAATTTGAATGTTATCAAAAAATTACGAATATTTTTTCTGAAATACAATCTTATGCCCAATTTATAAAGAATAATTTAATTATATTAAATTGAATATATAAAAGATTCAAATATTGGTTTTAAAAAATCGTTCGCTATTCAAAGGCTGTAAAATTGCATTTGTTGAAAAATATTTCTTTTATCTAAAAAAATGAATTTATTCTTATATTATATCTAGGAAATAAATAATTTGGATTATAAAATTATATGGAGTATATAAAATTAAAAATTCAGTTAATACTATTCATAATAACTTTTTGAATGGCTAGATTTGTAAGTCCTGGTGCTCTCGAACTCGTTGTTGTGTGTATCGCATGTTTTTTAATTTTTTTAAAAGATATCATACTATGAAATATTGGGTTGTTACATGAGTAAAATGCATATGAATTAAATTCTAGAACCTACCATCAATTCCTCAAACAAGACAACTAAAAATGATTAAGTCCGTGACCAAAACCATATCAAACAATGGGAATGGCGTTAGCGGAGACTATATCAATTTGTATCTGGAAACCAAATGATGCATTGAGGGTCTATAGCAGGATAAAACAATCAAATAATAATTCTAATACATTACCCGTATGATTGGGGATAATAATAAATAATAGATACATTAATATTGAAATGAACATGTGAAGCATAAATAACATTCCCCGAACATTAAGCACAAACACTAAAAATTTAGAGTAAAATGGTGAATAGTTTTAAGATAGCACATCCACATTAAAACTAAAAATAAAAAATTCAATCAAATTTTGTATATTTTTTAATAATTATTAATCCAATAATACCTAATAATAAACATGAGTGTTTAAATAGAGGAATAAACTCTTCTGAAATCATTGATTAATCCTTGAGAAAAAGACTCTTTTACATTGAAATGAAGAGTTATTTTGAAAAAATCCACCATAAAACTATAAGTTACAGAAGATGGTATTTTCATAATAAAATAAGTGATTTAATAAAAATAATATTTTCTAAAAATATATTATATGGGGACCTTGAATATTTGTAAGAATTTGAGAAACTCCCTTGAATCAGGATTGTTTTTTCAGAAAGAATAATTGAATGATCCTTTTAAACATACAACTCCCCACAAATGAAAGGATGAATCTAGCTGGAACGCATATATAAAAAATTCACATAGATGTTATGTGGAGTAAATATTAATGAATAATAATTTAATTGAGGTAAGTAGATAAAAAATTTACCCGAATGAAATTGGAGGTTCAGGTGGAAAACCTTTACCTTTTGTCTGATGGTGTTCTTCACTCCATCTAAAAAACCTCAATAATGAAATTTAGATTCATAGATTAATTATTACAGAACATCATTTAAATTTAATTGATTTAGTATAAATTTTTTATGTTCATTCATGGACATTTGATGGGTAAAGGAATTCAATTTCATTTTTTGGGAGCATTTTCCTTCTTGGTTTCCATGATCAGTTTACATATATTCATGATTGGATAAACAAGTTGATTGAAAAAAAAATTCCATAATATAAGTGTAAAATATTAGTCAAAAAATAGAATATTACATGGCTATAAAATTAATTTTGTTATTGGTATTGATGACGAATCAATATAAAAACGTTAATGTAAATTCGTTATTTTAATTGGTGGTTCTTGATCACAATGAACTCATTTTGATATATAATTTAATATCATTGGTAAAAAATGATTACAGAACATTAAATAAGTTATAATAATTATATTAATGTTTGGTTAAACCATAAAAAATGTTTCATGACCATAATTGAATATTTTAATAGAAATTGAAATCTCGTCGTCCTTGAATATGATAAATTAAAACATCTCGGACGGTGTTTTCATGTCTACTATATAGGAAGTGAAAATGATACATGATAAATAATTATTCCTTTATCATAACAAAATTATATTTTATTTACGTTATTGGAGTCATCACAGTATTTGGATGAATGTAGGTGAGGAAAGATAAGAAAATAAAGGAACTTTAATGGAAATGAAAAGAGGAATTTTCCACTTGAAGTAGTCTTCCTTGAGAGCCTATTTAATCAAGATGTTATGGTATTTTTATGATACCAATGGATTTTAGTTGTGGGGGAGGAGTGTGGTAGTATATTTGAGATGAATTTTGGAAATTAAAAAGCCATGATAATTTTGATGAGAAGAGGGAGTGGGGGGGGGGGGGGTTATAGTGGAGGAGATAAGGGTATTCACATTATTTTACTAATTATTTTATTATTTTTTCAAAGGCCACCAATAATATTGATTCTTATGACCAAAAATATTAATATTTTCATGTGATCTTTAACCAAGTGAGCTTATATAAGCCATGATTTCAGGAATAGTGAATTTAAATGATAATGTATATATACAGTAAATTACCTTATTTTATATTCATAAATTAAATCGAGTATTTCAAACAAATCCCAAAAATTCACCCAGACCGTTTTTCTATGCGTAGAATTAAAAATTTTAACCCCATTTCATGAAAATATGTTTCCAAATATTATTAATTTTATTTTTAAATAAAATCATAATTTATTTATAAAATAAAAATTTTAAAACTATTATGTGTTTTATATAACATTTAAAATTTAATCAAGATCTCATTATCTTATATCCTCAGTGTAATAGATGAATAATATGAATTTCTATTCATAAAGGTCATATTAATATTCATATTATAATTCCTATGGGTATGTTACTATTCATATAAAATAGGTTTGGCTTATCAGACTCTAAATATCTTAATAAAAGTAACTGTGTTTGTCAATTTTTTGAAATTCAAACAACAGTGGTGGAAAATGTTGTTTACTGCCTAGGTTATAACAAAGTTGTGTTTTTTAGAGACTTAGTGTTTCTTTCATTAAATATAAAATTTATATGAAAAATCATGGGTTGTTACATTATCCCCTCTTTAAAAAAATTCGTCCACTAAATTACCAGAATGATACCTCACAAAAAATTGTGGATAGTTCTTCATCATAAGTTCTTTAGGCTCCCATGTTGCCTCTTCAATTTCATGGGTTTTCCAGAATATATTTACTAGCTTAGTCATCTGATTCCTCAACACTTTTTCTTTACTGCCCAGAATCTAGATTGGATCTTCCCTGTAAGATAAGTGGGGTTGCAATTATATTTCTTCAGAAGTGAGCACATATATTGGGTCTGGATTGTAATTTCTCAGTAATGAGACCTGTAACACATTGGGTAATTCAGACAGCCTAGTTCGCATAGCCATATGATATTAAACAGCTCCGATTCTCTCTAGAATTTCAAAAGGGAATTTGTACCTATGGTTTAGTTTCCCTTTCATCCAAAATCTTATAACACCCTTCAATGGTAATACATTGAAGAAAAAACAATCTCCCACTTGAAACATCAAATCCTTCCATTGATTACCCTCATAGCTTTTTGGTCATCTTTGAGCTAGACTGATATAGACTTAAAATAGTCATTACCTTCACCATTGTATTTTCCAAATAATCTATTCCTAGAAGCTTCTTTTCTCCAACATCATCCCAAAAATTTGGTGTACGACATTTCATTCTATACAATGGTTTATATGGTTCCATTTGAGTACATGAATAGTAACTATTAATGAAGGAAACTCCACTATAGGTAAATATTGATCCCACATACCATGAATATAATGTTAACATGATATCCACATGTCCTATATGGTTTTGATTATAATCAAACCTTGAAGCATCAATTATTTCTAATAAATATGGCTGGGAAAACATGTGAGAAATTAGTGATGTTTCACCATCTTTGATAATTTTCATATCCATCCATACTAGATCCATGTACAAAGTATCTTTATGAATCCTCATTTTTTTGATAACTCCACCATCCTTCTTTTACAATGCATAAGCTACCTTGTTTTCCTTTCCTGGGTGGTAGTGTATAGAACAATCATAATCCATTAGTAGTTTGATCCATCATCTTCATCTCATGATGATTTCATTCTATGAGAAGATATATTTTAGAATCTTTTGATTTTTATATGTATCAAATTTTGCTCCATAGAGATAATGTCTCAATATCTTCTGAGCTAAGATTACCACTGATAAATCAGGATCAGGAGTAGGATGATTTTGTTAATGAATTTTAACTGCCTTGATGCATAGGTAATAACTCATTCATTCCACGTAAGGACACAACCATGTCCTTTCATTTATGCATTACAATATACCACAAAACCATCATCCCCCAATGGTAGATTTTGGATTAGATAATTCACTAATATCCTCTTCAATTATTTGAAAAAATCCCCCCATTTTTCCCATAAAATTTTAAATCCTTTACCTATATGCTTGGTCATTAGGTTGCCTAAACTGGAGAATTTCCATATGAAACAATGATAATAACTTATTATACCAAAAAAAACACACCTCAGTTATGTTCATTGGAGTAGGCCATTATTTCAAAGGCTTTGTGTTCAATGGATTAATAGATATTCCATTATTATGGAAAATATGGACAAGAATGGAGACTAATTTAATCCAAAATTCACACTTGATAAACTTCACATACAATTCATTTATTCAAATGGTATTCTGAATAGCACACAATTTATTTTCATGATCCGCATAGATTTTGGATTATATTAAGATATCATCAATAAATACCACAACAATGTCATAAAGATATTCCTTGAAAACATTATTCATTAGTTACATGAAAATAGATGGTGTATTAGTCCTTCCAAAAGGCATTACTATAAACTCATATTGCACATATCTTATTCGAAATGATGTCTTTGGAATATTTTTCTTTTCCTCACACACAAATGATGATATCCAGATCAAAGATCATTCTTCAAAAAATATGGTCTTCTGTGAAGATGATTAAATAATGCATCAATTCAAGGTAGGGGATACATGTTCATGAATTTTGTATCATTGATCTCCGTACAGTTAATGGACAACCTCATAGATACATCTTTCTTCTTAATGAAAAGAACCGGGGATCCCCATAGAGAAACACTAAGGATAATATGTTCTTTATCACTCATTTCCCCTTGTTTTTTCTTATATTCCACTATTTCCACAGTGTCCATTCTAGAAGGGATTTTTGATATGGACCTTTAATCTAGAATTATGTCAATGGAAAATACAATTTCATGAGTTGGATTATTTCTAGGTAAATTATCTGGAAACACATCAACAAATTCTTTCAAAATTGGTACATCCTCAATTTGAACATTTCTTTCCTCACCAAAATTTATTAAATTAACATACTCTCCAAAAATTTAATTATGTAGAGATATTGGGGGTGGATATATATGAGAATAATATGGTGATTCTTCTACTTAAATGATAAGGGATTCTACATCGTCCTAAAAAATTGTAACCTCTTTAATCATGAAATAATTTTTCACATCATGGTTCGAAATCCAATCCATACCAAGGATTATATAAATTCAATCATGGGTATGATAATAAAATCAAAAGATAAAGAATTTTAATATTCCATAATGGTGGATTCTTGGCACATCTTTGATGCAATGATACTTACCTTAAGCATTTTTACCGAGAAATACCTTTAAAAATAAAATTTGAAATATCTAATTTTAGTAGGAAACTAGAAAGATATGAAAGAATTAGATGATATAGAATCAAATAAATCATTTTCCATGTTGAGGGAAATTATTAAATTACCTTCCACCAAATCATTAAGAACTTCAATATCAGTAGTTGTGATCACGTAAGTTGGTTCATACTCCCTTGGCCTTTTTTGAGGCGCATTTCTTTGAAACTTTGTAAAATCATTAGCACAATGTCCTACATACCTAAAATTATGGCAATGAGCATTAATATATAGTTTATTCCCCTTGTAAATACCTTTATGATTAACTTTTTATCTACATTAGTAGAACATCCCTTTTTCTTTTAAGATGGAAACTAGGTGTTTCCTTCCACAATTACCACAGGGTAGAAAGTTAGATCATCCATTCTTCTCTATGTACTTTTTTCATTTTTCAATGTTTTCAGAAACCCTCTTATTATCTTACATTCCATTAAATTAAAAAGACATAGAGAACTTATTTTCCATCTTGAGAGCACATGAGACTATATCTTCTTATGAAGTTAAACTTTGGCTACCAGTACCCACTAGAGGAATGGTTTTAGAACATGAAATAATTGATCAATATGGTTCCTTAGATTATGTATACAGTCCACAACATACCTTTATAACTATGTGAATTTAGCTTCATAGTTTTCAAAATTATACTCTTTATTTTTACTCAAATTCAGAAACACCCATTCCATATCTACTCACTGTTCACGAGGATAGAATTTCTCTAAGAAAAGTTCTTTAAATTCATCCCATTTAATGTTTTGTATCTATTCCTCATCCTTGTTCTTTTTAATTAGTGGCTACCATTGATTAACATCTTTCGATAGATGATAAACTACCGTGAAAACATTCTCCCTTTCATTACTTCCCATGGAAAGAAATATCTTCTCTATGGAACACATCCAATGCTCAACTATGAACAGGTTTGTAGTTGCATTAAATGATTGAGGCTATTATCGAATAAAGAAATTTAAAAAGGATCCTCCACATTATTGATTCGGATGCTCCATATAGGTAAGGTTATTATTCATAACCTGAGTATGTACCCTAGTAAATTAATATGTTGCTCCACACTAATCACAACTCTTGAGCCAACATCATTATCTTTCACAAAAGGGAAATCGAAATTTGGGATATGTGTATTCATGTGGTTTCAATTCATTCCACTAGGTTATATTTCTAAATTTTGGCATGCACTACATTATATTATGAATCATAATGTATAATCTCAATGTAGAAAAATACTTAGCATAATTTGAAATTCTATACATAACTAATATTATAAGAATCAACATGGTTTCACTGAGGAAATATTTACAGATATATCCTTCATAATGGATTGTAAATAAAATGTGAATTATCCCAAGAATATAACCTGAGAGTGTCAAACTAGGTGCATATTAAGGCCCATTGTCGCATACAAGGATACTCTAGGTCAACCCCGAAACTCTATGTCGGAGTTTTTACTCCTAGGTATATCTGTGCTAGAACCATGTCCACTCGTCGTATCCAGAAAAGGATTTATTTCTAGATAGATCAACATAATATATTCCTTAAAAAATTATAGGATGTTCTTGTATATTTATCCTCAAAGACTATCTTAAGGGGTTTTTTTTCTGAATCTAAATTTTCTAAATCTAGTTTCCATGTTTTCTATTAATATTCCTCTAATACCAACATTAAGGACCTGAACCCAGTTTCCTAGTGTGAGTGCCCTATTAAATTACATTTACTTAAAAACATGAAAGTTATATCCTAATGGAAATAATAGTTCAGTAAAATTGGAAATCCAGATATATACATAATTTCAACATTAAAACATTAAATGAAATACAACATATAAGTTTTATAGTGAATATCCAAAACTATCTGTTTATCCCAATAGGTCATTCATAATTAACTTCTCCAGTCCTGAGAAAATGAAGCATAAGAAAGGGGTAAGCTCAAACACCCAAAAATATTAAAAAATAAAGTGGAAGATAACATAATCATAAACATTAGTCATGTAAAATAATTTAAAACACATGCCCTTAAAAATAATATACATGAACACATTATGGAAATAATATGAGCTGAGTAAATATTTCCACAATAAAACATAGCCATGCGTATTATACTGTTTGAATAACCACATGAACTATGAAATTCTAGCTTCATAATAAGGGAAATGGATATTCCAGTCATTATGGAACATATCGTCAAGGCCTCGACCAATTCATCTAAAAATGATTAATTCCTCGACCAAACCCTTATCTAAAAATGGGCCAAGGCCTTGGCTATGTCCATATCTTTTTTCCTCATTAGACCTACCAATGCATCGAGGGGATATATTAGGTCCCACCCATCACCTAATAAGTCCAATTCATTGCTCATTTTAATTGTGATAAACATTAACAATATTTACATTCATATTGAAACTAACAGATGAAATGTAAATAACATTCCATGGACATTAAACATAAACAAAAAACATACTGAGTAAAATGGTGAATGATTTTAAGAAAGAAAATCCACAATTAAAATAATCATAAACTATTAAATTAATTATTCTATATTATATCATAATGATTAATCCAATAATACATAATAACCAATAATAGTGTTGAAAATGATGATGATACTCTTATGAAATCATCGAGAAAACCATGAGATAAATTCCCTTTTACTTTCAAAAGAATAGTTATTTTGAAAATTAAAATTTGCATAAAACTAGACATGAATTAAGATGGTATTTTCATAATTAAATAAGTTAAATTAGAAAAATATTGTTTTCTAAAAGCATATTATAGATTCCCCATGAAAATAGGGAATAATTTCGAGAAATTCTTTTGAATCGGGATTATATTTCTAGAATAATTTTTTAAAGATCCTTTGAAAACATATATCTTCCCATAAATGAAGGTATGATTCTGGATAGTACACATATATTTAATATTAACTATAATTTTATGAGAAGTAAATATGAATTAATAATAATTTAATTGATTTTAGTATATAATAAATGTAACCTGATTGAAAATGGTGGTTCTGGTGAGAAACATTACCTTCAGTCCGAAGGTTTTCCTCAGATGATCTTAATGACCTGAATAATTAAATTTAGGTTAATAAATTAATGATTCAATAAATTTTCTATATGTAATTTATTTTTTATAATCTTATTAGATTTAGTCATGGCTTTTTCATGGGTTAAGAGATTCAATCTCACTGTTTGGGAGTGCTTTCTTCCTTGTTTTCAGGACTGGTTTAATTATATTCATATGTGAATAAATATATAGAATTAGAATGGTTCTCCAAAATATAAGTAGTATGTTATTAGTTATCACCCATAATATTACATGGTAATAAAAGGTGTTTGTTTATTATGAATTATGAAGAATCATTATATAAAATGTTAATGACAATTGTTTTGGTTAATTGATGATTCTTTCTCAAAACAAACCCATTTTGATTTATAAATTAATATCACGAGTAAAAAATTAAACCATAACATCAAATAAGTGTTAATATATATATTAATTTCTTTTTCGTCTATCAAAATTTAATCATGACCATAATTTAATATGGTAATATAAATTGAAACCTCGTCATCCTTGAATGTGATAAATTAACATATCTCTGATGGTGTTTTCATTTCTATTATAAAAGAAGAGGAAAAGAGACATGATGAATAATTATTACATTGTCACAAAGAATTATAGTACTTGTAAGTTACTAGAGTCATATAAATATTTGGATTAATGTAGGAGAGGAAAGAAAAAGAAAAGAATGGAACATGAATTGAAATAAAAAGGGGAATTTACATATTCAGTAACTTTCCTTGAGAGAATCTTTATGGAAGAGGATTTGGACTTTTTATGATTCTAATGGTAGATGGACGCTGGGGAGGAACTTGGGAGTAAATATGAGAATAATTTAGATATGGAACAATTATTAAGAGGAGTGAAGAGAAGAGGGAGTGAGGTGGGGGGGGGGGTTATAGTGGAGGAGATGATGTTTTTCCATTATTTTTCTCATTATTTTATTATTTTTCCAAATACAACCAATAGAATTTATTCTTCTGACCAATAATAGAAATATTTCCATGTGAGTTATAACTAGGTGTGCTTACATCATCCATGGTTTAAGGAATAATTAATTTTAAGGAAAATGTATATATATGGTAAATTATTGAATTTTACTATTCAAAGAAATTCAAATATTTCAGAAAAAACCCAAAAATGCACACTTACCATTTTTCAATGTGTAGAATTAAAAAATTAACCCCATTTTTTGAGAATAATTTCATAAATATTATTAATAAAATTTCTAAATAAAATCACCATTTTTTCAAACAATAATATTTATAAAACTATAATTCCTTTTATATCACCCCAAAAAATTAATGAAGATCTTTTTATCTTATAATATTTAGAGAATAAAATAATATTATGACTTATTATTCATTAGGGTCATATTAATATTCATATTACTATTCATAAAGATATTTTATTATTCACGAAGAATTATTTTTGTCTCATCAGACTCTAAATATGTTACTGAATCAAACCATGTATATTAGTTTTTTGAAATTCAAATCACATAGGTGGAAAAATTATGTTTACTCTCTAGGTTGTTAAAAAGTGATGTTTTGTAGAGAATCCTTGTTTCATGCATTCAATATTAAATTTATTTTCAAAATCTTGGGTTTTAACAATGTTAATTAATATTAACATTTCTAAATTTAATTTTTTATTTTCTCTGTGGATTTAGTTAGTAATGTACTAGTATTTCATAATCATTTAAATAAATTATTTAATTCCTAAAAATTATAAATAAATTTCACGATTCAAATAAATAATTAATATTATAAATTATTCTTTATAAATAAACATTTTATGTTGTTTCATTATGTAATAATTTAAGTGATAATAATGTTAAGACAATGACATTTTTTATAATAAATTTTACTAAAATGTTATAAATGTCATCATGAAGAAAAAATAGAAAAATGAAACATATTTGAGAAATAGACGTAAATGGAAGAAATAAACTCATACAATTGGATAATGACATGTTTTATGTTGATTTTGAGACATTATTATATTAGATTTTATGCTAATTAAACCTTTTTTACCTTTATTGTGATAATAAATTTATTGTTATTAGTATTCATTATGACGAAAAGTAAAAGTGAAATATTAAACAAGTTTATGCCTCCAAATTTCGTATATGGAATCAATTATTAAAATTTAAATCCTTGAAGAGGGAGAAATTATTTTAACATAAAATCTATAAATATAATAACAAAAAAATTTCATAAAAAGTTTTCATTTAAGTATAAAACTATTTATATCAAATTAAAGCATTAAATTCATTAAAATAACAAAATTTTATTCTTTTAAACATAAGTATCTGATAATATTGAAAAAAAAAATTTAAAATTCTATTGTACATTATAAATACATAAAAAGAAAATATATTTTTATATGAAAATCATTATTTTTCACTTTTCATTGAAAAATAAAACAATTTAATAAATATAAAATAATTCATTATTAGATTATTTTTATATGATAAAATTATAAAATATATAATTTTTATAAAATAAAATTTCATAAATTTTTATAAAATAATTGTAACATTTATTCACAAAAATAAAATAAAATATTTCTGATAAAAATATATCATTTATGAATAAAATGATTTCAATAAAAATTTAATGATTATTATATAATTATTTCACAATATTTTTTTGATTTGTTCCATTACATAATTAAATTAACATTTCATAATGTGGATAATACTATCGTTACATTTCAATTTAACATATTTTTTATAATGGTAATATTTAATTATAATTTCCTGGTTCGTTTAAGATCTGTGTTTCCTTTAATATTCAATTTCAAACACAATGTTCTTCTTCGAAATTAAATGGGTGTTAAATTCTCCCATTATTAATAAAATTCATCTAAAATTGAACTTTTTATTAACATTTATGTGTTTTATTTTCTTAAATTCATTATTAGAAAACACATATCCTAAAAAGGGTTAGAAAAACATTTTCTTAAAAAGAGAAAGTGAAATAGAAAATAAATGTGGAATGAAAAAAATATATATTTAAAAATAGGATAAACATTAAGAGAAGTTAATATATAGATATTAACGTGAAAACTAATTCCCAAGGATTGATACAGAGTGATAGGGAAACTGGTCTAGAGAATTTTAACAAACACACCACCCTAAATATTTTTTTGGGATAAAGTCCATAGATTCATAAAAAATCAAGGTAATAAGATTTTTTTTCCAAGATCATTTTAAAAGTGTTTTTAATGAATTCACCATCCATAATAAGTACATAAATCAAAATACATATTCGACAAGTATTATTTTAAACTTCAATCAATATCCATCACAAATCATCTTTTTATCTAAAGGAGTAGTACTAAAGATGAATTTTTTTCCTAAAGTCCTAAAAAAACATCATAATGTAGAAAATGATATTATCCTACTAATAATATATTTAAATATTATCCAAGACATAATTTTTGGACATGTTAATATAATATCCAATGATTACAATCATGCATATTTATCTCAAAAACATCCACAATAACCCCAAAGGTTCCACTATGTTCAATTAATAAATATAAATAAATCCCAAATTTCTTGAATAAACTAATCATTAAAGAACGATTTAACCTAAAAGATGATACCATACCTTATAAATCACTTATCAAAAGTAAAAATTGTCTATGATTCGTTATCTAATAAACCATAATTAAATTAACTCAAAATAATATAATAAACCAAATAATTATTTAAATACTAGTGGATAATTTTTCTAAAAAACCAAAATGTGTTATAAATCACCTCAAAATACAATCTCATATGACCATAAAATAAGTTTCAATTCATATATAACATTAAACCCATGATGGTATCCATAAAACATAAGTTATCCTTACTTGAAAAATATAACCTTCAAAAAATTAGTTGAATCTTTATTCCTCATCCTAAATTATTTAACTTATTAAATAAATCAATGAAAAACAATATTCACCAAAGATTACATAAATCACTCTTTCATAAAATCATTACATAATTTATAGATCACTTAAACAATCCTATTATTGTTAATCATCTGTTTATCACATATAAACATTACCACCTAATAACTAAATCACTTTTCTTGGTTATTCAAACCATTGAGCATGTTTTTTAAAATAATTAAATAAAAATATTGTGGAACAATGATTCATATATCAAAAATACCATTTATATAATTCATGAAACCTAATAAATAAACACTTATATCCTTTCACTTACAAAGTTGAATGCTATAGGACATTCCATGGTCTAGGAGTTAACTGTTGGAATAGAGAATTCACTTAGATAATTCTCCTAAATAAAACACATGATACAATGAAATATAAATGGCACCATGTCATGGGATTCATTTTTCTTCATAAAACTCATTATTTTTCATTAGAAATTACAATTATATTCCTTTCAGTTCCACATTGAAATCATCTTCCTATTCATATTATAAATTCCCTTGAGTAATTAATCCAATATTCTGAACATGTAGGATGCTAAATTATTCATTCCCTATAGACTTCATGAAAGAAATTCCTTCTTTTATGAGGTGTTTTAAGATGTACACCCATGTAGAAGATTTTAATTATATTATCAGATAGTTAATTAGGCATAACTATAGGGTTTCACGTTGTAAACACAATTTCATCTTGTTTATCATTTGGAAAATAATTCCATTTTACAATAGCAATAATATGAATCCTCATGGTTCTATCCATTTAATAGAACGAAAAATTATAATGTGAGATATACTAATAATAACAGTATGGAATTGTGAAAAATCATTTATAGGTAGTTTAAATATGGAAAACAAATTCTAAATCTATGTCTCATTACGTTTAAACTATATAATCTCTAAGTACTCGACGTTAAACAACACATAATTTTTATTTTTAACTAAAGAATTTATTCTGTAATATATGAGTATCTTTTATGGTCTGTTGTTTTAGGGATGTAGTTTATAACTCAAATATAAATAAAGAACTAAATTATAAAGAGTAAACTTCGAATTATTTCCATTATTTCAATTTTAAAAAAATAATAAAATGAATTATGATTTATTTTCATATAAAATTATAGTGACTTTCAACATGACTTCTTACACTCAATTTCCCATCTTTTAAACTTTAAAAAACATTTCAAAATGTGGGATGAGAACTGGAAACCAACTAAGGGACATAAATAAATAAAAACTATTAGTCTAGTGAAAAACATGAAAACTGGTGAACTATTTTAACTTTATCTCAATTTCCTTTCAAAAAAAATAAATAAATCATTTTCACATGAAAAAACTCACCTTTTTATGCAAGAATATAATAAAAGAAAATGGTATGAAAATCAAAAAACATTATTTGGAAACATGGGGAACCACATTCCTAACCTATTTTAATTATATATTAGAGGTAACTAGATCCATGTCAAATCCATTGGAGAAACACTTTGGTCACTCAGTACTTATTTCTTTATTAGACAAGAAACATTACCTCATGTATTTGAGCCCTGTCGAGGAATACAAAAAGTATAAGCTATATCATTCTCACATGAGGCTATTAGGGTGAAAACATAATATATGCTATAATGAGATCACCCAAAACTAATTAAGTGCACCCATTTCATAAATATAATTCTCAAGTTCAATATGATGAATAAATAAAATTATTATTCCTCTTTTTCATCCATAATATTTCGAAAAAATCTAATAAACTCGTCTACAAATTTTTTTTACATATATAAACACTTTTTTCATTATGTAAAACATGTTCAACAACATGTTAAAACTAATTTTTTTTTAAAATTAATATAAAAACAGGTTTTTTTAAATAATTAATGAAATATTCTAATGAATCCAGAAATAAGATAATGTTATGGAATCAAAAAATCATTTTCATCCTATATGTTAAAATAGAACATTCATTTTCTGTTTGTAATGAATGTCAAAAATTATCTATAATGATTATTTTTTTGAAAAAAATTGAATGTAGGAAAGAATCCCCAATATTAATTTTTTATTTTTATAATAAAATATTTTAAAAAACATGGGCATGGTTCAAAATGTGAGTTATAATTAAAAAATTAAATGAGTACATTTTTAAAGAAATGTTTATTATTAGTTTGAAAATATTTGAATAATAAACATGATGAAAAATAATGATGAGAAAACATTAAATAAAAAAATAATATATAAATACATGATACAACATTTCAAGGAGTCTATATAAACTTTTCTTAATAGATTATAAGTATATAACATCAAAATATGTCCAAATGAAAGGAAGTTCAAAAAAATTATAATACATTGAGTTTGATTCATCCCACTTGTTCTTTATCTTAAAGAACAATAAACTTATGTAATTATTTAATTTCATTATGAACATTATCCGTTGAATTATTTATTTTATTCAAAATATTATAGTGTCATATATAATTAATTATTTATTTATGTTTACTTTCAATATATTGAGGGTATTTATATTATATGTTAAAAATGACTATGGTAGGTTTCCTATTTTTCAAAGTTCCCATTATCAACATATCAATAATAATAATCAAAAAATAATATTCATATTTATATATCATTTATAAATTAAATATAAAACATGTAATTTGGTTTTGATAAATGGTGTATGTTACGATGATGCAGATGATAGGTTGTACGTATGATGGAGTAATATTCATAATTTTCAACAACAATAATAGAAATAGGGTATGAAATATTTTATCTTTTAATAATTATAATAAAATAATATATAAAATATAATTAATTTATGTAAAATTATATATATAATACTTTTTATGTGGATGTGGAAAAATGGAATCACATTGCTTCATGGAGGTGGTAGCTGAGACATACATAAGGAACATGATCATTTATCAGGGTAAGAAAAAAAATATTACATTTTTAGAATGAAAAATAATTAATGTCTCTCAGATTTATATCATTAATATCACATATATTTCCTAATGTTTTCCTAATAATATTATATATTATATGTTAATGAAAAATGAATCCCATTTCTTCGTGATGCAGAAGTCCGACTTACAAACGAGCGACATTATTGTATCGCCCATACAAAGGGAAGTATTAATATATATGATAAATAATAATTGGTAAGTTTAAATATTTATCTATTATAAAAAATAAACATTAAATAAATCATGAAAAAAATCCATGATAAATGATGACGGAAAATGAATTTCATCATTTCGTGAGGCAGTAATTTTTTGTACTCGTGAATGATGATTCCATATCATAGTTGATGGAATGTGAGATATATTTTGGATATTAATTTAACATAAATAAATATAATTATATGTGATATATTTTTATTATTATAACCTAATAATTTATGAAGAATGTAAGGAGTTTCATAAATAAATAATATAAAGGCTTTTAGTAATGCGTGATAACTTTTCATCAAACACCATCCTTAAGTTAACACATAAATACATATTAATATGGAATTATTTTCACAATAATGGATATATATTGTTGTTAGGGATGTTATAAATTTATTGTGTTCGGCATTGGATGATAAAAAATGACTTTCAAGGTGTGAAGAGAAGATGAGATATGGTGGCCTTTTATATGAGTTCGGAGTGTCAATCTTATAACATTCGAGAAGAAAAATATAAACCAACATTTTTCACATACCAAAAGGGTTAAAATTGATAATCATAAAGACATGGATATTAAAATTTTTAAATATTTATATAAAATATAATTTATACAATTTTATGTTATTTAATCCCAAATATGTTTTGATTAATCCCATGGTAAATCAATTTTAACTTAATCCTTGTTATTAATTTTTACATTTTCCACTATTCATTATGGTCAAAAATTAATTTTTAATCATTAGATGATATAAATTATTATTATGATTCCAAATATTTAATTTATTTAACTAAATTAAATTCATATTGTTATAAAATGTTATTTTTAAAATAAAACATGAAGACGCGACTAAAAAATAAGATTTCCAAAAGTTTAGTTTTTAACTAAAAAAATATATTATATTAACCATTGGAATAACAATAATATATGTATGAATCTCTATTAACTATTTTTTATATATAATATATTAATTTAATTTAAAAAATCATTAGATATTATAATAACAAATTAAAAAGGAAGAATTTTATGCACATTAAAACAGTTATGAGAGGAACCTATTTTTAAACCAAAAAAATGTATACTAAAATACATTTTAAATTTAAATAAAAAAATAATTTTGAGTAAATATAAATTAATTATAATTATATAACTATAAATAAAACTAAATAAATAATGGGACCTTTAAATTTCAATATTAATTTTAATGATGTTTTTTTTACAAAAAGTGATATTTTTCATAATTCATTGAAAATTCAATATTTTCCAAAAATTCAATGAAAATCATTATATGTAAATCATGACTTAGTGATATCGAAAATAAAATTAATTTTTGAAATTATTATTCTAAATTTTTTTATTAAAATTGTATATATATTCAAATATTAAAATGTTAAATTAAAGAATATTCTGTTTCGATTTTAGAGAATACATCATATTTTTATAATGAATAAAAATATATTACTAAAAAAGAAAGATATTTATTTTTTCAGAAATTGGGTTTTTAAATTATTCCCTCTTTTTAAATATCATCCTCACAATTTTATTCACTTATTAAACACATGGGGATATCATTCCATCTTAACATTTTCATATTCCCTTGTTGCCTCTTCAACTATATGGTTTTTCTAGAAATCCAATACTCGGGGAATCACATTATACCATAAAACTGTCTATCAAAGGTAATCAATCTTAATAAGATGTTTCTCATTACAAATATTCTCTTCACAAATAAACTACATTATTGTTCAAAACATGATAAGAATCTCACACATATTTTCATATCATCAGGACCAGAAAATATTGTGTACATGCGGAAAATGTGGGGGAAAAACCACTTCTTAGGAAACTGATAAAAATTTCTCTTGGATTTTATAAGTTATATTGAAACCGGTACATAGCTTCCCCATTTTATCAAAATGAAAAAAAAATTCGTAGAGATAATTTTATAGAATCTTGATCAACAACCTTGAAAGAAATATGTTTCATCTTGTTATCATTATAAACATTCTCTATTATCTAGGCCATCCTCATTTGTTTTTGAATCAAATATTCATTCTTATCCATTCCATTTAAAAATAATAATCCCATCATGTTCATTTCTCCAACTCTGTCCCAAAAAGTTATTGTCCAACTGCACTTTCTATATAATTCATCGAATTTTTCCATCCATATAGTGGAATGAAATCAATTATTAGAAGAAAAATAAACCAAATAAAGATGTTGAAAAAAAATTCCCTCATAATCTATTCAATAAGAACAAATAATTCATTACATGGGATAAATCCAATATATATACAAAATATCAGTTTGAGGATGAAAATATGAATTGAAATTTACCTCATTACTCAATGAATTCTGATGTACGATAAAAAAAACTCAATGTGAACCTGGGGTTATAGAATTATACATTAGAGTGAAGAACAACATGTAATATAAATATCTCTTTTATATAAATTAGATAATTATGATATAAATAGGTAGTTTCTAAAAACAATAAGGAAATAAAAATATTTAGTTAATCGATCGACAATAACCCAAATCAAATTATTAGCTCGAGATATGTCTGGTAATCCTACCAAGAAATTCTATTGATCTATTTTACCATTTCCACTATGGTACTTTAGAAGGATGAAGATTCCCTTTGGAAATTATTAATCTAATTTATCCTTATAAAAATTCAAAAAAATTATTGAAAATTAATTGATATTTCGTTTTATATATTTCCAAAAATAATACACATAAATATCTTGGTACATTATTCTTCTGTCCAGATGAATAGAAAATAGATAACTATGAGTTTTACTAAATACGTCTATCATCAACTAGAAATCACTAGACACATATAATATTTTTTCAATTACAAGAAAAACATATTCCTCACTATTAAAATCAAATAACTTATCCTTCTTAATATATATAAAATTTTCATGAATATCATGATCTTCCTGCTAAGATTGGTTAAATATTCAAAAAATAGATTTCACTGAAACCAAAAAAAATAGAGGATTCACCCATATCCATAACACGTAGTGTGAAATTAATCAAATATTACCCAAAGGGTAATGTTCCACATATAAAAGGGTTAATATATCATGTTTTTCATCTAAATGATTTAGCAACTTTATTTTCTTTCATATGTGTAGAGGCCCAAAGCTCGACATACATGGACATTACATTACTTTTGTGGAATACTTAATACATAAGAAAAACAGACACATAAGGACCGTAATAGTTTAGTGTCTTTGCAAACTTGGACTATAATCTTCTAATCATGGTGAAAGATCATCAACATCACCATAAAGATCATTCCCTTTTGATTTCTTACCTAAAACTATTCTTTATATCCCGAGGGCAAGAAAACATATAAAGGGTGAGCTCAAATGCTCAGTGAGGGTAGGCATGGATAAAATAAAACAAATCATATACATTTGAACTTAAAAACATGAACATAATGTTTAAACATCAAAATCATGATCAATGACATAAAACATGGCAGTACATAAGGCATAGATCATAAGGAAACATTAATCATGATAAAATATCATGGGTATAAAACATTTAATTGTGTAAAACATTAAGCACGTGATATGATTTCTATAGTATCCAATACATTGCTTCCAAGACAATATTAGTGGAAAAAGTCCCTTACTGAACCAGGTTTACTGGTCGTTCCATACCTGTATTACTGAAACAGATTTACATTCCATTCCCACCATGTCAATCTCATTTGATATAAATCGTTACCCAATGCATTGGAGGGAGATATAGGTCCCACCCATCTCATAATGAAATCATCCTTACGTGTTCCACAAAACAATTATAAATCATTCATCATAACCCTAAGAATAAATTGGGTTTCATAAACATCATTCCATCATAACATAATCCATATAAAACAAATGGATATCATTTCATCATAAGAAAATTTAAACCATATAAATAATAGAGACATTATACTTGAAACATAATCATAATAATTAATGTCATCTTAGATGGAAAAATATTTTTGACAAAACACTTGAAATTAATTCTTGAGTAAAATATCCTTTCTTCTTCAAAATAATTTTTTTTACAAATTGACATGAAATTTTAAAAGAAAATTACTTTGTTTAAAATTGTAATTAAATATTTTGGAAGAATCTTTATGAAAATAATGCTTTATAAAAACATAAAAATCCTTTCATTTCGTATAAGTTAAAAAACATTCTTCTCGTACTTTTGCTGGAAAAGTCAAAAAGTACCTCGTATGGTAAAAAAAGAATAATTACATAGATACCATGTAGTAAAAGTAAAAAAAGGGTAAAAAGGTATTTAAACATACATGAAACCTTTTTTAGAAACTAGAAACATGGTTGATAAATATAACCCTAGTGAATACTTACGAATAAACAATCTCGGAAAAAAACGAGATTGGAGAAGATATCCCTTACCTTAGGTCTGATATGCTTCATACGTATCCGAACCACCTGTATAATGATCTAAATAATGTCAATGACTTATTAAATAATCATATTAATTGTTATGATATCATATATGGTTCACTTATGACATTATATTACCCGATCTTTTGTAAATCCCATGATAAAGCAACATTTTGGGTAAAATCATCTTATTTATCGCACGTGTTTGGACTTGTTGTTCTTGATGGTATTAATACTTATATCTTGATTTACTTACTTAAAAAATTTATATTATGATTTATATAACATATATATTCATTATATATCTAGCATATACATGTATTTATAAGAGTACATAACATATGGAGGTAAGAAATGAAATGCACCGTTCATGGAGACGGTAAAACGTACGTACAGATGAACACTAATTTCATTTATATTTATTATTTTATTGGAATAGGTATATTATAATTCTAGTATAATATCATATATATTATATCATTAACTCCATCCTTTATACATTCCATATAAGGCATTAACGAATCACATCACTTTGAGGAGGCGGTAGTCCGCACATCCTCAAAAAAGATCATCGTATTTACCCACTATGGAAACCATACAGGATTGATATAATTGGGGTGTAAAGAAGCATAAGGAAATCATAAACATAATATATATCATATATAAATACAGTTCCATCATAATGGACACCATGAGAGGCGGTATTTGAAAATCGAACAATCATCGTTCCGTGAGGCGTTAGTTTGCCATCCACAGAAACATTATGTTCTTCATCCATTAGATAACGGTGTGTGTAAGTGTAGTTCTGATCCTTCTCATAACAAAATCTTAGAATATTGAGGATACTAGTGTTGTTAAAAAAGAATGAATTGAAAACATTTTATGGGTTGGAGAATTATAATAAAAGAAAACAACTTAAGAGAAACTATTACCTTTAATTTGGGTAATTTTCTTTGGTTTGAACCAATAGGACTTATTTAAGTGACTTATGACAAATTTAAGGCTTCTAGGGGTAGGATAGGGATGCAGGGAGATTATTTGGGCAGATTTTGGACGATCCAAAAGGCTTTAGAGTTGTTAGGAATTGAATATAATTGGTCTCCTTTTATAAGGGAAATGAGGGGCTCCTTAGGAAAGTGTGAAAACATTATTTCATTATAAAATTATATTCACTTTCAAGATGTTAAAAACACATTAATGTAGACGATAAGATGACTCATATTCGAAATAAAATCATCCAATAGGAATTGGATAGGTTTTGGATAATATTTTAATCATTATAATCTTATTTCTTTAAATAATTTTTTAATGAGGTAAATACTGCATCATTATTGTGTCATTAATAATTTAATTTATATAATGTCTAAAAATTATAAAAAAATTCCAACATGTAGGAAATATTTTTGGATTTACAATGAATATTTATAGTCAAAAATATAATTTATATATCCCCATATAAAATATAATTACTAAAGGATTTTTGTTAATTCCAATTTTGTCTTTACATTAAATTAATTATTCTAATGTGACATTGTCTTCCATCAGTGGATCCATGGGGTCCCAAAATAGACCCAAGGATGCCCATAGTCTGCCATTACTTATCCAATATGTTTTGGACAAGTGTTTAGGTAATTTTGAATTATTATAATATTCTTTTAACCTCGAATTACCCTATTTACTTTTAACCATGGTAAAAAAAGTAAAAAGATTCAGTTCACCAAATTTTTTTTATCTAAATGAACAATATTTTTCTCCATGATATTAACTGTGTCTCTTGGGTTATTGAAATTCAACTCACAGAAGTGGTAAAATAATGTTTTATGAACAATTTCAAAAGCTCCTAGGAGGTGGGTAAAACACGGTGAAAATTTCAATACAATTTTTATAAATCATAAATTATTATAAAATGAATCCAATAAATTTCATTGAACCTATATAAGTAATATGTACATATTTTGACCTAAAATAAATTTAAATCAAATAAATGATTATTTAAATGAAAAGTAGTTTTTAAAAGAAAAACTCAGTGTTTTTTCTATTCGTCAAAAATTGAAGTTTTTTAGAAAAATACAAAAAATTCAGCCTAAGCTATATTTGATATTCCGAATTAAAAAATGATGGCTATTTTTCAATATTAAAAAAATAGAAGTGGAATTAATTAATTTTAAAAGTAATTCACATTATCAAAACAAATAACGTATTTTTAAGAAACACTAACTATCAAAAGATTGATACTTGTTTATGTCCAATTTCAAAGTGAAATTATTTCTAATGACCATCATTAGATTAAATGGTAAAAATATATTCTAATTAAACTTTAAAACCAATTAATAAGATAATCTATACATATAAATTATTGTGATGAAAAAAATTGTTTTTAATTAAAATATAGCGTGTTTTTACTATTCATTAAAATATAAAAGTTATCAGAATAATATGAAAATATTATCCAAAGTAAATTTTTATATCCTGATTCCAAAGAATAATTTGAACTTATAGACATGTAAAAAACAATATTTAAAGTGGGTACACCATAAAAATGTGGAAAATCTATATTTTTTAAAAAATACTTTTTTTATTCAAAAAATTTATTTTGTTCTCATACCCTATTCTAGAAAATGTGTTAGATGAATAATAATGTTATAAAATTCAAAATGTATTTGATACTATTCATAACAGATAGTCCATAATAATATTATAACAATATATAGTTGTTTAGAGAAACCCGGTATTGCGTACTACACACGCTATCGAAGAAGGTCGCGATTGCGTGTAATGCAAGCCAAGTTAGGGTTGCGTGTTGTGCAATACATCTTTGTTGTTGTGTATAAAAAAAATACAACCACATTTCATTTATAATTTGAATATATATATATATACAGTCAATTTTGCGTAGAAAAAAACATGAAATTGTGTGTAACACGATCCAAGAATAGTGTTGCGTATACGGCAAGCTAATACCGTGTTGTGTATAGCGCAAGTTAATCTTGTTGTAGCGTAAAGCACAAGACGTCAATGAAATTAGAGGAATATTTTTCATAAAATCTAAGGGTGTTACATTCTACCCCCCTTAAAATTTATTTCTCCCTTGAAATTCTTCGGGGTTATAAATTGTTTAATATTTTAATGTTTCTTTAGTAGAAACCCACATCGTAAAAAGGAATACAAAAACATGACTTTAAAAACTAATGTTTGAAAGGTAACGATTAACCAATTTAACTAACGACTGGGTTTCAACATAGGAGAAAATAGGTGAAAATATGGATATAGAAGATAAATCTAACCATCATGTTCTGATTGAGAGTGGTAGAGAACATGGCTATGAAAAATCCAACAATCACAAAGCCATAGATTTTTGATGATCTAAGGTACCATCTGATTCATCAGATATAAGGGAACTAGGAAAACATTTTTGGTTTTTAAGATAATTTCCCTAAAGTTGATGATTTAAAATAAATACTTACATGAATTTGGTTCAATCTCACTGTTGTTCGATCCTTGAACAATTTCGACTTAATCTCTTAAAGAAATGAAGTTGAATTTGTTATTCGTGATGTTTTAGTAGATCATGTGATAGAATGACGGGTCATTCCATCTGTCTAAAACAAAAGTTTTGCAAAAGTTATTAAATATACATAAGTTGATTAATAATATATGGTTCTTAAAATATACTTATACTTCATATCTCATACCACTTAATAAATTAAAACTAATCTATACTAATCGGGGACTTCCTGTAGGCCAGTGGTATGCGATAAAGGCCTTTCGCACTTCAGTTGTGGGTTCGATTCTAGCAAACTTGTCCGACGTGACGGGTTTTCACCCATCCTACAGGTTGTCCCTTTTTCTAAAACTACATTATAATAACATTCCGGCAATAATATCGAAAAAATTTCTAGCCTTAAACAATACTATCATATGTCTATCTTAATTCATTCCAATCTTTAGGATTATTCGAAATACTTATGTCCAAGATCATAGTATAAAGAAAACAATTACTAGAAATGTCATTTACCGAGCATGTGAACACCATCATTTATCCCTGAAATATCATATGATATATCTTGTTGGTCACATTCCGAACATGTCAATACCTTAATCACGTGTTCTCTTGAACCATGGTGAAAACATGAATGTTGTCACAAGGTAACTCTTTCCAAATACCAAAATCCAAAAATTTCTATATTCTCAAACCATGATATCACTTAGTCCTTATATCAATCATGAGCTTATGAATACTATCTCACATATTATTTTCTCCTTATCCATTCATTATGCACATGTGATCTGCTTTCCAAAATATTTGAATCACTTTTCATGGTTACCAGTACCATAAAATTATTGAAAACCACAATATACTAATACAAAATTATTCTAAAATACCATAAAATTACCTAAACAACATTATTCATGATTACCAATACATAAACACTTCAATTCATCCTCTTCAATGATTTTCATGGAGTAAGTCCTTCCTTGATTTATAAGTAACCTCTTAGGTCAGGGCATTGAGTGGGGAAATTCCCAAGTTCTCCACAAATAATACATGAATTCCATAACAGTCTATCACTCCATGAATTTTTTCTCTACACAAATAACATCTTCCCCTCCATTTGAGGTATTCCTCAAGGTTCTTCATCCCTTCTTTAGAAATCTCAATCTTCCATTCTCTATGATCCTCACCACGTGAACATGAATTAAATTCCCTCTTCCTCTTATTTGATGACATAACAATACCACCAAAGTTCACCTTGTTAATCATATATATTGATGACTAATTCAGCATAATCACAATATCATTATCTCTAGTAAATACACATTTTTTTATCACAATCACCAATTTGTCCATCATAATCAATGTTAACTAAATTCCTTATAATTCCATCCATTGACTAAAACCCGAAACCATAGTGTAAGAAATAGATAAAATAACGGGGAAGCACGTAATCATTAAAAGTCACTTATGGCATGTCTAACTTATCACCCATTCTTTAATCCATGACACCTTAGGTTTTCCCTAGGTTATTCATGATCTTCATCATAACACTAGTACTATAACATATAGTTATACTAATCCTTAGGGACATCCCTAGACATAACATAGAAATATCTATAAGGATTTCACTAATGTTTTCGCATCCTAGTTTCCAATGGTTAACTAATCCTTTCCTCTGATACCAACTGTAGAGGCCAAAATCTTGAAATACATGGACATTACATTACTTTTGCAGAATACTTAATACATAACAAAAACAGACACACAAGGACTGTAATAGTTTAGTGTATTTGGAAACTCGTAATATAATCTTCTAATCATGGTGAAAGAACTTCAACATCACCCATAAAGATCTTCCCCTTTTGATTTCTTACCAAAAACCTTTCTTTATATCCTGGGGGAAAGAAAACAAATAAAGGGTGAGCTCAAATTATTAGCAAGGATATGAATGGATAAAATAAAAGAAATCATATAAATTTGAACATAAAAACTTGAACATAATGTTTAAACATCAAAATCTTGAGCAATGACATAAAACATGGTAGTACAGAAGCCATAGATCATAAAATACAATAACCATGATAAAATGGAATGGTAATAAAACATGTAATTGTGGAAAAAAATTAATTACATGATATGATTTCCATAGTAGCCAAGGCATTGCTGCCAAGACCATCATAGTGGACAATGTCCCTTACTGAACTGGGTTTACTTTCCATTCCATCCCTATATTACTGAACCAGATTTACATTCCATTCCAAACATGTCTATATAATGAAATATATATCTATACCCAATTAATTTAAGGGAGATATAGGTCCCACCAATCTCATAATTAAATAATTCTTATGTGTTCCACAAATCAATCATTAATCATTCATTATAATCCAAAGAATAAATTGGGTTTCATAAACATCATTCCATCATAACATAAGCCATATAAAACAAATAGATACCATTTCATCATAAAAAAAGTGAAACCATGTAAATCATAGAGACATTATACTTAAAACATAATAATAATAAATAATGGCATCTTAGATGCAAAAATAGTTTTGAAAAAACACTTGAAATGAATTCATGAGGAAAATATCCTTTCTTCTTCAAAATCATGTTCTTTTTACAAAATGCCATGAAATTTAAAAAAAGTGAATTTGTTGAAAATAATCATGAAATATTTTGGATAAAACTTCATGAAAATAAGGCTTTATGAAACCTAAAAAATCATTTCATGTCGTATAAGTTAAAAAAACATTCTTCACGTACTTTTGCCGGAAAAGTGAAAAAGTACCGCATATGATAAAAAAAGATTAATTCCATACATACCATGTAGTAAAAGTCAAAAATGGTTAAACAGTACTTTAAATATACATGAAATAATTTTTATAAAATAGGTACATGGATGATAAATATAACCCTAGTGAATACTTACGAATAATCAATCTCGGAAAAAAACGAGATTGGAGAAGTTATCCCTTACCTTAGGTCTGATATGCTTCATACGTATCCGAACCTTCTGTATAATTATTTAAATAATGTCATTGACTTATTAAAGAATCATATTCATTGTTATGATATCATATATGTTTCAATTATGACTTTATATTACCCGTTATTTTGTAAACCCCATTTTAAAGGATGGTTTTGGGTAAAATCATCTTATTTATCGTACGTGTTTGGACTTGTTGTTCTTGATGTTATTGTTACTTATATCTTGATTTAATTACTTAGAGAATTTAAATAATGATTTATATATCATATATATTCATTATATATCGATCATATACTTGTATTTATAATAGTGCATAACATATCGAGGTAAGAAATGAAATGCACCGTTCATGGAGACGGTAAACCGTACGTACGCATGAACGCTACATTTATTTAAATTTATTATTTTAATGGAATAGGTATATTATAATTCCAGTATAATATCATATATAATATCATTAACTACATATTTTATACATTCCACATAAGGAATTAATGAATCACATCACTTTGAGGGGGAGGTAGTCCGCACTTCATCAAATGAGATCATCGTATTTACCCACTATGGAAACCATTAAGTCTTGATATAATTTGGAATTAAAGAAGAATAAGGAAATAATAAACATAATATATATCATATATAAATACAGTGCCATCATAATGGCCACAATGAGTGGCGGTAGGAGAAAATTGAACAATCATTGTTTCGTGAGGCGTTAGTTTTCCATCCACAGAAACATTATGTTCTTCATCCATTAGATGGAGGTGTGTGTAAGTGTAGTTGTATTACTTCTCATAATATCATTCAAGTATATTTAGGATACTGGTGTTGTTACAAACAAAATTATTAAAAAGAGTTTAGGGGTTGGAGAAGTAGAAAAAATGAAAACAACTTAAGAGAAACTATTACGTTTAATTTGGGTAACATCCTTTGGTTTGAACCAAAAGGGATTATTTAAGTGAATTATGAATAATGTAAGGATTGTTGGGGGAGTAGAGGGATTTAGGTAGCTTAGTTGGGTAGAGTTTTAAAGATCCAAAAGGCTTTAGAGGTGTGAGGAATTCTATAGAAGTGGTCTCCTTTTATAAGGGAGAGGATGGGCTCTTTAGAAATGTGTGAAAAAATTTTTTATTATAAAATTATCATCAGTTTCAAGAGGTCCAAAACATAATAATGTCAAAGATAAGATGAATCATATTCGAAATAAAATCATCCAATATGAATTGGACAAGTTTTGGATAATATTTTAATCCGTATAATCTTATTTATTTAAATCATTTATTAATGAGGTAAATACAGTATCATTATTGTGTCATAAATAATTTAATTTATTTGATGTCTAAAAATTATAAAAAAACTAAAAACATGTAAGAAATCATTTTATCTTTCCAATTAATATTTATAGTCGCAATGATAATTTATATATCCCCTTATAAAAATTAATTACAAAAGGATTTATGTTAATGCCAATTCTGTCTTTACATTAAATTAATTAATCTAATGTGTCATTGTCTTTCATAAGTGGATCCATGGGAACCCAAAATCGATAGAAGGATTCCCATGGTCGGACATTACTCATCCAATAAGGTTTGGACAAGTTTAAAGGTAATTTTGAATTATTAGAATTTTTTTACCTTGAATTACCCTATTTACTTTTAACCGTGGTTAATAAAAGCAAAAAGTTACTATTGACAAAAAAATTATTTTTCTTTAATTTAACCATATTTTAATCCTTGATAGTAACTGTATCTCTTGGATTTTCAAAATTCAACTCATAGATGCGGTAAAACTACGTTTTATGAACAATGGCAAAAACTCCTAGGAGGTGGGTAAAGGATGGTGAAAAGATCAATACAATTTTTATAAATCTAAAATTATTATAAATTGACTCCAATTAATTTCATTGAACTTATATAAGTATTATGAACCTAATTTGACCTAAAATAAATTAAAATCAAATAAATTTTTATTTAAATAAAAAGTCGGTTTTAAACCAAAAAACTCAGTGTTTTCACAATTCATCAAAAATTGAATTTTTTTCAGAAAAATACCAAAAATTCAGCCTATGATATATTTGATATTCCGAATTCAAAAATGATATCTATTTTTTCAAATACAAATCATATAAGTAGAGCTAATTAATTTTAAATGTAATTCCTGTTATCAAAACAAATAACATGTTTTTAAGAAACAATAACTATCATTAGATTGATACTTGTTTATGTCCAATTTCAAATTGAAATTAATTTCAATGACCAAAATTGGATTAAATGGTAAAAATATATTCTAATTACACTTTAAAACAAACTAAAAAGATAATCTATCCATATAAATTATTGCGATGAAAAAAATTGAATTTAATTAAAATATAGCGTGTTTTTAATTTTTATTAAAATATGAAAGTTATCATAATAATATGAAAATTTTATCCAAATTAAATTTTTATATACTAATTAAAATGATTAATTTTAACTTATAGACATGTAAAAAATAATATTTAATGTGGGTGCGAAATCAAAAGCGGAAAACTACATTTTTTGAAAAATACTTATTTTACTCGAAAAATTGATTTTATTCTCATAAAATGTTCTATAAAATGTGTAAGATAAATATTAATGTTATAAAATTCAAAATATAGTTGATACTATTCATAAAGGGTATTCCATAATAATATTATAACAATATATCTTTGTTTAGTGAAACACGGTATTGCGTACTACACACGCTATCGAGAAAGGACGTGATTGCGTGTAATGCAAGCCAAGTCAGGGTTGCGTGTTGTGCAAGACTCCTTTGTTGTTGCATATAACAAAATCAAACCATATTTCATTTATACATTGAATATATATATATATATATATATATATATACAAACTCAATGTTGCATAGAAACAAACTTGAAATTGTGTATAACATGATCCAAGAATATTGTTGCATATACTGCAAGCTAATACGGTGTTCCGTTTAGCGCAAGGTAATATTTGTGTAGTGTACAACACAAGATATCAATGAAATTAAAAAAAATATTTTTCATAAAATATAGGGGTGTAACAATATGATTGTAATGAATCATGAAATCATAATCCATGATCAGTTTCCACAATCTTTTATATTTCAGATTTAATTATTCATGAGTGAATTTATATATCTATCAATATTTTTTGAAAATTATATATTTCACAGATACTTAATTCAAATTATGAATCCAAACAATTAATGAAAAAACCACAACAACTAATTCTATATCATCTGTATGGTCTCATGAGGTTTCATCTAACGTGAAGCATAAGTAAATACCTGATCATTTTACCTCAGGACATAACCAAGTAACATATATGAATCATCAATTTAGATAAAAAATTATCCATTTCTAAAAGGTTGGTCTTGAAATGGATCATTCACTAATAAACTTTTTAATTCCAAAAAATAATCATTGCATTCGACTGTCTAGTTGAATTTAACTCCTTTACAAATTAACATAATCATTGGGATATACATCCTTGAAAATTTATCAACTATCCATATGTATTAACATCTTAATCCATGAAAACAATGATTATTTATTATATTTTTTGTTCATGGCTATTCTTCATCAACATTTATTTTATTACGGTCAATAGTTATCCGAAATATTGTATCTATATATCTATGAAATTAAAATTGATGTGACCAAAATTTAAGCATACTAAATTACTGAAATTTTATATTTTCTTGAAAGGTTTTCAACAAAAATCCTTAGATTTCTTTCAAGATCTTCATGAATTCCATAATATACCAAAACATTATCAATAAATAGAACCACATCCTTATTTAAGAACTCATTGAAGACTCTATTTATAGGGTCTATAAATAAATCAGGTGCATTATACAATCCAATGTTCCAAACAAAAAACTCATAGTAACCTTATATAGTCCAAAATGTATTCATTGGAATGTCAGCCTCATTCATCTTCATATATTGGTACATAGACACTAGATCAACCTATGAAAAATACTAAGATCCCCATAGGTAATCAATAAATTCATAGATAAAATAAATATTATATGTTTTCTTAACAATGATTTTATTTAGTTTTATAAAATCAATTAAAAATAATATTGACCCATCTATATTTTTTATAAAAAAAATAAGACACTGCCATTGTGATGGTCTTAATCGATTGAAAACATTATATAAAAACTCATACAATTTCATTTTTGATTGAAAATTTTCAAATAGGGAAATTTGAGAAAGTGATTTTAAAATAACATTATGGTCAGGAACTATGTAAACCAAAAACACAAGCAATTGATCCTAAATAACAAGAGTAAAATAATTAATACATAAATATATATATATATTCATTAATTCACTTCTGAAACATAAAAAATTTGAATAATTTATTTATTTTAAACAATATATGTTATGTATCTTTAACTTCCATATCTAATAAATTTCCCAAATTTAAGGTATGTTACCAAAGATATTAAATCATTGAATAAAACATTATTGTATCTAAAATATATATGAGGGTGATAAAATTAAATCAATTCCATACCAATAACGATATCTAACTATAATATGAATAGTTCAACACGATTTCTAGGAAACCCATCACACTGCTAATCACAAGAATATTCTTACAAATTGTTGTTGCCTTAATATTTGCACCCAGAGTTTACATGAAAAGTTATATGTTACATTTAGGATAAAATATTATTAATTTAATTTGAATTTATCTTAATTGAATGAATTCAAATATCCCAAGTCAAATAGTGTCCTAGAAAATTCGAATATACCAGTAACATAACAATCACCACATTATTTTACAGTCCAACACCAACCGTAGTATTTGCAAACTATTTTTCACCACCCTTATATTTATAATCATTTGGTTTTTAACATGGAGTACGAAAATTTAGATATGAATTATCATAATTACTGATCTCATTGTAACTAAAACATATCACCATTTTATGGATATTGGTTACCCAATTAATTCCTTGCATATGTCTCTTTTTATTGTTTTCATAATCCCATTGACCAAACTGCCTACACCAAAATTACATTCTGGATTATCTCATACATTCCATGAAATTTCATTTACAACAGTTATAGTATATTTGTAGCGTACCTCAAGAATTAATAGTTATTTTCATCATAAATTTCTTCCACCTTGATATTATTTTACTATTTTCATTGCAAGGAACGTACATGTCGGAAATTTGTATCATCTTTCTCAGCACAACAGAACACTTTAAAATAACTTTTAAATTCTCATAAAAAAATCAATTCATGAATATGATTTAAACACTAATTACTACCTATTAATTTTACATTTACTGTACCAAATAAAATCTATCACATACTTGACTAATTTTGTGAAGTAATCTTTATATAAAACTATAGAATATTCTTCATTTTTCCTCAACTATAGTAATTGTTTTTCCATTCAAAGTTGAACAAACATATGGAAATATTTTTCAAGGTAAATATCTTTAATTGTCTCTTATTCCATGGTATCATGATTATCATTATCCCTATAAATATTATCAAAATTCTTTCATTGGTCAAATTAACCTTCAAATTGATAAATGAAATGAGTTACCTTCTAACATTATAAACAACCCCGAACATTAAATATATTCACCAGTACATTAATCCATCATTAGAATAACAAAAGATCCGATGATACACTAAATTATGGGGGATGTTACCACAATATATGGTGGAAAATATTAATGTTCCTTCATGGTTGATCATTTTTCTCAATATAATAGATACCAAAATGATATATTTCATTTCTTAAAGTACCAATCACCACCACAAACTATTCTATTACAATTCCAACTATAATTGGATGCTGATTTGGAAGTATATTTTCCTACCAGTTCCATACCTCAATACCCTACCTCCGTCATCTACCAAAAAATATTAAACAGAAATATCTTACACAAGGTATCATGGAAATATTTAAATGAAACATCATTTGAATATAACCATAATGTGAAATAATTAAAGGTTTTACTATTATCATTATACTAAACTCTATATTTATCAAATCTGATCAATGATACCTACTATAAGGTCCAAGCATTAAAAATTAAAAAATGTTGATTTTAATGTCAAAAATTCATTCTCATATATTATTGGATATATCAGGATTATTATTTTAGAGATTTATTTCACATATAATAAATAAAAGAATATTTAATTTAAAATTTGAAGCATGAAATTAGTGTCAATTTATTCATTATATAAAACTATTAAAATTAATCATAATTTGTTTTCACAAAAAAATCATCATAAGATTCAACTCGACTTTAATAATTCCCTTACTCATACTTAAACATTGTGAAAAATATTTTAAATCATGGCATGACAACAAAAATCATATTAAGGTATATAAAATAAAGAAAAACTATTAGTCTAGTGAAAAAATAAATTATGGTGAAATATTATACCATTATCTCAGTCTCCATTGAGAGAAGGAAATAAGTAATCTACATATAAGAAACAATGTTTTTGTCAAATATAATTCATAAACCCATAGAAATAAAATCAAAACACTTTTTTTGTAAACATAAAGCATCACAATGATAAAACAATTTAAACTCATGTAAGGAGTAACTGGAGAACAGATACACCGATTGGAAAATCCCTTTGGTTAAACCATCTTTAATTAATGTTATAATAAGGAACATTAACCAATGCATCAGGTCATTATCTTAGCACACCCATTATAAAATATATATTAGACTCTCTTGATGTTTTTTGGGTGTAACCATCGTATAAATGATAACGGGCTCACTCAGTGCTATCTAGGAACACCCATTTTTCATGTATAAGAATAAACTACCATATAATGAATAAAATATTTAATGATATTATATTTTAATCACAATACATTTTAAAATCCATTTTAATCTTATATGAAAATAAAATTCTAATATCAGAACACAATTTTTCTTAAAAAAATCAAGACCAGAACAACATTTTTATTTATCAATACTAATGTTGTGACCCATCCCAGAAGGGCCTATTCTATGAAAACCCCAATCCCACCTCCAATAGGCTATGTGTGGTTATTATAACCCAGTAGGAAAGTCTCAAAATTGGGATTCATATTCTTATGGACCTATACACATGAACATATATCCGGGCCCAAAATGCAGAAATATAAAATCAAAAAGTAAAAAATAATGCATAAAACTAAGACAAAAAAAATATTGTATGAATGAAATAATTGTAATGTAATCAGGGATAGAATACAATCCCACCCAAAAAGGAGTCTGGAAAAGGGAATGAAAAATTACATGAAACCCATTCATCGAAATACTTACCTGAAGGGAAAGGTACTAGATTGCTGTCTGAATCCCAATGAGAAAACCTCAACTCTATTATCTCACTATGATCCACCTGGTCCTATTCCACCTAGGTCTCCGTCGAAGCATCGATCATCTACAGAAGACATGACATGTGTGATCATTTCTCATGAAGGGGTGAGTAGAAATATACTGAGGATGACACCAAAATACCACAAATGAAAATATAATACACATGAAATTAAAAAGGAATACAACAAAGGAATACAACAATGTAAGACACGTGAAGGGCACCATGATGGAGCATCATGATGTAACACCCCTAAATAACACCAAAAATGAACCGCACAAAGGAACACCACTAATGAACACCACTAAGGAACACCATAAAGGAAAAAAATGTTACACCATAAAAGAACACCATAAAGAAACACTATTAAGGAACACAATGAAGGAACTCCAAGAAGGAACACCACGAAGGAACACCACTAAGGAACACTACAAAGGGAAATCACAAAGGAACACCAACAAAGAAAAACACAATGGAACACATTGAAGCAACCCCATGAAGGTACACCACTATGTAACACCATGAATAAACACCACTATGGATGACCACGAAGGAACACCATGAAGAAACACCACGAAAGAACAATTGGAAGGAACAATAATAAGGAACACCATAACGGAAATACCCAAAGTATACCACAAGGAAATACATGATTTACAGTCACCTCACACAATTATATGTCTACAAGACATATTATAAAAAAATACTAATATATTGAATCCCGTGATGTACACTAAAATTATGAGTCACACAGTCTCGGTAGGACACAAAATCTCTGAAAGACAAACATTATTTGTAGTAGGACACCTTGTCTCGGTAAGACAAAAAATCTCCATAAGATACAGAGTCTCAGTAAGACACATTGTCTTGGTAAAACACACACAGTCTCCATGTAATGTGCACAGCTTCAAGGCCACATAGATTCAAGGTCACAAAACATCAAGGTTACACAACTTCATGGTCACATAGCTTCTAATTCACATGTATTTAAGTAAACACACGTTCAAGGTCACACAAAAACTAGGCCACATTGATTCTAGTTCATAGAGCTTCTAGGTGCCAGCCTGCAACAATATTCCACTCATTGCGTGTTTGTTCTGGGAGAACCTACTCCTCAAGCCAGTAGTTCATATTCCAAGATCTGCAAAAACTTAGGTAGAGTATCTCAAAAGGGATGTATCTTCACAAAGGTCCCAATTCCACCTTCATATCATCAAACAGTCATATAGTTTGAATGTTATTTCCATTTTTATAAAAAGGGCTGACCCAGGTCCTATCTGTTTCTGACCTGACCCGTCAGACCTGGACCGAACAAACCACTAGACCCGGATTTACCCGGTATGGCTGTCCCAACCCAACCCAGTATGGTCCAGCCCAGCCAAGCCCATTGATCTTGTCCAGCTCGACCAGGCATGCTGGAGAAGCCTAGTTTCCCCTGGCCCATCCCACACTATAGGCCAGTTTGATACGTCGCACACGGTCTACTACAACCAATTGCATCCTAGATTCATGCAGTTCTGCATCACATCCAAGAATTCATCTTTCCATCATCCTACCTCACCACCATTCCACCACTGTGGGATCCATGTGGTCCACCTACGACGTACTCGGCCCCCCATCTCACAATGTCCTCTAGTCAACGTTGATTTGGCCTGACGAGGCCCGTGTCACCGCCGAAACTCCAATGTGTCCCCTGCTGCATTCTGTCTCCAATGGTTGAACAACCTACAACCAGGAAATGGCGGCTCACCATCCATGTGGAAAAGTCCCTGGACCCGGACCATCGCTTGGCTGGATCAGCCAGAGCTGCCGCCTCTAGTCGCTGCCTTACACAGTCATGCACCATTGTCCCAGCCAAATCATGTCACACCTTCTTTGTTGCACCAGAGATGTGCCTTCAAAGGGTCTGATCATCAATCTCGAAACATTCCACTCTGAATTGGGGGCACAATGATAAATCATTCTCATAGGGGATTAAGATAGTTGGGAGGAGAAGAAGAAATCATAAAGAATGCGATTGATTGAGGGGAAAGATTAAATTCACATGAATTCCCAAATAGAAATTCATGGCCTCTATACATGTTGGCCTCGATTGATTATCGAAAGAAGGATGAGTGAAGAAGGTTAATCACAATGATGTATCACCCGTCAAACCCACAATTTAACAACCTACAAGAGTGACTAAATAGTGGAACAACTTGTCTATTGGTTAGTCCGTGTTCATATTTGAGTCGAAAAAAGGGAAATAAATTCGCAAAGAGATCATACTCCCGACCTCATTGGGTTCAAACAAATATGAAGAACAAAGTTGTTCCATTATCGTTTGTGATATCCTTTATGTTAATAAACCTCCAATCATCAATCCATGCTATGGTCTACGTTTTATAAGGGGAAATCCTTCAAGCTCTTCTTAGATATTCTCAAATGCTCCAAGGGTTATTACGAAAAATATATTATTTCCTCATAAGGATTTTTTAAAGTAAATTATTTATGTGTCAACAAAATAATTTATCATTGAATTATTTTATAATGATTTCTTCAATTAAGGGGTTTTCCAAATAATACTAGCGCTGACTAATTTTAATTATAACCTATGGAAAACACTATAATATGAACTCAACAATGGTCTCAGATTTTAAATATGGGTCTCTGTGGATGTGTTTATAGGAATTAAAAATGGATTAATTTGTTTAGTTATTTTATTTTATGGTTACGTCCAAAAACAATCTTTCACATTAGGCTCGTGCGAATAGATGTTAGGCCTATCCTAAGGCAAATTCTCTACTCTAAACACAACAGTTCCCTTATAATTTTGATCGTGAAATATTTTGTAGAGTTTTTCCACTTATCTAAGATATTCATAAGTGAATGCTATTAAAAACATATCAATTTTCAATGAGCTATTCTAGTTACATTAGGCCCCAAAATTATATGTCATATTAGCACATGGTCACGGATTTTCACCAAAAAAATATAAAAATTAATTTGGAAAAATAAAATTCATTACATCATCCCTATATAGAGTATTATGTCCTTGAAAGCCAAACCAAGTGCTACACAACCATATAAGTTTATTGAGCCTGAATCTGAGTGTCCTACTAACATGTGCAGTACTAAAGTTTCCTATGCCATGCCTGAATGTATACACAATGAATCAATCGCCATTAAAGAATACATTAGTCTCTATAAAATAAATAACATGAAATCCCATAGCATTCCCTCTAGAACCTGCGTGGTCCACTCATTCTGGCAATCCCTATGTGGGAGAGACATTGTCATCAAGTGTAAATAATTCCCAAATTCCTCCAACAATCCATTCCACCTCCAATATATAGGGATAGTATAATTATATATAACTAACATATAATAGACTCCATGGAGTTGAACTATCTACTACACGTATAGGTATCCCCAGGTCTATTTCTCATCCCACTTCCATTCTAGAACCTAGAGTGTTGAGTCAAACCTATTGGAACCTGGTGCTCGACCTTCACTTGCTGACAAGCGAGGCATTAAGAGACAAATTCTGCTACTTCCTTATTAATCGTTGACCAGATGAACTAACATTGGAGGTCCTTCTACATCTTCACCACATCTAGATGTGCAGCCTATGGGTATGTATGGAACTCCCTCAATTTCTCCTATAAAAACACCCCTAGTACTACCAGGGTCCCTCTGAAAATAATAATGTACTACCCACCTATTGAATATCCATTAGGATAATTCCATACATAAATATGAGCATGTCAAGTCTCATAGTTGGTATCTATGTGTTGTCCCACCCTGAATCGATGTAAGATTGGATTGGAGAAAACATCAACTAGATGTATGCAGTTCCATCTCCATCCACAAAGTATAAACTACAAAGAATCCAAATTCATGGACCCCCATTTCAAAAACCAAAAACTAGATCAACTACTGAGAGAATATATCACCACGTTCCCCTTCACAGGTGTACAGACAATCAATATGTCATAATCTAAGAAGAACTCTAAAAGTCTCTATCTCAACCTTTTTTTGGACCCAATATATCTCCACCACAATTGTAGTAAACTGAGGTCTCGTAACACCCATTTCATCGAGGGTTAGTCAATTCAATTGATGAGAAATCATCTAGACCCTCTTTTGTGTAATTTAATTCAGTGTTTCCAGGGTTTATATTTCACCAATAATAAAAACATCATTCTGCTACTACGGAAACATTACAATCTTCACAAAAAACAGTCTATCTGGGTATGAACCATATGTAACTAGTCCATGCCATGATTGATTTCATAAGGCCTTGATGTCACTACCAAGATATGCCAACCAAAACTCTACCCTATAAGATACCGGCCACACTATCATCACTAGAGTGAGATCTATAGCATCCCGCCTTTTTAATACATAACCATTCATTACATTTTACATATAGGGGATATTTAATGTCTAGTGTCTTGGAAATCAGGAACATAATACATGAAAACAATAGAAAAAATTATTCTAAACCACTTTTAAGTCTTCATCCTAGGTTTATCCTATGTACATTTACTTCATCTCATATCCTAGAGACAGACATCAAAGGATAGGGTGAGAAGAAGGCCCAGTATGGGTAAATAAGGGAATCAACCTACTTGTGATATCAATAAGAACTTGAATAAAAACATAAAGAAATGAGAAATGTAAGAATATGCATATCATAAAGAAAAGAACTTCAAACATTACATGAATATTTGGCTACAAAATTTCACTTAGACATTCATGAACATATAACCAAGGTCCATCCCGAAGGTGTCATAAAAATTACCAAGGTTATTCCCAAAGGTTTCATAAATCTATTTATCTCTAGATATTAATTCATTACCCAATGCATTGGAGTGCTATTAGGGAAAAACTTTAATAGGTATTTACATTAATTTGATCCACATAAACCATAATAAAACATTTCATAAATAAAAAAAATATAATTAAAGAAATGGGTTTCATGTCAAAATCGTGACGATTATAAAGTGATTAAAAATAAGATCATTATATCATTGATAACCCATGGAAACAGATTGAGGGTCATATGTATTTCAATTAAAAAATAAAATATATAATATTTATATATATATGAACATCAATAGAAACGAAATAGGTATGGGAATTCACATAAATAAAAAATAGAATTTCATTAGAGAAAGAGATAGACATTTTTAGACGAAATTTGTGCAGCATAATGACTATATAAAATCATGTCAGAAAACATTACAAAGAAAAGCATAAAGGGTTACCCACTCATAAATAACTTATAATACATTATTAGTACAGAATATGATAATGGTACGTATATTTTAATGACATACCACATGAAAAGGAAACATGAAAAAAAGAGAATATGCGATTTCTCTTACGAAATATTCGGCAGCCTAACGGCGTCACTTAGAATTTTAGAAAATAAATTTATGAGAGTGTAAAGGGTCTCTGAAAAATTAGAAATGAAATTTAACAAAATGAGAACATATAATAACATACCCTCAACATAAATATATGGAAATTAGAATACATAACATAAAAGATGTCTTGACTTAAAAGAGGAGGGTGAAAGTATCCTTTTCCTTGAAGAGTAACTTCGAAAGCTTACAGGTCGAGAGCTTGGGAGGCTTGAGGGATGTTTTAGAGGACTCCTTGGGAGGTGAAGAGACCATAACTACGTTGGCGAGGATTTGGAAATGGAATTAATGAGTTAATGGCTTGGTATTTATAGGATAAGTGAGGGAATAAAACATTAATTACTAAGGCACACCTCATCGATGGTTTTGGAAAAACCATGGGTTTACCCATTGTGTTTAAAAATGGTATTGGACACTTGGTACATATCATAACATATCTTAATATTCATAAGTATCCCAGAATTATTGCATTATTTTTACATCCTTAATGATGTCATTAAACACATGAAACACAAAACGATATTTTCAGTATTCACCGAAAATTCATCTTTTTCAGAAAATTTCCAAAAATTCATCTTAAACTAATATGGATGCCATGAATTCAAAAATGAACTCCATTTTATAAAAATAATTTTCCAAATATTTTTAATTTAATTTTTAAATAAAAACTCTATTCACTGAAAATTCTAATGTTTCAGAAAATTCCCAAAAATTCACCTTAACCAATTATCGATGCTCTGATTTCAAAAATGAACTCCAATTTATGAAAATAATTTACTAAAAATTTTAAATTTAATTTTATAACAAAAACTCTATTCACCTGAATAAACTAATTTTTAACCAATACTCTCTGGAATATTTATTTACTTATTTTATTGAATCACATTACATAATCAAGGTACCTAGATTATATTAGTAATTTCTTAAGTGAGGATACATAATCCATTTGATCACAATACTAATCATAAGCGTAAAATAACTATTCATGATTTATTATTCATCAAAAATTATGTTGATCTTATTAGACTCTAAATTTCTTACTGAACATTACAATATTAGACAATTTTTTGAAAATCATTACACATTATTAATTATTTATGGTTTACATTAATATTTATAAAATATCCTCTTTCTAAGATTCATCAATAATATGAAAACTGTATTTATACGGAGATTTTAAAATTCACAAACATCACCATAAAAAGTCATCACAATATTTTTTTAAATCAAAGGATTACACAAGGCAGTTACGGTCTTGTTACAGAGCCCCTTATAACACAAGCATATGCCCTAACAGTAAGGTGTGCTAGGGTGATAGAATCTTGGGATGGCTCGACCAACATTTCATGAGTAGTGATTTTTATCATCTTGAACTTCTCATGAAGGAGATTCCTTTCTAGCTTCACACGAGGATGTTTTTCTTAGGTTTGGTCTTGAGAAAAGCCCAAAGGTGCTACCTTCTTCTCGAGTTCTGTCAGATGGGCTTCGATCGGCCCGAGACTACTGGATGGGGCCATAAAATCTTTTTTCTATATTAATTAATCAAGATCACTGGTATTTATAGAAAATAATCCCAACATTTAGTTTCCAACGGTATTATTGACAAACGGTCAAATAACAGTCAAAACAGAATAGTCTTGTCTTAATTATACTCATTTTATTAAATGAAATACTTTTGTTGAGTGTAAATTAAAATCACAGACAAAGTTAGGAAACACAATTTATTCAAAATTTATGGTCCTTAAAATCATTCCCCCTTATGAAATTGAATCCTCTCAATTTTAAAATTGGTCTTGGAAATTTCATTGAAAGTCCCACATCGGAAAAGAGTCAGTAAAACTATTACTTTAAAATAAGTAAAGGGAAGTACAAAGGACACCTGAGTTATCCCATACTACGATTCCATGTAGTAAAACATGGATATATAAGTGAAAACAAAGGGTCATGTTCTTAGGGAGATTGATTGAAAACATTATTAAGAGAAAATTAACCACAAGAATATCATAGACATAAGATGTGTTAAACGATCTTAGATTACCCAGTATAAAACTTAAACCAACAAAAAAATTTCTTTACATTCCTTTTCATAATTTTTAGGAAGCAATGTATTACATAGAATAAAAACATAAGGAAATATGCATACCATCAAGTAAAGTTTCATCCCATAATAAGTTTCCACCAAGACAAATCTTTTTTCTAAACAATGAGATTTCAAAAATAATTTGTCTCATCAAAATCACAACAATCACCTTTTATAGAATCACATAATCCACAAAATAATGACTATATATTTATCTTGTCTTTAGTCATCAACTAAAATTAAAATGGTTAGTATGAGATCATATAATCACCAAAAAGGATGATACATTATAAAAAGAAATATGACTATTAGTCTCCAAAATTCAACAAAAGTACTAGATGTTCTAGAAAGATCATTCAATACACAATCATCTTTAGAATTCTTTAGAATTATCCAAACTATGATTGGAACCCAAAACTCAGAAAGATTTAATCACATAGTATTCCCCCAATAAATCTTAACATTTATCTCCAAATAACATCGACTACTGTTAAAGTATCATACTAAAGTGTTATTAACCTATTAACATATTCTCTATGTTAGGTTCATCATATTCCAGAAATAACCCAAATCATCATATGTCCATAATAAATAAATAAATTCTTACCAAAAAAATTCTACCATTCCTCTTCAATTTTAATCTTGTATTATTTTATTTCCCTTAGGAATATAGTAATTCAAAATAGAAAACATCATACAAAACAACCTTTATCATTTAATCACCAAATTATTTTCCTATACAAAGGATATCCCTTTGATAAAACATAAGTTTCCAAAATCATGTTATTCTTGATCCATAAAAATAGTAGGTTCATTAGTCATTCCAAAGGGCATAACAACAAACTCATAATATTCATATCTTGATTGGAAGGTAGTTTTTGGAATACCATCATTTTTACCCCCAATGGATGATAACCAGAATGAAGATCAATCTTATAGAAGAATCAAGCCACATGAAGTTGATCAAATAAGTCATAAATTATTGGAAGAGAGTATTTGTTCTTCACTGTGATCCCATTCAATCACCTATAATCAATGCATATCATCATAAATCCATCCTTCTTTTTCACAAAGAGAACAGGTGCTCCCCAAGGAGACACACTTTGTCAGATAAACCCATTTTCCAAAAGATCTTGGAGTATCTTATTTAATTCCTCTTACTCAACATTTTCCAACCAATATGGGATATTTTACATCGGATGAGATCCTGGTACGAGTTCAATGGATAACTCTACCTCTCTTTTTTCGAGGAGGTTCGGGTAACTCCTTCGAAAATACATCAACTTATTCCAAGATGATGGGGACATTTTCTAAAATAATAAATCCTTTGTGAGAAACTAATATAATATACAAATATTTTAACTAAAAGGGATTTTAAGTCTTAAAACATCATGCATAGGCAATTACATTTTTCTATAATTCCTTCGTAATGATTCATAAAATGATTTCGATTAACTAAACATATCCCGCTAGAGTGTCATAACCAAGAGTGCAACAAGGCCCATTGTCGTGTACAAGTTACCATTTGAGCCTAGATGAAAGCAGTGTTTTCGGATTTTATCCCCATGTACATCTGTGCGAGAGTCACCTCTACCTGCTCGTATCCTAATAGGGATGTATTTTCTTGATAAACCACTTACTCAATACTCACCAAAATACCAGGAATATTTCCTATATCTAAACTTATATATATGGTTATTCCAAAATATTTCCTATCCTAATTTCCTTAATTAACCAAACTATCCTTTGATACCAACTATAGCATCCTGCTTTTTTAATACATAACCATTCATTGCATTTTACATACAGAGGATCTTTAGAGTATAGTGTTGTGGAAATCAGAAACATAATACATGAAAAAAACATAAAACCATCTTCTAAACCACATTTAAGAATTCACTAGAGGTTCCTCCTACATAAATATACTTCATCTCATATCCTGAAGAAAGACATCAAAGTAATGGATGAGCATAATTCCCAATAAGGGTAAACAAGGAAATAAATGTACTTGTGAAATCAATAAGAACGTGAATAAAAACATAAAGACATGAGAAATGGAAGAACATGAATATCCTAAATAAAAAAACCTTGAATATAACATGAATATGTGGCTACAAAATTTCATTTAGACAATCATGATCATATCCCCAAGGTCCATCCCTAATGTGTCATAAAAATTACCAAGGTTATTCACCAAGGTATCGTAAAACTAGTCATCTATAGAGATTAATTATTTACCCAATGAATTGAAGCACTATCATGGTGCACCCTTAATATTTCTTTTCTTACATGTTATCGAAATAAAACAAAATCAAACATTACATAAATAACCCAAATATAATCAATGAAATAGGATTCATGTCACAATCGTGACGTTTAAAAAGAACTTGAAAAAAGATCATTATATCATTTATAACCCATGGAAAGGGATTGAGGGTTATATGTATGTCAATTACAGAATAATATATATCATATTTATATATATATGAACACCCATATAAATGAAATATGTATGGACATTCACATAAATAAACAATAGAATTTCATGAGAGAAAGAGATAGAAATTTTGAGACGAAATTTCTCTAGCATAACGGCTATATAACATGGTTTTAGAAAACATTTAAAAGAGAGGGGACAATGGTCAACCACTCATAAATAACTCATTATATAGTATGGGTATGTAATAAGATCATGGTAGGGATATTTTAATGACATACAACATGAAAAAGAAAACATGAAAGAAAAGAGACGATGCGATTTCTCTTACGAAAAATTCGGCAGCGTAATGGCGTCACATAAAATTTTACGAAATAAATTGTTGAGAGTGGAAAGGGTCTCTCAAAAATTAGACATGAAATGGAAAGATATGAGAACATATAAGAACATACCGTCAACATAAATATATGAAAAATAGAAGACACAATATAATGGATGTCGTGACTTAAAAGAGGATGATGAAAGGATCCCTTAACATGAAGAGTAACATTGAAAGCATGAAGGTCGATACCTTGTGTGGCTCGAGGGAACCATGGGAGGATTCCTTGGAAGGTAAAGATAACAGAAAATCATTGGGGAGGATTTGAAAATTATACAAATGAGGGAAAGGTTTGGTATTTATAGGAGAAGTGAGGGGACAAAACATTAATTGCCACGGGACACCTCATCGGTGGTTTTGGAAAAACCATGGGCTTCCCCCTAGTATTTGCCCATGGTATTGGCCAAATGGGAGACCTCATAGCTTATATTACTATTCATAAGTTGTCCAGAATTATTTCATAATTATTACATCTTTAATGATGTCATTAAACACCCGAAACTCAAAACTGTACTTTTACTATTCACAGAAAAATAAACTATTTCAGAAGATTACCAAAAATTCACCTTAACCTAATATTGATGATATGAATTAAAAAATGAACTCCATTTTATAAAAATAATTTTTTAAATATTTTTAATTTAATTTATAAATAAAAACAATATTTACTAAAAATTCAGCTATTTTAGAAAATTCCCAAAAATTCACCTTAACCAAATATCGAGGCTCTGATTTCAAAAATGAACTCCAAATTATGAAAATAATTTTCTAAATATTCTTAATTTAATTTTTAAATAAAGAACACTATTCAACTGAAAAAAATTATTATTTAATCAATAATTTATGGAACAGGTATTTACCTATTTTATTTAATCACATTAATTAATCAAGGTTCCTAGATTATATTAATACATTCTTAAGTGAGGTTACTTAATCCAATTGATCACATTACTAATCATAAGAATAATATCACTATTCATAATTTACTATTCATCTAAATTTTAGGTGAGCTTATTAGACTCTAAATTCTTTACTGAACATAACTGTAGAAGAGCATTTTTTTTAAATCATTACACATTATTATTTATTAAAGGTTTACAGAAATATATTAAAAATATCCTTTTTCTATGATTCTTCAATTATATGCATACTATATTTATCCAATCATTTTAAAACTCACAAACTTCACCATAAGAAGATATCACAATTTTTATTTAAATCAAAGGATTACACAAGGCAGTTATGGTCTCATTACATAGCCCCTTATAACACTTGCATATGACCTAAATGTATGGTGTGCTAGGGTGATAGAATATTGGGGCGTCTCGGACAACATTGCCCAAGTAATGATTTCTATCATCTTGAACTTCTCGTGAAGGGGATTCTGTTCCAGCTTCACATGATGAAGTTCTTCTTGGGTTTGGTCTAGAGCAAAGCTCAATGGTGCTTCCTCCTTCTTGAGTTCTGTTAGATGTTCTTCGGTCGGCCTGAGACTACTAGATGGGTCCATCAAATCTTCAATCTATATTAATTAATCAAGATCACATGTATTTATATACAATAATCAAACTATTTAGTTTCCAACAGTAATATTGACCAATGGTCATATAACACTTGAAACCCAACGTTCTTATTTTAATTATACTAATTTTATTAAATGAAATAGTTTTGTTGAGTATAAATTAAAATAACACACAAAATTAGGAAACCAAATTTATTCCAAATTTCAGGTCGTTACATGATCATTGGTTCTCCTCCTATAGGCGTCTCCAAGTGTGAGGGTCAAGTCAACCGTTCAAACAAAATATTTGAGTCTCAAACAAGATTCACGGAATGTAATGAATTACTAATACCTATTTCTGTCAATATTGCAACAACATTAATATAGACATATATCATACCCCAAATCATACATGGTGTAATGTCCCGGACCCTCTCGGCCCCTTACTTTGCCAAAATGCGGCTCCACCAAGAAAGTGGCTCCAGTCATGGTGGCACTATGATGGTGGTACCATATCCTTACCCTTCCTTCATTTTTTACAAATTCCGCTCCCACAACATAATTTTTTGATGCTAAAAAATTTTAATACCCTTTTTATATCCATTTAAAGCCCATAATTAATAACAAAAAATCCTGGGAAACCTCTCGGATGGGGGATATTAAATAACAGCTTTATATAATCATGTGTAACTACCCATGAAACAATGATCCAACTTTCAATTCGTTCAAAATTACATATCCCATAACAATAGGATCTATAAATTCTGCTAGTGTTTCATCTTCTTCTCCTTGGTTGGATTTATTTCATCCCCCAGGTGCGCCGGGAGTCCCTCCTTCTCGTGGCTTGTGGTGCGCATGTGCTGTATCTTTTCTACTCGTCCTTGGACTCCCCAACATTCCTCCCCTACAATTCATGCATCCCTTGTTCTTGGCGCGTAGAGAAGAACATCGATCCTTGATCAACCAAGTAGGTATTTTCGTTCTTCTCTCCTTTCTGGGTATCATGTGGGGTGGGTACGGTACTGTTTCTGTGGGGTGAATGAAACCAAACCTTAACAAAGATAATAAACAGAATGTTAAAGGATGATGGGTTGTGTTTGACTTTTCTACTATATTCTTTTATGTTTCTATGTGATTGTGAACTATTTGGGCTTATGTTTTCTAAAAATCATGGTCGTTGGTGGACTTTCCTTGCGAACTAATGATCCTTTTCCTTCAGTGATTATTTAATGAGTGTAATCTAGAAATTGGTTAATCACTTAATATCGTTTGGTTAAATGGATGCCTAGTGAAGATAAATCCTTCTATGGTCACCCCAGTTAAACAACAGAAAGAAGAAACTAATGAATGAAGTTCTTGAAAATGTATTTTTTTCCTTTCTCTGTTTTGGTAGTGGGTGAGTTTTCTTGCTAGATTGTTATGAGGGAATGTGGGTGTAGATGGGATCAATTTTTGTGGTACGGTTGTTGGATGTGAATCTGAAGTTATGGGATTTCTCTGCTTGTGACATTAATTGGGGTGGAATCCACTACTATTGACAAATATTTGGTTATGGTTTTGGGTATGTGGGACAATATCTTGAAGCATGTTTTGGTTCCATTACTTGGAGGGATCTCACTGTTTATTCCCTTTTTTGAGAATTTACAAGAGAATTGGGTGTGAATGTTTAATATTATGTTTGGCTGTTATTCTCCTTGGCATTTGTTTTCATGCTAATTGCCAAGTAGTGCAGAACTTTACTCAAACAGGATCACTTGAACATGAAAACCAAAATGGGTTAAACGGTAAATTGGTTCTGTTAATGAGTTGTGACTCAGTTTTGAGTAGTGTGCTTACTATGGATAGTGACTAGGCTACTCATGCTTGGGTTGGGTGTGGAACCCTAGGTTGGGAAGAGTTCCTGTTATTTATATATATATAATATTAGTTTTCATGTTTCTTATTCGTGCCCCACCCATGTTGAGCATTTAGTTATTAACACCCCCATTTCATGGGGGAGGGTGTTTTTTCCAACACTCCTATGAGTGGCTGGTTAATAGATCCTTTTCTACTCCCTTTCCCGAATAGACCAAGACTATTCGGGCAGGCTGTCATGGCCTGAAGACCATTATTACTCCATGATTATTTGGGCAGAGTAGTGTGGTGGTTGTCCCAGGTGTTTGTGGGCAGGTTGTTTCCCAAATATCTTCGGGATGAGGCCCAGGTGTCTTCGGGCGTGACAGTAGCTTTCTGGACCAGGTGTCTTCGGGCATGTTGGTATTTGTTCTGAACTAGGTGTTTGCGGGCATGGTTATGTATGGTTGTTGTGGACCAGGTTTCTTCATGCGGGATGGCAGTTGTGGCCCAAGTATTTGTGGGCAGGATGTATAGTAGTGGCTCAGGTATGTCCGGGTGGGGTGTGGTAGTGGGACTATAGTGAGAATGGCGTGATTGGTTCGATGCGTAGGATGACTTCAATAACTAGTGGCAAAGTGGTGTGGGCTACCCAAACATCGATGTTCTATTAATATACAATACTTAACTTGCATTATTTGGGGAGTGTGCCTTGGTGAGGCTTGGGCAGACAGTTTTCCTTTCTAGGTGTTTTGATTGTTTTCTTTTTATCACATGGCATTAGAATGCCTCCCCACTTGTGCACGGGAGCCACTGGTTTTACCTACTGATTATACATGTATGATATCCATACATATTTAAACTTCTTTCAAGTTTCCATGAGGACTTCAGGGATCATTCATGGTCGTACAATCTTGAGTGTTGGGGCAGTTGCAGTTGTTGTTTTCCTTTTCTTTTGGTACCTTACCCTTGTAGATTCATTATATCATGTGGCTTTTAATTTCGTAACATGCATATGGTAATGGTTTCTTTGGATTTACTTTTACCCCAGTTCATTTTGTTGTTGGGTTTTATCATCTTATCTCCCGATCCTATAAAAAAAGGGTAATTCCTTCCATCTTGTGTGTGATACCATACCCTTGGTGCTAGTCGCCACTCCGGGACCTATTGAAGGTGGGTCTCGGGGGTCATTATGTCTCCTTCAACATGAATAAGGAAGGGTCTGGCAATCTTTTTTCCCTTTCCTCATCTTGGTGAAGGAGGGTAGTGTCATAATGGTATCAAACCTATGGTTGAGAGATAAGATGGGGTCTGGAGCTAGCAACAATGAGGATTTAATGGGATCGTAGGGCAACAGTGTTGGGTGATCCTGGTGCATGAAATAGGCCATTGTAGACAGGATAGGACATGGTATTTTAGGGCCCCACTTGATAAGATGAAAGGACTATGGACCTACATAATGACCAATTAAGGCTACACTTATTGCAGAGTAGAGACCCTAGGAAAGGTAAATGCATCATAATGACTTGTGTTATCATGTTTCATGGGTATTTGTGGATTTAAAATGAATAAGAAGTATATGAAAATTTAAGAAAAATATTCTACACTACTCGGGATTAGGCATTCCTTTTTTATCTTTCACCTATGGAACCTCAGAGACAACCACGAGTAGTCCGGGTGATCGAGGCCCAGGAGGTTGAATTGGCTGGTCGGCAGTGTACAGATCGAGAGGAGGAGGATGATCAGTGGAAGAGGATGCTTTTTGATTTTCAGTGATAGACCATTGGGAAACACAGGGGAAGAATCTTAGACATGGAGACAGAGAGCTATCTAGAGGAGATGGTGATAGCATTTAGCTTGATCCGGGATGTGATAGATTACTGGGCTCCTCTGGCTGAAAGCCAGATGCATGGAACAACACATCTGTGTTGGACGCTTTATCTTGGGGAGACGAGTGAGGCTGAGGTGATGTTGACTGACTTCGAGTAGCAATTCCTGGCAGAATTCCTCTCCTCCACGATGAAGGCTGAGAATAGGCAGGAGCTACTCTCCCTTTAGTAGGGGAGCGTGTCAGTGAGATAGTCGGGGATCAAGTTCAAGGATCTCCTTCGCTTCACCCTAGACCTTTTTCCTGATGAGGAGTCTTGGGAGAGACGTTTGGAAGAGGCACTTCGACCTTATCTTTAGTATTATGTTACTCCCTCCACACTACTGACGTACATGGAGGTCCAGAAGAAGGCTAAAGTAGTGGAGAGGATTCCCCCATTGGGAGGTGTCTCACGAGAGGAAATCCTATTGGGTTTGTCGAAGGGGAAATACGTCAGTAGCAGGCCTCCAGCATTCGGACCCTTTAGGTTTCGACCAGCAGGAAGCAGGCCTCAATAGGTCTAGATCCGATCTCGTAGCCCTTGCCCTTACTTTTTGGGCCCAGGTCCGAGATTATTCACTTGTGGAATCCACGGGCACCTTTAGAATAAATGCTCGGATATAGTACAGAACATAAGGGGTGGCCAGGTTTAGCGCCCACCTCAGCAGCAGTAGTTTCCAGCTTGGCCCTTTCAGTAGTAGCTGTAGGGGAAGCAAGCTCCTGCTCCTCTGAGGGCAGGCATCACATGAGGAGGCCAACCTCAGGGCGCTCCTCGAAGTCCTCGACCAGGGCATGGTCGGGGAGGTGGATGATAGCTGAGAGGCATGGGAGCTAGGTGTGGGTAGTTGCACGCCACGGAGGAAGCAGTGCCAATGAGGCCAGAGGTCGTTCGAGGTTCTATCAACTTGTTTAGTACTCTTGCCTATGCCTTATTCGATACAGAAGCTTCACACTCCTTGGTTGCACCCAGTTTGGCCCATGATATGGGTCTAGAGGTTGAGAGTCTTCCAGTGCCCCTATTGTTGATTACACTAGTCAGAGGTCAGACCGACTTTTTTTCTGTTTATCGAGGGTGTAGACTGATGACATGGCCACATTAGTCAGTCAGGGATCTTCTACTGTTGCAGATAGATCGATACGATGTCATCCTAGGAATTGACTGCCTTTTCTTTGTATATTACATCATTTACTGCTTCTAAGTAAGGGCCTTGTTTATATACTTGGGTGGCCGATGTGTAACTTTCATCGCTGAGCGGGGTGGCTAGAAAAGCCGCAAGCGAGAGGGTCCCTTCCATTCCATGATAGCTGAGCTATCAGTGGATTAGGTGGATGCGAAGATGTTGGAAGTTCAAGGGGTCATCAGTGAGTTTATGGACATCTTCCTTGAGGACGTGACGACTCTACCCCCTCGACGTGATATCAAATTTGGGATAGAATTGCAACCTGGCACCCGTCTGATTTCAATGGCCCCCTACTGGATGACAACTTTTGAGTTACAAGATTTGCGGAATCAGATTGAATATATGATGAAGAATGGGTTTGTTCGACAATGTTCATCTCCCTGGGGTGCTCTATTCTTGTTTTCAAAGAAGGCCAATGGTGGACTCAGGCTGTGATTTGATTACAAGATACTGAATCAAGTGATGGTCAAAAATAGATACCCTCTTCCGAGGATAGACAATATCTTTGACCACTTGTGGGGAGCGAGTTGGTTCTCTAAGATCAATCTACAGTCTGGATATCACTAGTTGAGGGTGAAGGAGGGTGACATCTCAAAGACTACCTTCAGGTGAAAATATAGGAACCTTGAGTTTGTGGTCATGATTTTCGGCGTTATGAATCCTCCAGCTGTGTTCATGGGGCTCATGAACTTCCCCTTCAAGGAATACCTAAATCGGTTCATGGTCGTGTTTATTGATGACATCTAGATTAACACTAGATCAGAGGAGGATCATGCTGAGCACCACAGAATGGTTTTAGAGGTCCTATGACAACACCAAATCTATGGGATGTGGTCCAAGTGCATGATCTGGATGCGAGAAGTGCACTTACTTGGGCACATGGTGTCCGAAAAGGGAATAGCGGTGGACCCATCGAATGTCGAGGCGGTTGTTTCACAGGAAGCACCCAAGAACATGGCAGAGGTTCATAGTTTCCTCGGGCTACAAGGTTAATATCAGAGGGTCGTACCCAACTTCTCCCGAGTTGCATCACCTTTCACAGCATTGACCAAGAAGGACCAGGCTTTCGTGTGGAATGTAAAGTGCAAAGCAGCGTTCAACTATCTGAAGGAGAAGTTCGTTAGTTCCCCAGTGCATAGATTACCAGAGGAGGTAGTAACGTTTGAGGTGTTATTTGATTATTCAAGACAAGGCCTCAGGTGTGTGATGATGCAATATCAAGGGGTGATCTTTTATGGGTCTAGAGAGTTACATCCTCATGTGCGTAATTATTCCACACACGGTCTAGATCATTCAGCGGTCATGTTCGCACTAAGTTGTGGTAGCATAACCTCATTGGGGAGCAATTTGTGGTCTTCAAGGATCACAAAAGCTTGATTTATATCTTCTACCAGTGGGACCTAAACATACTGCAGCGAAGGTGGATAGAGTTACTTCTGGACTACGAAATCGAGATTTATTACACCTCAAGAAATGGGAATGTGGTGGACAATTCCTTGCATAAGAATTCACAAAAGGATGCGGTTCGAGAGTCGGCAGATGCCTAGAAGGAGATGGAGGAGTTGGCTTCCCTGCACTTGGATGCGAGGATGGATAGTGGTAGAGGTTTCCGAATTCAAATGAAAGTAATGTCTTCTCAATTACGGCAGGTAGAGGAGTCCCAATGGGGATACTCAGAGTGTGAAGTGATGCATGACCAGGTTAACCAAGGCGATGCCCCGGAAGGGTGGATGGAGAATGGTCAGAATCTGATGCTTTTCCAGGGGAAGTTGTTTGTTCTAGAGGCGATGCGCGAGAGGGTTCTTGGTGAGTTCCACAACTCAAACCTAGCAGTGAACCCAGGAGTTTCTAAGATGTACCAGGGTCTGAGGAGTCAGTTTTGGTGAACTGGGGTAAAGTGGATGGTGGAAGATTTCGTATAAATGTGCTTAGTGTGTCAACATGTGAAGGCTGATCACTGTGTTCCGGGATGTATGATGGAACATTTAGATGGTCCCGAGTAGAAGTGGGAAGAAATCTCTTTGGGGTTTTTCATAGGTCTACCCATGGTTCAAGGACTTTGCGATGCTATCTAGGTAGAGGTGGACCATTTGACGAAATCGGATCACTTTCGAGCGATCAAGGAGTGAGGCATCGTGGTTGCCCTAGCACGGAGGTATGTCGATGAGGTGGTTCTGTTGCATGGATTTTTTAGGCCATAGTCTTGGATAGATATTCACGGATTACCTAACGAATCTGGAGAGGATTGCAGCATGCTTTTGGAACCCAGATACATCTTAGCACTGCTTTCCACCCCTAGACAGTTAGACTGACGGAGCGTACCATGCAGACAATGGAAGATATGTTGCGAGCATATATCCTGGATTTTGGGGGATGGTGGGTGTGACACTTGCCTATGGAAAAGTTTTCCTACAACAATAGCTAAAACAACCATTAGCATGACCCTTTTCGAAGATTTGTACAGAAGGTTGTGCCACTCACCCGTGTGCTGGACCGGAGTCGGGGAGGCAGGTGTTCTTGGCCCGGAGGAGGTGTAGAGCATGTCGGAGAAGTTTCATCCTATACGAGATAGAATGAAGGTGGATCTAGACCGGAAAAAGTCATATTCTGATAAAAGGAGTAGACCCTTGGAGTTCGAGGTCAGGGACCACCTATTCTTGAAGGTCTCCCCTCAGTGTGGGTAGCGGAGGTTTGGCAGGGGGAGTAAGCTTTCTCCTAGTTTTTTTGGACCGTTTTATGTGATATAGTGGGTTAGTGAAGTGGATTATCAACTGGATTGCCACCACAGCTACAAAGTGTGCACAATGTCATCCATGTGTCCTATCTTCTTCGGTATCTGATGATTCACACGTCCTCGACTGGGGAGAGCTAGTTATCAGGGAAGATGATACATTTGTGGAGTGGCCAGTGATGATCGAGGGTCATGAAGAGAAGGTGATTCATGGGAAAACCATTCCATTGGTTCTATGCGGTAGAGAAATGGAGGTCTTGAGGAAAGAACCTGGGAACGGGAGACGGAGATGCGCACCCAGTACCCAGAGCTATTTTAAGTTGTTCTGTTTTGTTGTATTTTCCTGTGACGGAACACTTTACCTTGTTAACTATGGAATGTATGATTTCTCTTTTTCTCCGGATGTGTATGAAGTGTCCATAAATGTGAGAGGGTAGGACCTGATCCCTAGTTAAGACACATTATATTGGATGCACCAAAACCCGTGCGGGAGTGTCAGTGCCGCCCAAAGCGGATAGTATCTTAACATGGAGGAAGGGAAACACCTCACCCACATGACCAGACAATTTAAACATTTGTTTTTCATGGTTTTATGGGGTATAGGAGTGGTATGATTGTAAATTTTCATGATATAGATGAGGAAAGAGACATCCCTTGGAAACAAAGAGGTTCACTCATGAGAGGTATCTTTTGAGGTGGTTGTTCAGACACCTCTCATTTCATCGGGTCTAGTTTTGATTCTCGAGGGAAAGAATAGTATGAGAGGTATCTGATGTAAGGGCCCGAACCCTCCTGGCCCATTACATTTCCAAAACGCGGCTCCAACATGATGGTGGCAATGTGACAGTGTCACCGTAAGGGTGGCACCGTAAGGGTGGCACCGTGACGGTGGTACCGTATCCTTACCCTTCCTTCATTATTTTTTTTCCAGTTCTGCTCCCGCAATGCAATTTTTTGACGCTAAAATATTTTAATACCATTTTTAAAGCCATTTAATGTCCATAATTAATTCCTAAAAACCCTTAGAAACATCTCTGATGGGTGATATTAAATAACAACTTAATATCATCGTGTGTAACTGCCCATGAAACCATGATCTGACATTCTTGTCGTTCAAAATTCCATATCCCGTAAAAATAGGATCTCATTCTATATATTCCGTTAGAGTTTTGTCTTCTTCTCCTTGGATGGATTTCATTCTTCCCCTGGTAATCCTGGAGTCCCTCCTTCTCGTTTCTTGTGGTGCACCTATGATGGAGCTTTTCTGCTCGTCCTTGGAGTCCCCGACATTCCTCCCCAACAAGTCGTGCATCCCCTATACTTGGCGCGTGGAGAAGAACTTCGATCCTTGATCAGCCAATTATTGTTTTTCCATTCGTCTCTATTTTTTGTGAATCATATGGGGTGGGTACGCTATTGTTTCTGTGGGGTGGACGAAACCAAACCTTAACAAAGATAATAAATGGTCTATTAAAGGATGCAGGGGTGTGTTTGATGTTTCTGCTATATTCCTTTATGTTGCTATGTGGTTGTGATCTGTTTGGGCTTATGCTTATTGAAAATCATGGACATTTGTGGAATTTCCTTGCGTACTAATTAACATTTGACTACAGTGATGATTTAATGAATTTAATCTGGAAATTGGTTAATCACTTAAACTCAGATGGTTAAATGGATGACCAGTGAACATAAATCATTATGTGGTCACCCCGGTTAACCAACAGAAAGAAAAAACTAATGAATGATGTGATCGAACTTGGAAGTTTCCCTACTCTGTTTTGGTAGTTGGTGTGTTTTCCTGATAGATTATTATGAGGGAATGATGGTGAGGATGGGATCCTCTGTTTTGGTACGGTTTTTGGATGTAAATTTGAAGTTGTGGTATTTCTCTACTTGTGACACAAATTAGGGTGGAATCCCATACTGTTGGAAAATCGTTGGTTATGGTTTAGGGGATGTGGGACTGTATCATGAAGCTTGTTTTAGTTCCAATAATTTGAGGGATCTCACTGTTTCTACCCATTTTATGAGTATTTACAAGAGGACCGAGTGTGAATGTTTAAAATTATATTTGGATGTAGTTCCCCTTAGCTTGGGTTTTCTGACTAGTTACCCAGCATTGCAAAACATTACTCAAACAAGATCACTTGAATATGAAAACAAGAATGTGTTAAATGGGATATCAGTTCTGGTAATGAGTTGTGACTCACCCGTGAGTGGTGTGCTTACTATAGATAGTGACTAGACTGTTCAGGCTTGGGATGAGTGTGGAACCCTAGGTTGGGATGAGTGTTTTTACTTATATATATAATTGTAGTTTTGATGTTCCTTATTCATGCACCACACATGCTGAGAACTTAGTGCTGAACACCCCCATTTCATGGGGGGGGGGGTGTTTTCCCAACACTCCATTGAGTGGCTGGTTAGTAGCTCCTTTTCTACACCCTTTCCCAAATAGCCTAACAATATTCGGGCAGGCTGTGATGGCCTAAAGTCCATTATTAGACCAAGATTCTTCGGGCAGAGTAGTGTGGTGGTTGGCCATGGTGTTTGTCGGAAGGATGTTTCCCATGTATCTTCGGGATGAGGCCCATGAGTCTTAGGGCCTGGCAGTAGCTTTATGGCCCATGTATCTTCGGTCGTGGAAGTAGTTGTTCTGGCCTAGGTGTTTGCGGGCTTGGTTAAATATGGTTGTTTTGGCCCAAGTGTCTGTAGGAGGGATGGCGGTTGTGGCCAAGGTGTTTGCGGGTGGGATGTGTGGTTGTGGACTAGGTGTGTGCGTGCGGGGAGTGGTAGTGGGACTATGGTGAGAATGGTGGGATTGGTTCGATGCGTAGGATGTCTTCAATAACCAGTGGGAATGTGGCACGGGGTACCCAAAAATCGAGGTCCTATTAGTATAAATTACTTGACTTGAATTATTTGGGGAGTTATCCTTGGTGAGGCTTGGGTGGATAGTTTTCCTTGTTAGGTGTTTTTGTTTGTCTTCTTTTCTCACAAGTCATTAGAATGCCTCCCCACTTGAGAACAAGATTTTTTGGTTTTCCCTACTTAGTATACTTGTATTCTCACCCTACGTATCTAAACAGTTTTCAGGTTTCCATGAGGTCTTCAGGGATCGTGCATGGCTGTAAATGCTCGGGTGTTGGGGTAGTTGCATTGGTTGTTTTTCGTTTCTTTTGGTACCTTACCCTTGTACTTTCCTTATATCTTGTGGATTTTACATTTGTAACATGCATATGGGAATGGTTTCCGTGGCTTTACTTTTACACCAGTTTTTTGTGTTGTTGGGTTTTATCATCTTTTCTCTCAATCATATTAAAGAAAAACGGTAATTCCTTCTATCTTGTGTGTGATTCAATAGCCTTGGTGCTAGTCGCCACTCCAGGACCTATTGAAGTCGGGTCTTGGGGGTGATTATCTCTTCATCAACTTGAAAAATGATAGGTCTGGAAATCAGTTGTCCCTTCCCTCATCTTGGTGAAGGTAGTTTGTGTCACATAGAGCCCCTAGGTCATAATCCACAAATACATGTAGTTGTACCCAACCTTTTCCTATAGCTCTCGGAGCCTGGTGGGGACCACCCAAGGGGTTGTGGTTGTAACATTATGAAATTTATATCAGCTCATGCTGCTCTCCTATATCCCCTACCACGTCTCCCCCTTGCAGATATGTCTTCTCCTGCTTGCCTGCTACTAACTATCACTTGTTGTGTCTGTTCATCCAATGGATTCTTAACCAAAATGGTTCACTCTAGAACCATATCATAGGAAAAAATTTACATAGCGATGTAGTTGGCTTAGACGTCCCTAGGCACACCTTGCTCGAATGTCTGATCCCTGAATCACATGTCTTGTATCATATCAATCGAGTATCGAGGAAGGTATGTATATCATGATGAAGAATAATATACCAACATGTCATACTTCCAAAGTTGTAGAAGCTTCTGTACATGCATATCCCTTATCTTATAAGGACTGAACTTGTCTCTAAAAAGGTTATCAATCTTTTTCCATAGAAAAGTGACCTCATCCCGAGATCTAGTATCCAGAACCCACAATCTTCTTACTAAGCAATGTAGAAGCCTTACTATCAGGACTACCATTTATTCATATATTTTCAAGAAAAGACAGAAGACATAGATCACTGCCTCAGCCAGTCCTCATCCACCTGTCAATCAAGATCACATTAGATCCTGAGGGCTCCCTATCGCTAAAATTCATGATGCTTGCTCAACCTTCTAATTTCATATATCAGTATTTTGGGTACCATGATTTGTTCTATAGTGGATGTTATAGTTAGTAAAGCACCTATAGGTTCCACCTCTGATAAAAATTATTATACTAATCTCTTATCACCATACATATCATCCTTGTGATCAAGCGATGGAATCCTTGCTAGTTATCTACTTAGAGGAATCTTAAAATATAAAAAGATGTACAACGGTCAATAGAGTATACATAGTGAGATGACTCAAGTAGGAAATCATAACACATCCAAATACTATACGATACATGTGACATTATTTTTCTCTATAACCAGTGATTCATGTATCGAGTTAAAAAGAAGATTTCAATGCAATGTTGTATTGATATGATAGATGCCACAGTAACACTGAATTTTCGAGCCTAAAAGACAAAATTGAAACACTTAACATTGTTTTTTCTAACCAACCTAACAAAATATTGGTCCTTAAGAAGATCCAACATCCTTTGATACCACTATGTCACAACCCAACCTAGAGGGTCTTGTGTCGTGGCTACCCCAAGCCTACTTCCAATTGGACAAGGGCAGATGACTACCACCGAGTCGGCAGATCATATAAAGGGAATGCATTTTCTTATGTAGAGGTACACATGCACATATCTGAAACCCCTAAATGCTTAAATGTAAAAACAATAAGTAAAAAATTTCATAACACCTAGATACCAACAATAGAGTGTTACTATAGAAAATTGGAAAGTACAAAGGAAAAGAATACAAGCCCACAGAAAAAAGAGTCTAGAAAAGTGGGTGCACAAGTTCCTAAAACTTATCAGCCTAAAAACAAACCTGAAAGGAAATGTATTGGATAGTTTTTTGATTCCAATGGAGAACATATATACTATCTATTCTAACTATGAACCCCCTAGTCCGGGTCAACCCAGGACTCTATGAACGAAAAAAAATTTAAAATAGAAAAACAGTAAATTGTAGGATAGCCCAAAAACACAAAGGAAAATATACTACATAGGAAACTACAATGGAATACCATAATGTGAGACCACAATGGAAGGCCACTAACGGAATCCAAAAAGGACCGTCGTGATGTAACAACACTATAGAACACCATGAAGGAAAAGCACAATGGAACACCACTAAGGAACACCATGATGGAACACCATGGAATAACACCACGAAGGAACACCACAAAAGAACACCACTAATGAACTCCACAAAGGAAAAACATAAAGGAACACCACAAAATAACACCAGTAAGGAACACCATGAAGGAACATCACGAAGGAACACCTCTAAAGAACATCAAAAAGGAAAAACATGAAGGAACACAACGAATGAACACTACTAAGGAACACCATGATGTACAACCACTTAGGAACACAACGAATGAGAACCAAGAAAGAACACCACTAAGGAAGACCACAAAGGAACGCCACTAAGGAAAACCATGATGTAAATATAGTATGTATACCACAAATTAATACATGATGTATATTCATCTCACACATGTATATGTATTAAATATATATTCTACGAAAGACCTGATAGACTCAACTCAATGAGGTACACCATCTCTATGAGTCACACAATCTCAGTAAGACACATGATATTATTATAAAAAATACTCTTGGTATGACATAGTTCTAATAAGATGCATAGTCTCGTTAAGAAGCACAATCTCGGTAAGAAACACAGTCTCCACGTAATGCACAAAACTCCATGGTAACATAGGTTCAATGTCAACCAACTTCAAGTTCACAAAACATCAAGGTCAAATAGTTTCATGGTCACACATCTTCAAGGTCATAGAACTTCATGATCACACAACTTCACGTTCACACAGCTTCTAGGTCACACAGCTTCAAGATCATAGAGCTTCTAGGTCACATCCAACTATAAGATTATGCCGATAATGAACTTATTCCAAGATAACCGACTTCTCAATCCATTAGTTTGTATACCACCTTACACTAATATAACATAGGGTACCTCAAAATAATCATCTTGTTGTAGGGGCCCAACACCACCAACATATCATCAATGAAAAGCACAATATGAATTGTATGGCCATTTTTAGAAAAATGTCTAATAGAGGTCCGATTTGGGTCTGACCCAACACTGTCCAGCCGAACCGACCAAGACATGTCTGGTCTCATATGAAACAGACCAGCCCATTGGGCATGAAATTCTTGTCCACTAGGTACAAAATCATGGGCCATTGGAGTGGTTCGAGTCCCCCTTGGTCCAGCCGATGCTACGGGCTGGTTCGATGTGCCTCACATGGTCTTCCCTAACCACGTGCCTCCTGGATCCATGTGGTTCCACACCATGTTCATGCGATCATGTAACACCCCGAGATTTTATGAGATATTTTATTTTTAATTTTTTTGATGGTTTCTATTATACACTACATTAAGATTAGCTTGTACTATATGAAACACCATAATAGTTTGCAGTATATGAAACAATATTCTTGGCTCGTGTTATAAACAATTTAAAGTTCATTTTGTGGAAATTATTTTACGCAACATTATGTATAGATTTTGTGTAATGTATAAATGAAATAAATTTTTATCTTGTTATATGCAACACCAAACAGAGCTTTCACCACACGCAACCCTGACTTGGCTTGCATTAAACGTAATCAAGACCATCTTCGATAGCGTGTGTAGTACGCAATACCATGTTTCACTAAACAATATATTATTATAATATTATTATGAACTAGCCATTATGAATAGTAATACCCAATTTTTGAAATTTTATATATTTTATGATTGAAAATGGACATAATTTTTAGATTTGGAATATCGAAATTAGCCTAGGCTGAATTTTTGGTATTTTTCTGAAAACTATCAATTTTTGATGAATAGTGAAAACACTAGGTTACTATTTAAAAACCGATTTTTTTTAAAAATAATTATTCATTTTATTTAAATTTATCTTAGGTCAAAATTGATACATAATACCTATATAGGATCAATGTAATTCATTTGAGTTATTTTATAATAATTTTAGATATATAAAAAGATTATTTAACTTTTCACAGTCTTTTACCCACCTCATAGGAGATTTTGAAAATCTACAGAAAACATAATTTTACTGCTTATATGAGTATAATTTTGAAAATACGAGAGACTAGGTTAATATGAAGGAGTAATATGTGGTTCAATAAGATATAAATAATTTTTTTTGAATAGTAACATTTTACTTTTATTTACCACGGTTAAAAGTAAATTGGGTAATTAAGGGTAAAAATTATATTATTATTACCCTAACACATGTCCTAATTCTATTGGATAAGTGTATTTAGACCAAAAGAACCATAGGAATAAAATATTTCTCTTTAGGACCACTTGGATTAGATTAGGACACTTATTATTATTTTATTTAAAGAAGAGTTAAAATAGTTAAAATCAAAGTTTAATAACTAAAACATTTTTAATATATGGTTATAAATAAGATAAAATCGACTATAAGTGTTCATTAGAAATATAAATAGATTTCCTAAAGAATTGTATTTTATTTATAATTTTTAGACATTAAATAATTTAATTTATTTATGACACAATGATGATGAAGTAATTACCTTATTAATGAAATATTAAAATAATTGATGTTATAAATACCCAAATGAATGTAATATGAGACTTTTTATGAATTAAACTAATTTTATAGGTTAATATGACATTTTAGTATTGATTAAATTAAATTTTTTCGAACTAATCATGTTGTTATCATTTTAACAAAAATTAATCACAAAATAGTTTCAAAATTGAGATAAAATAGTTTTTAAAACAAATATTATATTATTAATTGTTATTGTATTTCTAAAAATATAAGGCTCTTCCCAATGACATAGATAAGGTTATATATATTAATAATGAACCATTTGGGGTTATTTTGGCTTGTTATAGCATGTTTATTAACCATATAGTGTAAGAAAACAAGAAGACTTGTAAAAGTTAAATTTTTAACATAGAGTTAAATCTCAATGATAAGGTTAAAATAGTAACCTAAACTTGTATAAAACCTATTAGTTGAGAGTATTTCGACACATCCCCACTTTATCTTTGAAATAAATCAATTTTGAGCTATTATAAACCGAATATGACTTTATTATAAAATAATATTTTACTTTTTTCCAAAGGTGCCCCTCTCCTCCCTTATAAAAAGGGTACCCCTTCCCTCTTCTCTTAACACCCTTTTGTGCCTTAATTCTAAGCCAACCCCAGTACATTTTCCTTATCATCTTCCCTAGAAACATTATAGTGGTTTTGGTCTCCTAAAAATACCATCCCTAGTGCTTTAAGATGAGGATAAGAAGAGGCGCGTCAAAGAAGAGGTAATAACCTTTACCGTTTCGTTCAAATTTATTTCTTCTTCTATTTCTTATTATTTATCTGTTTCACCATAAATTAATAACATCAGTATCACTAATATTCTAATATTTAATTATAATTATGAAACAACCAAATTTCATCTTCTATCCATCCTACAGGAAACTAAATCACCGTGTGTGAGTACGTACGGAATATCGTCTCCACGCCGTGGTGTAATCTGTTTTCCACCACCACCTTACATAGATGGGTATAATGGTATAAAAAAATAACTATATATGATTATATAAAATTTATATTGATTCTTATGTATTATACATAAATTTCAATACAATTCCACAATCATGGGAATGATATCAATGCTCGTGCGTACGTACAGACTACCGTCTCCACGAACGCGATGAGATTCATTTTCCATGAATAACCATTCAAGTATGATTATAAAGTATATATAATAAATCTTCATGTATTATATTACATAATAATTATACTGGATTTATGTACATATATGTTTCTTTTACTTAATTCCATGTAATTCAATAAGGAAATGAAAACAGTTTTCATGTGTACGCACGGCCAACCGTCTCCATGAACGGTGTATTTCATTCCTTTTATTGATCTTCATATATATTTTTATAATGAATATATATTATATATAAATAATTTTTTACAATATGTAATTATTTAAATCAGGATAAAAGTAATAATATCAAGAACAACATGTCTAAAAACGTACGATAAATGAAACGATTTTACCCAAAACGCTGCTCTAACATAAAATTTACAAAAAAATGGGTAATATAAAGTCATAAGTGAACCATATATGATATGATAACAATGAATATGATTCTGTAATAAGTCAATGAAATTATTTAAATCATTTTTCAGGATTTTCATATACATTCAAAGCATATCAGACCTAATGTAAGGGATAAATGTTCAATCTCATTTTTATTCCAGATTGTTTATTCGTAAGTATTTACAGGGGTTATATTTATCATCTATGTCCCTGTTTTCTAAAATTTTTTCATGTATGTTTAATGTTCTTTTTATCCATTTTTTACTTTTACAACATTTTATGGGAGGAATATTTCTTTTGTTTACCATACGAGGAACTTTTTGACTTTTCCGATAAAAGTACGAGATGAATGTTTTTTTAACTTATACCGCATGAACGGATTTTTATGTTTTCATAAAGCCTTATTTTCATGAATCTTAGTCCAAATTATTTCATGATTATTTTCAAAAAAAATACTTTATTTAAATTTTATGGCATTTTATGAAAAAAATGATTTTTAAAAAGAAATGATATTTTCTTCAAGAATTCATTTCAAGTGTATTGTCAAGACTATTTTCAATCTAAGATGAAATTATTTCATATGTGTATGTTTCAAGTATAATTTATCTATTATTTAAATTGTTTCACTTTTCTTATGTTGAAATGATATCCATTTGTTTTATATGGATTATGTTGTGATGTGATGATGTTTATGAAACCAATTTTACTATTTTTGTTATGATGAATGATTTGTGTTTGTGGTACATGTAAGAATGATTTCATTATGAGATGGGTGGGACCTATATCTCCCAACAATGTATTGGTAATGATTTATATCAGATGAGATAAACATGGCTGGAATGGAAAGTAAATACGATTTAGTGATACAGGACTGGAACAAGGAGTGAACTCGATTCAAGAAGGGACTTTCTCCACTAATATGGTCTTGGAAGCAATGCCTTGGCTACTATGGAAATAATATCATGTGAATAATGGTTTTCCACAATTAAATGTTTTATTCCCATTCTATTTTATCATGATTTCTGTTCCTTTATGACCTATTCCTTATGTACTGCCAACATTTATTTTACAACACAATATATTGATGTGTAAACATTATGTTCATTTGTTGAAGTTCAAATGTATATGGTTTTTCTTCTTTTCCCCATGATTACTCTTTTTGAGCGTTTTTGCTCACCCTTTATATGTTTTCTTTTCCCTAGGATATAAAGAAAGGTTGTAGTTAAGAATAAAATCGGTAAGATCATTATGGGAGATGATGAAGATCATTCACCAAGTTTAGAAGATTATATTCTGAGTTTCCAAAGACACTAATCTATTACGGTCCTTTGGTGTGTGTTTTTGTTATGTATTATGTATTTCACAAATGTAATGTAATGTCTATATACGTCATGATTTGGGTCTCTATAGTTGGTACAAGAGGAAAGGTTTAGTTAACCTTTGGAAACTAGGATATGAAAACTTTAGTGAGATTTCTAGAGATACTTCTAAGGTATGTATAGGGATGTCCCTAAGGATAAGTATAGGTACATGTTATAGTCCTAGAATTACGGTAACAATCATAGAATTAAACCTAAGATGTTTTATATATATGGTTCTCCCCCTTTATTATGTTGTTTTCCCTAGCATGAGTTTGGCCTCTCAAACTATTTTTTTTGGGTTTTAGACGATGGCTGGAACCCAAAAAAACCGTATTGATCAATGTAATGGACAATGCAATGATTGTCATCTGGAACAAACTAAAGTCCTGGGAGATGGAGTGAAAAATCTTATTGAAATACTTACACATGATATGTATCATTCTGAACATACAAATGGGAAAAGAAAGGAAACAATATTCTATTGAGTCCTTCATGAGGCAACGTCCACTTTCTTTCAGTGGGTCTTCTGATCCACTTTTTGCTGAACAATGGATCAGTACCATTGAAAAGATATTTTCCATACATCGCTGTTCAGAACATGAAAAATTCCTTCTGGCTATTTACCATTTAGAAGGTGACATAGATCAATGGTGGACTCTAATTAAGAATACAAGGCCTCAAGATGAAATTGAAACCATGGAATGGGATGTGTTCAAGAACTTGTTTTTCAGTAAGTACTTCCCTCATATTTTTTGAACAAAGATTAAAAATGAGTTCCTTGAGCTTTAGCAGAATGATGATGAATCTTTTTGTATATAAGTATCGAATTTTACAAGACTTTCAATGTATGAATCTGGCTTTATCATCCAACCTGAATGTAAAGTTGATCGATTCTTCAGTGGCTTAAAACAAAGTCTTCGAATGGAATTATCTATAAGAGACTTCATTTTATATGAAGAAATTGTGTGTTGTTCTATCAAGGTAGAACTGGATGTTGGTGTAACATATCCATATCATGGTTTTGAAAAGAAACAAAAGATGGAGTTCAAGGAGAAATATCTGAAAAATGGTGTAAAGAAGATGAATGTTTCTTTATGCTCAATGTGTGGAAAGAAGCATGGTGGAGATTATCTTAAAGGGACTAGAAAATGTTTTTATGTGTGGAAAAGAAGGTCATCGAGAAGTTGAGTGTCGAAGTAATGGAAACGGCATTGATAATTATCTGAATAAAGAAAACACTGTAGAGAACACAACACCAACACTTCAATTCTTAAAGTACAAGGAAATGGGACATTATGATAATCAATTCCCTAATCTAAGGGTTAATGATGATCAACGTGAGAAAACTATTAATGAAAAGGATAAAGGGAAGTCTCATGCGATCATTATCTATGATGTTGAGTATGATAATGATGTTGTGTAATTATTAAGTGTTTATTTAATGGGATTTCAAAATAGTGTCATGGAATGTCGTTTGTTGTATCATGGAATTTTGGAATATCTATGTATTGGTTTTCAATAATTATATGGTACTAGTAACCCTGAAAAGTGATTGAAATATTTTTTGAAAGAATATGATACGCGCATATTGAAGGGATAACGTGAAAATAAATTGAGATCATGACTGATATCATGGTTTGAGTATATATAAATTTTTGGATTTTGGTATGTGGAAAGAGTTAACTTTTGACAGCATTCATGTTTTCACTAAGGTTCAATGGGTATTCATTTTTCAAGAGAATACATGATTAATGTATTCACATATTTGGAATGTAACTAACAAGATATATCCTATGATATATGGGGGATAAATGATGGTATTCACATGCTTGTTTGATGACATTTCTAGTAATCATTCTCTTTATACTATAAGATTGGACAGAAGTATTTTAGATTCGCCTAAAGATTGGAATGGATTATGTTAGACATAAGTTAGTATTGTTTATGTATAGATCATTTTTTCTATATTAATGATGAGATGTTATAATAATGTAGTTTTAGAAAAAGAACAACCTGCAGGACGGGCAACAACTTGTCACGTCGGACGAGGCATTGGGAATCGAACACACAACCAAATTGTGACATGCCTTTATCACCTACCACTGGACTACAGGAAGTCTCTTGTTAGTAGGAACTTTTTTTTATTTTTTAAGTGGTATGATAGATGAAGTATAATTCCATTGTTGGAATCATATATGATTAATCTCACCATAGATGGACTTATCTATATTTAACAACTTATGCTAACCTTTTGGTGATAGAAACATATGGAATGACTTGTCATTCTATCACATGATCTTCTAACACTTCATGAATGAAAAATCAGCTTCATTTCATTAAATAGAGACAAAGTGGAAACTGTTCATGGAATGACCAATGATGATATTACACTGAAATCAAGTAAGTATTTCTCCTTCTGTAAAAGGTCATCAGTGTTAGGGAAATTATATTGGAAACCCAAAATGATGACTTAGTACTCTTATATCTGATAAATCAGATGGTACCATAGATCATCAAAAATTTAATGCTTTGCGATAGTTGGCTTTTTCATAGCCATGTTCTCTACCACTCTCCATCAGAACATGACAGTTAGATTTCTCTTCCATATCCATATTTTCACCATTATATACTCCTATGTGGGAACCCAAGCGATTAGTTACATTGGATATCCATTTAGTTTCTATATTAACTTTTCAAAATGATGATTTTTTTATTCCTTTTTATGATATGGGTTTCTATGAATGACACTTTCAAGTAGTAAACGATTTATAACCCCGATGAATTTCGACGATGAAATTCATTTTAAGGGCGGTAGAATATAACACCCCGAGATTTTATGAGATATATTATTTTTAATTTCATTGATGTCTTCTATTATACACTACACCAATATTATCTTGTACTATATGCAACACCATATTATCATGTAGTATACACAACACTATTTTCAGCTCATTTAAGACACAATTTCACGTTCATTTTATGGAAATTATTTTACGCAACATTAAGTATAGATTTTGTTTAAGGTATAAATTAAATATGTTTTGATTATGTTATAAGAAACACCATACTGAGCTTTCACTACACGCAACCCTGACATGGCTTGCATTACACACAATACCACGTTTCGCTAAATGAGATATTATTATAATATTATAATGAACTAGCCGTTTTGAATAGTAATTCCCACTTTTTGAAAATTTATAAATTTTATCTTTCACAATGGACTTCATTTTTGGATTCAGAATATCGAAATTAGCCTAGGTTGAAATTTTTGGAATTTTTCTGAAAACATTAAATTTTTGATGAATAGTGAAAACACTGGGTTACTATTTAAAAGCTGACTTTTTATTTAAATAATTATTTATTTTATTTAAATTTATTTTCGGTCAAAATATATAAATAATACCTATATAATTTCAATGTAATTCATTTGAGTGATTTTATAATAATTTTAGATATATAAAAATTTTATTGAAGGTTTCACCGTCTTTTACCCACCTCTTAGGGGAATTTGAAAATCTATATAAAACATAATTTTACCGCTTAGGTGTGTAGAATATTGAAAATCTGAGAGGGAAGGTTAATATCAAGGTGTAAAATGTGGTTCAATAAGATAAAAATAATTTTTGGTGAATAATAACGTTTTTACTTTTATTTACCACGGTTAAAAGTAAATAGAGTAATTAAGGATAAAAAGGATATTATTATTACCCTAACACAAGTAATAATTCTAATGGATAAGTGTAATTTGACGCAAAAAAACCTTAGGAATAAAATATTACCCATTATGTCCAGTTGGATTAGATTAGGACACTTATTATTATTTTATTTAAAGAAGAGTTAAAATAGTTAAAATCAATGTTTAATAACTAAAAACGTTTTAATATAGGGTAATACATAAGATAAATTAGACTCTTAATATTATTTAGAAAGATAAAAATATTTAATACAGAATGGTATTTTATTTATAATTTTTATACATTAAATATTATAATTTATTTATGGCACAATGATGATGCATTAATTACCATATTAATGAAATATTAACATAATTAATGTTATTAATACCAAAATAAATGTAATTTGAGACTTTTTATGAATTAAACTAATCCTATAGGTTACTATGACATGTTAGTATTTATTAAATTAACTTTGTTCTAACTAATAATGTTGTTATGAATTTCACAAAAATCAATTTCCAAGTAGTGTCAAAATTGACATAAATAGTTTTTAAAACAAATATTATATTAATAATTTTTATTATATTTATAAAAATATAAGGTTTGTAAATATGACTTATATAAGGATATCTATATTAATACTGAATCATTTGGGGTTATTTTGGCTTGTTATAGTATTTTTATTAACCATATAGTGTAAGAAAACTAGAAGACACGGTAAAAGTTAAATTATTTATCTTAGAGATAAATCTAAATGATAAGGTTAAAATATTAACCTAAACTTATCTAAAACCTATTGGTTGAGAGGATTGTGACCCATAACCACTTTAGCTTCAAAATAAATCAATTTGGAGCTATTATAAATCGAATATGATTTTATTATAAAATAATATTTTATGTTTTTTCAAAGTTGCCCCTCTCCTCGCTTATAAAAAGGGCACCCCTTCCCTATTCTCTTAACACCTTTTTGAGCCTCGATGCTCAGAAAAACCCTGACCATTTTCCTTATCATCATCCCTACAAACATTATAGAGGTTCTGGTATCCTTAAAAGTCCAACCCTAGTGCCTTAAGAGGATGTTAAGAAGAGGCGCGTCAAAGAAGTGGTAATATCCTTTACCGATTATTTCCTATTTATTTATTCTTCTACTTATACATATTTATTTTTTTCATCATAAATTAATAACATAAGTATCACTAATATACTGATATGTTATTATTAATATAAAACAACCCAATTTAATTTTCTATCCGTCCTACAGAAAATGAAATCACCGCGCTTGCGTACGTATGGAATACCGTCTCCATGCCAGGGTGTAATCTGTTTTCCACACCCACCTTACATGGATGTGTATAATGGTTTAAATAAATTACTATATGTGATTATTGAAAAGTGATATTTATTCTGAAATATTATACATACAATTCAATGCAATTCCATGATCATGGAAATGATATCATTGCTCGTCCCTATGTACGAACTACTGTCTCCTCGAACATGATGAGATTAATTTTCCATGATTATCCATTCATGTATGATTATAAATTTTATATACTAAATAATCATGAAAGATATTAAATAATAATTATACTGGATTTATGTACATATATGATTCATTTACTTAATTCCATTTAATTCAATAAGGAAACGAAAACAGCGTTCATGTATACGCACGTCCTACCGTCTCCATGAATGGTGCATTTCATTCCATTTATGGATCTATCATATATATTTATATAATCAATATATATTATATATAAATCATGTTTTACATTCTGGAATTATGTAAATCAGGATATAAGTAATAATATCAAGAACAACATGTCGAAACACGTACGATAAATGAAACGATTTTACCCAAAAACGTTGCTTTAACATGGAATTTACAAAAGAACGGGTAATATAATGTCATAAGTGAACCATATATAATATCACAACAATATATATGATTCTTTAGTAAGTCAATTATATTATTTAAATCATTATACAGGAGGTTTGGATACGTACGAAGCATATCTGACTTAAGGTAAGGGATAATTTTTCAATCTCATTTTTATTCGAGATTGTTTATTCATAAGTATTTACTGGGGTTATATTTATCATCCATGTCCCTGTTTTCAAAAAAAAAAGATTTCATGTATGTTTAAATCCCTTTTTACCAATTTTTTACTTTTACAACATGTTATGGAATGAATATTTCTTTTGTTTACCATACGAGGAACTTTTTGACTTTTCTAGCAAAAGTACGTGAAGAATGTTTTTTTAACTTATATGGCATGAACATGTTTTTTACTGTTACATAAAGCCATATTTTCATGAATCTTCCTCCACAAGATTTAATGATTATTTTAAACAAAATCCTTTTTTTTAAATTTCGTGGAATTTTGTGAAATGAAAATGATTTTTAAGAATAAAGGATATTTTCCTCAAGAATTCATTTCAAGTGTTTTTTCAAAACTATTTTCCATCTAAGATGAAATTATTTAATAAGTGTATGTTTCAAGTATAATTTCTGTATTATTTATATGTTTTCACTTTTCTTATGATGAAATGATATCAATTTGTTTTATATGGATTATGTTATGATGGGATGGTTTTTATGAAACTAATTTTACTCTATGGGTTATGATGAATGATTTATGTTTGTGGCACAGGTAAGACTGATTTAATTTTGAGATGGGTGGGACATATATCTCCCTAAAATGAATTTGGTAAAGATTTATATCTCATGAGATAGACATGTATGGAATGGTAAGTTAATTTGGTTCAGTGATACAGGACAAGAACAAGGAGTGAACATGATTCAGAAAGGGAATTTGTCCTCTAAGATGGTCTTGGCAGCAATGCCTTGGCTAAAATGGAAATCATATGTTGTGATTAACGGTTTTACACAATTAAATTTTTTATTCCCATGGTATTTTATCATGATTTATGTTCCTTAATGACCTATGACTTACATACTGCAATGATTTATTTCACAACTCAAGTTTTTTATGTGTAAACATTATGTTCATTTTTTGAAGTTCAAATGTATATGGTTTGTTTTATTTTCTCCATGCATACCCACACTGAGCATTTGAGCTCACCCATTATATGTTTTCTTTTCCACAAGATATAAAGAAAGGTTTTAGTTATGAAAAAAGGGGGAAGATCATTATGGGAGATGTTGAAGATATTTCACCATGTTTAGAAGATTATATTCTGACTTTCCAAAGACACTAAACTATTACGGTCCTTTGGTGTTTGGTTTTGTAATGTATTAGGTATTTTGAAAAAGTAATGTAGTGTCTATATATGTCAAGATTTGGGTCTCTACAGATCATCCCCCATATTATGTCCCAATGGCCTTTCCATGACGGTGACATCCAAGGGGTCCTCTTACTTCTTACACGACACCAACCTCCTTACGTCCCCTAGTCAATGCCATGACTGTCGACCGAGGGTCGCCCCACCGACGGGGCTCCAAAATTACAGTCTTCCACGATTCATCATCCCTAGCCATCTTGTTGATAGAATTTACCTAATGGCTCCCAATTCTTCTTTACCGCCCCCCTGGACCCATGTCGATGCTCACCTGGACTGGTTAGACCTCCGACTCTGATCACCGCCTTGCACCACCATGTGCCGCTATCCCAACCAAACAATCCACTCCATCTCCATCGCAATTACACTATGGATTTAAGGTTTTGGATCATTTATCTAAAATCTTCACAACATGAATCAGGGGAACACCAATGGATCGTTCAAATAGGGGTGTCAAAGCATGGGGAGGAGATGAATAACACATAAAGAATGCGAGAGATTGAGGGGAGAGAAAAAAGGCACATAAACACCCGAAGAATGTATCATGTAATTTTTTTGAGTCGGCCATGATTTATTGTTTTTATATGGAATAATTAATAAGGATAATCGCAATGATTTATCACCCGTAAAACATCTAAATTTAACCCTTCCATAAGAGTGACCAGACTACGGATTATCCTATTCATTGGTAGTCTATATTCATCGTTGAATTTAAAAAGGGGAAAAGAAATCACCAAGAGAACAAATGCCCTACTTCATTGGGTTCAAATGCAGATGAAGAACGATGTTTTACTATGATCATTGGAGAGATCATATGATTTATACATGGACCGATCCTTGATCCATAATCTGGTTTTCATTCACCAAGGGAAAATCCTAAAAGCACCCGCTACTGATTCTCCAGTGTTCCCAAGGTTATGTGGGTAACCCAAGGATATCTGAATAATGATTATTTTAAATAATATATTCTATATGTCAAAAAATAATTTATCATTAAATTATTTAAGGATTATTATTCCCTTTTGGGGTTCTCCCCAAGAGACCAATGTTCACTAAATTTAAGTCTTTTCATGGGAAAACACAACATTACAAACTCAACAGTGGACTTAGATTTTTAATTTGAGTCCCTAATCATGAGTTATTAGGATTTGAAAATAAAATATCCTTTTATATAATTATTTTAATTAATTTTTCATCCAAAATATATCTTTCACAGCCAACCTGTATCGAATGATGTTATGCCTTCCTTAAGGTAAAGTCACTGATCTAAGCACAATATAGTACTTAAATTTATGATACATGTCCCTGTTTTAGAGTCATTACACTTTTTTTTTGGAAAACCACACTTGTGTGATATTAAAATCATAACATTTTTCAATTAATGTTTCCAGGAACACAGGGCTTTGATATCGCACACAAACTCTGTGCCTCATCTAAGAGTTTTCCAAATTAATTTAAATACAAATTCGGGAATATCTGAGTCACTAATACTAAATAACCAAAAAAGGGAATGAAGGTTTTTATTTTAATAAAAAATTAAATATTTTAATGGAATCAAAACATCAAATAATTATTATGGACTTAAGAAATTAATGGTGTTCGTATATGTTAAAATATGGCATTCCCTTTTTAGTTTGTAAATAAAGTAACACATTTCATACAGAGTTTAATTTTTTTAAAACATTAAAAAAATGATACAAATTCCATTTTTAAAACGTCCATTAATATAAAAAGATGATTTTATAAAAATGGACATGTAATTAAAAGAGAGTTATAGGGAAAACATTAAAAGATGATATTTTTAAAGAAAACCCCTTTATTTGTTTGAAATTTTTTAATCCCATTCCCCATGAAATAATAACATATGGAAATCATTAAATACAATGTTAATAGAAAATTACATGATATAAAATTTAAAGTGATATTTTGATAAACTGTGTAAAATAATATACGTGCATGATATCAAAATATTTCATAATTAATGTAAATTGACGTGAAGTCACTGACATCGGGTTTGATACGTCACGCTCAATCATTATCATCGTGAATAATAAACAAATTTTAATTTTTTACATTCTCGAGAATATATTTTGAGTACATTATTCCTTTTATATCAATTATTACCATTTCATATGTAAATAAATAATTAATTAATTTTTGTCAAATTTTTTAATTGTATACAGATTATATGTCAATAATGATTACAAATGGTTGAGTATTGATCAAAGAGGTCATTATTCAATATCTACATGATAATAATAATGAAATAATTATAATATTTATAAATTGGAAATATTTTTATGATCAAACATGAAATTTAGATTTCAAAAATAATGTACGTTATAATCATTGAGATGGTAGGCCATACGTACGAATGAGTAACATTCCCATTTTTCAACGATTATTTTGTAAAGAAGGTATGTAATATTTTATTTTATTCATAATGATAATAGTATAAAATATTTAATATTATTTCTATAAATATACTTAAATATATCATTTTTGTGATGTGTTTATGAAAAAATTTAATCGTATCGCTTCGTGGAGGTAATTGTTCGCATATACATGAATGATAATATCATTTTTTTAGTTTAAGAATGGAAATGATATATTATGTTTTAAGAATTTAAAAAAATGTCATTAGTAACATAATTAAGTCATGTATATAACATATTTTTATTAAAATTATTCTTATTACCAGTAGTGTAAATCATAAATGAAAAAACAATTACATCGCTTCGTGTGGCGGTAGTCCTCCATACAAATATGCTACATTAGTGTATCCACTACTAAATGGAAAGTAATAAGTTATATGTCATAAAATAAACCTGAAATAACAAATATATTAAAAATATAATATTTATATATATGTGTGTATTTTAAATCCTTCATTATAAAAATAATTTTGACATGATGATGGAAAATGAATGATATCAATTCATGAGGAAGTATTACACCCTACACACAAATATTGATTTTATATCCCATTTGATAGAAGAGGAGATTGATTTTCGTTATTACATTAATATAATAAAGTCTAATAATATTTCATATATATGTTATTATTTATAATAATAGTTTAATAATATTTTAGAAGAATAAATAAAATAAAGGTGCTCGATAAATCATGATACCTCTTCTTCAGTCAACCTCTTCATGTAAGCACTAAAAGACATCCTAATATTGATTTATCATAAAAATGAGGTATATATGTTATGAAGATGGAATTAAAAACTATATATGAGTAGAGATGATATATTCCAAATGTATTATATGGAGTTAATAGGATAGAAGAAGATTTTTCATTTCATATGTAAGGTTAGTGGCACACTTGTAATTTTTGAAAAGAAAATGTGTGCCCCATTTTTCACAAGGAAAAAAGTTCAAAAAATGGATAATTTTGAATAATTAGATACAAAAAGTTATAAATATTTTAGATAAATAGTTTTTATATATATTTTTAGTAAATTATTACCCTTATCAATTTGGTTTAAATCCTTAATAAATTCACTTTTACATTAACCATGAAAATTGATTTTTACCATTATCACTATTAATTTTGGTAAAAAACTAATTTTACCATATTATATAATTTATATTTTTATCATTAAAAATATTGATCTATTTTGAAAAAAATATTCCCAAATATTGAAAAAATTTAATTTAAACCAAAACTTGGAGATTTGGAGCTAAACAGGGATTCGAGAACTGTATTTTTCCTGGAAAATATGTTTTTGTCTTAACTCACTAAACATAATAATATTTGTATAAATATAAATTATATTTATTTAAATATTTTTAGTAAATTTAATTTATTAAGTGTATTATTAGGTATTATCTTAATTTATTTAAATGTTGAAACAATGTGCACTATAAACCAGTTTTTAAAAAACATTTCTTTTCAACCCAAAAAATTTATCCTAAAATAATATAGATTTTTTAAAAAATTAATTAAATGGATTATATATAAATAAATAGTACATATTTTAAATTTAATGACAATAAAAATATAATGACACTTTTATATTATTTAATTTATTGAATAGAATTAATTTTTTTTGGAAAATCTATATTTTTCCTTATTCACTTTGAAATAATTGTTTCCAAATATTATTAAAAAATATAACCCTAAGTAAATTTGGATATTATTATTTCAAAAAAATTATTCATTTTTTAAATATAACATTATATAATTTATAAATTAATATTTTAATAAAACTATGCGACAAAACTGTCTAATTAATAATATTTCATTTTTCATTTTAAAAAACAGAATATTTTTATATTGAATATTACTATAATTAAAAAAATGAAAGTCATTTATTCTATAATTACCTATATTTTTACATTTTCCTTGATATTCACCAAAAAAATTAGATGTTATCATATACTTAGAGATATCCCAAGGGTTCTCACTAATGATTCCTCATCCTAGTTTACAATGCTAACTAATCCTTTCTCTTATACAAACTATAATAGTGTGGAATTATAACTAGAGGAATATAAATGATACCTAATTGATAACTCCAAGAGTGGATTCACTTACCAGGTGGTACTCTTACCACTATCCCTAGTGGAAACCCTTTCCTAATAAATACAATGATATAAGATTAAATCTTTACCCAATAATCACATACGAGAGTTCCAATGGACCAGATCCCTTCTGTTACTAAGGTACCCACAATAGTGGTCTTATATTTTCATACATAACTATTACACATTTTTAAAATAATATAATTAATATAATTTCATGATCCATCTCATTCCTAGGTAGGTCTTGTATCTTTAGAATCTTGGATTCATACACAACTAATTCAAATGCTTACCACATCAACTCCCTCTAAATCCTTATAACTATAACCCTTTTTAGAAATATCATACATATTTACATGATTCATATCCTATCTAAATTAAACACAAGAAATTGGGATCCCAGAAGATAAATAAGGTAAAACATGATATTTAATATCCAATGATAATATGAAATCATAATATAAGAAGAAGGGAATGAGACCATAACAATAAATTACATAATTAATATATAATCTATAAAAGGTAAAATAAATGAGACAGGTCATAAAGAATTATATTTTCAAAATAAATGAATCATAAATGCCAAGAGTCTTTATAAATCAATCATGGACATTATGTTCATATTATAAAAGTGTGGCACCAACATAAATATAGAAATAATTTCATATGTTATGGTTAAATTTCAAGACTATATAATTATAATAGATCATGAATCAACCAAAATTTCCAATAGTGGATCATTAAACATAAATTACTCCATATAGAATATCACGAAAATAGACTTTTTTCTATATCAGATCATGTACATGGGCTTGTTTCCCATAGCAGATCTATAAAATCTAGTTGTTTCCCACAATTATCTTAGGAGATATAATATTTTACCTAGTAAATTTGAGGGATTCATAATTATATTATAACCCATAACATAATTAAAACCATACTTATGAATTTCTCAAGATCATAAATCATTCACCATATCACCACCTTGTAGTGTATTCAAAAGGAACGAGTTTCAAGAATATTTAATCAATTTAACATTGAATAAACTATAAAAATAAATGGGTATAATAAATATCACCTCATAATAAAAATAAAACATCCAATGAATGAATAATGAGGTTTTAATTGGATTTTACCCCCATTAAAACATAATTAACATTAATGGACTTCATCATAGATAAAAATAACTTTGAAAGACCAATAACTATTATCTTGAGGGGAAACCCCATTTCGGTCGTGTAAATTACTTTTAAAAATAAATATACATCTAAAATATTGGATAAAATGTTTTATATAAAATGAAAAGTGGAAACGCATAAAGGATGATGTTATTTATTTTATGAATATGATGTCTGGAAATTTTATTCATACTATAGAAGTTAAAAGAAACCATTCAATTCACACTATCATACAAAAAGTAAATAAATACCTCATTTAGAGAACAAAAACATGAATCCATTAAAAATCCATTTTATAAAATTCAATCATGGGTAAAATAACTAAGAAATAATATCATAATAATAAATGTATTTTAATTATTTTTTTATAAAACGTGGATATAGTAGAAAATGGACTTTATACCAAAGAGTTAAATAAATTCTGTTTCCCATAAAAAACACTCTTTCATTCTCTTGCGTGCATAATTTGAGTAAAATAAAAAGAAAACAAGTATTATCAAGAAATGATAAAATGATAATAAATTTAATAAGATTTTTCATATAGGGATAATATATTTACCACAATATAAATTCATGAATAAAAAATCCTGATTAAAATTGGACTAAAACATAATTCCATTACAACAGTGGTAATAATTGAATCATTACCCTAATGAAAGAATAAATTCAAATGAAAATTTAGATATAATGAAAATAAGAAAAACCATGATATCACAAGATAGATCATCGTATATACAGCTCATTAGATAATATATGCACATGCCATAACATATGTCCCGAAGAAGATAATTTGATATGATAATCCCTTACCTAGAATTCTACATTATTTAGAAGCATTGTATTCTCTAATAAAATAAATTTAATTTTATTATATTTCTATAAAATAATCATTAAATTCTTAAAGTATCATATATTATCCCTATATAACATTTTGACATCTATTTATCAATAATCCTTTATTAAACATATTGTTTCTGAGTGTTAACTGCTTCATTTATTAATAGTATTTGAGATTATTAAATCTGGTACTTGTATGCTAATCATGGTAAAATAATCTCTATATTATTAGTAATGATTTAAAAATCATATATATTAATTATATTTATAAATATATATTTTTATTCTTCTATTAAATTAAAATATTGAAAAATGAATTACCTTATTCATGGACATGGTGGGCCTTACATACAAATGAATATTGTTTTAACTTTTCATCAGATAAAATAATAGGATAGAAAATACGAATTAAAATTTATTTAATCATTATTATATAAAACAAATAATATAAATTAATTAAATATATCATTATTTTCATCCCAATAAAATGTTAATGAAATTCAAATCACTTCACTTCAAAGAGGTGGTAGTCAACACATACACACAAGCGACATTATCATTTTTAAATTAATTGTAAGGTAAGATGATATATGTTATATTATAATTCCAAAATAATAAATATATCAAACTTTTTAGATATAAACATTAAACCCATTATAATAAAAACCATAAATCATGGTGACGAAAATTGAATAGTATCAATATATGGAGACGATAAGTTGTACGTATGCACATGTAACACGTTCACATCCTATTTCACAGTAAAGATGAAATATAATGGTTATTTTATAATCATAATAAAAATTAAGTATATTTTTTATACTAATGTTTTTATATTATGATAATAAAACATATTTATAGGAAGTAAAGAACATGTAAAAATAGAAAGTGATCTATTATGTTTATTATTTATTATTTGAAAGAACTCATTTAGATACCCCTATAAGGATACTAGGGTTGGTCTTCTGGGCATAAAAGAACAGATATAATTTTAATATGGTTTATGGGATGGATCTTGTTTGGGTTTGCCTAATTTATATGGCTCACAAAGTTAAATAGTGAGGGGGGGGGGGAGGAGGTTCCTTTTTATTACTGAGGAGAGTGAAAATTTGGAATTTATTATAAGATTAAATTTTAATAAAATTAATTATCATGAAAAAATAATAAAAAAGGATATATATTATAAGATAAAGTATTATTTGGTGTTAATAAATTCTTCTATTGAAATTCTGATAGGTTAATGTGGGGTTCAAAAAATTATCTATTGCATTAACACCTTAAATAATCTATTTTTACCTCAACCACTATAACAACTTTTCACTAACAAATAGTTATAATTTTACTTATAAGGTAACTATTGAATCATAAATGAAAAAAATTAGACAGTTTGGGCCATAAATTCCAATATTTTATTTCTCTTGAAATATTTTTTAAATTTTTTAATAATTTAATAAATTATCATTTCCAAAAAAAATCAATAATATTGTTTGTGAGAGTATTTTTTTAATTTTGATTTGTATTGACATAATGAAAAAGATTAAAAAATTTATAATATTTAATATTTATCTATTTTTTTGTATTCATACTTTTCAAAATTACATTAATTTTAATATGTTTTAAGTCCTATATTTAATTATTTTTGGTTAATTGAATATTTAATTTTTTAAATATGATAACAGTTTAGGGTAATTAGTTTAATCCAAAAATAAATAAATAAATAAACATGATAAACATATATAATTATATTTAATAAAATAATATTTAAATGAATATACTCTCTTTTTTTCTTATGAAATAATTTAAGATATAATAACATTAAGTGAATTACATTTTTGACATTATCTATTACCTAATATCTATAAATGTAATTATCAGGGAAAAAATGAACAATTCAACATATATTAGACATGAATGTAAATGAATGAAGTAAAATCACCCAATATTGTACATTCAATTATGGGGATGATTCCAAGACCTTATTATATTATTTTATCCCTATTAAGATAGTTTATCATTATCATGATAATAAAATTTACTTTTTTTACTAGTCCATATGAATAAAAGAAAAAAAATACTATTTTATCAAATTTTTATATAAAACAACCAAATATGGAATCCATTTTCATGTATTTAATTCTTAAAATTGAAAAAAATAATTTATCATAAAAATGAAAGAGAAAAAAATCGTTTTTTATAAAATTTCCATTCAAGTATAATTATTTTTACATAAAAGTCAAGATAAAAATTTATTTCACATAACATAAATATAATTTTTAATTAAATAAATAATTATGTTTTAAATCTTATTCAAAATAGATTTTTACTTTTTAGAAACCTAAATAGAAAAAACAATTTTTAAAACAATGAGTATTTTTAACGATTCATTAAAAAATCAATAATTATATAAAATTCAAAAACATTTATCATATTATTATATTCACATTATAGATTCTAAAATATAATTTTTATTAATAAATTAAATTTCTAAAAGTTCGAAAAATAAATTTTAATATTTGGACAGAAAAATTGATAAAAAAGTTTTGATTAAAAAATTACATTTGAAGCATAGAATGATATTATGAAAAAATGTGTCGTAATTTAAAAAGAATTTATCATTAATTTATTATTTATTGGGTTTGTTATATATATATAATTTTTTTTAGTTCAATTCATTCCCACTAAATGAAAATATTGGTTATTGTGGTTATATTTAATAAAAATATTTTGTGATTTATTTAAACATAGTGATGGGAATCAAAAACAATATCAATAAGAATGTTATTCTCCTAAAATAACATGTTATTTGAAATAAAATATAGATTTTTTATATTCACATACTCATATATATTTTTATGATCAATCTATAAATTTTAACATCCTTTATTTCTTTACCTAGTGTTTGATGTTCTTCTTCATGAATAATTTTTACAATATCTATGATTTTCCCTTCAATCACATAGTGTTCATCCTTTTTATATGAAATTTTTTATATGAATTTGATAATTTTAGAAGAAATGTGTTATATTTTAGGTGGTTTTTAGCCTTCTTCCACGATGAAGTCAACATGAACCTATACATCATCCACCTGCTCATTAAATTGTTATACCACATTATGTTTTATGTTTCTTTTGAAACATCATTTATCTATAATTAAATCCACCATTTCATCAATGAGATCCATTATATTCTCCTCTTATTATTCTTATAATAATTTTAAGAAGAATTGTTCCTTTTATTTCTCCATTTATAGTAATTCAATTGATACATTAGGTTTATCTTCAACTTCTTCAGGAATTATTGGTTCAAATGTTTCAGATATATTATCCTGAAACAAGAGCACTAAATTTTTTTCTTATTCCAATTATTATTCACCTATTATTTAAATATAATGGATTTATTCACCTCCTTGTCTTATTTTAATTAATTATATATATTAGGATGATAAAAAAGTTATTCACAACCGATTTTAACATTATTATTCTGTGAGAAATGTGATTTTTTGTATCCATATTCACTAAGTTATGGATCATGATCATTCACACTATTATCCAAAACATCAATATAATTAGTGGTAAATTCTATTAATATATCATATAAATTGGGATTTTAAGGTAGTTAATAATAGTTTTTATTACATTTCATTGATCAAGAACTACCTATGTGTTTTTTGTATTTAGGAGATTCTCTGTACACTTGGTTGTATGTGTCATAACATAGTTTAGGATAGAATTAATCATAATCTTTAGAAAAAAATAATTCTAGTTATCCTATTACTATGGACACCACAACTAATTAGGTTCTATCCACATAACAGAATATCCATAGTTTCCACTCCACTCTAATGATAATGTGGCATAAAATCCTTGTATCCCTTTAGAGAATCATGGACCATCTGGCACGATTTTATCAAAATGTGTGGCTTGGGTGGCATGGTTTCTACTAACTATCAAAATAAACTGACTTTTACAATAACTAGATATCTAATCTCCAAATAAGCCCCAAACAGCACTGAAAAAACCATAATGTTATTAGGGTCTCGCATTAATCCAAAAAAATAAGTTAAAATTAAATTTAAATGATCTATACCATAGGGGGAAACTCTATATCTAAACTCAACCCAATAAAGTAATTCATCACCATTTATTCCTTCCAAGGATTATCAAGAATATTGTATGAATTAATTTTTACACTAAGAAAATATATCATCTTACTCTTCCAAATTCCCATTCGATTAATATTCATGCTTCCATAACACCCACGATAGAGGAACCAAACAACCTCAATGAAATGTTCTGCTACTTTAAATAATAAATATATAAAGATCATAAAATAATACATCAATATGTTCCTCATTGTCATCAGGTTGAGAACTATGAGATATTTTTAAATTATAACTCTGTGGCTAAGATACATGGAAGATGTTATTCATGGCTTGGTACCTCTAAGGTAATTTCATCCAACAAGATACTATTCAAACTCTATTGAGAATTTGAAACATACTCAAATATGATAATGATAGATTACATTGTATCATAATATACAAGTATCCTATACATGGTGAGATATGTAAAAATAACTAATCTATGAACTATATCACTAGAGGTCATTGATGGTGATCCATAAGATATATCATTCAAGAATATTCCTTATCCTTAAATTTCAAAATCTGGTGAAATTTCATTATAAACCCATGCATGAGATGCAATATGTGAAGTGATGAATCTCCTAAATCTAAAAATAATAGATGTTTTTGGGATTGACTACCATATAAAGAATCATATGTTTCCATTTGTATCATCTCCAAGTAGCTATTGTTATAGGTGAACTAAAATAGGGGTATATGCCTCTCCCAAGAGACCCCAATGTCAAGGGTTCATGCACTGTGGATGTCTGCATGAAACTGTATGGTGATAAAAAACTATCCACTAGTCATATAGTGGAATGATATGATTAGAAGAACCTATTTATCCCACACCCATTATAGGCCTTTCATGAATCAATATGTAAAATGTGTATCCCTATCAATTACCAAAGACCAAAAGAACACTATGAAGACTCAAAATCTCATTGATCTATAATCTTCCAAGATAATCTGCTGAGAAGGTATCACTCATATATATGAAATGAGAAAACTTTGTGAGGTTGTACACAACAACTCACACAACATCTCTACCATGAGGTAAACTCATAAATTAAGTCATAAAATCCATCACGATATCCTCCCATTTCAACTCTTGAAAAGGTAACAAATATAAGATCTTAACATGTCACTAGTGATCATCCTTTACATGCTGATATGTGGAACACCTCGAGATAAAAGATGCTACCTCCCATTTCATCCTAAACAGCCAATATTCATAACACAAGTCAAAATTGATCTTAGTAAAGAAGGGATGTACTCCCAATGATGAGGAATGAAACTCCCACATCAGTTCCTTGTTTATTTCATCTAGAACTAAAAAAACTCAATGAATATCTTTAATTTTATCCTCTTCCGCAATCTAAAATAGAGGTGGCTCCTCTTCATCCACACTCTTCCATACGATTAGGAACTCAATATCAAAAAATTGTCTCATCCTTATTTTATCCCAAAGATTAAATGTCGCTACCATAGAGGATTGAAATGTATGTCCTTTTCCACATTTCACTTTAGAGTGCACATGTAAAACTAATTTCACAATATTCCACTTGAAATTTGCCTCCTTAGTGCATTAGAAATGTATTACATTTACTAGATAAATAATAATGCTCAATTTCAAAAGAATGTAGGTATTGAACCCACCATGACGGAATTTTATTGTAGTCATTCTATGTAAATATATACTTTATTATATTTTGGTTCTTGTACACCACAAAACCATCTTCTAGTAAATAATTCCTCCAATAGTGTAAGGCAAATACAACATTGAATAACTCAAGATAATTTGTCATGTAGTTCCACTCATGTGACCTCATCAAATGGGACTCTTATTCCATGAAATGATCATCCATAATTTGAGATACTCTTAGGATGATACATGATGCATCACAATGTACTTTATATCCTCTTACTAGATACAGAACAATCAGGACTGGTGTTGATGTTGATCTAACTTATAACTTCTGAAAGGTTATCTCACAAGAATATGATGTCAATAAAATCACAACCTTCTTAGTCAAGAACATAATATGTGTTTCTATGATTGAGATGTCTTCTATGAAATTACATTAATATCTATCTAGACCTAAGGGACTCTGTATTTCAACGAACTTCATGGGATTCTTCAAGGAATGTACACCTCTAACCGTCTCTTAGTCAATAGGTAATCATGTCTCTATTATAATATGACATTGGAAGTAAATTGTATCCATCCAGAAGTGTACCTTAGTGAGATTATCATATTACTAATTTTCTTTCAGTTTATCCAAAATTATCTCATGTTTGTCATATACATGTAAATCATGCGAATAAATAACACCACAAAAAATATTAATAATGATGGAAAACCCATTTTATCAGCACTAAGAAAACTTCTGGTTCATTTTTGGTATTGAATTGAATATATAGATATACATATTGAATATACCTTCTACGAAAATCTATTAATGGAATGTCTATAGGCCCAACACATACCTACTGAAATCCGAACATGAAAAACAATATTCGAGAATTCATGGTCTCCTCAGAGATTGTAAAAAATTTAATATGTTCATTTAAATGGATACCAATTCTTAATAATCAACTGATTTAATTTTCTATGATCCTCACAGAGACAAAGGGTTCCATCTACCATTTTCAGAAAAGGATTGCAGAACCCCATGGAGAAAAATAGGTTGTTATAAACATGTTTACTTTTAATTCATCTAGATACCTCTAGAGATAATGAAAATCTACGAAACCCAAACTATATGGAAGAATGGATATAATTGTATATGCAAGAAATAGATTCATAGATAACTACACCTCTCACTAATGACTTAAACCAGACAAGTCATATTTGATGACATTCTTGAAATGATCAACCACTAGACGAAAGACATTCTGGTGTAATCCCTAATCGCACAAATATGAACTTGTGATTTTTGATTTCATCCAACCCTACCCATGATGATTTGGTCCATACCAAACTTTTTGGAAATTCTATTCACCTTTTTGAATAAACCCCCACCCTCAAGTGCTGTGAAGGGAACCCTTCTGTGATAAAAATCAACATAGGCATGGAAAGAAACTAGACACTCTATCTCTAGTATGACATAAAACCCTATAATCTTTTTGAAAAAGAGATTCTATACATTATGAGACCCACATGTCTAATGGGGAACTCCCTATACTAGTCTACACCAACCATTCTGATACCCTATAGAGTATATAGTGCCATTACACCAACAAAAAACTAAATAATGACCATGATGCTACCAATAACAGGTATATATATATGCAATAATTAAAGGAAACTATATCTAAAAGATATGATACTGGGGTAGAGGTTATGAAGAACATACCTATCAATATAGAAGTCCCGACACTCATCTCCTCAGGTGTAGGTTTTATAGAATATATTTGGTATGATCCATGACCATGGGAAACTACCTCAACACCAAGAGTAAACCCACACAGTTTTCATGGTATAACGAGTTCCTAGTTTCCTCGGTGACAAGCACCACCTTACCCTTAATGAATGGAACTAATCCAGATCTTGGACTGACATGGAAATGCTAATATTTATTTGAAACCTGTACATGGATTTTATCCCCTTCCACTGGAATTTTGAGGAATTTTCATATAGTATAGCTATACATTTACCATCCTACATCATGTTTGACACTTGACTAGGACTCTCTTTTACTGACACCTCAGATGTCCTTTACTACGACAATGATGATTGAATATAGAACTACCAACACCAACATCTTGTCTAGTACCCCCCTCTCGAGAATCAACTAAATGGTGCTTACTACAGACTATCTTGAATCCACTATGTTGAGAGGAAAAAATACTCTACTATTAAACCCTAGAAACCCTCAAGATCCATTCAGTCTAAGCACCGAAGTCACTATCTATCTAATAGTTTTCAATTGAAACATATTTAGATATGATCGAATGACATTATTGAGACCTTCATTAAGGAACCTTTCCCACAATAGCTCGTATGTGAGATAAATATATGAAAATTATTGATGGTTTATTAATCATGTTTAATTCTAAATAAATGTCATTGCTCCCTACTCTAGATGCATAAAATCAGTATCCCTTCTATCTCTTAGGGTATTGGGAAATTAGAAGATAAAAAAATGTATTTGAAATCCATCCAAACCATATCTTGAAGAGCATCATCCTAGATTAATATATCCCACCAGTACTAAGTTACTATGTGAATCATATATGCCATGTGTTTCAAACATTCCACAGGAGGCGTCTCCAGATGCTCGATTAAAAACATATAGTCTCCATCCATAGATCAAGTGAATGTAAACCACTAACCCCCAAAAATTTTGGAGGTTACTGCTGCTAGAACACACATGTCAACTTTTCCACAGCCAATATAGGTTGTAGGGATCCCCGAATGGTGTATAAACAAATAAAACACTCTCAAAAATTAGCATCATCACCCATATCAAGAATTATAGGTAGTGTAGCAAGGGGAGCTTCACGAGGTTATACTAGAGGATCAAGTCCCACCACCCCTAGATCATGGTCACCACCAACATCATGTTTCATTACTGGTAGTTTTCATGGTGTCATGTATCCATAATTCAAAACACATTACTTGGATAATATAAATTATGAGAAGATAAAAAATATATGCATATGATTTGACAAATCCTTCCTATAATTTAGATATACCAGTTCGTTAGATCCATAATCTAGGAATGGCTATCATGAAATACCTTGAATATAATAATAGAAGCTTCCAACTAAAATCATATAAGCCAATTCTTGGTCAATTTCATTATTTTCACATTTTGAATTTCATGTTAATTCATAGTTATTTTAAGATTTATTATCAAAGGATTGAACCTAATTGGTCAACACTTCAAATTCATAAGACCCCATGAACCTCATGAACTAAAATGTGTCATCCACTTAATACAATCCATAATGAATTCCAATTTATTTTACCAATGCTATGTAACTCAACATGCCATAATTGACTACTTAAGTTGTCTACTATAGCCCATGAAAGGAAAAAATATTTTGGATATGAAATTAACTTTATGAAATTACTATGTTTCTTGATTCCCTACAAAAAAAATTATCAAAAAAATGGTATATTACATAAGGAACAAATTATTAAATTAATACATTCAAGAGATGAATATTAAATAGTATGACATAACATATAGCCGGTGATTTCAAACATGTTCCTAAAATAAAGCATGAGATGGATAAACCTCTTCTCACCGGGTAGTGGAAAAATAAAAATTATCAATCATATAAAAAATAACATCACATATCATCATTATCTTCCAATGGGGGAATCAAATAAGATGTAATAGGAAAAATCCAAAAATAATTGTTATATTCATTGCAATTTGTATTTTTTTTATGTACCTCAGATAACTACTCCAAGGCATATATCAACACAAAACTCCAATACCTTAATAATAATATATATATTGTCTCAATATTTTCATGATATAAAATAAAAATTCCATGATACAACTTTTTAGAATCGTTACCCATAAACAAATAATAGTGCTCGGAGGTAGTGGGTCAAATGGCCTCCAACGCTCCTCACCATAGGATAGAGGGTTTGAACATATAGCGAGGGTCTAAGGTGGGTCTGTGGGGAGACAATTTCCCCATGTGAGATTACATCACAATGGTAATAATCATAATAACAATGTAACAAATGATGTTCATATAACTGAACAATAGACAAAATATATCATCCAAAATACTATATTAATAAATAATCAAAAAAAAGTTTCATAAAAAATACGGTTTTCATTAGCATGTCTCTATACAAAAAGTTAGAAAATAATTGAAAAGAGGAAACTAATACAATACATGAATCAAAATTGAAAAATAGAAAAATATACTCCCTCAAGCAAGATTCTTGATCATAACTCAGTCTTGTGCTCCCATTCCCCTAATAAATGTTAAAATCAACCATCGTATAGTGGGATATTTCCCTGATACCTACCAACATTCATGAAGTCAGTATGGGTACCCAATATTTTAAATAAATGGCATGAGATAACACACAGTAGACACCACCAACTGTGTCTCAATCAAATCTAGGTTGTGTGTAAATGTTAAATTGGTGTGTAGTATATCTCAATTTTAATTGTAATGTGAATAGTATATCAAACCATATATGATCTTTCCATCAAGAAATTAATCCTTGGGATCAATAATCAAGAAACCATAATCAAGGGGTACTGTAATGCATCAAAACATGCTCGATACTATCTAGTCTAACAACTATACTCAAATAACCATACTAGATATATATATATATCTTTATAAATAATTTAAAAAATATCCACAATGGTCACACCGTGTGATCATGTTTATAACAATCACAACACCCTATTCCATGAAATCTGGTTTCTGACTACGAAGGGTCAAATTCAAGGTATAAAAGTCCAAGGTGGATTGAGTGCATGGTGCATCGCGATGAAAAATGAATAATTACTTGGATAGAATTCAAGTATCAAGTCAAATGCAATTTCATGAAATCTTGATCAAGGTTGTTGAAAAGACCTTGATATTCTATGGAAAAAAGAGTGTGGGAGTATAAATTTCTAAATCAGCCACATCAATAATTAATATAGATATAGGGAGTAGAAATATCCCTTTAATCCAATCAAATATGGATCTAAGGAGCTTATCTAAAGAATCCACTACCATTATAAATTCTCCAAGACATTAATCAATCCCTTTCAGCCAATGAGTTTTTCCAATCCATTCGACAATTCCATATAAAAAATAAACATTTTAATTATATTCCAGAACTGGGAGAGGATAAAACAAAATTATCCAAAAAATTCAATTCAATTTATTCCATTCATTTACAAATGAACTGATAAAACTAGGTTCTCATAAACATATACCATTTATTAATTTCTCATTATGTATTCCACTAAAATTGGAGAGCTCGCACGAACCTGATAGGGTTTTCCTACATAGGGTATATACAAGTGAACACCTTATAGGTGGTTTAATGTGAGGCTAACTATATTCCAACAATAAAAGGGTACTAGTGGGAAATCATAATTGGTTCCAAAAAATTCGATTCAATAATTATATTTATTTTATGATAAAATATGAATTTTCGGGATACCAAAAAATAAGGAAATTGTATTTAAAACACCAATAATTAAGGTAATGGTATATCCCACTTACTGTATCCACGTCATAAAAAAACTCATCCAGTATCAATTCCTAAATCAATCCAGAATGGAAAGAATAACTAATTTTAGAGGAAGACCATGGAAATATGGAAAAATATCTTGCACCTAAATAAACGTTCCGATATGAATACGAATTTTTAATGGCACGGTATAATTGATGAAAATACCTACATAGATTCATAAATAAAAACATAGTTTGATGCAGACGTCATAAAGAGGATTTGGGTAAAATCCAAGAAGAAGGATTATTGAAGATCTCCCAAAAACCAATGGGTTATCTGGGGTAATGAGAAGAAAAAATAAAATTATCATTAATAAAAAATAAAGGTAAAAATGTGATATCCAAAATTTTAAATATCTCACATAGTTTGGATGCATGGTTTGATAAACCATGAACCTACCATTCACACTTCTATTTCTAAAGGGGACCCTACAACATTTTTTCACAATGATTAGAAAACAATGTGAATACCATGTTTCACACATCTGCAAAAAATTTATCACCCATAGGAATGGGAGTTGTTTCCTAGGTGTATGGTTATAGTGAACCATACATCATTTTCTAATATCTGTCAAACCTTACATGTGTGTGTAACCCCGTGTGCATTGGATTCCTCAAACAACATGGACCTAGATATAGGTTTGGACTATATAACACGATTTCATAAAACCACACATAATTGGTTTTGTTGTATCTTATAACCATGAATGACAACATCTTTTTTTAAAACACAGGGCGTCTAGGAACCAAAGAACCCCTAGAAATCCCAGAAACACCCATGAACTCATTAGGGAATCAAATTTGATTAGTACTAATGATTAAATCATAATTAATGATATTGATACCTCATTGTAAAACATGAGATATTACACAATGTTCATGAATTAATTTCCATCTTCATATAGGGTTACATTCACTGTCAAACCCACTATGATTGTGATTTAATAAAAAATAAAATACAGGTGAGGAATATCAGAATAATGCTAAAATATAATCATCCATCAAGTACATATATAACATGAAAATCATTGTGTACACCCACATCAATCCAATGCACTCTTTCTTATAGTATAAGAAATATTACTCGAGTGTCCATTAATGATTAATATACCACACACCATAAAAATGATATTTTAAAAGAGATAATAATTATGATAAAATTGCCTTAACAAAATGAAAATAGACAATATTATAAAACTATAGTAGGGAAAAAATTAAACTGGAAAAACATATCTATGAACAAAATTAAATATCATACTAATAGAACTCTTTGCAGAAAAATTACCCTCCCAAGTCATTTTATAAAATTAAATATTCTTCATAAACCCTCAAAAAACATCCTTCAAATAGTTCAGATATTTCCTGTTGGTATTAGAGAGAGAATCAATTAATATTTCGAAATAATGATAGAAAAGTTATCTTCTGTACGACATCATAGGGAACCCCGTTTAACATCAATTATTCATTCTCCATAGTAATTTTATTTTAGAATTCTATCTTTTCACTAGTGAATTCACACATTTAAAACCTTTCATCAATGGAATAGTAAAAACTAAACATCCATGATCCTTCTCAAAATTCAATGATACATGTTTTAAATATATTTCCTTAGACATTTCATATAGGGTCTCATTATTCCATCTTATATTAAACCCCACAACCATATCCTTGTTGAAGACCTTCCTATTTATTTTGTTCATCTATTATCCCCATTAATACATTTTATATCATAGTCTTGAATATTTCCATCCCCATCAAGTATGTGGAATGTACCCTAGTATAGTGTAGTAACACACTGTTATACATTCCAAAATTTGATTCACTAGACATGTACCATTACATTATGATAATTTACCATTTAATACATATAACATGGAATTTGCACATCAAAAATAATACCATTACGCATCCACAACCACATACCCTTACGTACCCTTCCCAGAATGAATTTTTAACCATTTTTTATCCATAATGTTCTCTCATTGGGCATGTTCAATAGGACTCAATTGCTTATTATTGAATATTTCAATGTCTAATTTCCATATCTATATGTCTCTAACCAAAATCATGTTTAGATACTTTAATAATGTAAAATTATACCTCACAATAGTGAAAATTTACATGGTAATTGTTTTCATCTTCTTCTTTAAAAATGTTGTGGGATTTCTCTAAAATGCGGTAGCCAAGTTGGTCTCCTAACGAGCTAGTGCAGTGTGAATGGTTGTTAATGAGGAATGAGTGGTGGGGATATGTTTGTGAATATATATATGTGGTCTCAGGTTTATGTGAATTTTTTTTTAACTTATTTTTAATACCCCTAAATACATCACCCCGCATTAAAAGATCAATCCTCTAGAAAATCCTTTATTTAATATTATAGGGTTGAGGCATAGCATAAAGCCACTAAGGGATTGGAACAAATCACAGAGAACCTACGTCCTTATCATGTGTGCTAATAAGGAACCCAATTCCTCTGTCACACACCTCTATATACCTGTGCACATCATTTCCCTAGATCATCAGATGTTGATTGTATGGGATACCTTTATAGTGGCCTTGTTGAACTGTATTGGTGCATATCCATTTGGACTATTTTTAAAAATATAAAGTAAGAAATATTTTACATAAGGAGACATTATAATTTAGTTGAATATTTATTTATTTCATTTTTCATAATATAAATTTAATGAATCTATTTTCAATAAATAAATAAATAAATGATTAATTTATACAAATATCATAACAAATTGGAAACAATATATTTTGATTTTTAGTTAATATAGATTATATATAGATATCATTGAACATGGAGAGGATTTGGTAGTCACATTGAGGGTGATCATTGTTAAAAATCATGTTTTTGGATTGCCTTTATTCCATTTTTATGGGTGTAGAAGTTATGTTAATATTTGATAATGAGTTTAATAAATTACAGATGTTTAATTATTCAAGTAAAATAATATATTACAATAAGTACTACAATGTCATCCTCCACTGTAATACCCCGAGATTCCACGATATGCTTCTCTTTCAATAATGCAATAGCTTACATTGTACACAAGTTCAAGATTCTAATGCACCGCGACCAATCAAAATAGCCATTATGAATAGTAATACCCACATTTTGAAATTTTATATATTTTATATTTCAAAATGGACTTCATTTGTGGATTCTGAATATCAAAATTAGCCTATGTTGAATTTTTGGTATTTTTCTGAGAACTTCCAATTTTTATGAATAGTGAAAAATACTTCAAAACTACTTTTTTAATCAAAACAAATTATAGAGATAAATTATACTACATAGTGGTTTTAAAGTATAATTATAATATTCTTTTAACATTTTATCCAATGGTGGTCATTAGAATTATTTTTACTTTGAAATTGGACATAAACAATTGTCAATCTTTTGATATATATTGTTTCTTAAAAACATGCTATTTGTTGTGACAGCGGGAATTAATTATAAAATTAATTAATGCAACTTATATGTTTGGAATTTTTTAAAATAGAAATAAATTTTAAATTTGGAATATCAATTATATCTTAGAGTAAAATTTTGGCATTGTTCTGAAAAACATCAATTTTTGATGAATAGTGAAACCACTAAGTGGTAGTTAAAAAAATGATTTTTTGTTTAACTGAAACATTACCACTTTTGTGATTTGATTTCCAAAAATCTGCCATATATGGTTTTCATTCGGATGTAAAATGTGGTTCAATGGGATTGAAATAATTTTTTGGTGATTAGTAACTTTTATGTTAAATTAATCACGATTAAAGGTACTTAGTGAAATTTATGGTAAAAATGACATTATAAAAATATAAAAATACCATTACACATGTCATACCCTTATTGGATGAGTCATGGCCGACCATGAAAATCAATGGGTCAACTTGGGGACCCCATGGAGCCACTTGGGTAAGAAAATGACATTAATAACTTTTTATTTAAAGTAAAAATAAAATTGTCACAAACATGTGTTGTTTTACTAAAGCAATAATTACATCGGGTTATATAAGTTAAATGTTCGACTATAAATATTAATCGGAAAGTTTAAATGATTTCCTAAATCATGGTAATTTTTTTATAATTTTTAGTCATTAAATAAATTTATTTTTTTTATGACACAATGATGATGCAGGGACTACCTCCTTAATTAACGATTTAAATAAAATGAAAAGATAATGTCAAATATAAGTCTTACACTTGTCAAAAACCTGTTGGATGAAAAATTTTCGAACCCTTATCACCTTAGCCTCAAAATATATAATTTTTGGTCCTTTATAATCCTAAATGAGTTTCATAATAATGTAACATTTCAATCATTCAAAGAGTGCCCCTCCTCTCCTCTTATAAAATGACCCAACCTCTACCACCTTATTCACACCATCACGCCATTTGGTTTGGCCAATATTTGCCCAAATACTCTCTCAACTTACCTATCTTACCTCTAGAAGCCTCACTTTGGGCAGAGGTCTTCCCATGGACGCCTTTGGCTCAAATCAAAAAGAGTTACTCGATTTTAAGGTAATGTCGTCTTTTATGTTCTTTTGTTTTATCTTGCTTCTCCAACCCCCTAAACTCTTATTATTATTTTATTTTGTACCAAAAACAGTATACTAAATATTCTTGGATGTTTTTATGAGAATTATTTTATTTACACTTACAAAAATATTCATCTAATGGTTAATGAATGTACTGTTTCTGTGGGTGGTGAATTACTGCCTCACGAAACGATGATTGTTCAATCTTCTTTTAACACCTATCATGGTGGCCATTGTGATGGAAATACTTTTATATATATGATATATATTATGTTTTTGTTTTCCTTATGATTCTGTATTTATCATTTATTTTATACCTTTATGATTTCCATTATGGGTAAACACGATAATTTCATTTTAGGAAGTGCGGACTACCGCCCCCTCAAAGTGATTTGAATCGTTAATGCCATATGTGGGATGTATAAAGGATGGAGTAAATGGTATTATACATTATATTATACTGGAATTATAGTATAACTTTATATAATTATAATTTCATTCTATTACATACATAATAGAAATTAAAGTAGCGCTCATGCGTACGTACGACTTACCGTCTCCATGAACGGTGCATTTCATTTATTAACTCTAAATGTTATGTAATATTATAAATGAATGTATATACTGGATATATATGAAATATATGATATCTAAATCATGAATATAATTCTGTATATTATGGATATTTCACCACATGATCAACTTGTAATTATAAGAACTTTATTTTTTACTCAAGTATAAAAGATCGACAAAAGGATAGTTATTAACTTAAATAATTACATAATGTTAGTAACATGGAAATACGTGATATAAAAGGAATAATTAACATGAAAAAGGTTCTTAAGCAATTAGAAATTAACTCTAGTTTATTATTCTAGAGGTTAAAGAACGATCGAGTCAAGTCGGACACGAGGTAAGGGAACTTCTTAACCCAAATTCCATTCTTTGGGATAATCGCCTACTTTAAATTAATGGCATGATATTATTATGTCCTATCTAGTATTTATACTTTCTTTATGTGTAAATATATTAAATACGAATAATTGATCTATTTTATTTAAAAAATGATCTTTGTAAGGGACTTCGTCTCAATCTCCTTTCATTGAGGCATATTTTGTTTTATACACAACTTTCTTTTATACGGTGGATAAAACCATTTGACTTTTATGTTTTTTTTCAAAAGGAATATTTTTATATGAATCATTTTACTAAATTGAAAAATGGAATGTTTTTTTGTCATATGTATGCGGTGAAAAAGTCTTCTCCTCTGCCATGACAATTATTTGAGATTCAGATTCCTCTATAAGATATAACTTTTTTTTAAATGAAAAATAAATAAAAAGTTTTAAATTTAATTTATTTTGGTATTGAAAATGGTTTTGAAAGTGTTTTTATTATATCAGTGTGTTATATTGAAATCTTTTGATTGAAATTTGGAAATGTTATGTGTCCTTTATGCATGTTTTATGTGATACGATTATGTTATGGTTAATGATATGTTTAAACCTATTCATATGAGGAATGCATTGGACTTAATAAATGACAGGTGGAGCCCGCAATAGCTCATCGATGCATCGGTAGGTCCCATGAGACAAACTAGTGTCTTGGCACGAGGCCTTGACAAAATCTTATTTGTAGTCTTGGAACGAGGCCTTGGCTACGTGGTTATGATAGTCTGGCATTATGCATTCCATTATTATGAAAGTGGTTATTGATATTTCATGTGATTATTCGACCAGTAGAATATCCATGTGAATAAGTAAATGGAATTATCTCATTTTAATTTTTCCATATTATGTTGAAGTTCAAGTTTAAAATGATTTTTTTTAGATATACATTTCCTTAAATTTTTTTGTTAATTTATGAATGCTTCCGGTATATTGTTATCCTTACTGAGAATCAGAGCTCACCCCTTTCAATGTTTTAATTTTTCTAGGATGTGATTAAGTATATTATGAATGAACTACAGGGATAGTATGAGGGGTTATGAAGACATGATGTTTTTTTAGTTTTGTATTACTTTATGATGTAATGTAAGACTTATGAATGTATCTAGTTTTTCCAAGACAACTAAACTAATCAGTTGTTCGAAACGTGATCTTTTGTGATCATGCCAATGTTAAGAAATAATGCACCGACTCTTGGTAACTGGGGTCGAGGCGTTACAGTTGGTGTCAGAGGCTGTTTAGTACTAACCTTGGAAGCTATATTTAGATAAAATCTGAATAAAGCACATAGCCCTAAGATAGACTTTGAGGATTAGTATAGAAGAACTTCCTAGAATTTTGGTATTATAGAGATTTTATGAGTTTTCCGAGCAATACATCCCTATCAGGATACGAGCAGGTAGAGGCGGCTCTGGCACATATGTACCTAGGGGAATAACTCGAAAAACCCGCTTTGATATAGACTCGAACAGGAACTGGTGCACGAAAACGGGCCTTGCTGCACTCTTGGTTACGACACTCCAGGGGGATATGTTTAGCATAATTCTCATTTTCTTTACAAACTATTATGAAGGGATTATGAGTATATACTCCCTCAAAGAATTTTTTTTTCTGATTATGGATTATATCCACAAATTATTCATTTTATGTTAAGTGTTTTACAAGTATGGAATTATGTACTTTGATTCATAAACTAATATAGTTTATGCCATTGTATAGAAATGGAACCTAGTGGAAAAAATGGAAACCGTATAAATGCACGCACTCCATGTAGGGATTTCCCCTCTGCTCAAAATAATTATTGTGGAGCTGGAGATAAAATTGGTGCTGATCAACTTATCACCATACTGGGACAACTCACTCAGTTTATGAATAATAACCTTACTCATATGGAGCACCCGGATATGCAATGTGGAGGATCAATGTTATACCACTTCATGATGCAACAACCACCAACATTTAATGGGGGTACAAATCCATTAGTAGCTGAGAAATGGATAAACTCCTTCGAAAAAATATTCCATGCCTTGGGGAGTAGAGAAAGGGAGAAGTTTTTCATGGCAGTTTACCGGCTCACTAGAGATGCCGATCAATGGTGGTCGCTGATGCAAAACACGAAAGAAGATGAATAAGTATCTAATATGGAATAAAGGGAGTTCAAAGTGATAGTATTAGAAAAATAATTTCCTCGTGACCATCGAGCAGATATGGAAATGAAATTTCAAAGTCTGAGTGAAAAGGAGGATGAGAATGTCGCAATGTGTGAGGCCAACTTTACAAGCTTAGCGAGGTATGTTGCATATTATATACGTAAAACAAGAAATAAGATTGATCGTTTATTTGATGGGTTAAATCCATTTCTCCATCGATCATTAGTCTCACAAACATTTTCATCATATGAAGATATAGAATCGTGTACTATCAAGACAAAAAATGAATTCGCTAAATCTTATGACAATACAGTAATGAAAGAGAAGAAGAGAATGGTGGAACAAGAGACAGATAAAGAGAAAAAGGGAAATAAAAATTTTATATTATGCGATAATTGTCGGATGAATCACCCTGGTACATGCCTAAAAGTAATGTGATATTGTTATAAATGTGGAGAAAAAGTTCATCAGGCTCGTGATTGCAAGGGAAAAAAGAGGCTATCAATGTTGAATGCTACAATTGTAGGGAAATGGGGCATCATGAAAATAAATGTCCTAAGCGTCAGGAAAACTTACATCAGAAAAGGACAAGGGATCAAGGAAAATATTATGATGTTACTACAATTGAAATGGAATAATTAATGTATTCGTTCTTTTGGACTCCAGGATTATATTCTGGTTATAAGAATAATGTGATATATATAAGGATTTTACTTCAGTACTTTTTGTTTTAATTAAGGTTTTAACATGATGAAGGTAACAATATTTTAGTATGTGACAATAATATAAAATTTACTTTGTTTGGGGAATCTGATGAATTGATTTTGGAATTTAGATACCTTTTAGAGAAATTCTGGATAGAGGTAATTTGGATATCTATAAAGGATGGAATGGATTAAGTTGAACTTTGGATAGTATTGTTTATGGTTAAAACATTTGTGAAGATTATTTTTGGAATATTATAATACAATAGTTTTTTGAAAAGGACAACCTACAGTTTGGGGGATAACCCATCACATCGGACAAAGCTGTAGGAATCAAACCCACAACCATAGTGTGACATGCCTCTATTACCTACCACTAGCCTACAGGAAGTCCTTGGTTATTAAAAAATATTTTTCCTAATCTAAATGGTATGTGTTAATATTTTGAACCCAGTACGATTAGGATAAATATAATATTTTTGAGTTCTATTATCTTTTTGAGTGAAAGTTGAGTTTGTGGTATAAATTAGTTGAAGGATGAAACTCTTCTTGTCAATCATAAATATATATATACTTATCTACTATTCTATGAATAAATTAATTCTTAAACTTTAGTAAAGGTAAATTAAAACAAAAAATGTGTTATCCTAATACCTTATGTATTGTTCAATTTATAATATTTTAAATCAACATAGATTGAAGGCTTTGAGGCCCGCAATTTACAATTTTTTGTGATTGATGACCTCAATCACTCCCTACAAATATTTAGGTTTTCCTCCAATTATATGTCTCTAATTGCCACCAATGTTCTCCTTATCGAGATCATAATTTTTTGGTGACTTTTTCATTTCCCTTTTCCTCTTATTAAGGCTAAATTTTATTAACCTTATTTCCGATGTGGGTTTTCCACAAAGGTAATTTCTATTTTTAACCTTTTATTTTCAAATAAAAGTTTCAAATTGTGAGAACACAATTTATTGAATAAGGGGAGAATGTAACATCCCGAGCTTCCACGATACGCTTCTCTTTCAATAATGCAATAGCTTGCATTGTACGCAAGTCTGAGATTCTAACGCACCACGACCAATCAAAATAGCCATTATGAATAGTAATACACACTTTTTGAAATTATATATATATTATATTTTACAATGGACTTCATTTGTGGATTCAAAATATCAAAGTTAGCCTATGTTGAATTTTTGGTATTTTTCTGAGAACTTCCAAATTTTTATGAATAGTGAAAAATACTTAAAATAAACTTTTTTAATGAAAATAAATTATAGTGATAAATTATAGTATAGAGTGGTTTTAAAGTATAATTAGAATATATTTTTACCATTTTATCCAATGGTGGTCATTAGAATAATTTTCACTTTGAAATTGGACATTAACAATTGTCAATCTTTTGATATATATTGTTTCTTAAAAACACACTATTTGTTGTGACAGTGGGAATTACTTATGAAATTTATTAATGGAACTTATATTTTTGGAATTTTTTAAAATAGAAATCATTTTTGAATTCGGAATATCAATTATAGCTTATGTTGAAATTTTGGCATTGTTCTGAAAAACTTCAATTTTGAGGAATAGTGAAACCATTAAGTGGTAGTTAAAAAAATGATTTTTTGTTTAAATGAAACATTACATCCTCTGTGATTTGATTTTCAAAAATCTGACATACATGGTTTTCATTAGGAAGTTAAATGATGTTCAACGGGATTGAAATTATTTTTTGGTGAATAGTAACTTTTAAGTTTAAATAATCGTGATTAAAGGTAACTAGTGAAATTTAAGGTAAAAATGATATTATAAAAATATGAAAATACCATTAAACTTGTACTACCATTATTGGATGAGTAATGGCCGTCCATTACAATCCATGGGTCAACTTGGGGACCCCATGGAGCCACTTGGGTAAGAAATTGACATTAATAACGTTTTATTTAAAGTAAAAATAAAATTGTCACAAACATGTGTTGTTTTACTAAAACAATTATTACATGGTGTTATATAAGTTAAAATTTCGACTATAAATATTAATTGGAAAGATAAAAAGTTTTCCTACATCATTATAGTTCTTTATTAATTTTTAGACATTATATAAATTAAATTTGGTATGACACAATGATGATGCAGTTATTACCTCATTAATTAATGATTTAAATAAAATGAAATGATAATGTAACATCTAAGCCTTACACTTGTCAAAAACCTATTGGATGAAAATATTTCGAACCCTTATCACATTATACTCTAAATATATGACTTTGGGACCTTTATAATCCGAAAAGCATTTCATAATAATGAAACATTTCAATCTTTGCAAGAGTGCCCCTCCTCTCCTCTTATAAAAGGCCCCCACCTCTACCTCCTTATTCAAATCATCAAGCCATTTGGCTTGGCCAAACATTGCCAAAATACTCTCTCAACTTTCCTCTATTACTCATAGAAGCCTCACATTGGTAAGAAGTCTTCCCAAGGAATCCTTTGTCTCAAATGAAAAAGAGTTAACTGATTTTAAGGTAATGTCGTCTTTTATGTTATTTTGTTTTATCTTACTTCTCCAACCCCCTAAACTCTTTTTATTATTTTATTTTGTAACAACACAAGTATCCTCAATATACTTGTATGTTTTTATGAGATGTATTTTATTTAAACTTACACACACCTTCGTCTAATGGTTAAAGAACATATTATTTCTGTTGGTGGTGAATTACTGCCTCACGAAACGATGATTGTTCAATCTTCTTTTAACACCTCTCATGGTGGCCATTATGATGAAACTACTTTTATATATGATATATACTATATTTTTTTTCTTTATGATTCTGTATTTTTCATTTATTTTATAACTTTATGATTTCTATAATGGGTAAACGCGGTAATTTCACTTTAGGAAGTGCGGACTACCACCCCCTCAAAGTGATTTGAATCGTTAATGCCATATGTGGGATGTATAAAGGATGGAGTAAATGGTATTATACATTATATTATACTGGAATTATATTATTCCTTTATATAATTATAATTTCATTCTATTAAATATGAAATAGAAATTAAAGAAGCGTTCATGCGTACGTACGGCTTGCCGTCTCCATGAACGGTGCAATTCATTTCTTACCTCTAAATGTTATGTACTATTATAAATTCATGTATATACTGGATATATATGATATATATGATATCTAAATCATGAATATAATTATGGATATAATGGATTTTTCACCACATGAACAACTTGTAATTATAAGAAGTTTATTTTTGACTAAAGTACCAAAGATCGACAAAATGACCGTTATTAACTTAAATTATTAAATAATGTTAATAACATAGTAACAAGTGATATAAAAAGAATAATGAACATGAAAATGGTTTTTAAGCAAGTAGAAATTAACTCTAGTTTTTTATTCAGGAGGTTAATGAACGATCGAGTCAAGTCGGACACGAGGTAAGGGAACTTCTTAACCCAATTTCCAGTCATTGGGTTAATCTCCTACTTTCAAATTATGTCATGCTATTATTATGTACTATCTGGTATTTATACTTTATTTATGTGTAAATATAGTAAATACACATAACAGATCTATTTTATTTAAAAAATTATCTTTGTAAGGGACTTCGTCTCAATCTCATTTCATTGAGGCATATTTTGTTTTGTACGCAACTTTCTTTTATACGGTGTATAAACCCCTTTAAATTTTTTGTTTTTTTCAAAAGTAATATTATTATACGAAGCGTTTTACTAAAAGAAAAAATGGAATTTTTTTTCATATGTATGCAGAGACAATGACTTCTCCACCTCCATGACCATTATTTTTGTTTCAGGTTCCTCTACAAGCCATAACTTTTTTTTAAATGAAAAATAAATACAAAGTTTTAATTTTCCTTTATTTTTGTATTGTAAATGGTTTTGAAAGTTTCTTTATTATATAAATGTGTTGTATTGATATCTTGTGATTGAAATGTAAAAATATTATGTTTCCTTTATGCATTTTTTATTTGATACGATAATGTTATGGTTTATGATATGATTAAACCTATTCATATGAGGAATGAATTGGACATAACAAGTGACAGGTGGATCCCGCTATAGCTCCTCGATGCATCGGCGGGTCTCATGAGACAAACTTTTGTCTTGGTACGAGTCTTTGAAAAAATCTTATTTTAGTCTTGGCACGAGGCCTTGGCTACGTGGTTATGACAGTCTGGAATTACGAATTCCATCTTTATGAAAGTGGTTATTGATATTGCATGTGATTATTCTAAGAGTAGAATATCCATGTGAATAACTAAATGGAATTATCTCATTTTAATTTTTCCATATTATGTTGATGTTCAAGTTAAAAATTCTTTTGTTTTAGTTATACATTTCCTTAAATGTTTTTGTTTATTTATGAAAGCTTCCGCTATATTGTTGTCCTTACTGAGCATCTGAGCTCACCAATTTCAATGTTTTAATTTTTCTAGGATGTGATGAAGTATATTATGAATGACCTGCATGGATAGTATGAGGGGATATGAATAGAGGATGTTTTTTTAGTTTTGTTTTACTTTATGATGTAATGTAAGACTTATTAATGTATCTAGTGTTTCCAAGAATACTAAACTAATCGGTCGTTCGAGACTTGATATTTTGTGATAATTCCAATGTTACACAATAATGCACCGACTCTAGGTAACTGGGGTCCGGGCGTTACATCCACACTAGTGGTAAAACAACTACTCTAGGTGATTTAGTTATTATCAGAGCCATAGTTTTCACATTTGAACCAACATTTTGTAATGTTTTTCATGGTATGCTAGAGTTATCTGAATATCATAGGTGTTCCCATTTTTAATTTTTTTTTAATTTTTATAGTTGGATTAATATAATGTTATATAATTTACTCTGAATATTTTTATACGGGTGTGATTTTGATAATGTGGGATTGAAATCCTTTGTGGTATATCGAGGAATGTTATACTCTTGAAAAATGACATAGAGATAGATTGGATGGATTTGAATGTTATTTTATAATCATTTTCAGATAATATTTTTACAAAAGTAATCAGTTTATAGATATCCAAATAGATGTGGTACAAACATGATAACATGTATAAAAAAATGAATATCCAATAAGAAAAATTATATCTTTGGAGAGATATCTTTAATGTTTTTATAATAGTATAGGATCAAACTATTTTGGAATATCTCATTTGTATAATAAAAATTATGATTCATTTTAATGTTATATGAGACAATGTTTAAGATTATGGCATGGTATGAAAATTAGTGGTAAAACATCCAAATTGTTTTTTTCTAAATATAACACTTATTTAATATGGGTATGTTTTTTACTTGATGATTTCAATAATTCATATGTTAAATTATTAAATGAAAATAACACCCATATTTAATAATAATGATATTGAGAATGTGGATTCCAAATCCCCTGACAGAAAGAAAATCCTTGAATACAAATTTTAGTCCTCAAGTTCCTTTGAGAATGTTGATGATTATGATGAAATACCATGAAAATTTTGGATTTTTCATTAAAATAATTTTTAAATACTAATTGATGCGTATAGAAAAAATTTTAGAGAATAAATATTTAATAGTGGGGTATAATAATTTTTTTTACAAAGTTTGTATGAAAATGGGGAATGTAGAGTTCGATCAGGTAGATGTTAAAGATAAGTTCCAATGGATAAATGAATAAAAATAATTTTAATTTAGTTAAATGTTCAATTAAATTATAATGGTAATGTGGAGGAAAAATAAATTGAATATGGTATGTAAGGTGGATGAGGGTTGTACTAACCTAAATAGTTATATTCAAAATAAATGTTTTAGTGGGGACTAAATCATCATAAAATATGTTGATAAAATTTATTTTGAGAAAATGGAAGTTATATAATGTATTGGAGTAGAAGAAGAAGACTATTTTAATTATAAGTTATTCCAATTAAAAATATAATGCCCTAGCCTTAAACATTACTTAATCATGAGTTACTTCAAGAATACACGTTGAGGATATTTTCAGTATTATTGTTTTAGAGAATTAGATCATAAATCATGCATTACATTCCACATTTAAACAAAGTGGTTACATAAAAGATAGTACTCATTTTTCCCATCAACGGAAACATATTTAAAATAAAACATGGATTCTTTCTTGACACTTCCTTGACACTATCATCACATCATGTACCTTTCCCTTGAACTTTGAAAAAACATTTCAAAAACATGGGATGAGCATAAAAAGCTTAGTAAGGGATATAAAAGTACAAAATGAAAACATTAGTCAATGTATAAATTCATACTTTACTCAAAAAACATATGAATTTTAACATATCTCATCAAATCATGAATAAATAATAGAAATCATAAGACATAGTGGTAACTTGAGGCATTCATAAAATTCTTACGTAGGGAGTAACCCTCACTGTTACGTTTGGAATACCCATCACACTATATTCTGTAAATCTCTTCGAAAAAACCTCAATGTTTAACCCCTTTTAATTACCCAATGCACTGGAGAGCTATATTGGGCTCACCCTCCCTTAGTTTATCACAGAACCACCCATATTCAAAACAGTGCCCAAGAACCATAACATAATCGTACAACATAAAACATGCATAAAGAAAACATAACATTTCCACTTTTCAATCACAAGATTTCAATATAACACATTGATATAAAAACATTTTGAAAACCATTTTCCATACCAAAATAAAAGAAATGTAAAACATGGTATTTATTTTTCATTCAAAAAAGTTATGGCTTGTAGAGGAAGCCGAAGCTCAAATAATTGTCACGATGGTGGAGAAGTGGTTGTCGTCGCATACGTACGACAAAAAAATTCCCTTTTGTCATTTAGTAAATGCTTCGTATAAAAAATATTACTTTCGAATAAATGTAAAAGTCCAAGAGGTTTATACACCGTATAAAAGAAATTTGAGGATAAAACAAAATATGCCTCAATGAAAGGAGATTCAGACGAAGTCCCATACCTCGGGTCCGACTTGACTCGATCGTTCTTTAACCTCTTGAATAATAAACTTGAGTAAATTTATACTTTCTTAAGATCCTTTTTTAAGTTCATTGTTCCTTTTATATCACGTATTACCATGTCAAGAACACTATGTAATTATTTAAGTTAATAACGGTCATTTTGTCGATCGTTGGTACTTGAGCCAAAAATAAAATTCTTATAATTACAAGTTGGTCACGTGGTAAAATATCCATTATATCCAGAATTATATTCATGATTTAGAAAACATATATATCATATATATCCATTATATTCATGCATTTATAATATTACATAACATTTAGAGGTAAGAAATGAAATGCACCGTTCAAGGAGACGGTAAGCCGTACATACGCATGAATGCTGCATTCCTTTCTATTTGTATTTAATGGAATGAAATCATAATGGTATATTATTATTCAATTATAATATCATATATAATATCATTAACTCCATCCTTTATACGTCCCACATTTGGAATTAACGAATCAAATCACTTTTAGGGGGAGGTAGTCAGCACTTCTTAAAATGAAGATATCACATTTACCCATAATGGAAACCATAAAGGTATTCCATAAATGAAAAATACAGAAGCTTAAGAAAATAATAAACATATTATATATCATATATAAATATATTTACATCTTAATGGCCACCTTTGACGGTGTTAGAAGAATATTGAGAAATCACCGTTTTGTGAGGAAGAAATTCTCCATCCACGGAAACAGTATACTCTTTAACCATTACATGTTGGTGTGTGTAAGTGTATCTTGAATCCAACATATAACAATATCCAAGTATATTGAATATAATGGTTTTGTTACAAGATAAATGAATAAAAAGATTTTAGGGGGTTGGAGAAGCAAAATAAAACAAAATAACATTAGAGAAGACATTACCTTTAAATCGGGTAACTAATCTTGGTTTGTACCAAAAAGGTTTCTTGAAGAGCTTTCTGCCTAAAGTATGGATTCTAGGATGAAGAGAGGTACGTGAAGAGATTAAAGTAGCAGAGCTTGGCTGAGAAAAAGTCTTGAGATGTGTGTGTAACGTGGTAGATTTGGGGGCCTTTTATAAGAGGAGAGTAGGGGCACTCTTGGAATGTTATAAAATGTTACATTACATTGAAATGTGTTTCAGATTTAAAAGGTCCCACATTGATATATGTCCAGGATAAGGTGGAAAGGGTTATAAATATACTCTTCCAATAGGTCTTTGATAAGTTCTTGTCTTATATTTTACATTATCTTTTCTTTTTATTTAAATCGTTCATTAATGAGGTAATCGCTACATCATCATGATGTCATAAATAATTTAATTTAATTAATATCTAAAAATTATAAAAAAATACTATGATGTAGATAATATTGTTATCTTTACAATTAATATTTATTGTCCAATAGATCATTTATGTAGACAAAATTAAAAAATTTTACTCAGGTGATACATTCTTTGTTATGTTTAACTTTCTTTAAAAATAAAAAGATAAAAGTCATTATCACACAAAAGTGATTCCATGGGGTCTCCAAGTATGGCACAAGGAATTACATGGTCTCCCAAGACACAACCAGTAGTATTAGGACACATGTTGGGGTCATTTGTTATTATTATGATATTATTTTATTATCCTTAACTACCTGATTACTAATTAATAATGATAATTAATGATAATTATCGTCGTTACTATTCATAATTTCCAAAAACAAAAGAGCCTTAATTACATAATTTGGACCTTATGATTCAAAATATGAAATAAATTTCACCAAATTCCAAACACAAAAAATGAAATAATTAATTTAAAAATAATTCCCGTTGTCAAAACAAATAGCGGGTTTTTTTGAAACAATATCTATGAAAAGTTTGGCACTTGTTTATACCCAATTCCAAATTGAAATTAATTATAATGAACACCATTAGATTAAATGGTAAAAATATATTCTAATTACAATTTAAAACCAATTAAAAAGATAATCTATCCTTATAATTAAATTAGAGGAAAAAGCATTTTGATGTAAAATGCAGTATTTTTAACTATTCATTAAAAATGAACATTGTCAGAAAAATACCAAAAAATTATCCAAATTAAATATCAATGTCCAAATCATAAATAATAAGTTAATTTTTTAAAATAAAACATATAAAATTTTCAAAATATAGATTGAAAAATGGTTATCCATCAAAAGGCGGAAAAATAATCTTTTAAAAATATTAGAGAATTATATGCTTAGGATTGGATTTATTCTCATTTTAAGAATGTAAAACACTATCTAATTCATAAATAGACATAGATAATAATATATATTATTCATTACTTACTTAGGATCTAACATCCTTCCCCCCTTTAGAAAATTTCATTACCACAAATTATTTACTTATCGAGTAAGTGGGGGTATTTATCCCCCATTGCATTTTCAGATTCCCATGTTGTCTCTTCAATCATGTGGGTTTTCCACAAAACCATTACTTGATGAATAACCTTATTCTACAACACTTTCTCCCTATGGTCAAGAATTTGTACTGGTTGTTCCTTATATGATATAATCTCTTCAGCTGAACTACCTCTGGACTCAAAACATGAGATGGATCTGGCATGTACTTCTTTAACATTGAAACATGAAAAACTTTATGTACCTGAGAAAAACTCCGAGGTAAAGCCACTCGGTATGCAACCGATCCAACTCTCCCCGGAAGTTCATATGGTACAATGAACCTTAGATTCATCTTTCCTTTCTTAGTAAATCACATCACACTTTTCCATGGCGATACATTTAGAAAAACATGATCGCCTACCTCAAAAGATAGATCATTCCTCCTACTTTCTGCATAACTCTTCTTCCTGCTCTGAGTTATTCTCATGTGTCTCTATATCATCTGAACTTTTTGTGCCAACTCTTCTACCAATTACAGTCCCCTTAACTTCTTTTCACCCACTTCATCCCAGAAAGCTGGAGTTCGACACTGCTTCCCATATAATGCTTCAAATGGTCCCATCTGTATACTAGAATGAAAATTTTTATTATAAGAAAACTCAACCAAAGAAAGATGTTGGTCCCAAATTCCTTGATAATCCATAGAACATGCACGTAGCATATCCTCCAATGTCTAAATTGTTCATTATAAATGCCCATCTGATTGAGGATGAAAAGCTGTACTAAAATTTAATTCAGTACCCAATGACTTCTGAAGGCCTTTACAAAAGTTAGAAGTGAACCTGTGATCAGGGTCAGATACAATGGAGAGAGGAACTCCATGTAACCTGACAATCTCTTTAAGATACAAATGGTAATGTTGATCTAGGGAAAAAGTATCTCGTATAGCAAGGAAATGAGCAGATTTAGTCAAGCGATCAAAAATAACCCAGATTGCATTATTACCTCGAGGTGTGTTCGGCAATCCCACAATGATGTCCATGGATATATTCTACCATCTCCACTATAGCACTATTAATGGATGAAGCATCCCTTTCGATAACTTCCTCCCTGCATTAACCTGTTGACAAGTCAAACACTTCACAGTAAAATCAGCAATATGCCTTTTCATTCCATCCCACTAGTAATAATTCCGAAGATCTCTATACATCTTAGTACTCCTTGGATGAAAATAAAACAGAGAACTATGAGATTCACTTAACAACTCTCTCTTAAATTGTGAATCAAAAGGCACACAAAATCTCTTCCCAAATCTCAAAACACAATCATTGTCAATATTGAATTTAGGCAACATACCCTTCTGAACCAGCTCTACCTTTTTCTATAACTCACTGTCTTGCTACTGTGCTTGCTAAATTCTGTCTGATATAGAAGATTTCCCTAATACCTAAAACAAAATAGAAGGACATCCTGCACCATCAACTTCTATGCCAAAGTTCATCAAATACTTAACGAAAGTATCATGTTACAAATGAAACATTCTTAATGAAGCATTACTTTTTCGACTCAAAGCATCACCCACTTTATTTGATTTTCCTAGATGGTAATGAATTGTACAATAATAATCCTTGATTAATTCTAACCATCCCCTCTATCTCATGTTCCATTCATTTTGAGTGAATATATACATTAAAATTTTGTGATCAGTATATATTTCACACTTTACACCATACAAATGATTCCTCCAAATTTTTAAAGAGAAAACAACAACAGCTAATTCCAAATCATGTGTAGGGTAATTTACCTCATTAGTTTTCAACTGATGTGAAGCATAAGAAATTACCTGATCATTCTACATTAGGACGCAACCAAGTCCCTTCAATGAGGCATCACTATAGATAACAAACTCCCTATTCTTGGAAGGTTGTGCCAAAACTAGAGCATTCACCAATATTCTTTTAAATTCCTTCGGTAATAGCCTGCCAAACCAAGGAAGCTACGAATCTCAATTACATTTGTGGGTCTTGGCCATTCATCAACAACTTTTGTTTTTGCAGGATCAACAGTTATTCCATATTTATAAACAATATAACCAAGGAATGAAAATTTTTGCAACCAAAACACACATTTTCTAAATTTCCCATACAATTTCTTTTCTATTATGGTTTGCAAAATAACCCTTAAATGACTTTCATGCTCCTCTTTACTTTTAGAAAATACCACAATATCATTAATGAAAACAACCACAAACTTATCCAAGAACTCATGGAAAATTCTATTCATAAGGTCCATGAATACAGTAGGTGAATTGTTTAGCCCAAAAGGCATAACTACAAATTCATAATGGCCATATCTTGTAAAAAATGTGGTCTTCGGAATATCTGCTTCCTTTACCTTCAACTGATGGTTCCCCGTTCTCATGTCAATCTTTGAAAAATACTAAGCTCCCTGGAGCTGATAAAACAAATCATCGATATGAGGGAAAGGATATTTATTCTTAAAAGTGATGTCATTCAAGGCTCTATAATCAATGGAAAGTCTCATTGAACCATATTTCTTTTTAACAAATAAAACAGGAGCACCCCATGGTGATGTGCTAGGTTGAATGAAACCTTTCTCTAATAAATCTTGCAATTGTTCCTTCAACTCTAAAAGTTCAATTTGTGCCATTCGATAAGTGGGTTTTGAAATTGGCTTAGCATTGGGAACGTAGTCAACAGTAAATTCCACTTCCCTGCCAGGTATTATTCTAGGAAAATCATCAGGAAAAACTTCAGGATACTCATTTACCACTGGAACATCATTAATCTTAACAGTTCCTTTGTTTTTAACAATATGTTCAAGGTAACATTCATTTCCATATTTTACAAGTTTCTCAACCTCTTGATATGATATTAACAGTAAGGGTACATTCTTGTACACAAACTGAAAGTCTTTATGAAAAGAAACTTCTTTAGCTCTAGAATCAATTTTAGCATGATAAATAGTGAGCCAATCCATACCGAGGATAACATAAAAATCTATTAGAGTTAAAACAATAAGGTTTTCAAGTAGGTTCTTTCCACGGATAAGGATATGGAGATTATTATAAATTCTTTTTGACTCAACATTTCCGTCATTTGTTTTTACCACAAGTTTCAGAGTCTTTTCATGAGATGGTATTCCCATTTTACTAGAAATGTTTTCAGAGATTAAAGAATGTGTAGACCCTAAATCAAATAACACACTGGCATAATCTGAAAAAAAAAAACAAAGTACCTTATACCACTTCATTTGATGGACCAACATCTACTGAAGTAGTTGCAAATGATTTCACCACCCCTTTCTACTTGTAGTCTAACTGCTTCCCATCACTCGATATCTTTCTCGGACAGTCGTTTGCATAGTGACCCATCTCATTTCACTTAAAACATTTTACTAATTGTAAATAAAATTTGGTCTTACCATCACCCTGATATTTTTCATTAAAATCACGAGCCTTATTTCTCATCTTACCACATCGGTAGTACTTTCTAGAATTCAGAAGACATTCCCTAGCATGCCTTTTACCACATTTCTCACAAACTGGAAAATTAGTCTTCTTACCATCAGACCATTTTGAAGAATTCTTCGATTTCTCATACCACATCAGTCTCTTCTTCTGCAGGTTGTTATAGAACACTTGATCATCGAAAAACACCATTTCATCCTTCTCAGCACATCGAATAATATTTTCATATCTTTTGAACTCACGAGAAGCCAATGCCCTTCGATATTTTGGCTTTATTCATGAGTAATGATGTTTGATTTTAATATCAAGGCCTCAGATAAAATTTGGAGCATACCTTGCCAATCGAGTGAACCTGTCATTATAAGCAGCCACTGAGTCGTCCTCTTGCCTCAATTCCAAGAATTTTTTTCCATCCTATGTTGAATAGTCTTTGGAAAATACTTCTCAAGAAACATACCTTTGAATTCATCCCAGTTTAGAGAATCAATCTCATCAGCGTCCCTGATATTTGTAACCATCGACCACCACTGATCTGCTTCACCCTCCAAACGGTAAATTGAAAGACTAACCTTTTGATTGTCTGAACACCCCATGGCAGCGAAAATCAGCTACAGTGCTTTAATCCACCCTTCATCTATCACAGGGTCAGATGATCATCTGAATGATGGATGAAGTTGCCTCATGAAATGTCCACCACTTACATGTTCCTCAGCGGTTGATTTGGCTGATCTCATGCATTGATACCACCACCATTTATCGCTTGAGTCAACTGCGCCATTACTGCAACAAACTGTTCAATTCCAATTCCGATCATCTGAGGATGCTAATTCGGAATGTTATTTCCTTCTATATGACTTCCTAGCACTGCTTCCCTGTTTCCTATGTGGAAAACCATTTTGAACAAACACGTCTTAGATGAAGCAACATGGTAATCTTCAAATGCTATATCATTTCAATTTGACCATAAAATTTTTTGGATAATAATTTAATAAAATTCTAACTCTTAATGTTATCTAAACCGACCATTAAGACCAAATATAAGGCCCCAGCCTTAAATATTACTTAATATTGAGTTACACCAACAATACACGTTGAGGATATTTTCTGGTATAGAGTTTTAGAGAAGTAGATCATAAATCATGCATTACATTCCACATTTAAACAAAGTGGTTACCAAATGATAGTACTCATTTTTCCCATCAACGGAAACATATTTAAAGTAAAACATGGATTATTTCTTGACACTTCCTTGACACTATCATCACATCATGTACCATTCCTTTGTCCTGTGAAAAAACATTTTAAAAAACATGGGATGAGCATAAAAAGCTCCGTAAGGGATATAAAAGTACGAAATGAAAACAGTAGTACATGTATTATATCATACTTTGCTCATAAAACATAAGCATTTTAACATACCTCATCAAATCATGAATAAATCATAGAAATCATAAGACATAATGGAAACATGAGGCATTCATAAAATTCTTATGTAGGGAGTAACCTTCATGGTTACATTTGGAATACCTATCACAGTATATTACCAAAATCTCTTCAGAGAAACCTCAATGTTTAACCCCTTCACGTAACCCAATGCATTGGAGATCTATATCGGGCTCACATGCCCTTATATTATGATAGAACCACCCGTCTTCATAACAATGCCCAAAACAATAACATAATATTATCATATAAAACATGCATAAAGGAAACATAACATTTCCACTTTTCAATAACAAGATATCAATTCAACACATTGATATACAAACATTATGAAAACCATTTTCCTGACCAAAAGAAAAGAAAAGTAAAACATGGTATTTATTTTTCATTAAGAAAAATGTTATGACTTATAGAGGAAGCCGAATCTCAAATAATGGTTACGGCGGCGGAGAAGTCATTGTTGCCGCATACATACGATAAAAGAAACATTCCCTTTTTTCATTTAGTAAACGCGTCATCTAAAAAAGATTCTGTTTTAATAAACATAAAAGTCACAGGGTTTATACACCGTATAAAATATTATTGTGTATAAAACAAAATATGCCTCAATGAAATGAGATTGAGACGAAGTCCCATACCTCAGGTCCGACTTGACTCGATTGATCTTTTACCTCCTGAATAATAAACATGAGATAATTTCTACATTCTTAAAAACCATTTCTAAGTTCATTATTCATTTTATATCACTTATTAATATGTTATCAACACTATGTAATTATTTAAGTTAATAATGGTCGTTTTGTCGATCTTGGGTACTTGACCCAAAAATAAACTTCTTATAATTACAAGTTGTTAATGTGGTAAAATATCCATTATATCCAGAATTATATTCATGATTTAGATATCATATATATCATATATATCCAGTATATGTATGCATTTATAATATTACATAACATTTAGAGGTAAGAAATGAAATGCAACGTTCATGGAGACGGTATGCCATACGTACACATAAACACTAATTTCATTTCTATTAGTACTTAATGCAATGAAATCATAATTGTATATTATAATTTCAGTATAATATCATATATAATATCATTAACTCCATACTTTATAAGTCCCACATATGGAATTAACGAATCAAATCACTTTGAGGGGGCGGTAGTCCTCACTCCGTAAAATGAAGATATCGCATTTACCCATAATGGAAACCATAAAGGTATGCCATAACTGAAAAAAAAGAATCATAGGAAAACATAAAAATATTAAATATAATTATATAAATATAGTTACATCTTAATGGCCACCTTTGAATGTGTTAGACTAATATTGATCAATCATTGCTTCGTGAGGAATAAATTTTCCATCCATAGAAACATTATGCTCTTTAACCATTAGATGTAGGTGTGTGTAATTCTAGCTCGAATACATCTTATAAAAAAATCCTATTATATTAATTATACTGGTATTTTTACAAAATAAATGAATAAAAAGAGTTTAGCGGGTTGAAGAATCAAAATAAAACAAATGAACATTAGAGAAGACTTTACCTTTAAATCCAGTAACTCCTCTTGGTTTGTACCAAAAGGGTTTCTTGATGAGCTTTCGACCTAAGTTAAAGCTTCTAGTAGGAAGAGAGGGATGTAGAGAGGTGAAATGAGAAGAGTTTTTCTGATCCAAAGTCATGAGAAGTTTGTGTAAAGAGGTAGAGGTGGGGGCCTTTTATAAGAGGAGAGGAGGGGCACTCTTGGAATGTTACAAAATGTTACTTTATATTGAAATGTGTTTCAGATTTAAAAGGTCCCACATTGATATATTTCTAGGATAAGGTGATAAGGGTTCGAAATATACTCATCCAATAGTTTTTTACAAGTTCAAGTCTTATATTTTACATTATCTTTTCATTTTATTTAAATTATTCATTAATGAGATAATCACTGCATCATCATGATGTCATAAATAATTTAATTTATTTAATATATAAAAATTATAAAAAAATACTATTATGTAGGAAATATTTTTAGATTTCGAATGAATATATATAGTCCAATATATCATTTATGTAGACAAAATTAATTTTTTTTACTCAGGTGATACATTCTTTGTAATATTTTACATTCTTTAAAAATAAAAAGATAAAAAGTCATTATCACACAAAAGTGATTCCATGGGGTCCCCAAGATTGGAACAAGGAATTCCATTGTCGACCATGACAGAACCAGTATAATTAGGAAACATTTTGGTGTCATTTGTTATTATTATGATATTATTTTCTTATCCTTAACTACCCGATTACTAATTAATCAAGATAATTAAAGATAATTACCGTCGTTACTATTCATAATGTCCAAAAACATAAGATCATTAATTACATAATATTGGTACTTTTGATTCCAAATATTAAATCCATTTCACAAAATTCCAAATACAGAAATTGCAATAATAAATTTAAAAATAATTCCTGTTGTCAAAACAAATAGCAGGTTTTTTTGAAACAATATCTATGAAAAGTTTGGAACTTGTTTATGCCCAATTCCGAAGTAAAATTAATTATAATGACCACCATTGGATTATATGGTAAAAATATATTATAATTACACATTAAAACAAATTAAAAAGATAATATAACCATATAATTAAATTAGATGAAAAATCCGTTTTGATGTAAAATACAGTATTTTTCACTATTTATTAAAAATGATCATTGTCAGAAAAATACCCAAAAATTATCCAACGTAAATTTCAATGTCCCAATAATAAAGGTTAAGTTTATTTTGACAAATAGATCTTATAAAATTTTCAAAAGATAGATTTAAAAATGGTTCACCATCAAAAGGCGTTAAAATAATCTTTTAAAAATATTAGAGAATTCTATGCTTAGGATTGAATTTATTCTCATTTTAAGCCTCTAAAACACTATATAATTCATAAATATACATAGATAATAATATATATTATTCATTACTTACTTGTGATGTCACAAAAAACTAAATTTTAATTACAGATTAATATATGTACACATTCCACAAACCAATTCAAATATATTAGAGAAGGATTTGAGAAATATTAATAAAGTAAAAGGCCATATATTTACATAATAAAATGACCACCATGAGAAATCAAACTTCTCAAATTTAGAGTGATGGGTAGGAATAGATATTAAAAGAACATTGGAAAATTAAAATAGATAAAAAAACGAGAGATTAATCATGTTGAATCATGGTCTCTCTATGAAGAAAAGACCCCTGAAAAAATACATAATAATATATATAAGGATAAATAAGTGAATGTTAACTCATATTTGTTCATGGAGTACTCATATCAATGGAATTAGGTAATATATATACCATATATATAAAACATTTTAATTCCTATTTCAACTAATTTAATTGTATATAAATAATAGTATCCAAAAACCTAGGATTTGAGATACCCTAAGAAGAAATATACCAAATCTAAGATAATGTGGAGTAAATATAAGAAGAAATAATTTTTAAAACATTTAATAAAGAGGAATAATATCACTCTAATAAAATATGTATATTTTAAATATAAATTACAGTAGTTTAAGGGAATATCTAGTTTCAGGTCCTATTATTACAATTAAAGAGATGTTAGAAATTAAGGGTATTTTACATTGAAAAACATGTTGATCCCTTAGAACCAAAGAAGGAAATAATATAGGGGGATCTAATCAGATCAAAAAGGAAATAAAATAATTGAGGATAAAAAACAAAAACAACAAATCATATTTGATTCCTATCCAAAAAAAGCTTAAATGGATTGAAGAGATCTGTATAAAATGAAATTAACCAGGTAAAAATGATAAAGAATGTATGAATGTAATTATAGGAAAATAAAAATATATTAATTAGAAGTTGGCATTGGAATTAAAAATTGAGGGTGAGAGGTAACATTAATTGAGGGTTCTATCCAACAGAGTAAAAAATAGAAGTATATGGATCTTATTTTCCTTATTCTTATCACTTGTATATGGGAATATATAACTATTGAAAATAGTAGCGGAACATGATGTAGGTTCATTAATTTTTTTAAATGTTCTTAAATATCACTGGTATTAGAATATCAAAAATAGGGGCCCAAAATAAAAAATTAATATATTCATTATATATTGATCAGGTCAAAGAAAATATTCTTTGTGTGAGACAGTTTGGTGAGGATTGGGATGATTTAACATTTATGATGGTTACATTTCTTATGTAGAGAATTAAGGATCTGATGATTATTACCTCAGGTGATAAGACTAGGTGAAATATTTTTTAGGTTGGAAACTCATAAAATTATTCTTACTTGAGATTAAAATATGAAAATAAACTGTTGAACAGAATGTTGTTTTATATCAATCATAAAAAACATAAGAAATATATCGTATAGTAATGTTGTGTGGAGGAAGATAACTTATAAATAGAAAAAGATGAATTTTTAGAAATATGATAGAAATGTAATATCACTCATGGATGACACAAAAAGTAGAAATTCAAGAAACCATGGATCTTGATTTGGTAAACTCTGATTTTTGTAGACCAATGTGATATTAGTAAATCGAATAATTATTCATTCATTATTGGTGACTCATAGATCCTTGACGGGGATATGGTAGTGGAGATTAGTATTTTAAGAACTGAATCACTATAATTTTTTAATGTTATATGTACTTTGATATAATTTTTTTAATCATTAATCATTATAAAATATGATTATACAAAAATATTTTTTTATTACATTTTTTTACATGAACATGTATTTATTACATTTTTGGTCTATAAATATTGATGGAAGATAATTAAAAATTTTTTTATTTTTCATATTTATAATAACATTGAGGCTCTAAAAATTGAGAGTATGATTTATAGGTTAAATATTTATTTCATGGAGCATAATTTTTAATGACACGTGGTGGGTAGTCATATGATTTTTTATTATTCATTCATATGTCATATGTGATACATTGTTTCTGATCATATCTTGTAATGATAAGAAGAGAGTTTTTATGTTTTAGATATAGTGTACAACCCTTTCGGTGTAATGGTATTGATTATAGGTTTTTTTTCCTAGAACAAATGTTATAATCACAATATTTGTAAGATAGTGGTTAATTGATACCAAAACACACTATTGTGTGTATTATACAGGGATGTTTTCCACATGAGTGATGAAAGTAAATCTAATATGTTTTCAACTGATTATTTATATTTTTTCTCAGGGGATATTTTATATGGGGATTTTAAGTGACATGTTACTTGTTTTATTTTATTCCATCATGGAAACCAGAAGCATGTTAAAAGTAGAATTTTTCAATACAATGATTCATCCCACCATCCATCAGAGTTTTATTATGGGATATTGTAACCAAAATAATGTGATATTTATATTAAATAAAACTAAATTTATATTGATTTATATATTAATAGTTATATATCATAAAATTGAAAAACTGTTATTATCCAAACGTTTAGTCAGTAATCACTTATTACATTTTAGAGATAGTATACACAAATGATATGCGATAAAATAATAATGATTGATGATGAAAATTATAAAATATAATTTGATAACATGGAAATGGACATAGGAAATCATTAAAATAAATGATAGTGAGATAATCATACTAGATAATTCTAGAGTGACCATTAGATATGAAAAATTCATGGGATATGTTATAAATGTGAGAGTTTCTATTTTGAAATGGCTATGATTCATTTCATACACATGAATTATGGTTTAACAATGGTATAAAACATATATATGATTTTAAATTCCCTTGAATGGTATGATATTATGACACATTCTCCATAATTTTAAAATTTTTAAAGTCTATCACTTTCTCTTTTTTACCATCACTACGTTAGACTTCACAAAATATTTTGGATTGAAAGAGGACCCAACAATGGTTTAGTATAAACCATCAGAAAATCATATAGTCAAGGTATATTATAATAGTATCAAGTATATTGATTTTATTTTTTTAATTCACCAGAATAACATGATGGATTATTTTGTAAAATATACAACATATGAATATTTTATTTTATTTCATATTTCATTTATTCTTTCAAAATGATAATGGGTGACATTTTTTTCTCTGTGATATTTAACTAAATTAAAATTATATAAAATATAAAATATAATATGTATATATTTATTCATACAGTTGTTGTTTTTTGGTTATTGAGTATGTTTCATATGTATAATTATTAAATTTAATAACTACCTGGTATATGAAAGTGTCGAATTGAATTATAATCATGTCCAATGTTTATCTAAAATAACTCTTATTAAGATGAAAATTCCAATATATTTTGTTCATTACTATTATTTCTAGTCATTAGACTCTATCAATCATAAAAACACTCATGATTAATGTGATTGTTGGTTTGGTAAGTGGAGTGTTTCTATTTTAGTTCAATATAAAATCGTATTAGAATTGGTTTCATATATATGGGTAACATTAATGGAAATAATTATTTATTGAGACATGGATTAAAGATTATAAATATTAATTACCAACATAATCATAATTGAAAATAATGGATGATACTATGATGTATGAATCACTAAAATGCGGAGGGGTTAAGATTCGATGCAATCATTTAAATTTAATGAAACCCTTGTAATAACATTCATTATTTGAAAAGGTAAATTCCACCATAATTTATCTTTTAAAACAGCGAATAACATAAATTAGATACACAATATTTTATAATGTTTTACCATAATTTGGGTTATTAATCCATGGTTTTGATTACACTATATTTTATATATAATTTCACTCTTATATGTGTGTAAATACAATATAGGAAAAACATTTAGTATTAATAATTTTATAATGATGTATCTTAGGTCAAGGAAATTTATACCTATGTAGAATTAAACATGTATTAACTAGATATATGATATAGATAAAATATAAAAACATTAATTTATTTGATATTTATAATTATAATATCGAATTACTTTAAAATAGATATAGAAAACGTCACATGAAATCAATTATTATCAACTTTCACATTACAGATCATTGAATATGAGATTTGCCGCTATTTTTTGAGTTATAAAATACCAATTAATTAATCATAAATGTTTTATTAATTACGTTGAGGTCTGTTCCCCAAAAAATCATATAAATATTTACCGTAAGAGAATTCATCTGAAAAAAATAGAATTTTTTTTTTTTAAAAATTCTTATTAAGATACAATAATCATGGATATATTATATTTCTATAGGATATAATTATAAATATTTAATTTAGACATGTGACATAACTAGCCATAATTTATTACATAAATATTATTATAATATGTTCTTTTTCACTGATAAGTGGTAAACAATTTTAAGAAACAATTTATTGATGATCATTTTCCTTTCTTTGACTTATGTAGAACGACATTCATTGACCGTAAGGATTTTTATAAAACGTTGTTCAAGTGATTAAATTTAATTTTAAAAATAGTAAAAATTACATTAATGAAATATTTTTAGTGTTTATCTCGATCACCATCTATCATATTATAAAATTAATTTTAATCCATATTAGTTTAAATATCAATATTCTATTTTATATATTCTACTCATAATATTTGATTAGTCATAAATTTCAAAATAAATATTTCATTAAGGATATTAAATGTTTTTAAGAAATATTAAATTAGTAGAAAATTTTAATTAGTTCATATTATTTCATCAATCTTCCATTATAGTAGATTAAAATTTATTTTAACAGACATCCAATCAACTAACCAAAATCCATAGGATATCATCCAACATCCTCCATAATAATATTAAAAACTCTATAAAAATGATTTGAATGTTATTAAAACAAAAATTGAAGCTTATTAAAATACTCATAATTATTTGAGAACAAATTTAATATACTTTTGAATGAAAATATAATAAGTAAATGATATAATAATCAATAAATCAAACATGGAAGGCATTAATTCCATATTTCCAATTCCTCGACGATGAAATCAATTTTTATGTTACCATACATCATATAATAATGTTAATATTTTTATATCAATCCAATATGGTCCATTCTCATACATTTATATTTTTATTAATACTTTTTCATAAATCCACTTCTTCACAAGTGAATACATTATTTACAACACATATATTCTAACTATCATTTATCATAGCACATTTATTTTTGAATTTTTTAATGTTTTAGTAAAATTATTTATTTTAGGTTCATGATACACACTCAATTAAAAAAACTATTATTTACCATGAATTTAATTTTCTTCATTGATAGTTCTAAACAAATTGAATTTTTATTCCCAATGAGACTTATGTTTCCATTATTTTGAAATAAATATTTTCAGATTCCATAGTATGTTTAACATACCATAGTATATCAATTGATTCTATCAAATGTTATTCATTCGGTTCATTTTCAATAATTATCTTAATGATATGATGAACTTGATTTCAGTTAATAAGGTTTTCAAGTAAATAATATTCCTAATCGAAGATGTAAAATCCTATTGATTTATATATTTTCCCTCATCATCAATTTTGTGTTTATTAAAAAATCCCTTATATTTTTAAATTCATACATTTTAAATATTATAATAAATACATAATTTTCCATGTATATACTTCTATTGTTAAAAAAATAAAATCATATTTACAATTAATTATGTTCAAAAGATAGGGTTTATCTCTATATCATTCACAATTTAAAATTTCTTATTTAATTTGATCATTGAATAGTTTCCACCCCATACATGAAAAAATTATATTATAAACCAAAATAATAAGAGATAAATGATTCTTGATTGTATTTTTGGTATATTTTTTGTTCTCCAATTATCAATTTATGCAGCTTAAACAAATTTATAGATATATATCCTTTTTCATCTAAATTTTTTCTCCATTTAGATCAGGTAAAAATCCCTCATGATTCTTTATGTATACATATTATTATGTATTAATGTTAAATAATGAAAATTTCATTACCACTATATAAATGACAAATTTTACTTGTGTCAAAAAAAATTAAAAAAAATTATTTTAATCCATTATTACGATGAAACTATATCATAAAAATATAAAATGATCTACTATATTAGTTCACCTCCCAATATTTGTAAAGGGAAATATTTTCCCTCCCTAATCTAATATGCTACAACATTCATTAGGGAGAACCAAAGGATTTTAAACCACTTTAATACTAAATATAGTGTGTAGTATGACCCATATCTTACTCAGACTAATTAAATAATAATTTATAAAAAGAACACTGAGTGAAATTATACCTAGAAATGTTTGGAAGATTCTTATACTAATTTGTAATGAACCACATATACCTCTCTATTTTGGGTCATTTCAATATAGTATTTGGAAAATCATTTGTTCCTTATAGAAATACCTATTCGAAATGGTTGAAGAAATAAATTATCATAGAATAAATGAAAATATTTTATATATATTATTATATAATCAATACACCACCATGTGTCATATTTGATGTCAAAAAATAATTCTAACTCCTAAAATAATCATCTCACCAAATATTTTTTAATAATTTCATCATATTAAATAAAATAAATAAGTATTTATTTATCACAATAAGAATAAAAAATTATACAAAGAACCTATAAGATATTATGTCATACACAAACATATATCATTTTTCATACCTCCTTAATATAACCACACACTAAAAAAATATACAACACAAATAATTAACTGAAAGAAGTGGTTTAGAGTCACTTACCTCTTATGCCTTCTCATTATATCACTTTCTAGTTTCCCATGTCTTCTGGTTCCCTTAACCCACTAATCATCAATAGAACATACCACAACCCTATGATCTAAATTTTTATCAACCCATGGAGAGTAGTAGATTTTGAGGTTTGAGAAATATTATTATTAATCAAAACTATTATAAATGAAAATATAACTCTAATAATATAACAAATCAGTTAACCCCCTGTATAATTAGTCATAACCTACATCCATTAGTATATAAATATAGAGATAAATATTCATTCCATTACCCATGGAAGCATAAAACCAACTCCATTTAACGTATAAATAACTACAAATAATTGATAATATTTTTTTATAATAATAATTAAATTAAAAATTTATAAATATTAAATAGATAATCTCAATAAATTTTAATTAATATATAATAATTAATTAACATTAGAATAAAACCAATTTAAAACCAATGGGTAAGAACCTGAATGGACTATGTGTGATTAGACCACCAGTATGTGGTTTCAGGATGGATGTTGAATTAGTTATTACTAAAACACAAAATTTCAAAATTATTTTCTGATTATTTATTAGTGTGATTGGATATCAAATGAAATAATGTGATAGCGAGAGATAGAGAGAGATAGAACACTCTTGGGAGAATTTTTTTAAGAAGGATTACTTAATCTTTTTTTCAATGTAAAAAATACTTATTAAACAATGATTATATTATCAATATCATATTCTTCTTTTATTATTAAAAATAATATGGACAAGATTTTTTTCATGGTCCAAAACTCTATATAAATAAAGGAAATGTGTGTATCAATATGTTGATTAATCTATAATCCATGTCCTCGAGTTCCAATGGAATTTATATTATATTTCAACCATTGTTATTGTATTCTATCCTAACTAAACTAACACTAAAAGAGTCCCAAAAATTAATTTGGTGTTATATCAAAGACACACAAAACTATTATCTATGAAAACTAACTCGTATATATATATATCATATGCACATCAGATTATGATGTTGTACATTATAGAGTGAGGAGTATATCCAAGAACTATGAAAAATATCTTCTTACCTAAATTGAGAAATTTTTTATCTATTTTGATGTTACATGAGGTGAAATCATGTACATTATGGGGATACATGAAAAATTCTCTCATTATAGTACAAATGAAAAATATAATTTTATGAACTTTTGAGGCATTCTCTTATGAATTATGGGGTGGTTTCCTATATTTCTACTTCATTTTATTTCAAACCCTTAGATATTGATGCACATATTTTTCTTGTAATGTATTATAGTGTGATCTGTTACCTTTCACTATCAAGGAATAATCATCATAATACAACACATGGTACTATGCGGTGGGACTCTATAAAATATTAAATTGATCCATTTGAATCAAAAACATCACATTATAATATCCATATATTAAAGAGTGAATTCAATTTTAATAGTAAACAATATTATACCAAATCAAATAATCATGTCATAGTGGTCTACTTTACATCATGATATACTCTAAAACATTGAATCCTTCTTTCCATTATATCTATCTCAATTAAAATGAGCCTTTAACACAATCATAATCTTATTTTCAATGTATACAACATGAAAAATATATTCAAGGTTTATAAATTAAAATTTTCAAGGAATATGTTATATAATACCCTATAATTAATGTTTATATAAATATAATAATATATATTATTCTTATTATGAATCTGTGACCTTTTCGGGTTATTAAGTCATTTTTTGGATTATTTTTCATTGGGGTCATGTAATGGGTACCCCCGTTCCCTGTTTCTCAAATGGGTGTTTCAATTTTATGTATAATTTTGGGGGCCTTAACCTCATCCTTTAAAACAATTAATGTCAAATTGACTATATGTAATTTTAGATAAGCTCACAAGTCCTTATTTATCAGTTAATGTCTTGATGGATCTTTAATAACACCCCTGGTATTTGTATGAAACCTATGAAACAATACTTCTTTAACTTCTTCAAACATTATCTACCAAGTCCTCAGGTATCCCCTTATAGTTACAACTGTTCTTCTATTCACCCCATTAATTATCGAATATAGAAAACTATATATTATCCCCCTTTTCAAGAATACATCCAATATATTCTCCCCTTTATCAATAAATTCAAATTAATGAAAAAGGTAAAATAAGATAGTAAAATTACATTGATTATGGTTGATAATGTACTCCAAACACAAATCTCAAATTCCACAAGTCATCATTAATTAAGGTCATTTTCATTATATATAACTCGTATTCCATTAATAAAATATATTTCAATGAAATATCACAACCTCCCTCATTTTCCATGAGGAAATGTTTTTTGATATCAGTTTTCTCTGAAATTTATTATTATAACAAATTATTTATCATTTTTATTTCACATCATTTATTAAAAAAATAAGTACTAGTTATAAGACCTCCACCCATGTGCCTTAATGATGTGACTTCATCCAAATAATTTTATTTATGTCTTATGATTCCATGATTTTCTATGATTTTCTTGAGAAAAATGTGATTGAAATATTTTTCTCGGTATTCCATTCAACACATCTTCATTTAGTAAGGAATTTACAACTATATGATGATGTTCAGTTTACAAATTTTGATACCCAATCTTTATTGGTATAATATTATAAAATGAAATATATATATCATATTTATTCATATATCAGTCTTAATTAGTCCCTTGGATATAAAACAATATAAATTACACTATCAAATGATGTGAATCGATTGTATCAATTTAGAATCATGCACAAAGAGTAACCATAAACATGATGTCTAGTATAGATATTTACCTGTGTAGAAGGCCACCGTAAATAATATGGGAAATTTCTTAATCCAAACTATTCCTTTTTTATTGATTAAAAATTTTTCCATAATTGATTTATGAGTAGATATATATATTGATTCTTCAATTTAAAACTTCTTCAGTAACTCATACAAATATTACTCTTGATTGTGAATATTGTAACTTATTATGATAATAACATAAAAGATGAAACAGAATTTATTCCAATGAATTATTAACTTTGTAATATATTTTAAATAATTTTGATATAAATATCACCATAATTATTTCCTTTTTTATTGTAATGTAATACTAACAATATTCAGAATAAATTTAAGTGAGTTTCTGCCATCTCTTATATTTTTGAAAGTTTGGTTCAAATTTATTTTATATAATTTCATGAACCTTAAGGTATTTTATATCATATAATTTAACTTAATATGGAACGTATTAAATCCCATAAATTTATTTTTTAACTTTCAAACTGAATAACCATCACCATCAGCTATAATCTCTTCTCATTTCAGTGTGTAATAATCATTATTTTTCTCACCATTCAAGATTTACTACTCTATATTAAATTTTCATACCATAAAATTCTATATATCAAATATAATGGGAAATATTTATAGAATATAATTCTTTTTAACTAGATAAAATATCACATAAAATTCTATATACATAATTTGAGCATATCCCATTTATATTATATGATTTTTTATGATATCTATCATTTTACATGGTTAGTAATTCTAAAATATAAAATTATTCATATAACACTCTTATATATAGAACATGACCCAAATTAAGAGGAATTATTTTTCATAAACTAATTTAGATATTCTTCCCCTATTTCTCTCTAATATTAATTTTATTATTCTTTTTTTAGTTTTTAGTTTATTTTAGATGATAAATTTTAGAGGATTGTAATTTGTTATAATTTTATAAGTTTATATTTCAATTATTCAATAATAAAGTATTATTTCAAGATAAACATGTTTTCTATGTCATTGAAACATAGATCTTCCTTATCCCATGAGTTATTCATCACTGGATATTTTAGAATCATCAAAATAATTTTAAAAAGACACCGAAACATTCAATCCATATTCATGACATCTAGAAATTTCTCCTTTATCTTTTTCCAAATCATTACTAATGGGTATTGATATTTGTGTTGAATTATTTTTTTCTAAGATAATATAATTATATATATAAATTATATTTCTCACAATTTTAATGTAACATAGATACATTATTCATCTAGGTATATGTCATAGGAATAAACAATCATTGACTCTTTTATAAAAAATTAGAAAAATATAAATCTTTTCTATGGAAATAAAAAATGGAATCCAAATATATTAAGACCCACCATATTTTACTTCATTATAAAAACATCTATAAAGTGAAAATTATATAATTAAATTTATGTAGTAAATGATACTAGATTAAAATAGTTGTTGTAGTAGACTATGTATAATTGTATTTCAAGTTGTTATACTCTAATTACAAGGTTCTACCCATTTACACTAATATATTGATCCCTTAGATTCCTACACCATTTATTATAGTTTTTATAGAGTACTAAAGCCATCAATTATTCAATACTTCTCAGAATATTCTCTAATTTATACTTTACGGTGTTTATATAAATTAAAATACCTATATATTTTGATAAAATATCTTGAATAATTGTATATTTTCAACCAAAATTTCACAACTTACCAAGATATTGTTTTTTATTTTAAATAAAATATATGCATTTCATATGACTGAAATAATTGAAAAATTAATTTATTACTTTTGTTTTTTAAGTTCACTTCATTATCATAATACCTGATAAAACTAGCTGTATCATCAAAAGAGGTTTCATTATTTCAATCTATACTACCGTAAAAATAATTTTCACTATTTTAGATTTCCAATAAATGGTACATGTATTGAGTCTTTATTGTCTCAATTTTAGTTGATGACTCATAACAACATACATAATTATCATAGCTTTTTTTCTTTGGCCCAAATATCCAAATAACCTATATGAAATATTAGATTTCTTACTGAGGTGTAGGAAACATGAACATTGATCACTGGAAGTATAAAATAGGTAATGATGCTTTCACAACATCTTCAATATTATGATGAATCATTCAATTTCCTTATTAAAAATCAATTATTGTGAAATATATTATTATTCTCACAATTGTAATGTTAAGAAACACCCAAACGTTAGTTTATCAACCATTAAACAATGAAAATTATATTTTATTAACGTTTTTCTATGCGTTTCTAGAGGTTCAATATGCTTCTACCTTTAGTGTTCCATCATTTATATAGGTTATATCTCTTCTATCATTACATTGGATTTATTAAATTAATTTATTATTTCAAATCATGTGTGATGAGAAAATAATATTTTAATTAAACTTGGATTTCTGATGAATTAATATTTAATTTTAGCCTAAAACTATGTGTACTACTTGTATTAGGAAATATCTGGTTTCATGAATTCTCAAGAATGAATTTTGAGGAAAAGGGAGGATTCTGTAGCTGATGTGATTCTTTATGAAGACATTCAACGCAAGAGGTTTCCTCCACACTGATTTTTTTGGAAGAACCCTTGGTGACATTTCTTAGATAGTTCATGGTGTGAACATTATATTCACCCTATTTTTCCACCTATGGAATATTTAAGGAACAAAATTGTATTTTCCCCTCAAAGTACACATTAACTATTACCCTAAATTCCAACAACCCTTGAACAACCTTTAAATAAGAGGTTTTTTTCTTCAATATTGTGGACCTTCCTTTTCTTTTTCATCAAAATTTATTGTTTCATTAATCCAAATTGTTCTCACTTTAAAAATAATATTTGGTTCTTGAAAATGATATTTATTTTTATTATACATTCCTTACTACCCTTAACTTATAGAAATAAGGTCCGAGTTTATGGATTATTTCAGTAACTTGTTTTATCGACATTGTTTTAGGTGAAAATTAATTGTGTTTTTCCTTTGTTATTATTAATGAATGATGTCTGTTTCCATTTTCATCATTTTCATTTAGATATATCCATTTTTAGTATTTTAGAAACAATTTTATCCAAATGAAACTTATTTTTAACATATCAGAGTGACCATGATGGTTATTATAGAGGAGGTAAAAAATTTAAAGGGGGAAGGAGCTTAGGTTATTTAATCTGGTTATGTGACTTTTTATGTGGGTGATAAACAAGCCATATACTTGGGATAAGTGATCTCTATAGATCTGTTTTTGGTAATATTGTTGGGATAGATGAAAAATTGTTATGGATAATGTTTTCACGTTATTTTGATTCTTTCTATTTGTACATGTTTCTATTATATATTTACTGCATGAAGTGACAATAGTATATTCCCCAAAATGGGTTGGAAGGTATATTCTTACCACCTATGAATTCATGATATGGGTCCATACATTTTATGTGAACTCCCAATGTCCTCAATATGGATTTTCAGGTTTTTGATGACCTCCAAATAATCCTAATGATGGGGCAGTGTGATAAGATGACCTCACATTATTCTTAGGGATGGGTCAGGGTTATGATGATGTCATTTCCTTTGGGAATATGTGTATGCTATTGGTTATTCCTTAATATTGTTTTCCCAATAGACATTAATTTTGTAATAGATAAAAATTATGTAGTGTTGGTCTTGGTGTTAGCTTAATTATTACAAAAAGATCCTACAAGTTGTTTTATTTATGCCCATAATTTTTTTTATAATCACCCAAACTTTACATACATTGTTATTACTTCACAATAGAAGCACAATTATTACAAAATATAAAAAAACAATGAAAGGACCATATATGTATAGTGTCTTTAGAAACTGGGAAACATAAACAACTTGTTCATAAAGTATCTATATTGGATCCCATTTATTTCATCATATCTAGAGTCCCATTGGCATATTATACTTAGTACCCTTCTTCCTGACCTGGGGAAATAAAATATACAAAAGGGTGAGCTAAAATGCTCAGTAAGGGTCAAAAATTATCAATCACTTCATATTCATAAGAACATAACATTTTGGAAAACATAACCTCTAAAATAGATCAAAATATCATAACATGGGATATGTCATAGTGGTGAAATGTAATCGCAAATAATCATAACATAAGACATGAAACTTTGTGGAAAACACACATAATCAAAGAGAATCATTTATTATTAGTCAAGACTCGTTTCCAAGATTATCATAGCGAACAAAGTCCATTTCTGAACTGAGTTAACACCTCATTTCAGTCCAATTTCACTGAAACGGATTAACCTGTCATTCCAACCATGTCGATATCATGAGATGTAAATCATTCCCAATGCATTGGAGGGAGATATAGGTCCCACCCGTCTCATAATGAAACCATTCTTATGTGTGCCACAAAATCATAAATCATACATCATAGCATAACCCATGTAATAAAAATGGGATTCTTAAATATCATGCCATCAAAACATAATCCATATAAGATAAAAGGAAATCATAAAAATAATTTAATCATAACATAATAAAATCAATTTAAAAATAGAGATAGAAACAGAACCCTATATTATCATAGATGGAAAATAATTTTGATAAACCACTTGAACTCCATTCTTGAGGAAAATATCCTTTCTACTTCAGAAACATTTTTCCTTTCTTAACATGTCATAAAATTATAAACAAATAGAAGTTGATTAAAAATAAACCTGAATAATTTTAATGGAAGACTCATGGAAATAATTTTCTAAAAACCCAATCATGCTGTATATGTTAAATAAAGCATTCCTCTCATACTTTGGCTGGAAAAGTCAAAAAGTACCTCATACAAAAAACGACAAAAGATTCCTTTAATATCATTTACTAAAAACTCACCAAAGGGTAAAATTGGATTTAAAAAATTTTAGTAGGATATAAATAATATTACACATTGAGTAAACGTGGATGTGGATGATAAATATTCACCAGTAAATTCTGAAGTATAAACAATCTCGGATAAAATTGAGATTATGAGATTTTCCCTTACCTTAGGTCCGATTTGCTTCGTATGTATCCAAACATCCTGTATAATGATTTAAATAATGTTATTTACTTATTCCAGAATTGTACTCATTATTATGATATCATATATGGTCATATTCTTAGCTTCGTATTTGTAATATTTCATTGCTACTTGTTATCCGGGTGTTTATTTCTTTTTTGTTCTTTTGCGTGTTTTGTCGAATAAATTCGTATTCTTCCTTTTATATTATATATAACTCATTTACAGAATGGTATTAGTATAATATATATCATATTTATTCATTAAATTAATTTATATAATCATTATGCAATGAAGATCATGTAGAACGAGTCACCTCACATCGTGGAGATGGTATTCCGTACGTAAGCACGAGCGATGATATCGTCCCCATGATCGTGGAATTGTATTGGAGTGTAATTATACAATTTCAGAATCAATATAAATTTACAATAATCATATATAGTCATTCTATACACCATTATACCCATCAAATTAAGGTGGTGGTGGAAAACAGATTACACCACGGCCAGGAGACGGTATTCCGTACGAATGCACGCACGGTGATTTCATTTTCTGTAGGATGGATAGAAGGTGAAATAGTGTTGTTTCATATTTATAATAACTTATCAGTATATCAGTGATACTGATGATATTACTTCATAATGAAACATCTAAGGAATAATAAGTTGAAGAAGAAAGAAATTGGAATGGATCATTAATGGATATTAACTCTTCTTTGACGCGCATCTTCTTAACCTCCTCTTAGGGCACTAGGGATGATCTTTTATAAAAACCAGGACCTCTAGGATGTTTCTATGGAAGTGTAGAAGAGAATTTTTCTGGGTTTGGACGTGCGTTATGGATCAATGTGGTGTGACGAGGTGAGGGAGGAGGTGCCCTTTTATAAGGGAGGAGAGGGGCACCTTTGGAAAAACTAAAAATATTATTTTATTATAACGTCATATTCGGTTTTTAATGCACTACTAGAAAAACAGGTATTTGCGACTGTCTATTTGCGACGGGATCCCGTCCCAAATAGCCCGTTGCTGAAAACGCCGTCGCAACTACACTTATTTGCGACGGGCCCGTCGCTAAAGCCTTTTTTTGCGACGGGCATTCTCCCCGTCGCAAATAGTATTCCGTATTTTTGTAAAAAACTTTTAAAACAGTTTTTGCGATGGGTCCGTCGCAAAAACTCTTTTTAAAAAAAATAAAAAAAAATTAATAATACTAGTGTTTGCGACGGGAGTCGGGACCTGTCGCAAATACTTTGTTTTTAAAAAAAATTAAAAACTATTAATAATACTAGTATTTGCGACGGGCATAGTATCCCGTCGCAAATACAATAAAAAAATAAAAATAATAAATTATTAATAAATTATTTTAATTAATATAATAATAGAATTATAATTTACAAATGAAAATAATAAATTATTTTAATTACTATAATAATAGTAGAATTATAATTCAAATATAAAAATAATAGAATATTAATAAATAATTTAATTAATATAATAATATTACAATTATAATTCATAAATAAAAAAATATTAATAAGTTATTTTAATTAATATAAAAATAGTAGAATTATTTTACATTCAAATATTAAAATAATTCATGTATTACAAAAAAAATAATTAAATTATAATATTATAAAATTTTAATATATATATATATAATTTTAATATATATATAAAATTTTAATATATATATAAAATTTAATATTATAAAATATAAATAATATTATTATTCATATTAATATTGTTATTTAAAAATATAATATTATTAATATTTTATAATGAGACAGAAACTACGAATAGAAAAAAAAATATTTTGATTTCACAAATTTTATAACAGAAATACAAACTCTAATCTGAAGGAGGGGGGGGGAGGGGGAGGTGGGGGATCTGCAGATGGTGGTGGAGGAAACTCCATCCCTAAAGAATGAGTGAGTCGGCGCATGTACTCCATCTGCTCCTGATGATGCTGCTGCCACCGACTCGCCTGCTCCTCGTACAGATGCTGCTGGCGTCGACGCTCCTCCTCATGCTGCTGACGCATCTGCTCCTGCTCGTGTCGGAGACTCTCTATCTGTGCAGTCTTAGATCGCAACTGATCCTCATACTGTGTAGAAGAAGATGCACGAGCTCCTCTCGAGCTGGACGCCGACATCGCAGCACTGTCATAATAATCTCCGGGAGTCAGTCGAGAGCCGATACCAACTACCCGGCCCTTCTCGAAGGCATACTGGGTGGCCTGCATCCATGCCGCCTCATCAAACTGACGGGCAGTGGTCTGATCTGATGACTCGGCCTGACTATCAGGCCGGGCCTGTGCCGCTGCGGCCACATATGACTCCTATAGTTGCTGATTATTACTAATTATTGTTAATTATTACTAATTATTACTAATTATTGTTAATTATTCCTAATTATTACTAATTATTGGTAATTAATACTAATTATTGGTAATTAATACTAATTATAGGTAATTATTACTAATTATTGTTAATTATTGGTAATTATTACTAATTATTGTTAATTATTCCTAATTATTACTAATTATTGGTAATTAATACTAATTATTGGTAATTAATACTAATTATAGGTAATTAATACTAATTATTGGTAATTATTACTAATTATTACTAATTATTCTTAATTATTGATAATTATTGATAATTGTTCCTAATTATTAGTAATTAAATGAATAATTATCAATAATTAGAAATAATTACCAATAATTACAAATAATAACATTATTAATATATTTTATTATTAATATTAAAATAATATAATTTTCTAATTTATATACAATTCTTCTTTCATCTCTGCGTTTTCTATCTCCACATAGAAATAATACATGTGAAGACAGCAAACACACAGATGAAAAAAGAATTGTATATATATAAAAAATTATATTATTTTAATATTAATAATAAAATAAACTAATAATGTAATAATGTTCTTATTCCTAATTATTGGTATTTATTACTAATTATTAATATTTATTCTTAGTTATTAAAAATTATTACTAATTATTCCTAATTACCATTAACTATAAACAATACTAATAATTTAAATTTATTAAGTAATAAAACAATGTAAACATAATTAAATTACAACTAATTAATAATAATTGAAACTAATAAAAAATTATAAATAAATAAAAAATTAAAATGAACATAAATACCTTGAAAATTGATCTCTTCTGATCGTTCTTCAAACTTTAATATCAGCTCCGGAGAAAAAAATTAAACTGGAGGAAAACTCAACTCTAGAAATATAATTTTGAGAGAAGGAGAAGATAAGGAATGAGAATGAAATGAAAAAACGGATGGGGGTATTTATAGGTTAGATTATTTGCGACGGGCCCATTTGCGACGGGGGAATATTCCCATCGCAAATACCTTTTACCGCCGCCGGTTATTTGCGACGGGAATATTCCCCCGTCGCAAATAAGTTTCCTGCGATTTGGCGCGCATCGCGGGAAAATTATTTGTGACGGGGAAATCAATCCCGTCGCAAAATCCTAATTATTTCCGACGGGTAAATACCCCCGTCGCAAATAATTTTTTAACGGGACTATTTGCGACGGGATTTATTTCCGTCGCAAATAACCCGTCGCAAATACCCATTTTTCCCGTAGTGATGGCTCCAAATTGATTTATTTCGAAGCTATGTTGGGGATTGGTCGAAATAATATCATCCAAAATAATTTATACATGTTTAGGTTTCTATTTTACCCTTATCATTCAGATTGAACTTTTAGTTAGATAATTTAACTTTTACCGTGTCTTCTTGTTTTCTTACACTATAAGGTTAATAAACTTACTATAACAATCCAAACGAACCACAAGGTTTTTATTATTAATATATATAACCATATCTACTTCTTTTGGCCGAACCATAGATTTTTAGGAATAATATAAGGATTAATAATATATTATTTTTTTAAAACCTATTTTATGTCAATTTTGACCCTATTTGTTAATTATTTTTTCAGAAAATAAAAACAACATTATTTGTTCGAAAAAAGTTAATTAAATCTATAATAACTTTTCATTACAAGTCATAAAATTAGTTTCATTCAAAAAAAGTTTCCAATTACATTTATTTGAGTTTTTATAACATCAATTTTGTTAATATTTCATTAATAAGATAATTACTACATCATCATTGTGTCATAAATAAATTAAATTATTTAATGTCTAAAAATTATAAATAAAATACCATTATATGGGAAATACTTTTAGCTTTATAATTAATATTTATAGTCGAATTTAACTTATATTTAAACCTTTATTAAAAATGATTTAGTTATTAAACATTGATTTTAACTATTTTAACTCTTCATTAAATAAAATAATATTAAATGTCCTAATCTAATCCAAGTGGACCTAAAGGGTAATATTTTATCCCTAATGATGTTTTTGGTCGAATTAAACTTATCCAATAGAATTATTACCTGTGTTATGGTAATAATAAAATATTTTTACCCTTAATTACCATATTTACTTTTAACCGTGGTAAATAAAAGTAAAAAGTTACTATTCACCAAAAACTATTTTCATCTCATTGAACAACATATTACATAATGAAATCAACCGTGTCTTTCAGATTTTTAAAATTACATTCATAAAAGCGCTAAAATTATGTTTTATGTAAATTTTCAAATTCTCCTATGAGGTGGGTAAAATACGGTCAAAATTTTAATAATATTTTTATATATATAAAATTATTGTAAAATGACTTTAATGAAATAAATTAAACATATATAGGTATTATGTATCAATTTTGACCTAAAATAAAATAAATAAAATAAATAATTATTTAAATAAAAAGTCGGTTTTCAAATAGTAACCCAGTGTTTTCACTATTCATCAAAAATTGAAAGTTTTCAGAAAAATACCAAAATTTCACCCTAGGATAATTTCGATATTCTGAATCCAAAAATGGAGTCCATTTTTAAAAATAAAATTTATAAAATTTCAAAAACTGGTTATTAATATTCATAACTACTGGTTTTAATAATATTTTAATAACATATCGTTGTTTAATGAAACTCGGTATTGCGTACAATGCAAGCTATCGAGGAAGGCCATGATTGCGTGTAAAGCAAGCCAAGATAGTGTTGTGTGTAGTGAAATATTCCTTTGATGATATATTAAAACAAAATATTTCTCATAAAAATCTCTGGTGTTACATTATTCAACACGTCAATCTTTATACACAAGTTCTATATAGGCACGGTAATAATTTGTGGTGTCCAAATAGGTTTATTCTCACACCCTATATGATAATATTGATTAACATGTAGACATCATGAGCAAGGATACATCCAAGGTAAAGGGTCCTATGATATATTTCTAACTAGGTGTTTGTGGGATGAGATAGAGGAGATTTCGTGATGCACTATGATATAATTTATAGTTGTCTGTATTTTATGATTTTGCATTTTGTTCATTGTTCACATTCATCCACCACATTTTAGGATCCATTTGACTTTTATAAGACCCTATTTATTGTATATATTTTTTATATTATTCCATATTGACGATGCCACATTTTCATGTTTTATACTGTTTAATTTTTTCATGCTTCCAATTTGGTTATTTTTAAGGACATGTGCTACTCTGATATTCACTAACACTAATTGTGTATACTTCAAATCCACAATTTAGTCCTTCACCAGTTTTTTTAATCCTCTTTCATAGAGGGAGGTATCAATGAGGTCATAGGGAACCCCAACATTGACCAGGTTATTTGGTCTGGGGTATCACAACTATAATGTATCCAAGGCTTTCCACATTCTATTATTTGTAAGAAATTGAAAACACCAATGATTTTTCATGATCACTCCACCTTTAAAGAATATAGATTTATTATTTCTCCTCAATTGTTCTTAAATAATTGGGGGACATGTTGGTATTGTGTTTTGGATTATCACATTAACAACATGTTTTCACAAGATAATTAAAAGAATTATGTAATTTTACCTTATTTTTTTTCTTATCTGCAATTTATGAACATCCTGTACAAGAGCATAACCAATTTTGGGCTTGAGCCACAACTACCCCAAGACTACCTCCATAGGCCTGGGGTGATGAAAACCACCGAAGGAATAACTAAACATCGGTATTCTTTTTTCAATGTACCTTCACACACACAAAATCATATTGATGAAAAAGTGTTGAGTAATATAGTAAAGGATGAAAAACATATATAAAGAAAACCATGAATGTGTTAACCTCTAGATAGTAAAAAAAATTACGCTGGTCCAAACTAAAAAATAGAGAAGATAACATATATTCACAACATGAAATATTTCTCAACTTGAAAATACAGGAAACGTAAACCACTGAGGGAGCCCAACTCCAGAATCCCAAGCAACGACAACCTTACACGTTCCAAAGAACACAATATCCCTAAGATACTCTAAAGTTACCACCAGCTTGTCCATCATCTGCCTAAGACATGAAACATGTGTGAAAATACTATACAAGGGTGAGTTTATACATACCCAATAAAACACCGTGAAATTTTATCTGGAAGACGAAAAAGATACAAGAGTATTAGAAAGATAGTAAATGATTGATATAGTCAAAGAGAAATTATCAAACCAATCAATGAGTGGATTTTAGATTTTCTAAACAGAAGGCGATAAAATGATGGGTAGATAATGTACCTGTTGAGTGTCTTATAATTATTAAATGTGAGTAGAATCATCAAACAATGAGAATATAAACATCTAAATCATGTTACATACTCCACATGTATTTTTCTATCCTAGAATTAGAGTGACCAAATGAAAGTTATGGATGTAGAAATATATATATATATTCTTAGTAAAAATATTCCCAAAATAGATAATAATAGGATCTCCATATCACAGCTCATCCCAAGAAGTAGAGTATACAGAAGCTCTAATATTCCATCATTGATGCCCAATATCTGATGTGTCTTCCCAAATGTACATGTACACATCTAGACACACCTCATCTCTACCACACATTGTCACAAGGTGAAAAAATATAGGTAGGGAACCCACACTGTGGTATAATAGAAGTATCACACTCTAATAATGTTCAATGAATCCATGACCTAGCCATAATGAAGGATCAACGCGGTAATTATCGAGGAACTCCACTTCCCAGCTCTACTAGAGGGTACCACTCAGAAAGGACATCAAGGAACTCCACTACCCAACCCTCTTAGAGGGTTGCACTCATAATGGTCATCGTTGAACTCCACATACCATCGCAACATCAAAGTACCTCTCATAATGGTTTGGAAGGAACTCCATTGTCGAGCCCCGTAAGAGGGTACTTCTTGGAAAGTTCCTCGAGGATCACCATTATACTTCAGTGGTAGAATTTATCGATTGGAAGGGATGTCGAGGAACTATACTTTCCATCACTGATAGAGGATTCCACTAGGAACGTTCATTAAGGAACTGGAATTCAAAATACTGTTAGAGGGTACATCTCTGAATGTGCTTTGGGGAAATCCACTTCCTAGATATGTTAAAGAGTACCACTCAGAAAGGACATCGAATAATGAAAGTTACCATTCATACAAGTGGATACCATGTGGAAGGTCAATGAGGAACACTATTGTCTACCCCTACTATAGGGTTCCAATTGATAATTTCATCGAGAAAATCTGTCACCTAATCCTTCTGTAGAGTACTATTTGATAAGGTTGTTTAGAAACCCTACAACCTATCCCCACTGGGGGTATATATCGAGATGGTCATAGGGATATTGTGTGATTACTACCTTCATCGGGTATTGCCTAATTAGGTATCATGCTAAAAACAATAAACATCATACCTATTGACCCATAAATGAGGGAACCATCATTTTCTACATAAAATAAAATCAATATATGCTACTCTTAGGTGAAAATATCAGTTAAATCAGAGGAGATTCAGATTACTGAAGTGTCGTAAAAAGTGGTCAAGGGGTACACAACATGTGGGGGGAACTACATGAAGTGTGGTACCACCTCACGTCCAATATAAAACAATGATTGGAACCCATATCCCATCATATGTAGTAGTACTCATCGTCATACTAGACTTCATGGTGTGTCTATACTAATCTTTACTAGGCCGTATCCTGTTGGTCATATCCATGCACTAAGGTAAAAAAATCATGTACCTAGTCATGTACTTCTAGACCAGATTACACCTATGAGATCCTTCTCATGATTTGTACAACTGTGGAAGGGGTGCATGAAATATAGGAGGGATTCACAGCATGTCCCTCTTATGTTTTCAAAAACACTAGCCACCACCACTAAGGTCACCTTATGCCTTCTATTCATTTTTTTGTAAGGAGTGTATTCATATTTTCACCATAATGTATGACTCATGATCCCTTGTTCAAATTTGATCTATGCATTTTCATTCAGCTTTGAATCTTCTAGAAACATTTGGATCTAGATTAGATCTCTCATTTCTGGCCAGCACTCACCGGGAATCATCCCTCATTCATCCATCAAATTCCACTATTCAACTCATACTTTTACAATCCTTCCATCATATATTTATAGAAAAATGATCATTAAAATGATCATAATACACTCATAAACATACCATTTCTATGTCTCGTTTATCCATTAGTATTTGTTTCTTGATTCTTTATGGTTGTAGGGTTACGACTTAGCTCATTACCACCTGCAATGTTGAACTAGGATCGTAGGGTCCTACCAGTGATTAACATGAATATGAGATGGGAGAAAAGAAACATATGGGGTTTGGAACTAACCAAATAAAACAAGATTTCGATACATGGACACAATAATTTGACCACATTTTGTGTAGATTGAAAAAAATGATGGATATGATCAATCAATTTAATCAAAATGGAATGAATAACAAATTTATGAGTATTAAAAATAGTTTGGATATTTTTTTGTTATGGAATATGATCATTATTAATAAAGTGGTATCATTGTGCTTACTGCATCCTAATCTTCTTTAAGCTGACATTTTGACACCGTACGATGAGATTCTCCAACAGAAGAAGGAAGGAGATCATCATTGGTGATTCCAAGATCATGAGGCCAAATTTAGAAAATACACCATGGTTATTTTGTGTTATGAATAATTTTCTCATATTATATTAATTAATTTTTTTAACAAAATAATTAATCCACTGAATGTATCTCTAACATGAGAGGAGTCCAAACACCTAGCACTGACCTATTTTACATATCACCATGGGTAAACACCAGGTTACTAACCCAACCATGTACTTAGATTTATGATAAACAATTATATTTAATAATTATAATGTTTTATTTTAGAAATTACAAATACTATATATAAAATATGTGTAATAATTTTAAAAAATTAATCCATGGCGCACTAGGAATCAGAATCACATTCCATCTCAGCACCTAGCTCTGAAAATATATATAGATTTATTTAAAAGTATTAAACGGAATATTACATGTCTCTATATAATTCCCTCATTCAACATTTTCTTCCTAAAAAAGATAAAACTAATTAATAAACAAGGGATACTATTCCTACACTTGTCTCTCCCACTCCTATGAACTCTTTTGCATATTTTTATGCTTCCAAAACACATGGATCAAGGGGATAGTCAATCCATTCATGGTACTCTACTATACATCCTCGATCTCTATTGGGTGATCCATGTAGGTGAATCAACCTATAATTTAAAGTTAACCCTAGTGATGATGTGTGTGGGGTCATTCATGTATTTCCTTATTTTTGACACGATGAATTCTTCGTGCACTCGATCTAGGTATTGGGGTAGGGTAAATCACTACGGAACCTCACCAACCCTACACATGATCTCAAATGGCCGGATGAACCTCATGGATAACTTTCCTCCCAATCCAAACCACCGAAATCCTGGTCTTGGGTAGACTCTTAGGAAAATGTTGTCTCCCTGCTTGATCTCTAGGGGCCTACGATGTAGACCATTGTATGTTTTTTGTCTACTACAGGCCGTCCTCAACTATTCAGGGATGACCTATAAATTCTCTATCGTCCCCGGAACCACCACTAGGCCCCCAAGAGGTGTCTCAATAATATCTATCTAGTAAAATGGTGACCAATAAGGTATATCATAGAGGGCCTCAAAATAATCCTTGTTGATGGTTATGTGGTAGCTATTTTTATACGCAAACTTTACAAAGGGAAGGTGATCCTACTAACCTTAGATGAAGTCTAACATACTATCCATTTTCATATCCTCTAAATCATGGATAATGAACTCAATCATTCCATCTTTTTATCAAAAAAATGCTACACCCATTCTCACATGGGTCTCAAATGATTCCTACAAGCCTCTCCACAATCCTCACAAAAACTACGCATCATAATCAAAGACAATCATCATAGGGACCCCATAATGTAGAATGATATCTTGTATGTATAACTACCACAAAATTGTCCCCTAAATCTACTCCCTAATAGCAAGGAAGTGTGACAACATCATGAGTTAGTCAACTTAAACTCCAATGGATTCATGTTGATTTTATGTTCATGGAATCCATGTCACAAAGCACATAAAGATGCCATACCATATGCAATCAATGATTTGAAGGGGATATAACAAAACTACAAGAACATAGTGCCCATCCAAATCTTAGATACTAGTGGGGAACCAAGAGACAAACATAACTACCCCTCATCTCATGTCGGACCACCAAAACAAGCCTAGATGAATCATTACATATTCCTTACAATGGGATGTACATATCAGGTAGTAGTGTTTAACTATTGCATCACCTCCTCCCAAATCAAAACTGAAACCACTTTCCACACCTTAAATAAGATATCATGATTCCACCATTCAGAATATCTATATGGTGAGGCTTATATGGATATCTAATCAGGAAAGTCCTTCAAATCACTATCTCTAAGCTTGGAATCCCTCACATGCTTGAGAAGCATAGGATACCACACAATTGAAAATAGATAATATGTACTCTCCAACTCTACTAGGTTCATTTTTAATGTGTCTAGCTACTCTGAAGCCTCCTATAAAAAGCGATCTTGGGACTTTCTAATAGGGGAATGTGATACAACATCGTTTTTCCCTAGGTATTAACTTTCTCGAAATAATAGTTCTACAAGAACTCTATCTAGTTCCACTATATCAAGTTAATGTATCTCTATATGAAGATGTACCAGAGACTCTAGTCATCTGAGTAGACCAAAAAGTGATCCCATATACGGTTTTGTCTCCACATACATAGGGTGAATAAAACCCTTTCCATCTCTAGGTCATGATTTATCTATTTATTCTCATGGGGTCTTAACTACATAAAATCATATGAGATAACTTCCTTCTACTACATTATCACATATCTGAGCCCATATTACAAGGTATCACAATACACTACGAACTCCATGACCTCTTGTGTTGTCTCAACACTATATCACTTTTCATCTTTAGTATCAACTCCATGAAGGCCCTTTATGATTACTCAAATGAGTAAAATTGCAAAGCCTTCATCAATAGGGTAGTCCAAGAGGCTACAGTTCTAGAGAATTCTTGTAAAAACCTTTAATAATACCCCTCCTTGGTAAGAATTCCATGTACCTCAAACACACTATTTGGTGGATCCAAAGAAGGAACAACATCAATATTCCATGGGCCCACCACTGAGCCCTTCCTTGAAATGAAATTACCTAGAAAGTGATCCTCATGAATCCAGTAATAGGACTTTTTGAGCATTCTATAAATATGGTCCTCACATTAAAATTCTAAGACCATACCCACGTTCTCTAGATGTTCCTATTCTGTTACAGAGTAGAAGAGTATTCCATTGATGATGAAAAAAACATGATGGTCAATGTATGGATGGAAAAAAAATTTCATCAAGGTCATAATCACGATGGGGGAATTCATCCCACCAAATTGAATCACTAGGAAATCACAGTTTCCATAGATACATAAGAAAACCAACATTAGAATATTAGTCTCAAAAACATTAAAATTTCAGTTTCCAAAACTATGATCAATATTAGAGAACTATCTCACACCTTGAATCTTTGGAAAGATTTATACAATCATCGACATGGGGTACTTGTTCTTTTTTATGGCCTAGTTCATTAGATGATCTTCCATGAAATTCCACATGCACCCATCAACCATTTTCATGAACAACACCAGAGCAACCCATGGGGACACCCTAGGAGTGATGAATCCTTTCTCCCAATGTTTCTAAATCTACAACCATTGATCATGGAGATCAGTATGGGCCATAAGATATTTTGGTGAAGATATAAAATTAGTTTTGGAATGCGAGTCAAAGAAAAACTCCATCTCTTTCCTCAGAGGTAGCCATGATACTTCTTTTGGGAAGATCTATATATAATCCTACACAACTGAAAAAACCCATATGCATGAATATAATTGTTATACTAAGAGATATATTTGAAAACATAGTGGTTATGGGACATGGAACCCTACTTTTAGAACTCACTTCCCCACCGTGAGATCTTACACACTAGAAAAATAGAATCACATACCATCATCACGTAGGCATCTAACTTGCCAACAGTGAAACCCAATAAAGGATTGAACCATATCAAACCATTCTATACCGAAGATGATTTCAAAGAGATACATTGAGATGACTAATAGTTCCTCTATTATTTTCCCTCCACCAAGTGATAGATTTCACTACCTACATATAAAATATACAAGATATGAGTTCCCTATAAGAACCTCAAGATAAAACTACTCAGTTAGTGCAAAAACTGGGAGCTCCAACTATGACACAAATAGAATAAAAATATTGTAATTACGTGAACCTATGTCTACAAATACAAATTAAAGAGTATAAAACACACAAATCGTACCTAAAATCATCTTATGTGATGAGGTATCGTAAACCTTCAAATCTTGCAGCTGTACATAGCCTGAAAAACATGAACCTTCAGCCAGAGGTAAGCCACCTACAGGTGGTGGGAGATGGATCATGTAGATTCATCCACCACCCATGGATCCTACTACTGTTTTACAAGATCTACCACCTTAGGGACTATAAGTTCCTTACCAACAAGATCCCTGAACATGGAGCTACATCTACTGTGGTGGTATATCAGCTTTATAACTATGCTACTCACTAAGAATAGTCAATAAGTCTAGGAATATGTGACATAAAATTTCATAATAAATGAACCGACCCTCTCCAATGTTCCATTTTGTTCTGAGCTATATTTTTACCATATGATCAGGCATGTGAGTCTACTCGTGAAAGGGTATCATCTTCCATGATACCACCGAGTCACACTGGATAGATACTGTAGACGACTCTTATTTGTGACGCTCACTACTAGCATCATCATATGGTTTTCCCTCTAATAGAGAAATCATGGTCACTAGTTCCCACTAAAACACCACAACATGGATGGGGATGAACAAGGGAAAAATTCTGGAATGGATATCTCCACAGATTCGGTGATCAAATATCTATTCTTGGAATTAGCCAACACAGATCAAGTCAATGGTGTATCAGGTATTTTATGTGAACATCAATGTGTACTCAAAAACCCTCTCCCTCCCTTATGAAGCTTCAAATGATTCTAGCTCTGGAATGAGTGCAAGTAGAATTTGTAGTACTCTTCAAGGAACATCTCCTATAAGTTGGTCCACAAGTGTGTCGACTCATTGTGCATTTGCATAACCATAATCCACAAGTGGCCCACCAATCTATATAGAAGGATATCTAAAAGTGCAACGACATTATAATCCAGGGTATTAACAAGACTGAAGATACAAACCGTCGACTCTTTCCAATCCTCTACTTCTTGATGATCTGGCTCGATGTGGTACCCCAGCGACGTCTGGCACTAGAAATCACAAACAACATTAAGTATCTATGTACCCTTACACTAATATCCTAGAATGAAATACTACTAGAAATGTGTAGGATCCACTAACTACCAACTAGAGTAAGGGGTTATGGGAAGGACCCTAAACTGGGGCCTCGTCACTCATCATATCATCATCAATATACAAAATTGGTTTTTTGGATGGATGTTGTTTCCTAGGAATCCAAATATTTATCAAGATGCACCATAGTCAATGAATATATATATATATATCATAATGAAAATTTGAATATTACTTAATAAGAATTGTCATGGACTCAATCCAATATGATCCATGTACCATTAATCCTTGAAACCAATGCCTTAATATGCCGAGTAGATAAGAAGATAGTGAAGGTCGAGGTGAATGGATACGTTGGCTGCCTATACCATTACTAGATTCCCTAGCTTTAGAGATGCACTCCAGAAACATTAAAATATTATCCTTAAGCCTAACCAAGTCCTATTAATGGAAAATGTATGAAAATGAACTCAAGGAATGAATTTGATCGTTTACCAATCTATAATGACCCGAACGAAGCTAGGGCTTGAGCCAAAACTACCCCAATTTCACCTTCATAGGCCAAGTCATAGAGAAATATGGTTAAGGAATAAATAAATGTACCGAGTACTTTTATTATGTTCTTATATGCAATGAAATACCCATATAGATTCAATAGTGCAACGGAAAATGGTAAAATATGGAATGATACTACAAAGTAAATGAAGCAAGCATGAACCTCTAGATAGTAAAAAAATGTATGTTAGTGTAAATTGAAAATTAAAGTGATAAAAAAACATCCACAACAAGATATATATGTCCCAACCTGATAAAATTGTAATATATAACCACTAAAAGATCCCAACTACATAATCCAATGCTATGACCGTTGCACATGGTTCAAATCATCCAGTATCCCTAAGCTCCACTGATGTCACCCCTCACCTATATGTGATATTCATTAGAGACGATAGATATTGGAAAATTCTAAAGAAGGGTGTGTATATAAATTCCTAGTAAGGTACCAGGAAATATGAAGTGGAATCTGTAAGAGATTCAATAGGAATATAAAGATAGTAGATTTAGGATACAGTCAAAGATATGAGCTCAACCAAAAAAAAATTTAAACTATGCTCATTAAAACTAATGGGATAAACATAGTGAGTAGAGGAACAACCTATCATGTATCCTACAAATATAATAGGAGAATAAACACATCCATCCAGAATAAGAAAAACATGAAAATCACATGGAGTAAACCCCTTGTATTACCCTCTCCGTGAAGGAGAGTAACCAAATATAATATGTGGATACATATAATTATATATATTTTTATATAAATGATCAGTAAAAATATTCTCAAATTAGATTATAAGGGGATGTCTATCTCAGAGATCAACCCAAGAAGAAGCATTTTAAAAAAAATTAAATTTCAAGCATTGATACCCAACTTCTCACATGTTTTCCCTAAAGTAACCATACATGTCCATTCACACCCAATAATTGTGCCACAAAGTCTAGGTGCCAAAAACTCTTGGTAGGGAACATATTCCATAGTGAAAAAGGAGGTCCCACTCTAATACTAATTGGGGACTCCACTACCCAACTCTTATGGAGGTTCAAATCATTAATTATCAACGAATTACACTTGCCAATGTTTCTAGAGGGTAATTTAAAAAATGGGTTTCCAGGAACTCCACAACCTACACAAATGAAGTGTACCACTCAAAAATTTCATCAAGGAACTCCACTACACAACCCTGTTAGAAGATACCACTAGTAATGGTCATCACTGAAATCCAATTCCCAACAATATTGGAAGGTAACACATAAAGAGGACATTGAGGAACTCCCCTTCCCTGCATGGTAAAAGGGTACACCCCCAAAATGGTCGTCAAAAAAATAAACTACCCAGCCTTACCAGAGGTTACCACTCAAAAATATCTTCAAGGAACTCAACTGCCAACCCTGATTGAAGGGTACCACATATAATGTTCATTGAGGAAATCCAACATCATTCCCTTGTGGTAGATACCACATAGAAATTTCATCATGAATCTCCACTACTTATCCCTACTGGGGGTACTACTTGGAATTCTCATTGAGGAACTCCCCAAACTGGCTCTATTGATGGGTACTACTTAAAATGGTTGTTTAGGAACTCCACTACCCCACCCTACTCATGGGTACCCCATAGAAAAGTCATCTAGGAACTTTAATTCCAAATCCTCCTAGAGGGTACATCTTAGAAAGGTCATCGCGGAACTCCACTACCCAGCACTTCTGGAGGGTACCGCATAGAAAGGACTTGGTGATCCTACATGATCACTGCCATCATCATGCATTACCTAACTTGGAATAATTCCCATAACATTCCACATATTATCCGAAAATTAAAAAAGATTGTTCCATAATGTTATACATGAAATATTTATTATTATTTTCTACTTGTGGGATAAAATATGATTTTAAATGACAGGGATACGGAATATTGGAGTTTCCACAAAAGAGGTCAAGGGTACATGAGGTATTAGGTGACCTACATGATGTGTGGACTCACTAAATAACTTGTGAATCTCAATAGATGACAAAGATCTCACATAACATGTAGTATCACATGGTGTGTTGGCAGAATATAAGGTCTATCCAGACTAATCGAGAATGGGTTTTTCCCAATTGCTCATGTCTGTTTACTAGGGTACAGAGTTAGATACTTGGATGTGTACTTCCACACGATATCCTATGTGTTTGATAAAATATATGAGTTTTACATCATGGTATGGGGTAAAAAATTTCAAGGAGGGACACATGTCTTTTTATCCCTTTGTTTTTGGAAAACCAGGCCACTACCACTGATGGGGCGACTATTCATGTGCTCATTCTTGTTCATGGTGTGTAGTCAGGTTTTTCCTAGAAATGAAAATTCTCGATCCATGGTTCATATGTAATCTATCCCTTTAGTTTTGGGTTAAAATACAGTTGAAACCTATTGATCTAGACTAGATCTATTGTCTCCACCTTCCACTCTCCAGATATTATTCCCCTCCATCCATCAGAGTTCCACTATTTGACTTGTACATTTTCATGCATTCCACCATTTATTAATCATCAATTAATCATCCAAAATATAATTAACCACCCATAAACATATTAGTTATTTTAATTCGTTTTCAATATGTTTTTTCTCAATATTTCATTGTTGTGGTGGACTTATGAGGCTTGATACTGCTTTAAAATGTTGAACCAGGGTAGTAGGAACTTACCAGTGATGAACATGAAGAACAAATGGGAAATAATCATCCTAAATTTTTTTAAAGGGTCATTTGATAAGAGTCCATTTATAATGATAATGAAAATTTATTTGGGGTTAGAAAACACTCAAATAAAATAAGATTTCAACAATCGGGTGCATGAAATTGGCCATAATTGGCACATATCTAAGAACAATGATGGATTTTCTCAAACCATTTTATTAAAAGGGAGTGACAAAATAATGGAAGATTAATACATATAATTTGTATATATACATGATGAAAAAAACCCTCTAATGTGGAATAAGTATCATTTCAATTATAGTGTCCTGATTTTCTCCGATCAAGCATTTCATTGTCATTCAATGAGATTTTCCAATGGAAGGAGGAATGGGATCATCGTTGGTGATTATAGGGAAATGATGCTAACCCTGACCAATTGCATGTGATGATATATTTGTAGGAATATTATTGGTCAAATGATATTAATTAATAAATATAATTAATTGTTTTATCCAATGAACATTCCACTAATTGGAAATGGGTCCAAACTCCCCATGCCGAACTATTTTAGGCCACACCTATGGAAAAAACTACATTCTAAAAATAAAGGTGGCCTCAAATTTTTGATCTACAAATTAGTTGAAGAGTTATATTGTTTTATTTTTTAACCAACATATACAAAATATGAAATATATTTAACATTTTTATAAAATTAATTTGGGGCACACTGGCTTTGGTATTTCACACTGTCTCCATGCCTAACATTGAAAATATATATAGAATTATTTCAGTGTCTTGTGAGGAAACATTTCGGTCTCTATAATCCAATTAACTCTCACACAATTCATGGGATATCTTTTAGTTATATTTTTAAATTATAAACTATTATATATTTTAATTGTATCCATAAACACCAACTCACCAACAACATCCATAAATATTACTTTTTATTTTTGAAAATAAGCGTGATAAAAAGTTTCTCATGATTCATCCTTTTAGTTTGAAATCTACCCATTCCTTCCAACCTTCATATAATTAGGATCATCTTAATTTTCTTTTCAATTTACATTAGGATTATCCTCATCACACATCTTCTTCTACACTCAATAATGTTTAATATTTTTAGTACCACTACTAGAATTTAAATATGTTTTTCTCTTTCATGGGTTAGGTAGTGACCATTTTTCCATTATTATAACTAATTTCACAATTTTAATTAAACGATTTAGGATGCAAGATAATTATTTTTGGATTCATAGTAAAATAAATTTTTTTTCTTAAAAGATTTAAAATCCTACTCAGTATATTTATCATAGTCACCAACTTATATGACATAATTTAGAAATTCAAAAAGCGTGTTATTCAGGGAATTCTCAAATTCAACCTAATTCACCTTAACAAAAATTACTTCCTCCTTCATAGAAATAATATTTTATATGGTAATATAAAATATATTTCCTCAAAATTCAAGAATTACGTTTATATCACTCATATTTCTTATTTACTTCCCTTATACTCAATTGATCTCCTTTTATTTTGATTCATCAAGATATTTATTAGGAAATTATATCCCCTCACAAAAAAATAATTTTCCGATTTTCATGTTTATAAATTTTATACAAAAATAAATGAACTTATATTCTTAATTTTAATTTTATTTGTATCATCTCATGTAACAAACTAATATTTTCAAAATGATATCTGTTTCTTGAGAAAATGAATTTTATATTATATCATGAGAAATGTAATTATATCTCTTTAACAATAATGTGAGTATAAAGGGAAATGTGACCATCTAGATTCGATTAATTTTTTTAATATTGACCAAATATGATAGTTGGTTAATATGAATGTTGGAAACAATACTCTTGGTAATAATAGTAATATTAAAATTATTTTGTAGAAATGATAAATATTAATTAATGTATAATTGAGAAACGTTTGAAACAACTAGTATATTCATGTTGTATGAATACCATTTTCAGGTCATGGGAGAGAGGATGCATCACTTGGTTTTTCTATTGACCAATACCAAGTGGAGATTCTAAAAGTCAAGATAGAAAGTATTTTCCTAGAGAATATTTTCAAGTTAGTAGATATTTCAACTCAGGCGATGTTAGCTGAGCTTCCCCATGAATCTATTACCATCACACACCTTACCCTTAGGAAATATTGGAGTTTTATATGGGTTTATGTTTTGATTCAATAGTTACTCGTTGTCTAATTCCATTTTATAAATAAAATTTTTATTCTATCGATTTCATTTAAAGAATAGTTTTTTAATAAAATTGAGATTGAATAAGATAAATTGGTTTTTTGGAAAAAAATTGAACATTTCGGAAAATATTTAATTATTTATTATTATAAAATATATTAAAAATAATAATTATTATAATTAAATAGTGTGATAAATAAACTCTTTTTTAAAAAGAAATTATATAATAATTTTATTTTCAATTGTTAGAATTTTTATGATAGATTTTTAATCTTATATTATTTTTAACAAGGATTATTATAATTAAAAGTTAGAATTATCAAATTCAGAAATTTATTATAATAATATAAATATAATTTTGGAAATAAACATTCCATTACTAGTATCAGAGGACTTTATGATAATTTTCTAAAATAGGTCAATTTTTCGCGAGTAGTAAAAATATAGTTTCAATTTTTTAGTATGTTTAATGACATTAGAATTATGTCATAATGATGTAATAACCAATTAATCAAAATCTAAAACCTAATATATATAATTATAGAAATTTTAAATATTTTAATATATTTTAATGAATTTCCAATCAAATAATTTACTTTCAAAATTCTAAAATGGAAACATTAGCAATAAAAACTTTATTTTTATGAAAGCATTACTTTTCCATGATAAAAAAAGTCATAAAAATTTATTATAGACTCTTGTAGGTTAATATAATATAAAATATGACCTAAATGTACAAAAATATTTTAAAATACCATTATAAATCCCATCATTTATCATTTTCCACAACCTAGGTTTTTGGGGCATATATTTAGAAATTAATAAACAAATCATCCATTTTGGATATAAATAGTGACAAATTTACCTATTTACATTCAATAATAATCCATAATAAGAGAATATATGGTATTTATAACTCCCATGTAGTCCTCGTAAGGTGTCCTCAAACCCCCAAGGTCCAATCATCATGTTTTAATGATAACTCTTTATGGTAAGCGAAAACTTCACTTCTCTTTTCCTTTAATGTTATCTATTTATGTGGTTTGTCCAAAAGTTTCCATAATAAGTTATTTTTTTGAAACTTATTTTAACAATTTACTATAATAAGTGTTTTTTATGAGTGGTAGAACCTTGTTCCCTAACAATTTAGCATTCTAAAATATAAAGTTTTATACCAGTTATGCAGCCAAAAATCTTTCTCGAAACATCCATTTTCTCCTCATGAAATTCTCGTTTATTTTCTTTTTTTGAGTAACAATACAAATTATTTTTAAATGATATTAAAATATATGTAAAATTATAACTAACTTATTTTTTTATTAACATAAATAATTCATGCATTTCCTTTACATTTCTTAAAAATGTACAGAATGAAAATGTCATTATGAACTTTTTAAAACAACATGTTTTTTTAATATGAAACCAATTTTATTTATTTTACATGGTTTATTTAAGAAATTATTTATTATTATCTATGTGAATTAAATGAATTCAATATATATTGATTGTTCTTCTTTATAGTGCTATAATGCATTGTGTGAAGAATTTAATTACTAGATATGACATATTTTATGACACTTTGGTGAATAACCTTGGTAATTTTCATAGAACCTAGTTTAAAATATATGGTTATATTCTTATTAATGTCTAATTTAAATTATATAGACACATTTTTATGTTACTAGTAATTTATTTTTTCTTTTCGTTCCTCAGAATCCATTTCTCATGTCATAATGATATTTCATATATTCTTATTGATATTATTAAGATAACATGTAAACTATTTCATATTCATTCCTTTACTGGGACTTATTCTCAACCCATTACATTGAATAATGTCCAATGATTTTAATATGAATTAATTTTAAATAGGTTAAAATTTTGAATAATCCTTTTCTTATTAGAATATGTTTTTATGTTATCTTGTATTATGTATCTTTTATTCAATGAATGTAAAATTTAAATTATTCTCTTTGTTTACAATGTAATGAAATGTTATGTAATAAAATTGGGGTAAGCCAAAGTTGGTATCAATAGAATGTTTGGTTATTTTTGGAAGTTATTATTTGAAAAAATTAGGAAGAACCCTTGATAAATTTTAAAATATATGAATAAATCTATGTACATTTTTGATGGACTAATAAAATGGTTTCTAAGAAGGTAAATATCTAAATTGATATGAACAAGATGATGTGGATCTAAAATAAATATATCTCGGGGTAATCCTTGACAACACCTCTTTGTGATATACTCTAACATGAACTAGTGTATAACAACAAGCATTTCTAAACACCTAGTTTTACATTATCAGGGGATTGTTTTGGTCAATATCATGATTTTTATGAATTATTACGAAGGATTTATAGAAAATGTAATTGTTGTTAAATAATAATATATTTAATATTTTATTTTAAGATACAAAATTTCATTTTGTATTATAATATTACTTAAAATACATGTCTTCAATAAGTTTTTATTAGTTTAGAACATGTTTAGATATTGGAGGAATCATGTAAATTGTGAGTGCAACAGATCATAATCTGATGGCCCTCTGGTGGATATTTGAATGGAAAACATCATGATAATGATGAAACAGCTGACTCGAGTTTTGGAAAATCACTCGAATTAAGCCAAGGGAATTGATTCACATTAATTGGGGAATATTTATATTAAGACATTTATACATCAACAACCTCCTTTTTTAGTGTATCTACTGAGAATTTGAGCACTGGACAGTGGATAAGATCTATAGAAAATATCATTTTTGTACTCCATTTTCAAAAACAAGAGAAAAACATGCTAGTTATGTACCACTTAATGGGAGAATCCGATCAGTGCTAGAAAATGATTAAAAACATTGATGAAGGGAGATTGATTCTACATTGTTGGAGGAGTTCTGGGGAACCTTTTTCAAAAAAATATTTCCCATGATTGATGTGAATGAAAATCTAGAACAAATTCTTCGAGTAGAAGGAGAAGGTAAATAAAAATGTGGGAAGCGATGAGATTAACTTTAGAATACATTATCATTAAACCACTATCTTTTTCATGGATAATAATGGAAAGGCTCATAGATTTTTAGGTTGAATAAGACCCCATCTACAAATGAATCTAGGAAATTGATACTATGACAACAATATGGAAATAGTGTGGAGTTCTATATATGATGAACTTGAGTTCAAAGAGATGAAGTGGTCCTATAGATTGAATAAAAATAAGAGATTCATGGATCCATGATTAGGTAATAACATTGATCACGTAAGAGGATAATGGAAAGTGTATCTTCCCATATACAACAAATATGAGAAGAATAATTGCGGAAAATGGTTTATTGGGAGAGGGAAATGTTACATGTGTGGAAGAGATGACCATATTTTCTCATAATTTTTTTATTGTGGTGAATCCATAACTTTACAACTGTAACAATTTAGGGAAGATTGTGAATTCCCAGTAACCAGTCCAATGCTTCATGTGTGGAATCCAATGTATCTTTTCCAATCACTGTCCAAATTAGTAGATAATGGAGGGGAATTGCTATCAACATCCGCATTGAACAAAATAGAAAGGTTTGTATTTTTTTATTATGATGGAAGAAATTTTAGCCCCAAATGATGTGGCAGTAGGATTTATCATTGTTTTCTAAATGCTAGAAAGTACTTAGTTATATTTAGGTTCTAAAAATTCCTTTATCTTTTACAGGTTTTCAATGAATATAGAATAAATTCGTAAACATATAAAAGTATATTTACTGGTCAACACACCTAGAGGGATTATCCAATAAAAAAAGTGTACAGAAACTATATTATTGACATTAGTGAGCTCAATATCATCACAAATCAAGTAGTCATTACCAAAATATAATTCCACATTGTAAAAGGGATTGAATGGCTATCAAAGTATAATAATAATATAAACTACTGAAGAAAGGAAATATATTTAGACTTGATTGGAAATCCTATGGTTTCTTTCAAAGGAGTGATATCACGACATGATGTTTGTCAATAATCAGCACATGTGTTCCTTCGTTATGGGGATGAATGGTAAAAAATACGAAATTAATGAATGTATATTAATGGAAAATATCGCCATAAATTAGGAATATGTTGATGTATTTCTAGATGATTTACATGGACCTCCCCCAGAAAGAGATGTGGACTTCTCCATTTAACTCATGGATAGATCCAAGATGATATAAAATACTGTGTATAGAATAAAATATTTAAAACTTGAAAAATTAATAAAACATCTTCAATATATTTTGGAGAGTGGTTTTGTTTGACCAAGAGTGTCTCCAAGGAGTGAACCTAGTCTATTTTTGAAGAATAAGGATGGATCAATGAAGCTATGAATTTATTATAATAACTTAATGGGATCATAGTATGGAAAATTTACCCTTGAAAATAATTGATGATATATCTGACTAGATTCATAGGGATCAATTTGTTTCTATCATTGATCTATGATGAGGTTACCATTAATTGATGGTGACGAAATAAGCCATTCCTGAGACCACCCTTCAGTCATGATATAGTCATTAATATTTTTTTGTTATTCCCTTTGTATTGACTAATTCTCCATCTCTATAAAGGGATTTGATGAATATAGAATTTAATAAATACCTTGATTACATTAGGGTAGTTTTTATTGATTATATTCTCATATATTTTAAAAGTCATGGGGAGCATGAGAATCTTATAAGGGTTGTACTAAAAAATTTGAGGAAGGAGAGGATATTTGTAAAGTTCATTAAATTATAAGGTGGGTTACAACAAGATTCTTTCTCCGGAATCACTATAACAAAGGAAGGAATCTCAATTTATCCTGAGATGACAAATGCTGTGAGGGAGTGGCCTCATCATACAATTGTAAATGATATTTTTAGTTTCCTTGTTTTTTTAGGATATTATAGGAGGGTTTTGAAAATATTTTGATGACATTATAAATCACAAACCATGTTAACTGAATCAATAGGGCATGTTTATCTATAAACAAGTGTGCGAAGAATGTATTGAACAGTTAGAGAACATATTGTTTATAGATCCGCGTAAACTATACCATCTATTTGATATAGATTCGTTCTTTTTAGAGATGCATATCTGAATGTTCTTGGGTGTGTGATCATGAAAATTATAAGGTGATTTATAATGAATCTCTATAGTTAAATCCACTTGATAAGAATTATGATACACATGTCATGGAGTTAGCTATGGTTATTTATGCTCTGAAGACACTGAGGTACTCTATTTATGTCCAAAAATATAAAATATACATAGGCCATAAATGTTTGTTGTATATTTTTTTAGAGAATTAATTTAACATTACATAGATGATATTGTTGGAACTTCATAAAAACCATGATTGTTAAATTCATTGTCACCTCAAAATAGAAAATTGGTAATTAATCCATTATGTTGGAAAAACCCTATTTTGTTGGAAATGTTAAGTAGTCAAGGACTTCCTTCCATAAATGACCTTGAAAAACTAGACAAGGTAATCATAATGGAAGGGAAATCATAAACCCTATCCCAAATCATATCTCAACCATCATTACTAGGTAAGATCATGAAATCATAATGAGAATATCCCTTGTTACAAAATATGATATAGGATTTGAAGAATGGGATGTTTCTAGAGTTCAATATTGACCAAGAAGGTGTACTAATATTTCATACAAGGATTTGGGTCCCATATATTCCATTATTAAATAATTATTTGATATATGAATCTCATAGATATACATTCTAAATATATCAAGGAAGCACAAAAATGTATAGTGACCTTCTTGTTAATTACTGGTGAGATAACATGAAAGGGGTGATTTTTGACTAAACAATATGGTTTCTGGTGTGTCAATAAGTGAATAAATATTAAAAAAATCATAAAGGGGTCCTAGAACCACTACCAATACCAATATGGAAGTGGGGTACTATCGAAATTGTCAATGTAACTAGTCTCTCAAAAACATCAAAAGGAAATAGTGAAATATGGGTTATAGTGGATTTTCTAACCATGAATTCCCATTTCATTACTATTTGGGATGATTTATCTCTCAAATAACATTCCATGATTTATGTAAGATAAGTGGTGTGGTTGTATCGGGTTCCACTTTCAATCATTTATAATCATGATCCATGGTTCACATTCAAAATTTGGATAACTCTTGAACATGTTATGAATAATGAATTGAATTTTAGTATGACCTATAACCCAAAAACTCAAGACCAATATGAAAATAGAAGTCATACACCCGTGTACATGATGAGAACATGATAAGAGTATGTTATAGGTGTATAGGATCAAAATATTGCATTAGTTGAGTTCTCATACATCAAAATCATATATTAGAGTATTCAAATGTAACCCTAAGATGCTCTTTATGGGAAGCAATGTTGAAATAATAATTTTTTGGGATTAATTTAGTGAGGGAAATATTCTTGGCCTTGATCTTATGAAAGAGAATAAATAAAAATAACATTCCATCAAATAACACATTATGGCTACTGAATGTCTGTAGAGGAGCTATTTTGACAATCACTGAAGGGACTTAGTGTTTTAGGTTGGTGATAATGTTTCCCTATAAATATTATCATCGATCAGGGTCATGTCGTTTGGGATGAATTTGATTCTTATCCCCATGAACCATTTCCACTATAAAATCCTTGATCACATAGGAGTGATGTCTTATCTTCTAGAACATCCAAAAAATATAACTTACGTTCATTTTATATTCCATGTATCACTCTTGATGAAAGTAACTAACTAACCCTTTGTTGGAGTTGGTTACCTAGACCAATCTTATTTGGTAAATTATGATATCTTATATTCATCATTTTGAGTATTAATTAATTTCTTATCATATCATGATTGTTCATATATGTGACATTTTTTGTTATTATGTTATATGCTTATGTATTTCACTAAATGTTCATAATATATCCATGTTATGATTTTAACATGGAAGTTATATAACATTATTCTTGAATATATGTTCTACAGCCAGATGATATAATTTTTGGGACGCAAATTATATAGTCTATATGGGGTGGAGACTCATTAGACTTTGAGGCACCTTGTCGTGTTGTACGTATTTAGAAATTTCAAGAAGGATATTATGAGAAAAATACATTCTAGTATGAAATAATGATTTCTATTTGTTATTGGATGTTCCTATCTGCGAACATGATTATTGGTCCTTAGATATGATGATTATTTTTAATTGATATTATTATTCACACGCTTATATGTATTAATCAAAACTGTGACGATAAATGTTCACGATGAAGTTGGATATGTTGGGTGCGTCAAATTAATATTGAATTAATGAATAATACGAGAAAGGATTTATCCCTTTTGTTATTTAATGGTACATAATATCTCAGACCCTTTCTCGAAAATGATATATGCTAAATAAATCAATGTACATGGTGATCAATAAGAATTTTCCATTTCTACAATGTTAAATAAAGAGATATGGAGCATATAGGTTGATGGCAATAGCATGAAACCCGCTTGATTAGAGATATTGGGATAAAGGGATTATATTACATGGTAATATTTTTTATGAGTTCACATATAATTGAGGCATTAACTTCTTCCTTCATGGCTTCCTCATCATGTTGGTTGATGCTAACCTTGGACTTTAGGTATTTTTGCCCAATTCCATTGAGAAAGGTCCCTAGAGGGTCATACTGTAAGTCTATCCAGTGTCTCAGTTAAATAATTTATTATATAATAGGTTAAATATTTTTTTTCTAATTGTGGATTCATAATTATTCATGTATGTCTGATCAAATTTATATTGTCACTAGTTTTTTTTACAACTTATATTTTGAGCAGAATAATTAATAAATATTGAGGTGGATTGGAGGACTGAGTTTAATGGCCGACTACGAAGTAATAATATTAATTATTATTTTATTATATAATATTTATTTATAACCTACAAGTTAATTTAACATTATGAAATAAAAAATTTCTGTTATTATTTGACATGAGTGTTTCTCTAGGATTAATTCTATAATTAATGTCACTTGTGAAAATTAATTAATATTTCCCTTATCAAATATATTACTATTTATGTTATTCTCTTATAAGAAATGGGAAACACAAGTGAAGTTGTTTGTTTTGTTCACAATGAATTGAAGAAAATCTCTAAATAATAGAGTTTTATTTCTTCTCCAAGAATTCTCTCAATATTGAGAGTGATCCTCCTCCACAATATTTATGATAACTCTATGGATGCAGTTCTCAATGTGATCAATGCTGAACATCGCAAGTGCAAGTATTTTCTATGCGAGCACCTAGATACTCCTACAATGATGTATAAAGATATGTGGATTAGATGAAGATAACCACTAGAGTAATCCTACAAGTGAATTAAACAACACAATAGAATAACATAGTAGATATGGTGTTAGGCACCTCAATGATGAAAAATAACCGTAGAGGTAATTCGATTTAATTAATTTAATTTAAAAAATACATTTTGATACTCTATCTTGGTTCCTGGTTTCATTTTGTTGTCTTATTTCATTGATTCAATTCCATGGATCCTTGCACTCATCATCAGACAGATCTCAGGTTGTTCATTGAATATGAAAAAAAATGTTAGGCATTATCCCATCTGCGCTTCCACGGCACTCAGATCCTACAAGTGGTATTAGAGCGAGCATGTTATTATTTATAATTATTTAATAATCATAAGTGATTTTTTCATTTATAATTTGAATTTTCAATTCAAAATTAATCATTTTATATTAATCTAAATGACAAGATCAATTTCGTCCTCTATCAGTTCACGAAGATTTAACAGAAATGGTTAATTTTATGATTAAAATTATATCAAAGACTTCAACCAGAGGTGGAAAAGATTCATTCTAGGTAGCATAGAAGTACAATACATGTAATCAGAATGTCATTCCATGTAATTTTGTTAAATTAATTAGGAGTGGTTCGATAATTTCTTAACCTATGTTTATTAATGATAGTTGGTGTAGTTAATTCATACACCATGTGTTGTCTAGGATAGTCTGGCACATGGTCAGCTAGAATACACACCATGTTGCCCACATGACATGGTGTGAGGTCCCTTTTATGTCAGAACTAGGCCTTGTATTCCATACACTGCCTACCTGATAGGTGACAGTGTAACACATATTCAACATAGTGTGTGTCCCACTAGACATGCCATGTACTCAATGATTTCCGAAGTACGCCTCACACACTGAGTCCCTAGCCATGTTTTTCAGCTACACAATGAAGAATTTACATTCCTTATAGATAATATCTAGACACCGTTTAATTTTACCAGTCATGTATATTTAAATTTTTTTATTTTTTTCAATCCTCAAGACATTCACTTGCGTGTGGGCATAAAGATGGAACACTATATATGAGAGGATTTGATATATATATATATAAATGTTTTATTGACATCTACATAATATTAAAGATCTTCACATCATGTATGAGTTGTATTATAGTTATTTTTATATGTTCATTCTATATGTCACAAAAAATAAAGTGTATACCAGTATAATACAAGTTGGCTATTTTTGGATGTGTATTCACCGAGTTATCTCTAATATATAAGTTATGTATAATGATAATTCTAAATGAATTAATTAATTTTTTTGAAATTATAATGCATGAGAATCTCATGGAAATTCAAAATAGGATAAAGATAAATTTTTTTATTAATTATTGATAATTATTATTTGATTCAAGCATGACTTATAATAAATAATAATTATTAATGAATTTAATGAAAGATTTATTAAATATGGTGTTTTATTCATGTAATTGAATTATCATTAGAACGACCTGACCTTTGTATGTGATTGGTTTCCTTTTAATTTATTATTAAATTAAATTGTTGGTCTGTGTGTCTTCACTACTCATTAATATGTAGGGCCTACATGCTCATAACATCTTTTATGCAAACTCTCTTTCACCCATCACCTATGTGTGAGTAAGAGCTTATTTAATGGATGTCTCTTCCAAGCTTGTGGAGACAGTTCATGTTAGGAGATGAGGTGAAAACAATCTGTGGAGATACAATGGTGGATAGGTTGAATGATGTTCACAAGATCTTAATTGGTCTAATATTTATCTCCCCTAGGTAAAGGGATAGTTAATCAGCCTCTAGATAAGCTAACCATTGGAAAAATCTCAAGACCATACCCTTTATTTTAATTCTACCAACTGTTGGGTTATTTCATTAATGATGTTTTTACGACCACATAATTAATGAATTAACAATCATAAAAATATATAACTAAATCAAGCTATATTATGCGTAAATATTATCTAAAGAGATGGTTAATCACTTAAGTAACACCACTAAATATCAAAAGGAATGTAAAAAATATAATAATGGTATATTTATTCATAATGGATAAAAAACACCAATAAAAACTTCTCTTAGTATATGCTTCCATTACCTTTGTTAGAATCGGACCATAATCCAAAGTTATTGCCTATACATTATGGGGGTGCTTTCAATTACAGTGGAATTATAATTTGAGGTTTTGGGTTGAATTAACTTGGATGAAATCAACGATTGATTTCCAAAGTAGGACATGGTGTAGCTAAGAGCAAAAGGATGTGGAAATATAAATAAATTATTTCAGTATTGGGGAGTCCACTCAATAAATCATCGATCTATGAGTTAATGCAGTTGGAATTTGGAATGCCTACCTAAAACCCATCATGTTTCTTGGCCATCCAATGTTGGGGTAATTAGAATGGAATATTGATCCTTTCCACATGAATATCCATGAAACAATATATTCTAAAGCCAATGGTGAGGTCTATTGGGTTTCAAAAAAAATGTATAGTAATAAATTTAATATTATTTATTTGTCTATATTCTATCAGATGTAGTAGTAAATATTTTCTTATATTATTTATAAAAACAACATTAAAAATGAATTAATAGAAGGAAAACCTTCTCACAAACACTAATTTCAAAGAGTGTAAAAGCTACCTACAGATCATCCTTTGTGTTGAAAGGATGTTACATGTGATGTAAGAAACATTACAAGTTGTTCCTAGAAATAAGGTGAGTGTTAAAGACCTATATCTATATGAAAGGATTCTTAATGATACTAAAAATGATACGTGATTCATGCTATAATCCATGTAAAATTAGATCATGAAGTAACATGATTATGTGAAATCTTATAGAATGATGTTTCACCATCAGGATCTCTATCTAGGGAAGTGGAGTCAAGAGAGGTATGAGATCTGCAACATGTTGTTCCCAACTAATATTGGGGAGTCTGCACCAGCTGGGACTCATGCACCCATGCGTATCATCTACATTGGGCATCTAGACGACTTAGGGATTAAATTCCTGAATTGGTTGCGTAAAAATCTCATATTTTCATCACTTCCCAATAACTTATATAGTTTTATTGTGAGTTATAATATGAGAGATAATGAGAAGAGTCTATCAGAACATATGAACATAATTCTCCAAGTGGGTAAGGACTTTGGGTGTGAAAAACCTGCAGTCCCAATGGTTAATAGGTAGAGGAAACAGATGAAAAAGGGGCCTAAGACTTATAAACAATATGAATCCACTAATAATTGTCTGACCAAGATGAAGAATATCTAAAGGCAGGGCAAGGAAAAGGAGGTAGTATATTTTTCATGTGGCATTTCAAGCCACTAGAAAAAAAAATCCACTCAATGGTATGGGGAAGCCAAAGGTAAGTTCATTATCAAGTGAAATCTTTCCATTTATACACCTTTGGTATTAGAGAGAACTTTTGTTTCTCACATATATATCCAAATTCCGAAACCAAGTAGATTTATAAAAATTACTAGAGTTATGTGGATTTTTGATCCTCTAATTTTGTGAGGTTGAATGATCTTTCCATTGTTGACTACCACCTTTCATTTCCATGTAAGATTATTTTTGTTTTACATGTCTGTTATTATGTACATACTATTAATATGAACATAATTTATGTATCATTTTTAGATATATATGGTTTTATTTTGTTATTGGGATATAAAAGTTATTTCTTTTATAAGGAAAACATATGTTATGGTATGCAACATTTAAATAATGGTCTATATGAAATAAATTACAAAAAAAGTGTGGGAAATTAATAAAAAAGCAGGTTCATAGGTCCCCTACAACACCATGTTATGGAATCACTTCCTTCTTCATGTAAATGACAAGAATTTGATAATACTTTATAATTATGGTTAATTAGACTCTTCCGAGTTAAATCCACTTGATAGATTTTATTCTTATTTACAAGAGAAAATTACCGAACCACTATTTGATGGAATAGGACAAAGGGCCATAGAGCATCTAAGATTGGTACACACTAATCTGTGTTGACAATTTCTAGTAGAGTCATGAGGTGGGTATTATTTCTTCACAACATTTACTGATGAAATGAGTAGATATTTCTATATGTACACGATGAGGTATAAGTATGACAACCTTCAAAAAAAATCAAGGAATTCAATAATGAAGTATAGAATAATCATGGTAAGATGATAAAGACGCTTCGATCAGATTGAGGTGTAGAATATCTTAACATAGATTTCATTGAATTTTTTATGGTTTTTTTGATTCAATATCAACTCACTCCACCGTATAAACTATAGTGTAATGATTTTAGTTAAAGAAATAATTATACGTTATTGGAAATGGTAAGGTCGATGATGAGTCATGTAGATATTTCATTAATCTTTTGGGGATATGAACTACAAACCGTGACATAAACATTAAACAAAGTACCAACTAATGTAGAAAATGAAATACTATTTGAGATATGTAGTTGAAACACCCCCAATTTATCAGATACAAGTGTATGGGGATGTGAGGAATTTATTAAGGCTTTCTCAGGAAACAAACCATCTCCCCAGGTCATGAAGTGTATCTTTATAGGGTATCCTATGGAAAAAAGGGGTACTACCTATAAAAAACCATAGACAAGATAGTGACTATTTCCAAAAAAATTATTCTTTCTTGAGAGGGAGCACAACCTAAAAAATGATAGTGGGATAAAGATTTACATCAATGAACATGATGCTAATGATAGACTGGATTTGGTACAGGAAAACGTTCCACATCTCCCCATGGAATAAGTTGTCCCTAATACACAAATACTACATAGGACTATAAGTAAGGTAAGGGAACTAGGGAGATATGGTTCTCTAGTCCCTAAGGATTGTGACTAATTATTTTCTAACAATGATGAACCTATCTCCTACTAGGAGGTAGTATCAATCATATAAGTTACAAGATGGATAGAAGCAAAGAATTATGAGATAGATTCCATGTATCAAATACATGTTCGGGTTATGATTGATATGTCATTTGATGTAAAGAATATTGGGTGTAAATTATTATTCAATATTAAACTGGATGTAGAAGGTAGTGTATGTACCTATAATGAAATGGTAGTGGCTAAAGGGTTTAAAAACATCAAGGAATTGACTATAATTAAAACCATTCACCGATTAACATATTTAAATCCATGATAATCCAATTTTACATTGCAACATACCATGACTATTATATTAGCTAGATGGATTTAAAGACTATATTTTTTAATATGACCCTTCAAGAAGATGTCTATATTACACAACCAAAAGGGTTTATTAAACCAAGTGATTCCAACAGGATTTGAAATTTGTAAAGATCCATTAAATAATTGAAGCAAACATCTACATCACATAATATTCTATTGGATGAATCCATTAAAGGAAATTGATTCTTTAAAAAGGAATGTGATACGTGTATTAACAAGAGGTTTAGTGGGAATGTGGTTGTTATCCTAGTAGTATATGTTGATGACATATAACTTATTAGAAATGAAATTCCAGTCTAACAATATGTTGAGGACTGGTTGAAAAAAGTGATTCTCTGCAGAGGACATAGGAGAAGCAGCCTAAATTCTAAGGATAATGATCATTTGTGACTGATCTAAGAGGATACTAGGACTTAGAGAAAGTAAATATATTGTGCAGATTATAAAGTGATTTATTATTGAACAATCTAAGATGGTATTGGCTCCAGTGTCACATGGTTTATAAATTTCTAAGAAACTGTGTCCCCAGACAAAACGGAAGAATGATAGAATGAGTAAGATTACATACACTTCGACGATAGGATCAATCAAATATTCTATAATATGTACTAGACAAGATGTTTACTATTTATTGATCATGGTTGGAATATATAAATTAAACCAATAGAATAGTATTGCAATACTATAATTACTATCCTTAAGTGTTTGAGAATAAGGATATGTTCCTAGTGAATGGAGGAGATGTGAAGCTTTCCATCAGAGGGTATGTTGAAGCTAGTTTTTAGATTGATAAAAATGATATAAAGTCTCAATCAGGGTATTTTTTCAATCTTAATGGAGGATATATGATCTAGCTGAGTTCAAATCAGCCAGTTTTATCTGATTATATAGCAGAATCAGAGTATATAGAACTTCTGGTGTGGCCAAGGAATTTGTTTGGAATTGGAAATTTTTCCAAGTCCCTGATGTGGTTCCTAGAAGTAAAGATCCTGTCACATTGTTTTGTGAAAATAGTGTAGTGGTGGATCGTGAAAATAAGATTTGGCCACATAAATGGGCAGAGAACAAACTTTGGAAGTATCACCTATTGATGTCTTTTTATCAAACGTGTGAAGTAATATTGAGTAAAGTGTCCACAAATCGAATGTGGATGACCCCATCAAAAAAGGCCTATCTCAGTAGAATCATGATTATCATGTGAGATCTAGTTGACTGAAGTTCATTAGCAGTTGGCTCTCGTGCATTTGGGATTTTGTTGAAGGTGGTACCCAGAAACTAACTTCTTTTGTAATTTATGATAACTTATATTCATGTATTTTGATATTAATAAATTCCTCATAACCTCATGATTTTTATTCCATGTAACATTGTATATGATAATGTCCTAATATTAACCTTCACACTAAAAGGTCACAACATATCCCTATTATGATGAGAAAATGAAAGTGCTATGTAATGATTCCTTAACATATGTTATATAGTCAGATCATATCATTTTAGGGACACCAATGATATAGGTGATCCAGGGTGGAGACATATATGAATTTGAGGAACCTTTTTAGAGTGTATGCCCTTGTTAATGTCCATGAGGATATTATTAGAACATGACCAGCCAGTAGGAAATCCACATTTCAATGTGTCATTGGATGTTTCTATATGTGGATGGGTGTATTGGTCCTTAAACTATAATAATATTATTAATGGATATTTTGACTCACACACATATATGTATTGAAAAAAAACCATGCAAATAGATTTTCACGGCGAGGTAGGATATATTGGACGTGTCCTGAGTAATATTGTAATAGTGAATAATGTGAGAAAGGATTTATCACTTCTATTCATTAACAGAAGATAATATCTTAGGCCCTTTTATGGAAATGATATAACAGAAATATATCTATTGACACGATGATAAATAAGAAATTTCTATTTCTACAAAGACAAAGAAAGTGATATCGAGAATATTGGTTGATGACATGAGCATACCACCATCTCAATTAGAGATATTTGGATAAAGAGAATATATTACATAGTAAACATTTTTATGATGTGACATGTTGTTTTGACATTAACATATTTTTTTATGGGAACCTTGGAATTTTTCTAGATGGTAGCCTTGGAATATATAAAGGTTCTCCTAATACTAGTGAGAAAGGGGCCTAGATGGTCACACACTATGTCTATAAAATATATCAATAAAAGAATTATTATTTAACCATTTTGATAAATATTATTCCCGGTCATGGATTAATAATTATTAATGTATGCCTAATCACATTTATATCATCAATTGTTTTTCAAGGGAATACATTGTCAGAAGAATACTTAATAAATATTTTAGAGGATTGGAGGAGGGATTTTAATGGTCTAGTGAGAAATAATTATATTGAATATTATTTGATTAAATATTATTTGATTAAATATTTTTTAATTATTACTCTCATGTTATGTCTATGTTCAAAAAATAATATTGGGGTTATTATTTTACATGGGTGATTCTATAAGAATTAGGAAATAATTAAAGGAACATGTGAAGATTATATATTATTACACCAGTGAAATAAATTCTCAGTTATATTATTCACTCACTATACATGTTAAATCTAAGGGACACTTATAGTTTTTTTGTGTAAAGAATATGGATAAAACTCTCAATCCTAGAGACATATTTTTCACCCAAAATGATCTCTAGAATTAGAGAGACCATCCTCCATAGGATCTAGTGGAACACTTGGGATGTGTGTCCCATGGTGAGAGAAGTTGAACATCACAAGCACAAAGAACTTCTATGCTAGTACACACAGACTCTTTCGGTGACGTCCGAAGATATTTTGAAGATGTGTGCACTACTGTAAGAGGAATCCTAATCATGGATTATACAATGAAATAATGACACACTGTATATATGTGGTCGGAAACATCAATTAATATTGAATAAAATTATAGGTAATTATATTTAATTAAATAAATTATAAAAATTAGATGTTGATCCACTCCCTTGTTTTCATGATTATTTTATTAGTCTTATTTATTTGATTTAATTTCATGTATCATAGAAATATTCTTCTGATAGATCCCCGATTTTTCATAGAGTAAGGAAAAAAGAAAAGTGGGGAAATGACCCTCTCTCCCTTTTGTTGTGCTTGGAATTTACACCCTTTAAATTTACTAAATCCAATGGTTGACCAATTTGAACATGACCTCTCTTATTTGGAGAAACTGATAGTGGTCTTAATGTGTAGAGATATGGTTCTATGAAAAAAATACTACCCACCCCATAAAAAATGTTTTGGAGGAACAATATATACGAATAAGTGACGTGTGAACCAGAGGTGGAAACAAGATAGAAGTACTAAAACCATTTCTCAATTGAGAGTATGAGTTAAAATTTTGGGGATGAAATTTCTTAAGGGGGGATGAATGTATTGACCCTAAAATTTTATGTGATATTTTTTTTCTTAATAAAATGTGTGTTAAATTATATCATTTCCAACCAAACCATATACCTTTAATAATTATGTTTGTTTAAAGAAAAATATGACCATTAGAATTTGAACATTTTTTACCATAATTAAAATATAACCATTAAAAGCAATAAACTTGGTAATAATTTCATATTATAATTTTAATCAGAGAAGATAATGAATAATTAATGTAGAAATAAGAAATGAATCCCTCCCCCAACAGATTTGTTCCATACAAATCAAATTTCTAAGAGCTTGGGAGGGAGGTAGCATCATTGTGGTTCTCTCTTGACAAATCTAAAGAAGAGATTCAATAAGTGAAGTTGGAATGAAATCACCAATTAGAGAAGATCAATTTAGTGAGAATTGCAACTCGAGTGATGTTAGTCAAGCCACACAATGAATATATCACTATATTAGAACTTATCATTAGGTCATATGCAGGTGATAAAATCGTTTATGTGTCAAGATCCTTGTAACATAATTCATAATTAAAATTTACAAATAAAATTATTATATAATCAATTCCATTTTGAGAAAAGTGTTTCATAATAAAATTTAGTTGGAATTTGATAAATCGATTTCTTCAGATTAAAATTGTACATCATGAAAAGGATATAATTATTTATAATGAACTAATATATTATGAATAATAAATATTTTATGAAAATAGAATTATTAATATACTCTAGTATAGGTATAAATTATAAAATAACCATTTGTAGGTGATATAAATTTCATTCTTCATTTTAATCTAATATTTTTTTTTAATAAATAAGGATTTTTATATTTAAATTTTTTTAATAACATATTTATAAAATTATTATGGTAATATAAAGATAATTTTTAAATAATCATTCCAAAATTAGGTTAGCATGATTTTATAGTAGTTTTTTAAAATACATTATTATTTTTTTGAATAGTAAAAATATAGTTGGAGTTTTTCGGAACATTTAGTGATTTATAATTATGTCATAATAGTGTAGTGACAAATTTTACACAATTAATAACCTAATCTATGTCATTTTATTAATATAAACTATTATAATATATTACAATCCATTTCCAAACCTACAATTTACATTACAAAGACTAAAATGGAATCTTTAACATTAAAAAAAATATATTTGTGAATACATTACGTTTCCATGCCAAAAATAATAATAATAAAGTTTAATCGATTGTTTTTTATTAAAATAACAAAAAATATTACCCATTTGTCACAAAAAATGTTGAAATACCTTGAGAAAGCTAATGGTTTTTAAATTTTCATAACATAGGTTTCTATAGGTAATATCTGAAAATTAACAAACAAATACTCCACTTTCCCTATAAAATACCCTCCAATTTATCCATTTACATTTACTCCCAATCCAATATCAATGAAACTATGATAGTTTTACATTATAATTATTCCTCTTATGTTATATTTATGCCCCAAGGTCCCAATACATAGGTTTTAGTAACAACTATTCAAGGAAAGGGAAAACTCCACTTCTATTTTCTAATCAGGCTCCCTCTTTATATAACATGACGTCCAAGTTCCCAAATAAGTTATTTTTTCCACCATATTTTATACCATTAATATAATAATATTATTTTATATATCTTAATAACCCACCAATCATTTTAACATTTTATAAAACAATGTTTTATAATCGTTATGTTTCTAAATTAACTTCAAAAAAATTCATTTTTCTCCTAAATATTATTACCATTGTGAATGTACCAAAAAATTTATTTACATGGAGTATTAAAATATATGAAAGAATAATTTAAATTATTCCATTTTTAAATACATGAATCCTTTATTCCCTTTTGGGGGTTTTAAAATGACATAATGGTCTTATCATTATGAAATTTTTGAACCTCCAAGTTTCTTTAATATGATACATATTTATTTTATTTTAGACACTTTATTAATGAAATTATTTAGTAAAATTTATGTGTCTCACATGAAATTAAGACATATAAAGGTCCTTCCCTGATTTTTTTCCAGTGGATTTGTTATTGAATTAAATCTTTGGAGTTTACATGTTTTTCTATACTATAATGAATATCCTTGGTAATTTTTATGACACCTATATGACAATCTATGGGGATATGCTTATGAATTTATCATTTAAATATTATAGCCAGATTTTCATGTTTTTTTTAACATATGTTTTATTATGATATGCCTCATGTTCACTTTCTCATTCTATAATGTTATTCGTCATGTTCTTATTGATATTCCTCAAGATCACTTGTAAATAGTTTCCCTTTATTTCCCTTAAAAAGAATTATGTCAACCCCTTTAATTTGATGTATGTTCCTAGGTTAAGAAATGAAGTAATTTTACATAGGATGAACATTTGATTATAAATTTTTCATGTATGAAAAGATTTTTATGTTTTTCATGCATTCTTTACATTTTAAAAAAAACGTAACTCTAAAATGTAATATATTTTAACAATTTAATATAACGTTATGTAATAATAGAGGGGATACCATACCTCATCTTTATATCCCACAATGCTATACCCATATTCATTTCACCATTATTCTTCATAAATAGATGGATCTGTGGATTATTTATATTTCAACCTAAATTATTTGTTTTATTCCTCCTCAAAAAAATTATTCATCATTTTCAATTTCCTTATCACAATATATATTATCATGTTTTGAGAACATGTTATTTTTCCCTTAATATATAGGAATTTCAATGACTAATAATGTTATATTTTCCACTGAATCATCTTTCCAACTATTTTCCCTATGATGATATTTGAAACTAATCACCTCTATCCACTTAAAAATTTATCTCATGAGAAATAGATAACAATTTCTAAATATTTATAGAATTATAAACATTAAAATGATTCCTAACTATAAATTTATCTTTTATTCATTAAAATCAATTTGAGAAGAATGAAATATACTGATAAAAAACTATTAATACATGTCCAACATCATCATTTTACTGATGATCCATGTTTTGAAACTCTTAAAGCTTTAAATATGACATCCTTCTCATATTTTTCATTCATATTTATGGATTTCCCCATTTTCATATTATAGTCAATCAATAAATGGATGATTTTATTAATTTTTTAGTCATCAATGTCTTGTTTCTCTATGTCATGACTATTTGAATCCTATTCAACTAAGAGAATCCTCATAAAAATTTTCACCAAAAAATAATTATCAATAAACTTACCCAACTTCATATAAAGAATATAATTTATTTCACAAAATTGAACAATTCATCAAAAAAATATATCTCAATAATTTTAATATCAAAAAATTCTGCCCAACATTTTTGCAACAGCAACTCTTTCACTTTCATATTTCATTCGTGGATATAATCAACTTCCCTCTACATTCCATTATTTATTTTTTTAATTATACCTCAATTAATGATAGTTTCTAAGGGGGATAAGAGTAACAAATTTTTTTAACTCCCATTTTCTCAAATATTTCTTTTTTCATGAAATTTCTAGGATATCCACACATTAATATGATTTTTACAACTCATAGTGATTTCAAGAATTTATAGACTATTAATTATAAGATTATGAACCAATATTTCCTACTATATGTGGAATATATTCCGATTTAACTTGGAAATTCCTTTGTTGTTGAAAATGATCATGATTTTTAAATATTGTTGTGGTAAAAGATATTTATATAAAAAATTATATGAAAGTTTTTTTATTAAAAGAAAGAGAAAGAAGAAAGTAAGGAAAGAGTACATGAAAAACAGAGAAACCCCAAAACAAGGACTAATTCTTATCCTTTTTTAGCAGATGCTCGGTTAGCCTTCATTCTTTTTCATTAAGAGAAATCATCTCCACACTTTCACGACCTCTTCCCCGACCTCTTGGTCTCCCTCTGCTAGCACGTACCCTGCTCGCAAGAACATAAATCCCTTCCTGTAGTGTCTCAGCATCAGTGCTATCAAAACCCGAGCTATCCTCTGTTTCATTGTCAGAAGAAGCATTTGTTTTTACTAGAGTCATAATTTACATTGTAGAAGTCTTATCAACCACCGTTGTGAAAGCAACCGGGGGTGGTGTATTCTTGTGAGAAACAAGTTGAAATCCTTATTGATCCAAAAAAGGTTTTGCGAAAGAGTAACACGCCTTAGTGATGACTAGGTATTCATAATCAAATTTTTTTTACCTTTTAGATTCACAGAGGGAATCAATTTTTCTTGAAATAGTTGCTGATCAACCTCACGTTGTGTTTCTTCCTCTCTTTCATGTACATTTCTTTTTCGTGGAGAATCAACATGTGGGACATTCTCCGCATCCATACAAATCTCAACCGAAGATTTCATTTTATTTTCAGGGAATGTACATACCATGGGTGATTTTGGTCAATCACCTATAACAGCAACATTAGATGTCGCTTCATGAGAGGAACCTTGCACCTATTTCTAAACAAGATTAGTAACCGTGCTCAAGTCTTGCATGATTTTACCCAAATTTTTATCATCCTCAGGCAACAAATATGAAATACATTTCCCATCAGAGGCATATTTTTCCTTCTTGAGAAAGTTATTAACATTATGGCCACACAATGCACAAAAGTTGCACACTAAAGAACGCCGACAAGAAGATAAATCATGCCCAATAACATTGCATTCCTTGCAAAACTTAGGCAGTTTTTCCTAAACAATCATCAGCTAAATAATATCCTCATTAGTAGCAAGAATCACTTTGTCAACAAGTGTCGAGCCCAATTCAATCTCAACCATAAACCTAGAAAAGTGGCCTAAACTGGCAACTTCCATCCCATTATCAATTTTTATTTGTATACCAATGGATAAGGCAATATCATATAATATTTTAGAATGCCAGAGTATCCAGTTTAAGCCATAAACTCTAACCCAAATCTGAGTCATAGTGATACCAACTTCCAATGGGTAAAACTTTTTATCCTATTCCCTTAAATTAATAATTATAGGTTTGAGGGAAATGGAACCAAATCCCCATGCACGATCTTTTAATTCATCCGTGTGGAAAAGAATATAGAAATATCCCCAACCAAGGGAGACACACTTCAATGTTATGATTCCCTAAAATAGAGAAATATGTTCCTTGATATCATCAATTATTATAGGTAGTGTACCCTTAGGAAGGAAAAGGAAAGAAATGATTGAGTACTCACCCATTTTGATCCCTTCAGAGACTGCAATAGGATCCACTGTGATGTTCGTAGTACCCAACTTTCTTCTAGTGGAAGAATCAAGTCCACCTTTAAGATGTGCAAATGATTGAGAACTTCCATCCTTAACAGTCGTAGAACTCTCCGAAGCCAGTTCATTTGTAACTGCTCCAACAGAGTCAAATCCTTCTGGTGAAATAGATATGTCATTTTGAGCCATCTTTCTAGTAGCCACATACATTTCCTTTTCCCGGAAATCTCCCTCGACACCTACCTCGATAGGCACTGAGGCATCGCAGTCCTTCACGCCTGCCTAAGACGAGCTCTTGCTGCTAGAGCCCTTTCTCGCAGCCCTTGTCATCGCCATCAAGGACCCGCATCCCTCGGCTGGCAGCGGCCTGCCGCTCACCGCATCCACCACATACAGTGCCTTCCTCACAGCACCATGTGAAAATAATGAGTGATATTAGAACACCACTAAGAGGGGTGGGGTTAGTTTAATCAATGGTAATTAAAATAAATCCATCATGATTCCATTCCCAATGTTAGCAAGTGTGATTGGAAATCAAAATAAATGGGTATATGATGAGTTATAGATTGATGAAGAGAAAAAATGATAAATTTATTTTGTTGGGATCACCCATAGTTATTTTCATTTGGATAATCCTTAGTGAATAAAAGTCATGATCTCACTACAAAAATTCATTTATTCTTATCATCTGTATAAAAAATAGATCAGTATGATTGTCTTTAACTCCAATAATATAAAATAATAAAAAACATCCACAAATCAATTAGTATTTCCTTCCTAATATCATGTGGATCCATGTTTTGGATCCTTTGTGAACCCTAGTTATATTCATCAATCAAAAAATATATCTAATATAGTCCATAGAAATGGTATCTAGTATTATATATGTTTCATCACACCATTATCTGTGTAAAATTAATTATATATATTAACCCAATGTATGACATGGTGTTATTTTTTCCATTGTTGTGTGTTGAATATATTCCAAAATTGATAAATATATAATTATATGTTTATCTAAAATATAGGTATCTCTTTTGAACCTCCTTTAAACATTTTAATGGTCACTACTGTGTGAAATATTTCCCATTTCATTTTAGTTGAAAAAAAAATAATATACAATGACCTATTATTGTGTTCTCTTGACCAATTCAGTGTGGTTTCTTAGAAAATGGAATGATATACTTAAATAATATTTTACTATAAATCTTAATATTTTCATGTCATTTCATTATTATTTGATCTTTCTATGAAATCCTCAATGATTTTTTTTAATATTAAATTCATGAGACTATGGGGTGGTAGTTTATTCAATATTAATCTATCCTTTTGTATTATCCCCATCAAAGAGTGAAATCCACCAATAATGGAATGAATACATGTATAAAAGTAAATAAATATTCGGTTTACTCAACTCATCATGGTATAATTATCACGTTCATGTTTTAATTCCCCCTATCTCCAAGAATCCTTCATTTAATTAAATCTAAATAAATTCTAATGATCATAAAATTTTCTTGAGTATGTTTAAAATTAATAAAACATTAAAAAAATTTAAATTAAAAAATTAATTGTCTCACGACACAGTTGATAGCATAACAATAATTTAATTGAAATATAAACCCCACTCCTTATATTATATTGACGTTTTGAGCATTCTCTGACTATCGATATAAAGATCTATTCCATAATGATATTGTCTCAATTGATATTTTCTAAAATTTCCCCCATTTGAAATTCTGTTAATGAGGGATCTTCAACACCATATCCCAAACATAATGATTCCATGAAAAAATAATATAGAACCATCTATTCGGTTCAAACTAAAAATTTCTCTATTAAATAGAAAAGTAATAAAATACTACAATATTTTTTATAAATCTAAAAAATGAAATTTAAATACACTATGCTCGATCAACCTTTTAAACGTTCCTCCCTAAAAATATAAAACAATAATTATGTGATCTCAAATCATCTCTTTGAATTTTGAAAAAACAAAACTATAATATCCTAGATTATTATATAATTTTTTATTCAATAAAATTTTTATGCATCAAATTTAACTTATCATATGAACCGAGTATTATAGTAATCAAAATTTTGTTTTATATATTATAATTATAAATAAAGGATAAATATATAACATATTACTTTCACAATTTAATTTTTACAAAAAATACAATTAAAAATTAAAAATAAAAATTGAAAATCTAATGGGTCATGTTCTCTTGAAAACAACATATCTGTGAAAAACACCATGAAATGAGATAAATAAAAACCACATTTACTTTTTTAAGGAAATATATGTTTCATTGAGAGAAATGTTTTGAAATAATAATGACTCAATAATGGGTATTTATAATATTTAATATAACTATCTAATCATTAGAATAACTACTGGACATTTAAATAGTAACTTGAATGTTTTAGATTCGAAAAATAACTAATTAAGATTTATATATCTTGAATAAAAGTATTAATAATATGTATTATAATAAAATTAATTCATTTCATATGTTATGTAACTTAAAGTATTTATAAGTGTAAAATTGAAAAAAAATATGTTTAAACATATTTATTGAAGCACTTATCTTTTATATAATAATTAATAATCAATAATTATCTTATTCAAAATAGTAATTGGATAGAACATATTGGGTTTTTCGAATCAACATGTGTAAATTAGCATCAGGTAAATTTTTAATATTTTTTAAATATTTTAATTTTGGGTGAATAGAAAAAAAATGTTTTGTGTAAATAGTAAAATGTGAGACTTAATTATTGTAATATCTCTGTTTTTTCTATTTTATTCTTCTGATTATTTCAATGAATAATTACGGAGGTAGTAGTTGATATGTATCGATATTTTAAGGTCCACTATACTAATAATTTATATTTTAAAAATTTTAACAAATTAGTAACACATGCTCCCAATTTTCTTAAAAGATGATATATCTCTAATAAAGTGTCTTGAATCATAAATATGATACCACTATTGAGATGAGAATGTTGGTTTAACCCAATATATGACATAATCTTTGTCATTTTTTTATATTTGTGTAAAATCCATCATGTGTGAAGATAATTAAATAAACTATTCTAATTAACCTTGTCACAATGAATTAGTTTTTCCTCTAAAAATTCACTATTATAAACAATTCATTAGATTATCCACATTACCATGAGAAGAAATAGGGGATCATAGATGAATGTTGGAATCATCATGATCATGAATTGATGATCATTGTATAATATGAATATCCAATTACAACATGAGTTGTTGATCAAACCAAAGGACAACAACATGCGATCATTCTTTCTCATCAATTTATCTAAATCAAGGTTTGATGTTTGATTGGTTAAATTATACCTATAATGATTAATCCGAGAAGATACTGAATTAATAACTTACCAAATTAATTGATGGATCAATTGATTGGTTTAGGTAATTGTTTTATGTTACTTAGGTATTGTAATTTATATTGATTTGGTGTATTTTATCTTATTTTATCACTCTGTGAAAATGAATCAAGGAAAACATGAGCATTGGATGAAGTCCATTAACATTATTTACATTTGTAAAATTACTCTCCCAAATAAATGTTTGTTCATTGTTTTCATTTTATTCTATAAGAAAATTTTATTAATACCACTTTAATTATAATTACACATTCGATCGTTGATGCACCAGATAAATACCATGGGTTTTGGATGATGATCTCACGTTATGGTCATCATATATGATGACAGATATAGATCTATATATGGATTCAATGTTTCTAAAGAAATACTTGGTATGAGAAAATTCTGAACCACGAATGAGGTTGTTTCCCTAGAATTATATATAGAAAAAATAGACAAAACATAGCCAATGATGGAGAGATCTTGTAGTCAACCCCAAATCAGCAATGTACTAAGTGTTTTTGTAGTGAGATCGATATTTTTAGAGGCTCGATCAAAATTGTTTGAAAATACAACAAATTTTATGAAAGGTAGGCTATATAAAATATAACCCTATAAAAACATTTTTTAATAACCTCAATTCAAAATTATGTTTTTCCACATACTGATCAGTAACAAAAGTCATGTGACATGTGTCACATGCCATGTATCCCTTATTTAACCTAATCCAAATGTTCAAGGGGTAGACACCAATGGTTCTACATTATGTCACAAACTGTGTGTTCCAAGTAACGGGATATGTATCACATGGTTGATAGATTGGTATGTACATAGTGTACATTCATATATGGCCATGTGACCCCATACTCCATGTACTTGGGAATTACAAGGGTACGCCAGAGTACACACAAAGAGCACTCTTCTCAGAAACAACCAAGTACATGGGAATGGCCTGGTGTACACAGACATGAGAAAACCCACACAATGAGTTCCTGGGTGACATCTACACATTGTTTACTATGAAGAAACACTGTGTATTTTGGAAAATTTAATGCCATTAGAGCATGAGGCATGGACAATTTCATTCCATGTGAGACACTCCATATACCCACACGGACACACTATGTACTCCTTTGCTGACATCAGTTATTCATATTTCTTCTTAGATCAGCTTACATTTGTGATTGTGTTAGATTCCTTGGATGTGTATCTTTTTAGAGATTTTCCTTGGTATATTCTAATGAGGGTTCGATGTTGGATCATGTTTCCAACATAAAGGGTGACACCTCTACTGCTTCATTATGATCATTGTAGTTTCTAAGAGTTCCCATTTTAGGGAATGAGTTGTCTTAGTTTACATTGATATATCCCTCAGAGGCTTAGAGTAGTTGTTCCTCTAAGTGGCCCATATATATCCTTATTTACTTCATGGGTTCTATATGTATCTTTTGTAGAACTTTTGTGACAAAAACATAATTGGGTATTGATCCCCTATATTAGTCAATGATTCAAGTATGGTCAGATTTCCCCTAATGAACTATAAGTGTTTACCCCAAGCTATGAATGAATATCTGATCTTTATGATGGGGTATTAGTATTATGGATTGTGTTTCATAGATCAACCATCTTTGTTTCTTATTTACTTCATCTTGGGTAGACTTTACGACTATGGCCTCTGCAATGAGGTTCATTAGTTGTTATATAGCTAAATGATAGGTGCTTATAAAATGGGAATGACCTTTGGGAGGGAGGGTGTGTTCCATCATCTTAGAGATACCGAATGAGTGACATCTCTTTGATTAGTTCAATGAGGTATTATTTGAATTATTGAGTGATATATTCTAGATGAGTGCCACCTTGAAACCTCACAGTAGATCTATGGGTTGGAGTGGTAAAGACCATTTGCAAATCAGAGTCGTTTATGATTATATCCGGAATATTGTAGGCTATCATTATTCCTCATATCTTGTTATAGATACTAATTTTTTATGATCTAACTACTATTGATTATTTATATTTGTTGATTTCAGGTAGTCCAATTGGGTATTGTAATACTCACCCATTCATGGGATTTTCCCGTACAGGTTGCATACTATGCAGATGACATACATTTCTATGGATCCCTTGAAAGGATTAGAGAAGGTGGAGTTTAGTTTTGTCTTGGTAGACTGAGGTGTATATCTGCAATATATTTGATAGTATTCACCTCCTTCTAAATATTTCATAATTTATTTTTCATGTTTTGGTTAGTCTTGTGTTTGGTCCCTTTTAAATTATTTATAGTACTTTATGTTATACTCTAATTGTGGGATTATAGATTTATACATGAATATCATTCAATTTTCAAAAAATTCTGCATTATATGGGACTTTAGATTTGTGCATGCATAAATGTACTTTATGAAAAGGAATCCCATTTTAGATAATCTTTATTAGTTTTTTTCTAGCCCCTAGATAATGTAGGTGAGTTTCGGGTAGTCACGACTCGGCCTTCTGCTGGCTAGGTGAGATCTGGGTGGTTGGGTTGTGACATAGTGCTATTAGAGAGAATACCCAACAGGATGTTATATGACACTACCTTAATAAAAATGAGAATATATTAAGATTTATATCCAAGGAATAGAAATTATAGTATTTTCTAGAGTGAGGAATATTTTAGAAACTATTACAAAAATGTTTGAATATTTCGCGTTCAAAATCCATTTGAGGGAATCTAGTGTCGGATCAATGGCTGATATACCGATTCACCAGGAATCTGATTATCTTCTTGTTAAATCGGTACATGTATGCACTCATTACAAAAATACATTGGTACATGTATGGTAAATGATTGGGTTGGGGATTCCAAGTCCTTATTGATTCATATCACCATATAAACACATTACTGTGGTACATATTTTTTATTCTAGGATGGAATCATGATGATAGAAATAGTGACTTCCTATAAATGGTCCAATGTTTTACATGATGAATGATGTGTCCTCCTTGAATGGGTTAGTTGCAGGGCAGTATTTCTTCGAGGTGGATTGTAGGTGGAACTTTATCCCATTGATAAATTCATTGACCCAACTTCAGTAGTTCAGGTGGATGTTGCATGTCAGACTGATTCATGGATGTGGATTTTACTTTTTTCTTATTATCTACAGGGTTCGAGTGTATATAATGAGATTTCGAGCTTGGTTCTCCATAGGAGGTAGATCTATCATGACCCGTTCATAGTAGGCATGAAATAAAAGTCACAAAACTAGAGGTTTCATAAAATATATCAGTGATAAAACAATTATTTTAGGATGATATATTTCTATGATTATGATGAGTATTGACATATTGTGTAGTATTTCAATAACCTTTGTGATATAGTTAGATAGGTAGACAACGAACCACAAAGGTATGTGCAAGGGCTAGAGCATGGATGTAGGTGGGCAGAGAGAATGATGGGGTGTGGGGGGACTAGTAGTTTGTGATAGGTTCCTTGAATTGATGAAACCACCACCGCCATAAGGTGGACCACCCTAGGATCAACCTTCTAGTGGCTATAATCTTATACAATTTGAGGAACCATATACTTTTTTACCTGGAGGCTCCACCTATTTTTTATGGTATGATTTATTTTCTTTCTACTTTTGCTGTAGTATTTTTAGAAACAGGTTAAAAACACTCATATTCATTATTAGTTCTAGTATTTTCAAGGGAGGCATTGACAATTGTTAGATCCCTATATTAGGGATTTTTGAAATGAAATTTTACATGTGAGTAATCAGAATAATACCTCAAGGAAGGCGGGTTCATGAGACGTAATCTAAAAACTATCAAGGAGTGTTAGTGATGATGAATATTTATAATGTTGAGTTGAGGTGTATGATTTCATTTTATCTTTTTTATAGAGGTCCTTTTAGAACTGTTTATAGTAAATAGTAGGGAAATTGAAATGATGATTACTATGTAGTAGGAGCTCAAATTTTCTTCGAGTGTGGTTTAGGGAAAAATGTGTTTCCTCACATCCCGAGTTTCACTTTACATAGGGAATAATGAGACACATTTCCAGATCCATATATCCTCTTTGATAATTTGTGATACTAGTGGAACCATTTTTCTCAATATGTATGTTTAATTACCCTATTGAGAGGACCATGTATCTCACTCTTCTATTGACAGTCTGACCTAACTCTATGAGAGAGAGAGAGATAATCACACGAAATCTCTTCATACTAGAAGTGATACCCTATGATGTTTTCCATAGTATATACTACTTTACTACCATCTATTCTAAGATGTTTGTGAATAATTATTGTGTAGGTGTTTTCAGATTATTGGGATGAGGTTTTACACTTTTAAAATTGTGTGATCCATAAACGATCAGGATGATATTAGGAGGACGAGGTTTCGACCAACTTCTTATCATTCAGATAGTTACACCGTTAGAGAATTAGTTATTGTGATCTATTTTTTTCATATTTTTTTTGTAGAGTATGCAGTTTTCATTCGAAGGGACATTCAAGGTTTTTCTCCCCAATGAGAGTTAGTCTTATATATGGGACAACACTAGTGATTACCAATAATATTTTCAAAAACACATCATGTTTAACTCATTGATATTCTTAATATAAAATTTAATAATGTATTTGGCCGAGAAATGGGTTTTGTAAGACCTAGTGTGTTCGCCTGTTCAGCCCAACATTGTATTCCCGAAAGGATAATGAGTGATTGAGTTTTGATGTTAATTGAGGTCTCGAGAACACAGTAATGTGAGGATGATAATATGCTTCAATGAATCATTGATTTCATCATTGAGTGGTTTCTGGAGAAGTTTTTTATAGGTGTTGACATCGAGATAGGTTATCACTTGATTTAGTTCTATAGTATGATATATTTGAAGTGTAATTTCAATACCACATTTGATGTTTTCAGTTCTTCGGGAAACCATTCCGAATATTTAATGCTAAAATAAAATCAGGATAATTATGGAATAGATATTTAAAATTTATAGTATTTGTTTTCAGTTGACTTATTATATGAAATTTATGTGTTATTGGAGTCCTAGTTTGATTGTTAGAGACACATGAGGATGGTACGATTTACCTCTTGTCGGTAATTATTACCCCATTGATTCTTTAGAGAGATTGGAAGGTAAAAATTAGGGATATTGGTTGGGAAATATTGTAAGACCATATATCCAAAAGGTATGTTCCCAATGAAATATACAAAGGTGGGAAGCTTTTTTCCCCTTTCCATGGAATTATTTTTAAATCTATCACTTTGAAATATTTTGTTATGGGGAGGTTGTTTTCCCTTGGTACTAGATCTAAGGGAGGTGATGATGTACCAGGATATCATGGCATCAATTGGGTATCCAGGGGAGTTTTAGTGTGTTTTTAAGAAAAACACTTGTTGTCTATCTTGTATGAGGGTGATGAACAATAAATCTTTATGGATGATTCTAGAATCATGTGCATGCAATTTGTAGTTCATCTTCATAGAATAATCTTAACTATAATTGAATATTATGAGGATTGCTTCATGGTATGATTAGGGAGAGGATAAAATATGTCAATGGGGACTCAGTTGATGTTGATAACTCTGATTTTCTCAAGTTATCTAACCTGGTAATGTGGAACATTTATTTTTTATTTAGCAAGATTCATGTTTGTATGATCGTTTTGGGCCAATAGTCAGGTGAACCATATAACATCAGTGGAGTTTTTATATCATAGTGACTACCACACCACCCCAAATGTAGAACCTTTTTGAGGCCATGTTTCAGGGACTAGGGATCTCATTGTTATATTGGTTAGAGTTAGTGGATGACAATTCTTTGGTCCTTGTTTTTGTGAATGTGATTGTTTTAATGGTTAACTTCATCTAATGTTGGATGAGGACTTCCTAGTCAATGTTAGGAGTTCATTATATTAAATTTAATTATATATAGAGTTTGTGAGTTTAAGTGTTTTATTAAAAATGATATGCTATATTTGGGGTTTTTAGGTCCTTTAATTTTCCCAGCTATTGTGTTGAGTTAGAATGGTGTTTTACCACTTATCCCTATTACCACAATAATTTTGGTTTCATTGTGTTATCTAACTCTCACAACTAAAGAGGTATATTCATGACGAATTATATGATATCGACCTTTGTAATCCATGCAGTTGGAGTGAAGATTCCTTTTTCAAGGAGATGGTGGTGTTGAGAACCAGCATATATATACCGTTCATGGGAAAGTTTTTTCTTTTAGTGAGTGGTTTTTGGAATCATAGAAAACCATTGGGGATATTGTTGGGGTGGGAGACCCAGTTGAGGGCTCTTTATCCACATATTTTTTGTTTATTTTTTTCTTTTTAGGTACAGATAATATAGATAAAAGGATTACATTATTTTATCATTTTTTAGTTTATATCATTAGAATATTTCTAGAAATATTTCTAGATCCAGACACTAAGACAACATGACATTATGAGTCTCTGTTATTCCAAATTGATATTTTATAAATATCTGTAATATTAATATCATTTACACGTTGTTTCCTGTAAAATGTGGCATAAATGAAGAGAAAAAATTCTATATGAAGTATGATACCACCATTTAGTTCAAAATTCATTGTTTACCCTATGTGAAACATAATATTTTTTTGAGAATTAGACAGTTGGAAAAATGTTGTTAAGAGAACAAATAATACAATAAATAAATAAAATTATTTTATTTTATATTTTGACAGAATGATATGATTTTCCTTCTATAAATAAACTATTATAACCAATTCTTAGGCTAACCCCCATAACCATATGATTCAAGAGGAGAGATTGGAGGAACTTTGATGGGCTTCGGGATCATGGATCAATGATTAGAAATCTCTATGTTTCAATAACATGAAAAAAATATAGATGTCATCAAGAAAAAAAGTGCGATTGTTCATTGTTTTTAATTTAAAAAAAATTGAGCCATAAACTTTTTCTAGTGAATTTATCATCATTTTTAATTACCCATGATGAAAATGAATTAATCACCTGAGAAATAATATTTCAGATCAAAACATTCCTTGTCGTTGGTAGAGTGGTAGCTGTTTTCTATGCACTCTCTACCAAGGGTGGGGATCCTCCCAAATATGACTGAAGTCTAATATGAAATCCCTTAGTATAACCTCTAACACCTATATTGTTAACTCTATTGGCCCATCGGTATAGGGTTTTAAGGGATCACCCATTATCACTTGGGTCCCGAATGCTTCATGTTGGCCTCTCCACAATCGTCACATAAAATGTGCATTGAACTCATAGGAAATCATCATGGGAACCCCATAAATGAGAATGATATCTTGTATGTAAAACTACCAAAAAAATCTCCACCAAACCCTAATCCATAATATCATAGAAGTGTGATGACATCGCGAGTCGGTCAAATATCACTCAGATGGACTCATGGCCTATTGTTGTTCTTTGAATTTATATCACAAATTCCATGGATATTCCATCCCATATCGACTCAAAGATATGTAGGGACTACAACAATCCTGCAAGAAAATGGTGCTTATCTTCCACCTATTAACTAGTGAGGCACCGAGAGATGAACATATCTGCACCTCGTGTCATTTCGGACCACCAATACTACCATTGGTGGTATGTGTACATTTTCTCCAAATCAAGATGTAAAGATCATGAAGAAGTGTAGAACTATGGAATCACCTTATCCTAGAACATGAATCAAACCTCTATCCACCTATGAAACAAGACGACATGATTCTACCCTTTATAATATCTATCTAGAGAGTCTCCTATAGATATATAATCATGTAATATCTCAAAAATGATGTCTCCAATCTTGGAATCTCTAATATTATTGACAGTTAAAGGATTGAAAATCATAAAATATAGAAAATATGTACTCTTGTACTCCACCAGGGTCATCTGTAAGGATTCCAAGTACTCTCAAGCCTCCATCAATAATCATGAAAGGGACTTACTACATGGGGGTTCTAATAAAACATATCTCTTCCCTTAAGTATAATCTATCATGAATTAATAGTTCTACAAGGACTCTATCCAATGCAGCTATCTCATATTTTGGTATCTCTATGTGAAGATGTACATGAATCTCTAGTCTTCTAAGTAAACCTCAAAGCCATACCCCAGAAGGTAGTGTCTCCACAACCATAGAGAGAAGACTACCATTTCTTTATCTAGGTCATGATTCATTTAGTTATTCTCATTGTGTGTCAACTACCTCGACCCATATGTGTTAACATCCAACCGCTTCATCAATTCACGGTTGAGACTATCTCTTGAGGTGTCACAATACACTAAAAACACCATGCCCTCATATGGAAGTCTTAATATTAGAGCACCCAATATCCTTAACATCAACTCTATAAAGGGCTTCTAGCACTACATAGACCATGAAAATGGATAATAGTTCTACATCATGGCATTCATAGGGGATACAATTATAGAGAAGTTTCGTACAAACCTTCTAGGATAACCATACATTCAAAGAATGTTTCACACCTCTCACACACTCTTAGTTGGATCTCAAGAAGGCACTGCATCTATTTTTCCTGGGTCCATAGCTAAACCGTGTATATAAATAAAATTCCATAGAAAGTGAACCTCATTAATATTGTACAAGAGCATTGAGAGAATTCCATGAAGATGATGGTCTCAATGAATATATAAGACTATACACAGGTTCTCTTTAAGTTTATCCTATGATATAGAATATATGAGTATTCCATTGATGAATAAAAAAACAAACTAGTGAATGTATGGATAGAAATACTTATTACACAATGTTGTAACCATAATGGTGTAATTTTTCACACTAAAGGGAATAACTATGAATTCGTAGGATCTAAAGCAACATTATAATTCTATCTTTTCAATATTAGTCTCGTAAACCCTCAAATGGTTACAGCTAGAATTGAGATTGATCTTCGAGACCAATCTAACACCTTACATCTTTTCAAAGACTTTATGAATACTTAGAATGGGGTAATTTTTTGTTATCATGGATTGTTTCATGAGATTCTAATCCATGAAAATACATAATCTTCCATCCACCCTTTTCATGAATGACACCAGAGCTTCCTAGAGGGACACCCTAGGACTAATGAAATTATTTTTGTAATGGTCCTTCAACAACAACCGATGATCACAAAGATTTGTAGGGTCCATAAGATATTCCAATTATGATATCAGAGTGGTTTTGGAATTAATGTCAATGAAAAATTACATCGTTCACCTCAAAGGCAGTCGCAAAACATTTTTTTGGAAGTCGTCCATATAATCCTCCACAACTAAAAGAACCAATATTCATGATGATAATGTTGTTCTATGGGATATAATTTCTATCCGAGGGGTTATGGAATGCTTATTCCAACTATAGAAAACATACATTCACTTCTATGAGGTTTCACCCACTAGAAAAGTAGAATCCAATTTCATTAGTGCATAGGAATCTGACATGTCTATGATGACAATCAATCTGCGGTCAAACTAGGTAAAAATAATCCATATTGAAGCTAAAATCATAGGGTTCCATTGAGATGACCAATAGGCCCTACGTGAACCTCCCTCTATGAAGTGACATATTGTAGTGTCAAAAAATAAAAGATACAAGATATGTGTTCCCTGTGAGAACATAAAGTTGATTCTAATAGGCTAGTGCATGAACTAGGTTCTCCAACTCTAACACGAGGAGAATAGATATAATGGAATGAACGGAATATGTGTCTACAAATATTAATGAAAGAGTAGAAAACACATATATTGTACCTCAAATAATCTTTTGTCATTAGGAATCATAAATCTCTAATGCATGCAGCTATCTGCAGCCCCAACCGCCTGCTCCCTGATCCAAACATGATCCTCCTAGTGGAGGTGGTGGGATAATATCATAGAATCATCAACCTCCAATAGAACCTACTAATCCTTTACTAGAACAACATCCTTGGGGACCACAATTTCCTCCCCATGGAGATCCCTGATTGGAGAGATACCTCTACTACTGTGGTACATCACTTATCTACTTGTTCTTCATAGACAGTCTGGTTGGGATGTCTCGAGATATGTGGCCTCACAAATCTTAAATAATGCACTAACTCTCTCCAGCCTTCCATATTTATCTGAGATATTTCTTAACTATATTACCATGTGCCTGAGTGTAATCGTTAATGGGTTTCTTGTGCCAAGATCACACTGACCTACACATACTATCTATTTAAGACAACTCTGCTCTATAACTCCCATTAACAACATCATCTTCCAGGTAACCCTCTGACATACTTCTATTTTTCACAAGTTCCCACTCCAAAACACCAACATATAAGCAAGTTCACAAGGGAAAAATGATAGTACAGATCTCTCTAAAAAGTCCCTGATCAAGCATCTATTCATGGAAGTATCCATCACATATCATTTCAAGATTGTACCATTTATAGACTTTGAACTTCACTGTTAACTCAGAAGCTGTTACCTGCCCCTTATGCAACTCTAAAAGATACTAGCTTCTCACAGAGTGCAAATAGAATTGGTAGTACTATTCAAGGAACAAAATTTCAAAGTCGGTCCAGTAATGTGTCAATTCATCATGCAAATATGTAACTAGACTTCCCATGTGACCAACTACACCATAGAAAATGCTACCTACAAGGGAAACCAAAAAATCTTCCTAAGTAGGAATAAGACAAATGATAAATACCATAGACTCTTTCCAATTCTCTTTTGCATGGGGATCTGGCTCTCCATGGAACATTAGGGATGACTATCATGGGAAGTTGTATGGGGAATTCTGTCTGCATGCATCCTCTTCCAGATTTACTATAACGATATGGTACTATAATGTTAGAGGTGTTTCTACCTACGCATCCAGAGTAAGGGGTCCTAGGATTGATCGTAAAATAATGCCTCACCACTCATTAGACCATCATAACTATCTAATATTGGTATCTTGGATGGAATTCATTATAGAGGATTCCAAAATTTATCAAGAAATACAATGGTCATATGAGAATAATACATACATATTTATATATATATATTAATGAAAGTGTGGAAATGACTCAATAAGAATAGTCACAGACTCAATACTATATGATATATTTACCATTAATCCATTCAACCAATGTCTTACTATACCGAATAGAAAATAATGTAGTCATGGTCCAAGTGATTGGATATGTCGGTCGCCCACACCATTACTAGATTCATTGTCTGGAATGTTATACCTGAGACACCTTTACATCCCCTATGCCTAGCTAAATTCTATTAAGGGGAATAGACTGGAAAATATCAATGGAATGAATTTGATATGATAGAAATCCACAACGACCCCACCAAAGATGGGGCTCAAGACAAAACTACCCCATGTACTCATACATCGGCCATGGGGGGAGAAAAACACCGAATTCCTAACTAAACATTGAGAGTCACTTTCTTAATTACCTATATGCACAAACATAGCCATCTCGAGCCAATAGTGCATAAGAAAATTGTAAATGATGCGACACTACTTAAAATTAAACCAATCATGCATGCACATCTAGATATTAAAAAATGTTAGATATTATAAAACAAAAATTAAATTGATAAAAATACATTCACAACCATATAGATATGTCTGGACTTGAAAAAAATATGGAAATTGAACCATTGATAGAGATAGTTTCTTGAATCCCCGGATATGACAGCCGTACATGGTCCAATTCACCTAGTATCTCTAAGATCATCTAATGTCACCCAAACCTATATATCAGTTTCATAAGAGACAGAATAATTGGGAAAACACTATGATGTGGTGAGTATATACATTTCTGTTAGGGTGCAATGGGATATGAAGGGAAGTCAGCAAAAGAATCAATAGAAATAGAATTATTGTTGTTTCAAGATACGTTCAAAGAGAACAACTCAAGAAAACCCAATAATGAATGTATGATTATCCAAAAACAAGGGGATAAAAATGGTGAGTAAATAAACAACCTAAAAATTATTATACACATATATTAAGAGAGTAGAAACATCCAACCATGAGATGTAAAACACGGAAATCAGATGGAATAAACCACGTCTCTTGGAATCTCCAAGAAGAAGAGTAACCAAATCCAATGTGTGAAAAAATAAGATTATATATATATATATATATGAATAGTAAAAATAGTACCAAATGAGAGAGTAAGGGGATATCCATCTCACAAATAATCTCAAGAAAAATAGTATCCAAACGTTCCAAAATTCATTATCGATAACAAACATCTAAAGTGTCCGTATAAAAGTAACCATCCAATCCCATCCATATCTCATAACTATGATGAATATTCGAGGGCCCACAAAATCATGGATGGTAACCTATGACCTTATAAAAATTTAGGTCCCACTCTAATAATCATCCATGATTCCACTTCCCAGGTTGTGTAGTGGGTCAACACAATATTCATTGAAGAACACCAATTCCCAAAGTTATTGGGGGTTATTCCACAAAATGATCATTGAGGATCTACAAAACCCATCCAATATGGAGTGAACCACTCTAAAATGGCATCAAATAACTCTAATGTACATCCTTGATAGAGGGTATCACTTAAAAATTACATCAAGGAACTCTACATTCTAGACCTGTTAGAGGGTACTACATTGAGAGCTCACTGAGGAACACCACTTTCCATCCCTGTTGGAGGGTACCACTCAGAAAGGTCATTGATGACCATCACTTACTAGCCAAATTAGAGGGTACCATTAGGAAATTTCATCAAGGATATCTAGTTCCCAACCCCTAATGGAGGTTACCACTCAAACATTTAATTGAGGAACCCCACTTCCATGATTTTATCTATGGTACCACGTTTAAATTTCATCATGGAACTCCACATACCATCCTAGCTAGAGGGTACCACATGGAAAGGGAAATGAATCACTCCACTACCAAACATTTCATGACGGCACTTCTCAGGATGGTTTTCAAGGAACTCCACTGACCATCCTTGCGCGAGGATACCCCTTAAAAATTCATCGGGGAAATGGAATTCCCAATCACACTATAGGGTACATCTCAAAATGGTCACCAAGGAACACCACTACCAAACACATCTAGAGATTATTACAAGGAATGGAATTGGAATTCATGTACAATCACTACCATCATTAGGAATTACTTAACAAGAAATCATTCCCAGAACAATACACATATTAACAATTAATCCAATATATTGGGATCCATCACATTATATGTGAAGAAAGAATTATTATAGGCTACACATGGGCCAATATATGAGTTCAAATGAATGAGATATGGAAGAGTTATGTTTCCGGAAAAGAGGTTAAGGGTACATAATGTGTGAGAGAACCCACATGACATATGGTCTCACTAAACCATTTAGGATTCACCCTAGACGACACACATCCCCCATCACAGGTAGAATTACACACCGTGTAGGTGGACTATATGGGGTGTCCAGACTAATCAAGAAGGGGATGTGTCCTATGGGTCGAGTCCATGTGCTCAGGTATAAAGTCAGGTACTTTCCCATGTGCATCCACCCATGATACTTCATATGTGATCCTTTATAGGAATTTACATCATAGGAATGGCCATATAGTTTCTAGGAGGGATACATGTCTTGAAATCCATATGTTTTCCAAAAACCTAGTCTTTTCCACTGAGGGGGAGACATGTTGTGTTCCCATCCTACTACACGACATATAGTTTGGTTTATTCTAGAAATTCAGATTCATGATCCAAGCTTCAGATAAGACATATCCCATTAGGTTCATCTTCAAGTCCAATTTAAACCAAATGATATAGAACATATCTATTGTCTCCACCTACTACACTATTGAAATTATCCCTCATTCATCTATCAGATCTCCACTATATGAAACATATGTTTATAATAATTCTTCCTTAGATTAATGAAAAAATGATCATAAAATTTAACAGTAACCACTAGTAACATATGATTTCGGTCCATAATTTATTGATATAATTTTTCCCTATCTGTCGCTATTATGGGGGTTACATTGGTCTCAATACAGCTCAATAATGTTAATCTAGGACCGAAGGGTCCTACCGGTGATGCACATCAAGAAGAAATGGGAAAAAATCATCATAAAAATGATTAAATGATTGTTGGATAATATTTGTTTTCTATTTATAAACAACAGGATTTGGGGTTAGAAACCAATCAAATAAAATAGTATTTCAATAAACAGGTATATTCAATTGGACACAATTGGCACAGATCCTAGAATAAGGATAGATCTTATAAATCCATTTTATCAAAAGGGTGTGAAACGCCAATTGATGAGTCATACCTTAATGTGGATCTCTGTTTGATGAATAAAACGATCTACAATAAGGAAGAGGGGTCATTTCATTCATTGTGTCTTGATCATATATGATGTACCATTTCGTCATCATCCGATGGGATTTTCCAAAAGAAGGAGGAATGGGAGAATCATTGGCGATTCTTGGATAATGAGTCTGAACCTGACCAATCCGTCGTGATGATATATTTGGAAGAATAAATAAGGTCTAATGATAGTAACTAATTAATATAATATATTAATTAATCCACTGAACATACCTCCAATTGGGGAAGTGTTTGAATGTCCCACGTGGAACATGTTTAGGCCCCTCCTTGGCTAAACAACAAATTCTTGACTAAAATGTGGCCTCAGATAACTGATCTATACATTAGATGAAGATTTATCTTGTTTATTTATGTACATATGTGTAACAATTATGAAATATATTTAATATATATATAAAATTATTTTGAGGAACATTGGATTTGGAATTTCACACTGTCTCTACACCTAACATTGAAAAAATATATATAAGTATTACAAAGTATTACAAGAAAATATATAGGTCTCTAAATTCAGTTTGATTTCACTCAATTATTGGGATTTATTTTATTTATATATTTTCATTCTACACAATTAGATATTTTATTTATGTCCATAAACTCCACATCACAAACAACTTCCTTCAATATTATATTTTTTTATTTCAAAATATGAATGATCAAAAATGTTCCATGAATAATCCTTTTAATTTGAAATCTACAAATTCGTTACAACTATCATATAATTAGGATAATCTTAGTTTTCTTTTCAATTTTCTTTAGTCTTATAATTATCTCACATCCTCTTCTACAATCAATTTTTTTTAATATTTTTAGTACTTAAACATGATTTCACAATGTTTTTTTCTCTTTCATAGGTGAGGTAGTGACCATTTTTTTATTGGTAAAAATGTCAAAATTTTAATTACACAATTCATTATTCAACACAATTATTTATGGATTTATAGAAGCAAAAAATGTTTTTCTAAGAAGAATTAACATTGTTCTCAATAGATTTAGAATATTAACCATCTTATATAACTTAATTTTAAAATTACAAGAGAGTGTTTTTCATGTAATTATTATCTTCTACCTAATTCACCTCATGAAATATTAATTCATCATTCATAAGAAATAATATATTCTATGTTTTTGTGAAATATATTTCCCCTTGAGTCATGAAATACATTGATATCACATATATTTTTTATTCATATCAATTTAACTTAATTTATCTCCTTGAATTTTGAGGCATCAAGGTATTTATTAAGAGATTCTATCCCCTTACACATATATAATTTTCGTATTTTAATTTTTCATAATTTTATCCATGAATAAATGAAATTTATTCTCAATTGTAATTCTCTTTATATATAGTTATGTAAAAACTGAATTTTTTTAAATTATATTTATTTCTTGAGATATTATTTTTATATTGTATCAAAAAAAAATAACCATATGAATTTAACAATGAAGTGACTATAAAGCGAGTTTCAACCATCTAGATTTGATAATTTTTTGACCATTTTTCAAATATAAAATTTGGTTAATATAAATGTTGGAATATATAATCTTGGTAATAAAATTAATGTTATTATTTGTAAGAACAAATGATAAAGAATAATTAATGAAGAATAGAGAAATTACGAACTCATCTAGTAGAGTCATGATGTATGAATCCCATTTTTTAGATCATCGGAGGGAGGTAGCATCACTAGTGTATTGTCTATACTAGTCTGAATATTATATTCAACAAGCGAAGCTAGATAGAAATCACCCACAAGAGTAGTTCACATTATTGGAATTTACAAATCTGGTGATGCTAGCCAAACTGCCCCATGAATCTAGTAGCATCGAACCCCATACCCTTAGGTCATATGTAGGTGTTATATGGGTTATGTGTTGAGTCGCATGATACTTGATTTGTAATTACATTTTATAAATAAAATACTTATTTCATCTATTCCTATTTAAGAATAGTATTTTAATATAAATGAGATTGAATTTGAGAAAATGATTGTTCAATCAAAAAATTTACTTTAGGGAAAATATTTGAATAATTACAATCAAAAAAATATTATTAATAATACTTATTTTAATTAAATAATATGATAAATACAATATTATTTATATATAAATTATAAAAAGGTTATTTAATTCCCAAAAAATTTACTAAGCATTATCAAATAAGAATGATTTTTAATAAGGATTATTATATTAAAAAAGTGACAGTTATCATAAATAGAAATATTATGATAAAATAAAATGAATTTTTGAAATCTACAATCCAATATTAGTTTTGAGGGAATTTTTAATTTTTTTTAAAATACATTATTTCTTCATGAATTTTAAAAATATAGTTTGTGTTTTTCAGTAAGTTTAATGACATTTGAATTATATCATAATGACGTAATAACTAATATAACACAATAGAAGACCTAAAATATGTTATTTTATAAATTTCAAATATTTCAATATATTTTAATCAATTTCCAAACATATATTTTACTTTCCAAACTCTAAAATGGAGTCATTAACATTAAAAAAATTATTTTGTGAATGCATTAATTTTCCATTAAAAAATAAGAAATATAATATTATTATAGACACTTATGTGTTAAAATAACATAAATTATTACCAAATTTTCAAAACCATAGTAAAATACCTTATAAAATCCCATCATTTTTCATTTTCAATAACCTAGGATTCCATAGCCTATATTAGGAAATTAATAAAAAATAATCCTCTATTGTTGTGAAAAATACCCACAAATTTACCTATTTACATTAACTTATAATCCATAATCCATAATGGTGTAAATTTTTTATTTCCCATGGAGTTTTACAAAGGTTTCCACAATCCCCAATGGGACCAATCCTCAATTTTTAGGAATAACACATCATGTTAGGGAAATGCCCACTTATCTTTTCCATTTAAGTTCTCTCTTTATGTGGTATGTATTACAATGTAGAAAATAACTTATTTTTACCACATTATTTTATAACATTACTATAATTAGTGTATTTTATGAGTCAGAGAACTTTGTTCCCTCCCATTTTATCATTTTTGAAAACAAAATTTTATACCTATAATGCTGAAAAATTTATTTTTCAAAACAACCATTTTGTACTCAATAAAATCACTATTATTTTCATTATGTGAATTCCCAAAACACATTATTATCTTGGTTTATTCACCTATAAATAAAAAAATATTTATTTGAATTGATGATTAACATGCATAAGACCCTAATTCCCTTTATGTGGTATAAAAATGATATAATGACCTTCACTTAATAACTTGTAAAAACATGATGTTTTTTTAATATAAAACCCATTTAATTTATTTTAAATGGGTTATTTATGAAAATATTTTTTATGATCTATGTGTATCAAATGAAATAAATACATATTAAGGGTGATCTATAATCATGATCTAGTTCACAGTGTAAAAAATTAATCTCTAGAGATGAATTGATTTATAACACCTCTATGAATAACATAGTAATTTTTAGGAAACCTCAATGAAAAAACATGATGCCATTATTATGAATATGTAATTTAAAATTTTTGACACCTTTTAGTGTTATTATTAATTTAATATTTATTAGAATATTCTTTTTGTTCATTTTTTAATTCCATAATGATATTCCTCATGTTTCTATTGATATTACTAAGATAAAAAGTAAATTATTTCCCGAGTATTAGTTTATTAGGCCTTATTTTTAACCCTTTACTTTGATGTATGTCCCAGGATTTTTAGATAAATTAATTATACTTAGGATGAAATTTTGATGAATTCATTCAGGTTTATTAGTATAATTGTTTATTTTTTTTTGTATTATACAGTTTTCATTCCACAAAAGTAAACATTAAATGATCCTCTATTTGTAAAATGCAATGAAAAATGTTTTAATAAAATAGAGAGATCCCATAATTAGTATGAAAGGAATGTTTAGTTATTTAATCAAATTAGGATTTGAAAACATCAAGAAAAACCCTATATAAATGTTTAAATATATATAAAAATACTTGTATTTTGGTGATGTATTAATTAAGTGGTTTATAAGAAAATAAATATATGTCTCCATATGAACAAGTGGAAGTGGCTCTAGAAGAGTTGAATCTAGGTGTAAAACCTGAAAATATATCTTTGGGTTAGACACTAAGTATAACAGGTGTGCAAAAATAAGCATTACTGAACTCCTAGTTTGAAACTGTTATTGGATATTTTTGGTTAGTATCAACATTTTTATAATTGATAATGAAGGATATATAGAATATATAGTTTTTGTTAAAGAATAACATATTTGATCTTAAAAATTTAAATGAAAAATTTATATTAGAAGTGTTAGATTAATAAATGAAACACCTTTCAAGTATGGATTTATTCTTTTAGAAAATGGTTGGATATAGGTGGAACCGAAAAATGGTGATCGTAAAAAAAACATATTTTGCTGGCCCTCCAGTGGAAGCTGGAATAGAAAATAGCATGAATTTGATGAATCAACTAAAATGAGTTCTTCACAATCCCTCAAATCAAATAATGATATTATATTAACATAAATGGGAACAATAGTCTATCGATTATCTTATATATCAAATACCACCTTCGTTTAATGGATCTACTGACCTATTGATCATAGAAAAATCGATAAGCTTTATAGAAAATATCATTTTTGTACTCATTTATTCAGAATAAGAGAAAAAGTCCCATACATTGTACTGCTTAGAGGGTGAAGCTGAGCAGTGCTAAACATGGATTTAAAAAAAATCCAAGAATGTAGTTTGATTCAATGGAGTGGGAAGAGATTAAGTGAATCTTTTTCAAAAAAAATTCCAAAATATTATCTGAATGAAAATGGAGAAAAAATTCCTAGAGATGAAGTAGAAGGAAATTAATATGTAGGAAGATATGAGATTAATTTTACTAGGTTTTTACCATTACACCACTATATTTTTCATTGATCCTAATAGAAATGTTGATAGATTCTTCAATGGACTAAGACCTCATCTATAGATGAATGTAGCCAATATAGACCATCAAAACTATGAGGAGATAGTGTGGAGGGATATATTGGATGAACATGAGTTCTAAGAGATGCATTGGTCCCATAGATCGAATGGAGATATGTACTCAATAGATCCATTCTTATGGAAGAACATTGATAATGGAAGATTTGGAAGGACAATGTTACATACCGCATGCAAAAAAATTGGGAAGAAGCATTCAAGATATTTCTTCCTTGGGAGAGATAAATGTGTCAAGTGTGGAAGAGATAGAAATATTTTCTCAAAAAAGTGGTAGTGAAGTGAAGCCTAAACATCATAACAGTAATGATAAAGGGAATATGGGGATGTCCCAAACTGATGTCCATTACTTCATTTGTGGAAAGATTGGGCAGTTTTCCAATGATTGTCAAAATTAGATTATAATGGAGGTGAATATCCATCAACATCATCATTGTCAATGAGAAAAATGTCATAATGTTTCTTTCAATATTGATGAAATTGAATCTCAAAATGATGTGGTATTAGGAATGAACCGTGTTCTCTCAATGCTAGCAGAGAACATAGTTTGATTCTGATTCTAAACATTCTTTTATGTTATATAATTTTTAGTAGAATATAGATTAAATTATGAAACATATAAAACAATATTTATCAATTAAGACTCATTGAGGGATTATCACACAATAAATAGTGTAAAGAAACTCAAGTATTGAATTTGGTGAGACAAATATCATCACAAATATAGTAGTCATTCCCAAGAATGAATTCAACATCATAGAAGGGATAGAATGTATTTCAATGTATAGTACTAATATAAACAACCGGAGAAGGGAAATATCACTAGTCTTAAAATGAAAAATAATGGTTACAATCAATGGATAGATATCAGAACATGGGGTTTTTTAAGAATCACATATCTTAGCCTTCTTTATGGAGATTGTGTGTGATAAATAAAAATCAAATGAATGTATATGAATGGAAAATTTCCACATTATTCAGTAATACATTGATTTATTTATAGAGTATTAATGTGGACCTCCCACCGAAAGAGGTGGATTTCTCCATTGAACTCATTCGTTGATCCCAGATGATATTGAAGACCATGCATAGAATAAAAAAATGCGAATGAAGTGAAATTTAAGAATCAAATTAAAGAATAATTTGACAAGGGGTTTGTCTGACCAAGTGTGTCTCCTTGGGGATAACCTTGTCTCTTTGTGAAGAATAAGGATGGATCAATGTATCTATGAATTTATTATAGATAACTTAATGGGATCACAGTGAAGAACAAGTACCCTTCACAATAATTGAGGATTTGTTTTACTAGAATAATGGGGATCAATTCTATACTATGATTGATCTATGTGATAGTTACTATCAATTGAGGGTGAATAAATAAGACATTCAAAAATCAAACAATCGATCAAGATACAAGCATCATTATTTTTTTATTCCATTTAGATTTACTAATTAAATTTCTCTATTTATGTATTTGATTTATATAGTCTTTAAAAAATACCTTATTAACCTTGTGGTATTTTTTATTGATGATATTATTATATATTTTGAACGTGATGAGAAGCCTGAGGATAATTTTGGTTAACAAATATATATTTTTAGATAATTTCATCAACTCCATAGTAAAACATGAAATGGGAATAAAAAAAATAATGATGCTTGTTGTGGTGGAGTGGCCTCATCCTACCAAAGAAGGAATTTTAGTTGATCTTCGCAAGAAAAATGTTATGGTGGAGAGGCCTCATCCTACCATAGTAACTGATATTTTTAGTTTCCATAGTTTTTCAGGATATTAAAAGAGGGTCTTGAAATGATTTTCATGACATTATGAATCACTAAACAATTTAACTCAAAATAGGGGCCATGTTTTTCTAGAAAAATAAGTGTGAATAATGTATCCAAGAGCTAGAGATGAGATTGGTCACCAACCCATGTTAACTATATTAGAAGTAGATTTATTATTTTTAGCGATGCATATCAGAAAGTGATCGGGTGTGTTATCATGTAAAATGAAAAGGTAATTTTTATGAATATGGATAATCAATGCCTCATGAGAAAAATTATGCTATGCATGAACTGGATCTAGCTATGGTTATTTTTTCTCTGATGTCATGGAGGCACTATTTTCATTGGGATAAATGTGAAATATACATAAAAAACCAATGTTTGAAGTATTTTTTGATGTAAAATGACATTAAAATGAGATAAGGGATATGAAAATAACTTCTATAAGACTATGATTGTGCAATAAATTATCACCTCGATAGAGAAAAAAGTTTGTGGATGAATTAACTTTGAAAGACCGTATTATTTTGAAAATGATAATGATTCAAGGAGATAATTTCATCTACTCCATAGTAAAACATGAAATGGGAATCGTAAGGCAAGGAATATTATTAAACCTATTCCAAATGATATCTCAACCATAATTACTAGGGAAGATCAAGAATGAATAAAAATAAGATCACTTTTTTCAAAACAAGATAGAGGCTGTGAAGTATGGGAAGATTCTAGTGTTCAATATTGATAAAGAATGTGTGCTAATATTTAACACAAGGAAATATGTCCCATATATTCTAGAAATAAATAATGAGTTTATGGATGAATCCCATGGATCTACATTCCTTATACATCATGGAATAAATAAAAAATATTGGGACCTTGTTGATAATTATCGGATAGATAATGTGAAAATGGATATTTTTGACATCAATATAAGAGGCTTGGTTTGTAAATAAGTGAAGGTAGAATACAAACATCATAAAATGGTATTACAACCACTACCCACACAAACATTGAAGTGGGATAATATCATAAGGGATATTGTTACTAGTCTCCCAAAAAATTCATAATGAAACAATGTGATATGGTTTATAGTGGATAATGTCTCCCAGACATCCCATTTTCATCACTATTTGTAATATTTATCTCTCAAAAAAACATTCAATGATTTACATAAGTAAAGTGGTGAGGTTCCACATGGTACAAATATCTACTATTTTGAGCATGATTTGTGGTTCACTTCGAATGTATGGAGATGTCAACAGCAACAAATGAATACTAAACTGAATTTGAGTTCAACCAACCACCCCCAGACTGATCGAAAATTTGAAATGACTATTTAGACACTCAAGGACATGATGAAAAAATTCTAAATGAAATTTAATGTTGTATATGATAAACATATTCCATTGGATGAGTTATTATATAATAAAATATTTCATTAGAGTATTCAAATAGAACCCTATGAAGCTCTATATGGGAAGTAATGTTGAAATACTATATTTTTGGATTAATTGTGTGAGGGAAATATTCATGGGCCTAATCATGTGCAAGAGATGATAGAAAAGTATCATTCGATAAAATAACACACGATGGATACCCATAGATGGAATATAATCATTGATGAAAATAATTTATGGGACTTGGAGTTTCATGTTAGTGAATTGATTCCTTTGAACAATATCTTGGAAGAGGGACATGTAGTTTGGGTCCAATGTGATGCTTAACCCCAAATACATAAGACCTTATCAAATACTTCATTACATTGGAGTAGTGGCCGATCATCTTGAACATATAAAAAATATAACTCAATTTCATGATGTATTTCGTGTATATCTCTTGAGAAATTATGTTTCTTACCCTTCACATGTACTGATTAAGGAGGTGGAACAATTAGAACATGACCTCTCTTATGAGGAGAAACCAGTGGAGATCATAAATTGTAAAGACACATTTCATTGAAAAAAAACCACCCCTCATGAAAGTGTTGTTGAGGAACCATATATATGTATAATGGTCATGTGGACCAGAGGAGAAAATGAGATAGAATTACCCACACCTTTTCTCAATTAATAGAATGAGTTAGAATTTTGGGGACAAAATTTCTTAATGGGGGAATAATGTAATGACCCAAACATTTTAAATAATATTTGTTTCTTGATAAAATTGCTGCTAATTGTATTATAAAGAGAAAATGATACATATTTGATAATGAAGTTAGTATAAATGGAAATGAGACCATCATGACTTGACCATTTTTTACCATTATTAATACATGACCATCACAATCTATATGCTTGGTAATAATATTTAAATTATAATTTTTAATCAAAAATGATAGTGAATAATTAATTTAGAGGGAAGAAATAATGGGATCCACCTGTTTATTTGATCTGAATTAATACAATTTTGAAGAGCATGGTAGGGGGTTGCATCACTATGGTTCCCTCTTGACCAAGTCGAAGATGAGCTTCAACAAGTGAATTTTGAATGCAATCTTTTATGGGAGAAGTTCAAGTTAGTGGGAATTTCCACTCAGGTGCTGTTAGTCATGTTGAACCATGAATATATTGACATCCTATAGATTATACTTAGGTTATATGATAGTGTTATAAGGCTCTATGTATCAAGGTCCTGGTAATTTAATTAACAATTTCATTTTATAAATAAAATTATTATTCAATTAATTCTGTTTTAAGAATAGTTTTTCATAATACAATTGAGATTTAATTTGATAAATTATTTTTTAAAATGATATTGTTCTTTATATAAAATATATAACTATTAATAATAAACAAATTTATAATGAATAATACTTATATTAATAAAATAGTATGATTAAAATAATATAGTTTTTTTCAGGTGATAGGAATTTAATTACACATTATCAATATGATATTATTTTTAATGAATAAGGATTTTTATATTTAATATTCATTACAAACATATTTAGATAATTATTATGGTCAAATAAATATCATATTTTAAATCATCATTCAAATCTTAAGTTATGGTGAATATATAAAAATTCTCTAAAATACAATATTTTTTTGCGAATAGAAAAAATAATGTTTTAGTTTTCTGATATGTTTATGAATTCGTATTTATGTAATAACAATTTAGTAAATAAATTGTAATAATGGATGACCTAAAATATGTTATTTTATAAATATAAATTATTTAAAAATATTTTAATTTCTTTCAAAAACTATAATTTTCATTCCAATGTATAAAATGTATACTTTAACATTAAAAACATTATTTTTTTGTGAAAACAATACTTTTCCATGCTGAAAAAATAATATAAAATGATAATCGACTTATATTTTATTAAAAAAACATAATAGATTTCACTGCTTTCCTAAAAAATTTACAAATACTATGTAAAGCATATGATTGTAAATTTTTTATTACCTCGGTTTCGAAGGCTAATATTTTGACATTATTAAACAAATCCTCCCCTTATGCAATAAATACTCACCAATTTCCCCATTTCCATTCTATCCTAATCCACCATACAAAAACATATGGTATTAGTACCTGCCAATTAATCCTACCATGATGACTTCTATCCACCATGGTCCCAATACATAGGTTTTAGGAAAAATAATTCAATGTAAGGGAAATATCCACTTCTCTTTTTTCCATTGAAGGTCCTTCTGAATATGATATGTCTACCAATTTCTAAACAATGTTATCTTTTCCAAATTATTTTACCCCATAAAAATAATAACAGTATTTTATATGTGTTAAAATCTTGTTCCCTTTCATTTTAGACATTTTATTAAACCACTTTTCATACCTGTTATGATGCCGAATTTAATTCTCCAAATTTTCATTTTTCTTTTCAATAAATTAGCTTTTATTTATCATTGGATGAAAAAATTTTAAATTATTCTAGGATTAACATTCATGAAACAAGAATTTCATTTCAGGGGTTTTAAAATTACATAATGATCTCATCTTTAAGCAATGGATGAAAATTATTTTTTTATTTTCAAGATAACTTTATTAAAGATATACATTATCTACATACAGCAGATAAGAATCCAATGTTACAAGATTATTAAATGAATTTTTAAATTCAAAACAAACAACATTTTAAAGGAGGCCTTGATCCAAGCATCATCGCATTAGCAGGTGTTTCGCCGCTACTATCTGCAGTCATTACCAACGTACGCCACCATCATCAATGACATAAAAACCACTCAAACCACTAGAGATGATAACCATATAACACAAAACGAACCAAAAAAATTAAGCCTTAAAGATTACCTCGAATAACCGTCATCACCCTAATTCCACAAGAGATGATTGTCAAAGAAGGGGAATAGAGAAGCCAGACTAGGACGAAACTTTTACCCAATTCCATCCCAGAAATCATCACCATCCAAGTCATCATCCAAAACTACTGGATGGGATGAATAGATCTCCATTAAAGTAACCAACACACCCAATATGAGTATCAATCCGGTTTAATATACAGAGAAAAAGCCACCATAAGGGACACCCTTTAGATAACCAATTATTTTATTTTCCAAAGGTTTTTTATAAAATAATTTAATGTGGTTAATGTAGATCACAAGAAATTATGACATATGAAGGGTGTGACATGATATTTCTCTAACTCATTGGGTATGGAATTTAATTTATAGAGATGACATTTTTTATGAAACCTTGGGGAATAACATTGGTAATATTTATGAAAACATAGTGAGAAACCTTGGTGATATGCTTATAATTGAATCTTTTAAAAATTATATCCCAATTTTAATGTTTTTATTAATAACAATATTATTATTATATGAACCATGTTCCCTTTATCATTCCATAATTATATTACTCATGTTCTTCTTGAAATTTCTCAAGATCACTTGTAAATGGTTTCACTTTCGTTCCCATAATGGTCCTTATGCCCACCCTTTTACATTGATGTTTTCCCATAGGGTATGAGATGTAGTAATTGTACATATGATATACCTATAAATAAGTATTTAATATGTATTAGAATAATAGTTAATATTTTCTTTTATTATGTACCATTATTCATTGAAACTAAACATTAAAATATAATCTCTTTGTACAATGTAATGAAAAGATATGTAATAAAATGGTGGGGTTCCATACGTTATGTCTACATCCCCCACTAGTATCCCCATATTCATTTCTTCCTTATTCATCATCAATTTATGGAGCCTTAGATTATTTAAATTTCATGCTAAATGAATCAATTTTTTCCTCCATAGAAAATTATTCATCATTCTAAATTTTTTTATCCCAATATATACTATGATTGTTTGAATGAATGTTCTCTACTCCATTAATCTATTAGAATTTAATTTACATTTAATGGTATACATTCCATTGAATCAGTTTTACAATTGTTTTCTCTAGGTTGATATCTGAAACTGATAATCTCTAACCACATTATGATTTATCACATAAGAAATGGCTATAAATTTCATAATATTTTTAGAATTAAAAACCGTAAAATGATTATTAACAATAAATGTATCTTTTAATCATTGAAATCCATTCAGGAAAAATGAAATATACTAATAAAAAACATTAATATGTCTTTATCTTAATTATTTTATTTGCGATACCTCTTTGGATCAATGTGTTTTTAATCCACTAATTCTTTAAATATATCATGATTCTCATAAATTCCATTCCTATTTAATTTTTTCCCTATATTCATCTTATATAAAGTTAATCAATTTTTTATTTTATTTATCATCTAAGGATCTATTTTTTTCTTAATTAGGTAATTCATTGTATCAAATTTAAAAATGATAATCCTAATAAATTTCTTCATTGACAAATAATTATCAATCAATTCTCCAAAACTTGATATAAATAATATAATTAATTTCACATGAATGAAAAATTCATCCAAAAACATTTATTTTATAATTAGAATATCCTAAAATTTAGCCATACATTTTTGTAGTAGTAAATCCTTAAATTTATTATTAGTTTCATAAATATAATAAATTTTCCACTACATTCCATTATTTATTTTGGTAATTATACCTCATGTAAACTCACTCTCTGAGAGAGATAAGAGGAACACATTTCATTCACTCCCATTTTCACAAATTTTATTCTTTTCGAGAAACATGTATTCTATCATTACATTAGGATGATGTAATCCACTCATGGTGATGTTATGAATTTTTAGACTAATAAATATAAGACCAGGAACCATTCTTACCTTTTATATGTGGAATATCATACTATTGAACATGGGATTTCAATTTTTCTTTGAAATGATCATGATTTTGAAATAATTTTTTTATCAAAATATATTACAATAATGAAAACAAAATTCAATTGAAAATACTATGAGTCATTTAAAACAAATTTTATCAAGTGAAATCCATGGGGGAGATTAGAACACCCTTAAATGGGATGGGGTATGGGAATCAATGGTTTTTAGAAAATATCCATGATAATTGCTTTCCCAATGTGGGAAAGTGTGATTAGATATCACAATAAAAAAACATATAATCATAGATAGAGATATAAATATAGAAAATTATAAATGGTTTTTTATTGATCACCGATATATTTTTTCAAGTGTCGAATCCTTGGTGAACAGAATATGTGATATCACTATACAAATTATTTTCTTATTGTCATCAAGAGTAAAGAATATATCTACAAGAATATCTATAACTCTAAGAATAATAAATAATAAAAAAATTCACATATTGATCATTCTATTCTTCCCAATATCATGTTTCTCAAGATTATGGATCATGTGTAAACCCTTGTCATATTATTCAGTCTAAAAAATTATATAAAATAGTCCATAGAATGAGTATTTAATATTCTAAATATTTCATCACACCATTATCTGGGTGAAATTAATAATATATGTAGACCCAACATATGACCTAGCATAATTTATTCTAATGTATTGTTGTGAATATATTCAAGATCTATGAAATATATTATCAAAATTATATCTTAAAAATATGTATATCTTTTTAACTTCCTTAAAACATTTTAAGGTTTAATATTATGTGATCTTAATCTTTTTTAACTTTAGTAGGACACACAAATATCATAGAGTGGCCTATTATAGGGTTCTCTTGACCAGTGCATTGTGGTTTCATTGCTTGTGAAATTATTTCCTTCAATATATTTAGTTTATAAATGTAGAACATTTTTTGGAATTCATTTATAATGAAATCCTCAAAGAATTTATTTAGTATATAATATAGGACACCATGGTGTTGTCATTTATACATGAATAATCTACTCATTTTGTATTATTCCCATCATGGAGCAAAATACACCAATATTTTAATTAAATATTATAACAACCCACACTTCCACAGTAAACTTCACTTTGAAAAATATAGTAGCATGTGTTGTACGCAACTTCTTGTTCTAACACACACCACAACCAATCAAACTCGCCGTTATGAATAGTAATAAACACTTTTTGAAATTTTATAAATTTTATATTTCAAAATGGACTTATTTTTGGATTTGAAATATCGAAATTAGATTTGGTTGAATTTTTGGTACATTTCTGTTAACTTTCATATTTTTTTGAATAGTAAAAATTAATAAATTTTAATTAAAAACATCTTTTTTATTCAAAAAAATTAATAGTGATAAATTTGGAATTTGAGTGGTTTTAAAGTATATTTTGAATATATTTTTACCATTTAATACAATTTTGTCCATTCAATGTAATTTCACATTTAAACCGGATATAAACAGGTGCCAATCTTTTGATAGTTATTGTTTATTAAAAACAAGACTTTTGTTTTGACAATGGCAATTAATTTTAAATTAATTTCCGCCACTTGTGTGTTTTGAATTTATAAAAATGGAATCAGTATTTATAATCAGGAGGTTCAAATTGTGTAAATTTTTATCTTATATTTTTTTACATTTTGAATAATTAATTCGGTAAATATTTTATTTACCATGGTTAAAGGGTAAATCCTGTAAATAAGGGTAAAAAAAATATTTTAATAATATTAAATTACCTTAAAACGTGTCCTAATGCTATTGGATGATACATGTCCGACCATGGGAATCATTGGGTCGATCTTGGGACTCTATGGATCCACTTGTATGTGATAATTACACTTTATATTAATTACGTTAAAGTCAACACAAAAATGTCAAAACCATATATCTTTTAGAAAAACAATTTTTACATAGGGTTATATATTTTATATTTTCTACTATAAATATTCATTAAGAAGATAAAAATATTTCATACATAATCGTAATTGTTTTATAATTTTTAGACATTGAATAATTAAATATAATTAGGACACAATAATGATGCAATATTTTCCTTATTCATGAATGAATAGAATAATTTGTATTATAAATGTTAAAATAAATATAATTTTAAGTTATGATGAAATACAAATTTTTTTTTGTTAATATGACATGATAGGATTTCTTATGTAATTTTTTTTCTAATTAATAAAGTTTTTAAGACATTAAAAAAATCAATTATTAAATAGTGACAAAATAGACATAATAGAGTTTTAAAAACAAATATTATATTATTAATTGATATTATATACCTAAAAATTTGAGGTTCAGCCAAAGGACTTCTATAATGATTGGTGTATTATTAATGGAACACATGGGGTTTCTTGTATGTTTATATAATTTTTGTTAACTATATAATATAAAAATTAAAAAATTACTTGGTAAATGTCAAACTAATTAACTAAGAGTTAAAACTAAATGATAAGGTTAATAAAGTAACCGAAACCTGTCTAAAACCTATTGGTTGAATTTTTTTCGACCCATACCCACCTTATTCAAGAAATAAATCAGTTTTTAGCCATTAGAATAGGAATATTAATTTATTATAAAATAATATTTTTTGTTTTTCCTTAGGTGCCCCTCACCCCTCTTATAAAAGGGCACTCCCCCTTCTCTCAAACTCATAGCTTCAAAGCCTTTTGTCTTTGTAATAATCTAAAAAATTATCTTCCCAACTTCTTTCACATCAACCAAGAGTCCTTAGTTTGATATTAAAGCAATCCTAAAGTGCCCATTTGATCAAATCAAAACGAAAGAACCCGAAGAAGAGGTAATGAATTCATCGCCCTCTTTCAAGTTCCTTTCTTCTTCCACTTTTTCTTGCATTGTTATTTCCATTACAAAATAAAAACTACAGTATCTTATATATACAGTTATGTTATTATAAATATGATACAACCATATTCAGTATTATATCCATCATTTGAACGACATGTCACCATACGTGCGTACGTACGACTTATCGCCTCCACGATGTGATGTAATTTGTTATTCAACACTATGTTATTTGGATGGATATAATTATTGGTAATATGTATATAAATATTGAAAATAACATGATAATTGCTCTGTAAAATTAATATACCATCCAATTCCACAATTTTAAAGAAATTATATTGTCACTCGTGCGTACGTATGGATTATCGTCTCCACGACGCGAGGAGATTCATTTCCACATTCACCATTCATCGACGATTATAAAAATATATTTTAACAACATGTTATTAATATATGACATAAAAATGCTACTCGAGAGAGAGATATATATATACTTATATATATTTTATTCACTTAGTTATGTTCAATTCGTTATGAAAACAGAAATAGTGTTTATGCGTACGTACGGACTACCGTCTCCATAAACGGTGTTTTCCATTTCACATATATATCTATTATATATAATTATATTCTAAATATATATGATATATCAATCTTGTTTTATATTCTAGAAGTATTTAAATCATGATATAAGTGATACAATCAAAAGTAACAAGTTAAAACACGTACAATAAAGAAAGAAATTATTGCCCGAAATGTTAATTTAAAATGGAAATTATTATTAAATGGGATGTAGAAAGTCATAAATGGATAATGTATGATATAAAAAATATTAATATTTATCTGGTAAAATTTTATAACATACTACGGTATTCATACAAGAGGTTAAACGTACCCTTGACTAATGGAATGTTCAAGGTAAGGGGTTTTCATGTTACTCTTTATTCTCATGAGATTCATGTCATATTGCCACTATTACATTTTGTGTGGTCTATGTACTTCCCATAATTGTATTATTTGTGTAATACACATTAATTTATGTGTATTTAAATATTCAATGTTTGATACCTATTTCATGTGGTGCACGTTTCGTAAGTTACCACATTAGTAAGGGCTAAATCCTCAATATCATTATTATCCGATATTGTTTTTGTGTTAGTATTTACTAGGAAATTCTTATCTTCCATGTCCACTTTTCATAAAAATGATTTAAAAATGAATATTTTAAGGAATTGTGAATGGTAATGTTTATCAAGAACAGAATTTTAAATGTTTTAATAATTTATCTTTCTAAATATTTTTAATTAATTTCCATGTATTGAAAATGATTTTAAGGATTTAATTATATAGATATGAATGTTTTGAAAGGATAATTATTTTCAAAAGTTTCAAAGTGTAATGGGACACTTTGCTTCCAAAATAACTTTTAAATTACTTCCTTTAAAAATGTGTGACTTTTATATAATTTTACAAAAACTTTATTTCTCTCAAAAAGTTTTACACATCATTTTCAACTATGTTAGAATCCTTTACATGATATTATTTTTAATTAAGGATGATTTATTTTGATATACAAATTCCATATAATATTGAATGTTTTGTGATATTTTTTACTGTGGATGTGTTGTTTTTATACCATTCATGGTTTATGGATAAATTATTTACATTTTGTGTGCTATTTTTAATACCAATGTTTATGTTAGGTTTAAACCTTTTAATATGAGGAATGCACTGGACTTAGTAAGTGAAGGGTGGAGCCCAATATAGCTCCTAGATGCATTGGTATGTCTCATTAGACAAAATAGTATCTTGGCATAAGACCTTGAAAAAATATTTTTTGTTGTCTTGGCACAAGGCCTTGACTATGTGGTTATTATAGTATGGAATTATGCATTCCATCATTATTAAAGTGGTTAGTTATATTGCATGTGATTATTCGACTAATAGAATATCCATGTGAATAAGTAAATGGAATTACTTCATTTTATTTTTTTTTCATTTATGCTAAAGTTAATGTTTAAAGGCTTTTGTTTTAGTTATACATTTCCATAAATGTTTATGCTTATTTATGAATGTTTCTGATGTATTGATATCCTTACAGAGCATCTGAGCCCATCACTTTCTAGGTTTTATTTTTCCCAGGATTCCATGAATTGTATTGTGATTGATATGTAGGGTTAATCCAAGGGATAGTGGCATTCGTGATGAATTATTTATGTTGTTTTTTATGTAGAGAAGTTTAATGTAACATTCATGTATGTAATATATTTTCCAATACTATTAAACTGATCAGTACTTCGTGACATGATTCCTTGTAATCATTCCAATGTATTAAAATAATGCACTGACTCTAGGATACTAGGGTCAGGGCGTTACAGTTGGTATCAAAGGAAGTTTAGAAATAACATTGGAATCTAGATTTAGATAAACTCTGATTAGAGAACATAGACCTAAGATAGACTTTGAGGACTAGTATAGAATAAATTCATAGAATTTGGGTAATGTAGAGATTTTGTGAGTTTTCCAAGAAAATACATCCCTATATAGATACAAGAAGGTAGAGGAGGCTCTGGCACAGATGTACCTAGGGGTAAAACCCAAAAACACGGAATTGAGAAAGACTCAAATGGGAACTGGTGCATGAGAATGGGCCTTGCCGCACTCTTTGTTACGACACTCTCAGGGGGTATGCATAGGATAATTCTAATTTTCTTTACAAATCATTATGAAGGGTTTATGAGTATATACATTTTCAATGAAAAAATCTTTATGATTATGGATTATGTCCATAAACCATTCAATTTATGTTAGGTATTTTACATGTTTGGAATTATTCATTCCAATTCATAAACTGACCTAGTTTATGTGATTGTATAGAAATGGAGCCCAGTAGAAGGAATGTGAATTCAAACAATATGTATGATCCAAAGAGTATGAAGGATCATATCTTTCACGGTATTAACCCAACATTTAGAAGGGAAATATCATCCCATGTATTCTCAACATATGGAGAAATTGTATCATGTGTTAATAATATAAGTAATGAATTATCTGATTCCTACGGCTTTGAAGGGAAGCATGAAATGAAAAGGATGGAAGAGAGAAAGATGGATTAAGGGAAGAGCGAAAAGAAAATATTCCCATATGTGATAACAGAGGGAAAAAACACCCTGGAACATTCCTGAATGGATTGGGAGTTTGTTACATCTGTGGAGAAAAAGGACACCATATAGGTGACTGTACGGGTAATAAAAATGTTTCAAATGTACAATGCTTCATCTACAAGGAGATGGGACACTAAGCGAACCAATGTCCAAATCATCAGAGTATGCCCCAAATGATTCTATTGGATAAAAACTATGATATGATACTACCACAGATGAGGAGTAATGATTAGAGTTCTTATGTTGTTATTGTAGAATTATGTCATTTAAGCGTTGTATCAACAATGTACAGTTTATAATAATTATGGATTATATAAGGGTTGTACTGTTGTACTATTTCATTAATTACTTGAGATTGTGTGAAAACGAGAAAAGTGAATCAATATCAGGTTAAATTTTTGGAAAATATATGGTTGAGAGAATGATAAACCATAATATGGTTCTGAAACCGAGGTAGTGATTTTGGAATAATAGACGATTGATTTGGATAAATTATATTGGATATACTTAACTACCTTGAAACTGAATAATGGTTTGTATATTCCATAATTTTTGGAGTTTACAACATTTTTTGATAGAAGGATTATATCTAATATTCTATAAGGAATAAGGGATCATGAATGTAATCAATAAGGTTTTAGGGTAATTCAGGATGTTGCAGTGGTTTAAAAGAATACATGATGAAGGTGTTCACATGTTATTAAGCGGAAAAAAGGTTCTTCATTGTGTTTACCTTCCTTATAAATTTTGGTCTGTGGGTTTGGACAGAAGTATTTTGGATAATTCTAATTTGATATTTTTTTTGGATTTCCATAAAAGGACAACTCGGAGGTCGGGCAGCAACCCGTCGCGTCCGGCAAGGCTGCGAGACTTGAACCCGCAACTGAAGGGAGACAAGGGTGTATCTCCTACCACTAGCCCACATGATGTCCTGTATTAAATAATGTAGTCATTTTTTAAAAATTATGGTAGATGAATTATAAATTCATTTTTTTTGAACCCTATACTAATAGGATAAATAGAATATTATTTTTAAGTTCAATTATCTTTTAGAGTGAAAGATGAGTTTGTGGTAGAAATTATTTAAATGATGGGACTCTACTTGTCAAGTATATATTTTTATTATTCTCTTATATTAATAAATAAATTATTATACTTTATTGAAGGTATCTCAAAACCAAAAATATGTTATCCTAATATCATTGGTTTTGTTGAACCGATGGTATTTTAAATCATCATAGAATGATGAATTTAAGGCCCTTAATTTTACACTTTTTTGAGATTGATGACCTCAATCACTACCAATAAATATTTATGATTTCCCTTCAATTATATGTTTCTAATTGCAATAAATTATCTCCTAATTGAGGTCATAAAAGGGTGGTGACCCATTCATTTCACTTTTCCTCTTATTAAGTTTAAATTTTATTAACCTAATTTCTGATGTGGGTTTTCCCAAAGGTATTTTCTATTTTCAACCATTTATTTTTGATAAATTATTTCAAATTGTGAGGGTGGAATTTATTAAAGGAGGGGATAATTTAACACCCCATGCTTCCAAGGTACGCTTCTCTTTGAATATTATTGTAGCGCGTGTTGTACGCAACTCCGAGTTCTAACACACACCGCAACCAATCAAACTAGCCGTTTTGAATATTAATACACACCTTTTTAAATTTTATAAATTTTATAATTCAAAATAGACTTAATTTTTGGATTCTTAATATCGAAATTAGCGTAGGGTGAATTTTTGGTACATTTCTGATAACTTTCATATTTTAATGAATAGTGAAAATTAATAAATTTTAATTAAAAACAACATTTTAATCGAATTAATTAATAGTAATAAATTATGAATTTGAGTGGTTTTAAACAATAATTAAAATCTATTTTTACCATTTAATAAAATTTTAGTCATTGTATGTAATTTCACATTTAAACCAGACATAAACAATTGCCAATCATTTGATAGTTATTATTTCTTAAAAACACGTTTTTTGTTTTCACAACGAGAATTAATTTTAAATTAATTTCTGCCACTTCTGTGTTTTGAATTTAGAAAATTTGATTTCATATTTAGAATCGGGATGTCCAAATTGTGTAAATAGGTAACTTTTATTTTTATACATTTTGAATAATTATTTCGGTAAATATTTTATTTATAATGATTAAAGTGTAAATCCGGTAAATAAGGGAAATAAAATAATAATAAAATAATAATAAATTAGACTAAAATGTGTCCTAATGATATTGGTTGATACATGTCTGACCATGGGCATCTTTGGGTAGATTTTGGGACCCCATCGATCCACTTGTAAGTGATAATGACATTTTATATTGATTATGTTAAAGTAAACAAAAAAATGACATAAGCATATATCTTTTAGAAAAAAAATTACATAGGGTAATATATGTTTTATTTTAAACTATAAATATTCATTATAAAGATAAAAATATTTCCTACATAATGGTATTTTATTTATAATTTATAGACATTGAATAATTAAATATATTTATGACATAATAATGATGCAGTATTTTCCCTATTAACGAAACAATAAAATAATTGGTATTATAAATGTTAAAATAAATATAATTTGAAAGTTTTTATGACATACATTAATTTTATTAATTAATATGACATGTTAGGATTTTTTAAATGAATTTTTTTTGTAATTAATAAATTTGTTAAAACTTTATCAAAAATACATTATTAAATAGTGTCAAAACTAAAATAAAGGAGTTTTTAAAACAAATATTATATTATCCATTAATATGATATTTCTAAAAACTTACGATTCATCCAAAAGACTTATATAATGATAAGTGTATTATTAGTGGACCACTTGGGGTCTCTTGGATTTTTATTGTATGTTTATTAACTATATAATATTAAAATACAAAGAGTCATGGTAAATGTCAAACTAATTAACGAAGAGTTAAAACTAAAATAGAAGGTTAATAAAGTATCCCAAACCAATATAAAACCTATTTTTTGAGTTTTTTTCGACCCATAACCACCTTATCCTAAATATAAATCAGTTTTGATCCATTAGAAACTTAATATGAATTTATTATAAATTAATATTTTAAATATTTCATAAGGTTCCACTCACCCCTCCTATAAAAGGGCACTCTCCCTTCTCTCCAATTGATAACTTCAAAGCCTTTTAGCTCGGCCATAATCTTCCCAAATATCCTACCATCTTCCCTCACATCAACCTATAGGCCTTATTTTGATCAGAAATCCATCCTAAGGATCCCTTTTGATCAAATCAAAATGAAAGAACCCGAAGAAGAGGTAATGATTTCACCACCCTCTTTCAAGTTCCTCTGTTCTTCCACTTCTTCTTTCATTGGTATTTCCATTCTAAAATAATAAATCAAGAATATTATATATACTTTGATGTTATTATAAATATTTTACAACTATATTATGTATTCTATCCTTCCTTTGAATGACATTTCACCATACGTGCGTACGTACGGCTTACTGTCTCCACACTGTGGTGTAATTTGTTATTTAACACTATGTTATTTGGATGTATATAATGATGAGTAATATGTATTTAAATAATGAAAATAAAATTATAATTTATATGTAAAATTAATATACCATCCAATTCCACACCTTTAAGGAAATTATATTGTTGCTCGTGCGTACGTACGTATTACCGTCTCTATGATGCGTTGAGATTAATTTCCACATTCACCATTCATCGATGATTATAAAAATTTATATTACTAATATGTTTGTAATTTATGACATAATAATTATATTGGATATATATATATATATTGTAATTACATATATTTTATTCACATAGTTCCATTCAATACGTTATGAAAATGGAAACAAGGTTTATGCGTACGTACGGACTACTGTCTCCATAAACGGTGTTTTCCATTTCACATATATATCTATTATAAATAATTATATTCTAAATATATATGATATATAAATCATGTTTTATATTCTGGATGTATTTAAATCATGATCTATTAGATACAATCAAGAGTAACATGTTAAAACACGTACGATAAAGAAAGCGATTATGACCTGAAATGTTAATTTAACATGGAAATTATTATTAAATGGGTAGTAAAAAGTCATAAATGAATAATTTATTATATAATAAATATTAATATGGTCCTGGTATAATTTAATAACATACTATGGTCTTCATACAGGAGGTTAAACGTACCCTCGACAAATGTAAAGTGCAAGGTAAGGGGCTTTCATCTCACTCCTTTTTCCCATGGGATTCATGCCATATGGCCAGTATTACCTTTTGTGTGGTGTTTCTACTACCCATAATTGTATTCATTGGGGAATAAACTTTAATTTTTGTGTATTTACATATTCATTGTATGATACCTCTTTCATGGGGTGTATGGTTCGTAAGTTACCATATTGGTTAGGGTTAATTCCTCAATCTCATTATTATTAAAGATTGTTTTTTTGTATGTATTTACTAGGTAATTTTTGTCATCCATGTCCATTTTTCATAAAAATGATTCCAAAATGAATATTTTAAATATTTTTGAAAGGAACAATTTATCAAGGACATAATTTTAAATGTTTTAAATATTTATCTTTCTAAATATTTTTAATTAATGTCTACATTTTCTAAATGATTTTAAGGATTAATTTATAAGGATATTAATGTTTTGATATTATAATTCTTGTAAAATGTTTCAAAGTTGTATGGGGCAGTTTGATTCAAAAATATCTTTTAAGTTACTTCATTTATAAATGTTTGACTTTTAAATAATTTTACAAAAAGGTTATTTCTGTGTAAAAGTTTTACTCATCATTTTCATCTATGTCAGTATCCTTTACTGGATATTATATTTGATTTAGGTTGATTTATTATGATTAAAAACATCCATTTAATATTGAAGGTTTTGTGATATTTTCTACTGTGGATGTGTTATTTTTATACCATTCCTGGTTTATGGATAAATTATTGACATTTGGTATGCTATTTTTATACTAATTTTTATGTCATGTTTAAACCTTTTCCAATGAGGAATGCATTGGACATAGTAAGTGACGGTGGTAAACCACAATAGCCCCTCGATGCATCAGTAGGTGTCATGAGATAAACTAGTGTCTTGTCACAAGGCCTTTACAAAATCTTATTTGAAGTCCTGGCACAAGGCCTTGACTACGTGGTTATGATAGTATGAAATTATGAATTCCATCATTATGAAGGTTGTTAGTGATACTACATGTGATTATTCGACTAGTAGAATATCCATATGAATAACTAAATGGAATTACTTCATTTTATTTTCTCTATATTATACTGGAGTTCATGTTTAAATACATTTTTTAGTTATAAATTTCCTTAAATGTTTATGCTTATTTATGAACGTTTCCACTATATTGTTATCCTTACTGAGCATCTGAGCTCACCCCTTTCTATGTTTTATTTTTCCTAGTATTCCAAGAAGTGTATTATAATTGATATGCATGGTTATGCCAAGGGATAATGGAATTTGTGAATGATTATTTATGTTGTTTTTTATGTTAAGAAGTTTAATGTGACATTCATGTATGTAATGTATTTTCCAAGATGTCTAAACCGATCAACCTTCAGGACTTGATTCCTTGTAATCATGACAATGTGTTAAGATAATGCACCGACTCTGGGTAACTAGGGTCGGGGTGATACAAATATTGTATAAGATTATAAAATATTATTTTGAATCAACTGATCTTGGTACAAATGTCATATTAATGTAGTTATTTCCTAAAACTCAATGAATCCATCATTTCATTAAATCCAAAAAAAATTAGTGATCCTCAAAAACTCTTAAGTATATTTTAAATATATTAAACATGAAAACGAATTTAAAAATAACAAATTAGTTTTCTCTTGAAACAGTTTATAACATACAAATACTATGATGTAAATATAAACACCACAATATAGGATATAATGATGTGTTGATAGTTATATAACACTCAATATAAATATCAATTCCATTTTGATAATCTCATAATTGAATTTTATTGAAATTTATTCCCTTTTAAATTATATTTATTATAGATCTTCAACACCATATCCTAACCATAACTATTCAATAAAAAAATATTATAGAACCATATATTTGGTTCAAACATTAAATTCCACATTAATTAGTAAATGAATAAAATATTGCAGTATGTTTCATAAACCTCAAACATAAATTTCAAATACTCTTTGGTAGATCCACCATTTAAAATTACCACCACTAAAAATATCTAACAATAATTATGTTATCTCAAATCAACTCTTTCAAAATTGAAAAACAAAATGACAATATCCCATATTTTTACATGAATTTTTATTCTATAAATTCATACAATTGAAATTTATATTATCATATGAACCGTGTAGTATAGTAATAATCCATTAATTTTATAGAGAAACATTATAAATAAAGGATAAATATATTACATATTATTATAATCGATATATTTTTTCGATAAAAACAAGAATTTTTTTTAACAAAATTCAAAATCTAATGGGATGTGTTCTATTGGAGACACCATAGACATGAACAATTCTATGAAATGGGAAAAATAGAAACAATATTTGATTTTTTTTAATAAAATATAAGTATCTTTGAGAGAAAATATTATGAAATAATAATTAATCAATAATTTGAATTTATTAGATTTATAATAGTGATATTATCATTGGAATAGTAAGTCAGCATTTTACTAGTGACCTAAATGTTGAGATTTAGTAAATGACTAATAATTAAAAATATATCTTATCTAAAACAATATAACGTAACTATATTAATTAAATTAAATCTTTTCATAATTTATGTATCTTAAAGTATTTATAAGAATTTTTTTTAAAAAGTATGTTTCTCCATATTTAGTAAATACATTTTTTTATATAATAATTAATAAAATTGAATTAACTAATTCAAAAATGTAATTGGATAGAATATAATTCTTTTTTTGAATTAACATTTTAAAATTATCATTGCGAATTTTTTTAAAATTTTATAATGATATGCATTTTTGGTTAATAGAAGAAATATATTCTTTTGTGTATATATTATGTTTTAAGACCTCATTATTGTAAAATAACATTTATTTAGATTATGGAATTTAGAAATTTTCTATTAATAATTATGTATCCAAGAGCTGATATGGAAAAATATTCTAAGGTCTATTATGTTTGTAATTGATATTTTTAAAAATTTAAAAATATTAATAACATGTGCACACAGTTTCCTAAAAATGTGACATATCTCCCATAATGCTTCTCAAATCATAAATATGAGACCACTGTTGATTTGAGAATGTTGGGTTAACCAATTATTTGACATAATCATTATCATTGTTAGATGTTTGATTCAATGTCATCACGAGAGAAGATAATGAAATAAATTAATCAATTTAACATGGAAACAATGACATTGTTTTTCCTCTATAAATTCACATATATAACCAATTTGAAGGATTTTACTTATAACCATAACAATAAAGAGGATATCATAGTTGAATATTGGTGTCATCGAGATCATGGATTGATAATAAAATTACCATATGGATCTTTAATGACAACTGAAGTTGTGGATCATATCAAAATACAATGACATGCAATTGTTCTTAATCATCAATTGATCTAAATAATAGTTAATGTTTGTTTTTTTAAATTATCCTCATATTGATTAATCCATCAGGAATGAAAATTAATGACCTACCAAAGGAATTGAAATATAAATCAGCTGATTTATGTGTGTTTTTATCATCCTTAGGTGTTGTAAATGATATTGATTTAGTTTATATTATCTAATTTCATCTTCCAATGACAATGAATCAAGGAAACAATGAACATTCCCTGAATTCCATTTATGTTGTTTATGTTTGTGAAATTTATCTCTGTATTCAATGAGTGTTTATTATTTTTATTTTTTTGGAAATTAATTAATGAATACTAAGTGAATTATTGCTACATATTAGCCCATTAATGCACTAGATTAATAATTTAGGTTTGGGATAGAGATCTAACATAATGGTTGTGATTGAAAATGTTGGAAGTTGATACTTGGATATATCGAGAGTTCTTGAAGAAGATTTTGTCATGAAGAAATGACGAGACAAGATGGAGGTTGTTTCTAAAGAGGTGGATATTGCTATAATGGATGGAACCTATCCAATGATAGAGATATGATTCCATCAACCCCAAATCCGCAATATATAGAGTGGTATTTTGTGAAAATGGTATTTTCATAGTCTTGGCCAATTATGCTTGAAAACCATGTAATGTTTTTGATAGATAGACTACACAACATGAAAACCTATATAAACATGTTTTCCAATCCCCTCTATGTATAACTAGGGGTTTCAATGTAGTGATATGTTTTAGAAGTCATGTGACATGTGTCACATGTCATGTGACCCTTAGCTAGCCAATTAGGCATGTACATGTGGTACACACCCATGATTCCATATCGTGTCACACTGTGTGTTCTATTTAACATGCCACATAACACATGGTTGAAATATAGGTATGTTCATGGTTTAAATGCACAAATGGCCATGTGACCCCATAATCCATGTACATGGGAAGTACATGGTTTGTCCAGAGTACACTCGAAGAGCACCGTACCTAGACACGACCAAATAAAAGGGAATAGCCTGGTCTACATGGCCATGGTAAGAACGACATGAGGAGTTCTTGGTTTAAATATTAACATTGTGTACTCATAGGAATCACCATGTATTTTGCAAAAGTGTATGCCATGAGATCATGGGGGATGATAAATTTCATGCCTTGTGATAAACGTCATGTACCCCTATGGACATTCCATGCACCCCTTTAAAGGCAACTTTGATTCCAATTTCATTGCAGACCAGTTTCCATGTGAGATTGTGATAGATTACTGGGAACAATATATTTTGAGAGTTTTTCCTTTGTTCGTTACTAGGAGGGTTTTATGTATCATCATGTTCTCAACATAGTGGGGGCACCTCTTCTGCTTCATGATCATTAGTGAATTTTCAGAGAGTTCCCTTTTTCTTGAGTTAGATTTCATAGTACACATTGATATATATTTAAGAGTATTGGATCATGTGTACCTTCTATATATTCATATGGATATTCATTTCAATCATACCTTACATATATAGGGCTTTTAGAACTTTTGTGACAAACACATATGTGGGAATCAATCCCCTATCAAAGTGGAAGTTTCTAGTATGGTTTGATTTCCCCTAGTAAACCATATATGTTGACCCCTAGCTATGTACAATGATCCGAGCTTTATGATTATGTATTATTTAGATGCAATTTTTATTCGGGATAAACCCTCATAGTTTTTTATGTGACTTTTCCATGCTAGACCTGACATGTGTGACCTCTGGGATGGGGTTTATTAGTGGTAATATTGCTATGGGAGAAACTCCTATCAGAAGAGAATGTCCTTTGGGAGTGTGGTGATCTTCCATATACTTAGTGACACCTAATGAGTGGTATCTCTCAGTTGATTTCCAACAGGGGTGATTGGGATTTTGGAGAGATATACCCTATATGAGAATCACCTTAAAACCTCACAACAAATCTGTCGCTTGTAGTGGTTGGGATCTTTTTCTATTCAGAGTGATTTATGATTATTTTCGGTATATATTTGGACATCGTTATGTCACATATCTTGTTTGAGATAAATTTTTTGGATGATCTATCTAATAAAAATTATTTATTTTTTCTTGTTTTCAGTTTTCATATTGGCTATTGTAATACTCACATATTCATGGTATTTTCCCGTACATGTCCATCTTAAGAAGACGAAATTAATTTCTATGGATCCCTTTAAGGACTAGGAAATGTTGGATAATATTTTTTTCCAATCATCCCATGGTGTATATGTGCATTAAAATTGTTTGCAGTCACCTCCTATTAATAAGGTCATAATTTATTTTCCAGTTGTTGGTGGGCTTCTATTTGGTATATTTTTTATTATTTATTGGACTTTATGCTATATAATGAATGTGATATTATTTATGTATACATGAATTGTTATAATTTTTTACAATTCATCATTATATGGTCTTGGAGATGTGTGTATGAATATATATACTTTGTGAAAATTATTCCCATTTAAGAAAATCATTCTTAGTGCTTGTCGTCAGCCCCTGGACAGTTGAGGCGATATTGGTGTAGTTGCGGCTAGGCCTACAGCTGGCCGATTGGGCTCTTGTAGATTGGGTTGTGACAGTGTGGTATCAGAGAGAATACCCATATGAATGTGTTTTGACAGTACCTAAATTATGGTGAGGGTCTATAAGCAGTTCTTTCCTATGAATAGAGTTTGGAAATTTTTATAGATGTGAGGTTTTCTTTGGGAACATGTACAAATTGGTTAAAATATTACAAGTTTCCCATTCACTACAGGGACTATAGTATTGGTTTTGAGGTTGAAATACATCTTCTACATGGCTCTGATTATCATCTTCTTGAATCATTACATGTAGGCACTGCCTATAGCCAAAACATTGGTACATGCATCTTATATGATTGGGTTAAGGTTTCTATGTCCTTCTTGAGTAATATCACCAGATATACTCATTGACTTTAGTACATATTTTTTTCTTCTAGGTTGTAATCATGATGATATGAAATTTTATTCTAGAAGAATGGTGAAGATAATGAAGTGAATTTTTATATGTCCACCCTGAAGGGTTTTTTCGAGGCGTTGTCTTTATTCAAGGTGGTTAGCAGAAGGAAATTTACATTGTTGATCAATTCATAGACCCACCTTCAATTTTTAAGATAGATTTCGAGTGTCATACTGATATGTGGATGAATATTTTAGTGTTGGGTGATTATGTGTAGGGTTTTATTGCACACCATGATCTTTTTTTGTACAGATCACCTATGAGACAGGGTCTGCAAGACTAATTGATAGCGGGAATGCAAAGAAGGTGATGAAACAAGAGGTTCCATAAGAGATATTTTCTTACGATCAATTCATTGAGGATGATATGTTTCTATTATTTTTATTGGTATGTACATCTCATGTAATATTTCTATAACCTTTGAGATATAGTCAAATATAAATTCTACAAACCACCTATGCAGAGGTAATCGCTAGGGAATGGAGGTCTATGAGAAGCATGGATAACTGAGGGGTGGGTGGGGAAGTAGGTGGTGGAAGGTTCCTTGGCTTAATTCAATCACCACCACCCTAATGTGGAGCACCCAAGATCAAGATTGTTGTTGTTTGAATCATGGACAGTTTCAAGCACCAATGACATTTTACCTAGAGGCTCCATGAGTATTTTATGGTATTATCTATGTTCCTTCTTTTTTTGTTGTATTGTTGTTAAAATGGGTACAAACCAATCATTTTTCTTATTTGTTAGAGTATTTTAAAGGGAGACATTGGGAATTGTTAGAGCTGTATGTCAGTGATTCTTGGTATGAAATTGTACATGCATGTAAGAGTATCCCTACCTCAACCAAGGTGGGTTCTTAAGACATAATAAAAAAATAATCAAAGGGATTCAGTGATGATGAATGTGGATAACGTTGAGTTGATTAAGATGATTTAATTTTACATTTGTGTTTGAGTTCATTTTATCCTTGCTTTTTGAAAATATGTTGTAAATCGAAATGATGAGTTCGATGTAGTAGGAGGTTGCATTGGATTCAAGTGCGGATCAAGGTACAATGTGTTTCCTCATATCCCCAGTTATTGTTTTCATAGGGAATCATGATATAGTTTTCCTTATCTAGATCATGTATTTGATTCCTATTGATACTTTTGGAGACAATTCTACTAATACATATGTTTAATGCTTCTATATAGCAGAAGATAGATCACACTATTCTACTGATAGTGTTACTGAAATCTTGGAGAGAGATAGAGCCCCACATAGAATCTCTTCATACTGGACGTGATACCCTATGATGATTTCCATAGTATGGACAATTTTAGTACCATCTATGATAATATTTTTTCCAAAATGGAATGATGAGGTTTTTCCAGCTATTTGGGATGATGATTTCCCCTTTTTATATTGAGTGGTCCCTATAAGAGTAGGATGATACCCTGTGCATGGGGTTATAAACGTCTTATTATCAGTTGGATAGTGACACATTTAGAGTAGTACTTACTATGAACTTTTGTTTTCATACTTTTGTAGTAGATTTTTTGGATTTCATTCCTAGGGAAATGTCGGCTTTATATCCACAATGAGAGTTATTCTTATGTATGAGATTTCACCAATGATAACCACTGATATTTTCGACAACACACCAAATTGTAGTCATTGAACTACTTAAGATGATAGTAAATTAGAGATTTTATTGAGAAAGGGGTTTTTAAAGAATCATTGTCTACACCTAGTTATCCCAAAATTATTCTCCTGAAAGGAGAATGACTGATTGAGGTTGGGTGAGAATTGGGGTCTCTTGAACAAGGTAATATGAGGAATAGAATAAAAATCCTAGTACCATTGAGTTCATCAATAAGTGATTTGGGGGAGAATTAGTTAGTTGGGGTTAAGTAAGGATAAGTTATCACAAGATTATTTATTGAATTATTATATATCAAAAGAGTATATTCAATACATCTTTGTATGTTTTTAGATCGTATTGACACCATTCATAATGTTTTATGCCATAACAAAATCGTGAGACAAATGGAATAGATATTTTACCCTTCTCGGATCAATTTTTGGTATTCTTTTTCTATGAATTATAGGTGTTATTGGAGTCATAATTGAATAATGTAAGACACATGAGGATGGTATGATTTTTTTCTATTCAAAAGTTTTTACTCATCCGCTTCTTCAGAATGATTGAAATGTATAAATTAGGGATATTGATTTTCAAATGTTGTGTGACCATATATCCACTAGATATATTCCTAAAATATTTTAAAAAGGTGGGAATCATGTCATTCTTATTCATGGAATGATGGTGATTCCTATCACACCGAAATTGGAGGTTTTGAGTAGGTTGTTTTCTCTTACTACTAGATCAAATGGAGGTGAGGATGTACAATGATATCATAGAATCAATTGGGTCACCAAGGGAGCTGTGGTATATTTTCAAGATAAATATTTTTTTTGTCTCACGTTTGTGATGGTGATAAAAAATAAAGATTTATGGAACATTTTATAAACTTGTGTGTGAAACAGATAGTTTAGATTAGGGGAATTTCTTAAATGATCATTGAATATTGTCATGATTAAATCACAACATGATTAGGGAGAGGATAAAAGAATCCATTGGACACTTGGTTACTATTGAGCACTATGTTTTAATCTAATTATATGTCCATGTAATGTTGACCTTTTATATTCAAGGTAGAAATATTTATGTTCGCATGTTTGTTTTGGGACCCAACTGGGTGGATCATCTACCATCAGTGGAATTTGTATATCATAGTGACTACCACACCACCACAAATGTTTCACCTTTTTTAGGACAGGTTTTAGGGACCTTTCATGTCATAGTTAGACTAGTGAGAGATAGTCGGGGACAATTATTGGGTCTTTTTATGTTTCTAGGGAATGTTTTAATGGTGAATGTCATCCAATGGAGGATAAGTACTACCTTATTAATTTAATGATTTCATTACTAAAAATCTATGTTGTCATTTAGATTCTATGAGTTGTAGAGTTATATAAATCTGATGCGCTATATTCGTGGTTATTAGGCCCTTTATTTTAGCAGCTATTACGTTCGGTAATAATGTTGTTTTACCTCTTATACCCATGACCCCAATAGTTTTTGTAGATTTTTGTTATCATTTTGTCGCAACTAAAGAGGTACGTTCATGACATGTTGAATGATATCGACCTTGGAAAATGTGGATATGAGAGTGGAGTTTCCTTCATCATGGGTATGTAATTTCTGAAAACTAGTAGAGAGATACACTTCATGGGAAATCATTTTCCTTGAGTGTGTGTTAGTTGGAATCATAGGAACCCATCTACAAATACTGTTAGAGTGGGAGACCCAGTTAAGACATCCGTATACACAAATTTTTTTTTTTTTGGGATGAAACGAATTTAATCATGTTATAATGTATTGTCTCATTTTTTTGTTTATGACTTTGGAATATTTCTATGAATATTTCTAGAGCTAGGACTTGAGAAAAGATGACATTACTAGTCTGAGTTAGCCTAAAATTGATATTTAAAATGTATTTGATATTTTGATATCATGTGGACCCAGATTGTAGTAAAATGTTGAATAAATATAACGAAAAGACTCTATTTGAATTACAATACCACCATTGAGTTCAAAATATAGGGTTTACACTAGGTGGAACATAATATTTTTTATTAGAGTTCTTTTGGTTAAAAACTATTGTTGGGAAATATAATGAAATACATAAATTTATTTCTCTTATTTATTATGTTAATAACAAGATGTAATTTTTCCTCTTTTAATAAAATATTATAATGAATTTATAGGGTTATCCTACTCGCCTTAAGATTCAAGAGGAGAGAATGGAGGAACATTAGAAGTCATCGTGATCATGGATCAATGATCAGAATACTATAAGGATCACTAATGACAACAAAACATATAGATATACTCAAATGGAAAAGAAATGTGATTTTTCTTTGTTAGAGATTGATAAAAATCAAGGAATAAAATGTTTTAGTGTATTTATCACTATTTTTATTCACCCATTAGGAACATGAATGAATCACCTAAAAATTATTTTCTCGGACCAATCACATGGCTCGGGTAATTGTTTTAACATTCAATGACTTTGGAATTGATATTAAATTATTCCATTTTATCACTATCCATTTATCTATAACAACGAATATAGGCTTACATAACCACCAAATAAGGTACATAATTTATTTGTTTATTTTTTTAATTTTCTATCCTTATTATATGTGTGTTCAATGTTAGAATTTTCTTTTGGATAATGATTCAACTAATACCCAGTGAATTATAAAAGCACACTCTATCATCAGTGAATTGGATCGCTACTATAGTTTTAATATGGATATTAAAGATCATGATTATGATACCAAATGATGTATGCAGATCTAAAATATATTCATATATAATGATGATCGTATTTGGAATTCAGTACAGATGAGGTGTGATTGAGGGTGATTCTCGAGCAGTGGATATAGTCAGAATGGAAGAAATATTTCAAAAAAGTGAGATAGGTTTTGGTGAACCCCATATCATAATACTAAATTTTTATTTCAAGAGAAATAGTTTTCTATGGATTATCAATAATAATAAGTGAAAAGTCCCATGTATTTTGTGAAAAACCAGACTACATGGTGTGTATTCTTATATGCACACGTCATGTAGTTTCTTCTATGCAGGGTTATGGATTCCATGTAGTGAAAAGTTTAAAATGTCTTGTGACACATGTGACATTACGAGTGAACATTAGTCAACTAACCCAATGCATAAATGGGATACATTCCTAGGAAGAAATGTTTTTTTACACGTCATCTGTGTTATGTAACACAATGTGTATTAGGTGGATGATGGCTAAACATGTATAAGGGGTACACAAATAGGTGGCCACATGCTCCCACACATCATATACAAGGGAAGTACATTGGTATTATAGGGTATTGGGGTAGAAAAATATACTCAATCCTGATCAAGTACATGCTCATTGGTAGAATGGCATGTTGAGTGCTACAGTGACATTTACACACCATGTAATATTGATTAATGTTGTTTATTTAATAAAATGTATCTCCATGTTTGTAGAAGACACAAGAAGTTATAGGATTTTTGAGACTATCTATGTACCCCATGGAACACATCGTGCACTCCTTTGAATACATTATGAAGTCCTCTTTCTCCTTAGCTCGAATGTTTTGTGAGCCTATGTGAGATTTATTTTACAAGTATCAGTTGAGAGTGTGAACATGGGATATTCATATGAGGGTTCAGTTTAGAATCCTTTTATCATCATAGAGGTTTCCCTATCTACACCTTAATGGTGATCATTTTATATAGTATACATCCCTTTTTCTAGTGTTTTATGTCACATCCCTATTCAAAAGGTCCCATAGCATCTTGGAGAATTTATCCTATTAACTCGACAATATTAATCCTCATTTCCTTTGGGATATACCTAGGTAGTGTATTTGGAATCTGTATCCCCAAAAAATTTCTAAGAGTTGATGCATTATTAATAAGGACGTTTCCAGTAGGTTCTAGTGTCCTCCTAGTGAGCCCTAGGCATTGGAAACATAGTTTGGTATCGATATATGATCATTCACGTGTGGGTATTCGATTGATGGAGTGTGTATCACAATGAACCCTATAAGTTTCCTATGTGATTCTTCTTTTCTAGTCCCGAACAGAATGATCTATCAGAAGGGGTTTATTTGTGGATGTATAGCTTTGGGAGTGGTTCATCCTAAATGAGCATCACCTCTTGGATGGAGGTGATGTGACATCATCTTAGCAATACCTAAAAAGTGATATCTCTTGGGTGAGATCCTTCAGGGATGGTAGGGCTCATGAAGTAAGATTTCTTGGATGATAGTTATCTTGAATTTCCATCTCGTATCAATTTCCCGAAGTGGTTGGGAACTTTTGGTACACAAAGTTTTTTTTAATTACATATGTTATATCATAATTTATCATCATGTATCATATCTTGTTTGACATAACTATGTTTGAATATAGGACTACTCTTTATTCTTTTTTGTTTTGTTTTTTGATAGTGCGTTGTTGGGAAATGTTACACTCACCCCCAAATGGAATTTTCTTTAAAATTTAATTTCTTACACAGTCGATGAACCTTTTTGAGGAGACATTGCAGGACTATGAGATGGTAGAGTAGTGTTGGGTCATGAAATATCAGGGTTTATTCTCATGTTTCATTTGATAAGAGTCCCCTCCTTCTGATCAAGACAAACACTATTTTCGATTTTTTTCATGTATGTGGATCCATTTTATTAAATTCAGTATGTTAATTAATGAGGTCTAGGAGTTGGGAAACCACATTGGTAGAATATTTTATTAGAAATTAATTACAATATAATTAGGTTCCAGTACTTTATTTCATACTTCGATTTTCAAATTATAGATATATGAATGAATTTTTATCAATTGCTTTACAATTAATCATTTTTTTGGAATAGATATGTGTTCATGCATATATGTCATAAAAAATGCATGCATACATTGAATCAATTAATAAAAAGAAGAAAAATAGACGAGCATCGATGGACTTAGTCTTAAACATTATGTTGTAAAACAGAATCAACAATTTATAAAATATTTTAATCCATTTAAAATTTATTTAATGAGAAAAATTGTGTATTTTAAATAATAAACCCAGTTTCCTAGACTAGATATCAATTTTCAAATCCTATATAAAATTTTATTAATCTAAAAAACTATTTTAGATTACATATCTTGAATAAAATATTTCTATGATACTATTGGTTTCATTGGGTTATTAAATGAGAAGTATATATATATATATATGTTAATAAAACACTTTTAATTTTAATATGATTCAACAATATTCATAGTCTTGAAATTAAATTATATATTATTAAAAATTCAAATCAAAGAAAACACTATCCATTGCCTATATAAATAAACATCTTCCACCCATTTCTCCTCACATTCAAAACAACGTTGTTTGATATAGATAATCCAATATCTACCCCTAAGACATCCTAGAAATGTTCATGAGACCAGTTACTAGTTAAAAGGAACTCATTTTTTGATTAATAATAACTCTTATTGAGGCATATCAATGTTTAATATAATTGTTTCAAAATAGAATTATTTATTTTGAATACACATTTTCTATCTCCTTGGAATAATTAGTGCTTAAAATAATGATAAAATATTATAATAATATATCTCTATATTTTTAGGGAAAAAACTATTTGGATTTCTCTTATTTTAAATTAACTTAAAAAAATTATTCAGATATAATATTTTTAATTTTACAATTTGATTGATGATGCTTTATTTTATTATATTTATTTAATACATATTTTTAGAAATTATATTTTTATTTCAATCTAACATTAAAAATAAATTAAATCTATTTTTTTTGTCATTTTGTAATAATAAACATGCATTATAATAATGATAATAAAGTAATGAGATTATAATATTTTTTAATTTTTGGACCAATCTTATGAATAATCAATTTTTATTTAGGAAATATTTAAAAAAAAATTGTAGTATTTAACACATTTACTTAAATAATGAAATTGATAATAAAACATGGTAGATCTAGTGATTATTGGACTTTTGTATAGTAACAAATGACTATTTCAAATACATCGATGTAATTTTAAAACTATAAACAAAACAACAAAAAACTGAATCCTGCAAAAATCATTAATTTTACAAATAAGTACAAAATTATAATAAATGGATTATAATATTTGGAATGAAAATTAATAATGGTTAGAATTAAATAATTAATCTATGTTGTTAATATATTCTATTTGTTAGAGGTTTTATTAATGTGAGTTGGAACTCATGTTAAGGGTTTTATCTGCCTCTTTTACTTTTCTGGATTGATCTTCACTATCACCCTTTTTCTATATCATACTCATCTTACCATTACAACAATATTAATATACATTCTTTATACTTTTTAACTTTTTTATATATTCATGTAATTATCATTTCTAATTATTTCTTTACTATAGTCCCATTGAATTTCATGAGAGAAACATTCCATTTTATTCCTCCAATCCCATATTGATATTATATATATTTATATAACAATATTATTCACATAACGGAATATTAGTTTTGAATGCTCAGTATAACCGTTATACATCCAATATGACAGATTCCATTCTTCTTTGGGTTAGAAACATGATCATCCCATCATCTATGCTTTATGATACCTTTAAGTAATTCATTTCTATCAAATGTATTCATTTACTATTTATACTCAGCCTGTATTTATTTTCTATATCACACACATGTGAATGTTATATCAGGACTTAGAAATTACTTTAATTAATGGGTCAACAATGATATATCATAAGAATCATTTTATGCATTATGTCAAGTGAGCCAGGAACATTAGATTATGTTCTCATTGTAGTGAGGATCGACCTTTGATTATGATGAATTGTTTTATTTCTCCAAATTCTTATTAATCACATGATTACCATACTTCCATGATATCAATTATCATATTTTAATATTATATTTGATAATTTATGATCCTTATCTTTATTTTTTCCATATTTTGATAACAACATCTCATGAAATCTCATAGTTATGTTTATCTAGATATATATTTTTTACTATTTTTTTAGATCACCACTTCTTTTTATGAATGTCATCAGGGTATCTCATTTCGTGATAAAATATTTTATACACATTCTTACTATTAGAATGATTGATATAAAATATTTTATAGTTCATTTAAAAATTTTATATTATTATATCAAATCTCCTAACGAAATTAGACCACTAGATTTAATAGTATATTTTATAGATTGTATGAATAATATATTCAATGATTATGTGCATGAGATGTAAGTAATTATCTTTTGTAATTGTGAAATGAATAATTATTTTTTGGGATTATTTGATTAAACATTATCTGGAATACATCACAAATAACCTATATTGAAACATAATAAGTCATAAATTTTGATATATATATATATATTAGTGATTTATGAGATATTATATGTAGGTTTAAAACATTCATTTTATATTATTAATAATTATTGTATGAAAATATAGAAATTAAATTTGTTTTATTAAATGAATAAAAATAACTATAATTACCTCAATAACCAATGTGATATATATTTAATGTTTGAACACAACAAGATAAAAAATATAATTCAAGGTGTTGGGATGAATATGTTTTGAGGCTTTGTCATTTTGATAAATGATGGTCATGAATGAATAAGGAATGATTTAGTTTTCTATAAAGTTCACCTAAAATTGTGATGATTTCCTTAGAAAGGTAAATATATGGAGTCTAACGGATCGAAAAAATTGAATGCATCTCATAGAAAGAGTTCATTTAGTTGAAATGAACTGATAGAATATGGCAATGAATATTTTTACTAATATACTCAAAAAATACCTTTGATAGAGTTGTTCGATAATATAAATTGTGTAATGCTTCTCTATTACTCAGTTTATTAAAAATCATGAATATCTCCATGATTCTTGATGAGTTAATGAAAAAAACTGAATTTGTACAAACATTAGTCTTCGTCACTGATATTGTTGGAATAAGGTGTGGATGTGTAAATTTGAAGACATAATGTAATGAATTTATATGATTCATATTTTCATGTTTATATTGAATTGGATTCAATACAATTAATTTTTATCATATAGTTGGTTATTAAAAAAATCTATAACCTTATGAGGATACCTTAGGGATAAATCCTATGAATATTTACTAGAAAATGGATTGATGGACATTATGAATTATTTTGAAGTTATCAATTGTGATGACTGAAAAATTTTCATTCGATATGTCATTAATCAATTTGTAATCATTGGGATCGATGATAATATCTTATTAGGATTAAAGATGTTTGTTGATGTTGAGTATTAAGGAAGGTTATTGACTTTTAGGGTGTTTAATTGGGGTAAAAAATTTAATGTTTTTAGAGGTATATTTGAATTTGAACTATGCACCAGGCCATTAATTATTAGAGGATTGCTTCATATAAAATGGTGTATAGTTTCATATTATAGATATACATGTGTGTATTCTTCTGAGTAATGTTATAAATATTTTAGGTGTTGATAAATAAACCCTGAGAAAGTTTTTTGTCATTAAATTTGATACTAGAGAACTGGTTGGAGTGGATCTGGATGAATACTTCCAATCAATTATTATTATATTAAAATAGTTTGAGATGATTAAAAAACATGGATTCATTTGATATCCATCAAAATCATATCTGACAATGTTTTATATTAGTTGGTATTAGTGAGATGTGGTATTCGATAGAGGGTATAAGACTAAATAATCAGAGCGAGTGTAGCGTACATAGACACCATATGGACTATTTCAGATAAGAAATTATATAATGCAATTTTTTATCACTATAGTATAAAAAAGTGATAAGAGGTAGTAGAAAATGTGTTAATGAATATGTGGATAGCTTTGAAGAAGCACAATAAAAATTTTAAAATAGTTGGTGAAGGTTCATATTGATGTTACAAATAGTTTTTATACAATTTTTCTTTGTGAGGAGAACATGAAAAATATAAGGACGATATTTCTATGACAGTGATAGACAATCCCTACATAATGTGACTATTAAAATAATTAAATTCATATTTTCACATGGTCTTGGATTAATTCAAAACCATTTCAAGAAATTGATAATATTATTGAGTATAGAACCATGTAAACAGCTGTGTTCTATTTATGTTATTATTTGTTTTTATATAAGATTCATTTCTCATTAACTGAAGATGAATTCTATTTCTTATGTAAGAAAATATAAGACTAGAATATTACTGATTCAACCATTCCACTTTCAGTGATCACATCTGTCTTTATTGTTACATTAAGTGACCCTACACCATAAAGGATTAATGAATTTTGAGACTATATATACAATATTAATTTTTCATGAATGATATTAAAAATCACCCATTATTTTATTTGTCTTAGACATACCCAACTTAAAACCATTCATAAAGATATAGGGAATGAAAATATAATAAATGATGACTTAAGATTCTCAATAAGGGTAATCATGGGATACCATAGTAGTCACTTAAACATAAAATAAACATTGGTGTATGATAACATGATCTAAACACTTGAAAACATGTCTTACAAAATAAATACCATAACACTATATCATTGAATAAATTGTGGTAGTTCATATGAAATGAATCATAAAGTACGTCAAAGAACATAATCCATAAGAAAAAAACATATATATAAGTTTGTGAAAAAAATGATAGCTTATAATATTATGAATATGTCTAAATAGAAATATGTTCACTAATTATTTTAATGATAACAAATCCGGCCCTCACATAAAATTGAAGGCATGAAACTAGGTTCATGAATAAACCAATGGAAATTAAACAATTTCGACACATAAACTTCTGGACATGAAACCAGGTCTACACATAACCTTATGGACATGAAACTAGGTCCACATATAACCTTATGGATATGAAACCATGTCATCACATATGAGTATAAAAATGAACTCTGGTCCACATATAACTATATTTACATGAAACTAAGTCCACACATAACATTTCAACATGAATTCATGTTCACACATGACATAATTAACCCATGATTTATCCATCAAAACCATATGAATTCGAATACTATATAATTCTATTCCATCATTTCACAAAATTAAAATCATATAAAGGTGTTTCACTTGATCATAAATCATTCATCATATCATAACCCCTGAAAAAAATGGTATTCCTAAAAATTTCTTCATCTTCATTGAAAATGATACCAACATGGAATATGGAAAAAACCATTGGATCATTTCCCTAGTAAAACATAATAATAACTCGATGGTTTTTCGCACTCATGAATATAATTTACATAAAAATATAATGAAACCTTTTTTGAGGAAAATTAACTTTCAATATTGAAATCATAAATTTAAAATACAGTAAATAGCCAAATAAAAAAGAAAAATTGTTTTTCAAATGAAATTGTAATTGAAACATGCTGATACATTTATGAAATATTTCTCATTAAATAACTGAATTTCCTTGATATCTTTCTTTACACGCAACATCAATCCTACAAAACCCTCTAAATATATTTTATTTAAAATTTCCATTTTAACATTGGAATTTAACTTATTGGTATTAAGTGTATTAAACAAACTAATAAATTTATATATTATAATAAATCTATACAAATATATAGATTCATTATTTCTAAAAAAGTACTCAACTTTTAGTAAAATAATTTTATGCTTTAGAAATATGGATACTTATAAGCTGGTTTTATTTATTTTTATAATTTAATATTGCAATTAATTTCTAGAACTTTTATTCAATTTATTTGACAAAATAAATTATATTTTTTAAATTATTATATCAAAATTATCCTATGGTGATTGTTTTAGATTTTTTATTAATATTTTATTGTTTAATGAATTATGAAATAAAATATTTTTTAAAAATTATATTTTCCTTCAACGTATTTACAATAATTTTTATTGAATTATTTAAAAATGAAAATAGTTTTTTTTATTTTAAAATAATCTAATTAATATTTTTAAAGTGAATTTTATACATGAATTTTATAAAAAAAACAATATATATTTAAAATGGGGATTTTTTACAATCTATTTTTCATTGTGTTTTTAAAGTATAATTTTAAATATAAATATTCCATAACCATGTTTGAATTTTTAATAATATATTAAATAATTCAAATCATAAGATCCAAATTTAATTTTTCTTTACCATTTATTTTTGGTAAAAATGAAGAGTAACCTCAGTAATATTTATTACCATGATAAAGGGTAAAATGAGTAATTAATGTTACAAAATGATAAGGATTATAATATTAAACTTGAGATTTTTGTAATCTTATTTTTCTTTCAATCCATCCTTACTCTTCCATGATTATGTTATATGTTAATTTTCAACATTTGGATGTGATTAAAACCTTCCTAGAATTCCATTAAATGAAAAGTCAAAAAATCACACACTTATTTTTAGTAGCTATAATATTTTTCATACAGGGTTTTCAAGGAAAAATGTTAGGTTATAAAAATTATTTCTAAATATAAAATATTTATCTTTATAATGGTAATTTTTTTTAAATTTTTAGTGAAGAAATATTTCACTTAAATACATACAAAATGATAATGCTGTAATTATTCAATTAATGTAAAAATATAATAAATGAAATTAAAAATAATAAAATTAATATAATATGAAATAAATAATATGATCCATGACTTTTATATATGATCCTTATGTTTTAAGGAGGTTTTAATAAAATATATTTTAATCCCTCTTTTTTATTTTTGAATTCAAATTTAAATTAAATTAATAATGTCAAAATTGTCAATAATTATATATTTAAAAATAATAATATTTTAAATAATTATATAACAACCATAAAAATATTTTGAGTAATACATGGTGTTTATGCATGGTATATAATATCATATAATAGTCCTTCATATTCAAATTCCAACCTTAGAATTAAAATTAAATTCTTTTTAATATTGATTTTTTTATCATAGATAAAATTTAAATTATTTATCTAAGGGATTTAAAAAATGATAATGTATAAAATTACAAAAAAAACTTGTCTAAAATATTTTAGTTTAAGGGATAATAACCAAATTCCACCTTATAATGAAATAAATTTATATTTTGAGGTATTTAGCTTGAGAATGAATTTATTATAATATAATATTTTATGAAATTCCATAAGTGTCCCACTCCTCAATTATAAAAAGGAACCTCCTCCCTCACATCATTTCACAAAATTGAGCCTTAAATGTTGAGAATAATCATAAAATAGAATTTCTCCACTTACCTATACAAATTACATATGTGATTTTGTTACCAAAGACCAACCCTAGAGCTCTATATAGGTGATCTAAAATTTTCATTCACATGAAGAGGTAATCACCAAAACCAATTACATTAGTTCTCTATTCCTCTTTACCTCCTATAAATAAATTTTATTATTCATAACATTATAATATAATTATAATATATATTATTAATCTTTTTATGAGTATGAAAAAACCATTATACACACTCTTTCTCATCAAATAAATTGGGAAAGTATTGATCATTCAAAATTTCAACATATTGTCTCAATGTAGCGATACATTTCATTTTTCATCACAAAATTTTATAGATTAGTATTATAATGGTAATAATAATTATATATAATAAATATAAAATACGTTTACTTATTCATTGATAATTTTTTTTCTACCAACTTATCATCCAATCCTTTGAGAAATGATGATGGCGTTCATCTATACTTGTGGACTACAGTCTTCATGATGCGATGTCATTCGTTTTTGAATTATTATTTAGATATATTGTAATACGGATTATTATTATTAATATATATAAAATATGTGGAAGAATTATTATTAATTAATGTTGAATTATTATTTACCTAACTATCATTCTATTAGTCAATGAATCGTAACAACGTTCACGCAAAAATATGTCTTACTGTCTCCATGAACAATGTAATTAATTTTACTTTATCTAGTTTTCAATAATTATTTTAAATATTTATATAATTAATACATAATATTTATTTACCATTATTACGATTAAGGAAATTATGGAAAAATGAACAACTTATATGTATGGGGACATCTGAATCGAAACATGATTTGAAAACAAAGGAGTTGTCAGCCAAAATAGTGATTTTAATAAACAATTATTAATAAAAGGGTGATGAAAATTCATAAATGAATCATAAATATTATGAAATATATTAATATGGTCATTTAATACATGTATATTATACCATTTTTTTTAATTCAAGGTATTTTAAAGTGAATTGGGAAATGTGATAGTTGAGGTATTGGTTTATTTCAAAATGTCATCATTATTTGGGATTGTTTATATTTAAGTTTCCACCATTGAATATTTCTCATCCATTTAAATGTATCAAAAATGTTTTCTGAATGTTTTTAATACTATCCTATAATTTTTTTATTTCAATTTTACACTTGAATTACTTTTTACACAATATTTTGAATGGAATATGTCTGTACGATTCTAAATTGTGTACTTTGCGAATTTTCCAACAAAAATATAGAAGAAATATATTTTCAAATATATGAAATGAACTAACATTCCAGCTATCCTGAATAAAACTTTATTTTAATTTTACTTTACATGTTTATAAGTTTATTTTCAAATAAAATATTGTCCTTTATATTTATATTTTTTTAAAATACGTGTTATCAAAAATTGAAATGGTATTTTCCTTTTGAGTTGTTTTAATGATATTGAATGATATATCCATTCATAAATAAATCCTTTTATGTTATTTATAATTTAATTGGGATATGATCTAAGTATACCATCCTCATTTTTTTGAGATAGTTTTTGTTTATTATTCCCATTTATGTCCATGGGTTCTAATGTGATGAATGTTGTATGATTTTACGGTATACATAGGTAGGATTTTAATCATGTGATGGGTGAGACCTGTATATGCCTCCAATGCATTGGATACTAATAATTGTTATCATATCCAAAATAGTACATGGGAGGGTATCCCAATACCCAAATAGGGCACACAAAATATTATATGAAGCTTGATGTAGGTACATGGGTGGTTAGACCATGTCTTAAATTTGATGAATGTTTTGGTCAGTAAATAAAACTATAGGTTTTATATTCTTATGTGCATGGAACAGTATTGGCTTTGCACCAATGTTATTATATCATTGATTATGTTCTTTTATTTCATTATGATTCATGTCTTATGATTATCAAAAATTTATTCCATGAATCATGATTACAATCCTTGATATACTTGGTGTTATTTTAAAATATTAAACTCACACACTTATGCTCAAGTTATCCTTATGTGACTATTGATATCAGTAATGTTTTCCATTACCGATAATTGGATCACACCCTTGATTATGTTATATTCCCCATGTTATAATGAAAGATTTTAGGCATGATAAGTATAAGAAGGGTGATGGATATGAAGCTCTTAGAAGGTCACCTCTAAATTGGTTGTTTTTGTGTCCTTGTTTCCAATTCCATTGGACCTAAATGATTATAGAATGGATTATTATGTTTTATAATTAAATCTTTTCTATTAATATGTAATATATACATATTAAATGTATTATCCATTATTGTTTCTATACGGTCCCAGTCATAAACCTTACTTAATATTGAATTAAATGAATAATTCACATTGAGGATCTTCTCGGGTTTAGAGTTTTATAGAATTAGGACATAACTATTACATCTCAAAAGATTACAAAGTAGAAACTTTTACTAAGTTTCCATAAAATAAAAACTCTAAAAAACAACATGTCTAGTTTCATGTTTTAGGTTGCATGACTTTCCCTTGATCCCATCCTTGACCCTATTCCACGTTCAATCCTGTGAAAAACATTTCAAAAACATGGGATGAGCATAAAAAGCTCAGTAAGGGATACACAAAGAATGAAAACTGTTTGTTTTTCAAAACAACAAGTAAACCATGTATACATTATCAAAGTAATACTTTTCACCTTTTCGAAGTAGTAAAAACTCTTCACTGAATAAAAGTTCATTACATACCCTTCTGTAACCCAAAGATTACCATAAAACCTATATAATGATCACATAACATATAAAGGTAACATGGGACATAAACATACTTATGTGGAATAACTATAAGGTCGACTTCCACACATATCAGTTAATGGAATAACCATTCGGCCAACTTCCATATATACTTAATGGAATAGCCATACTGCCGACTTCCATACCCAATGCATTGGAGGTTATAATTTAACCACTCGTCCTGGTATTCATGGCACCACCCGTCATATGGTTTATCACGTAACCACCCGTAAAATGTCCAAGTACAATTATAAAATTATAACACATAAAACCAATATAAAGTAATGCTAACATTTCAACATTTCAATCACAATATATCATTTAAATATATTGACAAAATAGAATCCTTTATCAAAACCATTTTCAATACCAAAATACATGAAAGAGTATATGGTATTTATTTTATTTTAAAAACATTAAGGCTTGTTCAGGAAGCCAACGATCAAATAATACTCGCGGTGGAGGAAAAGGTCGTTTTCACCGCGTACATTAAAAGAAACATTCCTTTTTGTCGTTTACTAAAACACTTCGTATAAAAAGATTCCATTTGTATTAAAGTAAAAGTCAAAGGTGTTTATACACCGTATAAAAGAAAGTTTTGTATAAAACGAAATATGCCTCAATGAAAAGAGATTGAGATGAAGTCCCTTACAAAGACGGTATCCTTTGTTTAAGGATATATCAATAACCTAATTATGTGTGACAAACGAATACACCAAATATAAGTGTATATTAAGTGTAAAACAATCATAGGTTATTCACACATATTCATATAACGACATATTAAAGGAGTAGAAGTTTATCCCAAAGAATAAAATTTGGGTTAAGAAGTTCCCTTGCAAAAATTTGACAGCCTAATGGCGTCACTACAAAATTCAGAAAATGAGTTGATGTGAGATAAAAATGGTATCTCATCACATGGAAATAAAATTTAAATCAATAAGGATATAGAAGAACATATCCCAACAAAATAGTATGTGAATTATAAGACATAACAAAAAATGTCTTTTAAAAAGAGGAGGGTGAAAGGTTCCCTTACCGACATGGGTATCTTTCGAAACATACACCCTATGAAAGAAGGACAATAAAACATAGATGTAAATACTCATAAATGAAATTATATTACAAAATGAGTAAAATAATGGGCAGTACATACACCACTCAAAGGAAATTGTGGAAAATGTAGCATAAATCTCATTGGAATAAAAGTGAGATGAAAAATCCCTTACGAAAACTCGGCAGCCTAACGGTGCCACATAAAACTTACAAAAATGGATTGATGAAATCAAATAGGGTATCTCATCATATTAACATAATGTTTATAGAAAGAGGAATATAATATAACATCCCCCAACATAACAAATAGGAGATGAAAAGAAGTGATATAAAGGAGAGTACTTAAAAAGAAAGAGAGAGGTTATATCTTTTACGAAAATTCGGCAGCCAAACGACGCCACTCAAAACTTCCAAAATGGATTGATGAGAGAGAATATGGACTCTATTCATCTGAACAAAAAAATTTCAGTAAGTTTAATATAAAATAACATCCCAATAACAAGAAAAATAATCTTTAAAAGGAATGACATAAAAGAGCGTATTAAAAAAGAAAGAGAGGAGTGGGATCCCTTACCTCGGGTCCGACTTGACTCGATCGTTCTTTAATCTCCTGAATAACAAACATGAGTTAATTTGTACTTACTTAAGAACCTTTTTCAAGTTCATTATTCCTTTTATATCAATTATTGACATGTTATAAACATTATGTAATCATTTAAGTTAATAATATTTTTTTGTTGATATTTGGTTCTTAAGTCAAAAGTGGACTTCTTACAATTACATGTTGTTCGTGTGGTCAAAGGTTATTTATATCTAGAAATAAGTTCCTGATTTGGATATAATATATATCATATATATCCAGAATATACATGTATTTATAAAATTACATAATCATTTAGAGGTAAGAAATGAAATGCACCGTTCATGGAGATGGTAAGCCGTACGTACGCATGAATGCTACTTAAATTTTTATTTCATATTAATGGAATTAAAACTAAATGATAGATGTGTATATTTTTAATTCCAGAATTATATTCAACCTTTATATGTATCATAAATAATATATATCCATTATATGTACTTATAATTTTACATTACATTTGAGGATAAGAAATGAAATGCACCGTTCATGGAGACGGTAAGCCGTACATACGCATGAACGGTACTTTCATTTCTATCTCATACTTTAATGGAAAGAAAAAAATAATAATATAATGTTATATTATAATTCCAGTATAACAACATATATATTAACATTAAATCCATCCTTTATACATCCCACATATGGCATTAACGAATCAAATCACATTGAGGGGGCGGTAGTCCGCACTTCCTAAAATGAAGATATCGTGAATACCCATAATGGAAGCCATAAAGGTATGCCACAGATGAAAAATACAGAAGCTTAAGTAAAACATAAAAATATTATATATCATATATAAACATAGTGACATCTTAATGGACACCTTTGAAGGTGTTATATGAGTGTTGAACAATCATCATTTCGTGAGGCAGAAATTCGCCATCCACAGAAATAGTATGTTCTTTAACCATTAGACATAGGTGTGTGTAATTTTAGATCTAATACTTATTATAACAACATCCTAGTATATTGAAGATACTATATTTGTTAAAAAATGAAGGAATAAAAAGAGTTTAGGGGGTTTGAGAAGCAAAATAAAACAAAAGATCACAAGTGAAGACGTTACCTTAAAATTGGGTAACTCCCTTTGGTTTGAACAAAAAGAGTTTATTGAAGAGCTTACTGCCTAAGTTAAGGCTTCTAGGATGAGGAGAGGGATTTGGATAGACAAAATGATCATATCTTGCCCGTAACAAAGGCTTCAGAGGTGTGGGTATGGTGGTAGAGGTGGGGGCCTTTTATAAGAGGGGAGGAGGGGCACTCTTGTTAAGTATAAAATGTTACTTTATTTTCAAATGTTTTTCGGATTTTAATGGTCCCAAATTGATGTGTTTCAAGGATAAGGTGATAAGGGTTCGAAATCCACCCATACAATAGGTTTTTGACATGTGTAGGTTCTATATTTTTCATTATCTTTCCATTTTATTTAAATCATTAAATAATGAGGTCATCGCTGCATCATCATGATGTCATAAAGAATTTTAATTTTTTTAATGCCTAAAAATTATAAAAAAAATACTATGATGTAGGAAATCTATTTATATTTCCAATGAATATTTATAGTCAAAATTATGACTTGTATAACCACATGTAAAAATTGTTTTAGTAAAACAAATCATGTTTGTGACATTTTTATTTTAACTTTAAATAAAAGGCATAAATGTCATTATCAAACCTAAGTGGCACCATGGGGTACCAAAAATATACCCATGGGTTGTCTTGGTCGGTCATAACTCATCCAATAAGGTTAGGAAAAGTTTCAAGATATTTTCAGTTTATTATAATATCATTTTTACCTTAAATCACACTAATTACCTTTAATTGCGATTAATAAAACTTAAAAGTTACTTTTCATCAAAAATAATTTTAATCCCATTGAACCACATTTTACATAACAATTAATATCATTTAAATTGGATTTTTTAAATTCAAATAAAAGAACTGGTAAATTCCCATTTAAACGAAAAATCAAATTTTGTAACCACAACTTTGTGGTTTTACTATTCATCAAAAATTGATGTTTTTCAGAAAAATACCAAAAAATCACCCTAAGCTATATTTGATATTCCAAATTCAAAAATGATGTCTATTTTAAAAAATTCATGACATAGAAGTTTCATTAATTAATTTTATAATTAAATCCCGCTGTTAAAACAAATAGCGTGCTTTTATGAAACAATATCTTTCAAAAGATTGACACTCGTTTATGTCCAATCTTAAAGTAATATTAATTACAATGAACACAATTGGATTAAATGGTAAAAGTATATTCTATTTACACTTTAAAACAAATTAACAAGATAAACTATTCATATAAATAAATTAGATTAAAAAGAGGTTTTGAATTAAAATACAACATTTTTCACGATTCATTAAAAATTGAACTTTTTCGGAAAAATACCAAAAATTTACACAAAGTAAATTTTGATGTCCCGATTATAAATAAGAATTTTATTTTGTTAAATATAACACATAAAATTGTCAAAAATTGGATTTAAAAGAGGATCTCCATCAAAAGGCAGTTAATCGACCTTTTAAAGAATATTAGACTGTCTACGCTAAAAATTGGATTCATTCGCATTTTTAATCCTATAACATTTATTGTAAAGGGTAAAAATATTTGAAAAACATATATAATCATTTTGTAGGTAGTTCTGTTCATTCCCGCCATTACAACTGCTAGGCATTAACTACCATTTAAAATAATATTATTTTATTATTAGAGTGCAACGTATGATTCCCAAGAAACATGTTGTTGCGTATTAGGTACGCCATCGAGCATAGCATCCCCTTTAAAGTAATATTAATATTTTATTCAAAAATATTGATAAATATAAAAATGTCATATTCTTTATTAACCTGGGTTGTTACATCCTTCCCCACTATTGGGAATTGCGTCCTCGCAATTTTAAAATTGGGCTTGGAAATATCCTTGAAAGTCCCACACCGGAACAAGAGTCGGTAAAACAATATCATTAAAATAAAGAAAGATAAGTATAGAGGTCACCCGAGATAACCCATACTAGGATTCCAAGTATGAAAATATGGACATGGAGGAAAAAAAAAAGGAACATGTTCTAATGGAGAGTGATAGTAAACATGTCTAGGATAAAGTTAACCATAATAAAATCACAAACTTGTGATGGTTTAAATGGTATTTGATTCCCCATTAGGAAACGTTAACAGATAACATTTTTGTTTTAATTTACTATTCATTGAAGAATTTATTTTTGAGCCTAACTAAATCATAATGAAACATACTTACTTGTCACGCAGACTTCCATCTTTTACTAGATTCCTTAATCAAACTCATATTTTCTCCAAAAGAAGAGTATTTAGGAATACTTGTTCACATTAAGAGTACTATAATCAACTTATAGAGAACCACCTAATCCACAAAAGTTAACTGTATATTTCTCATGTCTTTAGACTTTAACCAAAACGAAAACTAAAAAGGTTAGTACAAGATCAGATAATCCTGAAAATGATAACCCTTTATAAAAAGAAAATATATTCTTAATCTCCAAAATTTGTCCAACAAAACCCAAAGTTCAACGAGGACCATTCGATAAACAATTTGTCCATAAAATTCGTCAAATTAAACCAAACTAAGATTGAAACCCAAATATTTGAAGGATTTAGTCACATAGTCTTCCAAGTTAAATCATAACATTTATCTCCAAGCAACATCAGTTGCTCTTAATATCTCGTATTGAAAAGTAATTAACCTAATCACATATCCTCCATGATAGGTTAATAAATTTCCATAGATAACCCAAAATCAACTTATTATTAATTTATAAAATCAGCTAACTAAAAAGAATCATTCAAACTAACCAGGGACTTCACATAGTCTAGTGGTAGGCGATAAATACCCGTCGCACTTTGGTTGTGGGTTCGATTCCCACAGCTTTGTCCGACGCGATGGGTTGTCACACGGTCTACGTGTTGTCCTTTTTATAAAACTCCAAAAGTAACCCTAATTTTTTTAACCTTAATAGTTTCCTTATACCTCTCATTTTCATCCAAATTCGTTACAGTCTCAACATCTTAATTCTTGAAGTCATATTTCACCACCATAAGATAAAATAAAACGATTCCCAAAATGAATAACATCATACCTTGATCATGGCATCCACTCGGTTTCATCGTCATCTTGGTCACGTAGGTATAATTCCCATGCATTACAACAATGATTTAGAGATCCTTCAAAATCATTTGCTTCCTCCATCCAAATACACCTTGTACAACATGGGTCATATGGGTGTTCACAGAAAAACAGTTTTGGAAAATAATCATGTATGACATATAATTCCAAAACATCTGATAAAACATGATTTCTATAAAATAGTCAGACAGAATTTGAGTTGAAACTTTCTATTATTGGTCCTTTTAAAATACCATAAGTATGTGCTGAGAGACTATATTTTAAAATCAAATATAAATAGGTTGCGCAAGGGTCTCATTCCTCAGCACCATTTTTAAAATCATAATATGCTTCAAATTCTTGTGATAAGGTAAAATATTTGAAAATACCTTGATAATATTTACCATTCTTGAAAATATGAGAATATTGTGAAAATAGTATTTGTCTAAAAACAACCCATGATCCACGATGATAACGAGGTACAGTGGAGGTGTTTGATATCTCAAACAACTGCTTGCAAGTGATTTGTATGCTAGAAAAAGTTTCACAATCATCCGAACATGACTTTGCAATAATTATTGCAAGAATGTCATCAGGAAGAGATAGGAATGTCGTTTGAGATCCTTCTCCTTCCATTCATAACCAACATTACTTGTCTTGAAAAAAGTTATAAAATAAGGATTTAACTCAAATAATATATATAGGGACTAATCATGTGTCTAACAAAAACTCATAATCCCTAAAGTTGTCTAAACCGACCTCTGATACCAACTATAAGGCCCCGACCTTAAACCTTACTTAATATTGAATTAAATGAATAATACACATTGAGGATCTTTTCAGGTTTAGAGTTTTAGAGAATTAGGACATAATTATTACATCTCAAAAGATTACAAAGTAGAAACATTTACTATGTTTCCCTAAAATAAAAACTCTTAAAAAGAACATGTCCAGTTCCATGTTTTAGGTTTCATGACTTTCCCTTGATCCCATCCTTGACCCTATTCCACATTAAATCCTGTGAAAAACATTTCAAAAACATGGGATGAGCATAAAAAGCTCAGTAAGGGATACACAAAGAATGAAAACTGTTAGTTTTTCAAAACAACAAGTAAACCATGTATATTTTATCAAAGTAATACTTTTCACCTTTTCGAAGTAGTAAAAACTCTTCACTGAATAAAAGTTCATTACTTACCCTTCTGTAACCAAATGATTACCATAAAACCCATATAAAGATCACATAACATATAAAGGTATCTTGGGACATAAACATACTTAATTGGAATAACCATAAGGTCGACTTCCACACATATCACTTAATGGAATAGCCATTCGGCCAACTTCCATACTTAATAAATGGAATAGTCATACAGCCGACTTCCATACCCAATGCATTGGTGGTTATAACGTAACCACCCGTCCTGGTATTCACAGCACCTCCCGTCATATGGTTTATCACGTAACCACCCGTAAATTTTCCATGTACCGTTATAAAATTATAACTCATAAAACCAATATAAAGGAATGATAACATTTCCACATTTCAATCACAATATATCATTTAAATATATTGACAAAATATAATCCTTTATCAAAACCATTTTCAATTACAAAATACATAAAAGAGTATATGGTATTTATTTTATTTTAAAAACATTATGGCTTGTTGAGGAAGCCAAATATCAAATAATACTCACGGCCGCAGAAAAGTTCGTTGTCACCGCGTACATTAAAAGAAACATTACTTTTTGTCGTTTAGTAAAACGCTTCGTAGAAAAATATTCCTTTTGTATAAAAGTAAATGTCAAATGGGTTTATACACCCTATAAAAGAAAGTTGTGTATAAAACGAAATATGCCTCAATGAAAGGAGATTGAGATGAAGTCCCTTACAAAGACGGTATCCTTTGTTTAAGGATTAATCAATTACATAATTATGTGTGACAAACGAATAAACCAAATATAAGTGGATATTATGTGTACAGAAATCAGAAGTTATTCACATATATTCATACAACGACATATTCAAGGAGTATAAGTTTATCCCAAGGAATCAAATTTGGGTTAAGAAGTTCCCTTGCAAAAATTTGACAGCCTAATGGCGTCACTACAAAATTCAGAAAATGGGTTGATGAGAGATAAAAAGGGTATCTCATCACATGGAAATAAAATTTAAATCAATAGGGATATATAAGAACATATCCCAACATAATAGTATGTGAATTAAAATACATAACAAAAGAAGTCTTTTAAAAAGAGGAGGGTGAAAGGTTCCCTTACCGACATGGGTATCATTCGAAACATACACCCCGTGAAAGAAGGACAATACAAAATTGATGTAAATAATCATAAATGAAAGTATATTACACAATTAGTAAAATAATGGTCAGTACATACACCACTCAAATGAAATTGTGGCAAATGTAGCATAAATCTCATGTGAATTAAAGTGAGATGAAAAATCCCTTACGAAAAATCGGCAGCCTAACGGTGCCACATAAAATTTACAAAAATGGATTGATGAGATCAAATAGGGTATCTCATCATATTAACATAATATTTATAGAAAGAGGAATATAAAATAACATCCCCCAACATAACAAAGAGGAGATTAAAAGAAGTGACATAAAGGAGAGTACTAAAAAAGAAAGAGAGAGGTTAGATCTCTTACGAAAATTCGGCAGCCTAATGGCGCCACTCAAAACATTCAAAATGGATTGATGAGAGAGAATAGGGTATCTCATCATATTAACATAAAAATTATAGTAAGAGTAATATAAAATAACATCCTAATAACAATATAGATGATCTTTAAAAGGAATGACACAAAAGAGCGTATTTAAAAAGAAAGAGAGGAGTATGATCCCTTACCTCGGGTCCGACTTCACTAGATCGTTCTTTAATCTCCTGAATAATAAACTTGAGTTAATTTCTACTTGATTAAGAACCTTTTTCAATTTCATTATTCCTTTTATATAAACTATTGACATGTTATAAACATTATGTAATCATTTAAGTTAATAATGTTTTTTTTGTCGATATTTGGTTCTTAAGTCAAAAGTGGACTTCTTAAAATTACATGTTGTTCGTGTGGTCAAAGGTTCATTATATCCAGAATGGCATTACTGATTTGGATATAATATATATCATATATATCCAGAATATACATGTATTTATAATATTACATAATCATTTAGAGATAAGAAATGAAATGCACCGTTCATAGAGACGGTAAGCCGTACGTACGCATGAATGCTACTTTCATTTCAATGTCATATTAATGGAATTAAAACTAAATGATAGATGTGTATATTTTTAATTCCAGAATTATATTCATCCTTTAGATGTATAATACATCATATATATCCATTATATGTACTTATAATAGTACATTACATTCTAGGATAAGAAATGAAATGCACCATTCATGGAGACGGTAAGCCGTACGTACGCATGAACACTACTTTCATTTCTATCTCAAGCTTTAATGGAAAGAAAACAATAATGATATAAAGGTATATTATAATTCCAGTATAACATCATATATAATAACTTTAAATCCAACCTTTATACATCCCACATATGGCATTAACAAATCAAATCACTTTGAGGGGGCAGTAGTCCGCACTTCCTAAAGCGAAGATATCACGTATACCCATAATGGAAGCCATAATGGTATGCCTCAAATGAAAAATACAGAATCTTAAGTAAAACATAAAAATATTATATATCATATATAAACATAGTGACATCTTAATGGCCATCTTTGAAGGTGTTATATGAGTGTGGAACAATCATCGTTTCGTGAGGAAAAAATTCGACATCCACATAAACAGTATGTTCTTTAACCATTAGAAGAAGGTGTGTCTAATTTTAGCTCGAATACATATTATAACAACATCCTCGTATATTGATGATACTTGATTTTTTACAAAAGAAATGAATAAAAAGAGTTTAGGGGTTTGGAGAATAAAAATAAAACAAAAGAGCGCAAATGAAGACGTTACCTCAATATTGGGTAACTCCCTTTGGTTTGAACCAGAAGGGTTTCTTGATGAGATTAATGCCTATGTTAAGGATTCTATGATTAGTAGAGAGATTTTTAGAGACAAAATGATAAGAGATTCGCCGAACCAAAGGCTTGAGAGGTGTGGGTAAGGTGGTAGAGGTGGGGGCCTTTTATAAGAGGAGAGGGGGGGGGGGAACTCTTGGTAAAGTATAAAATGTTACTTTATTTTCAAATGGTTTTCGTATTTTAATGGTCCCACATTTATGTGTTTCGAGGATAAGGTGATAAGGGTTCGAAATACACTAATCCAATAGGTTTTTGACATGTGTAGGTCCTAGATTTTGCATTATCATTCCATTTTATTTAAATCGTTAAATAATGAGGTCATCATTGCATCATCATGATGTCATACAGAATTGTAATTTATTTAATGTCTATAAATTATAAAAAAAATTATTATGATGTATGAAATCTTTTTAGCTTTATAATGGCTATTTATAGTCAAAATTCAGACTTGTATAACCACAAGTAAAAATTGTTTTAGTAAAAAAAATCATGTTTGTGACATTTTTATTTTAACTTTAAATAAAAGGCATAAATGTCATTATCAAACCCAAGTAGACCCATGGGGTACCATAAATCGACCCATGGGATTTATTGGTCGTCCATAACTCATCCAATATGGTTAGGACAAGTTTCAAGATATTTTCATTTTATTATAATATCATTTTTACCTTAAATCGCACTAATTACCTTTAATCACGGTTAATAAAACTTAAAAGTTACTTTTCATCAAAAATTATTTTCATCCCATTGAACCAAATTTTACTTAACAATTAATATCATTTAAATTAGATTTTTTAAATTCAAATCACAGTAGTGGTAAAGTCCCATTTAAATGAAAAATCAAATTTTGTAACCACCACTTTGTGGTTTTACTATTCATCAAAAATTGATGTTTTTCAAAAAAATACCAAACATTCACCCTAAGATATATTTGATATTCCAAATTCAAAAATGATGTCTATTTTAAAAAATTCATAACATTGAATTTTCATTAATTAATTTTATAATTAAATCCCACTGTTAAAACAAATAGCGTATTTTTATGAAACAATATCTTTCAAAAGACTGACACTCATTGATGTCCAATCTTAAAGTGATATTAATTACAATGACAACCATTGGATTAAATGGTAAAAATATATTCTATTTACACTTTAAAACCAACTAAGAAGATAATATAATAATATAAATAAATTATATTAAAAATAGGTTTTCAATTAAAATACAACATTTTTCACCATTCATTAAAAATTGAAACTTTTCGGAAAAATACCAAAAATTTAAACAAAGTAAATTTTGATGTCCTGATTATAAAGAAGAATTTTATTTTGTCAAATATAACACATAAAATTGTCAAAAAGTGGATTTAAAACAGGTTCTCCATCAAAAGGCGGTTAATCGACCTTTTAAAGAATATTAGACTATCTACGCTTAAAATTGGATTCATTCGCATTATTAATCCTCTACCATTTATTGTAAAGAGTAAAAATATATGAAAAACCTATATAATCATTTTGTAGGTAGTTCTGTTCATTCCCGCCATTACAACGGCTAGGAATTAACTACCATTTAAAATAATATTATTTTATTATTAGAGTGCAACGTAAAATTCCCACGAAACTCATTGTTGCGTATTAGGTACGCCATCGAGAATAGAATCCCCTTTAAAGTAATATTAATATTTTATTCACAAATATGGATAAATATAAAAATGTCATATTCTTTATTTACCTGGGGTGTTACAGTTTCTATTAGAGAAGTTTATATTTAACCATTGTAAAATAGATGAATAAAACCATCTTCAGAACACTTTGTTAATGTTTATGTATAAGATAAAATTCTATAGTGTTGGAAATGAAAATTAATGTCCTATGTTAAAAAAAGGTGTCATGGAAGGTATCATAATTAATGATATTCTATAAATTATTTTCAAGATTTATAACTATAATTATTATCTCTCACACTATTTTTTTGTTTTTACTCAATGGAGATGGATCAAGATAGTACAGAATTCGTTTTACAATGCAATGATTTTCTTATAGATAAATATAATGTTATGAGATTTGTAATACTGAATATTACATTAATGTTTACACGAAACATTCAGGATATGATTCATTCTAGGATTCCATACGAGAAATAGAGGGGACAATGTTATATTGATTCCTTAATGAACCATCAACAACTTATTTTAGTGGGTCCACGAATCCACTAGTCACTGAGAAATGAATCAATAGCATTGAAAATATATTTTATGTTCTTCAGGTTTTATTGCATGATAATGTTATTATGTCTATTTATCATTTGGATGTTGATGCATATTAATGGAGGAATATTATCAAGAACATAATATATGAAGAATAAATTGAACTTATAAAGAGGGATTAGTTTAAAATATTATTTTCCAAAAATTATTTTCCTCAAATTATTCATATGAAAATTGAGAAGGAATTCCATGGTGAAAAAACCAAAGGGTGATGAATCCATTGTTACATACTAGGGAAATTTGAAAATATTTTTATTGTACACATCTAGTATTTTCATCCAACCTATGTAATAGAATTATTTATTTATTTGTTAGATTGAAAATATAAAAATGGACATATCCATGAGGGACCTCAATAGATGACGGTAAATCATGTGGTCTTCTACCAAGGTAGAAATTATGATTGAAGATATCCAGAAATATGGTGGATTTGAAAAAAATGAAAGAAGGAATTTAAAGGATGTTATAAAAAGCATGGTGATTAGATGATATTACCTCCTTATCCTCAATATGTGTAGTGAAACATTAGGTAAGTTATCTAAATGGGTCTAATTTTTTTAAAATTAGGGATAAAATAGTTATTGAGAAATTAAATGTTGATGTAATGGAGATAAGTTATTGAATGTTTTGAACAAATAAAAATCATTACAGAATTCACCATCCACAATCCATTGTCTCAAATTCATTGAGTACCATAATTATGCTTACAAGTTCCCAAATAGGATTTTTTTTATGAATATCATCCTTTAAAACTCTTAAGACTAGATAAAAAGTTAAATATCACGTGATCACTATTTAGATGACCGATTTGATAATGATGTGGTGAAAGATATAATCCACATCCAATCAAGAACTATAAAGGTCTTATTTCATTTTGGATCTACCAACTAATTGTTTTTTATGTAATTGGATAAGGGTATCACACCATCACCTTAATGAATTGATGTTAAATTAGTTGAAAAACCCCTTATTGGTACAATAATTACATCCAAAGTCAATGATTATTCTACTATTGATGTTTGTGAGAATGCTCTTTTGGGAAATTGTATCATTCTTCCTATGGATTTGTTCAAGGTTATTTTGGTAATGGATTGGATTTACCTAAATTAAACTCAAATCAATTTATATGGTAGGGAAGTCAAATTTGATATTAAAATCCTACCTATTGTCATCTATCAGTGTGATGATAAATATAATGATACATTGGAAATCACACTGATTTTTTCAGTCATGAATCCTTTTAGAAAGGAAAATTTATATAAAATGGTTGGGGATAAACTCAAAATTTATTATATTTTTATTGTAGATGTGTTTGTTTATGTATTTTTGAAATAATTTATTGTTCTTCCTATGAGATGTGATGTTATGTTTTTTATTTAACTCATACATGGTGCCAAAACTATTAGGAAGACTCCATATTGAATTAAACCAACTGAGTTGGAAGAAATGATGAAGAAAATACAAGGGAATCTTTTCAAGGATTTATTTAACCAATAATTTCTGTATACGGTTTATGTGTTATATTTATAAAGGATAATGATTGATAAATGTGACTCTATATTGATTATGAAGTCACTACAACATAAAACACATTTTTTGGTGGTGTACAAAACCGTCACTAAACCATTCGGTGAAAAGATTTAGTGGAATTTTATTAACAATTTTCACGAAACAAATTTATTTTTTTAAATCAGAGAAATTCCCACCCCCCTACCCAAGAAAACTTTCTCTCCCCCTGAACTCGTGAGGCTTCTACCCCCGATGATCGTGAACCCTATCTTGTCTCCCCTCCAGTACCCTCTCGTGCCACCGGTGAACTCGCCGCTGGTCGCTGCTGATCCCACTTCTCCCCCTAACACCTGCGACACCAGTTTCTCCTCCAACCCCATAGAGTTCATACCCTAGGTATGCTCCCCTCCCCTGTCACTGGTGGGATCATCCTATTACAGGGGATTTTTTGTGTGTAATGGTTAGAGGAATCTTGAGAAGGATAAATTCATAAGATTTTAGGTAGTTTCATTATTGTTGAGTCATTTCCATAATTTATTTTGGTTTATCATCTAATTTGGATGAATATATTTAATGGATTGACTTCATATATTTGGGTTTTGTTTAGAAATGATCTCATAGTTGTTCAAATAGTGATCCATACCCCATTGCATGAAGCTACAGTGAGGATACATAATTGATGAGATGTCCCTAAAGTATGACTAATTGGATTAATATGGATTAATTATCTTAATTAATTATTATTTCATTATAATATATGTTGTAATTTTATGATTTAGGGGATTGATATGGTGTTGGTTCCTTGAGATGGCTTTGATGATGATGGAATGAGATTTATTAAGGTGATAACTCTATGTTCAAGTTAGTTTATGACTAATATTACTATTGGATATGGTTATGCATTTATTGTGTGGATTTAAATTTCATGTAGGTGGGTATGTGACATGAATGAGATCGATGATTTATTTACCATATGAGACATGAGGACAGAGATTCTTGTTGGGTTCATAGAATTCCATTTAGTATGATGCATTAATTATAAAACCATTTATGGCTATGTTATATATGTGAGAGGCTTAACTATAGGGAAATTAAATCCCCAATAGGTTCTCCATCATGTATTTATGGGTCAACATATCTAAAAGGTCTTGTTTTTGGTAATTTATTCTCTCCTAAAAATTTTCTAGGGGTGAGGCTATGTGATGGTGTTGTAATGGTCATCTATGTTTTGATAATCTATGAGAACATATGAGTGACCCATTATGGAACCAAGTTAGGTTCCTTTGCTCGATGAGAAATCAATGTGGACTATATTGATAATGATAGGTTCTCCAAAAATTATGATTTTGGAATGTGTCCCTTGATAGATATTTATCCCTGGGAATGGAACCGTAAGTGCTGTATGTATCATCCACATTAATCAATTTGCACAATATCAAAATAACATCAAAATTAGATTTATTATGTCAATAAAAACTTACTAATCACACTGAAACCACAGTAATGATAGTAAGTAAATAACTACTACCTCTAAATTTTTCTTCTTATTAGTGGACTAATTCTACTAAATTCAGTTCTTGAGATCCCTTGTTATAAACCAGATTAAATATGACATCATTTATTCTCTTAGTTAAGACTTGGAAAACTCTTTTTATTCTCCAATAACCCCTTTTTATGTATATCTATATTCAACAAGTGTCATTACTTCAGCATGAATCTTATAGATCATGTTTTGAAGAAAAAAGTAGTTTCTTAACACCACTTGGTGATTCATGATCCTCCATGACTCGTTTTGATCACATTTTATATCAATTGAGACTTGAAATAAATATTACATCACCTATTTCATGAATTTATTGGATTTAATCAGTTCTTCCATTAGTTAAATAACATCTACTTTATTAACACATCCACCCCATGGATTATATCTCCACATAAATATTGGGCAACTTCAGAAAATGAATAGAATTATTTAATTTCATGGGAGAGGGTAACATCCAACTTTCTTAAGTTGATTAATGCGGTTGGACTTTGTTGTGTCACCATAATCTCCCAATTTAATCCTAATCAATTGTGGTGGTACTACTTTATACGACACCACTAGTGGGTGATTTACCATATGTATTGATTTAGGAAAACCTTATGTAACTTATTTAGATATTATTTCAACTAGAATATATGAATCCCTTTCCCTATTCTGTAATAGTTATGTGTTTTAATTTTTTTTAATATTGTTTAGGAACATTGTGATATACATGGATAAAATCCGGATCACATTACTGAGGAAAGAACCTCAGTATATTAATGGTTTGAATGAGTTTTTAGATTTTCCAATATCCAATAGATTCGTGGAAGGGAGAATAAGATGTCCACGTCCTAAATTAAAATTTAGAATATGGTTGAAGATAGATGATGTTTATGAACATTTAATATTGAAGCAATTCCCAGTTCAATATTTTCATTGGATTTGGCACAGAGAATCGAATGTTACAGAAAGGTTGAGCACTAATGTCAGTCCATAGAATGACATCCCAACATTGTTAGCAGTGAAAAATGGAATAAAAAACCTTATAAATGATGCATTCGGGACTTCAAGAGACCCCCATAAACATCCGAACATATCAGAACAACCAGATGTGGGTTGTACAAATAGAAACACAAAAAAGGATGTTTTTTATACTGTAGAACAACCATATCAAGAATGTAACATATCAGTGGATCGTCCTCTTGATTCTATGGAGACTAATGTAAGATAAAACATCACTAAGGAAAATATGTTCCATGATTTAGTTGATGATGTAAATCAAGAGTTGTATAGTGGGTGTTTAAAATATTCAAAACATTCTTTTATGTTGAAGTTGTACCATATCAAATGTCTATGTGTAATTACAAATAATGAAATTTCCATGATTTTGGAATTGTTGCGTGATGAATTTCATGAATCAAATATCGCCGAGTCTTTTTAGGATTTGAAAAAATTTGTTAACAGGCTTGGTCTGAATTATACAATAAATACATGCATGTTTCAATGATTTTATGCTTTATTGGTGAGAGGATTCAAGTAGACAGGATTGTAAAAAATGTGCTTCTACTAAATGGAAGTCAATGGGTGATGTTGGAAGTCTTAATCAACATACTTTCATGAAGAAGAAGAAAAATAAAATACCTACAAAGGTTTTTCATTTCTTTCCTTTAAAGCCTCGATTTCAAAGATTATTCATGTCATCGAAAACAGCCGAACACATGAAGTGGAATTCTATAGATAATTATAATGATTGGTTAATGAGACATCCACGAGATTCACAATCATGGAAGAAATTTGATTCATTACATCCATATTTCTCAGCTGATCCTAGGAATGTTCGATTTGGATTGGATGCCGATGGATTCAACCCATTTGGGAAATTGAGTACCAATTATTTTATTTGGATAGTTGTGTTGATCCCTTACAATATTCCTTTCTGAATGTGTATGCAACAAACATCTTTTATCATTTAAATTATTATTCCTAGAAAAAAAATGCATGGAAAGGATATTTATGTATACTTTCAGACTTTAATTGATGAATTACAGGAGTTTTGGAGCAATAGTGTTGAGACATTTGATGCTTTTTCTAAGATAATGTTTAAAATGCATGCTGCATTAATGTGGAATATTGGTGACTTCCCTGGGTTTGGGAATTTATCTGGATGGAACACATACACTATTTTTTCTTGTCCTATTTGTAACTGTAATTTTGAGCCCAAATGGCTAACTCATAGTAGAAAATGGTGCTTCTTGTTCCATCGAATATTTTTCAATGCATCTCATAGATTTCGGCTGAACAGATCAAAGTTTAACAGTTTCATTGATCATAGACCACCTCCAAAGTTGTTAACTGATTCTGAATTATTGACAGAACTTGGAAATGATGAAACAGAATTTGGGAAGGTTCTCCATTTGAATGATAACGAGAAACAGGTTTGAAGTGCATTATCAAGAGAACTCAGAACGCAACAATGGAAGAAAAAAAGTATATTATTCAAACTTCTGTAATGGGAATTTAATATATTGCGGAATAATATTGTTGTGATGCATATTGATAAAAATGTTTGTGAAAATTTGATTTTTACATTGCTTAATGAGCATGGAAAGTCGAAGGATCATCTCAATGCTCTGAAAGACTTACAATCAATGAACATAAAACACGATATCTGGCTAGATGATAATGAAAATTTTCCTTCGGCAATTTTTGTAATGAAAAATAGGGATAAAGATACATTCCTTAAAATTTTGAAGAATGTTAAGGCATCTGATGGGTATTCTTGTAACATGTAGAGGTGTGTTAACTTGATGAATCGTAATATTTATGGATTGAAAAGTAATGATTCACATATTTTTTTACAACAGATACTACCATTGTAATTGCATACATTATTACTGGAAAAAATTAATGCTTTTATACTCCAATTCTGAACATTTTTTTGAAAACTATGTGAGGAATCTCTACATCCATTTCAACTTCACAACCTCTAGGATAGGTTTGTATTGACCCTTTGTTAAATATAGATGATCTTTCCTCCGTTGTTTTTTATTGTAATGATGCATTTAACTATATATTTGTTTGATGAAGCTAAATTAAGAGGCCTCATTCATTATCAATAGATGTATCCAATTGAGAGCTACATTATTTATATTTTTCTCGGTTAAGTAAAAAAAATTGGTACTTAATTAAATTCAAAATTATGTTTATTTTATTTCATAGATATCTTGGGAATTTAAATCATACGTGAGAAATAAATCTCAACAAGAAGGATCTACTGCTGAAGGCTATTTAGATTAGGAGTGTCTTACCATTTGTTCTAGATACATGGATGATATTGAGAAAATATTTAATCTAGTTGTATGTGTTGGTGACAAATCTAATCAATCTCAAATACATCAGAATTGAAAAATATTTCCTGCTATTGGCTGACTAGTTGGGAGGACCTCAAATGTGACACTGATAGAATTGGAATTATTACATGCACATAGATTTGTGCTTCTGAATAGTGAAATTACAAATCCATTTATTGAAGAGTTGAGGATACAAGCAAAGAGAAGGATTAGAGGCTGAACATGAAATGAGAAATATATAACGAAGGCTGTTAATTAATATATAGTAAAACGGTTTTCAAGACGTGTAAGTTCCAAAATATTTCAATAAATATGAATATTAGTTTGACACATATATTTTTTAACTCTAATAAAGAATATTTCAGTTTTTCAATCATGAATACTGATACTCAAGTAGTGGTGTCATAATACTTGGTGTTTCTTGCTCGAGGTCCTCTAAAACAATTTAGAAAGTTCGACGCTTACAACGTGAATAGCTTCATATTTCATTCATTCGATTGTGAAAATGGTTTGAAAACACGGAATAGTGATATATTTACATTTTCTGAAGTGGAATAACACGTAAATATAATTTTTATTATTGAATTAAACTGACACGGGAATTTTTCAGTTGTTTTATCCAAATGTAATTGGGTCGATTTTTTCAGAGGTGTTAAAAGAGATTCCTTGCAATTTAATTCTGTGAAATTATCTCGCTTGATGGATGTGGTTGATCGGGAACTGCATGATCCATGTATCTTATCATTGTAAGAAAAATGGTATATTATGTGAATGATATTCTGGATGAGGGGTGGAGTATGGTTGCTCACGTAGTACAAAGATATTTTTATGATATGGGTGATGAATGGAATATTTGACCTCTAAAATTGAATCTCATCAACAATAAGAAGCAGAATTATTTGTCCATCATGATATTGAAAATATTATTCTACCAAGGATGAATGATGTAGATGATGTAATGGAGAAGTAAATAGACATTATTAAAGGGGAAAATGGTTGTATGTACAATTATTTATTCATTCAGCAAGCACTTATTTCTTTTATGCAGTCATTCATTATCATTGTTATGTATATTTAGTTTATTAGTACTGGTCATCTATTATCATTTTTAATTTTATTCAGTATAATTTTTATGAAATATATGTTCTGAACTTAATATTATTTGATTAAATGATAGGAATGGAAAGGATGAAGTGATACACTATTTCATCCACTACTGTGACAGATGAAGATCGGTCTGTCTCCCACTATACGACATCTGATCCACCAGCAGCATACCCACCTACACCCTCTCTCATAGCCTCTGTGAGAGTCCCTACCCCATATCCCCCTACACCATCTATCACACTATCTATTAGAATCCCTTTAGAAGCCGAGTCGTTGACTGCCACTTCATCTGCCTCATCAGTCGGGTGGCGGCGCGCCACTTCCAGTTCATCATGGACATAGTGGAGGGTCACTGTCATAGGTAAAAATATTAATTAAAAAAAATTATTTCATTTTGTTTATACTAACTGTTTTATCATTTAAGATGAAAAATATTCAACCATGGAGAAAAAAATAAAAAGTTAATATTACTGAAATATGAATGGCGAGAAGATAGTCATGCCATTTGATTCTTATGTGGTCCCTACGGATGACGCTGTGGGGTTACTTGGCCAGATTATAGGCCAGCTGGTACTGGAGCCCATTTCCCTTCCTATTTGTTATGATGATTAGAGAGATATTCCTCCAATCTGGAAAATTGATATTTTTTATTCCCAAATAAAGTTAATTTTATTTCATTATGGTTTAATTGAATATCATGTCACTAATATGTTCAAAATAAATTTCTGTATACAATTGTTCTTCCATGTTATAGTTTCTGATGTGATAGCAGGAAAGTGGACGTTCAAAAATCTTGGTAAGAAATGGAATGATTTCAAATGGATATTTTCTGGTGATGTCAATGATACTTTGTTGACCATGCAACAAATGTTCGAGAAGCTACCAATTGGGGAACTAAAAGAACAGTGGAATGTTTTTGTTGACATACATCGTGATGAGAAGCAGATGATATTTAATTATATATTTTTATATTATCCATATTTTACATTTATACATGTATATGAAGATGATATGACAATGAATACATTAATATGAAAATACATTTTATTTATTTCAGGATCTCTAATGAAATAATGCATCAAGATGGGCAAAGGAAGTCATCACACACACTGCGGGCTAAAAAATCATTTCTAGAAGAAGATCTTCTCTGGTAATCTATTTATTAGTTTAAATATTTATAAGACAATATTATCTGTTTAATATATTGAATTTTTTATTTATATTTTCTTAATGCTTCCACATAGTTTTGGGAATGAGGCATCCCTAAATGAACTGTTCTTGGATATTCACAAAAAAATCAGATGGATGCTCTGTTAATGAGCATGCCAAGGATGTTGGGGTATGAAGTCAATTTTTTATTATAATAACATATTATCAGTTTTTACTGTGTTAATAAATATTGATATTTGATTAATAGGTAAAAATTTAAGAACTATGGGATTCTAATCCTTGGAAATCCTAATCAGTCTCCCAGGATGAACCGGTTTCTAATGTCCTTGGGAAAGAGCATCCTGGTAGAGTGTGCAGGATGGGTTTGGGACACATAACATATGAGGTTTTCAGCTGGCCACCAGGGATGGCAGCTGCATCTACTCCTGGATGTAGTGATCCCATATCCGGAGATTCTAAGAAATAGATTGTTTCTCTATGAAACACAGTTCAAGAGTTGGAGAATCAGATATCCGCGTTGCAGAAGGAGTTGACTAAAATACGTCAACAGATGAGCAGATATGCCGTCGGTGGTACTGTATCGACTACCGGTGAGCAGGTAAATCAAAAAAATTCAAAATAATTTAGTTTTGAATCTTTTATTAGTTTCAAGTTTAATTAAAAAATATGAAACACTATTAAATTTTCAATATAATGTTCTTACAGGTGGCAGTCAGAAGCGGAGATGGAGGTGGAGTGGGTGACGATATGTGTTCATCATCAGACAGTGATTAATTATATTTTTGTTATGTTGTAGGTGGAGAGGGTGACGATAAGTGTTCATCGTCTGTTTATATATGTATCATGTGTGGCACATAGTTTCCACTATACATTTTCATGACCTAACATTTTCTTTAATTGTCATGTTTCCGTTATGTATTTTATTGATTTTTGATGATTCCTTTTATGTCTTGATTTCTTGAGTGTGGTTTTGGTATTTAGTTCAGGGGAGAGGGTAGGGTTAATTGGATAAAAATACTTATAGATTGAGATCTTAGGTTGTCAAGATAATGTTGAGAATAAAATAGGTAATAATACTAAAATACCAATAAGGATTAAATTTTACAACCTAGTTGCAAGTAACCTGAAGAAGGTAATATGATGTGTCTAAGCTATCATAAGTCTTTATGTACCTGAACAACTTAAAATTCCCATATTATGTATTTCCGTCTAGAATAATTGTGGGTCCTATACAATATAGAGGTACACACTTTAGATTATAGAGTACTAAACCATAGTTTCAAGACAAATTTTGTAAACCCACATCACCTCTTAAAATCAATATCAAGGATCCCAACCACAAAAAGTCATAGGAGTGTCACCTTTTGGTGTATTAACCCAATTGGAGGACCCAAATCTCATTGAGAAAACCATATTGAATGTAATGGTACTTATCTCCCAAGATAGATGGCCTACACATCATTGGTGGGAGAGTTCCAAGATTTAGGATCTATTATATGGGGGAGCCACAAATTATCAGGTCCAAGAGAGAGTTTATTATATGCCTTAACATGGAGGACCCAGAATTTGAGTAAATGGGAAAGTATATAGTGTTGTTAAAGGCACACGCCTTAGGGCTCCTTGGCGAGAGGCGAGGCGAGGCGCAGTTAGAGCACATTGTGACAGGTGAAGTAAGGCGACCCACTAAGGCATGCCAAAGGCGCACGCCTCACGCGCCATCTTAGGAGGTGCTAAGGCCCAAGGTGCTGTAATGTCACACCCCCTAAAATAAAAAAACCAGACATCCCTTCTAAAAAGTTGCAGCGGCGAGGGTGGAAATCGTGGCTATAGATACACCAGACCGGGGTGGGGGAGATCGGGGTAGGAAAATGTAGATTGGGGGTGGGTGAGGTCGGTTAGTAGAAATCGTGGTGCACCACTAGATATTGGGGTGTGTTCAATTAAATAGAAAATTAAATATATTAATTATACAACATAACATACTATAAAAACATCACTCACCGGCACCTCACTGCCATTACAGTTGATTGAAAATATTAATTTGTATTTTTTTATTGAATATATGTTTATTAAAATTTTAAATTTTATTTCAACCAGTATATAATTAATTATCTGCACATTCTCTTTATTTGCGCCTCACGCTGCGCCTTGCACCGCATCCCCAAGCAGCCTTTGTGCCTATTGAGACATAAACTATTAACAACAATGGGAGTATCAAGCCCTATGACGAATGTAGGATACACATGCCTTATAATCAACACATTTCCAAGGGAGCAACCAACCCCTTGTATTCTCCAATCATCTTTCCCAAACCGAGTCACTAGACCTATAGAGATAAAGAACAAAAATTTATTGAATTTCTAAAAGTTTCACCTACAATTCCAAAGACGATCATAACATTGTGATATATATGGAAAATTCATTGAATGGACAACTCACATTCTAATATCCCTGTATCAAGACGGAAAATAGGTAAATACTATATAATTCCTAATATATGTAATTTTCTTTATTTTAGAAAACATGTATGTATCAGGTTATAACTAAGAGTTCCACTAATGTCTCTATAGTGTGAATTCAACCTTGACTGCATGTCCTTGTGGGATGATCAATTTGTGGGACCTATGATTTAGTTAGGAATGTATCTCTGATACACACAATCATGTTATCCGAATATGTATGGTGTGTTATCCAATGATACATGAAATGTGACTCTATAAGGTTAGTTAGTGTGTATAGCCATGACCTTATTCATGTTCCTAAAATTATACACAACATGTACCCCTACCGATATGACATGTTTGGAATGGCAGAAATCCTCTTTGTGTGGCTTGTGGTTTCCACAATGATATGTGCAGCTCAAAAAGTAAATTAATGTGATTATGTGTGTACCAATTGAATAATGACGTAGATATGATTTCTTGATTCATATATATTTAATAATTTTTAGGATTTTAGGTAAATTATTATTTAGAAATTGTTCATTCATGTATAGGTTTAATAATGATAAACCCCTTTGATAATGGTGTGTTTGATTATGTCTTGTCTTGTCTTATGAATAAAATATGTTCCATGGATTATGAAGTGAGAGGGAATTTGAGAATATTATGTGTTTATGTGGGAAGACTTGGATATGTATGCTTTTCATGACCCATCCTACTTGGCCAGATCATGATACCACCCTTTAAAACATCTACGATGGAGATTGGTTGGCTCAAGTTGGAGACAAACCATCATGTCCATTATTGATAAGTATGAGTACATAGATCTATGTTGATGCTATATTCTTGTAATTTTTTTTTCAGGCCACTGGTACAGAAGCTGTAGAACCTGCTGTTTTTTTGTAACTGTGGTTTTAGCAGTGGCTTAAACATCCGCTAAATGTAAACATTTTTCAATTAGTGGTGGTTATAACGGCCTCTAAATGTCATAATATCTTCAATTAGTTGCTATTTTGAATGCCGCTATAGTGGCCCATCTTCTGCGCGAATTTCGCGGCGGTTTTCTCCTCCAGGGGCATAGTTTTTTTAGCAGCGGTTTTAACCACCGCTAAAAAACATAATCCCCTGGGTGGGAAAACCGCCGCCAAAAGCCTCATAACCGCCACAAAATTAAATATATACGACAATTTCAAAAAACCACTGCGAAACTTCTATAACTTCTGGCAATAGTGTCCCGACACAAAATTTTGTAGCGGTTTTTGGAAACCACCACAGAACCATATTGTGGAGGTCTAAGCCACCACTATGCCCAAAACAAATCGCCACTCACATCGAATTTTCCTATAGTGAGTACATTATATGACTTGTATCATGAAAAATTATCTTCTACCCCATATCGATGAATTTTTTGTTCAAACATGAAGTGATCAGAACATTAATAAGATTGATCTTCATTGTAGATGTCATTAATTGTGGGTCAGTTATGAAGATAAACCCAAGACAATTTTCCATAACAGGTTTGGACTCTATGAATTTATAGTGATGTGTTTTTGTCTTCCTAATGGAATATCTATATACATATATTTAATGAATAGAGTTATTATATATTTCTTTGATAAGTTTTTGGTTTTCCATATAGATAATATTTTTTTATATTTAAATTCTAAGGAAGATAATGCGATCACTTGAGTGATTTATAAATAATTTGAAGAAGGAAAAGTATTATGAAAACTTTTCCAACTATTAATCATGTCGTTAGAAAGAATCATTATGGTGTAATATAATATCATACGAGGGTATATCAGGGGACCATTAAAATGAATAAGTTATTGAACATTGTCCAAGAACAACCATTATAATTGGGATAAATATATTTTGTGGCTTGGCTGGATATTATCAGTGTATTGTATAGATTGTTTCATAGATTTAAAATCCACTCACCATGTTATCTCGAAAGGCATCAGTGTTCTTTTAGATTGATGGTTTTGAGGAATTTAATAAGGAACAAAATAGATGAACAGATAGAACATCTATGCTTAATATTTCCTTCAACAGTGAATGGTTTGTAAAATATAGTGAATCATCAATGAAGTAACTATTATGTTTCTTTATAAAAAATGAACTGGTTATGTATTATGCATCATGAAACTTGAAGTTACATGGTAAAATTTACCAAAAAATGGTTTGGAGTTAGTTGTTATAATTTTTTCATTAATGACATGGAGGAATAATTTATATGGGTAATGGTGTGAAATGCATTCGGATCACAAAATTTAAATGTATATTTTCACAAAAAATAGATGAAAATTTACCAAAGGAGATTGTTGGATCGGATTATTCATTGAAAACACTCAATACATTACAAACTTGATAATGAGAACAATGTGTAAGATGACCTATTTTGAAAATTATCATGATGTATTAAAAATGATGAAGATCTCAAAAGATAAAATATTTATGGTTTTTAAAGGATTTAAATATAGATCTTATAAGAAGGGGAAATATATTATTTGACTCTAATTAGTTTTAATCATCCTATTTGTGTTAATATTTATGATGAAGATAAGGAATTTTTTGAGTTAAAAATAAGGATAAAATTGTTCATGAGATCACCATTGATTGTGGTGGAAGAAAAATGTTCAGGAACTATGTATGTGTTCCTTCAGAATAAGATTTGTCTAAGGTTATGATGTGTGAAGTTTATTACTTCATTCTATATTCATCATGGATGTATTAATACGTATATTAATTTTAATATTATTTATATATAAATGGTATGAGAGAGATAATTCAATGTATGTCCCTTGATTATTTGTAGCACTGCATGTTAAGGCTATGATACAAAAGTCTAATGGAATGTAAAAACCACTACCCATACTAGAATTGAAATGGAAAACCATCACTGTAGATTTTGTCATTTGACTACCCAAAATATGTAAAGGACAAAAAAATGTTTGGGTTATAGTTGATTTCTTTATGAATTTAGAATAACTCAATACTATTAGAGAAAATTTATTTCTGGATCAGTTTTGTTGAATATATATTAATGAATTAGTATGATTGTATGGATTCAGTTATATAATGTAATTAAAAAACTATAATAATTTTTCATAGCATGATATATGGATTTTAAAGGTTTTTGGGATCAACAACTTCTTTTAGATAAATATTCCTAGTATTCATATGACTCCATCTGAATACCTAGATGTTAGGGAGAAAAATACTACAACCTAATAAATGAATTTAGAGAAAAACGTCTATTAGAAGATAATATAGATAATGAAATGGTAAACACTATTATATCAATTCATGAAAACATAAGAAAGTCTAATATTCATTATAATAGTTATACTAGAAATCCACAAAAGGATTTGGAGTTTGATGCAGGTGGAAACATATTCTTTTTAATATCTCTATAGAAGAGGGTGATGAGGGTTGGAGGAAGATATTGTGATGACCAAGGTATATCATTGATTTTGAAATTATTTATCATATCAGGGCGGTATCATATCAATTGGAACTTACACCTAATATATCACATGGTAATGATGTGCTCCATGGAACTATCTTTATGAAGAACATACTTGATCAATCACACATTCTAAAATTTACAGGAAAAACTTTTGGTGAAAGGACCCATCTATAAATGATACATAATCATCAGTTAATTCATGAATTAACAATGACTATATTTTTAGGTTTAGAGTTGTAATGAATTATTCCATAATAATATCAAATCAAATATATAATAATACAATGTGGACACTTATAAAATTTATCCATTTAATGCACCATAATAAATCCTTTAAAAATAAAACATGATTTATTTTCAACAAAAATATTCCATAATTTCATCACGAATTAAACTTTTTCCTTAAAAATCATAAGACTTATCAAAAAATTTAAATATTGGGATGAGAAGAAAAAACTCAGTAATGGGCATAAAACCCAGAAAGAAACCATTAGTCCTTGAATATTTTAAAATAATTATATACTTTTCACAAATAAAAAATAAACCCTATATCTTACATCGAGAAACTATATGATTCCTATAAAACTCATATAAATAATAAATAATAATGTTAACTTGTCGAATCTATGTCATACTTACATTGTAACATTCAAAGCTAAATAGGGAGTAACCATCACGGTTACATTCGGAATACCCTTCGCTGTATATTCCACAAATCATTCAGGATAAACCTAATCGGTTAACCTCATATCCTCACCTAGTGCATTGGAGAGCTATCACGGGCTCCCCCACCCTTAGTTTATCACTGATCGATACATATACATAAATAATTCCAATGAACCGTAACTTAATCATAACACATAAAACAAGTATAATGGAAATAATAACATTTCTAATTTGAAATCAAATTTCATATTTACTAACCGCACACACATAAATGAAAAAAAATTATTTTAATTTTTTAAAAATTTTAATCTAAACAATATTACAATATAGTGACATGAATGGTAGAAATCCCATTAATAACGTATAAGTAAATTACATTCCATGTTATTGAAATAATCTATCCATTTTTAAAACAAAAATAAATATTTGAACAGAATATTTTTCAATCAATGTGTCCCAAAACAAATTGAAACTATGAAAAGGAATTAACATTTTACAAAATAAATGTCCCTATAAATAAATACATAATTTATTTTGATACATGGTCACTAATGAGAAATATTTTGAATAATAAATCTTTCAAACATTTCAAATGATGTTTTAGTCAATGAGTCCATTACCCTTTTGAACAACTAATTATAAACCAAAAAATTATAAATTATTAAAATACATTAAATAAAATTAGAATATATATTTAATAGATAAATTATGTTAAATGGTATGTATATTTAATTTATTAATGAATAAATGTGTATATTATGATGAAATTTCACAAAAAATTTTGATTGAGATGAAATCCCTAACATTGAGTCCGATTAGTCACGTACAATATTTATATAATGGAATAAAAAATCATTTATTTTATACATTCTATGTAATTTTTTTTAAATTTTCTTATTCCTTTTATATCAATTATTTACTTTTTATAAAAAATAAATAATTATTTATGTTCATATCATACATTTTGTTAATATTTGGTACTTCAATTGAAAATGAACATGGTATTATGTCAATAGTCCATGTGGTCATAATTCCATAATCTAAAAAATAATATTAATGTAATTATATAAATTTTTTATATTATTATAATTTTAAATAAAATAATTTATTTATGGTATGAAAAATTAAAAATGTTGTAATCATGGAGATGGTAGGTCGTACAAACGCATGAGTAATATTTAAATTTTTCATTGATCAATATTGAAATATGGTAAATATTATTTTATCTTTCCACTATGATCATAGTGTAATTAAAATGATAATAGTTATTTAAATATACTTATATATAAATCATAAAATTTCTCTTGTGAATAAAAATTAATCAACTCACTTCAAGGAGGTAAAGGTTCACGCATACGCATGAAATATTATTTCATTTCCAATTTAATACATGTGTATTGGATTACAGTTATGATATTATCATGATAAAATATCAATATATTTGGATACAAGAATAATTATTTTATATAAGTAGATAAATATTTTAAAGAAGTGGATGAATAATAAAAATAGAAATACCTAAAGAAAATTATACATCGTCTTCACTTGATCACCATTTAAAAACATATTTGCACCTCCTATGAATGTTTTATTCCCAAAATAATGATTAAATAAAATGGTAATGGATTATAGTAAGGGTGTTCAGAAAATATTGTGTGAAAAAACGTTTTTATGTGTGATTGATAGAGACTATTGGGTACATTTTTATTAGAGATGGGAGGGGAACCATTGATAATTTTTAAAATATTAAATTAATATAAAATATTTTTAAAATACAAATGAATAAAACATTAGTAATAATGAATATAATATCAGGAAGGTTTAAAATAGTATCAATGAATAATTTTTATATATGCTTTGATTTCATGTTAAACCTTATCATTTTTTATGCGTAATTATTATCTTTTAATTTTAATTATGGTAACAATATTTTAAATATTAAAAGGATACAAATATTAATTATATGTTGTTTATTTTCCTTAAATGTCCATTTTAATATCATTTATATAGTATAATAGTAAATTTTTTAATTTTAAAGTCTTCTATAGTTTATATATAATTTAATGGAATAGAATTTTTTTAAAATAACAATATTATCAATTTTTACACAATTCATTTTATTGAATTTAAATAAAATCGAAACTGAGTTATAAAATAAAAAACATTTAATAGTCCTATAATATGTAATAGTCACCTAATAAAATCATGTATTACCCTAATTAATTATAAATATAATTATTTTAATTTTTTACATATCATTTACTTGATATTTCTATAAATAAAATAATTACACTATGACTATTATTTCGTTATTTGGGGTAATTATTTAATATCTAAATATTATAAATAAATATCCATGATATATATAAAATAATTATATATATATAGTCTTATAATTCAACTAGTTTTATGTTGTCTAAACCTATATTAAAATTACAATACTTATAAATATTAGAGGGTGACATGTTTTCACTTTCCTTTGTTTTAATAATATTTATATCACATTCATGTAAATAAATCTAATAAATGATGAAATACTGATAGTTAGGTGTTACGGGTTGTCTTTTATTCATAAAATATGATTTAATAGCTTTTAGGGTAATTTTATTATCCTTATCATATTATTTATTACCCTAACTTACCTAATTTACTTTTAACCATGGTAAATAATAATAACCAATTATACTCATCATAACAAAAATAACGGGTACCTATTTAAATAATTTATAGCCTCTAAATATAAATATGGAATCCATTTTTAATTATTTAAAAAAGATAAATTGTGGTAATTGATTTAAAATTAATTCTCGTTGTCAAAATAAGAAAAGAAGTTTTTTAAAAGTAAAAACCATCAATAGATTGACATGTGTTTATACAAAATATCAATGTGAAATTAAATATAAGGAACACAATTATCTTAAATTAAAAAATATATATAATTATACTGTAAAACATAGTGAATTGATAATTTAAGAATTTAAATAAATTATATTAAAAAGTAGGTTTGAATTAAAATGAAATATTTTTCACGATTCATTACAATATGAACATTGTTAGAGAAGTACCAAAAAATTATCCAAAATAAATTTTGTTTTACCTCTTCTAAATAATAAGGATATATTTCAAAATGAAACTTATATATGTGTCAAAAACTAGATTTAAAATGTGTTCTCCATCAAAAGGTAGTAATAATATCTTTTACAAATAATAAAGAATTATATGCTTAAAATTGGATTTATTCTAATTTTAGCTGTATAGTTCATATTGGATTCATGTAAAAATATTTCATGAACATGAATAAACAAATTATAGATAGTTTTATTAATTCCCACAAATATAATTTCTAGGGGATAACTACATCTTAAAATAATAATATTACTAATATATTATTTCTTTGTATAACATAGTCTTGAGTGCAACTAAAATGGTGGTCTACATAGGGTCACTTGATGCTGATCCAAATAGGGTCACCATATACTAATCCTCAATGGAAAACATTAAAACTGGTCCTCATCAGTTAGCTACGATGATGATCCACACAGGGTCTCCATGATGTTGATCCACATAGGGTCGCTACTTCCAAGACAACTACCCACAGGGTTCCCCGCACCGGGTGTGCCCGAGATCCGTAGAATCTGCACCTCAAGATATCGGTCGTACCTTGACCACCACTAAGATAAAAAATGGATAAACCCAGTGGAACACCTTGTTTTAAGGGTTTCAACGCGACAAACGACATATCAATCAGACTACCTTTTTGTGAGTTATGAATGTTTTATAATTAAGGGCCCATTGGATTCGAGTTGGATCCATCCCGGCCATACTCCAACATTATCCAAAATTTGAGTAGATTATTTCAAAAGCACCATATCATAACAAGGATCCTAGCACTATATATAGTTTTCAAATGAGTTTTTATATTTCATGTTTTGTAATTTTATGAGAAAATGCACTGGGATGGGTCCGGGTCTGGTCCGACCCGGTCGGACCAACCCAACCCATCTTAGCCCGAACTGGCCTGGGCCGGCCTGGTCGTACTGAGCCACAATAGGTTAAACCAGATGGGTCACGGTCAGACCCAGCCCGCTGGGAGGGTGTGGCCTAGCCCACAGAAGGAGTGGCCTGGCCCGCAGGGGGGCACAGACCGGCCCGCAGGGGGTTCAGTTCGGCCAGCAAGGCGGCGCGGCCCGGCCCGTAGAGGGCACAACCCATCCAACATTGGGGGAACTGCAAAGCCCGCTGGACGGTTCCTACTAGCCCACGGGAGGGTTCAACCCAGCCCACAGGAGGGCGCATCCCAGCCCGTAGGGGGCATGGCTCAGGCCACAGGAGGGTGAGCGGCCCACCCTAACTGGAACGAGGGGAAAACGGTACCCCTCGTTATCCTGAATAGCTAGGATATTTAGGATTTGATGCGGTGATTCCACGTGGTGCCACCTAGTCATCGTGGGACCCATAGGGAGAAGGTCCCTCATCTGTCATGGCTTTGATATGCAGCCCCCTCCGATAGCACGCAATGGTGCGCTGCTCCGTCTCCACTACCAGTAAGTGCTAGCCACCCTTCTCAACAATCGTAGATGGAAAAAGGAGGCCTCCTCCTCCTCTGGTGTGTGACGGTGCACCTCCAACTCTGCGGCCGGCTTCCGCCATCGCCACCTGCGTAGTTCTCTGGTTCCTCCATGTCGGTGGTCTTCCATGGACCACCGGGTGAGTTTTGGTGGTCTGTTTTTCCATCAGATCACACCTACGGGCTTCCCGGGTCATCTCCTTGACTTATTGACCATCAGATTTGGATTCCGTCCATCTAAAAAATACACCCACTTAGAATGAAATGATTGAACAAGAGGCGTATGGACTGAGACCTGTTTCTTTGTCCCATGCCCTACACATTAGCACCATAACAAGGGAGATGATAAATGATTCAACAAATCTTAAATTTTAAACAATACCAAACCCTACCTCATTAGTTGTTGGAGAGCATCTCACATTTGAAGATGGTTCAATGTTCATCGATCCCGAAGCAAGCCTCTAATGATGTTTCTCAAATGACGATCTTCAGTTTCTTCTTGATTGATATGTTCTTCATTAAGAGGCTCCTCAAAAATCATCCTCTCTCAAAACACCTCTCCTTTTGATGACAAATTCATAAAGAGATGTGATGGTGGTTATCTTTACAACAATTAATTATGAGAGGTAAATTAATGGGCGCAATTAATGAACATCCGTAACTGCATGTAGATTGGTTTCACATTTTTGTGTAACTGGGCATTTAATTGACTACATTAAATGATGGAACACCCCTTGTGGTTCCTGCCACTAAAACCTAATGTGAGATGGAGGTTATATAAAAATAAATTAGATTTATATTATTAGTCATCCATGATAACCACACAAAAACTTCCTATCTCAACCCACTAAGGTCAAGGTTAAGGTTACCTTAAGTGAATCCAGGCGCTACGTGTTCAACGGTGCCCTGGGATTTCAATTCTGAGCACCAGTTAAAAAGATAGGATTTCCCAATAATTCATTTACTGAATATACCTTATGGATGTTTAAAATTATTTTCTAGGAACACCAGACATCGTAATAAAATATTTTCAGATATCAAAACCATATAATATTTCCATATAATTAAAATAAATTACATTGGAAATCCGGGTCTTTACATTCTCCTCACCTTAGAGTTTTGCATTCCCAAAAACCATAACATAGACTATCGAAACATGTGGGTGTAATGAGCATGAATATGATCCTCCCACTCCCACATGCTCTCCCAAAGGCTATCATGCTTCCTGCGAATGCACACCAGAGGTATTGATCATCCATGAAGGACCCGCTCCTGTAGATACTCATTCTCCACGGGAACCACCATAAACATTTCCCCATCATCAACATCCAGCTCCCCCCAGTCTATAATGTGAAAAGGATAATGCACGTACTTCCTCAGCTGCAACATGTGGAAAATATCATGAACCTAATGCATCTTTGGGGGAAGGGATTGGTGATATGACACCACAACAACTCCAATGATTACATAAAAGAGTCTGATGAACCTCAAATATAGCTTCCCACCCTAGACAAATCTCAGAAAATCTCATTAAGGTGAGACCTGTAGGAAGACAAGGCCTCCCTCATTTAACTCCGAAGGTATCCATCTCTTGTCAGCATAATAATTATACCTTCTCTGTGTAGTATTTATCAACACCTGGATGATCTTCACCTTCAAAGTGGTATCCCATACAAACTATAGACCCATAAGTGCTGACTCCCATGGGTCTATATGACATAGTGGTGATCTACATGGTCGACCATATGAGGACTCAAATGGTGCCTTACCATTGGTGGAGTGATAACTATTGTTGTACGTGAACTCCACTAAGGGAAAGTGATCCTCCCAAATATGGTCAAAATCTAGTATGCCTGTACGAATCATGTACTCGAGTTTTTGTAAGGTCTACTTCGTCTGACCATCCATCCGAGGATGAAAGTTGGTGCAAAAACATAGTTGTGTCCCAAACACCTCCTATAATCTTTTCCACAATCGGGATGTAAAAAATGGGTCATGGTCAGAGATGATCATAGATGGAAACCCGTGATGTCGTACAATTTCTTATACATAGAGGCCTCCCAATACCTTTATCGGTCCATTCCATAGGATGGGTATGAAGTCGGATGACATGGTGAGTCAGCTAAAGGTCACCTAGATGGAATCATGGCCCTAGGCATACATGGTTTCCAAATCATGAAATCCCTGGAAGTACAATACAAATTCAACTATAGAACCTGTAATCGTTGCGGTAAACCTACTAGAACCTGATGCTCAGCCTTTACTTCCAAACTAGTGATGCATTGTGAAACAATCCCTGTTATTACTTTTTTCATCCCTGAACACCAGTGCTGGAACCGGAGGTCCAGGTACATCTTCACCACACTTGGACGTACTGACCATGGGGATGTATAAAACTGTCTCAACACCTCTTCCCATAGCACCACCAGTACCATGGTTCATCCACTGAATAGGATGAAGTGCTCCTCACCTTCATAAAATCAATATGGTTCCTTTCTTGAGATTATATGATCATGTCGAGCCTCACAGTCAATTTCCCCAAGCTATGCCTCCCAAAATCACAGAAAATGTGGGGTACTGACAATCATTAACTAGAGTTATGCTACTCCATCTCTATCCACAAGGTTATCTGCAATGCAATTAGAAACTCTATCACCTCATACAATAAATGTAGACCCGAACTCTTAATGAGTGCATTTTTTACTAAGTTCCCCTTCCTTGTATTCTAGAGTATATAAATGTCATAGTCTGGGAGAAAATCTAGCCAATGTCACCATCTTAGGTTCAAGTCCTTCTATGATAAGATATACCTGAGACTCTTGTGATTATTGTAAACAGTAAACTGTTCACCCATCAAGTAGTGACTCCATGTCTTCAGGGCGGAAAAACTGTTTTTAACTCTAGGTCATGGGTAGCATAGTTCTTCTCATAGTTTCGTAACTATCATGATCCATAAGAAATAACTTCCCACTCCTTCATTAGGACACATGAATGTCTGGTCTCTGATGAGTCACAATATACTACATACCCAACACCCTCTTCGTGTAGCCTCATGATGTGGGAACTCGTCAGACTCTACTTCATCTCTTGAAAAATTTACTGGGATATCTCCATCAACGAGAAGGGTTTCCCCTTCTTCGTAAAAACGGAAAAGGGTGCCAAAACAATATAAAAGCCATGTACGAACATCTGGTAGTACCCATCCAACACATGGAAACTCCATACCTCAGTCACACATCTAGGTGTGTCCCAAGAAATCACATCCACTATCATCTCCAGATCAACTACAACTCCATCCTCCGAGATGACGTGTCCTAGATAGTAGACCTCCCATTTCTAAAACTAGTAATTCAATAGATTACCATAAAGATGGTTCTCTCAGAGTGTATCATGAACTATCTGCAGATGATCGGCTTTCTCCTCCTCCAATGCTGAGTATATCAAGATGTCATCAATGAATACCACCACGAAGTGACTGAGTTATGGCGGGAAGATCCTATTCATGATTCCCACGAACACTACAGGGGCACTGGACACACTAAATGGTATAATCAAGAACTCATAGTTTCCATACAAACATCTGAAGGCCATTTTCAGCACTTCTTCAACTAGTACCCTGAGCTAATGATAGCATGGTCTATGGACTATCTTCAAAAATGAACGATCTCCCTTCAGTTGATCAAAGAGATCCTCAATCCTCGGAAGTTGATACATGTTCTTCATGATCACTGGGTTTAGGTGTCAATAATTTTCACAGAGCCTCAAACACCCTTATGCATTATTGGTGATAAAAATCCAGGCTACCCATTGAGAAACATTGGGCCTTATGAACCCCTTCCTCTCGAAGTCCTCCAACTGTACCCATAACTCATGAAGATCCGAGAGAGCCATCTGATATGCTGGTGTAGATATCGGTGTCGTCTCGGGGTATAGGTAGATGTAGAAGTACAAATCTATACTATGAGGTAGTCCGAGAACATTATCAGGGAAGTCATCAGCATACATATCCACCACTACAGTATAGCTCGGAATCTCAATAGAAATTACTCCAAGGGTAAGGCTAGCCACTTGATTTATGATCGGCTTCACCCTCCTCTTGGAAAAGGTCAATGATGTGCTGCAACAGTTCTTTTCTTTTTGGTGAAGGAAAACATGGTCCCATCCTTACAAGAACACAGAACATTTCACCTAATGTAGTATGTCTGATCATGGAATTTACATAAACATTCTATACCCAAGACGATGTCGTAAGTCCTCAATGCTTCTACTAGAAGATCCCAGCCGAAGATACCACCTCATAATGTAAGCTCACACTTCTAACACCAGTGTGAAATCATAAAATACCCTCCCATAAGAGTTTTTATCCATAAGGATTGATCCAACAACTCCACAAGATTCTCATAACTCTGAATGAGGGATGTGGAAATGAAAGAGTTACTGGAACTTGTGTTTATTAGTACTGAAACATAGGAGGAGTCGACACAGATTGAACCTCAAATCATCTCTGAAGCATCGTGGTCATAGGCCTCAGCTACCTAGAGCCGAGCTCGTCCCTGTCCACATTCTCCCTGTGATCGGGGTGGACCACTTGAAGGTGGTTCCGGTTGGACCTTGAATCACCACCCACCTCTTACTGCATGACCATCTCCTCTACCACATCAGCCTGCTGCCTGCGGACCTACCTACTATAATATCCTCCCCAGCCTCAGTAGTCCCACGACCATCTAATGGTCATTAGTGATGCTTTTCATGTAGTCATGATCCATGTGACCATTCCCGCCGCATGTGAAGTGTAGTATTCTCCAATAATGGCAGCTCTACATCACCTGCCTCACACCTCTGACCCTATGTCCCAGGGTCATCCACAAGAAGTTCTGGTCTACTTGGACCTATGTGTCATCTCCCTATAACCATCCAAAGATGACTGTAAAGCATGGCACCTAGGGGTGGGTCTTGCTATTGGTATCTTCTAATCAAGGAAGCTCTAGACCAACATTGCTCTTTCTTGAACCCCATCATGCGTCGGGATAATGATAGAAACCATCGATGCTCCGATCTTTCGTCAGAGTACCCGCTCGATGGTCCATGCCCTGAAAAATGGGTCTCACACCATGTTGGTAGAGTAGTGCAAGAGTTCGGTGAACCTCGCCGAGTACTTCTCTATGGTCAACATGATAAATTGTAAGTTTAGAAGATCTTGTATACGCATAGAGCATAGATTCGCTGGAATGAACTCTCCCATCAAGAGGCCCTTGAAATCTACCCAATTGCGGGTCACCTCATTGTGTATCTAGAGCATCAGGGTGCACCATCTCCTTGCTAATTACATGAAAATAGTAGTATCTAGGGTCACCATTTGGTCATATGGTGTACCAACTAGGTGAAAAACATTGGCCACAGCCTCCATCCAGTCCTCAACTGCCATTCGGTCCATATCTCCCAGGAACCTCAGAGGCTTATACCTCTAAACCTCGTGAAACGTGCTCACATGGAGTGCACTATATGCTGTTAGGAATGGTGGAAACTAGTTTCCAATGGGTAGTGGTGCTACTGGTACACCACCCAATGGTATTGTCGTCGTAAGAGGTCCCTTCAACAAAGACACTTCTCTCAGTAGGCCGTCATCACAAATTTTCACTAGAGCCTTGGCTAACTCTCAACACTATGGAATCCTAAATGAAACAGTTATGCAATGGTCAAAAGTTATTCCTGGTGAGCCGAATCAAAAGAATTAAAAGTAAAAACATTTCCAAATCATAGACAATAAGTGTTTCATTCCCCGAGTTGGAAATCAGAATTCAGGGTCCTAGTGTATGGAAACTTCAGTCGTCGAACCAGCATTGGACACCCCGAACTAAAAACAAAACTCAAAAAATATAAAACTATTTCTCCATTAAATGGATCAAAGTCTTCATACTTTGATATAAAAGACTCCTCTGATACCACATTGTCATGAACCATCCCCTGGGGCCTGTTCCATGACTACCCCAAGACCGCCTTCCATAAGCCAAGGGTTTGGGACTAGCACTGAAAATAATATCCCTAAAAAATGAGAAGGCATTATCATTCAACCTGAAAACACAGAGTCTAATAATACAACGAGAGCAAAAAATTTCATAAAAATACATTAGTAAAAATATTTATACTGAAATTAAAAAGGTTTATTACAGTAATGAAATGTGGTAGGAATACAAGAACAATAGAAAAGTATAACAATAGAAAAATTTCTCATGGAATCTTCCGACATGGTTTTTATACGAAGGGTAGGTACAAATCACGGTCGATCATCACTCTGGCGTGTCACGTATAAAAGTCCACCAATGAGCACCATCTAGTCCTAGACCCCATACTATAGTCAAATATTTCCATCATCTGCACAAGACACAACATGGTACTGTCGAAGCGCATGCAGGGTTGAGTATAACAATACATAGAAGGGACCCCGAGACACCCAAAGGACACCCAGGGTTCCACAATGGAAAAACAACAAAGCAGGACCAAAATCACAATGCACAAATCAATAGTTAGCTGACACCAGGTATATATCCTAGAGATTATGAATATAGATGATCAGTCTTATGCAATATCATCTTGTTCCATTTAGAAGTTCCACAAATGACCCACAAAAAAAGTTGTTCAATTTCAATCCACTCGTGGATGTATGTCGATGTTCCGTGATTGGAAACTGTATGTATGGTCCTCATCGGGTCACACTACTACTATTTCACATAGAGTCACTAGAATTATGATCCTGACAGGGTTACTAGAATGATGATCCACACAGGGTCGCTTGAATACTGATCCACATATGTTCACTCGATGCTGATCCGCACAGTGTCAATAGTTACATGTCCTTGCCGGAACGCACTAAATATGGTCCTAGTTGGGTAGAAACAATACAGATCCACACAAGGTCACTATTATGTGGATCCACACATGGTCTCTACTTCCATGTCTTCAAGACAAAGGGTTCCCCACACCCAATGCACTTGAGTTCCGTAGAATCAGCTCCTCAAAATATCGTTCATACCTCGACCACCAATTATTCCCATAATGGAGTAACCCAAAGGACCACCATACCATAAGGGTTCCAACACAATAGATGGAATGTCAATCGGACACCCATTCTGTGAGTTACAAGAAATTTAGTACTAAGGGCCTAGTTGAATTTAGGTTCAATCAAGCCATGCCATACTCCAACAGTATCCAAAATTTTAGTGGAGTATTTCAAAAGTATTTTCTCTCTCCAAGGATCCCAACTCCATAGATGGTTTTTCAAACTGATGTTTTGATTTCATGTTATGACATTTTAAGCGAAACTGGGCCGAGATGGGTCTGGGTCCTGTCCGACCCGGTTTGGGCCGACATGACCCGATTCGGGCCAACCCGGCCCGACCTGGCCCAAACCAGCGTGGTCCGGCCCTGTTGGTTGGGTCCCCAATAGGCTTGGTATGCTGGGCCACGATCCATACTTGCTCACTGGGAGGGTGCAACCCGGCCCGGCCATCAGAGGTGGCCCAGCCTGCATAGAGGTGGGGCCCAGCCTACAGGGAGGCATGACCCGAATCGTAGAGGGTCTGACCTAGCCCACAAGGGGGGCGTACCCCAGCCTGCTGGGAGATGCATCCCAACCCACAAGAGGGTGCAAACCAGCCCGCATGGGAGGGAGACTCATCCCATAGGAGGGCGAGGGGCCTACCCTAGCTGTCCTGGTGGGGAAATGCTCACCCTTTTTCTTGAATGGCTAGGATGTTCGGGATCAGATGTGGCGACACCACGTGGCACCGCCTAGTCACTGTGGCCCCTATAGTGATCGGTTCCCTCTTTGGCTGCAGCTTTGAGCCGTGACCACCTCCAGTGGCTGGTGACGGCGCACTGCTCCTCCTTTGTGGCTGGTTGGTGTCGGCCGGCTTGATCAACCATCGTGGTTGAAAAGAAATGGCATCCTCCTTGTATGGTGTGTAACGACATAATGTTGCATCCATGACCAATAGGTTCTAGATTCCAAAATCACTTGCTAGTGCAGGTCGCCGGTGCAGCTGCGTCGGCGCCGCACCGGTGAACTTCCACGGGAGACTGTGTGAGCTCTGGTGGTCCGTTTTTTCATCTGATCACACCTACGTGCATCCAAGGTCGTATCCTTTGCATCATGATCCTTGGATTTGGGATTCATCAAACGGGAAAATTCACCTATATAGAAGGAAATTATTGAACAAAAGGCGGATGGACCATGCCTTGTTTGTTTGGACCGCGCCCTACTCATTAGCAACTTAACAGGGATGAAGATAAATGATTCAACAACTCTTGAAATTCAATCAAGACCAAACCCTACCTCATGAGTCATTGTATAGCATCATGAATTTGAATATGGTCAGTGTTCGTCGATTCCAAAGCAATCCTCCAATTATGACACCCATATAATGATCTTTGGTTCTTGGTTGATGGATATGTTCTTCATCAAGAGGCTCCTCCAAATCCTCCTCTCCCAAAAACACATCTCATTTTTCCAATAAATTCAAAAAGAGTGATGATGGGAGTTTTCTTTTCAACTCATAATTATGGTAGGTTCATTAGTTGTTGCAATTAATTAACCTCCTTAATTTCATGTAGGTCGGTTACACGTTTTTGTGTAACCTGGCATTTAATGGTCTGAATTAAATGCTCAACTACCCCTTGTGATCCCCACCACCAAAACCGAAATAGAGGTAGATGATATTTAAAAATAAATTAGATATTATTTATTAATCCACCACGAAAACCATATATACCAATTTCATCACTCCACCCACTACGGTCGAGGTTATGGAACCCTTAAGTGAATCTCGGCGCTACGAGTTCAACAGTGCCCTCGGATTTCAATTCTAAGCACCGGTTCAAAATTTTGGATTCCTTGATCGCACATTTACTGAACGTAGATTAATAATGTTTGAAATTCCATTCCGGGTACACATGGAATCAGAATCAAATATTATCATATTTTGCAGCCTCAGAATATTTCTATATAATAAAAAAATTACATGGAAAATTCAGGCATTTAAAACTGTAATTGATATTTCTTTATGTTATTTTTATGAATGATTATAAATATTTATATTATAAATATATATTATTTTTATATCATAGTATGAATTATAAAACTGAAGTAATTGGGAATAATGTATAAGGTCATGGAAAATCGAACCAAAACATTTTGGGAAAAAGAAGTTGTTACCACCCAAAATAGTGATTTTAATAAAATATTATTAAGAAATAGGTGATAAAAATTCATTTATAAATCATACATGCTATGATAGATATGAATAATTTTATTTAATACATATATAATAAATTCATATTTATTAAGTATTGGTTTTTTATGTGAATAAGGAAAAACAACAGTTGAGGACTATTTTATTTCAAATTCTTATTACTATTTTGGATTATATATATATAATTCTCTTTTGGGGAATACATATCTCCCATGTCCATGTTTTCTAAAAAAATTCAAAAATGGTTATAATGTTCTCCTATAAATTTTTAATATAATTTTTACCCAAGTTTTATTCTTCACAAAACACTCTCAAAAAAATATTTTTATCATTTTCCAAATAAGGTAATTTATGACTTTTTGTAAAAAATATAGAACAATTATTTTTATCCTATAATGAACGTATGAGTTTTTCCAACCCCATGACTAATATTTTCTTGGAATCATATTTTACTTGTTTACATGTTTAATTTAAAATAAAATTATATCCTTAGTAGGATTGATTTTTTTGAAGTAGATCTGTCCAAAAATTGGAAGAGTTTTTTCCTCAATAATTTTATTATTAATCATTTATAAAACCAAAATTAATCCCAGAAAATATATAATAATTTTTTAAAATTTATTGTATAGAATGAAATTATACTTTCCTTATTTTTTTCTATATGGTTTATGTTTATGATGGAATAATGTATATAAAACACTTTTCTTTAAATGGGTTCTGATATGTTGAATGTTTTCTAATCCTTACCTTGAAGCTACCACCACCTCGCGTGCTTCTTTTTTCATTTCAACAAATAAATATGATTATATATCCATGAATCCATCACCACTACCCTCAATCGTCTCTATTTTATCTAGAAATTTGCAATTTGTTCATTATGTCTATATCTACTTTGAATAGTCGGGTCCAGTCATGCTCGAACCCACCCGACAATAGTTGAATCGTGGACCCATGTTTCAACGATAAATAACACAGATAAAATGTGGGGTAATGGTACAAAAACATTGGTTATAATTTTTTTTCAATGATTTATTTTTGAAAATTCCATGAATCAGGTATTGGCATTGGTGGTTACATGGAATTATCAAGAATAAATCCAAGAACAATATATTATGATGGAAAATAACTGGAGAAGGATTATACTAATAAAATATGAAATAATAAAATATAAATTAATTAAAAATATCTTAATAAATGGTGAATAACACCAATTATGACCTCTAACTCGATATTGGATAATTTTTTGGTAAAGAATGCATTCACTAGTGATGGGGAATATCCAAAATATTCATTGTCTGTCAAACAAACTCTATCTGACTACATGACATCATCCATTCATGATAAATAAATAATTAATGGTGGAACATATTCGATATTATAATAGGGTTATGTAGTAAACCACAAATATTACAAATAAGCACATGTTGATTGATGAGAATAGGAAACATGTTCTAAATGTATACACTATATAATTTAATTAATTAATTCACTTAACATACCCGCCAATGATTTCCTTATCTTAACTACCATAATCAATACAATTTAGTTCATACTTAGGGTAAAAACCATTACAAGGATTAATCTATAGTATTATATTATTAATATTATAATCAATTTAATGTCTATTCCCTTATTTATGAGAATCTATCTGCACATGATATAAAATATGTTAAATATTTTTATAAATATAATTATGGGATCATTGATCCCCCCAATTACACGATGTCTTAGATCCTAACTCAAAAATATTTATTATTATATTTTCAATGTTTTATAAGGAAAAATGTGTCTCTATCATGACATGGTAAGGATAAGGTGACACATGTTTTAATAAATGGACATGTGGTGACAGCTTTAGGAAATGATAGTGTGTCATGTAGCATGGATGATGATGGAGTTATGATGTTTCTGAGGTGACCCCTATGAATGCTTAATGGTAGATACAAACATGGATATGGAATTAGAGGATGAACATATAATTGGTATGTGATGTAAGTGGTAGGTTCATTGTGCATCCTAAAGAGGCAGGGCATGGACAGCTTGGGTAAAACCCCTCAACATATTATCATTTACAATAAGATATTCATTTTCTAAACATGCATGGGATATATGATGCATTATTATCCCCTTGTAGTATAGGAGGTGTGACCTAACTAACTAGGTCGACCTAACATAGGGTTCAAAAAAAACACCCACACAGGAAACCCAACTGTGTGGACAAGAGGGCAACTGAATAAGGGTTAGTCATTCCAAATTGACATATTGATGAATCCAAGACATGAAACAGTTGTGACTACCAGATGATCAAATGATACTCAATGTGTGGGAAACCATGCTTTAAATGTGGCATTACCTCCCTCTACCGACATTAGACATAGAGTTCTTGAGGGATTCCATGGGGTTCATATTTTCTAGATTAGGATGTTTCTCAAAATTATTAAGTGCGTATCTATTCTAGGAATTTAAATAGCCTCGCCCAAGAATTGGTCAAATAAATATCATGATGTTATAGATTATTTTTCTATATTGAGGTTGTCTTCAAAATGAAAAATGTATTTTTTGGATTTAGATTTGATGGAATGATTATTGGGTTAATACATGATGATCTAAGCATTCATGTAGCATGAAACCACCTAGTGGAATGGTGAGGTTACATATCACGTCATCCACATATCATAGAAAATCTGAACCCCCCCCACACACACATGGGGTATAAGGCCCATTTTTATGGATATAGTTTCCACATATAAGAGATTAAACAGCACATGATTCCTCCATATGGACAATATCCCATCATCTGATAAATTTCATTCAGTGATACAGTAAACCCGCTGTATAGTTCTAGAGAGTTGATTCATGTTTGTTCTTATAAATAGAGTTATAATAGTAGGGTACAATACAAAATTGCAAGGTATCAATCATAATACAATTTGTGGACCCCATATAGGTTTTTTGAATGGTGACATGTAAATAATGGGTAGTAATGTGAAATAATTCTTTAACTAACATTCATAACTCAATGTGGAGAACCCCTTGAATGATTCAAGTGATGTTACATAAGAATGTATGATAAGTTATAACACTTCAACCATTGATACTCATCATTCACCCTTGTGTCTATTATATGATGTGACATATAACTAGGATATTAACTTCATAAATTACATGATTTTTGATATTTTTAGTATATCAAATTTCTAAGGAGTAAAACATATAATGTTTGAATCTGAGATAATAATGAATTCATTGCATCCTTATGACATATAGTGATTAAGTATATCTATATCATTCCATGTGTCTCCAATACCCTTACATCTCAAAATACAAGATTACTTATCCCATGAATTCTGTTTTCTTTTAGTGTGTCTTAATATTTTTTTTATAATCAACCCTACACTAGCCTCATTTACACATGTGTATTTTTTTGTAGTGAATATACCCTATTTTGGGATTGTATTGGTATAATTTTTCAACTGTTTCGTGTTCAGTGCTAATTAATATGGATTCATTGTGGTTAGTGATTAATCATGATGGTTCATGGTGGTGGAAATTACTATTGTGTCTAGGTATCCTACTAGGAATACGTACATTAAGGTGGATCATTCCCATGTATTGTGCTCAATAGATTCAAAGTCTTGTCATATGTAAAATTCCATTATTTTTTTCCATGGTGGATATATACTTTTACATTCAATATTATGAATACAATATATATAATTTATTTGATTATATTTATATTGAAGGTGTTTCAGGGTTTTTTATACATTCGTTTCATGTGTTTATTTTCAGTTGATATTGGATAAGAAATTCAATATTGTGTGATATGACTAGTAATTTATAGTCTCTAGCACCAAGACCATTCATGATGGGAAAATTGTTTCATACATGGATTACATCCCAACCAAGTGATCCCAGGTGGTTTGGTAATGTTTTTTTGGTATTAGAGTGGTTGAGTCATATGCATAGATTTTAGAGTTAGTATACAAGTGGGTACATTGGAATTTTGGTCAACAATGTCAATGTGGTAATGACGTCAATTATCATATAGGGGACAATGTGTAGGTGCATTAGGAAATGTATCCTTTTTCCAAGAATATGATAATAAATTAGACGACCCAATTCTCTAAGACATCAATTATTTTGAATAGGTATACTGAACAAATATTATCATACGTAGAATGGTGATCAATTTATCTGAATACATAAAATATTACATAAACATTTACCCAAAGACCGTATTAGTTTAGTGCCTTTCAAAACGTGGAAACAAAAAAACAAGTACATAAGTGATCTACATGATCTCCCATTAGGATCTTCATGACCATAACCCTTCTTAGACACCGCTTACATAATACATAATTATTAACCTGTCAAAGAATACATAAAAATGGGTCATCCCATATTCTTAGTAAGGGTAAACAGGGGAGAAATGTAAAAATAAATATGAGAATAAGGGATTGATAACATGATCATAACATTTGAATATCATACCCAACATATTAAATATAATAAACATGGTTAATCGAATAAATCGTGATATTTTATAACACATGAATCATTGTGAAATAATGAACAAATTCCATGAAAGAATAACATAGTAAGAAGACATGGGATTCATGTCACACACATAAACATATGAATTCATATGTTAAGCTTCCTACAAAGACAATCGCATCATATTAGGCTTGAGTGAATCACACATGCACTAGATTTGGGCTAAGAAATTCATCCCATGTACCCTCTCTTTTCAGACTGGGATGCCCGCCCGTTACCCTATTGTTTCTCTCTTGGGATGTCCACCTGTGTACCCTCTAATTACAGGATTAAGATTCCCTCTTGTTTCAGGATTGGGATTTCCACACATATACCCACTTCTTTTGGGCATGTGATTCCCTTCTCTATACACTATTTATCCCATAAAACATTTATCTTTTCCCAATTAATATTAAGGATATATTGGTCACTCTCATCACATAATAAAATCAAGCATTCAAGTTCCAAAAGATAATAAAACGTTCATTATAACATGACCCATAAAACGATATGGGTTTCCTAACCATTATATCATAAAGCATAAAATGAAACGGGTGACATAAAAATTTAATCATATCATAACATATAGAAAATATATAGGATTCACAATTATTTCATTCTAGAATTACCCATGAATGAAAGTATGTTTCATAAGAATTTATCATAGGGAAAAGGAATGTGTTTCATAATCACATACCCATTAAAAGTGTAATGGGTTTTCAAACAAACCATTCAATCAAAACATAAACCATCCAAAAAATTTATGTGAATTATACCATTGGATCATTTACATGAAGGGAAAGGGTAACATCAACATATGTCCTCTATGATGAAAAATATCAAAGAAATATATTTTGAAGACATTTCATTGGGAAAGTATCCATTCTTTTTTGAAATGGATTTTTAAGGAAACCATTACAAAACCAAATTAATTGTAAATTCAGTGAAAACATATTAATATGAAATTAAATAATTTTAAGGACCTTTCCCTTGAAAAGTTGTAAAATTACCTTGACAAAATTTTGAATACCTTTTCATAGAAAAGACTTTGAAAAAATTTAAAGAAATATTGAAAAAAATTTGAATATCTTTTTCATATATTTTTTTAAAAACATTTTTAGAATAAATGAAAAATGTTTTAGGAAACATGGTTTTAAAAGAACACACATTTCCGAAGGAATGGATAAAAACAGACGCATTATCATAAAAACATTTCATTAGTTATCTTAAGTACCAACAAGTGGAAAAATGGATTCATTACAAGGATATAAAATGAATAAATATAGGGAAATAAAATTCATGATAGTTATTGATATAAGGATCATAGGATTTCAACTGAGGATGAATAATGATAAACAATCTTAATAAATGGTGATATTATAGAAATAAAATGTTATCACTTTGGTAACATCGAATAATAACACAATTGAAACAATAAAATTAAATGAAGCATAAAATATCCATAAACTAAGGATATTATTGGTGTAAAACTTCAAATTATATATAGTAACCACATAGAAAAATATAGGTGTATAACTTGTCATGTGTCTCAATGAAAGGATATTTAGACAAAGTAACATTATAGATTTGGTAACTTTTTAAACATAATTCCATGAAATTAATTTCATAAAATGGATATGTAAATACCCATAAATTGTTTTATGAACCATTTAATACATATATGGGAATTATACAATCCACACAGATGGAATGAATTGTGATTAAGGAATGTATCACACAAAAATAAAACATGAGATGAAATTATCTTATCTTCTGTATTGACATTAATCATACTCATTCAAAACTACAGTATATTATGTATTGGTTAATTATAAATCGATAAAAAAACTATATTATTATATCTAATACCACATATGGTTTGATTATGACATTATATTACCCTCTTGTTTTCAATTTCATGTTAAGGTTATCCTTTAGGTAATATTTTCATTGTTTTTCGCATGTCTATTAATTTTTTTTTCAACGTTACTTATAAATATATCGTGATTTAAATAATGTAAATCATGATATAAATATCATATATATTCTTTATAAATTTATTATTATAATCTATGAAATATAGAAGTTTGAAATGGAATTCATCATTCATGGAGATGGTAGGTCGCGCGAACGCGTGAAGGATGTTTCTGTTTTATTACCATATTGAATGAAAGAATGAAAATTAAATATATTTATAAATTTATATAGTATCATTATGTTAAAATTATTATATCATATATATCTTATAAATTTACTAAACATATCTTTAATACATTCCTTGTAGTGCGTGAATGAATCACTTCTCTTTGTAGGGGCGATATGAAACACTTCCTGAAATGAAATTATTGTATTTACAAAATATGGTAAATATAGAGACATGAGTTGTTATATAATTAAATAATAATGAATAAATTATAAATATAAAATATATTATATATAAAAATAGTGTTCCTAATAATTCCTTCCATGAAATGCAATAATTTGAGAGTAAACAATCATTGTTTTGGGAGGTGGTAGTTCATCATACCCATAATTGATATGTTTGATACCCATTAATCCGAAGTGTTTGTAATTTTAGGTATAAATAATATAATAAGAAAATTAATTATATTTTGGATACTGGTGTTTTTATAATAATGTAATAATGATTTTTTAGGGGGCGGAGAATGAAAATTAGATGATGGAGCTTTAGGGAGATTGTTACCTCTTCTTCGGATAACTACGATTACTTTTCACAAAAGGGATATGGTAGATTTAATTTTCCCAAAATTTAGACATTAAAGAGGAAGGTAGGGATGTTGGGAAGTGAATTAAGTAGATCATGGATGGTACAATGTGTTTTTACATGTGTGAGGAAGTTTGAGAGTGCTTTTCATTTTATAGTTTAAGGGGTGTGACTCTCTTGTAAAGACAAAAATGTATTCTTTCATGGGAGGTATACATTACGTAATGTGCCTCCAAATTTGAAACATAATTTATAAAAGGGTAATAATCATTGTAAAAAAATTCCACCACACCAAAATATATTCATTTTAATAAATTGGTTCATTAATATTGATGTTTCCCCAATTTTAAAATTGTTGTATTGATTAATGACACTAGTTTTCTAACCCATGTAATTTAACCATTAAGGATAAATTAAAATGCTTGTTTTAAAATATATGTAAATTTGATTATAGATATGGTAACTAATTTTCAAAATAGAAATATCATGAGTTTTGGAAATTAATTTTAAAACAAGTGCAAGTGACACGCATAGAACACTACTTAAACCCCGACCGTGCTAAAAAATGATTTTAAAATCTATGGGTCAATATAATAATTATAAAATATGAATTGGTCCATATATAGAAAATATTTTATATTTATTAACTCTTAAGAATAAGTTTCCATAATATATTATTTTAGTTAATTTTTAACCATTTAATAAAATATCATTTATTGTAAAATAACATTAACGTCACTTTTGACATTATTAATTAATTTTAATTTTAAAATATCCAAAAAATATCAGAATTAAAATATATGAATTTTATAGCTATTTACTTGATATATCCATCTATAAAAGTAAATATGTACAATAATCAATCAATTTACATATCTGAAAATATTATATTTATTACATATATCAATTTTTTATAAATATTAATTATAAAGAAAGTTCCCTTTTTGTCTTTTTCCTTAAACTTTTATATTGGGAACATCCATTTAATAATACCAAAATAACCAATAAAATTAGAACCAATATGAAATATGGAAGAATAATTAGTATCCTATGTCCATTAGAAATGTTTCTAATAATTTTTGTTCTAATAATAATGTTTTAGTCACCAATAAAGTTTAATTTTATCTTAATTGATGTTATTAAATTTAATCAATTTCACTATTCATTTTAGTAAAAAATTAACTTTATTTTATTTGACTAAAAATATTATAATTATTAAAAATGTGTATTTATAATTTTAAAAAATATAATCATATATGTGGGAAAAATATATTTAATGCCAATCCCACATACGTGGTGAGAAATGATGTTATAAATTGAAAACATTCTAATGTTCGACATTTTTTATAATAAATTTACATATAAACATAATTCCAATGATGTACATTAGTTTATTATATCTATAATTGATCTATTGTAACTTTTATTCCCAAATTAATATATAAATTTATAATAATATCTATTTAAACTGAAATAAAATTTTTAATTAATGAAATTATTTTTCACTATTCATAAAAAAATAACGTTTCTCTGAAAAATCCAAAAAAATCCCCCCAAAATAATATCCACATTATAAATGAAAAATGAAATATTATTTTATCAACTTAAGTGTTTAAATTTTTATGAAATTAAAATTATTATTTTTCATAGAAGTTCCTAAAATATAGCTTATTTGAGAAATAATATTTTTAAACTTTTAAAGACTTTAAAAAGAATTATATTTTTCATAATAAATATGTTTTATTTATATAAAATCATTATATGTTTTTTAAAATTAGTCATTATTATTCTTATTAATAAGTTTAATGGATAGGTCATAACTATCTCATTTAAATAATTATAATTATAAAATGATGTTATATAAAAACATAGAGTTTTATGTAGCGTATGCCAAGTTAGTGTTGCATGGAACATATGCCTAGTCGATGTTGCATGTAAAAAAAATTAATATATGTCTTTCATGTAGGGAATGAAAACTAAATGTAGTTATTTAATATAAATAACTATATTTAGTGTTCTGTGAAATGGAAAATATCAAAAAGATTATATTAATTATTTAAAAAATATTTCTAAAAATTAAGGGGTGTTACATTCTTCCCCCCTGAAAATGAATTCAGCCCTCAAAATTCATCTGGTTTATCAATGGTTTAACACATGACCTTTACTTTCATTGAAACCAATGTCACAAAAATGAGTACCAATAAATTCTATAGGAAGAGAATTTTATAAACATAATGTTTACCCAAAGTAACATATATCTAGGATTCCATATATGGGAATATATGTGGAATGTTAAAACATGGATATTGAAGAGAAATGTGACCATCATTTTCTGACGGTGATTGATAGAGAACATTTATCTCTAAAAGTGGGTGATCACAAATCCATAAATCTCCTATGATAATGGGGACCATATCATTCATTAGAAAAAAAAGGAGATGGGATAATTTAATTTTCAACATACTTTTCCAAGATCAAAATAATTACACTAATGTCTAGGGACATTATGAAATATAATTACTTATATTCATTCCACTTCAGATGAAAAATCTCATACTTTTGTTTTTTATCAAGACCCACTTTATCTCATACTCCACGTAATGATGGTGAATTATTAATTCCTGATGAACTAATATTTTATGAGATATATAAATATAATTACAATTCCTTCCATATTCCATTAATTAACCTAAAAAATTGTTAAAAAATGTTATCCAACATGCCTAAATCCTTGTGTGGTGTGATAAATATTTAATATCATGTACATAATTTTAAGTGTAAATTCATATTTTCATAAATGGTTAACCTTATAACCTTTTAGGAAGATGTAAAATAAAATTATTTAGAATGAAAGTTGTAAAATAAGATTAACTTTGATCCCCCATATATCAGAAAGTACCACATGATTTTCACATTCTAATCATTTGAATACCTTCATCGTATATTCCCATGAAGCATGGTAATAAGCATAATTACCATAAATACATTTGGAAGTCAAGAATGATTCCCTATTCCAATGATTACTGTATGTATTATTTAAATTCCAGAGCTTGTAAACTTTATCCTAGATGACATAGACCACTTTTTCTATAATCAGTTCTAGCCTAATCTGTACTACCAGTTTACATATTCTTGTCCATCATATTTTTACCCAAACACCATTTTGTCAACATTAGAAATTAATTAAGGGTTACATTCCTTTATTCAAAATAACACCTTTCAACGAAATTAAATTTCCATTTCTTCATCACTATTCAACATTTCCTTTTAAATCCGTAATGTAAACATATAATAAAATTAATTACACATTTTAAGATTCATATAATGTAATATTTGGATTCTAAAACATAAATACTTTGTTTATCCGAACTTATTCATAAACCATTACACAGGCTTTATAAAATTATTCCTTAAAACATTTTTCCTATTATATGAAATATAGATTGTGTATTAAGGTTCCTAAACATTAATATAATAATTATTCTTATAATTAATGTAAAAAATACTGAATGAACATCACCTATATTTCACATATCATTTGGGGTCACATTATTTTCCGATGTATAACTAATACTGATACCACATTCCTGATTCTATTTATGAGATTTTCAAATTGGGAAATCAATTCGTATAATTCCCATACATTCTGTATATGAAACATTCAATGTTAATAATGTTCCTTATAGTTCTATTCATTGACTAAAACTAGAAATCATAGTGTGAGAAACAAACATCAAAGTGGAAAACCATATAATCATGAAAATATATTACATATTGGATGTCCAAATTGTGACCCCTAACTTAAAATATGACACCTAACATTTATCCAATGTTATTCATAGCCAAATTATATTAAAATATTTCATGAAGTTTCATTAAGAGTTTGTTAATGCCTAGAGAATATCCCATGGTAGTGTAATACTAGGTGTTCAGCAAGGCTCGTTGTTTTGTACTAGGTTTCACTGAGTCAGGCCCAACACACCTTGTTAGAGTTTTCTCTCCAAGGTATATCTCTACTAGAGACACATCCACCTATATTATCCATACAAGGATATATAGCTAGGAAACCACTCATTATATTCTTTACAAAAATTCATGGATCTTTTCTAAGACATTAAGTTATACTTGTACTTATCCTTCGAGAAATCTATATAAATATACATAGATATATTTTTTAGGATCTCATTAAGGTTTTCCCCTCCAAGATTCCAATGTTTGACAGAAACCTTTACTCTAATACAAACTATTATAACTTAGTCTTAAATTTCATTGAAATTACATCACTTATTGGAACACACACAACATTATATAAACTAACACCCAAATAACTTATTAGTTTAGTGTCTTTTGAAACATGGAAACATAGACATTGATACATAAGATCACTAAATTATCTTCCACTAGGTTCATCATTACTATCAACATTCATATAAACATTTTACTTAATATATATCTTCATAACATGGGGATGGAAACAAAAAAGGGCTACGCTGGGATGCCTAGTAAGGGTAAACAAGGGAGAAATTTAGAAACAAAGATGAGTGTATGGGTATGAAAAATGTGATAATAACATTTGAAGTTCATACTATATATATAAATGATCATAATAAGAATAATTGAATAAATTTTGGGCACATGATTCTTGGAATGATTGGTGAGGACTCTACAAGTGTCTCTAAGGGACACAAGATCAAATCTGGGAAGATGTATGGTTTTGTTGTGTACATTTAGAGATTCTGTAGTTGGAACTCTTTGGTAGTGTAGCAGCCAAAACTACTCATCTGTTTGGGCCATTGGGACACTATTTTAGTTCCCGAGTCCTTCAAATCCTTTAGGCCATCTGAGGCCTTTGGGACAGAATGGTCTTCCGGCTACACCAAGGCCCTTGAGCACCTCAATGCGTTCAGATGACATGAAATATATATATGTAACTAGACAGATCACAAGGAACAATTCTATAGATAATGATTTAGAGCAGGGGTATTCACCAGAGTATAGATAGCTGGAATTGGAAGATTGAGAGGGTATTTCATTTCCATCAATACCAAGCCTATGCAGCTCTGTAGAACAAAAATAGCTGACCAACCATATGAATATAGAGAGTTCTCATCACGATTTTTTCTAGGGAGGGGAATTTACTAGTTGTCTTGTTTGGGATGATTTCCTCTAAGACCTACAAGTCATGTGTTTTCACGCAAGCATTCAGGCCTAGTAAGGGTTTCCCATCAACCATTGAAAGGTTGTTTATAAAAATTAAAAAAAATGAAGGCCTTCAAGATATTTAATCAATACAGTATGGAGGTTCATAAGAAATGAGGCATATGTAAATAAAGAACATATACCTTGAATGAATAAAATATGAATAATATATGGGATTATTTGCATACAAATAAATATATAATATCATATGTGAAAGCTACCTAGCCATAAATTCTAAATATGTTAGTCATGGAAAAATAATATGTGTACCTACGTCAAGTGTGTGATTCCCACCCATGTACCCTCTTGTTTAAGGATTCATATTTCTACCCATGTACACTCTTATTTCGGGATTTGGATGTCCACCTATGTACCCTCTTGTTTTAGGATTAAGATGCCCTATCTTTTTAGGCTTGGGATTTCCACCAGTGTACCCTTTTTCAGGCATGGGATGCCCTCCTATGTACCCTATTGAGCTCATAAAATCTTTATCATTACCCAATCCATTAGATGTAGATATAGGTCCCACCCATCAAATAATATAAACATTCATACATGTTACAGAATATAATAAAATATAAATCATTATATGACTCATAAAAAGATATGGATTTTATAAACATCATATCCTAATCCATGAAAATAAATTCCTATAATAAATATTTAATCATATAATAACCAACATAAAATATATTGATTTCAGAATCATTTCATTCTAGAATAACCTGTGGAAGGATGATTGTTTCACAAGAATTCATCCAATAGAAGAGGAATGAGATTCATATGCATATAACCCATGAAAGAGTAACAGGTTTTCATAAAAAACATGTAATCCAAATGAAAACTATTCATAAAAAAAATATTATTGGAACAATTTGATCATTTCCTAGAAAGAAAATAATAACGTAAAAGGATTTCCTCATTAATGGAAAAGTATGTGGAAATATATTTTGAAAATATTTATTGTGGAAAATATAATTTCTTATTTGAAATATTTAAAATAAAACATAAAAATATTAGAAAAACATTTTTTGATGAATCAAGTAAATCATATAAATAAGTATTTAAATCATTTTGAAGACCTTTTCACTTGAAAAGTTAAAAAAAAATCTTTAAGACATTATGAAATACATTTCTATAAAAATAATTTCAAAACATATAAATAATTAATGAAAATATTTTAAAAACATTTTTCACTGGAAACACACTTAAAACTTAATAAGAATACAAAAAATCATTTTCATAAAACATGGTTTTGAAGGAACATAGATTTCTGACCGAAAGGAGAAAAAAAGTAATAATTTTATAAAATAATTCCTTAATTATATTAAGATCCAAATAGTGTGAAAATGGTACCATTAAAAGGTTATAATAGTAATGTCCATTTTGAAATAATTTTAATGATAGTTATGAATAGTTTTATCATACTATTTCATCGTGGTATGTATAATTATAAATAGTTTCAATAAATTATGAGGTTGTATTGATAAACGATTGACACTATAGTAACTCTGAATCATAATAAAATGGAAAAAATAACACTGCATGAAGATTAAAAAACATTTAAATATCTATATTCGTGATATATAATTTGAAATGTAGTTTATAAATATCATTGAAAAATTTAGGTGCATAACATGTCATGTGTCTCAATGAAGGAAAATTAAGACAAAGTTATATTACCGATTTGGTAACAATTGAAACATAACCCCCATGAAATAAATATCATAAAATGGCTATCTAAATAGACATAATATTAAGTATAATAATTATTTAATAAATAAATAGGCACTATACAGACAACACAAATGAAATAAGTGGTGATTAAGGCATGTATCTCAAAAAAATACGGTGTGCACTGAAATCCACATACCATGTGTTATGATAGTCGTCGTACTCCTTAAAAACTCCTATATAATAATTCTAAATTTATTATAAATATATCATAGAATCTTATTCTGATATATTGTATGATATATTGTTGGAATATGAATTTCGATTACCCTATTTTTAACAATTTCATATTAATGTTACTCTTTGGGTAATATTCACTTTGTTTTTTTCATGTTTATTAATTTGTTATTTCATTGGTCCTTATACTTATATCATGATTTAAATAATGGAAAACATGATATGAATATCATTTATATTCAGTATTTTTTTATCTTAATAACCAATTTATTATATAATTAGGAAGTGGGATTCACTGTTCATGGTGATGGTAGGCCGTTTGTTCGCACGAACATTGTTTCCATTTAATTATTCCATTTATATAATTAAATAAAATAAAATATTTTTATATACAAATATAACATCATTATATTATAATTATTATATCTTATATATCCTAAAATTTCACTAAAGACATATTTTATACATTTAATGTACAATGCGAACAAATCACATCACTTTGAGTGGGTGGTAGACTAAACTTCCTCAAACAAAACTATCATATTTATAGAAAATAGAAATTATAAAGATTCATGTTATAAAATAATTATATAATATTATCGGAATTATAAATAAAATATATATTACCAATAAACATATTTTCCATCATAAATCCCACCATGGGAGGTGGTAAAGGAGGAACAAAAATCATCGTTTCATGAGGTGGTAGTTCTCCGTATATATAAACAGTATGGAAATTACCCATTAGAAGGAAATTTTTGGTAAATGTAGAAAACACCATAGCATAAAAAAATATAAGTATATTGAGTATAATGGGTTTTTTATAAAATTGTACAAAGTATATTTGAGGGGTGGATTTTGAAAATAAGATATAGGATCATGTGGACGGATGTTACCTCTTCTTTGGGTAACTCATTTTGGTTTTGACCAACGGGATTCAAAGGATTTCATTAATCAAAACGGTAGGATTCAAGAAGTATGGTAGTTATGTTGGGATGTTAATTGGTAAGATATTCTACGATCCTAAGTAGTTTTTCAAGTGCGAGGAAGTGAGAGATTTCATTCCATTTTATAGTGGAAGGGGTGTGAAACTCTAGTAAATATCAAAATTAATTCATTAATGAGAGGTATACCATACCTTATGTGACTCAAAAGTGAAAAAATACTGGATTAAGGGGAAACAAAGGTCATCAAAATCCTCCAACCCGCAGAAATATATGCATTTTTTTATTTGGTTTCTTAACATCCATGTTTCCCCAATTATATAATTTTGGTTTTTTATTAATGAAAGAAGTTTTCAAACATAGGTATTTTGACAATTATTAATAAAATAATGTGAGATATTTTTGATAATATAGATCGAACTAATTATAATCAGTATATAATAATTTTAAAAATAAAAAAATCATGTGTTTAGGAAATTAAATTTAAAAGAAGCATTTGTGACACAGAAAAATACTTCGTAACACTGGACTGTGCTAAATTTTTTTTACAATATATCGATAAATATGTTATTTATAAAATATAAATTTGTATATTAATAGAATATATTTAAAATTTAATAACACTTAAAAATAAATTGGTAGAATATATTATTTTATTATTTTTATTCATTAAATAAAATATTATTTATTGTAAAATAATAGTAATGTCAATTTTTACATTTTTTATTAAATTTTTATAGAATATCAAAACAATATTGGAATTAAAATATATTATTTTTAATTCTTTTTAACATGATATATTCATTTAATAAATAATTAAGGGAAATAATTCAATCAATTTACTACAATTTTAATATTTATTATTTAATTTTATTTAGTTAATTATTAACTAAATAATTACTATATTGGAGTTTCTTAAGAATTTTATTTAACTAAATCATCTACAAAGATTAATGATAAATAATTATGTTAACAATAAAAAAATTATCCTTCCAACATATATATATATAAATGAAAATATTATGTTTTCTTACCTATCACAATGTTTTTTAAGAGTTAAATAGAAATAATGTTCCCTTTTTACTATTTTTCCATACATAAACCTTTTTACAGGGAACTTCTATTTAATAATATTAAAATAACGAATTAAATTTGATCCAAGAGGTTATGTGGTGGAATTTTTAGAATCTAATATCCATTGTAGATGTGTCCATGTCATTTTGGACCTTATGGTTATGGTTTAGTCTCTAATTAATCTTAATTTTTCATTAGTTGCTATGATTAATTTTAGTCACTTTCACTAATATTTTTGGTCAAAAATAATGTTAATATTATTAGACTAAAAAGAGAATACTGATTATAAATTCTTATTTCCTATTTTAAAAATTCAAATCAAAGATGTAGTAAAATTTCATTTAACGCTATTCCCACAGACATGGGGAGAAAAATAGTTTTAAATGTGATAACATTAAAAAGATAAATCAGGTTTTGTAACCATTTTCAATGTAAAAATGATCCCGATATAGCGAACTATTTTAATATATCTATTATTTATTACTTATAAAATTTATATCTAAATTAGACGTTAAATAAATATTAATAATGATTTAAAAAAAGTGATATTTTTAAATTATAATACACTATTATTCACAATTCATCAAAAAATGACGTTTTATAGAAAATTATAAAAAAATTACCCTCTACTAATTTTGACATTCCAAATTAAAAAATGATGTTTATTTTATCAAATTAAATTTTTAAATGATTATAACATTAATTTAATTTTTTTCACAAAAGAACATGAAAAACATATAATTTGAGAAAATAGTATTCCGAACATAAAATCTCTTTACAAAAAATTATATTTTTCATAAAAAATATGTTTTTTTTATATATAACCATTATAAAAATATATTTAAAATCTAGGATTTATTATTCATAGAAATATGTCTAATAGTTATATTATAACTATCTCGTTTAAATAATTATAATAATAATGTGATGATTTGTAGAAACTTGGAGTTGTGTGTAACATATGCTAGGTTAGTGTTGTAAGTAACATATGATAAGTTGTTTTATCATGCATTTTAAGACAGTATATGTGTTAAATTTAGTATTTGAGAACAAAATGTATTTCTCTAATAAAAAAACTATATTCATTTTTTTGAAATGAATGGTATCAAAATGATTAAATTCATTTTATAATTTTTTTCTCCAGACCTTGGGATGTTACAATAGGTATGTAGGATCATAAATCATATATTCCTATGTTAATATCCATTATATTCTTCTTCTGTTATCTGATATAGATATTATTTATCTTTTACTTGTTCAATGTATCAAATGAACAATACTACCTAGTAATTACAAGCCTATGTAAAGAGGGTGGGTCATAAAGGGAACATGCATATAGTTATGTCTTAATTCTTCAGATGGTTAGTAATAAGGTGTTGTTTTTATGTCTCAATTGAGATATATACTTTAACTATTATTATAGATTATTTCTACCATGTACAAGCATATAGATGATTTTTTATATAATCTCGTGTTTCATGATGGTCTCTAAATCACTACATGTTGTCTGAATATTTCACATGTATTTTAATGACATAAACCTTATGGGTTTGTGAGGATAGGCCAACCATGAGTATAAATATATTACAATGTTTTTCAAAACTCACCATTCCATATGATCCAGACTCTCATTGTCCATGTTATGATTTCATCATTGAGATCCCTCTATATAATAGTGAGTCATTAGTTGATTGTGTTTTATACAAATTAATGATGAATTTTCTAGATTATGGATTTAAATTGTGCCCATATTTGGAATAGATTATGAAACATACACCGGGATATTAGACCATTTTTATTATATGTCAATGCCCATGGATCTTGTTATTTATCTCTATAAATTTAAACTACTGGGATTTTTTTATCATAGTGATTTGAGTGAAGAAATTGGAGAAATATTCATAATTTTCTAGTTTTATTTTCATACAATAACAAATATTTCACTATAACCCATGTGGGTAATGGATGTTGTGTAATCTTATCAAGGATATACCCAACCTATGAGTTCCTATTATAATTTTTGATAAATATTTCAACAGTAGCTCCATGTATAGATATGTATAAGGAAAGCACTGAGATCTACGATTTTCTCATTAATGTTAGTGTTACATAAAAGAGTGATTTTGGTTTGGAAATTGGTGTTGTTAGAGTATATGAAGATATAAAAATCATCAATCCACTTTTATAATCACGTGAATTGGATATTTCATGTCATTCATGCGGTTTTGATAGATATATTTGTGGGAAGATGCATGTGATGGATGAATATGGTCAAATGAAAATAGATGTTGTTTAATTGAAGATTCATTTTATCCCTTAATGTCCCTTATAAAGATGTCATGGAAGTTAGTTTTTCACTCTATATTACATGTTCATTAGCTATTTTTCCAATTGTATACCTATGTAGAATAATTTTAGGTATTGAATTTACACTAATGGTGACCACCATTCACTATCCCTTTTAGTAAAGTTAGTGTATCCGTAGTCGAGGAAGACATCCTTTGAGGGATTCATTCATGAGTGAAACAATAAATACTAACCATTACCTAGTAATTAATTGGGTTATAATAATAAGAAATATAAAATTACATGAAATTGAGTAAATGTGGAATGATCAACCCTTAGTAGTGAGGGGTATCCGCTAAAATTAGAAAATATTTTCCCACCATAATGAAATTATTTTTAAATACGCATTGTATGATAGGATTGTAATTACAAACTATGTTTGTATATGATAACTTACTTAATATGAATTTGTGAGGAAGTAACAATGATTCTAAAGGGAAACCTGTTGATATATTTCTGGGGATAACAACATAAACATCATCCCTTTTCTAGATATACAATTATAATTTTTTTAGGTGAGTGATGAAAAAATCTATGTCCTTTAAGGGATATATGGAACGAAACTTCACCATATTTTGGTTCTTGGTATACCCCTTCTAGAATTCGGGTTAATTACCTAGTTATAATTTGGGACTTCCAAATATATTTTTAGCTTTTATATCATGTTAGGTAAATTAATGAAATAGTGTTAAACTTTGTGAAGTTTAATCAAGTGTGGTGGGGGTTATTAGATTTTCATAGTAGTGTTGTAGATGATAGAACTTTTAATATGGGACTCTATATTTAGATGGTTAAAGATATTCATGGAAAACTAGGTTTGCATTAGTTTTCTCTTGTATCGATTTGGTTAATTTTCACATGTTTGATTGATGGTGGGGGCTCTACAGTCTTATCAAGTGTGAGAGTGGCCCACAATGGTCATATGATTTTATGTTTCATGTGGTAATGGATAATCATAGGAGATGGATGTAATGTTTTTCCCTAATTATGGGGAAAATATCATCAACATAACAGAGGTAGACAGTGGGTTTCCATGGTATCCATATCAAATATCATGATATTAATTCCTAGTGGGGTTTATATTAATAGTGATATATTGTGAGTATGGTATGTTCTATAGACATTTCGGGGAATTTACACCTCATGGAAACTCTTACTATGAAATGGAGGGTGAGATTTAATATGAATTTTGTGGTTTTTTTATCTTGTTTTGATTGGTGTTTACCTAGGGCATGGATCCAAAAAATTATGGTCATTTGAACAGTCACGATCATTCTTCATTAGAATATGATATATTGGGCCACTTGACCGGTAGTTCGGTAATTCTGATTACCTTTTCACCGCTCGTTTTTTTCGAGGTTCTCATTGGTATAATTAGATAATAATATATTTCAAAAAAGACATTCTTTCTTTGAAATTAAATGTAGACCTATTGGAAATTATCATACAGGTAAAGTATTTTCAAGAATTGTGAGGTTTTTATAGAAATCCCTGGTTTATTTTATTCTATGATACAAAAAAATACTTTTATGAATTTTGGGTTGAAAATCATATATGATAAGATGTTGTTTTTGAGGATCATGATACATTAGAACTCTTCATGTTTCATTGTGAAATCATTGAGAAGTGATAAGACATATAGTATTGTTTAAATTGGTTGTTCCTATATGAAAACGAAGTAGAAAACTCATAAAGGTGGGGAGTAGATCACTACCACTATAGGTAACAATGAAAATGTATTATTTTTAGGTGGATGTAAGTCATTCATTGATTAAATTCGTTCGATGTGGTAGAAAAACATTTATATGAGTTTATGTTTTCAGAGTTGAGGTTTAGATTGTTATTAATAGAGTAGGTGTGTATTTTGGCTATGCTGATAGTTTGTGATGATTTAGACCATATGATCATGGTGATTTAATAGATTTCTCTTATTCTCGGTAGTGATGTACCCGATTTCTTTGAACACAATCCTATGAAAATATATGGAGAGAATGTGAAGTGGTGTTTTTTACCAAAAAAGGTTATTTTATGTGATTTATTTTTAAGGATCCCTTTTTTTTTTCTTATTGGGGATGGAAATGTATAAATGTGGGGGTAATTTAGGTACCATGATTTTGTTATCTAAATCATTAAAATATATCATATAATATTTTTTAATGGTTACTGAGATGACTTAATATTCATAGGTTTTTGGAGCCTCAATAACAATATATTATAAATAATATATTATTTTAATTCCACAAAATTTTCATATTGAAACATTTGAATTTCATATTGGAAAAATATTTAGATGGAAAAATTAAGGATTTTGAATTTCAATTATTTGGGGTTTACCCTAGGAGAGAAATAATTTTCTATCATGTTACGGGTCCCGAGGCAGCCGTTGCAGCTATGATTATAAAATAATTAATAACATTATTTTATTTATGCTGAATTGATAGAATCTCCACCAACAAATTTTTCCATATAATCCTTGTATAAGAATATATTCCTCAAACACTAATAAACCCCAAGATTTATAAAAGATGAAATAAACTATATTTTAGTTGAACTGATGGTGGATCAAGGGAGTAGATTTGAACATGTGACAACATCGATGATCCAATCACTTGATGATGATGAATAAAACCATGAAATCAAAAAAAAATGATCCAACAACTGTGTCACATTATTGAATACATTCATTATTTTCATTGACTCATTCTAAGTGAATATCATATTGGATTCATGAATTCAAACCCTAGTTCATCATAATTGAATTGGGTAGAGATTATTAATTTAATTATTATATGTAACGATTTATCAGATCCAAAATCCTAAATTTCATAAGAACTATTCAATGTAAATCACAAGGTAGAATTATTTACCTTTAAATTTTTTCTTGGAATTTGGAAATGATTTTGATGGTGCTTGATGAAGAATGACGTAATCACATTTATATATCTATCTCCTTCATACCACATATCATATCATCTCTTATTTTTATTATGTGGAAAGGAATATAGATAATGTGGTAGGAGGTGGGGCTCATTGTGCGGGTATGATATATGCAGTTTGGTAAGTGGTGGCAGTGGTGTGGAAAAATTTAGGTGGCATGGGGTAGAATGGCTTGAAATAAGCATGTTACGTTATTAAATAATTACGTGGAATAGAAAGGGTATGCTTACTATAACATCCCATATTTCCAATAAATATTTTTAAAAATTTTATTTCATTAAATATAAATATAAATTTTAAATTAATTACTTTATTTTTAATAATATTTCCCGATCATGGAAAGAAATATTTATTAACTATTTTATTTTCTTTTCATACTCTACTTGAAAATATTAATTAAATTCTAAAGGAATTTTATTTATTAATTTTTTTTGAATAAAATAAATTTGACAATATTCATGGTTATTATTATATATATATATATATTAATAACTATATTACAATCATTAATAGGTTTATTTTAATAAATTAATTATAGCCTAACAGTTATTTATGTGTGACATATGTTTTCATCATCACTGAATAGAAAAAAAAAATTTAATGTAAAATTAAATAACATTTTATTCAAAACAAATACTGAATTGGTAAATATCATTTTTATATAAAAATAACACTTTATCAAGGATTTTAAATTTATATATAGCTATTATAATTTTTAATTATTTTTTACCGCATATTATGTACATATTTGTTTAGTTATCAATTTCCATTTAAAAAATTATGCAGACTTTTTTAAAATAATATAAAAGTATTAAATATTTCTTATTTTAATTTAAAAATTTCATTACTATTATTTATAGTTTAATATTTTTATTTAATTGTTATAAATACTTAATAATGTTGTATTTATTATAGAAAAATGTTAACTGATCTATAATTTCAATCATATTATATGAAATTTGTAACTGAAAAAATATTTTCTCAATTATGTATCTAAAATATAAATTCTACTTAATTAGATTAATAATTTCCCATGAATTATATGATTTATAACTATAAAAAACTAATTATTAAAAATAAAATATATAATATATAATAAAATTTATAAATTAAACAACTTATGACAATATATTTATTTTTTATTATAAATAAATTATTTTTCCATTTTAGGTTTTATTTTATTTAAAAGTAAAACATGGATATTTTATAAATCAAATTTTATAAAATTGAATTCAATTTTGGAATAATAATATCAAATAATTTGTTTTTTAATATTATTAATTATTATATTGAATTTTTATTTATATTTAATTGTATGAAATTAAAATTTTATGAATACCACAACTTTTATAACCTCATCATGATGTAAGCATGGAAAAAAATATTTTTAATCCATTATTATGACAAAATGTTTTTTTATGGACTACAATAATGGAAATAAAAATATTATTTTCAGTCTCTAATGATATATTTTACATTTTAAAAACTAAATTATTTCATACCATAGTAAAAAAACTATTTTTTATTATTAAAATTTAATTGATTTGTTGGAAGGTTCCATTCCGTTTTTTATAATGTAGTTGTCAAATATCGCTTAATTTAATATTATTTAACTAATAAAATTATATTAATGAATATTTTCAAAATTAGTTGTCTTCAATGTTAAAATAATCATTATTTTAAAACAAAAATACCAATCTTCTCAAGTAAAAATACACCCTCCCATTTTACATTTAAAACAACTTGTAATTCACTTATTAAATCCAAATATCTATACATATACTATCTCATAGGTCATTAATATATCTAAGGGATGTTTTGGATTTACACAACTTCAATCCATCATGATGTTTGTAAAGGAGTAACCCTACCACAAATATCTAACCCCAATTATCTTTCCTTATTTTCTTTTTTTCTTATATCCACTTGACAATCAATTTTAATGTTTATAAAACTTTAATGTCTATCTTATAAAAATATATAAAATATTGGCATTCTTATGATACTGGTATAATAAAGTTAAACTATTTATATTATATACTCTTTCTCCATCTATTTTGACACATCCTGATAAATTGGTAGTATCATCAACCTTCAAGGTTATTGTCAAATCATTCATTATCATCACATACATGTATTATTAGTATAGAATATGTAATACAATTTTTTATTAATTTATTATAATATTCTATAAATACTTTTAGTAAATAATAAATTTGAAAATATCTTATATGATGAAATTGAAACAAAATGGGATAATTTATAAAAAATCATGTCTTCAAGATTTTCTGTCTACAAATGGAATAGTAATAAAAAAATTACAAGAGATATAACTAATAAATATTTTAAAAAGGGAAAATATTAACTTCTATATTCATTTATTTTATAAATATATGTTTATTATAGAAGATTACTAAATAAGATCCAATAAAAAAGAAATAATATAAAGGTTCTTTGTATGAATTTATTTTTCATTATATATAATTAAAATTATGTTTGACTCCATGTTTTTGTGAAATGTTTTTCTCAATCTAAATTAATCTTGTACATTTTTTCATTACACACAATAATGAGTTTAAATGAAATAAGACATACTAATAAAATAACATTATTTTATAAGATAATTACCACATAGTTGATGGAAATGACAATTTTATTCAGATTAACTAAATTAGGAAAATATATGTTTTAGACTAGAATATAGATTGAATTATTTATAAATAATTATTTAGAATGGAAAAAAACATATTGAAAATAAAGGAAATTTTTTTCTGAAAAATTATATTTCAGAAAAAAAAAATTTACATTAATAAATAATAAAATCTAGTTTTGGATAATTATTTTAATTAAATTTATAAATTTTATATTCTATTATATGTGCAATAATCATATTTTATGTTTTGAACATATGAGATTACAAAACGTCAAATTTGACACCTTAAAATGTATTTATATAAATTGATGTTTTGTCTCCTTTTTCACACTTATTTTATGGAGAATATTTTACACTTTTATAAAATATATTTTAAAATATAAATGTATTTTTTGAAATGATCTTATCAAAATTATCTTTGGGTATTTTTTGGAGAATTTTCTAAGAATTTATCTTTTTCAATGAACAATGAAAAGTAATGATATTTACTACAAAATTTTATTTATTATAAATATTTTAAACCATAATAAATTTTTTAATAATGATTAAAAGGGAAAAATAGTTAAATATTACATTTATTAATAGAATTTTGTTCAAAAATATATAATTTTTATATAAAATATTTTTAAACCATAGAATATTTTCAATTTGGAAACCTTCTATCCCATCTCATTTATGTGATTAATTTTAAAATAAACTTTTAAACTTTTGTTAATGGATTATTTAAAAATAGATTAAATATTTTAAATAAAAATAATTTATTATATTAAGTGAAAATTAAATATTTACCATAATGAAAAGTAAAAATAGTAAAAATAATTTATTGCAGTTAAGGTAAAAATGTTCTTTCTAAGGAGTTAAACATGAATAATAAGGGTTATAATCGACCCAAAACATTTAATAACCCAATTATATTGGCATATTTTGAAATTATCTCTTCTAGTATTAGTAATATATGGTTTTTGGTCCTTTTGACATGAAAAAATATCGGTACACCTTTTTCATTTCAAAAATTACAGGGGTCCCACAAACCTCACTTATAAAATGTGAACTCCTCTCGTATCCTCTTAACACATAAAAACCTAGTTATTTTATACAATAATATACCAAATAACTTCTTCAATTAACTCATATCATCCTAAAATACTTATTTTGTTAAAAAATATGACCAAATAATCCTTTGGATGAAAATAAAAAGTACTTTTTTAATGAAGAAGATGCATTTGTAATCAAACATATTATTATATTTATTATTTCTCCTACTAAAATTATTAGTAAACAATAATTATATTTTCACGAACTAACCTAGGTACCCTGTAACTTGATAACAAAGTTGGCCCTAATATAGCATGAAGGGTGTTCCTGATCCCCACGTGTTGGTGACTAGAACCTAGCATCATACAACATGGAAGTGGGAACAAATGTTTCACAAAACAGAGTCGAAATTAGTATGAAAATATGCATTACAATGGAATAACCACTATGATTAATGTACCATAATATAACAGTGCATAAAATCCCAAATTACAGTAACCCAATAACGAAAGTAGATAAAAAACACTACATATACCTAAGGAAATAACACCACATGTCCAATGTTCAATATCTTGATCCTCCTCCATGTGATCTTTCCACCTTTTTCAATCCTCTATGGTAATAATCTACAAACACTAGAAGGCGCAAGTACTACGTTAGATAAAAATCTTTGTAGGGTTTCACCAAGGATCCAATAATAGTTTCCATATATATATTAACCACAATAATGATTTCAATTTTAAAAGTAAGCATGTTTGGCATTTTAGATAATATTTAAAAAAATCATGCTATAAATTTAAATTTATCAAAAATACCTTAAAAATTTGAATTACATTACATGTGATTGAATATTTATAAAATAATGGATTAAATAAAACAGTTCATATAAAACATTTTACAAAAATCCAAAAGTTATGAAATGTTCTTTTACCATATTGGAATAGATTTATATATCAGAAATAAATAACAAGAGAGAAACATGGTCAACATAAAAAATGTCTAATAGTTTTTAAGGAAATAGGACTCCACACTCCCTAAGTGATCTCAGACTTATTTCTATTGACACATCCCAAAGACACTGGCCAAAGGAGACTCATCATCATCCCATTGGGGATGATACCCATTGCACGTTTGTTTTACAATGTTGTAATCGCATAGAGTGTGTCCATTTAAATCAATAAATGCATAAGGATTGCATGTTCTCTTAAATGATCATTGATTTAATTTATTTAAGGATAATTAAAATACATTTTATTCCCATTCTCCCATTTCAAAATTCAAATTTTCCATCTAAATCTAAAATGATGTTTTGTAAAAAAACATACCACTATTGGGAAATAAAACCATTGGGTTTCTATAAAAAAACATTAATCCATTTTCACATGTTTGAGATATGTCCAAATCTAATTCCATCAATTTTCAGAATTCATTTCCATAATTAAATTCAACAACTTAATAGAAATAATTTCCATCAAATTCCAAATTTATACTAAAAAATATTAATAAACACACCCGAATTCAATATAATTGGTGGTTTCCCCAATATTCCATGCAAAACCATTTCATGTTTCCCTATTTACTGGAATTGGGTTTTATTATATCAATTGAAATCATGTTTTAAAACTTGAATTTAATTCAATAATTGAAATAAATCAATCAATTTGAGGTTAACAAATTTGACCATACGGGATGAAACCACCAGATTTTTTCCAAAAAATAACACTCACAATGTAACCCATCAACAAGAATGAATGTGTAGAATTCCTCATTGCATAATAAAGATGATAGATCAATACAACAAAACATTTACCATAAATTCCTGTATGATCTATTTAAAACCCAAGGGAGGATAAAGAGAGAAAAATAATAAATTACGGTGAAACCTTAACCGGAATCCACACCAACAACATAATGACGATCGAATGCCAAATGAGTGAATCCAAAATTGTTGGAAATCTCCAAGATCACATGGGGATGGCCATAGGTTAAAGGATATGAACCTATATAAGATCCAAAAAAGATAATAATTTTCACATTTACTATTTAAAAATCATATTCAAGGTATTACATGATGTGTAATACCAATACATGTCATGAAATAGATGAGTTTTGTAATCATCAAAATTCACACCATGTTTCATTAAAATCTGACACTCTGAGTTAAAAACTGATCTGTAATTCATTTACAATGTTATTGAGATTTTAATTATGTGTACCCGTTCTAGTGTGAATCCTTTCATAACCTTTATCCAAAAACTATTACACTGCATTTAACCTAGTTACATTTCATGTAATCCTCTAACAGTTTGTAAAAAAGTACAAAAAATCTGTAACTTCACTATCATTTTTATCCTCTAATTTCCTTCTAAATCCTATCTAGTTAATGAAATGGATAATCCAAGAAATTTTTAATGACATATCTATAAGATAGATAATGTTATATCACATCATTACCTCCATAAAAACATTAGATCCCCAGAAATCAAATAATGAATCTTCCTTTCTAAACAGACGAGTCACATACTCTCTCATGAGTGATTCACTTTCCCACTTCTCATGACTATAAGAAAAATACATCCACAGTAAACGAACCAAAGGAACCATCCTACCATTATGTTCCTTGGTATTAGAATCAACTACCCTAACTGGATTCTTAGTAAATGATAAATCTGGTTAAATATCCTGATTGCCCCCACCTCAAAACGTGGGATGGATCAGCAAGATAGCATCCCAGCTGCAATACATAAACCATGTTATGTGTTAATGTTTGGGGCAATGGATATTCTATATGGTAAGAACCATTTACCACCTATTAAACAAACTCTAATGGTCCCACAAAATTAGTAGAATGTTTCGCTTTCCTCCAATGTCGTCGATGATCTAATGAGGGTGAAACATTCAAGAATAGTTGGTCACCAATTGTGATCTCATAAGGTCTAAAAAGATGAGTATAAGAAGACATATATCACATTTTGTATTTCAAAATTATATAAAATATTAATTGAATAGTTATTTTCATCTCCAGAACAAGACATGGTCCAACCAAGTAACATTCACCAATCTCAAACCAACATAATATATATCTACACGGTCATCCATACAAGGCCTCAGACAGTTCCATTTTTATCATAGACTAGTAACTATTTTTTTAGGAAAAATCAACCAGTCCCATGTGATCAACACAAGACCCACAAATGCTGAGAACAACAGAACAAATCCTATCTTTTTGAATCCATATAGCTCAATCAAATTTTCCAACCATATATGGATGGTATGTTGTACATAAACAAAAATGGGATCCTAGTGCCTCCAGATTTCCTCTTTAAAAAATACAAGTAAATTTAGGATCTATATTAGAGACTATGGTATATAGAACTCTTTGAGAAAGAACAATCTCTTTCACATATATAATTCCTAACTACTCATCTTTGGATGTATCTCAAATGGGTATATTTTGATCCAACATGGGCATCATATCTATCACAACCCATATAAAATTCTTAGTTAGATAGGTAAAATGAAACCCAACCACAAATTCTATAATCATTTCATCCCACATACATGTTTGGAGTCAAAGAGGAAGATGTAAATCTGTGAGTTTTTATTGCTCATCCCTCACCTATTGTCATGTATAACAATGAGGAACAATCATAGTAATGTAACGTGTCATACCAAGCCACTAGATCTTCCCCTTCATATTGTAAAACATCTTGGTTGTTCCAAGGTTCATAAACCACTAGGAATTATGAAAATCCCCCATCAAAACATTCCATGACAATAAACACACAACAACGAAAACCCAATAACATAGAAAACCTTCTTTAGAGAACTGCAATTATGCCACTATCGCCCCTCCATTATAGAGTGTCTATAATGAATTGGAATTTATCATCAATATCATGTTCTTGTAGAATCATATCTAGAATAGCAGGTGTAAATTGAATACTGGATAAAGAAAATTCATCCCCTTTATCATGAACTCCAATATGAAACTGTGCAAAGGGGTCTATCAAATTCCACTCTTCCAATGATTATTTCAATGTCTGGGTTGGATTTTGAATACCTAACGCATATGTAATTACATTACCATTACCTGGGGTATATTCCATTTCAAATTTTAAATATTGTAGATACTCAACCCAATGCCTCTAAAAAATATTAAAATATTCTTGACAGATGATATACCTCATGATGTTGTGGTATAAAAATATGTTAAATGATTTTCCATTAAAGTAATGCTACCAACTCTTAATAGCGTGTATCACAGCCAAATTTTCAAGGTCATTAGTAGGATAATTCTTCTAATGTTGCCTCAGTAGAGAAGATCCATACACTTTAACATAATCTCCCTATATAAGAATGCATCTGAACCATGAACTTGATGCATCACAAAATACCACATTGCCATGTTCGTCTCCTAGAAGAGTAAACACTGGTGTTTTATTCAAAAGGAATTTTAGCTCAGAAAAATAAAAATGACATATCTCATTCTAAGAAAACTTCTCTCCCTTTAGAGTATGATCTGTCATCATAGAATCCATATTTTAGAATTCATTCACAAACCTACAGTAATATCCATATAACTACAAGAATCACCAAATAATGATGTAATTTGTGGTTGTTCCCATCTCTTAACAACATTAAACTTCTTAGGATAAAATGTTATACCCTATAAAAAAACCACAAATACTAAAATTTTCACTTCAAAAATCTACAAATATCACGTTGAAATCATATAATAAAGACATTTATTTCTCAGAAGACTCAGATCTATACCCAAATGATTCACATGATCTTCTTCATACTTGGATTAAACAAGTATTTCATCCACAATGACTCCCAAAAAGGTATCTATATAATTTTGGGAAATATTTTTCATTATATTCATGAAAACTGTTGGATCAATTTTTAGAAAAAAGTGAAAAACAAGGTAAACCTAATGGCCATACCAACTCTAAAAATTTGTTTTTCGAAATTTGTATTCCTTTATCCTCATCTAATGGAAACTAGATCGATGCTCAATAATTGAAAACTAGTTACCCCCTTTCAAATGGCATGACAAATCAACTACTCTTGGAATCAAATATTTGATATTTATTGTAACTCGATTTAGCTTTCTCTAATGAGTAGATAAGTGAAGGCAACAATCAGCCTTCATAGTAAATTGAACCAGCACCCCCAAGGAGACACACTCAGGCATATAAAACCTTTACCATGAAGTACTTCAAATTGGTACTTCAACTCTTTCAGCTCTGCTAGTTCCATTCCGTAAGATTGAATAAAGAATGGTTGAGTACTCAGATGTAAGTTCATAGAAATCTTGTCCTCCATCACTATTTGGAAGCCATCGAAATTAAAGGAAGAACATCTGGAAATATAATTAATGGAGTTAGATCCCCACTCACTGAATCTCACTCCATATAAAAATAAATCATGGATATCACTTTTGCTAACTCTGGATTAGAGGGTCTAGTTCTAAATGACCTTGGTTCCAATTTTCCTTGAAATACAGGAGTGACACCATTAGGTGTTGTAATGTAGACCCTTTGAAAATTAAATTCCATTATGGATTTACTGGTGATGAGCCAATCCATCTAGAATATGACCTCAATATATTTCTTATCGAGAACCAGAAAACTCCATAAAATCTCAACATCGGATAGAGAGTGGACAAAAGCATGACTGTGAAAACAGTTGTTTCTATTTATACAAAGGGGTTCAATAATATCCATCTCATAATATAAAATATTCATAGGATGATTAATCATATTAATATAATGGGTTGATATAAATGATTGAGAAGCCCCATTATCAAATTGGGAAGTAACTGATGATGAATATATAGTAATGATGCCTCTCAATGTAGTAAGACCCATATATGCTTCCTCTAGAGAATCTCCACTGCATTATGAAAAATCATTATGGATTACTTTGGCCAAAATCCTTTTAAAAATGAAGCATATGATTGCCTCATAGTTTTTGGAGGATATAATGATACAATTTCACTTAACATAGTAGAAAAGATATTTCAAAATCATTATAAGTGTCTTAGACATCTATATTTGCAACAGTTTTTGAGTTCCTCAGATAAAAATATCTTATAATGTTCTTGCTGGACCCACTAGTAGAAAATCCAAAGAAATCCAACTAGTACTATAGGAGGTATGGAATGACCGTAATATTTAAATCATCCAAAGAAATCATCACACTTTTACTTTACCTTGAAGGAACTCACAAGACCACTAAGAGAGAAATAAACATTGGATAACCTTGACTTTCCAGATATGTCCATCTCAACCATCATCACCATATCTAGAACATAAGCATAGGTGGTAATATTGTGGAGGAAAACCTAAGAACATATTTCGGATCGAACTTCAAACTTGGATATTCAATCCTCCATCCTCTGATTAGATACAATATGATGGTAAATGTCCACCATCTCAACAATGTGATTTCAATATTCAATCATAGTTCTATTGGCCTACTCATGAAAGATAAACTCTATAGCCTTAGTCAACACCATTGACTCTAGATAGAATAAGTTAGTGAAAATAACATTTATTTCCTTCCACTATAATAATTCAGGTTACATTTCCAACACCATCATGTCCCATCATGTCTTTCTCGGTCCCTACAACATAAAGGCATCACCCTTCACCTTGATAATGTCTGATGTCTCCAAGCACATAGAAATATATTCTCTCTTTCCCTTCCATTCCTCAATACATAGATGATCAGTGGTTCCTATAAAAGCTTGTGTCTTCATACGAAGTATGTCTTGAGAAAAATTTCGAAGAACATTCCCCTTAGGATCCATAAATGGAGTCTAAATGAGGAATGACAGTGGTACCTTACCCAATGCTTTGGAAATGCTCAAGTTCATCGCAACTATATTTTGATCCACAATATGATTCTCCTACTGAGATTGAGTATTATCTTCCTCCTAGATCCAATTCTCACATATTCTTAGAGGCATGATGTTACACAACATCATTATACATCATTGAAGATATTTTTTAGTGATCAAATAGAACAATGAGATAAATTAATCACAATAGAAAAATAAAACATGAATTGAATTCAACAAAATCCAAATACAAATTGGGAAAACACTAGAACTAATCCACAAAATAAAATTCTCTAACCAATCCTAATGACTAATGGTTTATTTATGTGAGATATGGTCTAATACTCAATCTCAATTACCTTCTATGACACGACATGATTTCTAAAGTGCATACTGACTTCATGACAAAAATCTCAGCAGCCTCCTTCGATACCACTTTGTCACTATCCCATTGGGGATGTGACTCTATGAATGAATGTTTTATAATTTTGTAATTGAGTAGAGTGTGTTTAAATAACTCACCAACTATGATCATTGTATTATGAAAAAATAACAAATCAAAACATACATAAAAAATAATGTATTTATTTCTCAAGATATGAATTTAACATTTGATAGGTAATAAATAGGTAATAAAAATACATATATTAATCATATATGCTATGATATATATTTTTATTATTTTGTAATAGATTTATAATAAAATTTTATTTATTATATATTTGGCTTGATTGTGTAAAAATAAAGTCGAGACATAAGGCAAGGGACTTCTATCTCAATCTTACTTCTGTGTGACATATTCCATATTATCCATGTGTTTCATTTACCCCATGTATAAAAAATTTCATGAATTTATTTTATGAAACATTAAATAAATATTTTGGGGATTTACATACAAATTTTATCATCTTTATTTTATGGGGTTTATGGTAAAAAAGTTACCAAAGTAGTAATATTTTTTGTCTCAAGTTTCTTTCTTTGAGATATAAGTTATCTTCTGCACCAATCGTTCTCTATGAGGTTTATATACTAACCAACAGGAATGTTATATAATTAATATTATTTTTTCATGATTTTGTATGTTTCATATATTTTCATGCTTTAATGTGAATTATGATTCAATGTTATCATAGTGGTATGTTTTTTGTGTTGTAATCTAATAATTTATTGAGATTATTAACGATTATGATCTCAATGATGAAATAGTTTTAGATAATTCATAAAAAACAAATAAATTTTTTTATCTAATATTTATTTCAATAGAATACATGTTGACCATAATTTTTCTCTCTTTATGTACATAATAGTTTAAAATAATGTATTTAATAATTTTATTTATTTATCTCTTCACTTGAAAACACAATATTCTTCTAAAACCACATATTCTAAAATTGTTTTCCATAATGATTTTAGATTTAAAAAAATTATTTATTATATATTTTTTCACCTATGTTTAAATTTTAAAAATTATATATGAGTGGAACCTTCATGTATTTTTCCAAACAATTCACATTTTTATTTTACCAAAAATCTGAAAGGAATCCTTGTTTTAAAATTTTTTACATGAATAGGATTTTCATATGTTTTGAACATTATTTTATTTAATTATTCCATTAGATAATTTTAAGGTTAATTTAAAGGGAATTGGTTTTAATCTTGTAATATATTTTTATTTTATTTTTCAACGTGGAAAATTTATTTTCTTCTAGAAATCGAATAAATGATTTTAGAAATTCCATTATATGTTTTCAGGGTTATTTTCAAATAAAATATTTTTTAAAATATTTTTCTTATTAAAAAATGAAAGAGGAAATGAAAATTTCCCCTAGAAATGTTTTAAAAGATTTTTAAGTATTCCATTATATGTTTTAAATTTTATTTTCAATGAAAAGGTTTTCTATGTGTATTTATTTTATAAAAGATATTTTCATGTTATAAAGTATATCTTCTATAAGAAATGTTTTAAATTATTTTGAAAGATCTTTTTATATGTTTTAAGGTTATTTTCAATAAAAATAGACTTAAAAATTTATTATAATTTAAAATAGTTTTTTTCAAATTATTATTGATATTTTCCTCATGAAATGTTTCAAATGATTTTAAATATTATTTTTTATGTTTTCCAAGGTTATTTCCAATGAAACGGGTTTTCAAAACAACTTATGTTTTATAAATTGATTTTAAAAGTTGAATTTTTATTTTCATAAGTAAATTTTTAAATTTATATTTAATGGTATGGATATGTTTTCAAGATTATATTCATCAAAAGAAAATTCATTTTTATGAATTTTAAGATTTTTAAATTGAATTTTAATTAAATTATCTATTTCCCAATAAATGAGCCAAATGACCATGAAAAATAATTTTTCGTATTTAATGAAATCCTTTGATGTCACTTACGCTTCATAAAGGATATGATCTAGGGATACCGTTATTATTCATTCATTGGAAGGTTTATATTTTTGATGAAAATATGTTTATGAAACATGTTTTTCCACATGTTATTACATGATAAATTTTAATGAAATGATCTTCTTTTTAAGAGTGGCACTATGATAAAATGATTAAATGATTATAAAACCAATAACATTATCATAGGTTATGGAATGAGTGAATTTCTATAAAACCCATTTCATTTCATGGGTTCTGATATAACGATTGCTTTATGATCTTATAGAAAACATATTAATTATTTTAATTATGTGATGGGAGGAGCCTATATCTCCGTTAAATTCCTTGGTTAAATAATTATATATCATGAGATAGAGTGGACTAGAATGGGGAATAAATTTTGTTCTATAAGGGACATTTTCTGTTATGATGGTCTTGAGAGTGAAGCTTGAGTACTATAATGGGTTCGGGGTGAACCCATTCTTCTATGATATCCTTGGTAGTATACCATCAGTTCTACGAAATTGATTTTCTATGTATATGTGTGTGCCACAATTCTATGTGTTATTATAATGTTATTCCATCATAGCTCATGTTTATTGATTTTGTTATGAATAATTTATTATTACCTATGATTCTTTATTCCATTACTCTTGATTATGATATTGACTATACAAGGTAAGGATTTGAAATTTTAAACTCATATTTTCATGCCCTTATTATCATTTATTTTTTATTTGATCTTTGGTATGGGATTTTCATACTCTTACTAAGAATATGTGCTCACCCTTTCTTATGTTTTTATTCCCTAGGTGATGATGAAATGTTTTAAGTATGGGTTTTTAAGGAATTATAAATGGGAAGATCTTTAAGGGTTATTTTGAAGATGTTTCACCAAATAGGCAGATTGTGTGCCTTGTATCCATATTCACTAAAATAGTATGGTCCTTAACAATTTTTTAGGAAATTTAATAAATATAAATCTATAAAATGTGATATATATATATATATATACGAAAATACTTGGACAACAAAATATGTACTAATTATTCTTTGACATGATGTAATTACTATCCATGGAATTATATTATCATAAATCAATTGTTATTCATCTAGTTTAATGTCTATTTTATGATCTCATAACATGTGATTTTGACTACTTATTAATCTAATAGCGGGAATATCAATACTAACTATTTATTTTGGGGTACATCACCTATTTATCCACGAACCTATATCTCACACACTTTATTTTTTATAATTACAATCATTATTATGGTAATATGTAGAATATTACTTCTCTTAACATTAATGGGATATTCCTTTCTTTTTGTATCCCTTCCTTCTATATATTAAATTAAAACCAAAAAAAATTATAATTGAATAATATTACATTCTTTCTCATTAAGTTTCTACTTTTCAGATTAATTAATTTTCAAGGTTCCATTATTGAGATATAATATTGAAAAAATTATGTGTTAAAATCCATTTTGTTCCAAAATTTTAAAATTCTTTCTCAAAGATTCTACTTTATCAATTTATATATAAACACCAACAAATGGTATGAAAATTATTTTAATGATTTTTCTTCCATTTTCCCATAAAATGTTTTTAAAACATTCGAAGACCTTATTTATATGACATGTTTTAATAATCAATAATTTTATTATAATTTTAATTTTATTACATTTACTTCATTACAAAATTTATAAGTGAAAATATAACTTTAGATTTCATTAACACATCTATATTTTTATTTAAAAAAATATTTAGTTTTATGTCTACCTCTGAGTGGATTTATTTTATGTCAACAACTCTTCCATTTTCAACTCTTTCTAAGTATGTATTTCATTTAATATTATCATTCATATAAATTAATATGATACTAAAATTATCATTTTATTGTTTATCAATGTTTTATATATGTGTGGTGTGAATTAAATAAAATATCTATAATAGAAATAATCTAGTATAGAATTTATCTTACATAATCAACCATTATACATAATTATAACTTCTCTTTTAATTTTTTCAACTATAAATATCTTATATTTTATTATTTTGATTTATGGGTGTTCACCAAGATACCCTAAAATTGATTGATTAGTGAAATTATCGAATTAACTGTTTTTTCTTTCTCTATATGGTGTAATAACTTATAATTCATTATTTTAATTAATGGTTATTTACCTTGAGAGTTTCCTATTATCTGAAAACCCCAATTATTTCAAATTAGATTATCATGAGATGATTATTTATGGATTTATGTTTTATTTAATTATGTGGAACATATTTTCATGTATGTATTATTATGTTATTGGTGTGTCTCATATTATATATCCCTTTAATGAATAGGGTAATGTTTTATAACGCATGAAATGATATGTTCAGGACTAGGATGGAAACCCAAAAAAAATGATAATCTTACTATATTGTTTTTCATAGTGGTGAGAATCGATTCATTATTATGATATCATTTTTTTTGTTTTATACATTATTTTTTCCATCATCTAATGGTATGGACATCATATTACAATGAACCAACGGTTAGTATTATTGAATTATGATAAATGTTTTACTATGTACGATTCATTCACATTATGTTATTGTAACATGATTTTAATCTCATATATATTATTTATATTCTATGATTATATGATATTGATTTTTATCATTTATGGTTCTATATATTTATTGCTTGAGCTTATCATTATTATATTTCCAATTCCCAGGTTATGAGGAATATTGTTATATATTAATGAAATATGTCATTAGCATGGGTGGATATTTTTTTGGGAGATGTTGAAGTATTTTTGTAAAACTAATAATTATAATTTTATATGGAAAAATTTCCATTAGATGGGAATGATATTTTCTTTCCACTTAATTATTTTCACTAATTCTATAAATCTCTAAATCTTGAAATAAATTATGTATCTATGTGACTTAATATTTTTAAAAAAAATTTATTTTCAGATTGTTATGATTGGGTCACTTAAAGTAGTATCCAATCCATTTTTTAAGGAATATTCTTTTAGAATCGAATATGAGAGTATGAGTCTCGGGTACCTTGGTTAATATCAAATCATGATTCAAGTAACCTTTGGTATTATAATGTTATTGGTTAAGGATAATATTAGAGTTTTAAACCTCTTTTTAGGTCTTATTTGAGGATATATAATGTGAATTATAGATAGTTAGTAAATATTTATTGGGTTATAGGATTAATAATTGTTCGAGGAAAAGGTAGACCGTGGAGTAACTGAGAATTTCTATATCATGTAAATTTATGATATTTTTGGAAAATATTAATATATATTTAAAAATATATATGATTTATTAATTTATTGATTTTTTATCAATTAATATTTTTTTGGGGTTAACAGTTTTGTTAATTCTAGCGAGTGTATAATTTCATGAATTTTGGGTTAAGAATTGGGAAGGAATGATATTGATATATTTATGATTAATTATTATTGGAAATCATTACTAAAATAAAGTAGTGTAATCCCAATGGATAAATATAAATATTGGGAGACATCATAAAATCATGGCAATGTATTGAGATTGTGGTTTCCTATAATTGAAATCTATGTCAGAACATGAAAATTTGGATGTATGATTTCACTATGATTCACCTTGGGGTTATAATCCTAAAACATTTGGTGGGGTATTAAATTTATCTTCACTTAATTCATAACAAGAGGGAATAAATGCACCCCTAAATTGGAACATATATCAAACATTATTTTTTTTCTTCACATGCACTTCATGATCCATTATAAGGACTTGAATATATTATCATATCATGAATCATAACTCCATTAACAACACCCTCACATATTTTCATCAATTAAAGAAATTAAATTTATAGGGAAGCAATTTATTTAATTAGGTATAATGTAACATGCTAAATTTCTAATTAATATTTATAAAATTTTTATTTCATATTTTATAATGGAATGTTATAAATAAATATATTAATTTTTTATAATATACAAAAACCATTTGTAGGAATATTTTTTAGAATATTAATTCAAATAGAATTTATATTTATTTATTAAAATAATTTTAAATAATCCATTTTACTATTTTTAAAATTCTAATTACGTGCATTGAATTCAATAATAGTTTTATAGGTAATTAATCAATTATAATAAAATAGTTATGAATTTATGCTATATGATTTTCAAGTCACAAAACAAAAAAATATAGCAATTGAATATAAAATCATACAACATTTTATGTGAAACATATGACGAATGGTTATATATTCATTTCTTAGTAAAAAAATATACGTAATTTTTAAATTATATTATATGGAATTTAATTACAGAATTTAGTTATCATATTCTACACACTTATTTGATTAGTAAAATAATTACTTTTTAAAACATAAGAGAAATAATATAAATAAAATAAATTATGAAATATTTATTATTTGTATTTAAAAATATGATACAAATTATTTGAATTCTATTATTAAAAAAATGGTTCTATTTTATTGATTTTTAGAATAGAAAAATTGTCATTGATGTATGATTTTGATAATAATGTATAATATTTGTTACACTAAAACTGTTTTCTCCATTATTTATTTAATATCTAAATCAAACATAAATGGAAGAAGAATCCCAAAAAATCAATTTTTTGAACTATAATCAATAAATTATCAATAATATGTTAAATAAAATATAATAATGAATATAAATTTAATCACTATGAAAAGAAATAGTTTTTATTTGAATTTTTTTTCTATGTATAATTTAATTTTCATTAATTTTAATGTTCCTAAATGATTGATTTTGAATTTGATAAAATGGAATTATTTTATGGAAGAATAATATGAAAAATATATTTGGGTTCATTTTTCTTTGGTTTCTAAAAACGTTTCATTGTGTGAATGGTAATCAATTAGAGTTATCCTATATACCACACCATTTATGACATCGTCCTGAAATAAGCACAGATTAAAAAATTATAATAAACTTTTTACAAGTAAAATATATATTTGTGGAATAAAATAATTAATTTAAAATAGATTAACTAAATGCACAAAATTATATTTTACATTTTGGAACAAAAATTATATTTTATATTAATAAAATAATATTTTTTGAATATATATTTTAATTGTAGTGTTAGGAATATGGGATTATATTTTATCATTATTTGAATGTAAAAAAGGAAAGTGTGTTTATTAATAAACCCCAAAATTCATAATTTTCAATTTTTTAACAGAAATGATAAATCAATCAATATTTTAACATTATAAAATCACACTTATCATATATAAATACCTCTTATCATTTCCCATCGAAGAAACTTCCCATTCACTTCTCAATTCCTAATATAATCCCATTTTTCATCTCTTAATTCACTTGGTTCCCTTATGGATATTATTTAGTTGCAGAATCCCATGCTTTCAATCCTTTAGTGTTCTTGTAATACTCTATAAAGTAGTAAAACCAATTCTACATCATTATTTTACTTCCCATATTCAATAATGTCACCTAATATATTTCTATTTTTCAATATTTAAATATAATTCTATACACATTTATATAAAATCATTTTGGAATTATGATATCAGCATAAAAAATTTATTCTCTTTTTAGTATATACTCTCTATCACACTTTTTTCATACATCCTCAAAAAGGAATGTTTCATCCACCTATGAGTGAATATTTAATGATTTACTTATCATGATGAACATGGTCGGTTAGATTCGATTATGTAATATTGGAATTCCATTCACCAGATTCCACATTGTGATTCCCCAATTTAGTTCCCCACGGGACCTCATATGTGCCCCCCCATATTATAGGGGATGTTGAGTAATAGTGAGGGTTTTATATTTAATGTGGGGAGAATATACCATATTTATAAGTGCAATGAAATAATGAAAATCAATAATAAATATAACAAAGATAATACAATAGTCAATAATCAACCAAACAACAAATGAATATATTCAGAAAATTGTTTATAAAAATACAAATAAGTAGTAAATATGTCATTCCATATATGCGGCATGTGTCAAATGAAAACCAAAAATAAATTAACTATTATCTCTCACAACCGGGTCCTAAAATCTTGTTTGGTTCTCCCATCCATGTTCAATCAAGAATCCCAACTCAAACATATAACATAGGGATCTTGACCTTATCATGGCCTGCAAACATGAACAATATTGTTGTACTAATATTGTAGATCTACTATTTTCTGAGTATAACTCAGTAGACAACCATCAACATTATTTAATGAAATGTCCAGACTATAATAGTGTATGCAGTTGTATAACGAATAGAGTTTAATATACAAAATTTAAATAAGAATCATATTTAATATTATTATGCAAACCGAAAAAAACTTGATTCATCTTATGAAGGACTCTAAACCATAATCAAATGGGGTTTTAAAACATATTCTATAAATATATTTCAATATTAAATTTGATTCCATTTCAATTTCGTACATTGGAGTGTCTATCTGGGTACCATTATCACAAACAAATGGATCATTTATCTAGGATCAATTCACCATCGTGCATTAGGGGTATAGGGAATCATCATGTAACCCCATGCATATTTGGAGCATCAGTCCATCTCCCACAACACATTTTGAACATACAAATATAAATACACATTTGGATTCTACATCATCTATTTGGCATACCATGTGTACTTGGAGGATTAGTCTCAATACTACAACTCATAGTTCAAAATTAAAAAGAGAGATATATATATATAAAGTTTCATCCCCAATGATCTTCTTCCCAATATTTCACAATAGGGTGGAACATTTTATTTTTCAAACACAACCATGATTCCTAACATTTATCACTAGGAATAACATGGTGAGTTTTCCAATTAATAATTTTATCATCCTTTGTTAAAAAATCATTGACCATTCAATGTTAAGAAACTAAACCTTTTAAATACAATTATCAAAACATACATCATGTACTTTTTTCAATTCCATATACACATTACACCAACTTTTACATATCAAGAATCTTCATATCAATGAATTTTTCATAACCCATGGATTTCCATCATACCTGAACTCATAATCCTCAGTGGGTCTAGCAAGATCTGTGAATGGTACTGATATTTACATTAGAATAAAATCAATTTTTAATTTAAAATAAGTTATACACCATGAAAAAAATAGTAATACTACAATGAAAAATATCATGATTAGGAATATGGGAATTAGTAATTATCCCACCAACCTTAGGATAGTTGATGAACTCTCACCAAACCTTATACTTTTATTTGAAGTGTAATGGTCAAATTCACATTAGATGATTATATCGTGGATAAAAACCTTGATTCAAAATCCAAAAAAAAATCCATTAAAACAAACATTTAAACTATGAAAAATTGGATTATTCATCCCTTTATAAGATGAGAGAAATACATGAGTGATAAGAACCCAATCATGGAAGAGATCACATACATGAGTAGAGTTGATTTCGTCCATCGGATCCTTGATTTATAAAGTAAGGGGTTCGAGGATCTTGTGAATCATATAAATATCCCCAAGAGTAAAGGTAATCATATTAAGTTGAGTGGGGGTGATTAGGGAAATAAACTAAGGGTATGAGAATTTTTAATTAATGTTTTTTGTGGTTTGAATTTCCATGCACATGGTTTCCTAGAATAGATTTATGGTTGGAAAAACAATACACACTAAGAAAAAACCCATACTAACTTGGGTTTATGGTTCCCCTTGGCCATGTTTATAGTTTGACAAAAAATGTTCAAACCGTTTAAACGCCCTCTGTCCTAGGGTGAATAGTTTGGAGGGGTGGAATTGCCACAAAGTTTTATTAAACCATGCACCCACATGCAGTGGATGAAAATGTTATGTGTGGGTCTATAGGGAAGACCACATGGATTTAACTAACTATTTTTCAACCTTGATCATCCCCATAGACTTCCAAAGTTCACCAGATTCAGCCGAAACGACCCTAAAGTATGTCCCTACCTGGAATGATAAAAAATATGGTAAAATAATAACTAAAAATGAGTTTGGTTCATATCTAAAAAATTTGGGATTTTAAAAATATAAATTATTCTATAATATTATATGATTAATTAAAAAATATTTAAAATCATAAATAATAAATAATCAGAATTGATAAATTGAATCAAAACAAAAAAATATAAAATAAATTACCCCTTCAGAATTTTCAATCTTCAAAAAAACTAAAACAAAAAATTACATTTCTTATAACTAATAAATAATGAAAAATATATATAAAATTTTCTTCTACATTAAATTTTTATTAAAATATTTTTTTATATAGGAATCATAACAACTATGAAATAAAACAGAATCTATGATAATAGTTCATTTACTCATTTTACATCTCTTAAGAAATAATCCATATTATGCACCTATAATTATCTGACATGATGTGAATAATTTCCATTTATGTATTTTGTAACAAATATCATAATTTTCCATGTGGGCTAATAGACCATTTAATGATCCCTATCTATGCTTTTTTGATTCATTTCCAAACCTATAAGAGGAATTCTTAAATGAACTCTTTCCATTTAGAATAATCACACATTTCATTATCACTTAGTTTTTTCCCATATTATTGACATGATTGCATAAATATATTTATCCTTACCGCAATTCTACTGTATTATGTAAATTCATTTTATTACATATTATTTTATATTATATATTAAATTAAAATTTTACAATAGATATAAGGGATGATTGTTCATTATATTCTAATGTATATTTATTCTTTTAAAAGTTATTTATTATCAAGGATCATTTTTTATGAAATTCTATTGTTAAAATGATGTTTTTAAGACATTTTTCCTTTTTAAAATGACTTATAAATGTGGATCTTTTCTCTGTTTAGAAAAAAATAAAAAATTAAATTTATAAAAATTATTTTCAATATTGTGCATCCATTTTTCTCAATTATATTCAAGATTCATTTTCCAAGGATTTATTTATAATAAATTTTTTAATAAAATTTAATTTTTATTAATAATACAATCTCATTACAAAAATATAATTTAATGACAGTTCAAAATTGTTAAAATTTCCATCCATTTCAACGTTGTGTAAATATATAGATAGTTTAATTAAAATATATTCAATTTCACGTATTTGGTTTAATGTTTTTTATCTATGTCATTAAATTTTAAATGTTTCACTATTTCTAATGATGAAATTAATTTAATGGTTTTTTTTCAAAATAATGTATTCTATTCTAATGTAATTTTTTATTTCATTACAAATTTCTTACATTTGGGTGGTATAATGTAAATAAAATATCTATAAGAGAAATAATTTATCAATGCCTTTATATTTCCAAAACATCCACTAAGAATAAATAGAACATACCTTCCAATTTTTTTCCTCATTGAATAAAATATATTTTTTTATTTTATTGATGGGTTTTCACCTACATAACCATACATTTATTTAATAGGGAAACCTTTAATGGAACTTACTAAAAGTCATCTATATTTTGTAAATAACTATAAATAATAATTTTAATTGAAGTTTATTTACCTATAAGGATTCTTAATTTCATTGGATAACTATTTAATTTCCTTGTGTTTATCATTTTATGATTATTTATGGTTTTAAATATGTTTTCCATATGTCTCACACATATTAAAGTATATATTATGATTTAATGGTGGGATTTAAATTGCACATCCCACAAATTAATTAGGTAAGCATGTCCTTCTCATGAGATGATACGTGCGGTAATTGGGAGTAATCTTAATCCACTTTGGGACTCTGTGCGCAATGTTATTTTTTCATTGTAATGATTGTTTACTTCTCCATATGATGATTTGTTTTATGTTGTCTCGACATTCATTTGATTGTATAATTCTATAATATATATTTTTATTCCAAAAAACCTTATGTTACGATTAATTAATTATGACACATGTTTCATTATGTTTGATTATTTTGCATTATGAAATTTAACCATTATTTTTCTCTCATGCCCACACGGTCATCCTATGGTCACTTATGATTCATTATTCCTATAGTTATGTTTGTATTAAGGATATTTCGTCTCACCCTTCCTGTGTTTTAATTTCATCATGTCATGAAGTGAAGTATTTTATTCGAATGTATAACATTTCTATCATGTGTGGGGAATTTGATAATAAATGATAATAGTTTTTTGTAAATTAATAAATAAATAGTTTAAAGTAAAAAAAATTATTCGATGATAATGATATGGGTTTTATTAGCTGATGTTTTTTTATTAATCCCCTAATTCACTAAATATAAAATTTTCTCTAGTATGTAGTTGAATCTATATATTTAATTATATTTTATTTATTTATTATTAATATTGGACCACATAGGTAGTTTTTAGTACTAATATATACAGATAATGTTTTCAAAACTATATCTGAAAGTGTTGGTCTGACATGATGTTTTCGATAAATGAACTCTGAAAATTTCTCCAAGATATTGGTTGGGGGGTTAATGTAATTACAATTATTCACATTGGATTCACCTTTTTTATCTTAATTTTAACACCCAATGGTTCCCATATTCATCAATATTATTTGACTTTCATTAAAATGGAATCATTATTTTGGTGTTTTAGACCCAACAATGCTTTGGAAATCACATTGGTCGATAGGATGGGAGGTCAAGATCATCACATTCATTTGATTATGAATTGATTCCTACACTGAGATTATCTTATATATTTTACATATGTTCTAGAATCACTTCTTAATCTGGTTACGAGAATAGTTTCCCTAAAGAAATGATGATGTGATAAATCATTCTATATTTCAAGAGAGTTCTATTAATTGGATCATCTATATATATATAATTTTTTTCATCCATTAATTGTCATTACATAGTTATGGGTAGATACATATACTTCAAATCCATGTCACTTGGTACTCTATAGTTTAATTTCATCCATAAAGGTGACTATTTCCCAAAGGATGGTATTGATCCTTTAAGAGGTATCCTACATATCTTGTTTGTAATAGGAATAAAAACACACACAGTTCATTAAAACCATGTAGTTTAATATCATTAAGAAAGGATATTTATAAGGGAACATAGAATATGATTATTGAACTTATACCTTATGAAGGAATCCTATATATCCTATTTAGGATATGAATTAGAGTACTCATAGTTCGATTTCACCTTAGGGACATATCAATATGTAGATTCCCTAGTATGGGGACAATCATATTATGCCATAAATTAGGGATTACATGTTGATGTTTTCCTAGATAGGTAAAATTCATGATACAAATGATATGATTATTTCAAATCCATAATCCCAAGTGAATCATGTGCAATGTTTGAAACATGAGATAGAGAATGATTTTTCTCATCATATATGGAGGTAGGAATTATACATCGAAAACCCTGATGGGTTGTTTGATATGGAGCACAACACATAAGAATAAATCCTATGTATCCTTGTTATAGTAGGAATCATGTTTCTCATTTTTTACTTTGCGTCTAAATCATTTGGTAGTTAAGAAAGGATAATAATCCCATGGGGTTATTAGATCCTAAGGGTTGGAATGTTAGAGACATAGAAGGTATTACACAATAGTGGATTCCTATTTGAGCTTGAGACATAGGAAGGAATCTTATATATCTTGTATGGATAGGAATCACATTTTCTGTTGTTTGGTTTTATTCTCAATATTGTGATTGATTAGGGAGAATTTCTATCCTATGAGAGAGATTAGGTCCCTATTTTTAGAATGTCAAATAAATTTAGGGGCTTACAATGAGGTAAATTTCAATTTGATATTGGATTCACAAGGCATCCTAAATATACTTTTTAGACTAGAATTAGGATTACCTTAATTCAGTAAGGGGTGAATTTGTATCATTTTATATGTTATAGATGGACCCAAGATTGAAGATCTAGGCCTCGATGAGTATCATTTGATGAATGGAATAATGCACACATAGATCTTTAATGGTAAATACTCCTATTATTTTGACCCATCTCTAAATGGTGAATTCTTCCCGTGATTATTATGGGTAGACATCGTATTGGAGATCCACGAATCATAACATATACATTTATGACAGGAATTAATCCACAAGTACTTATTGAATATTAAACTCTCCATTCAGGTCTATCCCTTCGGTAGGGGGCATTGGTCCCATTAATTTATGTAGTTAGACCCAGAATGAGAGACATGGGAATCACTATATATCATGTGATGATAGGAATCATTCCCTACTTGTTTCTAAAAAGGAAATATCTATACATAGTTCTAACCCATACAGAGAGGGTGGAATTGATCCAATTAATTTTTGTAGATAGGCCTGGGATTGAAGATCTGGGCATCACATCAAATTCTATGATTATATGAATCAAACCAGATATAGTACAAAAAATAATAATATCTTCACATAGGTTTAACTGAGACACAATAGGATGAATTTTTCCCATTTATTTTTACTTTTGGACATAGGATTAGATACATGGGAGTCACTATGTATCGTTTGATGATACAGATAAAGCCCCATGTATATATAAAATGTGATACTCTCTATGTGAGTTTGACCCATATGTATGAAGGTGAGTTAATCTCATAGATTACTATATATAGAAATGGGATTGGGTACCCAATACTCACTAGATATCCTATAATGGAAAGAAACAGGAAACATGTAGTTTTTTATGGGAAACATTCCGCACTGGTCTGACCAATAAGCAGTGGGGGGAATTTCTCCAATTGATTATCATGTCTGAACCTAGGATTGAAGACCAATGAAACACAACATCTCCTTTAATGATAGGAATAAGGAAAAAATTAGTTCTCTAATTGAGGTTTGGTGGGAGATAAAAACCAATAATAGTTTTCCTCTTGGGTGAGGTTCAAAGTAATGTACAGTTTTATTTCATGCAAGATAATTCATCCTTGTAGTTTATCATAACATAGAAATGAATCATGGTGTGCCTTTAATCGCCTTTCATCATATAATATGATAACCCTAATGTGAAATAATATGTATCAATCATGATGGTAAGTCTTTATTATAGATCCTTAGCCCATGTGATTTGTTCTCGATATGAGAAACAAGGAATGGAAAATATTTATTTCCCCACACAGATGTGATTGAAAGAAAATATTGGGGAAGTTGAAATCATGTAGTATCATGTCCACGATATATGATTTAGGAATCCCTACATATTTCATTGGAATTATAGTCATGAAATACAAAGTTATGGATAACTGTGTAGTTCAGTTTCATATAACAAGGACATCTATCAAGTATTTTAATTTCATGTGGCAATGACTTCATCCATGCTTTTTAACGTCATGTAATAAATATGAAAGGGAATCTATGTGAATGAAAAAATATTGTGTCTAGAACATAGACTATGTATCTGGGTGTCACTATATTTCTTTACATGATATGATTCATGGCACATATATTACTTTAATAGGGTAATTCACTCTGAGGATCTAGCTCTCACATGAGGATGGTGTACATTATTTTTATTCCATATAGATCTAACTCATTTAATGTTTTCCATTTTCACTGTATCTTTTTTTGTGTAGTTTAATTTCATGTAGTATTAATGAAAGGTATTTTTATGTTTGATGTATTGCTACCAAGACTTCTTCTTTGTAGATTAATGCCAAGTGGCAAGGATGCTTTATCTTGTTTTACATCATGCGACCAGGAAGAATCACGTAGTTTAATGATATTAGACCGAGAACAATTTTATTGTTTAATGTTTTTTTGACCATGATTAATCATATAGTTTAATTTTATGATTCCAGGATTAATCATGTAGTTTGATGTCATATAACTAGGTCAAAGGGTGTTGTATAATTTGAAATCATGCTTCCAAGACTTATTTCATAAATTTTAATGTCACATAGTCTTGATTTCATCCATACAGTTTAAGGTCATGTGGTCCGGATGTCCCCTTTATAGATTAATTTCATGTGGTCAGTAAATATTTGATATATATTAATGTCATGTGGTCTCGATGTGGGATACATTAATAATGGTTGTACAATTTATTTATTATCAAACATTGTATTGTTATGGGGAATGAAACGTTCCCCATACATTGCAGATAGTGAGTAAGATCTATTATGATAGACATTACATATGATATGAGTCCCCTCCCATTTGGGATCCAAAGGTGGGGGATTCATTCCTAGAATCATAGGGGTCCAAAATACTAGCCCCATATCCCATTGAAGGACCAAATAGATCTGAGATTTTTTATTAATGGCTCCTGTAATCCATTTTTTTGGAATTGAAGGATTTGTAGTGTACGAAATATTTTCACATAGAGATGCTCAAATTCATCCAACTTCTTTTGAAACTCATCGTCATCGTATAGTTTTTCAACATGTGAATACTCTATGTCTTGGAAACATGACTTTTAGGGGTAATAATACCTCGGTTCCGTACACTAATATGAAGCTACCAATGTTTTAGTTTTTATAGTGATGTGGTAGTCCCATTAATCATGAAGGATATTTTCTATCTAGGACATCATATCTTTGTATATAATATTATGAAGTATTTTATATAGTCCATTTAGAGGACTCAATATTTATATTTTTCATTACATGATAGTGGGATGAGTGGTTGGACGTGATGTTGTATTCATGGTACAATTTCATCAACACTATGGATGAAAACATGGTTCCATTTTCTATTAATATAATTTGAGGGACTCCAAATTTGGTAATGATGTTCTATTTTATGAAGATAATGATCTTATTATTCTATAATTCCTTGAGGATTATTTTCTTAATCCATTTAGAAATGTATTCGATAATAATAAAAATACTCTTAAATTTCTTGTATATGGATATGGAATATATTCCCACAATAACCATTCCCCATATAGAAAATGTCTAAGAATATTTAGCGTTATGAAGTAATTATAGGGGTTGATAGGTGAATTTTTCGTGAGTGTGGAATGCATGAAATTTCACGGTGAATTCTGTAAATTTATGTAAAACTTTTTTCTAGTGGGATACAACCATTTTAATTTGATGGGAGAGTCTAGTCCTAGATCGATGAGAACCTCATGATCATGCATGAACATCCTTCATGATGACATGAGTTTCTCATTCTGCTACTAACTTGAGGATGATTCTATTGAATCCTCATTTATACAAGACTCTTTTAATCACTGGTTGATAAATAATATATTCCCTACTTGCTCTATATGTTAGGAGGGTCCTATTTAATAGATAATCAAGTATTGGCTCTATCAATCCATGGGTGGATATCAATTCATCATGCTCTAGGGTGGTGTTGATTTTATTGATCTCATCCATGTCACAGATAATGATTGAGGGCACCTATCTTCAGTTTGTGATGTAAAATACCACCTCATCCTAATCATGGATAACTATAACTGTTGTTTCATTAGCCAGTACATTGACACAAGAATTATGTTATCATGGAATATGCTGCGATAAGGGATCAAAAGGGAACTTTTTCATTAGTCATCTATCATAGATTATGATAGGGGAAAATTATTCCTTTTTGATTGAATATATTCCATTTAATTAATTTATCACTAGATATGAATCACCATTGATGTAATGGTAGGATATATGCGGCTATAGGGATTGTTCTAAGAATGATACAAGGGCATGGTATTCTGCCTCCTTATTTGTGTAGCCTCTAAATAGTGGGAAAAACAGGAAAAAACGTATTATTCTAGAAACAAAATATTCAACACCGTGAATAAACCGATTGAGATTTATATTTTATACACTTTTTCCGGTAGAACATTTAGATGAATCACTGAAATACATATCCCAAGTATAGGGAGTGTATCAAGTATCTAAAACCTAATCAACTAGAAATTTGGATTCCACTGGTTTAATTTATTCGTAGGGATGTTCTATAAGGAAATCAGTTGCGGGCTACAATTTCTCAACATTGTGTGACATGAACATCATATCGTATTGTTTCTTAATGACTAAGAATTGATCTAGGATTCCTACCAACATTGAATGGCCAATGATATACTTTTGTGGTCCAATAGGTGGGTAAAAATGGAATTCATGGTACTAAAAGTAATGGCTCATATTTTTCATTGAAAGTATTTGTATGAGTAAGTACATCTTGAAATTATAATTCTAGGTCTCAGAACATTTAATTATTCAGATGTGGTAGTAGAGACTATTTTCACTTAGTGTATCATATTTCATTTTGAGGATAACACTAAACGATCATTCCATGGATGAAATATATAAAATGATTAAATTTCCTTCTAATTGTGTCATCAAGACCAATGGATGAAATAGATATTTTTGAGTCTCTCAAAGAATTTTTGGAATTACTTATCCTATTAGTAGGAAACACCCTTCTTCATTAATTTGGTAATAGGGAGAGATCAATCAGATATGTTGGCTGTGAAACATAGAATGTAAGGGAGGCTTAATTGGAACCCCCATTATTATTTGAGATTTTGAGGTCATGAAGATGAAAGAATTATATGGGTCTTTTCAAGGAACTCAATGTCGTGGTGGAATACCAGAAATCCAGGGAATTTACTTGATGTCACTCTGAAGGAACACTTTAGAGGATTCATCTTCAAACACTATTATCACAAATTGTTGAATATTATTTGAAGATACATGATTTGATCACATAACTTTTGGGATTTCATAACCAGGTCATTACATAACTTTCTAATATTCATCCAAATATGTGTTGAATATATGATTCGTGGAATGTTTATAATTTTATCTATGATTCTTTAACCCATATGGAATCACTTGATAGTCAATGAACTCTTGATGTTATCTGAAGTTATTGGTTTTTCATCTCTAGGGGCCATCATTATTTAATTATACCTCAAATATTCATCCATGACTGAAATGTCTTGGAATCCATTAGTTTCATCTATTATGAGTTCAATGTTCGAAAATTGTAAATTATCCTCTGGGAAAGTTCAATATATGTATTTAAAATTAATTCAAATAATAATCTAATAATTTCTTTCTTTATAGGGGTGATGCTTTCGAACAATCTTTTAGATTGTATTTTCTATAAAAAAAATAGCATCGAATAATCTGTCTTATTTTGATTCTATATAGGTAGTAGGAGAGGGTTGTGTCCTCTTAAATACCTTATTTAAATGTTAATGGGAACTGGGTAGTACAAGTTGGTGTGTTCCCACATAATGGTTCAGTCCATTAATTTATTTATAATTCCATGGAAACACATATCGATGGTGATTTAGATCTGAAATGTATAGCACCTGCTCCTCGAGAGGCATGAAGGATCTTATCAAAGTATTTTACAAGCCTTCTTCTATTTACAGATTCTCCAGCAAAATACCATCAATAGTGGCGGAGATTCCTTCCTCAAATATAGGATTACTATTTCTATATTAATCCATATATTCTTCATCCTCTGAGTTTTGAAGTCATTTTTAGACATGGTAGGTATTCATGGGAAGCCCTTATAACTATCAGGGTGACAGAGGCTATGGGAGGAAATATTTTCAACTTGAACTGCTAGATTTATTTTGTAATGATTTTGGAACTCTTTATATTCTTTCATGATATCACTGAGAACATGAGGAGATTTGGATCCTGAAATTAAGTATACTACCACAATCTTGTTTATGGGTAGCACATAATCACTGTTTAGCATACTATAGGGATTATTAGGGGTGGTCATGAAGCCATTGGGTGATGAATCCTTTATATATTCATCCAAAATTCATTTTATCAATAACTATTATTGAAACCTTCACCAAAATATGTTGATTCTCATGAATCAATGGGGGAACAATCTCTATGTAGTATGGAAACATTCCTGTCGATGTGCGATTTCATGAATTGATAAAATTTTGATGGTACCCCTATGTAGATATGAAGCCATGATATTCTGTTAAGAACATGATATAAGGTTTCTTTATGGATATAAATGAACTTATCAGTTGATGTGAGATCCAAAAATTGATCATTGAGATTGATCTCCCCGAGATAAATTTTCTCTCGCTTATCATACGCATGAATTGTAAACTCTGTATAAGATATGTCTCCCTCGTTATATCCCTAAATTCAAAATCTCAGAATCAAGAATAGGTTGATCTGAAAACAATTTTCAATCAAATCCTTCTAGATTCTATCATCATCTAGTATTTTTAAAACTGATTGGGGTTTGATATGTACTTTAATGGCCTCCTCACGATATTGTTATATGAAGGAGATGGTGGCACATAGTTCTGATGGAATAGTCACCACTCAAAAAACATGGTTATATTGGCTTCTATCTTGAACTCATATGGTGTTTCAAGGGCCTGGATAATTTATTCTATGTTTTATTTTGAAATATTGAGAGCATCCATCATTGAGAGTCTGGATGGGAAAACTGCAAAATATTTTAGAATTTCATACTTTTATTACAATTATTGATTATTCCCATGGTGGGTATACACAAAAATGTGTGGTTTGGGGTTTTAGGTATTTCAGATAGATGAACCCACTACATTTGTTGAGGCCATGGGATTAAACACTACCAGTAGAATAGGTCAGGATGACCTTCCACGCTACAGGACATTATAAAACAATAACACCACTACCAGTCAGTCGTGTAAGATGAATGGGCTAGGATGACTACTAGAGGGCTCTTGGTCACCTCTCTGTTTCTAGTGGGATTTATGGAGTGCCCTCCTTGGTGCGTCAACTTCAGATGTATTATCAATGGGGATTTTATTGAGATATTTTTTCCTATCATCTCTGTGTTGTCCCCTCTATCCTCATCCAATGCACAATTGACCTAACACTCCCCAATTAGGTATGGGGAACTCAATCTCAGAGGCAGTTTCATCATACAAGAAGTGTTATTCCAATAGAAATATGTTTATATGACTAAATATTATATCATTTCCTGATGAGGGTTCCATTTGGTGGCATAGTTCCTATTTTATTGATTTAGCAAGAAATATATTTTCATGAGTAAGATCATGCATCAGAGCTCAATATGATACTTCCTCTCTAGTATCATCATATTTATGATGATGATGTACACCTCTACATGGTGTTTTTGATGACATCATTCAATGTGAGGATATCATTATGAGTATCTTTTCTATTCTATTAGAGTTTCATTAGCCGGCTGAATGTATTTATTATCATTTTATTAGAAACCATCTACCCACCACAAGCCATAACATCATTCCAATCACCACCTTTATCTGGCTTTATAATTATTACATAAGTTATAAGAGCTGGGGAATTTTATAACATCACATTCCTAAAAAAAATTCATTAGAATGTTTTTTTAAGATGATTTAATTTTGGATGGTGTGACGTAGCCTCCTATGGAAAGGGAAATAATATCTGAGATTAGTGAGGTTGACCTCATTGGGTTTCTTAGGAAGTGGTAGCATGATTATGTTATTTTCCATGGAATTAAGGAAACAATTGGGGACAAGCAAATTTTTTATGGAGTATTCCTTTTTCATATATTCATCATATCACAATAGACTATAATCTATTTCCTATTCTAGGAGAGTTCATTTTTATCTATTTTTGATGATCGACATGTTGAATTAAAGGATTCAGTTACTGTTTTAGTGCATCAATTAAACCTATTATTTGTTTTTGGGTAACATCGAAGATCTTTTCCATTATGCGCCTATTTCCCTATTTAGAGGGCATGGACTAAGATTCATCTTGTGTCTACTGAATGGAATCATTCAAACTTTTGTTTTATATGTGAATTCAAATAATTCGTCTGGTTATTTCATCAAGATAACAGGTTCTTGTAGCTCATCCAATAAATTTTCATCATTAATTTCTATAAATTTCTCTTATGATAGAGGGATTTTGAGTGAAGAGGTTAAACCCTTCCATCGTGAAATTAATATATAAAACCATTCAATTTCATGTTTCATGCAATTTTTTTGGGTCGAGAATTGAGGTCTTCTATAGAATAGTGTTAAAATAATATTAGAATTTGTGATGAAGGTATTCACATAATTCAACAGATCCTATTGGAGGGGTGATTTAAAATATATATATCCAACCCTATTGGAGTCTTCAAAAAACAACTCATCGTGGTCAGCAGTTTCTGATCTCGAGGGCCCATCATTGGAAATCATCCATATATATAGTTGGTCAGAATTTTTTCTGGATATGTTGTATCCCAAATGGTGTAAAATGTACTATTTAAAAATTTGTGTAGGGGCGAATTATCATCCACCAACTAAGGATATAGATTCTTCTCATGATTCATGGGTTCATGTCTCCCTTCTCAGGCTTCCATTCATGAAACTATAGACTCAATGATAATGATCATTTCTTGAAGTACGATATTCCTATACAACTCTCATCTACATGTAGTGGGAATTTCCTAATTAGGTGTCCTTGTTCACATCTCTCACCAAATATTTTTTTTCTAAGACAAAATTGGCACCTTAGATAGGGAGATAAAATCAATTAAATGGTTGGAAGCCATGATAATCTTCTTATTCCTCATTTATATATATCAACATCCAAGACATAATGCTAGTCTAATTCTCAGATTCATCCCGTATAGGTAAGCACTTTCCTGATGTGTGAGAGGAGCGATATTTTTTCTCTTCCTATATGTTATATTGAGTGGGAATTTCTCCCCCAAGTATATCCTCATTTATTTGATTAAGATTTTGTTTCTTTTTCTCATATCATGCCATATATTCCTATGTGGAAGGAATTTTGGATCATTTGGTTAGTAATTATGAAATCGACACAAATTTCTCATTATCCTTGAAAGTATTACTCTATATAGGTGGTAAATCATTATTCGGGGGATCTAGGATTAGGTTTTTTCATTGATTATCTGTATACACTACTTCAGTTGGTGCCTCCAGAACACACTCCTCTCAATAAATTTATTTCACATTTCATCCCTATAAATTTTCGACACGATCCAAAAATATCTACTATGTTTATGGAGATTAATTTTATATTGGTGCATCATGAAAATTTTGTTATCCCATTACTCTTTATGCAACATGGTGATTTTTCACTGGTTGCATCATGACCATCCTTCAAACCCCATGACATACCTGAAATTTTGCGCTTATGACCCTTACGGAGTAGGATTTCCTTCACTATATAATCCCCCGTTCCTGGTCTATGAATATTGAACTAGAAGGTGATTTTGATAATTTTTTTGAAATTGAACTCAAATAGAAAATGATTTTCTTATAGTGGAAACAATAGATGTGATTTCAACCATCAAAGTCTACTTCTCTATATGGAGAATACAGATTCCCTCTATAATGATGATGATGATGAAGCACCCATTCATGTGATATATGATCTATTTGGTGTCACCATTTCCATTTTTTATGAGGATTTTATTATCCCAATCCTGTATTGTTTTGATTTGTGGGATGGAAATTGAGACATAAATGCCACCAAAAAAGCATGCTAGGGATGATATGAAACCTCTTCTAATATCTCCTGGAATCTGTTGGGGTGTGATAAACCTAGGGAAGGTGATTCAGATTAAACTTCCCCCATACCTAAGTTATGGTGTTGGTTTGTATGTAATATTGATATGTACTAGATCTTCTATAATATTGATGAATTAAGGGGTGTAGGTGAAGTTAAATATTCTCTTGGAATAGGGGGTGGGTTTTCTCCTAGAGAACTATTATAGTAACTCTTATTGTGATCCATTTGATTTGGTTCAATTGTGATCATTTATGAGTTGTGGGGAAAAAATCCAGTGGTAGGATTCATTCACTACATAAATTTTCCAGGTTGAACAGTACATCATCTTTTGTTATTGAAGCATGGTCTCATTGCCTTGAGGGGCCTAGATCAATGAATTATTTAGTATCATCTCTATCGATTCATGATATATTGAAATCATTAAATAGGGGGAATTATATTAGAAAAACAATTTAATTTTAATGTTACCAGGTCCCATGACATATCTTAAGGCTATGACATTAGATGATTCCACACATGGAGTGTTCTACTATTCTAGGGGCGTGATAAAGTGAGTAAATACAAAATTTCTCCATCCTCAAATGTTAAAACAGTATTTCTCTTCTGAGATTAGTCTTCGAAGTGTTTCAATGAAATTCCAACAAGTGAGTTTTAGATTTACATTGTACTTTTTTGGTTTCTAGTCTCATCCCATGGAGATAGAAACCATTTCTATCAAACAATAGATTATGTTTATGGTATGATGGTGACTCTCATATCCTAGATAGTGGAGGAGTGTTGCCTTTATTTGGCGATGATTTACCCACTCATTTTATCATATGTAATGAATGGTATCCTTCTCTAACTTTATCATTTATCTCATAGTTAGATGTGGGGAGGGGCTATAATAAGGTTAGGGGTTCATCTGGATTATACTATCCATTTACCAATGCATACATTTTCTTCATCGTACACAAACACCTCCACCTGGTAATACTACAAAAGATATTTTTCTAGGTCACCAACAAAGTATGGTGAAGGGTTTATAGTAGTTTATGGGGTTGTTTATACCATTGAACTCAATGTTATGAGAACCTATCTTGATGGACGAATGTAAGTTTGGAACTCTTTTATATATAGAGGTATCTAGAAAAGGGGATAATTTCCATCTTTGAGGGAGATATCACTATGGGGATGATGATCAAAATGTATTTATGTGTAGAGTCCTTTTGAATTATATCCACAGTAACATTAGGAGGAATATATTGGTAATGATTAGAATATTCTTTTATTAATGTCTCTATAGACCCTTGAGGTGTCACAGATATCCTTCAAACATCATCAATGACATTTTGACTGAGATGGTCAGGAATTTAAGTCTCATTTTGTGTTGTGGATTAAATATGCCAACCATCCATTTTGGATTGAGTTGGGATATAAAACTTTTATATAATAGATTTCAGAATATGCTAATAATCAAATGGTGTTGTGGTAATATAATCCAATTACATGGGATATGCTGAAGATTTCGTGAGAGCTTCTATGATAATAGTTCTAATATAATCTTACCTATATGTGTTTTCTAGAATATACAGGTCAACCATTGATGAATCAAGAGTATGAACCGAGTTAAAAATATGAATTACCCATTAAAATATACTGATGGAACTCTATAATTTGATAAGGGATATAATCCTCTTCTTATATAACATATGTAGGATTCTATTGTAGTTTTCCACCAGTTGATGTAGGGGTATTAAAATAGAATCTATGAGCTACTGAAATATTCCATGTATCTTCCATGAAAATAATAGGAGCCATCCCCAATAGAATGTACCACTCTCAATTATTAAGCCTCAATTTAAATGGGAATATGATCTTGGTTCTATTCATTTGGAGTATTATTCTATTATTTTTTTAAAATATCATGAGCATATCCGTAGGCATGTTCTGCTATCACTTGGTGAAACCAAGTTAGAAGGATAACATGATCCTAGTTTGGTACCTTTGGATAATTCAACTTGTTTTTCTAGACCATAATTTGTAAATTTATTGAGGCATGTTCTGTTCTCACTAGGATATCCCCAGTTGGAATGAGATTATGATCATGATCCAGTGCCTTTCCCATTTTAATAATATACCGATTATCCTCCAAAATAGTAATAGAAATGTGTGATTTCTCCAAAGGAACCACTTTGTCATACTTATTAAATGGTTTTACCAGAATAGATATAGGATGAGGACTATTTTCTTATTAGTGTATCTATACTTTTACAAAAAGGTGTCAATGGAGTTCTTCAGCTATTTTAAGATTTTAGTGACACTTTATAATAGTTTTTTTTGGAATTTTCGCCTATATATTTTTAGTCTCCAATATATACGAGAATATGTGTTATATTAATGAGGGAATACAACACCACTTCGTTACTCATTAATCTATTGAAATATTCTAATTGGATTAACCAATGGAATAAGGGATATGTGATTCCCATATTAATTTTATAGGAATATTATTGAATAATTTCTTTGAGGGGGAGGGGATATAAACATTCCTACTAGCTATAACCAAATAAATATGAGGAATTTTTTTAGTAGGGGTGGGGATAGGGTCCTGCAACCATTTATACATTAAATTCCACACCTTATATGAATTAATTGGTTCTCAAACATAAGTTTCTGAGTTGCAGTTAAATTGGGTTGTTCATTAAATAGGTGACTAAAGGGAGAATGAAAATGGTGATGATGGTTGACAAGATCCCACCACAATGGCTCCTTAACCAGAAGGGAGATGTTGTTGACTACTTGATCCACCATCCTCGGATATAAAAGTTGTTCATTGACATGATCATTTATAGAATATTTTGATGTGATTAGTAGTGGAAACGAGTTCCACTGGATCAACTACAACATGTGTTGTATGATGAAAAATTCTTAGTTTCATCATATTGAGATAGAATGGTATAGATTAGAGGGTCGTGATATTATCATGACTATTTAATTCTTAGACTATTTAATTCATCACCTCATATGGATGGTTCTGGGTTGGTGAGGTTTCCTTGTAACCCATAAGTGTTTATACTATGGATAATTTTCTGTAATAGTCACCAGATGAAAGAAAGATCATAGGTTGGGGTGTTGTTTCTGTGGTTAGTATCTGAAATCATGAAGGGAATAAGGGGAAATGTCACCTATCTGTTTGTTGTCGCATGTATGATACATACTCAATCAGATAAGTATACGTAAGAATTTTCTTATGTTTTTCTTAGATAGACCATTCTCCTAATGTGGAAGCATCATAGTAAGGATGTAATTATCTAATGAGAACCACAAGTAATATTTTTCAATTGATCATTTTTTCATTAGAGAGTTTAGCATCAGGTTAACTGTTTTTGTTTTTGAATAAAACAATCTGGCAGTTTTTCCCAACAATTGATTATGTGGTGTATAGTGTTTGTACAATCCATGACATTGGGTTCTATATTTTCATCCTTAATAGAACCTCCCAACAACTCTTGAATCCTTAACTTAGTACAGACCTACTATCTAGATGTAGTCAGTCCTTTGGAGTTTAGACCCAATGTATTTTAGAAGGCCATGTTGGTAGAGAGGATGGTATATTAGTCTCATCACACCCATTTGGGGATGAAATTTTTCTTTCTATTTGAGCATGATATATATTTACTTTCTGTTCTAGAATCTCTTAATTGTACTGATATGGGATCATATACTCTTACAAAATGACCATGTTTGGAATCCATCCATCTATAAATAGGGGTCTATTACTACATCCATCTTTATATATCCATTGTTCCTAATCTATTTTTTTATTTATTTGTGATGGGTAGATTCAAGAACTCTGTAATTTATTTCCATTTATAGAGGTGATTAATATTTCAATAATGGGATTAAATCGTTATGAATATTCATATATATCATGTATATTAAAGGAATGAAAACCCAAATAGTTTGTTAGAACTAGGTAGTTGAACATCATGCGGAAATGACATATATATAGGTAATTAGAAAACATGTATTGAGAATAATCCATATAAATTAATCTTAAATATCCTTTTTATGATAGGAATCAGAGTAATCACAGTCGGATCACATCATTGCGATATGTGTTGAGGTGGATACACATTAAACAGGGTAGTCCTATTATGCCGCTGAATGGGGATTACAATATGAGGTTTCCCTGGATTCTAAAAATTAATCATGTGAGTGATATCATTTTTGTGAATCTCTAATCACATTTGAGTCATTCTCAGTGTTGGAATAATGGTATACAAAATGTTCATTCTCATTGAAGATGGATGCATGACCTAGATAATGAGGAATCCCTGATGGGTTTTTTGATATAGATCTTGGTATTTAGGAAGGAATCCTACATATTATTGATATAGATGGAATAAATGTTCTTTTAGTTCAATTTTCTTCTCAATCAGCTGATGAATGAGAAAGTATAATAATTTTATGGGGATGATTTGGTCTACAGGGTTATAATTTTGGAGATATTCTATGGCTTACATTGAGGTGGATTCCAAGTTGAGTTACGACCCTAGGAAAGCATCCTATGTAGCCTTTTGGAAAGAAATAAGGGTTTCCATAGCTCAAATTCCTTCTCAAGATGCTGTTGGATAAGGGATGATGATAAGACCATGGGTGATATTAGGCCTTTAAGGTTAATTTTTTTGATACATACAGAGAATTTAATAAGTTTGATTTCCAATTGAGCTTAGGGTATAGGAAAGAATCCCACATATCCTATTTGGATGTGAATCAGATTTCACATTGTTCAATTATGTGTGTGCCCAAATATACCCACTAGAAATGTTTATCATGTACCATGAATTCTTCTAGACATGTACTAATTGTAATACTTATTCTTTTGTGTTGTTTTTATGGAATGTTTGAATATGTCTTGACATTTCTTATTTCCTAAAAAAATTACCGAATACAATTCTCATGATGCAGTTGACTATTCAAGGGGACATCACATGATCCATGTAGACAAATCCATGTGTGTCACATGATTGAAGGGGTGGGATTTAATGTTTCCATAACCAAAGATATATATCACCTTGCGGGGTTTGAATCTAACAAATATGATCTAGAGTCAGTGGATGGATTTTTTTGTCACAAACATCGCATGATTTTTTCATAGGTAATCTGAAGATTCACATGATTTTCGAAAAACAAAGTAATGTTCCACCATCAAAAACTATTTTATAACCAATCTCATTGATGGTATTTCAAATAAACATGTTAACATATCATAGTGATTTCACATGGTTTGTAAGACATATATAAGATTCATTGTGAGGCCATGAGGCCTATGCTGAGTCATTCTTGTGATTCAATATGACATTTCTGGACTCTTTTGTGAGAATATGACTACATTACATGGTCCCTTTTAAATATCAAGATGGTTTATTAATGATTTTTCATGAGATTAAGTTGGTTTGTCAGGGGTGTCTTGAGAGAAAAGATTATTTTTCAGGGTCCTCTAACCAGATCACGTTGTCCATTCAATGGTAATATGTGTGACCTATGGTGATAACTTGTGTAACATAACTGGTTTGTATGAGGATCAACATATACTTTTTTCATGATAATCTTCCAACATTACCCATCATTATTACTTTACTTAATTTACTTGGACTATTGATATTGTAATTTTGTGAGAGCATTATCCTGGAAAACAACACGTCTTTTTGTGTTACACCACATGATCAATGACAACATCATTAAGATTAATAATTATTTCTTTGAACAATACCTCAATTTGTGTGTAGATCAAAATGGGATCATATGATTTAAGGGATGTGTCTTCCTTCCATCACATGATGAAGGTGACATGCCTACACCCTCTTGCATGAAAATGTGTAAATTATATTAGTGGATCCTTGAGATATTGAGAACCAAAAAATCTCACAAAATGAAGATAAAAATAACTATACATCACATGATTTTTAAGAGAATATACAACATTATATTGTTAGTTGTTTTTGTATAATTGTTAGGAATTTTTCTATTGAAATGTTTCATGATCATAGTAGCCCATATGTTAACCTTTTCATGATCATCAATGCTTCTCAAGGTGTCTTCACATGAAAATAATGGTTTTTCAAAAGGGGTGTCTTGTGATTATATGAAGATGATCTGTATCATATGATATATTAAAGGGACCTTGTGAATGTCATGAAATTTCATGTCCTTCTCATGTTTATACAATCTTCATGACTTGGAGGCCTTCCATTGGGTTTTTAGAAGAAATAATTTCCTTGATCCATGTATTTCTTCTACTAGAGAATTTGTTTTCTCATTGTATAGTCATAAACATATATCATAGTGGAGGTAAAAGGTTGCGTTGAGAAACATGTAGGTTTTATTAATGATGATGGAGACCATATATGTTACTTTGGAGGAGATCAATCATGGTGTCATCTAGTTTACGTTTTTTCTCACAAAGTATGAGGTTGTGACATGGTCATTGAAGAGTGGCATGAAGAGATAGGGTAAGGTGAATCATGGATACAATTTGAAATAGTATAATCAATTATGATGTAATATCTAGATTCCCTATATACAAAGGGAAATTTGACATGAACGAAAACCACCAAATGACCGAGTAGAGTAGGAAATCATAGTACGTGGCATAGGCCCATGATGACCAGTATGTTCTATCACTTTCACATGATCCGGTGGGTGATATAATTTGTCTGGGTTTTCAAAATTCATCCCAATGATAGATAAAATATGTGTGGAATGAGTGAACAGCACACCCAAATACACTACCTTATATTTTGGGTTATACAAGACATGTGCTATGTTCCCTCCCCTCACAACCGTCTAAATGGTTCACCTTGGAGCCGCAACATGACCCACCTTCACCTGGTTTGGGTTTTTCCAAATTAATCATCACTATGTATTAATTTTGGAATTATAAATAGCATATAGTAATAGTTTTTTCTTTGTGTATTATGTTTTCATAGTATGTTCATTCATATAAGTAGATTTATTAGAATAGATATGAAATTTTAGGATTTATATTTATAGATTGATTGATGAGGTTCATGTGTGATGATTATAGTGTTCACAGTGTTGGAAAACACCCAATTAAAATTGTTATTATTAGTACCATTCACGCATATATAATAAATTGGTTTTATATCCTCCCAATATTTAGGAAAGAGAGTCCACTATCAAAAAAGTTGTTTTAACAATGCCAAAAATATCCGTTGGTGTGTAGGTCTTCACTTGAAGATGGTATCCCCTTAAAAGATTCCTTTTATTCAGTATGGTGTTGGTCACCCACTACTATTCTAGAGATGTGAGTAGGGTCTTTTAATTTCTAGGTATTTATGATATTAAGGTTATATAATCACTTGGATAGTATATATACGATTTTTTGTGTGGGTCTCTCTATATGTTTTAATAATGGTAACACAAAAATGGTAGGAAATAAGGTGTAATACTTCCTCAATAGATGTGGATACGTTATCATGAGTGGATACACCTTGATAGTTTAGAGTTTTAATTTGGTAGAATTTATAATAATATCATATAATTAGAGACTTGAAACTCCTTATGTATTATTGGTCTGCCTTTAGTTTCTGACATATTTTTGGGCTATCAAGTACATATATTTTATACTTTTTTGTAGTTGGGGAATCTATACTATCTTGTGAGGCATGACCATTGAGTATTGGAGTAGAGATTCTTGAGTCTCGTTTTCTTCTCTATTATTTCATTGGGTTGAACAAAAAATGATACTTTCATATGTTTATTGAAGAAAAATTCTCATTATGAAATTCTAAATGACTTGATTAATTCTCTAACTTATAGGATGAGAGAATACAAATGAGTATGTTTATAATGTCCACCAAAAAATACATATTTCCACATGTGTTGTTCCTAGGTAGATAGTTTAATGTATAAGGAGAGTATTATTGGATATGGAGCTGGTGTTTCATTTTCATAGTCGATGAGTAGTGATATTTGGGGTTTCATAGAAAGGAATGGCCTTTTGCTATTGTGGAATTGATTATTATGGAATGATATTAATCTAGGTATACTTATAATGAGGAACAGTTCCCCATTGTCTTATGTCTACTAGATTCAGAGGCTTGTGTGATGTACAGTTCCATTACAATTTGTCACAGTACTAATTTAATTTTACATTATATCACATTCTTTATTTTTATAGAGTAAAATTATTTTAAAATATTCTGTATATTTATTTTTATTTTTTGCAATATTTTATGTGTATTTTTAATTCAATATAGGACAAGGCCTCCCATATTATGTGATATACCTACTCTATGCACGTCTCTAGACCCTATCCAATTGGAGGTGGGCTGATAGTGCCACATAAAGCTTAATTGTGGTATAATAGAACATATGGATGGTCATGCGATTTTAATAAAATAATTTTGATAAATTTTTGACAAATATTAATTTCTCAGTGATGTAATAAATAATACGATGCACAGAAATACTTTATTATTTCAATATTCACAGAAATGAACATTTTTCGAAAAAGGTGAAAAGTAAACCTATGATAATTTTGATATATTTATTCCAAAAATGAATTTTTTTTTATAAAATTTGAATTATATATTATAGAAATTTTATTACAATGTAAAATAACAAAATAAGTTTAATTTATTTAATTAGGACAAATATTATTTCATTTTTATTGTAGTGATAAAAAAATAGTTTTATATTATTACATAACTATCATATGAATAATAATTGATTAAATTTTAATTATAAAATTAATATTTCTAGTATATAGTTTTTCTCCTATATAAAATAAATTTCAACATTAAGGAAATTTTTTTCTTTAAATATTATCATATAAAATCAATATTTTAATATATACGTTTAAAAAATTATAATTTAAATTTATATATACTTATATTTTAATTTTTATAAATTTATAAATAATAATATATTATTATAATATTCATTTTACTCATTTTCATCATTGTAAATTTTAATTTTTTGTAACATAGTACATTAAATGGTTCTATTTTTATTTCATGGACATGTATTATTTCCAACGATCAATTATGTACCACCGCAAGCTTTCATAGTATGTTATCGTATTACTGTTATTCAATAGCTTGTGCTACATGCAACACCAAGCTTGAGTGCACCACAACTTACCAAACTAGCCGTTCAAAAAGTAGTTATGAATTGTGTTAACTGAATTTTGAATCTTATATTCCCTATATAATTTTGAAATCCTTATTATGTCTTTATTAGAGATAAAAAAGCACATATACTTTTTTTCATATAAAAGATGTATTTTTAAAAAAATGCAATTTTACAGGCTTTTAAAAGAGAACCATTTTTAAATCCATTATTTGACACATTTATATATTCAATTTAATGAAATTTAATTCTTTTTTATAATAGGGACATAAAAATTTAGTTTGGATTCATTTTTGGTACTTTTCTAATAACTTTCATATTTGATAAATACTGAAAAATACTATGTTTTAATTGAAAACATCTTTTATAATCGAAATAATTAATATTGTTAAATAATAGATTTTAGTGGTTTTTAAATATAAATGGATTATATTTTTATTATTCAATACAATTTATGTCTTTATAAGTAATTTCACATTTAAATTTGACTTAAACCAATATCAATCTTTTGATAGTTTTTACTTTTTTAAAACCTACTTTTTGGTATTGACAACGGAAATTATTTTTAAATTAATTAATGGAACTTCTATGTTTTAAATTGGGTAAAATAGAATTCATATTTGAATTTGAAATATCAAAATTATCTTACGGTGAATTTTTGGTATTTTTCTGAAAATATTCAATTTTTGATTAATAGTGAAAAACACTATGTTATTGTTTAAAACAAAATTTTTATTTAAATAATTATTTATTAAAATTTATTTTATGTCAAAAGAAATACATCTTACCTATATAATTTTAATTTAATTCATTGGAGTCATTATATAATAAAACTATATGTATAAATTTTTATTGAACTTTTTACCGTCTTTTACCTACCCTCTAGGAGGATTTTTCAAATTTGCTTAAAACCTCTTTTTACCGCTTTTATGAGTTTAATTTCAAAAATACGAGAGACACAGTTGATATCAGTATGTAAAATGTGGTTCAATAAGATGAAAATAATTTTTGGTGAAGAGTAACTTTGGACTTTTATTTTCCACTGTTAAAAGTAAATAAGATAAGTAAAGGTAAAAATTGTATTATAATTAACATAACACATGTTTGAATTATATTGGATAAGTGTATATTGGCTAAAAACAACCAAAGAAATAAAATATGATCCTTTAGGTCCACTTGGATTAGATTAGGACATTTATTATTATTTTATTTAAAGAAGAGCTAAAAGTGTTAAATTCAATGTTTAATAACTAAACCGTTTTTAACATATGGTTATACATGAGATAAATAAGACTATAAATATTCATTATAAATATAAAAACATTTCCTACATAATGTTATTTTATTTATAGTTTTTAGACTTTAAATAATTATATTTATTTATGACACAATGATGATGCAGTAATTACCTTATTAATGAACAAATCGAATAAATTGTATCATAAATATTAAAATAAATATAATTTTAAAGTTTGTATGAAATCCACGAATTTTTATATGTGAATAAGACACCTTACAGTTGATTCAATGTTTCTTGTTTGAAGTAATCAAGTTTTGATGACTTTTAAAAAATCCAAATAATAAATTTTGTCAATATTTACATAAATTAGTTTTTAAAACAAATACTATATTATTGGTTGATATAATATTTTCAAAAATATTATGTTTGGACAAAAGGATTAAATAATATTATATATGTCATTAGAAAACCACTTGATTTTCTCTTTTACGTTTAGAGTATGTTTGTTAACAATATAGTGTAAGAATATAATAATACATGATTAAAGGTAAACTATTTAACTATGAGTTAAATCTAAATGAAAAGGTCAAAATGGTAACCTAAACATGTATAAAACCTATTGGTCGAAGGGATATCGTCCCATTACCACCTAATGCCCTAAATAAATTCATTTGGATCCATTATAAACTGAATATGATCTTATAATAAATTAATATTTTAATATTTTCCTAAAGTGACCCTCACAACTCTTTTAAAAAGGCACTTCCCCTTCTCACAAAATTACACCTCCAAATCCATTTGGATCAACCAAACCTGGACCAAATATCCTCCCAAAATCCTTAAAATAAAACTAGAGTCCACACATTGATCATAAATCTACCCTAAGGAGCACTTTTGATCAACTCAAAAGGAAACACATGAAGAAGACGTAATAATTTCACCACCCTCTTTCATGTTCTTTTCTTCTTCCACTTCCTATTTATTTGTTGTTTCCATACCAAAATAATAAATCATGCACCTTCTACATAATATGATGTTATTATAACTATGGTACAACCATATTTGTTATTCAATCCATCCTATAAATGACAAAGTCACCGTATGTGCATATGTACGGATTACCGCCTTTACATCGTGGTGTAGTTTTTCATTCAAACATTTCATTATTTGGATGGGTACAATAATGAGTATAACTGATGTAAATAATATATATAACTGTGAATTATTCTTTATATATGGTATACCATACAATTACATATTATTTCACCGTCAATATTATGATATTGTCGCTCGTGCGTATGTACGGATTACCGTCTCCACGAACGCGATGAGAATCATTCCCCATCGTAATCATTCAAGAATAATTTTTATTTTAAGATTATAAATAATGTTTAATAACATAATATCATTCTGGATATCAATATGATACATCTTTTTTCATAAAAACATGGCGTACATAACCAAGCATATTAAGGAAAATGAATCAGTTAACCCTTTAAACGATGATACTACTAATATATTATTAACAAATAAATAGTAAAAGATCATATATGATATCATATTTATGTATATTATTCGTTTATAATTTAATAACCATTATTTAACTATTATTTAGGTGTTTAACGTACCCTCGACCAAGAAAAAGTACAAGGTAAGAGTTAATTTCACAATCTCTTTATTATCCGAGGTTGTTTTTACTTAAGTATCTACTGGGGCATATTTATTATCCATGTCCATTTTTCATAAAAATGATTTCAAAAGGGATTATTTTTAAGGGAATAATTTAATAAAACATCATTTAAAATGTTTCAATGATTTATTCTTCTAAACCTTTCTCATTAATGTCCATGTATTTAAATTGGTTTTAAGGATTTATTTATATGGACATGAATGTTTTAAAATGATAATTCCTTTCAAATGTTTTAAAGTGGCATAGGACACATTGATTTAAAATTATCATTTAAATGAATAACATTATAAATTATGTGACTTTTAAATTATTTCATGAAAAAGAGAGATTTCTCTCAAAAAAATTTATAGTTAATTTTCAACTATTTCAACATCCTTTACGAGATATTACTCCTAATTAAGGATGATTTATTATAAAAATATTCCACATTATATTGAAGGTTTTGTGATATGTTTGACTACTGATATGTTATTTTTATACCATTCATTGTTTATGGATAATGTATTGACATTTAGTATGCTAGTTTTAATACAAATATTAATGTTATGTTTAAACCATTTCATATGAGGAATTAATTGGACATAGTAGGTGACAAGTGGAGCCCACTATAGATCCTAGATGAATCAGTAGGTCTTAGGAGACAAACTAGTGTCTTGGAACAAGGCCTTGACAAAATCATAATTTTGATCTTGGCACAAGGCCTAGACTATGTGGAAATTAAGTTTGGAATTATCCATTCCATCATTATGAAATGGGCTATTGATATAGCATGTGATTGTTTTTCTGGTAGAATATCCATGTGAATAAATAAATGGTACTCTTAGATTTATATTGGCCATATTATATAAAATTTTATTTTTAAAAGGCTTATGTTTAATTCTTATACATTGCCTTAAATGTTTGTTCTTATTTATAAACTTTTCCACTATATTGTTATCTTTAATGAAGATTTGATCTAACCCCTTTCTATGTTTTGTTTTTCCTAGGATGTGAAGAAGTATATTATGACCGACCTATAGGGATAGTCTAAGGGATATGAATGTAGTCAATGGAAACTATGTTGTTGTGGTTTTTCATTTTATAATGTAATTTAAAACTCATGTATGTATCTAGTACTTCCTAGGCTGCTAAACTGATCAGTATTTCTGGATTTGATCCCTTGTGAAATAACCAATGAGTTTTAATAATGCACATGCTCTGGGTAACCGAGTTTGGAACGTTACAGTTGGTATCAAAGGAAGTTTACTACAAACATTGGATGCTAGATTTAGAAAAAATATGATTAAAGAACATTACCCTAAGATAGACATTGAGGATTAGTCTAAAAGAACATTTTAGAATTTGGCTAATGTTGATATTTAGTGTACTTTACAAGAAATACATCCATAACAAGATATGAGAAGGTAGAGGCTGCTCTAGCACAGATGTACCTAGGAGAGAATACTCTGACCAGGAGTTTCAGGCTTGACTCGGGGTATCCTGGAACACGACAGCGGGTCTTGCTGGACTCTTGGTTATGACTCTACCAGAGGATATGTTTAGGATATTTCACATTTTCCTTTCAAACCATTATGAAGGATTTAAGAGTAAACAATTTCTCAAAGAAAACATTTTATTCTTATAGATTATATGCATAATCTTTTCTACTTTCGTTCGGTATTTTACATGATTTGAATTATGCATTTCGATTCATAAAAAAACCAACTGTATGTCATTGTTTAGAAATGGTGCCTAGAATAAGGAATTAGAATTCCATCAATAATAATTATTGAATGATTAATAAGGATCATATCTTTCATGTTATTATGCCAACATTTAAAAGGGAAATAGTCCCCCACGTATTCTAATCATATGAAGAAAAAATAAATTTTTTTAATAAGATAAGTATTAAATTCAATGAGTACTATTCCTTTGAAGTGAAGCTAGAGAAGAAAACAATGGAAGAGAGAAAGGAAGATAAATGGAAGAAGGGAAAGAAATATTTTCCCATATGTGATAAATATATAAAAAATCCACTTGGTAAATTATTGATGAGAATGAGAGTTTGTTATAAGTGTGGAGAAAATGGACACCATGTACGTGATTGCAAGGGAATGGAAAAGGTATCAAATGTACAATGATTCATCTGTAAGGATTTTGGGGACTACACAAATCAATGTCTAAATCATCAGAGTATACCCCAAATGATGTTGTTGGATAATAATCAAGTTATGATATTACTAAACATGAAGTGTAATGACTATTGTTCTTATGTTCATATTAAAGTATTATGTCATTTGAGTATTTAATCAATGATGTAATGGTTATAAAAATTATGGAGTATATAATGATTGTACTATAGAACTATTTCAATAACGATTTGCGATTTTGTGGTACAATGAAAAGTGGGTAAAAAAATGTAAATATTTTTGGAAAATAAATGGTTGAAGGAAAGATTAAAAGTTAATATGGTCATGATACTGGGGTATTGATTTTGGAATAAGAGATGATTGATTTGGATAAATATTAATGGATATTACTGATATCCTTGTAACTGATTAATGGTTTGTTTATTCCATCATTGTTGGAGATTACAACAATTTTGGATATGAGGTGTATATACAGTATTCAATAAGGAATAAGGGATCATGAGTGTAATAAATAAGGTTTTATGGTAATTCTAGTTGTTACTGGGTTTTAAAAGAATACATGATGAAGGTAATCACAAGTTATTATGTGGAAAAAAGAATTTTCATTGTGTTTACCATCCATATAAATTTTGGATTGTGAATTTGGATAGAATTTTTTTGGATAATTCTAAAGGTTTGAATGGATTCAGTTGACATTGGATATTATTAATAAGTTTAAATAATTTCTTATGATTATTTTGTAATTGTTATAAAATGGACAACCATGAGGTCGGGATAAAACCTATCATGTCCGGCAGGGTCGCGAGACATGAACCCGCAACCGAAGTGTGGCAAGGGTGCATCACCAACGACTGGCCTACATGATGTCCTGGTTTGTATAATGTATTTTTTTTAAATAGTCTGTCAAATGAATTATAAAATCATTATTTTTGGAACCCCATATGTTTATGATAAATATAATAATTTTGAATTCTATTATCTTTTGGAGTGAAAGATGAATTTGAGTTAGGAAATAGTTGATGGAAGAAACTCTACATTCCAAGTCTATATATTTTTCTCTTATTATATGAAGAACTTTTTTCTGAAACTTTAGAGAATAGGTATTAAAACCAACAATGTGTTATCCGAATACCTTATTTTTTTTTAAACTGATGATATTTTAAATCATCATAGATCGATGGATTTGGGGCCCCCAATTGTACAATTTTTTTTGCTGATTGATGACCTCAATCACATCCTGTAAATATTTATGTTTTTCATCCAATTATGTATCTCTAATTACTACCAGTGATATCCTATTAGAGATCATAATTTGGTGGTGATTTTTCATCTCATTTTATTTCTTATTAAGGCAAAATTTTATAAACCCAATTTACGATGTTGGTTTTCCACAAAGGCATTTTTCAATTTTAATCTTTAACTTTGGAAAATAAATTTCAAATTGTTAGGATTCTATTTATTGAAATAGGGGAGAATGAAACACCCCATGATTTATAGTATGTTATCTCATTATTTTAATTCAATAGTTTGTGCTACACACAACACCGAGTTCGAGCGCAACAGAACATACAAAACGAGCCACTCAAAAAGTAGTTATGAATAGTATTAACTGAATTTTGAATCCTATAATCTCTATATAATTTTAAAATCCATATTATGTGTTTCCTAGACATAATATATGAACAAAATCATTTTTCCATATAAAAGACTTATTTTCCAAAAAATGCAATTTTACCGCCATTTAATAGCGAACCCTTTTTAAAACCAATATTTGACCTTTTTATATATTCAATTTAATGTAATTAAATTATTCATTATATGTAGGAAAATATAATTAGTTTTGATAAATTTTTTGTACCTTTCTGATAACTTTCATATTTTGATTTATAGTGAAAAATATTATATTAAATTGAAAACAAATTTTTTAAACAAAAACATTTATTGCGTTAAATTATGATTTTTAGTGGATTTTACCTATAATTATATTATATTTTTATCATTTAATACAATTTATCTCATTATATGTAATTTAAAAATTAAATTTGACATAAACACTGGTTAATCTTTTGATAGTTTTTACTTTTCAAAAACCGGATTTTTCGTTTTGACAACGAGAATTAATTTTAAATTAAATAACACAACTTAAATATTTTTAATTTGGTAAAATATAATTCTTTTTTAAATTCATAATATCAAAATTAGTTAAGGGTTAATTTTGGGTATTTTTCTGAAAACATTAAATTTTTTATGAATAGTGAAAAACACTACGTTATTGGTTAAAATAGACTTTTTATTTCAATAATTATTTATATAAATTTATTTTATGTCAAAATAGATATATATTACCTATATAAGTTCAATTCAATTCATTAGATCCATTTTATAATAAAATTAGATGTATAATGTTTTATGGAACTTTTTACCATCATTTACCAACCTTCTTGGAGCATTTTCAGATTTGAAAAAGACATAATTTTACCGCTTCTGTGAGTTACATTTTAAAACACCGAGAGACCTGGTTGATATCCTTATGTAAAATGTGGTTCAATGTATGAAAATAATTTTTTTGTGAATAGTAACTTTTGACTATTATTTACCACAGTTGAAAGTAAATATGGAAATTAAATGTAAAATGATATTATAATTACCATAAAACATGTCCTAATTATATTGGATAAGTTTATTTTGATCAAAAACAACCTTATGAATAAAATATTATCTTTTTGGACCACTTGGATTAGATTAGGACATTTATTATTATTTCATTTAAATAAGATTTTAAAGTGTTAAATTCAACAGTTAATTACTAAACCATTTTTAATATAGGGTTACCAATAATATCAATTCATCTAAAAATATTAGTTATTAAGCTACAATGATTTCCTACATTAAAGAAATTTTTTTTTGACATTAAATAATAAATTTTATTTATGACACAATGATGATGCAATAATTACCTAATTAATTAAAAAATCAAATAAATTTATTACAAATATAGAAATAAATATAATTTCAATTTTTTCATGAGATCCTAGATTTATCTAGGTGAATATGGAATGTTGGGGTTAATTCAATTTATCTTTTTCGAAGTAATCAAGTTGTGATGACTTCTAAAAAAGCCAAATACAAAATAATGTCAAAATTATCATAATTTAGTTTTTAAAACAAATATTATATTATTGGTTGATATAATATTCCTAAAAATCTAAGGATCTTCAAAAGGGCTTAAATTATATTATATATGTTACTAATTAACCACTTGAGGTTCATTTAAAAGTTTAAATAATATTTATTAACAATATAGTGTAATAATACCGGAAGACACGATAAAAGTTAAACTATTAAACCGGGAGTTAAATCTAAAAGATAAGGTTAAAATGTTAACCTAAACTTGTCCAAAACCTCTTGGTTGAGAGTCTCTGGACCCATAACCACCTATTTCTAGAAATAAATTTATTTGGAGCCATTATAAACTGAATATGATTGTCTAATAAATTAAAATTTTATTCTTTTCTCAATGTTACCCTCACCCCTTTTATAAAATGCCACTTCACCTTATTTCAAAATCACACCTCCAAATCCATTTGGATCAGCCAACCAATTCCCAAATATGCTCCCAACATCCATCAAATAATCCTCATTTCCTTACATTAATCAGAAAACGAACCAACTGCACCTTTTTGATAAACTCAAAAGGATACACCCGAAGAAGAGGTAATAATTTCACCACCCTCTTTCAAGTTACATTCTTATTCCACTTCCCCTTTTTTGTTGTTTCCATGCCAGAAAAATTAATCCAGTACCTTATACATACTATGATGTTATTATAAATATGGTAAAACCATATTTGTTATTCTATCCATCCTAAAAATGAAAAAGTCACCATCCATGCGTAGGTATGGCTTACCATATCCACATCGTGGTGTAGTTTTTTATTCAAACACTTAATTATATGGATGGGTATAATAATGAGTATAAATGATTTAAAAATGATAATGATTTGTTATATATTATATACCATCCAATTACATATTATTTCTCTATCAATATAATGATATTGCTTTATGTGCTTACATACCTATTACCGTCTCCACGAAGGTGATGAGTTAATTCGCCAACACAATCATTCAAGAACAAATTTCATTTTATGATAAAAAATATTTTTTAAGAACTCAATATCATTATTTATATGAATAAAATACATCTTATTCATAAGAAATACAACTTACGTAACCATCATGATAAAGGAAAACAAATCAGTTAACACACGAAACGATGATACTACAACAATATTATTAACAACACAATATTATAAGATCATATTTATTATAATATTTATGTATATGATTATTGTATAATTTAATAACTATTATTTAACTATTATACAAGAGTTTAACGTACCCTCGACCATGGAAAATTACAAGGTAAGTCTTATTTGAACAATCTCATTATAATCTAAGGTTGGTTTTATGTATGTATCTATTGGGACATATTTATTATCCATTTCCATGTTTCATAAAAAAAATTCCAAGGGATTATTTTTAAGGTAATAATTTAATAAAATAACATTTTCAATGTTTTAAATATTTATTCTTAAAATCATTTCTCATTAATTCTCTCATTTTTAATTGGTCATAATTATTTTTTATATGGATATGTATGATTTAAAATGTTAATTCCTTTCAAATGTTTCAGAGTGGTATGTGACACATTCATTAAAAACAATCTTTTAAATAAATTTTTTTATAAATTATTTGACTTTTAAATTATTTCATGAAAAAGGGATATTTCTTCTAAATATTTTTAGTGATCATTTTCAACTATGTTAACATCCTTTACAGGATATTATTCTTAATCAAGGATGTTTTATTATACAAATCTTCTATATTGAAAAGAAGGTTTTGGGACATGGTTGATTGTTTATGTTTTATTTTTATATCATTCATGGTTTATGGATAAAGTATTAACATTTCTTATGTAAGTTTCAATATGAATGTTTATTTAATGTTGAATCATTTTCATATAAACAATGCATTTGACATAGTAGGGGACGGGGGGAGCCCATTATAACTCCTCGATTCATCGGTAGGTCTCATTAGTCAAACTAGTGTCTTAGAAAAAGTCCTAGACAAAATATTATTTTAAGTCTTGGATCAAAGCCTTGAATATGTGGTTATGATGTCTGGAATTATTCATTCCATCAATATGAAATTGGATATTGATATTTCATGTGATTATTAGACTACTAAAATAACCATGTGAATAAGTAAATGGTAGTATTTGATTTATCTTGGACAAATTATGCAGAAGTTAATTTAATAAAAGGATTATGTTTTATTCTTATAAATTTCCTTAAATTTTTAGGCTTATTTATTAATTTTTTCACTATATTTTTATCCCTAATGAGCATTTGAGCTCACCCCTTTCTATGTTTTATTATTCCTAGAATGCGAAGAAGTATATTATGACTGACCTGTAGGGATAGTCTAAGTGAAATGATTGTAGTCAATGGAGAAAATGTTGTTGTTGATTTTCATTTTATAATGTAATGTAAAACATATGAATATATCTTTTACATACAAGGATACTAAATTGATCGGTCTTTTTGGATTTCATCCCTTGTGATCATGACAATGTTATGTAATAATGCACAGACTCTAGGTGACTGGGGTTGGGGTGTAACCGTTGGTATTAAAGGATGTTTAGTACAACCCATGGAATCTAGATTTAGAAAAACACTAATTAAATAACATTACCCTAAGATATTCTTTGAGGGTTATTATTGAAGAACTTTCAAGAATTTTTGTAATGTATAGATTTTGTTTATTTTCCCAGAAATATGTCCATGTCTAGATATGAGCATGTAGAGGCGGCTCTGCCACAAATGTACCAAGGATTAAGAACACTGAAAAGGACTTTTGGTCCTGACCTGGGGTATCCTGGTAAATGAGAACAAGAATTAATCCACTCTAGGATATGACACTCCCATGGGATATGCTTAGGAAAATTGACATTTTTTTACAGACCAATATGATGTATTTAAGAGTAAATACTTCCTCAAATAAGTTTTTTTATGAATTTAGATTATATTCATAATTATTTCAACTTAGGTTGGGTATTTTAAAAGTTTGGAACTATGAATTGTGATTCATAAACTAAACTATTGTATTCCATTGTTTAGAAATGGCTCCTAGTTGATGTAATGAGAATTTCAGCAATATGCATGATCAAAATATTAAGAATGATCATATATTTCATGGTATTAAGCCAACATTTACAAGGGAAATAGTAACCCACATATTTTCTTCCTATGCTGAAATAATATCTTGTGTTAATAAGATATGTAACAATTTCTCTAATTCTTTAGGCTTTGAACGGAAGAAAGAGAAGAAAAGGATGGAAGAGAGAAAGACTAATAACGGTAAAAAGGGAAATAAGGATTTTCCCATATGTGATAATTGTAGAAGGAATCACCAAGGTAAATTTTTGAAGGGAATTCAATTTTTTTATAAGTGTGGAGAAAAATGACACCATGTACATGATTCCACGGGTAAGAAAAATGTTACAAATATATAATTCTTCATCTTAAAATAGTTGGGACACTACTAAAATCATTGTCCAAATCAGTAGAGTACACCCCAAATGATGGTTTTGGTTAATAATAAAGATATGATATTACCAGAAATGTTGATTAATGAATATTGTTCTTATATTTATATTATAGAATTATGTAATTTGAATATTATATTGATGATTTATTGGTTATAATAATTATAGAGTATATAAGGATTATAATGTAGTACTATTTTATTAAGGATTTGAGATTTTGTGGTAACAAGAAAAGTGAATCAATAGCAAGTTAAAAATTATGGAAAATATATAGTTGATGGAAAGATAAAAATATAATATGATCATGATACTAAGGTATTGATTTTGGAATAAGAGATGGTTGATTTGGAGAAATTATATTGGATATTATTGATATCCTTGGAACTGATTAATGATTTTTTTATTCTATCATTGTTGGAGTTTAAAACATTTTTGGATATAAATAGTATATCCAATATTCTATAAATAATAAGGGAGCATTAATGTAATCAATATGGTTCTATGGTAATTTAGGTTGTCACTATTTTTTAAAATAATACATGATGAAGGTATTCACATGTTATTATGTGGAAAAAATAATCTTCATGTTTTTCCATTCATATAAATTTAGTACTATGAATTTGGATAGAATTATTTTGGAAAAGTCTAATGGATGGAATGAATTTATTTTACAATGGATACTATCATTACGGTTATATAATTTCATAAGATTATTTTTGGATTGTTATAAAATGGAAAACTAGGAGGTCTGGTGACAACTCCTCACGTCTTACAAGGCCCTGAGACAGGAACCCGCAACTGAATAGTGACAAGGGTACATCACCTTCAACATGCCAATGTGATGTCCTAGTTTGTATAATGGATTTTTTAATAGTCTAAAAAATGAATTATAAATTCATTATTTTTGGAACCCCATATTATTACGATGAAGAGAATATTTTTTAAATCTATTATCTTTTGGAGTAAAAGATGAATTTGTTGTTGGAATTAGTTGAAGGATGAAACTCTACATGTCATGTATATATTTTTTTCTCTTAAACAATGAAAAAATTAATTCTTAAACATTTCGGAAGAGATCTTAAAACCAGAAATGTTTAATCCTAATACCTTATGTTCTGTTGAACTGATGATATATTAAATCATCATAGATCAATGTCTTTGAGGCCCTAAAGTATATACTTGTTTGTGATTGATGTCCTAAATCACTCCCTAAAAATATTTAGGTTTTTCTTCCAGTTATTTTTCTTAATTACCACCAATGTTCTACTAATTGGGAGCATAATTTGGTGGTGAATTTTTCATTTTCCTTTCCTTCTTTTTAAGACTAAATTTTATTAACCCAATTTCTGATGTGGGTTTTCTACAAAGGTATTTTTCTCGGTTACCCTTTTTTGGAGAATAATTTCAAAATGCATGGACACATTTTATTAAACGAGGGGAGAATGTAACACCCTAATATTTCAATGTATAGTATATTATTAATGTAATTCAACAGCATGCGCTACACATAACACTGAGTTCGAGCGCACCACAATATAACCAACTAGCCGTTTAAAAAAAAGTTGTGAATTTTATTAACTAAATTTTGAATCTTATATTCTATATAAAATTTTAAAATACATATTATGTGTTTATTATAAATTATATAATAACAAATTCATTTTTTTCAGATAAAAGAAGTATTTTTCAAAAAATGTAATTTTACAGCCTTTTAATAGAGAACCATTTTTAATACCATTATTTGACACTTTTACATATTCAATTTAATGGAATTAAATACTTATTTAGAATATGGACATAAAAATTTAGTTTGGATAAACTTTTGTTACTTTTCTAATAACATTCTTCTTTATTGAATACAGAAAAATAATATGATTTATTTGAAAACAAACATTTTAATCCAAATAATTTATAGTGTTAAATTATGAATTTTTTAAGTCCAATTAGTTTATATTTTTATCATTTAATAAAAGTTAGTTCATTATATGTAATGTCACATTAAAATTTGACATAATCACATGTCAATCATTTGATAGTTTTAACATTTAAAAACCAGCATTTTGGTTTTGACAATGGGAATTAATTTTAAATTAATTAATGAAACTTCATTGTTTTTAATTTGATAAAATAGAATTTATTTTTGAATTCATAAAATCATAATTATCTTTGGGTGAATTTGGGGTATTTTTCTGATACCATTCTATTTTTGATGAATTGGGAAAAACACTACGTTATTGTTTAAGACAGATTTTTTATTTAAATAATTATTTATTTATGTTTATTTTAAGAAAAAATAGATATATAATTACAATATATGTTAAAATTAATTCATTATAGTCATTTTATAATAAATTAGTTGTATAATTTTGTAAATAAATTTTTACCGTATTTTACCCACCTTCTTGGAGCCTTTGAAAATTTGAATAAAACATAATATTACTGCTTTTGTGAGTTGAATTGGAAAAATCTGAGAGACACTATTGATATCAGTATATAATATGTGGTTTAATAAGATGAAAATAATTTTTGTTGAACATTAACTTTTGACTTCTATTTACAATAGTTAAAATTAAATAGAGTAATTAAAGGTAAAAATGGTATTATAATTAACCTAACACACATACTAAATATATTGTATAAGTGTATTTCGACCAAAAATAACATTAGGAATAAAATAGGATCCTTTAGGTGAACATGGATTATATTAATAAATTTATTATTATTTTAATTAATGAACAATTAAAAGTGTTAAATTCGATGTTTAATAAATAAACCATTTGTAATATAGGGTTACACATAAGATAAATTCGACCATAAATATCCAGTAGCAATAAAAATTTATTTCCTATATAATGGTATTTTATTTATAGTTTTTAGACATTAAATAATTAAATTTATTTATGACACAATGATGATGTTGTAATTTCATTATTGATGGATGAATCAAATAAATGGTATTATAGATATTAAAATAAATATAATTTCAATGTTTTTATGACATCCACAAATTTTCAAGCTTAATATGACATGTTAGGGTTGATTCAAGGTACATTTTCAACGTATTAATGTTTTTATAACTTTCACAAAAACCAAATACTAAATAGTGTCGAAATTGACATTAATTAGTTTTTAAAACAAGTACTATATTATTGGTGATATAATAATCCAAAAATATATTGTTCAGACAAAGGGCTTAAATAATATAATATATGTCATTAATGATCTACTTGAGGTTCTCTCGGAAGTTTCGTGTATGTTTATTAACAATATAGTGTAAGAACACAAGAAGACACGATAAAAGTTAAACTATTTAACTATGATTTAAATCTAAAAGATAAGGTTAAAATATTATCCTAACCTTATCTAAAACCTATTGGTTGAGAGGTGTTCGACCCATAACCACAGAAATCTTCAAATAAATTCATTTGAAGCTATTATATACTGAATATGATTTTATAATAAAATAATATTTTAATCCTTTCCTAAATTGACAATCACCCCTCTAATAAGAGGGCACCTCCCCTTCTCTCAAAATCAACCCTTAAAAGCCATTAGTCTTGGCGGACCCTTGCCCAAATATCCTACTAACTTACCTAAAATCATTTTAGCATACATACATTTATCGGAAAGACAACTTAAGGATCCATTTTGATCAAATCAAAAGGAATCACCCGTAGAATATGTAATAATTTAACCACCCACTTTAACATTGTTTTCTTCTTCCACTTCCACTTTATTTGTTGTTTCCATACCAAAATAATTAATCCATTACCTTCTACATAATTTGATGTTATTATAAATTTGGTGCAACTTTATTCGTTATTCTATCTGTCATATAAATGACAAAGTCACCATACGCGCGTACGAACGGCTTACCGTGTCCACATCGTGGTATAGTTTGTTATTCAAACAATTCATTATTTGCATGGGTATAATAATGAGTTTAATATATTTAAATAATAAATATAAATATTAATGATTCTGTAGATATGATATAACATCCAATTAAGTTTTATTTCACCATCAATATAATGATATTTTTGCTCGTGCATACGTACGGATTACCGTCTCCAGAATGTGATGAGAATCGTTGCCATCATAATTATTCATGAATACATTTCATTTTATGATTAAAAATAATGTTTATAAATATAATATCAATTTGGATATAAAGAAAATACAAATTATTCATAAAAAATATGGCTTACGTAACCAAGTATATAAAGGAAAACAAATCAGTTAACACCTGAAACGATGATACAACTAAAATATTACTAACAAAGCAATATTAGAAGATCGTATATGATATCATATTTATGTATTTGATTCATGTATAATTTAATAAAAATTATTTAACTATTACACAGTAGTTTAATGTACCCTTGACCAAGGAAATGTACAAGATAAGGGTTAATTTTACAATCTCATTATTATCCGAGGTGGTTTTTACATAAGTATGTACTAGGACATATTTATTATACATGTCCATGTCTCATAAAATTGTTTTCAAAGATATTATTTTTAAGTGAATATATTAATAAAACATAATTTAAATTGAATTAAATATTTATTCTTCTAAACCATTCTCATTAATGTCCATGTTTTTGAATTGTTTTTAAGAATTTATTCATATGGACATGATTGTTTTAAAATGATAATTCTTATAAATAGTTTCAAAGTGGTATTTCCCAATTTGATTCAAAACTATATTTTAAATTACTTCATTTATAAATTATGTGGATTTTAAATTATTTCATTAAAAATGACATTTCTCTCAAATATTTTTAGTCATCATTTTCAACTATGTCAACATCCTTTAAGAGTTTTTATTATTAATCAAGGATGATTTATTATAAAAATAATCCATATTATATTAAAGGTTATGTGATCTGTTTTACTGTTGATGTGTTATTTTTATACCATTCATGGTTTAAGGATAATGTATTGAAATTTAGTGTACTAGTTTTAATAATAATGTTTATTTTATGGTTAAACTGTTTCACATGAGGAATGCATTGGACTTAGTAAGTGATGGGTGGAGCCTGCTATAGCACCTCAAGGAATCAATATGTCTTCTGAGACAAACTAGTTTCTTGGGAGAAGGCCTTGACAAAATCTAATTTGTAATATTGGAACAAGGCCATGAATATGTGGTTATGAAGACTGTCATTATGCATTACATCATAATGAAATTTGTTAATGATTTTACATGTGATTATTAGACTAGTAGAATATCCATATGAATATGTAAGTGGAAGTATCTGATTTATATTGTCTATATTATGCAGATGTTTATGTTAAAAAAGCTTATGTTTTATTTTTATACATTTCCTTAAAAATTTGTGCTTATTTATGAATGTTTCCGATATATAATTATCCTTACTAATAATCTATGCTCACACCTTTCTATGTTTTATTTTTTCCAGGATGCAAAGAAGTATATTATGACTGACCTGTGGGGATAGTCTAAGGGATATGAATGCAGTCATTGGAGACAATGTTTTTGTTTTTTTTATTTTATAATGTAATGTAAAACTTATTTATGTATCTAGTACTACTAAGGATACTAAACTGATCGGTCTATTGGGATTTGATCCCTAGTGATCATTCCAATGTTATGTAATAATGCACTGACTTTGGGAAACTGGGGTATGGGCATTATAATTTACTATTACATTACAAAGATAATTTTTATAATCCCTATAAATACATCATATTTAATTCATTTTCTGGTCATTTTATTTTATCTAATTTACAAAAAAAATCATTACAATGTGTTAATATTAATTAAAATATTTTGTAATATATTCTTATAAATGGTTTTTTTATAATAAGTCTCAGAGACTATGACATGCAGAAATACAAAATTCTAGTTATATTATATATATTTGGATATTGATTCATAGAACTATTTTAAATTTTATATTGTGTATTTGTACTCAACATATCATGTTCTGCAATACATGTTATAGCTATTCCAGAGAATGTCACTCTATAGTTGTGTTGTACTGCTATAGTGAAATAATAATGCATTTTATTTAATGAAATTTATATAGAATAATATCTGCTTTTACATCCCCCATAAATATTTACATCCATCAAATTAAATACATTCCTTAATTTAGGTATAATTGTGGGAAATTTTTCATCATTGGTTCTTTACTCTCCAACATTGCCACATCTAATTTTTGATTAATCTAATGCAACATCAGAAACCATGTCTTTAAATTCCATAACAAATGCTATTCAGTGTTAATAATTTTGATAGGATCCTCTTCATAGAGAATATCAGTTTCAATCATTATTTCTTCCATGGGGGATTATAAGATTTAGGTATCACATTTAATTACATAACATTGTTGCTTGGAAAATGTACTGTGAATTATAAAAATTTGATAAAAAACCACATAATGAGTCATAACTCAAATTCCATCCAAAATATGAAAAGGCCAAATATAATTTGGAAATAGATTTCCTTTGTTATAAAATAATATAACTCCCCAACATAGTGTCACCATGTAGAATACATAGTCCCCATGTTTTAATTCTATGTCATATACCTATTTATCAACATATGTTTTTTACATTGATATGTATTTCAATGATTTCAGGATAACTCCATCATTCTCAGTTATCTTATAAACATGTTTTGAATAAATTAAATTTAAATATATTAATTCATCCTTGTATGTTTGATTATTAAATCGTTTCTAATACACAAATTCACACTATTCTATATGAATATTACAGTGAATTATATTTTTTATCTGAAATTAATTGGTGGTTAGTGAAAGTATCATTTCTTATGGAAGTCCTATTATCAAGAGCTTGACATATCCAACAATTTTTTGATGGTCCTCTCAAACTACCCATTAATTATATAACGATATGTGGTGGAAAAAATTTTCTTATCACTTAGTGATTTTTGAAGACACCTCCTTAATCTAGAGGAGATATAATGGTCATCATCAGATATAATTGATAATGGTTTACCATGATGCCTCAAATATATAGTAATATATATCCGTAAAATACACTATATAGGTAGATCATACCATACTGGTAGAAAATATGAGTACATCATAAGTTGATGAAAAATAATTTATATTACTTCATTCCTCATAGATTTTTTTATAATTTCATTGATAATTTCTATCATGGTAATTTAATAAATCCCCATTACTATAGGAATGAGTTTCACGAATCATTTTAGAAGTGATCTATTGGTATTTACTGGATGAGATATATAACATTTTGGTATATATTTGTCTAAATCTCACATTGTGTGGTGCCACAAAATGTTTTCTCACAAATACATATATATCAGTTCTTTCATGGTGTTTATGGTAATATAAACCTTATTAATCATTTAAATATTATTTCTTCACATCTAGTTCTTATGATACACTTAATTTTTTCCCATTTAATAATACTCAATCATCATTGATTTATTTTATCACATATCCATCTTTTATAACATGATATTAAATTGTAAACCATTTTCACATTTTTGATACATAGCATCATTTCTATTGAAGGTGGTTTTAAATAATTTATATATCCAAATTTACTAAACATGTGAATGTTGAGTCATGTCATACACCTATTATTGAAAAATCATGATGATATTACAAACTGAACGAATTTATCACACTATTTTTTTCCCGACGTGGTATTGTATCATACAATCATACACCTGGAATAGATTCCACAATATCTTTTACCTCATTTTGATCTATTTCTATGACAATATTTATATTTCATACTTTTGTGATCCATTTATATGTCACATCATTGACTATTTAGATAGTGTCTCAATATCATAAAATCAAATAATACAACTACCAACTCGAGATCATAAAATTAATAATTTTTTCACACATATTTAATTTAATTAATTAACAATAAATGACTTTATTATCATTCATATAGACACATAAAAATATATTATTTTATGTATACATAAATATAACAAATACCACCTTCCCCATTAGTAATTTTAATATCAATTCATTGATTCTTTTCATCTTAAATCCTTGAAAAGATTCTAATAATTACATTATCCATTAAAATAAGACTCATTTTCCTTAAAAGATGGTTAATGAGACACTACGATATATATATCAATTATCCGAAAATAATCATCTCTTCTTCATTAATATCAAAAATATCAATGAATATCTTTTTATGGTGGCTTAAATATTTTCTCTATATCCGAATGAGATCATCATTGAATTAAAAAAACGTGATGGATTCCCAGGATATTCCTCTACAAATATATCAATGTAGTCATGAAAAATCTATATATATTCAATTATAAGAGTACCCTGAACATTCATATATTTCATTTTACATTCCTTTTAATAAATTATTTCATTAAGATTATCTATGAGCGGTGTATTTTAAAATGATATATGAAATCAATTAACACCTCATAAAACAATATATTATCTTTGTACTTCATAAATTGAAATATAATTTTTCTTCAAAAAAATCCAATCATTATACATTTAGGACCTGTCCATAGAAAATAGTATATAAAATTAAACAATTGTTACGTAAATATGGTTTTCAAATATATCACATCAATGTATTATAATATGTATAATATAAATCATATATTTCAAATAAGAGTACCATTCAATGGTAAAATAAAAAACTCCTTCCTCAAAAAATAAGTGGGTGATTTTGTGTTCTTAGAAAACCTGAAAGATGGAAAATATTTCATATATTCGAATAAAATAAAATAATATATAATATTTATTTTATTAAAAAATTATCTTCCAAAAATATTTGGGACTTTTAAATCGCTTTTAATAATTGTAATTTAGCCACCTTTCTCCCATGACATCATCAGAGCCAGATTCACTTGAATCATGGGTCACTAATTAGAAATGATTCTTATATCCTTGTAATTAATGTATTAAAGGAGCAGATGGACAAACGGAGGTTCTATAAGAAGCTTCGTAAACAATACGAGACCCAATCAGAATGGGAATCAGCTGATGCTGATGACACGACCGGGTATGGGGGTGGTGACTATGAATGTTTTGACTTGTAATCTCTCTCTCTTCCTTCTCCTGTTTCTGCACTTTTATTTTATTAATAAATTTGGTGGTCCAAGCTTGCTTGGATCGGACTTTCGGGATTAATGTATTAGAACTTAGTAGAACTTCAGTGTAAGAAATTGGACCTCTATAGGGTACATTTATTTTTTGTTTCAATTAATGTCTCTTCATTTTGGTTAAATGATTTTTTACTGTGTATGGATTCTCATCAATTTTTGGGGATTCATGACACGAAATAAGAAAAAAATTCTCATTTAGGGAACGTTCCATGGTTTGTGCACGGTTAAGAGAAACTGTGCACAAAAATTGTGCAAGTCTAGAAGATGGATTTTCAGATTAAACAAACCAATCATGGGGGGAGGACTAACTATGCCTGAATGAAATGTTTTATTACACATAGATTGATCGTGGTTTTTAAAATGGTGTTATATCCCTAGGTAACCATTCGACTTGGACCCCTCTTGGACAGAGGATGGCACCCAGGTTTTCCACTAGTGCGGCCTACCCATAAAACCCTTTAAAATTGGGAAATTACCACTTTACCTATTAGGTCTTGTGTGATATAACGTAGTATTTTACTGTATTTTTCCTCCATCAATGATAGAGAAAAATCAAATCTCTATAGACTCCAAATGAATGATCTACCACATTCTGTGATCATTTGGTTCATTGTTGCCTATGAATCGAATTTCATGGTGAGTTTAACACTCCTCTTTGCACACTATTTCAGATTAGGGTTTCTAGGGTTATTTTTCTTCTTCCAAACCCATTAAAACCACATTTTATAGTGGATCATTCATTGGGGATTTAAATGGTGTTTGAATCTGAGTTATGGGAAATGGTTAAGTGATTGTCCATCTTTGAAATTTAAGTAGGTGGCCTACATGTTATATCCAATAGTCACAATGACTTGTTTATGTAAATATTATTATGTTATTGGTCAATTCATGTTGTGATATTGAGGACCCTGGTTATATTTGTTATTTTGGATGGAAAAATAAGGATTTGAGCTACTCATTATCCTCATGGGATGCATTGAGGTTCCCTATACTGGTTATATGGCCACCCATGGGGTGTACCGTAACCCCAAACATTGTAAATTATGATGATAAGCATATAATTGATATGTTATTATATATATACATATAAAATATGATTGTATTTTATAGTTAATTTTTAAAGGGTCTATATTATAGCTTTTCATAGTAGTTACATGACATAAAGTGTTTTTTTGGAATATCATGACATAGTTAAATTAATCAATGTGGATATATTAAATGAATAAGGGTTGTAAATGAGAATGTTTATATGGGTAATGAATAAAGATTATTTATGTATAAATTGAACCATGAAATGTTAAAGGTTTGTGTATTATTTACTATAGTCCATTTAAATGTATTATATGATGAAAGGTAAAAAACATGTGCATAAGGATTGTTGTTATTTGGAGTTTTGGATTGATGCTATAATCCCCATGCCTTGAATCCATGTGTTTAGGAGTTTGAATGAGGCACTAGGACCCTAAAGATTTCATTGTGTGAGACTACATGGACTGAGGATATAAGGTAGTGTGATGAAATTAATTATGAAATAGTTTCCATATTGAGATAAATAACTTGATTATTTATCAATTCTTAGTGGTTGACAAAAATAGGCCATTTTGTTTTAATTTTTTTCCTATATATTGACTTAAATGATGTAAATGGTTTAAGTGAATGTTGATACAGATGGCCTGGTTTATTGTTCATGTATTTAATTTTTTAGTACATTCCTAAACTATCTATTAAAAGGGATATTTTGTTGATACCATTGGGTTTATCATACTGAGTTGTACTAAGATCATACTTTGGCCTCCTTTGGGTCCATGTGTAGACTTCCTGGTTGAAGGTGAGGACAAGGGAAGGGGCCATATTTTAGCGGTTTGATTGGGCATGATATGTGCATGGAAGAGGGGACAAGAATTGGTGTAAAAACCTATTTTAGGGATTTTTCATTTTGTTTTTATTCTGGGGTTCCCATACACTTATTAATGTATGGCATGAATTCACTTACCAATAATTTGGTTGGGAGAATGTACATAGTTTTGCGAAATGGAATTTAATTCTGGGTTATTGTTCATTTGTTATTGTTTATTACTTCCCTTTTTTCATATTCAATTTATTTTTAAATACTCTAATAGATAGGGTATAATTTCCCCTTGTGACATATTATACCCTCAGTAATAGTTGTCAGGCACTAGAATACAGTGAGGCACACCTGATGTCACATGGTGATTTGGCTAAGAGCAACGCTTTATTGGATTCCAAGTTGGTGATGTTACAAAGTGGTATCATAAAAATTATTTTATATTTTATTACTATTATTTGATTGTATGTGAGATACTTGTATGTGTCTATCATTGTAAATGAGATCATTTAGGGGATTAGGGACCCATGTACAAAGAAAACCCATGTACCCAGGGTGATATTGTAGTTTTTGAAGTGTGTTTTTATAGTATATTTATATTTCACCATTGGATGATTGACACATTTTGTGAAGTGTATATTATATGATATCTTTCACATGGATGAAATGGAATGAGTTTGTGTATTCATGAATCATTTTAGGCACTGGGGAATATCGATGGCATGTATCTTGGTATGAACACATGCAGAAGATGTGTGGGACATGAATGATAAAAGTGAATTAAGTTTTTGTGATATTTTAATGAATTTTTGTTAATTAAGATAATAAAAAAATGGTTAAATAGAAATAATGTGAATGAAATTTTAAATAATAGCGCATAATGAAAATTTAAACTTGATTTAAAATTTGGTTTGGGTAAATTGTGAAGATGGTATAGTGAGAGAGTGAAAATGAGTTATATGTGAAATTTAATATGGATTAAAATGATTTCTATTGAATGATATGTGACTATGTTATTTGGTTTATTTTAGATTTATCATAACCCATGGTAGGGATAGATAATGGTGGTGAAGGAGGGGTTATTTTATCCAGGGGATGGTGTGTGTGGAATGGGTTATTTATGGCTAGTAGAGAGATTACTTTTGTGCAACTGTTGGTGTATTGTGTTATTTGTTCATAGATGTGGGTCATGAATTATAGGAAGATTCCACAACAATGAAATTTGATAGTTGTGTTAGAAAAGGATGACGTCGAGAATACCCATCTCAAGGTTGAGCAACATAACCAAGTGATCTAGGGTAATATGGTAGATGATCAGTTTCATGAGAAATTTGAACGTTTCATGTAGATGATAGATCATGACCTAGGTAGGGTTGTGTGAAGTATTCTTTAGATGACAAGGGAGTTTGAAAAACAACACCCTGTGACTTTTTCTACAGAGTGTGGACCTGATGCAACTTAGTTCTATATAGATTTCATTCAAATTATTCTAGATCACATATAGGCTCTTCCTCTGAAGAGGTTCATGTTGGTTGATTAGATGCTTGGAGGTCTGGATAAATACTTAGGGGATCCTCTAAAAACACCTACTTATCTACATGTATGACTTTGAGTTATTTCTCGATGTATTTATAAATATATAAACTAAGAAAGTGAGAAATTCTACGTCCTAATGTTTCCATTATTAGTTTTACAAAAATATTATATATGTTTTATATTGTGAAAGAGATAATTATTAATGAAGATGAGATATATCTTAAAATGAGTCTCAAATAAAAAAAATATGAGCACAAGGATGAGTATACAATGCAGAATTTTTCATAGACATGGCCTAAAATGGGTCAGCATGGTGCCTTAAGAGTAGTTGATCATCAGTGGTATGTTTAGTGAGTCAATTATTTATTATATTAATTCATTAATTCATTTCCCTTCATTAAAATATTCTATAAGAATAATTCCATATTTAATTTTTTAGGGTTATTCTCAAAATCATGGAATCCATAAAGAATCTCCTCATACTCCTTCTGTTGGAGAATCACTTCATCAAATAACAAAATATCATATCAAATCATATCAAGATGCAATGAATGAAAAGACATCCTCTGATCATTAACTAGCAGGTTATTTATCCAAACAGGATCCAATAAATAGGTAGTAATAATCAATTGGTGATTTAAGACCAATGATTAAATTGATTGAACTAATCAATCCTAGTTCATAGAACTACGCCAATTGTCACCAATTATATATTCAATAGTATTTAATTCATTATTTATTTCACTAGTTTGTAGCCATGGATATCCATTCATGATCACTGGAAAAGTACACAAAAAAATAATTATCTAATTTTATTACTATATTTTTCTCCCATTTATTATCCATGTCTGTCATGGGTAGGAGACTGTTGTCCCAGTTGGACATTTCCTGGTGGTACCGAGCCCGGTCAGACCCCTAAAATCATGAAATATAAAAAAACAAGGATATATGTGGTATGGATAAATCATGGATGTTTAAAATACATGGTAGATCGTTTTAATGATCAAAGTATGAATCCATAGTAGTATAAGGTATGGTGTCCTGTAAATCATATAAAAACCTGATTTTGTTACAATAGTTTTACATAATTTTAATGATAATCAACATAAAAACAATACACCAAGAAAATATAAAGGGTTAGTGTCTTGGGAAAACTAGGACAATACTTGAATTTCAAACTATAAAACATAAACATTTAATAAATTTATTCTTCTCTATATTCTATTGGGATATTGAATTCTCCTTTGTATAATTAGTCACTTAAGGATATACATCAAAAAGTGGTGAACTAAAATCCAAATAAGAGAAAAACAACACAAGATAATACCAAATGGGGTGAGAATAATCATTATCATCATAAAGTTGGTATTGGATCATAAATATGATAGTAGGAATTTATAAAAGGCTTCAAAAGTGGCAATATATAAAAATTAAACCTTATGTCTTAGTGGATAACTACCACACATAGTTGTGAAAAAATATATCATCATTTTCACACATATTTCAATCTAACTCAGTATATTAATCACATTACCCAATTCATTAGAGTGATTTTTAATTATTAGCATACCCATCACATAATAACATCAACTTTGTAGTATATAATTCCGGGAGAACCTGTCACATCATAACATTAACAATATCATGAATGCCACGTAGAAATTATATCAATCTTGTTTATAAATAATGCAGGGAATGGAATGGGTATCATTTTATAAGTCATACATTCATAAAATATGGTTTCCCAAATGAAAGGAGTAAAACATTCTCTATATAAGAATCGTTAACCTTGAGTTATAAGTAAAAGTTATCTTTTGAAAGCAGAGTTCTATTGGAAGACATTATTTCTATCATAAAATTTTATAGAAAAAATTTATATCCTAGAAACGATAACATAATGATAAATAAATTATTTTAATGGTATAGCCATACTGAAAATGGGGTTAAAGAGAGAAAACCCATCGAAAGATAGTTGGGGTTGAGAAATCCACATACATTGTGTCTGAATGCTTTCTTCACATTAATGTCCACTATAATCAAATTAGATTAATTAATTAACAATTAAAGAACATTTAATACATTTATTTTATCAATTATGTTGTTATGAATTTTTTATGGTCCATTGTTTGATTTATAGACTTTAAATTAATTATTCAGGAGTGTTCTTTTTCTTATTTCTCATGAACGGTTTCACTTGTACACATGAATGGAAGTCTCTGCAGAACATGAATAAACAAAAAGTATTGATATTACATGCTATTAATGATCTTATAAAATTTAAATGATATTATAATACATTTGGGTTCATACCATGAGGGTGAATCGTTAGTAATAATTTCATGATGATCGTATTAGATTAATTATGTTACTTTTTAGATGATAACGCACATGATTTGTTTTATCATTTAGTATTATATATAAAAGTTTTTTCCAAAAATAAAAAGAGTTAAAAATAGATATTATAATCTATTTTTAGCAACTTAATAATTTTATTCTTCTCCTTGATGGTGTTTAATGAAAATGAAAGTGCATCTCCCATGATGTAGGTAAATTAACATATCAAGGGTGATGATTTCATTTTTATAAACAAAGAGAGATGGAGGAGTATAATGAATAATATTCCATTAAAATGATATAATATCGGTATATCAATAATACTAGACTTATCATGAAATTTATATAATAGATTCTAAGGATAATATAACAAATTAAATGATGTTTGAATGGATGTTGAATGAAAATAGAGAGAGGAATTACATGTTGAATCCCCCCATTAACATCATTTTTAAGGCACCTAGGGATGGTAATTTTATGATACAAAGAGATACTTGACATGGGGATGGAATATTTATGTTAGTTGGGTAGAATTTGGTCATGGATTGATTCTTGAAAAGTGTGAAGAAATAAGGTTGTGGGTGGTGGGATTTATAGTGTGTGTGTGTGTGGGGGGGGGGTTCTCAATATTTAATTCTTTAGTTCAATATTTTCCATAAAGAAAATAAATATCGACCATTACTTGACTAAAAATAGTAAAAAGGTCATATGAGTTCAAAATAAGGGCCATTTACCTCATCCATGAGTCAATAATGATGAAGAAATTCATTTATTTAGCATACTTTTTAAAATATCAAATTTCACTATTCACGAAAAATTATAGTAGTTCAGAAAAATATGAAAAATTAACCCTAATAATTTATTGATTATTATAATTAAAAAATTAAAACCATTTTATAAAAATAATTTTATATATATTATTAATATTTTTTTTAATTAAAATCAAAATTTACATGAAAATTACAGATTTTAAAATTAATAATGATTTTCTAACACTTTAAAAATATAAATAAGTTGTAATAAAATTATCATTTAATCATTAGATTTAAAATTTCTTGTTTATGAAAAAAATTTATGAAAATAAATTTTAGTTAACATTTTTAATTTATAAATTAAATATTCATGACATACAAAAATAAAACTACTATAATATTATTATATCATATTGTCACCTATATTATGGTAACATTTTATTTATACTATCATTAGTATGGTTCCTATTCACATGACATATTTACTATTTTTAAGGGTCATATTAATATCCATAAGGGTGAAATTAGTATTAATAAGGGTATTTTACTATTCAAAAAATTCAGTTTGTCATATCGTAAACCAAATATCTTTCGTATTGCAAATGTGTTTTTTAGATTTTTGAAATTCAAATCGCAGAATTTAAAAAATTATCTTTAAAGGTCACGAAGAATTTAATAGTTAATTTAATCGTGATGTGGCACTGTTTCTCATAATATGGTCTATGTTACTACACATTATGATATAACTATAATAAGGTATAAATTGCATTGATAAATGTTTTGATTGTTACATTCTTCTCCCCTTTTGAAAATATTCCCTCTTAATTTCATTTTACATAAAAAGGTGAGGGTACATGTTCTTTATTTCCACCTATAGTTCCAATGTTTTTTCTTCATACTTATGGTTTCCCCACAACAATTTGAAATGGAGATTTTTATTTTTATGTATAACCTTATTTCTTCAGTATAGAATCTTTATTAGATTATCCTCATAAGAGAGATCATTTTATAGTTGTACCACCTCTGAGTTCAATACATGTGAGGGATATGGTATGTCCTTTATCTAGAGTGATATGTGGAAGACATCATGAACAGAAGCCATATTTGGTGGAAATGAAATATGATAGGCCACACTTCTTATGCGGCCAAGGATCTCAAATAGTCCATTGCACCTTGCGTTAGCTTCTATTTAATTCCAAACTGCATGACTGTCTTCAACAGTGATATTCAATGGGAGAATTTATCCCTAACGTCGAACTCATAATCACTTCGATGGTTGTCAACATAACACTTTTTCGACTCAGATCAGGTTTGATATGTTGTTGGATATCATGAACCTTCTCAGTCATCACTTTTTCAAGATCTATTCCTAGTATCTTTCATTCTTGAACTTTATCCCAACATGTTTGAGTTCTACATAGTTTTCCATAGAGAACATCCTATGGAGCCATCTAAATACAGTAGTGGAATCTATTTTTGTATGATAATGCAACCAATGAGATATTAAAATCCCATCAACCAATGAAGAATAAAGAGTAGGCTCATAGAATATCATTGAGAATCTGAATAATCCTTTTAGATTGGACATCATTTCGGGGGTGATAGGTCTTTGAGAAATTTAATTCAATACTCAAAGCATGTTGGAGACTTATCCATAATATACATGCGAAACTAGATTCATAATCAGAGACAATCGAGAGTGGAACCTCGTACAATATCACCACTACTATCACATCTATCTTCTCAAGAAGTTCAAGTGAGAGGTCTTCCATAATAGCGATAAACTGGGCAGTCATGGTGATTCTGGCCCCTATAACCCATATCTCATTATTTCCTTTTAATTTCTTCAGGAGACCCATGAAAAAGTACATAATTATGTTATCACATTTCCACATGGGTATAGGAAATGGTTCCATCATCCCTTTTGACTTCTGTTACACTATTTTAACTTGCTGACATATTAAGCACCTTGAGATATACTTTGGAATCCCGTTATTCATGTTGTCCCACTAAAATTGTTCTTAGAGATTATGGTACATCTTGGTGCTACCATGATGGATATAGAAAGGTGATCTATGTGAATTATCAATTATAGTCTTCATTATCAAATATGATGAAGTCAAAAAAAGGCAGATTCAAATTGAATCACTCCATCATCATCAATATGGATCTCTTGGAGCTTTCCTTCCTCTTCTTTGTTTTCCTTCTTTTGCCACTCCAGATCATCACATTGTTCCTCCTTAATCTTCTCTTGGATATATATTTGTGAAATAATTTGGGAAATGTATGATTTATTCACTTATATTTTGATATCCAAATATATCCTCTTCATATCTATTAGGATAGGTTCTTTCTCAATCCAAAAAAACTATAGTGTTTTAGGTAATTTTCTACTAAGATAATTACCTACATTATTCACCTTTTGAGGATGATAATGAATAGATAAATATTAGTAATTGATTATCTATAAACATCTCCTTTGATTCATGATTATCTCCATTTGTTTGAAAATATACTTTATACTATTGTAATCGGTATATATGTCACACTTCTCACCATAGTGGTAGATTTGCCTTATTTTCATATAAAAACACACAAATTCCATCTTTACATATTGTGTTAGGTAGTTATGATCATGTATAATCAATTTCTATGAGTCATATGGTATCACATTATAATTTTTTAGGAGTGAACAACAAAATATATTCCACGAAGCATCACAGTATATCACAAAATTGTCTTCACGTTTCTTTAATGTGAGTACAGGTGTAGTGATCAGCCATCCCATTAGCTCCATGATGATTTCCTTAAAGTCTTCCATAGAGACATACTTTACCCCATTACTTGTTAATTTAGTAATGGGGAAGGAAAATCATGAGAAATTAATAATAAAAAATTGATATTTCCGTACAAATCCAAGAAAAATACAAATGTTTTTGGCACTAGAGGGCCATATCCACTCATCAGTCTCCTTTTTTTGAAGGGTCCACATAAATTCCATCACTTGTTATCACGTGTCAACTAAAAATGACTTTCATCATCCAAATTTCAGAAATTATAAACTTTGTTTACAACTTCTCATTTCTTAATATCAATAACACAATAGTTATATGTTCATAATGTTCCTTCTTTCTCTTAGAGTAGATGAGAATGTCATCAACAAAAACTCCAAAAAATTATTCAAGGTAATGTCTAAATACAATATTCATCAAATCCATGAATATTATAGGGGAATTAGTAAGTCCGAAGAGAATCACTAGAAACTCATAGTTTCCAAACTTTGTATTGAAGGTAGTCTTATGAATATCTTCCTTATTCACCTTTAGCAGATGATATCCAGAATGATGATCTACCATTGAGAAGTACTAAGAACCCTATAACTGGATGAATTAGTCATCAAACCTTAGGATATGAGACTTTATTTTTATGTTGATATTGTTGGGTTCCCAATAATTGATAAATAGAAACATTGATCTATCCTTCTTATTTTCTAAGATCACTAGTTCACCACAATGTTATATATTAGAGCGTATAAACCTTTTGTCCAAATACTCCTACAACAGCTTATTTAACTCATCTATTTCTATAAGATCCATCCTATTGGGACACCTTAAGATTGGAGTAGCTCGAGTTATGAGTTCTATTAACAACCCTACCTCCCGATCCAAGGGAATTTTGGGTAACTTTTCAAGAAATAAACCACCATTTTACTTCAAGTTAGGAATTTCCTATAGGTTGAAACTTTCCTTTGATATAACCACTTGAGTGAGATATGATTTTTAATAGTTCATAAACCCTCACACCATTCAAGGATTAGTAAAAGGAGATTCACGATCTTCCTTGAATACTTAGAGTAGAAAGGGATGTTTGGAAATATGAAAATATATTTCTTTTTCTTGGCACTTTATATGTTCTCTATAAAATGAGAGCCAATTCATTCGCAATATATCATTTAATTCCACCAACAAAATTATGATGATATTTTCTAGAAGAATATTCCCACATACTCCCATAAGAGAAGAGTCTGACACTTGGGTTTCAATGATTGCTCCACTCGGTGTTTTTATGGATGTCATTACTTCATGGAATCAGGGAATTGATTCAATAGTTCTAGAAAACATGAGAGATATAAAGGACATCTTATAACTAGAACCAAATAAATCTTTTTCCATTTAGTAGTGAACAGTAAGAGTACTTTTCATGACTTCATTTCCTTTCTCCACTTCCACGGTAGTTATAGAATAATAATTTTCTTTTTTCCTTTTGGAATTGGAGGCTGATGGCACTAATTATCCATGAGGACTCTAGGTTTAGGGCACTAGTTTTCATAATACCCTTTCTCCCTAAAGTTGTAGCATTAGACCATGGGTTGTGCTATCCTTTCCTCTACCACATTCTCTTACCTTGTTATTTATTTTCAACACTCTTGAGCTTGGTGTCCTTATCTCCCAAACTTGAATCATTTCCCTCTCCCTTTAATGCAATTCCCTTTATGCTTCTTCCAACATTTTTGACATGTGGGTGGTTGATTTTTCATTCGACCATTCTTATTAAATCAACTCGCTTGAAATTACATATTTTTTTCTTATCTTCATATCCATAGAACCATTCTCCGAACTCCATCTCTACTTTGAGAGCACATCAAACTACTATTTCATAACTCCCAATGTCTCCAATTTAAAGAGACTTTCTAATGTGTGGTTTTAATCCAGTAAGTATTCTGTCAATTTTTCTACCATTGTTGATAATGAATAGAAAATAATACAATACATGCCCTATGAAATTTTATTCATATTTCATTATAGATTCTCAATAATTTTTCATTAGCTCTATGAATTATCACTCAATATTTTTACAATGAGTTCATGGGAAATACATGTTAAGAAACATTATCTTAACATCTTCCCACTATATCACATCAAATGTGTCTCTCAGTTTGGTGTCCATGAACAAATCCCATCATTGCTTAGCCTCTCAATCCAGATGATTAAAGGCCAGAGTCACTTTCTCCATCTCATAATATCAAATGACATAAAATTTCTTCTCCAATGATTTTACCCACTATTTAACGTCATGTGGATCATAATATCTCGTAAATGATTGTGGTAATTTCCACATAAGACACTCGACATCTAGTTTCCCCATCATAGGTGGAGGAGGACTTTCCGCATTATTCAGTTTAATATTCATAAAATGATACAAATTGTTAATAATCACTATGATTTTTTGAACTTCACCTCCCAAGGTAGTGGGTATGTCGTTCGGGCAATCTCTACATTGTCCCTCACAAGTGATATTGGAATAGTTTATCTTGGTTTATACAATTATAAATAATATAATAGTTTATAAGAAAACATAAGTAAACATGTCATGAATAAATAATTTATTCCATTGAGAAATTAACTCTAAAATTATATCTTATGGTATCATAATGTTAATAAAATATTGATGTGTGCTTTCATATAATTAATCTCATACATGGGTTTTCACTAAGGTTCTCTAAAATGAATTACCAAATTAACTAAACCTTGCCTCTAATACCAACTATAAATTCACTGGTTTAATTAACATAATAATTAATAATTTTAATGATATACAACATAAAAAAATTACACCACGTGGATACAAATATTTAATGTATTGGGAAATCTGGTACCATACTTAACTTTTACAATATAAAACATAAATTTTTATTTAATTCCTTCTTCTCTAGCATCTTTTTGGCCCTCGACATCCCCCTAATAAAAGTAGTCACCTAATTATATACATAAAAAGGGGTGAGAAAATCCATGTGATAAAAGAATAACATTAGACAATACACCATTGTGTGAGAATAAGCATTATCATAATAACATAGTAATACGATCATAAACATGATATGAATAATTAATAAAAGGCTTGAATAGTGGAAACACGTAGAAATGAAGCATTATGTATTAGTTTTTAACTACCCCATATAGTTGTGAACAAAGATATAATCATGTTAATTCATATTACACTTTAAATAAAGATATTCATTACATTAACCAATGAATTGTAGAATTGTACAATTTCTTGAACACCTACCACACCCTAACAACAACATTGGCTATATAATTCCGGGTGCACCCATCACATCATAACGTTAACATTATCATGAATGATATAAAGAATGAATATGATTGTTTATCATAAATAAACCATGAATTGGAATGGGATTCATTTTATAAATATTACATTCATAAACATTGTGATCCCAAATTAATGGGGTAATTACATAATTGATATAATAATCAACAAAATTTAGTCAGAAGTAAATTGGGTGTTTTGAAAGAATAGTTCATTTGAAAAAATGTATTTTTTTCATAAAATTCAGTAGAAATAATTAATATCCCATATAAGATAATATAATGATTTTGAAATTATTTTGATAGAAAACCTATAGTGAAAATGTGGTTAAAGAGGGGACGCCCAGTGAAAGAGAGTTGGGTTTGAGAAATCACCTTACCTAGTGTCTGAACACTTTATTCACATCAATGATTAGTATAATAACATTATATTAATTAATTAACACTTAAAAACCTTTTATACATGTAATTAATTAATTATGTTATTATTAAGTTCTTTTATGGTAATTTTGATGAGTTTTTGTGTTTAAATTCATTGTTCGGGAGTGTTCTTTTTCATATTTTTCATTAACGATTTCACTTGTAAAGATGAATAGATGTTCACGTAGAACATGAATAATCATATATAATTGATATTAAATTATATTAATGTTAGTTCTGGTTTTTAAATTATATTAAAATGATATTTTAATATACCATGTCGATGAATCATTCTTTAAAATTTAATGATGATAGTTTAAGGTTAATTATGGTGGTTTTTCGATCACAACGAACCTATTTTTTATTATCATTTAGTATTATATATAAAAGATGTGTTTAGATAATAAAGGACATTATAACAGAAATATTAAAATCTATTTTCAACAAGTTAATGTTTTTATTTAAAGCATTTATGGTGTTGAAGGAATATTTATGTACATTACTCATGATGTAGGTAAATTAACACATCACATGCGACGATTTAATTTTTAGAAAAATAGATTGATAAGGATGAGTATAATGAATAATAAAAAATTAAAATAATATAATACAAGTATAAAAATCATAGTTGTTTTATCAGGACATTATGATTAGAGAAGTTGAGGATAAGAGAAGAAAGGAAATAAAATTTGAATGAAAATTTAATGAAAAGAAAGAGAGGAATTACCTCTTGAATCCTCTTATTGGGATCCACCACAACGAACCTAGGATTGGTATATTGAAGATACAAATATCACCTAAACATGGGGGGGGGTATAGGGAAGATATTTTTATAGAATTTGGATATGTTTTGATGGTTTAGTGGTGCGAGGAAATGAGTTTGTGAGGGGTAGTACTTATAGTGTAGGGGAGAGGTGTTTTCTCAATATTTAAATCATTAAATTATTAATTTTCGTAAAGAAAAACAATAGTATTGATTATATGACTAAATAATGTATAATGTGTATTTTAGTTCGAACTAATGGCCATTTAAACCATCCATGAGTCAAAAATGATACATAAAGTCATTTCTTTAGCACATTTTGTAAATTATCAAATTTTATTAGTCATAAAAATGAATGTATTTCAAAAAAATATTGAAAATTAATCATAAATTCTTTTCAATGGGAATAATTCAAAAATGAACTCAATTTTAAGAAAATAAATTTATAAATATGTGTAATTCAATTTTTAATTAAAATTATAATTTACATAAAACATTCAAATTTCAAAATTAAAACTGCTTTTCTAACACTTTAAAAAATTAATTAAGGTCTCATAAAATTAATATATAATAATTAGAAATAAAAAATATATTATTATGAATGATTTTTATTAAATTTTATTTTATTTTTAATTATTAAATTAATAATTAAATCATCATGGATTACAAAAATACCAATACTATAATATAACTATATCACATTTTCAATTATAGGGTGGATAAAATTTATTTATATTATCATTGGTAATGATTCAATTAATTTGGATGATTTACAATTCATAATGGTGATATTAATATTCATAAGGGTAATATTACCATTCATAAGGTTATGTTACTATTCACAGAAATTATGTTTTCAAATTAGAATCCAAAAATCTTATTGATTACAATTATGGATCTCAGATTTTGGAAATTAAAATCTCATAAGTGGAAAAAATATGTTTAATGGACACATAGAATTTTTTATTATTCAATAATGATTTGGAATTGTGCTTTCTATTGCAATTTTATGTGATTATACTATAGGACATTACAATAAAAGGGAGAATTTTAATTGATAAATGCTCGAGTCATTACAGAATTTGTAGCGAGACCTCTGATGAACAAAAAGAGTATATTTCTAGTGAGATACAGATGGAATCTACATCCATAGATAGATATTAATGTCTTGGGAAGATATAGGGTTGAATCTATTTGGATGGAATATAGTCAGGTGAAATGATTAGAACTAATAAAACTGAAAAATAAACTATAATACATGCCATGTATCGGGATTATCACGTGTTTTGTAGCACTCTTATCATAGGTAGCTAGGGTTTTTGAAAAGATATCAATGACATGATTTGTGGCCCCCCTCAAACACCATGTACCAATTTCAGGGATAGGAAACCCAAATTATGGGTCACATTTAAAGGAAACCATTGGAAATTACATGGCTAGGTACACGACGAAGTACCATAATATAGGAACATGGGGTTCGGTACGTGGACACAGTATCTGGTACACGTACATGGCCAATAGGACACAACCTGGTCCCGGTTAGCCAGTATGTGCCATGTCTTCTATCTAGAGAGCATGTAATATTACATGGGATGGTATTCTTGTTCCCACTATGGATACAACAAGGTGGTAGAATGGGACCATACACTATGTGGGTCCCCTCACACGTCATATACCCCTGTGAATTTTTTCTTATAGAAAATTTTTGTACCATTACTTTTTCCTTTCAAGATACGTGGTGAAATTTTATAGGCATGGCGCATATTGAGGTGATTTCTGATGGTGGTAGTGATCAAGCAGTACCACCACAGACATTCGAGTTGTACCCTCCAATGGAGAGTGCTAGTAGATTTATAGACCCATAGTGTGGAACCCCCTCCCCCCTCAATTTGAATGGTATGGTGTCCCCATCCATTCATGGGGAACCCACATACCCGCAAGGGTGATAGTTCTCGATGACATGAGTCGAACCCCAATGTTGTACTAGGGCATGTGTCGTCAACTTTTGATTGAACCCCATATCAGATAGGTTACTAGTCCTCAGTGACCATTTTCAAACCCCCTATTGTACCAGGGTTCATTTCCTCAACCTCTATAGTAGAACACCCCATTGTCCAGGATTTTGGTTCACTACCTTATGATCGTAACCCCTATCAGATAGGGCACTATTCATTGTGATAACTACTGTGGAATCCCCAACGACACGGGTGTGGGTCCTCAAAATATACTTTCATAGTATACCCCATAGCATAAATGGTAGTAGGTACTCCACATTGATTTTTAGCCTCTTTATTATGGGATATTATGAAAAGTCATGGCATGGCTAGGATGGTTTCTCATGAGAAGATGCATGAGATGAAAAAAATTCTTAATAGAGTTTTGTAACTATAGGGTACTATTCATTTAAAAATGATATATGAGATAAATACCCCCTTACTCTCTCATTTGGGATTATTTTGAATTTTCATATGTATATATATATATATCTCATTCTATATCCACATCATGGATTTGGTCACTCTCAATTCGAGAGAGGAGAAGACACATGGAGTATGCCACATGTTTTGTCATGTTTATCTTTACATGGTGGGATGAGTATACTCTACTACATTGTGTGAAAGGTAATCAAAGTGTATTTCATCAATACAATATGTTTATCCCATTTTTTATGATGATTAATTAAATATTGTGTATTTTGAGATCATCTCATTGACATATATCTTACATCTACTATCTTTCACTTCCTTTTTTATCTCTTTCTTCTACACCTTCAACTTTCAGGGTGTCAAACTGGGTATGTATATAGTCACCTATGTATATGGTTTTTCGACAATATTCTTGTCTTATGTAGATGATGGAAAAATCATCGATGACTTTATAGGAGTTTAGAGATACAAGGTTCTTTGAAACACATATATTGTTCTTAGATTAAAGATATCAGAGAGGGCCCTCTCAATAGTTTACATTTCTATTTTTTAGGTTGGGACATATTTGTACTGGTGTGTGTATTTTTCCCTAATCTTTCTATATTTTACTATCTTACACTACTGCACCCCATAAGTTATGCATTCTTGGTTTACCATATAGATGTGTTATATATCTTACTCTTTTTCATTGATATGGTTTTTTTAATAATGGTACTTAGGAAATTGACTCCATGATATTCGTTATTCATTCTTTTCATATTTCCACCCTCTGTAGTATGGAGTTGAGCATGGGTTAGTTATAGCTTGTGCACCAGCTTGGGTTGGTTCTCACTGATTAGTATGAGAGAAATTTTATTGTAAGAAATGTTGTTTGGAATAATCCCCTTGAGTTATATGGTTGGGATTTGGGAAACAATTTCTGAGGGTATTGAATGAGTCTCTTAGGATAGGGACTCCAATGATGGTGTGGGCTACCGAAAAATGCATTCACAAAGGCCCTGAAACCTTTATTTTACCTCATAATTTGTATACATTTATTATAGGGATCAATGGTACAAGCATCATATAGGATTGAATCTTGGACATTGATTCTTGATATAACTCCCCATTTTTTGGTATATATATTTATATATTCTCATATATTAATGGTACATTTTGATAAAACAAAGGATACCTCTATGATGATCATTATCTAGGATATCATTTTTTGATTGTGATGATGATATGATTAGCAAAGAGGCCTAGATTTAGGGGGTAACCCATTATCCCCTTCCTCTAGGTGGGAAACTAGTATCACTTACATTAGTTAAGAGGAAAATCATTCCCATAGTTCAATATTAGGATGTGTATAGAAATTGTGCACTCCATGTTTTCCATCACAATAGGCCATTATGGTTCTGTGGTGAGATAAATTCTTATGCAGTATAGTATTAACTATAGTCAGTGGTCCATGTATCTAGGATCTTCTAAAAAATAAAGAATTAGTTGGTCTCACTATCATCTATCCTCTGCCACTATGTTGGTGGGCGCTAGTGGGGCCATGTTACACAGATGGACGATGATTCAATACTCTCATGTACTAACTCCCAGCTGATGTTCTGTGATGATTACTACACCTCCCTCTTTCTCTAATTCAGGATCCATTTGATTATGGAGATGCAATAGGTAGGGGTGACATTGGATGATTACGCAGTTAGGTTTACATACCTTATCTGGTACTCCCATAACATGATTTAGGATGGATAATTCTGATCATAAAATTTTAAGCAGGATGTCCACATAGAGATCCAAGCCAGCATCATTCCCTTATGAATCCACAACTATGCTAAGGTGCTGGAGGGGGAGAAAGTGGTAGAGATATTTATTTCATAGGGATTTTAGACAGCCCATTATAGTAGTGGGAACTATATAGTTGAGTCATCTCCTATAGTTATAAGATAAGAGGTGCTCATATCTTAGTTAAAGAGACATTCCAATGATCAGACATAATAATATGGTCAAAGGTATCAAAAGGTTCCATCGAATCTTATACATGTGAGGTTCTTTACTAGGGATGGTTTAAGAGACATGGAATGAGACTGGCCAACCAGACGATTTATCTAACACATGAAGATAGCTAATAGGTTTCCATGGAAAATGAAACATCGTGATCATATATTTCTAGGTAATAGTAATGTGGCCCCAAGGAGGAAGATCCAGAATAGGAGAAGCATGATCATATTGTGGTGGATGAAATTTTGAAATCCTTCCACCACCACAACTAGATGACCCACATCTCTCTCATTGAGCAGGCGGCAGTGACCCCTGACAGATACAAGATTTGGATGTCAATGATCTCAAATCGTATATGACGACTAGAGATAAAATTTATGTTTTTTATACTCTTGATTCAGCATTACCTTTCATTGTTTATAGAAATTTTTTTGTATCTATGATTTTAATTTAAGAGATGGAGCTCCTAGTTGAGGGTATAGCCCAGCAGCTTCATGATGTAGTTACTACAAGGACCACTTCTTCTAAATATTTTATATTCCAGTATTGTGAGATATGTAATGGTGGATAGAGGATAACCTAAGACCTTTTTATCACCATAATGTAACCCTAGTTTTTAATATTTGGTATAGACTGCTTATACATGCTCCTAGCACAGATCGACTATTACTACAGACAACCCAGATACCTACGCACTGACAGTATGAGATTATCCTTTTATGGAGATTTTGAAATCATGGGTGGATGGGTGAATGGGTTTTGTGAGAAGGAGGATAAAACCATTACCCCTCAGTTGTAATGTATAAATATTGGTGTAGAATACTCTTCATGAATGTAACCAGGCAGCATAGTAAGCGTGGGAGAATGCTCAATTTAAAATTTTGTGTTTGGATTATTGTCAAAAACCTAGAATACACCTCAATCCATTACCATATTTTTAGAAGGGATATGTGTAATTCAATTTAATAATGAAATATAAAACCAAATGAAAGATTAAATTGTACCTCATTGGATTGAAGTATCCAGTTTGATTCGATCGCCGTAAATATGTCATGCCTATAATATACAGAACTGGATTCCCTCTATACCATCCAAAAAGTATACAAAATTCTAGTATTTTTTATATATGTTTTTCAAGTTCTAGTGAATGAAATTGAAGAGATTTAAAATGTCCATTTGATCGCCTGAAGAACATGGTCTCAATCATTAAAATGGGATCAATTTGAATTTTTTTCTTCCATCCTTATTTCTCTCTAAGAACATGAGGTGAGAAGATAAGACTTCTCCTCTATCTAAATTTATTAAAATTTTGGATCTCTCAATTTAAGTGGCTAAAATGTAATTTTGTACTTAGTTTATACTTTCCAAAATTTCATTTTGTCGCTAGAAAGTAACAACCGTTATTTTTGAATTTTACAAACAAGTATGAAATAATAAACATGTCATAAATGTCACAAATATTTTCTCACTAACTTGTGACACTATACAAAGTTATGTTAAAAAATAACAACCAATAACTCGGCATGAAATATCCCAAAATAATTTAACAAACATTGAATATCCAATGTTCATTTGAATAGTTATATAACTTCCATACTCCCTTTTATGGTCAAACATCTAATGAATACCTTGAGAAATAAATTCAATAATAAATATTCTAAACATTAATAGTATAATTTAATTAGTTTTATTTTTGATCAATTATACATAGTCGTTCCCTATCCCCCACTAGTGGGCCCCACTTCATCCTAAAATCCTACTTACTAGAATTGGGGGAAATTTTTTTATATACATAGTGTGTGACCCTATAGATCTATATAATAATAGCAGTGAGTCTGACCCACAAACTAAGATATTATTCTAGAAACCCATCATAACCCATATATAGATAGTGAATGTTATAGATATGTGTCTTCCTAAAAACACAAACTTTGTAATATAATCTCTTTGTCTGGTGATATCTCATAAAGTAGAATGCACACTTATGTCATCATAATTTTTTTGAGTAAAATACTTTGTGACCTTATAGGAAAGGAATACATTCTTGTAAAATGGACATGTATTTATAAAGGTACTACCATCCTAGTTAAAATGGGCCCTTGAGATATCTTTTCCTTAACTAAGAAGTGAAAAAATATATCTTGATCCTTCAACCAATACCATGCCACCAACGATGTACCCAATAGAATCTATTTCACTGAAATTTTATTATCATTGTTTTCTTGCTGCATAAAAATACATGATCAAATGGAACAAATTAATATTGATCTCATGTTAAGAAACCAATACATATGTTCACAGATATGACCAAATAATTACACCCAAAACATGTGGTGTTTTTATTGGCATGTATATCCTAATTATCTTGGTAAAAGTGATCACCTAGTGTGAACATAATGATAATTATTCTCAATGCCTATGAACTCCAATAACCTGATAGTCAGACATCATATGTGTCATGTCTGTATGATGTATCTTGACAATATGGTGTATATATTTAAAGTTAATTTCACGATATCTCAAGGATATTATTATAGATGGAAACATATATAAAATTTTGATGTGACACATAGTCTGAGGGCATTATCTTGTAAATAGTGGATGTATAAATATCAACACTATTATGTTATGAATTAATAATAGACATTTATATATCAATATGTATACATGTAATGGTAATCAAAATAACTCTTTATGTTCGGTCAAGGGTACCCACTATTACAACACTCCTGATTTCATTAGATCCAACTTTATTACTATCCTTATTATCTCTCATATGTTAAATATCGTGTTTCTGTGGAGATATAACTTTAGTTAGGGGTATTCCATGTTTCCACTACCTAGTATTTTTTCTATGTGTGACCTCATCCACTTGATTAAAACTCATCAAGAGATGTAATATTCTATTATATTCCTTTTTATGATGTCTAATCATGACATCTTGGCTAGTTTGTGTATCATAATTTACATTATTAAAAAACATTACTTAATATATGGGATTATAGGAACTATAACAAAACACTACGTATTTAACACTTCTTCTATGTTGCAACAGAAGCTTCAACGAACTAGTAATTTTTTGTTATGGCTACTTCCAGATTGAATGAGATTTGCTTTCTCACTAACTTACCCGAACAATGAAATTATATCAAAACAATCCATGGAAGACTTGGTGGTGTCCCCTATAAACTCAAATTTATTCCACTTTACATACTAGGAACACATACCTTGTACTTATTCAAGTGTAATTGGACAGTTCTGACTACATCCCATGCATATATTCTGGATACATCTGATAATTTTCTACTATAATGTATATATTGGAAATATCAATTATTATACAAATAATGACATATATGATTTATCTAACACTAAAACATGTGAAATTAAAATCACCATATTAATCTCCTCATATGTACAAGACATGTCTACCTAGAGAGATATATGCCTTGTGACACTAGTGACTATTCTCACATGGATTGTTTCAACTTTTATTTTCAATACAATGTTAGAGTATGTACTATTATATAGGTATATCAAACCATTATATCTACAACATTAAATCTCATTCCTTTGAACTCTAGTTGCTACATTAAGTCAATATCTGGAGAGTGATTTTTATTTTTGTCTTATTTAACTACAAGACTAGTAGATAGTTTCCATATGATAAAAAACATATTTTACATGAAAATAATGGTGCTTCAACTGACATCTAGTAGACAAATGGATGATTTTTATTCCAAATGAATATTTTATGGTCTAGTTTCTTAAATTAATCCTATACTAGATTTTACTAACTTACACCCATATTGGAATTCTAATTTGTCACCATCCTTTAATAGTTGTTCTTTATAGACCTATATCGGGATAGGTTGTCTTGACATACAATTCTCAATTATATAACCATATAAATTAACTAAGCCGTGTAAAATTTTAAAGGATTTAGTCATAACAACATGGTATTACCAATCGATCCTTATTGGAACCACACTAGTACCATTAAAGTGTAGTATCATTTGAATACCTATCAAAGTATTGAAATTAGTAAGCCTCATGTATTGTGAAAAATGGAATGTATTATTGAATTTTAATTGGTCTTATCATGCACATGTTATTTCCATACACTAATTTATCATAGGGATCATTATTTTCAATGAATAATTTATCACCGATTGTGGTGAATGTAAAACCATCACCATGGTTTTATCCATCCTACAAAGTATGTGTCTTTGGAGAATTCATCTTCAACACGTCTTGTAGAACATGTTCCTTTTCCGAAAACCTGTTCATCAATAACATTGATTCAAACCAATGCAATATTTATGCCAATATCTCAAACAGTGAAGTGAACACTTTTATTGAAAAATATTCAATAACATGATTATATCTTTTCAATAATATGGTTTTATTTAATATCATTAGAAAACAATAGTTTGGTTACAATATATGCACACTGAGTTTTTTAACACAAGTTTGTTTATTTCATAACAAACTATTTGAAACTGAAACATTTTCTTATGATATAATGTATTTCCAATATAATAGAACGCATATTATATCCTTTTTTAGGATTTATGGCATATAGTTATGGTAAAACATTATTATTTTTGAATATTTTCATTATAATTAGATTTTTCTAGATGGATATACTTTTAACATTGATCCTCCATTTATTTACATCATGACTCTGATGTGTACAATGAAATGAGAATTTAGGAATTGATTCATGCTAAATTTTATTAATAAATCTTATTATATAAGACTCATCAGAAATACTCCTTATTATCATCATAGAGTTGATGTGTATATGGTAATGTCCCTTAAAGAACATCTCAACACCACATTATATTGATCTATGAATTCTTGTTGTAGATAATATTTAGAAAACAATCCAAAATCATCTCATATATTCTTACGAGGCACATGTCACACATTATTTTCATATTTCTTAAACATTTAATTGTATATTATGATATATACTCACCACTAACATTCCCTTTTAATTTTTCACACTACCTAAATGAACTAGTTTTGAATGATATTTGGATTACCATTATTTTTAATGGTTTCCTTTTCCAAAAATAAGTTCATTAGTATGTTGATATTACCTAAGATATTTAACTCTGAAGATTCTAAAATTTTACTTGGTATATACTTAAAAACTATTTAGTTTTTCCTAAAATGTTATTTTATTTACACATCTGGGTATATAAGTCATTCATTTTATATTTATCTTGTGTTTCCAATCATTCAATTAACGAAGAAGATTGAAATTGTTATTCAACACAAAAAACTACAATCATTATGAAACTGGAACAATGTCTCCATGAGTCCAATAGAAAATTTAGATTTATGTTTCTAATGATACTTCTAATGTTGAACTATAATCAATAAAAATGAAAATATTGAAGTTGTGTACTTATAACATATGATTTAGGAACAAACTTTTCTCATCTTCTTAGTAAACACACCTTAATTCAATAAACATTTATTTACATATATGGATTCATTTGATAAATAAAATCACCTGACAAGAATATTTTATTTCATACACAAGAAGTAACTCTAAAAAAACATATATTTGATGAATATTCATAATGAAGAATAGACTACTAACTTTTTCAAATCAGGTCATTGCATTTAAAATCTAGTATATATATTTTATGATATTCAAATAATGTAAGCTCGTCATCAATAACTATTTCATTGATGGTTGTTGTGAAGGTTCCTTTGACTTCACGCTTTTTAATGGACTTTTACCATTATATTTCAACTTTTTCACCATAAGAACTAATGATTGAACTATCATTATGTTATTATTACTTGTAAAACCTTACCAAAAAGTAATAATGAATTTATTTCACTCTATTAATTCTGAAATCTTAAACGACACTAGAGAAAATGGGAGAAAATGATATTATAATATGATTTATTTAATGTTCATAATCCAACATTAAATTTACACAGATCGAGTGTAATCATTACCTATTCAAATATATACTTCTATTTCTCCTTGAAAACATCTTAGAGATTAGAAAACATGTAATATCATCCATTTCCTAACGCTTCATCCTCAAATCACATCATATATTGATTATAGAATTATGAAATAACTATAATATGTGTCATAAATACATCTGTTGTATGAATTTTTAGTCCCCTTCTTCTTGAGGTAACTCAATTTATTTTGGGGTCATCAAAACATAGAATTTCTGCTACTGTAGTACATTGTACAAGAACCTATATTTCTCATGGAAATTCATGCTCGATAAGGAAATTGTTTGGTCCATTATTTATTAAAGTGTACTTGTGGTACCACATTCCATTTTCAAAAAAAAATCTACAACATTAAACTTTTATCTACTTTAAAATTATATATTTTAAAATTATTAATTTTTAAATATCACCCACTATTTTATTGAATTATAGGAACCCTCTATATGAGAATTGAAATTCATTGTTTCTTGAATTTTATTGTGGAAAGGATCAAAGAACCCCTTTTGATAGTATAAATTATACATCTACGCCACTACATAAATATTCTAAGGTAGAAATATCAGGTGCCAACCACATTAACTCATGGTTCCTTGATCAATTGAGTGGAGTCATGTATCCTGAAAAGAATTACTTTTCATTGCCCAACAATTTTCTTCTAATTTGGTATAATGTTAGCTATGGATAGTCCTTACTAACAAATTTAGTAAATCCGACCCACAACCCTCATTATAACATCCCAGTAGTTAGAGGCACCCTCATCTATGGCTTGATGAGCATCCCAACAAATCAGTTTTGTTCAAATTTCAGTGACAGATGTTAGTAAGGACATAATATTTGTTTTAGGGTTTTAACTTTTCATATCGGTGAATGTAATATTTTTATATTTAACTTTCATGTTCTTTGTGATTGCACTCACAACATAACCATACCATTAAATAGAAAAAATTCACAGCACATGTTCATTTTATCTTTTCTAGCCTGATTACTATTATAATCTATGTTCATGTAAAATAAATTCACATTCAAAAAATAATAATCATTGAAAATTATAAAATAAATAAATAATTACAATATTATGAGCCATTACCTGTTGGTTAATCTGTCGATGGAATAATTGATTAACTAATACTACAAGAGAATTCCTTCAGTTAATAACTGTCTGGAATTACAGCACCCACAACTCGCATTAATTTAACTTGTTTAGTCTATGTAGGATATCAACTTGAACCACATCAATAGAAACTCCTCTGATCATTACAATGTATACTCACATGTGTGTGAGTGGAACTCAAGATGAAAAATTACATTTTTATCACTTGAATGTGGATATGATGGCCCTTATAGAAATTTGATATGGAGGGATGATACAAAGATCATCAAAATAAAAAATTATTATATTTTATAAAACATAAATATAATAATTAAATAAAATAAATAACAAACCAAACATGTATGGGTCGGTCTCATCCCATGATAATTCAACATGAAAATATATTGAATAAAGAAAATATAAATTCACAAAATATAAAATCAAGGGTAATTAATGATGAATTATCTTTTATTAAAATAACTTTAATAAACCATCAATACATCCAACAACATGAGAAATAATTTTATTAAATCCCAGAAACTTAAATCAAATTGTATATTTCTTATATTCTTTCAAGAATAGGTGGATCTAAAGAATATCATAGAAAATTAATTTTGGACTACTGATATGTTAAATGGGTTAGGCAGGTTCGATTTGGACTGAATTGGTCTGGCCCGATATGGGATATCCATTTTTAAGACACACACACACACACACACACATATATATATTTATAATCATATAAATCAATAATAAGATCCCAATAGAAGATTTTTCTGTCTTATAAATTTATTTTAATAAAGCGTCCCAAGGAAGCAATGATTAATATTATAAGGGAAGATTTGGGCATTTAATTATTCTAGATTCCAAGATAAAATTTAATAAATCATTCTTGAGAAGCTTTATACTACCTTCCATGGGAATATTTATCATTTTAATGATAAATTATATCAAGGGATGCTAAAAGGAGATTCAATAAGAAGGTTTATTCTATTGATTAAAGAATCCTCCAAGAGATGTATTAATCTATATTACATGGAAATATTTTTATTTTTAATTAAATAGGATTCCATGGGAATGTTTATACTAGCTTCATTGGGAATCATTTTCTGATTAATTTGAAAATCATTACTGAGAAGGTTAAACTAAATTTCTAGGGATGCTTTATCTGTTGAATGAAACTAGCATCAATGAAAAGATTATTTTTCCAACAGACTAACCCAACTAACACAAGGTATTTTTTTCAATGAAATTTTCTCACATCGTTCTATACCTAATGATCCATCACTATGGTTTCCATTAAAAAAATGAAAAAAATTAAGACATCAATTTTTGTAGCAACCATTACTCAAAACCCACCGATCATTGAATAGTCATATCATGGCCATACAAACTCTGATAGATATTTCATCAGTTGAATTAGGACCATATCAAAACCATATTTCACAGTCATAGAAAATTTAGTTGATATTTATAATTTTTCAACTTAAATAATTACATTTTACCTATGATACTAGTTGAACAATCTCAAGGTACAGTGTCAGCTTTAATGAATTCTAAATTTAATATTATGGGGTTGGATTCATAATAATAACATAGAATACAATTAAGACCATTCCCATATTTAAAAAATTATAATGTGTAATTCAATTTTATAATGACAAATAAATTAAAGTGAATTCTTAAACCATACCTCGTTCATTTGAAGTAACTAGTTTGATTCGATCATAGTCAATATGTCATGGATGTATGTTTCCAAACTAGATGTGACATAGATAATCCGCATGTGAACCATATTCCCAAGATCATGGATCTATATTTACTAGGTTCTAGAGCCCAAAATTTAAGATCATTACCACGTCCCTTTGATATCATGAAGTACGCGAACTCGATCTAGAAATCTGGATCAATCCGTCTTTTTTCTTCCTTTAGGATATCTTTCTAAGAACATTTAAGGAAACTAGAAGATATACTATCTCTCAAAATTCATGAAAATGGAGGAAATCTAATTTTGGGAGGCCAAAATGATATTTTATTCTTAGATTATACATTCCAAAATTTCACATTGGTCCCTATATGGTAATAACATTCATTTTAGTACTTTATATTCATGTATGACTTAATAAACATTTCATAAATGTCAAATATATTTTATAAAAAATGATTAACAATATTAAATGTTACGTGATATAATACAAAACATTAACTCAGCTTTTATGCTCTCCAAATAATTTAACAAACTGTGAACATCCAATGTTCGTTCGCAAAATAATATTTTCTCTTATTCACAGTTTTTATCAAAATAATTGTGAATAACATGAGATATAAATGCAAAAATAATTATTCTAAAATTGAATAATATAATAGAATTAGTTTTATTATAAATCAGAAAAACTAATACGTTCACCATCCCTCATACATGGGGCCCACATCGTTCAAAACTCCACTTCAGTAGAATTGGTGGAACATGTAGATACACATAGTGTGTGACTATCTTGGTTCTTATCTTAATATAAGTGTGTCCATAACACAGACCAAACCATGGGTAGATTCTGACAACCCATTGTTAAACCATAGGTGATAATGAATGACATAACTATGACTTCCTCTTACAAACACTAATTCTTTAATATAATATTTTTATGGATCTATCTCATAAAGCATGATGTAGAAATGATTCATCATCCTTTTGTTGCTTCATATATTTTGTGAACATGCTAAAATGAGTTACCATCATTTACCATGGAAATTTATTTGTAAAGGTTCTACCATCCAGGTTAACTTTGTCCCAAAAAAATATTTCTTCTTTAACTCCGAAGCATAAAAATCTATCTTTATCCTTCAACCAATTCTTGACCACCAATGACATGTCAAATACAAACTATCTCCCCATAATTTCATTATCACAGTTTTCACCTTGCATCAAAGTATGCAATCCAATGGAACACACTTATAATTATCTAAATTCCATAGATCAATTCACATGGTCATATATAGGAATTTCCAATGACACTTGAATCAATTGGTGTTATTATTGGTGGGTATATCCTTATGATATCACTATAAGAGAATACCATGTATGATATTCTTAAGAAGAAATATCAATGCTTATGAGCCCCCAACATCTGAGAGGGAGACATCATATGTGTCATGTCAGAATTATGTATCTAGACAATACGCCATATATATTTATGATTGTTATCATTGTATCTCGAGTTTCTTATTGTAGATGAAAAGTAATATAACATTTTGATATGACATATAATCTAAGTAAATTACCACATATATAGTGTATGTAGAAATATCAACATCATTATGGTAAGAATTAGTAATACAATCATATAAATAAATAAAGATATATATATATATATATATTTTATAAATGTCATGGTAATAAAAAGTAATGTTCATGTCAGGTATAGGGCACCTTCCGTTATTTTTTGAGGATTACAGGGATGTCTTTCACAAGGTTGTTATGGTACTACATCTAAGGTGGAAGATGGAGTTTTATAATGACTCATGACATGACACTGCTCTTATATTTTTCATCATATTAAAAGGACCCTACCAAGATCTGGGAGCTATGGTTACTGTTAGAAGACCTTCGAGAGAAAGGATTCATCATACATTGTGTATCCCATATGGAATCTCTAGTGCTTTTCCTAAAAATGGTGGACGGGATCATGGTGGATTACATCTATTATCATTGTTCTAATTAGGCCATGATAAATAAAAAGTAACCATTTCATTGAATAATTGGCCACTTTTACTAGTTATGATTCTTGAGTTGGTTAAAGTATATCATTCTCATGTCTAACTAATTCTAGATGACGGTTCATGGGTCTAATATTTCAATGTTGGCATTTCGATGTCGCTACGAACACCGCGACTTTATAATGACTCATTTGGTGTGAGTAATTCTCCCACTTTGTTGGTACCATTAAGAAACCAAGTCTTCTTTATATACATGGAATAGATTTTGGTTGTATTCATTTATGGAAAACTCATCTTCAATATATCAGAGGAGGATAATGAAGAGGAAATAACGATTGTCATAGAATTTCCGTGAGAACAACAACATTGAGGAAATCTCTTGAAGTTTCGTCTCTAGATTCATGAGGTTCACTGTCTAGGGATTTTCATTACTTATAATGGTTTAGCCACAAACATTTAGAATATTTATGATGTTCTATATTATCATCTAACTAAGATCATGAAAAGGCGAGGATATTCCTTTTCGTGGAGGAGTATAACAAGATGTTTTTTTAATGATTTTTTTAGAGTTTCAACCCCTTTAATCACCTTAATATGGAAAAGGAATATGTTAATATTCAATGAGAAATGATAGGGGTAATTTTAGGATTTGAGGAAGTGTATTATGAGTGATCCTATGTCAATACTATGAGAATAGGTTATGGAATCCATAGTGTATTTTGATGCCTCACGAGCTAGGATCATCTGTGTGTTTGTACAGATGTATGCAGTTATTGTATATTGGTTAAGGAAGTTGAGACTTGTTGAATGGAAAAATACTTCTCATGAACCAAATCTAGAAACATTAGTCTTAGCATCATGTATTTGGAGGCAGTACCTTCTGGAAGATATCATTATAGTTTAATCAAACCAGCGTGGTTTTACTTAAATATAACACATAGAGAGTCTTTAACCCAAGACAACAGTTCTAGTTAGTGTTTCTAAAGTACCATGACTTAGAGATATAAAATAATCCATAGAGGGGAAATATAATTTTATTTTACGTTACCAACACATCCCCTTATTTTTTATGGTAGGAGGATATAGAGTAGTTTTCCTCCTTCAAACTGAACCTGATGGAGCAGGAAGATGCATCCTTTATGCAGTCGATAGTGTGGACTCCTCCACTTTGTGAGAGTGTAAGGGAGTCCTATCTTGGAGAGAGTTATAAAATTCTCCCATAGTTGTACATTTCAGTGTGGGATAATTTATAGTGATTATTAGTGGAATTTTTTTGTGGTTTGATATTAGATGGTGGTTAGCTGAGTTCGTCTCTAGGTTCCTCATCTGATAGAAGGTTAAGGATGAGAAAGTGGTTCTGGAAGGTTTGATGTAGTACCTTAAGATCATGGAGTGGAAATGGGATGGAATATTCATGGACATTGTGATATGTCTTCCATGTATGGTTATGGGCATGAATTCATCTGTGTGATAGTTAACTAACTCACTAAGTTGGTAGAAATCATTTCTATCTGAGAGGAGAGTTCAATAAAGAGTTTGGGGGTAGTTGTACATATGAGGTATCATTATTCTTCATGGGGTTCCCATAACTATTTTATGAAATCATGATGTTTGGATTACTTCACAGCTTTATAGAGGCTTGGAGGAGGCATTTGATCCCCATAGGGCGATGAGTACATCCTTTCACCCACAAACCATTTGGAATATTGACCACACTATCCAAGTGTTAGAGGATATGTTGAGGGAATGTATGTTATACTTCAGTCAGAGGGGGAAGATCACATTTCATTGGAAGAGTTTGCGTTTAGAAATAACTACCACTCTACTATCAGCACGACACATATTGATGCCACACATAGGAGACCTTGAAGATCATCCTTGTGTAGGAAAAGGATCAGTGAGACATCACCTGTGGGAATATATATGATGTAGGTGGTGATAGAGAATGTCCATGTCATCAGTGGAAGATGTGGACGGACCAGATATTATTGAAATATTATAAAGATCTCCAAAATAGACCATTGGTGTTAGAGTATAGAAAATACATATTCCCGAGAGTCTCCCCATTATTAATTTCGAAAAGGTTTAGTTGTGGAAGTATGTTATCACTGAGGTTTATCAAGCCATTCTAGATTTTGTAGTTGGTTGGCATGGTTGCTGACTGTCTCACCCTAGCCCCATTGTATGAGTGGGTACATTAAGTCTTTTACATGTCTCGGAAGAGGAGATACATGCATGACCCAAAGCATGTTATGTGTTGGGTAGAGCTAGACATTAGGCATGGAGAAATATTTTTGGATTAACCAGTAGAAATTGAGTATCAGAAGGGGAGGACCCTACATGGATGGAACATCCCCTGGGTCTATTTGTTGTGGAAGCCTAGAAACATGCAGAAGAGTTGTTGGGAGTGGAAGAGATATGTGTGATATCTGTATCCCATGTTATTTGTATAGTTTTTTCATTTAGCAGGTGAAAATATTGAAGGATTTAATGATGTAGATAGTCAGTTTTTTCATTGTAAGCCATCGAAATATTTATATATATATATATATATTTCTAGAGCTAGTTCTAATATGGTGACCGATTCAGAGGCATGGTGTGCCCTTAATTATCTTTTAAAAAAAGAAACATCTTTTATTTTATGTTCACAATGCTTGTGAAAGAAAATGAGATATCTATAATATATAATATTAGATCTGAAATCTTAGAAAATGATTACACCTAGAACAACGTCATTACCCCAGGTGAGATATAAAATGGCCGAAAAAGAGGTGTTTGGACTCCTCAGACATTGGTGATATGTTCAGTGAGTTAATTAATTATTATATTAATTCATTCAATCATTTCTATTTAAAAAAAAATATTTTATAAGAATAATGCTAGGGTCAATTGAAAAGGGTTAGCTTCGTAATCTTGGAATCACCGATGACACTCTCCTTCATCCATCCATTATAGAATCTCCTTGTATAATGATGAAATGAAGGATTAGTGTAGATTAGGATGCATCAAATGCAACACATTTCTCTAATCATTAACTAGTGAATTATTTATCAATGAACGATCTAAAAACTGGGGAGCGCATGGAGATTGTTTATTTCCACCCTTTGATTAAATTGATTGGGTATATCCATCATTATTCTTGGATATATACTAATTGACACTAAATTCAGGTCATAATGTATTGAAATATTAATTTATTTTATTGGGATTTATCCCTAAATCATCATTCTTGATCAATGGAAAATAAATCATGGACAATTGTTGTATAAAACATTGTTATGGTGCTTTTCTCAATTTTTTTCGTCACATTCATCATTGGTAGGACCCTGCAGTCCATGTTCAGGATTTTAGGGTTGTACCAATCACCACCAGACCAGTTGAACAACAAAATATTTAGAAACAAAGCGCAGATCGATGATATATGGCTAGATATAGGATGTTGTTGAGGTATATGAGTTATTTTAGATGATCAATGTATGAATATAGGTTGTTGGAAGTAATGGTGTTTTGTGGAACATGTAGTGAGTCCTTTGATGAATAAATAGATCTGATCTCTAAAAAGTTGTGCCAGAATCCATGACCCACTGCCCAATATGCATGTTTTGGGTGGAGATAGGGTCATATATATGGAAAAAACCAAAAAAAATCATCCATAAATATTGGATCTGATAAAACAATGGAAAACCCAGTTACACTTCATGTATAGGAATGAGCACACGATGTGTATCCCCCTTTTGGTGTGACATATATGGGTTTTTTAAATATTAGAATAACATGGCTTGTAGACCCCCTCAAAAATTCGTGTACCCCTATCTTGGATGGAGAACCCATGTGATGGGTCACATAGACTGGAATCCTTATGAAAGTAAATACCCAGGTATATGGTTTGGTACAAGAATACATGGACAGAGGGTCTGATACACATACATTTCCATCATGACATGTCATAGTGAAAGTTTGTTGGGACACACCATGTTGTCCATCTATTTAGAATATAGTACTACACCGAATGAGAGTAGTGTGTTGGTTAGGTACATGACCAGGAGGTGGAGTAGGACCACACGCCATGGCGTCCCCTTCCATACTGTGTACCCCGTGGCATCATCTATATAAATTTCAAGACATGATATCTCCATAATTTAAACTCATATATTGGCCCATGAGTAGCATATCCTTAGAGTTCTTGAACATAGAACATGATGTTTCCCTCTGTTGCATCTTCTGGAGTATGACATTAATAGTTTTGAGCATGGAGCTTATTATGGAAACACCCAATGATGGTAGTGATCAAGAAGGATCCCCATAGATAACCATGGTGTACCCTCTAGTAGTGAACAAATGTTTATTCCTTGACATATAGAGTGGAACTCCTCCTTTTCATGTGAATGATTACTCTAAATATTTGTATTTAAATACCCCTACAAGGTAGGGTGTGAGTCCTCATATACTTGATTGGAAGACCCCATTTGTATTTGGGAACCATTCTTCAACATTAGAGTGGAACCCCTATCATATAGGGAATTGTACCTTGATGATTAGAGTAGAACCAATGATTATACTGAGGCACAGTTCCTCGAACTATCATGTGCAACTCCCCATCGATATGGTCAAGGTTATTATACGTTTGGGATGGAAACCTTTACCAGGTAGGGAACCGGTGCTCATGAACACTAAAGTGGAGCCCCCCGCCCCCATCGTCATGGGCACAAGTCGTCTACATGATAAATTAGAGTGGAACACCCATGACATAATATGGTGTGGATAATCTACATTGTTTTTGCGGCCGCTCAACTATAAAATACCTTGATGAGGAATGAAATGACTTGAATAGTTACTTATGAGCAGACATGTGGGATTCTAGGCATCATTGATGGACTTTTAAAATGGTTGGAGACTATTATTCTTGGGCTGAGCTATGATATGGAGATCCCCTTACTCTCTCATTTAGAATTATCTTGAAAAATAATTCATATATACTTTTATATTTACACCTTGGATTTGGTTACACTTATTCCAAGAGATTTGAATATGCTCGAGGTATTCCATGTGCTTTCTGTGTTTATTGTCTCATTGTTATATAAGTCTACTATTCTACTGTATGAGGTGATTACTCAATGGATAGTTCATCTAGTCACCATGTTTATCCCATTGTTTTGGATGTGGTTTTATTACTCTTAGTTTGGGTTGAGCTATTCTCTTAGACTATATCTTGCATATAATGTGTTTGTTTTCCTATTGAATCTCTAACTTCACCCCTTTAGATTTTGAGGTGTCCTAATGGGTATGTATATATTCACCCTTACATGGTATTTTCCCACACATGTTGTTTATTATGAATATGATTAAATCCATGGTGGTGAATTCATATATGAATCGGGATATTGGGTGCTTGGGACCACATACGGTGGTCATAGTTTGGAGATCTTGAGCAAGGATCTATCAATAAATTACATTTTCAGATTTTTCGGGTTGGGTGTGTATTTCACTTAATTTATTTTGAATTCATACCATCATACTCTTGAAGAGAATATATGTTATAAATGGGTTGTTTAACATACAACTAAGTTGCATCATATTTTCATTCGTCTACATATTTTCATTGAGACGACTATGTTTGTGCATATAGGTAATTGAAAAAAGTTCCCACCAGAGTTCAGATTTGTAAAGACCCAATTTTTATCACAATAAATTATATTCATATAATTATTCCGTATAATATAAATTTCATAAATACATATAGAGTACATAATATAATCTTAGAAACGAACAATTAATGGAATAATAGTCAAATCTACAAGATAAGGAGCATATACCAAGGAAAAAGTAGCTTGACATTTTAAATAGTAATGAGACCATTAGGAATAGTAATCCAGCCAATAGATTAGTATCTTCACCTATTGAATTATAAATAAAACCTTAATATGTTAAAAATAATAATATAATATAAATATATAATAGTGTAAAAAAACAAATTTTATAAATTATTAATTAAGTGTTGGCATTTTAATGTAACAAATATATTATTTTACTATATTGTAATTAATATATATATTTAAAATTAAATATATTTTCTTAAAATAGATTCATAAAAAATTATTTCATTGTCTCACAAATATAATATAATTTTACGACACCTTATGTATTTTTTCACTGTATTATAAATTGATCTACAATTTATAAAATAGTATATTCCTTGTAAATTATAATTTAAATTAAAAATTGAATACAACATATTTAGAAAATTATTTTAACCAAATAGATTTTCTTTTTGAATAATAATCATTGGTAATTTTATAGTGCGATTTTTTGGGATTTTTTTGAAATACATAATTTTTTGGTGAATATTTAAATAAGATAAACTAGTACACACTCGTGCGTAGGCACGACATATTGGATCAATTGTTCTTAATTGTAATGAGAATACTATTAGTAAAAGTTAAAAAATAATAGTAATGATTATAAATTTTTAATCACCAATATTGTACATTATAATGGTACAAGAGTTGAGTGATTATAGACACACCAATAAAATACTTGAATAACGAAAAGAAATATAAAATGTAAATATGGATTTTGGAGGGAAGAATATGGGTGAAGGATTATGAATATGATGGAATAAAACACTTTGTAATATTTTTCTTTTAATTAACATAAAAGTAGAAATCATAAATTATATTGGAACAAGATTGAAAATTTATTCTCAAAAAATTGAAATAGTAAACTTGAAGTAACAAAAATTTAAAATAATAAAAGGAAAAAAATCAATGAAACAAGAAAATTGATAAAACCATTTTGATAGAGGATATTATATTTTAAAAACAACAAAATAGAACATCATGTTTTAGAAATGGTTACATCTGATAAGAGGTGAGTTTAAAAGTAGACATTAACTATTGTTTTTAACAAAAATCGGTTTCCCCATTGGATTAAAACTATCTGAATTATGCTGTGTTGGTTATATACTCATAGTAACGGCTTGATCTATTTCTATAGTGGACCGGCATTGCTAGATGTTGGTTGGGAGTAATATGGCTTCCTGTAGCAGTTAGATATAGTTGAAAAAATAATAAATGGGAAATCAATTTTTTTATATGCTATAATCATCCAAAATAGTCTATTTGTTCCTTAAACATGTTATTACATAGTTTCATGTAGTCTTTAATAAAGGTTTAATTAGCAGTGGCTGTAATTATATAAATTTGTTTTTAGAAAATATTAGATTTTGTAAGTAATGTCCAATTACTTGGGAAAACATCACAATTTCAGTCAATTTTGTCTTTTTTTTGTATATATCTTTTAAACGTGGATGTAGTTCATGGATTGTTGTTTCCGTAGAGTTTTGGGAAGTTTTAACAATTCGTTGGACCACATCATCCGCATCAAACTCTATCAATATATTTTTCTACATGAATAAATGACTTCAATCAATAACTTCCCAAAAAAATGATGAAATTTAATAATTGGAACTTAAATATAATTTTTATGAATTATCTAATGCGTATAAAAAAATAGAGTGTGTTTTAATCATAAAATATATAAATGGAACTGGAAAAAATCACTATTTTTAACTCAAAATATGTAATGATAATTATAGACAATGAAGGAGAAAAAAATATACCTGATTAGATGATATATTTTTATTTGTTATAGCAATTCAAGAGTCCCTATTACACCTTACTCCTAATCTTCCGGGGTTGTGATGTTCCTAGATAAAAATTATGCAATGAATAAAATATATCAATAACATAGAAGATCATTCAATTTACTTAACTCATATAATCTCCATGACATTACTACTGTGAAATCAATGTGAGAAAAAAAATAAAAGAGAAGATAAATCTCCATAATAAATATAATCAAAACAAACCAAAATAGAGTACATATCCATAGTAGATTTATATAAGAATTCAAAACAATTTATTCTATATGAATTTATTGTAAATGATATTAATGTGAAGAACCAAAAGAGGACAAAATTTGTGGTATCACATAACCTAAATCTAACCACACTAAAAGAATTATATTTTAAAAAATTTCATGTAGAATCTGACCAAAAAAGTTGGAACTGAAAAGATATAAAATGACTGACATGACTTATAATATCATCTGACTAAAAAGATGATGAATGACATGGATACCAATATCATACGAATATTACTCTATTCCTTTCCAAACAGAAATGAACACAATAAATGATTTGTGAGTGAAAAATTCAGTCCCTTGATTTTCCTCTTAAGGAAAATCATATGGTAAAAATTTAGTCAATAGAAACATATCATCAAACCCTTTCATCAAAGCCAATTTGATTCCATGCATAATGGATGAGCAAGGATGAATAAAAAATAAATTGTTTTCCAATTACCAAATGTTAAATAATTGTTATTAACATTATTTTTCAATTTTAATCACATTCATTTAGCATGTTTCCATTATAAGATACACATATCATATTTCCATATTCTATTTATGTTGTTTATGAATGAATTTGTTGTATTGATTTTAATGTTATACCATGTAGTGGTACCATGAAAGTATTTCTTAATTACCATGGTTGTGTAAGTAAGTTACTGAGTTATTCCACATAACAAAAATCTATCAAGGAAAAAACATATGTGAGACCATTTTTTATAAAAGAAACTAATAAATTAAAAAAACATAATAAAATGATCACTGTTAAAAAAGAGGAAATTGGTCTAATGAAATTTCAAAAATGGGGGAAAATATACAACAATAACGAATGACAACCCTTCATATCTAAAAATTATTAAATAAAACAGCTGGGATGGTTATAAATTTACAACGATATGAAATTTTATTGAAATAATTCAAAACTGGAGAAAATGGTCTTACCAAACATGGTCAGAAATTGTAATATAAGCCCACATAAAATGATCACCATTCACATCTAAAAAAATTGTTAATGAAAATAATACTAATAGTATAAATTTTCATGGTTAATAAATTTCATTATAATGCTTAAAACATAAAAAAATGGGCATACCAAACCATTTCAGCATGTTCAATTTAACACAAAATAAAATATCCCCCTTTCAAATCTCAAAAATGAATAATGAAAATAACCAGGATATTGAGAAATTTACAAAGATATCAAATTTCATTAAAATGCTTAAAAACTAAAGAAACTGGGCTTACCAAACATGCACATCAAGTTCAATTTAAGCCTTTATAATATTACCACCATTAAAATATAAATATGATTAATGAAAATCACCAGGATAGTTATAAGTTTTCAAAGATAAGGAATTTCAATAAAATTATTAAAATCCTGGAAAACGGGGCTTACCAAACATGTTTAACAATCTCAGTTTACGCTCTCATAATATTACGATCATTCAAATCACAGAACAAAATTAATGATAATAACCAGGATAGATAGAAATTTACAAAGATAAGTACTTTTATTTAAATTCCTAAAAAATATAAAACTCAGCATACAACAACCTAAGGAAATACGAGAACAAAATTTTGAAAATAAAAAAGAAAACCATGCATGCTGATAAAATATATTATAAAATTAATATTTATACATTGGAAAAAACAACCACAACAACTCATACCTGCCCATATAATTCACAATGAAGTACTGTACTATCAAAGTTAAGAAGCACATGACTATCATTGTATAATAAACTACATGAGTTCTGAACAATATTAAATTGTTCAGTCCTAATCCAAAAATCAAATCCTCATGAAGAATGAGTTGGTAAAAACAACATGATCAAACCTCCTTGATCAATAAGTGACGTGTACCTTTTGTTTGTCCTCCTATATTAATTTAAATTAAAGACAATCACTCCATAATCCCATGCACATTCATTAGGAATTATGTTATTTGTTATGTGAGGATCATAATAATTTAATTATATACTGAATCACTTATCCATCACCCACATATCTTCACATTTTTATATGTATACATCTCTATTTACATTTCCATAGATATCAATATCCAATAAAAGAGACAAATCCCACTAAATCACAACATCATAATCTAAAAACACTACCCTATGAGGGATTGGAAAAATATGTTCAAAAAATATTAGCGAGTAAAAAACCTACGGGAATACGAGCAAGAAATTTTTAAAGTAAAAAACTAAAACCATTCATGCTAAAAAAAATACATAAGAAAATGAACATTTATGCATTGGAAAAAACAATCAAAAAAATTGATACCTTCCTATATAAGTCATATTGACGTACTATCCAGTCAAACTCAAGAATCACATGACTATCACTGTATAATAAACCCCTTAATTTCTGAACAATATTAAATTGTTCATTCCTATTCCATAAATCAAATCCACATGAAGAATGAGTTTTTAAAAAACCCTAGGTTCAAACCTCCTTGATAAATAAGTGATGTGTACCTTATATTTTTCCTTCTATATTCATTTAAATTGAAGACAGTCATTCCATAAACCCATACATATTCATTAGGAATTTTGATATTTGCTATGTGATAATGATAATAATTAAGTATGTACTGAATCCCTAATACATCACCCACGTATCTTCACGTTTTCATATTTTTCCAACTCCATTGACTTTTCCACTAAGATCAATATCCCATAATAGAGACAAATCCCACTGAATCAAAACATCATCATTTAAAAATACTACCTTTCAAAGGTTTGGAAAAATATGTTCAAAACATATTAGTTAGTAAAATTATAATCCTTAAATAAAAGTAACATTAAAGTCATTTAAATGAACACAGAAAATTTAAAAAACATAACCTCACATGAAAATCTCTTTTATGAAAGAGACAAATGTGTTTGTGAAACATCAAAACATATCAATGGGGAAATAAAAGGAACATGTATATGCAAAAAAATATTGAAGGCGAATAAACTAAGTAACAAAACAGATTGAAAATGAAGACCTCCACCCAAAAAATAGAATGAAAGTATAGTGTTTTGGTATCAGAAATATAAAATACATCATTCAAATTCTTCCAAAATAAATTGTTCCAGTTTTTGTGCGGATCATTTAATAAATGAAAAAATCTGTATAACTCCCAATTCACAGTGGTGTATGAAAAATAATTCAAAATCAATGAATTCAGTGATAATTACAAATATGTAAAAAATCATATGAAACAAAAATGACCTTCATGTGGTGCTATACATCACCAATTTTAATCGCATTTCTATTTAATTAAGCTCCCATAGAAATAGTTTTAATATCGGTTAATATATTTCTAATAAATAATGAAATAGTAAGTGGACAGTAGTAATAAAAAGTATAATATAAGGAAATAATATTACTAAAAATTGATCATCAATTCGGTACTCTGTATAATTGAGCTCCCACAAAAATAGATTTACTGTCTGTTACTATAACTATGTAAGCAAGGATATAGAATATAATATAGAAATTTAGAATTAAATTTTTTATGGGAAACCCATTCATACCTATAACAGAAAATACATTGTTTCAAATTTGATTACATTGATATTTTTGGGCTCGGAAAATCCTTGAAACAAATGCTTCACATCAAGAAGGGGAATGTTAATATATCTTGGTTATTAATCAACGGATAATGAATTTGAATTTTATTAAAAAAATATATATTAATTTTTCCCTCTCTAACAGTTGCAATTGGTATCTAGAATAAAACATAATGTGGTTTTCATATTATATGAAGTATAAAATGTATTTTTAATGTTTTCATGATAGTTTTAGTTATTCAAATACAATAAAATTTAGTTAAATATTTTTCTAAAATTAACAATAATATCATATTGACTTTTGTTCCAAAGATGTCATATATAACAAAAATGTGTCTTAAATAAATATTAAGCATAGAAAACATATCATAGTAGTATTATTAAGTATTAATTAAATACTATATTGATTATGTTGTAGTCGAAAAATGAGTGGAATTTTACGATGCTTTGTATAGTTAATAATTATGAGACAGAACATTGATGCACTCCAGCACTGAAGAATAATAATATAATTATTAAGCTAATTGTTTTTAAAAAAAGTGTACTTCATCTATTAAAAAACATCCAATTTTTTTAGAAATCACTGGCATAATTTTTTTTTGAGAAACCATCAATATAAAAAAAATATTAAATGAGAACATATAAAATTACACAAATAAATTCACCACAAAAATATTAGACTATGATGTACTGCATGTAGATATAATGTTCATGAAAATAGAATAGACGATCCTGAAGAAACAAACAGGTGAATAAAAATTTCACTAACTGAATGTTGTAACCGACTGAAATAAAGTGAAGAAAAAATTAGTTTAATGCACCCACTAAGGAATGAATATCTACAATGAATCAATGGTATCTAGATTAGGGAAGTCAGTGAATGATCCTTAAAGAAATTGATAAATGTATCATGAAATTCCTATAGGGAACAAAATGATATGGGCCTATCATTTGATCTAATCAATGCATGAGTAATGAGAATTATGGGCTTTAGAAAAAATAAAGAGGAGAATCATTGAGTTCATGCATAGTAAAGGTGTTTTTTATAAATGAACTGACTTGATGAGAATCCGAGTAATGAAGAAAAATGTAGGAGGATACCAGATTTAGTATGCGACTCTTGGAAATCCACTTCCTAGAGGAGGGATTCATCGAGGGATTGAGAGACAGGTTTTCAGAAGGTTTTGGATGAATAAAATTTATGAGACGCTGGCTTCTAGATATTTTCTAGGTAATAGAGTATCTGAGGAGTTGTGGGAGCTGAGTGTTGAAATGAAGGAGATTTGGTATACTCAAGAGTGGTTCATAGAACAAGGAGGATAATTTGGCAGTAATATGTGTGTTGGGGAAGAGAGGATCTTAGGAGTTGTGGGAGATGTGCTTCTAAAATGAATGAGATTTGGTATACTTGGGAGTGGATCATTGAAAATGGAGGATAATTTAGATGTTGCGGGGCTTTAGAAACCCTAGCTTTTTAGGAAGAGTAGGACGAGGCGAGGAAAATTGTAGAGACCCGAATCTTGACGTACATGGAAATTACATTACTTTTGCGGAATAATTAATACTTAACAAAAATATACATACAATTACTGTAATAGTTTAGTGTCTTTGGAAACATTGAATATAATCTTCAAATCGAGGTGAAAGATCTTCAACATCTACCATAAATATCTACCCCTTTTGTTTTCCTACCTAAAACCTTTCTTTATATCCTGGGGAAATGATAAAATATAAAGGGAGAGCTCAAATTCACAGTAAGGGCAAGCATAGACAAAATAAAACAAATCATATACATTTGAACTTAAAAACATGAACATAATGTTTAAACATCAAAATCTTGGGAAATGACATAAAACATGGGAGTACATAAGGCATAATCAATAAGGAACATTAATCATGATTAACTAGAATGGGAATAAAACATGTAATTGTGGCATCCATTAAGCACATGTAATGATTTCCATAGTAGCCAAGGCATTTCTTCCAAGACCATCTTAGTGGACAAAGTACCTTACTAAACCGTGATTACTTGTCGCTCCTGCCATGTATTACTAAACCAGATTTACTTGTCGTTCTAGACATGTCTATCTAATGAGATATAAATAATTACCCAATTCATTGGAGGGAGATATAGGTCCCACCCATCTCATAATGAAATCATTCTTACTTGTGCCACAACATAAACATAAATCATTCATCATAACCCAATGACTAATAATGGGTCTCATAAACATCACTCAATCATAACATAATACATATAAAACAAATGGATATCATTTCATCATAAGAAAAGTGAAACCATGTAAATCATAGAGACATTATATTTGAAACATTCATATATGAAATAATTTCATATTAGATGAAAAAATGGTTTTGATAAAACGCTTGAAATGAATTCTTGAGGAAAATATCCTTTCTTCTTCAAAATCAATTTCTCTTTTGTAAAAAGTCATGAAATTTTAAAAGAAAGAGATTTTTTTCAAATAGTCATGAAATATTTTGGAGTAATCATAATTAAAATAAGTCTTTATAAACTGTAAAAATCCTTTCATGTCATATAAGTTAAAAAAACATTCTCGTCGTACTTTTGTCGGAAAAGTCAAAAAGTACCTCATAATGTAACAAAAAGAATGATTACATACATACCATGTAGTAAAAGAAAAAATGTGTAAAAAAATATTAAACATACATAAAACCACTTTTAGAAAACATAGACATGGATGATAACAATAACCCCATAAAATACTTAAGAATAAACAATCTCAGATAAGAACAAGATTGGAAAGGTTATCCCTTACCTTAGGTCCGATATGCTTCGTACGTATCCGAACCTCCTGTATAATGATTTAAATAATGTCATTGACTTATTACAGAATCATATTCATTGTTATAATATCATTTATGGTTCACTAATGACTTTATATTACACGTTCTTTTGTAAATCCCATGTTAAAGCAACGTTTTGGGTAAAATCATCTTATTTATCATACATGTTTGGACATGTTGTTCTTGATGTTATTATTACTTATATAATGATTTACATACTTCCAGAATGTAAATCATGATTTATATATCATACATATTTATTATATATCCAGGATATACATGTATTTATAATAGCACATAACATATGGAGGTAAGAAATGAAATGCAGCATTCATGGAGACGGTAAACCGTACGTACGCATGAATGCTACTTTCATTTCTATTTATTATTTTAATAGAATTAAAACATAATTATACATAGGTATATTATAATTCCAGTATATTATCATATATAATATCTTTAACTCCATCTTTTATACATCCCACATAAGGCATTAACGAATCACATCACTTTGAGGGGGCGGTAGTCCGCACTTCCTCAAATGAGATTATCGTATTTACCAACTATAGAAACCATAAAGGATTTATATAATTATGAATTAATGAAGAATAAGGAAATCATAAAAATAATATATATCATATTTAAATATAGTTCCATCATAATGGCCACCATGAGAGATGGTAAGAGAAAATAGAACGATCATCGTTTCGTGAGGCGTTAGTTTCCCATCACAGAAACATTATGTTCTTCATCCATTAGATGGAGGTGTGGGTAAGTGTAGTTATAATCCTTGTCATAACAACATCCTAGTATTTTTAGGATAATGGTTTTGTCACAAAACAATGGATTAAAAACAGTTTAGGGGTTGGAGAAGTTGAATAAAAGAAAACAACTTAAGAGAAACAATTATCTTTAATTTGGTTAACTTCCATTGGATTGAACCAAAAGGACATCCTTAAGTCTCTTCTTCCTATTGTAAGGCCTAAAGGGGGAATAGAGGGGTTTAGGGAGATTATTTAGGTAGAGTTTGGACGAGCCAAATGGTTTGAGAGGTGTGAGTAATTGCATAGAAGTGGTCCCCTTTTATAAGGGAGAGAAGGGGCTCTTTTGGAAAGTGTAAAAATATTAATTTATTATAAACATACATTCGGTTTCAAGAGGTCCAAAACACATTAATGTATAATATAAGATGACTCATATTCTAAATAAAATCATCCAATATGAATTGGACTGTTTTTGGATGATATTATATTCATTATAATCTTATTTATTTAAATATTTTATTAATGAGTTAAATACTGCATCATTATTTTGTCATTAATAATGTAATTTATTTGATGTCTAAACATTATAAAAAAATACAAACATGTAGGAAATATTATTATAATTCCAATTAATATTTATAGTCGAAATGATAATTTATATATCCACTTATAAAAATTAATTACTAAAGTATTTTTGTTAATGACAATTTTGTCTTTACATTAAATTAATTAATCTTATGTGTCATTGTCTTCCTATGTAGCTCCATGGGGTCCCAAAGTCAACCCAAGTATGCCCATGGTCGGCCATTACTCATCCAATAAGGTATGGACAAGTGTTAAGTTAATTTTGAATTATTATAATATTATTTTAACCTTTATTTACCCTATTTACCGTTAACCGGGATAAATAAAAGTAAAAAGTTACTATTCAACAGAAATTATTTTTATCTAATTGAACCACATTTTTCTCTTTAATATTTACCGTGTCTCTCATATATTCATAATTCAACTCACAGAAGTAGTAAAATTACGTTTTCTGAACAATTGAAAAAGCTCCTAGGAGGTGGGTAAAAGACAATGAAAAGTTCAATACAATTTTTTATAAATCTAAAATTATTATAAAATGATTCCAATGAATTTAATTGAACATATATAAGAATTATGTATCTGTTTTGAAATAAATTAAATTTAAATCAATTAAAATATTATTTAAATAAAAAGTCTGTTTTAACCAAAAACTTAGGGTTTTCACTATTCATCAAAAATTGATGTTTTTCATAAAAATACCAAAAATTCAGCCTATGTTATATTTGATATTCCAAATTCAGAAATGATTTATATTTTTCCAAATTCAAAAAATAGAAGTGGAATTAATTAATTTTAAAATTAATTACCGTTATCAAAACAAATAGCGTGTTTTTAAGAAACAATAACTATCAAAAGATCATCAGTTGTTTATGTCCAATTTCAAAGTTAAATTAATTCCAATGACCAGTATTGGATTAAATGGTAAAAATATATTCTAATTATACTTAAAACCCAATTAAAAAGATAATCTATCCATATAAATTATTGCGATGAGAAAAGTTTTTTTTAATTAAAATATAGCGTGTTTTTACTATTCATCAAAATATGAAAGTAATCAGAATAATATGAAAAATTTATCCAAAGTAAATTTTTATATCCTGATTCCAAAGAAGAATTTTATTTTGTAAAATTTAACTTATAATAATGTCAAAACTAGATTTAATGTGGGTGCACCATCAAAATGTGGTAAAACTACATTTTTTGAAAAATACTTATTTTAGCCTAAAACATTATTTTGTTCTCATAATGTGTTCTAAAAAATGTGTTAGATGAATAATAATGTTATAAAATTCAAATCTTAGTTAATACTATTCATATCGGCTAGTCCATAATAATATTATAACCATATATTGTTGTTTAGTGAAACCCAGTATTACGTACAACACACGATATCGGGGAAGGTAGCGATTGCGTGTAATGTAAGCCAAGTTAGGGTTGCGTGTAGTGAAAGACTCCTTTGTTGTTGTGTATAACAAAATCCAACCATATTTCATTAACACATTGAATATATATATATATATACACTCAATGTTTCATAGAATAACTACTATCAAACAAACATGAAATTGTGTGTAACACGATCTAAGATTAGTGTTGCGTATACTGCAACCTAATACGGTGTTGTGTATAGCACAAGGTAATATTGGTGCAGTGTACCATAGAAGATATGAAAGAAATGAAAAGAATATATCTTATAAAATCTCGGGTTGTTACATTCAACCCCCCTTAAAATGAATTTCTCCTTCGAAATTCGTCAGGGTTATAAATCGTTTACTATTCATAGAAACCCACATCGTAAAAACGAATAGTAAAACATAATTTTAAAAACTATAGTATGAAACGTAATGATTAGCCAAAGTAACTCATCACTGGGTTTCTATATAGGAGAAAATAGGTGAAAAATATGGATATGGAAGAAAAATCTAACAATCATGTTCTGATGTAGAGTCGTAGAGAACAAGGCTATGAAAAAACCAACAATCACAAAGCCATAGATTTGTGATGCTCTAAGGTACCATCTGATTCATCAGATATAAGAGTATTAGGACCACATTTTTTGGCTTTCAAGATAATTTCCCTAATGTTGAATAATTTTTCAATTAAAAGAAATTCTTACTTGATTTTGGTACAATCTCATTGTTGTTCATGTCTTGATCAATTTCCATTTCCTCTCTTAATGAAATGAAGTTGAATTTGTTTTCCATGCAGTGTTAGCGGATCATGCGATAGAATGATAGGTCATTCCACCTATCTGAAACATAAGGTTACCAAAAGTTATATACATAAGTGCATCTATAGTGAAATTATTCGTATATGGTTCCAAAAATAGACTTATACTTCATCTATCATACTGCATAATAAAATAAAACAAATTTCTACTAAACAGGGGCTTCAAGTAGGCCAGTGGTTGGGGATAAAGGTCTGTCGCACATAGGTTTTGGGTTTGATTCCCACAAACTTGTCTGATGCAACGGGTTGTCTCCCATCCTACAGGTTGTCCTTTTTCTAAAATTAAACAATTATGAAATTCCATCGATAATATAAAAGAAAGTTCTTGCCTTAAACAATACTAAATTATGACCTACATAATTCATTTCAAATCTTTAGGCTTATCCAAAATACTTCTGTCCAAGCTTATAGTATAAAGAAAACAATTACTAGTAATTTCATCTACCGAGCATGTGAATACCATTATTTATCCCTGATATATCTAGTTGATCACATTCCAATCATGTGAATACCGTAATCATGTATTCTCTTGGAAAATGAATACACATTGAACCTTAGTGAATGCATGAATGCTGTAAAAAGTTAACTCTTTCCACATACCAAAATCCCAATAATTCTTTATTCTCAACCCATGATATCACTTTTTGATTATATAATTCATGAGCTCATTAATACTATCAAACATTTTATTATCTCCTTATAACTTCATTATGCGCATATTAGGTGCTTTCGAAAAATATCTGAATAACCTTTCATGGTTACAAGTACCATTCATCAGACACTTTCAAAACATAAGGAAAGACAATAGTGAAACAATCCTTAGATGTCTCTTTATTCTATAGTACCATGAATTACTTATACAACATTACTCTTGATAAACATGTAATCATTCTACTACCTTCTTAAACCATTGACCATGCTTCATCAATTCTTTCATCTCACATATCATTTGTAGTCTCTTCATCATCATCCATATAAATACTACCCATATGACCATGATGATTCTCTTTATGAAATTTTCCCTTAGGGCATTTTTTTTGCATAATTCCCGTATATTCCACATTTAAAACACTTAACCATTGTTGATGTTTATGAAATACCATTAACCTTGTCCATGGTGTTAACAAAACTTTTTCATTTAAAATTACTAGCTTTGTGTCTTTCTTTTCCAAACCCAAATCATCTTCCAGTTCCTTTGAAACATTCTCCTTGATGCCTCTTCCCTACATGATTAAATGAGGGAAATTGAACTTTCTTTCCTCTATGGTCATCATGAAACTCCAGCTTTCTCTTATTAGCTGAGTCAGGAAACTTACCAAAGCAGAGATTATTGATCATATTATGAGATTTCTTTTTAGGAATAATAACACTGTTTCTCCTTCTAAATCTCATTTCATTTTCTTGATCATGAAGAATATCAGTTCTTTTTCCATCATATTCTCCATTATCGTGAAACTTTATGTTTCCAGCAATTTTCTAATACCCAAAAAGAATAATGTGATAGGCATAAATCATGATAGGTAAAACAACCTAATAAAGGTGGAGTAACATCAATATCTAACATCTTAGGTTTAATTATAAGATCGTTACGGCAATTCTAGGACTATAATATATAATTATACTTAACCTTAGGGACATCCCTATACATACCTTAGAAATACTTCTAGGATCTCACTAAAGTTTTCGCATCCTAGTTTCCAATGGATAACTATACCTTTCCTCTGATACCAACTGTAGAGGCCCGAAGCTTGATGTTCATGGACATTAAATTACTTTTGCGGAATACTTAATACATAATAAAATTAGACACACAAGGACCGTAATAGTTTAGTGTCTTTTGAAACACGGAATATATTCTTCTAATCATGGTGAAAGATCTTCAACATCTCCCATAAAGATCTTCCCCTTTTTTTCATACATAAAATCTTTCTTTCTATCCTAGGGAAAAATTAAACATATAAAGAGTGAGCTCAAATTCTCAGTAAGGGTAAGCTTGGATAAAATAATACAAATCATATACATTTGAACTTAAAAACATGAACGTAATGTTTAAACATCAAAATATTGGGAAATGACATAAAACATGGTAGTATATAAGGCATAGATCATAAAGGAACATTAATTATGATAAACTATAATGGGAATAAAACATGTAATTGTGGCATCCATTAAGAACATGTAATGATTTCCATAGTATCCAAGGCATTGCTACCAAGAAAATCTTAGTGGACAAAGTCCCTTAGTGAACTGGGTTTACTTTCCGTTCCAGCCATGTCTATCTCATGATATATAAATCATTACCCAATGCATTATTGGGAGATATAGGTCCCAACCATCTCACAATGAAATAATTCTTACTTGTTCCACAACATAAACATAAATCATTCAACATAACCCAAAGAATAAAAATGGGTCTCATAAACATCATCCCATCATAAGATAATACATATAAAACAAATGGATATCATTTCATCATAAGAAAAGTGAAACCACCTAAATCATAGAGACATTATACTTGAAACATACACATATGAAATAATGTCATCTTAGATGGAAAAATTGTTTTGATAAAACACTTGAAATGAATTCTTGAGGAAAATATCCCTTCTTCATCAAAATCAATTTCTTTTCACAAAAAATCATGCAATTTTAAAAGAAAAATATATAATTTTCTAAATAGTCATTAAATATTTTGTAGGAAGCTTCCTGAAAATAAGGCTTTATAAAGCTGTAAAAATCCTTTCATTCCGTATAAGTTAAAAAAACATTATCCTCCTACTATTGTCAGAAAAGGAAAAAAGTACAACTTTACATAAACAAAAGAAAGATTCCTTACATACCATGTAGTAATCGAAAACATGGGTAAAAAGACATTAAACATACATAAAAACACTCTTAGAAAACATGGACTAGGATGATAACAATAACCCCAGCAAATACTTACGAATAAACAATATCGGATAACAACAAGATTGGAAAGGTTATCCTTTACCTAAGGTCTGATATGCTCCGTACGTATCCAAACCTCTTCTATAATGATTTAAATAATGTCATTGACTTATTACTGAATCATATTCATTGTTATGATATCATATATGGTTAACTTATGACTTTATATTACCCATTATTTTGTAAATCCCATGTTAAAGCAACGTTTTAGGTAAAATCATCTTATTTATTGTAAGTGTTTGGACTTGTTGTTCTTGATTTTATTATTACTTATATCATTATTTAAATACTTCCATAATGTTAATCATGATATATATAGAATATATATTCATTATATCTCTTGAAAATACATTTATTTATAATAGTACATAACATATGGAGGTAAGAAATGAAATGCACCATTCATGGAGATGGTAAACTGTACGTACGCATTAACGCTACATTCATTTATATTTATTATCTTAATGGAATTAAAACATAATGATACATAGTTATATTATAATTACAGTATTATATCATATATAATACCATTAACTCCATCCTTTATACATCCCACATAAGGCATTAACGAATCACATCACTTTGAGGGGGCGGTAGTCCGCACTTCCTCAAAGGAGATTATCGTATTTACCAACTATGGAAACCGTAAAGGCTTGATATAATTTGTAAGTAAATAAGAATAAGAAAATTATAAAAATAATATATATCATATATAAATATAGTTCCATCATAAGGTCCATCATGAGAGGCGGTAGGAGAAAATCGAACAATCATCGTTTCGTGAGGCGTCAGTTTGCCATCATAGAAACATTATGTTCTTCATCCATTAGATGGAGGTGTGTGTAAGTGTAGTTCTAATAATTCTCATAAAAACATACTAGTATTTTTAGGACACTGGTGTTTTCACAAAATAAAGGAATAAAAGGAGTTCAGATGTTGGATAAGTAGAATAAAAGAAAACAACTTAAGAGAAACTATTACCTTTTATTTGGGTAACTTCCTTTGGATTGAACCAAATGGACTTCTTGGAGTGTCTTCCGACTAATGTAAGGCTTCAAAGGGTAGTATATGGATTTATGAGCTTAGTTTAGACGATTTTGGTTGAGCCAAATGGCTTGAGAGGTTTGAGGAATTGCATTGAAGTGGTCTCCTTTTATAAGGGAGAGGAGGGGCTCTTTTGGAAAGTGTGAAAACATTATTTTATTATAAACATATCATCGGTTTAAAGAGGTCCAAAACACATTAATGTCGAAGATAAGATGACCCATATTCGAACTAAAATCTTCTAATAGGAATTGGACACGTTTTGTATGATATTTTAATCATTATAATCTTATTTATTTAAATCATTTACTAATGAGGTAAATACTGCATCATTATTGAGTCATACATAATTTAATTTATTTGATGTCTAAAAATAATAAAAAAACTACCAAAATGTAGGAAATATTTTTATATTTCCAATTAATATTTATAGTCGAAAAGATAATTTATATATTCTGTTTTAAAAATTAATTACTAAAGGATTTTTGCTAATGCCAATTTTGTATTTACATTAAATTAATTAATCTAATGTGCCATTGTCTTTCATAAGTGGCTCCATGGGGTCCCAATGTCGACCCAAGGATGCTCATGGTCAGCCATTACTCATCCAATAAGGTTTGGAAAAGTGTTAATGTAATTTTGAATTATTATAATATTCGTTTAACCTTGAATTACCCTATTTACCTTTAATCGTGGTAAATAAAAGTAAAAAGTTACTATTCATAAAAATATATTTTTATCTAATTGAACCACATTTTACTCCTTGACATTAACTGTGTCTCTCGGATATTCTATGTTCAACTCACATAAGAGGTAAAATTATGTTTTATGAACAATTGCAAAAACTCCTAGGCTGTGGGTAAAAGACGGTGAAAAGTTCAATAAATTTTTTTTTAAATCTAAATTTATTATAAAATGATTCCAATGAATTTAATTTAACTTATATAAGTATTATATATCTATTTTTAACTAAAATAAATTTAAATCAAATAAATTATTATTTAAATAAAACGTCGGTTTTAACCATTATCTCAGGGTTTTCACTATTAATCAAAAATTGAAGTTTTTCAGAAAAATACCAAAAACTCAGCCTAAGCTATATTTGATATTCCGAAGTCAAAAATTATGTCCACTTTTTCCAAATTCAAAACATAGAAGTGGCATTAATTAATTTTAAAAGTAATTCCCATTATCAAAATAGATAGCGTGTTTTTAAGAAACAATAACTATCGAAAGATCATCACTTGTTTATGTGCAATTTCAAATTGAAATTCATTCCAATGACCAAAATTGGATTAAATGCTAAAAATATATTCTTATTACACTTTAAAACCAATTAAAATGATAATCTAGACATACTAATTATTGCGTTGAAAAGAGTTGTTTTTAATTATAATATAGCATGTTTTTACTATTCATCAAAATGTGAAAGTTAACAAAATAATATGATAAATTTATCCAAAGTAAATTTTAATATCCTGATTCAAAAGAAGAATTTTATTTTGTCAAATTGAACTTATAAACGTGTCAAAAATTAGATTTAAAGTGGGTGCACCATCAAAAGGCGGCAAAACTGCATTTTTTTAAAAATACTTATTTTACCCGAAAACATTATTTTCTTCTCATACCACGTTCTAAAAACTGTGTAAGATGAATAATAATATTATAAAATTCAAAATTTAGTTATTACTATTTATAACGGTTATTCCATAATAATATTATAACCATATATTGTTGTTTAGTGAAACCCGGTATTACGTACAAGACACGCTATCGAGGAAGGTTGTGATTGCGTGTAATGCATGCCATGTCAGGGTTGCATATAGTGAAAGACTCCTTTGTTGTTGTGTATAAAAAAATCCAACAATATTTCATTTACACATTGAATATATATATACACACACTCAATGTGGTGTAAAATTAAAACTATCAAACAATCTTGAAATTGTGTGTAACATGATCCAGGATTAGGGTTGCGTATACTGCAAGCTAATACGTTTTTTCGTATAGAGCAAGGTAATCTTTGTGTAGCGTACAACAGACGATATGAATGAAATTAAAAGAATATATCTTATAAAATCTTGGTTTGTTACATTCTACCCCCCTTAAAATGAATTTCTCATTCGAAATTCGTTGGGGTTATAAATCGTACTATTCATAGAAACCCATATCGTAAAAAGGAATACTAAAACATAATTTTAAAAACTAAAGTATGAAATGTAATGATTACCCAAAGTAACATATCACTGGGATTCCATATAAGAGAAAATAGGTGAAAAGTATGGATATGGAAGAAAAATCTAACCATCTTGTTCTGATGGAGAGTGGTATAGAACATGGCTATGAAAAAGCCAACAATCATAAAACCATAGATTTTTGATGATCTAAGGTACCTTCGGATTCATCAGATATAAGAGTACTAGGACATCATTTTTTGGCTTTCAAGATAATTTCCGTAATTTTGAAGAATTTTTCAATTAAAAGAAATTCTTACTTGATTTTGGTACAATCTCATTGTTGTTCATGTCTTGAAAAATTTCCACTTCATATCACAATGAAATGAAGTTGAATTTTTTTCCATGAAGTGTTAGCAGATCATGCGAGAAAATGATAGGTCATTCCATCTGTCTCAAACCTAATGTTAGAAAAAGTTATATACATAAGTCCATATACGAGGATATTATTCATATATGGTTCCAAAAATGGGCTTATACTTCAACTATCATAATTCTAAATAAAATAAAACTGATTTCTACTAACCAGGGACTTCATGTAGGCCAGTGGTAGGTGATAAAGGCCTGTCGCATATCGGTTGTGGGTTCCATTCCCACATCCTTGTCCGATGTGACAGGTTTTCACCCGTCCTACAGGTTGTCATTTTTATAAAATTACTTCATTATGACATTCCATCGATAATATAGAAAACAGTTCTAGCATTAAACAATACTACCTTATGTCCTACATAATCCATTTCAAATCTTTAGGCTTATCCAAAATACTTCTGTCCAAGCACATAGTATAAAGAAATCAATTACTAGAAATTTCTTCAACCGAGCATGTAAATACCATCATTTATCCCTGATATATCTTGTTGATCACATTCAATCATGTGAATACCTTAATCATGTATTCTCTTGGAAAATGAATACCCATTGAACCTTAGTAAAAACATGAATGCTGTCAAAAGTTAACTCTTTCCACATACAAAAATCCCAAAAATTCTTTATACTCAAACCATGATATCACTTTGTCCTTATATAATTCATGTGCTCATTAATACTATCAAATGTTTCATTGTCTCCTTAGAACTTCGTTATTCGCATATTAGGTTTTTTCGAAAAATATCTGAATAACCTTTCATGGTTACCAGTACCATTTATCATACACTTTCAAAACATAAGGAAGGAAAACAGTGTAACAATCCTTAGATGTCTCTTTATTCCAAAGTACCATGAGATTACTTATACAATATTACTCTTGATAAACATGTAATCATTCTACTACCTTTTATAAACCATTGACCGAGATTCAACAATTCTTTCACCTCACATATCATTTGTAGTCTCTTCATCATCATCCATATAAATACTACCCATATGACCATACTGATTCTCTTTATGAAATTTTTGCTTAGGGCATTGGTTTGCATAATTCTCGTACATTCCACATTTAAAACAATTAACCATTGTTGATGTCTTAGCAATACCATTATCCTTGTACATGGTGTTAAATGAACCTTTTCCTTTAAAATTACTAGCTTTGTGTCCTTCTTTTCCACACCCAAAGCATCTTCCAGTTTCTTTGAAATATTCTCCATGATGCCTCTTCCCACATGACTTACATGAGGGAAATTGAACTTTCTTTCCTCTAAGGTAATCATGAAACTCCATGTTTCTTTTATTAGCTGAATCAGGAAACTTACCAAATATGAGATTATTGATCATATTATGAGATTTCTGATTAGGCATAATAACAATGTTTAGTGTCTTTGGAAACTTTGAATATAATCTTCTAAGCGTTGTGATAGATCTTAAACATCTCCCATAAAGATCTTCCCCTTTTGTTATCTTACCTAAAACCTTTCTTTATATCCTGGGGAAAATTAAAATTATAAAGGGTGATCTCAAATGCTCAGTAAGGGTAAGCATGGATAAAATAAAACAAATCAAATACATTTGAACTTAAAAACATGAGCACAATGTTTAAACATCAATATCTTGGGAAATGACATAAAAAATAGAAGTACAAAAGGCATAGATCATAAAGGAACATTAATCATGATAAACTAGAATGGGAATAAAACATTTAATTGTGGCATCCATTAAGAACATGTAATGATTTCCATAGTAGCCAAGGCATTGCTGCCAAGACCATCATAGTGGACAAAGTCCATTACTGAACCAGGTTTACTTGCCGTTCCAGCCATGTCTATCTCATGAGATATAAATCTTTACCCAATGCATGGAAGGGAGATATATGTCCCACCCATATCATAATGAAATCATTCTTACTTGTTCCACGACATAAACATAAATCATTCATCATAACCCAAATAAAAAAAATGGGTCTCATAAACATCATCTCATCATAACAGAATACATATAAAACAAATGGATATCATTTCATCATAAGAAAAGTGAAACCATTTAAATCATAGAGACATTATACATGAAGCATAAACATATGAAATAATTTCATCTTAGATGGAAAAATTGTTTTGATAAAACACTTGAAATGAATTTTTGAAGAAAATATCCTTTCTTCATCAAAATCAATTTAATTTCACAAAAAGTCAAGCAATTTATTTAAAAAAATATTTTTTTTAAAATAGTTATGAAATATTTTAGGGGAATCTTCATGAAAATAAGGCTTTCTAAAACCGTAAAAACCCCTTCATTCCGTATAAGTTAAAAAAACATTATCCTCGTAATTTTGTCAGAAAAGTCAAAAAGTACATCGTAACGTAAAAAAAGAATGATTCCATACATACCATGTAGTAAAAGAAAAAAATGGGTAAAAAGGACATTAAACATACATAAAAACAATTATAGAAAACATGGACTTTGATGATAACAATAACCCCAAAAAATACTTACGAATAAACAATCTCAGATAAGAACGAGATTGGAAACGTTATCCCTTACCTTAGGTCTGATATGCTTCGTACATATCTGAACCTCTTGTACAATGATTTAAATAATGTCATTGACTTATTGCAGAATCATATTAATTTTTATGATATCATATATGGTTCACTTATGAATTTATATTACCCATTCTTTTGTAAATCCCATGTTAAAGCAATGTTTTGGGTAAAATCATCTTATTTATCGTACATGTTTGAACTTATTGTTCTTGATGTTATTATTACTTATATCATGATTTAATTACTTACAGAATTTAAATCATGATTTATATATCATATATATTCATTATATATCCAGCATATACATGTATTTATAATAGTACATAACATATGGAGATAAGAAATGGAATGCACCGTTCATGGAGACGGTAAACCGTACGTACGCATGAACACTACTTTCATTTATATTTATTATTTTAATGGAATTAAAACATAATGATACACAGTTATATTATAATTCTAGTATAATATCATATATAATATCATTAACTCTATCCTTTATACATCCCACATAAGGCATTAACGAATCACATCACTTTGAGGGGGCAGTAGTCCGCACTTTCTCAAATGAGATTATCGTATTTACCAACTATGGAAACCATAACGTCTTGATATAATTGGTAAGTAAAGAAGAATACAGAAATCATAAACATAATATATATGATATATAAATACAGTGCCATAATAATGGCCTTCATGAGAGGCGGTAGAAGAAAATCGAACAATCATCGTTTCGTGAGGCGTTAGTTTGCCATCATAGAAACATTATGTTCTTCATCCATTACATGGAGGTGTGTGTATGTGTAGTTCTAATACTTCTCATTAAAACATACTAGTATTTTGAGTATACTGGTGTTGTCACAAAATAAAGGATTAAAAAGTGTATAGGTGTTGGCGAAGTAGAATAAAAGAAAACAACTTAAGAAAAAGTATTACCTTTAATTTGGGTAACTTCCTTTGGATTGATCCAAACAGACTTCTTGGAGTGTCTTCTACCTAATGTAAGGGTTCAAGGGGGAGTAGAGGGATGTAGGGAGCTTAGTTGGGTAGAGTTTGGATGAGCCAAATGGCTTCCTAGGTGTGAGGAATTACAAAGAAGTGGTCTTCTTTTATAAGGGAGAGGAGGGGCTATTTTGGAAAGTGTGAAAACATTATTTTCTTATAAACTTATATTTGGTTTCATGAAGTCCAAAAAAAATTAATTTCTAAGATAAGATGACTAATATTCGAAATAAAATCATCCAATATGAATTGAACAGGTTTTGGATGATATTTTAATCATTTTAAACTTTTTTATTTAAATCATTTATTAATGATGTAAATACTGCATCATCATTGAGTCATAAATAATTTAATTTATTTGATGTCTAAAAATTATAAAAAAATTACCAACATGTAGGAAATATTTTTATCTTTCCAATGATTATTTATAGTCGAAAAGATAATTTATATATCCCCTTATAAAAATTAATTACTAAAGGATTTTTGATAATGCCAATTTTTTCTTTACATTAAATTAATTAATCTAATGTGTCATTGTCTTTCATAAGTGGCTCCATGGGGTCCACAAATCGACCCAAGGATCTTCATGGTCGGACATTACTCATACAATAAGGTTTTCACAAGTGTTAATGTCATTTTAAATTATTATAATATTATTTTAACATTGAATTACCCTATTTACCTTTAATCGTGGTAAATAAAAGTATAAAGTTACTATTCACCAAAAAATATTTTTATCTAATTGAACCACATTTTACTCCTTGATATTAATTATTTCTCTCAGATATTCAAAATTCAACTCACATAAATGGGAAAATTATGTTTTATGAACAATTGCAAAAGCTCCTAGGAGGTAGGTAAAAGAAGGTGAAAAGTTCAATAAATTTTTTTATAAATATAAAATTATTATAAAATGATTCCAATGAATTTAATTTAACTTATATAAGTATTATGTAGATATTTTGACCTAAAAAATTTTAAATCAAATAAATGATTATTTAAATAAAAAGTCGGTTTTAACCAAAAACTCAGTGTTTTCACTATTCATCAAAAATTGAAGTTTTTCGGAAAAATACCAAAAATTCAGCCTATGATATATTTGATATGCTGAATTCAAAAATTATGTCTATTTCTTCAAATTAAAAACATAGAAGTGGCATCAATTAATTTTAAATGTAATTCTCGTTATCAAAACAGATAACGTGTTTTTAAGAAACAATAACTATCAAAAGATCATCACTTGTTTATGTCCAATTTCAAAGTAAAATTAATTACAATGATAATCATTTGATTAAATGGTAAAAATATATTCTAATTAAACTTTAAAAACAAATAAAAAGATAATATAAACATATAAATTATTGCAATGAAAAAAGTTGTTTTTAATTAAAATATAGCATGTTTTTACTATTCATCAAAATATGAAAGTTAACAGAATAATATGAAAAATTTATCCAAAGAAAATTTTAATATCCTGATTCAGAAAAATAATTTTATTTTGTCAAATTGAACTTATAAACATGTCAAAAATAGATTTAAAGTGGGTGTGCCATCAAAAGGCGGAAAAACTACATTTTTTAAAAAAATACTTATTTTACCCGAAAACATTATTTTGTTCTCATACCGTGTCCTAAAAAATTGGTAAGATGAATAATAATGTTATAAAATTAAAAATTTAGTTAATACTATTCATAATGTCTAGGCTATAATAATATTAGGACCATATATTGTTGTTTAGTGAAACCTGGTATTGCGTACAACACACGCTATCGAGGAATGTTGCGATTGTGTTAATGCAAGCCATGTCAGGGTTGCGTGTAGTGAAATACTCCTTTGTTGTTGTGTATAAAAAAATCCAACAATATTTCATTTACACATTGAATATCTATATATATATACACACACTCAATATTGTATAGAATTACTACTATCAAACAAACATGAAATTGTGTGTAACACGATCCATGATTAGTGTTGCGTATACTGCAAGCTGATACGGTGTTTCTTATAGCACAAGATAATCTTGGTGCAGCGTACAACAGAATATATGAATGAAATTAAAGGAATATATCTTATAAAATATCGGGTTGTTACCCAAAATTGATAGCAGGAACAGGAGGATTATCCACCGAATAATGCAAGAAGCATTGGGTAATGTTGATGGAATTGAAAATTTTGGTGACATGGCCGTGTATTTTTGTGACACCTCAGATGGAGGAAGCCAAGTTTATTATAGATAATAGATTATAGTATATTTAACTTATAGGTTAAATACACTTTAATTTACATCAGAATTGATGTAAGAATCATAATTTCTAAATTCAGTTAATTATTTTAATATATTTTGTTACTTTTATCAAACTATTAAGAGTTTTCAGCGAAAATAGTAAAAAATCATTAAAATAATGAGAAAACACCCTTCTTCTATCCTATAAAAACCCACTCACAACCTATTTTAATTACATGCTATAAGAATTTATAATTGTATAAATTCTACCAAATCCTTTTCTAATTACCCTACACCATGTCCATGCAATGTAGGTATCATCAAAACACCAATACATTTTTCCTAGGGATATTATCTATGAAGATAAATTCAACATTCAAAATCCACATTAATTTTCCTGAATTTTTATTTATATTTAATTATATCCATATCCTCTCCTCTCATACACCAATCCAGATTCATGTTAACACTAGTAACTATTATATAATGAAATTGTATTATGTTAATTGAACAATTCAGCTTTATGTATCTTATTTTTTCCTTTTTTTTCTAAACATGAAAATATCATCCATGGTGTGTTGATTTACCACCGTCATGGGAGATTCATTTTTATTTTTCACTACCACCATCAAATATTTTCATCAAAACATAATTAATGTTAAATAATATTTGATTATAACTTTTATAAATTTTATAATGTTCTTGAATAAATATATAAACATGATGTAAAATAATATTAAATAATCTTATAATAGTCTTAAAAATACCAACTTTAATTAAATCATTTTCATTGATATTCAAATACATAAATCATCATTATGACATATAACCAAAAGATATAAAATAATAACAATTAAAATATTTTATCATCTATAAAAATAATTTGGGAGAATCATTCTCAATTTAGATGAACATCAACACTCATATACAAGTGAACTGATCACGAAAACCACAAAAATGAATACACCTGAATAATGACATTAAAATATACGACCAAATGAAAATCCATAAATGAAAATTATAATATTATAATAAAAAAATTCATTTATAAATGTTTATATATTTGTGAATTAATAAAATTAATTGTATTATCTAGTATATTAAATTGAAGAAACCATACCAACAAAATGTTAGGGGATTCTCAAACCCAATTTCATTTCAATGCGTTATTCATATTTCATTCCAAATTTACAATGGTATGTTCTTTTAATATTACTATAATATAATTTCATCCACATTACCTTGAAATTTCTAGGATATACATGATTAATATTTTATTTAATGGAATATAAAATGATTTTCCAGATGAACACTTTTCTAAAAAAACCCAACATTTACTTATCATGATATTGTTTCTTACTCACTCAAGATTTTTTATTCTAATATACATTAATTTAGTCCATTTTTATATTGGGAAACCCAATGTGTTTTTAGGAATGCATTATTTATGAAATTAAACCCATTCTATTCAATGGGTTATTTTATGAACAAGAATGATATATGTTTTATGTTGAATACATGATAATGTAAATGTTTTGATGTGACAGGTGTGCCCAGAATTATTTAGTGAATATAAATTTTATGATGTGACATATGCACCTGGAATTATATATCACTCCAATTCATTGGTTCATGTGATGTATTTCGTGATAAAAATTTAAATATTCATGATCATTATGCAATATTTTTTCACAACTATGTGTGCTGGTAAACCAATTTGAAATGTGATTTTTTAATGCATTGAGCGATTCCATTAAATTATCTAATTGTTTCATTAATGACTATTATGATGATCCTTGGCCTATGTTATGATGATTATGATTATGGTCACCCATGAATCATGTCTTTTATTCATCCTCTTACTAGGATTTTAGCTCACCCATTCTTTTGATTTATATCATCTGGTGAATACTTCAACTAAGGTTATCGTGGGGGCCAATATGATTCTAGAGAATAAGAAATTGAATAAATATTTATGATTTAATATTTTAATGTTATTAATTTTCATAATTTTTCCAATACACTAATCATTTGGATTTGGGTTTTGTAGAAATATTATGTATTTATCTTTAAAATGATATAATCGTTATGTAAGAAAATTAAGGGTTCATATAGTTTTCATGAGATAACTATTTAGTTAATTTTGGAATTAGGATTTTAGAACCTTAGTGAAATCCTAAGTATGAAACTGAGTATATATACACATCCATGAAATTTTTTATAAAAATGTCAAACATATGGATTAAAAAACATATTCCTTAAATATTAATTTTTAAAATGAATAATTTATTTATTCATTACTTGTTTACTTATGTTAGGTTTAATCATTTTCTCTATTAGGAAATGGTGGAAACTATGTGAAAGAAAGGAAAAAGATATGAGAGTGATAGTGCAATAATTTCCTAGATGACATCCTCAGTACTTTTGGAGGTGGAGTGGAAAATTTCATTGGGATACTTACCCTATATTCTTAGTACTTGAACAGAAACATGAATAATGTGGAAAACACTATTTCAACTAATAAGGTGAAACTATCAATTCATTAATTTATATGGCAACAAACATCGAAATTTAGTGGACCATCTGATCCACTAGTCATGTAATAGTGGGTAGACTCGATGGAGAAGATCTTGTCTATGCTCCACTATTTTGAGAAGGAGTAGTTGATTATAGATATTTATTTTCTATTTATTGTGGTAGATAAATACTAGGAGTTAATTTTATACACTATGTTGATGGATGAAAATCATGAGATAAAGTGGGAGTACTTTAAGATAATTTCTCATAATAAGTTTTTCCTACAAAATATTAGTTTAAAGATGAAGAGAGAATTCATATAGCTCTTAAAAATGGATGTTTAATGTATCATGTCAAATTAATAAAATTTCATATTTATTAAAATGTATTATTTTTGTTTTTTATCAACAATGATAGTAATATTTATATATTGTTTAGTGTTGTAAAAATGAACCTTTGAAAGGATCAAAATATCTGAGAATTTGGTAGTTATGAGGATTTCATTCGATGTTTTATCAACATGGATATGGATTTTTCATTATGTTTTCATGGATATAGTGATAATAATATAATGTTTCGATTTCAAGATGGATGGGTCTAATGAGAATGGTGTAAACAAACTGAACCACTAACAAGTCAAAATTGTGGGATGAAGCATCATGGGAACTGACCCAAAGGGATGACGAAATGATATAAGTGTGGGAAGAAAGGACAAAAAATTCATCAATGTAAAAGATATATATATATGCTAGCTGATATGGTGGATGTATGTAGATCACCAACCAAGGTTAAATGCTTCAATTATAGGTAGTAATGAAATTGTGGAAGAAAGTGCATGAAAACTCATGTCCTTGAGGATAATCAGCATCATCAACCACCAAATACAAAAGGGTAAATGTATGTCTTATTCCATCACTACTTCTAAGGTGGATCCAAACAATGACGTTGTTGTAGTTATGCTAGTTATTAATTCTTGAATAATGAACATACTATTTGATTCTATTTTTATGCATTGTTTCATATCTTGAATATTTAGTAGAAATAATCAAAAACCACCTCAAACTATAAAGGTTGAGTTTTCTAAGTGAAGCAAAAATGGGGAAATTATACAATCAAAAATATATAAACCCTCCCTGTTAATGTTTTTGGATTGAAACTATAAGAAAATATATTTTTTACTTCCTTTTGTGTATTTTTAGTATGTATTGGGGATGGATTGGTTTTATTTATACAAATCCAATCTTGACTTTCATGATTGGGATATAACTATTTATATGTTGAAGCATACTTCAATTTTTTATATGTATTTGGATGAGGATGAATCTTATTTGGATCCATAGTCTCATGAGTGGAAATTATATCATTAGAACCATGCATATATAGCACAAATTTTCGAGTCAAAAGAGAGAATCATGATCGAGCACATACAAATTCTGGGGAACTAAAATAGTGTGTTCCCGAAAGAATTGTCCGGTCATCCTACGGACTGAGAGTTTTAGTTCTCATTTGAAATTATTCAAGTATATAATTCAATATCAATTAAACCTTATATAATGGGATCTATTGAGTTAGAAGAACTAAAGAAGCAGTTATAAGAGAATCTGGGAAAGGGTTTTATATGATCGAGTGCTTCATGATGGAGTGCACCAGTCTTCTTCATCATGAAGAAGGATTGATCAATGTGCCTCTCCATTAATTATCACAAGCTCCATAAAATATAAATAAAGACCAAGTATCCCATTTCAATAATAGATGAATTATTTGATCATATTCATTGGGTCAGGTATTTCTATATGTTGTACCTTTGGATAGGATATCACAAATTAATGGGGATGTTGGAGGATATTCCTATGACTACCTTCCAATGGAGGTACAAAAAATATGATTTAATTTTGATGTGTTTTGTACCCAAAAATGCTCTTATAATATTCATGGACTTAATTAATAGAGTCATTAGAGACTCCCACAAAAAATTTATTGTAGTATTTATCGATGATATTCTAATATACTCCATCAACAAGGGGGAACATGAGTACTATTTGAATACTGTCTTAGGAACATAGAAATGGATATTTTTTTTGTAAAATATAATAAATGTTAGTTCTATATTGATGATGTATCATTATTTTTTCATGTTAACACAACCAAAGGAAAATATGTGGATCCCTCTAAGAAAAAAGGTATCAAACATTAGCCTAGTTTAACATTTGAAATTGAGATTCCTAGTTTCATTATTCTAGTTTGGTATTTCCATATATTTGGGAAGAACTTTTCATGATTTTAAAAACTAATAACAAGTGTACTCATTAGGGAGAAATGTTTTTCTGGACCAATGAATGTTATGATTAATTCCACAATTTAAGGATGATTCATAGCACCATATCATTTCTCACACTTCCTAGAAGTATGGAGATCATTTTGGTTTAAAATGATGCTTCAATGAAGATCATAGTCTGTGTATTGATAAAAATGATAAATTTATAGCATGTGCCTCATGGAAGATAAATATTCAAGAAAAAACTTACCCAGACATGATCTGGAGTTGATGGTTGTGATATTCACATTGAAAATCTGGAGGGCTTATCACTCTAGGGAGAGGTGTGAAATATATTCTAATCATAATAGCCTAAAATATATATATTCAAATAAAATGATATTACTGTGGTATAGAGAATATGGTAAGATCTCATGAAGGATTATGACTTCTCCATCCACTACCTTCCTAGAAAAGTGAATAAATTTGAAGGTTCTCCATGTAGAAAGGACCCTACAACATTATCAAAAATAATAATTAATGAGGATCCATCCTTTTTATATTTTCAAAGGATGGACATGGGAATCATTAAGGTGGAAAACATCACCAATCCTCTCTTAAATTATTTCTCAACCATCCCTAATGATGAAAATAAATGATGGTCAAATTAATGGGGTGTAAATTAAAATTAAGGTGAAATATATGAGAAAAGTGAAATTCCCATAGTATAAAATTGTCAAGGGAGTAAATTTTTTTTTCATGACTATGTGTATCATATTAAATAATGATAGAGCATGAACTTCTGATAGGAACACATAGCTCAGGCTTTTGTATTCTCCTGGTGAAAAATGATGTATCGATATCTCTCAGATAACTATTGGTCAAACAATATGAATATGGAGATAACTTCATATACTTCAATGTCCGTAGTATATCAACATATAAAAGATGAAAGAAAAATGTCAATGGGGATGATTCAAACATTTCCCATCCTAGTATGGACATGGGAAAGCATATCCACTGACATATTTACCTTAATATCAATGACACCAATAGGAAACAACACTATATGGGTTATATTGGATCATTTTTCAATGATAAATAAAATTATCACTATTTGAGAGTACTTATAACAAGATCAAATTTAATGTATATACATTAGATAAGTGGTAATGTTTCATGTAATATGACTATTAGTTGCATCTAATTGAGAAAAATGATTCACCTCAGTGTTCTAGAAATGTCTCCTATATTCTATAAACACTAATGTAAACATTACTATGGATTATCATCCTCAAACTGATGGCCAAACTGAAAGGAAAATTTTGACATTGGAATACATGTTGAGAACATGTTCTATGGTCATCAAAGGATAATGGGTCTAACATAAACCTCTGGTTGAGTTCTCTTAAGAAACTATTTTACACTCTCACATACTAATGGATCTATATAAACAACTGAATGGGAAATGATTCAGAACACCAGAAAAATGGGATGAGTTTGGTGAATGTGAGTTGCTAGGACTTGAAATGTTGGATGAAATGGTCGAAAATTTTAAAAACATTCCACAAAACATCATGGAAACCCAAAATCCATAGACGATATATACAAATAATCATCAATGAGGATTAATGTTTGTAATTGGATACAAGGTATTTTTTAACATATTTCCCTAGAATTGGATCATAAAATTTTGTAAGAAAGGAATGGTGAGTCCTAGGTACTTTAACCCCTTTGAGAATATTGATTGGGTTGGAGCTGTCACTAATTGACTAGAATATCCACCAACCAGGTCTCAAGCACAAGATGTATTCGATTTATCCCTCTTGATGAATTACATACCATATTCCAGACATGTACTGAACCTATAGGTGGTATTATGGAAAAATATAACTTTTATGAGGGGAATCCATTAAAGATATTGGACCATAGAGACAAAGTACAATGAAAAATGCTACTCACCAAGTCAAAGTAATACGGTTGAACCATAAGTATGAAAAGTTAACTTGGGAACTATAGGATGTGATGAAGGAGATACTCCCTCACCTACATTCAACTATGAATAAAGAATGGAACTTCAAGGGAAAATTTTTTCTAGGGGAAAAAGTTACAAACCAAAATTTTATCAATGGAAATTATATTCTTATAATAATTTCATATAGTATAAGTCATATAAATTCACATAAAGGAAACAATAAAAACTATATAAACTAAGAATGAATGGAATAATATGTATTTCATGAAGTAAATTAATGTATACCAATAGAATAATAAAATGACCATTAGAAAAAAAATATGGCCAATATGAATAGTAATTTGGAAAATAGAATAGTAACCTCAACTATGAATGTAAAAATAAAACTTTGAAATCATATAACTGATAATATGATATAAATATATCATAGTTTATGTAACAAAACTTTTTAAAAATTATTAATTATGATTTTTATATCAATATATATATATATATATTTATAATTTAATGTTTAATAAAAATATGTAAAAGTAAATTTAATATCATTAAATAGATTTATAAAATAATATTTTGTTTTCTTATGACTATAAGATAAATTTATGATACCTCAATTAACATTTTCAAAGAATAATAAAATATATTATAAATTTAAAATCAATATTTTATAAGTAAATTATAATTTTAAATAAATATTAAATTTCACATATTTTGAAAACTATATAAATAAAATGGAGTTCATTTTTTAATTATATTCATTAAGATATGGTAAGGTTGGTTTTTGGGATTGTTATAAAATATATTAAATTTTTGTGAAAAGTGAAATACTATAATTTAAGGTATATATAAATTTTATGTTAAATAAACTATTCATTGTGTCATTATTGATGTAAGAACATTAATATAGAACACCCATTCATTATTTTAATATATAGTTTGATAATTTTCAATCTATTTATAATCATGATCAAAATAATTAACTAATGAATAAAATAATGAGAAAACAACACTCTCATCCCCTATAAAAACCACCACTCACCACCTATTCTCCTCACACATTCCATGATTTGTGACTTTTATAAATTCTGAACAATCCACTTCCCAATCATCTACCCCTTGTACAAGATCTTTTGTTCTCATCAAAATATAAGACCATTTTCTGTAAATTGTTTCTAAAGGTGGAGAAATTCAAGAGGTAAAATTATCATACTTTTTATTTTATTTTATTTTCAATTTCATTATTTTTTATCATATACTCACCTCCAACATCCAAGATTAATTATAACTCATTTATTATGTATATACTATAATATATTTTTTAATGGAATAATTCATCTTCATGTCTCTGCCCTTTTCATTTTTTCGTAAAAAGGAAAATATCGTATGTGCTGTGTCGATTTACCACCAGTGTGGATGATGTGTTTTAATTTTCCACTACAACCTTTGAGGATAATAATAAAACTATTATAAAATTTAAATAATATATTATTATGTTTTATAATGTTTTTGAATCAATATATAAACAGGATGTTAAATAAAATCATGTAAACTTACAATGGCTATAAAATGGCGAAAATTAAAGAGATCATTTTCATTAATATAAAATATAATAAATCATATGCATACCATATAACCAAAGTTAAATTATACCAATTATAGTTTTTAATGTTAACTAATAATAGTTATTTAGATTCATTCCCATTTTACATAAACTTCCATACGCAAATACATCCAAACCGATCATGAAAACCAAAAAACACTCGTAAAAGATGAAAATAAATATATAAATATAGAAAATCCCATTAATGAACATAATAAAAAATAATTAATAAAAATAATTTATAAATGATTCATTATTTTTTAATTAATAAATTTAATATGTTATCTAGATATTAATGTGAATAAATCATTCGAACAAAAGGTAAAAGGATTCTCAATCCCAATTTCATTTCATCAGGTTATTCATATTTCATTCCAATTCACAGTGTGAATGTTTCATTAATATTACTAAAATATAATTTATTTTTCATACAATTTTCATTTCTTTGATATACATGCATCCAATATTATTTTGTGGAAAATAATATGATTGTTCAAAAAGTAAACTTATTTCTAAAAAGTCAACATGTACTTCTTAAGTTATTGTCTCTTTATCACTGAAGACTGATCACTCTTTTATGAATTATGTTATTACCAATTTTATTTGGGATCCCTAAATATTTTAATAAATTTATGATTTATAGAATGAAACCAATTCCTTTCGGTGGGTTATTTTATGTCCAAGATTTTTATAAATTGCATGTGGTATGCCTGATAATGTAAATGTTATGATGTGATGTGTGTGCTCGGAATTATATGTAACATGTAAATGTTTTTATGTGAAGGGTGAACCATGAATTATATAGAATTCCAATGCATTGGGTAATGTGATGTATCTCACAAGAAAAATTGAAATAATCATGAACATGCTTCCATCATGGTTCACAACTATGTCTGGTAGATAACCAATGAGACATGATATTATATTTTTATTCATTTACACATTCCATGAATTTATTAAATTATTTATATAATGATAATGATGATGATCATTTTCCTATGTTATGATGAATATTATTATTCTCACCGATTTTCATGTCTCTAATTAAACCTATTACTAGGATTTTATCTCATCTCTTATTTTGATGTATTTCTAGATGTGAATTCATTCTCAAAGTAGAACATGAGGGTCAATAAGAAGATAGAGAATGATGGAATAAAACAAATATTTATTTTTTAGTTTTTAAAATATATGATTTTTTGTATTTTTCCCATGACATTAAACCTTGGGATCCTATTTTTATAAAATTATTGTGGTTTTTATTTAAAATTTTATAATTGTTATGTATGAAAAATAAGGGTCAATATATGTTATTTTTCTAGTGTTTATCTTCACACCTAGCCTATAAAGGTGGGCTTGGGGTAGTTTCGGCTCGATCTAAAGCTTTTGTTGTGTTGTGAAATGTTCTAGTTCATACCCATCATGTTGATGGTATGATATGGAAATATTTCTATGAAATTTTTCTGGAACATTTCTAGATGGATCCATTGAGAAAAGAGAAGGTTGAAAAGTGTACGATGTTTACATAGAGGACTATTTTAGTGTATGATAACACTGGTGACTTCACATAATTGCAATTCTTTGTTTCATATTTTGTAGGGGATAAGGGATCTATGACGATATGATTCCAGGATGAACATATACTTGAAATTAGGATTGAGGTGAAAATATTCCATTTAAATCGGTTTAATAAGGTGGTGGACCATGTAGTTATCATACAATAAAATCTCAAAGTTGATTCTAGTGCTGGTTACCTAGGTCAAGTTAGGTGTTGTAGTGGTGTGGAATCTAATACTAGGAAGCAGAAATTAGAGAATTAACACATAGTAAGTTGTGAATACAGTACTTAGAAATGGGATCCTTCCTCTAAGGGAAGTAGATGAATTTTTTTCAGTTAGTGTTCTAGGTTAAGGGTCATACACAGTTAGTTTTCTCGACCACTAGTCGACTAATAATTATGTGGATGTTTGGGGAATGCGCAGAGGTTTTTTAGGAACCAATGATAGATTGGTACTAATGGAGGATTAAGGATGATTTAAAGATAAGGTAGGATGTTGGTCACCCCATATAATTCTGGCAGTTGTAGCTCTCTCGGTTGTACCTATTGGGGTAATGGTCGTGGTAATATGGGATGAGGCCATCCAAATAAATTGGACACTATGCCACTAGGAACTCGAACTAGATATCAGGGTAAAGGGATGGGTCAGATTCATGTTGGTCAACATAAAACTAATGGTGTCAAGCCTAGGCCATTGATAGTATGAGGTAATATTCAGGTATCATTCACAATTTCATGTACATTATTTGATATAGATTCCTTGAATTCCCTTGTATCTTCTATTTTTGTGAGTTATTTGGGACAAGTGGTTGAATATATGACAGGAGATATATCTACTAATACACCGTTGGGAGTCCAAGCGTAAAATAAATGACATTTTAAGGGGTTTTCCCTCAAGGATGGAGGGTACTATGTTCTTTGGGATTTTGTTTTGGCTTGGGATGTGAGTATTTATAAAATTTTGGGACTGGATTAACTTGAGATACACCAAGAACATATTAACTATTACAACTATAGAGTAATCTTTATTCCCCTATAAGGGATTTCAAATATTCCCCATGTGAAATGGTATATCGGATAAGTCCATTAAGGGCTAGTCTATTAGTAGTTGGGTAAACTCATAGCCTAAATGGCATGTCTTGTTCTTGGTGATGGGGGAATTGGGAAACATTTATTTTCTCTTATGATGGATCTGTTTCAACATGTTTGTCTTGCAGAAATCTAGGGGTTTCCCCCTAAAAGGAAAGTTAAATTCAAGATAGAGTTTCTACTGGGAGTATAACCAGTTTTAATATTTCAGATATAATTGCACCATCCTAACTCTAGGTTGTTAAAACTCAATTGGAGGAACAGAGAATAAGTTGTTTATTCTCCAAATTACTCAACCTTGCGGATCTCTAGTGTGGTTTTCAATGAATGAATATGTATCCTTGTGGTTGAGTGCTGATTATATGATGTTCAGTCAGATGAATGTTAAGAATAGATGCCCTCATCCACGAATCAATGATATTTTTGACTAGATATGGGGTCATTTTGTGTTCTATATGAATGATTTGATATCAGGATTTTATCAAGTGAGGGTGATACCATCTAACATACCACAAACTACCTTCAAGAGATGGGTTGGGTAGTTTGAGTTTGTGATGATTTCATCCGGTTTGACTAATGATTCATTAGTATTTATAGCCCCAAGGAACCAAATATTTCAACCACACCTAGATCAATCTATTGTGGTCTTCGTGGATAACATCTTGGTGTACTCTAAGACTAATGATTATCACTCAAATCCAAATGAAATCTTCATGATTACACTATAAGATCATATTGTATATTGAAATCTCTCCAAATGAAATTTACTTGTTGACAAGGTGAATTTATTGGGTCACATAACCTCATAGGCTAATGTGTGAGTGGGCCTAGAAAAAGTGCAGGTCATCCTATCATGATATCATCTAGAGAATATTTTCATTATCTAATGTTTAATGGGTTTATTAGGATATTACATTAGAATTATTAAGTATTTATCCCACCTAGAATAACCACATTTGAGTTTAACCAAGAAAGGTTTTATGTTTGAATGGTACTGGGAAATTGATAATTCCTTCTTTAATTAAAATAAGTGATTAACTATTACATCCATTTTGATCCTACCCATGATGTGTAAAGAGCATACCATTTTTTGTAACTCATCCGATGTTGGGCATGGGAAATTTTTTATGGAAGATGAATGGGTAGTGACATATGGGTCATGGATTTTGAGGCCTCATGAATGCAATTATCCACCAGATGATGTTGATTTGGTAACGTAGGTCAATTCCTTAATGTGTTTCCAATAATACTTGTTGGGAGAGATGACTGTTGTGTATACTTATCATATGGTCCCTATGAACCTCTTTTCATATCATTATTTGAGACTTAATCACTTAATAAGGGTTTAATATATGTATTAATATGACATTTATGTGGTTTACACACCGGAAAATGGAAATAGTGATACATATTATCTAATTCAAAAGACTCCAAATCTGGTGGTACAAGAATCTAGTTCTGAGTGGAGAATGATACCATTTTTTTACGAATCTAGAGGATTGGGATGAGAAAGGGTAGAAGAAACTTTTATCCTTGAATGTTGAGTCCAACTTTGTGATCCAAATCAATGAGATATAGTATGAGGATCTAGAGTGTTTTCATTTGGGAGAAATCCTAAAAGGTGGGGAGTCTTCTTTAGAATGCACTATTATTTATGATGATATTGTTTATGTTCATGGTTGTGATGTCGTGTATACATACACGTGGGATGAGTATTGAAGTGGGATGTACATCATGGGTTGTCCAATATGTATTTTGATCATTGTAGACAATATTGGTGGCCATGTATGAAAAATGATGTTGCGGGTATCATGACGTGATGCTATAACTATCTGTAGGTAAAGGCTGAGCATCTCTAACTCAGTGGTTTATTCTAACAGTTTCTCATTCTGAAATGGAAATGGGATGATTTATGAAGGATTTTATGATGGGTCTTATAAGGAAAACTTGGAATAATGATGTGGTATGGGTAGTTTTGGATCAGTTTACCAAGGTATAAAATTAAATACCCATTCAAGAGAGGGAAGCACATGGTTTGTTCAACTATGTGGCAAAACCATGTACTCCTTTGAATGTGAGAAATTAAAAAATTTCTCTATGATTAATTAAGTGATATACCTCAATTTTTTTCTCCTTTATTCTTATTACAACCCTAGGGATGAACCAAATAACACAAGACAGCCGAATGATTGATCTCTCTAATTCCTAGGATGTTTGGAGTGATATTGGGTGAAAGTTGAATACCTGGGTTAGTTTAACAGTCATCATTGATTTATTTTTAGGATTAGATTTTGTGTGGTTTTTCTTATTCTCTAGAATCTTTAAAATACTCTTTTTCAAGTGGATCATAGGTTGGGGATTATATTTATATTCGAATCTATGTAAATTTTAATGGTTAAGAGAGATTTCATGTTTTGAATCAAGGTAGGTGGTATACAAGTTGTATTATATATTCTTGATGTTTGGTTTTTGTATATGTTGTTGTTATATTGATCACTTTTTATTGTTATTTATTATTCCATTAGTGAGAAATTTTAAATTGGATGGATAAATGATGAATTTAACTCCTCATGATCACCAAGGGATGCATTGAGGGAAACTACAATAGTTATAGGGCCACCCATAAGTTGTAACATCAACCTAAATTTGTTAAATTTTGTTGATGAGCATATAATTTATTTTAAATTAATAAGATCCGTTGTAAATATGATGACATGGTAACTAGAGTTTTCAAATGGAATTCATGGTAGATGTGCATAGTTGCGAAAATACATGAAGGGTTGTTTGGGATATAATTAGTGGGATAAACAAATCAAACTAGATATATTATATTACGTAGGGTCATACCCTATAATGTGTAAGTGGGAATGGCATGAAGACAATTTATTTATTTATTAAAATAAAAAATGATAGCGTTTTGGGTATTTTTTTGTTATAGTCCATTGAAATGGTTATTTGATGAATGGTTAATAATGTATCCGCCCATGGATTGGTGATATGTGGGGTATTGGACTAATTCTCCTCCCATTGTCCAGGTTAGACTGAATCTAAAAATTAAACCACTAGAATGTATGATTTAGGGTGTTGGAGTGAGGCTGTTTTCCCCTAACTGTTGCATTTGTTGAGACTACCTATACTAAGTCACTAATGTTGTGTGATGAAATTAATTGTGAAATTTTTTCCATTGTGAGATTAGGATATTTTATATTTATCTATTATTTGTGTTTGAGGGACATAGGACATTGTGTTATAATTGATTAGGATAGAAATTTAATTAAATGATGTAAATGGAATAAATTATTGTTGTGACTAATGGACCATTTTAGCATTCATTTACCTAGTTATTTTATAGTACATGAATTCATTATTTATTAGACTAGATATTTGGTACCCACTATTGGGGGTAGCCTATTAATTTGTACTTACACTCTACTTGTGCCACCATTGGTTACCCAAGAAGACTTCATGATTGTAGGCTAGGATATAGGAAAGGTCCCTAGGCAAAATATTGGATTGGTGATGGGATGAGAATATAGGAGGGGACCAAACATGGTGTCAGAACCCCTTATGGGGATCATTCAATTCTTATTTATTTCAAGGTGTCCTTAAACTCAACACTATATTACATGACATGGTGTTATACCATTTCGTTGTGGTGTTGAGTATAGTTTTTAGAAAACGTGTTTTAATGCATCGTTATTGTTCATTTCTTTTTATTTATTACTTCCTATGACTCATATTCTATCTGTTGTGGCCTATTATGATAATGATGGTATATTCTCACCATGTGACTTATTAGACCCTCACTACTAGTTAATAGCATCTGGAATACGGGGAGCCACACATAAGGTCATGTAGTGACCTAGCTTTGGGAACCTGTTTAGTGGCCTCTACATTGGGGATTTTATATTCAATTTATTTTTTAATCATTATCCCAAATTTATTTTTTGAACACTTGAATCTAATAACAAATAACATTAAGAAATACTAGAGGCGTTTTTATATAATTATAACATGTTGTAATATTGGAAATTCATTTATTTTTGATTTTTACAGTTCATTATATGTTGTTTCTAGTCAACATCTCCATTATATATTTTTTAAAAATAAAATATATGAAGAACTATTTATTATTCTCGATGGTTCTTGTCACTATCTCATTATATATAAAAAATTAATATAGACTAATAAAATTCATATACATGGCTTTAGGGTATTAAATAAGTGAAAAAATATTCATTCTTTGATATATATACAATTGATAATATGAATAACTATTCATATAAAAGTTATCCTTTATAAAACTAATATCCACTTACTTTTGTGATAAATCTAGAAATTTCTATTCCTTTTATTGTAACATATATTACATAAAATATTTATCAACAATTAATTCATTAAAATCATTCAATTTCATATTTTCATGATTTTCATCCTTTTTAAAATTATAATCAATATAAACTATTTATTTACATTCCCTTTATAAGATATATAATCGTAATAAACCATTCACATTAACTATATCCTAAAGAATCAAATAGATTATAAAGGTATTTCATCCATTGATCATCCAATAATATATTATTATTTAGATTAAAATTCGGAGGTTACGGTATCAAGAAATGGATGAAAGTTGTCATGATTTAGTGGGGGGGGAACTTGTTGTTCTATATGGGAAATGATATTTATTATAACTGAATACGAACATTCTAACAAGGTGATAATTATATTTTCTTGATTAATAGTTTGATGGTTTTATCATTAAGTAAATCATTAGACTAATTATAGGTGGTGACATGATTTACATTCCTTCCATTAGATACTACTTCTAAATAATGAGGATTTCAAATTAGCATCAGAATAATAGAACAATGTATGAATCATTGTACATTGTTTCTATTAATTTATTAAAAATGAAAATAAAACATTGTATCCACTCTAGAGAATTTTTATAATTTCTTATGGGATTATCTTAAATTTTTGTTATCAATGTATAATTTAAAAAGTAAACATATAAATATTTATAAAAAATTATTAGATATATATTGTAACAAACCTGAATCCTGCTACCTAGTGCAGATGAATATCTATCACACTCACAACTTATAGAATGAAAACTATAGTAGTATTAGAGGAGTAGATATATATTTAATCACTATATAATATGGGTATAATATATAAAATTGTAATAACTAATAATAAAATAATATACCTCTTTCGCCTGTTCTTAGATAAAAAATAATATTCTTAATCTTTTCTTAGGGGATATGGGGATAAATATATCCGGTGACCACAAGAACTATGTATGCGGTTGTGTATAATGGATAATAATTTGAAATAACGAAAAAAATATAATATGAAAGGCATAAATAAATAAATAAATAAATTATAATATAATATAAAACATAGAATATATTTGAAAGTAGAATTACATGATTACACAAATTATAATAATTGAGATAAAATGATATAATGTATAATTTCAAAATCATTACCAATCTATTAAGGAATTATGCTATGACAATGTAAATAATGGTTAAGGATTCCAGTATTTCACTCTAATAATTTTTCTCGAGAAAAAAACCAATAAAAAGGGGGATACATAATTAGATCCCCGATCATCACTTACTGCGTCAAATGCATTCATCATGTGAAAGGAAAGAATGGACGACAAAATAGATAATATTCCCTAAGAATCATCTTATAATATAATTTCAAAGAAATTATATTTTTTTCACATTGAATAACATGTATATAGATCATCAATATTTACTTAGTGAAATATATAGAATAACATTATAGGTAAATACCAATAAATCTATATTATTAAATAAAGGGTATTCCTACCATATACAGTAAAGGGTATATGGTCATGAATATTAATAGAAAAGTAATTGATATAGTTGATAATTTATATAATATTTCAATTCTATTCAGAAAATGGATATGGATGAGAATTATAGTCAAAATATAAAGGTAATGAATGATAAATATCATATTTTTAATAATGAAAAAACGGGTGGAAGGGACCCTTTATAAAAATGTATGTTATGAACAATAAATAAAAAATAATGTTAAGAATACAATAATATCTCAATGAAAAAAATAAAATATGTAAGTTATACCAAAAAACCAATTTAATAAATTATATATTAGGAGAGAAAGAATATAGTGAAATCGGTTCAAATATTTGTGATATTTTAAAGAGGAACCCATAACTCAAGTCCCAATTTTTTTAGATACTCTAATGAACTCATGAATAATTTTATTATATTTACTAATAAATTAATTTAGAAGCATTAAAAAATTACTTCATTATTGTTATTCTTTTTAATTAATTTATTATCATGTATTATATATTTATTAAATTATGTAATCTGTAATTATGAATTATGATATTTTTTGGTCCATAGTAATAAATTTTCGAAAAAGTCAATGGATACGTTCAAATAAATTTATATGATATAAAACTATCAGAAGAATTTTTTTTCACGTTATGATATAATTGAGGTAATTCATTATTTCAACAAATTCTTACAGCGTAAGGAATCTTCATCGGTATGTTTGTTTTATAGGGAAATATTAACTAAATTGTTTACCTTAAATATAATTAGTATCATTATTATATTATCCATATAGAACCATCTAATTGATTTTATTTTATTTTCAATTTCATATTCAAAAATGTAATTTATTTTTAATAATATATATAAAAGGAATAATTTATTCGTAAAACATCATCATTAACTTATGCACTGTAAAAATACCAAGGGTTAATGATATTTTAATGGTATTTTAAACGATGTATAAATATAATAATAAGTTTGACATTATAATTTTTACATTAAAATTCGAACAATATTTATATGTCATTTTAGGAATATTTATATAATTAAAGGGATAATATGATAATCAAAATGAGAAGAATTTTATTTCAAACCCCAAATTTTGAAATAGCAATGGCTAATAAAAGGTGTTAAATGACAGGCAATGTAAGATAACTCATTATTAATGGAAAAAAATTATATTAACGCCCCATGAAAATAATAATACAATAAATATATAATATATTTTCAATTGTATTAAATTAAAATATTCTCATGTAATAAAATAAAAATATACTTGGGAACCCTTACCATGGTTTTTAAGAATAATTCTTTGGATTAAGTATAATTCCATAGAGGGACGGAACTTTTTTTACACTATGATCTATTTGTGTGTATTAGAGAGATTAGAGAGGTGTGTGGGAGGATTTTAGTCATATAAAATACTTATTAAAGTGAGTATAAAAGGTTAGAGTATGGATATTTATATATCATAAGAAGATGAATTTATTAGAAAAAATTGATTATTCAATATTTAATCCCATGATTATTAATAGTTTTTATTCATTTGAATTTAATTTCTTTAATGATAAAAAATGGTTGTTTAATTTATATTTTGAAACTCTAAAATATAAATGTAATCCCTACGATATTTTATTCAATTTGATGAAATAGAAATATATTTTTAATGGAAAAAATATAACATAGGTTTTCACAAATGATTTATAGGATTATAAATAAAGACTAAAAAATTTAAAAATGTTATTTTACTTACCAAATATATTTTATGTCAAAAATATTATTAAAATATTTTTGGTCAAATTTATTTAATGATGATATCATAAAACATATGGTATATTTAAAAACATTATTTTTATTCTATTAACACAATACTGAAACATTTTTAGTGAAAAATTCTCTATAATATAATTTGTATATATTTATTCCAAAATATGATGTCCATTTAGTCGAATTTTATTTCAAAATATTATAAATATTTATTTTCAATAAAATATTATAATGTATAAATAATATTTTATAACGAAGAAATATTGTTTGTTTTTTTGTACATGATTACATTTCCTTTTATTATTGTTCCTTATTTATTTTATTATTGATAATTTTTTATATTTAGATGATAAAAATTATATTTATAAAATATAATAAATAATTTATTGAATATAAATGTTTATATTTATTCAATTTAAATAATTAAATATTATCATAAAATTATTATTTCATAAATATGTTAAAATAATTCTTAATAAAATTTATAATTAGTTATTTTATATTTTATATCATTATTTATATAACTTTATAAAATCATAATATTTTTTCGTTTTTTTGTTTCGTTATAAATATTAATATTTGGGAATTTTTTGAGTTTCAAAAATAATGTTATTTTCTAAACAATCAATTAGTATTTTAAATGGTCAATTACCATTATAAAGATTAGAGAATTATTTTACTCCTAAAAAATCTATTATAATTAATTTATTATTAATTTAAATAAATTAATAAAAGAATCATACATTTGATTTATAAAATATATATATTGATTCTTATAATTTTTTTCTCTATAATATGTTGTTCACATATTTGAAAAATCTAAGAGATTGTGATGTAATAAAATCTCAAATTATTGGTATACAATATTATACATCTATTAATTCATTTTATAATTTTAAATAATTTATATTGTATTTATAATTTATATGGAATGCCCTACATTACAAGTCATAATACTTTAAGTGAATAAATATCGAAATTAAATATTTATAGAAGAATCTTGGTTCTTATAGTAGTGAAAAATAAATATCTTACATGATCCTCATTGGAAGAAAATCAATCTTTTATAAGAAATTTCCAAAATAGATATAGGGAGAGAGATCAGAAATATACATTATAACTTGTCGCACCACAAGTTTTAGGTATGTAACCTATTAATTATACACTTTGAGTACATAAAGCAGAAGAGTAATGTGTTTGAGAGTTTGAGGAACCATTTAATAGTTTTTCAAACTTTTATTTAAGTGCATTAGGGTGCACAGATTGTGGAAATCATGCAACGCTTGTAGGAATCCATGAAAAGTGAGATACAGGATAAGTTTGAGGAGCCTGGGTTGCACATGGTTTATCCGATCCATGTATAAATGTTGGAGAAACCATGTTGTGTTGTGAAAATGTTGGACATGGTGCTTTGGAATGATCAGCACATGGTTAAGAAGCTGTGAGATCCTACCATATAAGGTCTTTTTGAAGAAAAAAATAAGGAGCCAAGTTAGCACACGGTTTTCCTAACAGTGTGACTAAATCGAGCATAGGGTCAAGGTTATATCCTTAAAAAGTGGATCTGACTCATTTTACCTATTTACTTAGTAATGTTTACTCATATGTGGTCTTAACTATGTATTTTGGTCTCTTAATGGTTAAAGAACATCCCCCAAGTGAACTGGACGTGACACGAAGCCATCCCTTAGTGTGTTGATGCCCGATACTTTCATCGAGGCTTTTTTCAATATTATTCTTCATGTGTTTTCTTCGATCCACTTCACTCATCATTTATTATTCATAGATCTATAACTTTTGTGGGTTGATATATGGTTGTGGATTCAAAATATGTATATATTTAGGTCTTTTACGATAGTGGAAGATATCTAAGGCGGATTGGTGGATATTGAACCCGGTTTTGTGACATTTTTTATGTCATTTATCATTTTCACCAAAACTCCCGAGGTAGGTGGCATCACTCTGAACGATTATTCATTTAATAGATGGAATTATTTTCCAATTTATTTTATTTATTGAAATTGATTGTTATATCTTAGTGAAATGTGTGATACAACTCAAATTTGGTGATGATTTGGGGTATTTTGTGAAATTATGGAATTTTGCAAAGTTGTAGTAAGTGATTTGTTTTTCATGATTTTAAAATATTACTTCTAAAATATTGGTTTTCTAGATTTTTGAAATTTATTTATGGAATAATAATTTTTAATGAAAATATTGTATTACTGAAATGGTTTTGGAATACTGTTGTTGACAATTTTTGGGCATACTTGGTGTGTTTTTTCATATTTCATTTACGTGGATTATTTTATATATGACATTGTTCATAGTTCCATAGGTGTAACAGAACAAGGGGTTTAATTAACTTCTGAGGAATTGGTATATCTATGAGAGAATTATCATGAGTATAAAACTCTCATAATGAGACATGCATGGTTGGTTGGGTGTATATGTTAAATTGAATTTCTTTTCTAAAGGAAACTTTTAAAATGGATTCAAGATATTTTTTGATTATTTTAATGAAAATAGAATTCAGTAGAAAATTTATTGAGATTGAACATGTTTATATTTAGTTATGATCAATTTTAGAACATATTGATATTTAGTAAAAAAGTATTTTGGATATTTTTTTAATTAAACTATTTTTTATAAATGTTGCAAACACTTCTTTATTAGTGGCCTAGGCTGGTATGCTATTGGGGGGAAACCTATTCAGGTTTAGTACATACCCCTTCATTTGTACTTTGGTGATTTTGTATATTCCATGTACTAGGATATGGGAAAAGGTAATATATCCCACATCATTATCACTACCTCATGATACATGGAATATTCGGTGAAGATAGAGCATGAAGAATTCAGAGGTTGGATTCTTGTTGTTGTCTTGTAGATTTATTAGTTTTTCTTCTATAGATTACTTTCCTAATATTTTCTATTAGTTTGGTACTAAGATTATAGTTTTATTTTAATAAGTAAAATTTTCGGTTGTATTTCATGGTTATCATGAATCTTCTAGTTGATTTTTTGGTTGCTATTTTTTGGGTTTGTTTTTTTATTCTTAATGATAAAACCATTCCACACATGTATTGAATCATTTATGTATTTATTTCTTACCTTCGGCACTTTGGGAATTTCTATTAAGTTCATGTGTCATCTTTCCACCTTTTAAAGAAAATGAGGATAGGAAGGGGTCTTACATAAAAATTTTATAATAACCATACAATACCATAATTACAATTATATATAGATATTTAATCCATAATTACATTCTGTATTTCATATTGAATTGAAAATTTTATCATAAATAATTAAACCAGTTATTAATGGGAAATTATCCAAAGAGGGAGAGATATTATATAAAAATTATATATTGATTATTAAAATTTAATAATAGATTAATGAAATTATTAATATTTAAATATAAAAATAAAATGATTTTTGGATTATTACATTGAAGAGTAATATTAGAATAAAATAATAAAATAATAAAATTGATCAGATAAAAACAAAATAATTTCACCTCTTCATTGATGTTCACTTCTTTTTATATCGGTTAATCAATTTGATGTATGGGTGTGAACTGAGACTAGAATGTATCTATGGATATAACTATACATACAATGATTTAATTGACTATATATTTAACAATGTAATGGATTGTAGAAGATATTTGCTAAGGTGGGATGAGAGAGGTTTTTTATACACGAAGGGAAGGATTAAGGGATCATATTATGATATCCCTTTATATCGTGTTTTTTGGGTTTTATTGGTTTAAAAATGGGGTTCTAGGTGGTTTAAAGAGTTTTAAAGAGTTTTTGGGGTGCCACTAAGAAAAATGGCATGGCTATGGTGTGGATGTAGTCCATGCACTGTAGTGTTATACGCACAACATACTAGAAATTCATTGTTGAGTAGGGAATCTTTTAGGTGAAATGAGGATACACCCCAATAGGGGTGGGGGTATATATGATTTGGGTTATAGTATATTGCATGGATCCTTTCATAGTAAGGGGATCATATGGTGTAGTACTTCTGGAAACCCCATAAACCCCATTCCACTTTTATTGTGCATTACCTAGATTATTGTAATTTCATTTTAACATGGGTGGATATAGAACATTACCTCTGGCTATTACACATAATTCCATATGTTAGAAGGAGACACAACATGGACTAAGGGGTTTCACTATGTACTTGAGTTTTTGGATGGGTCACAGAATGCCCCGAGGCGCCCGAACAGAATTATTTTCACCATAGGTATCTCAAACCCCATATGTCCTATGGTTATTTATTAGTTTTTTGAAGACCCATTCAAATTTGTTTGATACAGGCTTAAATATAATGAATCATAGAAGTCAAAATGGATTTTTACAACTAATTTTATGAAATTTCTACCAGTTTCATCCTATTTTCCCACCACTACATATGACCACAACTAGATGTTTTATCTACACAATTCATATGATGTTCTATTTATTGATTATATTGCATTAGTGGCTCGATGTATTTTGTAGATTTTACATCCTCATGAAGGATATTATTAGAGATCCACAATTTTTGTTCATTCTCTTGTGATGAATGTGGACACTTTTGAGGTAGGGGAGTTAATGAATCTATTTTATTTATGTGTAATCATAATTTTAGCATATTTTTTCCCATTGGATGAAAATGTAATTAATATAACATATTTTATACCATATATAAGGAATTGGATATCCATCGTATGTCGATGTTGATGCTTTATATATTGATAATGGTTTTCCTCTTAATTATCTAGGAATTTTGGTATCTATGTAATTCTTATTATCTTGTTGGTCACATAATGGATTATCCTGATTTTTTGGAAAATGGTAAACAACATAAATGGAGTAATTACTAATTTTATGGATTATGAATTAAATTAGATGTAGGTTTTAATCAACTTCTTGTTGTAATTTTTATGTAATTAAAATCGGTTCTAATAGAATGTCAAACTAATATGTGATATCAAATGTGAAAATTGAATTGATAAAAAATATGAAATATGATATTTCTTCTATATAATAAAATGAAAAGGAATTTTAAATTATTATAACACAAAAATAATTTTTCTAAAACTATAATTCATGTTAATATCTTGTTAAACATTTAATATCTTCATATATATTGATTATTGGGTATCATGTAGTTGGAACCAGTGAATAATGAACTAGGTAATTCAGTATGGAATAAAAATGTTAGTTTAATAAATTCAAATCATTGGGGATACATTTTATTATATTCTAATAATTGTTACATGCCTTTTATTGAGTCAATGAAGGGATCATTTTTTTAAAAATAGAAGATTTTAATATCTTAGGTAAATGTTTCCATATAGACTATTATTGTTTTCTTGTTTCCTTAATATTTGATCTAGATTTGAGCCTTGTGATGCGATACTGAGATAGATTATACTATGATTAATGATGTGACATGGTGTGGGGAGTCTCAGAAGATGTGGATGTAGTTTATGCATATGATATAAAGATAAAACATGATATGGATGACAATTTTGAGGATGGAACAAGAGATTATGGAATAGAATAAAAATAGGTTTACATGTTGATGTGATGTTCATAGTTGTGATTTTCTCTTGATTTGAATATGTTTATTCTACTTGTATTCTTGTTTATTTGCATTCATATCCCCAATTATTGAGGTATTAAGATCTTCATTATTACAATTCTGTTAGTGTAAGATAACTATGGTTTTCCTATATTTCATGGAGTAATCTAATTATGTATGTAATGAACAAAACATTATTAAATAATGGGTTTGGTAATTATTGGATTTAAAATGAGATAATAATCATGGAAACTAAGGGAATCTGCATGGATTATGGCTGAAGGCCATGGAATTTGTTATAATGATTAAGGGAATGTGAGATGATATGTATCTGGTATTAATGATGATGGTAAATTAATACCTAATAAATTAATTCTAAAAATGAAATGAAAAAAAATTAAATAATTAATTAAATGATGTTTGTCATTATTGGATACCTAGTTCTTAGTGGCAGCAATCTGGTGGCTATGTGATGATATATACAGTTGATAATAGGAAAATGTTATGATCATAGTGTAGTTTTGAGATATATTATATCATGTATATTATATGGCTCTATATTCTAAACCACCCACTTTGGTTAGGACTGATACCTATTTGACTCTTGGGGGTTTATCCCCAACATCATTGTGGGATAATTGATGACAGACTGCCCCCTTTTACTACGGTCGATTCTCTACGAAGATGTATGTGTTGGTATGAACGACGTTATGTTTTCAATATATTTTTGTTGAGTGATATTAGTTATTATGGTTATTTATTACACATGTGTCTTAATATATAATATTCAAATTATAATTAAAGGTATGACATGTATAGACTATGATGGGTTGATGTATCATACTCAATGTATGTTCATTAATGGATTCTTGTAAAATACACGATGCATGATATACATACTAAATTTTATGGATAATCTAAAAATCTACATGGTTACTATATGGTGATTATTTATGGGATTAATTGATGATGTGATGTGTGAGATGCAAGTTTGGACACATATCCTTGGTTTTTACAGGCTTAATTATTATGGAGAGAGATGGTTTAGGACACGAGATGTAGGGGCATAGAGGAAAACCTATGGAGAAGTGGTAGAGGAAAACGATTGATATTTAATTAATATAGTATATTCCATCTATTATGTGATATTAGTTGAGATTTTTCCATTTTGGGGATTGAAACATCATATATCTATTTGGGTGATGATTTAATGTCAATGTTTTTCATTGTGATTTAACATGATTTCATTACCTATTTCATGAGAGGCATAGGGTAGGATCGTACAAAGTATATTATCACACTCAAAAATGTATATATAATCTTTTTTATTTTCCTTAGGATTTGTTTGGATACTGGAAAAAATTCTACTAGATCGTGGTTTGGCATGAGCTGTTTAGGCTTGATTGTTAATGTCGAGTTACTGTTTTGGGAAATGTAGTTTACTTTTCAGTTTTTAATTACTAAATGACATTTTATGTATTAAATTGAGTAATTTATATAATTATAATATATTTTTCATTGGTTTATCTATCTTATATCACCCATACCGATGTTCTTTTAGAGGGTAATTGCTTCGATATTTTTGCTTATTATACCCTTGGTTATGGACTCCAACATAGGGACTACATGAGATGTGACATGGGTGGTCACTGTCTCTCTTATCTAATGGTAAAACAAAGAGTTTTTGTAATTAGGGGGTCATTATATATTGGAATCAATGTTTTTGGTTGATGAAGATGATGAAGTTTTTACATAGGAACAGCTGGTGCAGCAGGTTAGGTAGGGAAATTGTGTCTGCTAAGTTTAGTGAGAAATGTAAACATGGGATAACATATGAGACAAGTATATTTATACCCCCATGTGATCTAATATATAATTATTTGTGTTTATAGATTCAACTAAATATATTTATACTCATAGAAGGGTAGAGACATAAGAATGGATAATGTATAATTATACATCACACCAATGTTTGAAATGCTTAGAACATAGGATATATTCAACCTTAAATAATATAAAAATGATTTAGTTAGTTAATTTTAATTAATCTATATTATTGGTTTCAGAAAATAACCATTTTATAATCTTAAAGTCATGGATTTAGGTCGACATTATTTCCAGGTTCATGTCAAATATGTTAAACAGGTTGTTCAAGAAGAGGTCGACAAAGTTGACACATGGAGAATGAAACATTTTAATTTACAGTTCCAATGTATGAATAAATATGGGTGATCTATTCTAGATTCGGTCATAGAATACTGTTTTGGGTAGGTTTATATATATTTTAGTTCAATCCTTGACCAGAAAGATCATTTTGTTTCATTGGATATCATGATTCTACCAAGAGAAGTGAGGGAATAGTAGATCTTATTTCTTAGGGATCGAAAGGATTCATTAGTATTGATGGAGTTGTTATGAGGACATTTTTAAGCATACATTATTTATTTTACTATGAAAGAATCCAATCACTAATATCCTCTTACCCTTCAACATATGAGTTCAATTGTCCCGGAGTTTGGGATTCATTTCTGGACCCCTCTATGATGTGTTTCATACATTTTCTTAATAAAGAGTATATGATTAGGATTTTTATGGAGGATCTTCATCCCGAGATCCAATGCAAGGACACCATATTCATTTTTCAACAAATCATGATCTTTTAGAAAGAGAATATATCACCAAGAGGATACTGACCATAACATGATCATCATGAGAGAAGATTCATCAAGATTCCTCATGATAAAGAGCATTGGTAAAGAGTTAATGGTTTACTAAAAATAGCTTTTGACTTTCAAGTGGTAGGATCCAATACTCATCATTTAATTTTTATAGGGGTTGTAGATTGTATCCCTTTACCAAGGGTTCAGTCCTTTTCTTTCTTCTATATTTAGGGGTCATCGGTACTGAGAGTTCCTGACCATTCTATGTTTCCCCCATAATATAGTAGATCCACTTTAGGTTCATCCATTTTGTTATATTTACATGAAGGAGTAGCAAAATGTTATTCCAAAATAGGATTAGTATTGGGGGTACATGGAAGGTAGAGGACATTTTTGAAATTCTTATCTTCCACAAAGATAATAGAACAACCAAATAATTGATCATCAGTTGGGTTAGAGAGTCCATGTAGAAATTAATAGCTTGATTCAGGATATAGAATTTCCAATTATTGGTGAGGAAAACATTGTACAAGGAACACTTTTATTATTTTCTACAATGGTGAATGATATTTTTAATTCAAAAGATACACACTCTATTATATCACCTACCCTTGTCCATGCCTTGGGGCATCAGGTATAGAGGATTCTAGGGCCCTTGGAATTTACCATGATAGTTAGTGTTTTTGATGAATTTTATGATGTATAAAGAGAATATAATCTACTGTTGGGGTATCACAACTCTTAGTGAGACTTACTATGTTTAAAGATTTTACCATACCATGTCATTCTCTATATGGATTCTATGTTCTTAGATCAGGCTATCAAGGATTTAATTAGTGTGATGGATTTGTTATATGGTACTTATAGAGATCCAAAAGTGGTTGCTGGTGTGATAGACCTTTATAAGGGTCTGAGGGGTGATCCATCAATATCATTATTGATGGATGAGTTGATGTGAATCTTTTTGTATTTTGATACATCGATATTTTTCATGGTTTTATAATAGTACCCCTAATGTCTATCAAGAAGAGGTTGTAGTGTCACCCCATCTATAAGAGACTAATTCTGGATAGAGCTAGAAACTTGTATTTTCTACTATTTCAATGTGTCCTTATAGGATGGTGCCTTCTGAGTTGTCGGATCAGTGAGTATAGGTTGATGATATTTTGTGTTACAATTTTTTTGTCCATGTATGTCACCTTAAGGTACACCAATTTTCTTCATAATTAATATTGATTATAGTTTTTGGTTATGTATTTATCATCATTATTTGTTCTATGTGGAATAAAGTATTGTATTTCCACTTTAGTGGATTCATGATTTATTTTTTTATATGAGTGGTGAAAGATGGTTATAGAAAATTGATCTATAGTGAGGATATCATTATTTGTGGGTGAAGGATGAGGTTATTCTATTAACCGCATTCTATTGTCATCATGGGAATTATGTGCTCATTATGATAATGTTTGGCCAAATTAATGCTCTATCCATGTCCAGGGGTTTGATGAAAGCACTGTTAAGGGAGTTTCGGGATATGAATGTTGTGGCTTTCAATGAAAAAATCATTATGTGATCCTCACATATGGAGGACCAAGAAGAAGATTTGTATGCATTTTTGGGTCTCCATCCTCTTAGTATCTAATAATTATGTTTTAAAAGTCTGAGTTATGGGCTTGGGATGTGTGTTTTGTTGATCTTGTGGCATCCCAACAAGGAGTGGTTGTGGATACTTTGACATTAGAGGATGTTTTTTCATGGGTATCCCTAACAAATCACGAAGATATGTTGAGTTTCCTTCTTTATTCATGCTATCATAGGTGGTTCATATCATATTTATCTATGGTGGAAACACATCTAGAATCTTTGACTGGAAAGGATCATGTCTTCTTATGGAGTGACCAGTGTCAGGAATCTTTTGTGTACCTAAAAGAGATGTTCGTTAGCACTATAGTACTTTATTTTTGAGTATTGGGAGTTCAGTTTGAGGTTATTGGCGACTCATTATGTCTTGACTTGGGATATTTTATTATCTATGTGATAATAATTATTTCTTATGGGTCTCCGTAGTTACATCCCTAGTAGTGTAACTATGGCACCCATGAACTCAAGTTATAAATAAATCTGTTTTCATTAATGTTTGGGTGACATTGCTTCATTAGTGAGTGTTTTTTGTGTTTTACTAATCATGAGATCCTAATGTATGAATTCTACCATCATTAAATGAACATATTTTATTGTTGGTGGGGGGAACTGTTATAGATTATGACATTTAGATTTCATATACTGCATGAAAACGAAATTTTTTTGGTGAGGTGTTCTGTAGGATGTCAAAGAATGATTCCATGAATGAATATAAAGATTCTAGGGGAGTGATGGAAGAGATATCAATAACGAATCATGATATGAGAGAGCTTTTAGGTATATTATGTCATTTTACTATGTCTATGTAGTTCTATTTGGTGCAGATCGAGGAGGTGTCCCATTTTGTTGGTGGGGGGTGGTTCTAAGGTAGAGATACCGAGAGACTGAGTTTTTTTTATTATTCCCATGATCATTAGTCATAGGATAAAAAACACATACTGTTATTCTTGGGTAATATTTTTATTCCTTCGATGATGCATTATATGGTTCTCCTAGAGTTCGTTGGCACACCCATGGTCATACAAATATATGTGACAAATATGTACCAATCATTTTGAGGGTTGTTTTTTTGGTCCTCAGTTGATGTTCGATGTTCTAGAGTTTGTTTCTGGATGTTTGGTAAGCTAGAAGTTTGAGTTCGAGTAACATGTTCTAGGCTATTTTCTCACACATTTATATATTATCCTTTGAATATGGGAGGACATCTCAATGGAAATTCTTTCTAGTTTACAATGAGATCTGGGAGAATATAAAGACATACAAGTTATAGTTGAGTTCTTAATCAAATACTATAACTTTATAGTGATATAAGAGTCATGATTAGTTATTTTTTAGAGGTAATGCATGGATGAGGTTGTGAGACTCCATGGATTTTTATGTATGATTGTCTTTTATGGAGATCCTCGTATTCATCTAGGGTGTGGAGAGGACTCTATAATTATTTTGGCTCCCATTTATTCCATATAAATCATTTTCATCTCTGTATGGAAGTTCAAATAGAGGAAAACATCCATAATCATAAGAATATGTAACATTTTTTACATCCTAGATTTGGAGGATCATGGATGATGCACCTACCCTTGTCTGAGTTTACTTATAATAGTAGTTTTCAGTCCACCATTTGTCTGGATGGATTTGGGGGTTTGTATGGACGTGTTTCATTCACTAACTAATACAAAATATGATAGAAATGTTTGAAATGGTCAATGAAAGTATGAATGTATTTCATGATAGTAAATAATACTATGAGTATCAAATGCGGAGATATTTGTAGGTCAATATTGAAGATCATGTATTCTTGAAAGTTAATCCTCATCCTGGGAAATTATTTTTTTCATGAGAGTAAACTTTCTCCTTGGATTGATCAGAAATTCGAGGTGTTGGATCACATTGGATCCGTGGGATATCAAATAATAATTCCTTGTAAATAATCTGGATACATTATTTTCATCACACGTTGCAACTTCATCATCATCTTTATGATCAATCTCACATTATTAGTTACAGTGAGATCTATTTTGATGATGATGAAACCTATCTGTAGCAACTTATAGGGATCTTATACTTTTAGGTATATGTATTATATGGTGATGCTATTTTTATGGGTTCGTGTCTTTTGGTGACTTGGTGGCAAGGAGGATAATACATAGTAATGTGAATCATATATAGATGTTCAATTTCCTACGATATTTGTTTGTTATATTTCCCATTGTAATATTCCTTGTATGTGGTTTTGGTATATCATGAGTTTTGAGATAGATTTCTCTTCATTCCTATTGCTCCCCTACTCTCATTTGAGAGATAACTTCCTCAAATAGTACATTGGTGGAGGTTTTTGTTGTTACATGGTTTTGAACATTTTTCCTATGTGTGATGCTGCTGTGATCCTAGGAATATGTGATCCTTGAGAGGTATCTCATGGGATGGTTGTTCAGTTTATCACATTATCTTTATTTCCATCTTTGGTGGTATTTAATTTTTGAGGATATGATGTATTTGATAGTTATTTGATGTATGTTACTCATTTCTTGATTCATTTTATTCTGTTGTATTTGGTTGTTGGAGGTTCTTAAAGCTGGTTTCAATTAGTTTGGAAGGTGTTTGAGGAGTTTTAGTGGAGCTGCTAAAAAATGCCATGGTTGTGGGATGGAGGTATGTGTTGTACCATAGTTCTTTTATATATGTCATAGTGGACCTCAACTATAGAAAAGTTGATCTGGGGAGGATAAATTTGGATCTATCCAAATTGGGTTTATCTGGATCATGGGATATTGGCAACCACATGATCCGTTTCTTAGAAAATTAGTTCCTTTGGTATACTATTTATGACATCACCATTAAGAACATATCCACTTTTATATGGTACGTCTTAGAAACTATGAAATATTATTGATTGATTGTGTATTTTTTGTAGTCCCCCATGCTACACCATAAAAATCCCTATGTCAAATAGTGTTGTGGCATTGTCCACGGGGATAAATCATAGTCTTTAATTTTTTAATTGAGTTAATAAATACCCAGAGACACCCCATACCCTATTATTTCCCACCTATATCACTTTATTTCTCTATGAAACCCATTAGAACCAATGGTTCTTTTTGAGAATCATCAAATCCCTGTTCAATATGATCTGATCTAAGATTCCAGTGACATGTCAAGGGTTATTCAAGTTCAGTTCAACTTATTCTTTTCTATCGCTTTCTCAATTATTGATATTGTTTCCCCTATTTCAATATCGGCATGATTTTTAAATTGATCTATGATATTTTAAGGACGTTTTAATTGCTATTACATATGTGTTCTTGGGAAAAAAATATTCAAGAGATCATAGAGTCTAATGGGATAATTGTTTAATTATCCATAATATTGGTCCAATATCATTCAAAGAACATTGAATCCTTTGAGAAATGAAGATAATTTATTCTATTCTATTTATGTGAAATATTAATTTTATAATATTTTATAAAATTTTATAGATATGTAAGTAACGTAAAAAATATTGATTCAGATTAAATAAATTGGATATTAATCACCTGTTGATGTTATTTCTTTATATCATGATAATGGTTTGTATCTAGTTCTTCTAGATTGTGTTTTATCCATGTCATTATTATTAGTATGTTTGGTTATTATAGGGATTATCATGTTGTTATTTATGAACAATTGTAAACAATTAAACTTTTTAATTAGAGATTTAATGTCTTATTAAATTATTAACATGTATGTCTGTAATATGATGTATGTTTTCATTTTTTTGGAAATTCAATTTGAAGAAAATCAAATTTTAAAATACAATGTGATCTTACATGTTATAATTTGGAAGATATATAATGTAAAGAATGATAATTATTAGTAATGATAAAATGAAAAATCATGTGAAATTATAATGTCACTACTATTTATTTTTGGAAATTAGAATCAATTCTAAGTTATTGTTAAATGTTTATAGATTTTTATAACTTGATGATTTATGATTAACATTTCAAGAACATGTGAATAATGAATATTTTAATTCAATATGACTTTTGAAACAATATTTGGATAATCAAAAAAAATTGGGCCAGTGAGAGAATCTTTTCATATGAACAATGGATGCAATGTTTTGGGGTCATTAGGTCCTGTTAGTATGCAGCATGTGAATGAATAATTTTTGAGTAATGCATCCCTATTTTTATTCTTGTTTAATTGCTTAATTTTTATGTTATATAGATTTAATCCTTGATATGTGTACCTTGGGTATATAATCACATGATGTTCGACGTGGTATGGGGTAGGGTCTCTAATATGATATGGTTTTACTTGAGTTATATGATGATGAGATGAAATAGGATATGGATGTGTGTGTCGGGGATATAGCCATAGATTATGGAATCAGTTTATGATAAGAATACCAATTAATGATAAATTCATATATGGGATTCATAATTTATATGATATTTTTAATGGCTGATGGCCAGTTTGGTTTTTATCTTCCTTCCTTTACCCACTGCTTGAGGTAGCTGAATGTTCATAGTTGAATTCCATATACTGGTAACTTAGAATGGTCTTCCTATAGTAAATTATTTATTTAATGTTGTTAATAATTAGTAATAAATGTTTCACCCGTGGGGTTAGTCCATTTTGGAATGAAAATGTGATGTTACTGTCAGGAGGTCGTCGAATAGGGTTGGATTATTCATAGTAGGAATGGTCATCACTATGATGTTTAATATTATGGGAAATGAAATGTAACATGGATTAACATTAATTGTTAATTAATTTATAATTAATTAATTAAGGGATATGAAAAAAATTTAATGATGTATTTAATATGTATCTTTAAATGTTTGTGTTTTCAATGGGATATATAGTTCATAGTGGGGAAACTTGGTGTCCGAGCGATGATAGTTGTTGTTGATATTAGGACTAGGTTATGCACATAGTGTGGTTATGAGATATAGTATTTCATATATATTCAGTGATTTCAAATCATATTATATCCATGTTGGTTAGGGATACTAACACCCATTGAAATCTGGGAGAGTGTTTTCCAAAATATTTTGGTGGGAGAATAGATGGATGAATACCCCCTCTATCCCTTCTCTCTTCTCTTGGTAAATATATCTGTTCATATACATGATATTTAGATAAATATATATTAATGTGGATGGTTGTTATGGTGTATTGTAATTTCATACAAATATATCTGTAGATATAGTATCCAAATGTTTATTATAGATCATATGTTTGTAGGTTTTGATTGCTTCAGGTGCCTTAATCGGTGAATGGGTTTTGATGGCTTGAGGTATAGCACTAGATGTATGATACCAATCATATGGGATGTATTTCCTCCCAAAAAAAATTCTTGGTTACTATATGGTAGAATTTAAAGGGATGACTTGATGATGTGATTCATGAGTCGCATGTTGTGATACTTATCCCAGGTGTATATAGGATGACTTATTTTGGGGAGATATTTCTCAGGACACGTGACATTGGGAAACTATGGAAAACCAGTAGAGAAGCAGAAGAAGGGTGACCTTAATGATTCATTATAGAAATATATGATTTCATATATAAGTAACATGTTGAGAGGTATCCATGGTGAGGTAGGTAACAATGTATACCTATTTAGGTTATTAGTTAACTTCACTATTATTCACTATTCTTTAGCATGATTTAATTATCATTTGAAAGAGATGCTCGGGGGTTGATCTAAGAGAGTATATTGTTATTCTTACCAAACATATATATAAATTTTTTTCCAGTTCCACATGATCATGTTGGGATTTTTTATGGATTCATCTTGCACTTTTTTTATAGGATATATTATTGACACATAGTGGATACATAGTCACCTTTTTGGTAAAATAAGTTTCCTTTTAAGTTGAGTGAGTACTATAAAAAATTTCATGCATGAACATGGAATATATATATATATATATATATATATGATCAGTTCTTTATTGGTTTATCTCTCTTATATCTCTCTTTGACATGTTCTCATAGAGAATAATGCCTCCCATATGTATGCTTATTATACCATCAGTTCTTGTCCTCAATCCGGGGCCTGCTAGAGGTAGGACTATAGTGGTCACCATCACCATTATCACATTGTTATCCATGGAGAGGTACTCATTCAGTGGAGGGGTTCATGAAAGGATGGTTTTTATGTAAATGCAATAAATAAAATTTTCTTTAAATAATAATACTCATATTAGTGGTAATATTTGAACCTATAAAAAAATTACATTAAAAATATAATTTTCATTACAAAATAAAATTTTATCACCCAATAGTTTAGTTCATAGAAAAACAAATAGAATATTGAAATGAACATAATTTCTAATGATATAATTGAGAATTTTGGTATATAGAAATTGCTATTTTAGGTAAAAAAACATTTATTGTTCTTAAATAATTTATGATTGTTATTAATATTTTTATTAATTGAGAAAAATATTTTAGAATTTATTAGGTCATTGTTATACCAATATTATGTCAAAAAATATTCTTTTTTTGAAATAATTTTTTTTAATATTCACTTAAAAATTGACATTTTTAGAAAAATAATTACAACCACTCTCTAAAAAAGAATCATGAAAATTGCAAAATATTTATTTTTATTAAATTATTTTATAAATTTATTTTTATATTATAACATTATAATAAAATATTTTTTTTACAACATTAAAATATTATCACTATTAATATTAAGGCTTATAATTTATTTGATATTTTTATTTTGAATAATAAACCGTTGCTATTTAAATAATTATATATATTTATTAAATACATGTTAAATATTATTTACATGTCGTCTCACTGTTTTAATGGAAAATATATTAATCTACTGATGGGGTTATTATTTCACTGATTATATTACTATTCTTATTTTTATGTCTACTATTTTAATGATTGTATATGATTTATAATTCATATAAATACCTAATTATTACCTAATTCATTATTCAATAAAATTTCACTCAACATAAGCTTCAACTATTATGAAATTTAAATCATACTAATGTTCATTTATTTTTAAAGTGGGTTTTTTGACTTTGATAATTCATAGAGACAAAAACATTAAATAATATCAAATTATAATTATGATATTTACTTATTTATATTATTATACTATTCTAATATCTTTAATATCATTTATTATGCTTATTCTTTTTATCTAATGTTCTATATTAATGAAGAATTTTTTTTGGTTTTTATTATAAGGTGTATGTGTTTTATTAAATATTTAAATAAGGTATTATTTTATATTAAAAAGGAAAATCTCATATACAAAATTCCAGATTTGTTTCATTAATCACCCCATTATGAATTTTAACCTTAATATTTCAAATCATATCCCCAATCCAAAATATAATGGGGTACTTCTATTTCAATGATTCTTCAGGTTCACATGTTTCCTCTTTGTACTTATAGATTAAAAAATGAACATTTATAATTTGATTTTACATTTTCTATAGATCATTGTCTCTATAATACAAGATATTCACTTATATCTCCCCATACTATGGTTTTTCCCCAGTTTTACCACAACCTAATTCAATACATGTTAGGGTAAAAGTATTCACTTTCTTAGTTGAGATAAATGGAACAGATTATGAAATTATGAAATGTTAGGTGTAATTGGTAGTTTAAAGGCCCCAAATCCTACTTAATAATGGATCTTAGGGTGGTTAATGTACATTGGGCTAAGATTTCCGTCATTTTAAAACCTCATGAATCTCTATCTAGGTGATATTAGTGTAAAAATAATTTCTCTAACATTGAATTAAAATTAACATAGATGATTACAAACCTTGATTTTATACGATATTTTAGAGAATATAATGTATAATATTTTCTATTGAGTCTTCTTTCTCATTAATTGTATATTTTTGATCACTATCATATTCCGTTCAACAAACTCCGCAAAACATGTTTTGTTTCTACATCTCTTTCCATAATGATATTTATATTTGTATAAATAAATAATTGATGGATATTGTATTTTTATAAGAACTAGAAAGGTGTCTGACATTGATCCCAACATTCATGTAAATCTATTAATAATGATCTTACAATGACTTAATGAGTATCAATATTCCATTAGTATTTATCATTAGTATTGAGGTGATTTTTTGTACTAATATTTATCTCTGTATCCGGGTCATGTTGAAGAATCGATTAGAACTTTTGTGTAAGGCATAAATATCATTTGAATAATATTTACAGTGGTTTCCTAATAATTATCACCACTTCATTATCATATATATTGAAATGATATCATTCAGGAAACATCATTTAGTAGGGATGACATGTGATGTTTTGGTAATTTCATTTACTACCACCCATACATCATTGTTTCCTTTAGATTTATTCAGTTTTCCAGTGAAAAATCACAATATTAATTTATCCTATACCATTTTCGTATGGGTAGTGGTATCATCAATCCCTTTTTATAGTGATATTATACCTTAACATGATTTTATAGCCAACACTTTAAGTTGTACTTAACAATACCATTCTTGATATGGTCTCTCCATAAGTGATCCTAAAAATCGTTATATATTTTTTTCTTCAATGGTGGATGAAGAAATACGATCTTTGTGGATCATCTGATGGATCTTTAATTATCTATAGTTTTGGTGAAACCTAAATATTATTTCCAAACCAAATTACCCTATCCTTTTTAACGTTGTCTTCATAAAGCTGACTCTTGTTTGATACCATCAACATCATTTGAAGTTCCAAATATTCTCTTTATCCACAATTTATTTTATCTTAGATAGATGCTGAGTAAATAATTTCACAAAGGTATAATTTCTTCCCCATGTTATGATTTCATGAATGATACATTGTGGATCAATTAATATAATGTTATTCTCATTCCCCATGGATAGGGTATCCTATTATTTTATTCAAATATATTAAACTACCTTTAAGGAATTTCATAGGTTGTATTGTATTAATAAATAATATTTTTTATTAGATATATCAATATATATTGACACCTGTTGATCCTATTCTATGGTAATATATCCATTAAACACTTTTTGAGAGTGCATAAGTCTTAATTTTCATTGTAGTGGCTTTGTCTCTAAATATTCAATAAAATTTCAAATCAATCCACTCTAGTTCATTGTTTGATAATTTTTTCTCTCATATCATCAATTTTCTTAATGAATAATCTATAAAATTATCATTTTTAGGAGTATATAACATATTAATTTATTTTTAGAATCAGTATATATCCAAACCTCATCCCCACTTAAGGGTAGTTTGATTATAGGTAAATTCATTATCCTCTTGGTCATCACATTTAGAATCTCTGTGAAATTATTAAATCGGAAGATAATGTAATCCCTTCAATTTTAAAAAATTTATTTACATGGGAAAAAATATATATTTATCAAAATTCCATTACCTGTGATCACATTCTACAAAAAGTTTCCTCCCTACAATAAAAAGTTATAACTATGAAATATAGTGTAAAAAATCCCGTTTGATAATATTTTATAGAATCTCATTAGATATTATTAATGTCTTCCCATTATCTTTTGGGTCTATGAAAATATTGTTAATAAAGAGTGTGAGAAATTTAATGAGGTAGAATATAAAGGAACTATTCATCATATTCATAAATATTTCTAGGTTGTTTTTGCATCTAACTGGAGTAACATATAACTCATAGGGTATATGTCTTGGGAAAACACTATATTTTAATTAAATAATATATTTAACTTCATATAATAGTATTTATAATGAATATCAAATTTTAAGATGTATTGATCTTGTCAATATTAATTTAAAATGTTTTTAAACAAAAGGTTGTATATTTTTTTCTTCATTTATGTATTTTGGAGATCTCAAAACATTGAGAAAATCCACATTGACAAGTCCTTATTCTAAACAGAGAGTACTAGTATTCCTCGATATAGTTCACTATGGTGTATATTACATATATATAAATAAAATTTTTATTACTTATTTCACTACTCTTGATCAATGGATTCCATCATATATATTGTTATTATTATATGATTCATACGAGTTATATGTTCTTTTAAGAACTCTATGTCATCATTTGGGGGAAGATAATGAAATTATGCACCAAATATATTCATATAATCACTTTTATTTGGAATTTCATGAAGGTAATTATTTATTTACCACGTCTATTTTATCATGATATGATTCTTTATTAGGTATCAAAACCCATATATTTAAACATTTTACTAATAGAGATTCAAAATATTCATTATATTTGAATATGAGTGTGAGATGGTTTGGGATATAAAAATTGATTTCATTTATATAAAATCGATATGAGACTTATATATAGAGATACAACCTATGACAAATATAACATCAATTCTATGAAAGTAATAATATTGATGTTCATAGGAGGAATATCTCAACACTCTCTAACTAGGGTAGTTTTCAAAAATGGGATTGAAATGATTAAACCACATATTGTTCTCATATATAAATGAACAATATGGTATTAGGGCTTTCATTAAATGGTTCATGAAAACATAGAAGATAAAATTCAATGATTCTAAGCCAAATAAAATAATATTTATCAATTCTTGTGTGAATATTATTTGTTCCATTCACCATTTCATTTAGTTTCTCAACAATAGTGGTGGTCATGAAGTAAGTATTTCATTTCACCATTAAATTAGGTGGATGATTAAATGTATTACCCATATAGTCTCTTTAGTTGGTGCCTCGAGGTGAATGACGCCCATGTTACTCATAGTTTAACCATTAAACTGTTGGTTGGGAGTTAGCTGACGCCTTAATTTCATTCATTCTATTTTGATGAATTTTCTACCCCATTAGTATTCTTAAGTCTTATTCCATAATTTTACTCACATTATGAACATACTCATTAGATTGATGTATTTATATAGGTTCTTTATTCCACATCATTGGAATGTGGGAAAAAGGATATTGTTACTTCCACGTCCATATTTATTTGAATACCTAACTAAAAACATCATATTTCACATCATTTTTCCATGTTCATATGACCATTCTCTAAACTACATATCTACTATGATGGAAAACCAAAAAAATTATAATAAATTCCAAAATCATGGGTAGATATATCTTTTTAGAGATGTATATTTAAAACACTATAGAATATATCTATTATTTACTATGGTTTTTTAAAAACTAAAGGTGTTCCATGGAATAATTTTTTATTTTACATTCTATATTACAAAATATTCATTATAATTTTTCATAATCTCTAACTCTATCCATATTTGTTTACATATACTAAGGAAAAAATATTAAGAACCATTTTCCAAAATCCTTCCAACTCCATTTCATGTACTTCACCCTATGGATTTTTATTCTTGATCAATGTCCATCACTAACTTGTTTTTCCATTTTAAAAATTGGATGTCAGATTGATTGAAACATAATTTTAACCAATTTATATTATTTGTATTTTATTTAATTGTTTTCAGTTTTAGTTTGGTGATTCATGAGGATCGTAATGATATAGATTTATTAATGGGAAATTGACTAAAGTATTGTAGATTTATATTTATATGAATTAATTGAGTCTGGTTATAAATGTGTAATAAATTTATGGGGTTGTATGGGAATTTTATTAATTCCTTGGGTCAATTTGTTTTTCATTAATAAATCTGACATTTTTTCAATATAAAATGAATTTGAAATTGGTTTAATGGAATTACATGATGCATAATTTTTACCAAGATAATGTTGTGAGATGAGTTCACAACATTAATGAATACATATCATCTATAATGTACACACTCTGTAATGTTAAAAGTTTTTTTATAGAAAAGTGATAGGTTTTTTTATGTATAAGGATGTCATGGATTAAAAAACATGAAAATGGGTTACATACTACTAAATGGTTTGAATTGGTTATTTAAGGTGCCACATGGATGGTGATTAATTCATTCCTCTACAACTATCTTTTCAATAGACCTATATTCATTCCTAGGGATTTTGGGAACCGTCGTTCATTCCATAGCGATTAGTTTGGTGTTAGATAAATAAAGTTTTGAATGGATTATCTCCAGTTCGTTAATCCATTCTTCCCTTTCATTATATTTGATCACTATAGTTCTATTTCATTTCATAATTGGGTAAATTTATTTTTATATATGATTAACTTGATTCCTTTATATATATATATTGTTTGATGTTGTCCAAGGAAAAGATTTTATTGGGTTTGGTCCGTGTGAATTCTTGATGGATTTTTTCGTTCCTATCCACTACTGACACATTCATTAAATGTAATCATTTTGATGACTTGTAGATCGATTATAATGCCTCTATTTTCATTGTTGTGTTCTTCATGTTGGTGGATCCTATTATAGGCATGTGCAACCCACGTTTTGTGGTAAGTGGTTTGGTCTCTAGTCTACGATGAAGAACTAAATTTATATGGGCTTTTAAATTTTTTTCTAAATTAAAATACCTGATTTATTTATTGTATTTTGTTGGAGGAATTTTTTTTATAAGATATTGGTATCTTCGGGATTTGTCAAATGAAAAGGGCTATTTCAAATCATTAAAAAAATGTTTTTTTGTAATAGTCTCATCTTTTGAAGAAAAGTGTTTGATTAAATGATTTGGAAAGTAGATCACATAGGAATACATTGGTATTTAGGAAAATGGTTTAGTAATAGGATTCTCTAATATTTGTGGGTTTGAACAAGGGGAATTCCTCTACTCTTTATGCATTTTGTTTTAGGGAATTGTTAGAACTATATAGGGGTATAGCTTCTAGGGTGTTCCTTTGATCACTAGGATCGAAGCATATTTGTACAGGCTTCATAAATTCACTATATTCTATTTTTGGTATTATCATATTAGACATATAAATGTTTTTTGTTCCCTAGCATGATGTTACTTGTGTTTTAAATGATTTGGGAAATTTTTTATTGTATATTTTTTATTTCACTATCAGGGTTTTGATCTGATATCAGATAAATGATTTTATATTTGATGATATATTTGTTTCTCATATATGTAAATGGAATTATTTGAGGTCGATTTTTGAAATTAATTTGCAAATTTTGATAAAATGGTAAATTAATGTTTCTTTTCCATTATTTTAATATAAAACTATTAAAATAAATATCATGACATGTTTTCTTTAATGCTGACAATTCATGGATTATGGTTCAGATATATTTAATGGAAAAAGTATGATAAACCCAAATGAGCCTATTACCTAACACCCAATTAAACCCTTTAGTGGTGGGCATTCCATATTTTGTCTTTTAATTGATGTAAATCAAAGGCACTGTAGTGAGGGAATGTGGTTTTCATTAAACTGGGGTTGGGTAGCAGGATGGTGAGATGGTGGGGGTATGTCCATTATATCACACAGAGATTATTGGGGGCCGATGTTTGGTTTTTGTTACCCTTTTCATTTTTTTTATATTGGATATTTTTTTCTATTATTTTCATTTCTTCAATTATGTTTCTCTCTTCCTTTGTTAAGGTATAATTATTTTCATTTTTTCATCCATTGTTCATTTCGGTAAATGTATATACATGTAATTTTTCTGATTTATGTTGGGAAAAAATAATTCCCACTTGTTTTTTCTAATTCCCAAGTTCTAGATTCTTGAATATATGGACCGAGAACTCCATTTAGATATGTGGAAATTAGCACCATGAACTAGTTTAAGAGTTCATTTAGATATGTTTCATCATATCTTTGTATCAATGGATTTCTTCCCTCAAAAGTCTATATTTTGGGATATTTTTTAGGCTATAGGCAATATTTTCTTGAAATGATAGGTAGGTTTTGTTGAGTGGTTGGTCACATATTTCCGCGACTAGACACAAGTTACTATGTGATGTTGGGATGTTTTTCACCTATTTTGAGTTCTTTATCATAATATCTATTTTAAATTTTGGGATTTCATAATTTAACAAATATTATTCTATTTTTAATCATTCATTCTATTTTGGTGTCTAGCGATACACCTTCAAAATAGGTTCATGGAGTTCCATAGGATGGTGTTACTCTGTCTACTCAAGGGAATCAACTCCACAATTTGAATTTTATCAAGGCTATTATACAGTAAATTTTTTTCTCTAATGGAATGTACGACAAGTTTAGAACCCAGTCATTGAGGTACAACCTATAGATGTATCAGATATAGATTTATTGAGGGAGTTCTAGAATGAGAATCCTCCATCTATTAGAGGTACTAATGAACCTCAGGAGACATATTACTACCATGAAAATCTTGATCATATCTCTATATTCATGAATAAATCAATGAGTATCATGGTGATCTGTGTTTTGTTCATACTAGAGAGTCTCAGTATGCGATGATGTGATTCTATGGTACATTTTTATAGGTATGATAAATTATACTAGGAGGGTTTGAAGATAATATACATCCAGTAGTTTTTTCGATATTTGATAATGAAAAATAACTATCTGTAGTTACTATTTATGGAATTTGGAGAGCATTCAATGACGACATGTAGAATATAACTTGTTGATATGTTTTGTTTCTCACCTGAGGTTAAAAATATTTACCAACTGAAAGATCAAAAGTACCAATATGGTTTCTAACTGAATAATAGATCATAGACATATATACTGATTCTTTAAAACCTTTTGAAGATAGTGCCATGTGATATGATGTATGAGAAGAATAAGAGAAAATTGGATGGATATTATACAAATTCATTTCAACATAGTGTTATTTAAATTGGAACCCCAATGGAAAATTGAAATTAGAATGATCATCATAGGTGTAGTGGAGGTGGTTCCCAGTGGAAGGCATCTTCGGCACCACTAGTTTTAGGTAATGGTGTTCCAATCCCCTCCTATTAATGTGGAAACATTAGAAAAACACAAAATATTTTTGTCCTTTACCATTAATGTTTTGAAACAGTTGTGTATGTTTTGATCATCTATAGTGTTTCTTTTAGGTTATGTCCACACCTTAATATAGTCAAGGATCATTAGATCTTAATACTATTGTGATATTGTCAGATAGTTTAAAGACTACCAAGATCAAGCTGTAGGTCTCATGAGTGAGTCACCTCACACAGTGGATGAGCTTCTAGAGGAGTTAGATATAGTTAAATATATAGTGAGAGGTTCCATCTTAATTGCATTATCATTTTAGATTTCTTTATTTCATACTGATACTCCCAATCATTTATATATATCCATTCTATTGATATACTTATACATCCAACAAGGCTTTTTACCATTATTATGATATCAGTGACACCTCTTGGGAAGAGTTAAGAGTTGGGTTTGTTGTGGAATTATTCTATTCAATTGATAGATGATACATAGTTAGTATTGGATTTTCTTGTTCGTGGTATATTTTTATTTGATATCATCATCAATATGGATTGTCTTGTTACTCATTTCCCGGCGGTTTATTTTTATTAGTATATTTTATGTTTCATTAATCCCATGTGAGATCTTGTTTTTTTTTTGGAGATTCGGATCAATGTTCTTTTCATGTATGACCTTCGAACCTAGATATTAGATGTTTTTTTCGTTTTTGCAATTAAGCCCGACGATGATTCATTTGTTTCAAATATTTTATCTATTTTTCATGAATTTCTTAAAATTTTCTCAGGTGATTTCTTTAGTCTTCCACTAGGGAGGGATGTAGATTTTATGATGTTTCTAGTTCCGGGAATGTAGCTAGTTGGGATACCATACTATTTAATGACATTAGTGGCATAAAAATATTTCATAATTTAGTTATACAATTTGATACAGAAGGTTTTTGTTTTCTAGAGTGTTTCGCCATGAAAACCCCTGTGATATTTTCTAATAAGTTAGACGGTTCAATTCGATTGTGTGTGTACTAATAGAATTGGAACTTTTTAATGGATAAGAATAATAATATGTTACCTCATGTGAAAGATATTATTGATCAATAAAAAAGGGTAAGGTGGATTTAAAATATTGGCCACATATCATGTTTTCATCTGCTCAGAGTTTGGGAGTCAATATTATGAATATTTTATTCAGGATCATCTACATCCACTGCAAATATATTGTGATTTTGTTTGTTCTGACTAGATATCATTAGGTTTTTATGGATTTTTTGAAACATATATTCCATAAATATGTCGACAAATTTTTCGTAGTGGTCATTGATAATATTTTAGATTATCTATGATTTTATCACAAGAAGAACTGACTTTTTATTTTTGTTCTAAAAATCCTAATGAGTCACCATTTGTATAGAAAATTCTCAAAATTGAATTCCCAGATTCATGAAGTGATGTTTATAGGGTAAATGGTTTTTTATCATAGTTTATTAGTTTATCATGTGAATATATTGGATATCATTTCATTGGAAGTGGCTTGGAATGTATTTTAGATTCTATAGAATTTATAAATACTACTGATAATACATCATATATTTACCAAAGATTTAATCACCATTGATGGCTCATACCTTGAAAGGAGTGAAATTATTATGGGATAAAAATTTAATTCTTCTTTGGATGAGAAGATAATTCATTGGACCTCATATATTATTTAGATCTTACCTAAGCTTGGTAAGGGTTATGTGGTTTTTTTGTGCTTCTCGAACTATTATGGGTTGTGTACTCATGAAATATGATCATTTTGTAGCGTTCCACTCTCATAATTACAAATATATGAGAATAATTTCCCAACACATTATTTAGACAATTCAATAGTTATTAATAAATATAAGTGTGGCAAAGAACAAACTTTATTGTGATAGGTTCACAGTCCTTTTTGAAAAATAGAATTTGAGCATTTTATTTTATCCGAAATACTTGATTCTCATAAAATGATGATGGCTGTAATTATATAATATGACTCACAACAATAATGTATAAAAAACGGGGAATGGTAATGTTATTATATAATCTCCTAGAAGGAAATTTCCATCAAATTCTATTCATGATTTGAATGAATAGTGGAACCATTAAGAGATTTTTTTCTTAGTTATATCTACATTCTTATGAGGATATTGTAGGTAAGGCTATAATTGGTGTTTGGTTATCATCATTATTTAGTGAGTCTAATATATATATGTGAAATCAAGATTACATGTTCAGAGGGTTTTGAGAAACCCATTATAGATGGGATATCATTTGGGGTTGGTCTTTCTCTTCAAATGGAATTCTTTATTTTGGGAAGCAGTTTGACATCCCTACATCATTGAGGAGATTAGTTTTTTTGTGTGTTTAGAGTTCTTCCTGGGAAATTCATTTAATCTCCACAAATATGTATTATAACATGATATAGGGATTATGGAGGTAGGGTAACATGTGTAACATTTCTAATACTATTTCCTACCATTACAATATACAATATATAATGGAATTTAATTTGAGACTTTTTGGATTGTTCCTAAGTATTACAGTGATGTTTTAGAAATGGGATGAGGTATTCGTAGATTTGTTTTGTAAGATTACCAAGAAATACACAACGGAGTAATTTAATCCAGGTAGTGATTAATTAGTTTGAAAACTCAACTCATTTTATTACTGTAAAGAACACCACTAATATTGTAGATTTGGGTATGTTGTGTGAGTAAGATATTATGATCAAGCGTGGGGTTTCTTCTTCAATTATTTCATATAAGAATAATAGGATTACATTGATTTTATAGTGGAGTATCCAAGAGGAAATAGGGACTCTAATCAGTTTGTGTATATCTTTCCATCCATAGAAATATGGTCATATAGAGTGCATTACTCATATCATGGAAGATATTCTCTACACTAGTATATTAGATTTTGGAGGATATTAGTATATCCCTCTAGGACAAGTTGTTTTTTCTTATAATAAATGTTATGAAACATTGATCAGAATGGCTCCTTTCTTGGCTCTTTCTGATCTCCCGAGCATTTCACCTCTATTTTTGGAAGAGGTGGGAGAGTAATCTTCTGGGGGACTGAGTTCAATTTCGGAGATGTTTGGGAGGATAAAAGATATAGATTTATTTGTTGTTATTTATGAGTGTTGATATAAATCTTTTGAGGAATAATGGAATAATCCTTTGGAATTTTCCATAACTTATCAGTATTTCATTAAATTCTAATCTTTGTTGGGCCATCGTTTAACTGGGAAAAAGGGATTTATAGACCGATGAAATTTATACTATTTTGGTTCGCTGAGTGGCTTGGGTATGTTTTTTTGGTTGGAATTTATATTCCATTTGGATAAAATACAATATGTTTTCCATATATCACAGCTCATAAAATACCATAATGATCTTTCTCATTTTCTATGATGTGAATAGATTGAGTTATAAGCGCATGTTTCTATTGTGGAGAATCTAGGGGTGTTCATTGAATCTCATGTGAATGTATTACAGGGGAATTTTATTTCATTGATGTTGGTATTATAGAAGCACATATCAGATCCTCAAGAGACTTCAATGTATGAGTTATAGATAAGATAGTTGTGGAATCACCTCTTTATCTGACTTCTTTCTTCCGCAATACATATTAGGGATGAATTGTCTTATATCGAGGAGTTTTTAACATCCAGTTGCTGCATTCAAAAATTTGTCATCACATTATTTATTTTCTTCGTTAATTGGGTGTATCTTGGAACTCTAATCGGTGGAAATAATTTATTACAAAAATGAGAAAATGTTTAGGGAAATATGTTTATTTGAATTAGTCGATTCCTCGTAAAATATTCTAATGTATTTATAGGGTTATCATCAAGTTTGATGAAGTTCTAAGGTGTTTTTAGTTTTCATGTATGAATTTTTTATATTTCTATCAGCTAATAATTTACATGTAATTTTAGGGGATTACATGACATGTAATATTAATGACAATTATTTCATGAGATGAGTTCACAATGTGACAAATTATACACTGTGTAAATAGTACACAACTTTTAGTCTTAATATATTGGGTCTTAATCAATATGACACATGTTTTTCAATTTATAAGGACACTATAAAATACATGACATGTTACTGGGTTGCATGTTGTGTAAATATCATGATTTTTTATTCCAGGTCACTTCATGGCTATTATTTCATTCATTGTTTTCCATCACTCCTTTATCCCAAACCAGATCTATCCTCACAATATTTTGGGAACATCCAATCATTATTTATTGATTCATTCAACATTGGATCATCAGGGTTCTGTGAGGTGTATCTCTAGGTTAGTAATCAATTCAGTTTTTTATTTCCTTATTTTTGATGTGTCATTTAATTTATTTATCAGATATTTTGATTTTTATTGTTGTTTCTATTGATTCTTTTTTATATCTATTGTGCTATATTATTCTTGGGGATAATTCTTTTGTGGGTTTCATTGTAGCTGGTGTGTGTTCTTCAGATATCTGTTGTTTCTTATTCACTAACGACCCTGTTCATAAATTGTATAAATTTATATTTGTGTAGATTAATTATAGGTGATAAATTTAAATTTTTTTTTATTCATGTAAAGACCCAAAGCATGACGTACATGGACATTAAATCACTTTTTTGGAATACTTAATACATAACAAGAACTAACACGGAAGCACCGTAATAGTTTAGTGTCTTTGGAAACTCTGAACAAAATCTTCTAATCGTGGTGAAAGATCATCAACATCTCGCATAATGATATTCCCATTTTTGTTTTCTTACATAAAACCTTTCTTTAAATCCTGGGGAAAAGAAAACATATTAAAGGGTGAGATAAAATGCTCAGTAAGGGTATGCATGGAGAAAATAAAACAAATCATATACATTTGAACTTAAATACATGAACATATTATTTAAACATCAAGATCTTGAGAAATGAAATAAAACATGGTAGTGCGTAGGGCATAGATCATAAAGAAACATTAATCCTGATCAAATATCATGAGAATAAAACATGTAATTGTGGAAGCAATTAAGAACATGTTATGATTTCCATAGTAGCCAAAAAATTGCTGCCAAGACCATCTTAGAGGACAAAGTCCCTTTCTGAATCGAGTTCACTCCTCGTTTCACTCCTGTAACACTGAAACCGGATAATCTTACCATTCCAGCCATGTTTATCTCATGAGATATAAATCACTACCAAATGAATTGGGGGGATATATAGGTCGCCCCCATCTCATAATGAAATCATTCTTACTTGTGCCACAACATAAACATAAATCATTCATCATAACCCAAAGAATAACATGGGTTTCATAAACATCATCCCATCATAACATAATCCATATAAAACAAATGGATATCATTTCATCATAGTAAAAGTGAAACCATGTAAACCATAGAGACATTATACTTTAAACATAAAAATTTGAAAATAATGTCATCTTAGATTGAAAATGGTTTTTATAAAACACTTGAAAAGAATTCTTGAGGAAAATATCCTTTCTTCTTAAAAATCATATTCTTTTCAAAATTTTCCATGAAATTTTATAATAAATGGATTTTATTGAAAATAATAATGAAATATTGTTCACGAAACATCATGAAAATATGGTTTTATGAAACCCTAAAAATCCATTCATTCCGTTTAAGTTAAAAAACCATTCTTCTCGTACTTTTTCCGGAAAAGAAAAAAAGTACATCATATGGAAACGAAAAAAACGTTTCCTTAAATACCATGTAGTAAAAGTAAAAATGGGTAAAAATGACTTTAAATATACATGAAATACTTTTTATAAGGCTTCTACATGGATGGTAAATATAACCCCAGTAAATACTTACGTATAAGCAATCTCGGAAAGAAAACAATTGAGATTGCAACATTATCCCTTACCTTAGGTCTAATATGCTTCGTACGTATCCGAAACTCCTATATAATGATTTAAATAATGTCATTGACTTAATATAGAATCATATTAATTGTTATGATATCATATATGGTTCACTTATGTCTTTATATTACCCGTTATTTTGTAAATCCATGTTAAAGCAGTGTTTTGGGTAAAATCGTTTCATTTATCGCACATGTTTGGACTTGTTGTTCTTGATATTATTATTACATATATCATTATTTAATTACTTCCAGAATTTGAATCATGATTTATATATCATCTATATTCAGTATATATATATATAATAGATAGATAAATGTAATGAAACACACCGTTCATGGAGACGGTAGGCCGTACGTAAACATGAACGATGTTTTCCTTTCCTTAATGACTTGAATGGATGTATGTAGATGACATATATATATACCTAAATCCAGAATCATTATAATTTCATTTATTTCATTATTATTCATTATATATACTTAATAATCATTCTTTAATGGTAAAATGGATAATGAATCTCATCGCATCGTGGAGACGGTAATCTGTACGTACGCACGAGCGATGACATCGTTACCATATTTATTGAATGGAATTGGAGTGAATGATATAATATAATAGATTCATTAAGACTTTATAATAATTATATTTAGTTATTCTTTACAAAATTATAACCATCCAAGTAAGGTTGTGGTTGAAAAATAGATTACACCACAGCGTGGAGACGGTATTCCGTACGAACGCACACGCGGTTATTTCATTTTTTGTTGGATGGATAGAATGTGAAATGAGTTTTTTTCATATTTATAATAATATATTAGTATATGAGGGATACTTATGTTATTAATTCATATTTAATCCACTAAATAAGAGGAAGTATAAGAAGGAATAAACTTGAATGAATCGGTAGAAGGTATTACGTCTTTCTCGAATTGCCTCCTTTGAACTTCCACTTTGGGCACTCGAGTTGGTATTTTGAGAAGACTAATACCTGTATAAGTTTTCTAGGGAAGTGTGGAAGTCAAATGGTCAGTGTTTGGCCGAACTTCAAGTCCCAAAAAGGTTCGAGGAGGAGAGGGAGGAGGTTCCCTTTTATAAGGGAGGAGAGGAGCACCTTTGGAATTATAAGAAATATTAATTTATAATAAATTAAAAACCCACATTAAAACCACCAAAATGACTCAAATAAGAATATTATATGAGATAGGGTTGTAATCGCATCAACCAATAATATTTAGACAAGTTGGGAATTTATTTGAAACATTATCAACTTGATTTATCCTTATATAATCTATTTAATTTTATTTGAGGTAATAATATTCTAAATTTTAAATCATTATAAATAATTACTTATATTTTGTGAATTGTCCATAATTGTATGATTTATTACATTTTCGACCACTTAAATTTTAATTTATAATTTTTAAATATTTATTGGATTTTTAAACAATTTTATAATATGTAATTATATAAAATAACAATAGTGTCAATTTTTACACTATTCATTTATTTTAATTTAAATAAAATCCACACATAGGATATATTCGAAATAAAATATTCAATAGGTTCCTAAAATGTCATAGTAATCTATAAAATTAATGGATCACATTAAATAGTTCATATAATATTTATTTTACTATTTGTAAAACCATTTATTTGATATTTCTCTTTACAATATAATTACTACTACATTTTTGTATAATTATAAAATAAACATATTTGTTGCATAAAAATTAAAATTAAAATACTATGATGAATTTAAATCTTATATATTTCAAAAGAATACATTTAGTCAGATTTATCTTCTAAAAAACCCAAATTATAAAATGTTATATTTATTAAATTTTGAAGGTGACAAATTTGATATCTTATAAAATAAAACCGTATAAGTGTCATAATAAATTTTATAAGAGTCCAAACGGTCATATATTCAGTTATTGGATGCTTATGGTGTATATATACACTACCAATATGTTTTTGTCAGGTTTGTGAGCCTTTTAATCAGTATTATTTTTTCAATATAAACTATATTATTTATTTTTCACTAAATAAATAATTCCGGCATCATTAATTTATAATCTAATAAGGTAATTAAATATCTCTTAAAAATTATAAATAAATAACCATGATAAAGAAAAAAAATTTGTCTTTCAAATGAGTATTTATAAATGAATTTATATTCTTCATAAACTTATATAAAAAATACATTAATTATTAATGTTGAATGGGACATATTTCACTTTCCTTTAAATAAAATAAACTAAAGGTCTTAATTACCTCCAAGTGGGTTCCAGTGGATTCCATTTCGACCCAAAATGCCTTAGGAAAAAATAAAAGCATCCAATTATGTTAAGAAAAGTGTTAGGGTAATTTTATAATATTTGATTTACCCTTAATTACCAGATTTACCTTTTACTATGGTAAATACAATTTACCGTAGTTACTATTTATAATGCCCAATAATAAAAAGAAGCCTATTAACATAATTTGGACCCATTGATTCAAAATATGGAATCTATTTTTCTAAATTCAATACACATAATTTGCATAAATTATATTAATATTAATCCCATTGTCGAATGAAAATGAGATTTTGTTTTAAACATTGCAAAAGATTGAATTGATTTATCCTACGAATTCAATGTAAAATCATTGCTAATGACATACAATATATTAAATGGTAAAAATATACTCTATTTTACTTTAAAACCATTCAATATTTTAATTTAACCACATAAATTATTACGATGAAAAAAATTTGTTTTTAATTAAAATATAGTGTGTTTTAACTATTCATTATAATATGAAAGTTATCAATAAATAAAATGAAAATTTTATCCAAGATAAAATTTTATATCCTAATTGAAAAGAATAATTTAATTTTGTAAAATTAAACTTATAAACATGTCAAAATCTAGATTTAATGTGTGTGCGCCATTAAAAAGCGGCAAAACTGCATTTTTTTTAAAATACTTATTTTACCCGAAAAATTTATTTTATTCTCATACCATGTTCTATAAAATGAGTAAAATGAATAACAATGTTATAAAATTCAAAATTTAGTTAATACTATTCATAAAGGCTAGTTCATGATAACCATATATCGTTGTTTTGTGAAACCTTATATTGCGTACAACACACGCTATCGAGGAAGGTCGTGATTACCTGTATTGCAAGCCAGGTCAGGGTTGTGTGTAGGGAAATCTACATTTGGTGGTTCGTATAACATAATTCAAAAATTATTTCATATATATATTAAAAGAAATCTATATTTAATGTTGCATAGAATAATTTCTACAAAACGAATTTGAAATTGTGTGTAATACGAGCCAAGAATAGTGTTCTGTATACTACAAGATAATACGGTGTTGCTTATAGAACAAGATAAATTTGGTGTAGTGTACAACACAAGACATCAATGAAATTAAAATAATATTCTTCATCAAATCCCAGGGTGTTACATTCTACCCCCCTTAAAATGAATTTCGCCCTCGAAATTTGTCGAGGTTATAAATGATTTACTACTTGAAAGTTTATTTATTAGAAACCCACATCGTAAAAAGGAATACCAAAACATTACTTTAAAAAATAAATTATGAAACGTAACAGTTACCCAAATTAACTAATCACTGGGTTCCCACATAGGAGAACATTAGTGAAAAATATAGATATGGAAGAGAAATCTAACTATCAAGTTCGGATGGAGAGTGGTAGAAAACATGGCTATGAAAAATTCAACAATCCCAAAGCCATAAATTTGTGATGTTCTAAGGTACAATCTGATTCATCAGATATGAGGGCACTAGGACAACATTTTTTGTTTTCAAGATCATTTCCCTAATGTTGATGAATTTTTAAATCAAAAGAAATACTTACTTGATTTTGGTACAATCTCACTGTTGTTCGTGCCTTGAACAATTTCCACTGCATATCTTAAAGAAAAGAAGTTGAATATTTCATTCGTGAAGTGTAAACATATCATGTGATAGAATGATGGGTCATTCCATCTGTCTCAAACAAATGGATAGAAATAGTTATATACATAAGTCTATATATGGTGAGATTAATCGTATATCGTTCCTAAAATTGAATTATACTTCATCTATCATACCACTTAATAAAATAAAACTTGTTTCTTTTACCAGGGACTTCCTGTAGTCCAGTGGTAGGAGATAAAGGGCTGTCACAATTCGGTTTTAGGTTCGATTCCCGCAACCTTGTCTGACGCGATGGGTTGTCGCTCGTCCTGCAAGTTGCCCTTTTTTTCTAAAACTATACTATCATAATATCAAAAACCTATATCCTTAAACAATAATATTTGATTTCCAACATAATCCATTCCATCCTTTAGGCTTTTCGAAAATACTTCTGTCTAATCTTATAGTATAGAAATAATGATTACTAAAAAGGTCATATAACAAGAACATGAATACCATCATTTATCCCTCATATATCACAAGATATTTATTTGTGATCTCATTCCAAACATGTGAATACCTTAATCGTGTATTTCTGGGAAAAATGAATACCCATTGAGCCTTACTGAAAACATGAATGCTGTCAAAAGTTAACTCAATCCACATACCAAAATCCCAAAATTTTGATATACTCAAACCATGATATTACGTTGTCTTTATATCAGTCATGAGCTCATGAATACTATCATACATATTATTTTATCTGTATCCCTTCATTATGCGCGTATCATCTACTTTCTAAAAATATTCGAATAACCATTCATGGTTGCTGGTACCATTCAACATATAGTATCAAATACTTAGGAAAAACAATAGCATAAAAATCCTTAGATGTGTCTTTATTCCATAGTACCATTACCTATACAACATAACTCTTGCTAAACATAAATCATTCCACTACCTTCTTAAATCATTGACCGAGCTTCATCATTGTATTCCTCAATACTTCTTTCATCTCATATACCATTTATAGTCTCTTCATCGTCATCAACCTAAATACTACCCATACGACCATGCTGGTTCTCTTCATGAGATTTGCCCTTAGGGAATTGGTTTGCATAATGCCATTACATTCCACATTTAAAACATTTAACCATTGTTGATGTCTTAGAAATACAATTATGCTTGTCCATGGTGTTAACTGAATATTTTCCTTTGCAATTACTGGATTTGTGTCCTTTTTTCCCACACCCAAACACCTTCAAGTCCCATTGAAACATTCCCCTTGATGCATCTTCCCACATGACATACATGATGGAAATTGAACTTTCTTTCCCCTATGATCATCATGAAACTCCATATTTCTCTTGTTAGTAGAGTCAGGAATCTTACCAAAGTTGAGATTGTTGATCATATTATGAGATTACTGCTTAGGAATAATGACGATGTTTCACCTTCCAAATTCCATTTAATTTTTTAGCTCATGAATAATATCATTCCATTGTCCATCATATCCTCCATTATCGTGAATCATCTTGTTTCCAGCCATTTTCTACAACCGAAAAAGAATAGTGTGAGAGGCAAAATTCATGCTAGGAAAACAACATAATAAAGAGGGAGTACCTTCAATATCTAAAATCTTAGGTTTAATTATAATATTGTTTTCGATATTATAGGACTATATCCTAAACTTATACATAACCTTAGGGGAAACCCTAGACATATCGTAGAAATATCTCTAGGGATCTCACTAAAGTTTTCGCAAACTAGTTTCCAATGGATAACTAATCCTTTCTTATGATACCAACTATTGAGACCCAAAGCTTGATGTACATGGACATTAAATTACTTTTGTGAAATACTTAATACATAACAAGAACTAACACTAAAGGACCATAATAGTTTACTGTCTTTGGAAACTTGGAACACAATCTTCTAATCGTGGTGAATGATATTAAACATCTCCCACAAAGATCTTCCCCTTTTTATTTTCTTACCTAAAAAATTTCTTTAAATCTTGGGGAAAAGAAATCATATAAAAGGGTGAGCTCAAATGCTCAGTAAGGGTAAGAATGGAGAATATAAAACAAATCATATATCTTTGAACTTAAATACATTAACATATTATTTAAACATCAAGATCTTGAGAAATGAAATAAAACATGGTAGTGTGTAAGGCATAGATCATAATGAAATATTAATCATGATAAAATATCATGAGAATAAAACATGTAATTGTGGAAAACATTAAGCACTGGTTATGATTTCCATAGTAGCCAAGGAATTGCTGCCACGACCATCTTAGTGGACAAAGTCCCTTTCTAAATCGAGGACACTCCTCGTTTCAGTCCTGTAACACTAAACTAAATTAACATACCATTCCAGCCATGTCTATCTCAGGAAATATAAATCTTTACCTAATGAATTGGAGGGATATATAGGTTCCACCCATCTCATAATGAAATCATTCTTACTTGTGCCACAACATAAACATAAATCATTCATCATAAACCCAAGAATAAAATGGGTTTCATAAACATCATCCCATCATAACATAATCCATATAAAACAAATGGATATCATTTCATCATAATAAATGTGAAACCATGTAAACCATAGACACATTATACTTGAAACATACACATATGAAAATAATGTCATCTTAAATGGAAAATGGTTTTGATAAAACACTTGAATCGAATTATTGAGGAAAATATCCTTTCTTTTTAAAAATCATTTTCTTTTCCCAAAATGCCATGTAATTTTAAATAAAATGATTTTATTGAAAATAACCATGAAATCTTGTTGATTAAACTTCATGAAAATATGGTGTTATGGAACCGTAAAAATCCGTTCATGTCGTATAAGTTAAAAAAACATTCTTCTCGTACTTTTGCCAGAAAAGTCAAAAAGTACCTCGTATGGAAAAGAAAAAAATATTCCTTATAAAAGATGTAGTAAAAGAAAAAAATGGGTAAAAAGGTTTTTAAACATACATGAAAACATTTTTATAAAACTTGGATATGGGTGATAAATATAACCCTAGTAAATACTTACATATAAGCAATCTCGAATAGAAAACAATTCAGATTGCAACATTATCCCTTACCTTAGGTCTGATATGCTTTGTACGTATTCGAACCACCTATATAATGATTAAAATAATGTCATTTAATTATTATAGAATCATATTCATTGTTATTATATCATATATGGTTCAATTATGTCTTTATATTACCCATTCCTTTGTAAATCCACGTTAAAGCAGTGTTTTGGGAAAAATCGTTTCATTTATCGTACATGTTTGGACTTGTTGTTATTGATATTATTATTAATTATGTCACGATTTACTTACTTCAAGAATGTGAATCATGATTTATATATCATATATATTCTGTATATATATATAATAGATAGATAAATGAAATGAAACACACCATTCATGGAGACGGTAGGACGTACGTACGCATGAACACAATTTTACATTCCTTATTGACTTGAATGGAAGTAATTAGATGACACACACACACACAAACAGATATATATATATATATATATATATACATAAATCCAGTAGCATTCTCATGTCATATATTTCATTATGATTAATTATTTATACTTAATAATCATTCTTGAGTGGTAAACATGGAGAATGAATCTCATCGCGTCATGGAGACGGTAATCTGTACGTACGCACGAGTGATGATATCATTCCCATATTTATTAAATGCAATTGGAGTGAATGATATAATATCTTAGAGTCATTGTGATGTTATAATAATCATATTTAGTTATTCTATACACCATTATACACATCCATGTAATGTGGTGGTGGAAAAACCAATTACACCCCGACGTGGAGACGGTATTCCGTATGTACGCACTCGCGGTTATTTTATTTTCCATATGATGTATAGAAAGTGAAATGAGGTTGTTTCATATTTATAAAAACATATCAGTATATTAGGGATACTGATGTTATTACTTCATAATGAAACCACTAATGAAAGGAAGTATAATAAAGAAACATGAATGAATCGATAAAAGGTATTACCTCTTTCTCGAAGTGCCTCCGTCGAACATTCACTTAGGGTACTAGAGTTGGTCTTTTGAGAAGACCAGTACCTCTCTATGTTATCTAAAGAAGTGGGGAAGTGAAATGGGCAGAGCATTTTCATGCTTCAAGGCTCGAAAAGGTGTGAGGAGGAGAGGGAGGAGGTTCCCTTTTATAAGGGATGAGATGGGTACCATTGGAATTATAAGAAATATTAATTTATAATAAATTCCAACCCCACATAAAAACCTCCAAAATGACTCAAATCCAAATATTATATGAGATAGGGTTATAATATCATCAACCAATAAAATTTAGACTAGTTGGGAATTTATTTTCAGCATTATCAACTTTATTTATCCTTCTATAATCTATTTAATTTTATATGTGGTAATAATATTCTAAATTTTAGATCATTTTAAATAATTAATTATTTGTTGTCAATTTTCCATAATTGTATGATTTATTACATTTTCGACCATATAAATTTTAATTTATAATTTTTAAATATTTATTTGATTTATAAACAATTTTATAATATGTAATTTTTATAAAATAACAATAGTATCAATTTTTACACTATTCATTTATTTAAATTTAAATAAAATCCAAACAGAGGATATATTCGAAATAAAATATTTTATAGGTTCCTAACATGTCATATTAATTTCAAAAATTAGTTGAGCACATTAAATAGTTCATATAATATTTATTTTACTATTTTTAGTACCATTTATTTGATATTTCTCTTCATAAAAGAATTACTACAACATTTTATTATAATTATTAAATATACATATTTGTTCAATAAAAATTAAAACTAAAATACTAGAATGAAAATAAATCTTTTATCTTTCATAAGAATACATTTACTCGGATTTATCTCCTAAAACACCAAAAATTTAAAATGTTATATTTATTAAATTATGAAGGTGACAACTTTGACATCATATAAAATAAAATAATATAAGTGTCATAATAACTATTATAAGAATCAAAACTATCATATATTCTGTAATTGGACGCTTATTGTGTATATATACACTAAAAATAAGTTTTGGTCAGGTTTGTGAGCCTTTTAAAGGGTATTATTATTTTAATAAAAACTATATTACTTATTTTTCACTAAATAAATAATTTCTGCATCATAAATGTATAAGCTATTATGGTAATTAAATATCACTTAAATATTATAAATAAATTACCATGATAAAGAAAAAAATTTTATATATCGAATGAGAAATTATAACCGAATTTATATTCTGTATAAACATATATTAAAAATACTTTAATTATTAAAGTTGAGTGTGACATATTTCACTTTTCATTAAATAAAATAAACTAAAGGTCTTAATAACCTCCAAGTAGGTTCCAATGGATTTAATTTTGACCCAAATATGACGTAGGACAAAATAGAAGCATCCTATCATATTAAGAAAAGTGTTAGGGTAACTTTATAATATTATATTTACACTTAATTACTAGATTTACCTTTTATATGGTAAATAAAATTTACCGTAGTTACTATTCACCATGCCCCAAAAAATTTATCCTATTAACATAATTTGGACCCACTGATTCCAAATATGGAATCTATTCTTCTAAATTAAATACACATAAGTTGCAGAAATTAAATTAATATTAATCCCGTTGTCGAAAGAAAATTGGTGTTTGTTTAAAACATTGCAAAAGATTGAATTGATTTAACTTACGAATTCAATGTAAACTCAATTCTAATGACATAAATTATATTAAATGGTAAAAATATATTCTATTTATACTTTAAAACCATTAAAAATTATAATTTAACTACATTAATTATTACGATGAACAAAATTGTTTTTAATTAAAATATAGCGTGTTTTTACTATTCATTAAATTATGAAAGTTATCTGAATAATATGAAAATTTTATCCAAGGTAAAATTCTATTTCATGATTCCAAAGAATAATTTTATTTTGTAAAATTAAACATATAAACATGTCAAAATCTATATTTAATGTGGGTGCCCCATCAAAATGCGGCCAAACTGCTTTTTTTTAATACATATTTACCCGAAAAAATTATATTATTCTCAAACCATGTTCTATAAAATGATTAAGATGAATAATAATGTTAAAAAATTCAAAATGTCGTTAATACTATTCATAATGGCTAGTTAGTGATAATCATATATCATTGTTTAGTCAAACTGAGTATTGCGTACAACACACGCTATCGAGGAAGGTCGTGATTGCATGTAATGCAAGCCAGGTAAGGGTTTCATGTAGTGCAATCTCCCTTTGGTGTTGTGTATAACATAATTCAAAACTTATTTCATTTATACATTAAACAAAATCTATATTTAATGTTTCTTATAATAATTTCTTCAAAACGAACTTGAAATTGTGTGTAACACGTGCCACGAAATGCGTTGCGTATACTGCATGCTAATACGGTGTCGCGTATAGAACATGCTAATTTTGGTGTAGCTTAAAACAAAAGACATCAACTAAATTAAAAGAAAATTCTTCATAAAATCTCAGGGTGTTACAATTCTTGTTAGAGGATCCCATTGCGGGCATTTGTGACCCATGTTTTGAGGTAGTTGGTTCCTTCTCTAGCATGTGTGGATGATCTAAATTATTATGGTTTTGTTAATTTTATTTATAAATGAAATTTCATTATTGCTTTACTAAATTTTGTTTTTGGAAATAATTCCTTGACAAATAATTTTTTTCCCTAGTCTTTGAAAATGTAATGGGGGTTAAAATCATTGTGAAATCATTTTCAAGGAATTGTCTGAATGAAATGGTTTTATGAAACCATTTGACAAATAGAGCACATGAGAAGCCCTGGGTTCTTAGGTGGAAAGTGTAGTAATACGAGACATCCACTATCAAGGGATTTTCTTCTAGTGATTTATTCAATTCCATAGGTATGTTGTTTAATGGACTTGTTATACATGTTGGGTAGTTCATGTTTTGAAGTGTTACTCTACACTCTAGACTTATTTCATATTCCTGTACGTAAGATGTGTGCATGATTTTCTTTTTTAGCTATGAATTCCCTAGATATCCTGACCTAGTGTGATTCGGGAAGTGATGTAACCTATGGATTTGGAAGACTCGGGATAATTTCACTTGTAAAATTTCATTTGTAATACCATTACATTGATATGATGTGTGACACATGTATTATTTTGAAATGATATATCTGTTTTTGATATATGTATATGAAATGATTCAAAAATAATTTAGATGATTTATTTAGAAATGAAAAAAATTTAAAATTAAATTGTTTTCCATGATTTTGATATAAAACTATTAAAATCTAGAACATCCATTATCTTCAGTAAGTTTAATAATTCTTGTATAATTGTTTAGAGATGTTATATATATCACCTGGGTGGCACTCTACTAATAATATTTTCACAGACCATGTGCACCACCTTGGTGGTGCGTAGACCATACAATGTATTTCGATGAAGAGAAATAAAAAGAACTGTAGTGAGGGGATGATGTTTTTTTCAGGTGGTACTATATAGATTGATAGTGGGATGGTGGGGGTTTTCCCATGTTGTCACATAGAGACTGTTTGTGTAGCTGTTTAGTGTTTTTCAACCTTTTCAGTTTGAATTTTTTCATAGATATTTTCTTTACTCATTATGTTGTTTTCCATGTTATATCTTCATTAATTGACATATATTTATATTCATGTCATCTTCAATTTTTTTATGTGCATGTGTATATATTTTATGTTTTCTAGTTTATGTTTGCTGAAATTTTTCCCCTTATTTGATTGATGCCCATGTTCTAGGAATAGACCTATAAGGATTAAGAAGAACGTTTGGGTATGTGGAATTTTTGGTTTTATATTTATTTGAGAGGGGATATAGGTTAGGATATTCACAGTTCCATTTTATTAATCATGAAAGTATACGGTGAAAAATATATTTTCCATGGAGTTGAACCATTTTTACTCAATAATTTGATCATAAGTTCCACTAAATGATGATGGTTGTTCTCAAATGAAGCATTCAATTATTAATTTTTACCTCTTGTTTGATGTTTTATGTTTCAAATTGTTTGCCTTTCCTCTCAAGCTTGGACTTCTGGTAAAGTTCAATTTGAATGATTTAAAATCCATATCTGATATCATTTGGATTATCATTTTTAAAATAATTACATTGTGAAACACTTGGATTTTAGATAGGTTTTTCATCTTTCTTACTAGTTCTATAATAGAAAATGTTAGAAAAGAAAAAAATGTCAAAAAAAAATTGGATATAATATTTCATAAAATGATAAAATATGTTCTTATTTCAAAAATAATAAAATGAATTAGTATAACATTTGTGGTAATTTTAATAATTTAATTAACAAATTAACTAAAAAATCAGTTTATAACAACTAAAGTGACCTATAAATAATATACATGATCATTACATTAATTCATGACAAGAATACACAGTACTATAGATCAACAAATCATGAAGTTCATTGTCATTGGAAAATTAGTTTAATACAACATCAATAACTTTTGAGACTCTATCATTTAGTTATATTCTTGTCTATAGTCCACTAAAAAGATTTTATAACATTATCATTACACATAATCACATGAAGACATACATTAATGGATTGGCGAGATAAAAGATCCCTATGTTAAGGAATTATATGGATGAAGTCAAAACAAGGATCAACATAACTACATGGGTGAGAATAATAGTAAGTGTAATATTATAATCATATGACCATAATAAGAATAATGATGTGAATGAGATGTGGAATTAAAACAACCCTGAAACATTATAACATATGTTTGGGATTGCAATAATTACATCATAAAATTATGAACAAATCTCAATATAACATGTCCATGAATAACATTGTAGAAATATATATCCCCAATATGTGTAAACAACTCTCTCATTAGATATAAAAATATATGAAATATATTATATAGATGTATAGTTTCAATCCCACCAATCACATTATAATTTTATCACAGTCATGAATTCCATATAAGTCTAAAACATATATCAATCATAAATAATAAATAAACACCAAAACAAAATAGTTAGTTTCGTTATGATTTTGAATAGAATTTATTTATGAATTAACATGTAGTTTCCCAATAAAAAGAATATAATACATAACTATTGATATTCGGGGATTCATTTAAAAATTAATGAATATATTTCATAATTGGGTGAAGAATAAGCAGTATATATTGCAAGAAGAGGCTTCACAAATACAATCATTATTAACAATCATTGAATAATGATGAATAATTCATCTAAATAAAGAAGTAACATGAATATCCCTATTATGATAAAAGGTAAATAAAAAAAATATATTTAGTTACTAATATATATATAATCTATACAGTCCATCCATAGTAATGGTGTCCCATAAAGAATTCAAAACATCCTTATAGGTGTTAAAACTAACCATTAAGGATAAATTTTTTAAAGAGAGTGATAAAATTTATACAATATAAAGAGATTATAATATATTAATATATATAATGAAAATAATTCTATATTAATGTAGAAAATAATTTATTTTATTAATATTGGTTTATAGAGGAATATATTAGAAGAATAAATTATGAAGAAAAGTGAATGGATAAAATAATTGATTGTTATCCCGACCTTGATGTTTACTCCTATGCAAAGGAGAAAATTCAACGAAATAATAGACGGAGGTGAAAATAGAATATATTAATGGAATTAAAGAGTCTTATGAGGATATAATTTAGTCCCTATTTTTTAGTAGAATATATTTGGGAAGTAATTTTCCATGTAAAGTGAGGATGGATATTTATATATGAATGAGTGTAAAATTATAGGGAAAATATATAAGGAAATATTATTTCCAAAGCATGAATTCAAATAGTGGAATTATTAGAGACATTTAATAGTATTTAATAAGTAATATTTTTTCTATCAGATTATAAACTTTGAAAAAATAATGATTTTATTAAACTAAATGAATGAATAAAAAAATATCAAGAACAGTTTTTGAGTAATATACTTTACCTTTTTAGAAATTATAAATTGTGTTTTAGGTTTAGATATTATGTTTTCATAAATGAATAATATTTCTTACAAAAAATAATTTTTTTCTACGTAAAAAAATCTAATATTTATAACGTAATTATTATATCAATATTATTTCTAATTAAATTGAATAAAATAATAACATTATTATAACTTATCACATAAAAATTTGTTCTTTTTTGAAAAATACTAAAAATTAACAGTTAAAATAGAAAATGAATTGATTGAAGAACTTAATTTTATTTTATAAAAATATTTTTGAATATATATTATTTTAATATTACAATTAATAAATTAAAATTATCATGGTACATAATATGTTAAAATTCGATTTACTAAAATGTTCACTCATAATGCCTTTGAGTTTTGTTATTTTAACTTTTAATTTATGTGTTTTACATATTAATAATTCTTATTTTAATCATGATTAATAATATTTAAATGTAATTTTTCTATTTTAATTTCCATTTGACCATTCATATAATTATGTTTTCATTCCAAAATTCATATTACTATTCTAGCAGGTAGGTTTACTATTTCAACAGTCATATTGTATTTACACATTTTATAGATATCTCTTGTTTCATTAATTCATAATTAACATGATATTCGATTAAATTTATCATCATCCAATACAAAATGAATATAATATTTATAGTGATTTTTTTTAAAATATTGTTCATCAGTATGTTAATTATAGAATATGACAACATTATATTGTTTAAAATTTTAGTTTTATTATGTATTTGTGTCTATAATCTTGTTTTACTATTTACAATTTTATAAAATATATTTATTATCCATATGTAATGTTATATATTGATGAATTAGTTTATTTATGTTTTAATTATATTGTGTATGAGTTTTATTCTACACTACAGGTTACAGACATATATATTTGGAAGGAAATTTTTATAAAGGTGAATATTAGTGATAATGACAAACACCAAATACCACGCAATAAAGAAAATCATATCCAATAATGACTTTTAAGGGGGGTCATGGATAAAATTTGTGATAAGTATATTTTTTATTTATTAAATAATAGAAAATATCCCATTTTACTATGGTTCTATACATTCATTCACTGTATGGTTGTTGTTTTAAAATACTCAAGTACCACCACACGATATGGATAAATACATATTAGTGAATCCATAAATATGAAAAATTATATCATCTAAAATATATAAATCTTATTGAGTTAAAATTTGTTAAAATATTACCTAAAAAATAATGTTATTCTCCCTTTACTAGAATTAGATTGTATATTGTGCATGGAATTTTTGTCCTTATATAATTCTAATATCTTGTTCGAAGAGAGATAAATCACAGTTCATATTCCATGGATCCTAATATTCGATATATATAAAAGTTAATTTATGAATCTACATTATATATTACATATTAAATATTGATATCATTAATATATAAACGAGTGTATTTGGAAAAAATTGTTGAGATAAAGGAAATGTTTACACTTGATGACATGCTAGTGGCAAAATAATATGAAAACTTATTAACTTAATTTTTTTGCCTTCCACCAGATCAATAGGTTTCATTTTCTAGTAAATATATACCTTAATATATATATATATCCATTAATATTTATATAATGGTCCTTATTTAATAGGAAGAGTTGGAGAGGTAAGTAAAAGATATCAATAAAAAGGTTTTTATATAAAATAATACTTATCTATAGGGTTACACAATTCTATTTTTCAAGAAATATCATAGTAAAATGCATTTATAAATTTATTAAAATAAAAAAAAGATCATAATTGTAATGACCCGAGTCCAGAGCCGTATAACTGGTGCCCCATTCCCGGTTCGCAACATGACCTCAAACACGTTTCCCGAAACACCATAGGCTGCCGACTAGCAGTGAGGGCCTTGGAGAGTCAGTGGGGAAACTATGCCCTCATTTGGTAAAATATGCAGCGGAAGAATAAGCATAAACAATAGCGGAAGCAGTAAATAGAATGCAAGAAATAAACTGAATGTAAAATCAATGACTGATATAATAATGATGCATAATGGAACATGTATCTATGGAATGTAGTAAGCAAAACAATGTGCTGAAACACAACTCAAACCAAAGTACTAAATGCAAACAGCAACTCCAGCAGCATCGCGGGCCAAGGCCCTGTCACATGCTCTCTATCTCTGACCAGTAATCAATTACCTCAGGTAGAAGGCCCACAATCCCTACCTATACCTGCAACCATATAATCAGTTTAGGCTGAATGCAGGTCCCAAAAAGGGTGTGAGACTAATCCCAGTAGGCAACCACCATAAGATTTGTGCCCTACTGTCAGTGAGTGATATAGAAAAAGTAAACGTAAAAAAATGTAGTAAACAATTCTACCAATTACCATTCACATTCATTTAATTACAAAACCAGGGAAACCCAACAATGTTTTCTATACCATTATAATCAAGTAACACAACAGGAATCTAAAAAGATTATGTAAACACAAGCAGTACAAAACCCAAGCTTGTTCTTTGGTTTGGTGGAATCATCACAAGCAATCATCAGAATTTCCACTGACTATCTGGGTGTATTAAACTAGCATACCCTTGTAGTCTAGTAATCAAACAAGGCATAGACACTCAGGGGAGCTCTCACGTCAATTCCCCAATGGTCTTGCAACAATAGCTACAGACTCTCTGAGGAAGCACATACATCTAATTCATCTTGTGGTCTCGATGCGAGGGTAACTAAGAACACTCTTGAGAAGAACAAAGTCCTATTTTCATAGGTCCTGTGTAGGAAACTAAAACCAACAGACCCTCTAGGGATGCACATAATCATCTATTCCCTCATTGATCTCCCGCACCAGGTTCTCATAGCCATGAGCAGTCCAGTCGTGCGTAATCGACTGTTAGCAGCCCTAAGTAATTTAAACAACTACTTGGCTAAAATCTACCATACATCAAAATCATTCCTACAGTAGGCAACACATGAAATCAGTGATAACAAGAAACTAACAATTGCAATAGGGTTGCCTCACGGCAACGGTGCCAAACAGCGATAAACAACCGAACATGAGAGGTAAACACCAATGGGGTGATCCTCAAACATGCATCCAAGAATAAATTAGCAACAATTCATCATAAGCTAAGAATCAATCTAGGAATGATAAACAATAGGATCAAAGTCCTAAACTAGGGATACCCGATACATGGGTATCAAGAACATTAGCAACCAAAACTCAAATAACTTCAACACAGGTCAACAAACCACCTACCTCGATCCTCAAAGATCTATATACTTGACCTCATCCCATGAATCGGCCTAGAACGTAGTATATCTGCAAACACATCTTAAATTTTCAACCTCAAATAATGTACACGAGAGGAAGAATTAGGAAACGAGGCTAAAGAAGAACCAACAACTCACCGCTACGATTCTTCTGCAACCAACAGAGTTTGATTCTGACAACCAGTGACAGATCGGTGGCTCAGAGAAGAATCGGCCTTCTTGGATGTTCTTCACGGTATTAGGCAGTGAAGAAGACGTTTACGGTCATTAGGTGCGACACCGGGATGATTAATGAAATAAAATAAAGTACACGGCGTGTACTATTAATGTGCACTGTGTGTAGTGGATTTTTTCATACTCCGCCAAAATCGGCCTCCACGTCACCCCTACACACTGTCTGTGTGTCCCGGTCTCGGCCAACACACGACATTGAGTGGCTGAGGATTACACGGTGTGTAATCAAAAAGTACACGGCGTGTACTCTGAAAATTTCTAGATTCTCCATTTTTCCTTAAAAAGATCATAAAAGTGATCCGTACCTGAAACCGAACCTCCGGGTTCTTACAAACATCCCCCCTTAAAGAAATTTTTCCTAGAATTTCCCTAGAAAGGCATAGAATATGAAACCATGAACAAATCTGGCCACTGTGATCTCATATCAGCCTCCCTCTCCCGTGTCTCGTCCTATATATGGCAGTGCTGCCATAGCAACCATACCAGAGAAATAGACCGGCCACAGAGTACTTTTTCACTACGATCAACAATCCTGATAGGATGCACCTCAAATTATGCATCCGGCTCCAACTCAACCTCCTCGGGTTGAAAAAATGATATGGGTCTGAGAAATACTATCGAAGCTGAGAAATATTAAAGACGTCGTGCATAACCTGGTACCTATGAGGAAAATGAAACCTGTAAGCAACCATCCCGACTCTCTCTAGAACCTCAAACGACCCGACGTATCTCCGTGAAAGCTTACCCTATCTCTAAATACTTTTGTGTCCCAACCTCGGTGTGACACGTAGGAAAACCTGATCCCCGACCTCAAAATCTAGAGGTCGTCTCGGCTAATCAACATAAGACTTCTGCTAAGAATGTGTTATCTCCATCCTCTTCTGAGTCAACTCTATCTGTTTTGAGGTCTCCTGAACAAGACGAGGTCCCAGAAAAGCTGCCTCCCCTTCCTCTAGCCAGCATAAATTTGATCGGCATGGCCTATCGTACAAAGCCTCGTATGGTGTCATCTGAATAGTCACCTGAAAACTGTTCTTGTAGGCGAACTCCACCAGAGGAATATTATTCTACCAAGAACCTACAAATTATAGAATGCAAGATCAGAGCATATGTTAAAGCATCTGGATTGTACGCACGGACTGGCCATTAGTCTGGGGATGGTATGTTGTACTCAAAATTACTTGTGTACCCAATGGCCTCTGTAGCCCCTGCTAGAAGTGCGAAGTAAAACGTGCATCCCTGTCTGAAATAATGGTGTGTGTAACTCCATGCAGACGTACAATCTCTCGGATGTACAACTCTCCCAGCTCATCAACACTGAAGTTCTCCTTGACCGGAAAGAAGTGTGAAACCTTCATGAGCCTGTCCACTACAACCCAAACCACATCATTTCCTTGAGGCTATCTCGGTAGTCCTATCACGAAGTCCATCGCGACATCATTTCATTTCCACTCAAGAATGGGTAACTGCTGCAAAAGTCATGTTGGTCGCTGATGCCCTGACTTCCCCTGTGGACAGGTGGAACACCGCATAACAAAACCAGGCACATCATTCTTCATACCTGGTCACCAATACTGACGGTTCCAGTCTCGGTACATTTTGGTGACACCAGGATGAACTACCCAAGCTGAAGTGTGGAATTCCCGCATCAGCTCCTCCTGTATGTCTTCTGAAACCTATATGCGGCCATGAAAAAATATCCCCCCATTATCTCCCACTGTCCACCCCAGAGTAGGGTCTCCATATGACACACCCTCTCGTAGGAATATGCCTTCAGGGTATGATAGATGCCTCATTCGTACTCGATCAAAAAGGGTAGAGGTAACAACTACAAAAGAAAGAACCGTCTGACCCTGTCGGTCGTGCACCTCCAGATTCATCTCAGAGAATAGATCCAGGAGATATCACTCACTGATGGCCTCCTGAACTGCCTGCAACTGAGTCCTCATGCTCAGTGCATCTGCCACAGAATTTCCTTTCCCAAGCATATAAGCAATCTCGAGGTCTAATGATTGTAGGTACTCGACCCACCTCCATTGTCTTAGATTCAAGTCACACTGCGTGAAGATGTACTTGAGGCTCTTGTGGTTACTATATACCACGAAATTATCTCCAATGAGAAAGTGCGTCCAACAACACAATGAATGAACAATAACCTCCAACTCCATGTCATGCAAGGATAGTTCTTCTCATGTGGCCTCAACTGCCAAGTTCCGTACACAACAACATGATCTTCTGGCATAAGCACTGCTCCAAGACCGATTCCAGGTGCATCACAAAAAACTGTATAACTCTTGCCCGGCTCTGGAAGAACTAGAATCGGTGCTGAAGTCAATCTCCCATTCAACTCCTGGAAGGCTGAGTCATAGGATTCTGACCAAACAATCTTCACCCCCTTCTTAGTCAAGCTCATCAACAGTGCTGCTTGGCATGAGAAGTCATGTATAAACTGCCTGTAGTAACCAACTAGGCCCAAGAAGCTCCGTACCTTGATGACGTTCTTCGGCTGCTCCTAGGTAACTACTGCTCTCACCTTCTCTGGGACTACTGATACTCCTCTCTCTGAGATGACATGACCCAGGAAGTGAATCTCATCCACCCAAAAGTGGCACTTTGAGAGGTTAGAATAAAGCCGATGATCCCTTAGTGTATTCAAAACGATCTCAAGATGGGTTGCATGGTCATTTCGAGTGTGAGTGTACACCATGATATCGTACACGAAGACCATGATGAAGGAATCCATGTGTGGATGGAACAATCGGTTCATCAGTGCCATGAAAACAGCTGGCGCGTTCGTATGGCCGAATGGCATAACCGGATATTCATTGAGGCCATACCTTCTCTTGAAGGCTATCAGAGGTATATCTGAATGCTTAACGGTCAGCTGATGATAACCGGACCTCAAATAGATCTTTGAGAACACCCGAGCTCCTTGAAGCTGATCAAATAGATCATCAATCCTCGGCAAGGGATATCGGTTCTTGACCGTCAACTGGTTCAAGAACCGATATCCCTTGCGAATAGGACAGGAGAACCCCAAGGAGAAGTACTGGGTCAGATGAAACCCTTTGTCTGAAAATCCTCCAACTAATTCCCGAGATCCGGAAATACAGGTGTAGCCATCCTATAAGGAGGAGTGGACACCGGTGCTGCTCCTGGAACGAGCTCAATCGAGAAGTCTACCTCATGCTCTCGAGGAAAACATGAAAAGTCTTCTGAAAAGACATCTGTAAAGAGATCAACCACTAGAGGAAAATCTAACTGTGAATTCCCCTAGTCTTCTAGAAAAAGACTAGAAATATGGGCCATAACTCCTCCTATCCCATGATGCTCGAGTCTGGCTCGACTCGCCCGAACATCCCACTCACCCTTATGAAGGTAACATTCACCCACTGGTGATACACAACTCAACCTGCGGTGATAGCATTCGATGGCTGCCTGGAAGGGAACCAACCAGTCCATACCGAGAAAGATATCATAGCCCGTCATCTCCAGCATATATAGGTCCAATAGGAAACGATACCCTGCAACCTCGAGAGGGAACTCCTTTTACTAATGTATGCTAGATGTCTTAATTCCCAAGGGCGTGTCAAGAGTCAACATGTCAGCAGACAAAAAGTCAATGAGCTCTAGACTTCCCACGACAGAAGCATAGATAAAGCAATGTGGAGCACCAATATTGAAAAAGGATGAAGATAAAACTGAGGCTACTAGGAATGTACCTCAAACTTTGGAAGGTCTAGGATTCTGCTCCCGATGGATCTTCTCTACTGCAAACATCTTGCCAGTACTACGGCCTTGTGTAGTAGCCTGATATCCCTGAGATGACCCCCCTTGAGCATGACTACCGCGTACACGACCACTACCTTGTCCTGCAAGACCTGAAGAACTCCAGACCCCAGTTTTTTGTGGGACTGGTAATCCTGATCATGAATGAGGGGTAGAAACAGATCCTCCTTCACTATCCGCTAGAAGAAGAACCCTAAAAAAACGCTGCAGATGACCATTTTGCCTCAAGGTCGGCACTCCACTATATCTCTTGGGAACTAGGGATTCTTATTCCTACTCTTTCCACACTAATAGCACACCACTGGGTTTCCAGAAGGAATATCTCGTCTACTAGAAGATATACCTCGCTTCCTCAAGTCACCTCGAGTAGACTCTCGGGGGAGCTTCCTACTGTTAGTATGAAATGAATCAGCCTTGGATGATGAATAGCCCTGGTCAACAACTACAGTATCCCTCAGATTTCTTTGGGTGATCAACACCTGGTTTACTATCAGAGTAATATAAGTCAACTGGAAAATTTTCACCTTTGATCTGATCTCTGGTTTGAGGCCTTCTTCAAAATTCCATGCCAAAAACAGCTTGTCATTTCCCAGAACGAGAGCGAAACGTTGTAACTCAGTGAAGCAAGAGTAATACGCCATAACTGAAAGAGTACCCTAATGAATGTTCATGAACTCCCTTTCCCTGTCGGCCCTCAGCGTCGCTGGATAGAAGTATTCGTAGAACGTACGCTGGAATTCATCTCAAGCCATAGTCTGCTGGCGCCCTGCCTGTGAGACTACATCCCACCATCTCTTGGCAGAATCTCACAGCACGTAAGTCACGAGATTCACCCTTCTGTCTGGGGGTGTCTCTAGATGCTCGAAGATTGAAAACATGGTTTCTAGCCATGAATCTACAACCTGAGCTCCTCCATCCCCTGTGAAAGTGGGAGGACGTTGCTGCTGGAAGAATCGCGTCAACTCTGCCATAGACGGGGCAGGACACAAAGCTCCCTGGAAGGTCTGCATGAACAACATGAATCCCTCTCTGAACTGAGCATTGGCACCAGTGTCTAGAATCACTGTGTGTGCCATGTCTGGAACGATCGGCGGAACTACAGGTAGTCCCTGGTCTGTCGTATCAGGCGTACAGTAAGTGCCTAGTTCATGGCATGAAACTGGAGGACGTTATTATGCCATATCCCTGAAAGGTCAAAAGCACACTCCAGATTTAGGAATAACAAGGACAGAAAACACAATAGTACAAAATGGGGACAGGAGAGAGAAACACTTAAGTTTGCAAAACAGGACTACACGGTGTGTATTTAAACTACACGACGCGTTTGTTAAATCCATTTACATGGGTGTGTACTTCCACCACCACAGGTCGTGTAACATCCCAAACTACACAACGTGTTGTCCCAAAACATGGCGTGTACATGAATTATACTCCCCTGCCCGAGTCTCTTTACACGGCTGACCTACACTGTCCTCCAATTCCTAAACTACACGGCGTGTGCACTAAAGACACGGTGTTTACTAGACATGTTTTGGCGGCCCATGTAGCAGTTACATGGTCGGCCACACGGCTGCCTCCTACACTGCGTATTCCGAACAAACACGGAGTGTATAAGGATATATCACACTGACCCGTGTAGTTCATGACACTGCTGGGTACCTAGAAGAAAACTACACAGCGTGTTCTTATAACACACAGCGTGTACTAGACAGGCTTGGTTACCGATGTAGCAGGTTACAAGGCCAGCCACACGGCTAACCCCTTACATGGCGTGTTCCGAACAAACACGGCGTGTATAAGAGAAGAGAACACCGACCAGTGTTGTTCGTGACACGACCGAGTAACTAGGATAAAACTACACGGCGTGTTCATAAAAAAAATTATGTGTTATACCCGAGTCTCCCATGACCCGTGTTGTTAGTGACACGGCCTGGTACATGGTTGACTACTATACGTCGTGTACTTATGGTACACGGTGTGTCTCCAAAGATTTACTGCCACCCTGTGTTTTTGTTCACACAATCAGTAACACGGTTTAAAAACTACATCGCTTGTATGAATAAATTACACATCGTGTATTCTAGGGTTTTCCGGGCAGTAGCTTTGAAACTGCTCCTAACGCCAGAAACACTGAAAAACAACCAGCTATGTGCCAAATTCTGATCTGTGGGGGCCCGTACTCCCCGCGAATCAAATCATGGCATAATAAATCTGCGTACAACAAGTAAATAACATAACAAACAATGATCCTCCAAATTCCGATCCTCAAGGTCCCATAACACCTCCAAGACTAGAGCTTGGCTCCCATGCTAAACAGGCTGTAAATGAATTAATACTCTATCAGCGCAACAAGTATTTCTATCATAGCAACTACCAAAAAGGCATGAATAATCTAGGACGACATTTATCACAACAACATGCAATTATAATGCACCCTAGATGGCATGGTAAAATGCATGACAAGTAATTTATTACCGAGTGCCTATATGATGCATGAGATGGCACACCCTCATCTCATCGGGTTGCAACCAAATAGAACCATAATCATATAAACTGTAAGAACACAAAACATGTGCATCACCCAATGGTGAAATATAATAAACTATAACACTTGAAAAAACTGAAAATTGCAATTACGAGGTAATATTGATTTTCCCTGTACACGGGTTAATTACTCTCGGATACAGTTAAGTAATAACTACCCATTTCTTCCTATCCCTGGCAATTGTCACAAAAGAGTAAGCCATATTAAAGAATGAAAACTCCTCTGAAACCAATTTGTAATGACCCGAGTCTGGAGCCGCATAACTATTTCCCCGTACCCGGTTCGCCACATGACCTCAAGCGCGTTTCCCCAAATGCCAGAGGCTGCCGACTAGCAGCGAGGGCCTTGGTGAGTCAGTGAGGAAACTATGCCCTCATTTGGTAAAGTATGCAGCGGAAAAATAAGAATAAACAACAGAGGAAGTATTAAATAGCATGCAATAACTAAACTAAAAGTAAAAATAATGGATGATATAAAAATGATGTAGAATGGTACATATATCTATGGAAAGAAGTAATCAAAACAACGCACTGAAACACAGCTGAAACCAAAGTACTAAATGTAAACAACAACTCCAGCAGCATCACGAGCCAAGGCCCGATCCCATGCTCTCCAGCTCTGACCAAAAATCAAGTACCCGAGGTAGAAGGGCCACAATCCCTACCTATACCTACAACCATATAATCTGTTTTGGCCGAAAGAAGGTCCCAAACATGATGTCAGACTAATCCTAGTAGGCAACCACCACACGATTTGTGCCCAACTGTCAGTGAGTGATATAGAAAAAGTAAAGTTAAATAAATGTAGAAAAAAAATCTACTAATTACCTTTCACATTCAATTAATTACACAATAGGGAAAACCAGAAAAGTTTTCTATCTCATGATAAGAAAGTGACAAAACAGGTATCTAAAAAGTCTACCTAAACACAAGAAGTACAAAACCCAAGCATGTACTTTGTCTTGGTGGACTCATCACAAACAACCATCAAAATTCACACTGAATCTCTAGGTGGCTTAATCTAGCAGACCCCTATAGTCCTGTAATCCAACCAGGCACAAACACTCTGAGAAGCTCTCACGTCAATTACCCTATGGTCTTGCAATGATATCTATAGACTCTCTGAGGAAGCACTTACATCTAATTCCTCTTGTGGTCTTGATGCGTGGGTAACTAAGAACACTCTTGGGAAGTAGAAAGACCTATTCTCGTAGGTCATGCATACGAAACTAAAACCAAAATACCCTCTTGGGAAGCACTTAATCGTCTTTTCCGTCTTTGATCTTCCGCACCAGGTTCTCATAGCCCTGAACTTTCCAGTCATGGGTAATCGAATATTAGCTTCCCTAAGTAAGTTAAACAACTACTTGGATAACATACACGAGAGGAAGGATCAGGAAACGAGGCTAAAGAAGAACTAAGTACTGACTGTTGCGATTATTCTACAACTGACGGAGTTTGATTCAGACAACCGGTGACGGATCGGTGGCTCGGAGAAGAATCGGCATTCTTGGACGTTCTGGATGGGATTAGGCGGAGAAGAAGATGTTTACGTTCATTAGGCATGACCCCGGGTCGATTAATGAAATAAAAAAAAGTACACGTCGTGTACTATTATAGTACACGATGTGTAGTGGGTTTTCTCGTACTCCGCCAAAATCGGCCTCCAAGTCACCCCTACACACCGTGTGTGTGGCCCGGTCTCGGCCAACACATGGATTTGAATGGCCGGGGAGTACACGGCGTGTACTCATAAGTACACGGTGTGTACTCTGAAAATTTCTAGATTCTCCATTTTTCGTCAAAATTCCCGTAAAAGAGATCCATACCTGAAACTGAAGCTCCGAGTTCTTAAAAAAATAAAGAAAAAGTATCCTCTAAAAATAATTTCTGACTTATTTGATCAACTACATTGGGTAAATAACCTTTCAATGACAATCATTCAATTGGGACATCAATAATTTATCGTAATGATATGGAATATTACCTAGAGGTACTTTTATATATGAGATTGACCTATACATTCATAGTGATTCTATTTAGTCTCATTAATGTTCTAATAATTTTCATGGGAATATTGAATAGTCACTATTGAATAACATTACAAATATGTAGTGGAAATTAGAGATGATTTCGTCATATATTATAAATCGAACTAATCACATGAAGAGTATTTGAGTAAAATGATAAAGAATTTTTGAAAAGGTAATTTTTTTACAATGTATATTAAATGTGAGTACTGAATTAAGGAAGTCACATTGTTGTGATATCTAGTTATAAAAATGAATAGACACTTGAAAGACTATGCTGATTAATGAATGTCTCATATGACAATCCTTAAAAGATATTTATATACTGGTTAGTCTATATTTTAATAATCAATAGGTATTATGTAATTTCTATGAATATAAATCACAAAAACAAAACTAACTCATAAATTATTAATTTTTTGGTTAATAAATGAATGTGAAAATAGATTTAAAGAGTTTATGAAGAGTCATGCCTAAACACCTTTATACACACTTACCTCAATAAGAAGATTTTTTTTGGAAATTATGATTGAAACAAAATATTGTGATGTTTGCATAATAAAAATGAAAAATTGAAAGCCAAATCCATTGTATAGTTCATGGTGAAAGAGAAAAATTTTGCAGAACATTATCTATATTTAATAAATATTATATATTATTTGAGAATTTGGAAGATTAATATCTATAGAGAAAACTATGATATATATATATAATATCATTTTAAACTATATTTTTATTCTAGTGTATCTCAACATACACTAAAAATGGTTATATCTAATAATAGAATATGACTACACAATTTAGTACCATTATGAAAATGTGAAAAATGTTTAAAATTAAGTACGAAAAAACAACTTGTAAAAATATACATTGTATGAATTATATGTTGTGATAATATTTAAGAATTAGAATGATGAATATGGGATTTATATAACAAGGGATGATATTATTACATTCTTAAAGGGTTTTCTGACAATCTATCAGCGAGATGGTTGATGTGGTATAAAAGGATAGGGTATTAATAAAAAAACACTTTTTAAGTTATATAGAAATATATAATATTGATGTTAAAAATTTATTAAATGATTTGTTGTATTTGAGAAATTAATATGTTTCTAACTAGATCCTGAAATAATTTAGGACCTATAAGTTGATTCTAATTTCTAAATATTCTCTATCCAACCATTGTGCGTAATGATATTTATTGATGTTTAAGAGTTCATATTTTGGGATAATATAAATATTAAAATTAATTAATATAAATCAATGTTATTCTATTGTAAAATATCTAGGATAAATGGAAATGGATACTAAGGAAATGATATAAAAATTGAATAACATATGTTGATATGTGAAGATTCAAATTGTATTTAATGATTATAAGATGTGTGTGAAAAATGTTCAATGTTAATTTTGTTGATTTCAGAGATGTTCTTAATTCATAAATATTTATTAATTACATGTGGATAGTGTACATTGTTTAGAGCATTTCAAGATGATATTCTGCTTATATTGTTTATCAATAATAATTTGAATTAATGAATGGTGAGGAGTGAAGTTGAATTAATTATTAATTTTATTCCATGACTATGAAATGGAATTCAATGTTGATTTTGATACTAGAATTTATATTTTTAATTTTCATATGGAATGTTTCAAATATAGATTCTATATGTTAATAAATAAAATTTCCAACCACCTGAGCTATGGAAACAATTAAATATTAAATGTGTGGGATTAGGCTTCATGGGATATATAGCTCATAGATCATTCATAGAGGATATTAAACATAGTTATTTAAGGGGCCTATGTAAGAAGGTTGGAGATAACAAAAATTGTTCACTTATAATTCAATGGCCACACCATGGGGAGACCATGTAGAAGAATGGTTTGGAGTGGATCCCATAACTCACATTTTCTATGTTCAGGGTTTTCCTTTCATTAATAATTATATAAAAAATAATGGAAAGGGTTTTGGGATTTATGATGCAAAGAGAAATGTTACTCCATTTTAAAAAATGGAAATATAATAAATTCAACCCAAACTGTCTGATTTACATTGACATCATCTTTTAATTTTATCCATTAGAGTACTACTTTATACCATAATTTCATCATGTTATGAAATTCACTGATTGAGTATAGTATTATATTTCTATTATATTTACTTATAGATCTAATTATGTTTAATAAATCCATGAAAAATAATTTTATAGCATGATAATCCCATTTAACAATGACACTATGAAAATGTGTAGTTCGTAAATGCATGTTCAAATAAATTAGGTTGTGGATGTTCAGCCATGTGTTGTATAGTTGAGTATGTATATGAGGAATATTATGTGATAAAAAAATATAAATAAACCTATGATAATTGGAGATTTTTTATATATTCTAATTGATAAATATTGAGGATATATGAAGATATATTATCTTAAACAAATAATTGGTAGAGAGATACGGCTCCATTGTTTTCATTTGAGCTACATGAAACAAATATAGAGTATCATGTATCATACTTATAACATTCAGTAAGATATTATAATGAACTAAAAATCAGAGAAGTGTTTTATGTAGTAATTATTGGTGTGAAAAGAATTCGTATAATATCATATATTATTATAATAATGTGAAGGAGTTATTGTTAACACATGGAGTACATAGTCACATTCGATAAAGAAAAAAGAATGATGATACCACATAAAATTTTGATACATGATGAAAAGTGAGACTCATTTGATGATTTAGGAATGCGTGAAATATCTATAATAATTATGAGTATTTGTAGTTCTAGGAAAATTACATGAAATAGTGGAAGAATCATGTGATACACATTCATGAAAGAATGTCAAATAATTCTTTTTGTATTACATGAAAATAATATATAATTCTTTTAATTTTATTATATAAGTTAATATGAAATACAAGTAAAATAATGATAATTAATTGAAGAAATATTTTTGTAGTCCCCACTGAAATAAAATATATGAAATAATAAATTGCTAGTAGTTCAGAATATTGAGGTGCACTTTTTTTGTTCTTTATTGAAATATGAATATTCTATGAATTTAACATTTAAAATACATAGATTTGGTATGAGTTCGGTAAGGGAAAAAAATAAGAATCAACATAATAGATATTTGTGAATTAAATGTTGTGGTAATTTTTATAGGGTACATTACAGGATACATTTTTCATTATTTATTGAAAGTGATAGTACACATTTAGTCAAATATAAATATTAGTAATATATAAGAAGTATAAGTGTTCTAATAATTGAATGTTAGAATGTGAGACTTTTATTCTGAAAAATATTTGATCATGTAACCTTGAAAATTAACAAGTCCAAGGGATAGAAAAACTATTTGTAGAGGAAGATAAAATTATATTCAAAGGAGTTGGGTAATACTATTGATAATGTGGTGGGATTATATTATAAATAAAAAATTATTTTTAGAAGATAACTCTTCTATTGGAATACTAGTATTAATATTCCATAAAATTATGAACCACTATAATCATTTCTTATTAGGTATTAAATTTTTTTATTAATTTTAGGAGATAGTGTGTTTTTTAAATAACATTGTTTTTTGGTGATAATATGTCTATCATACCATCCTAAACAAATAAATTATGTATTCATTGATATTTTGGGAGAAGCCTATAAAAAATAAAATTTGTTTTGTTTTATTTATGTTTTCTCTATCTTAGGTGATGATTTTGTTTTTTAAACAGTATGGTATATTCATTCTAACAAGTTAAAATATTAGAATTTAAGTAGGGGTAAAAAGTGAGTCAATATAATTTTTTAAAATTTTTGTACACTACTTTACCCCCCTCTCAGTGTACCTATAATTCACACTAGGAATTTCAATTGGTATTAGAGATATGGTTCAACCTCTTAATACATCTGAAATGTATAAAAATTATTTCAACCTACAATATATAATGTTCATATTTAAATTTAAATAATTTCCAAATTTTCCCTCGATGGAAAATTATGTTCAAATAAATATTTATTTGAACAAGGAGGTTTCATAAAAAAAATACGAGGGGAAAAATAAAGAGTAATATAGGCACAAATAGTATTTAATGAATAAATAGGATACCTAAAAAATTTAATTCAATTAGACATGGTCACTATCAAAATTATATAATATATCTGTTTATTATAATATTTTAGGTGATCCATGTTCAATAAATGTAGTAGATTTGATTATTTAATCACTGAGTTATTATTATTTACAAGTCAATGTTTATCTACATAATTTTCCTATCGCAGTTTTCACTTACATATGTAAATTTATTAGGGGAATATATAATGGAAAATATATTCATGGAGAGTAATATGAGGTTATGGATAAAGTGTTTTAAACAATATTTCAATAATGAAAAATTATAATAAATCATATTAATCCAAAATAAAAAAATCATTAACTGCTATGGTTTTGGAAGACTCGGGCTATTTTCACTTATAAAATTTCGTTTGTAATACCATTACATTGATATAATATGTGATGCATATATTGGTTTGAAATGATGTATCTGTTTTTGATATATGTATATGAAATGATTCCAAATAAATTTTCATGATTTATTTAGAAATGAAAAAAATTTGAAATTAAATTGTTTTCCATGATTTTGATGTAAAACTATTAAACTAAATATCATGAATTGTCTTTAATGAGTTTTAGAATGATTCTATAATTGTTTAGAGATGTGATATATATCACCTAAGTGGGGTACTACTAATCATATTATCACAGGCCATGTGCACCCCATTAGTGGTGCGTAGAACATATAATGTCTTTCGATGATTTGAAATTAAAGGAACTGTAGTGAGCTGATGATGCTCTTTTTTAGGTGGTGGTAGGTAGATTGATAGTGGGATGGTTGGGGTTTTCCCATGTTGTCATAGAGATACTTTTTGTGTAGTTTTTCATGGTTTTTTACCCTTTTCAGTTTGAATTATTTTTTAGTTATTTTCTTTACTCTTTACGTTGTTTTCCATTTTTTCTCTTCATGTATTGACAAATATTTATATTCATGTCATATTCCACTTTTTATGTGCATGTAAATATATTTTATGTTTTCTAGTTTATGTTTGGTGAAATTTTTCCCTCTATTTTTTTATGCCCATGTTCTAGACAAAGGCCTATAAGGATTAAGAATGACCTTTGGGTATGTTGAAATTTTGGTTTTATACTTATTTGAGAGGGAATATAGGTTAGGATCTTCATAGTACCTTTTTATTAATGTTGACAGTATATGGTGATAAATTTATTTGCCATGGAGTTGAACCATTTTTCTCAATAATTTGGTCATATGTTCCACTCAATGATAATGGTTGTTCTAAAATAAAGGATTAAATTGTTAATTTTTACCTCTTGGTTGATGGTTGACGTTTCAAATTGTTTTCCATCCCTCCAAAGCTTGTACTTCTGGTTAAGTTCCATTATAATGATTTAAACTCCATATCCGATCTCATTTGTATTATCATTTGAATAATAATTACATTGTGCAACACTTGTATTTTAGATAGGTTTTCATCATTATTACTTGTTCTATAATAAAAAATTTAAGAACAGAAAAAAAATCAATAAATAATGTATATCAAATTTATTAAAATGATAAAATAAGTTCTTATTTCAAAAATAATCGAATTAATAAGTATAACATTGGTGGTAATTTTTATAATCTAATTAAAAAATTAACTTAAAAATAAGTTTATACCAACTAAATGGACCTATAAATAATATACATGATCATTACATTAATTTAATGATATTAATACACAATATTATGGATAAAAAATCATTAAGTTCATTGTCATTGGAAAATTAGTTTAATACAACGTCAATAAATTTTGAAACTCTAACATTGAGTTATATTTTCGTCTATAGTACTCTAAAAGGATTTATAACATTATCGTTACCCATAATCACATGAAGACATAAATTACAAAATGGGTGACATAAAAGATCACTATGTTGAGGAATTATATTGAAGAAAACAAAACAAATATCAACATAACTACAGGGGTGAGAATAATAGTAAGAGTCATATAATAATCATAGAACCATAATAAAAAGAATCATGTGAATGAGATCTGGAATTAAAACAACACGGAAACATTATAACATATTTTTAGGCATACAATCATTGCATCATAACATTATAGACAAATCTCACTATAACATGTCCATGATTAACATTGTAGAAATATATATCCCCAATATGTGTAAAAAAAATCAATCATTAGATATAATAATATACAAAATATATTATATGTATGTATAGTTTCAATCCAACCAATCACATTATAATTTTATCACAGTTATGCATTCCATATATAACTAAAACATATATCAATCATAAAAAATAAATAAACACCGAAACAAAATAGTTAGTTTCATAATGATTCTGTATAGAATTTGTTTATGAATGAACATGTAGTTTCCCAATAAATATAATATAATACATAAATATTGATATTAAAGAGAGTCATTTAAAAACTAAAGAATATATTTCATAAAGGGGGGAAGAACAAGAAGTATATATACCAAGAATAAGATTCATAAATACAATCTTTATTAACAATCCTTGGATAGTGATGAAGAATTCATATAAATAAAGTAGTAACCTGAATATCCCTATTATAATAAAAGGTAAATAAATAAATAAAAGACATTTAGTTAATAATATATATATATAATCTAAATAGTCCTTCCATAGTCATAGTGACCTATAAAGAATTCAAAACATCCTTATAGGTTTATAAACCAACCATTAATGATAAATTTTCTAAAGAGAGTGATAAAATTTATACACCATAAAGATATTATAATACATTAATAGATTAAAATAAAAATAATTCAATATTAATATAGAAAATAATTGATTTTATTAATATTGGTTTATAAAGGAATATATTAAAAGAATAAATTGTGAAGAAAAGTGAATGGAAAAAATAATATATTGTTATCCCGACCTTGATGTTTACTCATATGTTAAGGGGAAAATTCAACGAAATAACAGAGTGAGGTGAAAATATAATATATTCATGGAATTAAAGAGTCTTAAGAGGATATAATTTAGTATGTATTTTTTATTAGAATATATTTGGGAAGTAATTTTCCATATGAAGTGAGAATGGATATTAATATATGAATGAGTGTAAAACATTAGGATAAAATTATAGAAGGAAATATTATTTCCAATGTATGAATTCAAATAGTGGAATTGTTTGTGACATTTAATAATATTTCATTAGTAATATTTTTTCTATCAGATTATAGACTTTGAAAAAATAATATTTTTTATATTATAAAAAATAATAGAATAAAAAATATGAAGATTTTTTTTGAGTATTATACTTTACATTTTTAGAAATTATAAATTACGTTTTAGTTTTAGATATTATGTTTTTTAAAATTAATAATATTTCTTATATAAAATAATTTTTTTTCTATGTAAAAAAACATATTATTTATAAGGTTATTATTACATCAATATTATTTCTAATTAAATTGAATATTTTAATAACATTATTATAACATCTCACTTTAATTTTTTTTCATTTTTTAAAAATACAAAAAATTAACACTGAAAAATATAATATATTTTTTTTTAAATAAATTAATTTTATTTTATAAAAATGTTTTCAAACATATATTATTTTAATATTATAATTATTAAATTTAAATTACGATCTTACATAATATGTTAAAATTGAATTTACTAAAATGTTCACTCATAATGTCTTTTTGTTTTCTAATTTTAATTTATATTTTATATATTTTACATATTTATAATTATTATTTTAATATTGATTAATATTATTTTAATGTAATTATTCTATTTTAATTTCCATGTGACCATTATTATAAATAACTTTTCTTCAAAAAGTTATATTACTATTGTAACATGTAGGTTTACTATTTCAACAGTCATATTGGATTTACACATTTTGTAGATATATCTTATTTCCTTAATTCATAATTAACGTGATATTATATTAAATTTATCATCATCCAATACAAAATGAATAAAATATTTATAGTGATTTTTTTAAATATTATTCATGTGTATGTTAATTATAGAATACGACAACATTATATTTTTTACAATTTTAGTTTTATTATTTATTTGTGTCTATAATACAGTTTTACCTTTTATAATTTATAAAATATATTTATTATCCATTTGTAATGTTATATATTGATGAAGTAGTTTATTTATTTTTTAATTATATTGTGTATGAGTTTTATTCTACAATTACAGGTTACATATATATATAGTAGGAAGGAAATTATCATAAAGGAAAATAAGAGTGATAACAACAACCACCAAATACCACCAAATATAGAAAATCATATCCAATAATGACTTTTAAGGGGGGGTCATGAAAAAAATTGGTGATAGGTGTCTATTTTATTATTTAAATAATGGATAATATTCCATTTTACTATGGTTCTATACATTTATTCACCGTATGGTTGTTGTTCAAATATACAAAAATACCACCACAAGATATGGATAAATACTTACTAGTGAAACCATGAACATGAATAATTATATCATCTAAAATATATAAATCCTATCGAGTTAAAAGTTGGTGAAATATTACCTAAAAAATCATGTTATTCCCCCTTTATTAGAATTAGATTGTATATTGTGCATGGAATGTTTGTTCTCATATAATGTTAATATCTTGTTCAAAGAGAGATAAATCACAGTTCGTATTCCACATATCCTAATATTTGTTATATTTAAAAGGAAATATATGAATCTACATTGTATATTACATCTTAAATATTGATATTATTAAATTATAAACTAGTGTATTTGGATAAAATTATTGAGATAAAGGAAATGTTTACACTTGATGACATGCCAGTGGTAAAATAATATGTAAATTTTTTAACATAATTTTTTTGTCTTCCACCAGTTCAATAGGTTGGATTTTCTAGGAAATATATACATTAATATCTATGAATATCCATTAATATTTATATAATGGCCCTTATTTAATTGGAAGAGTTTGAGAAGAAACTAAAATATATCAATTAAAGGGTTTTTATACAAAATAATACTTATCTATAGGTTTACACGGTTCTCTTTTTCAATATATACCATAGTAAAATGCAAGTATAAATTTTTTAAAATAATAACAAGATCATAAAAAAAATTATCCTCTATAATGAATAGATAACTTATTTGATCAACTACATAGGTTAAATAACCTTTCAATGGTCAACATTCAATTGGGACATCATCAATTTATTGTAATGATAAATAATATTACCTAGAGGAACTTTTATATAAGAGATTCACCAATACATTAATAGTGATTATATTTAGTCTCATTAATTATCTAATAATATTCATTGGAATATTGAATAGTAACAATTGAATAACTTTAAAAATATATAGTGAAAAATATAGATAATGTCATCGTATATTATAAATAAAAGTAATCACATGAATAGTATTTGATTAAAATGTTAAAGAATTTTTGAAAGGGTAATTTTTGTACAATGTATATTAAATGTGCGTACTGAATGAAGGAAGTCACATTGATGGGATATCTAGATATAAAAAATGAATAGACACATGAAACACTATGCCGGTTGATGAATGTCTCAAAACACGATCCTTCATAGATATTTATATACTCGTTAGTCTAGATTCATATAATCAATAGGTATTATGGAATTTCTATGATTATAAACCACAAAAACAAAAATAACTCATAAATTATTAAGGTTTTTGTAAATAAATTAATGTAAAGATAGATTTAAGGTGTTTAAGAAGAGGCATGTCTAAACACCTTTATATACACTTACCTGAATGAGGGGAATTATTTTTGGAAATTTTGATTGAAATAAAAATTGGGATGTTCACATAAGAAAAATGAAAAATTGAAAGCCTAATCCAATGTAAAGTTCAAGGTAAATGATAAAAATGTACAAAACATTATCTATATTTAGTAAATATTATATATTATTTGAGAATGTGGAAGAATAATTTTTTTGGAGAAATCTATGATATATATATATAATATCATTTTAAATAATAATATTATTTAGGTGTATCTCAATAAACACAAAGAATGGTTAGATCTGATCATAGAATATGACAACACATTTTAGTACCATTATGAAAATTTAGGAAATGTTTAAAATTAATTAAGAGAAAACAACTTGTAAAAATTTACATTTTATGAGTTATATGTTGTGAAAAATTTTATGAATTTGAATGATGAATATGGGAATTATATAATAAGGGATTATATCATTACATTCTTAAACGGTTTTCTGACCATCTATCAGAGAGATGGTTGAATCGTTATAAAAGGATGGGGTATTAATAAAAAACACCTTTTAAGTTATATGGAAATCTATAATATCGATGTTAGAAATAAATAAAAATTGATTTTTTGTATTTGAGACATTATTATGTTTGTAATTAAGTCCTAAAATAATTTAAGACCTATAAGATGATTCTAATTTCTGAATATTCTTTATCCAACCACTGTGAATAATGATACTTATTGGTTTTTAAGAGTACATATTTTGGGATAATATAATGATTAAATTTAATTAACATAAATCAATGTTCTTCGACTGAAAAGTGCTAGGATAGATGGTAATGGATTCTAAGGAAATGATATTAACATTTTATAACATATATTGATTTCTGAGGATTGAAATTGTATTTAATGATTATAAGATTTCTGTGAAGAATGTTCAATGTTAATTTTGTTAGTTTCAGAAATGTTCTTAATTTATAAATATTTTTTAATTACATGTGGATAGTGTACAATGTCTATTGAATTTCAAGATGAAAATATGATTGTATTGTTTATCAATAAATATATGAATTAAGAATTGGTGATGAGTGGAGTTGAATTAATGATTAATTTTATTTCATGACTATGAAATAGGATTCAATGTTGATTTTGATACTAGAATTTATATTTTTAATATTCATATGGAATGTTTCAAATATAGATTCTATATATTTAAAAAAAATTAACCACCATAGATATAGAAATAATTCAATATTAAATATGTGCGATTAGACTTCATGGGATATATATCTCATAGATCTTTCATAGAGGATATGAAACGTAGTTATTGAAGGGGCCGATGTATGATGTTTGGAGACACAAAAAATTGTTCACTTATAATTCAAAGGACAAAACCATGGGGAGGCCATGTATAAGAAAGGTTTGGAGTGGATCCCATTACTCACATTAGCTAGGTTCAGGGTTTTCATTTCATTATTTAGATGATAAAAAAATAATGGAAAAGGTCTCAGGATTTTTGATGAATAGAGAAATGTTGCTCTAATTTAAAAAAAAAGTAAATCTAATCAATTCAACCTGAACTGTCTGATTTACATTGATATCATATTTTAATTGGATCCATTAGAGGTCTACATTAAACCAGGATTTTATCATGCTATGAAATTCATTGATTGAGTATAGTATTAGATTTCTATTATATTGACTTATAGATCTAGTCATGGTTAATAAATGCATCAAAAGTCATTTTCTTGCATGATAATCCCCTTCAACAATGACACTATGAAAATGTTATGTTCGTACATGCATGTTAAAATAAATTAAGTTGTGGTAGTTAAGTTATGTGTGGTATGGTGGAGTACGTATATGGGGAATATTAGTGGATAAACAAATATAAATAACCCTATGATAATTGGAGATTTGTTATATAAGCTAAATGATACATATGGAGGAGATTTTAAGATATATTATATGAAAGATGGAATTGGTAGAGAGATAAGGCGCCATTGTTTTCATGTGAGCTACATGAAACCAAGATAGAGTTACATGCATCATGCTTATAACATTCAGTAAGATATTTTAATGAACTAAGTATCAGAAAAGAGTTTTATATAGTAATTATTAGTGTGGAAAGAAAAGGTATAATATCATATATTATTATTACAATGTGAAGGAGTTAGAACTAACACATATAATATATATAAACATGTGATAAATAAAGAAGCATGGTGATACCACATAAAATTTTGATACATGAAGAAAAGTGAGACTCAATTTATGATTTAGGAATGAATGATAATATACAATAACTATGAGTATTTGTAATGCCAGGACAAAGACATGAAATAGTTTAAGAATCTTGTGATAAACATTAATGAAAGAATGTCAAATCATGCTTTTTGTATTACATGAAAATAATATATAAATCATTTAATTGTATTATATAAGATAATATGAAACACAAGAAAAATAGTGATAATTAATTGAAGAAATATTTCTGTAGTCCCCCATGAAATAAAATACATGAAATAATAATTTAATAGTAGTTTATAATATTGAGGTGGATTTTTTTTGTTCTTCTTTATTGAAATATGAAAATTTTAAGAATCTGATATTTAAAATACATAGATTTGGTATGAGTTCGGTACAAGAAAATAATAAGAATCAACATTATATATATTTGTGAATTAAATGTTCTGGTAATTTTTATACAGTACATTACAAGATACATTTTGATTTATTTATTGAACGTGATAGGACATATTTAGTTAAATATAAATATCAGTAAGATATAAGAAGTATAAGTGTTCAAATAATTGAATTTTAGAAAGTGAGACTTTTATTCTGAAAAATATTTGATCTTGTTACCATGAAAATGAACAAGTCCAAGGGATAGTACAACTGTTGGTAGAAGAAGATAAAATTATATTCAAATTAGTTGGGGAATACTATTGATGATGGGGTGTGATTCAATTACAAACATCAAATGATATTTAGGGGATAACTCATATATTGGAATTTTAGTATAATGATTCCAATGAATTATAAACCACTACAATGATTTCTGATTAGGTATTAATTTTTTTTAATAATTTTTGGATACAATGTGTAATTAAAATCACATTGTTTTTTAGTGAAAATCTATTTCTTTATACTATCCTAAATATATAAATTATGTAGTCATTTATATTTTTGGAGAAACATATAAAAATATTATGTGATTTGATTTATATTTAACCATGAATCTATATTCATTCATACAGGTTAAAATAGTAGAATTTAAGTAGGGGAAAAAGTGAATCAATAGAATTTTGAAAAAAAAAATTAAACTACTTTACCGCCCTCTCAGTGTACCTACAATATACACTAGGAATTTCAATTGGTATTAGAGATATTGTTCCACCTATTATTACATACAACATATATTCAAATTATTCCAATCAATAATATATAATGTGAATATTTAAATTTTTATAATTTCCAAATTTTCCCTCATTGGAAAATTATGTTCAAATCACTATTTATTCAAACAAGGAGGTTTCATAAAAAACTATGAGGGAAGAAATAAAGAGGAACAGAGGAACATATTGTTTTTAATGAATAAATAGGATACCCAAAAAAATTGAATTCAATTAGACATGGTGACTATTAAAATAATATAATATATCAGTTTATAATAATATTTTAGATGATCCATGTTCAATTAATGGAGTAGATTTGATTATTGAATCACTTAGTTATTATTATTTACATGTCAATGTTTATCTAACTAATTTTTCAATCATGGTTTTCACTTACATATGTACATTTATTAGGGGAATATAGGATGGAAAATTTATTCATGGAGAAGAAGATGAGGTTATGGATAAAGTTTTTTAAACTATGTTTCAATGATGATAAATTATAATAAATCATATTAATACAAAAGAAGAAAATAATTAACTGCTATGGTTTGGGAAGACTCAGACTATTTTCACAAGTCAGATTTAATTTTTATTACCAATAAATTGATATGATATGTGACACATGTACTAGTTTGAAATTATATATCTGTTTTTGATATATGTATATGAAATGATTCAAATATAATTTACATGATTTATTTAGAAATGAAAAAAATGTGAAATTAAATTGTCTTCCATGATTTTGTTATAAAACTATTAAACTCTATATCATGTGTTATTTTTAGTAAGGTTTTGAATGATTGTTTAATTGTTTAGAGATGTGATATATATCACATCGGTGGGACACTACTAATCATATTTTCACAGACCATGTGCACCCCATTAGGGGTAAGTAGACCATATAATGTCTTTAGATGAAGAGAAAGAAAATGAACTGTAGTGAGGTGATGATGTTTTTTGTCAGGTGGTTTTAGGTTGATTGATGGTGGGATGGTTGGGGTTTTCCCATGTTGTCACATAGAGACTGTTTGTGTAGCAGTTAAGTGTTTTTCAACCATTTGAGTTTATATTTTTTCATTGTGATTTTCATTACTCTTTATGTTGTTTACCAATTTATCTCTTCATCTATTGACATATATTTATATTCATGCCATCTTCAATTTTTTTATGTGCACGTATATATGTTTTATGGATTATGGATTATGTTTGGTGAAATTTTTCACTCTATTTTTGGATGCCCATGTTCTGGACATAGGGATATAAGTTTTAAGAATAACCTTTGGGTATGTGGAAATTTTGGTTTTATACATATTTGAGATGGAATATAGGGTAGGATCTTCATAGTGCCGTTTTATAAATATTGACAGTATACGGTGAAAAATATATTTTCCATGGAGTTGAACCATTATTTCTAAATAATTTGATCATAAGTTACACTAAATGATGATGGTTGTTCTAAAATAAAGGATTCAATTTGTAATTTTTACCTCATGGTTTATTGATTAATATTTAAATTGATTGTCTTTACTCCAAAGCTTGGAATTCTATTTAAGTTCCATTATGATGATTTAAACTCCCTATGAGATCTCATTTGGATTATCATTTGAATAATAATTACATTGTGAAACACTTGGATTTTAGATAAGTTTTTATTCGTTCTTACCAGTTCTATAATAGAAAATGTTTGAATAGAAAAATAATCACCTGTATAAATGATGGATATCAAATTTCGTAAAATGATAAAATTATTTATTATTTAAAAAATAATTGAATGAATAAGAATAATATTGGTGGTAATTTTAATAATTTAATTAACATATTAACTAAAAAATATGTTTATACTAACTAAAGGGGCCTATAAATACTATACATGGTCATTACATCAATTTCATGATTAGAATACACAATATTATAGAACAAAAAATCATGAAGATCATTGTAATAGTAAAATTAGTTTAATACAACTTCAATACATTTTAAAACTCTAAAATCTAGTTATATTCTTGTCTATAGTCAACTAAAAGGATTTTATAACATTATCATTACACATAATCACATGAAGACATGCATTAATGAATGGGTGAGATAGAAGGTCACTACCTTGAGGAATTATATTGAGGAAATCAAAACAAGTATCAACATAACTACATGTGTGATAATAATAGTAAGAGTCATATAATAATCCTAGGACCATAATAAGAACAATCATATGAATGTGATTTGGAATTAAAACAACCCTGAATCATTATAACATATGTTTAGGCTTACAATCATTGCATCATAACATTATGGACAAATCTCACTATAACATGTCCATGTATAATAGTGTAGAAATATATATCCGCAATATGTATAAATAAACCTCTCATTAGATATAATAATATATAAAATATATTATATGGATGTATAGTTTCAATCCCACCAATCACATTATAATTTTATCACAGTTCTGCATTCTATATACAACTGAAACATATATCAATTTTGAATAATAAATAAACACTGACACAAAATAGTTAGTTTCATAATGATTTTGTATAGAATTTATTTATGAATTAACACGTAGTTTCCCAATAAAAAGAATATAAAACAGAACTATTGATATTTAGGGGACTCATTTAAAAATTAAAGAATATATTTCATAAATGGGTGAAGAATAAAAAATATATTTACCACGAAGTGGCCTCATAAATACAATCTATATTAACAATCGTTGAAAAATAATGAAGAATTCATCTAAATAAAGTTGTAACATGAATATCCCTATTATAATAAATGGTAAATAAATAAATAAAATACATTTAATTACAAATATATAAAATATATATAGCCCATCCATAGTCATGGTGTCCCATAAATAATTCAAAACATCTTTATAGGTGTTGAAACCGACCATTAATTAAAACCATTTTTAAGAGAGAGATAAAATTTAAACAATATAAAGATATTATGATACATTAATAGATATATAATGAAAATAATTCAATATTAATGTATAAAATAATTAATTTTATTAATATTGGTTTTTAGTGAAATATATTAAAAGAATAAATTATGAAGAAAAGTGAATGGAAAAAAGAATTGATTATTATCCTGACCATGAAATTTACTCCTATGCTAAGGAGAAAATTTAACGTAATAATAGAGTGATGTGAAAACATAATGTATTAATGGAATTAAAGAGTCATAAGAGAATAAAAAATAGTACATATTTTTTAGTAGAATATATTTTGGAAGTAATTTTCCATGTGAAGTGAGAATGGATATTTATATATAAATGAGTGTAAAATTCTAGGGAAAAAATACAGAAGGAAATATTATTTCGAAAGTACGAATTCAAATAGTTGTATTATTTGAGATATTTTATAGTTTTTAATTTGTTTTATTTTTTTCTATCAGATTATAGACTTTGATGAATAATTTTTTTTATATTATAAAAAATAAACGATGAAACAATATCAAGAATAGTTTTTGAGTAATATACATTACCTATTAAGAACATTTAAATTACGTTTTAGGATAAGATATTATGTTTTCTTAATTGAATAATATTTTTTATTAAAAATAAATATTTTTCTAAGTAAACAAATCAAATATTTATAAGGTAATTATTACCTCAATATTATTACTAATTAAATTGAATATTTTAATAACATTATTATAACTTCTCACTTTAAAATTTGTTCTTTTTTAAAAAATACAAAAAATTAACACTTAAAAATATAAAATTATTTGATCAAAGAACGTAATTTTATTTCATAAAAATATTTTCAAACATATATTATTTTAATATTATAATTATTAAATAAAAACTATGATGTTACATAATATGTTGAAATTCAATTTACTAAAATTTTCACTCACAATGCCTTTGAGTTTTCTAATTTTAATTTTTAATTTATGTGTTTTACATATTTATAATTATTATTTAAATTATTATTAAAATTATTTAAATATAATTATTCTATTTTAATTTCCATGTGTCAATTCTTATAATTAAGTTTTCATACCGAAAGTCATATTACTATTCTAACAGGTATGCTTTCTATTTCAACAGTCATATTGGATTTACACATTTTAAAGATATCTCTTTTTTCCTTAATTCATAATTAACGTGATATTCTACTAAATTTATCATCATCCAATACAATATTAATATAATATTTATAGTGAATTTTTTAAAAATATTGTTCATCAATATGTTAATTATAGAATACGACAACATTAAATTTGTTAAAATTTTAGTTTTATTATTTATTTGTGTTTGTAATCTGGTTTTACTATTTACAATTTTATAAAATATATTTATTTTCCATATGTAATGTTATATAATGATGAAGTAGTTTATTTATGTATTAATTATATTATTTATGAGTATTATTCTACAACTACAAGTTACAAACATATATATTATGAAGGAAATTTTCATAAATGAAAATAAGAGTGATAACAACAACCACCAAATACCACCAAATAAAGAAAATCAAATCCAATAATGAATTTAAAGGGGGATCGTGAAAAAAATTGGCGATAAGTATATTTTTTATTTATTAAATAATGGAGAATATCCCAATTTACTATGGTTCTATAGATTCATTCACAGTATGGTTTTTGTTTAATAATACTCAAATACCACCATAAGATTTGGATAAATACTTATTAGTGAAACCATCAATATGTATAATTATATAATCTAAAATATATAAATCCTATCGAGTTAACATTTGGTGAAATATTACCTAAAAATCATGTTATTATCCCTTTACTAGAATTAGATTTTACATTGTTCATTGAATGTTTGTCCTTATATAATGTTATTATCTTGTTCCAAGAGATATAAATCAGAGTTCATATTCCAGATATGCTAATATTTGATATATTTAAAAGGAAATTTATGAATATACATTGTATATTACATCTTAAATATTGATATTATAAATTTATAATGTAGTTAATTTGGAAATAATTGTTGAGATAAAGGAAATGTTTACACTTGATGACATGCTAGTGGTAAAACAATATGAAAATTTATTTACATAATTTTTTTTCCTCCACCATATCAATAGGTTGGATTTTCTACAGAATATATAATTTAATATCTATTCATATCTAGGAATTTTTATATAATGTCCCTTATTTATTTGGAAAGTTTTAGAAGTAAATAAAAGATATCAATGAAAGGGTTTTTATACAAAATAATACATATCTATAGGGTTACACAGTTCTCTTTTTCAAGAAATATCATAGAAAAATGTATGTATAAATTTATTAAAATAATAACAAGATAATAATAAAGAAAAACTATCCTCTTTAATGAATTAGGGACTTATTTGATCAACTACATTGGATAAATAACCATTCAATGGTCAAAATTAAATTGGGACATCATCAATATTTCTTAGTGACATGGAATATTACCTAGAGGTACTTTTCTATAAGATATGGACCTATACATTCATAATGATTATATTTACTCTCATTAATGATCTAATAATATTCATGGAAATATTTAATAGTTATTACTGAATAACTTTACAAATATGTAGTGGAAATTAAAGATGATGTCATCTTATATTATAAATCAATGTAATCACATGAAGAGTGTTTGAGTAAAATCTTAAGGAATTTTTTAAAAGGTAATATTTATACAATGTATATTAAATGTGAGTACTGAATGAAGTACTTCACATTTTTGGGATATCTAGTTATAAAAAATGAATAGACACTTGAAAGACTAGGCTGATTGATGAATGTCTCATAACACGATCCTTCATAGATATTTATATACTCATTAGTCAAGATTCATATAATCGTTAGGTATTATGGAATTTCTATGAATATAAATCACAAAAACAAAAATAACCCAAGAATTATTAATTTGTTGTCAATAAATAAATGTGAAGAGAGATTTAATGAGTTTAATACGAGGCATGTCTAAACACCATTATAGAACCTTACCTCATGGAGGGAATTTTTTTTTGGAAATTATGTTTGAAACAAAATATTGGGATCTTCACATAAGAAAAATGAAAATTTGAAATCCTAATCCTAAGTGTAGTACATGTTAAATGAGAAATTTTTTCGAAAACATTATCTATATTTAGAGAATATTATATATTATTTGAGAATTTTTAAGAATAATATCTATGGAGAAAACTGTGATATATATATATAATATCATTTTAAATTATATTTTTATTCTGGTGTATCTCAACATATACTAAAAATGGTTAGATCTGATTATAGAATATGACTACACAATTTAGTACCATTATGAAAATTTGGGAAATGATTAAAATTTATTAAGAAAAAAACTTGTAAAAATATTCATTGTATGAATTATATGTTATGAAAAACAATAGGAATTAGAAGGATCAATATAGGAGTTATATAATAAGGGACGATGTCGTTGCATTCATAAATGGTTTTCTGACCATTTATTAAAGAGATGGTTGAAATTGTATAAAGGGATGGGGCATTAATAAAAAACTTTTGAAGTTATATGTAAATCTATAATATCGAAGTTAAAAATTAATAACAAATAATTTGTTGTATTTGAGACATTATAATTTTTATAATTAAATCCTGAAATAATTTAGGACCTATTAGATGATTCGAATTTCAGAATATTCTCTCTCCAACCATTGTGCATAATAATACTTATAGATGTTTAAGAGTACATATTTTGGGATAATATAAATAGTAAAATTAATTAATGTAAATCAATGTTCTTCGATTGAAAATGATCTTGGATAGATGGGAATGTATACTAAGGAAATTATATAAACATTGAAAAACATATATTGACTTGTGAAGATTGAAATTGTATTTAATGATTATAAGATGTGTGTGAAGAATGTTCAATGTCAATTTTGATTATTTCATAGCTGTTCTAAATTCATAAATATTTTTTAATTACTTATGGATAGTTTACATTGTTTATAGCATTTCAAGATGATATTCTGATTATATTGTTTATCAATAATAATTTGAATTAAGGAATTGTGAGTAGTGGAGTTTAATTAATGATTAATTTCATCTCATGACTATGAAATAGGATTCAATGTTGATTTTGATACTATAATTTATATTTTTAATTTTCATATTGAATGTTTCAAATATAGATTCTATATATTTATAAAAAAATATCCAACCACCTGATTTATGGAAACAATTCAATATTAAATCTGTGGGATGAGACTTTATTGGATATATAACTTATAGAGGATTCATAGAGGATATTAAATGTAGTCATTGAAGGTGCCGATGTAAGAAGGTTGGAGATAAAAATAAATGTTCACTTAGAGGTCAAAGGAAACACCATGGGGAGACCATATAGAAGAATGGTTTGGAGTAGATCACATTAATCACATTAGCTATGTTTAGGGTTTTCCTTTCATTATTAAAAAAAATAATGGAAATTGTTTTTGGATTTATAATGCATAGAGAAATATTACTCCATTTTAAAAAAGGAAAATCTAAACAATTCATCCCAAACTCTCTAATTTACATTGACATCATCTTTTAATTTGATCCATTAGAGGACTACATTAAACCAGGATTTCATCTTGTTAAGAAATTCACTGATTGAGTATAGTATTAGATTTATATTATATTGACTTATATATCTAATGATGGTTAATAAATTTATAAAATATCATTTTCATTCCTGATAATCCCCTTTAACAATGACACTATGAAACTGTGTGGTTCGTACATGCATGTTCAAATAAAATAGTTTGTGGTAGTTGAGTCGTCTGTGGTATGGTGGAGTACGTATATGAGAATTATTTGTGGATAAACAAATATAAATAACCCTATGATAATTGGTGATTTTTTATATATGATAAATGATAAATATAGAGGTGATTTGAAGATATATTATATGAAACATAGAATTGGTAGAGAGATACAGTGCCATTGTTTTCATGTGAGCTACATGAAACAAAGATAGTGTATCATGAATAATGCTTATAACATTCAGTAAGATATTTTAATGAACTAAATATTATAAAAGAGTTTTATGTAGTAATTAATAGTGTGAAAATAATAGGTATAATTTCATATATTATTGTTATAATGTGAAAAAGTTACATTTAACACATATAGTACATACACACATGGGATAAAGAAATAAGAATGATGATACCACATAAAATTTTGATACATGAAGAAATGTGAGAATATTTTATGATTTGGAAATGCATGATATATCTAAATTAATTATTAGTATTAGTAATGACAGGAGAATGACATGAAATAGTGGAAGAATCATGTGATACCCATTCATGAAATAAAGTCAAATCATGCTTTTAGTATTACATGAAAATAATATATATTTCATTTAATTTTATTTTATAAATTCATATAAAACAGAAGTAAAGAGTGATAATTAATTGAAGAAATATTTCTGTAGTCCCCACTGAAATAAAATACATGAAATAATAAATTACGTGTAGTTTAAAATATTGAGGACACTTTTTTATGTGCTTTATTAAAATATGAAAATTCAATGAATCTGACATTTAAAATACATAGATGTGGTACGAGTTCGATAGGGGAAAATAATAAGAATCAACATTTTAGATATTTGTCAATTAAATGTTGTGGTAATTTTTATAGGGTACATTACCAAATACATTTTTCATTATTTATTGAAAGTGATAGTACACATTTAATGAAATATAAATATTTGAAAGATATAAGAAGTATAAGTGTTCTAATAATTGAATTTTAGAAAGTGAGACTTTTATTCAGAAAAATATTTGATTATGTGACCTTGAAAATGAACAAGTCCAAGGGATAATACAACTATTTGTAGAAGAAGATAAAATTATATTCAATGGAGTTGGGGAATACTATTGAAGATGTGGTGGGATTCGATTATAAATAAAAAATTATTTTTAAGAGATAACTCTTATATTGGAATTCTATTATAAATATTCTAATAAATTATGAACCACTATAATCATTTCTGATTAGGTATTAAAATGTTCTATTAATTTTAAGAGGCAGTGTGTATTTTAAATCACATTGTTTTTTGGTGATAATCTATTTCTCATACCATCTTAAACAAATAAATTATGTAGTTGTTTATATTTTTGGAGAAACCAATAAAAAATACAAGGGGATTTGATTTATTTATGTTTTATCTATCCTTGGTGATGATTTTGTTTTTTAACCAGGAAGGTATATTAATTATAACAAGATAAAATATTAGAATTTAAGTAGGGGTTAAAATTGAACCAATAGAATTTTATAAAAAAAGTTTAAACTACTTTACCCCCCTCTCAGTGTACCTGAAATTTACACTAGGAATTTCTATTGATATTAGAGATATGGCTCCACATATTAATACATCTAACATATATACAAATTATTTCAACCTATAATGTATAATGTGCATATTGAAATTTGTATAATTTCCAAATTTTCCCTCGATGGAAAATTATGTTCAGATCACTATTTATTCGAACGAGGTGGTTTTATAAAAAACAACGAGGGAAAAAATAAATAGGAAAAGAGGCACAAATAATTTTAAATGAATAAATAGCTACCCCAAAAATTGAATTCAATTAGACATGGTGACTATCATAATTATATAATATATCATTTTATTATAATATTTTAGATCATTAATGTTCAATAAATGGAGTATATTTGATTATTGAATCACGTAAACTATTATTATTTACAAGTCAATGTTTATCTAAATAATTTTTCTATAACGGTTTTAACATACATATGTACATATATTAGAGGAATATATGATGGAAAATATATTCATGGAGAAGAAGATGAGGTTATGGATAATGTGTTTTAAATAATGTTTCAATGATGAAATATTATAATAAATCATATTAATCCAAAATACGAAAATAATTAACTGTTATGAACCTATCTCCCGATATGAATAAGGGTAATAGAGAAATATTTGGGTGAAATTTGTAATTGAGAAGGCACTTATAGAGATGATCAATACAGTTGAATAATCACGTAAAGAAAATATGAATGTCTATAACTCTCAGTTGGAACTAAAATTCACCTATGATACTTTAACATTATGTAATTATAGGTCCACCATTATCGAATAATCAAATGAATTTTTTTCACATTACAATGAACTGTTGCCACTCAATTATTTTTTGTTGTGACATGTTATTTGTTAAAAGGATGTGATTGGTAATTTTTTATAGATGTAGTCATTTAATTATAGAATTTCAATATACCCTCTTTTATTGTTGGAGACATCCAACTCATGTTTATGGAATAGATAGATAAAATGATGGAAAATTTCATGACATGACCCATGTCGGGACTCAAGATACAACTACCCCTACCCTCCTACAGAGGTCTCGGGTGGTGCTGAGTAATGAAATTAATATCCTAAATGGGTGGATTTTTTTATGTACCTATAAAGACACTCCCAACCATATCAATATTCAAGTGAAAAGGAAAAATAGAAAAAAAAAGATGAAAATTCTATTATTTAATCCAAGCATGCATAACCCATAGGGTGCACAAGAGTATGACTTTAAAAAAGGAAATGTTATGGGAATAAATACACAACCAACAAGAAATATATCCAAACCTAACAAGTCTAGAAAATTAATCTAATAAGATAGCCCATATCATGAATCATATGCCACGACACCCATACGCAGTCACCAATACCGAGTATCCCTAATATCTGTTGAATTCATTACCTACATTCCCATCATCTTCATAAGCCACGACATGTGCATGAAATGCACATACAGGGGTGGGTATATAATTATGTAGTGGGATTCCATTGAAAGATAAAGAGGTTAGTTGGATACATAACATGAAATAAAGAAATCAGATGAAAGATACAATCAAATAGAATAGATCAACCCAGACCAAGTAAGTGAGTAACCTTTCCCAAAAACAAGGGGATAAACATAGTGAGAATGTTAAATACATATCGTGTCTTCTCCACATATAGTATGAGAGTATACTCATCCAACTATCAGAAGCTAATCATAGGAAGCACATGGAATACCTTGCACATCATTGCCTTCCATATTAAGGTAGTAAAAAAACCAATGGTATCAACACCGAATAATTTATTTATATATATATAGTCCAAATATCCCTAATAATAGAGTAATTGTATCTCCATATTACTACTCATCCCAACATGAAGAGTCTCCAAAAGTTCTAAATGTCCATCAACAATTCCCAAAATATCACATGTCTTCCCATAAGTAATCTTCCATGTGAAGCCACACCTCATCAATATGCCACAATATAGAAGGTCCAAAAACTCACTGTAAAGGACCCAATCCCTAGTCATTAGGGCAGTTCCTCTCTACTTGTCTATGGAGATCCCTATCCAATGTTTATGGGGGGGGGTTACTATGGTTTCACAAGGACCTTCCCTCTATCTGGTGGGGAGGAACTCGGTAGATAGAGGACATACAAAAATGATGACTTGGGGTTCCACTCTATAAGACAAGGAATTAAAACCTTGTAGGATAGTGGATTGTAGTCATGTCATCTTGGACTTATACCTTGACACCATGGGGGGGAGGGGGGTTCCACTGATGTCATTAGGGACCCGCACCATAGTGATTCAGGGGTTCTACATAGTAGTCGGGGACCCATTCACTGACAAAACACGGGGATCCAATATAGGGATAAAGGACCCATTCCCTCTTGTTTCTTGGGGTTTATAGTAAAAAGGTATCCAAAGCAGGTTAAAAACCATTCTGATTTGGGGTTAAAAGCTCATCATCGATGACCCACACCCATACATATTGGGGTGAAACTCATAAGAAACATATTCTTATGTCTCTTTATTACATCCATCACCGGCCATCACCTCAATAATAACCATTTAATGAAAATTATACATCATATATAGAATTCCACAACTACGGGAAATGTCACATTCTATATTGAAAAAACACTCCAGATATGAAACTCACGGGCCAAAATTTGACTTCAAATGAAGGAGATTCAGATCCTGGATGTTTACTAAAAAGGAACCAAGGGATACATGAACTTTTAAGGGACCCTCATTGTGTGTGGTTCTACTCCCCCACCAGGCCATGTCCCTCTCCAAAACATGAATCCCACCCCCTGATATAGTACACGCCATGCTAGACGACAAAAAAATATATCCAGACTAACAGGGACTGGCTCGTGTCTTTTTCTTTCAAGTTTATGTACATGAAACCATATCTGTGTACATAGATACAAGATGATATATTTCACACACGGTGAGTCATATGTGTCCTAGCCATCTCTATGTATACCAGTTCATGGTTGTGTACCAGCCAATGTACTCCTACATGGAGTCCTAACCAGGTTACTCATCACATGGTTCATCCACCTCAGGTAGAGGTTCAGGATATATAAAAGGACTACAATTAGTTCCATCCTTTTTATTTTAAAAACTCCTAAGCACCACTACCATGTTGTTACATATAGTTTTTTTATCCCTGTACACATCATATTGTCATGTTTTATCTATATTCTAATATATGTGTTCTGCTACTCAGTTTCATCTATTCCTCCATAGAACACACCTTGACTCTTCATGAAATCATTGGATCGAGGATTTATCTATTTTATATGGAGATCATTCACCAAAAAAAATGGATTTCATTACTCCTTATTTGTTTATCATTCATCATGCACACCTAAATCCATTCATTTGTTTCATATTTGATCATTGATCACTGAAAATATCATTCGTTCCTCTCATAAATCAAATATCTAATTTGATATCATCAATAAATTGCTCGGTCATAATTTTACCAGGGTTATAAGGGTTCAATTGTTCTTGGTTCCACCTAAAAATGTTTAATCGGGACCATAGGGTCCAATCGGTGAGGAATGAGAAGAAATCAAGGTTAAAAGGCACAATAAAATTTTTGTAAGAATCAATTCCATGTGTTCTTTTCCAATCAATCAAGAATGGTGAAACTGGGGTTAGAAAGTAATTGTATAATTAATTAAATACATTAATTATGTGTTTTCATAGGCTTCTATTAGCACAGATAAATAGAAGATATTGATTTTATCAGTAAAATAAATCTATAGAGATGTAAACCAAAAATTAGAAACCCCTACAATGATATTATATCATTTTTCCAAAAAAATGCACCCTCTATTGATTTTAAGGAAGTAGTTGTATTCTTTACAACCTAATTTTCTATCTCTAGACATTTCTTCAATGACTGAGGTGATTTTCCAATAATTGAAGAATGAGAAGCTATGGACCTTCCTAGGGGTTTGAGGCTAACACAAGAAAAATTTACATGGAATTATATATATAAACATTTCATTTATGTCATAAATTAATTATTGAATGAATGAATTAATTAATGCACTCAATGTACCTCCAGTGATCTAGGGGGATGAATTCCCCACACCAACCTATTTGAACTCATATATAGGGTAAAAAATATGTTCTGGACTCAACCATGGTCTCATATTTCCGATCCAAGCTTTCATTTAACTGTTATCTCATTTTATCTAAAAATGAGTGTTCAATCCTTATAAAATATATTTAATATTTTTTAAAAAGTTATTTTGGGTTTATCTAGCCATGTAATCGCAAATCATCTCAATTCATAGCTATAAATATATACATGTTTCAAAGTAATATATTGAAAAATCAGGTCTCTACATCATTAGCACCTTCATGTTTTTCGTCCCATAAAAGAAAAACTAAACAAAAAAATCCTGATACTGATCCCACCCATAGCTCTCCATATCCCAGAAACCGTCTAGAATTTTCCTACGATTCCACAACACATGAAATTTTGAGCAAGAAATTATATTTTTCACTACTCAATTCCTTTAGTTATATAAATCAAAATCCCCTTTATAAAACCATATAAATTTACATATTATTTCCATTTTTTTAAATTTATTTATTCAAGATATATTATTTTAACATACATAGAATATCTCCTAATGAATTATGTAAATAAACATGTAATTTTTCATTAAAATCATTATAATGAGTCTATTTCGGATAAATCTGAAGTAACCTTATCAGTACCATTAGATATAATTTTTGTCAGGTCAATCAAAATAAAAAATTATTAACAATATGACTGATACTGGTACTAATAAAATACCAACCTATAATCATAATGATTATCACAATTACATTCATATATATGTCCATTAGGATGACTTATATTTATAATCATATTCAAGAATAATTATTTCTTATGCAGGGATCAAATTTTAAAATTTAACGGTGTAAAGAAATATGAAATCACACATTTAGTTATGTGAGATATCAAGTTCTAAGTGTCTATTAAAGTGTGAAAAACTCAATGAAATATAAACATTGGAAGGTTTCCTATAAATACCATGTAATTTGAGGAGTTTGGGTCAATTTTATCTCATTATCTCTCAAATTATTAGGATGATTGCATAACATGAACATATCATTCATAGTCCTTTTTGAGTTCTTTATTGACTTCTTAAAGAAACATTACTAGGTTGTCTCTTTAAGAATTGTTTTAAAATTGAGATTATGTTTGATCATCATAACGATTGATTGTTCTTGATGGAATTATGGAGTATCTAATTCACTTGATCAAGGGCTCCCAGAGATATGCATACACAGAATAAAAATATTCATATTAATTTTCTATAGGGATATGAAGACATACCCATTCAAATCTATGTATTGAGGTATTTCCATGATAAGTATTGATAGAATTTTTTGTATGTATAAAATAATGTATAACATTATATTAGGTTATATAATATTATTATCATAAGGTTAAAATAGTTATATTTTTTGTATCTAGAAAGTAATTATTTATTTTATATGATATACTGTACTTTTTGTTTAAAATTTTATTTTCCACTCCACATTTTATTAGAAAGTGAATCATTGTATTCATCATTATATCCTTATTTTTATGTCTATAACATTTTAATAATGAAAAAATAATATATTTTATTTTTTAATATCCAACATGATTATGATACTCTGATAATCAGAACTATAGTGAGTCGGATATTTTACATCAATTTAATCGTATCCTTTGTGATTGTGATTCGATAATTATGAACACCAGATAGTGGGATATGTTTGATTATATAGTTTAATAGTATTCGTGTATTTTTTAGTTTAATTTTGTATTCTATGTTTTAAAAACATTGATTCACCACTATATTGTTGGTTTGAAAACTATGAAAATTATTACAATCCTAATACTTATTAGTTTTGTAATACTAATCCACCAAGAACCATGTGAGTGGTTTTTCCATTTAGGGTCTTCTCTTATTATTCCTCAATCATAACCAGGTGTTCTGCAATGGGGGCTCCATAATCTATGAAAATCTTACTCAAATCAATTATGTGAGTGTGGTCATTCACGAATCTCCACAGCTACGACATGTAGAAGACATCATGCACCCACTCTAGATATAATGGTTGGGTGAGATTGTATGAAACCATTTCCACCCTCTGCATGATATCAAAAGTCCAAATGAACCTCAAAATAGCTTTCCTCACCATCCCAACAATGAAATATTCATTTTGGGGAGACTATAAAGAAAAACTTTTCTCTGAGCTTGAACTCCAAGATATTATGCTAGTGATATAATCAATTTTTTGTCGATTCTAGGCCACCCTCCTTCACTATTGGATGACTTGGACCTTCTTGGTTGACACCTATTCCATCATTGGGACCATAAGATATGTCTCGTTGATCTTTATCTGCCACAAGGGTGACCAAAATAGTCTTCCATATAGGGCCTCAAAAGTTTCCATGTCGATGGTAGAGTTGTCGTTTTTTATACCCAATCTCAACCAAACGGAGGTGATCCTTGCAACATTGACCAAAGTGTTACATGCACATCCTCATCATATCCTCCAACAAATGGATAGTTATATCAGTTTTCTTTTTGATTAGGTGGTGAAAAGAGGCACTAATCCACATTTTTCTCCCGAATTCCTCCTAATGTTCTCTTTAAAATCCTATCATAATCCACATTTGGCGATAAGAGGTAATTGTTTATGGAACCCAGGAACATGATATCTCTTATGTACAACTGCCATAAAATTTACACATATCTTTTCTACCAAATAGAAAAATATGTGGTATGAATTGTTGATATATTCAACTCTCACCCATATTTAATCATGGCGCTTCTCTGTTCATTAAAGAACTGTCACAATATCTATAAATATGGCCTCCCACATCCACTCTGGTATCTCAACAGGCTCCAAAAATACTGTCAGAACATGGTGGTCAACCTTCTACTACATACATGTGAGGCACTGAGAGACAAAATCAACTACACCTAATCTCATGTTTTAAACCAAATACTCATATAGAAGAAATGTGTAAATCCTCTCCAAACATGGATGTATAGACAAGGTAAAGGTGTGTGTAACGCCCGGACCCCAGTTACCCAGATTTGGTGCATTATTACATAACGTTGGAATGATCACAAGAAAGATCAAATCTCGAAAGACCGATTGGTTTAGTAGCCTTGGAAACACTAGATATATTCATAATGTTTTACATAACATCATAAAGTGAAGAAATACTGAAACCACATAGTTCCATATTCCACACTCATATCCCCATATAAAATCCCTCCAGGTCATTCATAACTTACTTCTTCACATCTTGGGAAAAATAAAACAAAGAAAAGGGGTGAGCTCAAATGCCCATTAAGGATAAAAATATAGCGGAAACTTTCAAAAATAAGCATAAACATTTAAGACAATGTATAAAAAAAACAAACGCCTTTTAAACTTGAACTTCAACATAGTATGTGAAAAGTAAAATGAAATAATTCCATTTACTTATTCACATGGATATTCTACTAATCTAATAATCACATGCAATATCAATAACCACTTTCATAATGATGGAATGCATAATGCCATACAATCATAACCACATAGCCAAGGCCTTGTGCCAAGACTACAAATAAGATTTTGTCAAGGCCTTGTGCCAAGACACTATTTTGTCTCATGAGACCTACCGATGCATCGAGGAGCTATAGCAGGCTCCACCCGTCACATATTAAGTCCAATGCATTCCCATATGAAAAGGTTTAAACATAACATAAACATTCATATTAAAACTAGAATATGAAATGTCAATAATTTCACCATAAACTATGAATTGTATAAAAATAGCACATCCATAGTCAAACATATAAAAAAACCTTCAATAAAATATAGAAGTTTTGTATCATAATAAATCAATTTCAAATAAGCGTAATATCCATCAAAGGATGTTGACATAGATGAAATCAAAACTCTTTTAGAGAAATATCACTTTCTATTTTGAAATCATTTAAGAGTCATATATTTATGAAATAAAACATTTTCTTTGAAAATATTCTTATAAGCTTGCAAGGGAATCTTCGATGATTTTATAACTACGGAAAATTACCGCACCCGCCGTATAAGTTAAAAAATCATTCTTACCTTAATTCCGTCGAAAAAGTTAAAAAGCACCTTGTTTGGAAAACGACGGAAAGATTCCATTATAAACCACTTATAAAAAGTCAATCAAGGGTATAAATGACTTTAACCCATATTCTTGTAAATAGTAAAAATGTTTTGAAATACATTTTTAAGAAACAATGATATGAATGATAAAGAGATCTCAGTAGATTATTACGTATAAACAACCTCAGATAATGAAGAGATTATGAAATAAACCCTTACTTTGTACTTTTACTTTGTTGGGGTAGGTTAACCTCATGTATAATGGTGCAATAATTGTTATTAAATTATACAAGAATCATATACATTAATATGATATGATATATGATCTTTTAACATTGATTTGTTAATAATATCTTAGTACTATCATTGTTTCGAGTGTTAACTTACTCGTTTTCTTATATATGTTTTGTTACGTAATCCTTGTTTTTAATGGATAGGTTGTATCTTAATCATATCCAGAATGATATCAAGTCCTTATATACTATTATTAATCATCAAATGAGAATTATACTTGAATAGATATGATGGAGAATGAATCTCATCGCGTTCGTGGAGACGGTAGTCCGTACGTACGCACCAGCGACAATATCATTCTTTTGATATTAAAATAATATATAAATGGATGATATATCATATATACATAATAATTAACATGTTATATTTATTATTTACATGAGTTACACATCATTATTATACCCATCCAGATAATAATATATTGAATAACAATTACACCACGACGTGGAGACGGTAAGCCGTACGTAGACACGTATGGTGACATGTTAATCAAAGGGTGAATATAATACTGAATATGGTTGTACAATATTTATAATAACATCACAGTATATATATGATAATGGAGTTATTATTTTAGAATGGTAACAACAAAGAAAGAAGAAGTGGAAGAAGAAAGGAACTTGGAAAGGGGTGGTGAAATCATTACCTCTTCTCCGGGTTCTTCCTTTTGATTTGATCAAAAGGGCTCCATAGGTTGGATTTATGATAAAAATAAGGCCCTTAGGTTATAGTGAAGGATTTTGGGAGAGTATTTGGGCAGATTTTGGCTGAACCAAAAGGCTATGAAGGTGTGAAGAAATGAGAAGGAGGAGTGCCCTTTTATAAGAGGGGTGAGGGGCACCTTTGGACAAGCTAGAAATATTAATTTATAATAAATTCATATTCGGTTTCTAATGGCTCCAAAGTGGATTATTTAAATTTTAAATTGGGTATGGGTGGAAAACCACTCAAAAAATTGAATTTAGAATGGTTTTGGTACTTATATTAACCTTATCTTTAAGTATTAACTCTAAGACATTAGTTTCACTTTTACAATGTCTCTTTGTATTTTTTATATTATATGGTTAATAAACGTACTATATACATACAAGAGACACCCAAGTGGTCCATCAATTATACAACAATAATTATATAAGTCTCTTGGAAGAACCTTATAATTTTAGGAATTTAATATCAATTAATAATATAATATTTGTTTTAAAAACTCTTTTATGTCAATTATGACACTGTTCAATAGTTGATTTGTTTTCAACTCATAACAGAATGATTAATTCGAAAAAAGTTAATTAAATCAATCCTAATATGTCATATTATCCTAGAAAATTATTTTAATTCATTAAAAGTCTAAAATTATATTTATTTGGGTATTTCTAATATCAATTATTTTAAATTTTCACTATTATGGTAATTACTGCATCATCATTTTATCATAAATAAATTAACTTCTGTAATCTCTAAAAATTATAAATAAAATATCATTATGTAGGAAATCTTTTTAGATTTCTAATTAATATTTATAGTCTAAAATACAACAATATAACCCTATGTAAAAATTATTTTTCTAAAAGATATATGCTTGTGTCATTTTTGTATTCATTTTAACTTAATTAAAATTAAGTGTCCCTATCAACTACAAGTGGTTCCAAGGGGTCCGGAAATCGACCCAAAGATGCCTATGGTCGAACATGTATCAAAAAATAATTCTAGGACACGTTTTAGGGTAATTTAGTATTATTTATAATATTATTGTTTTAACCCTAATTTACCGGATTTACCCTTAACCATGGTAAATAAAATATTTACGGAAGTAATTATTCAAAATGTCTAAAAATAAAAGTTACATATTTAAAAAATTTGAAAATCATGATTCCAAATATTGAATCCATTTTTCCAAATTCAAAACACATAAGTGGCAGAAATTAATTTAAAATTAATTCCCATTGATAAAACAAAAAGCGTGTTTTTAAGAGATAATAACTATCAAAAGATTGACACTTGTTTATGTCTTGTTTAATTGTAAAATTATGTCCAATGACCAAAATTGTATTAAATGGTAAAAATATATTCTAAATATACTTTAAAACCACTCAAATTTATAATTTATCACTATTAATTATTTTTATTAAAAAAATATGTTTTTAATTAAAATTTAGTAATTTTCACTATTCATCAAAATATTAAAGATATCTGAAAAGTACCAAAATCACACCTTAGGATAAATTCGATATTCCGAATCAAAAAATGAAGTCTATTTTGAAATATAAAATATATATAATTTCAAAAAGTAGGTATTACTATTCATAACGGCTAGTTTGATTGGTTATGGTGTGTTAGAACTCGGTGTTGCGTACAACACATGCTATCACATTATTCAAAGAGAAGCGTACCGTAGAAGCTTGGGGTGTTACATTCTCCCATACTTCAAATAATTTCCTCCTTGAAATTTCTTGAATACTTATCACATGAAAAGACTTGGGTGGTTCTTCATCACATGTTCCTCGGGTTCCCACGTTGCATCTTCCATCTTATGGTTTCTCCACAAAACTTTTACCAGATGCATCGTCCAGTTTCTCAGTACTTGTTCTCTCATATCAAGAATCCTAATGGGATATTCGCAATAAGACTGATCGGGTTCTAGTTCTAACTCTTCAAAGGTGAGTACATGCGTTGGATCAGGCATGTATTTCCTCAACAGAGATACGTGAAACACATCGTGAACTTTGTAGAGACTTGACGACATTGCCAATCGGTAAGCGACAACCCCAATTCGTTCAAGAATTTCGAAAGGTCCGATGTACCTGGGACTCAATTTAGCTTTCTTACCGAATCGTATGACTCCCTTCCATGGAGATACCTTCAGGAAAACATGATCACTGACTTGATATTCCAAATTCTTCCTTCGATTATTGACATAGCTCTTCTGCCTACTTTGAGCTGCTTTGATGTGATTTTGGATTACCTTCACCTTTTCCATCGTTTCCTCCACCAGTTCTAGACCTACAAGTTTTCTTTCACCAACACCATCCAAACAGGTTGGTGTGCGACATCTCTTTCCATATAACGCTTCATATGGTGCCATCTGAATACTCGAATGGAAGCTATTGTTATAGGAAAATTCTACCAGAGGTAAATACTGATCCCACATACCCTGAAAGTCAAGTGAGCAGGATCTCAACATGACTTCTAAGGTTTGAATAGTCCATTCTGATTTTCTGTCTGTTTGAGGGTGGTAGGCAGTGCTCAAATGAAGTTCAGTATCCAGGGATTTCCTAATAATCTTCCAGAATCATGAAGTAAAATGGGGATCACGATCAGAAACAATCGATAGGGGTACTCCATGAAGTCTCACAACTTCATTAATATATAGTCTTTCTTGACGTTCCAGTGGTAGATCTTCTATTATAGCAAGAAAATGTGCTGACTTGGTAAGACGATCAACAATAACCCATATTGCATCATTATTTCTAGGAGTCTTTGGTAGCCCCATGACAAAGTCTATCGTAATATTGTCCAATTTCCACTCCGGTATGGGAAGAGGTTGCATGACTCCTCCAGGGTGTTGCCTTCCAGCTTTCACTTGTTGACAAACCATACATATTGACACAAAATAAGCAATATCCCTATTCATATTGTCCCACCAAAAATGTTCCTTCAAATATCTATACATTTTGGTGCTCCCAGGGTGTATAGAGAAATTGGAACTATGAGCATCATCCAGCAATTCCCTTTTTAGATCAGGTATATCGGGAACACAAAGTCTCTTCTCGAATTTCAAAATTCCATCTTCATACACAAAGTCTCTCAGTCTCCCATCATTCATAGCTTTAATATTCTTTTGAAATTCTCCATCATTAGTCTGAGAACTCTTAATCCTTTCTAGTAAAGATGGTTTGGAAACTATTTGAAAAAGCATTGATATTTCTCCTTCCCTGGTTATTCCCATGGCCATATTCACTAGATCCATGAAAATTGGATCCCTTTAAATTCTCATATTGTTCAAAACTCCATGATCTTTTCTTCTCAAATAATCTGCCACCTTGTTTGCCTTCCCCGGGTGGTAGTGTATCATGCAATCACAATCCTTGAATGATTTAAGCCATCTCCTTTGCCTCATGATGAGTTCTTTTTGTGAGAAAATATACTTCAAACTCTTGTGATCAGTATAAATCTCACATTTTTCTCCATATAGGTAGTGCCTCCATATCTTGAAAGCAAAGATCACAGCTCCTAACTCGAGATCATGAGTAGGATAGTTTTGTTCATGAATTTTCAACTATCGTGATGCATATGAAATAACCCTATCATTCTGCATAAGGACACAACCAAGTCCTTTCTTCGATGCATCACTATAAATAAAAAACTCATCATTCCCCGATGGTAGATTCAATATAGGATCATTGACTAATCTTCTCTTCAGTTATTCAAAACATTTTTCACACTCTTTTGTCCAAACAAATTTAACCCCTTTACGTGTGAGCATCGTTAATGGGTTAGCCAATCGGGCAAAATTCTGGATGAATCGTCGATAATAACCTGCCAAACCAATAAAACTGTGTACCTCAGTTATACTCGTAGGTCCTAGTAATACATGGATTGCCATGGTCTTAGAAGGATCAACATAGATTCCATCTTTATAGACAATATGGCCAAGAAAAGAAATCTCCTAAAGCCAAAATTCTCACTTGATAATCTTCCCATATAATTATTGTCTTCTCAGAGTCTTCAAGATAATGTGCAAGTGATTTTCATGATCTTCGTAGCTTTTGATGTATACCAAGATATCATCAAAAAATACCACCACAAATTCATCATGATACTCCTTGAAAACTCTATTCATCAGATCCAAGAATACAGAGGGTGCATTAGTCAATCCAAAAGGCATTATAGTAAACTCTTAATGCCCGTACCTGGTTCGAAATGTTGTCTTCGGAATGTCTTCCTTCATCACACAGAACTGATGGTATCCCGATCGAAGGTCAATCTTTGAAAAGTATTGAGCTCTATGCAGTTGGTCAAATAAATCATCAATGTGTGGTAGGGGATACTTGTTCTTTATTGTTATAGCATTGATCTCCCTGTAGTCGATACATAACCTCATAGATCTGTCTTTCTTTTTAACAAAAAGAATAGGGGCTCCCCATGGAGAAACACTAGGGCGAATATATCCCTTATTACTCAATTACTCTAGTTGTTTCTTTAGTTCAACTAATTCTATAGTGGCCATTCTATAAGGGGTCTTTGATATAAGCCTTGATCCATGAATTAAATCAATTGAAAACTCAACTTCTCGTTCTGGAGGATGTCCAGGTAAATATTTCGGAAATACATCTACATATTCTTTCACAATAGGTACATCTTCTATTTGAATATTCCTTTCCTCACCCACAGTTATTTCATTCTCTTCCTCGCCAATAATTGAATTTAGTTGAGCTACTGGGGGTGGATCTAAATAAGAATTAGGTGGTGACGATTCTGCTCTAAAGATAAGGTGTTCCTTATCATCATCATCAAGAATCGTAACCTCTTTCTTCTTAAAATAAATATATATTCACATCATAGTCTGAAAGCCAGTCCATACCGAGGATTATATCAAACTCAATCATAGGTATGACGATGGGATCAGCAGATAAAGAACATGTATGTGCTCTAATGGGGAATGATTCACAAAACATTGTTGCAATTATACTTCCCTTAGGAGTTTTAACTGACAACTCCCTTGTTAAATCAAATTGGAAATATCTAATTTTCTTAGCAAACTGGGAAGATATGAAACAATGAGATGATCCAAAATCAAATAATGCATTTTCTAAACTCGAGGAAACCATTAAATTACCTTCCACCACGTCTTTCGGAGCTTCTACCTCAGCAGTAGTGATAGCATAAGCTTGGCCTTGATCCCTTGGCCTTTTCTAAGGTAAGTTCTCTTGATGCTTAGGAAATTCATTTGCATAATGCCCCATCTCCCTACAATTGTTACACTGATCATTGGTAGCTTCCTTCTTCCCCTTGCAATCACGAGATTGGTGGCCTTTTTCACCACACATGTAACAATCTCCAATTACCTTCAAGCAAGTACCGGGGTGTTTCTTCCCACATTTACCATAGGATGGATATTCAACCTTTCCCTTCTTCCCCTTATTTCCATTCCAAGATTGATCAGCATGTCTCTTCTTCTCTTGCTTTTCTTTAAATTCATAAGAATTAGAGAATTCCTTTTCGGTTTTGATAGCACATGAGACAATGTCTTCGTACGATGAAAGGATTGTGAGACTAATGCTCGACGGAGAAATGGTTTTAACCCATCAAAGAAATGATCAATCTTACTTCTTGGGTTACGTATATAATCTCCTCCATACCTTAACAACCTTGTAAAGTTAGCCTCATACTGTGCGAAATTTTTATCCTCCTTCTGTCCCAGACTCAGAAACTGCCTTTCCATATCTTCTCGGTGGTCGCGAGGAAAGAATTTTTCTAAAAACAGATCTTTGAACTCCCTCCATTCCATATTTGATAATTCTTCATCTTACTTCGTATTTTGAATCAATGACCACCATTGATCAGCATCTCCAGTGAGGCGGTAAACTTCCATGATAACTTTTTCCCTTTCACTACTCCTCAAAGCCTGAAATATTTTCTCTAGGGAAAATATCATTTGCTCAGATACTAAGGGATTTGTACTCCCATTGAACTCTGGTGGTTTTTGCCTCATGAATCGATCTAACATTGATACTCCACGCTGCGGATCAGGGTGCTCCATACGTGTAAGGTTATTATTCATAACCTAAGTGAGATGTCCCAGTATGGTGATTTGCTGATCGGCACCAGTTGAATCACCATCTCCACAATAATTATCTTGAGCAGGAGGGAAATCCCTACATGGAGTGCGTGCATTGATACAGTTTCCATTTCTTCCACTAGGCGCCATTTCTAAACAATGGCATAAACTAGATCTGCTTATGAATCAAAATACATAATCCCATACTTATAAAACACTTAACATAAATTGAACTATTTATGAATATAATCCATAATCATAAGAATATTTTCTTTGAGAAAGTATATACTCATAAACCCTTCATAATGATTTGTAATGAAAATGAGAGTTATCCTAAGCATATCCCTCGGGAGTGTCGTAACCAAGAGTGCAGCAAGGCCCGTTGTCGTGCACCAGTTCCCGTTCGAGTCTATCTCAAAGTGGTGTTTTTGGGTTTTACAACTAGGTACATCTGTGCCAGAGCCACCTCTACCTGGTCATATCTAGACAGGGATGTATTGCTCAGAAAACTCACAAAATCTCTACAATACCAAAATTCTAGGAAGTTCTTCAATACTAATCCTCAATGTTCATCTTAGGTCTACGTGCTCTAATCAGAGTTTGTCTAAATCTAGCTTCCAAAGTTTGTACTAAACTTCCTCTGATACCAACTGTAATGCCCCGACCCCAGTTAGCCAGAGTCGGTGCATTATTACATAACATTGGCATGATCACAAGAAAGATCAAATCTCAAAAGACTGATTTGTTTAGTATCCTTGCAAACACTAGATATATTCATAAAGTTTTAAATTACATAATAAACTGAAAAACTACTACAACAACATAGTCTCCATATTCCACACTCATATCCCCATATAAAATCCCTGCAGGTCATTCATAACTTATGTCTTCACATCCTAGGAAAAATAAAACATAGAAAAGGGGTGAGCTCAAATGCCCATTAAGGATAATAATATAGCGGAAACTTTCAAAAATAAGCATAAAAATTCAAGGCAATGTATAACTAAAAAAAGACTTTTAAACTTGAACTTCAACATAGTATGTGAAAAGTAAAATGAAATAAGTCCATTTACTTATTCACATGGATATTCTACTAATCGAATAATCACATGCAATATCAATAACCACTTTCATAATGATGGAATTCATAATGTCAGACTATCATAACCACATAGCCAATGCATCGTGCCAAGCCTACAAATAAGATTTTTTCAAGGCCTTGTGCCAGGACACAAGTTTGTATCATGAGACCTACCAATGCATCGAGAAGCTATAGAGGGCTCCACCTGTCACATATTATGTCCAATGCATTCCCATATGAAAAGGTTTAAACATAACATAAACATTCGTATTAAAACTAGCATACGAAATGTCAATAATTTCACCATAAACTATGAATGGTATAAAAATAGCACATCCACAATCAAACATATCACAAAACCTTCAATACAATATAGATGTTTTGTATCATAATAAATCAACTTCAAATAAGTGTAAAATTCATCAAAGGATGTTGACATAGATGAAATCAAAACTCTTTTAGAGAAATATCTCTTTCTATTTTGAAATCATTTAAGAGTCATATATTTATGAAATAAAACACTTTCTTTGAAAATATTCTTATAATATTGCAATGGAAGCTTTGACGATTTTATAATGGCGGAAAATAACTGCACCCGCCGTATATGTTAAGAAAACATTTTTACCTTAATTCTGTCGAAAAGGTTAAAAAGAACCTTGTTTGGAAAACGACGGAAAGATTCCTTTATAAACCACTTATAAAAAGTCAAAAAAGGGTATAAATGACTTTAACCCATATTCTTGTAAATAGTAAAAATGTATTGAAATACATTTTTAAGAAACATGGATCTGGATGATAAAGAGATCCCACTAGAGTATTATGTATAAACAACCTCGGATAATGAAGAGATTGTGAAATAAACCCTTACCTTGAACTTTTCCTTGGTTGGGGTAGGTTAATCTCCTGTATAATGGTGAAATAATTTCTATTAAATTATACAAGAATCATATACATTAATATGATACCATATATGATCTTTTAACATTGATTTGTTAATAATATCTTAGTACTATGGTTGTTTCGGGTGTTAACTAAATGGTTTTCTTTTATATGTTTTGTTACGTAATCCATGTTTGTAATCGATAGTTTGTATCTTAATAATATCCAGAATGATATCAAGTCCTTATATACTATTATTAATCATCAAATGAGAATTATACTTGAATTGATACGATGGAGAATGAATCTCATTGCGTTCGTTGAGACGGTAGTCCGTACGTACGCACAAGCGACAATATCATATTTTTGATATTAAAATAATATATAAATGGATGGTATATCATATATATAGAATCATTAACATGTTATATTTATTATTTTAATGAGTTACACATCATTATCATACCCATCCAAATAATAATAAATTGAATAACAACTACACCACGACGTGGAGACAGTAAGTTGTACGTACGCACGTATGGTGACATGTTATTCAAAGGGTGGATAGAATACTGAATATGTTAGTACCATATTTATAATATAATCACATTATATATATGATACTGGAGTTTTTATTTTATAATGGTAATAACAAAGAAAGAAGAAGTAGATGAAGAAAGGAATTTGGAAAGGGGTGGTGAAATCATTACCTCTTCTTCGGGTTCTTCCTTTTGATTTGATGAAAAGGGATCCATAGGTTGGCTTTCTGATCAAAATAAGGCCTCTAGGTTGTATTGAGGGATGTTGGGAGAGTATTTTGGCAGAGTTTGGCCGAACCAAAAGGATTTTAAGGTGTGAAGAAATGAGAAGGAGGAGTGCCCTTTTATAAGAGGGGTGAGGGGTACCTTTGGAAAAGCTAGAAATATTAATTTATAATAAATTTATATTCGGTTTGTAATGGCTCCAAAGTGGATTATTTAAATTTTAAGGTGGGTATGGGTCTAAAACCACTCAACCAATTGAATTTAGACAGGTTTGGGTACTCATATTAACCTTATCTTTAATTATTAACTCTATGTTAATTAGTTTCACTTTTACAATGTCTCTTTGGATTTTTATATTATATGGTTAATAAGCATACTATATACATCCAAGAGACCCCCAAGTGGTCCATTAATGATACAAATATCATTATATAAGTATCCTGGCCTAACCATAGATTTTTAGGAATTTAATATCAATTAATAATATAATATTTGTTTTAAAAACTCTTTTATGTCAATTTTGACACTATTTAATAGTTAATTTTTGTGAAACTCATAACAGAATGATTACTTCAAAAAAGTTAATTAAATCAATCCTAATATGTCATATTATCCTAGAAAATTAGTTTAATTCATTAAATGTCTCAAATTATATTTATTTGGGTATTTATAATATCAATTATTTTAAATTTTCACTATTTTGGTAATTACTGCATCATCATTGTGTCATAAATAAATTAACTTCTGTAATCTCTAAAAATTATAAATAAAATATCATTATTTTTTAAATATTTTTAGATTTATAATGAATATTTATAGTCGAAAATCCAACATATATAACCCTATGTAAAAATTGTTTTGATAAAAGATATATGCTTGTGTCATTTTTGTATTCATTTTAACTTAATTAAAATTAAGTGTCCCTATCAACTACAAGTGGCTCCAAGGGGTCCCAAAATCGACCCAAAGATGCCAATGGTCGAACATGTATCAACCAATAATTCTAGGACACGTTTTAGGGTAATTTAGTATTATTTATAATATTATTTTTTTAAACCTTATTTACCGGATTTACCCTTAACCATGGTAAATAAAATATTTACTGTAGTAATTATTCAAAATGTCTAAAGATAAAAGTAACCTATTTACACAATTTGAACATCCTGATTCCAAATATGGAATCCATTTTTCCAAATTCAAAACACAGAAGTGGCAGAAATTAATATAAAATTTATTCTCGTTGATAAAACAAAAAGCGTGTTTTTAAGAGATAATAACTATCAAAAGATTGACACCTGTTTATGTCTGGTTTAAATGTAAAATTATGTCAAATGACCAACATTATATTAAATGGTAAAAATATATTCTAAATATACTTTAAAACCACTGAAATTCATAATTTATCACTATTAATTATTTTGATTAAAAAAAGTTGTTTTTAATTAAAATTTAGTAATTTTCACTATTCATCAAAATATTAAAGTTATCCGAAAAGTACCAAAATATCACCTTAGGCTAAATTCGATATTCTGAATCCAAAAATGAATTCCATTTTGATATATAAAATATATGTAGTTTCAAAAGGTAGGTATTACTATTCATAATGGCTAGTTTTATTGGTTATTGTGTGTTAGAACTCAGTGTTGCGTACAACAGATGCTATCACATTATTCAAAAAGAAGTGTACCATAGAATCTTGGGGTGTTACAGTGTGGATCTCTCACATCACCTTATCTTACAACATGACTGGTACTAGTGTTCATCATGGGAAAAAGATGACAAGATTACCTTTTTATGAATATCCAATTGATGATTCCATTGTAGATATCATGTCATGAAATACCACATAGTCAATGTATCTTAGTTGGGACTCTCTCACATTCTTGATAAGTGGAATATTCAACACCATCAATTGCAGATGAATTATACCCTCATTCTATACTAGGGTAATCTATAAAAGGAAAACTACTATGATGCCTCCTAAAACAAGTGATCCGGGGACATACTCCTAATTTATTCTTCAAAAAATATTTCTATACTATTGTATAGACAATATTAAAGTCATATAATTAAAGTAACTCCAACAAACACTGATATCTTAGACTAAATTATCCCTACGTGAAGTCATACCTTAGACTCTGATTGTCTTAACAAACCAAAAAACACTCCACCAGAAGTCATTGTTTCCTTATTCTCAGGGATAACACTACCAATTCCAATTATTGGTCATGAGACACATAGTTCTACTCATGGGGTCTTAACAGACATGAAATATATGTGATTAGGCCCTTATACTGAATTAAAAAAAATCCAAGCCAATCACATGAGGCATCTCACTACACTATATACTTCACGGCCTCCTCTATTAGTCTTAACATCAAAGCACTCACTAGCCTCAGCCTCAAAACCTTGAAGACCCTCAAGAACTACTCAGACAAGGTAAATTAAATCCCAATCCATTTTGGGGAACTAAAAGTTATTTTAATTTAGGATTAGTATTCCGCAAATATAATATAGTTCTCTACCAAACTAATATAAAACATCATCTATGACATATTCTTGGTTGGATCCTATGAAATCAGTGCATCATGATTCACCAGATCAATGGCTAAACCATGATTAAAATTAATATTCCACCCAAATTGAACCGCATGAATCCAAAAATTTCAATTCACGAACTCTCTGTAAATTTGGTTCTCTAAAAGAGAATGTTGGACCAACCATAATTGCAATGTATGATCCTCCTCCAATGTATAGTATATTAATATGTTGTTCATGATGACAACCAAAAATTGTCTATGAATGTTTGAAAGACCTGGTTTATAAAATCCCTAAACACAATTAGGTAATTCATCACACCAAAGGGTATCACTAGAAACTCATAATGTCTTTAGTGACATAAAAATTGTAAATTTTAAATATTAGTCTTGAAAATCTAAAAAAGGTGGTATCTGAATTTAATATCGATATTCAAGAACCATATCACACCTCAAAACTACTCAAAGAGGAAATCAATTCTCTATAAGGGGTAGTTTTCATTTATCATGGATTTTCCAAGTGAGGATAATCTACATAAATTCATAATCATTCATCCACCTATTCTATAAACAAAACTGGATCTACCTATATGGACATACTGGGTTTGATGAAACTATTCTTTCAAATTACACTAAATAGAATCACATCTCTAGATGTTTGGTAGGGTCCATCCAATATACCACATAATATATTAGTGTTGTTCCAGGATGATATTCAATGAAAAAACCCTCTCCCACCTCAATTGTAGTCCCATAACATCATTAATTATGGCGCCCATGTCATCCTTATTGTCTAATGGAATAAAGATGGTTGAAGAGCCTTTTAAACCAATGGATATACTCACTAACCTACGGGATATGGGATGATTCCATCCTCTCAAAGAACCGGTTTTCCCTGCCAAGAGATATCTATCATCAGAAAATAAGAAACTCATCCCATATGTGCTTAATCATCAGACATTTATATGGTGATATTTAATCCAAACTCGGACAGTGGAAAACCAATCCATACCCAATATTACATCACAGCATTCCACAGTGACGACCAAAATTTCCCACGTGAACCTCTCTCCATGCAATGATTTCTCAGACTACTATAAGATATAATATAAAAAATAAGAATTCCTAATAGGATCATTTAGAAGAAGATAATGGTATATGGCCTCATATCAGGGCTCCAAATCTCACACCAAAATATGGAGGAATGATTGTAATCTATAACTACTAATAATTAAGAAATACTATAAAACCAATAGATCATACCTTTTATATCTCATGGGATGTGGGGTTATAAGCCTCTAATGTTTGCAATAGTATGTGGCCTCAACAACCAGTTTCATAAGCGTGACGTGGAATGGTTGATGGTGGTGCTAAAAGGATCTAATAGAATAGTCAACCACCTATAGATCCTCCAAATAATATACCCAATATGACTCCCTAGGGACTACCCAACACGCACCTGGGAGATCCTTGATTTGGATGATTTCTCTTCCATGGTGGAACATTAGCTATCAATGTATGTTTCATAATATTTCAGGTCAGGAATTCCCAGACTATGTGACTTATCCCATAATAAGAGAAGCACCACCCCTATCTTGGTTACCCTCAACATTTGGGCTTCCCCAGATCATGTGCTAGAGTCTGAACTTGGGGAAGTCACATGCTCTGAGATCATGTTTCTTGGTGTATTCTAGCTATTGTAGACACCTCATCTCAATGGTTCCCAACAACATTCTCCAGCTATCTGGTGTCCCTTTGATAGAAAGATATATTCCCACAATTATTTATCATGCACTCTATCATTGGTTGGGATTCTTGTGGTCACTATAATAGAACATATCCCTCTATAGAGTATCTCCAAAAACATCTCTTTTTGGATGTATCCATCTTTAATCATATCAAGAGAGTGCTGCAAAAGGTATGTGAACATTGAGGCGTACTCATCCCATGTCATCCCTCCATGATGCAGCACCAGTATAACCAATATATAAATAAAATTAAAACAATATGGGTCATTGTTCCAATAAAATAACTACTATATGTTAGTCCATGATAGTATTGACACGTCTCATATCTTCATAACAAGGGTCAACTGATGCCCATCTGGTCTATGGAAATGTCTACCTTCCAATGCAACCACCTAATTTGTTGGTACCCAGATGATCCACAAGGCATGGACTACTGATTCAAGCCAATGCACTTCTGCATGTGGATCTGGCTCACTACAAAACCATAGTGTATTCTAGCACAAGAACTTATGGAGTTGACTATGCCTACACATATCCTTATCTAGCTCTGCTGGAACAATCTCCTACCCTATAGGTTGTGGTATTACTTCTTTTCCACCTATAGGGGAAATCTCATGCGATGGACCCTGAATTGAAGCGCAATCACTCATCACATCATTTTCATGATCTTGAACTAGTATCCTGGCTGGATTTCATCATGGATGCATTCTATGATTTTCGAAGATGCACGATGATCAGATGATAATATATATATATATATATAATAAAAATTGATATGTTACTAAATAAGTATATTGAATGTTTAAATTATATATGATGGATGTAAAACTGGTCCCTACCAAACATTTCCCAATATTATGATTATAATAATGGGTCTTCAGGGTCTTGGTCAATGGAAACATTTTCTACCCGTACCATCACTAGATTGCAAAGCATAAGACCCACATATGAGGCACTTTTAAAATATTTCCCTAAACCCAAAAAAAATCCTAGTATGAGGACTAGTCCAAACGATCTCCCATGTAATGAACATTCTTTGATACCAATCTATCACAACCTACCCCATGTTAGGGATCAAGCCACTATGATCACAGGACCTCCTCCAAAGGCCTAGGGGTGGTGAAAAGTGCATGAAAGAATATAAGAAATTGGAGGATGTTTTCTAATTACATATAAGAACAAAACCAACCATATAAATGAATAATTGAAGAGAAAAAAATAAAATAAAAGGAAAGGTCTATAAATTAAACCAATAATTCATAACCTTTAGGGAATAAAATATTATGACCATGTCAAAAAATTTGTAGAGGGAGAAATACATGACAAACTAGAAATAAGTCCCAACAGGAAAAAACATGAAATGTAAACTATGGAGGGGGATGATTTTCTAAATACCTAGATATGAACACTATATGTTGTCCCTATAACCCAATATTCCTAATATCTTTTGAAGTCGCTACTTTCCTATCCATCATCTATATAGGAAACAACATGTGTGGTCATAGACCATGTAGGGGTGAGTATATTCATACCTTGTAGGACATCTGTAAGGTTGTTAGGGGAGAAGAAATATATAAAATATGAAAGAAGTATAGTAGATGGATGATACAGTTAAAGAGAACAACTCAATCGAAACCAAGATAGAGAGTAAACTCATCCAAAAAAGTGTCTCAACACATTGAGTAGATAAACTAAATGTATCATATTTTCACCCTATATTATGAGGGAATACTCTTCCAACCATGAGAAGCTAAACAAAAGAATAATGTGCCATGCCTCTCACATCTTCACCTCCAATGGAAAGAGAGTATCCAAAACTGAATATATGGATATTGAAGAATATATATGTATATATGTGGTCACTTTAAAGAATACCAAATGGGAGACTAAGGGGATATATGTCTCACATCTCAACCCAGAAGGACGAGTCACCACATGATCTAAAATCCCATCAATCATGCCAAAACTTTCATGGGTCTTCCTATAAGTGACCATCAATTTCAAGCCACACCTTGTCATTATGCCACATATTTGAAGGGTCAACAACTCAAAGTAGATGAAATGTTCCCTAGTACATCAAAGGGTTCCAGTAGACATACTTATAGAGGTCCCAACCCAGGTTGAGGGGGGGGGGGGTTACACTATGGTTCCATGAGGACCCATGCCCTATCAGATAGTGGGGTCCCACTCTATGCATAGAGGACCTTCACTGAAGGTGATGGTCGTTCCACTCAATAGCTCTAGGACCCATTCCTTGGTAGGGGGATTTAATTTGGTCATCGAGGACCCACACCCAATTTGATGGGGGTCCACATAGAAGTTGAGGACCCATGCCCTGATACAATAAGGGTTTCCACTCTCGTCATTGTGGAATTGAGTCCTAGTGAATTTGGGGGTTTCACTCAGACGTCAAGGATCCACACCCCAATACCATTGGGGGGGGGGGTTACACACTAGTCATCAAGATATTGAGACCTTGTGTTCTAGGGGGATCTACTCAAAAGGTACACATAAATGACCCAAACCCCTTATGATAGGGGTTAAATTATATTCATTGAGGACCCACACAAATGTTGATGTGGGGTTCAACTCAGAATGATCCTTTGGAGATCTAGCATAATCACTATCAATGTCATGCATCGACTCAATATAAATTGTATCAAGAAAATTACACATTGTATCTTGAAATCCATAGCTGAGGTCATCATCACATTCTACATGATAAATAAATTGAGTAGAGGATACACATGGTCTGAAATATGACTTCAAATAATGGAGATACGTATTTTTCAATTTTACTAAAAAGGAACTGAGGGGTACATGGAATGTGAGGGGTCCCATATGGAATGTGGTCCCACTCCAACTCTTATTCATGTCACTATAAGTAACAAGGATATCATCCCATGTAGAAGTACATGTCGTGTAGGTTTACTACATGGTGTGTCCAAACAAACCGAGATTGGGTTGTTTTCTTTTTGTTGTGTCCATGTACATAAACCCATTTCATTGTACTTGAGTATATGGTGTGTTGATTCACATATGGTACCACCAATGTGACTTGGCCATGTCAATGTACTTTAATACATGTCCATATTTCTATTTGCGTAGTCCCACATAGAGTCAAACCAGTGTGACTCATCAGATGACTCTTCCTCCCTAGGACGATGTACATGGAGTGTAGTAGGAATTCACTCTATTCAATCCTATTTATTTACTGAACCCCTATCCATGAAAACAAAGGGGCTACGTGTTGTGTTTTTATCCCTAGAGAACATACATTTTTCTTTTTTATTCATTTTCTCAAATCCACATTCCACTACTCAAATTCATCGATTCAACCACATATCTCTCTTTGATTCCCTCTAAAATTGTTAGATCTAGGATGAGTCTATTTTTTCTTACCTTTGTTCAAAAAATTATAGATTCCATTAGTACTTGGTGGTTCATCATTCATCCTACATGCCGCAATCCCTTAAAGTGATGAAAATTTTATCACTAATCGTTGAAACGATAATTGTTTCCTCACAAATGTTCCATATATGACATTATTTCATTGATACAAACCTTGATCTTCATTTATATTTAATTCCAGGTGTCCAATAATGCTCAGTACTACACGAAAATGATGAGTCAATCCCACGAGTCCTAACTAGTGAAGTATAAATGTAAATATAGTGGAGAAATCATAAAAAACTTTTTCAGGATTGAATCCAATAATTATAGGAAAATAGATCATGAATGGGGAAACCATGGTTAGATAAAAATTGAAATAATTAACTGAATATATACTATAAAATCATGAATATGATATAATTATCATAGATCAATGGAAGAGATTGATCTGCTAAATCAATTTAATCGGCAAGTGCATAAGACAAGAATTGATGGGCCCTTTATGGATATTGGATCACTCACCATCAAAGAATGCGTCCTTCAATGGTTTGATAGAATTAATTGTGTTATTTTTTTCTGATCTACTCTGATCTAGTGCTTCATTATCATCTAATATGATTCACCAATGATGTAGGAATGAGAATATATCGATAGCCTCAGGGTACGAGTCTAACCCAGTGTGAATATCAATGGATGTATATTTAAAAGCATTTCATTTAGGATTGAAATGTATGAATGAATTAATGAATTAATAAATTAATTTATTGAATATACTTCAAATCAGATAGGGGTATTAATGCCTCAAACCGAACAATTTTAGTCCATGTTTAGGGTAAACAACATATTCCAGACTCAACTGTGCTTTTAGATTTTGGATTTGAAACATTTTAAGAGTCATTCCTTTTTTTTTGAAATTGTATATGTGCAATATAAAACATGTTTCAATTTTTTTTAAACAATTTCAGACACATAATGCCTCATAATCACACATCATCTAAGTTCCCAACTTTATAAATATATATTTAAATATTTCAATGTATTATATGAAAAAAACTGCGTCTCCATAGAAAATTATATAATATATGAAAATAAATTTCACGATGATCAAATTTAGAAAATTAATAGTTAATGGGAATAATTATATTTATCATTTAAATATTATATGATTACTCTCCACAAAAATTTAATTAAATTGGAATTCAAATTGTATAAAATAGAATTTAGACAACCTATTACTTTTCAAACTATATACATTATAAAAAATTCCAAATGTAATTATAATATGTGTCTCACATATAAGAAGACTCATTACACTATAAATTAAATAATAATATTATCAAATGGTGAATATAATGTAAGCTAACAAAAATATTTATCCCTTACCAGATAAGAATATATCTATAATAATATTAATTTAAACGATTGTAATGAATCCAAAAGGATGTCTAATCAAACAATGGTGAAGAAGAATAATGATAAACACACTATATCATCAAATACAGATATAAAAAAGAGTATGAATTTATATTCCCAAGGTAAATTTCAAATGAAGAAACACTTTATCCAAAAATGGAAAGATGGCAAAGCTAGACAAACTGTACAACAAATGAAAAATTTAGATTTCTTGTCTTTTTTCTATGTTTTTATAAAATTGGATAGCATGTTATTGATTATTATTTTAATTCCTCAATGCATAACAAGTAAATAAGAGTAATTCTAAGGGGGAGATATTTTTGTGAGTAAAAACCCAAAAAAGTGAATCATAATACATTGATGTATACGAGTTTATTTACCAAGAGTAGATTCTTGTGTCTTGATTATAATTGGTACTATTGAAATATAATTGGTCAAAGTTATGATGGGTTTTTGTATATAACATACATAAACTATACATATGTTAATTAGAAGAAAATGACACATATATTTTAAAAGAAATGGAAAATGGAAGAAAGACTTCTATATTTTATAAAATATGGAAATTATTTAATGAAACATTGAATTAGGTTAAAACTAATATGAATTATAAAATCGATGTCACACTAAAAAAATTATATACTATGCTATAAGAGACCACATCATAGTCCATTTCAAAATTTTCATAAACAATAATTTTATTAGATGTATTATAAAACTAAAAAAAGAATCATTCCTATAACTAAAAATGATTGATTTGGTGTATGAAATTAAATATTAAAATTCCATAATGTATTAGGGGTTTTTTATAAAGGGGACTCAAATTTTGTTGGAAATTTTTGTGGAAGTTGTAATATGTTTGGACACACTTCTAATAAATTCATGAAATGGGTACTCGGTCAGAAGAATGTGTCATAAATTAAAGTGAAACCACTTTTGACTTGTTATTATAAAAATGACATGGTGAGGATAAATTAAAAATACATGATGATTAATGATAATTAAATTATGGAATGTATAGTTAATTATAAGAAAAAATTGAAATATTAAAAATATTGGAGTATAAATAAAAGAATAAAAGTGAACTTCTTTCTAATTTGAAGACATGTTTTCCATATATGTTGAAATATATATAGAAAATAAGTTCTCAACTCGAAAAAATAATAATTTATATAATTTAAATTAATGATTAATCATAATGAATTTTAATATATAAAAGTATCAAAATTGAAAGGGTTTTCTTAGTTGTGAAACAAATCATAGCCTTACAGCTCTAACAAAAAATTATTATGTAACCACCTCATTTCAATCTATCTATTTTGTTTTCTTCATTTATAAAGGAAATTAAATGTTAGAAATATAAATAGGGGATAAATAAATTAATTCTATTAAAAATTATTATTCCTATATAATTATATTCATAATGGAGTACATTATTTAAATTGGTGTATAAAATATTTCTTGATGTTTGTTCATAAAGAAACACAACTGTATAGAGTAGATGGATAGAGTTTTCCCCTAATAAAGAGTGAATCTAAACAACCAATTGATATGAATATCATGAACTGGAATCAAATGATTATTTAATGTCACATTAAGGACTATATATGATGATCTAAAATGTTGGAATTTATAAAATTGAAAATTTTATTTTTTGAGTATGTTTTACAATCTTTATATGAAAAATAATTCTGAATCAGAAGTGAAGAAATTATTTTTTTAATCAGAAAATTAATATGGAATATTAACGTGTAAATAAATTGAAGTAATTTAATGTTTGTAAAATTTTTATTGATATCTATACAGAAGACCAGTTGAAAATATTTTGAACATCCCTAGAAAGTAGGTATTAATTTTAAAAACAATTTATGAAAAACTTTATTGATTTATTTTTTTTCTATATTGATAAATAATTCTTTTCTATGTTTCATTGACCCATTTATAATTAGGTATAATTAACTGATGACTCATTTTTTTAAATGTGATTTTATCCTTCCCTCAAGAATCTAAATTTTTATTTACCTCAAATAGTATCCTTTTTGAAAAGAAGATAATAAATGATGGAGATGAGAAGATTTTCCATTTCATGTATCATTTCACTTTTTATCAATAAGTGGATAAAATTTCAATTACTTTTTTTTAAAATCGGGTATTATAATCATAATCAAGGGATTAGATTGAAGAAATCATGGGAAATTTAAGAGGCAGAAATTGTATTTTCTGTTAATAAGATATTTAGATAAAATTCCAATTACATTATGATATGTTCTTGGATCACTTATTAATCTATATATGTGACTTGTTACCCTAATAAAATTGTTTACCTGTTAATTCGATCAATATGTGAGGAATGAGAGTCTCGTTAATGGACCCATTAATATGAATATGAGGTTTTTCATCCATTTCCCTAGAAGAGAATATGTTTATTATGTGATGTAACTATATAACAATGTGTTTCCGATTGTGAAACCATGTGTGGAGGTAGTTATTATTTGGATTCAGAGATTTATCTATTATGAGTATTGAATCCTACATTTTTATTATATGACATTTCATTACAATTTAAAAATAGGAGATCTTTAAAAGCTAGTGTCATGGAAATCAAGAACAATAAAACATGAAAACATAAAACACTATTTCTAATCCACTTGAAAAGATTTATAAAAATATCATTCTTTGTACAAGTACTAAAAATCATTACCTACATACATACACCAAAGGAAAGGGTGAGCTGAAGGCCTAGTAAAGAAAGCAAGTGAATCGGTTTACTTGTGATATCAATAAGAACATGATGAAAACCATAAGACATGAGCAATAGAAAAAGTGGAATATCATAATAAAAAAATCATGAATCACTACATGAATATGTGGATAAAACATTTCATTTATACATTCATGATCATATCACAATGGTTCATCCCAATGTTTCATAAAAAATTCAAAGGTTATTCACCAAGTTATCGTTAAACATGTCATCCATAGAGATTAACTTTTTTACCCAATGAATTGGAGTGATATCCAGGTTCACCCTTAATATGTATTTACCTTAGTTTGATACACATATATCATAATAAAACATTTCATAAATAACCCAAAGAGAACAACAGATATCAGTTACATTTAAACAATTTGATATTTTAAAAATTCATAAAAAATAAGATCATTATGTCATTTATAACCCATGGAAATTGTATGAGGGCTATATGTATGTCCATTATAGATTAAAATATATCATTTTTTTTATTTTTGAAAACCCATAAAAATAAATAGGTATGGGTATTCAAATTAATAAATCATGAAAATGTTTGAGAGAAAGATAGAGGAATTTTGAGATGAAAATTCTACTCCATTACTGCATCATACAATCCATTTAGAATACATTAAAAAGTTAGTGTAAAATGGTAAAACACTCATAAATAACTCATAATATAGTCTAATTTCAGAATAAAATGTAGATATGATCATGGTATGGATATTGGAATGTCATACCACCAGAAAACAAAACATGATAGGAAAGAGAATATGCGATTTCTTTTAAAAAAAAATTCGGCAGCCTAACATCATCACATAAAAATTTAGAAAATCACTTGATGAGAGAAGAAATGGCCTCTCATCATTAAGACATGAAATGGAAAACATTAAAGATATATTATAACAATCTCCCACATAATAAAATGGAACTGTATGTCTTATCATAAAAGGAGTCATGACTTAAAATAGGTGGGTGAAAGGTTCCCTTACCATGAAGAGTAATTTCGAAAGCATGAAGTTTGGGATCTTGGTAGGCTTGAGGGAACCTTGGGAGGACTACATGGAAGGTTAAAATAATATAATGTTGTTGAGGAGGATTTTGGATTGAAATTAATGAGGAAATGGCATGGTATTTATAGAAAAAAAGATAGAATATTTAATTAATTTCAAAGGGACACCTCATCGGTGGAATTTTCAAAACCACGAGTTTTACCATGGTATTTTCCCATGGTATTGGCCACTTGGGACACCTAATAACATATCATACTATTAAAATGTTTACCAGATTTATTACATCATGATTAAATCATTAATTATGTCATTAAACACGAGAAACTCAAAACTGTATTTTTACTACTCACAGAATATTAAACTCTTTTAGGAATAACCAAAAAAAACACTCTAAAAAAATATCAATGCTATAAATTAAAAAATGAAATCAATTTTATGAAATATAATTTTATAAATATTTTTATTTTAATTTATTGGAAAAATCATTATTTATTAAAAAAACAACTCTAAAAATATAAATTATTTTGTAACACCATGAAAAAGTAATCATGTCCCATAAAGTTATAATATATCCATAAGATAGTAAAGTTATATTTTATGATTACATTTTATGAAAATAAATTTTCATTTTAAATTATTAAATTAATTATATGATTTTAAATAAAATATTTATGGAATACAAAAATTCATAAACTTATACTATTATCGTTTTTTCACTTTGAAGATGTCTAAATTATATTTGTACATTCATGGGTGAAGTTTCTATTTCTTTTTCCGATTTACCATTCATTTATTTTCATTAATATTCGTAAGTGTATAATACTATTCATACTTACTATTCATAAAAAATATGTTTTTCTTATTAGACTAATATTTCTTACTGGTCACAATTGTAGAATACTATTTTATGAAAATCATTTCACATTATTAAATATTTACATTTTACATAAATATTTTAAAATACCCTGTTTTCAAAATTAATTAGTAAAATGGAACTATAAATTCATCTTACATTTATCTGAATATTTGAGATTCACCAAATTTTCCATAATTAGAAATATCAATTTAATTTATACAAAAGGATTACACAAGCAACTAAGGTCATGTTACAAAGCCCCTTATAACACCAGCATAGAAACGATGTGTAAGGAGTGATATTGTGATAGATTCTTGGGGCGGATCAGACAGCATTACCTGAGTGGTGATTTATATCAGCCTCAACTTCACACATAAGAGATTCAGTTCAGGCTTCAGATGCTGTAGCTCAGCTTGTGCCTGGTCAAGAGCAAAGACCAGAGATGCTACCTCCAACCAAAGCTCTGATAGATGGACTTCATACGACATTAGTCTACTAGATGAGGCCATTGACTCTTCTTTCTGTATTAATAACCATGTTCACCTGTATTAAAAAAATAATTGTAACATTTAGATTTTACTTTCCAATGGTCATTTTGACTAATGATCATATAATTATCGAAACACAATGGTATCATTTAATTATACTGACTTTACAAATTAAAGGGTAGAGTTTTTTTGATTATAAAAAATAACACTTAAATATTGGAAATAATTATTTTTAAAATGTTTAGGTCATATAATTCATCCCCCTAAAGAAATTTTTTCCCTGAAATATTAACTGACACCCTATTAAGAGAAAAGGTGTGGGTACTTCTACCTCATTGACTCCTCTAGTTCCCATGTGGATTCTTTAGATTTTTGGTTCCTCCACAACACCTTAACAAGGTGGGTAGTCTTATTTTGTAGAACCTTGTCTCTACAATACAATATCTCCACCGGTTGTTCCTCATTAGAGAGGTCATGTTCCAGTTGTACCACTTCTAGATTTAGTACATGTGAAGGTTCAGGTATGTACTTCCTCAATAGGGATACGTGGAAAACATCATGAACGTGTTCTAGATTTCTAAAAAGTGCAAGCCGATAGTCCAATACTCCTACGCGATCAATGATTTCATAAGGCCAATGTATCTAGGGTTGAGATTACCAATCTTTCCAAACCTCATTACTCTCTTCCAAGGTGAAATTCAAAGATAGTCCATTCCACCAACATCAAACTTCTTGTCCTGTTGATTTTTTTAGGCATAGTTCTTTTCCTGACTCTGACCAGCCTTAATGTCTTGATGGATGGGATGGCCTTTTTCTATCATATCTTGCACGAGATCAGGCCCATAAAGCTTTCTCTCACCATCTTCATGCCAAAATGTAGGAGTTCTACATAGAATATCATTTAGAGCTTCATAGGGTGCTATATGAATGCTCAAGTGAAGCTATTATTGTAAGATAACTCAACTAATGGGATATGTTGATCCCATCCGCATTTAAATTCCATTGAGGATGTTCTCATCTTTGACCTGAGTGTTTGAATGGTCCTTTCAGATTGGCCATCAGTTTGGGGTAATTTTTTTTACTAAAATTCAATTCAGTGCTCAGATCATGTTGAATACTTCTCTAGTTTTTTGATGTGAAACTTGGATCACGATATGATATGATAGAAAGTGTCACTCCATGTAGCCTTACCACTTTCTTCATGTAAATACTGGAAAGCAGATCAAGATAAAAATCTACTCAAATGGAGATAAAATGGGTAGTCCTGGTGAGATGATCCAAAATAACCCATATCGCATTGTTTTATTTGGATGTTATTTGGAGACCAATGACGATGTCCATTGTGATATTGTCCCATTTCCGTGCTAGTATGTTAGTCGTTGCAATACCCCTTTAAAAAGTTGTCTCTCTACCTTCACATGCTGACATACCAGGAACCTTGAAGTGTTTTCAGTAATCTGCCCCTTTATATTGTCTCAAAAATATTGATCAGGAAAGTCCCTATACATTTTTCTGCTTCTAGGATATATAGTGAAAGTAGAGCAATGAGATTCATCCAACATCTCCTTCTTTATTTCTAGAATGGATGGAATATATAGTATTTTATGAAGTTTCATTACACATTCTGTATCTATATTAAACTCAGTAAACGTTTCATTCTTCGCAGCCTCTAACTACTTCTGTAATAAAGGATTTTCTTTCTAAGACTTACTGATCTTATCTAGTAATGACGGTTGAGAAATAATTTGGGTTAGGGTTTATGATGTCCCTTCACTTGTAATTCCTATGTCCAGATTTACTAGGTCATTGATGAAAAGATCTCTTTCAATCCTCATCATGGAAAGAACAACTGGGACTTTCCTGCTTAATGCATTAGTGACTTTGTTTGCTCTTCTAGGATGATAATGAATTGATCAATCATAGTATCTGTAAAGATCCAAAAATATCCTTTTTCACATTCCCAATTCATTTTTTTTAGAAATTATAAATCAAACATTGATGGTATGTGTATATATCAAATTTATCCCCATAAAGATAGTGCCACCATATCTTCAGAGCAATAATAACTATAACCAGCTCTATGTCAGGCGTAGAATAGTTCTTCTGATGAGTCTTCAACTGCACATATGCATAATCAATTAACCTTTAATATTGCATGAGGATGCACCCACATCCTTTCAGAAATGCATCGCTAAAAATAATGAATCCGTCTCTACTTGAGGGTAGAGTTAACATGGGTGCAGTAACAAATCTCTTCTTCAACACTTAGAAACATTACTCACACTCCTTTGTCCAAATTAACTTGACCTCATTTCATGTTAACTTGGTTAATGGATTAGAATGTCATGAAAATTTTTTCACAAACCTCCTATAATATCATTCTAGTCCAACGAATCTATAAATATTACTTATTGTTTTGAGATGAGGCCACTCTTCTACAACTTATTTCATTGCCGGGTAAACTGTGATTCCATCATTGGTAACAATGTTCCATAAATAATAAATTTGATGTAACCAAAATTCACATTTTCTGAACATCCCAAAAATCCTCTCCTTCAATAGATTTTTCTAAATAACCCTTAGATAATCCTCATGATCTTCACGTCTTTTGGAATATATCAAAATATCAACAATAAATAGTACCATAATGTTATTAAGGTAGTCCTTAAATACACTCTTCAAAAAATCCAAAAAAATAGCAGGGGAATCAATCAGTCTGAAGGGAATAAATAAAAACTCATAATGCCCATATCATGATCGGAAGGCAGTTTCTGTAATATCTTATTTCTTCACCCTCAATTGATGATATCCAGAATGAAGATCAATTTTAGAGAAGATTTGAGCCCCACAATGTTTTTCAAATAAGTCATCAATACTTGGAAGAGGGAAATTTTTCTTTTCTGTGATCCTATTCAGTTCTATATAATCAATAAATAGCCTCATCAATACATCCTTCTTTTTCACATAGAGAATAGGTTCTCCCCAAGGAGACACACTCTTTCGGATAAACCCTTTCTCCAAAAGATGTTTAACTTTGTTTCTTTAATTCCTGTAGCTCTAGATTTTCCAACCTATAGGGGGTATTAGTTATCTGATAGGATCCATGTTTTAGTTCAATGGAGAACTCTAACTCTCCTTCTGGGGGAGGTTGGAGTTACTCCTTTGGAAATACATCAACGTATTCCTAGATGATGGAGACATTTTCTATCCTCAAACTCTCAGTTACTTTTTCTTCTCCGATCAACCCCCAAAAAAATTCATATATGAGGTTCTTCTAGAGAAATATCTGGTTGATATATCTCTCCTTGGAAGATAACTATATGTTTTCCATTCATGACCCCTGATATTTCTTTGCTTTTTCATTTGATTTAGCATTATACATTGAGAGCCATTCCATCCCTTGTATAATGTTTTGTTATAGTATGCGAAAGACTAAAATATTTACAAGAATATTTTTCTAATGTAAATACTAGAGTTTCTAAACAATTATGATGCTTGGATAATTTCATAAGGAGTCTTGATAGATAACTCTACATTCAGAAAATCGGGGGTTGATTCTATTTTTTTTTTGCAAACATAGAGGATATAAAGGAATGCATAGAACCAGAATCAAACAATGTACTTGCTAGCTATGAGAGATAAACAAGAGTACCTTCCACCACATCGTTTGATGCTTCAACTTCAGCCATTGTGATAGAAAAGGCAAAACCTTGGTCCCTTGGTTATGGTTGAGGCCGATGGTGATTCCCCTCCACTACCCTCAAATTTGGAAAGTTATTTGCAAAGTGCCCAAGTTGTCCACACTTATAGCATTGGACATCAGGAAGGGCCTAAACCATCTTCCCCTTGACATTAGTGTTTGGATGTTGTGGATTAACCACAATATGAATATTTCATTCAATATGGACATCTTTACCACACTTATAGCACTTCCCTCTCCCGAGTAGGTAGTTCCCTGAATGCTTCTTCCCACATTTATTAAAAGTGGGACGTTATACTTGTTTTCCTCCTCTTCCCCAATCGAAGACCCTCCCTAAGAATGGATACATCGATCTTTTCTTATCATTGGATTTATGAGTCCATTGCATCTCACTAAACTCTAGTTCGACTTTCATCGCACTCCGCACAATCTCCTCATAGCTATCATAGTCTTGGTTGGCTGAATTCTACTGCATATGAGATCTCAGACCATTGAAAATCTATCAAACATAAAATTAGGATCCATGAAAAAGCTTGAGGTATAATGGGAAAGTATTTTGAAGTTCATTTCATAGCTTCCCACAGATTCATTCTCCATATTCTTCAGCTCGAGAAACTCCTTCTCTATTATTTTTCTCATGGAACAAAGGAAATGCTTACTAAAGAAGATCCCTTTGAACCCTTCCCACTCCATAGATTGAACCTCCACTCTTGGACTTGTGTTTTTAAATAGCTCCCACCCCTGATCAGCTTCTCCCTCTAAGTGATTGACAGCCATAGTGACCTTCCCTTGCTTTGAACAGTGGAGCACAAAAAAGATCTTATCTATAGAGCTGATCCACTGTTCCACAATCAATGGGTCAGTTTATCCACTGATGGTTGGTTGTCTTTGACACATAAAGTATTCAAAAAAATGTTTTTCCCTTCGTTATGAGATTGGTATTTTATCTTGATTCTAGTTAATTATCATAACTTGATTTACTTGGTTCATCATTCAGAAGAATTTTTCCATTCCGGCTTCCATCAGAGGGCCATCAGCACATGGACCATTGCGGTCACCATTATCAAGGTTCCTCTTATTGGCCACCATTTTTAAAAAAACCCGTAGTGAGAAGAGTATTTTATTTAAGAATCCTTTAACTATTTATTAATTTATGTCGTAAAACACAATGCTTTAAACAAATACAGTTTTCTATAAATCATGGATAATGATTCATAAAAAGATTATGATTAACCAACCATATCCCCCAAGAGTGTCATAAACAAGATTGAAACAAGGCCCTTTGATGTGTACCCAGATACCCCAGGTCAAGCTCGAAACTCCTTTTTAGAGTTTTCACTCCTAGGTACATCTGTGTCAGACCCTTCCCTACCTGTTCATATCCAGACAAGGGAGTATTTCTTTGATAAACCACTTACTCAATACTCACCAAAATACAAGGAAGTATTCATATATTTAATATTTTATATAGTGAAATGAATAAAGTTTTCATAGCCTAATTTCCATTAATAAATAAACTATCCTTTGATACCAACTATGGAATCCTGCCTTTTTATTACATAACATTCTATTATATTTTACAAATAGAGGATCTTTAAAGTCTACTGTCTTTGAAATGAGGAAAAATAAAACATGAAAAAATAAAACCTCCTTTTAAATACCCTTGAAAAGACTCATGAAAGGTCAACACTGTCTACAATTACTACAAATCATAACCTGGAGACATACATCAAAGGAAAGTGTGAGCTGAAGGTTGGGTAAGGAAAGAAAGGGAATCAATTTACTTTTGATATCAATAAGAACTTGATGAAAATCATAAGACATGAACAATGTGAAAAGATGCATATCATAATAAAAATAACATAAATCACAACATGAATATGTGGCTACAACATTTTATTTATACATTGATGAACATATACCACGGTTAATCCCAAGGTGTCATAATAAAATACCATGGTTATTCACCAAGGCATTGTGAAACTTGACATCTCTGGAGATAAAATTTTATACCCAATCCATTGGACCACTATTAGGGTGGACCCTTAATATGAATTTAATATCATGTGATCCACATATATCATAATAAAATATTTCATAAATAAACTATAGAGGAAAAAATAAATGGTTTTAATTTCAAAATTGTGACGTTTTGAATGTTCTAAAAAAATAAAATCATTATGTCATTTATAACCCATGGAAAGGGAGTGTGGGTTATATGTATGTCAATTAAAAAATAATTTTTTTTGTTTTTTGTTTTTATGAAAACACATATCAAATAAATAGGCCTTGTTATTAAAATAATTAAATCAAGATAATTTCATGAGTGAAAAAGAGAGAAATTTTGAGATGAAAATTCTGCAGCATAACGGCTACATAGCATCCTTTAAGAAAAAATTAAAAATAGATGGTACAAGTGTAAACCACTCATAAATAGAAAATTATATAGTATAAATCCAGAATAAATTTGAGATAAGAACATTTTATGTACATTTTAATTTCATACCACATGAAAAGGAAACTTGAAAGGAAAGAGAAGATGCAATTTCTTTTACAAACAATTCAGCAGCTTAACGACGTCACATAAAAATACAAAAAATTAATTGATGAGAGTGGAAGAGTTATATAATAATTTGGAAATTAAATGGAAAGAATTAAAGATATATAATTACAAGCCCCCACATAATAAAATTGAACTATAATACACAAGATAAATGAATCATTAATTAAAAGAGGAGGGTAAAATGATCCCTTACCTTGAAACGTATTTCGAAAGATTGAAAATCAAGACCATGGGAGGCATGAGGGTACATTGAGAGGAATTATTGGGAGGTAAAAAGACTGGAAATTTATTGAGTATGATTTTTGAATGAAATGAATGAGGGAATGGCTTGGTATTTATTGCAAAAAATAGGGAATATATAATTAATTTCCAAGGGCACCTCATCAGGGGTATTTTAAAAACCATCGTCTTGCCCATGGTATTTTCACATAGTATTAGAAACATAGGACACCTCATAACATATCATAAAATTAAAATGTAGACCAGATTTATAACATCCTTAATACATCAGCAATGATGTCATTAAACACCCAAAACTCAAAACTATAATCTTACTATTCACTGAAAATTAATCTGTTTCAGAAAAAACCCAAAAAATCACTCTAACCTAATATCGATGCTCTGAATTCAAAAATGAACTTGTTTTTATGAACATAATTTCTTAAATATTTTCAAGTAAATTTTTAAATAAAATAATTATTTACTCAAAAAACAACTCTAAACCTATAACTTGTTTTGTAACACCATGAATAATAAATCGAGGTCCCATAGAATTATCATATATCCATAAAAAATAAAGTATTATTGGATGTTTACATTTTCTGCAAATAAATTTTCATTTTAAATTATTAATTTAATTATAAAGTTATAAATAAAATATTTATGACGTACAAAAACACACAAACTTATACTATGATCATTTTTTCACTTTTAAGAAGTCTAAATTATATTTATACATTCATGGGTGAAATTTTTATTTTTTTGGCCTATTTACTATTCATTACTATTCGTAAAGGTATATTACGAATCATACTTTACTATAAACCAAAATTTATGTTGATCTTGTTGGAATCTAAATTTTTACTGGTCTCAATTGTAGAACACCATTTTCAGAAAATAATTTCACATTATTATTTATTTAATGTTTACATTTATATTTAAAAATTACCTTTTTCAAAATTATTTAGTAATATGGGACTATAAATTCATCCTAAAATTATCACGATATTTTATATTCACAAACATTTCGATAAAAATAAATAAAAATTTAATTTATTCAAAATGATTACACAAGTAACTAAGTTCGTGTAACATAGATCATTATAACACATGCATAAGACCTAAGTGTATGGTGTGCTATGGTGATAGAATCTCGGGGTGGCTTAGACAACATTTCCCGAGTTTTTATTTATATGATCTTGAACATCTTCCTTATGAAATTCACTTAGAACTATACATTTTGAAGCTAATCTTGGGATTTTTCAAGAGAAATGCCCAGACCTACTACATCCATCCCAAGATCAGACAGATGGGCTTCGTAAGGCTCGATCCTATTGGATGAGGCCATCGACTCTTCTTTTAGTGTTAATTAACCAATATCACTTGTATTTAAAAATAATAATTTTAACTTTAACAGTTTATTTTCCAATGGTTATAGTGTCCAGTGGTCATATAAGATTCGATAACCAATGGTATAATTTAATTATACTCACTTCGTTAATTAACAGATATAGTTTTCTTGAGTATAATAAATAACACAAAAATTTAGGAAATAAATACTATTAAAATGTTCAGGACGTTACAATGAGATATCATACTTATCTATGATATTTTCATGAATAAAAAACACACACAGTTCATTGATTCACATAGGTCCCTCTATAAGGTATATGAAATTATATGAGGGAGAATTATTCATGATGCATAATGAGGTGTTCATTCATATCTCCATAATCCCACATGATCTATGTTCACGGTGAGAAACAAGTGGAAAAGATGATCAGCCTCGTCGTGTATATATATGGGGCTTGTGTGCTGGGATAGTCCTTAGGGTGTTTTTTTATGAAGATCGATCCTAGAGAAGGTATCCTACATGTCCTGAGTATTGAAGGAATCAAAATTTACATAGCTCACATGATACCATGGTTACACAGTAAGGCTGTTATATACCATTTGGGGGGATCATAGTGCAGATGATATGACCATTGTGACTCCCTTTTCCAAATTTAGGTATGCTCATTTTTCAGAAATAGGGGATTAAAGGTAATCAATGTCATTTATTTGAAAAAGGGACTCATATGTCGGTCCCTCCATTATATAATTTTGAGCACTTTTTGAAAGAATTTGAAGAGATGATTCATCGGTTGTCCAGTTTTTTTCCATTAATCAAATGAAAGAAACAATTATGTTGTAGTATATTTTCCTTTATATATAGGCTTAAATATGTGATGATATATATATTTGTGTTATTTTGTTATGGTCATCCAAAATTACTTCCAAATGGGAATAAATTCATAACCCATTATTTAGAGATAGAAATATTATTTTTTTCCATGAATAGCTTGAGGAAAATCCTAAATGTATCTTCATTCCAGGTTTACATGGATCACAATATTCTATGGATTATATGATCTTGGAGAGATCATCACATGAGGTAGATTCGTTGAAATATGTTTTTTAGGTCTATGTATTTGAGATAGTCTATACTCAATGGTATGAAAATGTGATTGATAATACCATTTGTATGAAATTCTATATGTAGTTTTTCTATGAGTTCTATGAAGATAACCACATTAGAGTATATCAATGGATTTTATGATTATGATTTCATTTCAGGTGAAGGGAATGCTATTTTTTTGTGACCATTCATTGATTGGAAAATTATTCATAATTAATTCCCATTTTAGAATATATTTTATTGATAAGATTATGGTTCCTATAAAAATTGGGGATAAAATTATTTCATATATTCCTCGTGGTGATCTTATCCAATTGAGATGTTGGACCTATATCATGGATATTGAGGATATCTGAGAACGATTTTGTATCCCAGTTGAGGTAGAGAAGAGATTTACCCCCATGATTTGAAATAATAAGATAGATAGAGAGATGGAGAGTTCTATTATAGTTCTCAATGATATATTATCATCTTCTGTTCTTGATTTTTTAAGGATATGAGATGATTCCTTATATTTTATGTTTTTGGATCCAAAAGTAGTAATAACTCAACTATTTTACAGAAATCATTGAGGATCTATACAAGAGAAATTTTATGTCACCCAATTTAGTTTTTTATTGGATGGATATTCAAAACATATGGGCAATGATAAAGTGTAGATGATTGCGGATAAGGTGCATGTGCTGTAGAAGTGGATGATGATAACAGAGAGTTTTTATATTTCCAGTTAGACTAATTATAAAAGACATTTGGAGTTTTAGAATGGATATCATGTGTTATTAATGTTAATTACGTGAAATGAATTAATAATATTTAGAAAAAAATTATATAATAATGATATTAAGTGAACCATTCATGATCCTGTATAGGATATACAAGGATGTTTATTAGATAGTGTGTCCCGCATAGTCATAATAGGAGAAAAACTACTTCCTGTCTTACTGTTGATATAATGTTTATATGAACCATCAAATTTTATTTACTAGGGTGTGATTTAATTGAATAATGAAACATAATTTATTGGTTCCCTGGTGGTGATGATGGATTGGGATGAGAATAAGAAATCTATATAATAAATTTAATTCGTACGTGTCATATGGATTAATGAGAATATTTAATAGAGATTATGGAAGTTTAAAAGTCATATAATATCATATTAAACTCTCATAATATACCGATTTATTCATTTAAGAATGAAAATATTTGGTGGAATGTGACATTTATCAACCTAATTTATATTTAAACCATTTGACTTGTTTTACTGAAATTTATATTGGTTTCCACGTAATTGTTTAATTTATAAAATCATGATTAGTCCTCAAAAATAGAATTTAACAATTTTAAATTAATTTTTTACCCTTAATTGAATGAAAATATAATAATTATTAAATAATTAAAATTATTGAAATTGTTAAACTGATGTTATTACAAAAAAATGAATAGATTTAAATAGTAGAGGTATAACCATTATTCATGGGCATGAGAACAATTAACATTCATTTTTCAGTAGTTTTTTTATTTTTTACTAGTTGGACTAATGTGTAATTTAATATGGTTTTGTAATACTAAATGTATGTTATTTTTCGTTGATATCAAAGGAGAACACTAGATGTGTTTTTATTAAATTATACTAAATTTGTAAAATCATCCATCAAAGAGCAAAAAGAATTATCATAATATGTGAGGATTCAAGAAACATTGAAAATGATCCCAGAACAATATATGAAATTCCCCATGTGATAGGAAGTCATTAAAAAGTTCCACGTATCTTTCTTCATTTAGTTTAATATAGAAATTCAATATGCATATTTTTTAAAATTTTAAGTAGTGTTGTGAAATTGTTTTTATATAATTAAAACACATGAATGGTTAATAATTTTTATTTAATATTCATATTGAATTAAAATTTCCATTTTTAATTTATTAACCTTATTATAACAACCTAGAACACACACTCTTATATCCTGTTTTGAAACCAATGACTTCACATTTCTAGATTTTATTCTAATCATTCTGACCCAAAAATTTTCTACAAACCTTAAAAAACCCAATGAACACATAGATCATATACAGATTTGATGATTTTTTTGTTTACAATTTCATATAATTATAAAAAACACCTTTATAAACAATCCATATGACTTTAAATGGGCATTTTTCAGACTTAACCTATATTTTCTTATTTACCAAAATTCAATCAAAGTCATCCTTGTGAATGTTTTTACATACATTAATCATTCAAAATCATTAATAAAATATGGGGAAAATGATGTATATGAATTGTGAGCTCAAATGATCGATAAGGGAAAAAGAATTTACAATTTAATGTCATGAATGAGCATAAGGACACATAAGGGTATGATAACATAATAAAAGTGAATTAATGAATCATAAAATAAGTAAAACCCATCAACACTTAGATCATAAAATATGAGAACATGTTAAAGGAATGCTTCATTAATGTCAATAATCAATAGCCTGGTTATATCAATCTCGATCATTAGAAACATTATAAACTCATAACAAGAAATTAAAACTCTTTCAGGTAACATGGAGCATCACTTTCCTAATACCCTTTAAAAAACATTTTAAACCCCTTTTTATTTGAATAACCATATATCCAATTTTGAAAATTATCAACACCCAATGCATTAATGATCTATAATGGGGATCACCTTTCATAAAATGTATATTAGGCTCTCCTGTTTTCCTTGAGAAAAAATTGGGGCTCAACCCTCCATATATGTAATGTTAGGCACACTCGTGATATATAATGGTGCTCAAAAATTTATACAAGATATATCGAGATCATCTGTTTCATAAGATTCTCAAGTAACATATCAATTAAAAATATTCATTATAATGTTCATAGAAGAAATCCTAATTCATTTATTACCTCATAAACCCATGTAAATGAATTGGGTTTAATTAATCTCAATACTTTTGATATATGATTAAACCTTGTAAATGAAATTGGTTCTATAACAATATCATTGAAACACGATTAAACTATGGAAATGAATAGGGTTCTATAATAAATCACAATGAAAAATGAAAACCCTAGGAAAATAATTGGGTTCTGTAACAATATGTTTTTAAAAAAATATCAACCTATTGAAAAGAAACTGTTTCCTTGAAAACATCTATGAAATAATCATAATCCATAAAATAAATTAACGATGATGGAATCAAAAAAATAATATTTAGTTGAGGATATGCAACAACAAGGGTTTTTGAATTTTATGAATGGAAATTATGTTAAAATATTATCAAATACATTCATTAGGAAAATATTCATTAAACATTCAATGTGGCCCTTTGTTCTTTGAGTCATTTTTAACCATAATCCCCATGAAGGAATGTTTTTTCAAAAAAATTAAATAAAAATGAAATAAATAAATTAATGATATGATATGTGAAATGGATAAAATATACACAACACTAATTAAATGAGTGGTGAATATGACATAACTCTCATATAAAAAAAATGTGATTATAAATTCCCTTGTATGTACGGTATAATCTGAATCAAAATCCCCAAGAGTATTACCAATAAAATGAAGATTTTAAATAACTTGAATATATAGTAATTCATGATATAATAAATAAAAATTATTAGTATATGGATGACAAAAAATAATAAATTGGTTGATATGATCATTATCTCCATGGTGTAAAAAGTGAGATAAAAATCCCATACGACATTGGTAATATCTAGATAAAGAACCCATGAAAGATAAAATCACAAATGTATATATAAATGAAAATAATAATGATGAAATTTATCATAAAATATTTTCATGTGATATATATACCCAATATAAAAGAAATAGGAGGTGAAAATTGTATGTGTCTCAAAAATGAAAAACGTGAGATGGAAATCCCTTAACTTGAGACCAATTCGTTTTTTATGTACTCTACAATCATGAATAAAAAATTTAGTTTATTATTTATGTTATTTATAAATCATTAAAATTTTGTTGTAACTTTTATTTCATTAATAAACATGTTATATATAATTTATTTATCAAAAAAAATTTAATTGGATGTTTTGACCATATTTATCTTATGTGTCAAAACTGACTCTGATAGGTTGACTATAGTCAATGAGTTCATTATTTAAACATCTATATAATAATTAACATGAATTTATTACCAAATTTTATTCAGATAATAGTTTTAAAATAATAATTTAAATAGTTTTACGAAAAATAAAACAATGTGATGATTATGGATATGGTAAGTCGTACATATACATGTGTAACATTCCCATTATTTAGTGATAGTTATGGAAAAATGTAAACAATTAATCTCCTTATAAAATTAAAATTATATTACAAATACAATATTATATATATATATCATTCTTTAGATGTGGTGATTAAAAGAATGAATCACATCGCTTTGTGGAGGTAGTTGTACACACGTCCAAGTAGGATGTTGTGACATTTTTAGCATCTGAAATGGTAAAAATAAAATGGTATGTTATATGTATAAATAGTTTATAATTTCATTAGTAAGATAAATATTTCATTTATATCATATTTTTTTATTAATATTATCTATAATACATTTCATGTATTGTGTAAACATATCAAATCATTTTGAGGAAGCAGTAGTCCACACATCCACAAACGATGTCGTTGTATTCCACCAAAATTAATAGCATAAAGTTATGTATTAGATAATAATTATAGAAGTATGAATACATAAAAAATATCATATATATCGTTTAAAAATATTATTTACATCATAATTCCCATCCATGAGTGGTGGTAATGTAATAAAACTAATGACATCATTCTGCAAGGTGGAAGTCCTATCTACACGTGAACTGACCATTATGATTAATGATTGTTTAGATCTAGGTATAAAACGTAAGGTAATAAAATTTAATTTTATTTAGGATTATTTTATAATTAAGTTATTAGACAATAACATTATTTTTTTTGGAGGATAATGAAATAAAATTGAAATTCATATTGATGAATGTTACCTAATTTTTTGGGTAACTACTTTTTGTTTGAAAAAAAAGAAAATTATTGGTTGGATTCAATACCAAAATGTGGATTCTAGAAATATTTGATGGATTTTGAGAGATTATTGGTAAAACAATTACAAGATAAATGGATTGATATTATTTTTGAAGTGATGATATGTAGTTCCTTTTTAATATTGGGAGTGTAAATCATTAAATATAAAATGGTAATCACTATTTGGGGGTCTCAATTACATAATGTGCCTAAAATATTACAAAATAAATGAGTGAAGGTAAATATAGAAAATAAAAATATATACCACAATAAATTAAAAATTTTTTATCATTTTGTTCCTTAGTCTTTACATTTTATCAATATTATCTTTATTGTTTTTACTATGGTAGATTTTTTTTCCTAGTTAATTTATCAATCCTGAATATAATAAAAAAGATAATCATTTTATTTTTTATACCTACTAATTATAAATATTATTTAAAATTAGTTAAAAAATACAATGTATTCATAATATTATTTTTAATAAAAATTCATGCAATGCATAATACCACGCATGAACTATAATCCGATTAATTAATTTAAATTACTGTCATTAATATTTCTTATCCAAACATAATATTACCATATTAGAATATAAATATTATTTAAATTATCACTATTTATATTCATTTTCAAAATTCAATCAATATAAGACGTAAAATATAATTTAAAGCTAATATCATAGATTGGATGGGAAAAGATGGCTTTAATGAGAAAATTTCCACAATATTACTATGTTTTTATATTTAAAATAAAAAATAATAATATCTGAATGAAATAAATTTGATTAATTTATATTTAAATGATATAATTAGTCTTTGAAAACTGTTAAAATTTGAATTTTAAATTCTAAAATAATTAGATGATAAAACAATTTTCACTTAAAATATAGTATTTTTCACTATTTATCAAAAAACTAAACATCTTAGAAAAATACAAAAAATTAACCCAATGTAAGTTTTTATAATCATATTTAAAAAAGTATTATATTTATTCCAAATGAAATTCATAATGCTGAGAAAATTATTTCTAAAATAATTCAACCTTTGAAAGGCCGAAAAATTATCATTTACAAAAATATTTTTTTATTATATAAAATTGAATTTATTCTTATTTTGTTCCCGTTAAACATAATACATTAAATTTTAACAATTTTATTGAATATATAAAATATAAATTCCAATAATATTGACCATTAATATTGATTATTTAAATTTATTAAAATAAAATGACATTGTTGAAAAACTACATGTTTTTATGAAAACAATTACGTTATATTCATTTAGTTTTTTATTTTCATTTCTAATTAATTGGAAAATAAATAATTCATTATATAAAATTTTTTAAAACAAATATTCATTATTGTTTGTTCTTATTCATTAACATCATTCTAATTTATAGGTGATAACTATTATATTTAATTTTTGTTCGGTAAGACTTGACCTCCCATGTAAAACATATTATCGAGAAGAAATGTTGTTTTGTTAAATACAAGATAAAATTGTTGTTTTATGTCTCAAAATATAATATATACATTTAATATAACATATTAAATCATTGAAATTACTTTGAAAGATGATATTTTTGAAAATACCAGGATATTACCGCCTATCATTCGTAAAATGATTTCTTCTATCAAAATTCATCTTGGTTAACAGAGGATTATAAATTTTATAAATCATTAATTTATGCCGATATAATTCATAGGGGGAATAAAAAATCATGTTTAAAAGGGAATGTGGAAAACCAATGTTCATCATAGGACACGGATAACTTGGATTCTATATTGGGATATTCATGGTAGGATGATAAAAGATTAATTTGGAAGGGAAAAAATTCCCATGGACTACTAAAGAGCGATGGGGATTAAGTTTAAGAGTAATTCACTATAAATAAAATTCACAATCAACATAGGTGTGGAAAATATCATTGACATCATCAGAAGATATGGTAATATGATAATATTTTTTTCTGGATACTTTTTCTAAAGATGAAGGGCTTCATTGACAATATAGACTGAGATAATATGGAAGTATAATGGATGAGTATAATTTCATAATATTATTCAATTCCACAATAATATCATCATTTTACAAAATTATGTGTATTTAAGATGAATTTTTAATTCCTAGTAACCAAAATCAACTATAAAGACAACATACCCAAATATGGCATAAACTATATATGCCACCAATAAATAGACTTCAAACAAAACGAAAATAGTTTGAACATCATATTATAATTATAAAAATTAGTAAAAAATAAAATTATACACTAATATTCATAAATAAAATTCACTACCCAATGAAAAAACTGAATTATTCCCTAAATAACTATCTCTATAATTTCTCAAACATTTAATGACTTTGTTTGAATCCTAAATTTAAATGTATTTGATAATATATTCTTCCAAGATAAAATATAAACTATTAATAAAATTCAATCCCATATGTTTATTCAATAATATATATCATTACCTGAAAAAATATCACAAAAACTATGAAATCAAGTAGGCCAGTTGTAGGTGTGAAGCGCTTATCATCCTTTGATCATGGGTTCAAGTACATCTACTTATCATGTTGTGATAATTTGTAAGCAGAAAAAAATATTTTCCCCTTTTTATTCTTAAAATATATTTTCCCCATAAAAACACTTCATGTCTATCCTATGGATTTCAATTATGTCATCCCAAAAATGTGACTCTTAATATTTAATTGATAACATCAATATGTGTTCAATTTAAAAAAAAAATCAATGGTGTTTCTAAGAAATTGAACATATGATCATCCTTAATATTATTGACCCATAATGCTATTTATAACTCTTATTATAACCTAACATGAAAATATCTTAACCATCAATTTTACCTAAACTGAACATTGATACCAACTATAACAAACCATAACCCACACTCCCAAATCCTATATTAAAATCTATAATGTTGCATTCTCATATTTGATTTTGATAATTAAGACAAATGTTTTCATCTAAACCATAAAACACCAAAACGAAAGCACAAATAATTTAAACTGATATAATCCCTTTTAGGTTTAGTGGTTTAGATAATTAAGACAGACTCATAAATAAAAAATTCACATAGATTTAAATGATCTTTTCACCGAATTATCCTAGATTTTATTATTTAAATATATTTTATCAACATCATCCATGTGAAATAATTTATATGAATAAATAGTTCATCATGATTTTTTTACCTATAAAAATTGAAACATAAGAATGTTTCACTCAAATGCTATGTATCGGAAAACATGATCATTAACAATTTATTGAAATCAATTAGCATTAGAATACATATGTTTTTTAGGAAAAAATCAGTTTTCTTGAGTGGGTCATAAAAGAAGTCGAACTGATCAATATTTGGATCATAAAATTTGAAAGCATGTAAAAAGAAAGAGCCATCAAAAAAAATAATCAAATGGCATGTGATACCATACTTTATAATTCGAAATATTATATCCTCATAATAATAAATTAAAAATCCTTTTGGTAAACTTAGAGCATGACTTTAAAAAAACCATTTCAAAACTATTTTTATTGGAATAAATATACGACCAAATTAAAACATTATCATTACCCAATGCAATATAAATATTTATTTGGGATCACATTTAATATAATCAATATCATGCTCCCATATCTTCTTTGAGGTATAATGGTTGTCAACCTTAAGTATAATCCATATAGGGATTACCTTTAATCATTAATGGGGGGTAAAACCTTCGACTAAGATGTATCATGCTCACCCATTTTGAATAATTCTCATGTACCATATTAAAAATAAAATAATTTAATCATTAAACATATAGAAACAATCATCATTCATTTATAACCTGATAAATCCATGTAAAAAATGTGTTTAATGTCAATCACATTGAGAAATGGGTAAACTATAGAAAATAAATGGGATCCATAATAAATCTAATTGAAAAATGTGTAACCCATTTATAATAAATGGGTTTAACAAAAATCTCTTTGAAACAAAATTAACTTGTGGAAAAGAAAATGTTTCTATATAAATACATTTGAAACATTCATAATCCATCCAAAAAAATATTAAGTACGGTATCAACAAAAAACATCCCCATTGGATGATATGTAACAGATAGGGAGAATGATGTATGTTAATGGAAATCACCTTAAAATATTATAAAGAACATTTATGTTTAAAATAATCATTGAAGAATCAGTGTGTCCAATAACACAATGAAACATTTTGAATCACAAAATTAATGATGTAATAACCTTTTAAAAAAATTAAATATCATTATAAAAACTATATTAGTGATAATATATGTCAAATGGTCCTTATTTACACCACATAAAACAAATGACTGGGGAATATGACATAAGTCTCACAAAAATAAAAGCATGACTATAAATTCCCTTACAACGTTGGTAACAAATGAATTAGAAATCTTAAAAGTAATAATCATAAAATGAAACATTAAAATAGGTGTAATATAAACAATTAATGTTATAATTAATTAAAGTTTTTATAATATACACCATGTGAAATAAGTATGTGTAGGATATGAAATTTATCACACTTGTGTAAAAATATAAAAGAAAATCTCCTATGGATTTGGTAATCTATGGATAATGACCCCATAAAAGAGAAAATAATTATTTAAAAATACAAATAATATTCATTATATTATTCATATAATAAATTAATGTGATGTTTATACCCCACATAAAATATATAGATATTTAGAATGTCATGTGTCTCATAGATGTAAAAAGTCTGACAGAAATCCCTTACATTGAGTCTGATTTCTCATGCCTATACTCTATCTCCGTGAATTAAAAAGCTATATAAATTATTTACTATATTCAAAAAAATTCCATGTTTATTATAACTCTTATTTTAATTAACATTTTTGAATGATTGTATGTAATTTATATCCTTATATAATATATATTAATTAATAAATAACATCTTTTTTTAATAATATTTACATTTATATTTAATTTTCATGATTAGGTTTTTAAAAAAGAATACACAAATCAATTTAAGGAGGGGGACATCCACACATCCTTAATCTAAAATATTACTTTTTTAGTGTGTGAAATGGAAAGAAGAAAATTATATTTAATATGAACATAAAGATAAAAATGTGATGAGTACCATAATTATTTCATTATATCACATATTTTTAAGAATCACATCCTTAATATATTCCATGCAAATTGTGGACGTATCAAAATGGTTTGAAAAGGTGGTTTTCCACACATCCACAAAAATGTTATCATATTCCCATAAAATTGAAATCATCATGATATGTGTTATATAATATTTAAATATGTATTGAAACATTACAAATATACTATAAATCATATTAAAATATTATTTCCATCCTTATTCCCAAACATGAGAGTAGGTAAAAAAATGAAAAACATCATTTGATGAGGTAGTTGTCCATCGTACATTAGGATGATGATTTCATAACACATATAATGCATCTATGTGCTAGTGTAGCTAAAAACTTTTACATAAATACATATTATTATATTTTGAATATTTTTTTAATTATAAAATCATTTAATAAGAAGTTTTTTTGGGGATATTGAAACAAATAAAATAGAAATTTAAGTTGAATAATGTTACATCATTTTCAAGTAAAGTATTTTTTTTCACATAAGGAATTACTTGTCTAGAAATGTACCAAAAATAATAATTATAGGATTATAGGAAAGATATTTTGAGAATATTTTGGTAGGGTTTGAATGTGACAAAGGGATTGTGAGGAATGAATTTTTGGAGACGGTAAATTCCATTTTATTATAGAGGAGGAGTTGTATTTTTGTAAATAGAAAAAAGATAACACTATTCACTGGTCACCCTTACCACATGTAACCAAAACATTTACTAATAATTGATTTTATGAAAAATTTTGGTGTGTCCAAACATGAAAAAAAACAAAAATAAACTCAGTTTTATCTATTTTCCTCAGTAATTATGTATTATCAATCTATTATTTATTGTTTTTACTATGAGAATCCATATATTTTTAATTGTTGATGAAATTTATCATTTAATAAAATAATTAAAATTATATTTATTGGATAATTTATTCAAACTAATTATAAATATTATATCCAAACCATTAAATACAAAACCAATATTTTGTAAAATTAATTTTAATAAAAACACATGTAATACGCAAAAACGTTATTTTAACCTTAATCATATAAATTAAATTTAAATAAATTCACCTGTATATTTTGTCAAAAATTAAATTTATCATATTATTGAATATATATTACTATGATTACAAATATGTATACCTTTTTTTAAAATTCAATTCACAGATATAGTAAAATTAAATTTAATGTCAATCCTAGAGAGGAGATGTGAAATCTGGTTTTTAATATGGAACCGATTTAAAAGTTATAAATTTTTAAATATGAAATCAATATAAAAATTATTCAAATTACATAAATTAGATTAATAATTATAAAATAGATATAATTAATCTTTAAATCTAATTTAAAAAAAATATAATTTATCATTGTATATTAATTAAATGAAAAAATATTTTTGAATTTATATCCAGTATTTCTCATTATTCATCAAGAAATGAACCTTCTCAGAAAAATACCTAACATTCACACAATGTAATTATTTATATTTACTTTTTTAAAATGATCATTTTTTCAGATATAATATAACAATGTTTCATAATTTAGTTTTAAAACCACACTACAATTAAACGGTGGTAAACCTATATTTTAGAAAAATAGAGTTTTTATGCTTAAAATTTTTTTATTCTTATTTTATGACTTTAAAACATATTGGATGAATTTAATAAAAATTATAAATAACCCTTATATTTCATTAAAATTGTTAAATAATGGTCAATTATTACTTTTATTATAATAAAATGGCTATGTGGGAATACAATTTTTTTTCATAAAAAGTCAACCTTTATATTAAATTTCTATTTTATTTTCATTTATATTAAAATTTTATCACAATAATTCACTACGTACACATGTTTAAACAAAATTCTAACAAATGATATGTTCATATTCATTCCTACAATTGTAATGGCAAGGTGATTACTAAATATAAAAAAGTTAATATTATATTGTTTTCTCATAAGACTCATCATTACATGTGACAGAAGTTATCAAAGAAACTCAATGTTATGTGAAATGAAATATAGAAATAATAGAGGATATAATATAATAAAAACATTTAATCTCATGTAACACAATTTATTATATAAATTAATTGGTAAAAATTTATTTCTTAAATGTTTGGGATGTTACAGTAAACAATTCCATGAAAATTTTACAAGAATTATTGATACTTTTGAATATTTAGGGAAAATGTATAGTATGAGATTCGTGTTTCATTGAATCATATTGGGCACTTATTCCCCAATATTCCTTATCCCATTTCAAATAATATTATTCACCATTTTCCTTTACAATAATTATTGGTTCATAAATGAATGATATGAATTTTGACATGAATAATCTTTTTGGAGGATATTAGTAGTTAGGTATGGAATGAGTGAAACGGGAAGTGTTTGCCTATGGTGGCGTTCCCAATATGGTATTCTTGGCTATGAAATATGGGTGTAATATTGATTTAGTGACTAAATTGTATCGAGGACTAATACTGTTTGGTAGGTAGTGGATTAGGGATGCTGTAGTAATTGTGTCATCAATAAATAGTATCAATAGTAGTGTAAGAGGTGGGGGAATTAGTTAAACAACAAGGATTAAAGAATATGATTGATCAATATGTAGGTTCATATTACACACATCATGTTAATATTCATATTATGATTACACATTCCCTAGATAAAAAAAATATAAAAGGATGTGTGAAATTATACAACATTTTATGACCTATCATTAGTTTGGGACAAACATTTACACATGAAGACATGTATCACATGACATGTATTTATAGGGAACATGTCTTTATTTTCAATAAAACAAAAAGGAGTGTATAATAGTATACTCCCATATTCACACATAGTCGCATACATTTATTTTAACATGAATCATTCCATGTCTTAAAAAATCAAAAGTATCATGATAGTTATAGTACATTTTTAGGTAACCCTCATGTCACAGAAATTGTAATTATTATGGGACACACCATGGAGGTTTAATCTACATGCAATGATAATATAAATAAACACACTAAAAACCCAATGTATCACATAAAAAATTATATATTATACCATTTTCTATGGTACTTTTATTAATATATAATCACCCAATATTGAGAATTAGAGAATTATACACTCCATTATATGAATTTTCCATATAGAACATGATATTAGAAACATATATATCAATTAAGGATCATAAAAAGTCACTTTACAGTATTATAGGATCATAGATCTATAGAGATGATAATAATGGATGAGAGATGTGTTCAGAGAAGGCTTGAATATCATACTCCTTTTTGTGTTTGAGAATAATTATATATTCATAGGCTTCAATTAATCCCTTACAGGATTATTCAAAATAGTGTGTTATCCCGTAAATAGATGATGGAGTTTAAGAACACTCTTATTTTTGTGGTTTTGTTCATGTATCCATGGGATTATTACTCTCTCAGGTTCTTAGGTACAACACTCCACAGGAGTCATACACTATATCTGTTGACATTAATATATATAAAGTATCCACATTCATGTAAATTTTTATTGCCTTTATAGTATAAAAAATAACCACTCAAAAATCCATATATGTCACAATATGTATATGAAACATATATTCATAATTATTAATTTTAATACCCAATTATATATTAATTTTTTACCTCCATTATATCATATCCCTATGTAAATTGGGTCTTGAATGACACTACAGATCCAATACATGATTTTTTTCTACCTCCCGTGATTAATCATTGAATGTCCAACTCTAACTGATTTTGTTCCAAAACCAAACCAGTATGATACCATTTTTAAATTCCCTTTCTTGGATCATATTAGATAATAAACAATAAAATATGAAACAACTCCTCATACATCCCTCCCTATATTCCAAATGTTTCTAACATGTGGTGAGGGATGAAGACAAACCTTGAGAGATTATTCCATAATGATAATATATAGGTTTACCTATGAATATATTGAAAATAGTGGTTAAAAATCAGCACATTAGACCTACCTGTCCTAAAGAAGGAAAATATTTTTCCAACAGTGACATTGAACATTATAATATATAAAAATAAAATATTATATATAATAAAAATACCCAAAATTGTAAATGTAAAATCACTATACATGAAAATTTTCATTATATTTCAACCCCATGGATAATATAGATGTTGCACAATAGAAACTAAAATAAATAATTATTGGGATACAACTCATATCACTGCACAATCTTATTCAAAATCATCAACCTCTACAACCCTTCTCATCCCATTCCATAACACATACTTCTATATAAAACATAAATCTTTAATAATACACCCTTATTCACCTATGTACATTGTAAACCATGTTTTATTCATATGTAGGGGTGATTCTAATGACAAAATATATTTCTGATATTATCATTAAATCATATTTTGATAGTAATCACATGGAAACATGCACATGTATATGGTATGATCCAATCAAGTCACTTGATAAAATTATCACATGAAATATCATGTAATACCATAATTATACATATATTCGATTATAGTATAAAATATAAAGGCAATCCTATTTTATACTTGTAATACAACATCCATACAATATGATGAATTGTTTGGGAAATGATTTTTATTATCATGGTTACACCATTATGAATCCCATACTAAGACCCCACATGTACATAATATCATCACATCAAAGTCATCGATATGTCTCACATCTAAATGATATACGAGTAATCCCTCTATAAAACTACGTTCGAAATATCCTAATATAAATATCATGTAGAATAACAAGGAAGTCATCTATCACTCTCAATCAATATCATCTCAGTAATTTTCAAGGGGTCAATCTATTTCACACTACCCTTATAGTGACTTCTCCTCTATGTAATTACAATTTTATTATAATGAAGAATGTCTCGTACTATAAGAATGTGATGGGAATTTAATCTAATATGAACCATCATATTAATATAGAATAATAAAATTAAATTAATGGACTATGAATTAGGTCTATGATACTAAAAATTATCTAAATGTGGATTATTTATAATATATAAATTTAAATATACGGAACATTTTTATATTCAATAATTAAAACATGCAATTTTTTTACCTCATAAATAAGATGTTGAATATTGGGTCATTATGAATATTTATAATGCTTGATAATGATCCTCTTTGTATCTGACTATTAAATTTTTATTACATTATAATAAGTTATCATGATAATCATTGTTTCCAAAAATAATTAAGACCATGATAATCAACCATTAAAATAACATTAAAATCATATGGGAGAGATATTGTATCTAAATATAAAATTAGTGCCTCCTTTGGGGGAACTTTAATAGTGATCACATTAGCCAAAAAGTTTTCTTCATTTCTTGTATGAAAGACCACCATTCCATGATCATGAAACATCATAGAATTCCTAAACATATATATCAAATCCCATGGGGGATGATTTTTCCTTATATAATATCCATTAAGAACTTATATTATATTTCAAACTACAAATCCGAAATTTTTACAACAAGCGTAACATTTTCCAACTGAATAGAAATCACCCCATCACATAAGGAGTTACCATATCTAAAGAAAGAACTGAAACCCAACATAATCATTCCACTACCATCACAGACAAGACCACCACCACTTATAGTTCATTCCGCATATGATCCATAAACATTAGGTTGTAACCCAATTTATGGACGAATCCTTCCATCCCTAACCCCCCTTTGATGTAAATTTTTTACACAATGTAATCAAAACCACACATGGGATCAATATCTATGTAGATGCCAACTGTATTTATAGGGGCGTAAATCACCATGATCAACCTCAAGGGACTTCACCTAAACCTGTATGTGTAAGTGGTATTATCACCTGCCCCCCATGTTGTGTTTTAAGGATACTCTAAAACCCATCATGTTTCCAAATAAATCATGGCTCTCACATTTTAATCATATGCACTAAGAAATCCCATTGGACCCTAATCACCATAAATTTATCCATGTTCTCCCGACTACAAAAATTTCCAATGAAACATATAAAAATTATCTAGATCCCCATTACCCACACAGTTCTGAAAAACTAGTTCCATGTACATTATATAAATAGTGAGTTGAAACACCATTAGTGGGTTTCCATCGAAATTCCTATCATATGGACATTTTTTTCCATTGGATATTCTTCATTTATCATCCTCAATATTAGTAAATTCATCTTCACATGAATTATCTTACACCACATCATCCTTTCCCCGATGACATTCCCATTATGATTGTGGATCATCTCGTGTTACTCTATTCCACTAAATCACCTGGATCTTGAGGTGGAGAATATTCATATATAAGGGGAACAAGTGATGTAGATTAGTATAAACACATCTTTTTTCAAGATAGCAAGGTTCCATCTAATGAAAGTTAGATATGTAGTTACCTATCAGAAATAATAGTTGGTACTAGAAAGGATGAATAAAACAAGACTCATTATCTTATTTATCCTTCCCAAACATGATTACACATATTCCCTTTATCCATCATAAATTCCCTTTAATTACCTCAATAATTTCAATCACATTTCATGAGATATTAGATTAAATTTTTCTCTAAAAGACCAGTTTCCCAATAATTTTTGTACCTAGATATCATGATTTTTTACATAGAGATATTCGTTCCACGATAACATTTTATGATTTAGCCTATATGGCCTACATGGGTACTAGTATGTCTTGACGATCAATAAAAACCTCAACAATCAGTCAGTCCAACTTCATCCAAGATTTCTTGTAATAACCACCATCATTACTGGCATCCCATAAGAATATTTTCATGATTTTTCTCCAAGTTATTGATGTAACCTTTAGTAATTGAAATCACAGATAGAATATACATAGTCATGTTGGATAAAACATTTTTTATTAGGGTGATGCATCCACTAAATGAGATAAAATTATTTTTCTCGTTGAAAATTTGTTCTATTATTTTATTTTTCATTCCCCCAAACCAACTATTTAAATTTCATCCATTGAAAATAGGACCACAAAGGTACACGACTATAATTTACCTCTGATGAATACACATATATATTCGGATGATCCTTCCTAGATGAACTGATAATAGTTTTAAACAATAAAAAACACTTACCCATGTTTTCCTTCTTCCCATAGTGCTTCCTATAAGACTTAAACAAATTTTTCCTTCCTCTAATAGACCATTTTGTTTCATTAAATAGATTAGAACATCATAAAAACACATTAAATGATATATGAGGATATCTCCAAATCTATACATATAAGGACTGATCAATCCCTTATCCATGAATTTCCTTCTGATGATAGTGAGATACTCATGATTTATGATAAATAGGTTGGGTGGAAGGGGGTCCCCTTACCAAAAACCACACATTATATTAATGAAACCAAAACATCTCCCACACCAAGAGATACATATCAATGGTGAGAAGTAACATTTGACGAATTGTCACAGACCCAATCCATAAATCCCATTATCCTTATCTCCTTAATTATTAAACATAATTCAAGCCTATCATATTCTTTTTTTACTTGACATTTTTTATGATGTTATGATATCCCAAGAACTCTTTTTTCATGTCATCCACCATCTATTGGTAAATTACAACAACTCCCCCAATATTTTTACCTTGAATGAAATAAAATTTCTCCTTAGACCCAATCCTTGAAATCATACCCATTATTTTATTATCCACTAAGTTAGCCATAACTGTTTACAAGAATTTACACATGTAGATTTGATAGTATAAGTTAATCAACTCCAAATTTATAATTTATAGAATCATAATAACATTAGAAGCCTAAAAGATTCTAGGGAGTGATTCCCCTTTTAATAAATAACTGATATCCTCTTTTAAAAAAATTTATGATGTTCTATGACATTATATATAAAGATGCTAGAAAATTATCTCGGCCTAGTTCAATTTACTCCTTCAAACTGAAAAAAGCTTTCTTAGTTTCCTACCCATAAGTTTATGCTTCCACGAAATCACAATATACATCATCAACCAATATGGTAATATACTGTATAAATCTATACTCTTCACATGCCACCACCCAGTCATGATTTTTATTACCTCTTTATCATGCCAGTAAATATTTTATGGGATACATGGCCATCTTTCAAGCCATCTCAAATCCATTAGAGTAAGAGTCATTATGAAGCTTGATATTGACACTCATTATAAATTTTTAATTATTGAGAGAAGGATAAATGTAGGATTTGTTTCTTTCACCATCCATGATCCTTTTTCCCATGATTTCACCCTACTAAATCTCTCTATTTTGATCATTACTTCTGATAACTAATATTTCTTACCATGAATCACTATAACTAAGTCCTCATTCTAGGCTTCCTGTAGTCACACCTCTAGGATCCATATGTCTTATTAGATATACCCCACTCAGTCACCAATTCTCTATCCATCAACATCCAATGTCCAAAAAGTAGATTTAAGCCATATTATCCTCTTTTACATAGTTTCCCAGATCATTTCATCTATAATTTAATTCCACAAGGAACTAATAGTTAGTAAAATACCTCCATATTTGGAAATTAACTATAATAATAGTATAGAACTGTATTTCTTGTATATTTCTCTCAATGATAACAAACTATGGAGACTAATCCCATAGTAATCACATTACATAGAAATCTTATGTGCATGATAAAGATTCTATACTTTACATATTATGAAGATAACTATCTAGTATTCTCTAGATATGACTGTTACCATTCCTATTATTTAACTAAGTAAACATGATTCCATGATAAACCAGATAATACATCCCATTGGATTCTTTGTGGTCACTAAAAACCTAAATGATTATCAAATAATAACCCTCTCTAACATTCTTTCCCAAGGAATCAACAATACTATAGAATTCTCTCCCTACATTCCAGGATCGTCTCCCTAAAATGTTTCTTTCAAAAAACATTCACAATATCTTTCACCCACTGGAATAAAAATAATCATATTCAAATGAAAATTTGAACTATAAACCATCTATATTAGTAGTATTAAAAAAAATTGATGATGAACTTGTAAAAAACTAAAATAAAAATTTTACATAAATCCTAAATAGACTAGTTTCATAGACTGGCCTGAAGGGATTTGAAAAAACCCATACACTCTGAATAATCCAAGATATTTTCATGTCATTTCATAGGCCCAATAATTTCTAATACTGAAACCTATAAATTACACACCTCATTAATGAATAATATCATTTTCCATTCATCCAAAAAACTCACATGTTCCACAACAATAATGAGATCATTGGGAAGGAAGAGTGAGATATTTGTAGCCTAATACGGTGACCGTAATTACCCCAAATAGAAGGGACACTTCTTTAAAATTTTCATGTGTAACTACACCAAAATCTGCAGAAGGAATACTAGCCTTACTAACATCTCCTTCCTAATGAATTATTATCGGATTTATAACATCTCAATATACACATACAAACACCCATATTTTTTTATTAGAATTATTTGTAATATAGACATATCCATGACTTTGAAAGTTTTCTTCTAATGAAATTTTGAAATACACATAATCCATGAAAATAATATCTCATATAATAATGGGTATCCTTTTTATCCCTCCCTTATTTATATATCTATGAAAATTATGTCAGAATAACTGTATATAATGATGACTAATTTCCTCCATATAAGAGAAGGACATAAGTGTGTATGTACATTGGGAAACTATTGTATATCAAAAAATTTATAAAAGATGTATTATAAATTCAAATGAGTATAAAGTCAAAAATCCCATAACATAGATCTTTAATTAAACATTGTATCTTTAACATCACACATATGTGTACACCCTTCATCCAAAATAACCATATCATATTCTCTATCTCATGTAAATGAAAATCCATCATAAAAAATGTAAAATTCTACATTACTAACCAAATATTTGACATAATCTATCATTGCAATAAGAAAAAACATCTAATTTTACCCCAACATTCTAACACCAACCATCAATAACAATAAGGGTCACACTCCACTACTAAAACATGTCTCTAACATCTGCCTTTAAAAACAAAATATTTGTAGTTAAATATCATGAGTAAAAAAACAAAAAAAAAACAATTGACACTTTATGATACCACTCATAGTGGAACATAAACAGGGATTCCCCTTTTAAATAATAGGTATGAAAACAATAGAATTTACAAGGATATGAGATCTTCCCAATACTATAGAGTAATCCATCAGAACATTTATTATAAACACACTCAATCATCTATAATGCTATATTATGTATCTCATTAATTCTGATGATTCATGATATGAACTTATCATAATACTTATGTGACCACCTAGCAAAGTCTTAATGAATCCACATTTCACTTCTCCAAGTTTTTTAGGGAGAATAACGATTCCTAAAATCTATTATAATTCTAAAAGGTATCCTCCAATAATCTAAAAGAATCCATGACTAGAAAGAGGCATCTCACCCATACTAACCCAATCTAAACATTCCATCCCCCTATGGAATATATAAAATACAGTTATACATATATTGAAATAAATTATCTTTCATTATTGAGCGTCGAAAATAATGGAAAAATGTAATCTTGTCAGTCCTCTACTACACCAATTTCATATTTATACAAAACCACCTCCTTAAAACATAAATCATCATCTCATGGTACATTAATCTTTGGTGTTCTAGGTGAGTTGGGTCATTCATAAACGGAAGGATGTTTTCTTTTCTTCTTCCTATGTTATTATCCAAATTTATCCCCTAATTTTTATAACACAAATAGGGATAACATTAACTGATTTCATTATTTTGTGGAGAAATAACTCCAAAGAATCATGATTTCATGTATAGTGGAATGATTATTATCCATAAAGATGAACATATATAATTTCTCACCCTTTCCATATAGGAAACTTTTATAATGAGTTTTTCTTTTTTAAAAATAGGTTAATTTATTGGTTGAATGGGTTTAAATGATTAGTTGTTTTCTCATTTGAGGATTTAGTGATTTCTATAGAATATTTTATGGGAAAATAAAATAGACATTATAACTTCACATAAATTTCACCAATAGTTTAGTGAACTAGTAGTGGATGAGTGCCACTACTAAAACAAAGTATCCAAGTGGAAGGCCATTAATAGTATGATCATACATGAGAAACACATTGAGATACTACTTCAATATTGATGAGTTGAAACTAGGTTTTTGGTGTCTAGTGTTGTATAAAAGAGATAAAACTAATAAACTTCTCTACCAATGAATTATAATTGTTCTTTTGGTGGGGACTACGGTTACCCACAAAACTATAATTCAGTTTTTATAATAATTATATTCAATCTTAGATTATAAAATAATAATTATATATTTAGTTATTAACTTTATTCTCATCGAAAAATCATATGATACTCTTTAATTTGATCATATAAATATTAAAAATATATTAGTTTTTTCTCGCCTAAATCATAGTTGCTTGTCGATTCCGTAGATTCCATTATATCATAGAGTTATACAACTATAAACCTATATTTTTTAATCCATAAAAATAATATATTCTTTATGAAAACATTTATAATAATTTTCCATATACCCCCCTCAACACCAATTTTATATTCCACCAAAATTTTAATACACTCTCAAGTAGTTTACTACTGAGTATCCAAGTGAACTTATTTCATCCATAACCACTATGAATATATATTATGTAGTTTTATTATAAAATCATGAAATATTTCTGGATAAAAAAATTGAAATCTTATGGTGCTTCTTACCATAAGGGAACATTGTAAAAACCTTACAGACCCCTTTCCCTCCATTTTAGGGTTCGTCTTTCAAAAACATTAATATATCATTTCTCAATGAATTAAAAAAATGAGTTTTTATATATTTTTTCTTAATCCTAAATTTTTTTTATCTATATATATATATATTCACATTACCTATTTTAAATATGTATTAATGATCCCCAATCAATACCAAATTGAAAGTCCTTGTGTCAAACTAAGCATATTCATTAATATCAAGAATCCTAGTTACACATTCCTTGGGTACAATTTCTATGTACTGTAATATCTCCATATATAAATAAACAATATAGAAATTTATTTACCCAATCTCAACACAACCATCACACTAGATTTTTTCTATCATGTTATAATATCACAAGTCCTCAACGTCATCTGTATTTTCCATGGGAATAATTATTAATAAAAGTACCTATTTCATAAAATTTTAGAATTTAATTTGATAAATAGTGTATATGTATTTTTTTCAAAACTATACAGTCTTAACCCCCTTTTCAACATTGATTACTTTTTTGAAACTCATATTTTGAGGTTTTCATATACCTTTATCTATTAAATGCACAATCCAATTCAAAATATCTATTCATAATAAAATTTCTATTCAAAATTAAATATAAACTAAAATTATGTTTTCCTTATACCCATAAACAAGTTTTAAAATTTTAATAAACTAAAATTTTAATATATCAAAATAATTTTCCTACATTTTTCATTTTATTAGAGTTATAGAATCAACACCATAAATAATTGAACTACTATAACTAAAGTTTGTTATGTCTCCAATAATAATATTTTTTATAAATAATTATATATATTATTATTAACTCCAAATTAACATTGAATCATTTCATGATAATGTATCAATTCAAAATACCATATTCAAATAAAAATTTCCTTAAACATGATAATAACATAATGCATGATGAATATAAATAAATTATACATATAAATCCTTATGAATATCATAGAGTATATTAATTACATACCCAAGTTAACAAAAAAAATCCTTGTGACCTATATTTCCTACTCCCATATGCTCATAATTTATTCTCCATGTTTTGATATCCTACCTTCACTAATAAAAGACATCAGTTAAAAACAATATACTATATAATAAATTTTTTTATTAGTTAATTTTATTGATAATGTATAAAAATATATAGAATGTCTTAATACCTTATCCATTCATCCTAATATGTAAACTTTTGTTTAGTAAGATAATGTACCTATGATAAACATAAGAGAACTATTCTTTCATGACAAACCACATGAAAATTATAAAAACATCTAAATTTTGTTCATGGTAATCTTATATATTAGACCTACCAAACCTATTTAAACAATATCAGGATACATCAATGGAATCCTAAAATCTATGATATTATTATAAAATAGTCTATATGATACATATATATTGCAACACAAACAAATAGAAATGTAAATTATGTTAAATTAATAATTACATAAGTATTATCACCCAATATCAAAAAAATTATTGTATAATAATAATGGAAAAAAATAAAACCGTGAAAATTGGACTGAAACACTACAAGATTTCTTACTAAAATGTTAACATTCATAAACAATATTTTATAATTCTATAACTACAATTCAATATTGAAATGTTAACCAAACATAAAACAACATTATATACCTATATTTCTTGAAGTTAATGATATTTGAGTAAGATGGTATGATTCTAATAACGTAGCTATTTTCCATCCCTATTATCAACTAACATAGAGATAGTGATGAAAAGGATTCACAATTAAGTATCTAACGAGAAATGATCAACATACTAATAAACACATAACACTTATAAGATAAATAAATCATTCATTATAATATAATGAAATCATAGAATTTGTAATTTATTCATGTTATTTAAATAGTACAAAGAACATACACAATATACATAATGATAGGTCAATCTCGGCCTTCCTATAATCGAAGATACATTATTCAACATCCCACTTTCAGATACTATAGAAACATTATGTCTTCCCAAAAAAATAATCCAAGTCAGATTACCAGTCAAATAAACATTCACTCAATCAAATAATATATTAATAAATAAAATACTAGAAATATCACAAAAACAAAATGAAGATCACATATATCAATCTTAGGTAAAATAAAATCACTATTGCCCAATTATTAATTCAATGTATGACTAACATGAGATTGGCTTCATGTAAATCACATTCCAGACACATCATATTAACAGAAAAATCCTTCTAAATGAACGTGAAGCACTACTACTCTATAATGATCCCTAAAAAAATCAACCAATGAAAATCATTTATATTGTTAATGGAGAATTTTTAGGATAAAATAATAATTCCTCATACTAAATACTCAACATTATCATATTATATTTGGGGGCATGGTACTATATTCATTAATAACTATATATTCTTGAATATACCTAATGGATATTGTTATAATACTGGTTGAAATGTATATTATGAACCAGAACAATATTCCTCCAAATATTACATTAGTATACAAGTAATTTTGTTGGGATTCACCCCTTAAATCGGGTAAAAATTTTAAACATTAAATCACCTTGTAGAATTACAACATTAATTTATCTATCTATATTAATAGTACATGGTGTGATGGGTATCATATATATATATATATATATATTCTTATGATAACATTTTCTTAATAGTTAGTCAGTATATATGTATATAACTCTTCGTTACGATGTCATAATACTCGGTTGGCATAAATTTATTTTAAATAAAGCAAAAGATTATTAATCACAAAAAACACATTACATGGTATGTGATAAAAAAAATATGAATAATAAAATACCATTGAACCTATCCTATTATAAATATATAAAATCATTCCTCACGCATTTAAATATACCCTATACATATCTCAATTATCATATTTTTTGTATCTCATATAACGTTTAATGAACTACCATTATGGTGGGGATATACTATAATCAAAACCCACACATCAATATGATCTATTGTGACATTAATAACCCACTACAATTATATCCCAATTATATGTAATGATCCATCAATAACGAGGAGGTATTCACTCCACTTCTATATAAATGTTCCACAAAATACAATCATTCCTGAAAGCATTGACATTAACTACATAGTTTCCAAATTTCTCCTCAAGAAAAACACAACTAGATTATATCTAACATCATTAATAGAAGAGGATATAAAGAACTCTATTTCAATGGCATAAGTGGGAAAATGTCATCTAATAAAAGTACATGGGTTTCTTACTATTTTTTGTTAAAAAATATTAATTTATAAATGGTAAATTATTCACGCATTAGTTAGCAAACATTAGGATTCATAAAAAATTTTATGATTCATCGCATAAATTGATTAAACCCTTGTGTTTTCTCAAATATAAGTGTTATGGAAATAAAATTAATCTTCTCTATATACATGAGGAAATAAAATAGTCATAAACATTGTCACAGTATTAAAGGGAACCTATTATGACCTCAATAATCCAATGGTAAAAAATTCATTCACCATTATCACAAACAATCTAACTAAACTGGTCAATAGGAAGTGATATCAAAAATGGAAAAACATATTAAAACATGTATCATCTTGTATGTTGGAAAATCAATTCATGTAAATCATAGATATATGAGATAACTTAATAAAAAATGATTTTAAAATTTGGCACCACCCATATAATTTCAATAATGCCTAAAAATTTATGAAAATAGGATAACATTTTCATTCTTTAAAATAAGATTAAATAAATATTATATAAAAAATTAAAAATAATCCAATTCCCATAATTACTAAAAAAATCACCATAAAAATAATTTATGAAAACCCTATATGAAACCATCTATGTAGTTCTTAAAATAATATTTCATAACAATATATATTTAAAACAATTCCCTTCCCTATATGAACATTTTTAAAAAATGTTGTCACCTTAGGAAATATTTTTTTCCATGTTTCCTATTTTGATTCTATGAAATTCAATGATGTATAAACTCACACCCATATTCATGTTTCAATGTTGGATATAAAAACCCATACTTTATTAAGTAATTAGTTTTTTAGAAAACCTACATTTTTTATTTCTATAATGAAGTTAATTTTATTACTTAGAAATCACATCAAGAGTCTTAGAGTTTGAGCATCCCAATAAAATCTTTTTAGAAATGGATTGATGACTGAGATGTGCCTGAGGTAATTGAGTGTGTCTAAGGATATATGTTTTTAATTTTAATGTTTTTGAATTGATTTTATATGTGAGTATTTGGATAATGGTTTGGATAAACATTCTTCTCGAATCAATTGGGTTTGTTTTGTTCAAGTGTATCGATTTCATTTGCATCACAGTGGCATATAAAGCTTTTAAAATGTGAATTTTTTTTATAAATGTCTTCTCCTGGTTGTAGGATGGTTCAAAAAAAATTCCCATAAAAGTTTGTGTAGTGGTATCTCAAGACAATTCTAATAACTTAGTTAACACATCTTTGGAAAAATAGTACTTCAATAATGGGAAATTTTAAAAAAGGAAAAGAGGCTCTATTTTCCAGATTAGATTTCATGTTATCAACATCTATTTCTCTTATAACTCATTCACATACACCAACCAATCACCCCTCTCTTTTTATCCAGTAATGTCCCTTAGGATTGGTGTGATTTCAAGTGTGACTCATCATCATTTTTAGGTGAGTTTCCCATTATCCTCCCCCATTCCTAGTTCCTATTTTCTTCTATTAATTTTGGGCTTACCGTACTTATGGTTAATGAATATTCCAACCATATATTACTATAAATAATAATTCATTACGGCGGTTTTATGTGGGACTTTGTAAGGAGGTCCAAGTAGGATATAATCAAGCCACAATTTATCATTCACCATTATATACGTCACGCTATAGTCAACATTAGTGTATTTGGATTAATTTAAAACCTTTTTTATTATTTTGAATCTATTAAATATGTATTTTCACTAGGGATGTATTTGGTGTATTACTTGAGTTTTTATGATAATATTTTTTATAGTTTTGATAAAGTGTGAGTTATTTGTGTGTTGCTAAAAAATTAATCCTAATAGTTTAACATGGTTGTATATTAGAAATTGATTATATTATTTTAAATATCAATTTAGAAAAATTGATAAAATAATTATTTATGACATTAGAGGATAAGAATATAGCTAGATATAATGTTGTAGCTTGAAAAGACCTACACATTGATGGTCTAGTAATGTATTAAATGAAAATGGATTCTATTGTGGTATTGGAATTATCATTCTTGATTCCCATAGAAAATTATATAATATATTTTTTTATCTTTAATTATCATTTTAAATTCATGCAACCTGAATTTTGCGATTCTGTAAAAAAAAATTCATAGGATCACCTTGACCTGATACTCAATATTGAATATATATCATAATAAATTGTTTTATGTTGGGGCCTAGTCGAATGAGTATTAGTTGTATTAATTATGGATTTTTTGGATTTCATATATTTCTGTTTAATAATGTGATTTTATATATAGTATTTTTCAAGTGGAAACCAATGGAGAATGGGTTATCTGAGAAATATGTTTTGGAAGTACATTTATAAATTATAAAGGGAACTTCTATGAAATGATTTCATAGATTATAATACAAGGTAATATGATGATTTTTTTTTTGGAATGTGATTCCATTTTGAAATGTTTTAGTGAATAAAATTTTATTTGGAATCTAAATGAAATCAGGAAGGGAATGGCTGAATTTGTTTGGCTCTTTTGATCTCATAAGTTGTTAGGTGAGTTTACTAATTATTGAGGGATTTTTTATATACCATAAATGGTATTTTCCTTAATTGTTTCATGTTTTATTATGATGCTTGTTTTTAATGTATCCACAATATTATTTCATTTTGTATTAAAGTGAATGGTTGATCTAGATGGGTTTTCCATATTATTTATTTTGTATAGTTAGGTATAACGGAATACTAGAGATTTTAAGGGTTGTTATGATTATAATAATCGGTTGAGAGAAAGAGATAGAAATGTATTCATGGAATCCATATGTTTTATTCATGTTATTACATGTATGATGGGATGTCGGTGGGCCCCAATATGATTTTGAACCATGAAAGGTTGCATGTATGAACATATATTACTTATTGAAATTGTTACCATAGAAGATGAATCATTAATGCGATCCTTATATGTCTCTATTTTAAATGATAAAAAATTTACATTATAGTCTAACCATGCTAATGTGAGATGGATTTTGGTTCATGGTCAACCCTTATGGTATGTGTGATGAGATACTTTAGGAGGGGGAAATGTTCATGAATCTTTATGGTTGAATTCTATTTGATACATGGATTGATGGGTGGTTACCAAATATTAATTTGGTGGGAATATCATATTTCCTTGAAATCACTCAATGGAATCAATATATGAGACTACGTGAATTCATTAGGAAATATCCATTTATTTTACCTTCAGGTATACATTGAGTCCCTAGGACAAGTTTAAATGATTCAAAGACTACTATTTAGAATCTCATAGATTTGAACCATGTAATCAAGGTAGGGAATGTGACACATTAGATCAATACAATTGTGTTAGGAATTGGATGTGATCCCATTGGCGTATGGATAGTTGGATCTGGGTAGAGGATATGACCCCTTGTGGGGATGTGTATGATATGGCTCTGGGCAGCGGATGTGACCCAATAAATGGATAGATATTTTTGTTCTGGGGATATACATGTGTTAAATCAAAGGATAATATTAATATTACAAGACACATTTTCCCTAGAAAGAACATATAAAATGTTTAGTTATAGGTTATGGGAGAGGACATTGTACCACTGTTTATTTATTTTTATTCAGGTTAAGGTAAGCCTCAAAACTGATTGATGATGGTAAAGTCTGGTCTTGATATTTTCATGTAGAAAAATGATTAATCAACATGGTAGTTTGTTGTGAATTGTTAATTATGCTTCCAGGTTTCTTTTTTTTATTATTATGACCACACCTTATATATGTATTTGTAAAAAATCCACCTATTCATTGTAGCACTGAACATCATTAAGGTATTGGGGATTTCAAACTAGTTCATTGGACTCACCACAAATCCTATTACAATGTATGGGTTTCTATATACATGGGTAGAAATTTATGTTTTCCATTATGGAATAGGTATTTATTGGATCTAGATGCATGGTACTGATCTACTAAAATTTTTAAGCCACATATTTGGTATGATGGATTATGTGAGCTAGTTTGGAGGAAAATTTATTTTATTTATTTTATTGTTTAGTATATACAAGAAATAATTACATTTTTTAATATGATAAAGTACTTTTTTTATCTTATACTACTATATTTTTTACTATTATATTCTACAGATAGATTTACTATTTTCTATTATATAATATGTGGTCCCATTTGGATTTTTATTTCTATGTATACATGGTTTTCAATGTCCAGTATATGGATAGTTCATACTAAAATTTGTATAGATTTGGGCATGAACCTAGTGATTTATATTATAGTAAATTTTTTCCCATGATTATATAATTAGTATTCCACTATTAATGAACCTATTCCGTATAGGGAGACACAATTAAACTTCTATAGTGTTCCCATATGAGCTCATTTCAAGTGGTCTGGGAAAATACGTAACAATGTGGTATCAGATCATGTTAAGGGATTGTGATGTGTGGGGTAAGGGGAGATTTATATTATTTCAACTCAATATGTGACTAGATTAATTCCAACACAATGGACTTTTTTATTGATTGTGATAATTATTATTTTCACGCTATAGTGCAATTTTTTTTCAAATGGTTGGATCATGAGAAAAAATAAACTCAATTTATAAAATTCATGTAGAGGAACAAATAATTTGTGAATTTTTTGATATGTTTGTTTAGTTAGATGTTTATTAGGGAGTCATTTAATCTAATATTGATATTTTATTATAGGTTGTGTAAATATGTTATAAATTTTATTGATATATGTTTCCAATGTAGTTTATTAAAAATGTGATTTCATTTTGAAATATGGATTATGTAGGATAGGTATTTTTAATTTTTGGTTTTGATGAAGATATCATGGATGTCATTGGTTATTTTAAAAAATCAATTAGGTTGTGATGTTTGTAACATGATTTCCATGGTGTATTTAAAAGAAGAAATCAAAACATATTTTAATGATTTGTACTTCTATTTGGTAGTGATTTGTTTTAGAATGACATGAATAATTGAATTATATACTTAGTTTAATGTCTGTGTTTGTTTGAGATTTTCTTTTTTGATTGTTGGTTGTGGACCCTTACTAGAAGAATGAAAAAGTAAAGGATCCAATTTCATTTTAAAAAAGGTTTTTTTGCTTTTTGGGATGGAGTTAGATTACCCAGGTGATTTTGTTTTTAGTTTCACATGACTACAATATATTCTTCTTTGGATAATGTTATGGAAGGCTAATAGATAGATACCAATTTTAGGATTGAGTAGCTGGTTATGGGATTTAATGTTTTTTAGGTTCAGATCATTGGTGGTGATTTTTTTGTAAATAATTATAAAAGCCTCATGTAGTACTAATTTAAATCATTAATTAGTAACATATTCTTATGGTGGGTAAAACAATAAGCCTTTGTATGGAGGCTTGTGATCGAAGGTTGAGTCAGGTCAAATTGTATTGACTCTTGTTAGTATAGTGTGATCATTGGTTGGATTGGATGAGTTTCTTACTATGGGATTACATAGGGATTTAATTTCTTACTCCATTTTGGGTTTTTAGATGAATATGAAATACCTTGAAATGTGGAGGAATCATTATCAATATTGATGAGGTGGTGAAAAATTGGTGGGAAAAGTTTACCATTAATGAGAAAAATGTTAACCTATGGTGGACCCATTTATTATATTAAATAAAATGTTCCAATGATGTTGAAACTGAATTAGAAGGGTTTTTTAGGATATTAGTGAGGTGGTACAAGGATCATACCAGGATTTCCAAAGAAAAGTTAGGTTACCATTGAATAATTAATGGAGTGACATAGTGTAATTATGTTCGGCATTAGAAGATGGTAAATTTATTGTTACTATAAAGATAATTTCTGAGGTATAGTGAGATTCATGGTCATAAGACTATTGATACTTCAAGAGAATGAAATATTTTATAGTGGAGTTATAATAATAAACATTTACATTATAGGATAAAAATATTAGTGAAAATTGTTTTTTTCATTTCAAGAATTTATTTTTTATTATGAATTGGGAATATTTTTTAAATTCACTCGATCATATTGAGTTAATGATTTTGGATAACGATCAAGGTTTTTATGGTTCCATAAAAGAGTCTCACGATCCTTGAGATTTAATAGTATTTAACAATGGAAAATGGGGTTTTTTGTTAATGAATTTATAAAATTTGGGGCAAGGGCCTTCAATAAGGAATATTGTAAATTATTTACTTTTTAAATTATGTTAAAATGAAAATTTATTTAGTTTCTAATGGAATTGAAAAATATATTTGTTAAATTGATTTGGTCTATTGGACCATGTGAGATTGATTCTCTATTTTCTAATCCATTAATTCTTTTTTTTACACTTGTTAAATTTTCATTGTTTGTTTCTTATTACATGGTGATTCATGTTATGTGTCTTTATCAAGGATGGATTCTTTTGGTATCAAAGTGAAATGTTGATTCAGATGCATTTGAAAAATACCATGGTGGATGGATTTAGGTGTAATAGAAAAAATGGGAAATTGAGGGGTTTTATAACTAGAAGGATGGAATTAGACCAAGATACCAATATCTATTCAAGAATAAAATAGAGTGTGTACATGTTATGATTTGAAATGTCTGGCATGGTTAGTGTTCTAGTATTATGTTGAAAATATAGATGGTGGGTTTGGAAATAAGTTGTCTCAATAAATGGTGTTACTATAGCAATTGAATATATTATGTGATCCTAATATAGAAATAATGATGATTATAATCTTTTACCTAATATGTAAATCTTATTAATGTGATATTATTTTAGAAGTATAGATGTCCCTCATGGGATATGTGATGAGATATTATTGGATTGATACACTTCCATCAATTAAATAATGTTTAAATCTAATTTATGTATAGAATTACAAGGTTTATAGTTGTGATATGGTATATGGGTCTATTGGATTTCATTTTATTCACTCCATATAATCATTCTATCGATATATATGATTTCCCTGTAAAATTCCCTTATATTTAGTCTTTTCGTATTCATCGATTTCCCAGGACCATCATCAAGGAATCAATTATAGACATATAAATTGGCATAGACTTGTTACTGTAAATCAGGGTTTTAGATATGAGTGTCCATATAGATATGGTAGTTTTGGGTAAGGAATGTAGCCCCTAATATCTATATATATGGTGGGTACAAGTGGGGAATTTAAAAACCTTGGTGGATGTTTAATTTGTGTTTCTTTTTAGGGTGTCTGACCACCAAGGTGTATGGGTATGATTGTTCTAGGTCTTTACATTGGTTCCCCATAGGATATGTATCACGTTCAGAGAGAGTGCATCACTAGATAAAGAAAATATGATTAATAATTACTAGGTCCAAGATAGTACATGGTCCCAATTAGTGGTTAGTGGTAAACCATGGTCATATATACTCTGACACTATCCAAAATGGTATTTTATAGGTTTGAGGTGGTCTCACTGACACATGGTGACACAAACTGTATGTTTTAATTTGTATTAATTGTTTCAATCAAGGGAGGGTCTATTTAATAGTAAAAAACAAACATTTTATATAAATTTAGTTCAAATATAGTTAATTAAATAGACACTCAATATAAGTTAGATGTTTGAGAACTTCTACTAGATCATTAGACTCACCCACAACCCACAAAAATGGCATGGGATTCAGTATACATTGATATACACACATGTTTTCTCTTAGGTAACCTGTTCTTAGTGGAGGATAACATAATATACAAGTATAAATTTCTTTTGGATGATTATTTTATAGGATGAATTATTTGAGTTAGTTTGGAGGATATTGTATTTTAATTTAGTTTTTTCTCGAAATTTATTTTTCTAGTGTACCAATTATTTATATGATGCATTCATTATTTGTTTATCCAATAATTATATGTTTAGTAATATGGTTCTGGGTATATTGATTTAATACATTATATTCTAGACGATCATGTCCCGTAGGGCTCCCTGGTTTTTTATGGGTTTTTTATGTATGTTTTATGAAGTGGTCATGCTGAAATTTTGGTATACTTGCGCATGAACATCAATCATTTTATAATATAATATTGTGTCCCAAAAACTATCATTGGTTTCCATGCATTCCAATAGTATATATCATACATGGAGGTATGCTTGATGTCATGTATCATTATTGGAATGTTCAATTTGGGATTTATAGACCAGTTCATTACGTGGTCCATTAACTATCATTTGATCCGGGCACCAAGAGACAAACTTTTTCCATAAGCTACGTGATCCAATGGTGGATAATGATCTCCCCCAAAGCATTCAATTTTTCTAAATTTATTTTTAATGGTAAAAATAAAATTTACATATGAACATAATATATCAATAAAAAAGTACGTCAAAACCCACAATAATAAGAATATTGAAATAATAACGTATCCTTACCTCTTATAGAATATTATTTATTTATTCATGTCCATAATGAATGTCTCCAACGTGGCCTATGAATTAAAAATTGTTAATATATGTAGTTATTATAATACTAATACCAATTAAATAATAAATTAATATGAAATTCTTATAATTATATAAACATTAAAACCCCCAATTTACATATATATTAAATTATGTAATTTCACCCAATTTGAATGAGTATTTAATAATGTCAAACATGGTAATTTTCATTTTGAAAACAATGATAACAATATTGAACAAGTCATACATGTGTCTCATCTAACCGTTATGAAATTCATACCCAAGATTTGTTGTAATTTCACTATGATATAATGAAATCACATTGTAAGATCCCTCGCCAAATCATTTCAAATTAGAGGATGACAAAGGATTTTATGAAAAATAATAATAAAATATGATAATAGAACTAAAATTGATTAAAGCACACACACATATCACTAAAAGTAAAAGAAACCCTAGGTTAATGAGAAAGAGGATAAATGAAGTATTTTACTAATTATTTTGTCATATATACAAAAAAATTATAATTGTGTTTCAATTATATATCACACGATAAGTATAATGTTATCCAATTTAAAAGTGGGGGATGAGAGCAAAAATCATCAGTCCAACAGCCCTCACTAGACTATACAAAGAACCACTATGTTTTTTTATAACCACTCAATAAATTAATGGTGGTAGGGTTTGTGGTAAAAATCTATTACTAGACCGCATGACTCTTTTGGGCCTCCACATGTGTTTTGGTTTCTAAAATATTGGCATAACAAATTTACATTAAATTTGATGAAAATTTTATTTCATGAATTTAAATGTACCCTACAATATAAAAATAATTTTATTGTACCCCTAAAAATAGAAAAAATGATATCCTTATTGATCCTAATAGAGAAATTCATACAATCATATATTTTTTAACAAAATGAAACTATTTTTAACTACATTTCCACCCTTATAAAATGAGGTATTACAATAGAGTATCCCAACATCAACATCATAGTCTCACAATATTGAACCTTTTTTCCCTTTGTTTTAGTGAATTATAATTATAATCATATGTTTAGATAATAATTGTTTCATTCAAAAGTGTAACAAATTGCCCTAGGCTACAATCTCAACTAGTTACTGATCCATCCTTCCATATAAAATATTGTTGTATTGATCTCTATGGGTAGGAAACATGTTCCTATGCATCACTAAACATGACCTTGGAATGACTTTTCCATCATATGTATTTTTAAATAAATAGTGGGAAGAAAATAAATAATATAAGTAAATAGCTGGTAAATAATATTTAACATCTAGTAATGATATACAATTGATTCCATAAAAAAGAAATGGTGGAAGTAAATACATGTAAATATAAGGAAAAATGAAATTTTAAAAAGCTTCCAATAAGAAAAGTAGTGTTAAAGAAAAATACCAAGCTCTCTCTAAAGTATCTAGCTGACCCACCATCATCATCCAAATTAGATATCTCACTAATATAACCAACCAAAACCAAATGATGTATCCATAATAAAACTATGACCTAGAAACTATAAAATATAAGCCAAATATAATCATTCTAATTGTTAAAAATCTACTAAATCAATGCATTCTATTTTAACAGACATACAAGAAATTATATCGTGAAATAGAGTATAAAAATATATATTTTTAATAAGTATTTTCCTAACAAACAACCAAAAACTAAAATTTTATGTAAAACTCATTTTCATTATTTATATTAATGAAAAAAAATTATTTGGAAATAAATTTTACAATAATTATTCTCCATTTTAATTAATAAAATACACAATTCCTTGCATTAATAATATATAAAAATGGATATTTCAAATTACTCAAATGAAAAATATCAATTTTTTTCTTCTAATTTTCAATCGATTTCAAAATAATATTTGGAATGAAATTTCAAAGTAAAAATAGGCATGATGTCCTCAAACCATGTGCATAGAATCCCACAAACAATATTTTTAAAGAAACATATACACATTAATATCAAAACACTACTAATATATTTTGAAAACATATTTTAATATTTATATAACACAACTTTCAACATCTTGAGAATTTTTTTTAAATCACCGTAAAACGAGACACTGAGTATCATTATTCAAATTCATTTCTCAAATACATTTTCAAAACATCTAAAAAGTTATGCATAATGAATAAAAAGAAGAATTAAAAAATTGTTGCTATTGTGTCAAAGTTATAATGAAAAAAAAACAGACAAAAATTACATGTTTTCCAAACAATAATATAATAAAAATGGGATCAATATATTTTCCGAAAATACCCCAAATGATTCTGAGTAAGATCCTATTATGATGGTATGTAACCATTTGGGATATATCATGTTTTTGAATAACATGATGATCACTTTCCACTCAATATATTCAAAAATTGAATCCCTCTTGATATACCATAGACCCTATATAAAATTGGAAGAACCCACAGTCTTCCCCAATTCAAACATTCAAATAGGTAAAAAGGTCTCTTATGAAATATCTTTTCCCCTATACCTATGGTTCCACATGAATAAAATCCCCTCCATGGGATCTCTCACTCCTTATGGAATATATCCCCTAGTAATATTTTAAAATATTTTCGGGATTGAACTTCTTTAGCCACATATTAGGACACTAAAGGACTCCACTAATTTTTAAAATTTAGGAGAGCATGAATAAATTATTATCCGAAACAATTATAGAGTATATTAAATAACTCCTACTTCACCTCTTAAAACCTCTATAGAATTTAATCTCATTCACATATATTCACAAGTATCATATAATGATTTTTCAATCATAAACCTCCTATAATATGATTGAAACCCACCATTGGTAATAATAATATTCATATATGGATCAAAGATTTATAGGAACAAATTTGTGAAAAATTATTTTAAAAAAATCTAAAGATCGAAATTTTCAAAACGAAATCATGTTTGGACTGATAATCCAACTCATATAAATTATCATCTCAACCCAATAAATTATAAAAAACCAATTTCATTTATATTTCCCTTAATATAATTTGGGAACATCTAATTACATGAAATAAATTTGAAATATTATGAAACCATATTTATTTAAAATTTGGCACAGGAGGGTTAACAGAAAAAATTCAAATCAATAAATTCTTTTAGAAATATTGAAGACTTTAAAACATTTAAAAACACGTTTTATAAATCTTTCAAAATGAAATACCCATTTAAAAATTCAATTCTGCATTAATAACCTCTTTAAAAACCACTCACATGCTTTGAAAATCCACTTTGACATCTTATAATCAATTTTCATGTAATACCATTCCATTAAAAATTATTGATCCATTTATAAATCATAATATATACATTAATGTTTACATTTATAGGTATAAATTAAATAATAATCACATTAAAACAAATTAAAATCCAAAGAAATGTAACATAAAGAGTTAAAAGAAACATCGAATTTAGTTTAATGTAAAACATGCCAAAATTAATTTTCTATGATGGATAATATTATTGAAACGAGATGAATTTACTAAAAACCACAACAAACTAATACTTATGTTTTGTGTAAGAACCCGGATCTTCGTTTAAGGTATTTATTTACTTTTATGGTCATTTTTAAGGAGGAAAATCTTGAAATTTTCAAAGTACACGCTGTGTACTTTGATGTTGTGCCAGGCCGTGTGCTGGCCATGTTGGGGCCACACACACGGTGCGTAGGGACGATTTTGACACTGCATAATGTAGAGTACGAAAAGGAAAAGTACACTCCTTGTACCCCATAAGTACATGTCGTGTACTTTTTTTCATTAATCGGACCGGGGTCATGCCTAATCGATGAAAACGTCCTCTTCTTTAGATTCTTCAACCGAGATCACCCCGTATAGCTGTGAACATCCTCCAAGCCCCCAAGCCTCCATCTGTTTTCCGAACTAGCTACCTTTGATTGCATTGTAACTGGTGTGGTAAACACTTCCTTATTCATGAGTTTCATTACTTGATTTTCCCTCGTTCTCATTTTATCGTGGCTTGAATGTTTTGTGCATTTTCATAGATGTACACCGTTATAAGGAGAATCAAGTCTCATGGTTGAAGTGTTTTCATCTCCTATCATCAAGGTAGGTAGTTTGTGCCTTACCTTAAAATGTCTTTGAGTTTTATGGGCCGATTTCCACCAATACCTATGAACGGGGTATTGCGTGTTTACTGTTTCCCCTGTTTCTTTCTTTCCTTGCTTGTATACTTGCATATAGGTAATTTGATCATTTTTTATCATAATTATTGTGCTTGGATGTTTTTTCCATATTTTGTTCTTGTTGTGACCTTGGGTTTTGTTAGCATTTGGCAGTTATACCTGTTTTCCATGCCTTGTGACCGTAGGATGGAATGATATTCATATATATTGTTATAATATAGAATGAGTAGCCAATTATCTCTATAGGTGTTATTTGGTTAGAAAATTAGCTTTATAGGTGTAATTTGTCCTTATAGAATTATTATGCACTGAATGGAATGGGACTGTGAGAACCTGGTTCTTTAGACTGTAAGGGATGGACCGAGTGAGCTTCCCATAGAGTCTTGTATATTACATACTATAGGGGGTAGACTGAGTGAGCTTCCTCAGAGAGCCTTGGATACTATAGACTATAGGGGATAGACTGAGTGAGTTTTCTATATTTTCTTAGATATTATAGACTACATGAGGGTAGATCAAGTGAGCTTCCTCAAAGAGTCTTTACTTTGTTTGAAAATCCATAAAACCTTTCCAGGCTAGAGAATGAATTGACATAGAGTGATTCCTTAGAGAGTCTGCGATAGACCTGATACTATAGGAGGAATTGACCAAGTGAGCTTCCTTAGAGAGTTTCTAGACCTTGGGGCTATAAGAGGGTTAGACCGCGTGATCATCTCAGAGAGTCTATGACTACCCTAGACTGTAAGGGGAATTGACCGAGCGAGCTTTCCCAGAGAGTCTTATAATTTCGTATGACCAAACTAGAGGGGTTAGGCTAAGTGCACTTCCCAGAGGGTTGTGGGTACTTCTTGGATAGGATGAGAGGGGTTGGCTGTGAGTACTTCCTAGAGGGGTTCCTGTTTGGTTATTTTTTTTCTATGTTGTTTCATGTTGTTCTGTGGATTGATTACTAGTTGATATCATTCTGTTACTACTTACTATTTACTGCCAGCTGTTTACTATATTTTTTACTGCATACTGTACTATTACATTCCATATGCTCACTGACTGTGTGGCACAAATATTCAGGTGGTTTTCTTCTGGGATTTAGTCTGACACCCTATTTGGGCCAGGCTTTTGGTCCCAAACCGACTACTTTTTTGCACGTATAGACATGGGAAAGAGCCCTTCGACTTCTGGTACTTGATTGATTTGGTGCAGAAGAGCATGGAACAAAGCATAGGTTTTCGATGCTGAGGAGTTTTTTATTTTTGATTTTGTACTTGTTTTGGTACTGTTTTTATTTGCAGCATTGTGACCTATTTGGTTGTTTTCCTAGAAATCTATCATACATAATTTCATATATAAATATATGATTTATTGGTTTATTGTTTTAATCTTCTATTTTTTACTTGTGCATTGTTGTGGGATATTTACTGATTATGATATTGCATGCTTGTTTACTTTCGTTGTGTACTTTGTCAATGAGGGAATATTTCCCCATTGTCACACCCAAGGCCCTCACTGCTAGTCGACTGCCTCTCGCGTTTGGGGAAATGCTTGTGAGGCCATGTGACCAACCGGGTGTGGGGCACCTCTAGCTGGCTTCCAGAACTGGGACGTTACAAAGTTGTATGAGAGAGATTCTTTTATCTTGACTTACTATTTGGATCCATTAGACAGGGATAGAACGAAATAGGTACTTGGTAATAAACTGTTCTTGGGAGTAGCTAACATGTGTATAGAGAAAATCCAGCCTACCTCGCATATTGTAGTTTCTGGTTTTTCTATGTTAGAGTTGATTTGATTTAACTTAGAGTGTCTCACATGCTTTGTGCTGGTACAATTTTTGTTATTGTAGTTCTATTTCTGTTGCAACCCAAGGAGATGAGGGTATTCCACATCATGGAACATATAGTCACCTGTTAGGAATCACATTCCATGCATTTTTTCCCTATCATATAGGATGCATTAGCGGTTTCATGTTGTTGTGATAGACGTTTTGTAGAGTATGCATGCTGTTGTGATAGATGTTTTGGTAGAATCTCTACTATTTGATAGACAATTTTTTATATAGAGATTTAATTGAATGAACGCCAAATTTTGATTCTTGGTGTGTTATGGGCCCTTCATGAATTGGAACATGGTAGATCATTGACTTTTTTCCCTTGAATATGATTCGTAATAGACGCCATACTTTTGATCGCAGGGAGTATGGGCCCTCACGGATCGGAATTTGGAACCTCCACGTTTGTTTTTTCAGTGTTTTCTGGGCTTCGGTGCAGTTTCTGAGCTACTGCCCTGAAAAACCCAGAATACAAGGAGTGTACTTTACTACACTCCATGTAGTTTTAAAATGTGTCACTCACTATGTGATAAGAAGCACGGGGTGGTTAAATAGTTTTCAGAAACACGCCGTGTACGGTGTTACACACAGTGTAGTAGTGATTCGTGTACCCGGTCGTGTCACTAATGATCTGGGTTAGGGAAGTTCAAGTAGTACACACCGTGTTGTGTAAGAACACGCCATTTAGTCTTGTTCTAGGTACCCGGCCATGTCATAAACAACACGGGACGATGTTATCTCTCCTATACACATTGTGTTTGTTCGAAAGATGCTGTGTAAGGATCAGCCATGTAGAAGGCCATGTAACTAACAACATGGGTCGCCGAAACCTTTTCTGTTATACATTTTGTCTTTACTGAAAACGCCATGTAATCTAGGGTTAAGAGGACCATGTCATTTTCCCGTGTAAAGAGACTCAGGTAGGGGAATGGAGTTAAAGTACACGCCCATGTGTCTGGCTTAAGAGGACACGTCGTGTAGTCATGTTTTGTAGAACACGATTTTTCTATTCTCTTATTCTCGTTTTGTACTCATGTGTTCTCTATCCTAGTTGATACTGATCTAAGGTGTGCTTTTGATCATTCAGAGCTATGCCTCTAAGATGTCCTCCGGCTGTACGTCAGCTGCCAGACGTCGATCAGACACCGGATATGGCCGATCAGGGACCTTCTACAAATCCTCATGTTTTGCCAGCCTTGGCAGCAGTATTTATACCTATTGCAGGCATCGATGAGCAGTTCATGGATGACTACCTAATGATGATGCACACCTTTCATGGAGTGTATCTTCCTACCCTGTCCATGGCTGAGTTGATGCGGGTTTTCCAACAGAAGAATCCGGCTATTTTCTTTGGGGATAGAGGACCCCAGGCTGCAGAGTCGTGGCTAGAGGCCACGCTGACAATCTTCGAGCATCTGGAGATACCTCTAGAGAAGTTGGTGAAGCTTTCTACTTATATGCTCCGAGACACTGCTAAGAGGTGGTGGGAGGTGATCTCACAGTCAAGGCACCATTAGAGTATGACTTGGGATGTGTTTCGACGCATCTTTTATGATTACATCTATCCAGAGTCCTTGAGGGCCGACTGAGTCGGGGTGTTTATGAGTTTGGAGAAGGGTACTCTTTCTTTTATGGAGTACTCATCTTACTTTACCGAGCTGCAGTGCTTCACGCTGATTCTAGAAGGTGATGAGTTGTTCCTTGCAAGTATGTTTGAGGATGGTCTCGGGAAAGAGATCTTTTCCCAGGTGAATATCTTCAGGTTGACTTCAATATCCACTATTTTCAACCAGGCCCTGATCACAGAGCCCAATCTGAGGGATTCTGGAGTAGTGAGCCAGGGCGGTTCGACCTCTAGAGGTAGTGTTCCTCTTTCTAATAGTAAGAAGCGCCATAGGGAGCTGTCTCGAGGAGGTCAGGGTAGGAAAAATGTATCTTTGGGTATCCAGGTTGTATGATACCAGTGTAGTAGGAGTGGTCATTCAAGGCCTCAGTGTCAGAGAGACCCGATGGAGTGCAGATCTTGTGGAAAGATGGGCCATCTACATCGTTTTTGTCAGATATTCTCAATTATGGATTGTGGAAGGGGCTCTTCTATGACCCCACATTTAGAAGATGCATCGCCAGTTTCTCACCAGTCCGAGAACTAGAGTTCTTCCGGTCGTTCGGGCTGAGGAGGAGGTTACGACCATTGTGGTCAGTCACCAGGTTACCAACGACAGCAGAGTGGATCAGCTCAGAGTGGTCTGCCAGGGGCGCAGGGGTGCGGTTCAGGCCAGACATTCGCCGTGGAGCAGACCCACCAGAAGCAGGATCCCGGCCCATCTATAGTTTTAGGTACAATCTTAGTAGCCTCAGTTGTATCTTCATCTCTTTTCAATACTGGTGCTTCACATAGTTTTATCTCTGTTGTTGTTGTGGAGAGTCGTGGGCTCTGTATCCTTTCATCTTCCGAAATGTTGACTCTTGATACACCATTGGGAACGAAGACATCTAGTGTATGTCAGTGCAGAGAGTTCCCTCTTGAGTTTTTGGGGTGTCACTTCTTATGGGATCTCTATGTCCTAGAGATAACAGGCTACGATGTCATTCTCAGTATGGACTGGTTAGTTCCCTTCCAAGCAGTCGTCGATTACTATCACCGCAGGGTGAGTTTCATATCACTTGAGGGTGAATAATTTATTTAAAGAGTTGAGTGGGATGTCCAGGAATGTCGACCAAGACTAGAGCATCATGGGCTATGAGGAGTTACATAACATATTACTAGTTTATATCTGGATGACCTTGGAACTTCGCATTTAGACTTTCCCCTAGTGGTGGACCTTTTCAGATATTTCCTTCCAGTGGACTTTTCAGGTTTGCCTCCTGAGTGTGAGGTATACTTCTTTATTGAGATCGTTCCAGGAGAGGAACCAGTGAAAATTCCTTCTTATAGGATGGCTACACCTAGGATGTTGGAGCTCAAGAAGAAGTCGGAGGAGTTGTAGGCCAAGGGTTTCATCAGACCCAGTACTTCTCCTTGGGGTTCGCCAGTACTTTTGGAAAAGAAGTCAGACGGTACCCTTTTTCTTTGTGTGGATTATCGGATGTTGAACTAGTTGATGGTTAAGAACCAATATCCATTGTCGAGGATAGATGACCTCTTTGATCAGCTTCGAGGAGCCTGATTTTTCTCGAAGATTGACTTGAGATCTGGCTATCATCAGTTGTGCGTTAGACTATCTGATATACCTATTATAGATTTCTGGAGCAGTTTTGGACTCTATGAGTATATAGTTATGCCGTTCGGTCTCATAAACATGCTAGAAGTTTTCATGGCACTGATGAACCGAGTTATCCATCCATACTTGGATTCCTTTGTGGTGATTTTCATGGACAACATCTGGGTGTACCCTCACACTCAACATGACCATTCTACCCATCTTGAGATCGTTTTTGGTACTGTGAGAGAGCATCGGATTTATGATAAACTGTCGAAGTGCCACTTTTTGGTGGATCAGATTCACTTCGTCGGTCACGTCATCTCGGAGGTAGGAGTATCAGTGGACCCAGAGAAAATGAGAGTTGTAGTTTCTTGGGAGTAGCCGAAGAACCTCTTTGAGGTGTGGAGTTTTCTAGGGATGGTTGGATACTACAAGTGCATTATTCAGGACATTTCATGCCTACCAGCACCATTGAGAGGTCTGACCAAGAAAGGAACGAAGTTCTTATGGTCAGATTCTTGTGATTCAGCCTTTCGAGAGTTAAAAGGGAGGTTGACGTTAGCACCGATACTAGTCTTTCCAGAGCCGAGAAAGAGCTACAAAATTTATTGTGATGCATCAGTTATCGGACTGGGAGTTGTGCTTATTCAGGGAGACAGAGTTGTTGCATACAGGTCTCAGCATTTGAGGCCACATGAGAAGAACTACCCGACACATAATCTAGAGTAAGAAGCTATTGATCATTCCTTACGCTGTTGGAGACACTATATTCTTGTAGAGCAATTTGTGGTTTTCACCAACCACAAAAGTTTCAAATACATCTTCCCTCAGTTGGACTTGAATCTGAGACAGTGAAGTTGGGTCGAGTATCTTCAGTCTTTCGACCTTGAGATTGCCTATATGCAAGGGAAGGGCAATGCAGTTGTTGATGCGCTGAGAAGGAGAACTCAGATACATGCAGTTCAGGAGGCCAGCAGTGAGTGGAAGTTTATAGATCTGTTCTCTGATATGCATTTGGAGGTTCACGATAGACAAGGATAGAATTTGATATCTTCTGTAGATGTTACATCTACACTTCTTGATTGGGTACATATGAGGCAACAATCAGACTCATAAGGCGTAGTCCTGCAGTAGAATGTGTCAGGAGAGGACCCTCTTCCTAGATGAATCATGGGTGAGGAAGATATCTTGTGCTTATAGGGACACGTATGGGTGCTAGTAGAAATACGCGAGGAGATGATGCAGGATTTTCATTCTTCAGTTTTGGCAGTTCATCCTGGCGTCACCAAGATTTATCATGGTCTACACCTCCAGTACTGGTGGCTAGGTTTGAAGAGAGATTTTGCTAGGTCTGTCTTGATATGTTCTACTTGTCAACAGATGAAAGCGGAGAATCAGCGACCCGCATGGATTTTGCAGAAGTTACCCATTCTTGAATTGAAGTTGAATGATGTCGTGATGGATTTAGTGAACGGGTTACCGGGGTCACCTCGAGGAAGTGATGCTATTTGGGTTGTCATCGACAGTCTTACATAGGTTTCTCACTTCTTGCTGATCAAGGAGACCATCATTGTTGATGAGGTGGGTGGTTTTACATCCGAGAGATTGTATGTCTACATGGAGTTCCACACTACATTGTTTCAGATAGGTATGTGTGTTTTACTTCTCTGTTCTGGAAGGGACATTAAATGGTTTTTGGTACACTGGTACTTCTGAGTACAACATAGCATCCATAGATAGATGGCAAGTCCGAGAGTATGATCCAGGTGTTGGAGGATATGCTCCGATCTTGCATCCTAAACTTTGGCGGTTCTTGGGAGATGCATATTCCTCTTGTGGAGTTTTCCTATAACAACCGTTTTCAGGTGACTATTTAGTTGGAACCTTATGAGGGTTTGTACGGTAGGCCATGCCGATCTCTATTGTGTTAGCTAGAGGTAAGAGAGGCAGCTTTGCAGGGACCTTGTCTTGATCAGGAGACCTCAAAGTAGATAGAGTTGATTCGGAAGAGGATGGTTGCAACACTGTCTCGACAAAAGTATTATGTTGATCAGCGGAGAAAACCCTTGGATTTCGAGGTTAGGGATCAGGTTCTCTTGGATGTCACACATAGGCTGGGACACAATAGGATTCAAAGACAAGGTAATCATTCACTGTGGTACGTCGGGCCATTTGAGGTGTAGGAGAGAGTTGGGCCGATTTCCTATCGGTTGCAGTTACCTCCTAGGTACCGGGCCATGCACGACGTATTCTATGTTTCTTAGTTCCTAAGTTACTTTTTAGACCCGTCTCAAGTCTTTCAAATTGTGGAGGTTGAGCTTGAAGTGGATGTGTAATTTATGGAGCATCCTATTTGGATTTTTGATTGTCTTATAAAGGTTCTCTGTGGACAGTCGGTTCCCCTGGTACGGGTGCTATGGCAGAACGGGTGAGTACAGGACGAGTCTGAGGAGAGGGAGCCTGATGTTCAATCATAGTGTCCAGAGCACCACGTACGGCCATGAACGTCCTCTGAGCCCCTGATCCTCCATCTGTTTACCGAATATACTACCGTTGATTGAATTGGAACAACAGTAGTGAGCTCTTCCTTCGTTTTGAGTTTCATTCCTTGATTTTCCGTCTTTCTCAAGTTATCGTGGGTTGAACATTTTGTGTGTTTTCATAGATCTACACCATTTTTAGGATAATAAAGCCTCGTGGTTCAAGTATTTTAATGTCTTAGAATCATGGTATGTGGTTTGTGCCTTACCTTTATAATTATTCGAGTTTTATGTGCAAATTTCCACCAATACCCGTGAACGGGGTATTGCGGGTTTACCGTTTTTTCCCTGTTTCTTTCCTGACATGCTTGAATGCTTGTGTAGAGGTAATTTTTTAGTTTTAAGGATAATTGTTGTTCTTGGATGTTTTTCCCATGATTTTTTCTTGTTGTGACATTGGGGATTGTTATCCATTGGTGGTTACACTTGTTTTCTATGCCTTGTGACCATAGGATGGAATGATATTTGTACATGTTGTTATACTGTAGACTATTTATCCAAGTAGCTCCATTGGTATGATTTCATTAGAAAAATATCTCTAGAGGTGTAATTCGGCTTTATAGCATTATTATGCACTGACTGGGATAGGACTATGAGAACTCGGTGCTTTAGACTATCAGGGATGGGTCGAGTGAGCTTCCCAGAGAGTCTTGGATATTACATACTACAGGAGGGTAGACTAAGTGATATTCCTTAGATATTGTTTGATATTATATACTACATGGGATTGACTAAAAGAGATTTAGAGAGAGTCTTGCATATTTTAGACTACAGGAGGGTAGACCGAGGGAGCTTTGTCAGAGAGTCTATACTTTGTTTGAACTTCTTAAAACCCTTCCAGGATAGAGAAGGAATTGACTGAGAGTGCTTCCTTCGAGAGACTTTGATAGACCTAAGACTATAAGTGGAATTTACTGAGTGCACTTACTCAGAGTGTTTCTAGACCTTGGGGATATAAGAGGGATAGATCACGTGATCTTCCATAGAGAGTCCCTTACTACCCAAGACTGTAAGGGGAATTGACCGAGCGAACTTCCCCAGAGAGTCTTATAATTTCGTATGACCAAACCAGAGGGGATAGGATGAGTGAAATGCCCAGAGGGTTGTGGGTACTTCTTGGATAAGACCACAAGGGTTGGTTGTGAGTACTTCCTAGAGGGGTTCCTGTTTGGTTAGATGTCTGCTATGTTGCTGCTTGTTGTTCTGTATATTGATTACTGTTGTACATCATCTTGTTACTGCTTACTGTTTACTTCCTGCTGTTTACTATACTATTTACTGCTTACTATAGTATTATCTGTCATATGCTTGCTGACTGTGAGGCATATATCTTCGGGTGGTTACCCACTGGGATTTAGTCTCACACCCTGTTTGGGCCAGGCTTTTGGGCCCAAACAGACTATTTTGTTGCAGGTACAGACAAGGGAAAGCACCCTTCGACTTTTGGTACTTGATTTATTTGGAGGAGAAGAGCATGGGACAAAGCTTAGGCTTGCGAAGATGGGGATCTGTTTATCTTTTCTTTTATACTTGTTTTTTTGCTATTTGTATTTCCAGAATTGTGACCAGTTTGGCTATTTTCCTAGATATGTATCATGCATCATTTCATATATACATATATGATCTAGTGGTTTATTGTTTTGGTCTTCCACTATTTACTTGTGCATTATTGTTGGATATTTACTGCTTCCGATATTTCATGCTTTTTTACCTCTTCTGTGTACTCTTCCAATGGGGGCATACTTTCCCCACTGTCACACCCAAGGCCCTCACTGCTAGTCGGCAGCCTCTGTTGTTTGTGGAAATGCACTTCAGGCCATGTGACCAACCGGGTACAGGGAACCTCTGGGTGGTATATGGAACCTATACATTACATTTTGGACTTTCCCTAAACCAAATATATACCAACATGTTTATTAGGGTTCATAGTAAGGTGATAAATCATGGTGAAAAGTGTAAATAGAAACGATGAAGGCATTTATATTAAATTACCCAAATGAAAAGCACATAAATTAAATGTTTGGATACATGAAAATGTAATAGGTGTTAGAGATAAATATACCATGAATGTTACTAGTATATTAAATTTAGAGGGAGGAAATAGATGGTTCAAGTGCTAAAATGAATGACGGGAAAACTAGAAATTTGATATTTTTTGAATTTCGGATGGTCACATGTTTTTTGAAACTATATTCCAACTATTTACATACCACATCTTAGATGAAACCCAAACACATGGGTAACTAAAAGATTGTATATTATTTGGGAATCCATGTATAAACCATGAGAAATTTCATTGTGAAATTTCATAGTAGACTCTCTTGCTTATCAGATAGTGTACAATAACTATGCACAAGACAATCTCTATAACACGTACACAAAAAACAACCAGATGGTTTCCCCTGTTATTTTCATAGATTGGACTAAATAATTAATTAGAAATGTGTAATTAAACATTAACATTAATTTTAAACTACACATAATGGGTGAAAATTACCATGTAAGGGACATCATAATGTTTACCATAAATCGTTCACCCCATACCAATAAACCAAACAAAATATATAAAAATTCAAAAATTCATCCAAAAACTCACCAACACAACCACTAAAAAATTAATGATAAAATAATATAAAAATCACACATTAACATTTTGGGATTCCTAATTTTCACAAAAATTCCACTTTCATCTCCCAAAATGTCTCAAGTCTATTTATAAGAAAAATGATGGATTTTAAATCGACTATTCAAGATTAAAAGAGATGTCATGAGACAACCATATGACTTCCACAAACAACATTATAAAAAAAATTAAAATAGATGTACATTAGAAAAATAATCTTCTGTTAGATAACTACCTAGCATAGGTCTCCTCAAATTTTAGAACTAAGCATACATTATGGAGTAATGGAAAACCAGTTTTCAATAAAATTAAAATATTTCACCTTCATGAAAAAAATCATGAAATCTATAAAATGGAATAACAATAATCATCTAATCACAACAAAACATATAAATACTATCTCAAATAATAAGTGATCAAAGAATTAGAAACATCCCATAGGGCCCCTGAACCATATCACCGAACCCATGAAATCACAAATCCAATAATCACATTAACTATAGACATGTTTTAAAACCTAAGACCCCAGTATAGTATGTAAACCCCATATCGTCAGATATCACACTATAAAGAGAAGATATTCAATAAATTATTTAAAAAATAAAATATATAATTTCGTGTAGAAAAAAAATCATTTTTCAATTAACCCTTTAAAAAAATATATTCGTATGAATTATTGATATTTTTATAAAAATGGTTGTTTTTAGTAAAAAACAACACTTTTAATTATTTTTAGTAAAATTACTAATTTTTTATCAGTGAATCATAAATTTAAATAATTATTAATTAATAAAATAAGAATTTATTGAATAAAAATATACCTTTAAAATATTCAATGACCTTATAATATTGTTTCAAACATTTTTAGATCTAATTATAATATTACATTAGTATAAATTGTTTATGATCTATTCAATAAATAATTTATTTTCATAAGGAATTATATTTTTTTATTAGTATGAAAGAATCATAGATTTTTTTATAATGAATAAGTTTATGGTATCAAAATTAGTATCCTTGAATATTTTTAATATACATAAATTTAAATCATAAAAATGTTACATCCCTAAAACTATTTTATATGATTATGTGTATTTATTTTAAAATTTAATATTCTGAATTTCAGAAATTTTATTTCATAAAATTAAATTAAAATATTAAATAATATTTATAAAATTATTTCAAATAATAAATCATTGTCATTTTCATTGAAATCCATTACTAATATAAGAAATTAATTACCAAGGATATGTAAAATATGGAAAAAGATGAAATGTCAAAACCAAGAGCATTCAGACAATCAATATTTAATAAAATAAAATAAATTTAGTTTGTTTTGACCAAAAATAATTCTAGTTTCATTTTTTTCCATTTTGGAGACTTTAACACTAGAATAGTAACATTGAATCATCTAAAATGTGGGGATAATCCAAAAATTACCCATCCCTTAACTTATAAAAGGGTAGCATCTTCACCAAAATGAACCTACTTATATTATGAATTTATCCTTGAAAATATTCAATTCTTCTCATTTTATCACACCATAAAATGTTAAAATACGTATGTTATCCATTAGTGACTATACAAACATAATTTCTAAGGAAAGATACATAGAAAATTCATGTCCCTAATGTGAGTATTATCAACAATTTATTTTTACATCTTAAATATCGTTTTTAAATTTAATCATTTTGAAAATAATATGATTATATCAGCATAATTTATGTAAATTAATTTTACTATCATTGGAATATTATATTTTTCATTCATATTCCACATCCATTTAGATAATAAAATCATTCATTCGTGTAAGGTGCATACTACCAACTCTAAGACACAATGTCATCTTTTATTTCATCAACACCATGAATGGATTGTTTAAAGGATGGGATTAAAGTATAAATATTATTGATAATATATCATTAGGTTTTTTCTTTGTATATATTTGATCCTATTAATTATATGATCAGAAAACAATCATAATAAATTAAATCCTTTAAAATATATATTCTACGAATATAAAAATATATTCAAAATATGTATCCTTTTCAAAACTATTAATTATTATTATAATTGATTCTAGTTATAGTATTTCAAAGTAATCAAAATTATATAATATCATTTTTTTAGTTATAATTATATTACAAAAAATACATCTCAAAATCATTTATTAAATCAGAACATGATTACATTTGGTCAGGTTTAACCACATTCTTATAAAATATTTTGAATTTATCAGTGATGAATATGAAAACATATTTTAAAATATATTATGATATAAATGTGTAAATTATGATTTTTTTCTAGATATGTTATATCAATTTATAATTCATCAATTAAGGAAACACCCCTCATTTTTCAAAAATCACAAAGACATGCTTCTCATTGACTTCATCATTAGGGGTAAAGTCTAAAAAATAAAGAATGAAATTCAAAAATGTTATAAATTATTCTAATTATCCCTAAAATTTAATTCAAATAAATATTAAATTTGAAACATTTAATAGGAATGAACCTGCACACTACTATTTGGAAACATGAATAAATGACCAAAACTATAGACACCAATTTGAGCAATCAAGATAAATTCAGGTAGAAAATTACTATTTCTGTTGAATCTATATGATAATAGATATGAGTGTAGTTTAAAATCTATTTATTAAGATATACTTGTTTATTATATGGAATTTTAATGTATTTTTTTATTGAATCATGATTAGTTGTTATGGGTTTTAATTTATAATTACTCTCTTTGGGATATTTTTTTATTATCAAACTAATTTCCTTTATCTTGTGTGTATATAATCTCTATTTGAGATATTATATATTGATATTAATTAAGTAGAAATATTTAATGATAAATTTCATGTCTTCTATTTAATGACTATACAAAATAATTTCTACCTGAATCCATATATGGGGTTTCTCCATTTCAATTTTTATTCCTTGGAGCTCATGTTATAGTCATTAACAATTTTATTTTACGTGGAGAATACATTTAACTGGATAAAATTTTCCTATATTAGTTATGATTAATATAGAATTTAAATGTATAGTTGTTTATCAATCCCTAATAATATTTTATTCACATGTTACCTCTTCCATTGTAGAAAAACCTTCCTATGTTTTAGTAAAGTAAAGATGAGTTTGATTTCATCGCAAATAAATCCCAATTTGGATAATGGATAAGGGATTTTTTACAAAATATATTCACATTGGGGTAATCACCCAAATATTTATTTTTTGAGAATTTACCCAACCATCACCCTTTTTCATAATGAAGGGGCCTAATACCACAAAGCTGGTGAGACAAGCATATGAGATACACATTGGAATATTGACACAATTTTATTGAACGATGATAAAGGGGTTTTATGAAAAATATCTTTTTTTAACAAATTTATACTATTTAAACCAATTACTCTCTTCTATTAATGACTCAATACATTTTATTTTACTTCTACATTAAATTTCATTGATATGGGTACTTCATGTTATTTTGACGATACACTGTATATTCAATGTTGATTATAGATTGTTTTCATAGACATCCATATTATTCTATAGAATCTGTAGGTATTTGATTTCAATATATCTCATTATAAATTGATTAATGTTTTATGAATTGATTGGTTTATAAGAGAATGATATTAGATTTCTTGATTACTCTTATAGGGAATACAATGGACCTAAAAACGTGAATTATGGGGCCAAGAATTATATAACACCTTGATGTATAGATAGTGAATGATAAAAAAAGGATGATTTTTTTGTGTATACATCTTCCCTTAGTTTGATATGTGACTTGGAATAGGGCATTGAGATAATGAGTTGATATCTGATAATATGTATTCTATAATTATAAGATAAATTATTACTGATATCAATGATTCAATTTATTATCATGGATACAAACTTCTATCGATTTTAGTTGATTATATATTTATTTTGTTTATGTTGTCTTTCCATATCACATATTCTTTTTTATAACATGTATGATCCCATTATAGGATACTTCTTACTAAATAATTGATATTATCCTTATAGGTTTCCCATTACCCAAGAAACGTAGAGTAAGACTATGTGTATGTTTTAATTACATGAAAAAGAGAATATAATGTTTTGGAAATGTTCCATGGTTGTATTTTATGTTTTTAAATGTAAAGTATGTATTTATATAGTCTACCAATTCTTCTATGTTTTTCATACATGTGGTAACTCTTATATTATTTTCAAATAATTTAATATATCTACCAACTCATTATTTCTAGAGTCTAACATGTTACGGTTTTTGATAAATCATGTTTAGTAAGATGCCTGAGGACTTTATTTAGAAGTTCCAGGATAGATAACCTAGAGTTTTTGAAAAACCCTAACAATTTATAGGGAATGAAGAATATATGACAAACAGAATTTTATTTTAGAATTAAATATAATGATCTAATTATGTTTATTCAACTGTAGATTTATGAAGAATAAAGGGGGAGTATGAAATGTATCAACACCCATTATCAATGTAGAGATATTTCTCTTGAAATTTTTAATAAATCTATATATGATTCCAATTAGTTCATAAATATATCTTAGATATTTAATAAAGGATATGAAATATAACACCACTTGTATAGAATGAACTACTAATCAACATCATGAACTAACAAATGGGGACTATTTCATATGAAACAACCCCCTATTATTTAATTGAATTACTCATCCATTAGTAGATAAAAATAGATCACTTCCATTAAGATGATCATTATATATTTGGGATGTATTGGAAATAGGAAATTAAACATTATAGTCTATCAATTGATGGTAGATGTGGATTTTTGGTGGGTTATTTTTCAAAAAAATAAATAAGAAGATGGGATCAAGTTCATGCAATGCAATACTTTTAAACAAGTATTATAGAAAAACTAAATTCCTCATGTGTAGAAAATGTATGTATAAAATTAGTTTCACAATCATAGATAAAATGGGTAAAGAATTGTTAAAAATATTAGGCTATCATTACAACAATATCTAGGCATGTTTTGTACTATGTATGTATACTAATATTCATGATTTATCATTTCATCGATGAGTTAATGATGATCATTCAAAGGGATTCAGTTTCTCACTCCTCTTATAGTATCATGTAAAATTATGATACAAAATTATTAATATAGGATAGATGTAATTATGTGAAATCAAGAGAAGAATAGATCAACATAGAATCATTGTAAGAATATAGTGAAAAGGGTAGATAGGATTGATGAGATTCCCCATATATGATAACTCAAGGAATAAACGCACTAGGGTTTACATGAATGGAACAAATGAATATTTAATGTGTGGAAAAAGTCTATCAAGAGCCCCAATTCGATGGAAAGGAAGCATTTTTTGATTGACATTGATTAAAATGTAGGTATAAGAGACATTATGATAACCCATGCCTTAAACATCAAGGGAATATAACTATGAAATGGATAATATAGAAAGGTCAAGACTATTTGATTACCATACCTTGGTTTTATGTTCTTAATACACTACGGCCAAAAATGCATTTAGCGGCGTTTTTTTCGTTTCGCGGCAGTTTAAACCGCTGCTAAATCGATTGGCGGCGGTTTTGAAAAACCGCCGCGAAATCGTGCATCGGGAAACTATTCGTGGCAGTTTGGAAAACTGTCGCAGAACGTTTCGCGGCCGTTTTTTAGCGGCGGTTTAAACCGCCTCTAAATGATTTAGCGGTGGTTTTTTTATTTTTTTGTATTTTTGTATTTTTGTATTTTTTTTGTATTTTTTTTATTAATTAATTATTTAATTAATTAATTAATTAATTATTTAATTTAATTTAATTATTTATTTATTTTGTATTTATTTTATTTATTTATTTTTCGTATTTATTTATTTATTTATTTTTTTCCTATTTATTTATTTATTTATTTTTCCTATTTACTTATTTATTTATTTTTCCGATTTATTTATTATATTTATTATATTTATTTTATTTCGTATTTATTTTATTTCGTATTTATTTTATTTATTTATTTTATTTTATTTATTTATGTTATTTTATTCATTCATTTATTTTATTTATTTTATTTATTTATTTATTTATTTTATTTCGTATTTATTTTTTATTTCTTTTATTTCGTATTTATTTTTTATTTATTCTATTTCGTATTTATTTTATTTATTTATTTTATTTCGAATTTATTTTATTTATTTATTTATTTACTTTATTTATTTATTTCGTATTATTTTAATTCCTTTATTTATCCATGCATGCACATCCCATGCACATGCACATGCACATGCATGCCCATGCAATATAAAGAAATTCTACGTTTGATGATATTTGAACCCCTAACCTCTTGCATTTCTTCTAAAGACTTTACTACTCCAGCAAGCTCGCCATGTGGTTAATAAACAAAATTTAATATACTTATATATATTAATTAAAAAAACAAATAATACATAATTAATAGATATAAACTCAATAATAATAAATAATATATATTACATATTAAATATTAAATAAATATAAGTAATAAATAATAAATAATAAATAATAAATAATTAATAAATATAAATTATAAATAATAAATAATAAAATAATAATTAATAATTAATAATTAATAATTAATAAATAATAAATAATAAATACAGAATAGATATAAATAACAAATAATAAATAATAAATAATAAATGAATAAGATATATAAATAATAAATAATAAATAAAAAATAAAAAATAATTAATAATTAATAATTAATAATAAATATTAAATATTAAATATTAAATAATAAATAATAAATAAATAAATAAGAAATAATAAATAATAAATAACCAGTAACAAATATTATTATTATTATTAATATTTTATTATTAGTAATAATAACTAATAAATAATATATAATATATAATATATAATAAATAATAAATAAATAATAAATAATAAATATAAATAAATATAAATAATAAAAAATTAATAAATATAAATAATAAATAATAAATAAATATCAATAATTAATAATAAATAAATATAAATAAAAAATAAAAAATAAATATAAAAAATAAATATAAATATTAAATAAAAATATTAAATATTAATAATAAATTATATATAATAAATAATAAATAATAAATAATAAATAACCAATAACAAATAATAATAATAATAATAATATTTTTTTTATTAGTAATAATAAATAATAAATAATAAATAATAAATAATAAATAATGAGTAAATATACATAATAAATAATAAATAAATATAAATAATAAATAATAAATAATAAATAATAAATAATAAATAACCAGTTACAAATAATAGATAATAAATCAGTTAAAGTATATTATAAATAATAATTAATAAATAATAAATAACCAATAAAAAATAATAAAAATAATAATAATATTTTTTATTAGTAATAATAAATAATAAATAATAAATAATAAGTAAATATAAATAATAAATAATAAATAAATATAAATGATAAATAATAAATAACCAGTTACAAATAATAGATAATAAATAAGTTAAAGTATATTGTAAATAATAAATAATAAATAATAAAGAAAACACATGAGAATTTATGAAAAGACGTGATAAGGGATGAAAAATCATGAAAATGCATGAAAAAGGACGGAGAAGCATATGAAGAATGAGGCATTAGAAAGAATGGGAACGCATGATAACTCATGACAACTCTGGAAAACTCCTTAATAATTCTACATAATCATCATAATAACCCACAAAAAACCATTGATAAAGATAACAAGTCATGGAAATCCAAATAAATTGTAATAAATGGAGCAACCGTTAAAACCTGTCAAAACGGTCATAAAGAGACAAAAACATTAGACTCACATTAATGAATATAACTTATGATCAGAGAGTTCGTTCTAGATCCGCGACCTGTCAAATCAAATACCCAGAAACGATCGTCAACCTAAAAGGTGAAAGTGTCCTAATGGACATGAGGATTAAAAGTTACGACCATTTAAAAAAAGCTAACGGGGAACGAGTGCTAGAAACGAGGCATTGAAAAACATAACAAACCTGATACCCACTAAAAAGTCCATAACATAAGATCAAGGAGAGCATGTGGGCGTCGTGACCAGTCAATCTGAAGCTCATGGAACGAGATACGATCTGGCAGGTGGAGGAGTCTGAACTGACACACGGATCGAAAGTTAGGTCAATTTGAAGACAAGTTCGACGAGACACCGGTGACGGAAACAACATTTTGGAGGCCTTTAGAGGGGTTTTTGGGGTCAAAAAACACTATAGAATGTTACTTGTGACAATTTTCTGGGTATCTCTCTTCGCTGGCATCAATTTTATTTGTGGTAGAGCCCAAACGGACACCCGGAGTGAAAGTTCTGGTCGTTTGATGTTGTAGAACTTTTTTCATCTTTCTTATAACTCTAATATCATCCGCACCTTAGAACGTCTCACGGTTTTGATTATATGTGCCTATAGATCTCTTCATGATCTTTGATTTGACTGGTCGTGGCGCTTCAACGGACGCCCGGATCAAAAGTTATGGTCGTCTTAGTGATTTTCGGGGTTTCTCGTGTTTTTTTATTTTTTCATTTCCTTTCGCGGCGGTTTTTACGGAAACCGCCGCTAATCCTTGAATTAAATTTTAAAAAAATAAAAACAAATAAAAATAAATTAAAATATTTTTTTGGCATTTCGCGGCGGTTTAAAAACCACCGCAAAATGGGGGCCCGAAACGCGTTTAGCGGCGGTTTTGAAAACCGCCGTGAAAAAACACCTACTAAACGGCAGTTTTCTTTTAGTTAAATCTTGTTCGAATTTAATTTATTCATTTCCTCAATGATATAAAATGTTTTATTTTATTTTTGGACATCAGAACCATTTAAATCCCCATGTCTTCCAAAAACATTAGACATTTCCCATATCATCTATGTAAATTAAATCTAAATTAAATCACAGGGTTTTATTCTTCCCAAAATAATGATGTCTTAGTATGTTCTAGTTATTATTCACATGAATTACTATTTTAAAACACAATTATTATATATATTGTGGATATTAATTTGATCATTTGTATGGATTGGATACAAATGTAAAATTAAAAAAAAGAAGTATTTCCATGATAATATATTACGACTTACAAATATGTGGTTTTATATTTTATCATTAGAGAGGAATATTTATCTTATAAATCATTTCTAAATTGAAACATGGTTTTTATTCTTAATGAAATTATAGGAATAGAAGAAGTTTAAGTGTTACCTATGGATGAAGATGTTATCTAAAAAATAGGGGATACTATTACAATACAAATATTCATAATTGTTTGTCCGCAAGAAATACCTAGTCATCCAATAGATCATAACATTGATTTCTCTAATTAATTTATTCATGTTTCAAGGAATATATCTAAAACTCTATATCGAATGGAACAAATGCCCTAGGAGGAGTAGAAGAAATAACGATAAGGATATATTGATATTGGATTCATATGACCTAGTATATCATAACACAGATACCCTATTTTATTCAAAAAAAATCGATGGATGGATCCATGAGTCTATGAGTATGTGAATCTCTTATAGAGATATCAATGACATTTCTATGAAGAATAATTACTCATTATTCATGAATTGGTGACTTGTTTGAGCTACTATATGGATCCTAATGCCTTTTATAATCAATAGTCGATATGGTTATCATTAGATATGGTGCGATGTGGATTATATAAAAAAATATTTCATTTTAAATACTATTTATAAATTATTATTTTATGGTAAAACCTATTGGGTTAACTAATGAACCATTTTCCTTTATTTATTTGTTTAATAGGGCATTCATTGAGTATCTTAATAATTTTTTATGTTATTATTTGAATATACGTGAAAAAAATCTAAGAGTTATGAAGATCATGTGATTCATCTAAAAATAAATCAATAGATCCTCATAAAAAAGTACTTTATGAAAAGTATATTAGGTGTGAATTTGGAAAAAAAATTGATTTTTCTTATCAAGGAAACAGTTTCTCCAAGGATGGGATATGAGTTGTCCCTATAATGAAAATGGTAGTCAAATAATTTCCTCCAAAAATGATTATAAAAAATACACAATGTTTCTTCGGCATGGAAGGATACTGTTGGTCTTTTAAAAAATATTTTTCTTAGATAGCTAGGAAATTATACAAGTTAGGACATAAAGGGGAAAATTTACCTTTTCAAGAGAATGTGTGGAATTTTTTAAATTTATAAAAATGAGATTGATTAATTAAAAGATAACAAAATTATAATCACGTAAGTAAGTATTTTAAATTGATTATTATGCATTTATGAAATAATTTCAATGTTTCATTATGTATAATGGTAATTTGATTTAAAATGCATCAATGAAATTGATAATCTCAGAATAGTGCTATCAAACTCAAAACCATGACTATTTGGTTTTCATATTTCCTTTGAAAAATATAGTTACTACCTCTAAATAATTAATATATATATATATATACATCACTATAGTCTGATATATAACTTCTCTCAAAAGGATATCAACATGATAAATGCAATTAGAAGGGAACTACACAAGTTGTACAATGGCTCAATAAACCACCACCACTGAAAGGAAGTCAAGGTGATTAATTTATTTTGAAGGAGGGACAATTTTGTTCTAACTAAAACAAGTATTAATAAGGATATTATCTTTGGATATCCAATAATGACACATTTGGTGATTTCATTGAGAGGTGATGAATCATTCATTTTCCATGAGATTTCCAAATTTCTATTTCAAAAGAATATATTAAAGACCATGTTTGATTATAGGGAGATAAAAATTAATATTACTGAAGTGAATGATGAGGAATTTATAGAAATCATACATAGTGATGGTTATGTTTTTTATTTTTGGAATATATTACATGTTATATCGATACAAGAATTGATGAGGGAATTTTTAGATAAAGCACACATATCAGATTTCTCTATTCACCTTGTTGTATAATGTTGTATTTTTATTTAAGGGAGAATTTTTGGTGGGATAATATTAAGTTGTAAATTAAGAAATATGTTTCCTAATGCATATTACACCAATATCAGATGGAAGATAGAAAATATCCTACCATAGTATGAATCCTCTATGTATAAATATACAGAAGAAGGATTGTGTAATAATAGAAATTTACACTAGACTATTAATAATTTAAAAGAACAACGATTCCATATGGAGAACTATTGATCTTCTCACTATGTGTACTCATATCATAGAAATAAGAGAATATATACCACATGGAAACTTTTCCCAAATCTATATTAATGAATCCTAAGGATTAATGTGGAGCCACTACTTATTATACATGACCATGACATTGAGTCAGTATCAAAAGTAAAAAATATTCTTTAAAGGGATATCAACACTGAGACACATTTAATAACTAAACATCATCCTTGTACTGATGGGTGGTCTAAAAGAAACATAAGAGTTTGTGATACAAGATGATGTCAGGTTATCTTCCACTCAGTGATATGTGGGATTTGTGTCTACAAGTTTGTAATATATTGTAATTGTATGTACCAATGTGAATGTGTGTGTGGGGGGGGGGGGGTAATCAATTTAACAATCGTTTTGAAATTTATTTTCATTGAAATATTCCACAATGACTTAGTAGAGTTTTACCCCAATGGTAGAAAATATTTTTACAAGGATCACCCCCCTGAAGAGTGGATACATCCATACTGTGCTATGTATGACCCGAGACATTGATTTTCCATGATAAATCAGTAACCAACTACAAGTGTGTTGGTCAATTATCAACATGAAACCATAAAGGGTAGGTATTAACCATTTACCAATTTAGTGTCTCCTAACAAATGGATTATATTTATCAACAGCATATTTCTATCAAGGAACAAACCCACTAAGAAATATTTCTTGTTGCTCCCATAAATAATGATTTACCTTTCTCTTCAAGACTCAATTATAAGATGATACATCACTTGCTCACTAATTGAAGAGTCCATGTATCTAAATATAAATATACTAAATCCTAAAACAATCTAGATAAAATGATTTGAACTACCATTTTTTCAAGATTCAAGAATTCTTAGAAAATACCCAAATTATATAAAAAATGGATTTGTTTCTTCATGTATTTAGGTATTCAAAAGTACCTATTCTGTACGATATTAGTTTTTTCTCAGAAATAAAATTATGCACATATTATCTCTTCATGCAATTATTCACTTCTGTATTATTTTTTCACCATCGTGTGTCTATAATATTCCTGTAAAATCAATGCATGTCTCACTCAGTGCATTGAACATAATTTCCATCACAGCCCATGAATGCACTTTATATTGCAAAAAAAATTATTCACCAAATGATCTACTACAATAATTTTATTCACAAAAAACTAGTCTACAATATGTATGTAAAAAAATTAAAATAAGTAAGATATGAATATTCATTTGGGTTTATTGTCTTCTTCACAAGAAGTCATAGAAACTGAGCATGTTGTTCTAAACCAAAAAACATTACAAAATAGTGTTCTTCGCACAAAAACAGTAGGAGTGTGAATGAATTTATTGAAGGGTCATTGAAAATACATATTGTAACCTATATAAGAAAATATTGGGGAACGTCTCTTCTTTTCTAAACAAGTTATTTTTAGGTTCACAATATATCTGGAAGTAAGATCCTATCATAGAATATTGAAACCATATTCTTAGCCACAATGCATTATATTTTTTATAAGAAACGAGTAATTAATCACTTAAAACATACTTTCTTACCTTCATGATACTGAGATTTAAAGTCATCATAAAACACTATTTTATAGACACTATGTATCCTCAGTTTGATATTAATTTTATGATGTCATCATTGTGTAATTTTATTTTAACCATAATAATATTATTAGAATGAAAAAATGAAACTCAGAAGGCTCATATTGATCTTTTATTGACATTGTAATGAAAACCTATAATAAACGGTATCCTCAGATGAGAACAAGGTAGAAGGAGATGTATGAATCTTATTGGATTAATATTAGTTGAATGGATCAAGAAACTATACTCATTTACATTTTTTTAAAACAAATGAACCGTACCTAACAAAATTAAGACCCACAACAAAATTACATGCTGTTGAATTGTAATTTAAAATTAAAAAAACTCTTCATCATTTTTCCCAAAATTCATTACCATCCACTCACATAACATGATGGAACCACATTCTAATGATCCCACCCAACATAGTGATTCCCTTAATTGGGGAAAGCTACAGATCCCATGAACATCTATGGGGTTCAATACATCCACTAGACATATGGTGGATGGCTATCCATGGTTGATCCATGTTCCCACCATAGAATTGGTGCAGAAGGATCCCTTGGTAAGTTGGTTGGTTTCGAAACATTTTTTATTGAGGCCAACATAGATGAGTTATCCAATAATAATGACTTACATTGCCTTCCACGCAAATAATTTCACTCTAAAACCCAAAAAGAGAATAATGTGTGACATCTTAACTTATCCATCATATGTCTCGAACATCAGTCTGGCTCAATAATCATCACATTTAAAGTAGATAAAAAATAAAAAATAGTCAACAGCTTCATAGACTCTTCTATCTCCCCATTTTTTTTATTTTCAACATCATAAATTCTCATCATGCAATATATAATCCTAGAATGTTTCTAACATGAAAGTTCATACACAAAATTTCATCCCTCCTTGGTAACATAGATGTCCTCCCTAAAAACATGCACCTACTCACCCTTTTTACAATAACCTCATGCTTGGATTAAGAAAATATTATAATATTATAATGTATTATTCTCCCCCTTGGCATTTGAATCGAATACATAGTTGGGGAATAATAAAAAATATCTATGTGAGAGGATAAGGGTGAACTTAGAGATTCATCCCATGTTCATCAAATCATTCTCATGGCTTAGATCTAGTGAATATATTAGCAATTTAAGATTTTGTAAAAAATCACTCAAACAAAACATATACATTATCTAGTATCTCCTTTATGAAATGATATTTATTATCAATATCATTTGATTTGGATTATTTGATTGAGTTTTTTGACAGAATAATTTCGATCTTACTATAACATGAAATTTTTAATTGATTATTGACAATCACCTTTTGATATTCAATATGTACTTCCAGTCATATCTATTGGGTAAAGGAATTAGTAGCAGCGACATACTTAGATTTAGTTTTAAATAATGTAACTTAATTTAGTTTCTTACTATATAGATATACACAATATTCTCCTATAAATATTGTTCCCCTGATGTTGACATATAATTAGAGCAATCTCCAAAACAATCAGCATCACTGAATAATAATAAGTTCAAATCTCAAATTTATTATACATAAATCCATAAAATAAAATTCCTTTTATATTCTTCATAATATTTCATCATCAATAATGTGTGATTCCTTTTGATCAACTTGATATATTTAACAAGATGTTATTTAATACATAGTATCTGGTCTATATTTCGTAAAATATAGAAACCTACCAATTAATTTTATTCAATCATTTTGATAGAAATTTTATCCCAATTCGTCTATAATGATCATTAAACCAAATATGAAAGGTGTGAATAATTATTTTGAATCTACCAGGTCTTATTTATTCTACAATTCCTTCATATATTTTTTCTTATGAATGGAATATATATATTTTCATTTGAAGAACATTTTTACCTAGAATGAAATTCATTTCTCTGAGAATATAAATTTTTATGTACATCTTTATTTTATTTTAGAATTATTTTCAAGAATATTTCGTTTCACCATAAAAAACTTATGCCATAAACAAACACAATTATAATAAGTTTACCCATTTTCGACTTCCTCATATGTAAGATGTTATCAACTTTTCGATTAGAATATTTCTTCTATTTCAGGAAACTATAATGTTTAGAATAACAAGATCATGGAGTATGTTTCATCCCATATAAGGATTCATTATTTTACACACATTAGTTATAACAATATTAAAAATAAATTCTTCAAGTTTCTCAATGAAAAAATTATTCTTCAAGATCCCAATTAAGAAAATCAGACTTCATATCCATCTGAAAAATGTTTTATTATATGTGAGATGGAACTCAAATAAGTATTTTATTTACAAATAGTCATTCCACTGGTGAAAATGATTCCTCAAAATCATCACCTTCCACCTGTGGGTAACCCATAAAAAATTATCTCTAATTATTTCTTAATATTTCACCTTTCTTATAAAGTTTATTTCATAACAACCATTTGGATTTCATGAAATTATTCCCTTTTGGTCAATGAATTAGATTCCATGTGCTATTTTTCTCAATATGGTTTATATCTTCCGTCATATAACTATAAAATATTTATATTCAATAGATTTTTAAACCGAATTTGGTTCAATTTGATAAATGATAGTATTTTTTTCAATTATCAATCTTCTTCTATTCAATAATAGATCCTCTTAATTTCCCATAATAGTTTATACATCAACATGAATTGTCAATTTTTAATTCATTTTTCTACATTTTAAATTTCTATCCCATCACTAGTTATATCTTAGTCTACATCAATGATATATAGTTAAAGTATATAACTCTCTTAATTCATTCATCTAGAAATATATATGTTCTTTCAACAAAAATAATATACAAATATTTTACATATTTTGAGTAATTGTTGGACTGGTATTTAAAAATATTCACAACAAAAAAATTTATAAACCTTTGAAAATTTTTATTATATCTTTTATATCCTCGAACATTTGAATGATATCCCATGAAGATTCCTTCTTCTAATTTATCCATATAATTTCCAAGAGTTTAATTCTAGAAAATTATGAAACATATACAAAAAGATTGAAATATTTTAATGATCACTTATTTTTTTACCACATCTCATATTGGGTCATGTTTATTTAAAATCTAAGAAAAGAGATGTTTTTATTTGAACTACTTTTCACATTACTCATATCCTGCAGAATATTGAATTTTTATATTCATCTAACATTGTTCTTCCCATTTCAACCAGACTTTGATTCTTTCTATATACTACTAAATTTTATTGAGTTGTATAGGGATAACTGTATAGATTCATAATTATATGATTTGAGGGTTATTATTCATAATTATTACTAGTGATCTCACAAATATTATCTATTTTGGGTTATTTTTTATAAAATACAGGATCTCTATTTACATACCTTCTAAAAAATAGAACATTTCATTTACTATTGAACTTGTCTTAATAAACATGAAATTTTTAATCTGGGTGATGTTATCAATGGATATTATAATCTAAATCTCAACACTTATACTCATATAAATCATATGTCCCCATTGATGAGAATGAACAAGTTCATTTGGTCTAAGATAATGAATCTATACACTTCAATGAATAGCCTTCAAATGGTTACCCTTTTGAAATGTTTCACAAATGGTTTCTCTTTCTCCCATCAAATGTGGATTATATGTTACAAAATTATTATTTTATATATTAAAATATTTTTTTAAAGATGGATAATACTTTTATGCCATAGTTTTTTTCCTCTTTCACACTCAATTAAAAAGAATTTTTAGGATCACCAATTTTACGTAGATTACATCTTGTTCCTTTACCATTGATGATAACTCTTACATCCATTTAATTTTTTATTACATAGATATATTTTATGAAAATAAAATCATTCCCATGCTCAAAAAGTTGTGTCAAACTGAACATATTGTATTTCTATACTTAAACTAAAATAATATCTTTGTATTTTTATTTGTGGGCTTCTTACTCAACACTAGAAAAAACATTGTTATTCAATGAATATTCATTTCTAAAAGTTACTGCTCATCTATTGTGTTTTCCCATATTCTTCAAGATTTTCATATCATTTAAAATGTGAGAGGAAAAACCATTACTAGGAATCCATTGTTTTCCATTTTCATATACTTTAATAGAACATTATTAAAAATACTATAATCTCCCATAATGGATTTCTAAATTCGATTACCCATTTCATTATTGGATAGTTTTCTAAAACGAATAGTGATACATTAATTGGTTCAACTACCCCACTGATCATATCTATAAAAAATTTCTTCTAAATTGTTAAATCAGTTATTAATGGATTCTTTTATGTCTTATTATTGATTTTTTATTTCTTAATAAACTTTCACTTTTTGTTCTAATGTTTTATCCCACTCAAATAATCCGTTCTCTATGGAAGTGAAATGTGGGCCCAAAAATAATTTTCATTGATCACTAAAATAAAAAAGAAATAAAAATTGAATATGTATCTACCATACACATGAAATTTTTATTCAGGAAATTATTGTTTTTATACAACCACAAATAGGGTTTTGTTCTATTTTGAGGTGATAACATTCTAATAAGTTTCTACTTCATTCTTTATTGCATAGAAAAGATTCCCAATTTCCATTGAATCACATATTATCCCATTATTGGTATTATTATATGCACAATTATAAATAACATATCCACCTTTGGTTTTAGTAGAAGGTGATGTATACTATTTTGAAGTGAATTTAATTTAAGATTCCTTAGATGTTTTATCTTTATCATCTATAAATATTTTAAATAATTATTGTAATTTTTCAAAAAACATTCACCTCTCATATCCATTGATAAGATCTTATAAAATTATTTATATTTTATTGATTATTTCTAATAAATATCATTCATATATTTTAATTTATAACAAAAATTTATCTTCATATTTATAATCTTATCAATGTAAGCATCTTATCATTTAATAACACTCTTCAACCGTCTTATCTGCTTCTTGAGTTTCTCATTTTTCTGAAGGAATTCATAAATTTATGATTATTAACATATGATCTATGTAAGGAACTCCATCATCTTCTTCACCAAAAAAATATGTTTAATCAGACTTCCCAATTTGTATAATATTGTTAGAAAAAAAATTGGAGACTCTTAAGTATTATAATTAATAAAAAAATATTATTATTATTCTTATTTACTCAAAAAACATATTCCATTCCATTTTTGAATTTTTTTCTTGTTCTCATCTCTTTTTTTATACATTTTTTCAATATTTTAAAATTTAATTTTCAGAGGCATTTCATATTGATCATCCAATTAATATTGATAACATTTATTCTATGGGAAATTAAATGAAAAATATCTAATTCCTTCAACATTGAAACATTTTTCTAGAATCTTTCTTTTGTACATATCTTTTCCCTATCTGATGTATCTTGTGTAAAGGGACATGATTTTATTTCACTCATCATCCTTTACATATTTATCTCTTGATTCACCGGGGTATTAATTTTCTTCTTCTCTGAGAATTAGTTTACTCATGGCCTAAAATGGCATTTCTTCGTTAAATTTTTTTCTTGAATACTAGAGGCATCCTCCTCTCATAATTGAGTAAATTATTATGAGAATTATTAATATATGTTTCATATTTTTTTAGTACTGAAATAATTTTACAATTTATTATGAAAATATTCTAATAAATTTATTGAAAACCATTGAGTCTTCTATATTTTCTCCAAATCGTTTGATATAGATAAAAAATTCATTAAATCTGGAAAAATAATAATCAATTGTCTCATCATTTATCATTATGATATATTGAAAATTTTTACTCTAAATTTTCCATTTCGATTAATTGATACGGATATTCCATTCATACATGTATTCATATTTTTTCCACATATCCTTAGATGTTTAGAGTCCCATAACATTTGTGAAAACTTTATCATACAAGGATGATATAATTTCATTTCTATATTTTCAATCAACCTCCATATTTAATTTTTCACCAAATTGTTTAGGGAATAATTTCCAATATTATGATAGCCAGTAGTCCCTACATCAATAAACTCAAATAATTGTGATATCTAGAATGGATACCTTCAATTATACCATCCATGAATATTATTCCTATAAAAAATTGGAAGACCCCTTCTACTGACATAATTCTAATTCTCTAATGATTCTCAAAAAGGATTCATCATAAGTAATAACAGATGATACCAATTGTAATATCGAAGAATGGGATGTAACATTGAGAGGGGGGGGGGGGTTAATTAGTGGTACATTAGTTATAGAATTAATTTTATTATAAATACACCACTGAAACATATTATATTATTATCCCAAAGACGTAAAATATATTTACAATGCTCCCCCAAGATGGGTGACTACATCCTACCTGTGGTTTGGATAATTTGAGCCAAAAATTATGCTATAAAATTCAATTTTCAATTACATGTGTATTTTTTTGGTATAACATTGAAAACATATAGTTTCTATATCAAACATTTCACAATTTTATGTCTCCCGAAAAAAGGGATTATACTGGTTCACACCAAATTACTAACAAAATACAAATCCTCTAAGAATATTAACAATGTTATCCTACAAAACAAATTATATTTATCTATAAGAATAAGTAACAAATATGATACTACCCTTGATCATTGATTATAGAGTCCCTGTACCATAATATCATGATACTAAAATTTATAGTATTCTATCACAACTTAATCAAACTACTCATTATTTTTGATACACTTATTGAAAACTCATACTAAAGAAACAATTATATTTATTGATTAAAAAAAATGTTTTTATTTATCTATGTATTAATGGTCATAAATGAACCTTATATATATTTTATAACTTTTCTTCAAAAACTAAAGCATGCACAATTTTTATCTTAAGGTAATTTCTCACTGTCATTTTACTTTATCACCCTCATGTATCCTCAATATGTATGTATAATCAATGAATTTCTACCTTAGTTCATGTTCATGAATTTCCAAATTTGTTTATAGGTGGTGAGAAACACTTCACATCATGTGTACTTAGTAACCATTATGACACTAATAATCACCATCGTCATAAAACATTATTCTATACACAATATTTAGCTTCCTTCTCAATATTATTTTATCATGAAAACATAGTTTCATTTGATTTTAAGAATGATTAGATTTTTTTTATGAAACAATTAATCTCAAAAGCCTTATCTCAATAATTTGATGATTTTTCATTGAAAAAATTTATTCAAGGATGATATTGAGATACAATAGAATGGGTGAAGCTAATCAGATGCCTCTAGTTGAACAAATCTTAAACTATACTCCTTTATATATTTTGTAAAGAGGATCAGTAGTAAATCATAAAATTGAGTCCCACAGTGAAACAAAATATGCTCCAGTGATACATTAAAATTAAAATGTCTATATCATCTATCTAGAAATTAGTTACTGATAACTCACATAACATGATGGAACTCCCATTTAATGACTCTCCCATCCTACACCTTGTTTCTCTAGATTGTGGCTCTTTGTTCCTCCATTGAACATCTATGGAACACTATAAATACCATCATCGAATTTTATAAGTCTATCCATTTTTTATCCATATTCCCACATTAGTAGTGGTACACTGGGATACCTTGGTTAGTTGGATGGAAATGATTTTTCTAATAGAACAAAATGTAAAAGATTCTTCCAAACATAAATAATATGTCATTACATACCAAAAAAATCACTTCACTCCAAATCCGTAATGGTTAGAAAAATGTGTTATCTTATCATAACTTTTATATATTATATAAAATTAGTCAATATCAATAATCATCACTTTTAATGTTGAAAATGAAAACAAAACATCAATGAATTCTTGGATTCTTCAATCTCCCATCCAGTATTTTTTCACCATAAAAATATCTGTTTAGAAAACATCATGTCACACAAAAATTTTGACATAGAATTTATTAGACATAATTTTATCTACCATTGGTTATTAACATTTTCTCTTCATGAAACCTACATGTACTCCCCATTTTTACAATAATTTCATATCTAGACTCACAAAATATATTATTTTTCTGCACCTTAACATAGAAATATAGTTCATAAATACTGAATCGCCAACACTCTCTATGTAAGAGGGGAAGTTCGAAAAATATTGTTATCCTAGTTTAATCAAATATTTCCCTTGTAATAGCTTTATTGAATATATATATGTTATTTTATATTTTTTATAAATGTAATCTAACCTACAATATCTGTTAGTGACTCTCTCCTTCATGAAATGATATTTAATATCAACTTGTTTTGATCCAAAGTGTTACACATTGTTTTTTATTGATTAATTACACTCTGAATGTCACATTAAATATTCCATACTATTTTAACATACACCTTAATATCAAAAAGTAGTAATTTCATCCATATCATTTGAATAAATATATTAGTAGCCGTAAAAAACATTGATTGAGTTATAAATAACATCATAGAATTGTGTTCCTTACTATAAAAAAATACACAACATTCTCTCAGAAAGAGAGTTTTGATAATGTCGATGTAAGATCATTGCAATCCCATCCAAATAAGCCTCATTGATACATAGTATGTTCAAATGTCCAATTATTTTTCTAAATCCAACCACAATTTGACATTCATTTGATATACATGAGAATTATTTTAGAAACCATCATATTTGATTATTTCAGATCAATTTAATATCTTTTAGAAAATTTAATTTAATATACTATATATTCTCTTGATATTTATATATCTAAAAAATAATGAATATATTTTTTGATATTTTTTAGATTAAACATTTATCGTAGTTCATTTTTTATAATAATTACTCTAACTGTGATAGGTGTGGAGACATCCTTTGAATCATCTATGAAAAATTCTTTAAAAATTCCATGTAATATATTTATTTTAAATGAAATATGTAACTTTTCGTTCTAAATAATTAAATTCTCATAAAGAGAATCATTTCTCTAAGAATTAAAATTTCAAAGTACAAATTAATTTTAATAATATATTATTCACATGGATATTCATTATGAACAGCAAAAATTATGTCATCAACATACACAATTACAACAAGTGTATCTATTTTTAAATCCATCATTTATTAGTTGTTGTCATGTTTTCCTTTAGAAAGATAAATTCTTTCATCAAAATGTACTATATATAATACAAACCTCTAGGTTCTTATTTTATCACATACATGGATTTGTTCATATTTCACACATTTGCTCTATAAATATCATGCATAATACCATTAGGATTCTTAATAAATACTTCTTCAAGATCTTAATTAATGAATGAGGACTTCAGATCGATATCTTAATAATTATAGTGTATCTGAGATTCCATAGTAATAATCATTATGATATCCTCTAGTGTTTCCATGGGTAAAAATGTTTCCTTATAATCTAAACCGTTCACTTTTTAATAACCATTATATAAAAATATAATATTATTTATTGAGATTTATCCTTTCTCATTATGTTTATTTCTGAACACTAAATTTGAATCAATTACATTCTTCCTCCAAGTATAAGAACAAGATCACACATGCTATTTTTCTCATTTTGGTATTGTTATTCACTCAAAGAACTTATCAACCCCTTGTTTTCTATATAATATCTACTAAAATAGGATCAATTTGTCAAATATGAGATATTCGATTTTCAATTCTTAATATTTTTTTGATCCGTACTAGAGGATCCTGACCTCCAATAATATTTTTTTAATCAACATGATTTTTCAATTTTTGATTCATTATTTTCATCATTAATAATTTCATCTCTGCCACTAGTTTGACCAGAGTCAAAATCAACTATCTTTGGATCATATACAATATTCTCTTCAAACATTCCAAATTAAATATATATTTTTTTTAACATCAATGTTTTCAAAATATTCTACTTTTTTTGGGTCATAGTTGGATTTATTTTCAAAATAAATTACATCACAAAACTCTTCCAAACATGTGAAATTTTTTATTCACGTATCTATATCAAATTAATTTTAAAAGAAATCCCATGAATAACCCTTATTGAGCTTCTTAATTGAATTTTTCTATATTTTCATTGTGGATTTTTATGAACCATGATGTACAAAAAATGATAACATATTTCCCCATTAGATTATTTTTTTCCCACATATCATAGAGATTCATGTTGGAGTCTGGCCTTATCTATCATCTATTTTTTATATTCACAGCTATACACACTAATTCTCTCCATTAGATGTTTGAAATCTTATATTAAAATAAAATTTGGTTTTCCATTTCAGCCAAACACATATTTTTTATCTTCAAAACTCCGTTTTTTATAGTATAAGGAGTAGTATATTCTTTATTATTTCCCTCACTGTAAACATATGATTCGAATGTGTTCCTAGTGAGATTCCTGCCATTACCTATTCTCATTACATTGATATATAATCACACCTCTCTCTAATTGCCATATGAAAATCCTGGAAATTTAAAATTCTTTTAACATGTGATTAATAAAAATTGAATTCATCATCTATGTGAACTCGTCATTTAATTTCATAAAATAGTGTTAACCAATAATATAATTTATCAGTGTTACAAAATTATGAGAATGAAAAAGATCATGTTGTATAAATGATTGAATTTCTACCCCTCTATGAATAGCCTACCAAAGATTACCCTTTTAACAATTTTCACATAACATTTATCGTTATATCTTTAAATGAGGATGATCATTTACCACATTATTCTATGATATTTTTCTCAACTTTTTCTGACCAAGATATCAATTCCATAGGTTGTTTTTTTCTTTCACATGCAAGAAAAAATTAATATGTAGGATCACCAAATTTGGAATATATTATCACTCTTTCTTTTACCCAGGGTGATAAATCTTCCATCCACTGAATTTTTAATGATATGATAACCATTTTTTAAAATATAATCACTTCCATAAACATAAATTCAGATCGTACTCCATGGATTTTGTTTAATACCAATGAAAATAATATCATTGCATTTTAGTTTCGATGATTCTATCATAACACTACAAACACCGTTGATTTTAAAAGGGATTCCACTGCGAAATGTAACTTCTCCTCTATTTTTTTCTTCAATTTTCATTAGGATTTTTTTATCACCTGTCATGTGAGAGGAACAACCAATATCATTATTATCTGGTTTTTATATTTTTACTATACTTCAATGAAACATAAAAAAATATTTATTCCCTATTTTTCTTCTAAATTCCATTACACTATTCATTATTGGAATATATTCCTGAATCAATAGTCATACAGACAACATAACAATGACCATATTGATCACATATTATAAAAATTTATACTAAATACTCAAATTTATTCTTAATGGATTGTTTTGCTATATTTTTATAGATTTTTTCTTCCAAAAATGAAATTTTCGTTATATTTTCATAATTTGTACTACACAACTCAAACTTAATCTAAGGAAGTGTCACTTTATAAAAAAAATAATAGGCATTGATCCCTAAAACTCAATATCCCCAATAATACCCATTGAATTTTTAGATATAATACTGTTGATTTTTTTTTTCAGGAAACTCTTATTGTTGTACCGAAACATATTGTACATTATTTTATCTTGATGTGATAACATTAACAAATGTTTCTGCATCTTTCATTGTTGCATATATATGTTTCCTATTTTCTCAGAACCCCATATTTTTCCACTGTTGATAGAATAACCATCATTTTTTGTAATAAAATATATACATTGATTTTTAGTAGAATAACATGTAACCTATTTCTATGGGAATATTTTTCAGTAATTAGAGATGTTTCACCTTTTACATCTACATGTGTATTGAAATAATTATTGATTAGTTCAATGAAATTTCATCTTGGAGATACTATGAATAGGTATTATCCAATTATCTATCTTTTATTATTAGATTCTCATAAAAATTATTCATCACAATTTCCTTCTTGAAAGAATTTATAATCTCAAAAATGTAATAATCTTCTTATTTTAGTCTCTTTCATCAACAATATTATTTATTTATGGAGTTTTTAAGTTTTTTCAAGGTAGTATTCAAGTATTAATTATAACATATGTTTCGTGTAATAAACCTCATCATCAACATAAAAACTACTTGATTTTTCATAAGACATTTAATTTTGATCCATAATTTCTTTATATATTTTAATAACCTCTCCATAAAAAATAAATCCTTCATTTTTTGAAACACTTTCTTGTTCTCAACTATTTTTGAAAATGCTTCATATTTATTTCCCCATTGTGTTTTTTGAGGAATTTTATCTTGATAATGACATTCATATTAATCAATTTTCGTCAATGTAAAAATATCCTAAATATGTCCAATTCTACCAATATTAAAACATTTTAGTGGAATGTTTCCATTGTACATAGTGATTCTCATTTTGATGTATTTTGAGATAATAGAAATTATTTGTTTGTACTCATCATCCTTCAATTTTTCATCCTTAGATTCACTAGTGTCTTCATTTTCTTATCTTTTGATATTTAGTTTATTCATGACCTTGAATTCAAATAAATATTTATAATTTTTTTCTTGAATATTGGATCCTTCATAATATCATAGTTGGGAAAAGTAATGTGGAACTAATCAAAAGTGAAGTCATATTTTTCTTATAGAGATAAAATAATTTGGATAAATCTATCTTTAATGTCTCTCATTAATTTCAATACAGCCACTGAATATTCATGATTATCACCAAACCCTCTCATATAGATAAATTAATCCTTAACTCTTATAAAATAATCATTCAAAATCTCATATTTTTTCCATTTTGATATCTTCAAATGTATCCTAAAAAAATTTCAATTTGGATTCTTTTATCATCACATTCCCCTTATATATGTTTTCTTGTTTATCTAACATCTTCATAGTAGTGATCTGAAATTTTCATGCTGGTGTGGGGAGGCCTAGGGAAGCATAATTTGAGCCCACAAGGGGTTGTCCCCAAAAGACCACTTATAATGCATTCAAAAAATTTCAAGCCCACCCTCTCCCTACATAAGCCCACAGGTATCTCCCCAGCATGCCAACACTATTAAAAAATATACTATTTAAAATAATATAAATTTTTTTAATTTTTTCTAATTTGTAATGTTAGTTGTAGGGAATATTATGTATTGAATATATATATATATAGTTTAATAGATGTGATTGAACATTTTTTATGGGTTGATGGTTGTATGTGGTGATGTGAATTTGGTGTTGAATTGTTGTGATGGAAAGTATGTGAGGGATCAGTAACAAGTGATGGATATTGATGTTGGTTGTGTGGTGATAAAAATGTGTAGAATATCGAATGAACAACAAATCTTTGTGTAATGACCAATTTTATAGGAGAATATTTGGGTTCCCATTGGGTCCTTTCCTTCTTAATAAGAAAATAAAAATGAATTATAATAAAATTAAAAAGAACTGAAAAATATTATGATTATAATAAATCATTCAGAACTGATACCATGTGTAGGGGAGATGAGTTCAATTTTTTTTAGAGGTAGTATGACACACCATTTAAATATGGTTAATAATTACAATATAAATAATATAATATCATATTAAAACAATAAATGTTGAACAAGTAAAAATAAACATGTGAATGTATAGGGAATTAATATGAATATTATAGCGAGAAATCACATGTCACGGTTTAATGATGATTTTTTATTAAAAACTAAAATGTTGAAGAAGAATATTTTGTAAAAAAATTAAAATAAAATATTTCATTCGTGTAATCCCACACATAGAAATGCTCAACCCACTTTAGCCTCGCCCATGTGGGCTAAACCATCATTGGTCTGCCCTCTAAATAGTCAAAACATTTAGGCCCACCCCTCCCAACATCTACATCATACCTGCAACGCCCAAGGGTCATTGTCTTGTTTCTCATAAAAAATTATTGTATATTTTATTTCACATCACAATAGAGAAAACATTATTATAAAAGGATATTAAATTTTCATTTTTTGATTTTCCATTGACCATCATATTTATTTTTTCTGCAATAGTAAAAAGGTATTCTTTATTAACAGTGTAAAATACAAAAAAAAGGAATAGAAAACCTCTTATCCTTATGATACAAATAAACGAATCATTTCCCCCTCCAACCATGAATGTTATTTTAATAAAAAATAGAAAAACCAAACTATTTTCTAAATTTAAATTCTTCAGTATTTCTCAGAAATGATCCATTATAGGTAACTAGTTCTAATAAAAATTGTAATATCCATAATCAGGTTCTACAACTATGAAGGGAGGGGTAAATCAGTTTTACTAGAGCTTTATAAATTATTTTCATTAAAATAAATCACTATGAATTATTAGAGTTTAATCAGAAACTCAAAAAACATTTTTACATGGTTTTCCCCCATGATGGTCGAGTACATCCTTTGAATGGTTGTTATGATCCATGCCATATATTCTATATTAAAAAAATTACTAATTAAAATTTTCTAGGTTGGGTATCACCCTGACACCACATAGGGCATGTACAACCCTTTATTAATTCAATTCCTCATAATAAAACGGATTATACTGGTTTAATCATGATTACTAAACGAAAAAAATACTATGAAAAATTTCATGTTTCTCATGCAACACCAAATTTATCTTTCTCTTAAAACATTCATAAAAGGATTCTAAATACTATCACTTTTTCTAGATTAAATATATATGAATATCAATATTCTAAAATACATAATGTTCTTTTTTTTCTGATTCATACTATTTCTTCTTCTAGATACACACATTGGAAAATTATACTCATTCAATTATTAGATTAATTGAACAGTCATTATGTGGTTGATTATTCATGTATTTATGTTTTCAAAATAACCATCATTGTATGTCCTAATTTATTTTCACATATCAAAGTAAGTGTTATTTTTTCCATTCATGTAATTTTTTACTATTAGTTTACTATCTCACCTTCGTGTATACCCAATATGCATGTACAATCAATGCATGATCCCCTCATCTCATGTACATTCATTTTGATTTTAACCACATGAACACATTGTATTTTTGAACAAAAGTTATTCATAACAGGATCTTCAAAAAACAATTTCATTATAAAAACAACAACAATATAATGTGCATGTAATATGATTTATGTATGTCAGGTATGACTATTCACATGGGTTTAATATCTTCGTCACACAATCCCAGGAGACTATGCATGTCATGATAACCCAAAAAGATATACAAAATAATATACTCCCAAATAAACTTTGAGAGTGTGAAACTATAATCGATGTCCACAAAAAACCAATATTTATCCTTTTCATAAGAAAAAAAGAACTTTCATCTTTGATGAACATGTTGTTTCATTGAACACTATTTATATGGAGGAAAGACCCTCTCATATAATGTAGAAAATTTTATTTGAGTATCAGTTTGTTTTATATTTATAGGTGATGGGAACCACCACACTTCATGCCTACTCCCAAAATTTCATGACACTAATATTAACCATAAGACAATATTTCTGACACACTTTTTATCCTCATTTTGATCTTAATTTTATCATGAAAACATACTCTCATGTGATTTTGACCATTATTATATTTTAAGGTTGATCAATAAATGCTCAAAAGACTCGTCTTGAACATATAAAGATGTTATAATGAACAAATCTAACAAAATTTATTCTTGAATGAGCTCAGGGGAGACGAAAATGATAAATGTTGATCAGATGGCTCATATTGAAAGGACAATAGGGATAAACATCATTTTGGGGTTTTCAATGTGGGGAAATGTACAACAAAAAATTTATTCCCACATAAAAATGACATGAGGTTGTGTTATCCAATAATATTCAAATTACTACCTTAGCTATCCATAAATCATTTAGTGGGGACTCAAATAACATGCTGGAATCCCCATGTGTTGACTCTATGGTCCTCCATTACACGTCCCTACACTACGACAAACTATAGATTCCATGGGCTTTTTTCGCACGCTATTGATAGCCTCACCCTATGCTGGTAAGATGGGAATGGTTAATCCTACGACACACCTTAGTAGTGGTGCACTTGGATCACATGGTTAGTTGGACATATAGGAAACATTTTTTTAATTAGAGGGAACCATGAAAGAGTTATCCAAACATAAAGACCATATAATTACATACTAGAAAAATAATTTCATTCCAAAACTCTAATAATATAGAAAACATGTCATTTTAAAATGTCCAACACAAGTCTTCGAACTTTAGTATAGATAAATAATCCTCACATATGAGGTTGTAACCAAATAAAAAGTCATCAATGACTTAATTGATTCTTCAGTCTACCTTTTTTTTTATTTTTTATCATCATCATAAATTCCCATCAAAATAAATTGAATCACATTAAAATTATGACAGAGGTTTTGTTGCACAGAATATCATCTTCTAGTGGTGACTCATATTCTTTAACCCTCAAAACAAACATATACTCCACCTTTTAAAAAAACCTCATGTCCATATTTAGAAATAAAATACAGAGAATTATTTATTATTCAACCCCATGAAATCAAAATCCGAAGCATATAGATGGAGTCCTCGATGCTCTCTAGGTGAGACGGGAAGGAGAAACATGGAGTTTCATAATATGTTTCACACAAATTTCTCTTGGAAAATCAATAATGAATATATCAAAATTTAGATATTTTTAAAAATGGGACCCAACATTACATCTCCATTATCTACTCTCTCCATGATGAAAAGTTTTTTAATATTAATTTGATCTTATCTAGAGTGTCGCAATTGATTTTTTGAGAGAATAATTACACTCTTATTGTCAATGAACATTTTTAATGGTCTCTTAACATTAACATTCATAACATTGATTTTTATTTCATCCAATTCATTATAGTATAATCATTAGAATAAGAAAAAAACATAGCTTTAGTGGTATTTAAAATCATAGAATTCTATCTCTTACTACTGAAACATAAAAAATAATCGCCAAAAAAACGTTTCTTATAATATTGATTTATCATCATTTCAATATCCAACCCTATCAGGATTAGTGAATCCTAGTGAGTTTAGATATCATCTTTTTTTACTTCAATATATAATTTGAAATTCCTTTGATATATCTATGTATAATTTTTTCATACATATTTTGTGATTATTTTGGGTCACTATGATATCTAGTATATAATGTTACATCATTTACAATATTTGTTCTTGAGGCGGTAATGTATAACAAGCTAAAAAGGAATTTTACCAAAACTATTTGATTATAAATTTTTCCCTGTTCATCTTTTCTGATCATTACACCAACTCTGCTAGGTTTATATACTTCCTTGGAATCATCCAAACAATACTTCTTTAACAATTACATGGAATTATTTTTTTGAAATAAATATGTAGATTTTCTTTTCTAGTTATTTTAGTCCCAGAATAAAATTTTGAGTATTGAAATATTGATGTACATATTAATTTCATTCAAAAATTAATTACGTGCATATTCTTTATCACCAATAAAAATTATTTCATTAATATACAAAATTACACTAGGAATATCCATTTTTTACTCTTTCTCATATAAGTTTCAAACTTGTTTTACTATAGTAAAATTTAATTATTTTTAGAAGAAATCAGGATTAGAATACCAAGAATGAGGAGCAAGATTTATCCCATAAAATAGGTTATTTTTGTAAAGACCCGTAAAATTCAAGGGAAATTTTTTCTTAATTTTCTTTGGAATTTTACAAGAGCGCGGTTTCTGACGGCACCTGATTCCGAGGCCGGTGTGCCCGGAATCAATTTCCGAAGTTGGGCTCGGGTACGTTTAGTGAACGAACGAGCGGGAATTTCTAACTTTTGAACCGGTGCCCGGAATCGAATTCTGAGGGCACCGATGAAACCGTAGCGCCGGTAAACGCTTAGGAACTCCTGTTTTGGAGTTGCGTTCTTACGAGTGTTGATAATAAAAATTGTGGATGTTTACTTTGTAATTACACTACAATTTTTATTATTTTACTCTAAGTGTTATCTCTTGTTGGAAGTTGGGTAACCACCCAACCTCCCTTGGGAGGTTATGAGGGTGGTGGGGCCCACACGAACCTCACCTCTTCATATCCTCTAAAACCCCTCAACTCCCTCATATGTTATGATATCTTAAGTTATAACTTTAGACTTAAATAAGGTGAGTTGTGTGTGTGTTTTGAATTTCATACTCTTGAAATTCTAGTGTGTTGTAGTGTTAATAAAATAAGATAGTCTTATTTTTTTTTGGTGTTTAGTTTTGTCTCCTTGAGAGAGTTGGGAAGGTTCTTCTTGTTTCTTCATCTTCTTCAACCTCGACGAAGAACACGAAGAACGCCGTTCTTCAACGAAGAACTTCTTCACCGAAGAACACGGTCCTTCCGCGACGCCGTATCCGTGACGTGACTTTCTTCTTCCACGTCATCTCTTCCACGACGGTTTTCCGCGACGAACGCCATCGACAACGACTCTTCCTCCAACATCAAAGGAATCGACACCGATATTCCACGACTACGTCAACGTGCGACTATCATGGTAGGGGTTTTTATATATGATTGAATTCGTTTTATTGATTCTTCATATCTAAAATTCATGATGATGATGACCAAATGAACATGGACATCGTCCCGCACATAAACGATTCTCCTTTTTCTTTTTATTCTTCACGTGTTCTTCGTACGTTCTTCAATGCCAAATATTTATTGACGCTGGAAACACGAAGTTTTGTTGAGCGCAATATATGGATGTGAAGCCCTCGACGCTAGGATCACAATTATGTGATCGTTTAATTTTTCGGGCTTGGAACGAAGCCGCAATGGCTCGCGGAAGGAGGCGTCTAAATATTTATTGACGCTGGAAACTCAATGTTTCCCTGAGCGCGACATACGGACACGAAGATCTCGACCTGAGGATCATGAATATGCATTCGTATCTTTTTTCTGAGTTAAATCGAAGTCAGAATGGAGTGCGGAAGGCGGAGGCCGTTGGTGCAGGTCGTGGGGAGAAGTCGTGTGAGGAAGCAGGTGATGCGGGAGCGGGCACATCAGGGTTTACGGTGACGACAGCAGCGGCGCGGCAGGCTGAAGGCAGCCGCGACGGTTCTGGCGAATACAGCGGGTGCGAGAGGCGGTTCTGGCAAATACAGCGGGTGCGAGAGGTTGGCCGCTGGGGTTCGGAGGAGAGGCTGCGTGAAATTGTGATTGAATGAGTTATTAGATTGGAGAGAGAGAGTTTTGGGAAATAAAATAAAGAGACAAAAAGGGATAAGGGAGAGGTGTTTGATTTTGGCACACAAGGGGGAAAAGGAACGTGTTTTGAATGTTTTTTTTTGGAGTTAAGAAAGATATAATTAAATAAACAATTAATAATAACAATAAAATATTGTTATTATTACTTTTGTTGATAAAACACCTTTTCGCCAGCAACTCCTTCGCGCGACCTCGGTTTCACGAATCGTTTGCGGCAGTGTGACCCTGACTTCGAGACGGAATTTATGAGTCCAATATTGGATGTCTTTTTCGGGTTTTTGGGTCTGGTACCCGAAGCGCTCGGAAAAATAATAGATTTAATATTATTATTAAATCTTCGACCCACCATAACTCATACGTGCGACGTCCGATTGGCTTGCCGTCAGTGGCGATATAATCCCGTCATTAATACGATCGATTCAAGTCTAATGTTGGATACTAAATTCTAGTTCGTGGTGCGGGGCCACAAAACATTGAATAATAATATTATTATTATTATTACGGGATCATGTATCGGACATATCTCTCTCATACGGTATCGGAATGACGAACCGTCTATGACGTTGCGACACTGGAATTACGACGGATGTTTCAAGACTAATTTTGGATATTTAAGTCGAGGTTGATGCACGGGCCCCACGAGGCCCGGTTCGCGCATGATGCGGTGAAATGCAACTTTTTCACCGGCTATCCGTTTGGGACCAATGGGTAGTCCATCTCGTGTGTTTTTTCGTATGGATCGCAATGGTGTGACTGGTTTGGTTAACCGGTGTCATTTGAAGTACGACTGGGTTGGATCGAACATGAATCCAACCGGGCCCTCGGAGCGGAAACGCTTATAACTTGAGCTCTGGACGTCCGATTAACGTGCCGTCAGCTTTGTTGTGTTCCTCTTAGTGAGACAGATCTTTTGCCATACTCCGCCCGAGGTTTTGACGCAAGTGGAGTACGGTCGGGTTGGTTTTGCCTTAAAAACCAACCGGGCCCCGGGGACGAAAATGCCAATAACTCTCAGACCGGGCGTCCGATCGACGCACCGTCTGTTGAGTTGAGTTCCTGTTGACGATACGGAACTTTTGGCATCTTTCGCCCGAGTTTTGGATACAGTTGATAGTGGCCGGGTTGGATCGCACCCGAAATCCAACCGGGCCCCTGGAACGGGAAAGCTGATATCTTTCAGACAGGACGTCCGTTTGACGAACCGTCAGCGGCATTGGTGATTACGTTGAGTAACCGTCCCGTTGAGTATACCCTATGGGAGTTCAGGGTACAGTTGAGATACGGCCGGGATTGGTTCGCACACGAAACCCACCGGGCCCCTGGGACGAAATGGCTAATAACTCACAGACCGGGCGTCCAATCGACGCGACGTCTGTTGCGTTGAGACCCCTGTGACGAGACGGTCCTTTGAGATACTTCTCTGTGGGACCTTGTGATACTTGGAGTATCAAACAGTAGCTCGTGGAGCGGACCCTCCCGGAGACGAGCGTGCGGAGTACGGAGACCGTGTAGCCGGCTGAGACGTGACGACTGCTTGACCGACTCGACTTGGAGTGAGTCGACTAGCCCAGTGGACGGAGCACCCGGTATTTTCCGGCAGACCCACGACGGACGGAGCGCCTGGTAGTTGGCAGCAAACCCGCGGTACTCGACTGGAGGAGTACCTCTGTAGGCTATTTGGGTGAGCGCCCGGTATTTGGCGACAGACCCTCAGCGGACGGAGCGCCCGGTAGTTGGCCGCAAACCCGCAGTACTCGACAGGAGGAGTACCTCAGCAGTCTTAGGTTAGTGAGCAGTACCTCGGAGTCGTGACAGGACCACTGTACACTCCAGAGACGGATCTCTTCAGCAGTTACGGTTTCGATAATGAAAATCCTAGTTTGAGCTGAGTCAATGACCTTTGAGTTTCCTCATGATTGATATGGGTTACTTGATAACTTAGGTATATGTATGGGCATATACCTGGGTAGTGGTTATCCGTTGATTTCATAATCCTTATGTTTCCTCGTGATTGAGATGAGTTACTTGATAACTTAGGTATATGTATGGGCATATACCTAAGTAGAGGTTTTCTATTGAGATCTTCTTTGTGGTTATCCTTGTTGATTTTAGTGAGACCTTGAGGGTCTCGGGGTGCCTACTGAGTATCGTTATACTCACCCCTGCACGGGTTATGCCCGCACCTCGTTGTGTTGGTTGCAGACGACGGACAGTACTGACGGAGGCCGAGTGTTCGAGGACTGGACGGTACCCAGAGGTGGACTACACGACGAGTCAGTATCCGGAGGTGGACTTCACGGTGAGACGACACTCAGAGGAGGTTTACGGGCGAGAGCGTTGTGGAGGCTATCTGTACCTACCCTTCAGGTAGGATCCGTGGCAGACGTCGGGACCCGAGGAGTAGTGGAGCTATCTGTACCCACCCTTCTGGTGGGTTTTCTAGTGGACAGCTCGGCGTAGCGGCTTTACCTTTCAGTTGTTGTTTTTCCTTCCAGTTGTACTTTACAGTTGGGCTTGTATTTCCGGCCCCCTTTACTTTCAGCACCTTTTGTTGTACTCATTTTTACTTAGTATATTACTTCCGCTTGTACTCTGTGTGTTTGTTTACTTTTATAAAGGCAATGTCTTCCCAGTTACGGAATTTATGCCTTTGGTGCTAGTCGCCAGCCCCTGGCCTATGGAAGGCGGGCTTGGGGTAGTCACGACACGGGCCCCGATGACGGGTCGTGACAAATTGGTATCAGAGGAGTTCGGTTCTACCGCAGAACTCAGGACTCTGATCTTTTTCTATGTGAAGCAATAGTGTTAAGGGTACCGAGTGTGGTCTTCAGTTCAGGGAGTCCAGTGTTGGTGCGGCGGCCGACGTATCCGTACACCAGGACCCTGACTACTGATCTCCGAATTTGTACACAAAAACACTGATTGCGTGTGTGTTTCCAAGTTTTAAAGTCAGCTCAAACCAGGTCAGCTCACCAGCTATAAGACGATGACCGTGTCGCATCTGTTCAGGATGTCTCCACGCAGACAGTCAGTTGGAGTTCCGAGAGAGTACTCGATGACGGCTCACCGAGCGACGAGGCTCTGGTGCAGGGCCCCTTTTACTATTTTGGCACCCTCGGGTGGTGTACCAGTAGCACCACCACCTGTTGGGCAGCAGATGCCAACGGCTATACTAGCAAACTGTGCATGCTGGCGGAGCGCGTTGCACGAGTTCCAGCAGTAGAGGCCTCAGAAGTTACGAGGCGAGGCAGATTTCCAGACAGCAGAGCAGTGGCTGGAGGCGATTGCTAGAGTTTTCCGCCTAGCTGAGACAACAGTAGTGTGGATGGTGGACTTCGCCACTAGTGTTTTCCAGTGAATGACCATGAGGATGGTCCTCATCGGGATGAGGCTTCGGTACGTGAACCGATGCCTGAGATAGTGCCTTTGGGTAGTGTGTCAGCTATACATCACTACCTTTTGGTCAGCAGTTACAACCGGCGGTACCGGTAGGTGACACATGTAAGTTTACTGCCTTACATGTGTTCTAACTTCAGATACCCTCATGTTCCGAGGTGATCCTGACTCATAGGCGGCTGAGGACTAGCTTGAGGAGGTGGCCGAGAATTTTCTATAACTTTTACAGTTTCGGCGGGACGACGAGTTGATAACTGAGAATTCATCGAGGCGTACCGAACATATCTGGTACTCGATGGAAGCGTTTTGATCAGTGTGTTAGAGGTCGGACCTCTGACCATGGTATGTTTAAGGGCTTCTGAGCCAGCACCTTTTCTCTATGCATTTCTACTTAGGATAGAGTGCTAGAAGGATCCTTTGTGGTTGAGAATTCTTTGCTGATCGAATACAGCCATAGAATGCTAGAAGTTTGGAAAGCAAGAAACTGACACCAGTCTCAGAGACTTGGGCATGTTAAATGTTTCAAGAAGAGGAAATGTTAAGGACAGATGAATCTGCAGAACAGCAGACATGGAGGCAGAGCTTGGAGAGCAGCTCGTGGTGGTGTACATTTCAACATGTTACCATCACCCGCCTTTGTAGTCCCCGCTAGACTCAGGGAGTTGGAGAGCAGGGAAAGAGGGTAGCGGCTTGCGGTCATGGAGTGCGACCAAAAAAAGGGCTCTAAGGATGATTCGAAGTGCGGAGTTTATCTTCTACTAGCTGCCGTGGCCACAGGCATCGAAACGAATCATCCCTTCCTTCCATGAATCTAGTCCAAGACCTAGAGATTCCGGTTAAGCCATTGACTTGACCCTCACGTCTGGAGATACCTTTGGGAGGAGACTCGAAAGTCACACTTACGCCGACGGTGTGATCTGACCCTTGAGGCGAGAGTCTCGGTTAGGACCTCTTGGTGGCAGCGTCGAGGCCTTACGACGTTAGTTTGAGTATGTTTTTGGCAATCACTGATCATACTCAAATTGACGATATTAGGAAAAATTTGGGATGGGTTTTCCTTGGTCGGCGAAAAGGAAACCCTGGGAAGCACAAGATAAACTCGTGCATGGGAGGGTGTAGCCGATCATTCTTGGGTCGGCCAAGCTTACCCTCGTGGCAGCAGGAGTTTTGAGTTTCAGTTCTAAACTAAAAAGGGAGACCATTAGAGTTCGAGGATGGCGACCACGTTCTTATACAGGTCTCACCTCGAAGAGGTTTACAGAGATGTAGCCGAGGCGGTAAGAGATCTCCGAGGTTCAATAGACCTTTCTAGGTCCCCAGCATGGTAGGCGAGGTGGTTTATCGCTTGACCCATCCACCTCAGTTGCACCAGGTGCACGATAACTTTAACGTAACTCAATTGAGGAGATACGTGCTTGATCCTTCACACATCATCGACCTCAGGGAGTTAGACGTCGATGATAGAGCGACATGCACAGAGGTTCCAGTGGGGATCAAGGATAGACAGGAGCAGATCCTACGAGGATGATCGATTCCTTGGGTGCACTTCCTTCGACAGTACGGGAACCTCCAGGTGAGCACATGGGAGCGGAAGGCTCAGATGCGTACTCTGTACCGCTTTTGTGACCCTAGTTTTTGATGAAGCTTTACGAGGACGTAAAGCCGTGAGGTGGGAGTAATGTAAAGACCCGTAAAATTCAAGGGAAATTTTTTCTTAATTTTCTTTGGAATTTTACAAGAGCGTGGTTTCTGACGGCACCTGATTCCTAGGCCGGTGTGCCCGGAATCAATTTCCGAAGTTGGGCTCGGGTACGTTTATTGAACGAACGAGCGGGAATTTCTAACTTTTGAACCAGTGCCCGGAATCGAATTTCGAGGGCACCGATGAAACCGTAGCGCCGGTAAACGCTTAGGAACTCCTGTTTTGGAGTTGCGTTCTTATGAGTGTTGATAATAAAAATTGTGGATGTTTACTTTGTAATTACACTACAATTTTTATTATTTTACTCTATGTGTTATCTCTTGTTGGAAGTTGGGTAACCACCCAACCTCCCTTGGGAGGTTATGAGGGTGGTGGGGCCCACACGAACCTCACCTCTTCATATCCTCTAAAACCCCTCAACTCCCTCATAAGTTATGATATCTTAAGTTATAACTTTAGACTTAAATAAGGTGAGTTGTGTGTGTGTTTTGAATTTCAAACTCTTGAAATTCTAGTGTGTTGTTGTGTTAATAAAATAAGATAGTCTTTTTTTTTGGTGTTTAGTTTTGTCTCCTTGAGAGAGTTGGGAAGGTTCTTCTTGTTTCTTCATCTTCTTCAACCTCGACGAAGAACACGAAGAACGCCGTTCTTCAACGAAGAACTTTTCGCCGAAGAACACGGTCCTTCCGCGACGCCGTATCCGTGACGTGACTTTCTTCTTCCACGTCATCTCTTCCGCGACGGTTTTCCGTTACGAACGCCATCGACAACGACTCTTCCTCCAACGTCAAAGGAATCGACACCGATATTCCACGACTACGTCAACGTGAGACTATCAAGGTAGGGGTTTTTATATATCATTGAATTCTTTTTATTGATTCTTCATATCTAAAATTCATGATGATGATGACCAAATGAACATCGACATCGTCCCGCACATAAACCATTCTCCTTTTTATTTTTATTCTTCACGTGTTCTTCGTACGTTCTTCAATGCCAAATATTTATTGACGCTGGAAACGCGAAGTTTTGTTGAGGGAAATATATGGATGTGAAGCCCTCGACGCAAGGATCACAATTATGTGATCGTTTAATTTTTCGGGCTTGGAACGAAGCTGCAATGGCTCACGGAAGGAGGCGTCTAAATATTTATTGATGCTGGAAACTCAATGTTTCCCTGAGCGCGACATACGGACACGAAGATCTCGACCTGAGGATCATGAATATGCATTCGTATCTTTTTTCTGAGTTAAATTGAAGTCAGAATGGAGTGCGGAAGGCGGAGGCCGTTGGTGCAGGTCGTGGGGAGATGTCGTGTGAGGAAGCAGGTGATGCGGGAGCGGGCACATCAGGGTTTACGGTGAAGACAGCAGTGGTGCGGCAGGCTGAAGGTAGCCGCGACGGTTCTGGCGAATACAGCGGGTGCGAGAGGCGGTTCTGGCAAATACAGCGGGTGCGAGAGGTTGGCCGCTGGGGTTCGGAGGAGAGGCTGCGTGAAATTGTGATTGAATAAGTTATTAGATTGGAGAGAGAGAGTTTTGGGAAATAAAATAAAGAGACAAAAAGGGATAAGGGAGAGGTGTTTGATTTTGGCGCACAAGGGGGAAAAGGAACGTGTTTTGATAGTTTTTTTTGGAGTTAAGAAAGATATAATTAAATAAACAATTAATAATAACAATAAAATATTGTTATTATTACTTTTGTTGTTAAAACACCTTTTCGCCAGCAACTCCTTCGTGCGACCTCGGTTTCACGAATCGTTTGCGGCAGTGTGACCCTGACTTCGAGACGGAATTTATGAGTCCAATATTGGATGTCTTTTTCGGGTTTTTGGGTCTGGTACCCGAAGCGCTCGGAAAAATAATAGATTTAATATTATTATTAAATCTTCGACCCACCATAACTCATACGTGTGACGTCCGATTGGATTGCCGTCAGTGGCGATATAATCCCGTCATTAATACGATTGATTCAAGTCTAATGTTGGATACTAAATTCTAGTTCGTGGTGCGGGGCCACAAAACACCGAATAATATTATTATTATTATTATTACGGGATCATGTATCGGACATATCTCTCTCATACAGTATCGGAATGACGAACCGTCTGTGACGTTGCGACACTGGAATTACGACGGATGTTTCAAGACTAATTTTGGATATTTAAGTCGAGGTTGATGCACGGGCCCCACGAGGCCCGGTTCGCGCATGATGCGGTGAAATGCAACTTTTTCACCGGCTATCCGTTTGGGACCAATGGGTAGTCCATCTCGTGTGTTTTTCCGTATGGATCGCAATGGTGTGACTGGTTTGGTTAACCGGTGTCATTTGAAGTACGACTGGGTTGGATCGAACATGAATCCAACCGGGCCCTCGGAGCGGAAACGCTTATAACTTGAGCTCTGGACGTCCGATTAACGTGCAGTCAGCTTTGTTGTGTTCCTCTTAGTGAGACGGATCTTTTGGCATACTCCGCCCGAGGTTTTGACGCAAGTGGAGTACGGTCGGGTTGGTTTTGCCTTAAAAACCAACCGGGCCCCGGGGACGAAAATGCCAATAACTCTCAGACCGGGCGTCCGATCGACGCACCGTCTGTTGCGTTGAGTTCCTGTTGACGATACGGAACTTTTGGCATCCTTCGCCCGAGTTTTGGATACAGTTGGTAGTGGCCGGGTTGGATCGCACCCGAAATCAAACCGGGCCCCTGGAACGAGAAAGCTGATATCTTTCAGACATGACGTCCGTTTGACGAACCGTCAGCGGCGTTGGTGATTACGTTGAGTAACGGTCCCCTTGAGTATACCCTATGGGAGTTCAGGGTACAGTTGAGATACGGCCGGGATTGGTTCGCACACGAAACCAACCGGGCCCCTGGGACGAAAAGGCTAATAACTCACAGACCGGGCGTCCGATCGATGCGCCGTCTGTTGCGTTGAGACCCCTTTGACGAGACGGTCCTTTGAGATACTTCTCTGTGGGACCTTGTGATACTTGGAGTATCGAACAGTAGCTCGTGGAGCGGACCCTCCCGGAGACGAGCGTGCGGAGTACGGAGACCGTGTAGCCGGCTGAGACCTGACGAATGCTTAACCGACTCGACTTGGAGTGAGTCGACTAGCCCAGTGGACGGAGCGCCCGGTATTTGGCGGCAGACCCACGGCGGACGGAGCGCCTGGTAGTTGGCAGCAAACTCGCGGTACTCGACTGGAGGAGTACCTCTGTAGGCTATTTGGGTGAGCGCCCGGTATTTGGCGACAGACCCTCAGCGGACGGAGCACCCGGTAGTTGGCCGCAAACCCGCAGTACTCGACAGGAGGAGTACCTCAGCAGTCTTAGGTTAGTGAGCAGTACCTCGGAGTCGTGACAGGACCACTGTACACTCCAGAGACGGATCTATTCAGCAGTTACGGTTTCGATAATGAAAATCCTGGTTTGAGCTGAGTCAATGACCTTTGAGTTTCCTCATGATTGAGATGGGTTACATGATAACTTAGGTATATTTATGGGCATATACCTGGGTAGTGGTTATCCGTTGATTTGATAATCCTTATGTTTCCTCGTGATTGAGATGAGTTACTTGATAACTTAGGTATATGTATGGGCATATACCTAAGTAGAGGTTTTCTATTGAGATCTTCTTTGTGGTTATCCTTGTTGATTTTAGTGAGACCTTGAGGGTCTCGGGGTCCCTACTGAGTATCGTTATACTCACCCCTGCACGGGCTATGCCCGCACCTCGTTGTGTTGGTTGCAGACGACGGACAGTGCTGACGGAGGCCGAGTGTTCGAGGACTGGACGGTACCCAGAGGTGGAATACACGACGAGTCAGTATCCGGAGGTGGACTTCACGGTGGGACGACACTCGGAGGAGGTTGACGGGCGAGAGCGTTGTGGAGGCTATCTGTACCTTCCCTTCAGGTAGGATCCGTGGTAGACGGCGGGACCCGAGGAGCAGTGGAGCTATCTGTACCCACCCTTCAGGTGGGATTTCTAGTGGACAGCTCGGCGTAGCGGCTTTACCTTTCAGTTGTTGTTTTTCCTTCCAGTTGTACTTTACAGTTGGGCTTGTATTTCCGACCCCCTTTACTTTCAGCACCTTTTGTTGTACTCATTTTTACTTAGTATATTACTTCCGCTTGTACTCTGTGTGTTTGTTTACTTTTATAAAGGCAATGTCTTCCCATTTATCGGAATTTATGCCTTTGGTGCTAGTCGCCAGCCCCTGGCCTATGGAAGGCGGGCTTGGGGTAGTCACGACACGGGCCCTGAGGACGGGTCGTGACAATTTTTCATTCACACATTGGTTCCATAAATACCATGAATAAATATTTATGGTTTCTAAATGAAAATTATTTAGGATTTCTATTAATGAAAATAGAAATCACATCCATCTAATGAAATTTATAGTGTTTATGAGCTGTAACTATAGGATATTTTTTGATAGCCTTTGATATTTACATGAGTGAAAATGTTTTCTAAAAATATATACATTACTATTTCTAATAATCTATATAGACTATTCTATCATTATATCTTGATATTTAACATTTCTCATTATGATTATTTCTAAACACCCTTTTTTCCAAACCCTTTATTCCTTCAGGTCTAGGAGCATAATGCAAGTTTCTATTTTTCTCAATTTTATTAATCTCTTCATTTATATCACTTATCCAAACCTTATCTTGAATGGAATAACCAAAATAATTTCACTTAATTTTATTGATGAGAGCTGTTTTGTTTTCAAATCTCAATATTTTTCTGGTACATACTTGAGCCTCCCGATTTCCAATAATATTTTCTAATTTCGTTTGTTTTTTATGATTTTATTTTCAATATTGATCAATTTCAACCATATCACTCGTTCTATATGAGTCAACCTCAACTACCTCTAGTTCAAAATAATTATTATATTCATTTATTCATCCATAAATTTTTGTTTTGTAAACATCAATGTTATCAAAATTTAGTACATTTTGTAGTCATATTTTGACCTAATTTAAAAAGTAATCCTTATAAAATAGTCTGATAACATGTGAAATTTTCTATTCAACCATCTGAATACTTATCCATGTTAATGATATCCCATGAAGACCCCTTTTTCAGATTTCTCCATGAATTATCCCATATTTTTATACCTGATTTTTGTGGAAAATGGACTATGAAATACACTGAAACATTTCATGATTGGATTCTTTTTATTTCACTTATCATATATTTTCATGTCCGAGTCTGGTCATGGAAAACATCTATTATGTATTTTCATCACTATTCAGATTGTTTCCCTTTAGTAGAATATTGGGAGTTTTTGTTTATCTAACATTATTCTACCCATTTTAATTGGAATTTTATTCATTATCTATAGTAATTCATTTTTTTGAGGAGAATAAGGATCAATTTATTGATTCTTAATTCCATTATTTTCAATATATGAATGAAAATACTTATTAGTGATCTCATTTTTATTATCTTTTCTTAGTTCTTCGATATAAAATCCCATCTCTCGTAACATGCCTTTTGAATAAAGATGAACATTTCAATTTGTTTTGAATTGTGCTTAATTAACATGAAATTAATCATTCAGGTGATGTAATAAATGAATTAAATTAAATAAGATTCAATACTAATAGATTTATTTCTCATATTTCCATAAATATCAGAATAAATAATCTCATGTGATGTAACATATTGTATCTCTAGTCTTCTATGACTTTCTGGCACAGGCTTCCCCTTTTGAGAAGATTCACACACAATTTAAATTAACCTCTTTAAATTTGGTATATCTATTACCAAATTATTATTTGAGATTTAACTCACATTATTTTGAACCATATTTCATAGTCATCTATTCCATATTTTGTTTTTATCTTTCAAACTCAAATAACAATAATTTGTAGGATCGCCGATTTGAAATATATTACAACTGGTTTCTTCACCCTTGATGATATATCTTCCATCATTTGAACATTTCATGTTGTAAGAGTCCTTTTTGAAATAAACTAAACTTTCCTTGTCTCAAAGTTGTCTCACACTTAGTAGATTTTCATCATATCCTTCAAAAAAGAACATAATTGGATATTAGTTTAACGGATACTATCTCAATAGTATAAACACATTTTATTTTCATAGAAAAATCAATCCCAAAAGTAACTACTCTATTTTTATAGATTTCAGAAGGATTTTTTATTCACCTATCTTATTATAGGAACAACCACTATCATGAATCCAGGGGTTTTCTCAGTTACTAGCCTTTAAAGTAACTTCAATAAGAAGATATTTTTCTTCCATATTGGATTTCTGAATTCATCTACACTTTGATTTATTGTAATTAAATCTAGAATGATTTTTCATATATTCATCTTCAGAATAACACAATTGATTAGATATTCCCAAAAATTTCACCTAAAAATGACAAAGCTATTCAATATTGATAGATTTTAAGGGTCCTTGATTTTTTTGACTGACACCATTTATATTTTAATAACTCATCCAAAAAATTTCATACCTTCTATATAGAAGTGATAGTTTGTACCAAATAGAATCTTATTTATTTCCTAAAATTAGATATAACTAATTATACCCATAAAATATTTATATTATATATTATTGAAATTTAATTTTAGGAAACTGTTGTTGTTGTACAACGACATATTTTTATTCATTATGTCTTCAGATCATAACTTTCTCATATGTTTTTGTATCTTCCATTTTTTGTATATTAATGAATCTGATTGTTCTTAGTATCCCATATTTTTTATTTTCACAACTATAACCTGCATTATTATAAATTACAAATCTACCATGAGTTTTAGTAGAAGAATATGTAAAAGATTTCATTGATAAAAATTTATATGTTTCCAATGATATTTAAACTTTAATATCTATAGCTTTATTGAAATACTTATTGATCTTCACCAGATAAATTTTTTCTTTGGGATACTCTTATTTGGTCTTATCCAATTCTTTAAGTTTTACAACCAGTTTTTCTTTAATATCATTCTTCACTATTTCCCCCTCCCCAACATTTATATATAGATATTTAAATTCATAAATGTATAAATCATCTATTTTACCTTTCTTCCCCAATGGTCTGATTTATTCAATGAGTTATTTTTTTGCAAGGCAGACATCATGTTCTAATTACAAACATGATCCTTGTATTAAAATTTATAAAATTCTTCAACATAACATGTGGTTTTATTAGACTTCCCAATTTGAGCCATAAAGTGAAAAAAAATTAACAATGTACTCTTCTTCTCGGAGACTACTCAAGGAAGAGTATTCTTCATCTTATTTACTAAACAAACTTAATATTTTCCATCGTTGAATCTTATTCTAGATGTTGGATATTTTTGATGACTCTGTTGAATATTATCCACATTTCTTTTTATGCTTTATTTTATCTTGATCGCAACATTCATATAAAAAACTTTTATTCCGTGGAAAATTTACTACAAAATGTCTAATTCATCCTAAAATGAAACATTTTAGAGTAATATTACCTTCCTACATACCTTTTACCATTTTTTATCTTGTGATAACAGATATGATTTTCATATACTCTTCATCCCTCACATATTTTTCTTTAGATTCACCAGATTCATAATTTTAATCTTCTTTGAGGATTATATTAATACTGACTTCAATTCGATTTATTCCTCATCTTTTTTTCTTGATCACTGGAGCCTTCCTCTTATCATTGTTTAATAATGTATTGTGAAACACATTAATATATAGGTATTATTTTTAATTTAATTCTGAAATATTTTTTTAAAATATATGAATATTTTTTCTGATTAATTTATGAAAAACATTCAGTCTTACAGTTTTTCTCTACTCTTTATGATATGGTTAACAACATCATTAACTCTACTAAAATAATAATATATAGTCCCCCATATATCATTATGATTTCATCAAATTTACCTGTCTAAAATTTTAATTTCGATTCAATGATATTAACATTATGTTAATACAAGATCTAATGTTTTTATATATCTCCATGGATGTTCTAAGTCCAATCACATTAGTGGAAACTTTATTAGACAAAGATGATATAATTGAATTTCCAGCCTTTTGATTGACCTCAATATTTATTTTTCCCACAAATGTCTTGGGGGAATGTTTTTTAAGAGGTGGAGAACCAACATTCACTACATCACAAACCTTTATTCCTTAAGATAGTATTAAAGGAATCATTCAGTTCTCCTATCCATGAATGTTATTATCAATAATTTTTTTATCAATCCTACTATAAAATGTATTAAAAATCACCACCAATCCTCACAAATTCTCTTTTAGAGGTAGTCGACTCTAATATCAATTGTAATATCCAAGGATGGTGTGTACCACTATGAGGGGGGGGACTATGGTACTAGAGTTTTACAATTTACATTCTATGAAATAATCCTCAGTGAATTATTATATTCCAATAAAAATGACAGAAATGTTTTTTTAAAAGGATCACCTTTAAAAATGGCGAGCACAACCTTAGTGTGGCTGGGATGATATGGTCTATAGATTCTCCATGACAAAAAAATTTCCAAATATGATTGGGTTGGTTATGTATCACCCAGAAACAATATATTGCATGTGTTAACCATTTCACAATTCAATGTATCCATAAAAAAAATTATATTGGTTCACACAACATTAATAAGAAAATAGAAACCCATAAAAATATTTTCATGCCACAGATGTAATAAAAAATTTATATTTCTCCTCAATTGTCAGAAAAAAATTATTTTTTACTTTCAAATTAATTCCAAATTCCCTATAGCGGAATATTAATATAATAAAACACACAATTGTACAGTGAAACTGATTCAAACTACTACTTCTGTGTGATATTCTCTTCAAAAACTCATACTAATGGAACACTCATATGACTTGAACAAGCGTAATGTTGTTGTTTCTTCTTGTATTTCTGTTTTCAAAATAATGTTATGTGTATGTTATAATTTGTTTCACAAATAATATCATGAAATGGTTTTCTATTCATTTAATTGTTCACTGTCATTTTACAGTCTCACCTTTCTTTATCCTCATTGTGCATGTATAATCAATACATCCTCGCCTCAATGAATGTGCATAAACTGTCCTTCACCGCATATGCATGCATTGAACATTGTAAAAAAATTTATCAACACAGGGATATTTGAAAAATATGTTTTTCATTAAATTCTTGTAAACATGATACAGTAAAAAAGCATAATTATATGTCTGTTATGATTTTTCAGAAGGGTCAAAATCATCATCGATCAAACTAGTGAGATTGCACATGTTATTCTAACCCAAAAATCCCTTCGGAATAATGTTCCACTCCAGGAAACATTGAGAGTGTCAAACACTTATCAATGTACAGTGAAAACTACTCTTTCCTATTCATATAAGAAAATAATAAGTATAGATTCTACTTTTCATATCCTACTATTTCGTGACACTCTATTTCAACAAAATACAGAACCTCTCGCTGAATAAAGTCAATAATAGCTCGAGATTTTGGAATTATGATATTTATTATTGATGAGATCCACATCAATTCATGTGTATTATATCACCTTCATGACACTGAGATTCAATATCATCATAAAATAATATTTTCTAGACTGTGATTACCCTTTGTTTTATTTTTATTTTATATCATAAACATAGTTTCCTCTGACTTAGACTATGAAATAAAATTTAGGATGATCAAATGAATCTCAGAATCCATGAATTGAGAAATATGGGTTTCCAAACTAAGCACCAACCGTGTGATGGAAGTTACCTATAAAAAATAAACTCACATTTTTCACCTTCAGATTATGCATGATAAGAAAAAACATTTTACTTCTAATTAAAATGGAAGTGTCAAACTGTAGATCTTACTCTCAATAATGTCTTATAGTTTTCTATAATCAGATTCAATTTTTCTACCCATAATTATAGATAACATAATCTATTCAATAAATTAACATAACATCATTTTTTGGAATACTTTAAAAATTATACTAATAAACTTCCAAAGACCCTATCAGTTTAGTGCCTTTAGAAACATGGAATCGTAAACACAAATACGAAAGAGAGATATATTATCCCCCAATATTTTCTCCAAAACTAGTACCCCTTTTAGAAATATCATATATGAAATATATCATTATACCATGAGGAAGGAAGCATAAAAATGGGTTAGTGGAGAGGACCAGAAATGTTAAAATATATATACATGTAATCTTAAACTGGAGCAGAGGTGTATGCAAACATGATCAGGAAAATAGAAGCCTATAGCATGCATATCAAAGATCATATACATGAATCATGGCCTAAAGCATGGAAGTTAATAAGACATTAATAAAAAGTAAATAAGGAATATATTCCATGAAATAATAACATAGGAATAATACATGGGATTATAGAGGACACATAAGCATATATAACAATTTCTATAGTAGTTGGGGAATACATTCCATGGCCATTATAGTGGAAAAAGACCTTTTATAAACTAGGTTCAAACCCCATTCCAATGAGGTAATAAAAAATAGAGTTAACACTTCACTCCATCCCTATAATACTAAACTGAGTTCTTTTCTTTTTACATCCTGGTTTATCTCATGAGACTTAAATATGCACCCAATGCATTGGGGATAGATATAGGTCTCACCATCTCATAATGAAATCATACATACTTTTTAAAAAACTCATACAAAATAATAACCTAACCCATAAAATTAAATATGTATCATAAATATGTAATTATATTATTGCTTATGAAAGATGATATTGGTTTCATAATTTCCTCATGAAAATTATTACCCGTGAAAGAGAAATAGATTTCATAAATATATAACATATGAAAGAAAAATTAATTCTATAAAAATATAACATGTGAAACAAAGATGGATTTCATAAACGTGTAACCCTATAAATAGAAATATAATTCTTAAAAATTTATCCAATGAAATAGAACATGTTTTCATAAAAACAGTTAAATTATGTACATCCAATTTAATGATGGAATATTAATGTAACCTTTAGATAATTTCATAAAAAGGCGTGAGAAACCTCAATAGATTTCATTTTAGATGGAAAATAACTTTGAAATATCTTTCAAGAAAATTTCTAATGAAAATATCCTCGTTTCTTTGAAAAACTCATCTTAATGGATAAAACCATTTGAAAATATTTCTCTTTGGAAATACAGTAAAAACATATAATGAATACATCAAATCATTTTTATGAACGTTTCATTTGATAAATTATAGATTAATTTTATACATTATTAAAACACTAAAATAAATATTTAAAATATTTTTAAAATCATTTCATTGAATATATATTGAAAACATATAATAAAACCATGAAAGATTTTCATGAACCATTTCATTTAAAATAACATAGAAACCATATATAAAAAATCATGAAAAAAATTTCTAAACCATTTCACATGAAAACTAATTAAATAATCTTGGGAATATTTTAATAAAAATAATTTTGTGAAACTTACTTTAAAAATAATTTTTTTATAAATAATAATTTTTTAACAGGTAAAGGAAATTCACAAAAATTATGGCTAGTAAATTCATAAATATCTTACAAGGTAAAAATAATATTCATATAACATAGAAAATCATAATCTGAATGACATTATGAAAAATAAATAATAAAATTCTATTTAAAAACATTGTAAAATAAAAAATTGGTTAAAATATTCTTTTATATATTATAGCATAAAATTTTAATATTTATAGAACCCTTTTTCGAAGACATTGTTATAAAGGTACAACGATTTCCAACCAAAGTGAGAGGTAAAGTCAGAATTTATTAAAAACACAGTCTTATCTAACTTATATACCAATGTGTGGAAAGAATTGTACCAATATATGAAGATATCATTAATAACCATAGGATAATAACATTTATAATTTTCATGAGATATGGATCATAATTTTTCACCAAATCAAGCATAAATGTAAACAATCAAAGGAAGCCATTATATTTTTTCATTATACTCTTCCCACAATGAAACACTAAATTATACTACCCAATTAATAAAATTAGAATTACTGAATAATAAAATATCATTATTAAAAATAGATTCAGTATACAACAGGTTATGTTTTTATAAACATGTAATGGAATAAATATATTCCCATAACATGGCATGTGTCTTATAAAAAATTGAGAAAAAAAACATTTTATCTATTTGGTAATTTTTGAAAAATAGTACTCATGAATTAAATATAATAAAAATTAAATGTTCATAAGCATAAATATATTTTTAATATTCATATAATACATCAATGGGTATTACACACACCCCACAAAAGGAATGGGTGGTGAATTAATAATGTATCTCACAGAAATAATAAGTGAGATGAGATTCCCTAACATTGTGTCTTGAATCTTTTGGAATTCATACAAGAAGTGTATATAATAAATTAATTTCTATTTTAAAAATTTAATAGAATATTATTATTATTTTTAATACCATGTATGGTTTAATTACGATCTTATATTATCAGGTTGTTAACAAACATTTGTTAAGGTTTCACTTCGGGGTAGTATTCGCTTTGTTCACTGCACGTGTCTTAATTTTTTATATCTCTGGTCTTTATAATTGTATTATTTCTTCCATTATGTAATCCATGATATAAATAAAAATTATATATAATATATTTTTAGTTTAATTATATATAAAATATATATTTATGAAAATTGAAGACACCGTTCATAGAGACAGTAGGCCGTAGGTACGCATGAATACTGTTGTTTCTTTTTTCACTTATTGAATTAAACAAATTAAATGAAATATATTAATATATATTTATATATATACTTATAATATTATTACTATTATATCATATATATCATATAATATCACTCAAAATTTCTTTAATATAATCCATGTAGTGTGTGAACGAGTCACATCGCATTGAGGGGGTTGTAGTCAACAGTTCATCAAATGAAATTTTCATATTTTAACCTAATGGATTTTATAATAAAAATGGTGTTAATTGGATTAAAAAATCATAATTTCATAATAAATATAACATATAACATACTTTAATATATTCTCCATCATAACGTCCACCATGAGAAGAGTTAAATTAAAAATGAACAATAATCGTACAATTAGAAGATTGTTCGTCGTACATATAAACAATATGTTTGTTAGCCATTATATGGTTCTATGTGTAAGCTTGGGTTGATAACATTGAAAAAAATTTCAGTATATTTGGGAAACAGGTGTTTTATTATGCATGGAATAATATAAATAGTGGTGGTGGAGAATGAAAATAAATGAAATGAGCCTAAGGAAGGGTGTTATATCTTAATGGGGTAACTTCTTTTGGTTTGAAAAAAATGGATTACTTCGAAGGATATCCTAGCAAAAGGAGGATTAAAGGAAAAATGGATTGTTGTTAGGAGGATAGGTTATTATATATTAGATGAATTGATGTGTTTTGAAATATGTTAAGATTTGGGAGGAGAAGATTCCTTTTTCAAAGTGCAGGAGGAGTGACACTATTGTAATATTTGGAAAGTGGAATACCGCACATGCTGTTAACATGTCATGTGGATCCAATAACAGACTAGGGTATATTCATGAGATAATAGGGCCAAAATATGGACTTCCAATATCTTTTGTACATGTTTTTAGGATGTTTTGGATCTTAAATATATTGATTAATCCTCAGTTTTGATTATTTTTTATCTTAATCATTGTTAGTAATTTTCATTACTTTTACTAATAGTTTTGGAAATAAACTAATTTTACTATATTAGAAATTATATATTATTATTATTTCATATATTTAATCCTTTTTTTCGTAAACTAAATTAAAATTAATCCCACTGACAGGACGACACTCCAGGTTTTTAAAGTAAAAATGGCCAAAAGGTAGCTAGGTTTTTATGTAAAATTTCAATCTGTAGTTGTTTAAAATGACCTAAAAAGACTAATTGATAAAAATATATCTTATTAATATGTTAACCTAATTATAAATTTAATTTATCGATATACATGAATTAGATAAAAATTTATATTTGAATTAAAATTTAATATTTGTTACTATTCAATAAAAATTGAAACCATATAGAAAAATAATGAAAAACTATCCATATCTATTTTTTATGTTTTTATATCAAACCATCAAGATAATTTTGAAATATTAAATCTCATATAGATCTAAAATATGCATTAAAAATGGGTTCTCCTTTAAATGGATATAAAACTAAAAATCTAGGTTTCTAAATATAAAATATGGTTTGTTCTTATATTATATATATCAAATATATTGAATGAATATATAAAATATTGGAAAAAAATATGTAAAATATATATTGAATTAATATCACTCAATTATTGTATTTAATTTAATTTGTTACAGTAAGATAGCTTTCTGAGGATACAAATAGTAATATTTTATTTTATATTCAATCAGTTTTCATATTTATTTCTAATTAATTGGAAACCTATGAATTTATCTTATATTTATGTAAACCATATATTAATTGAAAATTATTAATTTCATTAAAAAAATCTAATAAAATGGATTGTGTATAAATTATTATATTAAAAAATAACATTCTTATTAAATATTATTGTTCAGTAGAACATGGTCTTGTGTGTTATGCAAGCCATCGAGGATAGTCATTTTTTTTATAATGCCAGATAACCTCTGTAAATTTTATAGATGAAGCTAAATTTTATGTTTTGTGTTATTTAATAAAAAACCTTTTGTTTCATATAGCATATTCCAAAATTTAAATTTAATATAAAAGAATCAAAATTAATTGTTACTAGAAATTAAAACTATCAAAAAGGATAAATTAATTAAAAAAAATTCACACAATCTTATAGTGTTACATTACACCCCCCGTAAAATTATTTTTCACTTGAAATTATTATGGGTTATCAAAAAATTAATACTTGCATTATTTATTCATATAAACCAACATCTTAAAAATTAATATTAAAACATCCTCGAAAAATCGAATCATAGAACCATAATTGTTACATAAAATTACATATAACTAAACTTCCCCATATTAGAACATAGTTTGGGACTTAATATTCCACATAGAGAAATAAAATAAATATTTATAGATAATGATTTATGTCATCAATATAAATCTATTGAATTATCATTAAAAAGCTTAGGGACTCAAAGTCATAAATTTGTGATGATTTTAAAGCCCTCATTGAAACAAAAATTAATTTATTAGGACTACACATTATTTTTTATCATTATTCTCAACTAGGGTAATTATTTTATTGTCCATGAATATAAGAAAATATTCTTACTTGATATATTTTTATAAACAAATCATCACACTTTTTTTTGTTCATTATTATTTATTTCATTACTTTAATAAATGGATTACAATAAATTGATGGGAATCACGAAGCACTAAAATACATTTTTAGCAGTTCTGAATTCGTGTTGAAGATTAAAAAGTATTGCTATTTTTCTATACCTATCCTTGAATATCAATATATTTAATATATTAACCTATTAACATAAAAATTTATACTACAGTTTCGTTATAAAAATTTAATTGTGAAAAATTATATATTTATGGGGACATCGTGTATGAAAGTGGTATGAGTGAAAAAATTATCTTTAACTCCCCTTATAAATCAATATGGTTAATAAAATAACATATAAACATAAAATGTAACACTACTATTTCATCATTAATATTTAATCATCATAATTTTATATTAACAGGGACATTACGTATGCATGTGTAGGTGTTACAACCTTATCTTCCATTAGTCACAGGGTCAAGGCCCATTGCCTTACTAAACATGAATTTTCGTCACCTAAAATACATGATGTCCATCTATAAAACCTCAATAATATAATTTCAAACATAAATAAGGTGGACATCAATGAAATATGGTTAATCACTACACAGTGTATTGACTAAGGTTTTAAATACAATATCAATATATAAATACTTCATTTGATGTTTAATAAAGTATTTTCATGAATGGTTAACAAAATAAGAATTCTAAAAGATGAAAATACAATTAAATAGAAATAAATTCATGAATGAAACATAACATTGATTCGAAAAATATCAAAAAAAGTATCTTAAGGTTGTAAAATTCCAAACATTTGAATACCATCACCAAGTATTCTCCTAAAAAACATTAATGACAAAATGTACAATAAATACTTATTAAAAACATGCATATTTTTATATTAAAATAATACTAGATCAATTCCTTCAGTACAAAAGAAGTAGTGAACATCATCAATTATGGAATAATCCATCTATCAACAAGTCATTAATTAGTTCTATGGTACTTATTGACTTCTAATTTATATATAAATATCCCACATATCATTATCCATACAATTTTATCATAACATAATGAACAAATAAGGGTTTTTTTCCTTAATTATGTTTTTACATGGAAAACACCATTACATTATATAACATTTCTATTACATCATATCCATTTAAAATGTTTTTATAAATCAATAGTGATAAATGTAAACTGAAAAATTATTATGTATTTCACCATTATTAAAAGAAAATTCCAAAATCTAAACACAAAAAAACCTTTATTATTACACTTCATCCATTCTCCAATAACAAGGATATCTAATCCCATTACATAACACCTATTTCTATTAACAATTCATCTGTAGTCTCTTCATAATTTGTAATGTAACAATTACTCACACCACCATGATGACTCAAATAAAGATCTTTAATCATGGGAAATTGAGTAACACAATGACAATTAATTGCACTCTTAAAATACTTAACATTCTACGATGTCATAGGTAGGAATATATTTACATCCCTTCGAAAACTAAACACTCCATTTTTCACTTGCAGTCACTTCCGTTGCCACCTTTCTTTTCATAAACAAATCATCTTCTCGTTCCCCTAAGACATTCACTTAGGTGATTCTTTCCACATTTGTTACATAATGTAAACTGAATCTTCATTCTTTCATGGACTCTATTACCCGAACTCTCAGCGAAATCCATATTTCTCTTCCCCGATGAGTTTGAGAGTTGGTTATGGTATATGTTTTTAATCAAGTTCTGTGAAAAATAATTACGGATGATCACAACATCATTAACTCAATTGATCATCCCACTTGAAACCCCCACAGAAAATTATTTATGACATTCAATATTTATCATATTTTCTCTGGTTACTTCCATTCAGTAAAACATGAACCACAATGTGAGAACTACATAACATAGCATAAAACCAAATATTCATGAAAAGAATTACGTACAGAATTTCTAAATCATGAGAAATTTCTTAATATATGACTCCCTAGTTTCGTCATTTCTTATTAATATACTTATTATATTGAAATACTTCACAATATATTAGGGAAGAAGTTGAATTCCCAAATCAAATCACCTAGGTGTGTGTAACTAGGTGTATAGCCATGCCCATTTTCATATACTATATTACCCAGTATAACGTCTCTGAACCAGAAGACACTAAACTAGTGCTCTGAGATGGGTTGTCACAAGACCTCAAGGGATTGTCCATATGGGTTGGGTCGTCACTTGACTCAAGTTCACCTCCTTGAATTCCAAAGGTTTCTGACTAGTGTTGAGGGCCTAATAAGTCATGTGGGATGAATATATCCTATTTACCAATGTAAGACACAATAGAACACAATAAAAATATTATAAGTAATTTGAAACAACCAATAAACATGCATAAAAAATGTTCCCAAAAAATGTGGTACATCGACAAATAAAATACAATAATTTTATGTTATACTATAAGTGAAGAGTGAATGAAGTCGCAAAATAAAACAAATATCCAAAACACCAAAGGGTTCAGACTCTATGTCTGGATCCTTCCCCATGTACATCTGATGCCCACCTCAACATATCAGAGTTCTGACTCTGCACTTGTCCTAACCTATAACCAAGAGATATTCATGGGTTCCCATCAGTTTCCCGAGCAGGGTGTAAGTACAAAACACAGTGGGCCACCACCAATGGTGTCATCTAAATATTTAGTTTCACAGATAGTGCACGGAAGTATAAAATAAATGGTATGTATGAAAGGGATATTTCACGTTCCATTAGTTAACAAGGTTCATATATTTCATAAAGAGCAATTGTCCCAATTCCATTTCTTATACCATCATCATTATATAAGCCATTCTGATCACATGTAATATGAGTTAGGCATAATTATCATCTACACAGCATTATAAAGAAATTAATAACAAATCATATTTGAAAAAACAAGTTCTTATGTCACTCGGGATCTACATATCACATCAACACATTATCCTAAACTTGAATCCTGAGTCCCACTGAACTGAAACCATTAAGCGAATAGAGCCTTCATCCCTTTCCCTATCCCATGAATTTTTTGTTGGAGTTTAGAGTCTTAGTCTAACTCGACCTGTGGGTGTAGAACGTCAAGTAAATAACCTACCATACCAAGCAATGTGATCATGCTTATTTATCATGTCACCAAACCATAATGTAACAAAACCAGGAATATTCAAAACAATTATGTACCACAATACATAACCACAAGATGTGAATTACTGTTATTCCATAACCCATTAATACATTTACCACGTACAATTCATATCTATTTATCAAAATTATCATTCTCGTGTCTTATCCCTTTTTATTTATTTAATATCCCCTATGTCATTTCCAAATTCATACATTATGATACATTTACCCATTATCCCATTCATCATTTCACAAGAATTCACCCACTTATGCATTTCAAGTACATTTTTCATATCTCATAACCCAACCACTTATTATATTCAACCATTAGGTGTATCAAAATTAGAATCTATTAACCCATTAAACATATTAATCCATTTACTTATTAAATACCATTGACATACTCCCTATTTCTCATTCCATCATCTAATTACAAGTTCACCATTTAATTTGAACAAACCCACTTAGGAATTTCTATCCAGATTTCATTAAATAGTCGACATAATCTCATCCAACTTGATTACCCATTTTCATGTCATTCCAACAAAACCTTATGCCTTTATCAGCCAAGGAATGTTTATCATCATTCTATTTATATCTTAATCAACCATTAATAAATATTCTACAAAATTTATGCTTTATTATTTAGAAACCCGTCATTTAACCCTACCACACTCTAGGTCTGGGTTTGTCGGTGCACCCCATGGGTGGCCCTAAAATGTTCATGTCCTCCTCTATGCATCCCATGTGAATTGTCAGGATTTAAATTGGTCATTTAGACACCCCGTTCTACTAATCCTTCTAATAGAACCACGAACACAATGTAGGAGACAATAAGATCAAATGATTCCATTCACAAATCTAGAATAAAACAAATGGACAATTCTTATACACCACCTACCTTGAATCAAATTATGAATGCAGACTTAAATGTCGTCTTAAATCCAAATTCAAGCATCCCTTGAAGCCCCAACCTAGTTTCCACTATAAAAATAAGGGTTTATGGTTTTATAAGAAAATGGGAGAAACCGCAAACTCAAATGTGAAAAAGATAAGGAATGAAAGGATTAGACTTAGCCGGAGCATCGATCGACAACCAATGATGATCCAAACAGCCAAAAATCGAAGAAGAACCACCCATGGGAGCTATTGGGAAGTTAGGTTTATTTCCTGGGTTCCATGGATGAAGGGAGAAGAAAATCATGAGGGAACATAAAAATACCGCAGCCGAATTTTGGTAATTTATTTAAAGATAATAGGAAACAAAGTTTCCCCTCATGGTTTTCCAAACCATGTGAAAACTATGGGGAGGCCACTGCCCGCACTCCATTCTCTAGCATGACTTTCCATGACATGTTCAAATCATGCTGATTGATACTGCCCAAATGTTCTCCCCTCACACAGGTTTCGAAACCATGCACAAACTATTCTGATTTCCGAGAAAGTCACTCCCCCCTTATCATGTATTGAACCCCCGAAACACCCCTAATCCTTCTCAAGGACTTATAAAACACTTTTATATCCAAAAGATGATGCTACAACCAATACATATAGAAAAATATACCTTATGAAGATCTTGGATCTTACAACCTCCATACCTAATAACGATTCGTACTAGAGCCGCTTTTCAGAGCCTCACTGACCTCTATAACATGGGATCATTCCACAAGGCTTCCCTATCCATTCCCACTATCCATGTTTATTGTTTCACATCACAAGTCCACCAAAAAAGGAACATGATCACAGAAATTCCCCTCATGGATTCTTCACCACAACCCATAACACAAACTAGAAAAAATCCACCAAGATGTATCCACCAGAACTATTCCCACTATAAGAAAATAATGGGGGAAACATAGGCCACAACACTGAACTCACAAAACATGGAAACATACCATGCAACATGTAACTCCCCGACCCTAGTTACCCTGAGTCGGTGCATTATTACATAACATTTGCATGATCACAACAAAGATCAAATCTCGAAAGACTGATTGGTTTAGTAGCCTTTGAAATACTAGATATATTCATAAGTCTTACATTACATCATAAAATGGAAAACTACTACAACAACATATTGTCTCCATAATCCACACTCATATCCCCACATAATATCCCTGCAGGTCATTCATAATTTACTTCTTCACTTCCTGGGAAAAATAAAACATAGAAAAGGGGTGAGCTCAAATGCCCAGTAAGGATAACAATATAGCGGAAACTTTCATAAATAAGAATAAACATTTAAGGAAATGTATAACTAAAACAAAAGCCTTTTAAACTTGAACTTTTAACATAGTATGGAATAAATAAAATGAAATAATGCCATTTACTTATTCACATGGATATTCTACTAATCGAATAATCACATGAAAAAATCAATAACCACTTTCATAATGTTGGAATGCATAATGCCAGACTATCATAACCACATAGGCAAGGCCTCGTGCCAAGACTACAAATAAGATTTTTCCAAGGCCTTGTGCCAAGACACTAGTTTGTCTCGTGAGACCTACCGATGCATCGAGGAGTTATAGCGGGCTCCACCCATCACTTACTAAGTCCAATGCATTCCCATATGAAAAGGTTTAAACATAACATAAACATCCGTATTAAACTAGCATACGAAATGTCAATACTTCCACCATAAACTATGAATGGTATAAAATAGCACATCCACAGTCAAACATATCACAAAACCTTCAACACAATATAGAAGTTTTGTATCATAATAAATCAACTTCAAATAATCTTAAAATCCATCAAAGGATGTTGACATAGATGAAATCAAAATTCTTTTAAAAGAAATATCTCCTTTTATTTTGAAATCATTTAAGATACATATAAAATAAAACAATTTCTTTGAAAATATTCTTATAATCTTGTAAGGGAAGCTTTGAAGATTTTATAACGGCGGAAAATAACCGCACCCTCCGTATAAGTTAAAAAAACATTCTTACCTTAATTCTGTCGAAAAGGTTAAAAAGGACCTTGTTTTGAAAACGACCGAAAGATTCCTTTATAAACCACTTATAAAAGTCAAAAAGTGTATAAATGACATTAACTCATATTCTAGTAAATAGTAAAAATGTTTTGAAATACATTTTTAAGAAACATGGATGTGGATGATAAAGAGATCGCAGTAGATTATTACGTATAAACAACCTTGGATAATGAAGAGGTTGTAAAATAAACCCTTACCTTGTACTTTTCCTTGGTTGGGGTAGGTTAACCTCCTGTATAATGGTGAAATAATTGTTACTAAATTATACAAGAATCATATAAATTATTATGATATCATATATGATCTTTTAATATTGATTTGATAATAATATCTTAGTATTATCGTTGTTTCGGGTGTTAACTTACTTGTTTTCTTTTATATGTTTTGTCACGTAAGACATTTTTGTAAAAGATAGGTTATATATTATTCATATCCAGAATGATATCAAGTCCTTAACATCATTTTTAAATCATCAAATGATAATTATACTTGAATGGATACGATGGAGAATGAATCTCATCGCGTTCGTGGAGACGGTAGTCCGTACGTACGTACGAGCGACAATATCATTCTTTTGATATTAAGATAATATATAAATGGATGGTATATCATATATAAAGAAACCTTAACATGTTATATTTATTATTTACATGAGTTACACATCATTATTATACCCATCCAAATAATATTATATTGAATAACAATTACACCACGACGTGGAGACGGTAAGCCGTACGTACGCACGTATGGTGACATGTTATTCAAAGGGTGGATAGAATACTGAATATGGTTGTACCATATTTATAATAACATCATAGTATATGTGAGATACTGGAGTTATTATTTTAGAATGGTAAGAACAAAGGAAGAAGAAGTGGAAGAATAAATGAACTTGGAAAAGGGTGGTGAAATCATTACCTCTTCTTCGGGTTCTTCCTTTTGATTTGATCAAAAGGGCTCCTTAGGTTGGCTTTATGATCAAACTATGGCCTCTATGTTGTATTGAGGGATGTTGGGAGAGTATTTGGGCAGAGTTTGGCCGAACCAAAAGGCTTTGAAGGTGTGAAGAAATGAGAAGGAGAAGTGCCCTTTTATAAGAGGGGTGAGGGGAACCTTTGGAAAAGCTAGAGATATTAGTTTATAATAAATTCATATTCGGTTTACAATGGCTCCAAAGTTGACTATTCAAAGGTTAAGGTGGGTATAGGTCGCAAACCACTCAACCAATAGAATTTAGACAGGTTTGGTTACTTATATTAACCTTATCTTTAAGTATTAACTCTAAGTTAATTAGTTTCACTTTTACAATGTCTCTTTGTATTTTTATATAATATGGTTAATGATCTTACTATATACATCCAAAAGACCCCTAACTGGTCCATTAATGATGATCCTACCATGATATAAGTCTCTTGGCCGAACCTTAGATTTTTAGGAATTTAATATCAATTAATAATATAATATTTGTTTTAAAAACTCTTTTATGTCAATTTTGACACTATTCAATAGTTGATTTTTGTGAAACTCATAACAGAGTGATTACTTCGAAAAAAGTCAATTAAATCAATCCTAATATATCATATTATCCTTGAAAATTAGTTTAATTCATTAAAAGTTTCATATTATATTTATTTTGGTATTTATAATATCAATTATTTTAATTTTTCACTATTATAGTAATTACTACATCATCATTGTGTCATAAATAAAATAAATTATTTAATGTCTAAAAATTATAAATAAAATATCATTATGTAGTAAATCTTTTTATATTTCTAATGAATATTTATAATCTAAAATCCAACATATATAACCCTATGTAACAATTGTTTTTCTAAAAGATATATCCTTGTGTCATTTTTGTATTCATTTTAACTTAATTAAAATAAAGTGTCATTATCACTTACAAGTGGATCCATGGGGTCCCAAAATCGACCCAAATATGCCCATGGTCGATCATGTATCAACCAATAGGGGTAAGACACGTTTTAGGGTAATTTAGAATTATTATAATATTATTTTTTAACCGTTATTTACCGGATTTACCCTTAACCATGGTAAATAAAATATTTACCGCAGTAATTATTCAAAATGTCTAAAAATAAAATTTACCTATTTACACAAATTGAACATCCTTATTCCAAATATAGAATCCATTTTCCTAAAATCAAAACACAGAAGTGGCAGAAATTAATTTAAAATTAATTCCCGCTGTCAAAACAAAAAGCGTGTTTTTAAGAGATAATATCTATCAAAAGATTGACACTTGTTTATGTTCGGTTTAATTGTAAAATTATGTCCAATGACCAACATTATATTAAATGGTAAAAATATATTATAAATATACTTTAAAACCACTCAAATTCACAATTTATCACTATTAATTATTTTGATTAAAAATGTTGTTTTTAATTAAAATTTAGTAATTTTCACTATTAATCAAAATATGAAAGTTATCCGAAAAGTACCAAAATTTCACCTTAGGATAAATTCGATATTCCAAATCCAAAAATGAAGTCCATTTTAAAATATAAAATATATAGAATTTCAAAAAGTAGGTATTACTATTCATAACGGCTAGTATGATTTGTTACGGTGTGTTAGAACTCGGTGTTACGTACAACACACGCTAGCGTACCGTGGAAGCATGGGATGTTTCATTTTAAATTTTTGATGCCCCCATTTAGTCAAAAAGTTCAAAATATAGTATCTAAAAAGGGTTCACTATTAAAATTTGGTAAAAGTGCAATACTGAAAATGAATTTGTTCTTACATTATGTCTAAGAAACTCATAATATGGATTCTAAAATTATAAGGATTATATAAAGTTTAAAATTTAGTTAACACTATTCATAACCTCTTTTGAACAACTTGTTTGGTAAGTCATGGTGCGATTGAACTTGGTGTTGCGTGTAGTGAAAGTTATTGAATTATTTGGAAGAAATAACACACTATAAAATCTTGGGGTGTTACATTCTCCCCTCCTTCAATAAATTGCGTCCTCGCAATTTGAAATTGTTCTTCGAAAATTAAAGGTTGAAAATAGAAAATATCTTTGTGGGAAAACCCACATCGAAAATTGGGTTACTAAAATTTAATCTTAATATGAGGAAAAGGGAAATGAAAGGATCACCACCAAATTATGATCTCTATTAGGAGAATATTGGTGGCAATTAGAGACATATAATTGGAGGAAAAACGTAAATATTTATAGGTAGTGATTGAGGTCATCAATCACAAACAATTATAAAATTGAGGTCCTTAAATTCATCAATCTATGATGATTTGAAATACCATCGGTTCAACAAAACAAAGGGTATTAGGATAACACATTTTTGACGTTTCAAAATATCTTAGTTGAAATCCCACATCGAAAAATGAATTAATGAGGCCTCTATTTAAAATAAAGAGTTGAAAGTATGAAGATTACCGAAAATAACACATACTAGGGTTCCATGTAGGAAAATATGGATATGGAAAAAAAATCTAACCATCAATTATCTGATGGAGAGTGGTAGAGAACATGGCTATAAAAAGGCCAAAAATCCCAAAGCCATAAATTAGTGATGATTTAAGGTACCATCTAGGAAAACATTTTTGTTCTAATTTTCTTTTCTTAATATTGAGGAATTTTTATGAGATTTCCTATGATCATATGGAGATATACTTACTTTATAATTAGAGTTTTATCCATTAATAAATTTCTACCACAAACTCATCTTTCACTCTAAAAGATAATAGAATGTAAAAAAAATTCTATTTACACTATTCGTATAGGGTTCCAAAATAAACGAATTTATAATTCATCTAAAAGATCTTTTAATAAAAACTACATTATTTAATCCAGGACATCTCATGGGCCAGTGGTAGGTGATACACCCTTGTTGCCCTTCGGTTGCGGGTTCAAGTCTCGCAGCCTTGCCGGACGCGACGGGTTTCCGCCCGACCTCCGGGTTGTCCTTTTATGGTAATCCAAAATAATCCAAACTAGAACTATCCAAAATACTTCTGTCCAAACTCACAGTCCAACATTTATAAGGAATGTAAACATAATATAGATCCTTTTTACCCCGTAATAGCATATGAATACCTTCATCATGTATTCTTTTAAAACACTGAAACATCCTAAATTACCATAATACTTATTGGTTACATTCATGCTCTCTTATTCCATATAGAATGCTGGATATACTTCATCAATCCAAAAATGTTTTAAACCCCAATAATGATGGAATATACAAATCATTAATCAGCTTCAAGGTAGTCAAGAATATCCAATATAATTTATCCAAATCAATCATGTATTATTCTAAAATCACTACCTCGGTATCAGAACCATATTATGGTTTATCTTTCTCTCAACCATATATTTTCTAAAAATTTATCCTGCTATTGAGTCACATTTCTTTGTTCCACACAATCTCAAGTCCTTAATGAAATAGTACTGCAGTACAATCCTTATATACTCCATAATTATTATAACAATTACATTGTTGATACAACACTCAATTGACATAATCAACATAAGAACTCTAATCATTCCTCTTCGTCTGTGGTAGTATCATAACTTGATTATTATCCAATATCATCATTTGCGGCATAGTCTGATTACTGGAACATAGGTTCACGTAGTGTCCAAACTCCTTGCAAATGAATCATTGTACATTTGAAACCATTTTCTTACCCTTGCAGTCACGTACTTTGTGCCCTTTTCCTACACACTTATAACAAACTCCCATTCCTTTCAGGCAAGTTCCAGGGTGTTTTTTTCCACAGTTACCACATATGGGAAAATTCTTCTTTTCCCTATTCCCTTTATCTATCTTTCTCTCTTCCATCCTTTTCTTCTCTTGCTTCCCTTCAAAGCTATAGGACTCAGTAAACTCTTTACTTATCTTATCAACACATGATATTATTTTTTCATATGATGATAATACATGGGAGACTATTTCTCTTATAAATTCTAGCTTAAGACCATGAAAGATATGATCCTTCCTTCTCTTTGGATCATGTGCATTTCTGGAGTTCTCATTCCTTCTACTGGGCGCCATTTCTAAACAATGGCATACACTAGATCAGTTTATGAATCAAAATACATAATCCCATACTTATAAAACTCTTAACATAAATTGAACTATTTATGGATATAATCCATAATCATAAAAATTTCTCCTTTGAGGATGTATATACTCATAAACCCTTCATAATGATTTGTAAAGAAAATGAGAGTTATCCTAAGCATATCCCCCTAGAGTGTCGTAACCAAAAGTGCAGCAAGACCCGTTGTCGTGCACCAGTTCCCATTCGAGTCTAGCTCAAAGCAGGTTTTTCGGGTTTTACACCTAGGTACATCTGTTCCAGAGCCGCCTCTACCTGCTCGTATCCAGACAGGGATGTATTGCTCGGAAAACTCACAAAATCTCTACAATACCAAAATTCTAGGCAGTTCTTCTATACTAATCCTCAAAGTTCATCATAGGTCCACGTTCTCTAATCAGAGTTTATCTAAATCTAGCTTCCAAGGTTTGTACTAAACTTCCTCTGATACCAATTGTAACGCCCCGACCCTAGTTACCCAGAGTCGGTGCATTATTACATAACATTGGCATGATCACAAGAATGATCAAATCTCGAAAGACCGATTGGTTTAGTAGCCTTGGAAATACTAGATATATTCATATGTCTTACATTACATCATAAAATGAAAAACTACTACAACAAAATATTGTCTCTTTAATCCACACTCATATCCCCACATAATATCCCTGCAGGTCATTCATAATTTACTTCTTCACTTCCTGGGAAAAATAAAACATAGAAAAGGGGTGAGCTCAAATGCCCAGTAAGGATAACAATATAGCGGAAGCTTTCATAAATAAGAATAAACATTTAAGGAAATGTATAAATAAAACAAAAGCCTTTTAAACTTGAACTTTTAACATAGTATGGCATAAATAAAATGAAATAATTCCATTTACTTATACACATGGATATTCTACTAATCGAATAATCACATGGAAAAATCAATAACCACTTTCATAATGATGGAATGCATAATGCCAGACTATCATAACCACATAGCCAAGGCCTCGTGCCAAGACTACAAATAAGATTTTTCCAAGGCCTTGTGCCAAGACACTAGTTTGTCTCATTAGACCTACCGATGCATCGAGGAGCTATAGCGGGCTCCACCCGTCACTTACTAAGTCCAATGCATTCCCATATGAAAAGGTTTAAACATAACATAAACATTCGTATTAAACTAGAATACGAAATGTCAATACTTTCACCATAAACTATGAATGGTATAAAATAGCACATACACAGTCAAACATATCACAAAACCTTCGACACAATATAGAAGTTTTCTATCATAATAAATCAACTTCAAATAATCTTAAAATCCATCAAAGGATGTTGACATAGATGAAATCAAAATTATTTTAAAAGAAATATCTCCTTTTATTTTGAAATAATTTAAGATCCATATAAAATAAAACAATTTCATTGAAAATATTCTTATAAGCTTGTAAGGGAAGCTTTGAAGATTTTATAACGGCGGAAAATAGCCGCACCCTCCGTATAAGTTAAAAAAACATTCTTACCTTAATTCTGTCGAAAAGGTTAAAAAGGACCTTGTTTTGAAAAGGACCGAAAGATTCCTTTATAAACCACTTATAAAAGTCAAAAAGGGTATAAATGACTTTAACTCATATTCTAGTAAATAGTAAAAATGTTTTGAAATACATTTTAAAGAAACATGGATGTGGATGATAAAGAGATCTCAGTAGATTATTACGTATAAACAACCTTGGATAATGAAGAGGTTGTAAAATAAACCCTTACCTTGTACTTTTCCTTGGTTGGGGTAGGTTAACCTCCTGTATAATGGTGAAATAATTTTTACTAAATTATACAAGAATCATATAAATTATTATGATATCATATATGATCTTTTAATATTGATTTGATAATAATATCTTAGTATTATCGTTGTTTCGGGTGTTAACTTACTTGTTTTCTTTTATATGTTTTGTCACGTAAGACATTTTTGTAAAGGATAGGTTGTATATTATTCATATACAGAATGATATCAAGTCCTTAACATCATTTTTAAATCATCAAATGATAATTATACTTGAATGGATATGATGGAGAATGAATCTCATCACGTTCGTGGAGACGGTAGTCCGTACGTACGTACGAGCGACAATATCATTCTTTTGATATTAAGATAATATATAAATGGATGGTATATCATATATAAAGAATCCTTAACATGTTATATTTATTATTTACATGAGTTACACATCATTATTATACCCATCCAAATAATATTATATTGAATAACAATTACACCACGACGTGGAGACGGTAAGCCGTACGTACGCACGTATGGTGACATGTTATTCAAAGGGTGGAAAGAATACTGAATATGGTTGTACCATATTTATAATAACATCACATTATATTTTAGATACTGGAGTTATTATTTTAGAATGGTAAGAACAATGGAAGAAGAACTGGAAGAAAAAATGTACTTGGAAAAGGGTGGTGAAATCATTACCTCTTCTTCGGGTTCTTCCTTTTGATTTGATCAAAAGGGCTCCATAGGTTGGCTTTATGATCAAACTAAGGCCCCTATGTTGTAGTGAGGGATGTTGGGAGAGTATTTGGGCAGAGTTTGGCCGAACCAATAGGCTTTGAAGGTGTGAATAAATGAGAAGGAGGAGTGCCCTTTTATAAGAGGGGTGAGGGGCACCTTTGGAAAACCTAGAGATATTAGTTTATAATAAATTCATATTCGGTTTACAATGGATCCAAAGTTGACTATTAAAAAGTTAAGGTGGGGATAGGTCGAAAGCCACTCAACCAATAGAATTTAGACAGGTTTGGGTACTTATATTAACCTTATCTTTAAGTATTAACTCTAAGTTAATTAGTTTCACTTTTACAATGTCTCTTTGTATTTTTATATAATATGGTTAACAAACTTACTATATACATTCAAACGACCCCCAAGTGGTCCATTAATGATGAACCTATCATGATATAAGTCTCTTGGCCGAACCATAGATATTTATGAATTTAATATCAATTAATAATATAATATTTGTTTTAAAAACTCTTTTATGTCAATTTTGACACTATTCAATAGTTGATTTTTGTGAAACTCATAAAAGATTTATTACTTAGAAAAAAGTCAATTAAATCAATCCTAATATATCATATTATCCTAGAAAATTAGTTTAATTCATTAAAAGTTTCATATTATATTTATTTGGGTATTTATAATATCAATTATTTTAATTTTTCACTATTATAGTAATTACTGCATCATCATTGTGTCATAAATAAAATAACTTATTTAATGTATAAAAATTATAAATAAAATATCATTATGTATGAAATCGTTTTATCTTTCTAACGAATATTTATAATCTAAAATCCAACATATATAAACCTATGTAACAATTGTTTTACTAAAAGATATATGCTTGTGTCATTTTTGTATTCATTTTAACTTAATTAAAATAAAGTGTCATTATCACTTACAAGTGGATCCATGGGGTCCCAAAATCGACCCAAATATGCCAATGGTCGATCATGTATCAACCAATAGGGTTAAGACACGTTTTAGGGTAATTTAAAATTATTATAAAATTATTTTTTAACCCTTATTTACCGGATTTACCCTTAACCATGGTAAATAAAATATTTACCGCAGTAATTATTCAAAATGTCTAAAAATAAAAGTTACCTATTTACACAATTTGAACATCCTGATTCCAAATATGGAATCCATTTTCCTAAAATCAAAACACATAAGTGGCATAAATTAATTTAAAATTAATTCCCGCTGTCAAAACAAAAAGCGTGTTTTTAAGAGATAATATCTATCAAAAGATTGACACTTGTTTATGTTCGGTTTAATTGTAAAATTATGTCCAGTGACCAACATTATATTAAATGGTAAAAATATATTCTAAATATACTTTAAAACCACTCAAATTCACAATTTATCACTATTAATTATTTTGATTAAAAAAGTTGTTTTTAATTAAAATTTAGTAATTTTCACTATTCATCAAAATATGAAATTTATCCGAAAAGTACCAAAATTTCACCTTAGGCTAAATTTGATATTCCGAATCCAAAAATGAAGTCCATATTAAAATATAAAATATATATAATTTCAAAAAGTAGGTATTACTATTCATAACGGCTAGTTTGATTGGTTACGGTGTGTTAGAACTCGGTGTTACGTACAACACACGCTAGCGTACCGTGGAAGCTTGGGATGTTTCATTTTAAATTTTTGATGTCCCCATATAGTCAAAAAGTTTAAAATATAGTATCTAAAAAGGGTTCACTATTAAAATTTGGTAAAATTGCAATACTGAAAATGAATTTGTTCTTACATTATGTCTAAGAAAATCATAATATGGATTCTAAAATTATAAGGATTATATAAAGTTTAAAATTTAGTTAACACTATTCATAACCTCTTTTGAACAGCTTGTTTGGTAAGTCATGGTGCGATTGAACTTGGTGTTGCGTGTAGTGAAAGTTATTGAATTATTTTGAAGAAATAACACACTATAAAATCTTGGGGTGTTACACAACATAAAATCATTATGGAGTAACCAGTCGGCACCACATCAGTCTGATCCTCAATAAAACTCATGAACCAAATCAACTGGTGTCATTTTCCTCTATTTTTCAAACTCTAATGGTGACCAAAATTTGATATCACCTAAAGAGAAAAATGTGACCCTTCAAACCATGTTTCTTGATGATTCCATTTCACAACTATACATCCCAACAAAAACCAAAACTCTTGGTTACTCAACCAACTAACCTTGTCTGAATTCTATATGTTATGGCTGACTCACCCAAACAACGACCACTCAAGTCCTTCCAACCAGAAATTATGATGATGCCACCAACCAACAATTTATCTAGAATGGTCCTCTCCACCATTTCAGTTACCTGGAGCCTCCACCACAAATGAAGGACCACCAGAAATCAACTCTACATTCCCATAATCTAACATGTTCATAATCACCATGCCCAAAGCATAAAAAGGGGAATTACAATACAATGGTATCCATCGACACCCTCGAAACAATTTAAAATGAAAATACTACACTATCCTTTCAATGACTAAGATCAACTTGACTTCAATCGGGTACAATTCATTCTATGAAGGTACTTACCACCACAATAGAAACTATATTGTGAGTTAATATAACCACACCCATTCAAATTTACCATCTCAGGTCGGACCACACCTGAAAATCTTGTCACAAAACACCAACCTTCCACTGATGGTACACTACCTATTTATCACATTCCCAATGCTCTTACTGACATAAAAAATATCATTATCATCCCATGCACCCACTTAATTAATTACTTGAATTCTGATAGAATTCTATCATCACAATACTACCTCCCTCCAAACCATCATCAGGCTTTACCCATTACATGACACTACATCACATGGCTAGGTTTCAATCAACTTCATGACGTTCCAAAACAACACATGGGAAATTTAATTGAGTCTAACCGCCAGCTTCGTTGGAGTTATAGGATTCCAACTTATTTTTCCACAACCTATCATCATAACCAACCACACCCTTATATGAAAAAACCCAAACATCACAAGATTCACTAGGAATAAACTTGAGCTCAAGCCAACACTTGGCTCATTAGACATCAGGTCCAAGGGCAACATTCACGTCCCAGAAAAGTGACATGCACCTCACTGGTTCCCCATTGGCACCCCGGTGCCACTACGTCGACTAGATGTCCACTTATCCACATCCCAAACTGACTTATCACTCCACACCATAGGAGTATCTTTACCATTTCTCACCATGAGGGATTCCAACCTCCACTTCATACAATCAAACACAGGTCGAACCCCTACCTTAGACATGTCTATCTATTTTTTCCCATATCATGAAAGCAAACGTTACTAAGTGCATGCTATCGTCTTTAATGAACCACACCCATTTCATTTTTCATCATTTGGTGCACCTTTTATACCTCACCCCAATTCATAGAGGGTGTACATCCCATATTCAATATCCAAAAATTCAATTTACATGAAAGTAAACTGCATGATTTCTTACATAAAACCAAATAACTTGAATACTCATGGCCTGAGCTATAGATTTTCAATGTACCCAGGATGGGGTCAAGATGTATTGTAAGCTCTCACTAGCTGAGGTATGCTATGAATTCTTCGAAGGAAACCACCAAAAACATATCCATTTCTGATGTCAATCTAGTGGACACCATGACCTTCCAAGGATTTCATGCCATCCTGCCGAACGCATCTCACCAATACCTAATAACCTCATCTCAGGTGTGATTTCTGAAAATGTTTTACCATGTCTATATGAACAAATAACCGCGAATACATAAACCGACATTTCATGTGGCACTACATCTACCATGCTGCTCGAATTATTCCAATGTGTCCTTGATAGCCAAAAATCACAGCATAATAGTCTACCACACAAATCAACCCAATGATCTCTCATAAAACAACCTCATCTTACGTATAACCCATTTCTTCCTTACTTACCTAACCATGACTTTTTTGTTGGTCTGCCTCATCATCTTATAGGAAATGGATTATCTATGAACATGTACCGAGACCCATTAATAATTATCACATTCAACACATGTCGGAGTGGAACTCCTAAATTATGAGATAATTCCAAAGGAAAAGTAAACAGATTTGTTATAATTTAGATTTCCTAATCTACTTTTATTTTTAAATCATTATATTTTGAATGATGAAAACATTTTTTTATTATTTTATCATCGTTTTGTAACGTTGAAATGGAACTGATATTACAAAAAATAAAAGGATTAGTTTTTAAAAATGATTCATTATTATTTTTATGAAAATCCAAATAAAATTATTTATAGTATTCTATTTTTTAAACTAATTGTTCAACATGTTCGTTGTTTGAATGTTATTAAGATTTATAGAATCATTTTTCATTGACATCTAGGCCATGCTAATTTTATAATGATATAGAGGATCTCTAGAAATGAGAATGTGATACAACAACCTATATTGAAGAAATAAAATCACAATGATTATGACACATTCATGGAAGGGACACAATATAAAGTTTATTCTAGACCTATGAATTAGATATTCTATAATAGACCATTATAGTCAGTACATCATGATTTATTTTATCCAAATAAATTTCTAGGCTCATTGGAAATAAATATACTTTAAGAATTGTGAATTATTTTACTATAGTTATATGGGTACAATGTCATGATAAAAAATGAAACTTTATCTTAAATTACTTAATTTTTATATATTTCAAAATAAAAATGGTTTTATGATTATTTATATTCATTGTGATACATAATTATAATTTAATAATATATATATGAAAAATTATGTTAAAATTTTCTTAAATTATTTATTTCTATCCACTCAGAAATCCGCCAAATATGGTGATTTAGAGTGAAAAAATAGGACTCGTATTGAAGCTACACAAACTATATTGTGGAATGTAATTTTCCTTTATATTTTTGGGTTTAGGGTGTTTTTAATGTATATTTTATTTCAAATATAAATTATATTATAACTTATCTAAATAATAATCCATATGATATATTTTACATAAAAAACCTAAATTCAGTTACCTTAGAATTCATTGTATTGTTTTTTATTTTTTCAATTCAGATAATAATTTAGATAAACATGATGCTAAATGTGGTGAATGTATTTTTCCCAGTTTTTATAATAATAATAATGATAGTAGATTTTATAATAAATGAAATAAGTTTATTAATGAATATTTTCATGTTATGATTCATGAAAATAAGGTTAAATTAAACTCTAAATAAAAAAATTTCCATTATGAGTTTAGAGATTTTAATTTTTGTGAAGAAATACCTTAGGATATGAATGAATGAATTTGGGGTGATAATAATTCTTCTTTAACAAATATTTGGTAAAAAATATTGATAAATAACACCATGTTGAAATAATTTTGGATATGTTGATTCTAGTGTCAAAAAAATATTTGTTTTAAAACATTGTTCATGTTCTACTTATATACTTGATTTCATTCATAATAATCATAATTATTCTCTAAATGATTATAAATAAATTGATACTATGTAAGAAGATTTTAAAAACATTTTTATAAATAATTTTTATACATTACTTGTATTTTTTTGAGGATATGAAGGTAATAATATCTAAGTTGGTCTTTATAATCAAGCGGGATAAATATGTATAGATTATCAAAAATAAATGAATACTTGTTGCTCAATGATAATCTAAAGAAGAATGTATAGACCCTGATTATTCATTTAATCTTTTTATTGGACGTATAATTAATATCAAAAGCACATCAAGTATGTTTTATTTTATTCAAAAATGATAAATTGTTTGGTCTACTAAGAAAAAACTATCTTTTTCTCTATCGAATACAGAAGCTGAGTATATATCTTCTACCTGTAGATCTACTCAATGAATATAATATAAGAGAACGTTATGTTAATTTGGTACTTATGTTCATAAATTTCCTATTTATTTAAATAATAGTCATAATATTCAATTATCGAAAAACCCCTTACAATATTCTAGACAAAATTAAATCGATATTAGAATTCATTTGAGTAGAGATAATGTGAATATGGTGATTTTAAAAAAAATAGTATACCACTACAAATCATATGTAAGTCATATTTACGAATCCTTTATACAATTCATATTTTGAAAAAAACTAAATTTTAGTTTGGGATGTTGGAACCTCAATTATTTAATATTTTCATTTGTTTTGGTGGAGTTTTTTTCCATTTAAAAAAGGGTGAATTTTTTTATTAAAATGATTAGGATTTGTAATGAAAAATGGGGTATTTTCTAGGAATGTATATTAATTTATTAATGATTTGGTTTACTACAAGTCATTTTATGTTTTTAAATATTACGAACTGATTTATCACTTTATGTGATTTTGATAAAACCAATCTATATATTTTATATACTGTATTATAAAATGATAGTATTCTTATGAAAAATATTCCATTAGAAATAAAATAATTTATATTGATTTAATCAGAATAAATGTATGTCTTCTATATTAGTTTATGGGGTGAACCAATTGTATGAATATTGTTGGGCAAAAATCACTCAAGGTATCATTGAAGCATTTTTGTGGTGATTGTGTTTGTTGACAAAGTGGACATCTGAGTAGTGACTATTGACAAAGCAAAACAATGACATACAAATTTGTTGACAAAGAGGATTACATGGTGGAATGTCAAGTTCAAGAGCGGAGGTCAACGATCTATGTTTGATTCAAGAATTTCGATAAAAGGAATGGATGATCTGGAGGCGGTACAAAAGAATAGATACAAGGTGGCGCCGTTTTCCAGGGTTTGCCAAATTTTTGGGCCTGAAAATCGGCAAATGAAGAAAAGTGTTTTTGGCAAATGGACTTGCGCGCCGCAGACTTGGAGTACAGAAAACTTGCGCGCCATATGTTTTTCAAGATCAGAAGATCAAAATATGGCTAAGGAAATAGGTTCGCGCAAGTTTGGGAGTTGGTCGCGCAAGTGTCTAAAAGGAGAGAAGAGTTCCGCGCCGGGACTGGGTCGTGCAGGTGACTTGCGCGCCGTCGCGCAGGGTGGTCAATTTGCCTATAAATACTGGACCACCCCCTCTTCATTCTTACCGGAGTTCAAACGAGAGCTCCCGTCGCACAGGTGTGGTGGTCGCGCATGTGGTGTGTGTGGTCGCGCAGGTGGGACTTGCGCGCCAGTGGTTGAAGTTGTGCGCCGGTGTTAGAAGTTGCGCGCCGGTTTGCAGTTGCGCGCCAATAGTGGTTTGGGTGTAAAAGGAAGAGAGTCGCGCAAGTTTGGAGTTGAGGAATCTTGTGACACGCAAGTGTCAGAGGAGGACTTGCGCGCCCCTTGTGACTTGCGCGCCGATACTTGCACATAGAGGTTGACTTGCGCGCCAAGTAAGGTTTGTTCCAGCAGTGTTTTCAAGCTGCGTGGAAGCTGGAAGTTTTCCCGATACCTTCGGTGCAAAGATATATTCATCTACGGGTGGATGTTGTACTTCAACAGAGCATCTACACACATAGGAATATGCATTCATTCATGCAAATGAAGAGACCTACAGGTCTATAAACTGTGAGTGGATTCCTTCCAAGAGCAGTGAGCTTAGGAAGAGGAAGAAGGTGATCCTCTCCACCGGCAGTGAGCCAGAGAGAGAGAAACAGGGAGTGACCCTTGGGAAAGCAGTGAGCTAACCCTAAACATTGTAAAGGCAGTGAGCCTGGGCATAGAAGTGATCTGTCTCGAACCTTGTAATCCACAGCTAGTGAAGATTAGTGGAATTTGGTATGACCAGCAACCTGTCGGCGTATACACCTTGGACGTAGCCCTTAGCGGTGAACCAAGTAAAATTGCTGTGTCTTGTGCTTGCTTTACTTTCTGTTTATTTCATGCAGTAGGAAAAAGAGAGAAGAGTGTTTTGCTTAACAGCGAAACAAGATCAGAACTGGCATTAATTTTTAATTAGCCATACCCTGATTCACCCCCCCTCTCAGGGTATCCAGCCTAGTGGACCTAACAAGTTGTATAAGAGGAGGTTTACAGTTGTTCTTCTCTCAAATGGAGGTCACTAATCATAGAGGGATTCCGATCTTCGACGGATGTAATTTTCAGATATGGAAGAATCGAATGCAACACTATTTCCGATCATTGGGAATGGATGTGTTTTCAGCAGCTATGCATGGTATCATAGCTGATATTACTAGTGGTGCATTATCAGAAGCAGAGCATAAAGAGTTGGATGCTGATTCTAAAGCAATCAATGCCTTAGGGGAGCCCTTTCCAATCCCATATATGCAAAGGTGATGTCATGAAAAACGTCACATGCCATGTGGGAAAAGATCTTGAATATTTATGAAGTGGATACAAAAGTCAGAGAGGCAAAGCTGAAAGTGTTGTGGAACAAGTATGAAGATCTCAGAATGAACCCGAATGAGTCTGTTGATGCATTCATTGATAGGATAAATTCTGTGATAGAAGACATGCGGGGTCTTGGTGAGATTATTGAAGACATTAAAATCGTAAAGCGCATCTTGAGAAAGCTTCCACCTCGGTTCAATCCGAAAATTTCTGTTTTGGAAGATAAAGATCTGAAAGAGCTGACATTGGATAACCTACAGAGCACCCTTATTGCATATGAAATGAGAAATGATGACAACGATGATGTGGAAAAGGGGAAATCCAAAGAGGTGGCATTTAAGGCCATGAAGAGGCTCACTATTGAAGATTCTCAGGAGGAAGAAGAGTCATATGAGGTGATGTCATTCCTTTATTCAAATCTGCAAAGAGGAAAAGGAAAGATTAAAGGGAAACGTCCACTAGCATGCTTCCGATGCGGAATGGTTGGTCATCTTGCTGCAAGATGCCCCAAAAATATGCAAGAAGAAAGCGATGAAGATGAAGTTGAGATTCCCATGAAAAAATATTCAGCCTATGTGAAAGGGAAGAAGCCGTTCAAGAGAAATTTCTTTAAGAAGAAGAATCTACTTTCACAAGAAATAGACAGTTCAGCTGAGTCTGAGAGTGAAGAAGTTGAAGAGATAGAAAACTGCAAAGATCGTGTACAAAATGCGATGGTGGTTGTTGCAAGTAGTGCTCTAGAAAAGAAAGAAACCGAAACTGATAAAGAAGAATAAGAAATTGAAGGGAGAGTTGACATGGAAGCTGAATTAGAAGAAGTTCTTGAACAGATAGATGTTTGGCGAGCAAAAACAAAGAAATCCAACAAGATAGTACGTGATGCCAAACCCTACATGCAACAACAAGAAGAAGAGAAGTCTGAGCATGAGAAAGAAATTAAAAATCTTAAGTCCTCTAGGCCAGAGCGCACAGAAAAGGGTGATGAGCATAAGCTCAAGATTGAAGAGCAGAAAAGGGAGATTGATTGCTTGAGTCGAAAAGTGAAAGATCACGTCAAGCGTATTGAAGATCTTGAAGAGGAAGTTGTCGGTCTGCGGAGAAAAGTTAAATACCAAGAAAAACCATTGAATCCCAACACATTCATGGGAAATCAGGTCGTTACGAAGACTGAAATGAAGAAAGAAGAAATTAGTAGTTCAGCAGAAAAGAAGCATAAATTGAACTCAGATGTTAAGGCTAAGTCATAGATTAATCAGAAACAAAAATCTGTGGTAGCTGAAGTCATACTGCAAGCACCGGTTCCAAGATTGAAAGTGGATTTGATCACAAAGCAGAATCAGAATACACAGAGATCCCAAGTGGAAACATGTATTGCTGAAGTAACACGGAGAAATGCACCTTATATCAGGTGTTATTTTTGTGGAAAGATGGGGAATTCACAGTATGTGTGTTCCATAGCCAAGAGATATAGAAGGGAACAACAACAGAGATGGCAACCAAACAGAGGATGATTTTCTTGAACATATTTTGAAGGACACTATTTTTTGTGTGGAGGATTTGGACACATGGCTAGGTATTGCACTTTGACCATTCAGAGAAATGTGCCAAAGCAGAATCAGGATGTTCGCAAGCATCCAATCAATGAACCAACAAGTGAGTTAAAAATTCAGAACAGATTTGCTGCTCTACAAGATGAAGCTGGTCCGTCATACTCTGAGAAAGAACATAAGTCTCAATCTATTCCGAGTTTGAAAGAAAAAGAATGGATTAAGAAGAAGAAAAATGAGAAGGCTGTGGTGGTGGAGATTGACCTTAAAGCATCAGATCGATCTGGTGTTTGGATCCTTGATAGTGGTTGCACATCCCACATGACGGGTAATAAGGATCTTGTTATAGGCCTGAAATATGACAAAGAAGGAGTTGTCAAATTTGGAAATGATGAAGTCCTGAAGATTGTTGGCTCAGGGAAAGCCAAGTTTGGGGGAAAAGAAATGATACATGCTGATGTCTTGGTGGTAGAGGGTCTCAGTCATAATTTGCTTAGCGTCAGTCAACTATGCGACTCTGGGCACTCTATCCTACTTACCAAGAAGATGGGTATTGTTATAGGAAAAGATGGAATAGTCATTCTACAGGGAAAACGAACAAAGGGGAATCTTTACCTGGTAGGTAGGGAAGAAGATTCATGCTTTTTATCCAGAGAAGAAGAAAATCAGCTGTGGCATTAGCGACTTGGTCATCTATGTCAACCATCTATGGAAGATCTGGTAAAGTGTGATGCTGCTAGAGAACTTCCCAAACTATCACGTGATCACACTCATACGTGTGATGATTTTCAACAAGTGAAGATCATCAGAAAGACATACGGGCCAAAGGAACAAAAAGCAACTAGAGTGCTCGAATTGGCGAATGCTGATGTATGTGGACCAATCTCACCACGAGCTATAGATGGGAAAAGGTACTATGTTCTTTTCATTGATGACTATAGCAGAATGGCATGGGTATTCATCATTACCCATAAGATAGAGGTGTTCAGTTGCATAAAGCAGTACAGGAGGGAATCAGAAAAGATGCTTGGGCAGAAAATTCTGAAGTTTCGTACTGATAACGGTACGGAATTTACAAACAGTCAAGTTGAAAACTATCTCGAGAAACATGGGATAAGGCATCAAGTTTCATCAGTAAGAACTCCCCAACAAAATGGAGTGGTTGAAAGTAGAAATCGGATCATAAACAACATGGCCAGAACAATGCTTATTGATAAGGACCTACCAGAGAAATTTTGGAAGGAAGAAGTTTTGACATCGGTCTATGTTTCAAACAGGTCCCTGTTATGTCCGAAGCAAGGGAAGACTCCGTATGAACTGTGGTACGGAAAGAATCCAACATTGAAATATTTTCGAATCTTTGGAAGTAAGTGTTTCATTCTCAACAAAGAACATCATAGGAAGTTTGAGGCACGAGGAGATGAAGGGATCTTCCTTGGATATTCAGGGAAAAGCAAAGCATATAAATGCTTCAACAAGAGGCTGGGAAAAATTGTTGAGAGCAATGATGTCACTATAGTCGAAAATGAACGGACTTCTCAACGACCCAGTGAGCAGTTTTTGGATGAAAGTGATGATGAGGTAAGATACACAGGGGGAGAAGAAGTTGCAGAGGCTGACTCAGAAGAAGATACTGATGATGAACAAGAAAGTGTCAAGTCTATATCTGCAAGGAAGCCAAAGAGTCGAGCTGAAATTGATAGGCAAAATATCATTGGTGACTAGACAGCACCAGTTCAGACTCGAAGAATGAAGTCATTACAGCAGACATTGTTTTTATCTCAGGTGGAGCCGAAATGTTTTTCCGATGCAGCTGAAGATGAAAACTGGGTTCAACCTATGAATGAAGAGCTTGATCAGATTGAGAAGAACCAGACGTGGGAGATTGTTTCGAGACCAGCAGACAAGAATGTCATTGGAACTAAATGGGTGTATCGCAACAAAATGAATGAAGATGGAACTGTGATTCGAAACAAAGCACGACTAGTGTGCAAGAGGTACTCCCAGATCGAAGGAATAGATGTTGATGAGACATTTGCACCAGTTGCAAGGCTGGAGACAATCAGATTAATCTTGGCCATAGCAGTGCAAAGAATGTTTAAAGTGTTCCAGATGGATGTCAAATCCGCGTTCTTGAATGGGGTTCTGGAAGAAGAGGTGTACATTGAGCAGCCAGATGGTTTTCTCATTCATGATGATGAGAAAAAAGTTTGCAGGCTGAAGAAGGCATTTTATGTGCTGAAACAAGCACCAAGGGCCTGGTACTCAAGGCTTGATCAATACTTTAAGATGCTTGGTTTCCATCATGGAGGAGTTGATTACAACCTCTATTTCAGCAATTAATGTAATCAAAGGATGATGGTTTTGGTTTATGTCAATGACATAATATTCGGTGGATCAGATGAATCTCAATGCATACAGTTCTCCAAATTCATGTAAAATGAGTTTGAAATGTCACTGATTGGAGAACTAACGTTTTTCCTTGGTTTACAGGTGACACAAGGAAGTAATGGAATTTTTATTTCTCAATCCAAATATGACAAGGAGGTTCTAAGAAGGTTTGGAATGGATAATTCCAAGGATATGAAGACTCAGGTTGCTACCCGGATGAGATTATCAAAAGATGAGGATGGAAAGGCAGTTAATATCACAGAATATAGGCAAATTATCGGAAGTCTGTTGTACATGACCGCGACAAGGCCTGATATTGTTTTCGCCACATGCCAAGCAGCGAGATATCAAATTAATCCCAAGGAATGTCACATGCTTGAAGTAAAAAAGAATACTTCGGCATATCAAGGGAATAGTGGACTTCGGGCTGACATATAACGACAAGTCTCTTACAGAATTATTGGGATATACTGAGGTAGATTGGGCCGGTTCCACAGATGAAAGGAAATCAACATCTGGAGGTGAATTTTATGTTGGCGGACTATGTATTGCTTGGTTGAGCAAGAAGTAGGATTTCATTTCATTAAGCACCGTAGAAGCTGAGTATATTGCGGCCACTCAAGCATGCACATAGTTATTATGGATGAAGCAGCAGCTTGAAGATATGGGAGTTGAAGTGAAGTCTCCGATCGGAATCCATTGTTACAACTCAAGTGCTATAAATCATAGCAAAAATCCTGTCCATCATTCCAGGACAAAGCACATTGAGATCAAGTATCATTTCATCGAGGAGAAGGTTGAGCAGGGCATCGTGAAGTTGGAGTATGTGCCTACAAAGCTACAGGTTGCAGACATTCTGACAAAGGCCTTACCCATGGAAGCTTTTGAGAGGCATCGACTAGTTCTGGGAGTTTAGTCGATTACCCGCACTTGAAATAGTGTGGATGTGGGACCCTCCCCTCTCTCCCCGCGATATGATGTGTTTTTCCTAATGTGCTGATATGTGTTCTCTACTATGTTATAAACTACAAAGGAGTTTCCTTTGGGTTCGTTGACAAAGGGCGATAAAATTGTTTGTTAAAGGAGGAGAAAATAGTGATTGGGAGACAGTGTGGCTATTTGAGAAATCATGAAAGATACGGGGAGAAGCTAACAGGTGGAGCAGCCAGAAAGGGGGAGCAATAAGAAAGGGGGAGTGTATTAAATCTGACGATGCTAGAAGTGATCGATCAAAGAATAGATATCATGACAGCTGAGGATCGTGATAAAAGAAGAAGAGTGGTGTTGGACAGTGGTATCAGTTTGGTGTCAACAGTGGATGTCAGAGATGAAGTGATTCATTGATGAACTTTTCATTTACTCTTGTTTCTCACGCCGAGCATTGCTCATGTGGGCTTAGAGTATGTGTTGAGTAAATCCTTGATCGCTATCAGAATCGCAATGAGGCGAATGGAGGCTGAAGACTCAACGACGTATCTTTGTTTTGGAAGAGTTGTCAACAAACCCAAAGGGGGAGATTGTTGGGCAAAAATCCCTCAAGGTATCATTGAAGCATTTTTGTGGTTATTGTGTTTTTTGAAAAAGTGGACATCTGAGTAGTGACTGTTGACAAAGCAAAACAATGACATAAAAATTTGTTGACAAAGAGGATTTTATGGTGGAATGTCGAGTTCAATAGGTGAGGTCAACGATCCATGTTTGATTCAAGAACGTCGATAAAAGGAATGGATGATCTGGAGGCGGTACAAAAGAACAGATACAAGGTGGCACCGTTTTCCAGGGTTTGCCAAATTATTGGGCCTAAAAATCGGCAAATGAAGAAAAGTGTTTTTGGCAAATGGACTTGCGCGCCGCGGACGTGGAGTACAGGAAACTTGCACGCCATATGTTTTTCAAGATCAGAAGATCAAAATATGGCTAAGGAAATAGGTTCGCGCAAGTTTGGGAGTTGGTCGCGCAAGTGTCTAAAAGGAGAGAAGACTTCCGCGCTGGGACTGGGTCGCGCAGGTGACTTGCACGCTGTCGTGCTGGGTGGTCAATTTGCCTATAAATACTGGACCACCCCCTCTTCATTCTTACCGAAGTTCAAACGAGAGCTCCCGTCACGCAGGTGTGGTGGTCGCGCAAGTGGTGTGTGTGGTCGCGCAGGTGGGACTTGCGTGCCAGTGGTTGATGTTGTGCGCCGGTGTTAGAAGAGAGACGCGCAAGTTTGGAGTTGAGGAAGCTTGTGATGTGCAAGTGTCAGAGGAGGACTTCCGTGCCCGTTGTGACTTGCGCGCCGATACTTGCGCGTCGAGGTTGACTTGCGCGCCAAGAATGGTTTGTTCCAGCAGTGTTTTCAGGCTGCGTGGAAGCTGGAAGTTTTCCCGATACCTTCGGTGCAAAGAAATATTCATCTACGGGTGAAAGTTGTACTTCAACAGAGCATCTACACACAGAAGAAGATGCATTCATTTATGAAAATGAAGAGACCTACAGGTCTATAAACTGTGAGTGGATTCCTTCCAAGAGCAGTGAGCTTAGGAAGAGGAAGAAGGTGATCCTCTCCACCGGCAGTGAGCCAGAGAGAGAGAAACAGGGACTGAACCTTGGGAAAGCAGTGAGCTGACCCTAAACAATGTAAAGGCAGTGAGCCTGGGCATAGAAGTGATCTAGCCCGAACCTTCTAATCCATAGCTAGTGAAGATTAGTGGAATTTGGTACGACCGGAAACCTGTCGGTGTATGCTCCTTGGACGTAGCCCTTAGTGGTGAACCAAGTAAAATTGTTGTGTCATGTGCTTGCTTTACTTTCTGTTTATTTCGTGCAGCAGGAAAAAGAGAGAAGAGTGTTTTGCTTAACAGCGAAACAAGATCAGAACGGGCATTAATTTTTAATTAGCCATACCCTGATTCACCCCCCTCTTAGGGTATCCAGCCTAGTGGACCTAACAAATATCATAAAAAATTGTGGAATATTTGGTTTTCTGGAATTCAAAATATTTTTTTTGTTTTCTTCGATATCTTATTCAATTCACATCAGAATCACATGGAGTTTATTAAATTAAAAATAAAAAAAATCTGTATTTCGTTAATTATAATACGTGAAAATTTAAAAAATTAATTATGACTATTTAAAAAAATGAAGAATTTCAGTGTTTTTTTATGCTTATGTTTCATTCTTTCACTATTTTACGATCATAACATATAACATACTAGTCATATTGATGCACTTTATAATTTTTTTGTAAACTATAAAAATAATATTTATTTTATTACTCTAGGAAAACAACTAATTTATTGGTTTAGATGGAATAAAAATTCTCTAATGTCCGTCTGTAAATTTTTTAAATAAAATAATTAAATAATCATCAATTTTTTAAACAGCCAATTAAATTATTTTTAAATATCGTCATATTTTTTAAAACCATAAATTTTATATTATAAACTATCCAGTAGTATTATATATAAAATGGAAAATTAATTTTTTATTCGAAATGGTCATTTAAATTTTTTTATTCATAATTATTCATTAATTTTTTTATCTATGATGGTCAATTAATTTATTATTCCAAATGTTAAAAAACATTTTTCTAAATATTGATGGAATTTTTATTTTTAATATTGAATTATATTTATTTTAATGGTGAATTAAAATATTTGTTTTTTATAAGGAATTAATATTTAATTTCAAACATTTCATTAATTTATAATTTCTAACAGTGAAATAATTTTTTTAATTATAAAAGTGAATTATTTTCTAATGATTAAAAAAACATTTCAAATGGGGAATTAAATTATTTATTTCTAACTAGTCGAATAGGTTTTTTCTGTGAATTAAATTTTTATTTCTAACAGTTAATTTATTTTAAATGGGGGGATAAATTTTTTTATTTCAACATTGGTAGATTCTTACTCCCAAATGTTTAAATTTTAATTTTCATTAAATTTTTCTGTACTCTATTTTTAATCATCTAGTTATATATGTTAAAAAATCATACATATTATAATTATTTTATGTATTTTATTGGTTTCCAAAAATAATATGTTATCTAAATGCCGTGATTTTTTTTAAAATATGTTTTTATTGTTTGTTAAAATTTTAATAATTTACCCTTTTTTCTTGTGTACACATACAACATATTTATAAATTATTGATCTTTTAATATTTTGAGTTAATTTATTTAATTTTTATTTTCTAAATTATCATTCAATGAATTTGATTTTATTCAAATACATTTTGTGGTATTTTAATCAGTATAATTAATTTATAATTTACTCATTGTATTTAATTAAAATATCATTAATACTATTACTTGAAAATACAAATTAACTTTTTATTTTTATAAGACTACATTTGACTTATTATTATCATTTAATGGGTTATTTAAATATGATTGAATTGAAAATTATATTCCAAATTCAATAAATTACTATTACATTTATTGTGCATGATAACATTCTATCTACTAAACATTTTTTGTAAAAATTAATTCTATCTCTATGATATTTATTTTTATTTTTATTGTTACAATTATTATCATTATTGAACATTTTTATTTTTGGAATGTGTTTTCTAATAATTTTAGTTCTTTTTCTCAAGGGGTTCCAAGAATCATATAAAATAATCAAACAAACTAGATAACAACGTCGATACGATACTTTTATTCAAGAATGAATCAACAATGAACTTCTATCCTACAATACAATTTCTAATGTCATTTATGAAACACAATCTTGTCATTGGGTTGATCTACCAAATGTTTAATTACATTCTTCATCAGCTTCTAATGCATTCATGAGAAGATCTGATCAATTTCTCAGTAATTAGTACAGGTGTGGTTATTCTTCTTCTATCTAATTCATCAGGTTTCTTGAGTCTGTGACACTAGTTCCTACCATTCACGCACACTCCATTTTTTTATTTTTCTACATAAAAAATAATAACTTCTTTCCTACTAATTTTGTGATTCCCATATTATAATGTCAGGATCTTTCTAGTTATGACTCCCAGTGTCTATGGATAGCTTACAAATAGGTTTTGAACTCCTATAAAAATGTCAGGGTCATCGACATCTTTGACAATAAAAGTATTCTTTAATTAGGTTATCATTCCCTATAAAAAAATAATTAGTGGAAATTTTATCTATCTATGTGTATATAGGTATATGTGTAGAGTAGACCAACTTTGGGCTGAACTACTATATAAACCATCCTTATGATATTTACATTCTTCTTCTATAAATTAACTTTTATATTTAACTTTAACAGTTATGATAAATTAATAATTTATTATATTACAATTTTAATATGGTCTCTTCACCCACTCTATGTCAACTATTAAATTCTTACCCTATACCCATAGTTCTAAATAAATTGTATATCTTATAAAACCATGGGAATATGATATACCTTTTGTTCACAGAACCATGTGTGTTTATGTTATTTGTATAGGGATATACCCACAATTTCTATAAAAATTGTTCATATGGCCTATAAGGATTTCCTAATATCCATGGTTCACATGATTCCATGGGCATAGCTCTACAACCACGGTTTTAGAAACATGGGTATATATTGGTGTAATGAAATCATGTATACCCACAATATAGAGAAAAATTTGTATAGAGACATACCCATATTGAATTGAAGAAAGACAATACAACACCTCTCACAGTACATGGAAACAAGTTACAAGCCACGATAAATATATAAAATAATACACATATTATATATATATCATTAAGCTATAAAGTTATAAATTGTTTTAAAAACATTAAAAATAGTTTAACATACATTTACATTCCACATAATCATTTATATTTAGTCATCCAAAAATGTCTATTTAACCAAAATAAAATAAATTGAGGGGATTAGTACCTCCCTCATCAACCCTAGTTCCATCATAATCATCACTAGAATCAGTACCTTGACCACCGACATCATAATAATCATCATCATCATCGTCGTCACTACCCACACCAACAAAACCACCACTAGTATAATCAGTTTGATCTCTACCAGCACTCTAATTGAAATCACATGGGGACATGTATAAAGAGTTCCTTAATTCCTTTATTGAAATAATAAATTAGTATAATAAGATTGATTTTATGGACATATAGATAAAATTTCTTTTAGGAAGTGTTTAGTGACTAGTTTACCTCTTTATTTCTAATGTATAGTAATTTTTGGGCCATGGATCATTCTCAACGAGAATTTTATAGCTTCATGGTGTGAGAGGTTTGATCGTAACCCGATGAGGGTTAATAACTATTGGGGATATTATTTCCCCATTGATGGAATCGTACTCTCGATTGGTTCTTCTCACCAAATACCTACCAAATATGATCATCTCGCAAGAAATTTTGACTACATTGTCATAAAGGTCCTCCAAGTCTCGTTATTTATAATTAAAACAATATATATAAGAATTAGTTAAGAATAAAAATAACCAATATTAATGAAAAATACTTAAAATATTTTCCTTTATCTTTTTTTATAGTACATCGATAATTTTTTTTCCAACTTGAGCATAATCATTTTTTTCATGGCATCAATCCTATGAAGCCAAATTTAATATTCTCCAAATGACATTGATACTATTATAGTAAATTATTAAATAATATAAAATAAATAAACTAGAAATGATAAAATATTTTATATACTAAATAAATCCATGAAATGGTATAGAATATTAATATATATAAATTTATTTATAAATTTCATATTATTGGTATATCTTATTCTATAGATACTAATTGTAATGTTAATCATTGGTATGATATGGATTTCACATATAGGCTCATTTTTATCCAATTACATTTCTGTTACATTATTTGTTTATTCATTCAATTGTATATTTTGATCATTTTTTCATTTTGTTCATTTTCTAGTTAGGATGTTTGGAAATTTGTTCATTTGGTCATTTGGTCATTTAGTGAATAGACTAATTGGCCATTTCCCCATTTCCCTATTTGGGAAATATGCCAAATCATTTTCTCCCTTGGGATGATTTTTATTCTGTTACATTGTTATTTTTGTCAATCACTTAGTAATTTTGATCATTTGGTCATTAGGATCATTTGTTTTGTTAGGTTTCATGGATATTTATACATTTGGGTATCTAGTAATTTTCCAATTTTACATTCAGAATATTGTTAATTTGTTCATTTTGGAATTTGTGAATTTAGAGATTTATCCAATGGTCCATTTGACCATTTTTTCATTTGGACAATAGGAAATTTTGGTTATTCAGACATTTTGCTCAATTGGATATGTTGATATTTTTGCAGATGGATATTTGACAAATTGGTCACTTTTCAATTGTAAATTTTGATGATTTCTATTTTTTCATTTACCCATTTTTCAAATCGGTAAATTGGCCAATTGGGCATTTTGGAATTTTATTAATTGGTTAAGTAGTAAAATGAATATTTTTCCATTTATGCATATGGGATCTTCCGAATTTGGTAATTTTGGAGTTTTTTCAGATGATAAAATGGGAAATTGGAAATTTAGAAGGTTTCCCAATTTTCCATTTTAACCTTTTACAATTAGAGAATTTTTTATTTTATGGTATTGGGAAATTTGGAAATTTGAAAAATAGGAAATTTGATAATTTGATAATTTTCCATTTTATCATTTTTTTTAATTTTATATTTTGTCTAATTTTATATTTTTACATATTTTCATTAGGAAACTGGGACATTTGGTCATTTGGACATTTGGCCACATAGCCTCTCGGGCACACGATCACACAGACACCTAAAAACATTGTCATTTAGATAGGTGGAAAAATTTCCACTATAAATTCCAATAATCAAATTTTCTATTATTGAAAAAGTGATATTAGGAAAATCATTAATTTGGGAATTGACTATTTGGTCATTTTTTTCATTTTTTAATTTTTTCATTTTTTTCATTTTTTATCTGGTCATCTATTAATATTGCAATTTTTTATTTGGGTATTTGGTATTTGGACATTCCATTATATGGTCATTTGATCATTTTTTAATTTTTTTTATTTAAAAAATTATACATCAAAATAGTTTCCCCAAAACAGAATTATTGTTTAATTCCCACCAAAAAAATTAAGAAACAATCTCCCATATTTATTTATAGAAAATAATAATTTCCAAATACCAACTATATTTGAAAAAAAATTATATTGAATGAATTTTTTTATAAAATAGTTTTATTTCAAAAAAATTGACAATATAATGTTATTCAACCTATTTAAATAAGATTAATAATTTTTAAAAAAAATCATTAAAAACAACTTCTTAGTTTTAAAAGGGAAATTTACATCATTATTTTTAATGTATTATAGATAATTGTACATATATTCCTATATTAAAATATAAATAAATGCTAAATTTACCAACATCAATAATATTTTATTTAATTCATTATCAATATAAAAAATATAGAATTCTATATAATGGAGAGGTCACCCAAAATTTTAAATGCATCAACTAAATCTAGTATACATAAGAAAAAATAAAAGTATAAATATAATTTCTATTCATATTCAATTACCTAGTGGTTCTAATGCTTGATAATTTTAGTGTACCATAATGTGTAAACATAGTTCATATAAACATTGATTTTTTATTTCTTTTACAATGCATCTAAAAACAAAAATTCAATACAATTAATAAGAATCAAATTTTGAATTCAAACCATAAAGGAATAATAATATGATAAACTCCCCACTCTTCAAATATTTGATCATTCATTAATATCATTATATTTTAAATTGGGGGAATATTGGTACACCCACTAAATTTGAACAGACTTGACTCTTCCAATCGACATATAATAATTCCATATATGATAACCACAACTCTGAAATATCCATCAATAATGTGACCTTAGAGGCCTCACTATTGAGAAATTTAAACTAACACTACAATGAATATGTTAATTCCTATAAATATAAAAATAATATAGATATCAATTGAAAATAATTCCATAAAAATATATTAACCAATTCTTTCTCATTGATTTCATTATTGATGTGCCTTTATGAGACTGGTTACAATAGAATGATAATTTTCTTCTTGGATAAAAATGAGATGAAATGACTACACTCTTGGGAATTTTTAACCATCATAGGGATTTATTTATTGTAATCCACCATTATTTTTGTTTCATGATTTGATTAATTATACATATTGGTTCACCCATGATTCCAATGAGAATATCCCACAAGATAATAAAAAAGATAAAAATAATTAACTCATAGTACAACATGATAAAGGGATGTTATATAATTTTAAACATTTATTAAAAACTCATAACATAGGATGCTCATTTCTTTATTATGGATCCATGGAAAGTATAAATATGAAGGCTATGAAGGTTTTGCATGATGAAAGACATCATTATATACATTCTCTTATGTATAAGTAGAATGAAGATAATCATTAGATCCAGGATATATTTTACTAAATTGAGGACGTGTAGACAGTGCAGAATAAGGATAGAGGGGTTGGTTATACAATAAAAGATATTGACATGGTGTAAGTGGGAACGTCCCTAGAGGAGGCATTGATATAGTATGGTAAGAAGAGGATAAATGATGTGATAATGGAAGCATGAGTGGAAACTCCCCCAGAGGTTGAAGTAGAGGATGGAAAGGCGTTGTATATGGGGTGACAACTAGTGGGTTTTCGTGTGGACATGTATGATAAGTGATCCATGGAGCTCTAAGAGCACCCCGAATGAGACCTATACTAGTATGCATAAGAGAAATCAACTCAGTTGGTGATGAATGTCCCAAAAAAATGATATATAATAGAAAAATTAAATTAAATGTAATGTAGAAGAAAAATATTTCAAATAATGTACTCACTAAGGGAACTATGTGAGGAATTCCTTGCTCACACATCCATCGATCATTTTCAAAAAAAAAATTCTTTGGAACTTATTCAATATATTTCATATTCAGTATAACAATTAAATGAAAATTAATGTATATTGTTTTTAAAAATTATTCATAAAACATTGAATTCAAAAATGTCATAAAAATGTCATTAAATTTCTTCGAAAATATATATTTAAACTAAGTAATATATTTTAAAAAAATTTAAAACCAATTTTTTGAGTTAAAGTAATGAAAATTAATTAATATAAATGATGAATACTAAAATGATCATATCATTAATAACTCAAACAAAATTAATTTAATTACATTGGAAACAACTTGAGAAAACCACATCAAGGTAATTTGAATGAATTGAGAACATATATGGTTGCTTAAATATATTACCCACCATGTCATTAGGTTTAACATCATTTCACAGTATGGAACAATTTGAGTCATCAATTAAAATATTTTTTTCAACACCAATGGTGGTGTAAATGGTTTCTATGTCATCCCAATGATGATGAAATATATATCTTTGGATTAAATTAATAATCACCCCATAATCATATATCAGATAATTTATCACCTAAAATAGTTGTCTTTATATTTATGGGAAAATTATTTGTTCATCAGTATATTAGAATCAAGTCAGGTCAATAACTCTAAATCCATAGTCCTCAATAACTTTACCATGTCACCTCATTTAATAAAACCATTTACATTCCATTATAGAGACTCGACCATTAGGGGAGTAATCCAATAAAGACATATCTCAGTAATTCCCTAATAAAAAAAATTTTATAACAAGGGATTCTATAAGATGAACATATATTACTCTTAGTTTTTGAATTTTACATTACACAACCATTCAATGTTAGTATTTTCACCACTCAATATTTTGTAAAAAATTTATGTCCGTTTGTTATTAAAAATTTTCATTCAAAAAAATTTGAACCAAAATACAGTGATCATAATTCATGAGAGACTGAGGGAAAATGTAATGTCAATACCATAAATATATATTAATAATATATTAATTGTACATCTACATTTTAATTTAATTAACAAAATGGTTATACCACTGATTTAATTATACAAAGACACTATTTTATATGAAAATAAAACCTCCTACTAAAAGAAAAAGATCAATGAAATCCTCTTATAATTTTTTTTCTAACCTAGTTAAAATAATAATAAATTTTTAAGATATATATGAAATTTCATAATATTAAATAACATATAAATATTCAAATTTCTTATCTGATAAATTCATCAAACAAACCAATGGTAAAAAATACTGTGCAATGTGACATATCATGATCTTCAATACCAAATATAGCAATTATATATGACCAAGGAGTTCATCTTTTTTGGGAATATATGGAATCAAGGGTTCAATTTCCCCATACTCCTAGTCATTAATTATCCTTGGTTAGTTTTGTCTCTTTCTCACATTATACAAAAATATATAAAAAAAATCAATTCATTCTTTTTCTAGATAACATCTCACATTATAACCTATAGGATGAATCTTATTTTGGAAATAATATTTCATTATACATGAATTACTTTCAATAGTTTATATCTACTAAGAAGAAATAGCTCCACCTCGAGGTGATTTAGTTGAAAGTGCTGCCGTTAAATGTAGAATGTATGTAAAAATTTAAGAGGAAATCCATTTACCACTTACAAAAAATTAACAGTGCCTCATTATTCATTTTTATCATGAAATACATTAATAATCCTTCAAAAAAAGACACTAAAAAATTGTAAATGAAAATCACTATCACCATTACATTATTATATAGTAAATGAATAATTATTTTTGGACCCAATTCATAAAAAATATTTGATAATGTTGAATTTTTAGAGAATTTAGATTAAACTAAACTATATATAATATTTTTTTATGTTTCAAAAAAGGCATTAAGAGGTTATATATTATCCAATACTTAAAAAACATATTTCACTATAATATTTCCATTACATAAAAAGCATAAAGATATTTTCATTTGTCTTCACTAATACATACAGGATACAATTCTGGTTTAATACCCATATCCAACAAGTCCGAGTGACATGATAAGTCATCATTGGTCTTCCCATTTAAATTTAGATGAATTTAATGCACCATTTCACATATATTTATCTCAATGTAAATAATGCTGATACATTAACATAAAAATGGTTAACGAACATGGAGACTCAAAAATGTTAGTTTTTTATCGATTATAAGCTTATAAGAGTCAATGTTCTTCCTCATTATAAATTTAATCTAAACTTTAACTAATGAAAAATAAATATATTTTAATTAAATTTGAAAATTAGTTTTTAACATATATTGTGATGTCTGTCTCATTTCAATAGTATTAATAAATATCTAGTGACTCTTTTTAAATTGAAGAGCCATTGAAAATAATGGTTGGTTCCCCATGAAACTAAAACTATGATGATATTTAAGTCTTCTAGATCGCTTCATATTCATAAAAAATACAACATAATATTTTCAACTTTATACTCCATTAGAAATTCATTTCATAAGATGGAAAATCATTAATAGTCTCTTGAAAGGCCAGATAGATCAAAAACATTTAATGATGCCTTGAATGGGTGTTCACCCATAACCTATACAAAACAATATAATTAAAGGTTTCGTGTATATGATTATATCCATTAAATAATATGATGTACATACATTAGGATGGTGATGGATTTGAATGGATTTTCCTAAAAATTAATGATGGTTGAGTATAAATGTGAATAAAAATAGGCCACATGCTATAAGAATAAATAACATGACTAAATAGATTAGAAACATATCTAGAGACTCCCAAACGGATATTAAAAACATCATCTATAAAATCAATATGTTGTGCTTCAAATCACCACCGTGAAAATCCATATTATGTATAACTAATTCAGAATTATATTTAATTCCTTCAACATCAAGACGTTAAAAATTGGTTAAGATATAATTATTCATGAATAAAATTTGAATCTTGGGAGTCAATTGAATGTTCCATAAGACATTAATTTTCTCACGAGGTGACTTCCAACTAAAATATCCTTCCATTAAGATATATTGTTTTCATTACAGTAATTAAATTTTTATGTTTCCTCATATAATAAACTGCAATTTTTATACATGGATGATTTTTATTAGTAGAAACATTATGCTCCTTAAATATATTCCATTGATTAAAATTATTTAAAAGAATATCTACACAATCAGAATAAAATGAATTGAAAAATTAATTGATATAATAAATTGATGTATTATAAATTATATACATAGTTTTTCTATGATATAACCACACTAAAAATTCAAACTATTTTATTTTACTATATTCATGATATAAATGTGTTTTGAAATCATCCATTAATTTTATCACTCTCAAAATAATTATCTTCATTCTTTTCATCATGTGTATTGATATCATTGTATTCATCCACTATAATACTATCTATAAGGCCCCAACCTTTAACATGAGTTAATAATGAATTGAATGAATAATTCACATTGAGGATCTTTTCAGGTTTAGAGTTTTAGATAATTAGATCATAACTATTAAATCTCGAAATATTACACAGTAGACACTTCTAAAAAGTATCCTTTTTTTTACAAAAAATGAACTGTTAAAAAAAGAGTCATGTCTAGTTCCATGTTTAAGGCAGCATGACATTTCCTTGATCCCATCCTTGACCCTATTCTACATTATGTCCTATGAAAAAAATTTCAAAAACAACTTGGGATTAGCATAAAAAGCTCAGTAAGGGATACACTCTGACTCCGAATGGCCCGAAGTCCTTCTTTTTATTTTATTATGGATAATCACCCTTTTAAGGGTTTAAGGGGAACCCGTACATGACCCGTAGGCCTAGGTTACAAGGCCTGACAAACTTGTAATACATGACCCAAAGGCCCAGAGGCATACCATGCCCAATACATGACCCGTAGGCCCAACCCACTTGAACTGCCCCTCCCCATCTTTTTGCACCATTGATCACCTAGCTCCCCACCTTGCATTGTTGATCGGTTATCATTTCCCCATACAAAGCTGCACGGTTCCTGGTCCCGATGGCGGCTTCCATACTCTCATTCTTCAAATCTGGTTAGCTCTGAATCTCGTGACTACTACTCATGTTGCTCTGATCCTCATCTGGGGCCTGATCTGTGTGAACTGGGATACTCCATGGTCTACATGACCCAAAGGCCCTGAGTCCCGAAGGACTTTTGATGACTCGAATGCCCTAGAGAACCGTTGGCACAAACTAGTGGCCTGAAAGCCCAAATCGGGTGAATAGTTCCGGTTACTACAGTACCGAACAGTAACGTCTACAGTACTGCTACAGTATCCTGGAAATTCGCATTCGCTCGGTTTTCAACCCGATTCTCTGAGATGCTAAGTAGGAGCCCTTACCACTCGAGTACAGGATCGTTGGATTAGTAAGGGATACACAAAGAAGGAAATTTGTTAGTTTATCAACACAACAAGTAAACCATGAATACATTATCAATGTAATACTTTTCACCTTTATGATGTGGTAAAAACTCTTCACTAAATATAAGATCATTACTTACCATTTTGTAACAAAAAAATAACCATAAAACCCATATAAATAACGCATGACATATAAAGGTTACTTGGGACATAAACATACTTAAATGGAATAACCAAACGGTCGACATCCACACATATCACTTAATGAAATAGCCAAACGACTAACTTCCATTCACAATGTATTGGAGGTTATAACGCAACCACCCATCATGGTATTCACAACCCCACACATCATATGGTTTATCATGTATCCATCCATCAAACGACCAAGTAACATTATAAAATCATAAGACATAAAACAAATATAATGGAATGAAAACATTTCCACATTTTGATCACAATATATAACTTAAATATATTCACATAACAAATTGATTATAAAAACCATTTTCAATACCAAAATACAAAAAAGTGTATATGGAATTTATTTCATTTTAAAAACATTATGGCTTGTTGAGGAAGCCAAAGAACAAATAATACTCACGGCAGCAGAAATGGTCGTTGTCACCGCGTAAGTTAAAAGAAACATTCCTTTTTGTCGTTTAGTAAAATGCTTCATTGAAAAAGATTCCTTTTGAATAAATGTAAAAGTCAATGGTTTTTTGTACATCTTATAAATGAAAGTCTTGTATTATAACAAAATAAGCCTCAATGAAAGGAGATTGAGACGAAGTCCCTTACCTCGTGTCCGACTTGACTCGATCGCTCTTTAATCTCCTGAATAATAAAATAGTGTTAATTACAACCTTATTAATAACCTTTTTCAAGCTTATTATTCCTTTTATATCACTTATTTACATGTTATAAACATTATTTATTCATTTAAGTTAATAATGTTTGTTTTGTTGAAATTTGGTTCTTAAGTCAAAAATGGACTTCTTACAATTACATGTTGGTCATGTGGTCAAAGGTTCGTTATATCCAAAGTTATATTCCTGATTATCATATATATCATAAATATCCATCATATACATTTATTTCTAATAGTATATAACATTCAGAGGTATGAAATGAATTGCACCATTCATGGAGACGGTAAGTCGTACGTACACATGAACGCTACTTTCATTTCAATTTAATATTTAATGGAGTGATATCATAATGATATAAAGGTATATTATAATTCCAGTATAATATCATATAAAATATCATTAACTACATCATTTATACGTCCCACATATGTCCTTAATTAATCAAATCACTTTGAGGGGGCGGTAGTCCGCACTTCCTAAAATGAAACTATCGTGTTTACCCATAATGGAAACCATTAAGGTATTCCATAAATGAAAAATACAAAAGCATAAGGAAAACATAAACATAATATATATCATATATAAATATAGTGACATCTTAATTTCTACCATGAAAGGTGTTATAAGAATATTGAACAATCATCGTTTTGTGAGGCAGAAATTCGCCAACCACCGAAACACTATGTTCTTTAACCATTAGACGTAGGTGTGTGTAAGTGTAAATAAAATACTTATAATAAAAACATCCTAGTATATTTAAAATACTTATTTTTTTACAAAATGAAGGAATAAAAAGAGTTTAGGGGGATGAAGAAGCAAAATAAAACAAAAGAACAGATGTGAAAACATTACCATTAAATCGAGTAACTTCTCTTGGTTTGAACAAAAGGGGTTTTTTGATGATATTTCTGCCTAAGGAAAGGCTTCTAAGATGAGTAGAGGGATTTGAAGAGATACAATGAGCATTTATTAGTCGATCAAAAGGTTTGATAGGTTTCAGTAAGGTGGTAGAGGTGGGGGCCTTTTATAAGAGGAAGGAGGGGCACTCTTGGAAAGTTATAAAATGTTACTTTATTATATAATGAGTTTCGAATTTTAAAGGTCCCACAATTATATATTTCAAGGATAAGGTTATAAGAGTTAGAAATCAACACATAAAATAGGTTTTTGACAGGTGTAGGTATTATATTTTAAATTATCTTTTCATTTTATTTAAATCGTCAAATAATGAGGTAATCACTACATCATTATGGTGTCATAAATAATTTATTTTATTTAATGTCTAAAATTATTAAAAAATATCATGATGTAGGAAATAATTTTATATTTATAAATAATATTTATAGTAAAAAATATTACTTGTATAACCCCATGTAAAAATTGTTTTAGTAAAACGATACATGTTTGTGACATTTTTATTTTAACTTTAAATAAAAAGTTATTAATGTCATTTTCTTACCCAAGTGGATCCATGGGGATCCCAAGTTGACCCATGGATTTTCATGGTCGGCCATGACAAATAAAATAAGGGTAGGACATGTGTCAAGGTAATTTCATATTATTATAACATTATTTCTACCCAAAATTACATTAATTACCTCTTATCGCGATTAATAAAACATAAAAGTTACAATTCACCAAAAAAAATTATTTTAATCCCATTGAACAACATCTTACGTTCTAATGAAAACCATGTATATCAGATTTTTGAAATTCAATTCAAAAAAGTGGTAATGTTTCATTTAATCGAAATATCTGTTTTTTAACTACCACTTAATGGTTTAGCTTTTCAACGAAAATTGAATTTTCTCAGAAAAATACCAAAAGTTCACCATAAGCTATATTTGATATTATGAATTAAAAAATTATGTCTATTTTAATAATTTCAAAACATATAATTTTCATTAATTAATTTAATAATTAATTCTCGTTGTCAAAACAAATAGTGTGTTTTTATTAAAAAATATATATCAAATGATTGACAGTGGTTTAAGTCCAATTTCAAAGTGAAATTAATTCCAATGACCATCAATGAATTAAATGATAAAAATATATTCTAATTTCACTTTATAAAAATTGAAAAGATAATCTAATAATATAAATAAATTAGATTAAAACGAGTTTTTGAATTAAAATACAACATTTTTCACTATTCATTAATAAATGAACTTTATCGGAAAAATACAAAAAATTTACACAAAGTAAATTTTGATTTCCCGATTCTCAAGAAAATTTTATTTGGTCCAATAGAATGTATAAGAGTTACCAAACTATATTTAAAGATGGTTCACCATCAAAAGGTGATAAGTCGACCTTTTAGTGAATATTAGAGTATTTATGCCTAAAATTGAATTCTTTTCTTATTTTAAGCCTTAATATTTTATTGGATAAATGTAAAAACAATTAAGAAACATATATAATCATATTTTAGTTATTTATATTCATTTCCGCCAATTCCACAGCTACGTGTTAACTACCATTTAAAATAATATTATTATATTACTAGTGTGCAATGTAATATTTCAAAGAAACTCTTTGTTTCGTATCGGGTATGCTATCGAATATAGACATCCCTTTAAATTAAAATTAATATTTAATTAGAAAATATTAATAAATATAAAAATGTGTTATTCTTTATTTACTTGTGATGTTACACTATCTCCCTCACTATGATTCAAAAATGGAAACTGATCAAATATAAACTTCTCAAGACAACATCTTTTTTTGTAGAATAATTGTAGATGAATTTCTCATCTATTCATTATGAAACGAAAAACAATATTGTCACGACCCGTCCTCGGGGCCCGTGTCGTGACTACCCCAAGCCCGCCTTCCATAGGCCAGGGGCTGGCGACTAGAACCAAGGCGGAATTCCCGTTAAAAAGGGAAGGCATTACCTTTGTAAAGTAAACAAACACCATAGAGCAAGAAAGATGTAAAAGTAAACACTAAGTAATAGCTTAGTATAACATTAAGTGCGGAAAAGTAAGTGGGAAAGTATAAAAACCCAAACATAAAGTAAAGTACAAATGGAAAGGGAAAAACAACAACTGAAAAGTAAAGCCGCAGCGTCGAGTTGTCCACTGGAAGTCCCACCTGAAGGGTGAGTACAGATAGCTTCCACGGCTCCTTGGTCTAGCCGTCCGCTCCGAGTACGTCCCTCCTAGTGGTCCACCTCTAGGTATCGTCCTGCTCTGCAAGCCTCAACCACAATCAGCGCTGTCTGTCGTCTGCAACAAACACAACATAGTGCGGGTATAGCCCGTGCAGGGGTGAGTATAAGCTACTCAGTAGGGACCCCGAGACCCCCGAAGGTCTCCCAGAATCCATAGAGGATAATCCACAAAGGAAATATACAATCACGAAGTAATATCAGACAATACGTAGGTATATGCCCATACATATACCTAAGTCATCAATTCTAGTTCAGCTCCAACATCCGATCTCAAGTACAACCCAGTCCACATAGAAAATCACAACCTAGTCCACACAGGAAAGCAAAAAGGTAAATCCACCGAGGATAGCACAACAAAATCCACATAGTAAAGAAAAACAGGATTCATCTCACACAGGTATACTTCCTCATATGACGATCGAGATGATCAGATATTGCCATTGATTCATCTAAACGTCAGACCCACAAAGGATCGATAGGTACTAACCCCCGCAATGACCCTCAAAGGATTTGACTCACACAGGATCGATAGGTAAGTAACCCCCGCATTGACCCACAAAGGATATGACCCACACATGATTGATTGGTAACTAACCCCCGCAAAGACCCACACAGGATCAGAACCACATGGGATCTGTAGGCGCTGGCCCACACAGGACCCCTGAGCGCTGACCCACACAGGATCGGACCCACATAGGATCGGTAGCACTGATCTACGTAGGATCGCTGAGTGTTGTAGTCGTCGCCGTCGAATCCACTGAGGATCTCTGTACAGTCGTCGTCGTCGTCGCAGTCGCAGCCAGCTCTATGGTTCCCACACACAGCAAGCTCGTTCGGAAGGGTCCGCTCCACAATCCAAGAGGATGATACATCAACTGAGAGTTATTGGCTTTTTCGTCCTAGGGGCCCGGTTGGTTTTTAAGTCAATACCAACCCGACCATACTCCACCTATGTCCAAAACTCAAGAGGATTAATCCAAACGATTTTCCCCACTTAGAAGAATCCATCATATTCGACGACACTTCAATCGGACGTCCGGAGCACATGTTATAAGCATTTCCGCTCCGAGGGCCTGGTTGGTTTCGTGTACGAACCAACCCCTCCAAACCAAAAGTTTCTCTGAAACCTTGAGTGCAATATACTGAAACTACCGTCTCGATCCAAGGATCGCATCGCAACTGACGATGCATCTATCAGAGGCCCGTAGCTCAAGTTATGGGCAACAGACCGAAAAAGGTTCGGTAATAAGGGGATCGAGCCCGGTCCGACCCGGCCCTATACCCCCAGGGTCGGCCCGAACCAGGCAGACTCGAACCGGGTCCGGTTCCGGCCCGCTTGAGCGTGGCCTAGCCCGGCCGGTGCGGCCCGGCCCGGCGTGGTGCGGCCCGGCCTGGCTGGCCCGGTCTATGGGACCGGCCAGGGCATCCGCCCAGCGAGCGGCGCGCTGGCCATGGGATCGGCCGAACGGCCGAACTGTTTCGGGTGCGGGGGGCGCTGCCTCCAAGTGAAGGAAACCGCAGCCCCTTTATGGGGCCGCTCAATTGGTCGGCCTGAGGTTATGACCCCCGACGTTTTCCTCGAAACGGCTGGCCCGCACCGGCCAGCCGGCTGTGCCACCACTGGACCGGCAAGGTCCGGTCCCCTTGCTCTGACATTGGCGGCCCGGTACCTGCCGCCGGTTCCGCTGCTCCACCGCGGTGCGACGGCGCCGCGCCCCTCCGTCGCGACCCCGCTCCGGTCGCGGTTCTTTAGTGGTTCTCTGGTGCGGCACGACGGCGCCGCATCATTGGTTTGTTTTCAACGGAGTGGCACGACGGTGCCGCGTCTTGGTTCGTCTTCAACGGCACGGCGCGACGACGCCGTGCTTCTCCCCCTATCCTTATCAAAATTCCACGTTGTTCTTTGACACCGCGTTGCCTTGATCGACGTAACAAAACCAACAACCAAAAAAAGGGGAAGAGTGTCAGCCGTGCGGTCCGACCTCCTTGCGTTATCACGATAACAGGCGGTTCATGAAGGTAAAATAATGATGGAAGAAAACACAAAAGATAAATGCATAAAACCCCTACCTCATCGTTGTCGTCGAATAAGAGTTCATCGCGGAATTAACCGTCGCAGAAGAAGAGGGTCATCACGGAAGAAGAGGATCGCCATGGAAAGAACGTCTCTGGTGTTAGGTGATCTCTGAGGAAGGCGTCTCTCGCCGATGGAGGTAGGCGTTCTTCGTTTGTGGTAGAGCGTTCTTCGCATTCTTCGTTTGTGGTAGAGCGTTCTTCGCGTTCTTCGTCGAAGAACAAAGAATCCTCTCTTTTTTTCTCCCAAAGCAATAACACAACACAAACACCAACAATAATAAAATAATTCCTCCTATTATTTTATTATCAACATAAGAATTTGAAATTCAAAAGATAAGAAACGCACAATTAATTCAATTAATTAATTGTAACGATTTAATTGCCCAATTTAATGGGGCGTTTCTTAACCAGAATAAATGTAAGGTTTTACTTACATTAAAAAGGGGGGTTGCGGGTGAGTTACTTAGGAGGGAATAAACGATGGGGATCGTGTAGTCCCAACCTCACAAATATCCTACCGATTGAGTAGGATATTTTGGGTTCCACCTTATCCTCTTAACTCACCTTAAGTTGCTTTAAGTGAAATAAAATAATGTTTCGCAACACTTTTATTTTATTTATAAACTTAAACCCAAAAATTAAAAACCACACTCGAGCAAATGCAAATCTGGAAAAAGTGTTTCTAATAAAATACAGGTGATGTGATTCAATCGGTGCCCTTGGAATTCGATTTCGAGGACCAGTTCAAAAGATAGAAAAACCCACTCGTTCATTCACTGAACGTACCCGAGCTAAACTTCGGAAAATGATTACGGGAACACCGGGCCTCAGAATCAGTTGCCATCGGAAACTGCGTTCTTGTAAACTTTCAAAGAAAATTAAGAAAAAAATTTCCTTGATTTTTACGAGTCTTTACATCACTCCCACCTCAGGACTTTACGTCCTCGTAAAGATACATCAAAAACTAGAGAAATAAATGTGGGTACTGAGCACGTATCTGAGCCTCCTGCTCTCATGTGCTATCTTGGAGGCTCTCGTGCTACCATCTGATGCGGACTGTAGGAATCGATCATCCACGTAGTACCCACTCCTATCGATTCTTGATCTCCACCAGGACCTCCGCAAAAGTCACCCCATCATCAACGTCCATCTCCCCATGGACAATGATATGCATCGGGTCATGCACGTATCTCCCCAGCTAGGATACATGGAAGACGCCATGCACCCGGTGCATCTGAGGTGGTAGAGCATGGTGATAATCCACCTTTCCAATCCTGCTGAGGACCTAAAATGGTCTGATGAAGCATGGAGACAACTTGCCGCCTCGGAAAAATCTTTGTAAACCACATCGGGGTGAGACACTCAAGAAGTCGTGATCGCTATCCTCAACCTCTAGTGGCCTCCGCCTCCTGTGAGCATAAGACATCTGTCGGCGCTGAGTTGTCCTCATCCGCTCCTGGATGACGTGGACATTCTCTGTCGTGGCCTGGACCATCTCTGGTCCCACAAGTGCTGACTCCCCAGGGTCTGTCCAGCACAAAGGAGATCAACATGGTCGGTCGTACAATGCCTCGTATGGTGCCATCCCAATGGTGAAGTGGTAGCGGTTGTTGCACGAAAACTCCACCAAGCATAGGTCGACCTCCCAATTGCGACCAAAGTCGAGGACACATGCGCGGAGCATGTCCTCGAGTGTCTGTATGGTCCTCTCCGTCTGACCATCTGTCTGAGGGTAAAAGGCGATGCTCAGACGTAGCTGCGTCCCAAACGCCTCCTTCAACCCCTTCCAAAGCCGGGAAGTAAAGTGAGCATCTTGATCGGAGACGATAGATGATGGCACACCGTGAAGCTGTACAATCTCCTGAACGTCAAGACGTCCCAAGCTCTCCACTGAGCCCTGCTCTCTGATGGGTAAGAAGTGACCTGACTTGGTGAGTCGGTCAAAAATCACCCAAATGGAGTCATGACCTCTGGACGTACGTGGAGGTCTAGTCACGAAGTCCATAGATACACCATCCCACTTCCACTACGAGTCCTCTAAGGGTTGTACTAAGCCTGCTGGTACCTGATGCTCTGCCTTCACCTGCTGGCAGGTGAGGCATCGAGAAACGAACTCTGCCACAACCTTCTTCATGCCCGGCCACCAGTACTGTCGTCTGAGATCATGGTACATCTTCGCCACTCCAATATGTACCACCAAAGGGGAAGTGTGAAACTCTAATAGCACCTCCCCCCGCAAAGCAACTGGTACCATGGTGCATCCTCTAAAAAGGACATCGTTCTCTCCTCCTAAGGAGAAACCATCAGGTGCTAGTCCTGAGGATATATGAGAATGCCACATCTCATAGTCGGTGTCCCCACACTGTGCCTCTCTGATCCGCTGTAGTAGTGGAGGAGTGACTGTGAGTGAATGAAGAAAAGACGCTCCATCTCTATCCACGAAGGATATCTTCAAAGCGGCTAGCTACTCTGTCGCCTCCCCAAGTAGCTGAATGCACGTCCTCCTACTGAGAGCATCAGCTACTACGTTCCCCTTCCCAGGAGTATAGACTTTCTCAAAGTCATAGTCCTGGAGGAAATCGAGCCATCGCCGCTGTCTCAGGTTTAGGTCTTTCTAAGAGAAGATGTACCTGAGAATATGATGGTCAGAATAGACTATAAAGCGCTCGCCCATTAGATAGTGTTGCCACATCATTAGAGCGAAGACCACTCCTGCTAACTCCCGATCATGAGTGGAGTAGTTATGCTCGTGCTGCCTCAACTGACGTGATCCATAGGCGATCACTGCCCACTCCTGCACCAGGACACATCCGAGTCCGGTCCCTCATGTATCAAAGAAAACTACGTACCCAACTCCCTCCTCCTGTAGCCTCAAGATAGGTGCGCTGGTCAATCTAAGTCTCAGCTCCTGGAAGCTCTGATGACATCTATATGACCACACGAAGGGTTTCCCCTTCCTCCTTAACGTTCTGCAAAGCTTCAACAATTTATCCTTTTCCGAAAATGGAAATTCGTTCTCATCCCCTTGATGAACCACGTTACTTCAATAATATAGTCAATCCCATCATGATTAGTTAATTCATGGAATGTATGACGTCGTAAGGCCACGACGGTGCTACCTAGAGATCCAACCGTTACTCTCACCTCTAAGGGTTGAGTCACACTGTCAGCATCAATGTGTGGTCACTGGGTCTCCTCCAGTAATAATATTGCAAGTGAGGGTCAAGTCAACAGTTTTTAACCGGCACCTCTTAGTATTAACCAACAAAAGACAAGAAAGAAAACGTCACTATTGCAAGAATATTTTATTACTTCAACTCAATGTACTAGGATACAAGGAAACACAAAAAACAAAGTTATAGGCATAAAGGGCAGAGGCCTCTATGCCTGGAGGTAGACCCACACTTGTCCACCCGCTTCCAGAGCTCCATGATTCTATGCTTCAGCTGCCTGAAGCTGTGCTCTCCCCTGAGGTCGGGGTGGACCTCGTGGTGGTGGTGGTGGTAGAGCCTCAAAGCATCTCCCACCACCTGCTACTCGGCCAACTCCTCTGCCTCGTCCGCCTGCTCTGTGCGGACCACCACGGTCGAACCTCTGCCTCTGCCTAGGTGGTTACTCAACCATCTGCTGCTCCTCCGCATGGCGGGTCGGGCAGTCACGAGCCATGTTGCCCTACCCGCCGCATCCATCGCACTGTCTTCCACTCATAAGACTGGTTCTTCTATGTGTTCCCCGCACCTCCGGGCCAGTATCCTGTGGTCGTTCGCCCGATGGCCTGCCCCACTTAGACCTCTACGACATCTGTCTACTACAGGCTACAGAAGACTCCTCCACGTGTCGCTCTGCGGTAGGTCTCGCCGCTGCTGTAGAATCAGCAATAAAGATCTCGATCAGAAGAGCTCACTCTAGTACTCTTGGATGAGTCGGAATTCTGAGGGAGATCAGTGATGCCCTGATCTCCTTCCTCAATCCCTGCTCAAAGGTCCGAGCCCGGAAAAATGGGTCCCGTACCAACTCTGTCGAGTAGCGCGAGAGATCGATAAATCTCACAGAGTACTGGGTGACCGTCAAGCTGTCATGCCGCAGTTGTATAAGCTCCTAGATGCGCACCGCATGGAGGGTGGCTGGGATGAACTCTGAGCAGAAGAAGCTCTCAAAGTCCATCCAGAGGAGAGATGCCTCATCGTGCACCTAGAGCATCAAGCTCCACCATCTGCTTGCTGCCACGTGCAGTAGGCTCGCTGCGAGGATCACCATGAGGTCTGTTGGTGTCCTCACTAACCTGAAAACTTGTACCACGACCTCTATCCAATCCTCGGCTTCCTGGGGGTCCGTCACCCCGAGGAACCTGGGAATTCTCTGGCGCTGAAACTCGTGCAGTGCACTAAGGCGACGTGCATTGTCAGCGGCTGGGGCCGGTAGCATCGGTGGCTCAACGGGTAGAGGTATCGTCGATGCCTCAGTTGTCAAAGGTCCCTGTTCTGAGGCCTTGTCGCTTGGTGTGTTGTCTTCATGCACAACTCTCAGAACGCTAGCTGGCTGCCGTCGTGGGGCTATCCCGAAAAGAAACAGGTGCGCCATGGTCAAACAGTATACCTAGTGAGCATACATAAATTAATCCCCAAGAAAACTTAAAACACACATGCAATCAATATTTTTGTGCATTAGGTCAAAAATCAGAAGTCAGGGTCCTGGTGTACGGATACGTCGGCCGCTGCACCAACAATGGACTCCCTGGACTGATAGCCACACCCAATACATTTAACACTATTTCTTCACATAAAAAAAGTTAAGAGTCCAAAGTTTTGTGGTAGAACCGAACTCCTTTGATACCAATTTGTCACGACCCGTCCTCGGGGCCCGTGCCGTGACTACCCCAAGCCCGCCTTCCATAGGCCAGGGGCTGGCGACTAGCATCAAGGCGTAATTCCCGGTAGAAATGGAAGGCATTTCATTTGTATAGTAAACAAACACCATAGAGCAAGAAAGCAGTAGAATTAAACACTAAGTAAAAACTGAGTACAACAGTAAGTTCGGAAAAGTATGTGGGCCAGTAGACAAACCCAAAATGAAAGTAAAGTACAACTGGAAAGGGAAAACAAAAACTGAAAAGAAAAGCCACAACGTCGAGCCATCCACTAGAAGTCCCAACTGAAGGGTGAGTGTTGATAGCTTCCACAGCTCCTTGGTCCAGTCGTCTGCTCCGAGTACGTCCCGCCCAGTGGTCCACCTCCAAGTACCATCCTGTACCGCAAGCCTCAACCACAATCAGCTCTATCCGTCATCTTCAAGCAACACAACGTAGTGCGGGCATAGCCCGTGTAGGGGTGAGTATAAGCTACTCAGTAGGGACCCCCAGACCCCTGAAGGTCTCCCAGAATCCACAAATGATAATCCACAAAGGAAATATACAATCATGAAGTAACATCAGACACTACTTAGGTATATGCCTATACTTATACCAAAGTCATCAATTCTTGTTGGGCCCCAACATTCGAGACCAAGTACAACCCAGTCCACACAGGAAATCACAACCCAATCCACACAGGAAAGAAAAACGTAAATCCACACATGATAGCACAACATAATCCACATAGGAAAGAAAAACAGGATTCATCTCACACAGGTATACTTCATTATATGACGATGGAGATGATCAGATATTTCCACTGATTCATCCAAGCCATTGGACCCACACAGGATCGATAGGTACTAACCCCCGCAATGACCCTCAAATGATCTGACCGACACATGATCGATAGGTAACTAACCCCCTCATTGACCCACAAAGGATCTGACCCACACAGGATCGATAGGTAACTAACCCCCGCAAATACCCACACAGGATCTGTAGGAGCTGGCCCACACAGGACCGCTGAGCACTGACCCACACAGGATCTGTAAGCGCTGACCCACACAGGACCGCTAAGCACTGACCAACACAAGATCGTACCCACACAAGATCAGTAGCACTAATCCACGTAGGATATCTAAGTGCTGTAGTCGTCACCGTCGAATCCACTGAGGATCTTTGTACAGTCGTCATCGTCGTCGCAGTCGCAACCAGCTCTAGGGTTCCTGCACACAACAAGCTCGTTCGGGAGGGTCCGCTCCAAAAGCCGAGAAGCTGATACATCAACTGACACATAGTCTGGATCTGATGTATCCAAAAGTTTTGTATCGTCAACATGAACTCAAATCCATAGAAGGCGCGTCAATTGGACGCCCGGTCTGAGAGTTATTGGCTTTTTCGTCCAAGGGGCCCTATTTGTTTTTAAGTCAAAACCAACCCGACCATACTCCACCGGCGTCCAAACCTCGGGCGGATTAAGCCAAAAGATTCGTCTCACTTAGAGGAATCCATCAAAGTCGACGGCACGTCAATAGGACATTCGGAGCTCATGTTATAAGCGTGTCCTCTCCCAGGGCCCGGTTGGTTTCGTGTACGAACGAACCCGACCGAACCCAAAGTTGCTCCGAAACCTTGAGTGAGATATACCGAAATGACCGTCTCGATACAAGAATCTCATTGCAACTGATGGTGCGTCGATCGAAGGCCCGTATCTCATGTTATGAGCAACAGACAGAAAAAGGTTCGGTAATAAGGGGTTCGGGCCTTGTCCGACCCATCCCGATACCCCCAGGGTCGTCCCGAACCGGGTCCGGGTCCGGCTAGCATGCGCGCGGCCTAGTCCGGCTGGCACAGCCTGGCCTAGCTGGCCCGGCTAGCGCGGCCTGGCCTGGCTGGCCCGGTCTGGCGGACCGGCCAGGGCAGCCGCCCGACGCGCGGCACGCTGGCCAGGGGCTCGACCGAACGACCTAGCTGTTTCGGGTGCGGGGGGGGGGGGGGGGGGGGCTGCCCCCGCGTGAAGGAAACCGCGACCCCTTTATGGGGCCGCTCAACTGGCCGGCAGGTGGTTACGACCCCCGGTGTTTTCCTCGAACCGGCCGGCCGGCTGCGCCACCATGGGACCGGCACAGCCCGGTCCCCTTGCTCGGACGCCGGCGGCCCGGTCCCGGCCGCCGGTTCTGCTGCTCCACCGCGGCCCGGAATCAGACGTGGCCTTGGTTCGTCCGGCGCGGCGCGACGGCACCGCGCCCCTCCGTCGGGGCCCCACTCCGGCTGCGGTGCTTTAGTGGTTCTCCAGTGCAGCGCGACGGCGCCACATCTTGGTTTTTCTTCAACGGCGCGGCGCGACGGCGGCGCGCTTCTCCCCCTTTCCTTATCAAAATTCCGCGTGGTGCTTCAGCCCCACGTTTCCTTGATCGCCGCAACAAAACCAACAACCCAAAATAAAGGGGAGGAGTGTCGGCCGTGTTTGTGCGGTTCAACATTCTCCCGTTATCGCGATAACAGTTGGTTCAAGGAAGGGAATATAACGACAGAAGATAACATAAAAGAAAAACGCATAAAACCCCTAGCTCAACATTGTCGTCGAACAAGCGTTCTTCACGGAATTAACCGTCGTGGAAGAAGAGGGTCGTCGCGGAAGGAACGTCGATGGAGTTAGGTGATCTCCGAGGATGGCGTCTCTCACCAACGGAGGTTGGAGTTCTTCATTGGCGGTAGATCGTTCTTCGCGTTCTTCGTTGGCGTTAGAGCGTTCTTCGCCTTCTTCGTCGAAGAACAAATAATCCTCTATTTTTTCTCCCAAAGATTTAACACAAAACAATCCCCAACAATAATAAAATAAGTCCTCCTCTTATTTTATTATCAACATATGAATTTGAAATTCAAAAGATAAGAAACGAACAATTAATTCAATGAATTAATTGTAACGATTTAACTTCCCAATTTAATAGGGCGTTTCTTAACCAGAATAAATGTAAGGTTTGACTTACATTAAAACGTGGGGTTGTGGGTGCGTTACATAGGAGGGAAGAAATGGCGGGGCTCATACGGGCCCCACCTCACAAAAATCCTACCAAGTGGGTAGGATATTGTGGGTTCCACCTTATCCGCTTAAGTTAGCATAAGTGGATTTAAGTGAAATAAAATAAAGTGTCGCACCACTTTTATTTTATTTCTTAACTTAACCCCAAAAAATAAAAACCACACCCGAGAAAACGCAACTCCGGAAAAGGCGTTTCTATCAAATACAGGCATTATGATTCCATCGGTGCCCTTGGAATTTGATTCTGAGCACCGGTTCAAAAGTTATAAAAACTCGGTCATTCGTTCACTGAACGTACTCGAGGTAAACTTTGGAAAATTATTCCGGGCACATCGATCCTCGGAATCAGATTCCATTAGAAACTGCGTTCTTGTAAAATTCCAAATAAAATTAAGAAAAAAATTTCTTTGAATTTTACGGGTCTTTACAAATAGTTACTTGAGATAAATATTTGTTTATATGGTATCTAACTTCTTAAATAATTAACCATGGTCTTACAACACAATTATAAAAAAACGATATGAAACCTCAATAAGGCGAATTTGTAAATGAAAATTAGAAAATTATATCCATATTCCTTTGAAACTATATTGAAATTTTATTGGTATGATACATACATTTTCTATACCGTCTATGTTAAAAAGGTTATATTAAAATAAAAAAACTAATCCATAATTTAAAAAAAAATTGAATACAATTTTAATGAAAAAGTCACCAAATCATGTTAGTATCTAGAAAAACAATTAACTTGATAAACAAAATTTTCAATAAGTGATGATGATAAATAATGAACCAGTAGATGTATAAGAAATAGATTGGGAAACAAATATCACATAATCCAATTCAATACATATGTCATTATGGGAGAAATGTTTTTAAAAAATCCATGTTTTCAATATGACATTGGAAAAATTAAATACACATGCCTTTATGGTTGAAAACATTTACTCGTAAAAACAACGTGTCACCCATCATCAAAACCAAAAAAATATTTAATAATAATATCATTTAAATTCAACCTTAATTGATATTAATATATGTAATCATCCAATCCTAACATCATAGAAACTAATATTTGTAAAATAATAATATTATATAAAATATTTAATAATTGAGATAGATTCCCAAAGTTGTATGAAAAATGAATTGGGAATGTGTATGTGGATTTTAGACACCATTAATCCCATCATATTGTGAAAATGTGATATTGTAAGAGTTCGAGAACTATAATAATATCACATATATAGTCATTGGATCCAAATTTAAATCCACTCAATAAAATCATATTCATCACTAGATTTGAGGCCATATTAGGGAGACTGTGAGAAAAATATTTCCGCTAAATATTATTAATAATATTTAATTATAGATTAAAATGATCAATATGATGATTTTAATGAAAAAAACGATAACAAAATTCGAAGATATAATTAAATGTATAGTGTAGAGGAAAATAAAGAACAATATTAGGAAAACAAATTAAATAGAATTACTAATTCATGTGACCATGATTAAAAACTACTATCCATACAAATAATGAATGCTGAATATTATAAGAAAAAACTAATGAATACTCATAAAAATCCAAACTAGTTTCATATGTTAGAATAAAAAAAGGATTACTCGAAGAAAAATGATTATTTCTTATCAAGAGTTGAAATATCATTTTAACACATAATTGAGTATAAATTTTATTTCAGAAATGATTTTATTTAATTTCATTATTACTTATATTATTCAAACAAAAGGAAAATAGATTTTACAATGTGATCTATTTCAATTTAAGAAGTATTTAATCGGTAAATGTAAATCAATACTAAATAATTTATAAATTGTATCCCACATTATGAGTCATATCCATTACGTCACCACTAATGATACCTCTTAATTGAGAAAAAATTCGGTAGGATTCTTTTTGATTCTGTTTATGTATAGTGGAACGTAATGGATGAATATTTAATACATGGAAAATTAACGAAGTAATCAATTTTAGCACAGAACAAGGTGAAACTATATAGTTTTTCAAAATTATTGATACTAATATTTATACTATATATTTTTTCATAATGAACTAAATTCTTATATAAAACATTATCTATGGAAAACTCATTATATAAAATAAATATGACCTTACAAACTTCCCATTCAAATTTATATAATTATTTATTGACATTTCAAAAATACTTGTATATATATTTATATATAATTTTTTTAAAAATTATTATACATTTGAAGTAAAATTAATAAATATTTCAATGAATCATTATCATTATTTTATAACTAAATCATTATATTGAATTCGAAGTAACATGCATGATATATCATAAAAATAATGTAATAAATTCCATAAGAACCAATCTTTATAGATTAATAAATATTATATATTTAATTAAAATAGTAAATTCTTGTACATCCATGAAAATTTATTTTTATTGATAAAGATACAAAAAAACCATGGTTTGGGACATAAAAAATTAATTTTTTTCAAATTAAATACTATAAATCATGGATAATAAAAACAAGCACTATCCCTAATAATTTACTGAATTATGGTTCTCAGCACAAAAAATATCTAAATATCTAAAATATTGCAAAACTAAATATCAAATTCATGTCAAATTCTTAATATTCCCAAGGATAGTATGAAAATAATGAAGTTACAATTAAAATAGTACCTATACTAATTTTATAGAACATATTTTATCTCTATTAAAAAAATTAAAATGGAAAAGAAAAAAGTTATTCCAGTATTTTCTAATATAATAATTGTAAAAAATAATAATCAAAATAATAACCAGATTAAGATTAGAGGGATTCGAAAGTCACTAATTTGATGAAAAAGAATATTTGTATAAAAAACAAGGAATTAGGGGAAAATGCTCTATAATAAAACTATCCATAAATCAATTGAGGGAAGAATAAATAAGCGAAATAAAATAATGATTCCCTCCCAATGTACACAATAAAAAATACAGGAAAAAAGAAGGGATGACTATTGGGGGAAGCATCTCATGGGGATGGTTGTGGGAGGTAATGGATCATAGGCGTGGAGTTAATATTTGGGCTCGTCGATGAGGAGGGGAGGGGTTGGATTCTACATTAGAAATATATACCACTTTTTTTTAAAAAAATAATGGTATAACCCTAAATAAATCATTTTCTTCATAGAACATTTGTTATTGCTTTTTCTATGAACTCCATGCCCATAGATTCTATACACTATGGGTACAGATGCATGTGCAATGAAAAACTTTTAAATAGTGTATGATCTCCCACTAACCTATTCAAACCAGTAAAATGATATATGTTGTGATAAGATTCAAAAAACCATACAATTTTTACAAACATTTAAAATCTACTGAATAATTATTATAAAACACAAAAAACCAAAAAAAAAATCGACCAAGAACAATGAACAATATTCAAATTTTAGTGATTAGATATATATTATAAAAACTAAATTCCCCATATAACATTATATAATAATGTGGTCAACAAATAGCATTATTAATTCATGAATATATTTTAACAAAAAACTTACACTAAGGAAAACACTATTTGACATTATTAACATAATTCAAACACTTATTAAAAATTCGAACTTCCACTTTCCATGTACAATATAAATAATATTGTAACGGGTTATTTCAATTAAATAATCCTTAACATATTAATGTAATAAATTATATAATTCATCCATAAAATTTGGTCACTCAAATTTTAAATCACATAGTAAACTATAAAAATATTTCATGACACTAATGTAATATTGGCCTTTAGGAATATAGAAATATCTCTAGTTCATCCATTATACATATAAAATATGTCATAGAAGATTATCATATATTATTGGATAGAATATAAGTATTATTTATCTAAAAATTATCTTTATAGTAGAACATCCCACTCAAATATAGATGAGGAATTGATAATACAATTATATTTTTCATTATAATTGAGTGTTATGACTAGCATCCCAATCATTTATAAACAATAATAATACCATGATTACTGAAATTAATATAGAAAAATCTAAAACATATCAATGGAACTCCTCTTAAATTAATTATTAAATTATCAATCTATTTTGACCCATTAATGTTTAAATATATAGTATCACAACTCTTCAAAAAATATAGATGAAATAATAAAAAAACAAATCAAAATAAAAAATTGTATTTATATTGAAAATTACTAATGGGACGAATAAATTTTTTTTTAAAATAAAAACACACACCATTGCATAGATAATATATAATTTATGAGGTGATGATGTTGATGAAACTCTAGGGACACATTTACCAATTCTAATATTGATAGACTGGGATCAATGTCACATTTCATATTTGATTCAAATATTGAAAGTGTGATTTCATCCAACACATCCTCAACCAGTTCAACTAATTTATACATGATTGTTTTGGAATGATAAACATGTCCCATCATTTTCGTAGAAAATAATATAATTTAAACATAAAAATGCTAAATCATGTTGGAAAATGACATCAACAATTTCATTTAGCACAACTACACATAGGGAAAAATTATTGAATTCAATAGTATTATGCTAAAATATTTGACATCAATAATGATTACATAAATATGTGGTATATAGTCTTGAGATAGCTTCCTTTAAATAGAGTGTGAAAAATGATCATCAGATGGTAAAAAATTCAACCTAACATATCCACATCATTTGGAGTAAAATTTTAACACTATATATATATATATAATTGAATAAAAATAACAAAACTGATGATAAAATATTTTTCCAAATTAATTTTCAATATCATTTATAATTTACTATTATTAGAAATAATGTTGGGTTAAAAATTAATTTACATTTAAAATGAAAATTTTATCACACCATAAGGGAAAACATTCGTATAAACCAGCCAAAATTGAGGAGAACATGATGATGTCTCCATGTCATATCACAATAGACAATACCAAACATAATACATTAGAAAATAGACTATTATAACCATGGAAATACTTATGTTAACTTACATACCCAAAACTAAAAACATCTACATAAAATGAATAATAATTTTTATTGACATTGATCAATTATCCCACTGATCAAACACATTACTATTCCTTTGTAACTATTTATGTTGAATATTTTATAAGGATGAAATATATATGATATGATAAAATATTCATATTCATATCATCATTACCCCACTTCAAACCAACAATAAAAATGGTAAAAAAATTCATTAAGAACCAATGAAACCTTGTCTGAAAAGGAAAATCCAAGTCAACAAAAGTAGTATTCAATTAAATGACTCTGAATCTAGGGACTAAACCAATATTATATTCAACTATACTATATAAAATGATTTATATATCCATATAACTTTTGATCAACAAACATAATAATCATAAGACTCTAAAATAGTAAAATATTTAGAAATAAATAATAAATTACTATTCATTCAAGAATTTTATAGGATTCTAATACACTAATATACATTATTCTGAAAAGAAGTTGGAAACCACCTTTTTATGGGGGATTTATTGAGAGAATGGATTAGGGGATGAGAATTATCAATTTTATGTTCTTCGTGATGATAAACATCACTTCTCTTATTGATCACTGATTCATTTAATCAAGATTCGAAGTTTGGAGTCAATGATTCTCTACATCCTGATTATCAGACCACTATGTATGTTTCCACTAGATCTAATATAATGAGAATTAGAATGTGTTTTCATGAATTATTTATAGGGTTTCTAGATTTTATTGAAGATGGTCCTCAATATCTATTGAATATCAACAATCTTGTTAATGGTGGATTTTCAGTTTTTGGGAATAATGTTTCAATACAACCAAGATTCAATCTTATCATATACTCTAATATAGTAAACATTATTTGCTTTTGAGGATAAAAACTGTTGTCTAATACTGATCTTTAAAATAGTATCACCCATAAGTGATGTATTAATGCCTAGAAGCTCATTCGAATTTGTTATTTTTATTCCCAAATTTTATTCTAATGTGTTGAGGATTTTGATGTGGATAGAAGTTAAAGTACCTTACATCTCAATTTTGTTGAGGATATGGATGTGGATAGATGTCCAGGTATCCTTATTATTTATCATAGATTTTTATTGATGTTAATTTAAAATCAGATCATCCTCATAACATCACCCTAATTTTCAAATATAACAAATTTCATGTCAAAGTTAGATTTGAATGCACCCTAAAATTCTATGATCTATGAATTATTTTTGGGGATGCTATGGGAAATTTTAGGGTTATTTAATGTAATGATAAGAAGGATACAAAGACAAAGGATTAATAGGATGTATCAAGAAATAAAAAAAAAAATATATTGTTAAGGAAAAAGGCTGTGTATATATATCAAAAATATACCCCACTGTTCATGCTCTTCCCCTCACAATGTCTCATTTGAAAAACTCATTAGAGGACATTGCTGAGAAGGAGTAACATCCTTCTTCTCCATCCCCATCAAACCTAGATTTCCATGAGGTTCATCCTTTAATAATCACACCCTCAGATGATCTCCCAATAGAATTGAATTTTTTTGGATATCAATTTCTTGGCCTTTATGATTCAAGGAGATTTTGATGACCAAATATATATATTATGATATTGATCACAACATTTTGGAGCATGACATTTTTTATATAAACTGAGTCACATGATACGTGAGGTACTAATATAGAGGTTATTATCTTATTGGAGTACCCAGGTTCATAAAATTTCATTAAGTTCCCCATGGATATTTTTACACGTCTGATAAAGAGGATGATTAATCCCTAGTGAATGGATGTGATCTGGTATCTAAGAGGAAGGCAGGATAACCTCACAAGTCATTGGAAATGAACGATATTTATGAATGGAAGATAGATATTCCCCCTAAAACCAAGATTACTAAGGTGTCTCCTATACCCAAGTAGGTGTCTCCAGTCAATATTTTTCATGAAATTTCAATACATCCTACACATGGAAGTAATGATATGAATTTAGGAGAAACATGAAATCTAAATCGATGGGAAAAAATTATAAGGATAAGGATGAATTTGCTATCAAAAAAAGGAGGACGATTAAAGGAACACAACAGGATAAAGAATTCTTGAAATAGAATAAAGGGCATCAAAATATAGGCATGTCTCTTGAAATTGAAGATATAAAATTGGAACTACAATTTTTTGGAGAACACTCCAACAGTAATATCCCCTAGGAATTTATTTGTGACTCATAATCATCTAATAATCTGTAATGCAGATCTTATCATGATTTTTGAGAAGTGGATTTCTTTCAACATGGAAAATCATTTTTATAGATTTGTTACTTAAAAATATCACAGCATTGACATGAATCATTTATGAGTCTTAAAACATGAAAAAACGCAGGTTCTCTCTTGTGGTAGAGGGAATAAATCTATTATGGTGTCTATTGTTTTACACTGAGAAAATTTTCTTATTTCATTTGTTTATGATTGGGTTTCCTACTTAGAATGAAGTGAGATTTGTGCAGATTTCTACTTGATGTCTGAAACTATGAGGCATAGGTGGATTCTAGTTAAAGATTTGAGAAATGTCTTGTGACATGAAGAGTAAAATGAGATTAATAACCCTAGATTGACCTATCATGAGTTCTCAATTTGTACCGACAAATGCATCTTTTTGGTAGTTCGAGTAATTGGGTTTAATTTTACAGGGAATATGTATAGTCTCTATGGTAGACAACTTCGTAAGCATGAAATGTGTTTTGTGTAGGTTAATTATTGAAATGATTCAACTGGTGTCTCTAGATTTATTATACATAGAACATATTCAGATCATAATACTCTGATTTTTGAATATTTCACACATATTATAGGATTAATCTCCCTACCCAAAAAAAATCAATAATTAATTTTTAGTAATTAGTGAGTTTAGGAAATTGGTCTATGATGCATGGGATACCAACTATGATAGAATTATGGTTCATGTGTTGCCATTTAAATTGAATGATATCACATGGAAATGAAAAGTATGGATTAGGAAATATTTTCCCATCCTTTATGATAAAATCGAAGTTGCTAAAAATTGTGTTTCAACCAGTCATGATGCTAATCAATATCATGAAACCCCTTCATGGGATGATATGAATGCTCTATCTAAAATGGTTTATTTTTTGATTATTAAAGAATTATTGATAAGTAATTAGTTAAATATGAGTTGGCTAAAAATTGGACACATAAACACCAATCTGTTTCAAATAATTCAAAAAAAATAATATGGGGAGTGCTTAAAGAAATTAGTACTAATGATTTCCTCTCCACATATGCGATTGAAATATATACTGTAGTGATTAAGTAATTTCAAAACATTTATATTGGTCATGTTTCTGACTGTAATATCAATATGGATAATTTTTTTCTTATCTATTTTGTATTGAAATATAACCATGAGATCACTTTAGTCCCCTATGAAGATGAGGTTCATGCAGTTGTCTTCTCTCGTAACATTGATAGTGTTGTAGGTATTGATGGGTTCCCTAATAAATTTAGTTTTTTTACTAGGATATTGTTCATATTTATGTGGTAAATGGATTCAGGTAATTCTTTATTCAGGATCACATTCTTTATGGAATAATTTCAAATTTCATTTCACTTATACCAAAAAAGGATTCAATTATTGATATCAGGGATTTTCGACCTATTTCTATTAGAAACATGATCCGCAAAATCATTAGTAGAATCATTTCTACTAGGTTTGGAAAAGTGTAAATGGTTATTATCACTCTGAATCAATATGGGTTCATCCCAATTGGAATATTTAGAACTGTCTTTTTATTGCATATGATTGTGTAAATATCATGAAGAGGAAATCAAAATATGGTAATTTTTTTATTAAATATTTATATTTAAAAATATTTTGATACTATAAAATGGTGGTTAATATTTTTAAATTTCAAATAATATCGTATCTCCAAATGTGTTATTATGATGACCAACAAAATCTCTTTCTCTGAAAATCTCTCCATTCTTATTAATTTTCCCCCAAGAGGATTATTCAAATAATCGTGGGGAGTTTGGCAAGGTTACCATGTGTCATTCCTTGTTTTCTCACTATAAAAATTCCTCCATAGTAGATGCGTGAATGACATTATTAAAATTAGATTATTCAAGAAGATCAGGGATAGAAGAGGTATGTTAACTCCTTCACATATTTTTCATGTTGATGATATTATCATTCTTGGATAGGGCATAGAAAAAATATTATATTCTATTAGAGTTAATTTTTTATCATTATGAGGTCGTGGCTGGGAAACCAATAAGATGAAATAATTCCTATATTAAATTTGGTAATGGGATTTATGTGGGAATGAAAAACATAATTTCCAGAATGCATGGTGTTAGGAGTGGATTACTTACCTTTATTTATCCTGGAATTCCTCTATTTTAGGGGGAAGGATATATTTTCTCATCTTGATGATACTTTTTCTGGTATTCACAATCAGTTGACTAAATGGAAAGGGACAACAATGTATCAAGTGGGATGGGTAATCTTGGTCAATTTGGTGACCACATCAATGTTTTTCTATATTTTTTCAAAACACAAATGGTATCATAGCCTTATCTAGAATATTAATGTAATTATTTGGAATTTCAATTGGACTAGGTCAATTTATGAGAAAATGGTCACCGTGATTTCTTGAAGGATACTGTCAAACCCAAGGATTGTAGATGTTTGGGCATTAAGGATCCTAGAATATTTAATTATACCCTCCTATTATAATTTACTTGGAAGCCATTTACATTAAATTAATCCACTATTGAGTTTATGTTTAACATATTCAATGAATATTTGTTGAATGGATATTCCAATTAAATAGTCTCATCCACATAGCCTAGCATTTTTAAATATATCTATCCACTAATGGTAGACTGAATGTGGGTTGTTTATATATAGTTCTATTTTATCTATTATACAACCCACTGTCTTGACATGCCTATTGTGGAGTGAATGATTTTTCAATCCAATATGAGGAATTTTTTCTATTACTGGTTTTATCACCAATAAACACATGAATGAGATGACTTTTCCAAATAACGATTCTTATCTAATTCAGATATATTTATTAGAATATATCTTCATTGATATATTTATCAAGATTATGACTGTAATTTTTAGTAGTAGGTTTTCTTATAATAATAAGAATAATATATTTTTTAATACACTGACATGGATTTCCTCATTCCATACACAATTTATTCCGCATGATAGAGAAATCATACTTTGGAAAATATGAAAAAAAATTATTTCCTGGTCATGATCAGTTGTAGGGGGTGGGAATCTCTCCGGATTTTTTATGTCACCTTTGAATTGGAGGGACAGAGTTCATAAATCAAGTGTTTAGTAGTTCTCATTTCATTTAAAAATTCTGAGATTATATTGTTGATGTGTTTGTCATACAAGTGGATAGAAGTAGTTTAATTGAGCTATTTCTCCCCAATATCATGGATAATGTCAATTTTAATAGGTAGGTATATAATCTGTTTCATACTGAAATATCTTTAGTTGTGTCATTTACATGGGATGCTTGGAATTCTTCCCTTTCGAGAACATTAAAGCCACATATCTTACTAGGAGAATAATCATTCATATAATCATTTTTTCGGAATCCATGATTGAAATTGGAACGATGAATAACTATTTGTATTATCATTACACTCTTACTCACTTGGGTATATAGGGAAGGATAATAAGACCTACTAGTTTGAAATTCATCAAATGGATCCCTTTTAATAGTCCGTGAATTATCATAAATGTGTATAGAGATGCTTCAAATTCATAGGTTCCGTAAAGTTGCGGTGGTGTTTTTCACACATACCATGGCTTTGTGAAATGATGTTTCTTTCACTATAATGTCATTGAAATTGTGTATGAAGATTAGTTATGGGCATTGAATTATGAAGTTATGCATGTTTCCCAGTATAATTGAAATCAATGATGGATATAGTATAAATCTCTGAAAGCTATTGATGCAATAAGGGAAGTTACTAGAAATGTACCATGCTATGTTTTACCTCAATAGATTTATTGTACTAATTCAATTTAGAAAATATGGTGTTTGGATTATCCTTCCTATACGGAAGCCAATGAAGATGTTGATGCTTTGTCAAATAAGCCGATTTTCAAAATGATCTCAATGTGGTCTTTTAGATATCCTTATTTTTGTTCATTCTTGATGATATATTATAACAACTCAATTAAATTAAAGAAGAGATAATTTATTTTAGATATCCTCATGTGTTCCATTATCACAGTAAAGTGTCTTTAAAAAATATCATTCATCATCTCAAAAAAAATACATTCCCTGAATCATGATTCATGATCAATATTAATCAAGTAATGAGGTATCAAAAAAACAACATATGAAATATTTTGACCATAAATTTGGGAAAAAATATTATAAAATGGAAGTAATTTCCCTATACCAATCAACCACATTTTCTTCATAGGCCAAAAGGTCATCTTTTATGTCCCTCCCACCTTCCAAAAACTCATCTTTTCCAAAAATGAAGTCTCAGAGATACACAATGCGTCACTATGGAAGAATTATAATCATTCCCATCTAACATATGATTCAGTATTAAAATTGAACCTCAACAAAGAGAAAAACTATCATCACATGTTGAAAATAATACAAAAACTCATCATTACAAGCGATCTTAGTATCTAAATTGGAAACTCTTTGAAATATGAAAATATATACAAGTACCATTCCCTTGGGTTCCAAAAAAATCATTATATTATTATGATCTTTCTTGGGTACAACTCTGATTGGTGATGAAACAATCATTCTCATATCATGAAATCACATTACATTTTCACATCACACCATATAAAAAATAAAATGAATTCTATATATTTTATGATTTATCATACTAATGAGGGAAAATTTATAAACATATAAGTGTAATTTAGAAAATTGTATGCCCTTATTTTTTGAACATATCAAAATATATCATTCACACCAATCATGATCTACCACTATATGATTCATATTTGAGTTATATATATATATATCCTAGAAGTAATATAGGTTCATTTCATAAATGACTGTAGTGACTACAAAGTAATGCATTGAGTGCCACACCATATTAGTGGCTTTCCTTTCTCGATTGATTGAACTCAATTTATTATGGACCAATTTCATTAATTCCCAAATTGAAAACGCCACATCTTCATAATAGAAAATACTAACCATAATAAAATTCTACTATGATACTCGTATGAGCTATACCAACCCCAACAAATCCCTACCAATGTTAGATATAATCCTAAGCGGGACTCCATATTCCCACATTCATTAGTATAGGGGCTAGGCAGATTCACGAAAACAAATTCCACACATGCATAGGAGGTACATTCCAAATTTACGTGTAACTAAAAATTCATAAACCAACAAGTATGAAAACATACACATCGGATAGTAAAATATAATTATAAATTCATGGATATATGAGATAAATTATATTTTTAAAAATTTTACATAGCATTCTAAAAAACAGTAAAAAATAATTAATACAATATAGTAACCTTGAAAAAAATATATGTGTTTATAAATAAAAACATAGTTAAAATTCTCCTAAAGAATATAAAATCCACCATTAAGACATCTTCAATATCACTATCATATTACATAAACTAAATGATATGACATATTTACTGATATATACAATCTCGTGCCAAATTTTAATGTGTAAAAAATGTTAATATTTAAAAAAAATCCTATAAAGTGATTCCTATAACAAAACAATAGGATATCATATGTGACTATAAATTCTATAAATATGATCAATCATTCATTATAATAAAAGAATATTATGGTTTTCCAAAAAATTATATGAAAAAGTATTTCCAAATTCAATATACAATTAAATACAGTACTAATGTAAAATCATCAATCATGCCATGATTGTGAATCCAAACATGCATGGGCCTCTATATCAGTGCCAATGTCATTAAAATAACTTTCTCAATGGACAAAAATCAATAATGATGCATGTTTCATGATTTCAATAGACAAGATGCAAACAATGTATATGTTTGTTTCAACTTAGTTGACCCATTTCCCCTAAAATCAATGTATTCTCACCAAATGTTATTAGACTTATTAAAAATAAATACCTCTTGAATTACATCATTTAGAACATTTTTGAGTGTTTTTACTTGTATTAATGTAAAAAAAAAATTAATTTTAAGATAATCTATATAGAATTACTTGTATCCTAGAGCACAGTTGAGAGAGTAGACATTTATTTTCTATAATGCTCCCATCTATTATATGTTCAACCTATAGTGGACTTCTCCAATGCCCAGCACATAATGCATATTCCAAAAACAATACATTCTATAGGGTTTTTTTGACATTTTCCACTTTAATCCAGATTATAGTAGATTACATGAGGAATTTTAGTGGACCCTTCTACCCCTGGATAACAGGAACATATCATGGTATATTTCATGTCAATTTTGTCTTTGTTTCCAACCAACTCATTAAACCATTAGTGGTTCTTGAAAAAAACTGACTCACCCAATTAGTATTATATTTATAAGGAAAATCGTGAAATTACCATACCAACAAATCCATTTATGTATTTTATTGATTCAAATGATATACTCAATAAAATTACTAATGAGATCCCTTTTAATCATGTTTTAAACTGAATGTTGGATTCAATATTTTTTAAAAAATATTACATTTACTGTTTTTCAAAACCAATTGGGTCCTTTGGGTATTTAAAGTAATGCATTTCCTCAATAATATAGATACATATATTTAGTAGTCTAGTGAAGCTTCACTAGAATAAAATATACTTATCATGTTTTTATTAAACCATACCCCCAAGTCTCCTATACCCGATAAACTACCTTGGTAAAATCAATAATCCATGAACCTAAATTGGTTCCTTACTAGGTGTATGATCCAACTAGCCACACGATCTTGTATCTAGAGAGTAATAGGTATATCTATCTATAATGTTATTACATGGAACATGTCCAACACATATCATCTCTAATTATCTTCTCCATAGGGTTCCATCATTCTTGATATTAATTTCATTAGAAATGGTCCTCATGAGTTCATATTAAAATATAGAACACTAATTATAATGCCATTATGAGCAGAAAAGGAACCATAATTGTTTTGACAACATCATATTAAAAGGTATAATTATTCTCATTGTACATTTTTATTCTATATAGTTTCATAAACCCTTTAAATGGAAATATTGGAAGACTATGGAAGGGGCTCAATCATAACTATGGTGAGTGTCCCATTGGATGATATCATTGGGCCTGATCTAAGAATTATAAAATAAAACAAATACATCTGACTTGTGAAATCCTAATGACATTTATCCAATAATGATATCAATGCAACATCTATATAACACATCTGTGATAGAACTGTGATAAATGTTAATATAATAGTGATAGTAAAATGGGATATATACATTCACTTTTGATATTTTGATGAAATAAATGTTTATATTGGTGATGGGATGATGGATCTGGTCAATGGTGATAAGACCCAATGGAAAAAATTCATTTAGATATAGGAGATGTGACCGATCCGCTAGTGAATGGTTAAAAAAGAAACTTCTCATTGGGGATATTTAAAATCATTTATTTTCATTCACAATGATAGCCCAACAGACAAATCCATCAATTGGAGGACAATGAATATCATATTCCCATGAATATACTGTGTTTTCTTTATTATTTCCATTCTAGAAGGAATTAAAATTCATAGGTCACTATTTACATGGATTTAAACTATAGACAAAAAATCTCACCTTATCAACTAACATTATATGTATTAGAATAGTACTGACATATGGACACTTTTTAGACCAATAACATACAATTTTTAGTTATTGTTCACTACATTGATGTTTAAGGTGATTTAAAAACATGTATTATTATTATTGGAAATAACATGATGACCATACGATTAAATTATTTATATATTTCTATACTAAATAATAATATCCATAGTGAGATAATTCAACCACTCATCCTCATATGTGAAATTAATTTCCAGTTATTATTATTTAGGAATTTATATGGTCCACTTTTTAGTGTGGTTTTTTTAATGTTTGTGTGAACAAAAAAAAATAAACCTGCTGTGACATCCTTTACCCAAATAAGAAAACATTTGATATTTTTATTTATTACACTATAATAAATATTTTATTATTTGTGTTGTATTACTAGGATCTATCAAATAATCCAAATGGTGTTTTTAACATGTATTTACAAAAAACCGTCATTGTTATAATATCATTATTATTGATGCTTACACCATACGTTCATGGAATCATCAACCACCCAATCTACCGCAATGTATCCATTAAAATATGGATATTATTCTATTATAAGAGAATGTGGGTGAGGGAAACATTCAATAATATTCCTCTACACAAGATTAGCTCATGGGAATGAATCCATGTCAGTTAGACCAATTAATAAAGATACATCTTTATTTAGGAAACCATCATAACCCCATTAAACTATATTATGATTCAATCCCCCATGTGTGGAAATGAATTCTAGTTGTAGATGATGGTGGACAGACATTATGCCATTTGAATTTATATAAATTCCTATGATATTCCAAGGAGGGATCCAATTCATCATTTCTAATATTCTCACTAAATATCCCATGATTCATCCATAGGATGTGGAAAAAATAATGAGCCTAAATATCTAAAAAAATTAACTGGGGATATTGTATAATAATATGCATACCAAAACCATGATTTATATAAGCACTACCTCTTATAAATTTTTTACAATACCCAAGGTTTTTATTCTATGAATATGCTTCAGAACCGAGGAGTTTATAGTTCCCATGTTATCCAAATGCACCATGTCCCAAATGGGCATAATCACGTGGATGCTCCACCAGTTCTAAATCCCAAAACCGATATCATGTTGTTAGTAAAACTATAGGTGAAATTTCAATTGGTTCCCTAGTTCTATAATAAATATGTATTATGGTATAAAAATAAAAATTTCAACCCCATGGTTCTCTAACCATGAAGAGATTAAATATATGATTACCCATTAAATTGAAAAAATAGATACAAAATATATTTCTTCAATGACTCCTTAGGATATGTTAATCTGATATTAGAATAAATTGGACAATATATATTTAGAAATTGCTAGTGTAGTAAAATAATTGGAATTAAATACCTCAAAATGATGTTCATAATCTATATGATTTCTGTAACATATGTTATTGAATATTGAATTAGGTTCCCATGAAATATTTTCCTATTCAAGATAATTAATTGTGATTCAACTAATCTAACCCTCACAATCAATGAACCTTCCCTATAAGGTGAACAATAAAAAAGTGTGTTAATGAAATAACTGGTAGATGAATGTATCCCAGCCATGTATTGGAAATTATCGCCTGAGTGTTATGTGTTTCTTATGTAATTGGTAGAATAACATTCACCTCACCTCCAATTTAATATCAATTAAACCTTGAATAAACTTAATTGATAGTGCATTGCATATACTAAGTAGGCATAATATCTAAAAATACCCAAAATATAATAAAATCTAGTCGACATGGCTACCATCTCTGAAGAAGGATTCATATGGATTGGATGATAAAATGAGTGTCTCTAAAAATGTATAGATATTAAATTAAGAAAATATGAAGAATCATTGAATATATCATTCTATATATAATACTTTTATGTTTGTGGGATTATAAATCCATTCACTTCCTCAGTTTGTTTCCAATTATAGGGTGATTAAGTATACTAAATCGCAATGTATACATAATACAAAATAGAAAGGTATGTATGAAATGTTGTTAATGTAATAAGTACATAATTTTATTGGGAGAAATAAAGATAATTGAATAATAACATTTTCTAAATATCGAAGTCTCAAAATAGATTTTATCAGAGAATTCAATTAGTATAGAAACTCAATCACGAAGCCATCTAAAAATGAGATGGGTGATTTTAAGAAAGTGAAAAATATATTTATCACTTACTACCATGATATTAATATATATTATTTCAACACTAGATTCATTATAAACATTTAATAAATAATATATTCCTTTAACTCATTCTAGAATATAGTCATGGACTATAAATATTCTACAATAACTACAAAGAATATAAAATAGAAAACTATAGCCTATAGGGATATGTTAAATATTAACTCATAATCCAAACTCAAAACACACATGGTTGTGGATTTTTATCTTTAACCGCTATCACCTAAAAAAATAATGTTACAAGTGGCGGTAGGATATACATTGGTGACGAAAATTTAGAGGAAATAATTGATTTCTAGTAGAATGGTGACCCTAACAATATATTATTAGAATTACTTCTCCCTACATTCTATATAATGGTGGTGACAATATATTCCATTTATATCACGTACCCTATTAAATCTTATAGAACATTACATAATGACCATGCTCAAGGAAAGGGGACTTGATTCAATTGTTTTGAAGTCACATGACCAATCAAGTATCCAATAGTTGTTATTTAATATGATGATATAAATGATGACTATTTTAATCCAAAAGATGAAATATATTTCATTGAATATGATGAAGAAATATCCCCATATGGATGAATATATTTAATTAGGTCCAATGTTATAAATTGTATATAAGAAAATTAAAATTTAAACAAGGTGGTTCTCTAGTTATATTAATCACCCAATAATGAATAAAAATGAGAAAGTGTTTTTACTAAACATTAAAATAAAAAAAAGTATTGATTCATCCTCAAGAATATCTTTTTCTAAATTTCAATCACACATTTTGATCGATATTATAGAGTTACCGATCATCATATTTAGTTGGAGTGAGTGGCGTCAATTTTAGATGATCTTCATCATCTTAGAGAGAAAATGTTTCACCAAGAATATATATTTAACAAAACTATGGTACATTATTTTGGGATTTCCACCCATTAAATTTTATTAATAATGGATGGATAATTATCTTGATAATTGATCTATAAACTATTTTAATACCTATATAATTTAGGATATATTTCATTTTACAGAAATTCATGCTCTTCAATAGCTTGTGATAGACAAAACCATGCGAATCAATTTTTGAAAGTTAATATTGTATTATTATAAATATACAATAAAATTCACATTTTAACATTTAAAGTAAAAAAATATTATTTATCTTGTTTAAATACTATTTTTCATCTTACTTGATCAAAATAACACTAAAATTTATTTTAAATATTTTCCCTTCCAAATAAGAATTTTTAAATAATAAAAAACTATTCTATTTAAATATATATATCCTTCCATAATAATATATTATAATATGTTTAAATTAAGATTTAAATATTATAATGATCATATAATTAAATATAATATTATATTTAGGTAAAATGTTTTTTTAGAAAGCTATTTATTTTTCAAGAAACAATATTTATTTTAAAATGCATAATATATATCAATTTGAATAAAAAAATAACAGATAGTGATGAATTACATATATTTAATATATTTTTTTTAAATGTAACTATATTAATTTATATACATATTTTTTTTCTTACAATCCATATAGTGAATAAAAGACTATCTTATGGTAGAAAAATGTATTTCTTGAAAATTCATTTTTAAACATGAACTTGAGGGTTATTTTCAATTAAAATGTTAAAATTATTTGAATTTAATTTAATAAAATAGATAAAATATTTGGAATATGAATAATTAATATTATCTAAAAATGTAAACAAATTTTTTCATAACAATTAAAAAAGAAATTTAATATCAACTACAATGTGTAACGTTAAAATGAGGATTTTTCTATTAATTGTTCTTCTGTTGATATTAATTTTCTTCACACATAGAAACCTTATTTTATAAAATTGATTTAGTATTTTTCATTATTTGGTTTTTATTAACTAATAAGGAATATTTTATTATTGATTTATATGTATATCTATATATGTTATAAGCTAGTTACCATGGTGAAAACAAAGATGGTACAAGTAAGTAACCATAAAGGATAATTGAATATAATGAATAAAAATGCTTATTTTTAGGTTTGGGTGGTTTTTATGAAGAATAAATTCCATTAAATCCATTATTTATAATATTTTAAGTAACATTTTGTGACAATGAATTCATTTTATTTAATAGTTTTGGTTATTTATAGAAATATCACTCCTTCTATATAATAAAAGAGCACTCAATTCTATCCCTACATCACACCAATAAATCCATTTTTCATGATTTAAAACTAACGAAATATGTCCCCAATATCCTTAGTATAATTGTAAAGATTATTTTAATCCATTACACAGACGACGTGGTTTTTATGAGGAGATCTAATGGAGGATTCTCTAATAAAGTGTAACCATCTTAACAACTTCTTTCATTATTATTTCTTATTTTAAAAATCATTTATTTATTAACACAACCTATGAAATAAAACCTATATCCCACATATAATTTCATTTAATTATGTTTATGGAATAATATTTATCCATATAAACTTCCTTAATATTGGAAACTGAATCATTGATAGTTTATATAATAGACTGCACTCTCACTAACCTATGTAACTCATTTTCCATCCTCACATCACATGGATATGTGTAATGATGTATGTAATATTTATATTTAATATTTATTATATTATTATACTTATATAATCAAAATATCTTATATAACATCATGATTACAATTTATCTTAGAATATGATAATTTTAATTTCTAATACGATGTACTAGTACCCCACGAAGCGATGTGATTCATTTTTCTGTTATGGTTTACATGTAAGGTAATAAGGATAACCATAATGTATATATAAGATATATAAAACAAGATAATTATTTTTAGAATTATTATGTCACCAAATTATGTATCCTTTAATCATTAAGGGAATTATATCAACTCTCGTATGTACATACGACCTACCCTCCCAAAGAAATAATGGGATTCATTTTCCATGTACATAATCCAATAATGATTAAAACAATGAATCTAATGAGTAAATATGATATTAATAAATTAATATCCTTATGCGGAGGATATATATATATATATTACAATAACTATATCATTCATAGAACAACATGGATGAGAAAATAAATCAATTAACACACAAATGAAATAGATTAATGAAATATTATTAAAAAACTTATTATTAAAGTTTATATGATTATTTTATATGATATTATAAATTTAAATAAGGTTCATGTATAAATTATTAACATTTTCAAAACTATTATGTTGGAATTTAAACCATATTCAACAAATGTGAACTGTGGGGAGTGGGGTTTCATCTCAATTTCCAATAAATTGGGACTTATTTGAAATTATGCCCTTATTTATTTTAACATGTTGTATGTAATTTTCATATGAGTTTTATAACAAGATTAAATACTTATCAATTAATATTTATGTTTCAACACATGTTATTATTTTATGAGGATTTTATAAATGAAAAATTAGCCTCATTTCAATTTTGATATGATATATTTTCTTCAATGTCACACAGAAATGTGATTTTAACACAATAACTATAATTATGATGAATTGAATGTCATCTATAATTTTTCTGGGTTCATTTTCATTCTCATGGAACAATGAAACTCTTATGATAATTGGATATTTATTTATAATTAAAAATCCATTTTTCATGGCTTTGATTATTCTATAAACCATATAATATTTGTATATTTGGGGGTCATTTTGAATGTTATTTGAAAAAATGATTAAATATTTGTAAATAAGTATTATTTTTTCAATTTGAATATTTTATGATAATTTATATAATTCATTAGTTATATTTAAAATATGATATATGTGGAATTAAATAAATATTTATTCATAGGTAGGGCCAAGAATTATATATACCCTCGATGCATAGAAAATTCAAATGAGAAAAATAAGTTGTCAAAATTAATGGGGTTTACTATAGATTAAATCCTTATTGTAAAATGTATTCACAGTTTATTATTATTATTTTTAACAGCATTATGTCCAATAATCAATAATTTATTTCATTTTTAGTTCATTTATTATTGTGTCCATGAATTTTTTCATTAATATTTTCTATGAAATCAATAAATTCTAATTTTATTCATTTAATGGATTTTGTTTTTATTTATTTTTTTCTACATTTCTTATCCCTTATATAATCATTATTGTTATGTTATTAATTAAATTTTCTATCAATTAACTTATTCACCTTTCTGTATTTTTAATTCATTATTTATTCATGATAAAATCCAATGCAAATGAACCGTAATAATAGTTTGATCGTATCCATATTTTCTTTTCTTTCAACACTTTATTAAGTTGAATTATTTGAATGGGTTTCAAGGATGTTGAGAATTTTGTTTCAATAGATATTATTTTTTATTCATAGTGTAAATGGGTATCTTATTAGTATATTGTTCTCCAAAACTACTAAAATGATTGGCCATTTGGGATTTGGCCCCTTCTTTCCATGGAAATGTAAAAAAGTAGACACAAACCTTTTGTTTCTGGACTCAAGGTTATTATAATTGGTAATATCGTAACATTATTATAAATATTAAGAAAAATATTTATTAAAAATATATTCGGGAATGTATACCCATGATAAAGTTTAATGATATATATAACTATTGGAATATATAATGAACATTTTGGTAAAAAATATATTATGGGGATTATTGAAAAATATATCCTTGTTTGGATACTATAAGTGGATTTCATCATCGAAAAGACATACATAATATTAATTCAAATTTTATTTACTAACAACTATGAAATATATGATATTATTCCCTAAGAAAAAATGTTCATGGTTCAAAAATTAAAAAAGTTTACATTTTAAATGTATGTTAAATTTTAGATAATTTTTAGAATTATATATTGTGACTTAAAATTATTAAGATTCTGAGAAAATATATGATATAAAATTATTTAGAAATTTATCATGAATGAATGAAGTTCATCAATACTCTTGTCCAACATAATGATTTCCCTACTAAGTAATCCAATAACATTGGGATTCCTATAAATAAAATCATGTCTATATTTTGTATACATAATATGGTATTTAATTTTTTTTTGATATGTTTCTTAGTTCCTTAACACGTGTGTTCCAAATTTAAGAAGCAATGTTTCAAGATGGTTTCCATTTTATTTATTCATCGAACCAGAAACTTCAAACATCTCTTTAACCAAATAGGACCTGCTTTCCAAAGGTAGGTGTTCATTATGTTTTGAAATTTACAATATTTAAGAACATGCATTGGTTGATCGGATGGGGGTCAGACTCATCACATTCTTTTGGGTGGAATTATTGACTACTCAGGGACTCCCTTTGTGAAATTTTTATATTCTCACAAATACTTATTAATTTACCAATTATATAATAAGTATCACATGGAATTTATAATCACTTATTAACATGTGTAAAAATTTATAATCATCAGTATGTATTAAAGGTTCTTCATTAATGGGAATATCCATATGTATTCAAGGTTTTCCATCAATGGTATCTTCTTATATATAGATTAGATATTATTTTAATCATCGTTGTGATGATAATGGTTTTTAAGCCACTTAGTGGGGAACTTTGAAATTTATTGTCATCCAGGGAGACAAAGGTTTGTTTTTCTATTAGGATCGTAACTGTAATATGGGATACCTACGAATCCTTGTAAAAAGGTTCAGAACCCTCATACTTCGTTTCCACTTAATAGGAAACATCATACCTTTTATGGTAATATGAAAAGTACCTCTAAGAAAAATATGCTTAGTCAAAACTTAGTGTGGGACTTATGGTGAGGCATCCCAAGGAACATTAGAAAGGATATTGGTTTATAAGTATGATCAGAGCCTATTGGGAATATGACCCAAAGAGAATATGATTTATTTGAAGTGTTGGGATCGAACCTCACGGAGGCTTCCTACGTATCCCATATTAATGGGAATCAAAGTATACATAGTTCGATAATTCTCATAAGAGAGTATAGTCTTAGGATATAGATGATTTTGGGATTACTTCTTGAAAAAGGATGCCTTGATGATTTGAGGGTTGAATTTGGGGATTATTTACTAATTAGGATGCCAAAATTGGTGTAATTTTAGGGTTGGATTCCATAGGAGGATATCCAGTGAGCTCAGGCTCTAAACGAGCTTCTTAGGTTTCCAGAATTGAACATGAATCATAGTTCTCAGAGTTCATTCAGTGAGTGTTTTTTCACATGTTGTAACCATGACATATCTCTAAGCCCTTGCGAGTTGTGCTCCATGTGAGAAACAAGAGTATGAGAAAGATTCAATAAAGGCTTTTGCACTTCCAAAATTTTCCTCCATGCTGATGGAAGAGGCAGCGTTGACCATGGAAGAGGGATAAGTAGCTAGTCTAACCTCTGTTGTATTTACATAGGACTAGGGTCTAATGTAATTAATAAGGGTGATGGTTAGGGGATTATACAAGGATGGCCTCACAATTAAATCATTTATAGTATGAGAGTGAGACTTCTCATATGCTTGCATGGAACAAGAAGTGCATATTGTACCTTATCTTCTAGAGACCTATGGTTCTAGGTTGCCTCTTTGATAAGGGGGAGTCTGGAAACCAACCCTCCTCTAAACTTGGAACTTCCCAACACAGTTTCTGGGAGAAAGGTCCATGTGACTTTAGATGTAAAAACCCAAAACACCCCATGAATCTTACCCCCATTGTTAAATGAATGTGGGAATCCTCAGACTAAGGAAATAAAAACTCAAATAGTAGACATGTTGATGTGCCCTTCACAAATGTTTGATAATTCATGAGGTTTTGGTGGAGTCTTCAGTTTAGTCCCTTTCAGATAAGGGAACCAAAGAAGGAGATACCCTTCGATGAATTTCTTTTAAGAAGGGTACTTGAGCTGGTATCATAGGTACCCTGAGGAATTATGCTTCATTAGTACCCCATGTTGTTGTATCGTAGAGGTATGGCACACAAGTGAACCACGTAGGTATACCACATAAGTAAGGTGTGTAGGTATACAATTTAGGTAAGGCACACAAATATACCACGTAGGTATGGATGATGACTGAAGAATGTAAAGAACTTCAAAAACAAGCCTATCAAATTTAATTATCTCTTCTATAATAACTTAGAGAGTTACTTGAGACAATTAAAGAGATCTAGGAGAAAGTGTTATGCAATGGGAGCTTCATAGAATTTTTCACTTTTTATGGTCCTGAAATGGGGATCCCAAGGGCTCAATTTATAGGCATTTATGGGCCTAGTCGAAGAGATGCTACCCGCACAGGTACTTTGTGCAGCTCCGCCGCACAGGTTCTTCGTGTAGGGACATAAAAAATCTTCTAGCACAGAGGTTGTTCGTGGAGGTCAGTAGCATTGGACGACTACAATGATCAGCCGCGGTGGTCGGCCATATAGCTAGACCGCATAACTCGGCCGTGTAGATCTGTGAAACTGCTGCCTCACAAAGTGCTTTGGGAGTATTGTTGATTTTCCTTTTTAGTCTTTAAATATTTCATTGGGATTTGAAATATCCAAAGTTTTTTTTCATAATATTTTTGGATACTTTAACAAGTAGTGTCTACAACAACCCCCCCCCCTAAGGATTGGATTCGAAACGTACAAACGTACAAAGAGGGTTGAGTCCTGAGGTTAATGTAGCTGAACAGTGCAGGATTACAACACTGGTTTACCACACATGTTCTTAATGGAGGTATGGCATGAAGAGATTTCATGAAATCCGGAAGCGTAGGTCCTCAGTTTCCTATAAATAGGTCACACCTTTCGCAATTTTTTTCTTCACATGTGATTTCTCTAAAATTTTGAAGCTCTCATTGCATAGATCGTTCACCCAACTCTAATTTCATTGTGCTCTCATGTGACATCATTGAAACATCTTCAAGGTAAAATTAATTATGGGATGGAGCTACGCCAAAGGACATCACTTATTTGGTTGTGCTAGGATCCTTGTAGAAGGTTATACACGATGGAAATCATTGAAGGGCCTACACGATAGGCCTCATCGAAGGACCTACGTGACAGAACTCCTCGAAACACATACATGAATAGTATCCTTTTACAATTTTTTTATTTCCTCTTTAAAATTATAACCTGGATGTTTGGTAATTACTTTGAAGTAAATAATTACTCATTTGATGACTCATATTGAAGAAGCTAAGGATCACCAAAATAAAATTATGAATATCTTCAGACTATTCTATTATGACATTTTTGTGAGTACTCGTCCTTGTCCATGGAAGGGTCTAATTCCATACCAACATGAATATACACAAGGTTCATATTTAACCTTGTACGAGCATGGGCTTTTGAAAATTACCATGTTCTATATTCTAAGAATTACATTCCAAAAAATTTGTTTCTTTAATACTCCAACAGTAACTGCAGGAATATTAGAGTAAGGGGGGTTCCAATACAAGAAGATTTAGTCCCTATTAGCTACATCCTTTATCATAGTTGTTTCCATCCCGATATGAAAAATCATGTTATGGAACCCAAGCCACAGTGTTTTGATTCAAATTTTAGGTCATGTCAAATAGATCAATCTAATCATTAGAAAGGAGACTAGGATCTTTTTTTTGGAGGGGTTGTAAAACCCGAGTGGATGTGGGAATTCTTGGTACGTCAAAGTTGTGCAGAATTTAGAAAAGAATTATTAGAAGTTCATATCTACAAAGCTGTCCGGATGGGGAAAAATTATGTTTACAGAAATGAATTCATTCTAGAATTACTGAGTTTATGGTGTCCAAAAACTAATTTCTTTCATTTGACACATACGGTTGTTGGTATTAGTCTCTAGGACATTTACCAAATAGCTGGTGTTCCCATTGATGGTGAAATGTATGATGAAGTCACTCCACCTACTACAACATTGTGTAATGATTCTATAACACCATTGAAAGCTCATAAATTATTTAAGATAGTGAAGATTTTACCTAATGACAATAAGGATATTCTTGCAAGAGTGTGTATGAAAGCCTTCTTAGAACCAACAATAGAGGAAGGTCCAACCTGTGGACATCCTACTTTTTGTCCTTGTGTAGATAACCGAGGCAGTTTAGGAAAATATTGGCATATGCTTGAAATATACGATTATAGGCATTGGGTCAATAAATTCAAACCTTCTTTATATGAAAACGTACACTTAGATTTCTTCCTTGCTATATGGGTAAGTGTTTATTTTCATCCAATACGTGAATCAAGAGGTGGTGTAAGATCTGGGACATTCATCATTGTAGATAAATTGGTAGAGGGGATTATATTGGTCTAGAAACCCCTATATTAGAAAGAATTTAACATCTCCTACTGCATTTATACAATAGGAATTCTCTATTTAGGAATGCATGGCCATTCCAAGTGTTGTGGGGCTATATTTCAGCACATTTTTCCTCATACTCATTTTTGAATTCAGTCTGAGTTCCCAATGTTTGATTCACCCCATTTTTTAGAATTTTTCCATTATTAAGCCGCTGATCTTGAGACCTGATGAGGTACTGAAGGTATTGAATTTCTCAAGAGAATTAATCTTCTTCCCTTTTGGTAACCCTGAAACTGGAACATTTATTGATGATCGTAATGAAAACAATTATGATCTCAGATCATATATGATGGCATTTGAGAATGGCGTATTATAAACCAGGATTGATGGTGAAATTATCTGCGAGGCTTACGTTCCCTACAAGTTTTCTGCTAAGTTCTGATGTCATCAACAATCAATCTGTCTTCCACCCACATATGTTACACATGAGAATCAACCAATGGTTGCGGGATAATTATGGATTCTAAATGTTATAGGGGTATACAAATTGTCGACTACATTACCTACACCAGATGTATCAATCTGATTGGAAGCTGGGTATGCTAGAGTTCGGGTTTCTTCATATCCTCAAGGAGCTCTGACAAAAGGAATATATCGAGTGGTGGCTACAATGACTTTTGTACGTGGAAATTGTGGTAGGATGTCCAAGGATAGAGATGGTACATAAGTTTCAGTAGATTCAAGTCCCTCAAAATGTCTTGGATGAATGTATAACAAGAAGAACAGGGCTAAATGAGGAAATCCTCCAACACCATGGTGATCTAGTCACCACAGTAAAACAGAGTTTCCTATTCCATCTTTTGATCTTTCTGAGGAAGATAGGCCTGAAGAAGATCTCCAACCAGAAGGTGTTGTATCTCATCCACATTCAACCATTCCAAGATTGAATTATGTGTGACGTTCAGCTACTAATCACTGGTAGAGTGTAACTCATGATCTTAGTGATGCATGGGCGTTTCTCTAACATGGAATTTGAATTCTAGATATTGGAGACTTCAAGGTACCTACTGCTTGAAATCCGAATAATAACATTGCTAAAGTACATAATTATATTGTGGACCTGGAGACTTTTATATATGAAACTTATGAACAAATCCCAGCCTCTAGACAAGTATCTCATATGCTAGACTTAGGAGTCCACAAAGGGGTAATTATTGACTCTTAGGAGGAGTGGGATATTTATGTTAATACTATGAATGTATTTCCATTTTTATTTTGTCTCAACTGTGTTTTATCATTAATCATGATTAATATTGATGAAAATGTTTTTAGGAATCTTGAATGTAGAGAAAGAAGATCCAGACTAATTCTAAAATAACCCAAGTATGGTCATGCAGGCTCTCCTATTGACACAATAAATGATCCTCCCAGGTCAACAGAACTGTCTCCAAGAGAATGAATCATGACTAGTGTAATAGAGGCAGATAATCCTCAGCAATTACCTCAAGGTTCTCCTTCTAGGAGGAGTATTTCAATCCCTTCCCAAGCATTTGAACAAAAAAATCAAGATAGTGATGAGATTGATTCTAAGCGTATTTCGAAGGAGTAAGTATTTATATGATCCTTATTGAATACAACATGCTCAATAAATTATTGTATCCATTTTTCTTTCTCTTATAGGATCTATGTCTATTTCCTATCTCAAGGGATTAATAGAAGAAGATTGAAGACTAGAAAAAAAATCCCAAAGTGAACCTCATATTCATGCTTATGAATATGAAATTTTAGTAGATAAATCGTCAAAATATTCAGTTATACCTACCCCTGGGTCTACTGGGAGAGAGAAAAGTCAGGGTAAGATTAAATTCATTCCTCATTTTCTTTTGTCAAAGGATCCTGAAATAATCAACACTGATATTCCTCTTGCTTTATAATAATGGAATGAAGATCTAGGGAAATCTATGAAAAATATTAATTTTGACCCAAACCTGGAATGACATGATGTTGGAATACCAATTAAAGACCCAACAGAACAAAATGTCAACGGAACCAATTTGGACCTCAACCAATTTTTGTTGCATACCTTAAATTGTGAGGATGCTGTAACATTTCAGGCTATATACACTGAAATGTTGGACACCCTAAATCCAAATATTGATCTTCCATGTTCCATCAACGTGTTTGTGGATTTTAACAAGGAATTTCAAGGGTGCAATCCACTATTCATGCATTTTCCATACATAATTTGTTCTTTAAATTGATTTTTTACATCAAAGTACACCTTATACAGCTTTATCATCAGAAAACATTTCAAAGGCTCTTCATGAATAGGGTGTTCAACATTATCCTTTTATTGGAGCTAGAGAAATATCTACAGATGATCCTTCACCAAGAGATGTTCCAGATCCTTCAAATTTCATAACATAAAAATTCATGGAAATTCCCCTTCTCAAGAAACACCTACTCAAAACACTAGAGCTCAAAATATAGGGGATGAATCCAATCAAGTAGCTAACTTATTTTTTGTAAAATATAGTCAGTTTTCTGAATCATACTAGCTTCCTCCATTTGAAGATACTAATGACTTGGATTTATCATTTAGGGTTATAAACACCAAGATCAGATGGTGAAGCTTATATGGTCCCATGAGAAATAGAACAAGGTAGCTCTTTAAGCGACCTATTTCCAGAGTACATTTTACCTCGTGGTAGTGACTCAGATTTATACTTAGAGATGTAATATGCTCTTGGTATGGAATGTCCGAAGACATGGTGACATATCTGGAGCATAATTAATGAAAAGATTTTATATGAGTTTTTGTCCAATTATTCAAAACTCCCAGCATGATTCTTCGTATTGGGATTTGGTTTATTTAATTATCGGTCGGTCAATGATGCCATGAAAGAGATTATTCCCTGATAGAAGAAGGAGCATATGCTGCGAAAATATTGAGAAGAGGCTTAACCAAACATAAATATTGAGAGCTTTCAAGCTACTTTAATTGAGTCGGAGGAAAATAATAACAATAAATCACTTGAAATTAGCCAACAAATCCAAGAGATGAAGAATGAGTTGTTATATCTTCAACAACAGTTGGATGTTGTTTATAACAAGCTTGATCATTTGAATTAGGCATTTTGAGAAACCCAATTTGAGGGAATAACTCCCATTTCAACTGCTAAAGAAGCACTTTGTCGGGATGAGGACATTGGTGTTTCTCAACTATCTGAAATTCAACAAGAAATTTATAAGGCTTATGAAGCAGTCCAAAAAATGAAAATTCATTTTGGTAGTTTATTCTAAAATATGATAGAGATGGTCCCTTTTTTTGTATGGCCCTCTATTTTCATATTAATAAATGAAATTTTGTTTTTAATAATAAAAATATTCATTCATTTTCTTCATGACTGAAATATAAAAAGTAAATGATGATAATGATTCTTTTATATTAAAATATCATTATTAAAATAATAAAAATGAATTACTCATATTTTTCTTATTATGTTGAGAGACCTAATGAGCATAATTTGAGTATTTCTAGAGTTATATAGATATACCCAACAATTTTGTATCTTTTGACCGTTTTTATTGCTCATTATTACCTAAATCATTCAAAAATGTAGGTTTAGTGTGATGGGACTCCAATTTTTTTTGAGATCCCTTTGTAGGTTCTCAATCTAATGAGTACTGAGTCATTTGTTTCTGGCAGTTTAGAGTAATTCACGTTGGACTGTAAAGGGATAATATTTACAGTCGAATAACTTTGACCATAAATTTCGAGTTGGATTCCAAAAAATAATCAGTGGCTAAGAATTGATTTAATATTCTTTAAACATTTCCAAGGGGAATATTGAGTCATGATTTTTATGGTTACTAAATCTAAAACCCGTATCATCATAAGAGGTGTCTTTTCAAGGAATGACGTTACAATTATTTAACAAACCAGCTATGGGGGTAGCATTATGCCGGGCCATCTGGGGCATATGCTGCATATCCAAATAGTGGTATCTTTTGACTGACAGTCATGTTATGAATGAAAATTATTCAAGGCTCCCTAAGGGAACATGCTACATAGTCATGAAAGTGATTTGATTAGGAATTTAACATTTTCTGTCGATCAATTGGTGAAAATAAGATTTGGGTGACATAAGACCACAGTAGGTGGTTTTGAGAAGGAAATGTATTTTAAGAATGAAAAATAACTATTTTAGACCAACATAATTCAGAATTATGAAAAAAAATTATAAAAATTTGGTGAATGAGTAATGGTTAAAAAATTAACAAGAAAGGGGATATTTCTGATAAGTCACTGTGCGGTTTAAAGTCATACGGTAAGGACATTGGAACTGTGCAGTTTTAAGTCATGCCGTGAATACATTGGTACTGTGCAATTTTATGTCATGTAGTGAGGATATTAGTATTGTGCAGTTTTTTGTCATATAGGGGGGACATTTGTACCGTGCAGTTTTATGTCTTGGAGTGATGATATTGTGTGGGTTTAATTTATATTCTTGAGCTCTAACCAAAGGTATGAGAAAACATTCGCAATTTCATAATAATTTGTTTGGAAACATAATATCATATTCATGTATAGATGTGAAAACTGTAAACTATGATTTAGGAATTCTTGGAACCGAGGAATGATATGGGAACAGGGATAAAATCATTAAAGGAAGTCTTTTAAAATAAAAAAGTTACCATTACATTACAAAACCATTATGGGGGATGTATTATGCAGATCCAACTGGGGAATATGCTACATATCCAAATAGTGGCATATTTTGACTGACAACCTTGTTATGTAGGAAAATAATACAAGACCTCCTAAGAGAATGTGCTACATAATCGTGTGAAAGAGATCTCAGAAGTTTGACATTATATTTCTGAAAGTAAAAGAAAGATTATGGTGATTCAGATTTTCAAAACTATAGAGTTTGATTAATTAAGAACGACACCTGAATAGGGGAAGGGTATTTCCATATAATAAATCCAACGAATCGAAGGAACAAGACTTTTATGATGGTCTGACCCAAAACCAAAAAATCTGGAGTCTGTAGTTTTAGGTCATACAACTAAGACCATAAATGGAAACAATATATTATATTTCACCAAGTGAATTCATGGTTATTCCCAGGTGCATCAAACACATGGTGAAGGAAGTTTTCATTCCATGGTCTGGAAAATTTTTATATTGTGAGAAAGGTAATGGGACAAGTATACTTGAATGACTATTTTAGAATACATATTCTTATATATTGTCATCAATGACTGAAGGGGTCAACGATACTATAACCAAGAATGAAAAAACCATTACTTGAAAAACCTGTTATGGGGGCTGTATTATATAGGGCCAACTGGGGCATATGTTTCATAGCCTAATAGTGGAATCTTTTGACTGACATGACTCATATGTATGAAACTTAGACAAGACCACATAAGGGAACGGGTTGTATAGTTAAGAAAAAAGAGCTCCTAAATATTAGCCACTTTATCACCAGAAATTATAACGATGATTCTGAAAATCTGAAAATATTGAAGATTAAGATTGTGAAATGTGGAAGTTGGAATTTCCATAAATCACATGAGGAAAGATTAAATCAATATTTTTTATGAGTTTTATTTCATTTAGATAGATCTGACACATATGTAAAATGGAGACATTGTTTGTTTCCTTTGAATGAATATGATGATATGCAATTTTAAGTCATGTAGTGAGGACATTATACTATATATTTTTGATTCATGCATAGAAGAAATTAATAACCCTGTATGAAATTGAAACACCTTATATAAAGAATCCATTTACCCAATTCCTTAGCCCACATGATCTATGTTCGGTGTGAGAATCACGGAACCATAATGATTTATTTAAAAATTAAACGGTGATGAAAATGAATAATATGGGTATTAGAATACCATGAAGTTTAATGTCCTGTGGTAAGGATAACAATTAAGTGATATAAATGGAAAGACACATTGTAACTGGATTAAGGGATAAAACCCAAGTGTCGCAATATGTCTAGCTGGGGAACGAATCATGGCATATATAGTTCTTAAAACATTCCCTATGAAGATTTTATTTTTATACAAGAAATTAAGGTTTTTTATTTATTGTGGTTGGGCCCAAGATTAGAGATCTTGGCGTCACTTTGTATCTCAAAATATATGAGGATCAAGACATATGTAGTTCTTTAAACAATCATTCCTCATGCAATGTTGGACATGAGTAATGGGTGATTTTGATACGTTCTGGGAGAACGAAAAATCATAAGACATAAAATTGTTTAAGAACCAAATCATATATCATAAAGAAACACACTGTATAGTTCTAATTCATATACAGGAGGAGAAAATAAAATAAGAAAATTTTGTGATTGTGGCTGGGCCAAAAATTGGAGATTTAGGCATCTCTATGTATCTAATTGAAAATGAGAATCAAGCCATATATTGTTCATGAAAAAATCATATCTATTCAGATCTAACTTTGACATTGTAAAGAGAGGGACTTGTGTACTTCTATGAAGTATTGATGACCTCAATGACGTTTTATTACGAATGATTCTAACATCAAATATAGAAAAAAGTAATTTTACGTATGATGTCATGAAGTTTAACATCTTGTGAAAAGGAAAAAGATGCTACGCATTTTAAGGTCATGCAACATGAATGATTATGGTTGTTATTTAATTTAATTTCTTGCAACAATGACATGGGTGATGTGTAGGTTCAAGTCTTAAAGCAAATACATTGTACTGTGCAGTTTAGAGTCCTGTAGTGAAGACTAATATTGTTGTTATGCAGTTTAATGTCTTGCAAATAGGACATTGGGCTGTGCAGTTTTATATCTTGCAGTGATGACCATGTACTAAGTAGTATAATGTCTTGCAGTGAGGACTATGGTGTGTAATTACACAAAGTATTTCTTCAAAAATCTCTCATAGGTTGTATATTTAATGAGCTCTCCATTCATTTAAAGTAAAGCATATGCTCCATTTGAATAGAGCTTAGGTATTGAATAAGGTTATTCCTATTTTGGTTCCAGTTTTGGATGTTTATTTCCTGGTATCAATGGTGGCCAATGGACTAATACCAATTATTCTAGAAGGAATGAATGAAGACAAAATTTCTTATTAAAATCTCACGCTATTCTGTTATGATAGACTTCTAGTTGATGCAATGTATGCAATATTTTCTCATCTAATCATCCCAACTCATTGAACCATTACTAAAATCATTAATATGTAGACAACTGACCACACATTTCAACTCGAAGTGAATGCAATTGTATTTCAATTGTCAAAACTGCTTCAGTTCCACATACAAATGAATAAGAAGTTGCTTGGGTACAGGTATGTGTATTTGTCTGATAATCCCATAAAGCATTCAAAAGTTCATCAGGACATGATTTCTTATCATTATCCACCATCTTCTATAGTATATTAAATAGGGTTTTGTTGAAAACCTCTATCTATCCATTGGACAATACATGATAGTGAGATGAGTGGTTGGACATGATATTATGTCCCTGATATAATTTTTTTACATCAGTAGAAGAAAAATTGGTTCCATTGTCCGTCAAAATAGTATGAAGGATTCCAAATCTAGTGAAGATATTAGTTTTGAAAAATCTAACAATGATTTCGGCTTCTACTACCTTGAGAGGAATCACCAAATCCAATTTAGAGAAGGAATCAGTAGTAGTAAAGATATTCCTGAACTTCTTAGCTATGGCTGGAGGACAAGGTCCTACAAAATCCATTACCCATGTGGAAAAGGGATAGGAGTATTTAGCTATATGTTGAAACTCTTGGGGTTGATGAATGAAGTTGGGAAGCACTTGATAGGGATAACATTTTTTAGTTAAATCTGGAAAATCTTGTGTCATTAAAAGCCAAAAGTATCCAAGCCTTCATATCTGATCAGAGAGTCTGTTCCCAGATTGGTGGGAACCACAAGCTCTTGAATGTACTTTTATATCATGACAGTTACACTCTCATCACAATCAATTCATCTGAAGATAATTCCATTAATACCTCCTTTGTAAATGATCTTTTGGCAGTCTGGACTATCATAAAGAGAAAAAGTAGCCACTCTTCACCGAATCTACTCCTTCTCCTCCCAGTTTGGTGGAAGTACCTCATTTTGAAGATATTGCATAATTTATGTTCTTCATCCCTTGGAATGACCTTATGGTTCATAAGTAGAGAAAATTTCATTAATTTCCTCCATTCTAGTTTGAACAAATGTTAAGACCAAACAGTGATGGGTTATGCTGATAACTGCCTCTTCTCGATTCTCATCCGCCAATGTTGTAGCTGCATTAGGCAGTGAATCCTCTTGGGCATTTTGTGATCGTGGGACATAAGAAATTATTGGCTCTGAGGGAAATTTATCCATTAACTCTCTGATGTAATCACACAAATGGATTAACTTTTATTCTCTAATATAATCTTTCCCATTTATTTGTTTGATTGCCAATTCTGAATCACCTTTTACCTTTAAATTATCAATTTGGGCATAAAGGGCCAATTCCAATCCTATGATGAGAGCATGATATTCTGCATCATTATTGGTATCACATTCTGATAATAGGAACGAATAAGGAAATACATCATTTTCTGGTTAAATAAAGACTATTCCTAATCCAACCTTATTCAGTTTAGGATTTTCTAGTCTCTTCCCTGTTGGACTTCTAGAAGCACCATCAAAATACATTTCCCATGTTTGGTAATTATTGTGAATAGAGAAGACCACATTATTAGGAAGTTTAGTATTAAACGATGTGTCTTCTATATATGGTTGCCTAGTAAGGAAATCAGCCAAAGCAGGGCCTTTTAGTGCCTTTTGAGGCACAAACTGAATATCCAACTGTTACAAAATATCTGATCACTGTGAAAAACACCCTATAGCATAGAATGAATGAGTATAAATTTGAGTGAGTTATTTTGAGACACCATTTGGACCTCATGATGTTGAAAGTAGTGCCTCAAATTCTGAACTGTAAAAATTAATGCCAGGAAACACTTCTCAATACTTGAATATCGAGTTTCCACATCAATCGTAGTGAGACTGAGATAATAAAGGTTTTTTTCATTCCCTGTATCATTATTTTGGGTATGGAAGGCACCTAGTGATCGCTCTGAAGCTGTCACATAGAGAATAAGTGGTTTTAATTCCATAGGTGGCTTAAATACCAGTGGAATCAATATATATTTCTTGATTATATAAAATGCTTCTTTGTAATCCTCATTCCATTGTTATGTAACTCCCTTCTTCGTTAATCTGGTAAATGGTAAACATTTTCCGGCCATGTTGGAAATAATGCGTCAAATATAGGCCGTGTTTCCTTGAAGTCGTCTTAATTCGTCCATTTTCTAATTGTTGACATACCAAGGATTGATTTTCTTTACCAAGATAAACTTTGATACCACTAGGGCATACAACAAAGAAAATAAACATTCTTGAGGATACCCTGAAAGAACAATTTATGGGGTTAATCTACAAATTATGTTGCCAATGTTTGTGAAATATGGTTTCCAAATCTGCAAAGTGATTGGAACATTATTTGGATTTGAATATCAAATCATCCACATTACATTCAAAAAATTTCCCTAAGATGGGTTTGAATACATGGTGCATTAAACATTGGTATGTTGCGCCTGCATTCTCTAAGAAAAATGGAAATACCCTATAGAAAAACACTCCTTGAAGATCTCTAAAGGATGTAGATTCTTAAACCACCGAGACCATTTGAAAATGATTATACCTAGAGTAACCATCCATAAGGTAAAGAGCTTCATAACCAGCTATTTCATTAATTAGTGGTTCTGTAATCAAAACTGGAAAATCATATTTAGGAAAATGCCATTTAAGATCACTAAAATCAATGCAGACTCTAATTTTTCTAATCTACTTTTTTCTTTGGGACTATATTGGCCATCCATTTGGGATACTGAACTTCTCTGATAAGGTATACTTTTATAATCTTATCAATTTATGCATAAATTTTAGGGGCATGAGCTAGGTGTGTTCTCCTTGCTACATTCGTGAATCCATGATGTTCTTCTAGAAATCCGAATTGATGAGTGGCTACATAATGAATAAGAATTAGAATTTCCATATAATTCCAGGAAAATATGTCTCCACTTTTCTTTATAAATTAAGTATACACCTTTTTCTTTTTAGAGGTCATGGACACACTCATTAGAGTGGGGTGTGGATCTTCTACAGTACCTAGATTTATGTCTTTCTATTCATCCATCGTGGTAGAGACGCCTTCTTCAAATGCTGGAGGAGCATCCTCGAGATTTTCCACTTCTTATTAATTAATTATTACCTCTTCTATTTCAATTTTCATGGTAGATGGAAAGGAAAAACTCCTAGAGTTTGGGGAAGAGTTAGTATTAGAATGTCTCAAAGAAGAAGTCACCATATGTGACCCTATTGTTGACGACGGGTCTTTCTGTGGTGTAGGGGGATTGATGGATTGAGAGTCAACATATTAATCTTCCTCTAAAATTGCTACAATTTATTCTTTTTTTATTGAAGATGTAGTGGCTCATTGTAGTTAAACAAATTAAACTAAAACATCTCTATTCAAGCTTCCATCATTGCATGGTGTATCAATAATTTCTCCCTTGTTATCAGGATCATTTGCTACAATTTACATTATGGGAATTATGGGATGGGTTCATGGATATGGATTTACCCTTTCAATTTGATTGATGGGTAACACATAATCTGTACTCAAATGCATGAATGGATTTGCTGGAATATTTTCCAGACCATTAAGAGTATTAAATCTGGTTATCTCCATGGTCATGGGCATCATTCTTTTTGTGTGATAAAACTCTGACTAAATGTATTGAGATTCACATGTTTTGAAAACATCCATGTCACTATACAATGTCCCAATTTGACCATTGAAACTGTATTTACGACATTGGTGGTATGATGAAGGTATGGACGCATGTTGATGCAACCAAGGCCTTCCAAGAAGAATATTGAAGGCAGTGTCATGATGAACACCCCTGAAATATGAATAAGACACAAGATCTTTTAACTGAGTTTTGAGTGCAATTTCACCCATAGGTTCTTGTTCATTATTTTAGTATCCTTGAAACATTAAATTCAAATAAGATATGTTAGATTCAGTAAGGCCTAATCGACAAAGTGTATAAACAAAAATGAGTTTTATCCCGTAGCCATTATCAATGAAGGCTCATCGGATATCTATGTCATTGAACTTTACAAACAGAGACAAATGTCTAATATTCCCATGTAGCACATGGTCTTCATCTTCATTCATAAAAGATATGACTGTGTGAAATTTTGCAGAATCATTTTCTATACGGTAAATCTTAGCAGTAGCAACTTCGGTTTCAAATTCTTGAGGACTTGAAAAATCCTCAAGGAGTGCCTCTCGAAGATATTTTGATAGATACAAACGATCCATAATTGAAAACATGGCTGGTGCATGGAGAAATTGTTTCAAAACATCATACTTTTGATCCAAAGGTCTTTTTTACCCTTCATGGATATGTGGTTTTTCAGGTGCTTTGGAAGTTTATGCTTCTGTTGTAGTCGTATTCTATGTTGAAACAAAATTAGGGTATATTCCAAATTTTGGAATATTAGACTAACTAGGTCGAATCACTTACTGAGAGGAAGATAGTATAACTTTTAATCAATCTTCTAGATTAATTGTGCCAGAACTAGACTTCTTTTCATAGAAAAAACTCTTTGTTGCTGTTGAGCTTGCAAAAGAGATCTTCCATGAGTTTCTATCACAAATATGGTTTGAGAATGGGTATAGTTAAAATGGTGGTTTCTGTAATTCCCACATCATCCCTTGTACCCTCAACCTTGGCCTCTTCATCTTGATCTCCAATTAGGTATAAAGAATTCTAGCTTAATATAATCAGAATCACCATAGGGATAAGGATCTGTTTAATGGATAACATTAACGAAACCAATGATCAATTCTTTATTTGATACGGATTCTTCTTGATATTTTACTTCTGTTTGTACCATTTGGTGTGGTGGTGGCCATGATTTTGAAACATATGTAATTAAATCATTTTGGGTTAAGTAAAACATTGGTCTTAATGCGAGCTCATCTTCTCTGACTGCTCTTTATCTTTTTGGCCACTTTGTTTCATTGAGGTACAAACTTTTGATGAATAGGGTTTTGCTTGAGCAGGAGTGGTATAAGACATGACAGGTTGTTTCAGCTATGTTTGTAAAATAGCATGATTCTTGTTGTTCATTTTCTTGATCATCCAATCGTCATATTTTTGTACACTTTTACTTTTAACCACTTTACAATCTCCTTTTTCCTATGGATTAGTAGCAGTAACATATGATACATGAACTAATTATCATTTATATTTCACTTGTCCCGAGTCTACCATATTTTGCAGGTCATGGAAAACAAAGCACTCCTGAATGGGGTCTCCCAATACCAAATGAATGGGATAATAATTCAGACGATCATCATATCCATCTTTATTTGTCTTCATCGGCCTTGGAAACTGAAACAAATGGGTTTCTATGGTTGAGATAAGTAACCAGGAAATTTTTCATTCCAGAAAGAATAAAGATTATTCATTAATTCCTCAAACTATTTTTTCATTTGATCTCTTTGATCATCTTGATGAGATGATAATTGCTACCGATGCTCAGGAGGGGATCCCTTTGGTATGATGAAGGTCTTGCAGTAGAAGAAAGTGGATGTGCTTGTTTGAGTGTGATTGAACTAGCTTCTGTCTTTCCTATCCTCTTTCGTGGATATGATGGAATTACATGAGTTTTAGACCTAGTTTCTATAATAGAGTCTCTAATATGCTGAGAAATTGAAGTGAGGTCTCGAAACCCTCTTGTGTATTTCACAGGGATCAATGGTGTGCATAATTCATCACGTAGATTTGCCACACGGATTGACATCAACTCTTCTTGAGGGAGTGCTAAATATAAGGAATATGTTAATCCATTCCATCGAGCAATGAAATATGAAACTCTTTAATTCTCCCTTATTTGACAATTAGAAAGATCAAAAACTGTCCACTTGGTTAGTGTTGAGCTAAATTGAAAAACAAATATCTGATGGAGATCCTGTCACCCAGTAATTGATCGATATTGCAAACTTGTATACCAAACAAAAGTTGGTCCTTGTAATGACTGAAAAAAACACCTAAACATAACTACATATTGTTGTTGAGATGTTCCGATCATAGGATCACAGGAAGAAACAAATTGTGTTAAGTGTGGTTCTGGATCTCCCGAACCATTAAAAATTCAGAAAGTTATATTCACAAAATTTGGTGGGGGAGGAATTGCATCCACTCATTCAAGGTATGCTCTCTTTTCCAGATGACTGGTGTACATCGTTCCTCCATAGCTTCTATCTGCGTTGTTAATGCCTCAATTGTGTTCATATGCATTTGGGTAATATCTAGATGAGTTGTATTCTATGCAGGTATATCAAATGGAACTTGAGCTAGCCAACGACCGATAAAACCACATATGGTGGTGCTAATATCTTCCTTGGATAACCCACGTGAACAGTTCTATTATGATGCACATGATATTATCTTTAATGTGTATCCAATGAAGGAAATTCATTATTCGCCTCTATATTTACTACAAATCCCCTTTCCTGAGGTGATCCTATCGGATTTTCATGTTAAGGATTTTCCGAGGCAGTATGTCTAGCAGAAATGATGTTTCGAAGAAACTCTGTATTGAGTCTTTTCAACTCCTTCATTTCCATTTCATTCTTGGAAAATATCTCTTCATGTTAAAGATATTGACATTATCAAGTGGAAAAGAGGGATTCAATAATTCTTTTTTTCCTTTCCACTGGTTAGATTGTTTTTGGAGAGAGGGGAGTTGGTTATTTGAAGGCATACCTAAATTCAGGGTAAGCCTCTGATTTCAGGTATGCACACCTTTTTTATTTTACTTAGTGTGTATTGTATTGTGGACAAGAACATTATCTTCTGATTACCCTAAACTGGACATGTTTTTTGGAAGATCTTATTGAATGGTATTGATATCATTCACTGATACATAACGCCTTGATGGCATTCTGTCAGTGTTTCTGCTAGATCGTATCCCTTTTTTTCTTTCACGAGACTCAATTATCTCATATTAAAAATTCCCTAGAACTGTTTGGTGGAATGATACTTGAAATTAATCATTGGATAGTTAAGTTGTATGATTTCCTTGTAGCATCTTCCCCAATCGTTAAAAGCTGACTTCTATTTGGTAGGGGATTATAGATGTGAAAAATCCCCCAACTGTGCAGTATGGGGTTGATATTATTATTCTTCTTCAAATAAATGAACATATTTTAATAAATTTGATGGGTTTTTTAAATAAGCCCCAATCTTGGTATGTTGGGGTGATTGTTGAACCGCTATTTCTGAAATTCGTGCATCTACTATTATGATATTGCGGATTTTCATTTAGACAATACCTGGGTGCATCATCTGACAATCACTCAAGTCACCTGTTTCAAAATATCGATGTGATATTTCAGACATTTGCATCCTCTGACACCTGAAATCCTATAAACGAGATGCCTACTCAAGATTCTTAGAGTCTTGATGTAAATTTATCTTAACAACTTATTTTCATTGTTCTTGATTCAGATGAGAACTGTTTGAGGCCTATTTTTGAGCGTACATTTGATTACATACAAACCATATTGAGAAGGGTTGATCATGGGAAATTGCATTGCATGAGAACACTTCTGGCAGACTTTTCAGATTTTGGAGTGCATTGAAATGTAATGCTCCATATGCACCATATCCATTGATGTGAATACTAGATGGGGAATCAAACATTAATTGGAATAGCCTCTTTAGAGAATTGATACATTCATGCGGAAGGGTTCACTATTATTTTTAAACCGTTGGATGTTGGGAAACAGATAGAGATGCCAAGACAATTTGGCACTGCAACCGTTCTATTGACATTACATGATTTTGATATTTATCATATGGTAATGCTTTGGTTTTCAAATGACGATGAGTTTTCCATTAATTGAGACGAGTTTCATGAATGTAGTCTTCTGTTTTCAATTCCGGAATATCAAACTAAGAATTTTCCAAAGGCCAGATCATGAATGGGATTTCTACTTTAGCTAATTGTTTCCTCTTGTTTAACACATCTTCATCATCTTTCACAATAGATTTATCCAATTGATCTGACCAAAGTGGTTGCTCTGTATTAGAAGATAAATGACCAAAAAGAGGTACGGAGAATGACTATTCCAATAAGATGTCTTCTGGTTGAGAAAGTGTTTCACCTGTCGATGATAAGGCATGAGACATGAATAGACTTGTGCTTCCTAGAGCCTCGAGATTAGAGGGCTTTCTTGTCACTAAATTTCCAATTATGGAATCATTTAGACAATGAAAAATACTACTGCATATAGGAATTTCGGAAAAAATTAAATTATGGTGAGTATCACCATGTTTGATTGCAGCAAAGGATAAAACTTCTTTCTCCATGGTCTTCTGGCCACATGGAGGGTTGTCGTGGGTCTCATCCAGAGATAGACACTCTAGATTGATGGAATTTTTATAAAGAAATCCTTCATGATGATGTGTTCGATGAGTAACATCAGAATTACAACTAACACTCCCAAAATATGGTAATGAGAGATTTCGATATTGAGCTGCTACATATAAATGTCTGAGGGCTTCAATAACTCTTGCATTAAGAAGAGAGAAATCACATATTGACTCTTGATTTTCCAATGGTGTTTGGTGAGACTTATTTTTGGATGTTCTCTTAGACTTATTTGGTGCCACCTGCTAGGAGAAGTGGTTATAAAGGGAAGGTGTATGTGCCAACCTTGGAGTTGTTATTGATATGGATCAATTAACTCTAATTGGTAAGGGTGTATGTTCCCAATCTTGTTGTCCCTTTGATATCAGGTAATATTCTCTACGATCCTCCTGGACTGGAACAGAGGTGTGTACCTGCTCTGGGATGGCATGCTGATGTGACATCCCATGTTTGGGGATATGTTTATATGTTTTTCCACTGATACTGCAGAAGTAGATGTTAAAATCTCCTTGCATGCTTTCAGAATATGGGTAGGGATATGTGTATGCCCTTTCACCATTGATAAGATGTGTTTGGTGACTTAAGCAGCCGAAACGGGAATATAAGTTCATTCCGTATCTAGAGTAGGTTTATGTGCCTACACATATCATCATTTTCTTATAAATGGATATTGACAGTACTCACACATGGGGTAGAGAGTTGGGTCTACTCCAAATTGTTCGTCGGAGCTTTCTGACTGACTACTTCAGGTGCTATCAAACAAAACTGTTGGCATGATTGATGAACATTGGTGAGTTTATGTGTATGCTGTCTATTTTCTATCATGTATGGTTTATAGACTTTATTCAATACTTGCAGATGATAATACTGACAGAATTGGTGATTGAAAATAGGTTTGTGTTCCTGTTTACCAGTTTCCACCATATTAGATTGGCGTGCCTCTTTAAATGTAGTCAGACGAGCCTGTTGGCTGGATAATAACATATAAATAGGTGTATGCTCATGTTCATGGTACTCCAATGGGTTTATCTAGTGGGATTGGAGGGTTGCTATCAGATGAGCCTACTGAGCACCAAAACTTGGATGGACTCGTGTATGTACCCGCTCATTTTTTCCATCAAGTTAAATTGATGGGAATTTCCGGAGGATGAAGAGGGGGTAACCTGCTCTCTGTTAACCAGACATTGTCCCTGGTGGTTCATCTTGTGTCCCTGGTTTTGAGAGACTTGGGAAAAACATCCAAAGGTAACACCCCGTCATGTTGGGGGTTTACTACCGCATGATTCTGCTGGCGGCGATTGCTGATGGGAGACCTCAAAAAGGACTCTTTCATTCATAAATTGAGGACATGAGTGACCTCTTGATCCACCTACCTATATTGTGGGATGTATTTATTTTTGTGTTCGGGGGGTAAAGACCATAAACAATTGGAGATGGTGGTTGGAACTATTTTCTTCTTGATCATTGGTCAGCATTGGCTAGATGATTGGGGATTATTGTTGACCAGGAGAGCCTGTCGAGCAGCCTCCAAAGTTGGGATTGTACCGTGCTGGCGATATTATTTTACTATCACATTAAAGAACCAATGTTGAGGATGATGTGTTGGTGATAACATCCTTCCTGTGGGTGGAGATCTAGCATGATCAGTATTCGGGAAGTTCATAGATGTTGTCTTAGAGAAATACATTCTTCAGATTGAAGGGAGTTCTGATAAAAACTCAGACAACAACAAGCTCTATTAATGAATAACTTTTACAGATGGATACATGCATGATTAATTCCTTTGTGCGGCCTTCCGTTATCAACTGATAGGTGCCTAACATGTGGGAAACATTATTAACTTGGTTATGGATTCATGTCAGGTTCACTATTTTTGATTTGTAGTTCCTTGAAACGTGTGTTCTAAATTTACAAAACATTGTTTACAGGGGTTTCCATTGAATTTATTCATGGAATTGGAAGCTTCCAATAACTCTTTATCCAAAGAGGACCTACTTTCCAAAGTCAGGTGTTCGTTATGTTTTGAACATTATGATACATAAGACCCTACATTGGTTGAGAGGATGGGAGGTCGGACACATCACAACATTTTGGGTTGAATTATTGTCTACTATGGGAAACTGTTTTCAAAATTAAAATATTTTCATGAATCCTTATTAATTTAAAAATTATATAAAAAGTATCCCTTGGTATTTATATTAACTTATAAACATGTGTAAGAATTCTGAATCATTAGTATATATTCAAGGTTCTTCATTAATGGAAATATTTGTATGTATTCGAGGATTTTCATCAATGGTATCCTCTAATATATTGATTAATGATTATTTTGAAAATCATTATGATGATACTAGTTTTTAAGACACTCATTGGGGCACTATATAATTTATTTTCGTCTAGGGACACAAAGGTATGTTTTAATCTTGTGATCATGCTCGTAAAGTGGGCTACCTACATATCCTTGTGAAAGTAGTCAGAATCCTCATATTTCAGTGCCACTTAATAGGACACATCATACCTTTTAAGGTCATATAATAAGGACCTCTTAGCTAAAGATTCTTAGTCAAAACGTAGTGTGCGACTCATGCTGAGTCAGCCCATGGAATATTGGAAAGGATATGAGTGTCCATGTAGGTAAGACCCTATTGGAAATATAGACCAAGGAGAAAAGGGTTGATTTGAAGTGTTGGGTTTGAACGTCAAGTAGGTTTCCTACGTATACATTATTAACAGGAATCAAAGCCCACATATTTCGATAAATCTCATAGGAGAGTATAGTTTTCTGAGAGAGATGATTTTGGGTTAATTTTCTAAAAAGGATGCCTTGATGATTTTAGGATATATTTTGGGGATTATTTCCTAAGGAGGATGTCGAGATTGGGGGAATTTTAGGGTTGGATTCTTGAGGAGTATATCTAGTGAGCTCGATCGCTGAAAGAGCTCCCTACGTATCCTAATCTAAACAGGAATCTGAGTTCATGTAGTTCATTCCATGAGTGTTTGTGCACATCTTGTAACTATCATGTATCTCTAAGCCCATGTCAGTCATTCTCGGTGTGAGAAACAAGATGAAGTGAAAGATTCAAAAAAGGAATTCACACATCAAAATTTTTCCTCAACATGAGTAATTATCGGTGAGGCGACGATTCATCCCTCTGTTCTATTCACATTGGAAAAGGGTACAATGTCATAAAGAAGTGGTGAAGGTGATGGGATTATACTAGGATGGATGCCCAATAAAATTTGTTCTAGTAGGGGTGGAAGAATTCTCCTATGTTTGCGCGAAACAGCAAGTGCGGAGTGTACCTTATCTACCACATACCTAGGGTTCTGGGTTGCCTCTTTGAGAAGGGCGAGGCTGGTAACCAACACTCTTCCACACTGGGAACTTCCAAACACTGTTTCTGGGAGATAGTTCCCTTTGATATAAATATAAAAAACCCAAAACGTCCCATGAATCATAACACCATTGTGAAATGAATGTGTAAAACCTATGACTGCATAATTACAAACCCAAATAGGAGACAAGCTGATGTGCATTTCCCAAAGGTTTGATAAATAAGGAGGTTTTGGTGGAGGTTTCAATTTTTTCCCTTTCAGATAAGGGAACAAAAGAAGGAAATACCCTACCAGGAATGGAATTTAAGAAGGGCACATGAGCTGGTCACGTAGGTACCTCACGCTAGTCTGTCGTGTAGGTAACCCGTGTTGTTGTGTCACATAGTTATGGTGATAAAATGAGCCGCGTAGGTACACCGCATATGTAAGGTGTGTAGGTATACCACATAGGTAATGCATACAGATATAAAACATAAGTATAGATGATGACAGAATAATGTGAATAACTTAAAAACGTGCCAATCCCATTTAATAATATCTTCTGTCGTGGTTTATAGAGTTACCTAAGACAATTTTAGGGATCTAGGAAATGGAGCAATCCAATGGGAGCCTCATAGAATCCTTCACTTTTTTTCAGTCCTGAAATGGGGAGCCCAATGGATCCATTTATAAGCACCGATGTGAATGGTCAAAGAGATATTTCTCACGTAGGTACTTCGTGCAACTCTAGCACACAGGTTCTCTGTGTAGGGACATAAAACATCTTCTGGTGCGATGGTCAGCTGCGTAGGTCAGCCACGTAGGTCGGCCACAGAGGACCGCCGTGTAGATCACCATGTAACTCTACAATGCTGATCTATGATGGTTCTCTGTTAGAAAGTTCTTTTGTGGTATTATTTATTTTCCTTTGTACTCTTTGAATATTGAATTGGTATTTGAAATTTCCAGAGGTGGTCTTCATAATATTATTTGTTACATTCTCAATTAGTGTCAACAGGATAGGGAAACCATTTCTTCCTTAATGTTATTATCCTATTTTGGATTTCATCATAATAATAAATGCCCATGATTTAGTGGTAATATTAATCCATGGATTATAAATAATGTACTAAGTCACTTGAAAAGATATTTTTAGAATTAAGATGTGATGAATAAAAAAAGGATTTAATTATATTATATTTTATCATGGGATATACTATTCATTGGTGTTCATTGATCAATAATATTAGGGAGGAATATTAAATAGAACACATGGAATGGATTTATTTTAAAATAAATATTCTTCATTAATTATTTTCCTTGTGAGAAAATTAATGAAATAAATAGAATGTTCCATGAATAAAAATAAAATAGAAGAATGAAATATTTGAGTCTATAAGGATACCAATACAAGGCTATAAAATTATGCTACAAATTACATACTCAAAACAAAAAATACTGAATTACAATTTTATTGAAGGGACTAAGACAAGTCCTTAAAGGGAACTGGTGTCTCCAAATTTTCATCATATGATAAAATAGTTTAGGTCACATCTAAATGGAGAAGGAATTATTTAGTTCATATATTTTCAAGGGATATATATAGAATAATAGGTCAAATAAAAATTAATAAAAATGAAATTTTTGAATGATGAAGAAGATAATGATGTAGATTCCATCATGTGAGAACAATAGAAAAAATCATCGTAGGAAATACTTTAATGGGATGGGATTTTATTATAAATGTGTCGATAAGGGTAATTGGGAAAGGTGATGAAAAGAAAAGAATAAAAAACTACTATAAAGCGATTCATATTTAGTATAATGGGGAATTATTTCCAAAAATATACCATGAATCCGGGGAAAATTCAATAAAAATATTATAAGGGAAGGAGGACATTTTTATGTGAAGACTACTATGAAGATTGAAGTTCCAAAAGATTTGGGGCCAGGAACATTAATTATATATTCAAATATATCAAATTAGTTATTTTATTTTTGATCCTAAGAATATTTTATATCAGGCTTGTTTTATATGAAAATATTATTTTCCCCTTTTATTTTAAGAAGGAAAATGTCAATTAAAATCCAATTGGAAGTCTCAAAACAACATGGAGGAGTTAAGATGTTCCTATTATGAGTTTTAAACACTATTTATTTCCAAAATTTATCATCATAATTATTTTTTACCTTGATATAATCCATGTTATAAGATGTATTTTTAAATATAATGAAACAAATATTATATGGAAAATGAAGTTACACTTTGGGATGAATGTGTGGAATTCTAATCTTAGAGATGAGACATCAATATCTAGGTCTTTTCTAAATCCATCGCCATTAGCTCTTCTAAATTTTATTCTTTTTAATGAAGACTAAAAATAGTGGATGTATAAACCAGTCTTCAAATGTAGGATATACCTTTTTTATTTTAATATATTGATGTATTTCCTATGAAAATAATTGAAAATCAACCAGATCATTAGGAAGAGTCTTCAATTGATTTAATGTCTAAATAAATAACAATGTAAAAAGATCCACATAGGATTGAAACTAAGGAATTAGTTGGGTAAATGAAAGAACTATATAACTATTTTGATAAGGGATTCATCTTACATCACGTTTCACGATGGGGAGCCCATTTTCACTTCATCCAGAAAAAAGATATATCAACGATGTTGTGAATTGATTATAAAAAAATAACATATATAACTATAAAAATTTTTTTTTTTCATATTGATGAATTATTCTATTAACTTCACAGATATCAATATCAATCAAATATTAATGTGTGTTATAGGTATCATTTATTGGGAATAAATAAGGAATATATTATGATGAATTTATTATAAAGAAGGTATTGACCTTATTGGTTTATAATAATTCCATTTAGATTGGCTGATTTGCACTTATGTATATTGATCTCATGTGAAGAGCTTTTAAATAATATCTTTATAATTTTTTAGGTTATTCATGGATTATTTTTAGGTGTATTATAAATGATATGGTAATGGTTAGAGTCAATTTCTTAATGTTTTTAATACTCTTATAAGAAAATTTTTTTATTTGAAATTTATAATGTGTGAATTTTAGTTTTGAAAAATTTATTTTCTTTTTCATGTCAACTCGAAGGATGGAATCTCAGTTGATCATGAAAACACAGTGGTAGTTGAATAATGTCCAACAGAAATGAAAAAATCTAGATTTCGTTGTTTCATTTCTTTGGTTGGTTAAAATAAAATATTTTTTATAAATATTTTTGATAGGATAACTAATTAACCAAGACTCCATGTAACAGGGTTAATTTTATGTGTACAATGTAATATGATTGATTAATTAAATAATGGATGATGATACTGGTCAAATCTACAATTTTATCAATACAATCTGGAAAATGGGGTTGGGATATTTAGTGATATAGTGATTAATGGAATTAGTTGCGTTAGTGTGAATAATGAAAAAGTTATTCCAAATTAATTAAGGAAATTTAAAATTAAGAATAGAACCATCCAGCCTATGATCATGATTTATTATCATCAATAATTTCATTAAAGATACGAAGGCATTCTCTTAATTTTAGATTATTGTACATATAAAAAAACATAAGATCCTAAAAAAAATATTTCATAGAAATTTAAAAACATGATGAATTGGATTTTTGTTTAGTTAATCAAATATTTTGATTTATCAACACAATATTACCCATAGAATATAAATAATTTATTTCCTACTATGAGAATGAAGGATCATTGAGTTAAAATAAAAAATAAAATTGAGTGGGAACCATAGTTCATTATTCTAGTAATGAAGGATATTGGAATTTTCAAGGAATGTTAGATATTAATCCTTTTCCAAATATTTTCATAACTTTACGTATTAAAAATATAAAACGTTATCAATTATATGATTACTGTTTTGAGAGGAAAATTAATGTTTTGAATGATGGGAAGTAGGATCACTTCATTTGTATTGATGGAATTCTAGAATTTTGAAACGTATATTGTGATAAATTCATACATAATCTAAAAACGGAACTATTAGATGAAAATCATTGATAAAATGCCTATATACACCATAACAACACCAAAATTTTTATTTATTTGGGGTAATTTGGTTGGTGGGAAAAAAAATTAAAGAGTTTATAATATATTCCTAAATATGCTTAGTGATTCATTGGATGAAGACTATGAGAAAAATACTTGAGGATTCATGTGAACTCTTACAATTCCTATATTAAAACAGGATGACATTACTATATACATTGTCATCGGTATATCAGATAATCATTGAATGAATGATCCACTATGGTTTATTGATGACAAAATAACAGTATATGAACATTTTCGTGCTATAATATATGTTTTACCTCTTGATCAGCTCACTAGGATCAATACTAATGATGATCTAGGATTTCATGATGCTCCTCTTTTTATTTTTTCTGAATAAGATCTTATTTTCCCTAAAAATATTGGATGAGTCATTAGAATCATCTTAATAATAATATTCAATTGAATACCACCTATCATACTCAAATTGATGGACAGTCCATAAGTATAATTCTAACATTGGATGAAATATTTATGTCATGATCACATTTTATTCAAGGCATCTTTAATGAGTATTTATCATTGGTATACATTTACTATAAAAATAGTTTCCATTGAATAATCAAAATGGAAATGTATGAAACATTATATTGAAAATTATATAATACTCCATGTAGAAATTTTATTGGTGAAATAAAACATGTTGGCCTATATGGTTTTAAAGAGACAATAACAAAGGAAAGGACAGTTCAAGCATATATTCAAGGCACTAACATTTGGGAAAATATTTTTCTAAATAATTGGAGGAGGTATATTCAAACTCAAATTTCAATATTATGCACTATTGAAATTATCTCTATATAATGGTGTCATAAGGTCTTTTACGCAGGTAAATATGATACCCTAAAATATAATACCATTTTAAACTCTAGAATGAATTGGAGTTGTGGCTTGTCGATTTGGGACTCCACCAAACGTATCTAAAGTATATGTTATGTTAAATATATCATTTTAAATTAACTAAATGTTAGAATCAATGAGTTTCATAACTTATTAGGAGAAATATTTGGATACTAATATATATTACTATGATGTTCCCATCAATATTCGTGATAATAGAGATCAATTATTGGGTAATTAGATGATTCAACTAGTAACAACACATTAGATGATTCCCAATATTGAGGAAGAAATGTGGGAACAAGTGGATGTAATGAATAAAAAAATATAAGGCCCCGACCTTAAACATTACTTAATATTGAATAAAATAAATATTTCATTTGAGGAGGTCTTCAGGTTTAGAGTTATATAGAATTAGATCATAAATCATGAATTACATTCCACAATTAAACAAAGTGGTTGCATAAAATATAGTATTCTTTTTTCTTATCAATGGAAACATATTTAAAATAAAACATGAATTCTTTCTTGACACTTACTTGACACTATCAACATATCATGCACCATTCCCATGACCTGTGAAAAACATTTAAAAAACATGGTATGAGCATAAAAAGCTCAGTAAGGGATATAAAAGTATGAAAAGAAAACATTAGTCCATGTATGAAATCCTACTTTACTCATAAAACATAAGCATTTTAACATACCTCATCAAATCATGAATTAATCATATAAATCATAATGCATAAAGGTAACTTGAGGCATTCAAAACATTCTTATGTAGGGTGTAACCCTCTTGGTTACGTTTGGAATACCCATCACAGTATATTCCCTAAATCTCTTTGGAGAAATCTTAACATTTAACTCATTCGTGTTACCCAATGCATTGGAGAGCTATATCGGGATCACCCGCCCTTAGTTTATCACGGAACCAACCATCTTCATAACAATTCCCAAGAACCATATCATAATCATAGCATATAACTTAATCATAAAGGAAATATAAAATTCCAACATTCCAATAACAATATAACATTTTAAGATATTGAAATAATGAATCCATTCTAAAAACCATTTTCAAAACCATTTAAAATATTTAATAAAGAGATTTTAAAATCAAAGTGTCCCATACCACATTGAAGATTTTAACATTTTAAACCATTAATATCCATATAAATAAATCCTTAAACCCATTTTTAAATCATGGATATTAATGAGAAATATTTATAACATTAAATCATTAAAAAATTTAAAACAATATTTTAGTTAAAGGGTTTTTAACAAAATGAGAGACACTTGAATATAATAATTGAGGAATAACATTTAATAAAAAATTTAGAATATCATGATAATAAAGGGATTCATGGTATAATATTCCAAATGACAGTATTACACCATATAAGAGTGAATTGGTGCATAAAAACAATGAATTCTCAATGGAAATGTAAATTGAGATGAAATCCATTATAAAGATGGTATCCTTAAATTAAGGATAAATCAATCTCATAATTATGTGTGACAAATATAAATACACCCAATATAAGTGGTTATGAAGTGTAAAATAATAAAAGTTCATTCACACATATTCAAATGATGAAATATTCAATAACTACATGTTGAACCCAAAGAAATCGAAATTGGGTTAAGAAGTTCCCTTGACAGCCTAACGGCGTCACATCAAATTTTAGAAAAAGAGTTGATGAGAGAGATAAAGGGTATATCATCTCTTGGACATAAAATTTACGGCAATAAGGATATATAAGAACATATCCCCACATAATAAGATTAAAATTAAAAGACATAACAAAAGAAGTCTTTTAAAAAGAGGAGGGTGAAAGGTTCCCTTACCGATTTGGGTAACTTTCGAAACGTACACCCCATGAAAGAAGGACTATACAAAACTGATGAAAATACTCATAAAATAATGTATGTTACAAAAAGAGTAGAATAATGGACAGTACATACACCACTAAAAAGGAAATATTGGAAAATGTAGCATGAATCTCATGAAAACACAATGTGAGATAAAAAGCCCCTTACGAAATTTCGGCAGCCTAACGGCGCCAATTAATACATCCAAAACAGATTGATGAGAAGAAAATAGGGTATGTCATCAAATGAAAATAAAAAGTACAGTAAGATTAATAAAAAATAACATCCCAATCATATGAAATATGAGCTTAAAATGAATGAGATAAAAGAGTGTACTTAAAAAGAAAGAAAGAGGTAGGATCCCTTACCTCGTGTCCGACATGACTCGATCGTTCTTTAATATCCTGAATAATAAAATTTAGTCAATTTATAATTTCTTAAGGACCTACATTAAATATTATTAATCAGTTAATATGACATATTATAATGTTATAATAATTGGTTAATAAAGTGAGTTCATATCAGACGTTTTTGTCGAAGTTCGGTAATGAGTAAAAATCAAACTTGTTGGAAAAGAATTCCCCATGTAGTTATAGGTACATAATATCCAGAACAGTATTGATGTTTTAAATATCATATATATCCACTATAAATTCATTTTATACTATTCCATAGCATTTGGAGATAAGAAATTAAAAGCACCCTTCATGGAGGAGGTAGGACGTACATACGCATGAACGCTGCTTTCATTTTTTTGTCATATTAATGGAATTAAAACAAAATGAGAGATATATATATTATAATTCCAGAATGATATACATCATTTAGATGTAATATATTACATATATATCCATTATATATATGTACTTATAATAGTACATAACATTTGAAGATAAGAAATGAAATGTACCATTCAGGGAGACGGTAAGCCGTACGAACGCAAGAATGCTACTTTCATTTCATTTTTTTTGTATTCAATGGAATTAAATAATAATTATATAAAGGTATATTATAATTCCAGTAGGATATCATATGAAATTACATTAATTCCATCCATTATACGTCCCACATATGGCATTAACGAATCAAATCACTTTGAGGGGGCGGTAGCCCGCACTTCTTAAAATGAAGATATCGCATTTACCCATAATGGAAACCATAAAGGAATGCCATAAATGAAAAACACAGAAGCTTAAGGAAAACATAAAAATATTATATATCATATATAAATATAGTGTCATCTTAATGGCCACCTTTAAAAGTGTTAAAATAATATTGAACAATCATCGTTTCGTGAGGCTGTAATTTGCCTTCCACAGAAGCAGTATGTTCCGTAACCATTAGACGAAGGTGTGTGAAAGTGTAGCTCGAATCCTTCTTATAAAAACATACTAGTATATTTAATATACTGTATTTGTTACAAAAAAAGGTGATAAAAAGTGTTTAGGGGTTTGTAGAAGAAAAAAAAAAAAAAGAACACAAGGGAAGACATTACCTTTAAATTGGGTAACTCTCTTTTATTTGAGCTCAAAGGCTTCCATGGAAAGGATTATGCCCAAAGATAGGCTTAAATGATGAAGATAGGGATGTGGAGAGATGAAATGGGCAGGGTTTGGCTATGAAAAAGGCTTGAGAGGTGTGTGTAAGGTGGTAGAGGTGGGGGCCTTTTATAAGAGGAGAGGAGGGGCACTCTTGGAAAGTTATAAAATATTACTTTATTATAAAATGATTTTAGTATTTAAAAGATCCCAAAAGGATATATTTCTAGGATAAGGTGATGATGTTTCGAAATCCACCCATCCAGTAGGTTTGTGACAAGTTTAAGCCTTATATTTCACCATATCATATCATTTTATTTAAATCGTTCATTTATAAGGTAATCACTGCATCATCACGGTGTCATAAATAAATTAATATATTTAATATCTAAAAATCATAATAAAAATATAATAATGTACGAAATGTTTTTATCTTTCTAAATAATATTTATAGTCAAAAATATGTCTTGTATAACCCCATCTAAAAATTGATTTTGTAAAACAACACATGTTTGTGACATTTTATTTTTAACTTTAAATAAAAATGTATTAATGTCATTTTCCAAGAAAAGTGGCTCCATGGGGTCCCCAAGTTGACCCATGTATTTTCGTAGTCGGCCATGACACATCCAATGAGGGTAGGACATGTGTCTCAGTCATTTCATATTATTAAATCATTATTTTTACCTTAAACTACACTAATTACCTCTAATCGCGATAAAAACTTAAAAGTTACTATTCATAAAAAATTGTTTTAATTCCATTGAACAACATTTTACTTCTTAATGACAACCATGTATGTCGGATTTTTGAAATTCAAAACACAGAGGTGGTTAAATTTCATTTAAATGAAAAATCAGTTTTTTAAGTACCTCTTAGTGGTTTCACTATTCATCAAAAACTGAAGTTTTCCAGAAAAATACCAAAAATTCACCCTAATCTATTTTTGATATTCCGAATTCCCAAATGATGTCTATCTTATGAAATTCAAAACATATAAGTTACATTAATTAATTTAATAATTAATTCCCACTATCAGAGTAAATAGCATGTTTTTATGAAACAATAAGTATCAAAAGATTGACACTAGTTCATGTCCAATTTCAAGATGAAATTAATTCCAAAGACCACTATTGGATTAAATGGTAAAAATATATTCTAATTTCACTTTAAAACCAATTAAAATTATAATATAATCATATAAGTAAATTAGATTAAAAAGAGGTTTTTAATTAAAATACAACATTTTTCACTATTCATTAAAAATGAACTTTATCGGAAAAATACCAAAAATTTACACAATGTAAATTTTGATGTCCCGATTCTAAAGAAGAATTTTATTTTGTCAAATATAACACATAAAATTGTCAAAAAAGTGGATTTAAAAGAGTTTCGTCATCAAACGGTGGTTAGTTGACCTTTTAAAGAATATTAGAATGTTTACACTTAAAATTGGATTCATTCGCATTTTTAATCATCTAACACTTATTGTAAAAAGTAAAAATATGTGACAAACATATATATTCATTTTGTAGTTAGTTATGTTCATTCCCACCATTACAACGGCTAGGCGTTAACTACAATTGAAAATAATATTATTTTATTATTAGAGTGCAACGTAAGATTCCCAAGAAACTCATTGTTTCTTATTCGGTACGTCATCGAGCAAAGCGTCCCCTTTAAAGTTATATTAATATTTTATTAACAAATATGGTTAAATGGGAAAATGTCATATTCTTTATTTACCTTTGGTGTTACATCCTTAACCCCTTTTGGGAATTGTGTCCTCGCAATTTTAAAATTGGTCTCGGAAACTTCATTGAAAATCCCACATCGGAACAAGAGTTAGTAAAAAAATCAATTTAAAATAAAGAAAGAGAAGTACAAAGGTCAGCCGAGTTTACCCATACTAGTAATCCATGTAAGAAAACATGGATATGGAGGAGAAAAAAAGGGTCATGTTTTGAGGGAGAGTGATAGTAAACATGTCTAGGAGAAAGTTAACCATAAGAAAATCACAGACTTGTGATGGGTTAAACGGTATTCGATTCCCCATTAGGAAAAGTTAACAGACAACATTTTTGTTTTAAGTTACTATTCATTGAGGAATTTATTTTTGAGCTTAACTAAATCATAATGAAACATACATACTTGTCACGTAGACTTTCAACTATTACTAGATTCCTTAATCAAACTCATATTTTTTCTCCAAAAGGTGAGTTTTTAGGAAGACTTTTTAGCATTAAGAGTACTATAATCAACTTCTTGAGAATCACCTAATCCACAAAAGAGAACAACATATTTACTATGTCTTTAGACAAAATCCAAAACCAAAATTGATATTATGAGATCATATAATCCACAAAAGTATAATCCTTTAAAAAAAGAAAATATATTCTTAATCTCCAAAATTTTTCCAAAAAAACACAAAGTTCAACGAAGACCATTCGATAAACAATTTTCCATAAAATTCATCAAAGTAAACCAAACTAATATTGAACCACAAATATTTTAAGGATTTAATCACAGTCTTCCAAGGTAAAAATTAACTTTTATCTCCAAATAACATCAGTTTCTCATAAATTATCATATTGAAAAGTAATTAACCTAATCACATATCCTCAATGATAGGTTAATCATTTCCATAGATAACCCAAAATAAACATACTCTTGATTCCTAAAATCATATAACTAAAAATAATTAGTCAAACTAACCTGGGATTTCACGTAGTCCAGTGGTAGGCGATAAATACCAGTCACATGTTGGTTGTGGGTTCGATTCCCACAGCTTTGTCCGACGCGACGGGTTGTCACACGGTCTGTGTGTTGTCCTTTTTCCAAAACTATATAATTATTAAAACATTCCAAAAAACAAGATAAAATATTCAAAAATAATCCTCACATATTTTAACATCACGTTTATCTCATGCCTTTCATTTTCCATCATAATATATAATAACCCATAATTACCTCAAATGTAAGGATCATATAAACCCTAATGGTTACCTTTATAATTATTACCTAAACTTTCACATCGATTGGTCATCTCGGTCATGATGCATTACAGAACATACCAAGGTACAAGTGGTTGATCATAACTCCCTGATAGTTGGTTTAGAACTACCATGAGTTTCCATGTTGAATCCCCCATTTCATCACGTATCTTAATCCGAGAACCACCACGGTTTCCTTCAAACCTATTGTCACTTTGGTGCCTGCTAGATCAATCCATTCACTAAAAATAGAAATGTTAGTGTGAGTATATCAACAAAACCATCATGTACTAATGAGGAAGATAAACACTAAGATATACTTACTCATTCACTTTATCTAAAACTAGGACTCTTTCTGAAATCCTAACCATTATGGTAATGTCACTTATGCCTAGAGAATACCCTAACCTCTAAAGTTATTTAAACCGGCCTATGATACCAACTATAAGGCCCCGAAAATAAACATTACATAATATTAAATTAAATGAATAATTCGCATTGAGGATCTTTTCCGGTTTAGAGTTTTAGAGAATTAGATCATAAATCATGAATTACATTCCACATTTAAACAAAGTGGTTACATAAACGAGAGTATTCTTTTTTTCCCACCAACGGAAACATATTTAAAATAAAACATGGATTCTTTATTGACACTTAATTGACACTATCAACATATAATGCACCTCTCCCTTGACCTGTGAAAAACATTTCAAAAAATTGGGATGAGCATAAAAAGCTCAGTTTGGGATATAAAAGTATGAAAAGAAAACATTAGTCTATGTATGAAATCATACTTTACTCATAAAACATAAGCATTTTAACATACCTCATCAAATCACGAATAAATCATAGAAATCATAATGCATAAAGGAAACTTGTGGAATTCATAACATTCTTATGTAGTGTGTAACCCTCTTGGTTACGTTTGGAATACCCATCATTGTATATTCCCAAAATCCCTTCAGAGAAACCTTAACGTTTAACTCCTTCGTGTTACCCAATGCACTGGAGAGCTATATCGGGCTCACCCGCCCTTAGTTTATCACGAAACCACCCGTCTTTATAACAATGCCCAAGAACCATAACATAATCATACCACATAACTGAAGCATAAAGGAAAGATAACATTCCCAAATTGCAATAACAATAAAACATTTTAAGATATTGAAACAATGAATCCATTCTAAAAACCATTTTCAAAACCATTTAAAACTATTAATAAAGATATATTTAATTCAAAGTGTCCCAAACCACATTGAAGCTTTTAAAATTTTAAACCATTAATATCCATATAAATAAATACTTAAACCCATTTTGAAAACATTGATATTAATTAGAAATATTTATAATATTAAATCATTAAACCATTTAAAACGACAATTTAGTTAAAGGGTTTTTAACAAAATGAGAGACACTTGAATACAATAATTGAGGAATAACATTTAATCAAAACTTTAAAATATCATGAGAATAATGGGATTCATGATATAATATTCCAAAGGACAGTATATACACCATATAAGAGTGAATTGGTGCATAACAACAATGAACTGTCAATGTAAATGTAAATTGAGATGAAATCCATTATAAAGATGGTATCCTTAAATTAAGGATAAATCAATATCATAATTATGTGTGAAAAATATAAATACACCCAATATAAGTAGATATTAAGTGTAAAAAATAAAATTTCATTCACACATATTCAATGGATGACATATTCAATAACTACATGTTGAACCCAAAGAAATCGAAATTGGGTTATGAAGTTCCTTTAACAGCCTAACAGCATCACATCGAATTTTAGAACAAGTGTTGATGAGAGAGATAACGGGTAGCTCATCTCTTGGACATAAAATTTATGGCAATAAGGATATATAATAACATATCCCCTCATAATAAGATGAAAATTAAAAGACATAACAAAAGAATTCTTTTAAAAATAGGAGGGTGAAAGGTTCCCTTACCGATTTGGGTAACTTTCAAAACATACACCCCATTAAAGAAGGACTATACAACATTGATGTAAATACTCATACACATAATTATGTTACACAAAGAGTAGAATAATGGACAGTACATACACCACTCAAAAGGAATTATTGGCAAATTTAGCATGAATCTCATGAAAACACAAGGTGAGATAAAAAGCCCCTTACGAAATTTCGGCAGCCTAACGGCGCCAATTAAAACTTGCAAAATGGATTGATGAGAGAAAATAGGGTCTATAATCAAATGAACATAAAACGTACAGTAATAGTAATATAAATGAACATCCCAATCATAATAAATCTGATCTTAAAAGGAATGACATAAAATAGTGTACTTAAAAAGAAAGAGAGAGGTAGGATCCCTTACCTCGTGTCCGACATGAATCGACCATTCTTTAATCTCTAGAATAATAAAATTTGGTCAATTTATAATTTCGTAAGGACATAATTTAAAGATTATTATTCAGTTAATATCACATATTATAATGTTATAATAATTGGTTAATAAAGTGAGTTCATATCATACGTTTTTGTCGATGTTCAGTACATGAGTAAAAATCGAACTTGTTGGAAAAGAATTTTCCATGTAGTTATAGGTACATCATATAAAAAATAGTATTGATGTTTTAAATATCATATAGATCCAGTATATATTCATTTTATACAATTCCATAGCATTTTGAGATAAAAAAATTAGAAGCACCGTTCATGGAGACGGTAGGTCGTACGTACGCATGAACACTACTTTCATTTGTTTTTCATATTAATGGAATTAAAAAAAATGAGATATATATATATTATAAATCCATAATGATATCCTTCATTTAGCTGTAATATATTAAATATATATCCATTATATATATGTACTTATAATAGTACATAACATTTGGAGATAAGAAATGAAATTTACTATTCTTGGAGACGGTAAGTCGTACGTACGCATGAACACTACTTTAATTTATTTTTCGTTTTGTATTCAATGGAATTAAAAAATAATGAAATAAAGGTATATTATAATTCTAGTGGGATATCATATTTAATAACATTAATTTCATCCTTTATACGTCCCACATATGGAATTAATGAATCAAATCTCTTTGAGGGGGGCAGTAGTCCGCACTTCCTAAAATGAAGATATCGTGTTTACGCATAAGGGAAATAATAAAAGTATGCCATAAATGAAAAACACATAATCTTAAGGAAAACATAAACATATTATATTACATATATATATATAGTGACATCTTAATGTCCACCTTTGAAGGTGTTAAAATAATATTGAACAATCATTGTTCTGTGAGGCAGTAAATCGCCATCCACAGAAACAGTATGTTCCATAACCATTAGACGAAGGTGTGTGAAAGTGTAGCTAGAATACTTCTTATAACAACATCCTAGTATATTTAATATACTGGTTTTGTTACAAAAAAAGGTTATAAAAAGAGTTTAGGGGTTTGGAGAAGAAAAATAAATCCAAAGAACACAAGGGAAGACATTACCTTTAAATCGGGTAACTCTCTTGGATTTGAGCTCAAAGGCATCCTTGGAAAGGATTCTGCTCAATTTGAGGCTTCAATGATGAATAGAGGGATGTGGATGGATGCAATGGTCAGGGGTTGGACGAGCCAAAGGCTTGAGAGGTGTGTGTAAGGTGGTAGAGGTGGGGGCCTTTTATAAGAGGAGAGGAGGGGCACTCTTGGAAAGTTATAAAATATTACTTTATTATAAAATGATTTTTGGATTTAAAAGGACCCAAAAGGATATATTTCTATGATAAGGTGATAAGGTTTTGAAATCCACCCATCCAATAGGTTTGTGACAAGTGTAAGACATATATTACACCCTATCTTCTCATTTTATTTAAATCATTCATTTATGAGGTAATCACTGCATCATCACGGTGTCATAAATAAATTAATTTATTTAATATCTAAAAATTATAAAAAAATATCATGATGTAGGAAATATTTTTATCTTTCTAATTAATAATTATAGTAAAAAATATGACTTGTATAACCCCATATAAAAATTGTTTTAGTGAAACAACACATCTTTGTGACATTTTATTTTTAACTTTAAATAAAAAGGTATTAACGTGATTTTCCAAGAAAAGTGGATCCATGGGGTCCCCATGTTGACCCATGGATTGTATTGGCTTCCATAGCTCATAAAATGAGGGTAGGACATGTGTATAGGACATTTTATATTATTAAAACATTATGATTACCTTAAACTACACTAATTACCTCTAATCGCGGGTAAAACTTAAAAGTTACTATTCACCAAAAAAAATATTTTAATCCCATTGAAACGCATTTTTCTTCTTAATGACAGCCATGTATGTCGGATTTTTTAAATTCAAAACATAGAGGCGGTAAAATTTCATTTAAACGAAAAATCAGTTTTTTAAGTACCACTTAGTGGTTTCACTATTCATGAAAAACTGATGTTTTCCAGAAAAATACCAAAAATTCACCCTAAGGTATATTTGATATTCCGAATTCAAAAATAATTTCTATCATAAAAAATTCAAAACATATAAGTTACATTAAATAAATTAATAATTAATTCCCTCTGTCAGAGAAAATAACGTGTTTTTATGAAACAATAATTATCAAAATATTGACAATAATTTAAGTCTAATTTCAAGATGAAATTAATTCCAACGACCAATATTGGATTAAATGGTAAAAATATATTATAATTTCACATTAATACGAATTCAAAAGGTAATCTAATCGTATAAATAAATTAGATTAAAAAGAGGTTTTTAATTAAAATACAATATTTTTCACTATTCATTAAAAAATGAACTTTATCGGAAAAAAACCAAAAATATACACAAAGTAAATTTTGATGTCCCGATTCTAAAAAAGAATTTTATTTTGTCAAATATAACCCATTAAATTTTGAAAAAAACTGGATTTAAGAGAGGTTCGTCATCAAAAGGCGGTTAATCGACCTTTTAAAGAATATTAGAATGTTTACGCTTAAAATTGGATTCACTCGCATTTTTAATCCTCTAACATATATTGTAAAAAGTAAAAATATTGGAAAAAAATATATAATCATTTTGTAGTTTTTTTTGTTCATTCCTGCCATTACAACGGTTAGGCGTTAACTTCAATTTAAAATAATATTATTTTATTATTAGAGTGCAACGTAAGATTCCCATGAAACTCGTTGTTGCGTATTGGGTACGCAATCGAGCATAGTGTCCCCTTTAAAGTTATATTAATATTTTATTCACAAATATGGATAAATGTGAAAATTTCATATTCTTTATTTACCTGGGGTGTTACAAAAACCATATCTTATATGGATGTTAATATCCTAAAAAATTCATGGTTGTAATTTTTTTAGGTGTGGAAGAATGTAAATCTCTATGAATTTATGAAACAATTCATTTAAAATAAGTTCCGGACCTTCGATAGATTTTGATTCAAAAAAACCTGAACCAAAATTATAGTGGGTTAAAATTATATTTTAAAAAATATTTTAATCTACATTTTAATATTTCATGAAAAAATTATAAAATTATTAGATGTATAGAAATTTCAAATTTACTTGGTCAAAATAATTGTAGAGTTATTTCTTTTTAAATTTACACTAAAATAAGCTTCTATAAACAATAAATATTTATTATTTTACAATTCCCTGATTTATATATAAAAAAATATTATAATATTCATAAATATAATTTTTTTAACTATAAATTGGTTATAGATAAAAATAATAATATTTGGAGGTAAAAATAAATATTTTTTAAAACTACTAAATTTTAAAGAAATGATTTTTATTTAATATGTAATAATTTATCCTTATGTTAATGAATTTAACTAGTTTATAATTATTATTTATTTATATTTTATTTCTATATTAAATATAATCCGTTATGTATTTTAATCGTCATAATTATTATTACAATCCACATAGTTAATTTAATGACATTATATGCATGAAAATTACATTTATTCATAATTTGTTTTTTCAAAACAAATGAATGATTATATTAAATTAAAAATTTCTTGTTATATGAGATGAATATAATAAAATATATTATATATTTTGTTTTATCACAATTTATATTTTTTCATAAGGTCAACATTATTTTTTCCACAATGATTGGAAATGACATTAAATATAAATTATGTCGGTTATGGTTAAAGATAGGTTTCAAACATTACATGTGATTATGTTTAAATTCATTTTCCAAAAATAAATCATTCCATATTAAATAAATAATAATTATTTTATATAATCATTAGAACGAAATAATATAATTGGAAAAATATTATTTTATACATTATGGATTAATTTAATAGGATAAAACTAGTTACAATGGTGAAAAAATAATTGGTAAATTTTAATAAAATGTGATAATGGATTTTTTTAAAATAATTTTTTTATTTTATAGTGTTGTAAGTTGACCATATCTTCCCTAAAATATATTATTTTTAAATTATTTGGAAGCCAGGGATGAGAGTGACCTCCCATTATTTAATAGTTTCATGTATTTATAAAAAACACTACACCCCAATTATAAAAGGGGGGTCACTCCCCTCACTAACTCACACCCTGATGAAATTTCTCTAGACCAAAACCAAAAACCATATCTCTTCAAAATCCTGATAAACATACTAGAGATATAGGTCTGTCTAGAATACCGACCCTAGGGTCCTTATTTGGTTATCAAAAGGAGGATTCTATAATAAAAGTTAATCATATTAACTAGGACCATTCATTATCATTATTATTTTAAAACATTAAATTGTGTGTTAAAGAATTATATATAATATAAAATAATCTCCAATATACTGAATTCTTATTATTTTAATGGTATAGTATTTATCCATTTACTATTCCATCAAATGGGAAACAAAATCATCATTCATGATTATGGTGGACTACCGCCTTGTGAACTGGTGCAACATGTTTTCTATCCACAATTATTGTGGTTGGATTTAATGATTCAATATATATATATATATTTAATAATATATATGTATTTAAACTTATTTAATTATAATATCAGATACACCATCTTACATTCCATTCCATTTAAAATATGATAATGTCTCATGTCTGTATGGTGGTATATCTCCTTGTGAAGCGATGTGATTCATTTTTTGAATACAATTTACCTGGAAGGATGTAATAATAAATATAAAGAATATGACATGATATTAATTCATTAAAATTTATATAGAAACCAAATAATTTCCCTTTTACACATTATGGTAACAATATTGTCGCTTGTGTGTACCTAATACCTACCGTATCCATAAAGGGATGTGGTTTATTTTCTATGTTCAACCATCCAAGAGTGATTCTAAGAATAAATTTAATCATTATTTTTGATATTAATAATAGTAATAATTTTCTTCATATTAGGTATTTATATAATATTTATAAGGAAAAATAACTTTCTTAAATACACACTAGAGAGAAAAATAATATTTATAACCTAAATAATGAAAATAATAAAATATTATTTCTAATTGGGGTGGTAATATGTTATTATAGGATCATATGTGACACTATAAATATTATTATGGTTATTTAATAAATAATTAGTAAGTAAAACCATCATATATGAAGTTGAACCAAATTTTACCAATAGGGAGTGTGGGGTTATGGATTTCATCTAAATATCCACTCTAGTGGGAATTATTTGACATTATACACGTATTTATTATTATGTGGTGTATATACTACCTCTTTGATGTATTTGACATGAATATATTTCTATTAATGATTTTTTATAATTAAATTCATGTTATTCATTCTAGAGTAATTTTTAAATTAAATTCATCGTTTATTTCAAATTCAGTCACTTATTTTATCTTTAGTGTTCCCAAAGACAGTACTTTACCAAAAACCTATAATTATTATGAATTGAGATTTATCTGTGAATTATTTTTTGGTCTTTTATGTTGTCATGAACAAACACACTCAGGTGGTCATGGGAAATTTAATTTCCATTAAATATATATTTTGATCAAGTATATGATTATTTCTTAAACCGTATACCATTTCGGCATAGATTTGTTACAATGAGAGTTATATGAGAAATTTGATAAATGTAGATTACATGTTATTATTTACTAAATATGAATATTTGATAATAAGTAATATTATTCATGAATCAAATATTTTTTTTATATGTGAGGATTGCTTTGGGAAGGAATTGAATGGTTGGGTTTATAATTATATTGGACTTCAATGCATTAAATGGTCAAGTGAGATAAATTAAATGCCCAAATTTTAAGGGTTTTACCCATATTTTTTTTTGTTTTGTGAGAAGTAACTAATTTCTAGATAACATAATTTATGAGATCACAATTTCCATTATTTTATAATTTCAATCTGTGAGAATATATTTATTATTATTATCAATGATGTTTTCATATTTATATTATCTATGGATTATTTTAATTTTTAGTTTATTTAGAAAATGAAATGTTTTTTCAGTTATATACATTCCCATATTGATTGTGAATTATTTAATCTTTATAGTAATGTTTTTGATTAAATGTAATCTATGTTCCATAATTTATGCATCCATATTGATTATTCCTTATTGATTTATGTTTTATTTTGATGTACATAACCCTTAATGAGAATTTTACTGCATCTGTTTTTTTCATTTTCATAGTTAATTAATAAGAATACTTTGAATGAATTTCGATGATTTTGATAAGTACACTTTTTTAATGTTCTATATTAAAATCCCAATGTAATATGGGTATCATATATGGATCATGTTCTCCAAATCTTCCAAATGATCCATCCTTCATGATTTGACCCCTGGTATCTATGCCAATGTAATAAATTTGATAGTAACTATGAGTCCCTAGAGTTTATTATGTAACATTTCTTATCCTTTTCATGATACCATCATTTTAAATATGACATGATTGGTCCGATTAATCAAATTTTAAACATATAATCACCCATAGATGCCCCAATATTGTGATATTTAGTTGAGATCTCTTTCCAAATAAAGGATTCTCATTATTAATGTGTTTCTTCCCCAACAGTTTTTTTTGTTCTACACTATTGAACCTTGGGGTAATGGTTCATCATTTCTTGTGTAGTTCTAAGTTTGATCGAACCCTAGATGTCATGGTGGTTGCACTAACAATGTACGGTATTGTGGTTTTTGGATAGATCTTGATATATTTTGTGTTGTGTATGATGTATCATTGTAATTTAGATCTGATGTACTGAATTATATGGTTTGGTGCATTAAATGGAGCCGTATAGGGTTTGGGTGGAAGGAATATGGACACTAGTGTTAGAACAATAATGGTGGGCCCAAAATAGGACCCGGTTGTGAAAATCACGATAGGATCGGCTCTGGAAGGAGTGAGAAAAGATGATTGAATCATTCATTTGTTACTATAAATACTACAACATGTGTAGTATAAGATCACATAATGTATAGTATCCTAGCTATGGAATCTAGGGTTTCTAGGAAGTTATGGATTACACACCATATGAACCCCGCCACATTCTATGTAATCATGTGTTGGTGTATCGGTGCGTACTATGGGTGTATATGGGCACAAGAATGGGAAAGAACATGATAATATACAAAAGTATCTTGCAATGGATTGATACATAGAGATTACCAACTACAAAGGAGAATCTTGAAGAACATGGGAATTGATAGATGTACAAGAGCATAACTAGTCATATAAGGGAATGTACAAGATCATACGTGTATGCCTCAAGAGATTGAGGCATTATTTATAGTAACTATAAAAACAATGTATTCTATATAGGATATAGAAGACATGTATATGAGAGGACACACCCAAGTGTTCATTCGAGGTCACATGTCTTAGCACCCCTGGTGAACAATGTGTATTTTTCATGGGGGTTTCCACTATTTGCATATCTTTTTTCTGGACTAAAATTTTGTCAAATTAGTAGAATATATTAATAGATTTTATATATACCCCACAATGGTATCATTAATAATGGATGTATTATTATTAAATAAGGTTTTGTGGAATTGAAAAATCTCCATGAGACAATTGATTATTTGCGGTTATCAAGTATGATCATCATTGAGATGGTGATGTTATAAACCCCCTATTGCACCAAGGTGTAGGTCCTATATGATCCTTAATATACTATGTGGAACCCACTAACAGACTAGGGAACATGTTCTATATCTACTAATTAGTACCCCTGATGCACCAGGGTGATGTTATTCTCTCTATTGAGTGTTACCCCTATCACACCAAGGAACATTAAAATATATATTATGTGATACCCCCTAGTCTCACATGGGTGTGGGTCCTCCAACTACTATGTTTCATCCCCTATTATACTAGGGTTCATGTACTATATTTTATATTCATCCCCATAACTGTGAAGCTTGGTGGTGAATTTTGGGTCTTCCTCCTGTCTTTCTCAGATATACCCAAAGATGATGGGAATCAGATATAGACCATTGGATATGCAAGATAACTCATCGTCCAAGGTTTCTAAGTAGAGATAAAGATCCACCTTCACACTTTTGGGAGATTTTTTGATATTATATATGTCTTTGATTTTTTATATATCATAACATGGGGAAATATGACTAATTATTTTTCATTAAATTTGTACCTTTGTGATTTTCAAATAATCCTTTTAGGTTTTTATAAACTCAAAACTACATGGGATTTCTCATGCATGTCATGTATTATAAATATTAATGGGAATTTGGTATTCAAATAGATCATCTATGGTGATATTTTGGTGTGTTGAAAATGAATGGTTGTCTTATTTGGAGCACAGAAGTTGAGATCTATTCAATTTTTCATTATTCTACTTGTTTTCATATGGGGATATTCTTTCTGTTTAGGTGTGTATCATTCTAATTTATAATATGTATCAATTTTTCATAATTGGAAGTATAATCTATAGTTTATTTAAATAATGGTTTTACTCAAAATATTTACGTTTTTATTATATTCATATAATTTCATTCACGGATACGGTTTGGTGTGTGCATATAGGTACTTTATGTGAAGACTGCTAATAAGAGTTTTTCTTCCCTTTATTTTTTACACCCCCTAGCCTATTATAGAATGGATTGGGTTATTCACACTTGTTATTCCACTATCTAGGATGTTCTTAGTGGGTTGGTTCATGGAAGAGTTCTACATGAGAAATTTATTCTATGAGATATTGTTTTGAGTAGTTCCCGTAGTGGGGGTTGATATGGATATAGGGAAAATATGTAAAAGTTTCATGAGTGTGGTTTTCTGGATCAGGAACACAATTTTGGTGTGGTTGTTTATGCATCCATTAACTAATAATTGGATTGTGATAATGAAAATCCATCTTACCTGGACATTGGTGGGAGGCAAATTTTTCAGTTTCATCATATATTGAAGGAAAATTTTGAGTTTACTTGTTTATTTAAATCCCCATATAATTCCAATCTATCCATTGTTTGTCTTGATCACTTTTAGGAAGCCTCTATAATTTAACCCATGAATATTCTCAATATAATATCATGATGATAGTCATTTGAGTGATGATTCCAGATTTCATGGGCAATGTAATGAGGTATTTTCTCAAGGTGGGAAGAGAGATGTACACCCAATAATATAGTTGTATATAATACCAATAAGGAACTATTATCATGTGTGCATGATTATTTTACTCTCTGAGTCCTAGAATCTGAGACTACTGATGTTCTACAGAGACCCAAACCCTTAGACAGTAGAGGATGGGAATTATTGAGTGATCCATGTCTTATGGATAGAAAAGACCATAACTGACCAGATGGTTTCACTAACATCCTATCTATTCCATAGATCATTAGTACATTGGTTCATTTTTATTACAAAGACCAATTAAGATATGGTTCTCTTTTCGTCAGACATGAAGAAGTTTCTTTGTGATTAGTGTTACCATTATTTCTCTATCTTTGTATAGATGTAGGAGATTCTTGACATGTAGCCTATTTGTATGATAGTTTCTATGAATATGTGATGTTCAATGACCTCAAGTGATAGTACACTAACATGGTATGAGATTATAACTTCCTCGTGTTGAAGTTTGAGTAGGGTCTGTAGAGTCATCTATGCCAGCATAGTCTCCCTCTCATTGGAATATTATTTTTTAATAGAGGATGATATAATAGAAAATTATTTCCTAGAGATGTAAAAGGAGTGTATGGAGTTGGGGGTGTACCTCATGGGTCAAATTAATATATTATAGCTATAAAGTACTAGTCACTAGGGTTAGTGTAGGAGACCACTCAATAGATGGATTAAGGATTCTGGATGATAAATGATGGCTTCTATTGTAACACCCCGAGATTTTATGAAAAATATTCTTTTTAATTTCATTAATTTCTTGTGTTATACGCTACACCAAAAGGAGCTTTCACAACACACATCTCTGACCTGGCTTGAATTACACGCAATCGCGACCTTCCACGATAGCGTGTGTTGTACGCAACACCATGTTTCGCTAATCAACGATATGCTATTAAAATATTATTAAAACTAGCCGTTATGAATAGTAATAACCACTTTTTCAAATTTTGTAAATTTTATTTTTCAAAATGGACTTCATTTTTGGATTCGGAATATCGAAATTTGCTTAGGGTGAAATTTTGGTGATTTTCGGATAACTTTCATATTTTGATGAATAGTGAAAATTACTAAATTTTAATTAAAAACAACTTTTTCAATCAAAATAATTAATAGTGATAAATTATTAATTTGAGTGGTTTTAAAGTATATTTAGAATATAAACCAGACATAAACAAGTGGCAATATTTTGATAGTTATTATTTTTTAAGAACACGCTATTTGTTTTGACGACGGGAATTATTTTTCAAATTAATTAATGCAACTAATATGTTTTGAATTTGGTAAAATAGAAATCATTTTTGAGTTCATATTATCAAATATATCTTAGGCCTAATTTTTTGTATTTTTCTGAAAACTTTCAATTTTTGATGAATAGTGAAACCACTAAGTGGTAGTTAAAAAAAACTGAATTGTTAATAAAACATAATTTTACCGCTTCTGTGAGTGGAATTTCAAAAATCCGAGAGACACGGTTGACGTCAGTAAGTAAAATGTGGTTCAATGAGATGAAAATAATTTTTTTGGTGAATAGTAACTTTTTACTTTTTTTACCACGGTTAAAAGTAAATAGGGTAATTAAGGGTAGAAATGATATTATTATTACCCTAACACATGTCCTAATTCTATTGGACAAGTGTAATTCGACCAAAAACAAACTTAGGAATAAACTATTACCATTTAGGCCCACCTGGATTAGATTAGGACATTTATTATTAATTTATTGAAAGAAGGGTTAAAAGAGTTAAAATCAAAGTTTATTTACTAAACCATTTTTAATATGGGGTTATACATAATTAAATTCGATTATAAATATTCATTAGAAAGCTAAAAATATTTCCTACATAATTGTATTTTATTTGTAATTTTTAGACATTAAATAATTTAATTTATTTATGACACAACGATGATGCAGTAATTTTCTTATTAATAAAATACTGAAATAATTTATGTTATAAATACCCAAATAAATATAATTTGAGACTTTTTATGAATTCCATTAATTTTATAGGTTAATATGACATGTTAGTATTGACTTAATTAACTGTTTTCGAACTTATCATTCTGTTATGATTTTCACGTAAATCAATCACTAAATAGTGTCAAAATTGACATAAAATAGTTTTTAAAACAAATATTATATTATTAATTGTTATTTTATTGCTAAAAATATAAGGTTCTGCCAAATCACTTAAGTAAGGTAATATATATTAATAATAAACAATTTGGGGTTCGTTTGGCTTCTTATAGTAAGTTAATTAACCTTATAGTGTAAGAACACAAGAAGACACGGTAAAAGTAAAATTATTTAACTTAATGTTAAATCTAAATGATAAGGTTAAAATAGGAACCAAAACTTGTCTAAATTCTATTGGATGAGAGTATTTAGACCCATCCCTACTTTAGCCTAGAAATAAATCTATTTGGAGCTATTTAAAACCGAACATGACTTTATAATAAAATAATATTTTTAGGTTTTCCAAAGGAGCCCCTCTCCTCCCTTATAAAAGGGAACCTCCTCCCCCTCTTCCTCACACCACTTTGATCCTTCAAGCTCGGCCAACCCCTTCCACTTTCTCCTCTCCACTTCCCTAGAGACATCCTAGAGATCTTGGGATTCTTCAAAGACCCATTTTAGTGCCCTAAAAGGAGGTCTCAAAGAATCACTTCAAAGAAGAGGTAATGTCTGTTACCGATTCTTTCATCTTTATTTCTTCTTCCACTTCTTCTTCTTAGGTTGTTTCATTATGAAGTAATAACATCAGTATGAAACAATCGTATTTTACCATCTATCCATCCTACGGAAAACGAAATCATCGCGTGTGCGTACGTACAGAATACCGTCTCCACACCTTGGTGAAATCTATTTTCTACCACCACCTTACTTGGAAGGGTATAATGATGTAAATAGTAACTATATATTATTATATTAAAGTGATATTGATTATGAAATAGTATACATACACTCCAATACAGTCCCACGATCATGAGAATGATATAATCGCTCGTGCGTACGTACGGACTACCGTCTCCACGACGCGATGAGATTCATTCTCCATGTTAACCATTTAAGAATGATTATAAAGTATATATAAGCAATAATAATGAAATATATTACATTATAAAGCTACTGGATTTATGTTTATATATATGTATGTCATCTACTTAATTCCACTCAATTCAATAACGAAAAGAAAACAGCGTTCACGCGTACGCACGGCCTACCGTCTCCATGAATGGTGTATTTCATTCCATTTACTGATTTATTATATATATGTATATTCTGAATATATATATATATAAATCATGTTTTATATTCTGGAATTAAGTAATCATGATCTAAGTAATCATATGAATAATTACAAGTCAAAACACGGACGACAAATGAAACAATTTTACCCAAAACACTCTTTAACATGGAATTTAAAAAAGAACGGGTAATATAAAGTCATAAGTGAACCATATATGATATAATAACAATGAATATGATTCTGGAATAAGTCAATGACATTATTTAAATCATTATACAGGAGGTTCGGACACTTACGAAGTAAATCAGACTTAAGGTAAGGGAAATATCACAATCTCATTTTTATCCGAGATTGTTTATACTTTAGTATTTACTAGGGTGTATTTTATCATCCACATCCATGTTTCCTCAATATGTAATATTATTTCAATCCACCTACAGTTGTTTAAATCCTATTTTACCCTTCGGTGAGTTTTTAGTAAAAGATATGAATGGAATCTTTTGACGTTTTTCGTATGAGGTACTTTTTTGACTTTTCCGAAAAAAGTACGGGAAGAATGTTTTTTTTAACTTATATGGCATGAATGGATTTTTAAAACATTATTTCCAAAAATTTTCCTCTACAAGTTTCCAAGTTTATTTTTAATAAACTTCATTTAGTTTAAAATTGTATGACATGTTTAGAAAGGAAAAGTGTTTTTGAAGTAGAAATGATATTTTCCTCAAGAATGAAGTTCAAGTGTTTTATCAAAATTATTTTCCATCTAAGATAATAAAGGGTTCTGTTTTTATCCATATTATTAAATTGATTTGATTATGTTGTGATGGAAATATTTTTATGAATTCCTTTATCTTATATGAATTGTTTTACGATGTCATGTTGTTTAAGAATCCCATTTTTATTACATGGGTTATGCAATGATGTATGATTTATGAATTTGTGGCACACATAAGAATGGTATCATTATTAGATGGGTGGGAACTATATCTCCCTCCAATGCATTGGGTAATGATTTTATATCTCATGAGATAGACATGGCTGGAATGGTAGGTTATACCAGTTCAGTGAAACAGGACTGAAACGAGGGTGACTCGGTTCAGAAAGGGACTTTGTCCACTAAGATAGTCTTGGAAATGAGTCTTGACTAACAAGAAATGATTCTCTATGATTATGTGTGCATGACACAAAGTTTAATGATTTAAGTTATGATTATTGTGATTACATTTCGCTGCTATGATTTATCCCAGGTTATGAAATTATGATCTCTTTTACAGGTTAAGATTTCCAAAAGTTATGTGCTTATGTATATGATGTGATTGATATTTCTTTTGTTTACCCTTACTGAGCATTTGAGCTCACCCTTTTATGTTTAATTTTCCCCAGGATATAAAGAAAGGTTTTAGGTATAAAAAAAGGAAGATCTTTATGGGAGATGTTGAAGATCTTTCACCAGGATTAGAAGATTATATTCCAAGTTTCCAAAGACACTAAACTGTTACAATCCGTGTGTGTGTGTTTTTGTTATGTACTAATTATTCCGCAAAATTAATGTAATGTTCATGTACGTTAAGCTTTGGGTCTCTACAGTTGGTATCAGAGGAAAGGTTTAGTCAACCTTTGGAAACTAGGATGTGAGAACGTTAGTGAGATCCCTAGAGATATTTCTAAGGTATGTCTAGGGATGTCCCTAAGGATAAGTATACATATAAGATATAGTCCAAGAACTATGGTAACGATCTTAGAATTTAACCTAAGATGTTAGATATTGAAGTTACTCCCCCTTTATTATGATTTTTTCCTCTCACATGATTCTTTTTGGGTTTTAGACGATGGCTGGAACCCGAAGGAACCGTGTTGATCAATGCAATGGACAATGCAATGATTGTCCTCCTAAACAAACAAATGTTATGGGAGATGGAGTGAAAAATATTATTGCAATACTTACACAAGCTATGAATCATTCTAGACTTCCAAATGAGCAGAGAAGGGAACAATATTCTATTGAGTCCTTCATTAGGCAACGTCCACCTTCTTTCAATGGGTCTTCTGATCCACTTGTTGCTGAACAATGGATCAGTACTACTAAAAAGATATTTTCAGTTCTTCAATGTTCTGAACACGATAAAGTCATCTTATAAGTATATCGTTCGGAAGGTGAAGCTGATCAATGGTGGAATATTATCAAGAATATGAGGCCAAGAGATGAAATTGAGTCCATGGAATGGGACGTGTTCAATAAAATGTTTTTCAGTAAGTACTTCCCTCGTATTCTTCGAACAAATATGGAAGAGGAGTTTCTTGAGCTGAAGCAGAAGGATGATGAATCTATTGGTATATACGAAGTGAATTTTACAAGACTTACAAGGTATGCATCTGGCATTATCATCCAACCTGAAAGTAAAGTTGATCGATTTTTCAGTGGCTTAAAACCAAGTCTTTCAAGGGAATTAGCTATAAGAGACTTCAATAGCTATGAAGAAATTGTGCGTTGTGCTATCAAGGTAGAAATAGAAGTTGGTGTTACATATCCATCTCATGGTTTTGAAAATAATGAAAGATGGAGTTCAAGGAGAAATCTCAAAATAATGTTGAAAAGAAGATGAATGTTTCCTTATGCACAAAGTGTGGAAAGAACCATGGTGGAGATTGTCTTAAAGGGACTAGAAAATGTTTTAAGTGTGGAAAAGAAGGTCATCGAGCAGCTGAGTGTCGATGTAATGGAAAAAGTGTTTCTAATGATGTGAATAATGAAAACACTGCAGAGAACACACCACGAACACTTCAATGCTTCTAGTGAAAGGAAATGGCGCATTATGCTAATAAATTCCCTAATCCAAGGGTTAGTGATGATCGACATGAGCAACCACTTAAGGCAGAGGACAAAGGGAAGTCACATGCGATCACTATTGGCGATGTTGAATATGAAAACGATGTGGTGGAATGATTAAATGTTTATGTAATGGGATTCCAAAATAATGTTGTATCATAGAGTATAGGAATATTTATGTATTGGTCTAATGTGGTATTCAAAGTGATTGAGATATTTTTGGAAATAAGATGATATGCGCATAATGAAGGGATAAGGAAAAAAATGAAATGTTTGACAGTATTCATGAGCTCATGATTGATATAAGGAATAAGTGATATCATGGTTTGAGTATATAGAATTTTGAGGATTTTGTATGTGGAAAGTGTTAACTTTTAACTGCATTCATGTTTTCACTATGGTTCAATGGGTATACATTTTTCCAGAGAATACATGATTAAGGTATTCACATGATTGGAATGTGACCAACAATATATATATATGGGGGATAAATGAATTTGGACCAAAGTATTTTAGATAAGCCAAAATATTGGAATGGATTATGTTGGACATATGCTAAGTATCGTTTAAGGATAGAACTTTTTTCGATATTACTGATGGGATTTTATAGTAATGTAGTTTTAGAAAAAGGACAACCTGCAGGACGGGCGACAACCCATTGCGTCGGCTAAGGCTGTGGGAATCGAACCCACAACCGAAGTGCGACTGGCCTTTATCGCCTACCACTGGCCTACAGGAAGTCCATGTTTAGTAGAAACTAGTTTTATTATATTAATAAGTATGATATATGAAGTATAAGTCCATATTAGGAACCATATATGATTAATCTCACTATAGATCGACTTATGTATATAACTTGTGCTAACCATTATTTTGAGACAGATGGAATGAACCGTCATTCTATCACATGTTATGCTAACACTTCACGAATAACAAATTCAACTTCATTTATTTAAGAGATGAAGTTGAAATTGTTCAAGTCACGAACAACAGTGAGAATGTACCAAAATAAAGTAAGTATTTATTCTAATTCAAATTCTTCAACTTTAGGGAAACGATCTTGAAAACCAAAAATGTTGTCCTAGTGCTCTTATATCTGATTAATCAGATGGTACCTTAGATCATCACAAATCAATAGCTTTGTGATTGTTGGCTTTTTTATAGACATGTTCTCTACCACTCTCCATCAGAACTTGATGGTTAGATTTTTCTTCCATATCCATATTTTCACCTATGTTCTCCTACATGGAAACCCCGTGATGAGTTAATTTGGGTAACCATTACATTTCATACTTTAGATTTTAAAATCCATGTTTTGGTATTTCTTTTTACGATGTGGGTTTCTATCAAAGAAATTTTCGAATTGTAAACCATTTATAACCCCGGAGAATTTCGAGGGCGAAATTCATTTTAAGGGGGGTAGAATGTAACACCCGGAGATTTTATAAAAAATATTCCTTTTAATTTCATTAATGTCTCGTGTTATACGCTACACCAAAAGGAGCTTTCACAACACACATCTCTGACCTGGCTTGAATTACACGCAATCGCGACCTTCCACGATAGCGTGTGTTGTACGCAACACCATGTTTCGCTAAACAACGATATGATATTAAAATATTATTAAAACTAGCCGTTATGAATAGTAATAACCACTTTTTGAAATTCTGTAAATTTTATTTTTCAAAATGGACTTCATTTTTGGATTCGGAATATCCAAATTAGCTTAGGGTGAAATTTTGGTGATTTTCGGATAACTTTCATATTTTGATGAATAGTGAAAATTACTAAATTTTAATTAAAAACAACTTTTTCAATCAAAATAATTAATAGTGATAAATTATTAATTTGAGTGGTTTTAAAGTATATTTAGAATATAAACCAGACATAAACAAGTGTCAATCTTTTGATAGTTATTATTTATTAAGAACACGCTATTTGTTTTGACGACGAGAATTAATTTTCAAATTAATTAATGCAACTGATATGTTTTGAATTTGGTAAAATAGAAATCATTTTTGAGTTCATAATATCAAATATTGCTTAGGCCTAATTTTTTGTATTTTTCTGAAAAATTTCAATTTTTGATGAATAGTGAAACCACTAAGTGGTAGTTAAAAAAAATGAATTGTTAATAAAACTTAATTTTACCGCTTCTGTGAGTGGAATTTCAAAAATCCGAGAGACACGGTTGACGTCAGTAAGTAAAATGTGGTTCAATGAGATGAACATATTTTTTTTGGTGAATAGTAACTTTTTACTTTTTTTAACCACGGTTAAAAGTAAATAGGGTAATTAAGGGTAGAAATGATATTATTATTACCCTAACACATGTCCTAATTCTATTGGACAAGTGTAATTCGACCAAAAACAAACTTAGGAATAAAATATTACCATTTAGGCCCACCTGGATTAGATTAGGACATTTATTATTAATTTATTTAAAGAAGGGTTAAAAGAGTTAAAATCAAAGTTTATTTACTAAAACATTTTTAATATGGGGTTATACATAAGATAAATTCGACTATAAATATTCATTAGAAAGATAAAAATATTTCCTACATAATTTTATTTTATTTGTAATTTTTAGACATTAAATAATTTAATTTATTTATGACACAACGATGATGCAGTAATTATCTTATTAATGAAATACTGACATAATTGATGTTATAAATACCCAAATAAATATAATTTGAGACTTTTTATGCATTACATTAATTTTATAGGTTAATATGACATTCTATTATTGATTTAATTAACTGTTTTCGAACATATAATTCTGTTATGATTTTCACAAAAATCAATCACTAAATAGTGTCAAAATTGACATAAAATAGTTTTTAAAACAAATATTATATTATTAATTGTTATTTTATTCCTAAAAATCTAAGGTTCAGCCAAATCACTTAAGTAAGGTAATATATATTAATAATAAACAATTTGGGGTTCTTTTGGCTTCTTATAGTATGTTAATTAACCTTATAGTGTAAGAACACAAAAAGACACGGTAAAAGTAAAATTATTTAACTTAATGTTAAATCTAAATTATAAGGTTAAAATAGGAACCTAAACTTTTCTAAATTCTATTGGATGAGAGGATTTCGACCCATCCCCACCTTAGCATTGAAATAAATCTATTTGGAGCTATTTAAAACCGAACTTGACTTTATAATAAAATAATATTTTTAGGTTTTCCAATGGAGCCCCTCTCCACCCTTATAAAAGGGAACCTCTTCCCCCTATTCCTCACACCACATTGATCCTTCAAGCTCGGCCAACCCCTTCCACTTTCTCCTCTCAACTTCCCTAGAGTCATTCTAGAGATCCTGGGCTTCTTCAAAGACCCATTTTAGTGCCCTAAAATTAGGTCTCAAAGAATCACTTCAAAGAAGAGGTAATGTCTATTACCGATTATTTCATATTTATTTCTTCTTCCACTTCTTCTTCTTAGGTTGTTTCATTATGAAGTAATAACATCAGTATGAAACAATCGTATTTTACCATCTATCCATCCTACGGAAAACGAAATCATCGCGCGTGCGTACGTACGGAATACCGTCTCCACGCCGTGGTGAAATCTATTTTCTACCACCACCTTACTTGGAAGGGTATAATGGTGTAAAAAATAACTATATATTATTATTTTAAAGGGATATTTATTCTGAAATAGTATACATACACTCCAATACAATCCCACGATCATGAGAATGATATCATCGCTCGTGCGTACGTACGGACTACCGTCTCCACGACGCGATGAGATTCATTCTCCATGTTAACCATTTAAGAATGATTATAAAGTATATATAAGCAATAATAATGAAATATATGATATTATAAATATACTGGATTTATGTGTATATATATGTATGTCATCTACTTAATTCCACTCAATTCAATAACGAAAAGAAAACAGCGTTCATGCGTACGTACGGCCTACCGTCTCCGTGAACGGTGTATTTCATTCCATTTACTGATTTATTATATATATGTATATTCTGAATATATATATATATAAATCATGTTTTATATTCTGGAATTAAGTAATCATGATCTATGTAATCATATGAATAATTACAAGTCAAAACACGGACGACAAATGAAATAATTTTACCCAAAACGCTCTTTAACATGGAATTTACAAAAGAACGGGTAATATAAAGTCATAAGTGAACCATATATGATATAATAACAATGAATATGATTCTGGAATAAGTCAATGACATTATTTAAATCATTATACAGGAGGTTCGGACACTTACGAAGTAAATCAGACATAAGGTAAGGGAAATATCACAATCTCATTTTTATCCGAGATTGTTTATACTTTAGTATTTACTGGGGTGTATTTTATCATCCACATCCATGTTTCCTCAATATGTAATATTATTTCCATCCACCTACAGTTGTTTAAACACTATTTTACCCTTCGGTGAGTTTTTAGTAAAAGATATGAATGGAATCTTTTGACGTTTTTCGTATGAGGTACTTTTTTGACTTTTTCGAAAAAAGTACGGGAAGAATGTTTTTTTTAACTTATACGGCATGAATGTATTTTTAAAACATTATTTCCAAAAATTTTCCTCTACAATTTTTCATGTTTATTTTTAATCAACTTCTTTTAGTTTAAAAATGTATGACATGTTTAGAAAGGAAAAGTGTTTTTGAAGTAGAAATGATATTTTCCTCAAGAATGAAGTTCAATTGTTTTATCAAAATTATTTTCCATCTAAGATAATAAAGGGTTCTGTTTTTATCCCTATTATTAAATTGATTTGATTATGTTGTGATGGAAATATTTTTATGAATTCTTTTATCTTATATGAATTGTTTTACGTTGTGATGTTGTTTAAGAATCCTATTTTTATTACATGGGTTATGCAATGATGTATGATTTATGAATTTGTGGCACACATAAGAATGGTATCATTATTAGATGTGTGGGAACTATATCTCCCTCCAATGCATTGGGTAAAGATTTATATCTCATGAGATAGACATGGCTGGAATGGTAGGTTATACCGGTTCCGTGAAACAGGACTGAAACGAGGGTGACTCGGTTCAAAAAGGGACTTTGTCCACTAAGATAATCTTGGCAATGAGTCTTGACTAACAAGAAATGATTCTCTATGATTATGTGTGCATGACACAAAGTTTAATGTTTTACGTTATGATTATTGTGATTACATTTCACTGCCACGATTTATCCCAGGTTATGAAATTATCATCTCTTTTACAGGTTAAGATTTCCAAAAGTTATGTGCTTATGTATATGATGTGATTGATATTCCTTTTGTTTACCCTTACTGAGCATTTGAGCTCGCCCTTTTATGTTTCCTTTTCCCCAGGATATAAAGAAAGGTTTTAGGTATAAAAAAATGAAGATCTTTATGGGAGATGTTGAAGATCTTTCACCAGGACTAGAAGATTATATTCCAAGTTTCCAAAGACACTAAACTGTTATGATCCGTGTTTGTGTGTTTTTGTTATGTACTAAGTATTCCGAAAAAGTAATGTAATGTTCATGTACGTTAAGCATCGGGTCTGTACAGTTGGTATCAGTGGAAAGGTTTAGTCAACCTTTGGAAACTAGGATGTGATAACGTTAGTGAGATCCCTAGAGATATTTCTAAGGTATGTCTAGGGATGTCCCTAAGGATAAGTATACATATAAGACATAGTCCTAGAACTATGGTAACGATCTTAGAAATTAACCTATGATGTTAGATATTGAAGTTACTCCCCCTCTATTATGATTTTTGCCTCTCACATGATTCTTTTTGGGTTTTAGACAATGGCTGGAACCCAAAGGAACTGTGTTGATCAATGCAATGGACAATGCAATGATTGTCCTCCTGAACAAACAAATGTTATGGGAGATGGAGTACAAAATCTTATTTCTATACTTACACAATCTATGAATCATTCTAGACTTCCAAATGAGCAAAGATGGGAACAATATTCTATTGAGTCTTTCATTAGGAAACGTCCACCTTCTATCAGTGGGTCTTCTGATCCACTTTTTGCTGAACAATGGATCAGTACCACTAAAAAGATATTTTCAGTTCTTTAATGTTCTGAACATGATAAAGTCATCTTATCTGTATATCGTTTGGAAGGTGAAGCTGATCAATGGTGGAATCTTATCAAGAATATGAGGCCAAGATATGAAATTGAGTCCATGGAATGGGACGTGTTCAAGAACATGTTTTTCAGTAAGTACTTCCCTCATATTCTTAGAACAAATATGGAAGAGGAGTTTCTTGAGCTGAAGAAGAAGGATGATGAATCTATTGGTATATACGAAGCGAATTTTACAAGACATGAAAGGTATACATCTGGCATTATCATCCAACCTGAAAGTAAAGTTGATCGATTTTTCAGTGTCTTAAAACCAAGTCTTCGAAGGGCATTACCTATAAGAGACTTCAGTAGCTAGGAAGAAATTGTGCGTTGTGCTATCAAGGTAGAAATGGAAGTTGGTGTTACATATCCATCTCATGGTTTTGAAAATAACGAAAGATGGAGTTCAAGGAGAAATCTCAAAATAATGGTGAAAAGAAGATGAATGTTTCCTTATGCACAAAGTGTGGAAAGAAGCATGGTGGAGATTGTCTTAAAGGGACTAGAAAATGTTTTAAGTGTGGAAAAGAAGGTCATCGAGTAGCTGAGTGTCGATATAATGGAAAAAGGGTTTCTAATGATGTGAATAAAGAAAACACTGCAGAGAACACACCACCAACACTTCAATGCTTCCAGTGCAAGGAAATGGGGCATTATGGTAATAAATTCCCTAATCCAAGGGTTAGTGATGAACGACATGAGCAACCACTTAAGGAAAAGGACAAAGGGAAGTCACATGCAATCACTATTGGCGATGTTGAATATGACAACGATGTGGTGGAATGATTAAATGTTTATGTAATGGGATTCCAAAATAATGCTGTATCATAGTGTATTGGAATATTTATGTATTGGTCTAATGTGGTATTCAAAGTGATTGAGATATTTTTGGAAATAAGATGATATGTGCATAATGAAGGGATAAGGAAAAAATGAAATGTTTGACAGTATTCATGAGCTCATGATTGATATAAGGACTAAGTGATATCATGGTTTGAGTATATAGAATTTTGAGGATTTTGGTATGTGGAAAGTGTTAACTTTTAACTGCATTCATGTTTTCACTATGGTTCAATGGGTATTCATTTTTCCAGAGAATACATGATTAAGGTATTCACATGATTGGAATGTGACCAACAATATATATATATGGGGGATAAATGAATTTGGACCAAAGTATTTTAGATAAGCCTAAATATTGGAATGGATTATGTTGGACATATGCTAAGTATCGTTTAAGGATAGAACTTTTTTTGATATTACTGATGGGATTTTATAGTAATGTAGTTTTAGAAAAAGGACAACCCGCAGGACGGGCGACAACCCATCGCGTCGGCCAAGGCTGTGGGAATCGAACCCACAACCGAAGTGCGACTGGCCTTTATCGCCTACCACTGGCCTACAGGAAGTCCATGTTTAGTAGAAACTTGTTTTATTATATTAATCAGTATTATATATGAAGTATAAGTCCATTTTAGGAACCATATATGATTAATCTCACTATAGATCGACTTATGTATATAACTTTTGCTAACCTTTAGTTTGAGACAGATGGAATGAACCATCATTCTATCACATGTTATGCTAACACATCACGAATAACAAATTCAACTTCATTTATTTAAGAGATGAAGTTGAAATTGTTCAAGGCACGAACAACAGTGAGAATGTACCAAAATAAAGTAAGTATTTATTCTAATTCAAATTCATCAACTTTAGGGAAACGATCTTGAAAACCAAAAATGTTGTCCGAGTGCTCTTATATCTGATTAATCAGATGGTACCTTAGATCATCACAAATCAATAGCTTTGTGATTGTTGGCTTTTTCATAGCCATGTTCTCTACCACTCTCCATCAGAACATGATGGTTAGATTTTTCTTCCATATCCATATTTTCACCTATGTTCTCCTACATGGAAACCCCGTGATGAGTTAATTTGGGTAACCATTACATTTCATACATTAGTTTTTAAAATCCATGTTTTGGTATTTCTTTTTACGATGTGGGTTTCTATCAAAGAAATTTTCGAATAGTAAACCATTTATAACCCCGGCGAATTTCGAGGGTGAAATTCATTTTAAGGGGGGTAGAATGTAACACCCCGAGATTTTATGAAAAATATTATTTTTAATTTCATTAATGTCTTGTGTTATACGCTACACCAAAAGGAGCTTTCATAACACACATCTCTGACCTGGCTTGAATTACACGCAATCGTGACCTTCCACAATAGCGTGTGTTGTACGCAACACCATGTTTCGCTAAACAACGATATTCTCTTAAAATATTATTAAAACTAGCCGTTATGAATAGTAATAACCACTTTTTGAAATTTTGTAAATTTTATTTTTCAAAATGGGCTTCATTTTTGGATTTGGAATATCGAAATTAGCTTAGGGTGAAATTTTGGTGATTTTCGGATAACTTTCATATTTTGATGAATAATGAAAATTACTAAATTTTAATTAAAAACAACTTTTTCAATCAAAATAATTAATAGTGATAAATTATTAATTTGAGTGGTTTTAAAGTATATTTATAATATAAAACAGACATAAACAAGTGTCAATCTTTTGATAGTTATTATTTCATAAGAAAATGCTATTTGTTTTGACGATGGGAATTAATTTTTAAATTAATTAATGCAACTAATATGTTTTGAATTTGGTAAAATAGAAATCATTTTTGTGTTCATAATATCAAATATAGCTTAGGCATAATTTTTGGTATTTTTATGAAAATTTTCAATTTTTGATGAATAGTGAAACCACTAAGTGGTAGTTAAAAAAAACTGAATTGTTCATAAAACTTAATTTTACCGCTTCTGTGAGTGGAATTTCAAAAATCCGAGAGACACGGTTGATGCCAGTAAGTAAAATGTGGTTAAATGAGATGAAAATAATTTTTTTGGTGAATAGTAAATTTTTACTTTTTTTACCACGATTAAAAGTAAATAGGGTAATTAAGGGTAGAAATGATATTATTATTACCCTAACACATGACCTAATTCTATTGGACAAGTGTAATTCGACCAAAAACAAACATAGAAATAAAATATGACCATTTAGGCCCACGTGGATTAGATTAGGACATTTATTATTAATTTATTTAAAGAAGGGTTAAAAGAGTTAAAATAAAAGTTTATTTACTAAAACATTTTTAAAATGGGGTTATACATAGGATAAATTAGACTATAAATATTCATTAGAAATCTAAAAAGATTTCCTACATAATTGTAGTTTATTTGTAATTTTTATACATTAAATAATTTAATTTATTTATGACCCAATGATGATGAAGTAATTATCTTATTAATGAAATATTGACATAATTGATGTTATAAATACCCATATAAATATAATTTGAGACTTTTTATGAATTAGACTAATTTTATAGGTTAATATGACGTGTTAGTATTTATTTAATAAACTTTTTTCTAACTTATCATTCTGTTATGATTTTTACAAAAATCAATTACTAAATAGTGTCAAAATTGACATAAAATAGTTTTTAAAACAAATATTATATTATTAATTGTAAATTTATTCCTAAAAATCTAAGGTTCGGACAAATGACTTAGACAAGGTTATATATATTAATAATAAACTATTTGGGGTTCGTTTGGATTCTTATAGTAAGTTTATTAACCTTATAGTGTAAGAACACAAGAAGACACGATAAAAATAAAATTATTTAACTTAATGTTAAATCTAAATGATAAGGTTAAAATAGGAACCTAAACTTGTCTAAATTCTATTGGATGAGAGGAATTAGACCCATACCCACCTTAGCCTCGAAATAAATCAATTTGGAGCTATTTAAAACCAAACATGACTTTATAATAAAATAATATTTTTTGTTTTTCCAAAGGATCCCCTCTCCTCCCTTATAAAAGGGCACCTCCTCCCCCTCTTCCTCACACCACATTGAGCCTTCATGCTCGTCCAAACCCTGCCACTTTCTCATCTCCACTTCCCTAGAGACATCCTAGAGGTCCTGGTCTTCTTCAAAGACCCATTTTAGTGCCCTAAAAGGAGGTCTCAAAGAAGCACTTCAAAGAAGAGGCAATGTCCGTTACCGATTCTTTCATCATTATTTCTTCTTCCACTTCTTCTTCTTAGGTTGTTTCATTATGAAGTAATAACATCAGTATTAAACAATCCTATTTCACCATCTATCCATCCTACGGAAAACTAAATCACCGCGCATGCGTACGTACGGAATACCGTCTCCACGCCGCGGTGAAATCTATTTTCCACCACCACCTTAGTTGGATGGGTATAATGGTGTAAATAATAACTATATATTATTATTTTAAAGTGATATTGATTCTTAAATAGTATACATACACTCCAATACAGTCCCACGATCATGAGAACGATATCATCGCTAGTGCGTATGTACGGACTACCGTCTCCACGACGTGATGAGATTCATTCTCCATGTTAACCATTTAAGAATGATTATAAAGTATATATAAGCAATAATAATGAAATATATGATATTATAAAGATACTGGATTTATGTGTATATATATGTATGTCATCTACTTAATTCCACTGAATTCAATAACGAAAAGAAAATAACGTTCATGCGTACGTACGGTCTACCGTCTCCATGAACGGTGTATTTCTTTCCATTTACTGATTTATTATATATATGTATATTCTGAATATATATATATATATATATATATCATGTTTTATATTTTTGAATTATGTAATCATGATCTATGTAATCATATGAATAATTACAAGTCAAAACACGGACGACAAATGAAACAATTTTACCCAAAACACTCTTTAAAATGGAATTTACAAAAGAACGGGTAATATAAAGTCATAAGTGAACCATATATGATATAATAACAATGAATATGATTCTGTAATAAGTCAATGACATTCTTAAATCATTATACAGGAGGTTCAGACACTTACGAAGCAAATCAGACCTAAGGTAAGGGAAATATCACAATCTCATTTTTATCCGAGATTGTTTATACTTTAGTATTTACTGAGGTGTATTTTATCATCCACATCCATGTTTCCTCAATATGTAATATTATTTCAATCCACCTAAAATTGTTTAAATCCTATTTTACCCTTCGGTGAGTTTTTAGTAAAATATATGAAAGGAATATTTTGACGTTTTTCGTACGAGGTACTTTTTTGACTTTTCCGACAAAAGTACGGGAAGAATGTTTTTTTAACTTATACGACATGAATGGATTTTTAAAACATTATTTTCAAAAAGTTTCCTTTACAAGTTTTAATGTTTATTTTTAATCAACTTCTTTTAGTTTTAAATTTTATGACATGTTTAGAATGGAAAAGTGTTTTTGAAGTAGAAAGGATACTTTCCTCAAGAATGAAGTTCAAGTGTTTTATCAAAATTATTTTCCATCTAAGATAATAAAGGGTTCTGTTTTTATCACTATTATGACATTGATTTGATTATGTTGTGATGGAAATATTTTTATGAATTCATTTATCTTATATGAATTGTTTTATGATGTCATGTTGTTTAAGAATCCCATTTTTATTACATGGGTTATGCAATGATGTATGATTTATGAATTTGTGGCACACATAAGAATGGTATCATTATGAGATGGGTGGGACCTATATCTCCCTCAAATTCATTGGGTAAATATTTTATATCTCATGAGATAGACATGGCTGGAATGGTCGGTTATACCGGTTCAGTGAAATAGGACTGAAACGAGGGTGACTCGGTTCAGAAAGGGACTTTGTCCACTAAGATAGTCTTGGCAATGAGTCTTGACTAACAAGAAATGATTCTCTATGATTATGTGTGCATGACACAAAGTTTAATGTTTTAAGTTATGATTATTGTGATTACATTTCACTTCCATGAGTTATCCCAGGTTATGAAATTATGATCTCTTTTACAGGTTAAGATTTCCAAAAGTTATGTGCTTATGTATATGATGTGATTGATATTTCTTTTGTTTACCCTTACTGAGCATTTGAGCTCACCCTTTTATGTTTACTTTTCCCGAGGATATAAAGAAAGGTTTTAGGTATGAAAAAAAGGAAGACCTTTATGGGAGATGTTGAAGATTTTTCACCAGGATTAGAAGATTATATTCCGAGTTTCCAAAGACACTAAACTATTACGATCCTTGTGTGTGTGTTTTGGTTATGTACTAAGTATTCCTCAAAAGTAATGTAATGTTCAGGTACGTTAAGCTTCGGGTCTCTACATCTATTAGACAATCTTGTCATCCAAAAGGGATTTAATTATAATTTCGGGATGGGAAAAGCCATATGTCATTTAATTTCTTCTCCAAATATTTCTTGTTGGGAAGACATATTGTAGTTAGACATATTTAAAAAAGGTAGTTCAATGATTTGGAATCTCCTAGGAATGGAATAGGAGGATGACATGGAGGATCTTCATGTAGAGTAGTGTCTAGATATTTAATGTGATAACCTTATAGAATAGGGAGACTCTATGATCTATTTCCACCACTACCACTACACGACCCATTCCAAGATCGAGGATCTATAAAACACAGAAACATGAAGCCATATGCTATTGAGGGATATAACCAAGATACAAATGTTATTTTAGGAATTATCAATATAATTTCTACTCAATCACTAGAACTACTCAACCTAGGAAGATGGAATTATTTCACCTCAATATATCATTAATGATACCAAGAGCATCCGGTCAAGACAATAGCATAACATCTACATATTTAGGTTCTTACTGGGTGTGATAATCCAATATAACATATATTTCCATAGTGCAAGCTGGCACTTGGTAGAATGTTTATCCTAAAACTCTTGGTTTTCATAATGTAATCTTAGAAAATACAGATTTTTAAATGATTGTTTTCAATAGTTCATGCCCTTTTTATTCCCATTTTTTTAATTTTTTTATTTATTTGGAAATATGGGATGATATTCTTGTTTTTGGTAATTATATATCTCATTGTTATGAAAGTGGTCCTTACTACTCATCACCGATTAGTTTTGTATCTTATTAATTAGAGAAGAAGTCTCTCTAAACATCTGGATTCTATTGATAATATAGGACTTCATGAAATTTTTCCCTGAAAATGTTTCATGACTACATCTACTCTGGGAGATGGATATATGAATTGACAAACTCCACAGGACTTCTCCAATTTCATATTCTTAATATAGAATGGCCCATAATTATCTGTTTGAAATGATGGATTATATAGGGGACTATCAAGATTCGGGTTTTTTAGACACAATGTGTCCCCTTGGTAAGCCCGGGATTTTTATAGTGAAATAAAGTGATATGAACATGTTGCCTTTTGTGGATTATAGTCGTCTAAATCTAACAACAATAGAGAACAAGCTCTTCTTTCCATGGATTGATGAACTATTCAAATAGTTGATATGAAAGTGTTGGTTATCAATAATCAGTCACATGTCCTACTACCTCTATTTATAGATTTAAAAGAATGTTATTCCAAATATGGACTTCCTATGTTGTTGTGGAAAGTATATATTCATATCAATTCGTTTTAGTGTGATGAATTTCTATGATATATTTATGTATCTAATAAATTGAATCTTCCTCACATTTTAGGACTAATTCTTTTGTTGTGCTTATTGATGATATACTAATTTAATCTACATCAGAGGAGGAGCATGAAGAGTATCTATGGATGACCATATACATAGATTGAGAGAACCAACTATATGATAATAACCCCATGTTCCATTTTTAGATCTATGAGGTTATATTTTATTTGGAATTCCATATTGAAGAAAAAAAATTCTATGAACCTAAAACATAGTGATGCAGTCATTTATTGAGAGATATCATTCTGGGTGTAAAATGTGTGTAGTTTCGGTATAATAGATGGGTAATATATGAGGTTCATGGTAAATTTCTCCATTATTTTATCCCCTTTGACAAACATGGCAGGTAAAGGGAATCTATTTTCTACACCAAGCAGATTTAGTGTGTCTTTAAGGCAATGAGAATGACTAGTGGTCTTGTGATGAGTCTATCAGGCTTGGGTGTGGAGAACGTAGAGTTGTTTGATGACTTTGTAGTTTAGATTAGTATCATGTTCTTATAGTGGTAGGAATTGGTCACAAATGTGTTTAGTAATTTGATACCCCATGATAAGAACTATGTTACTCATCAGTATGTGTTAGAATTGTTAGCCTTCTCTATAAATATGTGATGGTATTATCATTTGGTTGAATGATATTTTGTACTATGCTCATCATAGTTTTAGATATATATTATTTTAGAGTGATCTAGACCCGAGGAAAATGTATTGGTTAGGTTTTTGGAAGGACTATGACTTAGAGATAGTATATAATCCTAGTATGGGTGATGTGGTGGAAGATTTCCATAGCATAATATATTTTCTTTCTTGTCGTAAAATTTACCTAATAATTCTAATTCTTTGTATATGTCCCTAATAGATGAGAAGTGTGTCTTTTTCGTCATTTGATGGTCTTGAATCATCTACTCATTTTTTCATGTGAAAGATTCCTAGATAAGAATCATTTACTATTATTATATAAAATACAAGAAATACTTTGGTGGTGAAAAAGATGATTTTTTTGATGGAGGGAGGACCATTATCATTTTTTAGGGAAACATGGTGGTCTATTCACATTGTGTGAGGAGGTGATGAGGGGTTTTTCACAATTTTCCCTTGCGTATACATCTTAGTCTGGAAAATATGAACAAATACCATCAATTGTAGTTTGGTAGGCTATAATAAGGTGAAGAATTGAAGAGTTTGTCCCTCATTGTCTCACATGTCATCATAGAAAGGATAATCACTAGATAACAGTAGGTTTTATATAGAAACTTGAGATCCAATAGTGGAAATGAGATGGAATATTTTTGAACATTGATATATTGTTTCCACATATAGAGATAGGTCAGTATATTGTCTAGGAGATTGTTGAATGACTAATTTAGATAGAACACTTCATTTTCATTCGAGATCAGAGTTCAGTTGAGATTTTGGGGATATTGTATGTGTTCAAGATCATTCAGTTTATGAGGGACCCTTGATGATCATATCCTACCATGTTTCTTGGATCTCCTCATGGTTGTAGAGATACCTATATTATGTTTTTTTAACCTAGTTGTATATGATTACAACATGTCACCCCTATAATGATTGGAAATATAAATGGACGCGACATGTATTGGAGGATATGATAAGGGAAAATGTATGGGAATTAATTTGATGATGAGAGGATCTCATTCCATTGGAAGAGTTTTATTATAATAACACAAATCACCCTCCTATTAGAATCACTCATTTTCAAGCCATCTATGATGCACCTAATTTGTCACCCTTATGTTGGAAAATGATTTATGAGGCATCCATTGTTGATTCATAAACAGTGAGAATGATGATCGATATATTTATGGCGATCAAATTGTTTATGAGGAAATTCAAATGTGAATTCATATAATATGCATATCAACATTGTAGGTACATTTTTTTCTAGCAGGTATACTAGGTTTAATTAAGAATTTCCCCATGATGAGGATTTAATTATTTGGATTTGGAATCATGTTATTGTGGATTTTTATTGGGATATTGAATATCCTTCTGTTGAGTGGTGAGGTTTTTTACAGCCAAGCCTAGACCCCATAGATGGAATGAGTGCACAAGGTTTTCCATATAAACATTATAATGTGTTGCATGTATGACCCCACAAACATTCTTGACTATGATGAGGTAGATATCGTGGAAAAATCCAACTTTGATAGGGTAAACAGTTGAGATCAAGGATCTTAAGGATATGATCACACACGGATGAACCATCCATTATATTCATGATCATTATTAGAATAAGAGTTTGCGTGTGATATCAGGGGAGGGTGTGATCCATATGAGGGAATTGTTCCCTTGAATTTGTTTTATATATCGAGACTCTTCAAGGGAAAATACATGAAAGAGGGGAAAATATAGTGACTCTGATTTTGATATATTTTTCCTTTGAATATTCCAATGTATATATCATGATTTATCCTAAAATATTCTATGAAGTATGGGTTTCATATTATTATGGAATATATTTAATAAAAATATTTCTGTAATTTTTTCCATATATGCACATAATTATGGGATAATTGGATTTTTTACTGTTCAGGACCTCATATTGGAAACATGAGACAACATTTGATTCCGGATCATGGGTTATACCCTATGCCTAACTTAATGATAGTTGTCAATGGATTTTTTTGTTGAGGAAACCATTTCTGGGTTTTTTGAGTAGATTAATTAATAAATTTAATTAATTCATCCATTTCATACCAAAAACATAATACCATATTTCAACACCATTTCCTGGAAAATAGACATGATTATATTTATAACCCAACGAGGAATTGGCAGGAGGATCAATCTTAGTTGGTAGATCGAGATCAAAAAATGGATGATAATGAGACATAGGTGGTTTTAGAGGAAGGGAATGTATAAGATCTAACACGTCATTTGTGAACACATTATTCACCAAAGATCGATCATTAACCATGTTAGGGATAATTATTTTTCGATTTCCTCTATTTCTAGTTTCTAACAAATGGATTGATAATTATCTTCATAGTAGATATGTGATCTATGATCCTTATCATGTGGCCTACCATTTTTTATTGATATTATTTAACCAAAAAATCACTATTTGATATTTTTATCACCCCTGGATACACCATTATTGAGGTTTTTTTCCCATATTACATATCCATTGACAGATTAATTTTTTCCATGTACTTCCTCCAAAAACAGTTTCATGTATATCTCTATTCTCCATTATGGTCATTGTTTTTCAATTATGAGGTTGGTTCAAGCACGATCAAAATACCAAATTCATGGTGGTCATAGAAAATACATATGAGATGGAGAATTTTTATTGGATAAGAATAGATTTTGGTACACTATTGATTTGGGATCCGGGACAGTGAAAATTGTGGCTTGGTGTGGTGCATAGATCTACAGGGGTTCATGTGGCCAAAATATGGCCATAAATTATGGATGAGGCATAAATAGAATTGAATATAGAACCCTCGATGTGAATCAATGCAAAATCCATAGTTGTGATTATATATCAAGAATAAAGAAGCGTTCATGGGTCTTTATAAATAAACATACTACATGATGTGTAGATTCATTGCTGCAGAATAGAGGATTCAAGAAATGTAAGTATCCCAAGTTATGTGTACCCTAACAGATGATGTGTAACCCTATTCTGGTATCATAGTGTGTGCTCATGGAGTACATGGGCATGATAATGGCTAATATCATGGGAATGGCAGATATTAAATGGGTATGGCCTGATACATGAGTCAATGAACAAAAGAATGGATAAAGATTCAAATTAATGTCCAAATTTCCATGGGAATGATTAGTTATACTTTGGAATAACTAGTAGAGTATAGGACCTGTAGTAAAGATTTTCCCTCGAAGATAGTGGAGCATGGTGGCGAGGTGTGGGCCCTCTACAATTCGTTTTCAAACTGACATCTTATATGAAGGGAATTAGAGATAAACCTTTAGAGATATCAATAGACTTGTCATCAATGAATGGCCTTTAAATATAAAGGTTCTTATTCCCCCCCATATGGGTTCATTATAATAATATATATCTATTGGTATTATTTTCCCTCTTAGTTTGGTTTGAGATTACTATTGGAATATCATTCTATTACTCCTTTTGTTGTTCTCAAGGTGTCCTACAAGGTTTTATATACTAACCCCTATATGGGTTTTTCGAAATGTGTCTTATCTTATACAGATGACAGTTTGTTAGTGGTGACATAGTTGGGGCATATAGATACTTGGGTGTATTGAAAAAGTATAGTGGTTCGATTGATATTTTAGGAGTTGATCTCTCTATAGTTTTAATTTATCACAGTTAATTTTTAGTTATGGATTCATTCCCAGTTTTTCATGTATTTTTTCCATTTAAAATTTTTCTTACATTGTCACATTCTAATATATTATAAATAATTTTTTTTCTATCATGGTTTTACTCTAGATGTTGTGGTATTTATTATATTCTTATGAAAATTTTTAGGGATATTGTAAGATGCCTAGATTTTTATGAGTTATACATTTTTTATTTTTGCTGATGTCTTTTGTATTACACTACACCAAAATAATCATGGGCCACATGAAAAACCTTCATACATTGTGGTATATGGAATACTAGTTTTTCGTTGTGTTGCACACAATTTTGAGTTATGTTGATATATTTCCTTTCACCAAATACTGAGTTTGTGCAAACATCTAAATATTATTATTTTACCTTATAAACTATCCATTATAATGGTGGGTATGAATATTATAAAATGAGTAATGAAAATAATAATTTCACTAGTGTATAGAATTATTTCATCAGTGAGAAATTAATTATAAATTAAAATAAAACCATTTCTAAATAAAAGGAACTGTTTTTCAGAAATGACTATATAAATGGAAATAAATAAGATTAAAAAAATCACTCTTTATGGATTTAATTAATGAAATATAAATGTAATAGAAAAACTATAAAGATTTAAAATCTTTTTATACGTTTTCTAGACATGATATGTAAAAAATTCATTTTTTCTAAAAAAAAATAAGTATTTCCATAAAAATGTTGTTCTGTCGCATTTTGATGTTGCACCAATCATAAATATTGTTTTAACATATTTTTATGTTATATTTTACAAAATAATATTAAAATTTAAAATAGCGACATAAAAACTTATGTTGGGTGATTATTTTTATATTATTATGATAACAATCATGTTTTGATGAATAGTGAAAATATAAAAGAATGTTATTTGAAAAAAAATCTTAAAATTAAATTACATGGATAAATTATATTATATAATGGTATTAAAGTATAAATATAATATAATCTTCTTAATTAATATTATATTGGTCTGTTGAATTAATTTAACAATGAATTTTGATATAAAAGCATTTCAATATTTTTCAATGTTTTAACTTTAAAAACATGTTATCTCATTCTGACAATGAAATTAACAATAAATTAATTTCCAAAACTTATGTTTTTAGAATTTTTTAAAATAGATTCCATATTTGGAATTAGTAGATCCAAACAATGTAAATATTTTTCTTTTACTTCTGGGAATAATAAATAGTAACATCAATACTTTTTATTAATATAATAAAAAGTTAAATCGAGTAATTAAGAGTAAAAATAATGTTATAAATCTAACCTAAAAATATTTTAATATCATTGGATGAATAATTTTTACCTAAATAATATTTTGGTCATAAGTGAAACCTTTGGAATCCACTTGTATGATACTAGGACAGTTAATATATTTTTTTAACGAAAAGTGGAATTGGTCTCACTCAAATTATAGTAAATATTTCATTTTTAAAAATGTTATACAAAATGAAAAATGATAATATAAAAATTTATTTTAAATATAATTTTTTTTTCTCAGGGTAATGCGTTTTTTATTTTTATGAAATTATAAATTACTTTAATATATTATATAATGATGAATAAAAAATTATTTAATTGATTAAATATCAATGAAATAATAATTTTTAAAATGATAATAACCATTAAAAGGCCAAAACACTTGACCAAATCTAATTTTTCTAGTATATATCAACCATAATAATCCATTTTTCCATTTATAAAGAATTTTGAGCTATATGGAAAAAATTATAACACCTATTATATTATATTTAAAGTAATTTTAAAGTTGTCGCATTCATGTTTTTATAAGTAAAACATTTTTTATATATGTTTTTATAGTAGATATATTCGACTATAAGTATTTGTATGAAATATATTGGATTTATCTTCATAATAATATTTTACTTTTTAATATTAATTCAAAAAAAAAAATATATTAAATAATTACAAAAAATTAATGTTGTAATTATTTTATTGTGAGAGATACCGAATGAATATTATAAAAGATAATAAATTTAAATATAATTCTTGATAATTTATACAATTAATGAATTTATAGATTACCATGACCCATTAGGGATTTAATAATAAAATTTAAGGTTTACATACTATCTTAATATTTTTAAAAATCCATGATATAAATGGTTTCAAAATTGATACTATCGATATTTTGACAAAATAAAATTTTACTAAATTATTTTAAAATAATATAATATAAATAAAAATATATAATAATTTTTATATGTTCTATAATGTTATAATGTATTCATTTATGTTCTAGTTGACATAAAAAAAGAAATTATTCCACACTATTTATATTGAAATATTTGTTACATTTGTTAAAAATTAAACAAAATAATTAATTGTTAATTAAAATAAGGAGGTTTAATTTGATAGAAAAACATTTATAAAATTTATTTTATGATGATATTACAACCTTATATCATCTTTATTTATTAAATATATAATTTTTTAGTATTTTTGAGTTTTAATTGTTTTATAATAATTTTTTCCAGATTTTAAAAGGTCCCCATCACATCAATTATTAAAGGGAACTTCACACTTCAAAACTCACATAACATTAAGCCTTCATGATCAGAATTAACCTTAACATTTACTTAATAAAATTTATTATTCACATTATAGATTTTTTGGTATCATCAAAAGAACATATTTATTGCCGTTAAGAAGAGAATTATAGGGATCTAATCATAAAAGAGGTAATCTCCTATACAAATTCATTAAAAATCATTCTATCTTATACATCCTCTTCCTGAGTGGTTTCCATTAAAAATTAATAGATACCACATCACCTATATTTTGAGATTTTATTTTGATAATGACATGTAAATTTTCCACCTTATATCCATCATACAAAAAACAAAATCACCACACATGCATATGCATCGCTTATTTTCTCCTCATTGTGGTATAATTTGTTTCTCACCACCACCTTACATGGAAGGTATAATGATAGAAATAATAACTATATATGATTATTATAGAAATATTAATATTATAAAAAATATATACTCTAGCCTCTTCCATTCCATTCCACAATTAAGGGAATGATATCATCCCTCATCCATACATACGACCTTTCGTCTCTATGATGTGATGCGATTAATTATGAATTATGTTCATTGATTAATGAATGTTAAAATGTTTATAATTAATAAATATGATATATATTATATTTTTACTATTATGGAAATGATATAACACCATCCTATGTAGAGGAATAAAGACCTATCAGACAAAGAATTCATAAGAAGATAAAGCAGTTAATACGTGAAGGATGAGTAATAATGTTATTAAAAAATTTGTAATAGTATTATCAGTTATGATATCTAGAAAATGAATATTATACTATAATAAGACAATGAAAATATTTAAACCCTTATAATGGAGGATCAAAGACATATAGAGGAATCCAAACTTAAGGAAATGGATTATTTTTTCTCACTTTTATTTCTATGAGGCATATGCCTTATACACCACCTGTTTCTTTTGTTTGGTGTTTATGCTACCCATGAATGTGTATATGATTCTTATTTTGAATTTTATGGTATTTAAAATAAAATAAATCTTATTTATTGTGTGAGTAATATTGTTCGACTGATTATAATGTGGTAAAGGATAATTTCGTAATATAATTATTATATGAATTTTTCTATATGTAAGGGTTTATTAGGGATTATTTATCAACCATTTTCGTGTTTTTTAAATGATATCATGAAATTATTTTGTTTTCAATTATTTATGTTTAATTTCATAATTTCCATTTTTTGACATTTGACTACATGGTTGGAAAGTGATCATTCGTTCATTTTTGAAACAAATTAATTTTTTTCTTTTCCAAAAAAAAACTATGAGAAGAATTTTTTTAGTTTATACGACATTAATATATTTTTATTATTTCATAACATTTTATTTCCTTGAAGATTCCCTTACAGTATTTAATGTTTATTTTCAATGACATTAATTTCTTTTAAAAGTGTATAACATTTAATGAAATAAAAACATTTTCCAAGAAGGAAGTATATATTCCTCAAGAATTAATTTCTTGTGTTATATCAAAATGTCATTCCATCTAAAATTTCATTCATTACTAGGGTTTTGTTTCAAGTATACTATCCATGTTATGCATAAGTTTTTATCATGTTTACTACGGTATTATGTTTATGTATTCTGTTTTTTTTTCATGGATTAGGTTATGATGAAATGAATTTTAAGAATGCCATTTTATTTCTTGGGATATGCTATGTTTTATGATTTATGTTTCTATGGAACGCATCATAGTGATTACATTTTGAGATGGGTGGGATATCTATCTCTCTCTGATGCATTGTTTAAATATTGATAACTCATGAGGTTTGTATGTTATGGGTGACCGTGATTTTATGTTCACAATACTATTGGTGAACCTGGAATTCAAGCCCATAGTTTTATGGGTTTAATTCATTACCATTTTCATATGTTTATGTAAGGGACCTATTTCATGTCCTTAAGTTAATAAATTAACATGTTACTATTTATACATGCTAACACAATTAAAATTTTATTTGTATAATAAAATTTCAAGGCTTCTGTGACTATTATGATCTCATGGATTATTTTCTTAGATTCCCATATGATCCATATATTATAAACATAAAAAAAATATTCAATGATTTTAGATATGGAGGGTATGATATGTTATTTTCAAGACCATGTTCTCATAACATTATTTTCGTGATATTACTAAATATTTCATTTATCTACCATTTCTGAGATTATAATCTCACCCCTTTATATCTTTTCCTTTCCTCATGTAATAAATAAATGTTTTATGAAGAGGTAATAAAGTGTAAGATCTTTATGGGAGATGGTGAAGATCATTAATCAAATTTGATGAATGTGTTCCAAGAATTCAATGGCACAAAACTAAAATAGTCTGCTGGGGTCTATTTTTGTAATAATTTAAGTATTCAGAAAATTTGACATAATTTCCATGTATGTTATGTTTATGTACATAGAGTTAGTATCAATGTAATGTTTTAGTTAGGCATTGGAAATTAGTATGCAAAAAAGGGCAGTGAGTTCCCTTGGGATATTTGTAAGGAATTTTTTAGGCATGTATTTACGGATACGTCTAACTATAGGTTTCCATCATATAAGTATGGTAATAATCATGAACAACCATTGATTAAAGCTACATTTTCAAAGATTAAAATATTAGAAGTAATTTTCCTACGTTATGTGACTTTCATCTATGATCATTCTTCCCCATTGTATTATTTTTTTTCCTAGTCAATACACTATTGTTCATAAAACATGGTTAAAATTGGTTGTTTTAAATGTGGAAAGTATGAGAATTATAAAAATAGTTTTCCTAAGTTGTAATATCTTGAGGAGAATCATGATGGTGGTATTATTATTGGTTATACCTCTTAGGATAAAGTGCTTCTAAATGACATGTGAATGGTATGTGATGTTATATCTGTATTGTTAACACTAAACCTAATAGTATTGGTTAGATTAAGGTTGAGTAACCTTAATACGTGATTAATATTTTTTGAAATACTACGATGATGGATCCTGAGTAGTGTTTTATGAATAAAGATGAATGATTTAGGTGTATATGTTTTTGAATTCCATGATTATGTTATATGATTCATGAAATAAATATGTTCTCCAGTATATATTTTTCATTTAGGACTGAACAATGAATGTTGAATAGAAATAAATACATTGAAAAGTGATTTATGTGTAAGGTGATATATTTGGAGATGAAATTATTAAGGTAAATAAGACCCTTAATATGTTCTTCATGTTATTATATTGATGTTTTCATAAAGATATATTGGATATAGATAAGTAAATCAGATGATACTAGTTTCTTGGGAACTAATTATTGGTTTGTTATCAACAGGGTTATTCTATCATGAATGAAGAATATAACTTTTTGGGAGTTATAGAATGTATCCAATAAGATTTGTAATAAGAAAACATACATGATTTCAATAATGATGTATAGTTATTGAGTTTATTACCATGAATCAAGAGACTATATAATGATAGTGGGTACATGTTCGAAATGCGACCAACAAGTGATACCTGACGATATATGAGGATGTAATGTTTAGCTGAGTTAATGAACCAATTTATAATGTTTTGTATTTTCCTATTTTAGAAGGATTTTAAGGTTATGAATTTAAAAAATTCCATGTTAATCTTTGGATTATGTTTTTTAGAATAAACTATTATCTCACCATAGGTGGACTTATACACCATTGATAACTTGGGTAAACCTTATGCTGTCATAAAATCAGATTGAATGACCTATTATTCTATTTAGGTATCCCATAATATAATAAATCTTTCAAACTGAAGAATTCAACATCATTTTTTTTGAATAAGATATGATGTTAAATTTTGTCAAGGAATTAACAATGGTAAGAGTGTTCTCAAATCAAGTAATTATATCTTCTCATGCAAATTATTTCACATTAGGAAAAAGGATCATGATGTTAAAGGGTGTATTATTATCAAAAAAATTTATGATATCAATGAACTCATTCATGCTTCTTTGTTTTATATTTTTGTGTTTTTGTGATTATTAACATTCACTAGATCACCAAATTTCTTGTGATCGATGATATTTTTCAATCTCTATGATTATTTATGATTTTCCACCATATCAAATCTATACCTATAATCTCTTATAAAGAGGCCAAGTATTGATTTACTATGGGTAACTGTTATTTTCAAATTATTTGTTTTTAAAAGAATTTTTAGTATTAATTTTTATGATTTGGGTTTCTATAAAATATAATTTTATGTATTAATCATTTCATAACCTAGATGAAATTCAGGGTAAAAATTCATTTTAGGGGGTAGAATGTTACACCCTAAGATTGTTGTGAGATATGTATATATTTATTTACATTAATGTATTATTATGTACTCTAAACTAATATAATCCTTCACTATACGCAACACATTCTTAGTTCGGGGTATATAAATGACTATTCATGGCTTGGGTTACGTTCAATTTTGTGTTATTTTGGTAGCTTTCATTTAATGAAAGAACTAGATTAATGGAAAAAATAAATATTATTATGTTACCTTATAACCTATCCATTATATTAATGGGCATACAAATTATTTAATTAAATATGAAAATATGATACTAAAATGTATTTATAATTATTTTTTGGGAGAAATTATTTATAAATGAAAATAAAACCCTTTTCGAAAATGAATTAGTTTTCAGAAAAACTATTTAAGTGAAATTAAATGAATATAAAATAATGAAATCACTCCTTATGAATTTTATTAAAAAAATATATATGTAAAATATTTAATCTAATTATTAAAACTCATCTTATATGATTTCTAGATATGTTATAAGAAAAAATTTCATTGTTATGATAAATGAAGTATTTTTTTTAAAAATGATGTTCAAACACCTTTTGATGGTTCATCCATTTTTAATATATTTTTTCACATAATTTTATATTATATTTAATAAAATGGTATTCTTCATTAGAAATAGTATATAAAAATTAAAAAGGATGAATTATATATATTTTAATGGTAATCATCAACTTTTTATGAATAATTATAAAATGGTTAATTTTAATTAAAAAGACACTTTTTAATAAAAATTACTTTTACAGTTAACTTATATTATTTAATGGTTTTAATTTATAAATAGATTGTATTTTTATCAGTTGATAATATATGGGTCATTCGAATTAATTTTTACATGAATTTTGAATAAAACATTTCAATAGTTTGCAATTTTTAACTTTTAAAACCAATTATCTCATCCCGACAATGTGATTTACATTAAATTTATTACTATGAATTATATGTGATCAATTTTAAAAAATCAATTTTGTATTTGGAATCTGTGGGTCAAAATTATGTAAATATTTCACATTTAATATTTGGTATTATGAATAGTATATTCAATAATTTTTATTAATACTATAGAAGGTAAATCTGGTAATTAAGGGTACAAATAATATTATAAAATTACTCTAACACATGTCCTAATATCATTGGATGTGTTTTTTCGACCAAAATAATCCATTGGTCAAATTTTTTTTCTTTTGAACCAACTTGTATGAGATCAATACATTTAATATATATTATTTAATGGAAATTTATATATGTGTCACTAAAAAATTAATAACAATTTCTTTTCAAATATAAGGATATACCAAATCAAAATTTCACAAAAAATACTCACATTAATGACAAAATGTATTTATTTGTCAATGAAATTTATATTTATTTTTTAGGAATAATATAATTAACTTAAAAGCCTATACGTTGATGATACAAAAATTATTTAAATGATGAAAAATACAAAAAAGAATTTTTTTTCTAAAATTATAATAAACATTAAAAGACAAAATAAATTCACCAAATATTAATGGTCTAATATATATTGAAAATAATCATCCAACTGTCATGTTATTGACCATTTTCAGCCACATTGAAATGATTATGGCACTTATAATATTTTATTTAAAGTCAGGTTAAAGTTTTCATATTCTTGTTTTAATTAATATAGCATTTTTAATGTTTGATTTTCCCAGAATATGTAGTCATCTATGAGTATTATAATGAAATATAGAGGATTTATTTTTTAGACTATTTTATTTTTAATTTGTATTCAATATATATGTATATTCAGAAATTATCCAAAAATCATGTTTTAATTATTTTATACATTCAGATAATAGAAAATGTTTTTAAAATATTACAAATAAATATAATTTTGTATAAAATATATATATACATATATTTAATTATCTAGATGAAATTGACCCCTCAGAGATAAAATAATATTTTTTATTCGAACTTGTCATCTTATCATGATATTATAAAACTCCCAAGAAAGGAATAGTGTGAAAATTGAATATTTGATATTCCCTCAATATAATGGTCTATTAAATATTTTAAAATTTATTTATTATTTTAAAAAATATATAATAATTATTAAATCTTCTAAAATGTTCTAAAATATTAATTTATGTTCTAATTGGCATCAAATACATAAATATTTATACTTTTTTATATTGAAATATTTGTTACATTAGTTAAAAATTAAACAAAATAACTAAGGGTTAATTAAAATTATAAGTCACAAATTGATTGAAATCAATTCCTAAAATTTATTTATTTATGATATTACAACCTTTTCACATATTATTGTATAACATATGTCATTTTGGAGGTTTTTTCATGTGGTTTCATTTTATTATAAATTAATATTTTTATAGATTCCAAATATGCCCTTTACCTCAATTCTAAATGGTCATATCCTCCCTCACAACATCACTTCACATGAGCCTTCATGATCAGATATACCCTACCCATTTACCTTATTAACTTTTTTAGTCAAATTCTACAGTTTCTGGTATCTTCAAAAAACCAACTCTAGTACCTTTATAAATAGAACTTGAGACATCTCATAAAAAAAGAGGTAATCTAATCTACAAACTGTATCTGACTAATATTTTCCTCTAATTCATCTTACTATGTTTTTTCATTATAAATTAATAAATAAAATATCAACTATATTATCATAAGTATTTATTATTATGTAACAACCATATTCCACCTTCTATACATCCATTAGAAAATGATGCCACCATGCATGCATCTGTATGGCTTACTGTCTCCACTTTGTGGCATAATATATTTTTCACCCCCAACGTAAATAGATGGGTATAATTTTAAATATAATAACTATATATGATTATTATAAAAATATTTTAATTATAGAATAATATATAGACCATACACTTCAATAAAATTACACAATTATGGGAATTACATCATCACTCAGGCATACGTATTACCTAACATCTCCACAATGTGATATGATTCAATCTACGTGATATTCATTAAATCATGACTATATAAATGATTAGAATTAATAAATATGATATATATTATCTTTATATAATTAGAGAAATGATATCACTATAACCTAAGAATAGAAAAACTAATGTATCAAACAAAAAATCTGTCAAAAAATAAAGTAGTAAATACCAGAAGGACAAGTAATAATGTTATTATAAAATTGGTAATTATATAATCACTTTTAAGGTCGTAAAAAATGATTATTGAATAAGTTAATGAAATTATTTAAACCCTTATACATGTTTTTTTGACACCTACAAAGGATCCCAGACCTATGGTAAGGGATTATTTTTTTCACTTTTATTTTCGTGGGGCATATATATTATACACCAACTATTTCATTCATGTGTTGTTTATGCATCCGATGAATGTTTTTATTATTTTTATTCTAAAGGATATTGTATTTACATATTAATATAATTTTCTTCATTTTATGAGTCATATTATTTGAATGATTATTAGGTGGTAAATTATATTTTCTAAATATCATGGTTATCTAATATTATTTATATGAATGCTTTTAAAATGTATTATTTATCAACCAATTCCATCTTTTTAAAAAAAAATCATAAAAAATATTATATTAACCTATGGATTTTTAAATTAATTTTTACCCATTTTTTATCTTTTTAATACATTCTTTGAAAAGAATATTTCTTTCATCATCTAAAAAATGTACATTATGACATTTTTGAAAAATGAATGAGATGATTGTTTTTAACTTATAATGCATGAATATATTTTTATACTTTCCAAAAAAAATATTTCCATGAAGCTTACCTAACAACATTTCATGTATATTAGCAATGAAATTATATTAAATTAGAGTTTTTGTGTTTTTTTTAAATAATTTTTTTTTGAAATATGAGAGGATATGTATCTCATGAATTAGATTGAAGTGTTCTCTAAATATTATTTTATATATAAAAATACATTCCTTAATAGGGTTATGATTCCAGTATATTATCCTCGTCATTAAAATGTTTTTATTGTGTTTATTATGGAATAGTATTTATGAAATGAATTTCTTTACATGGATTTTTTATGATGAAATGATTATTTATGTAACACGTTTTATTCCTTGGATTATGCGATTATAAATGATTTATGTTTATGTGGAACTTGTAATAATTATTTTATAATGATATGGGTGGGATATATATCCCCCTTCAATGAATTGGGTAAATGTCATTAACCAACTCAGTTCGACCTTGAACCGGTCACCCGAACTGGTCCGCGACATGGCCCGAGTGATGGTTTAAGTGTCGACCCAGGTTGGTTTGTGACAAAACGGTATCTGAGGTGGTTCTTGATATTTTGGTTGTCTGGTAGAAGGATATTACAACTAGTCAGGGATTAAGAGGTAGGTTACGGGTCGATGCCTGATCCCCCCCGCTCGGAACGAGACCTTAGTTACGAAGGGTAAACTCATATTTGAGTCTTTTGTATTCAGTTGTTTTGGATTGTGGGATGAAAATTGAGGCGAATCGGTTCACGTTGTGGCCTCCGATGGGGTGGAGACCCTTGTGAAGTCTAAGTTCCAACTCAAGGTCCTCTTAGTGTTATGCCTTGCTTAGGGCATGGCTTACCACCATGTCGTTGGGCCAGATGTATGCACTAGTTCCTCATTCCATTATGTTTTTGGTGGTGGTGTTTCATTTTAATCTTTTTTGATGCGGGTGTGCGTTAAAAGTGAAATTTATTTTGAAATTTAAAAGTGTTTCTTTTAATTTTTTTTGAAATTGGTGAAGTGAGTTTTTAAAGGGCATGTGTATCGGTTTGGAAAAACATGGTATCTTTTGGGATGGGGTAAGGAAAATATGTTCTTGATCATTGTAACTCTTTTTGGAGGGTCAAACGTGCGTGTGTATCCACGGATAGTGTGCTGGGGAACTTGCTCGCAGATTATGCAAGTGAGATTGAATGAACGAACATGTTATGGTTCATAAGGTTCCATAGGTGAGTCTTAAAATTTTAAAGAAATATTTTTTTTTGAAAATTGATTTATGATTTTGTTTGTATATGTTTGGATTATGGTCCTATTGACCTTGGGTTGCATTGTTTCTCTAATTGAGTTTTGGCTCGATGCCGTTTTTTTATTGTGTTTCTCGTGTTGTTCTAAATATGCTGCCCACAAAGCCACCAATAGTTGTTAATGAGATATGTCCAGTTACCAGTTCTTTTTGTGTGTTTCCTGCTTATCGAGATAATCAAATTATGTTAAAGGTAGTTGTGTTGTTTGGGAAGATAGCGTGTCTTCGGTTTGTTGGGAACTCCCAAGGTAGTTAAGGTTCATACCGTCCCAAAGTTATTAGAGGGTTTAGTTCTGGACCAGTATAGGTGGGATGTCTCGTCGTTGTCGGAGTCATGGGTGTGGTTGGTTGGGGTCGACTCATGTGACGATCTCTCATCTGGAAATTATCTTTGTATGTAAAAAATATCAGTTTTGGATCATACTATAGCATGCCGCTAGTCTGGGTGGTTCAGGAATTCAAATCCTCATTGTTGCATCTCTCTGAAGTCTTTCTATGGTGAAAATGTTTACGCCCCTGGGGAGAGTTCTGAAAGAAGCGTCTCTCAAGAAGAAGGATTTAGGGACCAGAAGAATAAAATGTCTGAATATGGGGTAGGATATGCTTCCGCCATCAGGGCCCCAGCCACAGGTCTCGGGGTGATGCTAGAGCATAGTCAAGAGTTGCTGAGGGAGTGTGGAACCTCTGTCCGGATAATGTTTTTATCATTGGAATAGAATTATCCAAAATTTATTTATTCTCTTCTCGTCACTTACGTATGCTTATCCTTGTTGTGGAGGTGTGGTGATATCATTCCCCAATGATCCAAGTGGTATTATCTGCTCTCAATGTGTTTTTTAAATTGTTCAGTCTCATTGAATGGTGTGGGCCGTGAATGGATGGATCCGTTCTGATTTTGAGTTGGTCTCAGCTGTATTTGTCAGGGGGATGTTTGTTTCATTAAATTGATGCAGGTGTTGAGTTAATTCTTCATCATTATGTTGTTGGGGTGTTTCGTAGCATGTTTTCCGACAAGGGCTCAGCTGTGTTATTTGGTTTATGTTGGGAAAATGAACGAGTCTGGTTTTGGAGTTCTTGCATTGGCCACCCCTTGGGGGGGGGGGGGTTGTGCATGTGAGTTTTGAGGGATTCCATGTTAGTGAATTCTTGTTGTTGGGAGAACCCTCCCATGTTCTCCCCTCACCTTCGGGCAGTGATTGTTCATGAGTTGGTCGGGTGTGACGTGTGTTGGTAATGGTCACCCCAATCGTCTCGGTTTCTTCTGGTTTGGTTTGGTCCTGGACTCTAGTTGTATCAACTATTTTCTTGGTGACTTTATTGTGGAAGAAAGTTCCTATGGTGGGGAGAATTATCATGCCCCTATCTCAGATGCCTATTTATTTTATGCTATTTTTATTCTTTTCTCGATCCCATGCCTTTTGGACGTGGATTAGTTTGGTCCCAGTTTGATATTTTCGATGTTTGATGTTTTAGTGGGCCCCGGGCCGGTGCATGGTCACCACACCGCTAGCGGTGATCGTTTTTTTGGTTGTTGTGAATGCATTGTCACCCGATCATTTGAATAAATAATAAAATTATATTAATAAATTAAATTTACTGAAAAACGATGTTAAATAATATTTTATAACAAAAAAACATGGTTAATGTTTAACCCATAATCAAAATAATATTATTGCGCATATGATAATTTTATTATAATTTAATTTGGTAATAATACTAATATCATTAAATTTTTATAAATATAATTATTATTTAAAATGAAATATAATAAAATTATCATTTTAATTATCATTTAGTATTTTTTAATTTCTTTTCGTTGTAATTAATATTATTATTATCATTTTTCAATTATTATTATTACTATTATTATTTTTTTAACTATGATATTATTGTTATTATATATATATATATTAGGCTCTAAAGCTTCCCATTCCCACACCCCCTCATAACCATTGCCACCTCCCCTCTTTCTCCCATCTCTCACGTGTCTCCCCTCCACCTGACGATCACATATCGCACCTCTTCCCTCATTCACTCGCCTAACATCCTACAACACCTACCTCTCGTGAGGCTATCCTCACCCTCATGTTTAGGGCCATCCCTTGCTCCCGCCCACCTATAGCGACCCAACGACTCAGCACCCTCCTCATGCGCACCACTGGATGCCGGTCCCTCTAGCCCAACACCGTGTCTGGGGCCCCCGCCTCATCTCCTAGCATGTCCTCCCAACTAGCTCGGCCCCTCGTTGGCCTCATCCCACCGTTACACACACCCATCCCTACTGTCTGGTGCCCCTAACTGGATCATCTACCATCCGTCTCACCCACACCCTGCCAGCTGATGTGCCCCCGCCTCCAGCAGCTTGCACAAACAGGGATAAACCCCACCAACAACCACGGCCCGCCTGCCAGAACCGCATGCCTGCCCCTCCTTCTGGCTCCTAAACCTGCCGCAACCTCCGGCTTCCCTACCATGCTCCGACCTTGTCACACCTCTCCTTCACCCTTTCTTGTTTTGTCCAACCATCATCCGAACATGCCACCATCCTCCTTCCCCTACCTTATAGCTGCCATCCGACAAGACTCCCAACAGTTTCCCGGTCTGCATGTCCTCCAGCGCTGCACTGCACCCATCCGACTTCCACCGTCCAGCCGCCGCTGGCCTTCCGGTGTGCCTCCCGCACCTCTTCTACACCAGATGTGCCCCAACAACCCCTTCCCCAACCGTCAGAGAGTCCTCGGTGTGAATCCACCTTTTGTTGGAACACTTTTTGGACCCCACATGCATCTCTGTACTAACACGCCTCTGGCTCCGCTGTACATCACCCCGCGGACCTGTTGTCCTGCCACACATTCCTTGCATGGCCCCCTTTGTCTTTCCCCGATTGTTACCCAGTGCCCCGCAACCCCGCTTACTACACTTTCCGGTTGCAGCCGCACACCGCTTTTCAGGTTTCCGATGTCGTCTCCCCTTTGTTGCTTCATCCATCCCCCATCGGTGCATTGTGCACACTTTTTCATCCAGCGACAGTCCCTACTGGTGCACACCGCCCCTTTTTGACGGTCGTACCACCCCACTAGTCGAGCACGTCTCCGTGTCGAGGTGAGTTTTTCACCATCCTTTCTTGATATTAGATAATTATCTTAATGATTATGGTATTGAATTATATTGTGTGAATTTATTCTTCCTTTTTTTAAAGTAATAATGATAATAATTGATTTTGTTTAATTAGATGGTGCGAATCATGTTTTAAAAACATGTCAAGCTGGTCCTTTTTGCACTATTTTTTCATTTGGATTGTTTTAAGTATGTGTTTACTAATTTTAGTTTTCTTTTCAATTGCAGTGCATTGGAATGTTTTTTTCCACAGTCCAGCAATCATCATCTTGTGTGTTTTTCACACCCGCTTGAGGCAAGCCACACCGTCATGCTTGGAATGCAAGTCGAGGTACGTCCCCCACTGCACTCGCCTATAAATTCAGAATTTATTAATTTCTTGATATTTTATTAATTTTAATAAATGATAAATAATATAATATAATTAAATGTAAAAAGAATATTTGGTGCAAAAATATCCGTTTATTTTATACACGACACTTGAAATTTCTTCTTGATGAATGGACACCTAGTAGTGAAAAAATGCATGTTTGGCCTTTAAACATAATTCAAGGAATTTCAAATGTAGTTCTAGTTTTTGGATACATTATTTATTTTGAAGTATGAAAAAGTGTTTTGGTTCTCTTGAGAAATTAGGATTTCCTTTAAAATTGGTGAAGGCCAGTTTGGCCCTTTAATAAAATAAATTATTTTGGAAAATTTTCATTGGGCTGAGTCAGGAGTGATATTTGGTGTACGTTGACTGCATGATTTATGTGTGATGTTGTACTGCTTGATTGTCTTTGTTGACTCACCCCTTTCCTATTTATTACATTTTTTGACATGGAAAATTTACATAGTCATTGAATCTTCTAAGAACGATTGTTGTACTAGTTTAGATTACACACTGGCTACTGGCCCATAGTACGGATGACACACTACTAAGAGATTGGGCCCCTTGGTTAGGCCATGTTGGAAAACACTATGAATTAGGTAATTATGATGTCATTGAGAGTAGGTATTCCTTCTGGATGAGTCACATATATAGTACGTTCTTTATTTTTCATGAGCTCCTAGGATCGACCAATGTTTTATTTAGTGATTATTTGTATGTGGAGGATAAATGAGAGGTCTAGTTCGGTTGCTGGTCTCTGTGTTCCACTTTTTCCATTTCCCTTAGTGTGTTTTGTGTGCTGTGTGTGGTTTTCCATTTTACTAACAACACAAATTTGGATTTATAAATTGTTCGCAAAAAAGTTTTAATAATTCTATGCACATGTTTCATTCAAACACTAAACTGGTTTTTGAATTAAAATAGGAAATGGACTATTACATGTTTTAGAAATGAAAGTGTGTGTGGAAAACAATATTTTATATAATTTATTTAAAACCTGAAATTGGTATATTATTTATTTATAGGTAATATATAGGGAATAGTTTGGTGGGCATTCCTTCTGAGTTTTAATACTGACGCCTATAGTGTTTTCCTGTTTTTAGTTTCTATGCAAGTTTGACCCGACATTGCTCACCATGGGCAAGACATGGTTGTAGTTTGGAGAGAGACTCTCAAGGTCACAAAGATTTCTGGCCATGTCCAAGTTAGTTGGTTGTTGTGGATCATTCTTTCTTTTCATATTGTTTATTTACTTTGTGTTGTTATATTTTCTTTCTGTAGTTTTATTCTTTTTTATTGGACGAAATAATTCCCATGATGTTCTCTATTGATGCCCTGGCAATTGTCGCTGGCCCGGGGGTATCAGGAACACCTCTTGAGCCATGTCGCGGACCTACTCAGGTGACCAGTTTAGGGTTTACTCAGGATAGTTTGAGAGTAAATGGTATGTAACAACTGGGCCCCACCCAACAATTTCCCCGCAGACACATGGTCCCCACCTTGGGGCCTACCAAAGTGCCCAAACATTTCCTCTGACTAATGATAGTCCATAAAAGCCAACACATGTCATTTCCATTTTGTTTTGTGCTCACTCACACACACCCTGGGAAATTTCCTAGAAGGTCACCCATCATGATCACTACTCTAGACCATGCACGCTTAACTATAGAGTTCTAAAAAGGTAGGATCCTAAAAATAAAGGTGCACCTTATTGACATGAGTCATATCATTTAGTCATTTTACCCTTTATTATTCGGGAGTGTTAAATTCACCCGCACTTTAGAACGCAATGTCCTCGTTGTGGGGCGTAGCTCTCAACTAAGGTAGTTCGTTGTATTTAAGGCTGGGTACCAGCTCTGATTCTAAATGTAACAATTCGGCCCCACCCATCAGTTTCATTGAAGACATGTGATCCCCACCCTAGGGCATACCCGCGTGCCCGAGAGGGTCATCTAAATTAGGATAGTCCCCACAATCCAACAAATTTCTTTTCCAGTGTGTTTGGTCCCCACTCACACACACCCTGGGAAACTTCCCAGAAGATCACAAATCATGATCACTACTCCAGGACAAGCATGTTTAACTGTGGACTTCAAACAAGGTAGGCATTCGAATAGGATGGTGCCCCTTGTTGACATGAGTCATATCATTTAGTCTTAACCCTTTATCATTCAGGGTTGTTATAGTAAATATAGATAAATCATGAGAAATATATGTTATTCTTGAACCTAATTTCATTTTCACAATGTTATGAATGGACCTGGTTTTCATGATTATAATTTGATGAGTGGACCTAGTTTCCTTGTCCATAATTTTATGCAAGGTCCTGATTTCATGTCCTTAATTTAATGATTGAACCTGTAACTATTTATACATGTTGTCAACATTATAATTTTTATGTATGCCATAATTTCATATATTATGTTAATTTAATGATCTCATGGATTAAATTATTTTATTCCCTAATGAATCATATCTAATAAACTACCAACATTAATTTCATGATTTTTAATTTGGAGGCTATTATATTTTATTTTAATGATCATGTTCTAATACCCTGATTTTCATTATATTCTTACATATTTCATTTTTATACACTTACTGAGAACTTTATCTCCCCCCTCTATATGTTTTATTTTCCATATGTTATATTTATTATTTTTTGATAGGGTTTTTATAGGGGAATAAATTTATGGGAGATGTTTAAGATCATTCACAATATTATAAGAATGTGTTCCATGATTCCATGACACTAAACTAACACAGTTTTGGGAATGTGTTTGTGTAATGTTTTATGTATTAAAAAAAATTGAAATAATATCCATGAACATAAATCATGGGTAATTAGATAGAAATTTTGAACATGTGTATAGGTAGATTACAAAATGGAAATCCAATTTATTTATTCCTTAGTAGTGCTTTTAATTATCCCCATTCCTGTTCGAGGTAATCTTGTAGTTTTCACGCAAAATTGTTCCCTTGCTAGGCATTCCCTAGTTGGATTGGCCATTGCAATTAGATTTTAAAACACATAACCCACATATAAAAAATGACTAATATAATGATGATTTTTGAGGGGAAGTAACATAGGAGGAGTTGAGAGATTAATATACTTAAGTGATTAAATATTGATATTTTAATGAAACATTTCCCTATTGAAAATAAGTTTATTATAGAAGACAATCTCTTATGATTAGGGAATCCGAAAAACCATAATGTAAAATCTAAACAAACATGATTAAAAATAGATCATTCAATAGTCTAAAAAATATATTCAAACCTTCCAGATAAATTTATTTCATGTTTAACATCTACACATTCTATAAATAGTCATCATTAAAAAACTCATGTGGGTAATCTAACAGATCATCCAACTACTCATATATATCATCCATGATATCTCATGAATATAGACTAAGTCAATATTCCATTATAAATCATGGAATAAGTAGATATATTTTCAGTGAATTAATGTTTTTATTCCATCAAACACATATTTGACAAAATTAAATAAAACTTGTCTCATATATTATGACATGGAAAACCATATAGAGAGTTGGTTGATTTTATTCTACTACAACTGAAATTTGGAAACTATGCATACTTATTTACTAAATAGCTTGGTATTGGAAGTAAAATCACACCAATTTCATGTCATAATGCATGATGATGTTGGTAACCATAAATAATTAAGAAGTAACAATATATTGGAGAATGATCCAAATTTTTGTGGGAAAACACTCTTTAAATATAGTATTTGGATTTCTATATTGATATATAATTTGGAATACATGTTTTATGAATTATTATACATGTTCAACTAATTTTTTATGAAAATGAGTATCTATGACCTCCCAAACCATAATAAATGATAGGTTTAATGGCTCATTAATTACAATTCTCAATGTAAGAATCTAATATATTCAATAAAGATGAAATAATAAAAATAAAATATAATTTTAATTGAAATGGAAAATATTAATTATGATATAATAATCATACTAGTCCCATGAATATACATTAATGACCCGGAATAAAACACACCTATAATAAAATGCATCAAAAATGAGAACATTATTATAAGGGAAAAATGGTTACATGACTTTCCGCCACAGAAAATGATGATTGGAATGGAAAAAGATTTTTTTACTTCCCAAAAAACAATAAATGGAACCAATCTCAATCCTGAATTCTGATTTCATCATGGTTCATGTGTAACCCCAAGTAGGACCTTGTGACTAGAAACAAAAATACATGCTTCTAACCCATAAGTCATGTAATTACTATGGGAAATATGAGAATTGATAATTAAAGGCCTTGAAGAACAATGTGTATTCCTTTAATCCCAAGTAAGTACATGGTTTATTTTGTTTCAGAATGTGAGAAATGTTTGACAATGCAAAGTATGATCCAAAATACATAAGAGACTACTGAATTTGATAGTTCAATATATTTGCATTTATATTTTATATTGAGACACACCACTGAAGAATGGTCTATAATTAAATACACCATCCACAACTTGATTGATGAGGTTGATTTAACAATTCATCACCCATTAATTCTCTTTGAACACCAATAATGAAAAATTCAAAACCATCCAAATGTCGATGTAACTTCATATGTAGGTTAATAAGAATGAATATGATCCTACAAGGTTACTTAAACAAGATTAGACATTTTTTAAATATCATTCACTATGAATTGGGAGGATGAAAATAACTCCAACAAATAGAAAAATTTTAACATGTATAGGATTCATTTTCCTCAATCAATTTTATTCATAAGAATGACCAGTTTAAATAAAAATAAAAATAATATTACTTTATAAAAATAAATTATAATTATTAGAGTAAAATTCAAGTCAGATCTGGTGGTATAGAAAACCAATGGATACCATATATCTATGGTCCTATAATAATAATTATTATACATATAATAGAATCTAATGAAAAAAATAATGATTGGTTTAATTTTGTGTTGATATATCAATATGTATTTGTAAGGAAACATAAAGTATTTAGAAAAAATTGATATTTTCTTACCCATATAAGAAGCATTCCTTATAGAATTATAAAATTTTACATTAAAAGATAAGAATAAAATAAAATTATATTCATTTTTATAACAACATCAATATCCTAATGATTGATGTTGGATTTTATGAATTTATAAAAATATTTATTTCCACAGATATCTTTTGATGCAAGATTAATAATGATGAACAAAGTTATCATACAAACAAACATAATGTGAATGGATGGAAACATATGTATTTTATATTATATGTTATGAAAAAATTATTATATTTATATTAATCTATGAAATTGTGGAAATTAGTGGTTTGATTGTTTATTTAATCAGTATCAGATGAAAAATGATTGTATGGTGGAAGCCTATTTAGTGCATCTGTCAGGGATCAATATGAAGCTTTTCATAAAAATAAGAAAATTTTAACTAGATGAAAGAAAACAGGAAGAATATAATTTATGAATATATAGAGTTCAAACGGTCTATAAATTATGTTACAAGGTTAATGTTACAATACCTAGTTCATGGATGGATAGATTATGAAGTGTAATGATTATTTAGAAAGTAAGGATTTGGGATTTTTTAGTAATGAAATGTCATGGTGGGATATAAATCATATAAAATATTTGAGTGTAGAATAAGATAATGTTTGTAAAAAATATAATGTGAAGAGTTGAAATTTGTATCATAAGGAGCATAATATTTAATTTTTATCATATAGAGAAAACCAATATATATCACCTGATGGAGAAATCTATAATGCTTCATATGACAAAGGTATATTGATAAAAATATATAGTGAAGCAATAGATAGTGTAATATAATATTATTAGATGAAGGATTATGAAAATATCATATAGATGTGCTCAAAATATATGAGGTTTTAAAAAATATAAGATGAATTTGAGTTTCATCATACGTAGATATTTTAATCCCAATTGAAACATGGTGCTAAACAATGTGGAATTTGGAAAATACATATCATAAAGATTTTTTAATGTGATTCCCTTAGATGGATAATTTAGAAGAAATACCTTTTTACTGAGTACTTAATTAAATGTACATTAGATATACATTTTTCTAATGGTGTTATGTATACTTTTTTAGAAAATTTATAATTTCCTTTGAAATGATAATGTGAATCTATCCATTCAATGTTTCTTATTTAGTAAAGTAATGGTTTTTAATAAGAAAATGTTCTTAGTAATATTTAGGATTATTCAAGATATATTGAGATATATCTATTTAAATTTTATTGAAATGGGTGTTTGAAATATCAATTTCATTTGAGTATGAAAATTCTTTATAAGTCCCACATATTCATGTAATAAATGAACTAAAAATTATGTATGTGGCTGGTGGAGGGTGAAATATTTTGATATATACAAACTCTTCATACACACATTACTAGAAGTACTAGAGGGTTTGGTCTATAAGAATCAAAATGATTCTCTACATGGTTTATGGATGAGAAATATAACATGGAGTTTTGAGTATACCAAAAATAAGCTGATTTCCCCATATGAAAACTTTAGTATCATAATGAGTATGATTATTCAAATATGTTGATGAGAATTTTTTTCCCCGATTTTTTACATGGTTTTGGTAATGGGACCAAATGATGAATGAACATCATACTATGTTTTATTAGACTGATTTTTACTAGTATGATATGAATCAATTTGAGGTTTATAGGAAAAAATATACATGACTTCTTTTTTGACCCATCAAATGAAGAATATAATTTTCAAATATCAATTAGATGTAATTATGGTAAGGAAAATTTCTGGAGAATGGTATGTAAAATTATATTGTGAAATTTACTTATCTATAAGATCATGAAGATGTTTCAATAAAAAACTCATATTAGTGTTTTTTCTGATAATGATCAGTGTAAAAAGGTGAAGGGGATTCAACATTCGAAGAGAGGAATATCCTATGAAGAAGATAATTTTCCCTTGTGGATCTGAAAAGAAGATGGATGAACTTATATCTAGGGTATACAAATATATACCAAAAAGGCTTATAGTTTTGGTGAACATGAAGCTAGTTTGGTTGTGTATTGAAGAAGGTAATTAGTGGAAGGTATAAAAATCATTAGTTGATGTGATTATTATTGGGGTATAGGATAAGAGATAGCTAGATGAAAAATTACTGGGGTGTAGAACCAATTTCGGCCAATTCTTTGTTATTCCAAATTGAAGATACTAAATGAACCTATGTTGGGGGGATACCTAACTTGGAAAGATATGATACTTTTATTAATCCTTATAAATAAAATATTTTTATCTATCACATAATAAAGTTATATACTTATTGAGGATTATAAATATAATTGTTCAGATCAGAAAACATAAATTATTTATATGATAACTTCATAAGAAGAGATTGTAAATGAATTTTTTCACTAATTTTATCCCTTCCGTTCTCAGTAATCCTACTCAAATAAGTAAACATCAATTGGTATTTTCTATGGTTCCCTTGAAATCATCCAACTATCTATAGAGAATGGAGAATATTAATTTATTAAATATATAGAGGCTTCAAGAATTTTATTTTAAAAACTATCATTTTTTATGAATATAATGCTACCAAATCTTCTATATATTCACCATGAAGTTAGGGATAACGAAACTATTTAATATCTTCTAATTAACGAGGCTTCTATGATAACATACAAAAACAGAAATCTGTAAATTGATTGAAGGGACCTATATTATCTTTTAATTACTCTCTTAGTGAATTTTTATACCATGATTTTAGATTTTAAATGAATAAAAATATTTGGTATGTGTTTTGAAGTAGATATGATGGAAATTGATGAGTTAATAAAACTATTACATAAATCATAAGGAGAAGGTTTTGGAGATATTAAGAGAGTTGATGAAGAAATTATTGATGATTATTTTACATGATTCAATGATAGTGTAAGTAATATTTGTCACATTGGTGGGAATATAGAATGTTTTAATATTGTTTTGAGACTGATGGGAATCATTGTAGATATACCTTATTCAAATGTGTTAACAACTGAATATCAAGAAAATTTCTCTCTAGGTGAACATAAAAACATTATTTTCTCATGTGATGTTAGAAAAATAATAATAATCAAGTGTAAGGTTAAGGAAAAGATTATTATGAATATTTATTATAAGGGATTTACAAAGATAATAATTTATAAGAAGATTAATTTGATTCATATAATATTGAATATAAAGAACAAATTATCATAAATATTTCTATTTTTTCTATGAGATACAAAAAGGTAAATTGGAATGGTCAGGGTAAATAAAACCTAAATTATTGAATTGGAATTATAGATAATATTTTCAAGAAGTTATCAAAATAAAAACATTCATAATTATGTATCAAAAGAAAAAGATAAAAAGTCTTAAAAATAGATGTGAAAGAAGTATAAAAATTCATTCTTATATAGAAGAAGAAATTTATTTTGAGTAGAATAAAGAACATTGATTCATCATGTACTAATTAATCCAATTATTTTCGAAAATTATTATCTCAAGTCATAATATTAATTAATTAATATGAAAATGATAATGATGGAGAAGAGAGAACAAAACTTGACTAGATTCTAAAAAATATATATAATCTCATTTTAAGATAATTACTCACCTCAGTAATGAAAGGAAGAAGATGAAAAAATAAGCTAAATAGAAAATTTTAAATAAATATGAGTGAATAAAAAAGGTGTTAATAATCCTTTAATACAATAAAGATCAAAAATTGGAAGTGGTTATGAATGATATAAAACTAATTTTTTGTGAAGTAACAATAGTTGGATAAGAGAATGTCAACATGGTTAAAACATCAAATATTGAGGATTGTAAGATGAATAGAATGAAGGTGGATGAATTTGGGAATGTGGTCAATGTTTTTAAATAATGTTAATATAATTAAGAACATTAGTTATCAGATGTATAATCAATGTTTCTTATAGAAAAAAGTCTACTATGAATATCCAAATAAGACATTACCAAAGAAAATATGGTTAAAAGTGAATTATCTTAAGATGGTGAAAGTATAGGCTCACCAAATTAGGTTTTTTAAATTCTTATATAATATCAATCTACATCTTCTTTTACTAACAATTTTTTTTAATATTAAATTCTCTATGGAATAATCATCCATAATGAAAGAACTGAATTTATGAAGAATGTTTCACCCTGAATAAAGAGGCATATAGTTTCAGATAAAACAAAGATAAAAAATTCTAAATCAGTAATTTTATCAGTATCAAGGATGAAATTTTATATTCCACTAATATTTTTGGGTAGTATTATTGAGAAAACATATTTATTCTAGTAGAAAATGCCTCTACCATGAAAAATTTATAACTGTTAGAGGATCTAAAATGTGATGAGATGAAATATTTTTGAGGATCTTATGCTAATGAAGGTAATAATTTTCCGATGGAGAAGTATTCTAAAACTGTAGGTGAGAATATAATGAATGATTTTAACGATAAGATATTATTCATGGATATTTTTTCTAATCAAATATTCGTGACTAGAATGTTTTTTGAAATAAAAAAGTAAAATGATGAAAAATGGAAGAAAACTTCTTCATAATATGATAAAAATGTTGATAATAAGTTTAAAATAGTTATTAGTATGGATATTATTAAAATTTGAATGAGGCATAGGAAATATGGGAATGTTACTAAACAATGTATAACTATATTACCATCCAAAGGGAAATGCATGAATGTATTTTACAAAATCAATGTAAAAAAATAGTTATAAAATTTAATGTGAATATTAAAACTTCATATAAATATTATATAAATTAAAATAAATGAAGCATAAAATCATGTAATTTTGATCATAAGGAATAAATTAAATTACATTAAAAATATATGATGAATAATAAGAACTATATACTTATATAATACTCTCTGTTTGGTCATTACTTCTCTGTAACATTGAGGGTCCTTTTTATTCCAAAAATCCAAAATTATTTGTACTAATTTTTTGGAATTGACGGCCAATAAACAAAGAATTATGTTGAGTGCTATATAGGTTTTACATTAGTAAGAGGCACCCATCATAGAATAATTCTAAAACATCAAGATGAATGGAGGTAGAAAATTACAAGGGGAAAATTTGTATCTAATGTACGAGTATCATACTACTCAAAAAGAAAATTAGTGATGATATATAATATGAGATGTTCAGGATGTTTGGTTTATACACAAGATTTATTTTGATTTTTAAGATACTTGTATGTTGTTATCTTATCAAATATATTAATATTTCCACTACTATTTTTTGGAGAATCGTGATGAAATTATTAGATTGAATATGTTATATGGGCAACAATGATCTCATTTATTATACACAATTTTTTTCTACACCGTGTTCTCCCTTATAGAAATAGATTTCTTAGTTGAAGTATGTTTGTAAATTTTCTCATAAATGATATTATTTTTAACTTGGTAAGAAAATTTACATTTTTGTGATGATGGAAGATGAGTTAATATAATTATTATGTTACCCTTTTCAATTTATTTTCAATGAGGGGGAGAAATAAAATTATAGGTGAAATAAAATATAAAATTCATAAGGGTATAAATTATTGAGAACTCATATTGTGTTAAAATATGTTTGAAACTTTATTTTGATATTTGTAATAACTATACATAAAATGATTGTTGTTCTAAATTATGTTCGGATGCATTTTTTTAATAGATATATATATGATTGCAGATAAAGAAAAATATGGTTGATAGAATATACATTGTTTGTTTCATTTAAGATACTTTCTTTAAGGATTTGTATATTGTTTTATTAAAAGTTTGGATAATGTAATACTAAACGTCATGTTTCTAACATCAAGAACATAACCATTATAGATGGTATATATTATAATTTTCTAGAAATATTATGAAACTAGTTTATAAAAAAATCTTTAAATTTTAGTTTTATGAATTTGAATAATTTTATTGGATGGGAAAAGTCAACGTGAATGAATGGAGATGATATTAGGGTAAAAATATAAAGAAGGATAAGTTTCTTGAATTGATTGTATTATATTAATATTCATTAATGAATTTGATATTCTCCATTGTTAGGTTGAATAATATATTGTGATCAGATGAAGAATGATTGAATGGTGGAATCATGTGAAGTGCATCAGTCCAGGAGATGATTGAAGTATACAAGATGAACAATAAAAAAGTCATACGAGATAGATTAAAACTAGAAAAACCTAGGAGATGAATTAATGGTGTGACAATGGGGGAATAGTTTGTTAAAAGTTTAGGTTTATATAGTCAATATGCATGATGTTATACTAGGAAATATATGGGTGATTTGAAAAGTTCATTTATTAGATGAACAAAAAATTTAATGTGTTGGTGAGTTATGATGTACATAGACTATTTTTATGGATAATAAGTAGATGTTTGTACAACATTGAAATATTAATCTGATAGGGGATTACATTTCAATGATATTGAAATTAGATAACCAATATTGATAAACATATAGAAAATCATATGAGGTATCACTGGATAAAGGAACACTGGATAGGCTAAATAATGATACAACAGATAATAAATTATAATGAAAATGGATAAAGTATTTTAATGCCATTATGTAGAGAGTCTATATCAATAGAAGGGTGTATAAACATTTATATAATGATGATTTGTATTAGATAGATACATGATGAGATGAATAGAGAATGGGTACCTAAAAATTTTCAACCAGGAAAAAGCCTATTAAATATATATTTTTCTTTAGATATTATAATATGAAAAATGTGGTTTTTACATCCCTTGTAAAATGTTTTAGAGTTCCCTCTTATTAAAAAAATATGTAAACCTACAAGAATATGGGGGGAAACAATATAAAATATTCACACTATTCATATTTTGAAGAGTTTAAGTGCTATTGGATTTTTGTCAGAGTATCCACCCTTGGTTAGAAATGGATGATAGAGGAGCATAAGAATGATGTTATATTAATTGTGGAACTTATTTCTATGTTTCATCATGTGAACATGGAAGTATCCGACTGAGCATCATTGATAAAAAGGAATTTTTTTGTTGTTATATGATTTTCTAATTTGTTTCGGGAGGGGAATTTGGCTACTAAAGAGAATAATAGTGTGTTCTATTTGAATGAAGAATATTGATTTGAGGAGTATAGAATGGATACATAATAAATGGAGTTATAGACCCATCAAATGAAGGTCATACCAAATAGACCATGATTGGGACGAAATATTATAATGTAAAATCATGAAATGTTCTTTATGCTGATATGGAAAAATACTAACATTAATAGGGTGTCAAAATGATCTAATACTAAGAAACTATTAGTAGAGTTGTTATAGATCTATATTATTATACACAGTTGAAGGTGATTAAAATTTATAGTGGGGAAATATCATCTAAAGAAGACGATCTCTCTATTGTAGATATGAAAATAAGAATGATATACTAGTATATGATTTGTAGAACAGTCCCTGAAGGATTATGGATTGGTATATAACTAGCTAGGAATAACGTTATTATGGGGAGGATCATTGGGTGAAATTTCTAACTTTGTAATATGATTTGATTGATGGGGTGTACAAATAGGGTTACTAAGTGGAATGATTACTCAAAAAGAGAATTATTTGATGTATGTTCCTTTTTATTAATGAAAGTTGTTAGTAAATGAATCTATGTTGGGGTTTTTAAAAAATGGAATTTTATATGCATATATACCAATCCTTGTAAATATTATGTGATAATATATCCTATTATAGTACTATATATAATGTTATCCTATGAGATTTATTTTATTTTATTGGATTATTATCATATAAAATAGGTTAAGTTTATATTATGAAATCATAAAATAATTTGACAAATGATTACCCCTCCACCTTAAAATGTTCCAACACTAATCTGGGAACTTTATCAACAACATAAATAGTGGTTCAGTGGGATTTATAGGAGTATCATTTGACATTGAGATCTTATAGGCCCCACCCAACTTCAATCTAATCTATTAAATCATTATTCCATTGATATCTTAGTTCTTATAGTTCCAACATTAATATGGATCTATCAACCCAGAATTAATATGTATCATAATCTAATAATGTTATACATAACTTATTCTGTACACAAGATAATCCTCATTGTTGTTAAACTATTCCAATATCCTATAATTATGTTATCTAAAAACATCTCTCTATTGTTTTTATAGAAATATAACAAAATGAAAACATGTGTTTATAAAATGATCAAATAGTCACATTCAGGAAATCCCTAATAGAGCCTTATAGGATTGTGATCCAGGAGGCTATAAGTGATTTATACGGCTTAAAGAGGGAATATATCTACTATCATATGTTAGTATTCTTCAATTATTAAGACCATTGATCTATGATATGAGAATGAAAATAAGGCCCCAAAATATATTTATATATCTCTATGAGATCAATGCTTAATGGGTATTGATTACATATGGTTTAAAGATTAATCATATCCCATATCATATTCTATAATATCTCATATTAAAGGAATATTATCTTAATATATTCCCCTTAATGAACAAGGTATAAGACAAAAATTGGAATAATCAATTGGAATTACTTTCCCTAAAGAAAAAATTTGAGGATTTGATCAACAAGATCCAGTTCATGGTATTTGGTTATGAAACATCATTTTGTACTGATGTTATTTGATCTTGGATCCTTATTAATGTGATAATACCACCATCATATCACCAATTCCTAAAGTATCACATCAATGGATGAATATGATTTTATAGTGATGAAAACACCTGTTTTGATATTTTCAAGGCTTGATACAATGATTATAACAAATATAATAGAAATGGTAAAAATCATAAAACTAATAAATTAAAATTTTTATCATCCCAAAAATCGATTGAAATATCCCATGATAATCTAAGGAGGGTTTTAAAGAAATAAATTATTTCTCCCATTGATTATATTTAATAAATGAAATGAAACCCAAGAAAATCCTACATAGGGTTCCTAATGGTATAAAAATTAATTTTAGGAAGTTAAAACAATTATCATGAAATTCATTCATTATTAATATGATTTTACATTAATGTAGAATCAACCATTGAGTCTTGATTGTAATGAATCCTAAAATTATTATTTAAAAAATGGATAAAGAAATAATATACTTATTAGAATCTAAAAATGTGCCATAGTCTTAAGTTATTATCGATATCATGGAAGAAAGACTCAATAATACTAATCACATTTTGAAGAATTGATTCTCTAAACAATATTATAAGCTCATGTAAATATTATATAGAAATGATGAGGATTAGTGGAACACCGTAATCAATGTCGGATTGAGAACCATGGAGTTGTTCAAAGACACTCAATTTCTCCGAAAAAATCATGATATATTCATACAGAATTAATGAATTATACATGTATTATAAACGCATGTCGTTAACAATTTCCTATGGATCCCAATATATAATCATGACTATAAATAGGCACTATGGAAAGTGAACCCATAATTGGGTATGTTGGTAAAGTTTTGGTTGAGGAGTTAATAAAATAACATTTCATTCTTAGTGTAAAAAATACCAAGTGGTATTCCTATATAATAAAATTTGGATATAATAATATAAAAATCAATGTATATATCAAAGTCCATGACCTCAGCCATCATTGTCCAAAGGAAAACTACCCAATACCAATTATAGAATATTTGATTGATCGATAAAATATATATTTTATATCTATATATTTATGGATTTTAATGTTAATTAATTGAATAAAATTTTCATTAAAGGACTATATTGATTTATTGTGTATTGTTATGAAGGACCAACATTTGGAGATATATGATCAAATCTGGGGAAATTGAGAAACATAAAATCACTTTACATTGATATGTGAAGCAGTAAGTCCTAAAAACCAAAATATGATAAAACTATCATTAATGATTGAATTATAAGAGACCTAGAACGAAATTTAAAAAATAATTTCCACAATTTTGGACAACCATGGGAGGTTTTGGATGTACAAAAATGTTGAAGTATAGAAAAAAAGGAGCTTCAATCATTGGAAGATGATTTTACACACCTTGTAATCCTTACATGTCATATATTTTTACAATTTGTGACTCAATTTATAATGTTTACTAATGTTATTTACGATTTATAGTGAAATTGGAATGTTTTGAGGCACCATCATTACAAATATTTTAATCATTTAATGATGTCAAAGTGTAAGTCGAAAAACTATGGTTTTCATAATATCTTAAATAGAGGCACTGCAGATTTGATGTAAATGGCCATTAAAAATATATTTTGACCCATTTAATATCATGAAAGATATTTTTTCTAATATATATGGGGTTTCATCAAAATTTTAGGAATTTCATTCCAATATTGGAGTGTATTGACTATCGGGAGGCCGGTGATGACTTCCTACATGAAATTCATTATAGATATTTTGTATTAATGATTTTTTATATTCATTTTATTTATTTAATGTAATTTTAAATGTTATATTTTTTTAATTAAAACTATATTTTATTATATCACCATTTCCTTATTTCTATTCTATTCTATATCATATAGTTTACTGTTTATTCATCGTTGACATTAATACTAGAATGATCAGCTAAAATCATAGGGGTTGATAGTATGAATGGCTTGAACCTAATGAAGATCTAAAAAATTTGGGTTACCCTATGGCTAGTAACCCAATTTTTTTTTAAAAAAAGTCAATCCAATTATTTTTTACTATCCCAAACCATCATGGGTTGAAATTGAATGACCGTGAGCAAATAAGAGAAGATTAGGAAAGTACCAATTGCAGAAAATTAATTCTCTCTAAGATCAATGATTCATGTTCCTAAGTTATCGATTACTTTGAACGAATGTGTCCATTCTAGAATAAGACGATAAATATTTTTCGAATATAAATAATTTGTGAATTATTCCAATATTTTCATCATATTTCATAGATTTATCATTTGATATAATTCAGAATACTCTTTTGTATAAACCATGAATGATCCCATTATATCTCTTTATCCCTCCATTACATTAATTTTAGTTATATATTTATTTTTTTAATTTATTTACTATATTAATAAAATCAAATTGAAATTGGGATAACCTAGCCTTCAGATGAAAGTCTTATTTTTCATTCATCACTCTATATAGGATTAACATAGTACTTCAAATTTACAATTCAATTGTAGTTAGTTCAGTTAAAGAGAACATAATTTTTTAATTTTAATTCTATAGATGATTTAATGATGTATTTTATATGCATCAATAAAAATGGTTGTTTTAAAGTAATTTAAATCTTAGAAAAATAATATTTAAATAACTATACATGGATTGTAGCTGACGCAGAATAGTATATATACTCTAGAGCCTCAATAAGAGTTTGTTTCTATCATGGTTCCCTTCATCATAAATAATTTCACACCCCCTATGATCATTATATTCGATATATTTTTAATCCAATTATGTAAAATTAATATAATTAGACATGGATGATTTAGTGGTAAAGTAACATTGTGATAAATTTTGTAACATTGAAGTAATATTCTCTTTATTATGAAGGCACAAATAAATGATAAACAATCTAATGTGAATTTTTGGATTCTTCTAGGAAATTCCTCAGGATTTTTGTGCACTAAAAAATAATCATTATTGGGGTTAAAATTACCAATTCCATGATAGACATATATCATCATTAGAAAATTTGGGAGTTGGGAGGACTTAATAGGTGCCATGCTTACACTAAGAACCCAATACTGGACATCAATGGTACATACCATCCAACCCAAAACCTATTAATAAGGGTGTCCACATTTGGTGGAGTGATGGGAAATAAAGAATATTTTATAGACAAAAACAACATTCCTTTTTTCCGAAATTTGTTTTTTTTCATCGGGAAGGAAAAACTTGTATTATACATGTGGAATCTCTAGATAAGTCAATTGTTACAATCTTGTCTAATAAAAATAATAATGGAATGGAAAAAAATATATGCCTCCTCAATTTCTTGATAAAATATACTGAGATATGATTTAACATAGTTGATTAGATTATCCATGATATAAAATTTAATATAATAAATATATAACCATACCTACATTATTGTGAAATATATTTGATTTCCCTCATTGATAAAAAAAATGTATATTGACAATCACCAAAAAAACATGGAATTTTGTGGATGCAATGTAATATTTCAAAACATTTATATCCATTTTGTGATTTTCTAGACCCCCACTCCCTGATATATTGACCATCGATACATACTATATATATATTTATATATTCTTTGAAAAAAAGGATATAAAATTCCCTAAATAAATAAATAAAAATATTATTCCATCACTTTTATTTTAAATTTAATTTTTATATATTGATCATTATAAAATTATTAAACAACACATGATAATAATTCCCAGGTTGTATGTTTCATGATAATTTTTTTTGCATATAGTGAAACTACTTAATCAAAAATATGTCTCCTTCATATCCTTAAAATTATTCCACATTTATTGTCCTTAAAAACATTTCATGTGTACTACCATTATTCATAATATGTAGAAATTAAATCATAAGAAATGGATGAGATTAAATGATCATTAAGGGAAGTATAAATCTAAAGAAATAATGGAATAATCGTGGTTTAAATATTATTACAATAATAGGTAAATAAAATGACGCAATAATCACCTAAAAATATAAATCACACTATATCCAAGAAAGTAATAAATAAAAAAAGTATATCAATAATTTTGATCTCATACTAAGGGAATTAATATTATGAGTTATGGAAAACCGTCATTCAAGGCCTTATGAAAAGACACTTTATTTTTTGTTGAAACCTATGTCATGGAATCATTTTTAATTAAGTATGAATAAACATAATAGGAAAACCTATTATCTCTCATGAAACATGAAAATTCATTGAGGGAATATATAATTTTGGCACCCAACCACCACTTAATAAACTATAATTAATTCACTATTGGTGTCACTAATAACCTTAATACCATAACCTAAGGATAATTGATGTGAATAAAAACATGGATATCTGTGAAATGAAAAGTACCAAATTTAAATACATGTTTAAAATGTGTTAGAAGACAATAATGGTATTGAATTTAAACAATATATGAATTTCAATAAAGGCAGAACATTGTGATAACCAATCATGAGAAAGAATGTTGATGGTAAAACAATACATAGTAAAAATCCCATTAATCATTCATATTTGAATAAAAATATATGATACACAAATAGTTTCCCCCATATAAATATAATAAGATTTTTTATACATGAACATCATCTAGTCTATTTTATATAAAATTTCATCTTCACACCATATAGAAAAATATGCATATGACTATGTAAATATTTGAATATGATGGTCATAATCTATTCTTGAGAAACATAGTGGATAGTTTCGAAATAACATATCCTAAGAAGTGAGAAATGTTTTTAAAATTGATTATGTGGTTGAATTTAATATCCATAAAAATAAACAATAAAAGACCACATAATACAATAAAATTGTATAATGTACCCAACATATATGAAATAATTTAAAAAACACAATCATAACACAATGAATAAAAAATGATTTCCCAAAACCATGTAAAATTGGGGAAATAATGGGATAAATAGCCTCTTGAATATAGTAACATTATTTGGATATAAAATTTAATTAATAATATGGAAATAAATTATATATAATTAATGGGGTAGTAAATTAAGAGAAAATAATCCTAAGGGGGCATTGGTAATTACATGTATCATGTCTCAATGAGTTGGAATTAATCCATTAAAACAAATAATTATTGAGTAACACATTAATCAATATGCATTGAAAGAGTAGCCTTATAATTTAAATAAAAAAATTATTAATATATAACTCATGATATTATATCGCAATTTGTAATTATATATACTATATAAAATATAATGGCGCATCATATGAAACATGGTTTATGGAGATGAATTTGAGATGAAAACCCTTACCTCGGTCCTGATTTAGTATGGACCAATACCTAGTTTCATGAATAATGAAATTAATATAATTAAATAAATACTCAAGAACATTATTAATAACTATAAATATATATAATCCTCATATATAATAAATATATATATTTAAATTACATAGTTTTTTTCAAATTTCAACATTATGAGTAAATAATCATTAACTCTTTGAACTAGTTTCAAAAACGTTGTGTTGGTATTTTTTCTTGTTAAAAAATCATCATTCCAATATAATTAAATTTACTTTAATTGATATTCCAAAGTAGTTAATGAATCTATATTTGCATTTTAAAGTTGTTTTTGTTAAGTGAAATATGGTTGAAATCGGCAATGAGCATGTTTCAATGATTGTTAATGAATGAAAATAGATTTGTAAGAAAATTTGTTAAATACACATATAAAGTTATGAAAAAATAAATATTTATATAAAATTATTGTATTATAAAATGTTTCAAATTCATCAACGAAAAAAATTCATATAATTGTCCACGTAGGAGATGAAGCCAACCCAAACATGAACCTACTATGATTTATCGGTGATTATGATGTCGTTATGTTGAAATATCATTATACCAAATGAATGATTATAATATTTGGTTCCTATTAGTGGTATATTTATAAATTTTTATTAATAATATAAATAGGATAATTTATAAAAGTTCATTACATAGAAATAAAAAATTGTTGTCCTCTATGTTCGCTCGTATTAATCAATAGAATTAATGATAACTTTTTATGATCACATCATTTATAGGTTTTAATTCTTGAAAAAAACATGTTGATATAAAAAATCACTGTTTTAATCTAATTACATCTTCATATACATTCATTTAAGGCAGTGATGGAAAACGAAACATTTTGCATTATAGCAGTGGAAGTTTGTCCACTGAACGAACAACATTTTAGATTTTCTAAAGGGATATGGTATATGATTTAAACAAAAAAAACACCCAAAATATATTAATAATAAATTGAATCAATGAAAATAATTTCATTATTATTATTATTGAATAATTAATTTAAGGTATCATATTCAGTAGAATAACTAGGTAGTAGGTAATACTCAATTCAGGGACATTTGATATCAAAGGGAAGTGTCCTTGGAAATGAAGGCCTTTTGATAACTAATTATAAATAGAAGATTTTGAACAATGGGGAAAATTATATGAGAAAATAATTATTAGATTTTAAATAAGAAAATCTAATGGTAGCATTAGTGTGGTAAAGATGTAATCCTTTTATAATTGAGGAAAATTCTACTTTTTCTATTGACTCATAAATTTTCACTAATGTAAAAAATATATTCAATTGATAATGTCAAATAATATATAAAATTGGAGGGGAAAATAATTTTAGTTTAATCTAACCTAAACCTGAGATTTTTTATTAGATTTTATCGATTTAGTGGGTTTTGTTGAATTTTTATCATTTACCATAATTTACATCTAACATGGTAAATAATTTTTATCCATATAAATTAATTTTATTGACAAATATTACTATTTATTTTTCAAAATATTTTTTTTAATAATTATAAATTATGAAATCATTTTACGAAATAAATTTTATAATTGGGTGAGTGTTTAATTTTAAAATAAATATACATAATCGTAGAAATATTTCTTTTCAAAAATAACATTTTTTGGTTTTAAATTAATATATAACATAAAATTAACTTGGATAATAATTATAAGGAAATATATTGATTTTTTATAATAAATATATGGAGTGTTAAGATTTCTTGTAATTCCTGAACTGAATATCCCCTGAAATGAAATTAATTAAAGAAAAAATTGATAACACTTTTTTATTAATGTTACATATTAAGTGGTCATAAAATATCATAATATGAGAATTAAAATATTATATTATAATATAAAATTAATATCTTTATTCATTAAATATATAATTGATTATTTAAATAGTTCTTGTCAACTTCTAGGTCACTCTTAGATAATGATAAACTCATAGAAAATATAACTAGTTTTAAAACTGTATTTCTAAAAAAATAGGCCTTTTATAAAAATATCAAAATGGAATGCTAAGATAAATTTTATATGAAGAATTGAATAAATAAGTTAATTTTAATTATTAAAAGATACAGATTCAAAATTTTAATATTTAAATATAATAAAAAATAAAATGAAGACCCATTTTTATTAGAAAATGATGTTTTAACATAATAATTGTTATTATTCATATTCAAAATTATTAAAAAATAAAATTGGTGTTAACTAATTATTAATATCAATCCTGATTTATCATTTATCATGTGATTCTCTAAATAGAAATGGGTATTTCATTGAAGGAAATTTTCTGAATTCCTTTTATTAATAAATGATCATCATTTTTATTTTAAGTGAACTAAATGAATTTAATTCACATTAAAAGTTGAAATTATTTTATACATAATTTTATTTTATGGAGATAATATTACTATTCATTTATACTAATTCAATGGTTATGTTTCTAGTGACCATTCATATATATTTTAAATTTATATAAATGTATCATGAATTAATTTACATTTGATGTTGTGTGTGGATAATCCCATCAAACACACTTACATATTTAATTATTATAAAATTTCATTTATCCCATGTGTATCATTTTGACCCTTAAATAAATTTCATCCTTATAATTTAACTCATAAGATCAGTGTAATTTTTATACAGAACTCATAGTTATCCATTTACCTCTAGATGATCTTGGAGTTATTTATGAGGTGGAATTTTATTTATATGAACAAAAATTAATATATGTTATTTATAATGATCTATCAAAAAATAAAAATTTCATATAGAATTATACAAAGGGAAATATATGTATATTCATAATGAATAAATCCCCACAATCCCATGAAATTATCTCTATGATAATCATACCACTAGATTTTCTATTTTTTATTTAACACCTAGTAGTTTTTAAAGACACCCATGTCATAATACATTATCACATATAGATTGAAAATTCATTGTCCACTTCGTTAATGGTAGTTGAAAAATATTTTTCTTGTTTTCATTAATTTGAACATTATTCATTTTATTAATGAAAATTATTGATAGATGGATTTATATAATTACATTATTTCATACTCAAATAATTTTACCTTTATGTTGTTCATTTTGAATGCTCTTGCATTTTCAATGGAATCCATTTTTAACCAGGATCTCTCAAAATTCATCAATTAATAAATCCAAAAGTGTTAACATCTTTGATGATCATTTTATGATAATTTTAAAAAACAACAATAGGAAAATTTAACCTCATTATTCCTCAATATATGACTCTATAATGTTTTCCTATATTTTATACAACTCAACTTGTATATGACCCGTTTGAAACTGTAAAATTCTCGATTCATATAAGGATACACTGAGTTGGTTTCTTGAAACATTCTTATCATATTCCTAAAAATAGGGATCCAAAATTAGCATAATAGTTTCTAAAATATTTTTCCCAAAAAACATTGAATTTAATTATCTTCAAATATTTGGTATACCTTTTATAGGAATGAACATATAACTTAATGTGATCTATAACATATGATTCACTAATTTTTCATTCAAATTCCCTTTAATTGTTTATTAATAGAAATTTATTGGAAAAATAATATCCCCAGGGAGTTTCCACCAATGTGTGTATATATTATTATTTATCATGCACTCGATAATTATCAATTTAATACAATATTCGGCCTTTTCAAGTTTTTTACCCAATGGTATGTTTTTTCCAAATCATGAATCCACATATAATATCTAAAAATGTATTCAATTTCAAGGAAAAAACACAATCAATACCTTACCAAAAAATCATGATTTTATACTATATTATTACATATACCAAGGGTTTTCACTAAAGTAATCAAATCCTAATCCCTTAAAATATACATTATAACCCTTAAAATATACTTATCCCAAAGGGTTATCTATAACAATAAAATTATTAAAATGAAATCTTCTAAATCATTAATTCCCCCTTAATTAATATCCTAAATTGGATTTTTTATAATCCTTTCCAATAATGTCAACTGTGTTTTACCAAACACACACTCTCGAGTATAGTTCTTATAGACAAAATCTATATATGCACACATTGATACCGAATAAAAAATCCTTTATACTACTATTTTTAAAAATGATATAAAAAAGATTATTTCGTGAAATAAATTCTGAAGGATCTATTTAGGTTTACATAATTATTGAATTAGAGCCCAACAAAAACAAATAATTTTCATGTTCTATATATTAGGTTCACATATATCTCAATTTATATCGAACTAAATAATAGATAATAAGTCATCAACATATCCAATGAATTGTTACACATGTTATATCATTCTAGATTTGTCATATGTACCATATATCTTCATAACATCGGGTTCTAGAAATGTAAGATATGGGTGAGATCAATATATCAATAAGGGAAACATATAACAACTGAAAAAAATTAAATGTTATTGTAGGAATAAGTAAAAAATATTAATACATAATCTATTTGAAAATTGTAGAATTAAATATATGTGATAGTAATTATTACATGGATATAAATAGTAATAATCTCATACTAATGAAATGAATAATGTTGGAAATCCAAACACTACTCTCAAGGAATTATCAGTAGAACATTACATAAATTAAAGATGGACGTCAAGACCTATTTTTCAATTATGTATTCATACACCAAATACCCAAATCTATCATTTATCTTTTGAAATATTGATGAATCAATTATAAATATAACACTCCCCCCATTAGCATATTATTTCTAATAAAGTCAACATAAGAGTCCATTATATAGTTCATATCACTCTCTAAGGAACATCCAATAAAATAAACTCATGATTACTTCTATAAAGAAGAATAAAAATATCAATAAATGATCAACCATCATTATTATCAAACAATAATAAAATATTTCAACACTTTTGGGCCTGTTATCAAATGTATACCCCGATTTTGACACATCCAGATAAAGGTGGATGGTCAAATGGAAGATAGTCAACATTCTAGTAACCAATCTTAGTAAATAACAATATACCATCTTCCAAGAAATTACCCCCTATAAATTTAATATCGTACATTATATGTGATAAAATACAATTTGTTTTTTGTAAAATGTGAGGTTAGTACCATTTAGAACAATGAGTATACCACTAAGTCAATATGGAAAAAAAGAACAAATTCATTCCACAGAAAGGAAGTGGATGGTTTCAAAAGAACATATAAAAGAAGTGATGAAAAATTATCAACGATATTAAATAGTATTAATATGTATCCCTAAAATTAGATAATATCTAATAATAAAAATAAAATCGTAGAATGTATCAAAATTATATTAAATATGTTCAATATTTGATCGTGACATAATTAATGAAAAATGATTTACCAAAAATCATCACTACTTTTGAGTTGACTAAATCAAAACACACATGAATAAGGAACTGTAATTTTTTAGAAAATACCATTATGTACATTAATATAAATTTTATAAATTTCATGGGAATGAAAACAAAAAACTCACCATACTAAAAGAATATGTCTTATAACATGTAACTTGTCTAAACGAATATTAATTGAGTCCAAGAAATATGAAATCTAGCGTATATCATTAATCAAACCTATTTGATTGATAATTATAGTAATTGAACATTAAATAGAATTACTAAAAGTAATTTCATGATATAAGATTATAATGGTTCATTATATAATCCACATAAACTATATTAGGTGAATACTACAAGACATTTTTCATATGTTGGAATTTGAAATGAAAACCATTTCCTCTGTCCAAAAGCATTATACACTTCTAAAAATCATAATTAATAATTAAATAAAGTTCAATTAATATATAATATTTAAAATTATTCATATATATATATAATTGTATCCATAATTTATAATTATTATACATATATATAAATATTATAAGGTTAGTCTTTTAATACCTTGTTTATGTAATATTCATTAGAATGAAATTGTTTAAAAAATTGTGGGTATTCAATACGGTAACAATGAATATAAATTAAATATAACTATATATACTATATTATATCTCTATGATTATTTATTAATAAATAATTTCATTTCTTAGTATATTTTGGTTAGAAATCAGTATGTTGAAATCTGTTCTGAGCATATTTTCATGTTTCATAATGAATGCTTTAATGATCTAATAATGAAATAGGAAAATAATCATATAACTTTACATAGAAGAAAACCAAATAGTTACATATTTATATCATAATATAATAATGAATATTTTTTCATAGTAATTCATTGAATAATTGAATAGTATTGTTCAATTATGTTTTTAATCCAACCCACAGATGAACATACATGATTAACGGATGATTATGAGGTTTTTCAGTACTAATATATTTATAAAGATTCATAATGATCATTTTTTGTTGTTATGAGTGGGGAATTTTATAATTAGAAGAGTTATACAGAGAAGATAATTTATACAATGACATCACATAGTAAGAAGAAATCATTATCCTCTTAGAAATATAATTTTATGAGATAGAATAAACTCTAATAATTTGAAGATCACATTATTTAAAAAATAATGAAATATCCCATTAAAATCCTTAATGATATGAAAATCATATTTTCCCTTAAATACAATTAGTAGATAAATCATTATACGACAGTTATAAAAAATGAAAATTTTCATGTTGTTGATGCAGTATTTCTCACAATAACCAAACAATGGTTTTATTTTTCTTAATGTATGGGGTATATGAATTAAGAAATAAAATCCCATTAATATAGTAAAATTAAAAAATTATATGTGATAATAAGATTCTTATGTTTTTTCTTATATAAAAAAATTTAAAGATGGTTATTAATAATACAAACAAAGTAGTTGATAACACTCGCATCAGTGTCTTGGAATTTTCTAGGAAGTCACCATGAAATTGAAGGACTTATGAAAATTATTTATGATGTACCATGAATGGTTCAATAATATGTAACCTATGCAAGTGGACACATGGATGAAATAATTCCACCCAATACACGTGAGTATGTATAATAAAATCGAGGGTCTATGTTTTTACACCCATAAGACTATACCCCATTCCTCAGAGAGACACATTAGTGAATAATATATACATCATATGTGTAAATGTTATAATTATTGAATTGAAAAATAAATTATTATTTATAAATTTAGAATAAACACTTACATGAATCATAATAAATCAATTTTTCACTTTCATAAAATGTAAAGTCATGAAGACTTGGTAACATTCATATAATACAATACATGTATATTATAAGGTCGAAGAAAACAAAAATTTATCCCATTAAAATATGGATCAATAGATCAAGAATATTAAAAAAAGGTCCAATTCAAAAATATACAAATCATCCATAGCTAGATTATTTACTTTATCCCTACCATAATCAAAGATCATTTTCTATATTTGAATCAATGGAATAATTAAGGCCTAAGAAAAACTCAATAGGCTACCGTCAATAGTTTGTATGCCTTATATAATATATTAACATAAAAAGTAAGTGTATGTGTGTATATAATGTAAATAAGATAGATAAATATAAACCATCTCATGCTTATGATCCTTGAGGAAATAGATTTTGGATAAACCTACTTCCACCAATGAGGGGTGTCTCTGTGTACATGATAATTAATTTTCTCATAGTCCAAGGAGACATAATCAATATCATCATGTAATAATATTATTAATTTTGGAAATAAGGATAAACCATGTAATATTAGGACACATAAGGTCAATCTAGCTCCTAGTAACATTATATACAACATATATATAGGGTTCTAACTATAATCCAATAGAAAATCAATGAAATTAAAATTGAAAATTTTCTAACTTAGTATATGGAGAAAATAAAATGTAGTCCTATGATAAGCATGAATGAGATGCAATAAAATAATATAAGGTGTTTCCAGTGTCATTAAATCAACATAAATCCAATAAAATAGTATACATCATCTAATTTCAGAGTATACAAGTGATTCGTCTCTGAAACATCATGGAATTCATATATATTTGACAGAAATTGAACCTTTGTGTGGTATCTCATATAACGGTCACATCAATGTAGTTTGGTGAGTCTTATATGTGCTCATGGAATTCCCTATGGTCTCCAAGGATATCTTAAATTAGTCTGATCCATTAAATAAATCGAAATGGTCATAAATAAAAGGAACCTTACATATAACATGTGATCATACACCATTTAAAATATATTCTAATTTAAAATTTATTAAAATATGTTTCCATTAGTTATTCACTTAGATGTGAATAATAGTCAAGTGAACCATACTATTGATTTTTCATTATATTAGATCCTTATAAAAATTAAATTACAAATCCCAAAAATTGGTGAAGTGATATTTATAATCCAGTTTCTATGCATTCATTCAATTCCCCCAAGATAATTATCATGAGCTATGAATAACACATCCAAGTTGTGTTTTGGATAATTTCATTCAATGGTCATTGCGGGTGTATATTAAGAAAAAACTAATGCGGAATAACATGTTGATGTGTATACCTCCTTCAATGTTAACAAGTCTCATAAATGGTCTCAATAATTGTCTATATATATAATTTAATGAGTTTCATAAATAAAAAGGTAGACATTGAAGGTATTTCATGTGGCGCAATGAATGAAATTTATAAAAGTCATTAAATATTGAGAAAAGTTAAAAACACCCTACCATATTCCAATGGACCTCTATGTATACTATATAGAGCTATTGTTTCTGTTGTAATGAGTGAAATCATAGAAAATAGAAAAATGACCTAAAAATTGGGCAAATTAGGTTGCATGAATATAATAACTATGATAGGGATACACTATTGAGAAAGAATTAAGGGGACTCATAGACCTACCAAGGGTGATAAAAAATATAGATAAGATTTAATTCAAATTTTAAATGGAGGAGACCTCACAACTCTTAATAGGATATCCATGGGGGATCTTGAGTCTGTAGATGTAAATGAAAAGGGAAGAATAAATGATGTTTTATATTTCAGAGGAAAGAGGGGAAAATGGAATTTCAACCATTTTAATGGGTTTTATGGTTTATCCCATAGATTTTTAGGCTATGTTATAACCATGATTTAGGGACTACCAACAGAGAAATCCTCACATAATATAGGAAAAGGGTTTAGAAAAAATTTCACACACCATTAAGAAATGTTGTTCAAGAATCCACCTCTCACACAGTTTAGGTGAATAGACAGAAAAACAATTAAATGATAATGATTGATTACCGTATATATAATTTATCTTTTTATATGGGATTTAAACTTACCTAATGAAATTTTAAAAACAATATAAAACCCTTTTGGGTAACAATGTTGAGCCACATGATTACCACTAACCAAGAAGCAACAATATTCCACAACCTAATCATCAAAAAATGAATCCTTAGGACCATAACAGGGTCAAACTCCATTGAAGCTTTACCTGAACCCATAGGAACATTTATTTTTGATAAAAATAAAGGTTTAGAATTAATATTTAATAATTTATACCTTTCTAAAGACCTAGGACACTATGAACTCCCATGTTTATAACAACTCATCCCCATGTTTCTTATTGGTTCTTGATCTATATCCGAGAAAAACATCATCCAATAATAACCTATAAAAACATATGTATTCTAGGAATCTTTCTATACATGGATTTTCTACAATAATCCCCAAACAAGTGGTAAAATTATTAGAATAGAGATCATTATTTTTATATTCAATGATATGAATTGGATACTCCAAATAAGTATCATTATCTTCTCACATAACATCCTTTGTAAAAATGAAATGAGATATATTTGATTGATAATGAAAAAATGATTGAAGCTAACATCATAATGTATATCCCAATATCTCTAAGGAATAGATGTTAGCTAATCTTGTATATTGACCGTCTATGAAATATTTAAATTCCTATAAAATCAACATGATACCATAATTTTCCTCTTAATTTTTCAATGAAATAATCTAGGTTAAACATGAAAGAAGACTCAATCCTTAAATTCAAAATACATATATCAGTGGTGATAATCAGAATAATAATTATTCCTATATTGATCTCTATAAATATATTTTCTCATCATATATTACAACTAGGAAGTCTTCTAAATGAGTAGAAGTCATATTCTATTGACCTCCCCTGCCTCAAACTTACTCAAAGGTTATTGAAATGGCCTAACGTATAAGACCTTTAAGGATCCATCTTCTTATTAATTCAAAATATACTATTATAAGTGAGTTCAACAAGTGGTATATGATTACTCAAAATAAATATATGAGTGAATAAAATGCTGGAATTATATCCTCAGATACCTATATAGTACAGTTAGACTAACCATATGCCTAATAGTGGTATGTAGTACAGAAGAGTTCGTGTAATTATAGATCCGTCTAAAACTCCTTTCAAAACCCATAATTATACCATGAATCCCAATATTGTACAAACTAGTTCTTGTGGGTTTATATAATATTACCTATAATGTATCACTACCTCAATTGACAACAGGAAACCCATAAACTAAATCCATGGTGGTGTCTTTCCATACGAACTATGTAATGGGTAATTGCGGTAGTTGGCTATGGGGCCATTGTATTTCCATGTTGAAATAATAATAGGTGGGTTTCTAAATATAATATCCTAGTAACTTCTTTTTCATTCAAAGACATTAATACTTTCATCATATGTCATCTTACATCTTTACATGTCCATGAAGTATTTCCGATTTATAGGAATTTTATTATTACATTTTCTCTTCATTCATTTATAATGTTACCCGATAATTACCAATAAAATGGCTGGTCTCATCATTGTTAGAGATCTAACTTGAAGGTACATCCCCACTAGAAACACATTCATTAAAAATAAGAATTTTGGATCTAGAATATGTATATTCATAAATATATCCAAAAGTAATTAATTGATTAATAAATTTATAATAAATTTTTTCCTATCACACTCCTATAACTTTTTATGCATGACACAAAGAGGTTCCATCAACTTGAACATTATATTATCTTCTAGAAAAAAAATTATGAGTAATTCGTCTATGATAATCAACCACCACATTTCTTTTCAAGGTATATAAGGAACCATAAAATGCATAGAATGATGGAATTAAACCCGTAAACCCATAATAAGATTGATATCATGATAATTAAATATATATTTGACACTTTTTTTAAATTGTCACAAAAAACTACTATCCCATTATGTAATTTCTCCAAAAGGGAAAGAATGAAAAAAATACTAAAAATACGATGATTTTCATTGGGTTATTTCACTCAAGATTGCATTGAAAAAAAATTATTTCACTCATGATTACTCATCTAATGAGACTCAGACACCAAAATATTTTCCTCATTCAATAACATAGCTACTATCTAATTTCATACTACCTCATAATAGTCCCAATAACTCTTCCCAGATTTGGGGTAGTCAATATGAGCACTTATTTCAACCTTTTGTTCATCTATTGGATGGAATTCTCACCACCATCAGACCATGATAATTTAAAATTATTATTTTCGAATTCAATAGGTGGTTAATCATGGTATAAAAATTTCATAAATAAAAACCTATAATAAAAATCAATCCCCATAAAAATTTAGATATCAATTATGATCATGGTACTCACCGATAAAACCATGGCTCTCACCTTTTCAGCATTCATGGATACTCCTTTTTTATATAATGTGACCCTTGAATGAGAATTTATTAATCATATTATTTCATTTTATAATATTTTCAAAAATCATATGATCTATCAATGTATTTAATTTTATGTCAAGGTGTTCGGTATGATTGTGTTGAGTTTTAGAGAACACCAATAATCATAAATGAATACTACAACAAAGGAGTACAATTACCTGATGAAGAATGGATTCATAAAATATAAAAAGATAGTAGTGGAGTTATTCGTTCCAAATAAAATTACTAAATACTCATAACTCCCATATATAATTCAAATTGTTATTAATGGTATATCTGAAATCCTAAAAAAAGCATAATGACAACCAGACCTCAAATCAGTCCTTGAGAAGACCGTGTCTCCTCAATGTTAAAATGTTCTTTAAGGGAAGATGATTCAACCATTGGTAACCTAAAAATAATTTTAGGTTCACATTCATCCACTTGGTTAAAATCATGGTTTAAACCCAAGGGGATGTACCGGGTTATACAGAACCATTTTTTTCATCATATTTTAACTACCTCTTGGGTTCTATAAGATCATTAAGAGAAATCCTATATTTTTGAATAGATACTAATGTTTGTACTAGAACCATAACAAAGGAAATATCAATATCTCTCTTAGGAGGCTGTCTAGAAAATTCATTAGTGATGATATACCAAAAATTATCCACCACTAGAGTAATGATATCCTTTTATATGAAATTCCCCAAAAAATTTAATGAAATTTCCATTTATGATTTAAATTAAGATCCTTATTATATATTATGGTTATTGTAACATCCCAAGTAAATAAATAATAATAAATTTTCATATTTATTAATATTTTTTTAATGAAATAGTAATTTTAGATTAAATGGGATGCTATGTTCGATGGCATACCCGATACGCGACGAAGAGATTCATTGAAATCTTACATTGCACACAGCAATGGGTCATTTTGAATAATAATAATATAATATCATTTTCAATTCTAGTTAACGCCTAGCCATTGTAATGGAGGGAGTGGATAGTACTAACTGAAAATGATTATACGTGTTTGTTAATTGTTTTTACATTTATCCTATAAACTTTATATTCTTAAAATAAGAAAAAAAATATGATTTTTAGAATAAATACTATATTATTCCTTAAAAGTTTGTTTTACCGCCTTTTGAGGGAGAACTATATTGAAATATAGTTTTTATCACTTTAATTTGTTCTATTTGACAGAATAAAATTCTTCTTTTGAATTCGAACATCAAAATATACTTTGGGAATGTTTTTGGTATTTTTCAGATAATATTTATTTTTTAGTGAATATTGAAAAATACTGTATTTTAAGTCAAAACTGCTTTTTAATATAATTTATTTATATGGTTAGATTATTTTTATAATTGGTATTAATGTTTAATTAGATTATATATTTACCATCTAATCTGATGTTTTCCATTGTAAGTAATTTCACTTTAAATTGGACAAAAAACAAATGTCAATCTTTTGATAGTTATTATTTAAATAAAAACACATTTATTGTTTTGACAATGGAAATTAATTTTAAATTAATTAATCCAACATATCGGTTTTTAATTTCGTAAAATAGAAAAAAAAAATTAATTTGTAATATCAAATAGAGCTTAGGCTTAATTTTTGTTATTTTTCAGAATACCTTCAATTTTTGATGAATAGAGAAAATACTAAGTAGTAGTTAAAAACCAACTTTTTCATCTAAATGAAATTTTACCGCTTCTTTGAATTAAATTTAGAAAATTTGACATAAATTTATGTAATTTTTAAGTAAAATGAGGTTCAATAATATGAAAATAATTATTGGTGAATAGTAATTTTTACTCATATTTACCACGGTTAAAGGTAAATTGGGTAATTCAAGGTAATAAAATATTTTAATAATACTAAATTATCCTAACTTGGTTTATAATCCTATTGGTCAATACATGTCACACCATGGGAATCCATGGGTCAATTTTGGGACCCCATGGAGCCACTTTGGAGTGATAATGACACTTTATATTAATTAATTTAATTTAAAGACAAAACTTGAAAAAAACATATAACTTTTAGTAAATCAATTTTTTACATAGGGTTATATAAGTTATTTTATCTGCTATAAATATTCATTTGAATTATAAAAATACATACAAAATTATAGTATTTTTTTGTATAATTTTTATACGTCATATAAAAAAATTATTTATGACACAATAAGGATGGAGTGTTTACCTCGTTAATAAATTATTTAAATAAAGATGATTATAAAGAATAACAAAACAAAAAAACCATTCCAATTATTATTGGATGATTTTATTTTTAATAAGAGAAATCTTATCTTTTACTTTAACAAGTTTGGGACCTTTAGAAACTGAAAATCATTACCTAATAAAATAATATTTTCAAACATTACTAAAGAGCCCCCTGTCCTCATTATAAAAATCCCTCACCTCTAGCCCATTACTCACACCACTCAAGACACTTGTCCAATCCAAAATATACCCAAATAAGCTCCCAATATCTATATATTCATCCTAGAAGCCTTACCTTATGCATAAGACACTTCATAAAATCCTTTTGGTTCAAACCAAAGTGAGTTACCCTATTTAAAGGTAACATCTTCTCTTAAGTTATTTTCTTTTTTTTTTACTTATTGACCCCCTATTCTCTTTTTATTAAATTATATGATAACAAAACCAGTATATTAAATATTTTAGGTTGTTTTTATGATAATTATTTGGACTACACTTACACACACATTCGTCTAATGGGTAAAATATCATACTGTTTTGGTGGACGGCGAACTACAGCCTCACGAAACGATGACTGTCCAATTTTCTCTTACCACATCTTATGGTGGACATTAAGATTTAAATGTACTTATATTTGATATAAATATTATATTTCTATTATTTATATGCTTATTTATTCTTCATTTATATAATACTTTTTTGGTTTCCATAGTGGGTAAATACGATAATTTTATTTGGGGAAGTGCGGACTACCGCCGCCTCAAAGTTAAATGACTCGTTCATTCCATAAATGGAACGTATAAAGGATTGAGTTATTGAAATTATAAATATGATATTATACTATAAATTTAATATACCTACGTATCATTATGTGTTCATTCCATTAAATACGAAATATAAATGAACGTAGCATTCATGCTTGCGTACGACTTACCATCTCCATGAATGGTGAATTTCATTTATTACCTTCAAATGTAATGTACTATTATAAATACATATATTTATTGGATATATATGATATCAAAATCATTAATATCATTATGAAGATAATGGATTTTTAACACATGAACTACTTGTAAATATAAGAAGTTCATTTTGGACTCAACTACCAAATATCGGCAAAACAACTATTATTAACATAAATGATTACATAATGTTTATAACATGAAAATAAGTGATATAAAAAGAATAATAAAATTGTAAATGGTTCTTAGGAAATTAGAAATTATAATTAGTTTATTATTTAAGAGATTAAATAATGAATGATTCTAGTCAGACATGGGGTAAGGGACACCATCTAAATTTCCTTTCATTGAGGCATATTTTGATTTATATAGAATGTTCTTTTATACACTATAAAAAACATTCGGCTTTTCATTTCATTCAAAGGGAATATTTTTCTACCTATAATATTATTAAACGACAAAAGGGAATTATTATTCCTAACATAAGTGGCGACAATGTCATTTTTCTCTTCTGAGAGTATTATTTGATCTTTGGCTTCCATAACATGCCGTAATGTTAAATAAAGGAAAATAAATATCATATACACTATTACGTATTTGGTATTGAATATGGGTTTGATAGTAGATTTGTTGTGTCAATATATTTAAATGATATACTGTGATTGAAATTTGGAAATGTTATCATGTCTTTAGGTTTGTTTTATGTGTTATGAATATGTTATGGTTATTGGGAATTGTTTACATATACGGGTGGTTCCATGATAATTGTATTGTGGGTGAGAATGAGATAGTATTTCAATGCATTGGGGAACATGACAGAGGTAAACATGAATAAATATCTTAAGAGAATTATTGAATATACTGTGATGTGTATTCCAAATGTAACTCCTAGCATTTTAGTGAAAGCTACAATGTAAATATGTAATGGATTCCACAAGCTACCATTATGATTTGTGATTACTAAGTGTTATTCATAAATCTTATGATTTCATGTGGCATGTTAAAGATATTATGTTATTTATGTATGGATGAACTAATGTTTTCATTCTCTTCTTTATAAACCTTACTAATATTTTTATACTCATACCATGTTTTGAAAAGTTTTTCATAGGATATGAAGATGAATATTCTCAATGATGTGATCAAGGAAAATTCATGTTATCTAAAACATGGAACTAGACATGGCACATTTTTTTCAAAAGTAAATATTTTATGAAAAATAGATATTGTGTATAAGTGTCTACATGTAATATTTAGGTTGTTATGTATATGTTATGACCTAATTCACTAAATCTCTAAACATGAAAATATCCTAGAAGTTAATTATTAACTTAATTCAAGATTATGTAATGTTTAGGACCAGATCCTGATAGTTTGTATCAGAGGTCAGTTTAGACAACAATAGGAGTTATAATATTGTTAAATTAATGTCCATAAATTAATTTTTGGTACAATTAAAATGATATAGAAGTTATAGATTGCCATGTTGCTTCTCTTAAGATATTTCTGTGTTTAGCATGGTTTTCCATAGGGGAAATTGGGAAGCTACGATGGGACGACATCAGAAGGAAGACAACCTTCTAAATCGGCAACCTGATATGGTAAGAATCAGAACTGAACAGTTTGTAGTAGTGATGGTACAGTTGACTCATGCTATAAATGGTGGTGGTATCAATGAACGAGAGCATCCATATCGTGCATAGAGGAATATGTCAGTAGTGGAGCATTTCATGAGGCAACATCCCCCATCATTCAGAGGATCATCTGACTCTATTCTAGTAGAAGGGTGGATTAAATCACTGGAAAAGATTTTTGATGTTATGGGGTGTTTAGAACATCAAAAGTTTAGTCTTGTTGTCTATCATTTTGATGGTGAAGCCAGTCAGTTGTAGTCGACGGTGAAAAATATCAGGGATAGTGAAGAGATTTATTGTCTTGATTGGGATGAATTCAAAACTATGTTTCTTTAGAAATTTTTTCCTACGGTTGATCACCATATGATGGAAAATCAATTCCTAGAATTGAGGTACGAGGATAGCCCAATTCTTTCTTATGGAGAAAAATAACTCGACTAGAAAGGTATGCTCGAAATGTAAAACGATATAGTGATAGTAAAATCAACTCCTATTACTCAAGATTAATGGGAATTTATCGAAGGGATTTATCTACTTGTGAGTTCAAAATTTGTGAAAAAACATGTTAGATGTGTGGAGAATGAGGAAATATTGTTTGCCGATGATTAGGTGTTCTTTGAAAAAACGACAGAATAATAGGTTGTGGTGGAAGACGAAAGGGAAGAACTCTACAAAAAAGTATGATGGTAAGAAACATAAGTTTACAGTTTGTGAAAATTATGGTAAAAATCATACCGGGGAATGTATTTTGAATTCTGGTAAGTGCTACTGATGTGGTAAAATGGGACCTAAGGCTCATAATTTCAATCCAAAAGATCAAGTTAATGGTAAGAAAAAATCTGATTTACAACCAGTAAAATGTTTTAAGTTCAATGAAAGGGTCATTATGAAAATGAGTGTCCAGAGAAGAACTCAACAGAGGGAAAGCAGCTAGAGGGCAAGTATAAAATAGTGGTGAATTCTTTTGCAACAAAATTAGTAGATGCTGGGCCAATGAATGAAGTCATATCATGTAAATTGTTTGTGTGTTCAGTTTAATCCAATGTGTTGTTTGATTTTAGCTCTACACATTCGTTCATTTCTGCTACGTTTTCTGGTAAATTGGGAATTCCATCTCAAGATATGAATCCTGAATGTAACAACCGAGATTTTAAGAGAATTATTCCTTTCAATTTATCTGATGTCTTGTGTGGTATGCTACACCAACATTATCTTGCACTATACACAACACCATATTAGCTTGGAGTATACAGAACACTATTCTTGGATCATGTTACACAAAATTTCAAGATCATTTGATAAAAGTTATTCTACGCAACATTGAGTGTATATATATACATATATTCAATGTATAAATGAAATATGGTTGGATTATATTATACACAACAACAAAGGAATCTTGTTATACATGCAACCCTAACTTGGCTTTCATTAAACGCAATCACGACCTTCCACGATAGCATGTGATGTACGCAATACTGAGTTTCACTAAACAACGATATGTTATTAAAATATTATATAAACTAGCCGTTATGAATAGTAATACCAACTTTTTGAAATTTTATAAATTTTATCTTTCAAAATGGACTTCATTTTTGGATTCAAAATATCAAAATTATCCTAGGGTAATATTTTAGTATTTTTCTGAATACTTTCAATTTTTGATGAATAGTGAAAACACTCTCTTATTGGTTAAAACCGACTTTTTATTTATTTTACTTATACAGTAATTACCTTCTTAATGCAATATTAACATAATTGATGTCATAAATACCCAAATAAATGTAATTTGAGACTTTTTATGAATTAAACTAATTTTTTAGGTTAATATGACATGTTAGTATTGATCCATTTAAGTTTGTTCGAAATAATAATGTTGTTATAAGTTTCACAAAAATCAATTACCAAATACTATCAAAATTGACATAAAATAGTTTTTACAAAAAATAGTATATTATTAATTGTAATTATATTTCTAAAAACCTAAAATTCGACCAAATTACTTAGATAAGGTTATATATATTAATAATGAACCACTTGGGGTTCATTTGGCTTGTTATAGTATGTTTATTAACTATATAGTGTAAGAAAACAAGAAGACACGGTAAAAGTTAAATTATTTTACTTAGAGTTAAATCTAAATGTTAATGTTAAAATAGTAACCTAAACTTTTCTAAAACCTATTGGATGATATGATTTTGACCCGTACCCACTTTAGATTTGAAATAAATCAATTTGAATCTATTATAAACCTAATATGACTTTATTATAAAATAATATTTTACGTTTTTCCAATGGTGCCCCTTTCCTCCCTTATAAAAAGGGAACCCCTTACCTTTTCTCTTCACACCCTTTTAATCCTTGAATCTCAGACAACCCCTTCCAATTCCTCTTCTAAAACTTTCTAGTTATATCATAGATGTTTTGGAATTCCCAAAAGACCAACTCGGGTGCCCTAAGAAGGAGTTTAAAAGAGCTGCGTCGAAGAAGAGGTAATCTCTTCTACAGATTCGTTAAAGTTTTCTTTCTTCTTCAACTTCTTCTTCTTTAGTTGTTTCATTATAAAGTAATAAAATCAGTATCACTACAGGAAAATTATTTTTAATAAGAAAGGATATTTTCCTCCAGAATTATTTTCAAGTGTTTTATCAAAACCATTTTCCATCTAAGATTACATTATTTCATATGTGTATGATCCAAGTATAATATCTCTATGATTTACATAGTTTCACTTTTCTTATGATGAAATGATATCCATTTGCTTCATATGGATTATGTTCTGATGGGATGATGTTTATGAAACCCATTTTATTCTTTGGGTTATGATGAATGATTTATGTTTAGGTTGTGGAACAAGTAAGAATGATTTAATTATGAGATGAGTGGGACCTATATCTACTTCCAATACATTGGGTAATGATTTATATATCATGAGATATGGCTGGAATGGAAAATTAGTCTTATTTAGTGATACATGACTGGAATGAGGATTGAACTCGGTTCAGTATGGGACTTTGTCCACTAAGATGGTCTTAGCAACAATGTCTTGGCTACTATGGAAATCATATCATCTGCTTAATGTTTTTCCACAATTGAAAGTTTTATTTCCAAGCTATTTTATCGTGAATGATGTTCCATTATGATCTATGTCTTACGTACTGCCATGTTTTATGTCATTGCTAAAGATTTTGACGTTTAAAAATTATGATCATGTTTTAATGTTCAAATGTATATGGTTTGTTTTATTTTTTCCATTCTTACCCATATGGAGCATTTTATCTCAACCTTTATATGTTTTCTTTTCCCCATGATATAAAGAAAGGTTTTAGGTAAGAAAAAAAGCGACGATCTTTATGGGAGAAGTTGAAGATCTTTCACCATGATTAGAAGATTATGTTCCGAGTTTCCAAAGACACTAAACTATTGCGGTCCTTGTGCCTCTGTTTTTGTTATGTATTAATTATTACACCAAAGTAATGTAATGTCTATGTAAGTCAATATTTGGGTCTCTACAGTTGGTATCAGAGGAATGGTTTAGTTATCCTTTGGAAACTAGGATGCAAAAACTTTAGTGAGATCCCTAGAGTTATTTCTAAGGTATGTCTATGGATGTCCCTAAGGTTACGTATAAGTATAGGTTATAGTCCTATAATTACAGAAATGATATTATAATTAAACCTAAGATGTAATATATTGAAGTTAATCCCCCTTGATTAGGATTTTTTCCTCTCACACTATTATTTTTGGGTTTTAGAAAACGGATAGAAACATGAAGATTTGCAACAATGTAAGATATGATGGACAATTGAATGATATTATTCATTAGAAACCAAATGAAATTGGATCTGGAATTCCAAAAATAATTATTATTCCTAATCATCAATCTCATAATATGATCAATAATCACAACTTTTTTAAGTTTCCCGACTCATCTAATAAGAGAAAGATGGTGTTTAATGATAATCATAGAGGAATGAAATTTCAATTTCCCTCATGTAAATTATGTGGGAAGAGGCATCAGGGAGAATGATTCAAAGGATCTGGAAGATACATTGGTTGTGAAAAGAAGGAAACAAAGGCAATAATTGTAAAGGAAAAGGTTCAGTTAACACCATGGACAAGGATAATGGTATTGCTAATACATCAAGAACGGTCAAATGTTTTAAATGTCGAACATACTGGAATTATGAAAACCAATGCCCTAAGGGAAAATCTCATGAAGAAAATTAGCATGGTCCTATGGGTTGTAGTTATGTGGATGATGACGACGAGACTAAAAATGATATATGAGATGAAAGTAATGATGAATCTCAGTCATTGGTTTAAGAAGGTAGTGGAATGATTGTATGTTTATCAAGAATAATGTATGGTAATATATAATAAAGAAAAATCTAAGGATTGTTACACTGTTGTCTTTCATTGAGTTTTTGAAAGTATATGATAAATGGTACCGGTAACCATGAAAGGTTATTCAAATATTTTTGAAAGGTATATGATATGTGCATAATTAAAGGATACGGGGATAATGAGATGTTTGATAGTATTAATGATCTTATGACTAATATAAGGACAAAGTGATATCATGGTTTGAGTATATAGAAATTTTGGGATTTCAGTATGTGCAAAGAGTTAACTTTTTATAGCATTCATGTTTTCACAAAGGTTCTATGGTAATTCATGTTTCAAAAGAATACATGATTAACGTATTCACATGTTTGGAATGTGATCAAGAAGATATATCTTATGATATATGGGGGATAAATGATGGTATTCATGTGCTTGTTATGTAACCTTTATAGTAATCGTTTTCCTTATACTACGAGATTGGATAGATGTATTTTGGATAATTCTAAAGATTGGAATGGATTATGTCGGACACCAGATTATATTGTTTAAGGATAAGAATTTTTTTCGATATTATTTTTGGAATGTTGTAATAGTATAGTTTTAGAAAAAGGACAACCTGTAAGATGGGTGAAACCCATCACGTCAGACAAGGATGTAAGAATCGAACCCACAACTAAAGTGTGACATGCCTTTATCGCCTACCTCTAGCCTACAGGTAGTCCCTGGTCAGTAAAAACTAGTTTTATTTTATTAAGAGCTATGATAGATGAAGTATAAGTCCATTATAGCAACCATATATGATTAATCTCAGCATAGATGGACTTATGCATATTTAATAAATTGTGCAAAACTTTTTGTGATATAAATAGATGGAATGAACGATCATTCTATCGCATTATCTGCTAACACTTCACAAATGACAAATTCAACTTCATTTCTTTAAGAGATGAATTGGAAATTGTTCAAGGCATGAACAACAGTGAGATTGTACCAAAATTAATAATTATTTATTTTAATTCAAAAATTATTCAGCATTTGGGAAATGATCTTGAAAACCAAAAATGTTGTCATAGTGTCCTTAAATCCAATGAATCATATGGTACCTTAAATCATCACAAATTTATGGATTTTTTATTGTTGGATTTTTTTCATAGCCATGTCCTCTACCACTCTCCATCAGAACTTGACTGTTTGATTTTTCTTCCATATCCATATTTGAAACTTTGTTCTCCTATGCGGAAACCCCGTGATGATTTAATCTGGGTAACCATTACATTTCTTACTTTAATTTTTAATATTAAGTTTTATTATTCCTTTTACGATTTGGGTTTCTACGAACAAAACTTTCTAGTAGTAAGCAATTTATAACCCCGACGAATTTCGAGGGTGAAATTCATTTTAAGGGGGGTAGAATGTAACCACCAGAGATTTTATGAGAATTATTCCTTTTAATTTATTGGATTTCTTGTGATGTATGCTACACCAAGATTAGCTTGCGTTACACGCAACACCTTATTAGCTTGCAGAATACGCAACACTATTCTTGGATCGTGTTACACAAAATGTCAAGATCGTTTGATAGAAGATATTCTAAACAACATTGAGTGTATATATATATACATATATTAAATGTATAAATGAAATATGGTTGGATTATATTATACAAAACAACACATATATCATTAACTATATTAAACCCTGAATTGGCTTGCTTTACACACAATCGTGACCTTCCACGATAGCGTGTGCTGTACTCAATACCGACTTTCACTAAACTTCGATATTATATTAAAATATTATATAAACTAGCAGTTATGAATAATAATACCTACTTTTTGAAGTTTTATAAATTTTATCATTCAAAATGGACATCATTTTTGGATTCTTAATATCGAAATTAGCCTAGGATGAAATTTTGGTATTTTTCTGAAAACTTTCAATTTTTGATGAATATTGAAAACATTGAGTTATTGGTTAAAACCGACATTTTATTTAAATAACAATCTATTTTATTTAAATTTATTTTATGTGAAAATAGATACATAATAATTAAATAATTTCAATTTATTTCATTGAAGTCATTTTATAATAATTTTAGATATAAAAAAAATTTATTGGACTTTTCACGGTCTTTTACCCACCACCTAAGAGCATTTGCAACTGTGCATAAAACAAAATGGTATCTCTTTTGTGAGTGTAATTTCAAAAATCTTAGAGAAAAGGTTAATATCAAATAGTAAAATGTGGTTCAATAGTATAAAAATAATTTTTGGTTAATATTAACGTTTTACTTTTATTTACCACAGTTAAAAGTAAATAGGGTAATTAAGGGTAAAAATATTTTATTATTACCCAATCACATGTCATAATTCTATTGGATAAGTGTAATTCGACCAAAAACAAACTTATAAATAAAATTATACCATTTAGGTCCACTTGGATTATATTAGGACACTTATTATTATTTAATTTAAAGAAAAGTTAAAATAGTTGAAATCAATGTTTGATAGCTAAATAATTTTTAATATTAGGTTATACATAAGATAAATTAGACTATAAATATTCTTTATAAATAAATGAGGATTCCCTACATAATGGTATTTTATTTATAATTTTTAGAAATTAAATAATTTAATTTATTTATGACAAAATGATGATGCAGTAATTACCTAATTAATGAAATATTAACATAATTGATGTTATAAATACCGAAATAAATGTAATTTGAGACTTTTTATGAATTAAAATAATTTTATATGTTAATATAACATGTTAGTATTGATTATTTTCTTGTTTCTCGAACTAATCATGTTGTTATAATTTTCAACAAAATCAATTACCATATAGTGTCAAAATTGACATACAATACTTTTTAAAACAAATATTATATTATTAATTGTTATTATATTCTTAAATATCTATGTATCGGTAAAATGACTTATATAATGTTATATTTATTAATAATGAACCACTTGGGGTTCTTTTTCCTTGTTATAGTATGTTTATTTACTATATAGTGTAAAAAACCAGAAGACACGATAAAAGTAAAATTATTTTACATAGTGTTAAATTTAAATGATAATGTTAAAATAGTAACCTAAAATTGTCTAAAATTTATTGATTGAGATGCTTTCGAGCCATCACCACTTTAGTTTCTAAATAAATCAATTTGGAACTATTATAACCCAAATATGACCTTATTATAAAATAATATTTAATGTTTTTCGAAAGGTGTCCCTCTCCTCCCTTATAAAAAGGGAACTGATTCCCTATTCTATTCACACCCTTTTGAGCCTTAAAGCTCGTAAAAACCCTACCTATTTCTCTTATAAACATTTATAGTTATATCATTGTGGTTCTAGTCTTCTCAAAAGACCAACTCTAGTTCCCTAAGAAGGAGTTTAAAAGAGATGTGTCCAAGAAGACGTAATCTCTTCTACCGATTCATTCAAGTTTTCTTTCATCATCAACTTCTTATTATTTAGTTGTTTCATTGTTAACTAATAACATAAGTATCACTAAAATACTGATATATTATTATAAATATTAAACAACCCCATTTCACCTTCTATCCATCCTACGGAAAATAAAATCACCGCGCGTGCGTACGTACGGAATACCGTCTCCACGCCGTGGTGTAATGTGTTTTTCAACAACCACCATACATGGATGGTTATAATGGTGTCAATAATAACTATATATAGTTATTATAACATCATAATTATTCTTAGATATTATATCATCCACCCCAATTCAATTCAATTATTATTGTAATGATGTCATCGCTCGTGCGTACATACTGATTACCGTCTCTACGACGCGATGAGATTCATTCTCCAAGTTAACCATTCAAGAATAATTATAAAGTATATATAATGAATAATAATGATGTAAATGACATGATAAACCTACTAGATTTATGTATATAAATATTTCATCTACTTACTTCCATTAAATTCAATTAGGAATGGAAAACAACATTCATGCGTACGTACGACCTACCGTCTCCATGAATGGTGTATTTGATTTCATTTATCTATCTATTATATAAACATAAACTGAATATATATGATATATAAATCATGATTTAAATTCTGGAAGTAATCAAATCATGGTATAAGTAATAATAATATCATGGACAACAAGTCCAAAAATGTACGATAAATAAAATGATTTTACACAAAATGCTGCTTTAACAAGGAATTTACAAAAGAACGGGTAATATAATGTCATAAGTGAACCATATATGATATCATAACAGTGAATATGATTCTGTAATAAGTCAATGACATTATTTAAATCATTATAGAGGAGGTTAGAATACGTACGAATCATATCATACCTAAGGTAAGTGATAACTATTCCAATCTCGTTCTTGTCCGAGATTGTTTATTCATAATAATTTTCTAGGGTTATTGTTATCATCCATGTCTATGTTTTCTAAAAATGTTTTCATGTATTTTAAATTTCCTTTTTACCCCTTTTTTTACTTTTACCACATGTTATGGAACTAATCTTTCTTTTGATTACCATACGAGTATCTTTTTGACTTTTCTACTAAAAGTATGAGAAGAATGTTTTTTTAACTTATACTGAATGAATGGATTTTTATAGTTTCATAATTCCATATTTTCATGAAGATTACTCTACAAGATTTCATGGTTATTTTCAATAAAATACTTTTATTTTAAATTTTCGTGGAATTTTGTTAAAAAAATGATTTTTTAGAAGAAAGGATATTTTCCTCAATAATTCTTTTCAAGTGTTTTATCAAAACCATTCTCCATATAAGATTACATTATTTCATATGTGTATTTTTAAAGTATAATATCTCTATGATTTACATGGTTTCACTTTTCTTATGATGAAATGATATCCATTTGTTTTATATCGACTATGTTATGATGGGATGATGTTTATGAAATCCATTTTATTCATTCGGTTATGATGATTGATTTTTGTTTATGTTGTGGCACAATTAAGAATGATTTCATTATGAGATGTGTGGGACCTATATCTCCCTCCAATGCATTGGGTGATGATTTATATCTCATGAGATAGACATGGCTGGAATGGCAAGTTAATCTGGTTCAGTGATATAGGACTTGAACGAGGAGTGAACTCGGTTCAGTAAGGGACTTTGTCCACTAAGATTGTCTTGGAATCAATTCCTTAGCTACTATGGAAATCATATCATGTGCATAAAGATTTTTCATAATTAAAAGTATTACTTCCAAGCTATTTTATCATTATTTATGATCCATTATGATCTATGCCTTACGTACTGCCTTGTTTTATGTCATTGCTCAAGATTTTGATGTTTAAACATTATGTTCATGTTTTTATGTTCAAATGTATATGGTTTGTTTTATTTTATCTAGGCATACCCATACTGATCATTTGAACTCACCCTTTATATGTTTTATTTTCCCCAGGATAAAAAGAAATTTTTTAGGTAAGAAAAAAATGGTATGATCTTTATGGGAGATATTCATGATCTTTCACCATGATTAGATGATTATGTCCCGAGTTTCCGAAGACACTAAACATTTACGGTCCTTGTGTGTTTGTTTTTGTTATATATTAAGTATTCTGCAAAAGTAATGATATTTCTATGTACGTCATACTTTGGGTCTCTACACTGAAATTATGTAAAAACACCAGGGGGAATGTAGTGAAAAAAATAATCAACATGAAACTTTATTTCCTTGTTTGTAGAAAGAATATACCAGCAAAGCTTATTGTTTTTCATCAAGTAGAGATTGATGTTATTTTGGTTATGAATTGGATTTCTATTTATCATGCTAATATTGTCTGTAGATCTGAAGAGATTTATATTAAGAATTATTTTCAGTTTTTTGTACATGAGTGAACACTTACTTCTGATAACATATTAGGAAGCTGAGAATATAATAAAAGATGGAAATGAATGTTACCTTTAAAATATTGTTGAAAAAAATGAACTATTCAGATTAATGATGTGCTTGTGGTAAATGTGTACCATGATGTTTTTTCTGATGAGTTTTCTTATATAATACCTGATCGAGATGTTTTATTTACTATTGACTTATTTCAAAATACTATGCCAATTTCAATACCCCTTTAATGAAAGGTTCAAATATAACTGTTGTAGTTAAAGAAGAAATTCCAGGAGCTATTAGATAAAGGATTCATTTGACCTAGCACATCACCAAGGGGCGATCCTGTCTTCTTTTAAAAAAAGATGGTTCTATGAGACTTTTCACTGATTACAGTGCATTGAAAAACATCACTATTAAGAACAATTATCCTTTTCCTCATATCGATTATTTGTTAGATCAGCTCTAGGGAGCTCAGTATTTTTCAAACATTTACTTGAGTTTGGGGTATCATCCATAAAATGTAAAGGAAATATACATTCTGAATACCATGTTTCATACTAGATATGTCCATTATGAATATTTAGTTATTCCCTTTTGGATAACCAATGCACATTCTGTATTCATGGAACTTATGGATATAATTTTCTGTGTGTTTTTGGATAAGTTTTATTGATGAAATATTTCTGTATTCCGAATGTAAAGAGAAACATAAAAGTCATTTAAGGGTTGTCTTGCAAACCCTAAAAGAAAAAAATTGTTCGTGAAATTTATCATGTGTGAGTTTTGGTTAAAAAAATATCATTCCGTGGTAAAATTGTTTAAAAAAATGGCTTAATTTTTGATCCTGCTAATAAAAGTTGTTGAAGAATAGAAAAGACACAAAAAAATATAAACAAGATCAATTGTTTTTTTTTGTTTGGATTTTTATTACTAGAGGTTTGCGGAAACGTTTTCACTATTATCTAGCCAAATGACTATGTTAACTCTAAAAGTTTTTAAGTTCATTTGGACAATTTAATGTGATGTTTGTTTTCAATAATTGAAATAAATAATGATGAATGATCTAGTTTTGGCACTAACTTCCAGAAATTGTATTTTTGTTATCTAAAATGATTCTTTGTTGAAAGAAATGGTGGTGTTCTAATGCATAATGATCAGGAAATTGTATAGGCTCTATGTTAGTTGATTCTTCTTGATTTAAATTACCCTACACATGATTTGGAATTAGATGTTTTTATGCAATAAAAAATTGAAGGCATCATTTGTATGGTTTAAAGAGTGAAATATATACTGATCATAAATGTTTGGAATATATATTCACTCAGAAGGAATTAATCATCAGATAGAGGAGTTGGTTGGAATTTATCAAAAATTATGATTTCATGATCCATTATCATCCAAGAAAGGAAAATAATGTGGCCGATGTATTGAGTTAAAAAAGTAATGCTTCATTAGCCATGATAAATTTGGAATGAGATCCGTTTGTTTTTTATTTGATGAACTTTGGCATAGAAGTTTTTGGGGTAGTAAATTCATTAGTTTATTTTCAGGTTTCAGGGAAATCATCTCTATCAGTGTGAAATATATAATCATATAAGGAAGATAGTGAGTTGCAAAAAAAAGGTAGAGTGGGTTTAAAAGGTTATGTTTCTTTATTTTAAAATTGATATTTTTTTTGAGGTTTGACAAGATATTTTATGTGCCTTGTGACTCACAGTTGAATAAATTGTAATTATGTGAAGCTCATTGTTCTCCGTCTTTAGTTCATCCTAGCAGTACTATGATGTATATAGATCTTCAGGAGTATTACTGGTCGGATGGAATGAAAAAGATATTTCTAACTATACTATGATGTTTTTGACTTGTCAAAAGTTTAATGTAGATCTGAAGATACCGAAAGGTATTATTTATTATTTACTAGCGCCAGAGTGGAAATTGAAAAATATATCCACAGACATCGATGTGGGATTACCAATTACATCTCGATGTAATAATTCACTCTGGGTTATTGTTGATCGATTGATTAAATATGCACATTTCATTCCTATTTGACATACTTTGTATCTAAATAAACATTCTCGGTTGTATGTTAACGATATAGTCAGATTGCATGGAGTTCCCCACTCCATTGTATCTAATAGTGATCACAGATTTACTTCTGAATTTTTCAAAAGATTTCAAAAATTCATTGTTTACTGAATTAAATTTTATTACCACTTTTCTTCCTCAATCTGATGGGCAGTCAGAACGAAAAATTCAGGCATTGGAGGATATGCTATGTTCTTGTTCGCTAAATTACCAGGGATGTTGGGACAAACATCTTTATTTTGTTGAATTTTCTTATAATAATAGCTTTCATTCTAGTATATAGATGGCTCTATTTGAGGCATTATATTTGAAATGGTGACTAACACTATATTTTTGGGATGATGTTGGTGAAAGGATGTTTATGGGACAAGAATTAGTAGAAGAGGTGGGAGAAAAATTTCAGATGATTCAGAAGAACATGAGAACAACTCAGAACAGGAAGAAAGGATCTGTGGATAATTGGAGGAAGGATCTTTCCTTTGAGGTAGGTGATCACTTCTCTATCAATGTTTCTCTATAGAAAAGTGTGATGTGTTTTGGTAAGAATGGAATATTGAGTCCATGGTTCATTGTACCTTATGAAATACTAGAGGTAGTTGGATTAGTTTCATAGATAGTTTCTTTACATCAATTTTTATCCAAGGTGAATAATGATTTTCTTGTTTCAATGTTGACAAAATATTTTCTGGATCTATCTCGTGTTTTGAGCACAGAGGTAGTTAAGTTGGAAGAGAATCTCTTTTATAAGGAACAACCTGTCAAGATTCTTTACCAAATAGATAAAATGTTGTGGAATATGGTAATTCAGCAGCTAATGGTTTTGTGGAAAACCCATATGGATGAAGAGGCAATGTGGAAATCTGAAATTGCTATAAAGGATTAATACCCCCATTTATTTGATAAGTGAATAAAAATTGTGATGATTAAATTTACAGAAGGAGTAAGAATGTAACATCCTAGGTAAATAAAGAATATGAAATTTTCATATTGATTAAAATTTGTGAATTAAATATAAATTTTACTTTAAATGGGATTTTATGTTTGATGGCGTACCTGATATGCAACAACGGGTTTCTATAAAATCTTATATTGCCCACAAAGTTGGGTCATACTGGAAAATAATAATATAATATTATTTTCAATGATAGTTAACGCCTAGCTGTTGTAATGGTGGAGTGAACAAAACTAACTAAAAAATGATTATACATTTTTGATAAATGTTTTTATATTTACCCAATAAAATTTAGAGTCTTAGAATAAGAAAGAATATGATTTGAACCATAAATACACTTTTATTCATTAAAAGGTCGTTTTACTACCTTTTGATGGAAAAAACTTTTTCAATATAGTTTTTATCAATTTAAAATATTCTATATGAAAAAATAAAATTATTCATCAGAATCACAACATCAAAATTTACATTAGGAAATTTATTGTATTTTTTTGATAAAATTCATTTTTTAATGAATAGTGAAAAATACAGTATTTTAATTCAAAAGTTCCATTTAATAAGATTTATTATTTTTGTTAGATTATCTTTATAATTATTTTTAATTTGAAATTAGATTATATTTTTATCATTTAATCTAATGGTTTTCATTGGTAGTAATTTCACTTTGAAATAGGACCTAAATAAGTGCCAATCATTTTATAGTTATTATTTCTTAAAAACATGATTTTAATTTTGACAATGGGAATTAATTTTAAATTCATTAATCCAATTTTTTTCCATTTGGTTACATAGAAATAATTTTTGAATTCAGAATATCAAATATAGCTTAGGCTTAATTTTTGGTATTTTTCTAAAAACCTTCAATTTTTGATAAATTGTGAAAAACACTAAGTAGTTGTTAAAAAACTAAAATTTTCATTTAAATGATATTTTACCAATTCAATGAATTGAATATTAAAAATCTGACATAAATGGTTATATTTTTAAGTAAAATTTGGTTCAATAAGATTAAAATATTTTGTTGGTGAAAAGTAACTTTTGACTTTTATTTAACGCAGTTAATGGTAAATAGGGTAATTCAAGGAAAAATAATATTATAATTATTTAAAATATTCCTAAAATTTGAACTAATCATATTGGATTATAAATAGCTAACCATTAGCATCATTGGGTATATTTTGAGACCCCATGGAGACACTTGGGAGTGATAATGACACTTTATATTAATTAATTTAAAGTAAAGACAAAAAAAGACATAAAAATATATCTTTTAGAAAATAAAATTTTACATGGGGTTATATAAGTTATATCTTCAATTAAATATATTTCACTAAAAGATAAAAATATTTCCTACATCATCGAATTTGTTTTATATTTTTTAGACAACATATATATAAAATTATTTACGACACAATAATGATGCAGTGTTTACATCATTAATGAATGATTTAAATAAATAGGATTATAAGGATTAAACAAAATATCCAAAACCATTCCAATTATTATTGGATGATTTTATTTCAAACATGAGTCAACTTATCTTAGACTTTAATAAGTTTTGGAACTTTATAAACCAAAAATCATCATATAATAAAATTATATTTTCAAACATTCCTAAAGAGCCCCTCTTATCCCTTATCAAAATTCCTCACATCAAACCCATTACTCACACCTATCAAGCCCCTTGGCTAGTCTAACCTCTCCTCAAATAAGCTCTAACGATCCATATATTCCACCTAGAAGACTTACCTTAGGCAGAAGGAACTTCAAGAAAGCCTTTTGATTCAAACCAAAGGGAGTTACCCGTTTTAAAGGTAACGTCTTCTCTTAAGTTATTTTCGTTTATTTTACTTCTCCAACCCCCTATACTCTTTTTATTCCTTTATATTATAAAAAAAACATTATACTCAATATACTAGGTTTTTTTATAGAATAATTCAAACTATACTTACACACACCTCCGTCTAATGGGTAAAAGAACATACTTTTATTTTGGATAGCGAACTACTGGCTCACGAAACGATGATTATTCAATTTTATCTTACCATATCTTATATTGAACATTAATATGGAACTATAATTATATGTGATATATATTATATTTATATTATTTATATGATTTCGTATTCTTTATTTATATACTAACTTTATGGGTTCCATAGTGGGAAAATACAATCATTTCATTTGAGAAAGTGCGGACTACCACCCCATCAAAGTGATTTGACTCGTTCGTGCCATAAGTGGAATGTATAAAGAATAGAGTTTATGAAAATATTTATATTATATAATTATATAATTATAATATACATATGTATCATTAAATTTTCATTCCATTAAATACAAAATAGAAATGAATGTATCGTTCATGCTTATGTACAACTTACCGTCTCCTTGAACGGTGCATTTCATTTCATACGTCCAAATATTATGTAATATTAAAAACACATATATTTACCTGATATATATGATATATAAATCATTAATATCATTCTGGTGATGATTGAATTTTTAACACATGAACAATAAGTAATTATAAGACTTTTTTTTGACTTAAGTACCAAAAATCGACAAAATGTTCGTTATTAACAATAATTATTACATAATGTTTATATCATAGAAATAAGTGCTATAAACTAAATAACAAACTTGAAAAAGGATCTTAAACATGTATAAATAAACTGTAGTTTATTATTCAATATATTAATGTATTAATGAGTCATGTCGGACACAAGGTAAGGGACTTCGTCTCAATCTCCTTTCATTGAGGCATATATTGATTTATACACAAATTTATATTATACGGTGTATAAACCCATTTCAATTTTCATTTGATTCATAGGGAAACCTTTTCTATGTAGCATTTTACTAAATGAAAAATGGGAATGATTCTTTTTAATGTTAGTGGTGACAATGACCTTTTCCACCACTATGAGTATTATTTGATATTTGGGTTCCTTAACAAGCTGTAATGTTTTAATAAAGAAAACAAATTCCATATACTATTTTACGTATTTTAGTATTGAAAACGGATTTTATAATGGCTTATTTTTGACAATATATTAAAATGGTATATTGTTATTTAAATTTGGAAATGTTATCATTCCATTATATTTGTTTTATGTGTTATGAATATGTTATGGTTCTTGGTCATTGTTTATGTATACGGGTGGTTTCATGATAATCTTAGGGTGGGTGAACCCGAGATAGCTCTACAATGCATTGGATAACGTGACAGAGGTAAACATGAATTTTTATTTTAAGAGATTTAAGGAATATACTATTATGGGTATTCCAAATGTTACTCCCTATGTTTCTATGAAATCTACTATGTATATATTATATGGACTCCACATGTTACCATTATGATTTGTGATTACTATGTGTTATTGATTAATATAACGATCTCATGAGATATGGTAATGAGATTATGTTATGTATGTATTGGTGAACTAATGTTATCATCTTCGTTTTATAAAACATACATTGTTTTTTATGCTCATCCCATGTTTTGAAGTTTTTTCACACGACTTAAAGATGAATAGGCACTACTACAAATAGTGATTATAATAGCTCTAAAAACATCCTTTAACAGTGCTAAAAAAGCACTATTAATATTGGAAAATATAAAGGGGGTGGGGTCCCCTTTATTTGCGCTAAAAAATTGCTGATAAAGGTGGGCCTTTATCAGCACTTGCCTAGCGCTGATATATTATCCACTTATCAGCGCCTAATTAGCACTGATAAATTCCAAATTGCTTGTGAAAACCTAGAACCTACACAACACATGCACATCACCTGAACACATGACATCACCTATATACAGCAGAAACAACACCCACACACATTGCACAGAAGATCAAAAAATCTATATACATATACTAAAAATTGTGAATACAAAACAACACACTGCTATATACATTTCTAAAAATGTTTAATTTGGTTACAATTAAAATTATCCATCAAACAGAATAAAACATTGATGCTTCATCGTTTTTTCATCCATGATCGGCTCTAAAAAAATGTCGTCAATGGTATTTGTTTCCAAACAATGAATTTGAACTTAGGAAAAATATTTCACCTATATAAGAAAATAAATATATTGTTAGAAATAAAATAATGAAATAAATTAAACATTAATATGAAATAATACATTTATAAAATGTCAATTGTTACATTTTACAACTATTGCATGTCCAAATTTCCTTGGATAACACCCCCTCCCTCCCCTGGACGGCACCCCCTTCCCTCCCCTAGCAGCCCTCCCTTTCCCTAGAATCCCCCATTTCCACCTCCTGGACAGCACCCTACTCTCATAGATAGCCCCCCTCCCATAATGGACACCAACTCCTTCTTGGACAACCCCTACCTCCCCGACCAGAGACATCCCCCCTAGATCGCCCCCCACTACTTCTGGATCCCCTCCCCCTTACAGCCTCATACATGTCTATATTTCCTGGTAGAGTACCCCCTCCCTTTCCTAGATGACACCCCTCCCTCCCCTTGTAGCCCCCCCTTTCCCAGTATAACCCCCCTCCCACCTCTTCGAAAGCCCCCATCCTCTTCTAGAGAGCCCCCCTACCCTATTGGACACCCCCTCCTTCCTAGAAAACCCCCTCCCTCTGCTCCCCGAGACTGCCCCTAGAGACAGCACCCCCCTCCCATTACTGCCCCTCCCTCCGACCAGTCCACCTACAACCCCCTCCCTCCTCCTAGACAACCCCCCTCCCTCCCCTTGCAGCCACCCTCCCTTTCTGTGGACAACACCCTCACTCCCCCCTGGATATCCACCTCCCCTCAGGGATAGCCACCCCTCCCCTCCTGGACAACCCCACCCACCCTCCCAACTGGACACCCCCTCCCTCATAGTTCCTTAATTTATACCCATTAATAACATTATTTATCCAACTATATTTTCATCATCTATTCTATAATGGAAAAAATTTTAATCATACACAAGAATTCAGTGATATGAATTATAAATCATATTTATTTTTAAGAGATACAGTTCAACAAATCATGTAAAAACACCAAACAAAAAATATATTGGATGAATATGAACGAAATTTCACATAAATATAATGTGATAAAGGTATATGATTCATATGTTGGGTCTTTTTGACAATAAATAAGTTATTTGGCCTCAAATTGAATTGGAATATAATTATTGGGCAATTACATGGGCTTGGAATTGGATAGGTGGGTTGTAACATTTGATGCCTCACTACAGACCCACATCAGGCTACTCTATATGTGATCTACCCATTGTATATTATCAATATTGAATGGAATTGAATGAATCTTTTTCTGGGCACCCCTCCCTTCTGAACACACCCCCTCCCTCCCCTCCTAGACACCCCACTCAAGGACACCCCCTAGACACACCCCCTCCCTCCCCTCCTGGACACCTTCACACCTGGACACCCCCTCCCTCTTGCACACACCCCCTCCTAGACACCCCCCACTCCGAGACATCCACTCACTCTTGGAAAACCCCACCTACATATAAGGGAAACTGAAATAAAAAATTAAAAATTCAAGATATTGGTTCCCATCATGATTTTAAGATGCTCATGAGTGGACTAATTGTCTATGCATCCATCGAATTCCACCCTATCGACCTATGTAGTCCAATGAGTTATGCAATACTAGAAAGAAAAATCATTTCTAAAAAAATTCTTCATAACCTAAGGATATAAAACAAAATAAAGGGTTATCATATATTCTCAACAAGTGTAAAAAAGGGAGATATTAATGATCATATATGGATAACATTAATAGGAATTCACCATCATCTTATTTTTGTACAATATTCCATCGGGTATGTTGCCCATTCATTTCTAAACACATCCATATCATCTTTGGAATATGAGTTTTTGCGACAGTCATTGTAGTACTTAATAAATATAAATACACAAAGTATTAATAAATAGTTTAAATGAACTCATAATTATTTTCAAAAATAAATCATCAGGGATGTTGGTTTGTTAACGAAATACAATTTATTTCATAAATATACAAACATAATAACCATAATCTTTTTCGTTTGTTTTTTTTGGACACTGCAGAAACATTGTAAACAATAAGTAATTTGTTTTGATATGTGTTTGTATAGTGGAATGTTATTATATATACCATGATACTTTTCCAGTTGTAGATCTTGTAGGCGTTCTTATCCTTAGGGCCTAGATTCATTCCTTACATTTGAATATATTGATGCACCGCCCTATCATAACCGAATCCTCGTTAAAAGGTAACATAAATTTTATAACTAGATTTTTTGTTTTAAAATAAAGGATCTAGTTTATTACAAATTAACAAACTCTATCACTCATAGTCGGTTTGTTGGATATCAATCAATTGAATCTAGAAAATAAATATTTTGAGTATCCAAATTGACTGTAATCAGCATCAAATGATGCATAAAAATACAAAAAGGAATAGGTAAATAATGAAATTAAAATTTAGTTTATATGATTAAATTGTTGATTTTTACCCCTACATCGTTGGTATTAAAAAGAGTCTATCATCTGAAAAAAAATTCAAAAAATTTGAGTAGGGATGAAATTATTGTAGCCTCTTTATCAGAATCTATTTTGTCTTTTGAAGAGGTGGTGTGAGGACTAACGAGTCCATATTTTTTCATGGGGAAATCCCTTAAATTTTTTTCATATATATGCCTACGAAAAATATAAAATTTACTTAGTAATACTTATCAGAGTATATTAAATTTTGCAAAATCAAATCATGAAAACATACCTCATTTATAAATTTATAACTGAGGCACCTAGCCATTCATACTAGATGATTTCATTTACATTTTCATCACTAATGAAATCTGTTGTTTCCTCTCTGTACATATTTTTTTAAAACAAGTATGTGGGCATTTTTTTCTATCATCTTTGTATCCACATGAGCCTACAACGATATTATCTGTGGATATAGAACGAGCAGGTTGAAGCTACTCTCAGTAGACCGTTTCAATCGGTTGGTTGATCTTTGAGATAGTTTTGATCTGATATTTTGTATCACCCCCTTCACTTTGTTGTTTTATATTAACATTCATCGGTTCAGACCATTTTTCATTAAATGTTATAGGTCCAGCTTGAAAAATAAATAGGAAATAGATACCTCCTTGTTGACATGTTTTTTTTACCAGAATTTTCATCCATGGGATGAATGTTAAAATAGCTCGGTCAACAGTATGAATGAAATCATCATCATTTGGAAAATGTAGCTTGACACATGTTACATTAGCTATTTTAATTGACACTCTATGATGATATGTTGGAAGATGTTCTTTTTTTAGCATGTCGTTATGCGTATTGAACATCATAGACATCGCTAGAAGCCGATAGGTGGGAGTTGATAGATATAAATCATAGTCATTTTCACCCTGTAGTATATTTTTACAAGAATGATATCAGTGTCTATGTGAATCAAATTCCACAAGAAAATATATTAAAACAATGATTACCTCAGCTAAGTAAGGTTTTTTAGGGTAATGGCGTGCCTCAATCCTGCTGGGGGTGGGGCGGGATCATTACGCATGGGTTGTTGTTGAGTTTTTTCTTCTCTTTTCCTCTCCCCCATCAATGTTGCTATAATCTCTCTCCGGTATTGTAATTTTAGTTATAAAATAGATATTTTTTCTTAAAACTTTTCCATTTGTTCATTTTTGATCCTCCGCATGTTTTTGTTTTTGAAAATATGTTCGGGGTGTCACCACAAAACCCGCATCTCTGACACGACCATACTATTCTTGCTGCTTCATGACTGCTGAATGTATGTCTGCATCTGGTGTGGTTGTTGTTTATTTTTGTGGCCATGTCAGATAGAAAATATAGAAAACTAAGTATTCATTGAAATGTAATTGCGATTTAAGGAAAATAAAATTTATATTATGACATACTTAGACATGTTTTCCACACTTTTTTGTGTTTTCATCTATCAGATTCCCCTCATTATTTACAAGATCCTCCTTCCTAGCACATGGAATGGGATGCATATGGATTTCGAATTCGATTCATCAATATGAATATAAATAGGGAAACATTGTTATGGTGTTGTTTTATGTCACATACAAGGAGTTTGGATGATTTAGAAGATGTACCATTTTTTTCTCAAGTGAATCATATCACATCCTTGCTTTATGGTAAGGGTACTATAGTTCTGTTGCGCGTTTTTTATTTTTAGCACTCAGTTACTATTTCATAAATAAAAAATGACAATAAAAGTGTTGAATAAAAGCAACGTCAAACAACGTATTACCCCACACAATGTATCTGAAAAGTTCTCTCCCCACGACGGTTGCTAAATACATCCGACGCTCCTTAGGATATCAAGTTTGAATAACGAAGAGGTGGGTGTGTCTTGATTTTCCCTTCAAAATATTTATGATTATATATCATTAAAATTGTGCGGAAACCTCTATGAATCCTTCCTGCCACTCTTAATTTAAATTCCTTGTGTGAGGCATCTACTATAAATGCACTCTTCAATGCATGATGAAGAGTATGTCAATGTTATGATATTTTGTTTTAATAAATTAAAAAATGATATCATAATGTTACTGTAATCTCTTCCCACACTAGTGTCTACAGCCTGGTGACAACATGGTTCCACAACTATACATCAATCGACATGCGTTTCTGAGTGACTATTCCAATGTAGCTACTAAATATGGCTCTGTTGGGGTTAAAATGTTGGCCTCTCTTATTCCATCCCACCTCAAATTTGATGCCTTTTTCTCTTGCCTTAAGGATTTTGGCTAACACTGTCAAACTACAACGCTCTTGTTTTTTTGTGCTTTCAGGGTCTCTTTTTCTACCATTTCCTTAGAAGTATCAACAATATGTTCCTATGGAACGCTAGCATCTGCACTAGGACCATCAACAACAGGTTGAGATACCAGTTTACCACAGAACTGGGACCAGCAACAACAGGTTGAGAAAAATGTTGTTTCTCTGCACTGGGACCACCAACAGGTGGTTGAGAAACCTATTGTTGCTCTGCACTGGGAGCACCACCAGCTGGTTGAGAGACCTTTTGTGCCTCGGGATTGGATGCATCAGTAGGTTTAGAAGTCATTATCTGCAGAAGTGGTTTAACATTTAATTTTGATTACATAAAATCAGATGCGGACAGATAATAACATAACATAACACAATGTATATTACCATAAACAAATAACCTGATCATTTTACTCTTTCTTTGTTTTAAGGGCTGAAGATATTTGAATCCCTTATCAACTAGGTAAATCCCTTCATTGTGGTCTCCTCTTACATACAAAATGCTGTCTATATTGGGACCACAGTGAAATGATTGTGAAGTCCCCATAAAAGGGACATCCTCCATTGAAATTTCATCTGACGATTCCGTTTTTTTGGTCAATAACAGATCAATTGACCAATTTCGGTTTGCGGGGTCTGGAACATAAAATACTTATACTAACTATGATTCCATTATAAATGGTTTGTCTTTCTCCCCTTCCTTACTGAAATAAACTTTCACGAATTCCAATTCATTTATTTTGACAACACTCCAATAATCAACCCACTTGCATTGAAAAATCGGCACTTTGAATTTCATATAATACAACTCCCATATTTGTTTGATGATTCCAAATTATGACATATTCTCATAAATTGGATTTATGTCCTTAGCAAAAGAAACATTCATTTCATCAGCCACAAGTGTAACCCCACTATTCTGCATGGTACTGTCTTCATCATGTTCATTAGTGTTGAATGTATAACCATTAACTGCATAATCCTTGTAAGATAATACATACACACTTTCACCTCTGACTAGCCATCGAAGTCATTATAAAATTGAGTCTGGATTTTCATCTAACTGCATAAAAATATGGTCCCAAAACAATCCTATAAACCTCCAATTATGTGCATCTGATATCCATTCTTCAGCCCTAGATGGATTCAAATGCCTATGAATTTCTTTGTGTATTTGAATATATGGGTCAAAGTCGAAACTGTTATGAAAAACGCAATGTTGACCCCGCTCTCGATCTTTAATATTGATTGTGAAAACCTCTCTTCTAGAAATTCCTTCACCCTCAAGCTGCTCAGTGTGACGAGATTCTGGTAGGCCAACGTTTTCTACACCAGATAGGTATTCGATACAAAATTCAACACCTTCCTTAAAAATATATTGTTCCTCAATACAACCCTCTAGATGGCTTTGATTTTTGACATACCCTTTCAAAATATTCATATACCGTTCAATGGGGTACATCCATCTATAATGTACATGACCACATAGTCGAATCTCTCTCACTAAATGAACCATCAAATGAACCGTCATATCGAAAAATGTTGGTGGGATGAACATTTCCAATTCACATAATATGATGGTAATTTCACATTCCATAGTTAGAAATTTTTCCAGGTCTATAACTTTCCTGCATATATCTTTGAAGAAGAAACATATATTCGTTAATGTATGGCATGAATTATTGAGAAAAATTAACTTAAAGAAATAGGAATTATATATTTCATTAAAACATGACAATCGTGTGATTTCAGACCCTTTAATTTTAAATTGCTCATTGTCACGATGTTCTTGATGTTTGATGAATACCACTCTGGAACCTTTACATCATTCAAGAAGTTTCAAAACAGATATATCTCCTTCCTAGAAAGAGTTTGAGCAGTAGGAGGAAGAAATGTTCATTTTTCACCCTTCACTGGTGTCAACTCTTCTCGTATTCCCACCTCTACAATGTCCAATATAGCTGTTTCCATACATTGTTTTTCCGTGTGCATTTAGAAAAGTTCCGATGACACTATCACATACATTTTTTTCAACATGCATAACATCAAGAAAATGTCTGACATATAGGCAATTCCAGTATGGTAATTCAAAAAAAACTGATTTTTTTTCCAACCAGTTTTTGTATGGTTTTTCGAAAATGTTTTACCAAAAGTAGTGTCCAAATATTTTACTTTCTCAAACAATTGATCACCTGTTTGTGGAGATGTTGTTGTACATTCTTCTAAACATCTGTGGAATGATGTTGTCTAAGATTAGTAATTATGTCATCTTAGAAGAAATCTATGATATCCTAAAAACACAGTTTTCGATGAATGTTTCAACCTAATTGACTGTGTACCTTGTTCACAAATGGGACACCCTTGAGTTCATTTAATGTTATATCCTAACAAATTTCCATATGAAGGAAAGTCATTTATCGTCCCATACAACATGTCTTTCAAACTAAAATCTTAATTTTTGTAAGCATCATACAATGTAACACCTAAATCACAAAATATTTACAAATCCTCGATCAATGGGGCCAATTAAACATCAATATCATTACCCGGTTGTTTTGCGCTTGATATAAGCATAGATAACATGATGTATTTTTGTTTCATGCATAACCATGGTGGTATGTTATAATTTCCCAACATAACCAGCCATGTTCTATGACTGCTTTTTTTAATTCCAAAAGGATTCACCTCATTAGTATATCAGGCCAGATGAAGGTTTCTCAGCTCATTTCCCAAATTAGGATACTCGTGATCAATTCTCCTCCATTGAGGAGAGTCAGTTGGGTGACATAGTTTCACATCATTATTTCTTATATCTTCATGCCATGTCAATTGTTCTGTAGTCTCCTCATTTCCATATAGGCGCCTAATCCTTGGAATGATTTGAATGTACAATACATCTTTTGTAGGACTAGAATCATTTATCTTGTATCGAGAAGCACCACGCATTGGGAATTGTTTATGTGATTTTTGTTCGTTGAGAAAAAATATACCATCATTCGGGCAGGTGTGTATTATTTTAGAGGTCATACCCATCGATTGTAGCATTCGTTTGGCACTGTATGTTCTTCTTGGGAGTTCATTATCTTCTGAAATCATGTCATTCAGGAGAGAAATTAGTTTCGTAAAACTAGAGTCACTCCACCTATGGCCTGCTTTCAAATTATACAACATCAGTTTGGATGACAATGATGTATATTCAGTGCAACTAGCATATAATGGTGTATTTTCACAACTCTTTAACTTGTCAAACAATTTTTGGAAATCGCAAAGTTCATCTTCAACTATCTTTGTCATTTCCTCAATATGATCATCATCATTATTCACATCTGTAATCACACCCTCCATACGATCATCATTACTGTTCACGCTTGTAATCATATCAGATGATCCACAAAATGCCGTGTTATCTAAGCCACCACCTACATTCATTTTTTCCCAGTGTTTATTCCAACATGTATAACTTTGATATATTCCATGACAGATCAGGTGTTCTTCCAACTCCTTTGGACTTATTTTTATGACTGCAAACAGCATAAACACAGACAATGGATTTGATAAGGGTCACATGCATGATCTTCTTGCGAACTCGATAAACTCTTTCACACCATCTTCATACTCATTTGTCAACCGATTGGCATTCATCCATTATTTATTCATATTCATCGTCTTTTTGGGGTCGATCTCCAACTTTCCTAATATTATGTTTTAATTAACCAAGTATCATTCTTTGGGTTTTAAAAAAACAAGGTAAAAATGCCTCTATAATGAAAAAGGGGAACCTACCCAATAAAATTTGAATGTAATTAAACTCTATCTATATATATAGGACTGTGCCCTGTCTTTTGTATATCTCCATGGAGTACCTAAAACCATTACATGGAGGAATCTGCACCGAAACATGGAGGAGTACCATACTCTATATTTTCTCCAAATATCTCACTTGTCACTTTTCACTTGTCAACTCTCAAGAAGAGTGAAGATAAATTTAATGGGTTACTAATAATTGAAATACTATAATCTAAGTGAAAAATAAATTATAACAAAGAAATTAACATAGCACACAATTTTTTCAATGGATACACAATGTGTAGGTTTATAAGTCAAGGATGGTTGTATACTACCAATTCCAAACTCACGTGAAATCCATATAAATGGTGTGTCCAGTAGGGTGAACATCGTGTATGGATAAGATACCTGATTTAATCTGAAATATAATAAAGTAATTCCAATTTATTCTAACAAAGACTGCATGATGCCTTGGGAAATACATGAAATATAGAAAAACATGAGCTAAAGTCATATACTTTAGATACATACTGAGTCTCCTCATTGGCTATGCATCACATTTTGGTGGAATACACTGTGTGTAGTCTTTACATGAACACTAGGGGTGTATAGTCTATACAAATAATGTTTCTATGGTATCTATACATGGTGTGAGTGAAGTAAAACACATATCATATGGTTCTACAATTATTTCAGGGCATGTACATGGTTTCAGGTTGAATTATATTTCTTGGAGATACATTGTGTGTGACCTAGGTTCACATGACATATAACATTTAAAATGAAACTTATTCCAAGTTTGAGTTAGAAGATGAGTCATGAGGTGTCCATTTTGAAGATTAATGTTGTGTGGAACTAAAATATATATGAAATCCATGTATGTTGAAGCATGTTCAATTTAACAAGACTACATACCATGTATTTTAAAAATATATATAATCTAAAAAACATCATCTTCACACTATAAAGTGTCTCATAGAGTCCTCTGATGTGGTTTTCTAGGATTTACTGGAATTCTCTAGTAACAAAGTTGTGGTGCCATTGAAATGGGTAATGTTTGGATTGATATTCAATGGTGGAAGATCTATAACAAGGAATAAAATGTAATATCAATCATTCCAACAACCGTAACACCATACAAAAACAAAATCGCGCTCACAATCACAACACCATACAAACCAAAGAATCAAAATTTTGGATTTTATAAAGCATCCCTTATTCAATTTTGTTTGTTAATTCGGGGGTTATCACAAATGTTTTTTCATTCTGGGGTGTTCATTCATAAGTCAAGTATACATAAATTACAAATTTTTATATTCAAATGTTCAATAATAACTAACGAACATGCAATTCTTTTAGTGGTCATACAAGGACCACCAATGACCATGATTTTCAGCAGGGCGTTAAGCCAATACATTTCACATTAAAACCACCAATATCAAACAGTAATAACATGTGAACAAGAGGATAACAATGAGTAACATGAGAAAACACACCGTGAAGGTGTCATTAAGCACACATCAGATGTGTGTTTGTGGGAGAGGAGAGGCACACAACAGAAGAGATTTCCAACTGAAAAGAAAACATAAAATAGAGGAAACCGATTAGAAATAAATAATCTAAAACCGAGTACAGCATTTACCACATCCCACAGACCCCAAGAAACTAGTAAAACCGAAATCAACCCACACAATGGTTAAACAAACCTTAAGATAACAAGAAATTATAGATCCCACCTCCGATAGAATAAGTTCAACAGACTTTTTAAAATATAAAAGATAAGCATAAAATGGGTAGGCTCTGGCCAAAAGGTTATCCCCACTAGTAATAATCCCCAATTTTATTCTAGATAGTATATCCCAGATGATTAAGCCCATTTTTAAACTTCATGGTACAATATTTTCAAAAAACCTAAAACTATTTCCCATAAACTATGTGGACTTTTAATCCTATTTCAATATGATATTTAATATTCTATCTTGAGTTCTAAACATATCTTCATATTTTATACACATCCACATGTATCCATATTCCTCATGAGATCATCCACATAATTCCATTTTCTAACTTATGAATGTCTGAGACATTAGGTGTTTCTAGTTATAATTATAAACCTAGTGCAAATTTTTTGAAAAAGAATCATAACCTGAAAGAAATATTGTGCTACCATACTCAGTCCACCTCATAACCAAGAATCGGGCTTTGTTATTTTGATTTGAAACAAAAATTTTGAAACTAACATGAAATTATTCAATAACTAAATACATTAGGTTCCACACATGTCTGGACATTTTATTTTCATGTCACATACAAAACAAATATTGAACCCAATTTGAATTCTTCAATAAGGATATAATGGTGTTCCTTGGATGTCAGGCTATTTTTTTCATGTTTTCCACATGAACAAAATTAATTCTTATAACATGAATCCTTTAATTATTAAAATGATTAATCTAATATACTTATTTATAATAATTCACTAATCAATATTCTTTTTTTATAGTTTCTGTTTATAGGTACCCCTTATGAGCTCCATTCAATCGAAAGTGAAGGTCTCTTCATCCACTAGATGTTCCCATTCTTCAATTTATACCAAATCTACGACCCCCATGATCCAAAAGAATACATCACATATTATAAAACCACAAAACTAGGTGGATGACATGATGGTATGGGGGTACCACTAACACAATACCTTCCCTACTCATGATGTTTCATATGAGGGTCTTCATGTGTTGAAGCCTCACAACCCGCCCCATTATAGGAAAACTATAATAAAGAAAGTGGAACCAACCAACACCATTAATTAATTCAAAATTAAATCCATAGATAATGATAATCATTATATTCCTTATCTTAGGGAGGTGGATCAAGAAGTAATCCATGACCTCAACTCAGTTCAGGTGTCACCCAGTTGGGATCCTAATAATCACCACTATCGCCAACATCATGTGACCACTAACCCTTAGAAGCCTATTGAGGGAACTACAATGCAGAACCCATCACTAATCTCTTAGATCCAAGAAGATATGAGGTCCCTATAAGAATTAATATCTATTGATCTTAGGGAGAAGGTTCATATCCCCACTTTCCCATAATATGTTTTTCAACACAACACATTGTATCTAGTGTGTAGGATCATATCCCTTTTCAATCTCAATGAGCCTACCCGTACATCTGGAAAAAAATTTGGGAGAATTCACATATTTACACACCCATGACTAAATTTCACCATTTTCTTATAGAAGTGGATGTGGGGAATTTGTAGGTATATATCCCCACTCCTAAAAAAACAGGCTCATAATACTATTACAATTATAGAATCCCATCAATACCATTTGGAGGAAATACAAAAACAACCCTATATCCCCACCCATTACTTAAATATTTGTCAACATATATTGGAAGCATTAGTAGAAAGTGGCAATCAAAATATCTCAAATATCTCATAGGGGTAAGCCCATATTCATGCTTCCATAAATGATGAGCAAGGGAACATTATATCCCAGTTTCCATATGATACCGGGCCTATATCCTCGCACCCCTTCAAGAGTAATGATAGCATATACCAATAAAAACATTGGATTGGATTCATATTCTCACATATGTCTTGAAGGAGATCTAGAATATCCTAATTCAATCTTTAAATTAATCACATGTTCTTTCTCATTTAAATCCTAAATAAGGATGATGACATAACTCAAAAACTAATAAAAGGTAGGAACATAATATATTTTGGTTTAAAGGGATCCATAAGCAATTTTTATTAAAAAATAAGGTACAAGACCATATTCATATCCCTTGCTAATAATACAATCAGTTAGATCTATCAATGGCATGTGATTCATCCTAGAAAACTCACATTAGGTAGGGTCGCCAATCTTCCCCAAGGATAGAACATAAAGGAAGTCCTCTCTAAAATAATATAATAACCCAATAGAATGAAAATACTCTTACACTGACCAGCAGCGGAAGAGGCAGCGGCAACGGAGGAAGCAGCGACGGTCACGGTGGAGGAGGAAAATCGAGCGGCGTGGAGGCATCGGCGGTCGCGGTAGAGGAGGAAAACCCAATGGCGGCGGAGGAAGAGGAGGAGGAGGAGGAGAGGATGCGGTGGAAGAGGGGATTGGTTCAGCTTCAGAGAAAGCATGACCGCGTGCGAGAGAGGAGGGCATGTTTGGGTTATTAAATAAAAATAGCGGGAACCATTATTAGCACATTTATTTTAGCGCTCATAAGACATACCTTTATCAGAACTTTCAATGAGCGCTGATAAAGGATACAGTCGTTTTTATTTAATAATTTTTTTATATACTTATATATTTATTAGAAATGGCATATAAAATAAATATATATCTATTTATTAATAATTATAACAATAAAGATTATATTTTTATAAATATTTATATATAATTGTTAATCTATACAAAAAACATTATTTTTTATCATAAATTTTATAATTTTATATATATTAATAATAAAAATATTTATCAGCACTAAAATATGCGCTTATAAATGTTACCTTTTAACAGCGCTAAAAACCCCGCTGATAAAGGGTATGCCTTTATCAGCGCGTATTTTAGCGCTGATAAAGGTTTGATTAATCAGCACTTTTATCTAGAGCTGATAAAGGCATACCCCTTTATCAGCGCTTTCTGTTTAGCGATGATAATGGGCAGTGCTTCCTATGACCTGTTTTGTGGTAGTGTGGGTCATGGATAGGATTAAAGAAATGTTCTGCTGTCTAAAACATGGAACTAGACATTTCTCTTTTTTTCAAGAGTTTCTATTTTATGAAATAAATGGATACTATATAGAAGTGTCTAAATGTAATATTCAGGTTGTTATGGATATGTTTTGACCTAATTCTCTAATGCTCAAATCATGAAAATATCCTTGATGTGAATTATTAACTTAATTCAATATTATGTAATGCTTAAGGTTGTGTCCTTATAATTATAGAAAAAATGAAATTAATTTGGTATTATTGTATCATATCATATTTAAAATACCATTAAGCATCATTACCATTGATAATATAGTAGTTGAATAGTGATAACTTGATTAGTAGGGATACATGGTTTTAACATATCTAATTGACACAGACCAAGGAAGTGATGACCTAATCCACTAAGATTTTACCCTATCACTCCCATTTATCTGATCATCCAATATAGGTAGAATCAGATGATGTTTCCCTTTACCAATATCAATGTGAGATCTAGATACATAATCATGAGTGAGACAGTTTACGGGGTAGGTTAAATATCATCAAGAACGTTCCCAAAACGATGAACGCTATGTCGCCCCATGAAAGTCTCACCATCGCACACATATTACATAGGGTGTTTTATGTTATATTGAATTAATAAGTATCAATACAATAATAATATTAATATTTTTATCATATTTACAATAGAATAATCTTTATATTTTCTTATTTTAGTTACTTTATAAATGATTTTCTATATTAATACAATAAAATAGAAATAAAAAATTTTAATTTGTATTCAATTTCATTAAGATGAATATTTTGAGGAAATAACGGATTTTTGAAATAGAATAAATTATTTTAAAATATAATTATTAAATAAATATTTATTACATATAAATGATCATATAAATTGTATAAATTCAAATTTATTTATTATACGGGTTTGGAAATTCTTATTTTCTAAAACCCTAGGATTTGTCAATAAATCATTATTCTTATTTAAAAAGTTAAAATTTACATATTTAGAAATTTATTTTGATAAAATGAATTTTATATTTGGTATTTGAAAGTCAAAATTATCCATTGGAGAGTTTTTCATAATTTTCTGTGATATTCAGCTTTTCTAGTGAAAATTAAATATCGTATAAATTTGTATTCTATATTATTACATCATAATTAACAAAATCTGATTTAATAAATAATATAATTTGTATCCTTGACATAATATATTTTTCTCTTTTAAAATAATTTTTTATTATGGTTATTTTATTAATATGATAAATTCGTTACGAATCCTCCAACACATATAATATATTTGATGGTTTTATAATCATTTCTTTAAGGACATGAATCACTTCTATATCAGTAATTGTATTATTTTATTATGTTGATCTATTTTAATTATAAACTAATAAAAACCAACCAACATTGGTAGAAAAAAATGAGAAAACCCCATGCTCTGGATTGTAATATTTATAATTTTATTATATAAAGTCCAAACCCATTGTTTTAGTAACAATAAACAATTTCCCAAACAATTCTTATATAAAACCATCCATGTACCAATTTAACTTCACTAAAAATTCATATATAATGTTTTTACTCTACCCTACCCTGTCTATAGTGTTACTATGGTTCTCCCAATCCCTCAACAAGCTCCTCCCATGCATTTAGAGTCACACACTCAAGGTAACGGTTATTTTATTTTTCCACTTTATTCCACTATATATTTGATCATATATCCTTTTTAGAAAATTATTAATGTTTATATATGTTATTTCATATCCGATTTAATTATATTATTATATCTATGTTCTTTTATAACACTTTCATGGTCATAAATAACTTCCATGATCATTTATATGCCCCGATTATGATGTCAAATTTCTAATATGATTTTCCATGCCAAATAAATGTGTAGTGAATACCGATTTCCATTTCCAATCATGGCTGTTTAAAATTATAAACTAATAAATATTTTATTGGGGGAATACATTTATAAATTCTAGAATCCTTGATCATGTAATATAATATGATGATGAATGAATCAATTACATTATGATTTACAAAGACAACTTAATCATGAGAATGATATAAAAGTGGTGGGAGCACCTAGAATTATATAGTGCTCTAATTCATTGGGTAATGTTTTAGTCTCACGAGATACAATTCTAGGTACAATAGAGTGAACCTAATCAATGACATGAAATATTTTGTCATCATTTATGGGATATTGTCTTTACATATGCTTATGATGAATCATTTTAAGATGTTTACACATTTCCTTTGTTTCTTTATGTTATCAGGAATTATATTCCCTTTCTATTCATGTTTATGATTCTCACCCATTTTATATCGAATTTATTTTACTATCATTTAACATGTATTAATTATCTCATGAAATTATATATTTATTCCATTATGGGGATTTTTAGATCACCCCATTCTATAATATGTCCCTAGGTTATCCCGTGTAGTGTGAAGTATGATTGAATAATATGATCATGTTAAGGAAATTTTCAATAGAGATGATGTATTTCATATTTTAGGTTTTTATTCAATTTTTATAATTCCAAATTACCATTGAATTTTGGATCATCAAGGTTTCATTATTTTTAATCTTATGTAATAAATCATGAAATAAATTATTTTAAAGAGTAGTGTCATAATTGTTTTTTTAAAAGGAGACGATTAGTTGTGGTGGGATTAATATTAGAAAACTATAGAGAAAACATTAGTTCTAATACTACATAGAAGACAAAATCCATAAATTTTGGTATTTATATACTGATTTTTTTATAAAGTAAATATATCCCTATATGGATACTACATGTTGATGTACCTCTTACACATGTGTACATATGTGTAAAACATAATAATATTGCATTGATCAATACTCAACTTTGATCAATTTCCTAAAAATGGGACATGATGCATAGCTGTTATGAAAATCCCCGGGGTTATGATTTTGTAAATTCATAACCTCATTAAGAGATATAATAAGTGGAGAAAATAAATACGCATAATAATATATGTTAGGAAATAGATAATGGATAACATTGATTGAATCCAAGAAACTCATAAGTTAAGGAAATTTATGTAATTTGTATGTTATTTATGGAATTTTATTAGATTACTATTTTTATATTTAATATCATATAAATATTAATACACAATTTTTAATATATTATATACAATGGTTATAAATAAGAAAAAAAGGTAAACAACCAATATGATGGGAAATGGGATGATTTCCCTACTAAGATTCATAACATGATGGGATCGGGAATCGTGAAGTTTTTTATGATACTCTCTCAATAGAAATTGGTATATAATAGAAACCATGATGTTCATAAACATTCAAATAACCCTAAGAAAGAAAAAGCTAAAATTTATACCTTTATTTGAAAAAAGGTATTTGAATTTCAATGTATCAGATGATCCCTTAATCAGTGAAAAACAGACCAAATCTGTTGAGATGCTATTCAACAACAATCAATGTTCATAGAAAAAGAGTTATTAACTAATTGGTTATAATATAAAAGGATAATATGGCTAGTGGTGTTCATTCATCAAAAATTAAAAACATAAACAATAGATTGGAGTGATGGGGTGGAAGGAATTCCGAAAAACAAATTTTGATAAATATTACCCGTGCACACACAGACATAAAATGGAATGGGATTTCATTTCCCTCAACAAAAAATTGAAAAATGTATCTGGGATAATGTAGAAAACATCGAAAGACATTCATGATACAACTCTAGATTTTTCATTTCCCATTAATGCATGGATAAATATTTTTTGGTGGGATAAAACCGAGTCTATAAAAATCCCAATGGATCTGAGACATTGATAACTATGACAAAAATTATCTGATATGAAATAAATGTGTAAATGGAAAACAAAAAATATGAAGGGTATCATATGGATAATAATTGGAAAGTAATGTTTAATTATTGTGGTTTTATGAGAAAATATATTTACACTATGAAATTCCAGCATCCCACTTGTTAAAGTTGTGGAATGAATCACCCTAAATATTAAAAAATGTGGATGAGGAAACACTTTAGGTATGGGAAGGAAGGAAACAAAGCCAATTATTTTCGATAAAAAAATAAATTTATTTATTGGAGGAGAGTAATGATCATGTAAACCCTTAAAAAATTGCTCATTGTTACAACTATAAAGAACAATGTCACTTTGAAAAACCAATGCACTAACCCAAAGGTATACGGAGACAATGAACAACCTCCAATGAATTAAGGGTGATATCTTTGAATCATAACCATTGATGTGGATTCAAAAAATAAATTTGTGATTGGTACACTAGTTATTCATTCAATAATATAGCGCATTATTTTTAATTCTGTTTTTACACATTACATCATATACAAACTGTTCAGTATAAATACCCAAACACCACCATAAAAAATATATGTTGAGATGTCATTGATGACCTAAATTTGGTAAATTATTTCATCCCAATTATTCAAATATTAACCTATTGAATCTTTTGTATTGAAGATGATAGTGAAAATTGGGAAACTCACTTTATAAAAATTTCATGAAATTATGGGTATATATTCGAATCCCCTATATAGATCCAACATAAATTTCGATGAGAATGAAATCACCATATGTATCGTAAATAATCCATTGATTCTAGATTACTGCAGGGAGGTTGATGGATATTCATTTTCCCTAAATTCTTATGAATGGATATTATTTCTCTATGATAAATCATATCTAGATCAAATTATTCATTCTAAGGAAGGGGTCAGCATTTAATACATTTCTATTTTGTGGGAAATTTTTCAATTTTTTCCTAAAATAGTACATGGCCTTACTTTTTTGTGAGTGGTTAAATATTCAAGTGAGAATGTACATGGGTCATTAGCATTATCCAATAATATGTATAGAATGTATTATGTGAAGCATGATGATTTGAAGAAACATTTACTATAGAATCTAGATAAAGGGTTCAAACACCCATGTTCTTCACCCAGTGGTGCACTAGTACACATCTTCATGAAGAAGGATGGTTCAATGCACCATTGAATGTGTTTTTTTAGATCAATAAGATCTTTATAAAGAACAACTATAGTCTACCATGAATTTATGACATGTTCAATATGATACATGTATCAAAATACTTCTTCATGGTAGATCCATGGTCAGGATATTAACAAGTATGTTTTAAGGAGAATATCCCCAAGTCATCTTTTCATAGAAGGTATAAGAATAAACGGTTCATTGTAATTATATTCATACACACTAATTCCTTAGATATCATCATGTACATTATGAATAAAGTCATTAGGCTTTAAATCAAAAACATTGTGGTATCTTTTATAAAAAAAATTCCAATATAATCCAAAATAAATAAGGAGAATGGTGAGTATTGAAGATGGTGCAAAAACATTACAATAGAATAATTTTAATGAAGTATATTGAAAATGTGTGTTTTGGTTTATGGATATCTCAATCATGGGGAATATCATAACATTTTGATATACATGGACACTTCAAAAATAGATGAAACTAATAGATTATGAAATCCATCATCTGTGAAATATATCCATAGTATCCTTATATTTTCTGGACACATCCATTGATTTGTGATAAATTTATCTCCATTATAAAATCATTTAAAATTATTACTTAAAAAGGAATCATGTTTTCATGGAATTATGAATATGGGATAGCTTCATGGGGATGAAAATGAGGCTTATCACTATACCTATACTCACACTATCCACAATTGGAATCCTTTTCATAGTATTCAATGATACAGAAAATAGGGGATTGGTTTGTGTGTTAATAAATAATAATAATTTTATAACCAATTCATTATGGAAATCTAAATTTCATGAAAACAATATCTAGTGCATGATCATTAGTTGTCTGAAGGTATATTCAGATTGAAACTCTGGTGGCATTGTCACTTTAGGAAGAATTTTGAAATTTATATGGACACCAAAATCCCCAAGTATATATTAACACACAATTAGATGAATATGATACAACATAGAGGGTTAGAGATGATCATTGATTTGGACTTCTCAAATCACTACAATCATGGGAAAGTGAATAATGTGTAAGATACTAAAAGTAAAAGGGGTCCAGAAAAACTATCATTATTGAAAATGGAGAGGAATAAGATATTATTAAATTTCAACAGGATGGACATGGGAATGATAATGGATGTAAAATTATCAATCATTTAAGAAATGAATATTGAAACATTCCATATATAATAGATAAAGGGTGATCAAATAGATGATGTTGGAATTTAAAAGAGTGTGTATTCTATAAGGAATCAGAAATCATTGGATTTCAATGTCAATGAAGAAAAACTTGTAATAATTGTGTAATAGCTATATGTAACATCAAACAAGAGTTAAAAATTAGATTTAGATTATTCTAATAGTTCAAAATTCACCATCCAATTGGGAAGCACAATGATTTATTGTGATATTTGTTAACACAGTTTTTAGGAAAATATCTGTAGGGTGATCAAAGAATGTACACCAATATGTCTTGTGTGTCATCATGTGTAGTTGAAACGGAAAAAAAATATAATATTTTGATGAAACCCTTACCCATACCTACATAGAAATATGAGAATGTCTCTATGGAAATTATACCAGGTATTCTGAACATATCCAAAGGATATAATTATATATGGGCTATGGAGGATTTCCTTACAAAGACTACTCAGTTAATTGGAATTAGATAATAATTATCCCTTAATAATCATTCATGGAAATACATTTGAGAGGTGGGGACCTTTCATGGAATACCACTATAATTGGTAGTTGATCGAGATCTATGATTTACCTCTATGTTCTGGAAGAGTATCTAAAATGATCTAAATACATATCTAAATTTTAGAATGTCCTATCACCCTCAAACTGATGGCCAATCTTAGTGGAAAATCTAAAAACACCCGGAAATATTGTGAGAATGATTGATTGACATCTAAGGAGGATGGGATCAACATATTCTATCGGTCAATTTCTCATTAAATAACAATTTCATATCAAACAACCAATTGACTACCTATAAATCCCTTTATGGTAACAGGTAAATAACACTATAAAGATGGGATGAAGTTGGGGAACACAAACTGGTAGGTCCTCAAATAGTTGAAGAAATGGTTGAAAATGTCAAGACCATTCATCAACACATAAATTCTACATAGATTCAAAAAAAAGTTTTATGACGCATCTCATCGATTAGACATATATTTAGATGTTTAAATAATGGTATTCCACCATATATCTTTATGGATTAATTTCTATATATTTCGGGAAAAGGGGAAGCTTAGTCTAGGTTACATCAACCCCTTTTGAATCTGTGATCTCATTCGAGTGGTAGAGTATTGACTAGAACTCCCACTAGGAATATCTCAAGTACATAATGTATCCCTTGTATCCCACATGTGGAAGTACAATCCGTACCCCTCACATGTACTAAATCAAGAGATGGTACCATTAGAGAAGGAAATTTCTTATGAGGAGTATACGACAATGATCTTAGATTATAGATACAATGTTCTACAGAATAAGATAATTCACCTAGTCAAACTGATGTGGAGAGAACCCATGCTTGAATATGATATATGAGAACTTGTTTATGTGATGAAACAACATTACACTCATATTTTTTAATATGTAAATTAAATATTTTTGGGGGTGATATTTCTGAAGGGGGGAAGATTGTAATGACCTGAAATTTTTTAAATAAATTTCTGCCAACTATTTTAATTAAAAGAATTGTAATGTATAATGATCATAGAAAAAAACCCAAAATTAATTTTTATACTAAATATTATCAGATTTATAAGGTCAGTATGATTTATTATCTTTGATTTAATATTATTTTAATAGTGATCACAGAATTTTTATAAATATGGGGTTTCAACAAATCCAATCTGTACACAAAATCGATGTTATGGACTAAAATTGTAAGATCATAACCTAAGAATCCCATTTTTTATATTCTCATGGAAATATAATCACATGGATTATCTCTTATCCAATCCCATGTTGTGGTCCCAAAAACATAAAATTGAGGGAATCCATTTAAGGGAGAAGTTCTAGCTTAGTGTGGTCGCATCACATAGCATTTACACTGAACCATCCCATGAAAGTCTCAACATCGCACACCATAACATTAAATAATTTTAAGGTGTAATTAAGGTATTTATATCAAGACCATTAGAATATGAATTTTGTTGTTGTATTTTCAATAGGATAATGTTTATATATTTTTATTTTTTACTTAATAAATGCTTTTTATTTTTATAAAATAAAAGAAAAATCGTAAACTTAAGTAGTATTCAATTTCACATAAGAAACTTATTTTGATGAATTAATGTATTATTGAATTAAAAAATATTTTAATAAAATATTATTATAAAATATTTATTATAAAATATTAATGATCATATAATATTTATGAAGTCAAATGTACTTTTTTTAATGATTCAAAAACATGTATTCTCAAAAAAAAACCCAAAATCTCTCTATAAATTTCAATTGTTATTTAAAAATTAAAAATATACATATATAGAATAAAAAAATATTTTTTCTTGGAATTCGAATAATTAAATAATACTACTATGATTTTTTCATTATTATTTAAGACATTCATATGTTTTGGTAGAAATTAAATACCATATAAATATTCACTGTGTATTATGACATCATAATGACATGAAAGTGAAGTAATTAATATTATAAAGGGAATAAATGATCAAATCACTGTTTTTAATTTAATATAGTGTATTATTAAGTTGATTTTATTAATTTTATAATTACCTTATTCATCTTCCAAAACCTATAATATATATTATGGTTTGAAAATTCATTTTTTTAAGGGTGTGACTCACTTCCATGTCTTTAATGGTATTACATTTTCTGTTCCACCCTTAGCCATCAAAAATAATTAAAAGTTATCTTTGAAAAAAAAAACCTAAAATTTGAATGGTTTTTGTTTTTGATTATTTTATTATATATAGTCCAAAACCTATGTTTGACATGTGATAAAGAATTCCCAACTCATTTCCTATATAAACCAAACCATGATCCCATTTTTGATAACTCAAAATCCATGTAGAATGTCTATACTATTCTGGTGCATATCAAGAGTCTTATAAATAGGCCCCAAATCTCTCTTTAAGCAATTATCATGCATTTGGAATGACACTCTCAACAGAAGGGTTCTTTTCATTCTCCTCTTTACTCAAGTATTTTCTTTATCTTATAAATTTTCTCTCCAATTCATAATGTTGGGATATTATCTTCAATATCCCTATTACATATGATAAGATTACTAAATGATGATACACCCATTTAAATTTTATCAAGAACTTCCATGATCATTTATATCCCCCATTTTTCTTCTAAAATTTCACTAAATTTTTTCTTCTCCAAACAATTGTGTAGTGAATACTTGTACCCCATTACTACAAACGGTGTTCACCATTATAAACTCATTATTATATGATTTGGATAATACATGTATTTATTTAATACAATTATATCATGAAATACAATTTTATGATTAATGAATCAATTTTGTATGATCTAAGTTGAACACATTACCATGGGACTAAAATGAAAGTGATAGGTGGGCCCAGAATTATATAGCACATCAATGCATTAGGTAATGTTTTAGTCCTAGGAGACGTGATGCAAGGGATTGGAGAGTTGACATAATCTTTCATGGGACATTTTCTATCAATAAGTCGTTGCTTTTTTCCTTGACCTATTTTTATGATTTTATAAATTATTTCCATCTTTCCCATTTTGCCTTTATGTTATCATTCTATATCATGCCACATTTTTCATGTTTATGATTCTCTCCCCTTTTATATCGCATTGATGTTCCTATTTTCTAACATGTATTACATTCTTCATTATATTTCATGTTTACCATCATACTAGGATTTATAACTCACCCTATTTTTATATATGTCCCATGTTTATCGCAGGTAGCGTTATGTTTGTTGGAATAATATGATCATTTAAATGATGTTTTCTATAAACATGATGTATTAATTCGTTTGAATTTTTATGTAATGTACCTAATTCCCAAAGAAAATATAATTATCAATATTTTGGGTTGCGTTGTATTTTATTTTATATAATAAATCATGATATAGAATATAATAATGACCATGGTTGTTATATAAAACCATAAGATCATCACTATAATGACTAGGATGATGAGCTAACCCTTTTCCAAGACAATGATTCCAAGGACCATGTCTAATTTCCAAGACATCCAATCGATGTTGGATTGATAGTGAACGAACAATTTTATCCCATGAATGATTCCAAATATGGTCATCTTAAGGGTAAAATGGTTATACGTAGAATCTATAACTTTCGATCAGTTAGGGGTCCTTACATTGGAAAAGAATTTCAGATCTTATATTCAAAGGATATTAAATTTGCATCACAACATTGAAATACTCAACTTCAAAAAATTAAATTCAACAAAATCCAAAAATTTAAATGATTTTGAAGTGATTGTATCAGAAAAATTAGATACAAAAGGCGAGGATAATGGGATTGTACAACACCCTGTAGATATTCTGACACAATGGTCAATGGGGTTTAGTACTAAATCCAATAAATATATATATCCTTAAAACAATGTTACAATCAGACCCCCATGATTAGGTGTACGCTACCATTGCTTCATATCATAACTCCATCATTCATGGACTTTCCCAAATAATTATCCTATAAAGACAGTGGTACTCCCGAACCTTACATGGTATAGATTTATTCATCCTACTATAGAAATTGGTGATAGTGTGGATAATTTCTTCATAATAAATGGATTATAACCCTTGAATGGCATCATAATTTGAATCAGTCGTCCATAGGATCAATATTCAATTGAGTCTCTATCATATTGAGGCTTCACGTTATCCTTCCTTCCACACTAATGGAATTAAATATAAAAAGTTGTTCTTCTAATCGATCCTCTACTACTCTATCATGAAACCTCAATCAAATAACTCCTATGAGTGATCTAAATAGTCCATGGAAGTCATTGTCACGACCGGTCCAATAGGGCTATGATGTGACTACCTCAATCCCACCTTCCATAGGCTAGGAGTTAGCGACTAGAACCTTAATTCTTTTCTCGAATAAGGACGACATTGCCTGAGAGATTTTTAATCACTCAAAAGGGAAATGTAGTAAACAAAAAACAAAATTAAGGTATAACAACATGAGTAAAGTACAACAACAAGTACAATTGTAAATTGAAAACAATGGCCTAGAATACAAGAACCTCTAAAGTCTGCTACAAAAACATCTAAAGTTTGCTTTGGAGCATATGTAGTCTTCCCCAGACAAACACATGCAGGGTGGAGCTCATGTTGGTGTGTGAATGAAAACTAAATAGTGGACCCTGAGACCCACAAATGTCTCTCAGTAATTCAAAATGAAAAAAATCACAAGAAATACCACAAAGGTAATAGGACAAGTCAGATCTAGATCATGAATCACAAAGAAAAAGAGACAACTCACTGTAATGGTATAACATCAAGGTTACTAGGATATGGATGAATAGTTGTAAATCTAGATAATCCTATCCATAGTAACTCTACTGCTAGAACATAGTGGTCACTGTATGTTGACCTATATTGGTCGTGAGATGCTTACCCATATTGGTCGCTGGTGTTGACCTGTATTGGTCACCGACACTGACCCATATTGGTTGATGGGACTGACCTATATTATTCATTGTTGTTGACCCATATTGGTCATTGGTACCATGATAGGGATGTTTAGTCAAACATATTGATCATCTCACTCTGGATTTTCCAATGTGGACCCATATTGGTTGGTCTTCTTCTTCATGTCATAGTCAGCCTTTGGATTCCCACACGAAGTACGCCAGATCTCGAGAAGAATATACTCCTCAATACATCAATCATATTTCAACAAAATATGAAGTCCCAAAAAAAGAATTACCAAGGTAACTCCCCATCATATGGGATCCAATGTGACAGACAATGCGTAAATCAGACACCCAGTCTACTTGTTATTGGCATTTTAGTGTTGAGGGCCCTGATTCGGAGTCGATCCAACCATGTCTTACTCCAACATTCTCTAAAACTCTCTTGGAGTATTCCAAAAGGACTTAATAACTTCAAGTATCCCAGTTCCACAGACGGTTCTTCAAACAGATATATGGTTCCCAACTTATGGGTCTTTAATCTGTTCTGGTCCCGAGAGGGGTCCGGGTTAGGTCCGAACCATTCAGACCGACCTGGCCTGACCTTGCTGGGTCAGGTAGTAGACTAGCTCGGCCTGCCCTGGCTAGGATAGATCAGAATGGGCTTGTTCGGTTGGGGCATGATAGGCCGGGCCTGCTGGGCCATGGGGCAGGTCGCGATGTCTACCTCCTTAACGACACATAGTGCAGTTCAGTTTCACTTAAGGGCAGCTCTAGGTGGTGCCACCTTCTCACCCACGTGACCCACAGAAGGTGGGTTCCTTGGCATCACATCACTTCTTAGGGCCGCATCTCCCATTCAATGCGGCGTGCGAGGGTGTGCCGCCTCCACCTCTATGGTCGTCCCGCTGTTAGCTGCTTGTGTGGAAAAAGCGGGGTTGCGCTCTTCCGCAGTTGCCAAGTGTCGGCCGCCAAGTCCGCCACCGGTGCCGGTCACCGGTGACACACCAGGGGACCTTCCATGGGGATCCAGCGATGCTATGTAGATCTGTTTTCTTTCCTGTCAGTGCCTACGGGCCTCATAGACTGCTACCGTCACAACATGACCCTCTGTCTTGCATTACAATCAAATTGGGAAGATTACCCCCGAAGAACGCAACGATAAACGAGGTGGTAGTGGGTTCAGACATTGTTTGTTTGGATCATGCAATATGCTTTAGCATTATATCAAGCATGTAGAATTATTCATCACATTTCAATAATAAGAAACCATATCCAAACATAAAACCCCCTAACACAAGATCCGTTGGAGGTGTCATGGTTGTGGTGGGAGGAGCGTCCATGTTGGATGAATTCGTCAGTGTTTGTCTATCCCTGATCATTTGTAAAGACCCTAAAATTCCGTGTAATTTATTATTATTAAATTATTATGTAAAAATCTACAAAAATTTATGGCGTATGATTCCGAGGCCCATAGTGGTTGAAATGAATTTGTGAAGTTTTGTTCTGGTGCATTCAGTAAATGTGTGAGCAGGATTTTCTAACACTTGAACCGGTGCTCGGAATGGAAATTTAAGGACACCATTGAACTCAAAGTGCTAGTATTCACATAAGTAAGCCTTCATCTCGACCGCAGTGGGTCGATAGTGGACGATTGAATTTGGTTTTTTCTGGAAAAATAAAATAAATAAAAGTTCTATAGTATTTATTTTTATTTTTAATTTTAAACTCTATTTGGATGTTGACAAGTGGGGCCCACAAGACCTAAACCTCCCAGGGGAGGTCATGATGGTGGGGACCACCCAAACAAGCCTCACATGAGAGGTTATAGTAGTGAGGACCACTCGAGGAATAATCCCCCTTGAACTACCCTTTAATGAAGAATCGCTCAAACTTCCTTTTAAATGTGGAAGAGCCTCTACAACTCCTCCATCATTTATTATTCCAAATCAATTTAATTAATTAAGCTATTTTGAATTTGTGACAAACAACTAAATAATAGATTTCATACTCTATTATCTTTCACTACCATTTCATTTTAGTGGAATTGGGGAAAAGGCATGGAAAAGGAGTGAGCATTGGAGAACTTGGTAGAAAGCTCTCCAAAGAAGAACGCCAAGCGCGACATCGACTTTCTTCCTTGGGATATCCTCCATCGTGGTAAGTCTTCAGTCGAAAATCATTTTCCCCTCCCCAATGACGTCGTCTTCTCCCTCATGATCTCTGACGATGAATCAAATGAGGTAGGGGTTATTATTAAATTCTTGAATTCTCTAGATTAATTTCCCCGTTCTTGGAAAGCATGGAAAACATGGATCATACAAAACGATTTGATCCAAAATTCATATTAAATTGAAGAGAGAGGCCAGCTCAACCGGCGTCCGATGAAGGCATGCCATCCCGTCACCCCACGGCTCCACCGCTGCCCACAGCCGAGCTGCCACTCGCGGCCCCGCCCCTCGAGCTGCCGTCGTCGTCCGCTGTCGAGCCGCTGCCCGCGACCCCGCCACCCGAGTTGTTGTCGCCTTCTGCGACTGAGCCGCCTCTCGCAACCTCTCCACTCATGCCACCACTACCTTCCACGACCCCAATGTGGTGCCCAATGCCCCACCGCACTACCCGAGGCCTCGCTGCGATGCCCTAGCGGCACCCTCCGAGGCCTTACGCAGCCCTTCGCAGCCTGTTGGACCATCTAGCAGGTCAGGGCGCCCAGCACGGGTCGGGGCAGACCCAGTCGGCCATGCCAAACCCAATGGGCTGGGCCACCCTCCGGGCCAAGCTGAACCCAACAGGTTGGGCCCCCTAGCACTTGTGGCTGAATTTAGCCGGTCAGTCCGTGTTGACCCAGACAGGGTCAGCCCAGACCAGGTCATCCAAGATCGGGTCGGACCGTACCCGGCCCCACTACGACCAATTTACACTATTTTGGCCCTAAATTTGGCACTGGATGTCTGTTTGATGATGCTTTATTGGCATTTGGAATCATGGAATGAAACATTCCCTTTGAGTATAACCCACTCTAGATTTGGATAAAGTTGGAAAATAGTCGGGTTGGATTGAGCACGAATCCAACCGAGCCCTTGGGACTAAAAGGCTAATAACTCACAGAATAGGTGTCTGATTGACGTGATGTCTGCTTCGCTAAGACCCATATGACTTGGAGGTCCTTTGGGATACATATTCATTGGACATAGTGGTAGTTGGAGACTCAACTAGTGGCTTGGAAAGCATATTCTCTTGGATACAAGCAAGCCTAGTGTAGAAACCCAGTAGCTGGCTGTGACGAGAAGAGTGCTCCTAGTGATCCTGTGTGGGTAAGCTCCTAGGGATCCTATGTGGGGTAGCTCGTAGAGATCCTCTGTGGTTCAGCTCTTAGTGATCCTGTGTGGGTTAGCTCCAAGAGATCATGTGTGGGTTAGCTCCAAAAGATCATATGTGGGTCAGCTTCTAGTGATCTTGTGTGGGTCATCTCCTAGTGATCCTGTGTGTGTCAGATCCTAGATATCAGGCACAAGTCAGCATCAGAGCCTCTTAATTGAGTAACATGATTCATTAGTTATAAATAATCATCTCTACTGCCATACCTATGTTATAACAGTTGTGACATGAGTCATAATCTCTACATTCCTTCATACTTGAGATGGATTACTTGATAACATAGGTATATGTATGGGTTTATACCTAATTAAGGTTATTTGGTGGTTTCGTAATTTGTGGTTTGTCCTTGGTGGATTTTCTGAGACCATGAGGGTGTTGGGGTCCCTACTAAGTATCACTATACTCACCCCTGCACGGGCTATGCCTGCACCCTGTTGTGTTAGATGCAGACGATGGATAGCGCTGACTAAGGCTGAGAATACCAGGACTAGAAGGTGCTCAGAGGTGGACCAAATGGCGCGTTGGTACATAGAGGAGATGGGTGGACATGGAGTGCGGAGGAGGTGATCTATATCTACCCTTCAAGTAGGAACCTCAATGGAAGACCCAGTAGAAGCTTTTATCTTTCATTAGTTGTATCATATTTCAGTTTCAATTGTTTCATTACAGTTGTGCTTGTATTCCGACCCCTTTTACTTTCAGCACTCTTTTTGTTATATAGTTTACTTGTGTTCATATCTTGTTGTGTGTTGGGTTGAATGTGTTTACAAGATATAAACGAAATCCCTTCTCAATTTTTGGGAATACACCTTTCAGAGCTAGTCTCCATCCCCATGCCTATGGATTGTGGGGTTGGGGTAGTCACGGAACGGGCCCCGGGGGACGGGTCGTGACATCGTTTCTTCTCATGCTTCCAAAATCCATTGGTGGATGTTACCGAATGACATGGATAGAGTTTACTCTCATGATGAATTTAATCCAAAAACCCACCCATAGCTCTATTTAAATAGTAAGGGGAAAGGTGAGTAACACGTTGAAGAATTACTGAAGTTCATTGGAAGAATTAATGAACCTCTTTTAATTCACATTGGTGGAGTTATGTAGTTGATGAGTCATGCCATTAAATCGTTTGAAAATTCACCTGTCCCAACCACCAATTCCCATACACTGGATCAAAAGTAGTAAGATAACTTACTATGTAATTTATTATTTTTTTGTAATGTCCAAAATATAACATTTTCTCCCTACCTACTGTGGTTGAAGTGAAGCTTCCTTTAAGAGAGTCACGGTGTTGAATATTCAACAGTGCTCTCGGATTTTTAATCCGATTACTGCTTCAAAAGATAGAAAATGTCACCCATGCGTTTACTGAACATACCTTAAAAATTTTCAAAAATTCATTCTAGGCACATTGGGCCTCGCAATCACGCACCATCAATTATATCAATCTCTTAATAATCAAAAATAATTTTAAAAAAATCACATCAAATTTTCCATTTCATTACATTCTCCCCATCATGGGGATTTACGTCTCTAAAATACAAAAAAGGCTACACAAACAAAGAGGGTATTGGGCATGAATATGAGCCTCTCACTCCCATGTTATCTTCTTAAGAATCCTATGGTTCCACAGAACGTGCACCATAGGTATTGACCACCCACGAATGATCCGCTTCTGTCAATCCTATATCTCCACCGGGCACTCCGCAAATGTTACCCTGTTGTCAACCTCCAGCTATCCATGGTCGATGATGTGACATGGGTCATGCATGTATCTCCTCAGCATAGACACATGGAATATGTTGTTCACCCTCTCCAAATGCAGTGGATATTCTAAGTGGTACCCCACATTTCCAATCCTCCGAAGTATCAGTAATGGTTGATAAACCTCGGTGGGAGTTTGCCTCTTCGGCCAACTATCTGCAGTCCCCATCGAGGAGAGAGTATTAAGAATACATGCCCCCTCCTGGAACTCTAGTGGTCAATGTCACTTATTAGAAAAGGAATTCTGTTGGATCTGTGTAGTATTTATCCACTCTCGGATGACCTGCACCTTTTCAGTGGTAGCTCGCATCATCTTTGTGCCCCACGAGTGCTCACACTCTAGGATCCGTCCAACACAAGGGTGATTTTCATGGTAGTCTCTACAATGCCTCAAAAGGTTTCATACCAATGATGGAGTGATAGTTGTTGTTGATTGTGAACTCCAACAAGGGTAGGTGGTTTTCCCAAATGTGACCCAAATCTAAGACACATGCATGAAGCATGACCTCCACAGTATGGATGGTCCACTCGGTCTAACTATCTATCTTGTCGTGAAAAGATTTGATCAAGGGAAGCTGAGTCCCCAAAGCCTCCTACAATCCTTTCCAAAACCAGGATGTGAAGCATGCATCATAGTCTGAGACTATCATCAAAGGAACCCTATTAAGTGGCATGGTATCCTGATCGTAGAGACATCCCATGATATCAACCAAACCCTTCTATCGAATAGCAAGAAATTGGGATTACTAGGTGATTCAGTCAATGATCACCCAGATGGTATTGTGCCCCCTGGACATATGTTATAACCCTATCAAGAAGTCCATAGATATATATTCCGACATCCACTCTGGTATCTCGAGGGGTTGGGTAAGGCCTTCTGGTACTTGGTACTCAGCCTTCACTTGTTGGATAGTGAGGACTCTGGAAACAAACTCTGCCACAACTTTCTGATTCTCTGGCCACTAGTACTGAAGTCGGAGGTCCGGATACATCTTCATCACGACAAGATGTACTTCCAAGGTGGGGTTTATGGAACTCCCTCAGCACCTCCTCTCGTAGCGTGACTGGAATAACTGTACATACTCCGAAAAGGATAGTGTTCTCCCCACCATCAAAATATCCATTAGGTGAATGAACTTAGGATATATGAGAACACATAGTATTGCAGCTTTTGTCTCTGAGTTGCGCCTCCCTGAATTGATGAATGAGTGGAGGGGAAAATTCCATTGACTGGAGGTAGACTGTCTCATCTCTATCCACGTAGGATATATAAAACAAGGATAAAAACTATAAATCATTGCTTAGTATCTACGAACTTGATAACTAGATATGTGTATCGGCCACAATGTTCCCCTTCCTAGGTGTATATACTATCCCAAAGTCATATTTTTGTATGAAATATAGACAATGACACAGTCTTAGATTCGTGAAACAAACATGGTGGCTGATGGTCTAGCCAACAAAGGTATCAACCAGGAAAATATGTGGAGTGACGATTTACCGGTTGAGCTTCTTCCTTTTTTATGACAAAGATTGTGATAAAACTTCCTCCTTCAGACTCATGTAATTTTACCCTTCCTCTATAATAATATTCTATTTCTTGGTCATTGACTAAGGAATTTCCTTTTAAAAAAACACATTCTTAGATTCTGATCTTTCTGTGTGAAGATATATATGAGACTCTTTTCGTCAAAGTAGACAATGAAGTGCTCTCCCATCAGGTAGTGTCACTATATATTTAGTGTGAAGACTGTTACATTAAACATCAAATCATGGGTTCCCTAATTCTATTCATGATGCCTCAGATGTCGTGAGCCATAAGTAATCACTGCATCACCCTGCATCATGAAGCAATTGAGTCTGGTCCATGATACATCATAGTAAACCACACTGTATGTGCCCTCCTCTGGCATCCTTAGGATGGAAGTGCTAGTCATGCTCTACCTTATCTATTTAAATTTCTTCTTTCATGCCTCTGACTGTAGAATGGGATTCCCCTTCCTTTTAAAAGAAGAGATATGTGTCGCTAATTTGGAGAAATCGAGTACAAACCTCTAATAGTATCTTGCTAATCCAAAGAATCTACGCATATCAGTAACACTCTTGGGTGTACCCTAAAAAATTTCTGACTCAATTTTCACTGGATCCACTACAACTCAACTTCTGAGATGACGTGTCCCATGATGTGGAACTTCTGTTTCCAAAAGTCACACTTAAAGATCTTCCTATATAACTACTGCTCTTGAAGTTTCGTAAGAACTATAATCAAGTGTAGAATTTCATCTTTCTTAGACGCTGAGGAAACCAAGATGTTGTCTATGAAGACCACTACAAACTGGTCTAAGCATGTCTGGATGATCCTGTTCCAGAGACCCATGATCTTTGCAGGAGTATTTGTCACACCGAACGACATCACTAGGTCTTCATAATGTCCATACCAGCATCTGAAGTCCGTCTTTGAGATGTCCTCAACCCACACACGAAGCTAGTGATAGCTTGATCTGGGGATTATATTGGAGAACCACTTCAGTAATTCCAACTATTCAAAAAGATCACCAATCCTCGGTAGATGATACTTATTCTTCAAGGTTACCTGGTTTAGGTGCCGGAAGTCCATGAATAGCCTCAAACATCCATCTGCATTCTTGGAAAACAACACTAGGGATATCCATGGAGAAATATTGGGCCTTCTGAATCCCTTCCTTTTTATGTCCTCCAACTACACCCTCATCTCTTGGATCTATGCAAGGGCTATCGATTATGTTTGTGTAGTTGTTGGTGTTGTTCCTAGGTACAATATAATAAAAATGTTTACCTCTCCATGAGGAGGAAGTCCTGAGATATTATATGGAAAGTCGTCGTCATACTCATACACTATTGCTGGGAATGGTTGAATCACCTCATCCAATGTGTCGAAGGTCATGCAAGCCTACTGATATGTAACTAGTTGTACCCTCCAGAGCCGAAGTCCATATTATGTTGATCTGTTTTCCTTCTCTCCAATAATGGAAAAATGGCCCCATTTCTGCACATACATTGTACTGTACGTCTCAAGTAGTCAATCTATGTGTGGACTGATGGTATCCATTCAGTTCCTAAAATGATGTCGTAGGGATTCAAAACCACAACTATATGTTCCCATCTGAAACTCCCTCCTCCGATAGTAATATAACACTGTTGACACCAGTGTGTGACTTCTGAATCTCCTCTCATATAAGTATACATATGCAACAGTTGAGAAAAATTCTCAATCGGAATCTCATAGTCCTGAACTAACTCCATATGAAGGAATGAATGTCTAGCTCCTATGTTGAAAACCAGTACTGCTACAGTAGAGATGATATAGATCATACCTTGTATCATCTCATGGACATTAGGATCATGAGGATATACTACCAGTATCTAGGCCTTTCCATGTCCACCTTCTCCCTGAGCTCATGGTGGACCACATGGAGGCGGTTATTGTAGTGTCTTGTGACCTCGATCACCTCTCGCTGCACATCCTTCTCCCATGCCTCGTCTGCCACCTGGAAAACGCTCATACTCCTGCTTCTTCCACTACCTAGGAGGCCCCTCCACAATCTTCTAATCATTTTTGTGGGGAGTAGGACTGTCATGAGCTCTGTAACCTGGTCCCCCGAAGGAAAAACTGATCCTGGCTTGTGGGTGGATCCCTCAGCCTCTTGAGCCCCACACCTCTGATCCTACGTCCCAAGGTCACCCTCAGGAAGGTCTAGACTGCTCGGGCTTCTGTTTCATCTGTCTGGTTCCAACTGTAGATGTCTCTACTACATTTCTTCCGTTAGGGGATCTCATAGGTGTTGACTCCTCAGAAATTAATCTCTCCATTATCAAATATCACTCTAACACCCTATCATACGTCGGGATGCTGAGAGAAACTACCGTAGATCTAATTACTCATTAGAGACCCTGCTCAACGGTCCTAGCCATGAATTAAGGGTATCGTTCCATGTAGGTGGAGTGTTGGGAGAGGTCATTAAATCTCGCCAAGTATTGAGCCACAGTCTGGATGCCCTGCTGCAGATGTAGCAGCTCCTGAATACGCATGGAGCGTTGTGTCGTTGGCACAAACTTCACCCTAAAAGGCTCTAAATGACCTTCCAGGTGAGGTTCATCTCCTCATGAACCTGGATCCTTGAGATCCACTATTATCCTACCAAGCCTTGAATAAGGCTAGTGTCCACGATTAACATCTAGTCGGCCGATGTCTATAATAAGAAAACGTCCCGTGAAACAACCTAATGCCAGTCCTCTGCTGTATGGAGGTCTGTCTCACCATGAAACCCTGAGGGCCTCTATCGCTGGAACTCATGAAACATGATCAACTAGAATTCATGATCCACTGGTATCATCTACTGCTCAACATGTGGTGGTGGTGCTGGTACACAACCCAAAGAATCCATCAATGTGAGTGATTCCAATACTGAAGCCTCTTTGCTCAATGGGCCACTCTCACGATCCCTAATAGGAATCCTGGATGGCTGTCTTCATGGACTCATCCTATAAGAAACAAATTCCCCATGGTCAATAAGTTATACATAGTGAGATTACTTAAGAAAAAACATGAAAACTTTTCAAAACACTATCAACCGGTGTTTTCATTTACCGAGTCGGAAAACAGAATTCAGGGTCCTAGTGTATTGATATCATTCCTCCACACCAACACTAGACCCCATGTACTGAACATCGATCTAAAGACACCATAGACCATTGCCTCATTAAAAGTATACTTTTATTTCTTCTGGTAGAATGGGCTATCCTTTGATACCACTTTGTAATGACCCATCCCATGAGGCCTAGATGGGACTACCCCAACCATTCATTCTAAAGGCCAGGGGTTTGTGACTAGAACCTTATGGATTTTCCCGAAAAGGGATGCCATTTCCTTATATATATGTCCTCAATAAAAAAGGTATAATGAATTACAAAACCAAAAAAGTAAGTTATAACCATGAGAGTAAAGTATAACCACAAGTACAACTATAAATTGAAAATAGTGGGCCAAAATACAAGCCCTAGAAACTAAAAAAAGTAAATAGTTGTCGCATCTACCCTGGAGCTCAACCTGGAGGGTAGTATAAATATGTATGAAGTCGAAGAACATAATATAGACTAATCCCATCACACCAAGATCCACCAAGTCCTGAGACTCCAATGTCTACCTCGGAGAGTCTGTAGTCTACATCAGACATACACGTGTGGGAAAATCCCATGCAAGAGTGAGTATTAAAACTCATTAGGAATCCATGAGACCCATGAAGGTGTCTTAGTAATCCAAAATGGAAAAAATTACATGAAATACCCAAAATTTAATATCGCAGGCCTGATATAGATCATAAAGCCCAAAGAAAAAGATACAGTGCACTCTAACGGTATAATGTCAAGGTTACTGGGATAGGGATGACTAGTTGTAAATCCAAATCATCTTCTCTATAGTAAATCTAATGTTGACCTATATAGGTCGCTGTATTCGGAACCGTATTGGTTTCGAGATGGTGACATGTATTGGTCACTATATGGTGAACCGTATTGGTCCCTAGATGCTGACATGTATTGGTTGTTGGTGCGTACCCATATTGGTCACTGGCGCTGACTCGTATTGGTCACGGGTGCTGACCCATATTGTCACTGGTGATGAATCTTATTGGTCACTGGTAATGAGGTTGGGATGATTAGTCTTATAGCTAGATCATCCCACTCTGGAGTTTCTGATGCTGACCCGTATTGGTTGCAATTCTACTTCATGTCACAACCATCCACTGGATTCCCACACAAAGCACACCTGAACTCTGGAAGACTCTACTTCTCAATCCATAAGCCATATTTTAACTAGTAAGATCTCCAAAAAAGAAAACCCAAGTGACCACCATATCATCGGGGTCCCCACGTGACATATTACGCATCGATCAGACTCCTGATCTGTGAGATATTGACACTTTTGTAAAAAGGGCCCGGTTAGATTCATGCCTGATAGAACCCAGGTCACACATCAAACTATATCAAAATTCATTTAGTGTATCTCCAAAGAAACTCATTCTCACAAGGGTATTTATTCCACAGAGGGTGTGTTGATCGAACGACCAGTCTGTTAGTATTTGGCATTTTAGTGATGAGGGCCCTGTTGGATTTGGAGTCGATCCAACCCAGATGAACTCCAATATTATAAAAAACACATGTATAGTATTTGAAAATTACTATCTCTCTCCAAGGATCTAGGAGCTTTAGACGGTTCATCAAACGGATGTTCGATTCGCAAGTTATGGCCATATAAGCGTCTTTGGGCCTGAGAGGGGTCCGGGTCCAGTCCGACCTAGTCGGACCGACCCGACCTTGGTTCAGGTCAACCTGACCTAGCCCAAACTGGCCTAGGCTATCCTGGGGTTGCAGGGCTATGGACAGAACTTTCCCACCTCGGCCCGGCCTGCTGGGTAATGCGGCCCGGCATATTAGCGCGCCCTCAATGGGGCACCCAGTTTGCCTCCTGAACGGCTGCTAGAGTTGTTCAGTTTCCCTTAAGGGCGACGCAAGGTTGTTCCACCTTGTCAATTGTAGAACCTTCAAGAGGCGGGTCCCATTCCATCATTCTTCGGCTTCTATCCGAAACTCCTCTTCAACACGGCCCATGATGGTGCGCTTCCTCCACTTCCTCAGCTGGCCCACTGCCATCCACCTTTATGGCCAAAGTGGTGTCGTGCTCTTCCCCACACAGTGAGTGTTGTCCGCTGTCTCTACCACTGGTTTCATGTCAGTGGAGCTCCCACATGGCTCCAGTGATTCTTCAGTGCTCCATTTCTATTCCTGTCTATGCATAAGGGCCTATGGACTGCCACCATCACATCATGACCCTATGTATCGTGTTATCGTCAAAATTGGAAAACCATCCCCACAGAACGCAACGATAAACGATGCAAAAGAGGATCTGGGCCTTGTTCATTTGGGTTTAGCCATCCACATTACCATTATAATAAGTGGGAATAATTATTCATCAAATTTCAATAATATTAATCCACATCCAAACATAAAAACCATATCTCGAGATCTATTGGAGGAGGCGTAGTTGTGGCGGGAGGAGCGTCCATGTTGGATAGAGTCTTCAGCATTCATTGATCCTAGATCGTTGTCACTTGAGCATCCATTCTCCATTACTAGATCTTTCCATAGGTCTTCACTAGTGTTTCCTTTATTGAAAAATTCATGCCAAAACACCACCCTGAGCTCCATTTACATACGAGTTTGAAAGGTGAGTAATGCGTTAAAAAATTAATGACGTTCATTGAATGAATTAATGAACCACTTTTAATTCACAGTGGTGGAGTTACATAGTTGATGAGTAAATCCATTAAATGGTTTGACAAGTCACTGTTCCACACCACCTTCGCTCATCGTCTGTAGAAAATGAAATAAAATAACTCATTAGGTTATTTATTTTATTTCTATAAAGTCCCAAATTGAAACTTTTCTCCTGACCTACTATGTTAAGGTGAAGCTTCTCTTAAGAGAATCTTAGTGCTGAAGATTCAACGGTGCCCTCATATTATTAATCTGATAACCTCTTCAAAAGATATAGAATACCAGCAGTGAGTTTACTTAATGTACCATAAAAAAGTTCAAAAATTCATTCTATGCACATCAGGCCTCAGAATCATGCACTGTCAATTTTCTCAGACTTGTAATAATCCCAAATAATTTAAAATAATTACCTAGAAATTTCCGGGTCATTACAAACATAATAAAATTCTCTCATTCCAATAAATCTCATGATCTACAAGATGTCAACATCTCTAGAATGAGTGTATAATAGAATTTTTATTGAAAATCACTACAGACTAGGTCTTGATGCTAAACTCCCTGATTTAGAATGACCCACAAACACCTAGAGGATTGATGAAATATGTAAACCATGATCATGCCCCTCCTTTCTATAGGAATCTCTAAAACCTAAAAGAGCACTAAATTGTCCACTATCATTGATACTTAAGCCAATAAGACATCATCCCATATAAAAATATGTTGATGATACTACTATAACACTCATGATGAATCATCCATCATTATTAAAGGATGATAAAATACCCCCATAGATGGAACTAAAAATAGGAATCCCTATTTGTATTTATTTTTTATTTCCAAACCTATATAAACATTAGTTTCCATGTGTGAAACTACATAAGGTAACACTGATCGTATAAGTCACACCACCTCTAGGAAAAGGTCATCAATACTCTACTATAATTCATCGTGAGTCCATCGTGGATTCATGAATCAAAAATTCCATGAACACACCTCCAAACAATATAACAAGAAGAATGATCAAAATTTGGAAAATTAGAATAGAATCAAGTCATAATTAATATAAATTTATGCATGTTAACAAGATTGGTATAAGGTTTCTATATTCAATATATATTATCCCAACTAGCCATGTATATGGTCAGTTTATTGGCTAGGTTACTTTTTTTTACCCCAATGGTTCTTCTATATATTAAACTGATTAAAAATTATAGAGGATAACACCATTGAAGCTATAAATGGAATCTCTATTTTACAGCAATCATTTAATTTAAGATCTAGAATTTAATAACATTATATTAATTCCATGATCCAATTAAAAGTTTTATTATTCCTTTTTGATAATTTACCGAACAATATATGTATCAATTGGAACATCATGTAACTCAAAATATGACTTTTATATCCATTCTCTAGATGTATGAATCCAAATAAGGTGTTACTAGTATATGTGTCACTATTCCAAACCTATATAAGCCTAACCATTGAAATTATAATTGCAATCCATTTAATAAAAATATAAAAATGTATCAACTCATGTAACTGTTTTTGCGTTGGTCAAAAAATACATAATTTCCTAGTTACGGTATCATCATACTGATATATGGGAAAATAAACTATTTAGTTTTATGAATGAAAATTATGTAATGAATTTTTTTCTCTATTAAATAAATTTTTTCCTATTTACAAATGAATCAATCAAGAAACATATAAAATAATCAATAGATTCATTCGATTAGTAAACATGGCATGGAATATAAATGACATATAAGTCCTAATTTTTCAACAACGATGCATGAAAAATTCCTCCTTATGGAAGGGTTGTGATGCTAAAGATCGATAATCAAATAAAAATTAAAATCCATTTGTGACACAAAATGATGGAAATGGTTCAATCATAATATGTAAATTATAGAATAACAAATCACGTCCATTAAAAGATGTCCATTTTCTTATACATGGGTAAGATACTAAAAAACACTTGCTCATTACCAAATTCCATCATGTCATATTCCACCTTATACAATATCAATACACTATGTAATGGTAAAGAAGCTCTGATACAACTTTTAATATCTCAAAACAAGATCATTGATATGTAACCATGCCTTGTGTCCATATTCCATCATGAATACCCCTACATATTCTAGAGGCTAGTGACTATCATTATTTTTATATGGTCATATGGTAGGGAGATTATACCCCCTTTTATTACAGTCTCATGTTGCGGAATAATATTAAAATAAGTTTCCAGAATAATAAAATTAGAAATATTTGATTTCATAATCATCAAAACATAATTATTGAATAAACACAAAAAGTATGATATAAAAAATGATAGTTTCATTCTTATAAAACAAGAAATTATGCATACATCATATTAGGCATACAAACAACTTCATATAAAACAATGGATATAAAACAGCCAATTTTCATCCCATGAACATAATAAGAATTTTTTTCATCTTATACAATGATACCATCCAAATAGTTATCATAAATCTATAGCTAGATGCTTCCCATTACCCATACCTATAACAATGAATTTTGTACGAGAACAATTCATTGGGTGATAATGATTTGAGTAAATCATGGAAGGCCACCTCAAATGGAGTCTCTAACAAATCTAGTTCTTGAAAATAAAAATTAATATTTTGTTAGTTATATTGAATATAATGAAGTAAGATATATATATAACATGCCCTACATAGTCTCATGGTGGGATGTCTGGTTGAAAATACGTAATTCAACCTAAGTAGGCTATCTTTAGGTATGTGATCATTAAAATGGTTAGGGTCTAAGGAAACATAATCAATGTGATCATGTAGTATTAATACTCATTTAATATCCAAGGTGAAACAACAGAATCTGTGTCCATATAAGGTTGAGACAACTCATAAAAGTAAACATTGTGGAATATAAACAAGGTTTTATGAGTAATGAATGTTATAACACATGGTATTGTAATAAAAAACATTTTAAAAGGGTCCATAGAGAAAATATTAAGTAATCCTGGGTTAATAATTACTAGATCCCAATAAGATTGTCCATGGTGACGTGTTGTTTGATTGAATGACGAAAAATCCAATGAGATAAAAAAATGTAATCCTAATTTCAATGATTAGGAATTAATTCTTAGTTACACACTGATGCATATATGTATGTAATACATTGACCAAATCCTAGATTAGTATCTTTCAAAGGTGTTTCTTTGAAGAATTGGTGTGGTTTCATCTTTGTTCTCAAGGAATTCATCCTAGAATACAAGTATATATCCGGTCAGGACAATCCTTTAGATTCAAATAAACAAATACAAAAATAACTAACCTAATATAAAATTAGTGATCACAGGACATGAAAAATATTTTCCCATTTACACTTCATTAGGATTCATATACATTAATCGATTCATTTTTTGGTGAAATAGTGAAAAGTGAACGAAAATTTTTATTTTACCTTACACTATGTCCATTTATAAATTGACACACCAATTCTAAAAGGGTTCACATGATATTTCCACAAAATATATATTTTATTAAATCATATTAACCTTAAACCTTATTAACACTTTAGAAAGAAACCCCCAAATAGTTTGTGGACTAATTACGTGAAATGGTCACTGAGAGAATATAACAAGACACTCCCAAAGGGGTGTTTTATGTCTAGGTATCAACAAAAAATAATTTCAATGGGTATCATAATGGTTCTGGCTCATTGTGTTCAAATTAAAATCATATTGTTTAATATATAACATGAAACAAACAGATAGTCTAATATTCCTAAAAAATAAAAAATTTAAAATTATTATACAATGTGGGAAATTCTATGTACAACTAACCTGATAATGGTAATTGACTCCTCATCCAATATCAGTCACATTTTCATTCTATAATTATATAAATTAGGGAAACTAGATATACACCCTGAAAATAGGGTATATGAACTCACATGAAGATAGAATCAACGATGATGAGTTAGACTATTAAATGAAACAAGATGTATGATATAATTATAGAGGGAAATCAAAAGTGATTTACCATTCTCGATTCTGAGTCTAGATATAGGAGATCTCAAAACTCTTTGGAGAAAGGGCGTGGGGGAGCTTACGAGGGATACATTTAAGGAATAGTGATGATGAAATTGTTATTTATATTTTTTAAGAAGAAAAAAAATAAATTTCACCTATTTCAAAGGGGCGCATGGTTTGGACGCATGTTTTTCCGAACCACGTGATAACCAATTGTTGGGAAATACCCATTAAACCAAGCCTCAAATGGTCTGGGAACATGGTTTGAACAATTTTTGATAGCTATTATCCAACAAGTCACCCCTTTAATGGTTTTGTCACATAGTTATAGAAACGATGGGAAACCTATGCTACACCACTTTACATTAAATTACAGTACTTCATATGAATGCACCATATATTGTATTGCTAAACCAACCTTGTGGCACAATGTTTCTATTATGCAGTTGTGCCTCATGATTATCACTCTCCCAGTCCCAACCATTCTCTTAACCTTGATACTCCAAAAACTAATACCATTGGATCCAAACATGTCTAATCCCTTCTGATGAATTCCGAAAACCCTTAGGTTCATTTACTAAGTTAAAAATAATGGTTTTTACAAAAAATTAAAGGATTCATACCATATTTATAAATCACAATCTTAAAATAATATCAAAAATAAAATTCTGAATGATGGAGAGTTTTAGTAGTTGAAAAATTTTGATGTGTTTCAAGAAGAAGCTAGATTGATATGTTATTATTGAATTGGTAATGATGTTACCCAATTATATGTTTGGGGAAATTTTGTTTTTGGAGTAACCCTTACATTTTCAATAATCTATAGTTTCTATTAAATTGACATAATACAAGAAATGAAAACTATTTGAGTGGAAATTTACTATGGGTTTAAACTCACATAAAAACATCAGGGGACATCAATGATTATATTTGGGAAATTTATTTATATATTATATATTTTATCAAAAAAATTATTTTTTGTGTGTAATGAATTTCTAACTCTATTAATAAATTACAATAAATATGAATATTTTTGACCAATTAACCTAATTTTATTCTTTGAATTCAAAATATTAAAAATAATATCTTATAAAATTTATAAAGGTGTGAAAATTTATATTGAAAAAATATAGGCTAAATTGTGTAACAATAATTTTATAAAGACCTGATGTTCTTAATAATTAAAATAAAAAAATATAAATTTATATTTGATAAATATTTTAAAAAAATTAATTGATTAAATATCATAAAAATAATGTGTATGATATTTAAGGAAAACAAAAAACTAAATGTCCCGTGAAAATACATGGTTCAAAGAAAATACGGAAAATAATTTTTTCAATTAATTTAACAATTTACATGGTTATAATATTGATGGATATAGGATTTATATGATGAAATAATATTTTAACATTCATATTTTTATTCCTTATATTTATATTTTATTACTTAAAAGATTAATAAAACTTCATGATCATTCTAGTATAATTATAAATTCAGAAAAGTAATTAGTTTCTTGAAAACTATATTTCTTACAAAAAAGTGACCATTTCATATAAAGCTAAAAAATTCACACTTTTTCAACTTTTATATGAGTATATAAATAATGATGCTCATTTTATTATTTTATAACTAAAAAATTTAAAAAATTTATTTTTAGTAGAATACTAATATACAATGAATATTGTTTTTATTAGAAAAATGAAATTTTCATATATAAAATTTTATTATTCATGTTTCATAATATTTACCATCTAAATAAGATGTAGAATATTTATAACCCATCTCATTAATAATAATTAATTATTGTTTTTGAAATAAAAATATGTATCAAATAATTTATATTTCATTCCGACAAATGAACTTCTAAATAATAAATGATATTATTATCAATTTTATGTAAACTAATTGAATTTAATTAATATTAAAACTATCCATTGTTTTATATATACATTTAAATCATAAAATTATTAATGATATTAAATAATGATAATTAATTTATAATTTTTTAAATTATTTGATATAAATAACCATATTTTGTTTAAATATAACACAATTTAATTTATGTTTTCTGTTCTGTGTGGAGAAAGATATTGAAAACATTAAATTATTTAATTTTAATCATATATTAATTTTTTTGGGTGTAAGTACTTTTTTTCCAATAATTTTGATTAAATGTTGGCACCTTAGGATTTAATGTATGCCTATATTTTCAAGAATTATTAAGTTCTTCACACTGAACAACTGGATGAAGAGATATTATTTTTCTATGAGACCTCCATAATATATGTAATGTATTATTATGATGCAGGGAGATGAAACACTAGAAAAAAGATTTAAGATCGTGAGTATAATTATATTAGTATAGGGATCAAATTTTCCAAGTCGGTAAAGGCACTCCTATCATATTATTTTTCCATCTTATGAGGATGTACGAATAATGAGGTAGAGTGAATATCTTTTATTATTACAATTTCCAATTTCCAATATTAATATTAATTGTGGTAAAAAACCTGTTGTTATGATGTGTAATGAACAATTCACCATTAATAAAGTAGAAATAAAACCATTGATCAATTATTATCATTATATAATTTCATATTTTATCATTGAATAATAAATTCCTAATATTTCAAGGTTATATAATTCCCTAGTGGATGATTATCTTGACTAGGCACTACACTAGCTGAACTAGATTAAAATAAATTAGTATTTCATGTGATGCATTTAATGGTGGTGTCACGAACCGAATCAGGTCACCGCCAAAACCGGTACCAAACCCATCCCGTTACATGACCCGAAGGGCGTTCCCTATCCCCACGGGCTGGCACAACTGCCTGGGTATAATTAAGTTAGGTTTGGGAACGATTTACTTGAGTATGAAAACATAAAACATTAAAAACAATCCATAATATAAATATGAAATTTTTGAGTCAAACAAGACTTAAGTAAAAACTAGAACTGAGTAAATTGGTTTAAAGATAATACAAGTGGTCCAAATAAAAATAATTATAGCATCAAGACAGCCTCAAGGACTCCACACGACTAGGGTTCATCGCCCCCAAGCTATCTCCACAACTCCGCACCAAGGATGGGAACTAACACCATGAACCGCCATCACCCTTAGAATTTACTTTACCTGAATCAAACATAACCAAGTCTAATTACACCCAAGGGGTGTAAGTAGGGTGTGAGCCTAATCCCAGTAGGATACCACACAATTATTCTAAAGAGTAAGAAATACAATGTGAAAAAGCAAGAAGTTTTCAAACGCAAGGAAAAGTAGTGTTAAAAATTAAAGAAATAAAACCTCTAATTGAAAATAGTTTTCAATCCAAAATTTTAAGAATATTAACACATTAAAATCTAAATGTTATATACTGTAATTTACTTCCAAACACATTCTATGAAATTGGTAAATATTACAAATCCAATGAGCAACAACATTGGGAACACCCCTAGGCACTAGGTTGTCTTGGGCCCTATGTACCTCATACCTCAGTGTAAAGTAACCATAGAAAAATCCTTTCTCATGCATGAGCCACTAGTAGGGAACATCCCCATAACCTAGGGGTCTCCAATAATCATCCACATTGTTTAGTTAGAGTTGTCTTTGTCCAAATGCTAAGTGAAACAGGGACAAAACCCATCCGGTCCACGAGCCGTACTAGTAAAAATCCGCCCCACCTAGGTACCAGGGCTTCCCATTTTGTGATCAATCAAATTCAGAATGAAACATAAATAATTTTTCATATAAAACACCATTTCAAGTCAAACACAACCAATACATTAGCTATCACATTTTATACCACTTAAAACATACAACAAAACACTTTGATTTTTCAAGAGACAATTCCTCAAAATCTCGTAGTGTTTCGGACACAAAACTCCTTATAAACCTCACTTGCATACTATTTTCACATATTTAAGTTTCCAAAACATAAAGGGAATCCTACAAAATTTCATTGAAAACACAAAATCATTTTTAGGGCAACCTTATATGGTTCAAGGAATGACATCATTGCAAAGTCTCCATTTTTACACAACACAACTCTTAGAATTTCATGTGGTTCACAAACACCATTAAAACCAGATTTTTCAGAAACAAAAACAAGGGACAATCATTAAAAACAGTATTTTTATCCCTATTATAGTTCAATAAAATCAACTAGTTACTTATAGGGTATCCCCAATTAAACTAATAAAACATTTCTATGAAAAAGCCCCAATTTCACATGAAATTGGCATTTAGGATTTATTTTAAATACAAACAACACTAAAACTATATTTTTCAGAAATAATAAAATTTAATAAGCATGAAAATACCATATAAACAGTATCCAATTCACAAATATTTCATACACAGTGGAATCACCTATTAAAACCAAGGAACCCCTTGAATCCATTGTGCGAAAACTCAAACGCACCACCGCCACACCTAAAGGAAGGTAAACCAGACCTAAAACCATAATTTCAGACCATGAAACACATGATAAAACCCTAATTTTTATACCCTACTTCCTGGACATTAGTAACCTCAATGATAATCGAAGAAACCCTAAGTACATTGGATGTAACCCTAATCAAATTGAAAGAAGAAAGGAGGAGAACAACTTACTTAAAATATCTTGTAGAAATCTCCCCAAAAAATACTAGTATCTGATTTAAAAAATGCTCAATCCTTCAAGGGAGGTTCTAACAAGGATAGGTAGATCATTTGGGAATTTTAATGGGGGAAAAGAGTAAGAATCTAAGGCGTTATGAAGGAAACAAATTACCATTATAAATCTTCCCTATATTTGAGTTCTTCAGAAGTATTGACCTAAACCGCGATTTAAATGAGCTGGAAGGAGGGTGGGAGGATTTTGGACGCGTGGCTTGGTTCAAGGGGAGTGTTTGGGGCTTTGAATCACCGAAAAACCCTTAAAATGAATAAGTTATTAATTAATCAAATTTTATTTTTAAAACTGGAATTGGGCTTTCGGGCAGGCCCAATCCCTTAAATAAAAACCCATATACACCTTGGTTGTGGATTTCCAAAGGCTCCAAATTTTAATTTTGGTGTTAATATATCAGGGGAGGACATTTAGGAGTTGGAATGAGTGAAAAATCATAAAAATGAATAATTTATAAAAGAAACAAAATTTATTTTTAATTCAGGAATTGGGCTCACGGTTTGGCCCAACTCATGAAAACTCACCTACTCTCCATAAAAACAATGGAAACCCCCAAAAACAAAACATTAATGGAAATTAAAATAAAAAATACATTTTATATAATATATTTATTTGAAAAATTCTCCCCACCATGAAAACTTTCCGCCCTGGAAAGTCACAGTAAGGCCAAAGGAACAACCAAACCCAACTGAGAAACCAAGAGGTACTCTTTTGCCAGATTTCTCCCCCAAAGGCCATAACACCTTCAGTGATCAATGAAGGAAGGAATACTCTCACAAAACTGACTTAAACCACTTTACTGAAATAATCAAGCACATTCAGGCTTTATCCCAAATGAAAACTCCTCAAACACAATCTGAACAATACTCAATCAATTTACCCAAATAAACAACAACATCGAACAAGGTTACACTTTCCCTACTATAACTAAACCATTTGTCACTCTCCAATATCAATGTTTACCAAAGTAAGATGTAGGTATTTAGATATCTCCAAAAGATAATACCTACTTCCCATACAAAACCAAGGAAAAATATGAGTTACTCGTATGAAGAGACACAAATGGACTCCCCACCATAAGAGACAACTTAATTTTTTTTGAGACAGAATCAAGACACTAATAGGGGGGCCAAAACAGACTCCCTAGTATAAGGGGTATACATAAATTAAAAATTTACAAAACAATATACATGATACCCATAGTGGGTCTTACCACCACAAGAACCAACCATCTTAACTGGCCAGCATGGGCCGACACAGAAAGACCCTTTTTTTAAGATTTGGGAAGGGTGCAGGGTCAGTCCGCACGGTTTGGGGAACCGTGCACTAACTATGCTGATCATTCATTCCACGTGGATTCCTAGCACACTGTCACTACTAATCGTGCACAAAATGTGTGCTCATACTTTCTAGACAAATTTCCAACCATTCTCCAATGACTCAATGGAAACCAACGTGGGAGGGAAAGACATTAGGCGATGACATGGGTACAAGGCCCTCTACCTATTTCCACCGAACGAGAACAACAGAAGGAAGATGATGAAACCATAGGTTTAAACACTTTCTATCTTTCCCACTGAGGATATGAAATTGTACAAGGTTTTAAACAACACTGGTGTTTCCCCTGACTACGCGCCAGCTTCTCTCCAGGACCTATGGTTGGAGCTCAAAATATTGAAGCATCTTTGGCCACATAGTTAGGCTGTTGAACCCCCTATGTGGAACTTCTTCTTTCGGTGCCATAAACAACTAATCCTCATAACCCGATGTGTTCATCAAGACATAACACACTTTATATCCCACTTTACCAAAAATAAACATTTCACTGAATCAAGGGATCATAAGATGCACTAACATCACACCTTGTTTCATTGGGTGAGAAACAACAGAAGGGAAAGATATGTATAAAAACCTTCCTCTAAGATAGAGGATTTGATGTTTTTCCCAAGGGAGACATAATCCCAACATAACATAGAACCTTAGAGGATTGTGTGACCTTCACCTTTATGGTCAAAATAGCACACAACATCACAATGAATCACCGAACATGACCCTTCCGATTGATAGAAACAATACATGGAACAAGACAATATTCAATTTCCCTAAACAACAGATAAGTCCAAAAAGTGGACACAATATCCTATCATGACCGAAAACTAAAAATTGGTGGTTTAATAATAACTCTTTCTTCAAAGAAACTATAAAGAACCCAGAGGACCTCTTAGACACCATCAAGACACACATCCATACTAACAACGAAAGAACACTCCCACCTTTGATGAATCAGGAAACTTAAGAAACTAAGGTCTCTTTCAACCTTCCACAAGCACTATCCCAATACAAGAGGATCCACAAATCAGAAAAATGAATGGGTTTAGACTCAATAAAAAAATGTTCGATAAAATATTCATTATATTGATCAAGTGGAGGATTTTCCAATGGCGAAACAAAACGGGTTGCACTTCAGTTGTGCATTAACCCTTAATGGGGGCGTACCTTATCCAATGAGAGAACCCAAGGACCAAACCAAGCTGGTCCATTGGTCAAAACATGCCACAAACCAGATCCAAACACATGAAGGGAACCATCATAAAGGCATCCCAAATTTTTTTTCAAAGGAGACCACTAACCGTCCCTACAACACAGCTTACTGACCAAACACAAACCCAAAACACAGTTCAAACAGAAGGGGTTCTTGAACTCAAAACATCCCACAACATCAAAATTTTCAAAAACCCATAATACAAACCATTCCAAACTATTCATCAAGACATCATGTTTTTCTTTAAAACCAATTCTTTGAAAAAAACGGTTTAGCAGTAAGCGTATCCACCAATGGTACCCCATGGGCCTCACACATGCATGTTTTGTGCCACACTGGGAACCCTCCTCATATCCATCCCAGCACTCATCCAGTCATTCCATCAACCATCCATCATCCCATATAACCACATGCATGTGGTCACTCATGGAAATACCAAAGGGTAAAACAAAACTTCCTTCCACTTTTCAAAAACAAAATGGTCAACTAACCCAACATTTTTCTCAAAACTGCTAACAATGAGATCAACATCCCAATTCAAATCTTACAAAACATTTCATAACGACACAACCATTTAGAAAATAATCCATAATTCAATAAAATCACATATTCAGGCCTTTCACAATCATTTCAAAACATTTCAACCCATTTCAAAACACGTCTAATTTCATGAAAAACACCATTTCATAAATCTCCATTTAATTAAGAACTCAACTCTTCTCATTTCAAGAAAAGGTAATAAAAGTTCATATTTTTTTTGGTTCAGTAGTCACCAAACCCAAAATCCATCTTCAACCCCCACACAAAAATTCTAGAACAGTTAATTCAATCCAAGATACTTTTCCTTGGTTTAAAAGGAAATTCCACTAGAAATATATTTTCAAAACCCCAATTAACAAAGTTCATACTTTCAAAAGAGGTGTAAACACATAATTTTCCCTTTTGAAATAATTCTGAAATTTCATTTATAGGCATAAAAAATATAAAACCATTTTCACATTACTAAAAAATAACTTCACAAAAATTCATTCTCCTTAAAGTGAAGTCATTTTTTTTGCTTAAAAAAACCATGTTTCCAAGATTCCAAAACAAAGAGACACAAGACAATGTGTGAGGAAACTAGTTTCTGTGGGTGACTTGGACATATGGTTGGCATCCATATTCCAATCATTTCTCCATCACAGAGAGCATCTTAGGGAAATATCCATGTCTCCACATGGATTTCCAGGCCCTGCGAGCTCACTGAGATTATTCGCCCAACTCTCTTTTCATTTCCCATAGTCATCATTTAACAAAGAAAACAAAAGGACTCAGATAAATCCATACTTCCCATGGTGACTAGAATAGCGTCATGAGGTGTGCTTTCCTGGAACACTGCCCATGACTGAAATTTCAAGTCCCAAAAATCCTAGCTCCAGACTATGCTGACTCTTCCCCAAATAACATGACCCAAGGAGCGAACCTCCTCTGATACCATTTTGTCACGAACCGAATCTGGTCACCGCCAAAACCAACACCAAACCCAGCCCGTGACATGACCCAAAGGGCGTTCCCTATCCCCACGGGCTGGCACAAGTGCTCGGGTATCATTAATTTAGGTTTGGGAACGATTTACCCGAGTATGAAAGCATAAAACATTAAAAACAATCCATAATATAAATCTGAAAATTTTGAGTCAAACAAGACTCAAGTAAAAACCAGAACTAAGTAAATTGCTTTAATTATAATACAAGTGGTCCAAATAAAAAAAATTATAGCATTAAGACAGCCTCAAGGACTCCACACGACTAGGGGTCATCGCCCCCAAGCTATCTCCACAACTCTGCACCAAGGATGGGAACTAACACCATAAACCGCCATCACCCATAGCCTTTCCTTTACCTGAATCAAACATAACCAAGTCTACTTACACCCAAGGGGTGTAAGTAGGGTGTGATCCTAAGCCCAGTAGGATACCACCCAATGATTCAAAAGAGTAAGAAATAGATTTTGAAAAAACAAGCAGTTTTCAAACGCAAGGAAAAGTAGTGTTAAAATTTCAAGAAATGAAACCTCTAATTGAAAATAGTTTTCAATCCAAAATTTTCAGAATATTAAAAAATTAAAATTTAAATGTTATATACTGTAATTTACTTCAAAAAACATCCTAAGACATGGGTAAATACTACAAATACAATGAGCAACAACATTTGGAACACCCCTAGGCACTAGGTTGTCTTGGGCCCTATGTACCTCGCACCTCAGTGTAAAGTAACCATAGAAAAATCTATTCTCGTGCACGAGCCACTAGTAAGGAACATACCAATAACCTAGTGGTCCCCAATAATCATCCACATAGTTTAGTTAGAGTTGTATTTATCCAAATTCTAAGTGAAACAGGGACAAAACCCATCCGGTCCAATAGTCGTACTAGTACAAATATGCCCCACCTAGGTACCCGGGCTTCCACTTTTGTGCTCAATCAATTTCATCATGAAACATAAATAACATTTCATATAAAACACCATTACTGGTAAAACACAAACAATACAGTATCTATCACATTTTATACTACTTAAAACACGGAACAAAACACTTAGATTTTTCATAAGACAATTACTCAAAATCTCGTAGTGTTTCAGACACAAAACTCCTTATAAACCTCACTTGCATACTATGTGCACATATTTAAGTTTCCAAAACATAAAGGTAATCCTACTACATTTTAGTGAAAACACAAAATCATTTTTAGGGCAACCCCATATGGTTCAAGGAACGACATCATTGCAATGTCTCCATTTTTACACAACACAACTCTTAGAATTTCATGTGGTTCACAAACAGCATTAAAAACTGATTTTTCAGCAACAAACACAAGGGAAACTCATTAAAAACAATATATTTATCCCTATTATAGTTCAATAAAATCAACTAGTTACTTATAGGGTATCCCCAATTAAACTAATAAAACATTTCTATGAAAAACCCCCAATTTCACATGAAATTGGCATTTAGGATTCATTTTAAATACAAACACCACTAAAACTATATTTTTCAGAAATAATAAAATTTAATAAGCATGAAAATACCATAAAAACAGTATCCAATTCACAAATACTTCATAAGCAATGTAATCACCTATCAAATCCAAGGAAACCCTTGAATCCATTGTGCGAAAACTCAAACGCACCACCGCCACACCTCAAGGATGGTAAACCAGACCTAAAACTATAATTTCATACCATGAAACACATGATAAAACCCTAATTTTTATACCCTACTTCCTGGACATTAGGAACCTCATAGAAAATGGAAGAAACCCTAAGTACATTGGATGTAACCCTAAACAAATTGAAAGAAGAAAGGAGGAGAACAACTTACTTAAAATATCTTGTAGAAATCGCCCCCAAAAATACCAGTATATGATTTTAAAAATACTCAAACCTTCAAGGGAGGTTCGAACAAGGATAGGTAGATCATTTAGTAATTTTAATGGGGAGGAAAGAGTAAGAACCGAAGGAGTTATGAAGGAAACAAATTACCTTTATAAATCATCCCGAAATTTGAGTTCTTCAGAAGTTTCGACCTACACCGCGATTTTAATGAGCTGGAAGGAGGGTAGGAGGATTTTGGACGCGTGGCTGGGTTCAAGAGGCGTGTTTGGGGATTAGAATCACCGAAAAAACCTTAAAAATGAATAAGTTATTAATTAATCAAATTTTATTTTTAAAACGGGAATTTGGCTTTCGGGCAGGCCCAATCCCTTAAATAAAAACTCATACACACCTTGGTTATGGATTTCCAAAGGCTCCAAATTTTAATTTTGGTGTTAATATATCAGGGGAGGAAATTTAGGAGTTGGAATGAGTGAAGAATATTAAAAATTGAATAAGTTATAAAAGAAACAAAATTTATTTTTAAATCAGGAATTGGGCTCACGGTTTGGCCCAACTTCATGAAAACTCACCTACTCTCCATAAAAAATTTGGAAACCCCCAAAAACAAAACATTAATGGAAATTAAAATAAAAAATACATTTAAAATAATCTATGTATGTGACAGTGGTCTCTCATTTTTAGGATTAAGATGATCGAAAGTGAATTTCCTTAACACTTACATGAATAAGGTAGAATTCCACCCCCATCAAATGATACAAAAACATTGAAATATATATCCCTAATTTGAAACTATATATGTTCTTGGATTCTCCAACCTAATTAAGCTTAATAATATTGTATTTAAAATAAGGAAAACATATCCTTCTTTTATATTCAAAATTAATTAACAAAACATTTAATATATATCATACCTGTGATCCTTTTTAGAATATTTGAGGGATAAGTTTCCACTATGGTGACAGAATAGGATAGAGTATTAGTATGTGAGTCCTATAAAACATGTTCCAAACATTGTCACTGGATTAGAATACTCATCTAATTATATCATTCAATGATACAATATTATAAAACTCTAATATTTTATAATTTCTTTAAAATAATTTAATTGAATGCATTCATTACACACAACACTAGGTTATCTATTATGGTCATTGTTCAAAGAAATAAGTTATATAATATGTTTTTGGGTGCTATGGACAACATTATTTCTCACAACTAGATAGACAGAAATGTTGATATGTTTGAATTTCACAAACACACTATTCATGTTAGGAGAATGGATAATAATATATTTTTACTTGATACATCTCGTATTCAAACATACTCCATGAATATCAAATTTCATGAATGAAATATAAATAAAATTTTAGGTGTACATAATAGTGAACAAAGATCAAATTTTTGGAAATTTATTTAATAGATTCCACTAACCAGTCTGTGTACCATGATGAATGGTAACGACACGACCTTTGGTGCATGGGGCTCATCGTGGTTTGGTGGTTTCTTCTGCACCCAATTTAATTTCGTGAAAGGATGATTCTTCAAATTTATTGGCAGTGTGACTATGTAAGAATATAAGATTTTGGATTTAGTATTTTCTATCAAACAATCTATTCATCAGAATTGGAATCACATGTCGGTCGAATTCAAATCTTAGTTGGATATTAATAGTCATAGAGAATGTATTGGGGATGCACCACGATGGTTTCTACCTCAATGGATTGAACGTATTCATGTCATTGTCTAGCTTAGTTGGAGGCTCTCACATGCATATATAGAAGAAACCTACTTCATGATTCCCAGGTAAAAGAGGGAGATCACTTAGGCGAGATCTGTGTAGTTATTTTTATACTCATGAAAAGCGCTCAAAACCAATTGATGGAGTCATCCGGGGAGTGGTTAATTTCCGAATGTGCAAAAATTCATTGAGATGGATGACTCATCAATTTTAATTTTTTAAAAAAATGTTAAAACTTGATATATTTCATTCCTAAAATTTTTCAATAATCATAAAACCGATTATAAATGAAAGGTGATATATTATTTTTATATTACTATTTAATGTGGCAGTTATAACATGTCAATTATATTATATTTTTTTAATAATATTTAGAAAAATATAAAAATTAATGAGTTTAAACATTAATAAAAAAATTTAATAGTTATCAATTTATAAAAATCATTTAATGTCAAATAAATGTTTTTATGAAAAATGTTTTTGTTAACAATTTGTGTTTCTATCATTATAAATTAAATTTACCACTATTGATAAATTATTTTAGTGAAAGTTACCTGAAATTTATGAAAACATTTTTTTATCATTAATATAATATTCTTTATAAACATGGGTTTAAAATAAACCTCATTTTATTCATAAAAATGTATTTATATAAAACACAGTTTCATTGGATAGTGCACATTTATTTTTAAAAATAATTTTTTCAGTATAAATAATGAACATAATTTCTAAAATATATATTTAAATATCATATTTTAGTTATTTTTTTATTTTTATAGTATGAAAAATTTATAAATTAATTGTAAATAAAACTATTTATTACTAAAAATAGTCTTTTATAATAAATAATTTCTAATGCATGAGTTTTTTTGAAAAATATATATATTACATTCGTTCCGTTATATTATGATTAATCAAATTTATATAAGATTAGTAAAATTTATGTTTTGTTTTGAAATAAAATATTTTTATAATTATGGAAATTTTTTCATTGGAAAACCATATTATCATCGTGTTTGTTGGTTTGATTTGAAATTAAATCTTTAGAAATAATTTAAATAAAATAGGAAAAAAGTAATCCATTTTTTAAATTTAATAAATAACATTGGTTGATATGTTTAACAAAAAAGTTTCCCATAATTAATAGTTAAAACAGAAACAATATGTTACCACAATAATGATTAAAATGGGTTTACTGGGGGCTAAACCAAAACATAAGTACATATTTACAAATTAATCATTTTAAAAGCATATTTTCTAAATTTATTTATATTTTATCATATCCTATATTCAATTATACATCTATTTGAAATACTAAATTATTGAGGATTAATTTATCAATTTGAATTCTTTTAGGAAACCACTATGTTGGTTCATGCTACTGCATATAAATGGACACCCCCTACAATCTCCTTCCCACACATCAAGAACACATTGATTGGACCCATAAATTTTGAAACACAAAAAGTGTACCTTCTATAGGACTGAAAGTCATTTTTTATTTAATAAATCTAACTGAGGAAGGTATTAGGTGTAAGCCTAATGAGGTTCTCTGAATTAGAGGTATAGTTATTTTCCATGCATTTTTATATTATTTATTCTTCTAAAACCATTACATATTTTTAATCAATGATAAAATAATAACACAAGTATCTTACAAATACTGAAATTTTATTTTTTCATTGTTATGTACTATATTCATCTCCTCTTCCATCAAATGTGAAACCCAATAGATGATCATGTGTACATAATTCTACCTCCACTTGAAATGAGTTAATTCATTTTCAATCACCACCTCTCAAAAAAATATAATGATGTAAATTAATTATAAATAAATTATTTAGGGAATAATTTTACTTCCAGATTTATGATAACTCATATACCTTATTACCCTCCAATATTTGGGGAAAATACATCTTCACTCATTTATACATGTTGACTATCTCCACCATGAAAGAATGTGATACAGTTTTAATTATATTTTGAAATGGAGGTAAATAGTTATAGATTTATTTAAAATATAGTATATATATGATAAAAAAATATTCATGATGTTTATATGATTATAAATATTTCTTTCATTCTGTCTAACATAAAAAGCATACATAATTAATGTGTACAAACTGCCTTCTATCCCTATCAATAGTTTAATTCATATTTCCGATATATAAATTTATCGATTAAACTAAAAATTTATATAATTTATATATGTTATATATATATGTTGAATAAAATAATAGAGATTATGGAACCAATATCAATGTAAATGGGACACAACTATTGAACTAAAAATATAATGAACAACAAAGCTATTATTTTCCAAAACAACGATTTTAAATAAGAATTGTTAAATAAAAGTGGATAACATGTTCTAAGTAAATAATATATCTTATGATCTCTAATATTATTTTTCTAGAAAATTTTTATAATAAATATGAATGTATTATAATGAATTTTTTAACACGTACATTGAAATAAGGGACTTTTCTATGGGTTTATCATCTCAAAATGTCTTTTTTGGGAAATATATAATAATGTAACAATTTATTATGAATTTTATATATAACCCATTAAACATGATGTATCATGAATATAATTATTTTCATGATATTTATAGTTCCCTTTTGTGCTATTATTTTATTGGGATTGTAATTAAAATGATTACCAAAGTTGTAAGGTATTATCATCTCAAATTTATTTTTATGAAACACATGCCATATTCAACCCGCATTTTATTTCATTTTTTATATACTATAAATAATATAATTTATGATATTTTTTTAAAAAAAATAGGGATATTTATATATCCATACAATTATAATTATTTCATGGGGAAGTTTATTTTAATGTTACCAATGTGGTAATGGATCTATATTACATTCTCATTTTTATGGGAAATGTTTTGGATTATGAATCTGCTGATCAACTTTATTGATAGAGCCATATAAAATCGAATAAACTTATCATTATCAAGTTATTTATTTAGAAAAAAAATTCAATCCACTACCCACACATTCAAAAACAAATATACCAAACAGTTTTTTTAGGAAAACAACTTAGTTCCATTTTTTATCAAAAATACTTTCTCTTAAATTTGAATGTTTTAAAAAATTGATTTTATTAAAATTATCAGTAATATAAAATTATTAATTAAATACATTATTAAAATAAACTCTTTTTAAAAAACATTAAATTAAATATTCTTTTCTTTTTATAAATGAGGTATTTTTTGACTTTTTATAATAATGTGAATGAAATGTTTTCTTTTATATTTTATGACATGAATATAATTTAAAAATATCATAATAACTCATTGATTTGATGATATAATTATAATATTTAAAGGTTATTTTCAATGAATCTATATTTTCCCATTATTTTTTAAATATATTGTTTTAAAATATTTCTTTAATGTGGAAAATATATTTTACTCATCAATGATTAAATTATCTTTTTATTGAATTACAATTAATTGTTGGAAGAAATTGTCATTTATTATTTTGTTTAATGGGGATGTGAATCAATAGTACCTTACTTATTTTTTGTCTAAATGATTCATTATGATGAAGATGATATTTATTTGAAACAAATTTATTTTTCTTAGGTTATGTAACCTCTATTTTGTCCAATGTAACATCTTTGAATATTTGTAGTAATATTTTTGATGCCATCCACAAGGTCCACATGTGATTCAAAATCCCAGTGAGCATTATAATATTTTAAAAAAAATATTAAATATATTAGTCTAATGTGAAAAAAATTCATGAATATATAGAATAACTATCAAACAGGGACTCATATTAGAAATTCAGTATTTTCATTGAGTTCATAGTGTGGTTTTTACCATGGGATAGACATAAACATTCAACATATAAGACATTCTAGTTGAGCACAGTCATGGGGGGATTGACTATTGAAAAAAATTAGTTTATTTGATTTATTAAAATGATTATAATAATGTAATCCATGATTATAAATATATTTTTATTGAAAAATCCATGTATGATCCACATAACCCAATATATTTTTAAAGACCTGGAATTTATTTGCAATTTTTTTAATTATATGAGAATTTTACAAGACCGTAAAAATTTATGACGCGTGATTTTGAGTCCCGGTGTGCCCGAAATGAATTTCTGGACTTTTTTCATGTAAGTTTAGTAAACGTACTAGCTGGTTTTTGTAACTTTTGATACGGTTCTCGGAATGGAAATATGAGAAAACCGTTGAACTCACATCATCGATATTCTCTTATGGAGACCTTTACCTCGACTGCAATAGAACGGGGGTGAAAGATAACTTTTTGCTTTTTCGTGGAAATAATAAGAAAATAAAATAATATTCTATTTTATTTTTGACGAAACCCCCCATTTTGAATTCCTAATGGCGGGGACCACCCATACCCTCTTAATGGGACATACCCCTTGAACTACCTCATTAATGAAGAGTTAACCCATGGATTTCATCCAAATATATTATTCCAATGTGGTGACATTAATTGTGCCAACAATTAATTGCACCATAATAAATTAAATTTATTAACTTTATTTAATAAGTCGGCACATCTCATTTTTTGGACTGGAAATTGTTTGAAAAGGAAGAATCTGTGGAGAGCTTGAAGAAACTCATCTCCAACTAAGAACATCTCCTCCAAACAAAGAACGCTATCGCCATAAAATAACATTCTTCAGAGCCAAGAATGAGGACAACGCACATTCCCGACTTCGAAAGCGTGTTGCAGAGGCGATGATTGTTGGCACCCACTTCGCCTTCACCATTTTCACCTCGTGAATCATCAACAAACCTTCAAGGTAGGGTTTGATGTTTTAAATATCTACCTTAAATGTTCTTGATGTTCTTCATGATTCAAAAGTTTTGAACTTCTTGATATCACTCTAATGTGGAGGGTGTGGGCCAAACAAAATGGTCCTAACTCTCTGCAATCCCTTTGTGGGTCTTGATAAAATCATTGTGACATAGGAAGAAGGAAACCGGAGGCCAACCGCATGACGTGGGTGGTGGAGTGCGTCCGCACCGCTCGAAGAACAAGGGGTTGCGGCTTATGCCATGTCAATGAAGGGAGGACAGTTGGCCGAGATGGCGGTCAATGAAGGCGGGGAGCGTGACCGCGCAGCGCTGAGAAGACGGCTGGATATCTGGCCGGCTGCAGTAGACCACATTACCCCCCCCCCCCACCCCCACCTGTGGTGCCCCACCGAACAACGGCACCCTGCCACCCCATGGCCACTGCCCTCGCTGTGGCCTCCCCGCCTCCCCACCGTGCCGCAGCCACCCCGCCCCCCGTGCCCTTTCTGCCGCACTGCAGGAACCACGAACCCCGGGCCGCACCGCGGGCCGGGCCGAACTCGGCGTCCCAGGATGACCCAAACTGGACCATAGGCCGGGTTGGGCCGGGTTGGTCCGACCGAGTCAGACTAGACCCAAACCAATTCCGACCATATTTTCTCTTTTGGCCATAACATTAGCATTGGGTGTCTTTTTGACGAACCGTCAACGGCGCCAGAAAGTTTGGAGTGAGATAGACCTTTTGGTAGACCCCACTTGGGATTTTGATAATGTTAAGGTATGGTAAGGTTGATAGAGCACAAATACAACCGGGCCCTCAAGACTAAAAGGATAATAACAAACTGACCGGAAATCCGATTGACGCACTGTCAGTTTTGTTGAAACCCCTATTACATGGTGGTCCTTTGGGATAAATCATCGTGGGACTTCATGGTAGTTAGAGTATCAACTACTAGGTTGATGAGCACACTCCTCCGGAGATGAGCAAGCTTAGTGCATGTACCCTGTAGCTGTCTCTAAAAATGTATTAGGACATTGTGTGGGTCTGACGATGTACTAGGATCCTGTGTGGGCCTGATGATGAACTGATGATGTTCAAGGATCTTGTATGGGCCTGACGATGTACTGACAATGTACTAGGATAATGTTAGGGTCTGGAGAATTATTGATGATGTACTAGGATCCTGTGTGGTTCTGACGACATACTAACGATGTACTAGGATCATGTGGTGGTCTGACAACGCATTGACGATGTACTAGGATCCTGTATGGGTTTGATGATGTACTGACAATGTACTAGGATCCTGTGTGGGTCTGACGATGTACTAACGATGTACTAGGATCATGTGTGGGTCTGACGATGCTCCAATGATGTACTAGGATCTTTTGTGCGTCTGACGATATACTGACGATTTACTAGGATCATGTGTGGGTCTAAAGATGTACTAACATTGAACTAGGATCATGTGTGGGTTTGACAGTGTACTAGGATCCTTTGTGGGTTCACAATTAGAGATCCTTTATGGTTCTGCCTCTTAATAGAGTATGATGATTCAGTAGTTACATCTAATCATATCTACTACTGTACCTAAGTTATACCCGGTTCTAACTGAGTTCTTACCTGTTTGGTACTTTCCTTTGTGGTACATGCCTTTTTGGTATTCTTTCTATTATGAAGCAGTTGACCATTGGGACTTTTGGTTGGACCCTGTGTTTCCTCATGATTGAGATGGGTATACTTGATAACATAGGTATATGTATGGGAATATAACTAAGTAGGGTTGTCCCATGATTTCATGCTTTGTGGTTTATCCTTTGAGGAATTTGTGAGACTTTGACGGTCTCAGGGTCCCTACTGAGTATTGTTATACTCACCCATGCATGGGTTGTGCTCACACCTTGTCGTGTTTGGTGCAGATGATGGACATCATAGATCGAGGACGAGGGTAACAGGACTAGATGGGGCTAGAGGTGGACTATACGACATGTCAGTACGTAGATGAGATGGTAAGACAAGGAGTGCTGAGGAGGCGATCTATACCTACCCTTCATATAGGAATCTCAGAGGATGGCCCAATAGCTTCCTTTATCATTCTTCAGTTGTATTGTATTTTCAGTTGTACATGTACCTTTAATAATGGGATTGTATTCTGACACCTTTTACTTTCAGTACTCTTTTTTCTATACAATTTACTTGTGATCGTATCTTGATTTGTGCTTGGTTTCATGTGTTTACAGATTATAATGGAAATTCCTTCCTTGATTTACGGAATACACCATTGTGTGATAGCCTTCGGCCCCTAGACTATGGAAGGCGGGCTTGGGATAGTCACGACATGGGCCCCGGAGTACTAGTCATGACAAATTTGTATCAGAGGATTTGTTTCTACCATAAAACATAGTACATTGATCTTATTTTCAACAGAAATAGTTTTAAGTGTCTTCCTTGTGGTTATCAGTTTAGGGAATCCAGTGTTGGTGTTATGGCTGACGTATCTATAAACCAAGACCCTAACATCTTATTTTTGACTCAGTGCTCGAAAATAATGATTGCCTGTGAGTTTTCAAGAGTTTTCTTTGTGATATCATTGAGTCAGCTCACCAGGAATGTATTATTGAATGTGGCACAACATTTTATTTTCATGATGCTTCCATGTAAACAGCCAGCTTGTGTTCTGGGTATAGAATGCTCTAATATCCCACCTAGCGATGAGGCCTCAGTGCAAAGCTCTATTCCAATAGAGGCACCAGCAGAGGCACTAGAAGTACAACTACCCATTGGGCCACCAATTTCACCAACCCTAACAGAAGAAGGTTCACACCACTTGAGAACGTTTCATGAGTTCCATCTCCAGAGGCCAGCTATGATCATGAGAGATATAGACCCAAAGCAGCTGAGGATTGGTTGGAGGCTGTGGTGAGAGTCTTCTGACTAGTAGAGACACCATCTAATCCCATTTTGATCCTTGTCGTTAGTGTTCTATAAGTAGCAGTAGGAAGATGGTGGAGCTTGATCCTCCAGGATCACGATGAGGTGATGCTTCTCTGGGTAGACCTTGAGAGCCTATTTCAAGTAGAGTTTGTCACATCGAATCATCATGTAGTGTGCATACAAATTATTCTTCATCTGCAGTAGGGAAACATGACTATGGCTCACTACTCAGTAAGGTTCACCGACCACTCACGCTACTCGATATATATTGTACTGAACACCTTCTCTAGGGCTCGAACCTTCCAATAGGGACTCAGGTCGGATATTAGGGCTTCATTGATCTCAGTCAGCATCCTCACACAGGAGGGTGTGTTAGAATGATCCCTCTTAGTGGAGAGTTTTCTGGCTGAGCAGTCACTAGTAGAAACACCCACCACCAGTCAACACGTAGAAGAGACATCTATTGCTGGTAGCAAACATGTGTCCCAGAGGTCCAAGAGGGCCAGAACTATAGGTGGATGGCAGCATGACTCAGTATTAGTTGTGTGGGGGTACCATAGATATAGTCAACACACATTGTTTCACATACGGTGGGAAGGGTCACATTGCTTGTGATTTCCCGACTCGCCATACAGATGATCAGTAGAAGGTCGAAGGACCACCCAGGAAGAGACAAAGGTTCGACCGAGGAGGACCGCATGGAGTAGGTAGACGTGAAAGATGAGCTAGTCGTGCACCTGGTGGTGGGTGATGATTTGAGATGTTACTGCCACCACCACTAGGTGGTCCACCCCGGCCACAGGGAGCAGGTGGATAATGGAGAGCTCAGCACCAGGAAGCTGAGACCTATGATCATGGAACACCATTGATGATACGAGGTACGATCTGTGTCTACTCCACCTTAGTTGTAGTACTTATAGACACAGGTTCATGTCATTATATTATTTCCACTAGCCTCGTTTGGATCATGGATATTCTGAAGGAGTCGTTTTCTCAATACATACAACTAGAGATTCCTATAGTAGAGGATTCGGCGATTACACACTGGTTCATGCTGTGTAAGCTTACTCTATGAGGTGAGATCTTCGGCTGGGATATCCTAGTAGTGGCGTCGAGGCCTTACGATGTCATCATGGGCATGGACTAGTAATCTACTATCCATGCTCAGATTGACTGTATAAGGCGTAATGTGTGGTGTGTCCACAAGGATGGGACCAGATTTACCATCACTGGAAAGAAGGAATCCTTTTCCGCACATGATTGACCTACTCATAGGGGAGTTTAGTCGATCACTAATAAGTTGGCTAGCCTTACCCTTGGAGCAGTTGATGTGGAGAGTCTATGCTATCCTGTAGTGGTGGACCAGTGTGTAGATGTTTTCCCTGATGATGTTCTGAGTATACCTCCTCGCATATAGGTGGACTTCTACATTGACTTTTACCTCAGGATGGCACTGTTATCTACAACTTCGTATCAGATGGCTCATACGGAGCTTTGTGAGCTACGAGTATAGCTACCAGAATTACATGGAAAGGGGTTCATTCAGCTCAGTGTTACCCCTTGGGCAGCCCCGATTTTGTTCGCCAAGAAGGGGGATGGGAGCTTGAGTCTTTTGTTGACTATCGGTGCCTGAACCAGGTGACCATGAAGAACAAGTACACACTCTCGACGATTGATGACCTCATGGATCAGCTAACGGGAGCATAGTTGTTCTCAAATATAGACCTCAGGTCAGGCTATCGCCAGCTCAGAGTGCAAGACGAGGATGTTCAAAAGATATCTTTCAGATATCAGTACGACCATTACATATTCTTGGATAAGTCATTCGGCATAACTCACACCCCAGAAGTGTTCATGGAACCCATGAACATGCTCTATCATCTATACCGTGATCCCATTGAGGTGGTCTTCATTGATGACATGTGATCTACTCGACTACATAGGAGGAGATTTCCTATCACTTGCAGATAGTTCTGGATACACTATGACTACACCATCTTTATGTTAATCTCTTGAAGGGCTAGTTCTAGATTTTAGAGGTTCACTTTCTTGGAGATTTCATCTCAGAGACTAGAGTTTCATTGGATCCAGTGAATATTGAGGTGGTACTTTCTTTGGATCCACCCAAGAGTTTGATGGAGGTACAATGTTTCATGGGTTTGGAAGGATACTAAAGGAGGTTTGTACCATATTTATCAAGAGTTGTAGCACATTTATCATCATTGAAGAAGAAGGGGAAACCCTTCGTGTGCTCATAGAGATACCAGTAGAGTTTTTAGGATCTTAGGAAGAGGCTGAATAGTGCCCCCATCTTGAGGCTTCCAGAGGCTGGAATAGGTTACATAGTCTACTATGACACATCATGGACTAGACTCGGATGTGTCCTAAGTCAGGAGTGAGCAGTGATCGCATATGGTTCACGTTAGCTGAGACATCATGAGTAGAACTATGCTACCCATGACCTAGAGTTAGCAGTAGTGGTATTCGCCTTGAAGATGTGGCGACATTACATGATGCGAGAGTGATGTATAGTCTACTGAGATCACAAGAGTGTCATGTATATCTTTTCTCATAAGGATTTTAACCTGAGACCACGACGTTGGCTTGAGTTCTCCAGGACTATGAATTCGAGATAATCTATACTCCTGGGAAGGGGAACGTTGTAGCAGATGCACTCAGTTGTTGATATGGTATACAACTGCTGGGTGAGGCGACGCAGTAGCTGACCACTTTGTAGATATTCCTTGTGGATTGGGAAAGAGCAGAATTTCTTAAGTCTCTTACAATCACTTGCCCACATCTTCAGCGTGTCAAGGAGGAAAATGGAGGGACACTAACTACGAGTCTCGACGTGCTTAGATAACCCTAGGAAGGGCACCTGATTTATTTTCTAAAGGTTGGTATCACCTCATCCTTTTCAGAAGATTTACCATGGTACTAATGTCGCTTCGAGAGAATTGTTGATGGAGTTCAACACATCCCCTCTATCGGTACATACAGGCATGGAAAAGATATACCAGGTTATCTGATGATAGCACTGGTGGTTGGTAATGAAGAAAGAAGTAGCATAGTTTGACTCTTGGATCCTTACTTGTCATCAAGTGAAGGCGAAGCATCAGGTACTGACAGACTTGGTTCAGACTATAGAGTTCCCTGAGTGGAATTGGGATGGGATATCCATGGACTTTGTGACAGGACATCCATGTACATTTAGAGGTCATGATTCTATTTGGGTGATCATCAGTGGACTCACCAATTCAGACCACATCCTATCGATCAGAGATCATAGTTCAGTAGAAAGCTTGTGATGACTCTATGTGTAGAAGATTGTGTGGCTACATGGTTTTCCCTATAATATTTTCTCCAATAGTGATGCAAATTTCACTTCCCAACTATAAAAGGTGTTGTAGGAGGCTTTCTGGACACATCATTGTTTGAGCACCAACTTCCATCCTCAGACGAATGGCAGAATAAGTAGACCATTTAGACCCTCAATGACATGCTGTGTGATTGCGTCCTTGGATTCAGTCGTAGCTAGGAGTATTTCTTTCCTTTGGTATAGATTTCATACAACAACAAATATCACTCAACCATTGGTATGAAACCCTTTGAGGCGTTGTACAGGCGACCTTGTAGCTCACCTCAATGTCCAAGGGGAGTCAACACTCATGGGACCAAATATAGTACGGCTACCACAGAGAAGGTGGGGGTCATCCAGGAGCGGATGAAGACTACACTGAGCAGGAATTTATCTTATACCGATAGGAGACAGAGACCTATGGAGTTCGAGGATGGTGACCATGTATTTATACAAGTCTCACCTCGATGAGGTTTGTGAAGATTTGGCCGGGGTGGGAAGATATCTATGAGGTTCATCAGACCCTTCCAAGTCCTCAACGGAGTTGGCGAGGTGGCTTACCACCTAGCTCTTCCACCTCAACTGCACCGGGTGCAAGACATCTTCCATGTATCCCAGATGGGGAGATACGTGCGTCACCCTTTTCGCATCATCGGCCACCGCGATATGGACATCGATGATGGGGAGACTTTTACAGAACTTCAGGTAGATATTGATGATCGATAGGAGCAGGTCCTTTGTGGGTGGTCGATACCTCTAGTGTGAGTTTTCTGGTAGCACAGGAACCTCTAGGAGAGCATATGGGAGCAGGAGGCTCATATTTATGCTCATTACCCCCACTTGTTTTCCTAGTTTTGTGTTGTGGCTTCTGAGGACACAAAGCCTGGAGGTGGGGAGAATTTAAAGACCTGTAATTCCTATCATTTTCTTTTATTATATGTGAATTTTACGAGCCTGCAAAAATTGAAGGCGTGTGATTCCGAGGCCCGGTGTGCCCAGAATGAATTTCTGATATGTTTGTGTGTACATTCAGTAAACATGCAAGTGGTGTTTTGTAACTTTCGAATCGGTGCTCAGAATTGAAATTAGAGGACATCATTGAACTCACAACACCATTATTTTCTTAAGGAGACATTCATCTCGATAGCAGTAGATCGGGGGTGAAAGATTACATTTCACTTTATCATGGAAATATTAATAAAATATAATAAACATCTATTTTATTTTTGTTTAAACCCCCCATTTTTAATTCCATAAGGTGGGGACCACTAAGACACTTTGAATGGGAGAAACCCCTTAAAGTACCTCATTAATGAAGTGTTAACCCATGGAATTCTTCCAAATTTATTATGCTAACGTGGTAAAATTAATTGTGCCCACAATTAATTGCTCCAATATAAATTAAATTGATAGACTTAATTTAATAAATTGGAACATCTCATTTTTTTAGGATGGAAATTATTGGAAAATGCCAAAGCATGGGAGAGCATGGAAAATCTCATATCCAACTAAGAACTTCTCCTACAAATGAAGAATTCTATATCCATAAAATAACGTTATTCAGATAAAAAAAGTGGATGATGCATGATCCCGACTTCATAAGCGTGTTGCGGAGGCGACGATCATTGGCACCCACTTCTCCTTCACTGTTTTCACCTCACGACACATCAACGAACCATCAAGGTAGGGTTTTATGTTTTAAATACCTCACTTACCCATTCATGATATTCTTTGTGATTCAAAAGATGTGAACCTATTGCTATTGCTCTAACAATAAGGGTGAGGGCTAAACAATCCTGGCCCAAACTCTCCACAATCCCTTTGTAGTTTTGGATGAAATCGTTGTGATGGAGGAATACAACAACCGGAGGTAGGCCGCATGATGGGGGGCGATGGTGGATGTATGTGCCACCCGGTGAACAAGGGGTCGTGGCTTGGGCCACAGTGAAGAAGAGATGACGACCAGACAAGGTGGCCTACGGTGAAGGAACGAGGCATGACTGCGCCACATAGAGAGGATTGATGGCCATCTGGCCAGCGACAGTAGACTGACGCACTGTGGCCTCCTCGCAGCACCGCGGCGCCCCGCTGCACCACAGCTGCCTTACGTTGTGGGTCACCGAATGGGCCTGGTTGGGATGGACCCCGTGGGCCAGGCAAGACCCCATGGGTCCGGCCGACCCAAACTGGACCGGGTTAGTCCGACACGACCAGAATGGACCCGAACCAGTTTCGACCTTATTCAATCTTTTGGCCATAACGTTGGCAATGAGAGTCTGTTTGATGAACCGTCAGTGGTGATAGAAATCCTTGGAGTGATATGGACGTTTTTCTATACCCTACATGGTATTTTGATAATGTTGGGGGTATGGTCAGGTTTGATCAATCACAAATCCAACCGGGCCCTCGAGACTAAAAGGAAAATAACACACAGACCGTACGTTCGATTGACGCACCATCTGTTGTGTTAAGACCCCTATTACATGGAGGTCCTTTGGGATACTTATTCCTATGACTTCATGGAATTTGGAGTATCGAACAGTATCTTTAGGAGTGGACTATCCTAGAGATGAGAAAGCTTAGTGTGGGTACCCTTTAGCTGGATCCGATGAGGTACTATGATCTTGTGTGGGTCTGAAGATGTACTGACGATGTACAAGGATCTTGTGTGGGTCTCACGATGTACTGAAGATATATTAGGAACCTGTGTGGGTTTGAATATGTACTGTTGATGTACGAGGATCCTGTGTGGGTCTGATGAAGTATCAATAATGTACTAGGATCCTTTGTTTGTCTGAAAACGTAGTGACAATGTACTAGGATCCTGTGTGGTTATGACAATGTACTAAAGATGTACTATGATCTCGTGTGGTTCTGACGACGTACTGAAGATGTACTAGGATCTTGTGGGGGTCTGACGAAATACAAACGATGTACTAGGATCTTGTATGGGTATGACTATGTACTGATGATGTACTAGGATCATGTAAGGGTATGAAAATGTACTAATGATGTACCAAGATAATGTGTGGGTCTGATGATGTACTGACATTGAACTAGGATCTTGTGTGGGTTTAACAATTTACTGATGATGTACTAGGATCCAGTGTGAGTTTGACGATCTACTTGGATCCTTTGTGGGTCTGACGATGTCATGACGATCTATTAATATCATGTGTGGGTATGATGATGTACTGACAATATACTACGATCTTGTGTGTGTCTGAAAATGTACTAACTTTGAACTAGGATATTGTGTTGGTCTGGCGGTCTACTAGGATCGTTTGTGGTTATGAAAAAGTATTGACAATGTACTAGGAACCTGTGTGGGTCTGGAGACGTACTGACGATTTATTAGGATCTTGTGTGGGTATGATGTCATACTGATGATGTACTAGGATCCATTGTGGGTCTAACGACATACTGACAATGTACTAGGATCTTGTGTGGGTCTGACGATGTACTGATGATGTACTAGGATCATATGTGGGTCTGACGATGTACTGACGATGTACTATGATCATGTGTGGGTCTGACGATGTACTGACAATGTACTAGGATCCTATATGTGTCTGTAATTTGGATCCTTCTTGGGTCTACCTCTTAACCGAGTAAGATGATTAAGTAGTTACATATAATCATCTCTACAACTGTACCTATGTTATACCTGGTGTGAGCTTATTTCATACATGTGTGGTACTTTCCTTTGTGTTAAATAACTTTGTGGTATTTCTTCCATTGTGGAACAGTTGAGCATTGGGATATTGGGTTGGACCTTGTGTTTCCTCATAATTGAGATGGGTATACTTGATAACCTAGGTATATGTATAGGCATATACCTAAGTAGGGTTTTCAGATGATTCCATGATTTATGGTTTATCCTTTTTCGATTTCGTGAGACCTTGAGGGTCTCAGGGTCCCTACTGAGTATCGTTATACCCCCCCTCCATGGTTTGTGCCCGCACCTTGTTGTGTTTGGTTCATAAGACAGACATCGCTGATTGAGTTCGAGGGTTCTTGGACTAGACGGTGCTAGAGGTGGGCCATATGGCGTGTCCGTACGTATAGGAGATAAGCAGACGTGGACTGTTGAGGATGTGATATGTACCTACCCTATAGGTAGGAATCTCAACGGAATACCCAGTGATGTCTTTCTATTTCATCAGTTGTATTGTATTTTCTGTTGTACTTGTTCTTTAATTGTTGGGCTTGTATTCCGGATCCTCTTTCTTTCAGTACTCCTTTTTCTATAATGTTTACCTATGATCGTATCGTGCTCTGTTCTTGGTTCTATGTGTTTACAAGTTATAAAGGCAATGCCTTCCCATAATTAGGGAATAAGACTTTCGGTGCTAGTCTCCATCCCCTAGCCTATGGAATGAGGGATTGGGGTAGTCATGGCATGAGCCCTTAGGGATTGGTTGTGACAATATTTGACATATACCGTTAAAGTGTCAATCTAGGAATAATATATACATGGTCATATATTATCGATCAGTTGTAGGGAAATTTGAGGATCTAACCATTGAAAAAAATATTGACTCATTCATCAACAAATATTGATATTAATAATGGTATAATTTTTTTTATGTGGAATTAACCCCATTTTATCTCCCTACGATAACATTAAATCAATCAACAAATGATTTGATTCATGGATCAAGGGTATTGTGTGTACAAGTTAGATTTAATTAAGAATGGGGAATTATTTTTTTGATTATTTATATCTATTCTCTCATCATTCTAATGAAAAAATTCATGGTCAATGTGAAAATTTGATGACTTCTATTACTCATGTTTGGGTTTTATGAATTTATCCACCCATTCTTCTTTTGGTCATCGTTGGAATTTTTTTGGGTTGTTGGTTTCAAAAATACTAGGCAACAATTTTTAAAAATCAAGTTCTTGGAATAATGATGGACCCAAGATATGATGATGGATTGGGTTATGATTATAGTTATTTCAATTGATTCTGGAATTCAGTGACCATGAAATATGGTGTTTCAGGTTTCCATTCTAAATTTGTGGCCGAATTCTAGAAACCTATTATGTAAAGGTTCATCCGTAGTGGATAATTGATTATTGGTTTCATTCAAGGATAGATGTGAGACTTTATAAATGGATGAATATAATTTAAAAATATCTTTGGGTTCAAGAAAATCTCGATATAAAATCCATATAATTTGACAATACACATCATGTGGGGAACTAACTATGGTGATGGGGGTTCTTCATAGAATAATGTATCAAATCCCATGTGACACATGTCACATGAGATTTTATCCTTACCTCGAAACTAAAATTTTTTCTCAGGGGATAAATGTACAAGTATATGTTTAGGTGTACATAGATATGGCTAGGTGAACATAGAAATAGACATATCCAAGTACACAGACACAATAAGGTGTACAAAGACATGACCTGGTGTACAAAGACATGAACATATCAACGTGTACATAGCCATGGTCAAATATATAGTTCGTGAAATATAGCTAGACCTAGTTTCAGAGGGACCCACCTCGCACTTCCTGTACACACTAGGTACACCATTAAAGAAAACTTGGATACCTGGTTCTCCTCGTCATTAATTTCATTCCTTATGTATGAGTTCCCTCGATATATACATGTGATGGTACAGTTTAGAATTAAGTGTTAAACAAAGGTTTAGGATCCTCTATAATTTATTTTTTTCAACTAGAGTTGTAGAAATCTCCCCCATAGGATGAGATGATATACTTTATCATCATTTTCCATATGTAGGGTTATCAGAATTGGTGTGTCCAACTATTCATTGTCATTGTTCCACTAGTTATCTATTTAATATAGATTGGGATGGTTGAATACCTCCTGGAACAAGGTGAGAATACCATCAGTATGTCTATCTCTTCATGCTTCAAGTTCATAAGTCTCATTGAAATACATGATGAGAATGGAATATTGTTTGGTCGTGGTAAGTGTTATCTGACTCAAGGAGTGTTTTCTCCCATATGAGATTTATGTGGAACCTTCAAGCTAGAATCCTAGGCCTGAATTATATTGATGAAATTACTTTGAGACTATGTGTCTTCATGATTATGATTTGATTTTCATGTGTTGTATGCTATTGACATATTACTATGATATGTCGGCTATTTTTATGGATGTTATATGGTTTTTGATTTTTAGGTGTCTAATTGGGAAATGTTATTCCCACCCTTATAAGGTCTACTCTCACATGTTTCATAGCATATATGGATGAATATACATTTTATGGTGTTCTTTTTGAACCAGGAACCGACATAGGTTATATTTGGGTTATACCCATCGTGGTTAGTATGAAGATTCACATCTAACTATTGTCCCCTCTTGAAATCGGGTAAGAATTCTATATAGTTTTTTGTTGGATATTATTCTTACCTTTTCCTTTTAAATAATTGTTATGATACTATAATTTTTGGATTTAGTTTTTTTCATGTATTGGGTATTATTTTTATTTACATTTTAATAATTGTATGTAAATATAAATATGTTTTTGTGTACATGTACTTTGGTATAAGAACTCCCAGGGGTGTGGTATTCCCACTTAGTTATTTTATGCTATCCCTTAGACTATTTGAGGTAGGAATAGGGTACTAAAACTTGGATTATTTTAATCCAGGAAGGATTAATATATATTCATGATATATTTTTATTACAAAATTAGTCCATCTTAGTACTAGGGTTTTTGAGTTTTTACTAACAAAGGGACTGATTTGGGTTTTATGGAAACAATGTTATGTGTTTTGAGGGTGGATCTAAATCTAGGGACTCTTATATTAGTGAGATGGATGACAAGTCCTTTGAAATGGAATATGAGTCTCTTCTTACTGAATCATTTCATATACATTATTCTTTCAATTGAGGAGTTTAGAACATACATCCTATACGAATGACTGGTAGATTCAATGTCTTTATTGAGTCAAATATATAGATATAATCATTGACCATGGTATATATATATATATATATATATATTCTATTTTAAGATCTATCCATGACGTTTTATATATTTGATTTAAAAGTAAGATCGTGAGGTTGGTCCCCTTATTGACGAGGAACTGAAAAATGGACAAGTTAATTAGGTATTAACCCAATATGGCACACTGGACATACATAAAATGGTTAAGAACCCTATATTTTTTTTATTACCAGTGGATGAGTTGTGTATGTAAGAATGAATCATCATTTTTAGATATGGTGACCCCTCATTCTCCACGGAGATCCAAACACCCCAAGTGGATGAGGAGTTTCATATTGTGGAGCCACATGTCCTTTGTCTCGACAGGACACATACCGACAATATGGTTATCCTAGAAGTGAGACATCTCCATAGATACACATGTTGTTGGTGGAGCATGGTGTTTATTTTTTATTATTAATATACTAATCCATTTTTTAGTTTTTGTAATCTATTGTAGGAGGATCACTCTACATCTATGACATGAGTAGTAATAATATGAGTTAATTGAATACTACTTCATGGTTTCATGGATGTGACTTAGTATTCCTCGTGGTAAACAAACTTCTCATAATACCTGATGGAAGTGATTTAAGATATATTCAATCAGGGAAAATACTTTTAAAGTGTTCTATGAAGATACATCTTGTCCAGTGTGATACCTATATGGATTCCTACATATTATAGGGTTATGAATCATTTTTTAGGGTTAAGATTTTCCTAGCTATGCAAAGACAGACAGTTGTTGCTGCCAGTGGGAGGATGGGAGTTATGAATTCAATAATTGGTAGTCAATGATAGTTTTAGGGACTTAGTAATGAGATATATAATAGGATTAGATCTTAAGATATTTTTTATACGTATTGGGTCTCATATTATAGACTTAGTAATCCTAGAGATAAGTTTTTCTACTCTTTTGATGGTTGGGGGAATATATCATGAGATTTCATGAACCGATGCCTTTATGATAGAGATGTAGTGTATGGGACACCTAGGTAGAGGTAGTTAATGTATCGGTAAATTATTCGATATAGAGGACACATAATTTGATTTTTTATATCATTCTGTGGTGTAAAACGTTTTTCTTTGTTAGTTACATCACTCCATGATGGTGCACGTCAGGCATAGACAGCCAGTGGACTGGGTCAGGACAAAATTAGTCTATAGAGGCATATGAATTTACAGATATTGGGATGATATGATTTAAAATATATGTATAAAATACCTTATATAATGTTTTTATAAACTTGGTTTTGAGCCACTCTTTTCTTGATATATATCTATCTTGAGACGTATAGATTTTGGTTGAGCCCTTGGCTTGAAACCCATTCTTAGATACTCCTACTAAAGGAGAATTAATGTTCAAACACTCTTTATTATAGTGTGATATAACTCTTTTGGGTGAGAGTTTATTTTGTAATCTCACTATACTACTTATGAGGACTTACAACATCATATTAGGTTTGTACTTGTTACCTACAATTCATTCACCTATAGATTGTTTCTGGATGAGGATGTCATGTGTCAATAAGGATGGGAGAAGGATTTATTTTTTGGGTAAAAAGGGAATCCATGAATAGAAGAATGGAAACATTCTTAATATATTGAAATAGATTATGAAATATATAGATAGCATGACTCTTGGTGTAACTGTTTCTATGAGAAATATTCTTATGGATGTGGTGGTAGATTGTGAGTAAATTAATCCATAAGACGTGCCAGGAACACCTCCCTGTTGAGATATATACTTATTCGTTTATCTAAACTCCATGATGACCATGATAAATTTACCACCATAAAATATGTCTACTACAGAGCATTTTAATATGAGGGTGCATTTGGAGGAATTTCGGACGAAGGGATTTATTATGCCTAGTTTTCTCCCTAGGTAGCCCCAATATTGTATGCTAAGAAATAAGACGAGTGATTGAGGTTGTTTTTACATCATTTTCAACTAAATTAGTAAACCATAAAAAAATTACCCCAAATAATGAATTACTTTTCAATTTTTTTAGAGGAGAAATATGGTTCTCAAAGATTGTCCTCGAATCAGGAAAAATATAGTTGTGAGTACAAGGCAGGTATATACTTTAGATTGATTTACATTGTAATTTTGGTAAGAATGTGTACATGGTCGTATACAATCGTTTGAAAAAAGCCTCACATTATTCATGGGACTCATGAACTATATCTTTCAAACTTTATTAGACTAATTTTTTTTGTCTTTATAGAAGATATCCTAGTGTACATGGCATCTTATAAAGATAACACAAGACAGTTAAGGATTTCCATTGACATTCTCTTAGGGAATCACCTTTATTGGTCTCTCTAAATGATATGTTTTTATATATAGGGTGAAAAAGTTATAAGAGATTTTTTCTTAGTAAATGGTGTAGTAGTGGACCTATTTAATGATAAGGTAGTGCTAACATGGGAGACACCCAATAAAATGACCTAGGATGGAATAATACTTGGGATGGGAGGCTATTAAGGAAGATTTGTACAATATTTATTTGGGATATTTTCTTCCATGAAACAATTAACCCCAAATTTTTTACATATCATTTGGATAGATAGATTCCGTTAGAAATTTCATGAGTTAAATTAGAAATTGGAAGCACCCACTTCCTAATATTTCTTGTGGATGGTGTTTATTTCATAGTGTTATAATATGCATCTGGGATTAGGTTTGGTTGTGTATTCATGTAGAGGTTGGTAGTGATTGTCTATATTTAATTTCTTTTGAGACAAAATGATAAGAAAAAAAATCACCCAACATCTTCAATTAATTGTGCTGGTCTTCATAGAGGTGTAGTGAAACTAACTTGTGGGTGAGCAATTTATCACCTGTTTTGAACACAATAGCTACATGTATATCTTTTCATAGAAGGGTCATAAAATTTGATAGAGGTGATTGTTTGATTTACTTATTTGTAATGAAATTTTGATTTTCTATTATCATTTAAATGATAATCTGGTATAATATTCTCTGACATTGGTATAATGTTCTCATTTAATGTGTGAGGTATTATAGTTGTTGGCCACATTACCCTTAACCTTAGAGGATGGTGATAGTGTGGCTTACCTTCAATCAATAGTTGTTACCCCCGAACATCTACAGTTATTGAGGTATTATTAATATTGATATATCGACTATGACACCCTATATACTCAGATGTAATATATGCATGTTCATAAAATATTTTCTAAATATTGGAAAATTGAAATACTTTTTAGAAGATTAATGATGTAAAATGCATGTTCTGGTTGGAGGGTATGATGGAGTTTCATACATATCCTATTATGGTACATTTATTGGAGGTGAAGATGTATCAGGACCAACCATGTAAGTTTTGGAAGCTTGAAATGAAGAATGTAGTAGTATAGTTTTTCTCTTGATGACTTACTTTTCAACAAGTAAATGATAATCATGAGGTTTAGTAGGGGTAGCCCAACCCACTGAGGTTTTAGAGTGGAATTCATATGGGATATCTTTAGAATTTGTAAAGTGGTAAACATAGAATCATAGAGGACATGATTTCTTCTCATTATTCATAGTCTTAATGACCAAGTTGGTATACATCTTTGATATCTAAGAGAATAGTTGAATTGAGTGCATGACACACATTTATGTTCATCATATTGTTCGAATACATGTATATCCCTTAAAAATCATTCCTAAACGAGAGGATCATTTCAAATCATGGTTATGGAAGGTATTGAAAGAAGTATTTGGAACTCAGTTGTATCTGATCACAGATTATGAACCCCATGACAATTCCCAAACCATGTAGACCATTCATACCCTGATGGAAATGTTGCAGGTTTCCATGTTAGAAATTGTCCATATTTGGGATGATCTCCTACCCCTGATTAATTTTTTGAACATCAATAGCTATAATTCCACCATTGGTATAGTACCATTCATTTAATTTTATTGGTGATTATTCTAGTCACCATTCTATTGGACCCTCAAAGGATATTCAACACATATGGGTATAATGTAAGTGTCATCCATTAAAGAAAAGTTGTAGAACAACTAGGATTTGATGTAGACTACACATACACATTATATTTTTAATGTTGAAAAAAACAACATAGTCCATTATGTTTCATGGAGGGAGACCGAGTGTTATTATGGGAATCACACTAATAAGATTAAAATATGATTTTTATAGTGTGGAAAGATATCTCCAAGACTAATTATCCGTATCTTGATACTAAATAGAGTAAGAAAGGTTTCAAACTACAAGGCTCTACCCCTACAGTTAGAGAAAATACATGATGTATTCCACATGTCATAGATGAGTACATATATGCATGGATCATTATATATTATCAACATGGGTGATCTTGATATCTAGGATAGAGCTACGTTTGGATAATACATGTCGTATAATGTGTTTTAGCAGTAGAAGTTTCTCTGTCGGTGAACAATTCCTTTATTTCATGTCTAGTGATAAAATGAGAATCTTTAGCAGAGTTAATAAGTGTGGGAGAAGTAGATGTGCACCCAGTGCACACATCTCTTTTGGAAGTTTTTATTTCATTACATTCTGATATGAGAATCAATAAGGAGGGGAGAATATAAAATGCAAACCTTTTCAAAAAAACCATCTGAATATTTCTAGTAATTTTTATGAGACCATTTGTTTAGATGTCCCGTGATTCCAAGACATTCTGTGCTTAGAATTGATTTTTGAATTATATTTAATATATTTGTTAAATCCGTGTCCTTTTTTCTTAAAATAGTGGAATAAATTCTTAATTGTATCTGATATTAAAAATAAATGGTTTATATTCATTTAAAGTGTGGTTTTTTCCTAGGCATGGAAAGACCTTGAAGTTTATTAGACATTCGGGTTGAGTAATGTCATTGGAATATTTAATAAAAAAGTAAAAAAAATTATTCATTTTTTAAATTATATTCAGGACCAAATCCTTGTTTATAAATTTGATTGTATTTTCAAACCCCATGGTGATCTATATAACATTGGATATGTGAGAGAGTATGTTAAATGATCATTGTATTAGGAACAATAAATGGGTCATTGATTATTAATTAGTGTGTAGTGGAATTCATGGATCTCACCAAAAACAACAATGTAGACTAATTATTCACATGAATTTATCCATATTGAGGTAGGAGATTCTTTATACGGATTTAATCACCTTGTATTTTCCTATAATTATTGTAAATCAAACAAGTAAATAATTTATTTGATGATATTTAATATTACTCATATAGTTGATATTTATCTGGGATTGGATATTTATGCTAAAGAATATTTATATATCATCATTCATTATTATAATTGAAATAAATTTAGGACAATACGGAAATTGGCCAAGGTCCATACCTCATGATTTCTTATTTACATCTCCTGTTCTTTTCATTCATTCATTTTGGATGTTTTTTTAGCCATGTTTTGACAAATAACTGGTAAATAATCATTAGTCACCCTTTTTGGGGGGCAATAGCGATATAATTTAGATCTTTCTTTGTTTTGATCCTTATATCAAAATATGATGGTGGATTAGGACTATATTAGTGTCTATATCATGGGATTTGGATTGTGGTAAATGCGAGATGATATGAATGGGTTTTTTAATTATAATAAATGTCTAAATTCTATTTATTAGTGATGGTGAGGTAGAGTGACCTTGAACCATTCTTACTAGCATGATTCATGACTGAATTAGAGGCGAGAGAAGCGTATGATGATTTTTCAAATAGATCCATGGGTTCATGGAAATCAAAATATTCAAGGAATGTAATTATAGAATACATGTCGTTTGGTCCCCTAGATACGGATCTAGGTTCTGCAAAGATATAAAATTATCACACCATTTGTACATGTCACATATCATGTGTCCCGCACCTCGAAACTCAGTGTAAATCTTGTGGAATACCCAGAAACAATCATGTTCGGGTGTACATAGACATAGATAGGTGTACATGGAAGCATACATGGAGAGTAAAAAAGACACAACTAGGTGTACATTGAATCATCTAGGTTCATAAATACACATACATGGCCAGGGGTAAATGGTCACAAACATGGACACAAGCTGTGGTAGATGTGTATACCCAGTGAAAATGGGACATGTTGTGTACTTCTAGTACATTCCAAGTACTATTTAAAAGATAAAACTAATACCTTATTCCCCATATTGTGAACTAGTTTCATTAAGAGTTTGGAACACTGATCTATCATTGTGAGGGTATTTTATGAAATTACATAAAAAATTAAGTATTTTTATCCTCAAAAATAAATTATTTGTATAAATAGTTGAAGGAATCCCTCCCAATGTCTTGGATGATATCCTATATTGTCTTTTCTTCTAGTTGGGGTTTTGATAATCTTCATGAACAATTATACATGAGTGTAAATCACATTAATAGTGGGTAAATACAAATTGGGTTATTGGTATACACCATGACCGTGGGTGTGATCCCCATCATTGTATTGATATATTTATACATACAATGTGTAATTCTCATGGTGATACCCAACAAGAATGAAATCATGGGTAGACTCCATAATTTTTATATAATTCATGGATTGAGTTCTCTCAAAGGAGTGTCACATGTAACCATTAAACATGAGTCGAAGGATGATAGTATGGTTCTAACATTACTTTCAGATAGTGTGCATACTATGGGTATGTATAATTGTTTTTTTTTATTTTTGATGTTGGCATATCCTAGTGAAGAGATTATTACTATTTATGATTCTAGTGGATTAGAAATTTATTGGTGTCCTATAAGGTATTGTTGTAGAGACCCAAAGCTTGACGTACATGGACATTACAAGAATTTTGCGGATTACTAAATACATAACAAAGAAAAGACACACAAGGACCGTAATAGTTTAGTGTCTTTGGAAACTTGGAATATAAACTTCTAATCTTGTTGAAATATCTTCAACAACTCCCATACGATCTTCCACTTTTTGTTTCCTTACCTAAAACATTTCATTATTTCTTGGGGAAAATAAAACATAAAATGGGTGAGCTCAAATTCTTAGTATGGGCAAACATAGATAACATAAAATAATCCATAAACATTTGGAAGCAAAAACATGAACATGAAATTTAAACATCAAAATCTTGAGCAAAGACATAAATCGTGGATGTAAGTAAGGCATATATCATAACCGAATATCAACCGTGATAAAATATAATGGGAATAAAACATATAATTGTGGAAAACATTCAGAACATGTTATGATTTCCATAGTAGCCAAGGCATTGCTGCCAAGACTATCTTAGTGGACAAAGTCCCTTTCTGAATCGAGTTCACTCCTCGTTTCAATCCTGTAACACTGAACCGGATTAACTTACCATTCCAGCCATGTCTATCTCATTAGATATAAATCATTACACAATGAATTTGAGGGAGATATATGTCCCACCCATCTCCTAGTGAAATCATTCTTACTTGTGTCACAAAATAAAAATACATCATTCATAATAACCCAATAAATAAAATGGGTTTCATAAACATCATCCCATCATCACATAATCCATATAAAATAAATGGATATAATTTCATCAGAAGGAAAGTGAAACCATGTAAATCATAGAGACATTATACTTAAAACATACACATATGAAATAATGTCATCCTAGATGAAAAAACTGGTTTAGATAAAACACTTGAAATGAATTCTTGAGAAAATTATCCTTTCTTCTTCAAAATTTTTTTCTTTTCACAAAATGTCATACAATAAAAAAAGTATTTTGTTGAAAATAGTCATGAAATCTTTTGGAGAATTCTTCATGAAAATAAGGCTTTATAAAACTATAAAATTCCTTTCATGTCGTATAAGTTAAAAAAAAATTCTTCTTGTACTTTTCCCAGAAAAGTCAAAAAGTACCTTGTAGGGTAAATAAAAGAATGATTCCTTCTATACCATGGGGTAAAATTCAAAATGGGTAAAAATGAATTTAAACATACATGAATACACTTTTATAAAACATTGACATTAATGATAGGAATAACCCCAGTAAATAGTTACGAATATGCAATCTCGGTTAAAAATGAGATTTACAAAATTATCCCTTACCATAGGTCTGATATGCTTCGTACATTTCCGAACCTCCTGTATAATGATTTAAATAATGTCATTGACTTATTAGAGATTTATATTAATTGTTATGATATCATATATGGTTCACTTATGACTTTATATTAGCCGTTCTTTTGTAAGTTCCATGTCAAAGCAATGTTTTGGGTTAAATCGTTTTATTTATCGTACGTGTTTGGACATGTTGTTCTTGATATTATTACTTCTATCCTGATTTACATAATTTAGGAATGTAAAACATGATTTAAATATAATATATGTTTTAGTATATACATATATATATATGATTGATCGATTAAATGAAATTAAATACACCGTTAATGGAGACGGTAGGCCGTACGTACGCATGAACGCTGTTTTCGTTTCCTTATTGAATTGAATGAAATTAAGTAGATGACATACATATATATACACATAAATCCAGTATCATTATTATTCCATATATTTCTTGATTACTTATTATATATACTTTATAATCATTCATGAATGGTTAACATGGAGAATGAATCTCATCGCATCCTGGAGACGGTGGTCCGTACGTACGCACGAGCGATGATATCATTCCCATGATCATGGAATTGTATTGGAGTGTATGTATACTATTTCAGAATCAATATCAATTTAAAATAACTATATATAGTAATTATTTACACCATTATACCCATCCAAGTAAGGTGGTGGTGGAAAATAGATTACACCATGGCGTGGAGATGGTATTACGTACGTACGCACGCGCGGTGATTTTGTTTTCCGTAGGATGGATAGATGGTGAAATATGGTTGTTTCAGACTAATAATAACATATCAGTATATGAGTAATACTAATTTTATTACTTCGTAATTAAAATACTAAATGAGAAGAAGTGGAAGAAGAAATAAATTTGAAACAATCGGTAACAGACATTACCTCTTCTTTGAAGCGCCTCTTTGAGACCTCCTCTTAGGGCACCAAAATTGGTCTTTGAAGAAGACTAGGACCTCTAGGATGTTTCTAGAGAAGTGGAGAAGAGACTTTGTCAGGGGTTGGCGAGCATGAAGGCTCAAAGTGGTGTGAGGAAGAGAGTGAGGAGGTTCCCTTTTATAAGGGAGGAGAGGGGAACCTTTGGAATAACTAAAAATATTATTTTATTATAAAGTCATATTCGGTTTTTAATAGCTCCAAATTGAGTTATTTCGAAGCCAAGGTGGTTATGGGTCAACATCCTCTCAGCCAATAGAATTTATACAAGTTTAGGTTTCTATTTTAACCTTATCATTTAGATATAACTTTAAGTTAAATAATTTTTCTTTTACCATGACTTCTTGTTTTCTTATACTATAATGTTAATAAACTTATTATAAAAAGACAAAAGAACACAAATTTGTTTATTATTAATATATATAACCTTATATAAGTCATTTGGCCGAACCTTTGGTTTTTAGGAATAAAATAACAATTAATAATATAATATTTGTTTTAAAAACTATTTTATGTCAATTTTGACACTATTTGTTAATTGATTTTTGTGAAAGTCATAACAGAATGATTAGTTCTAAAAATGTTAATTAAATCAATACTAACATGTCATATTAACATATAAAAAGATTTTAATTCATAAAAAGCCTCAAATAACATTTGTTTGGGTATTTATAACATCAATTATGTCAATATTTCATTAATAATATAATTACTGCATCATCAGTGTGTCATAAAAAAATTAAATTATTTAAAGTCTAAAAATTACAAATAAAATTCAATTATGTAGGAAATCTATTTAGATTTTTAATGAATATTTATAGTTGAATTTATCTATTGAATAACACTATATTAAAATGATTTACTTATTAAACATTGATTTTATCTATTTTTACCCTTCTTTAAATAAATTTATAGTAAATGTCCTAATCTATTCCAAGTGGGCCTAAATGGTCATATTTTATTCCTAAAGTTTTTTTGGTCGAATTACACTTATCCAATATAATTACGACATGTTTTAGGGTAATAATAATATCATTTTTACCCTTAATTACCTTATTTACTTTTAACCGTGGTAATAAAAGTAAAACAGTTACTATTCACCAAAAATTATTTTCATCTCATTGAACCACATTTTACTTACTGACATCAACCGTGTCTCTCGGATTTTTGAAATTCCACTCACAGAAGCGGTAAAATTATGTTTTATGTGAATTTGGAAATTATCCTAGGAGGTGGGTAAAAGACGATCAAAAGTTCAATAAAAATTTTAAATATCTAAAATTATTAGAAAATGACTCTAATGAATTACATTGAACTTGTATAGGTATTATGTGTCAATTTCGACCTAAAATAAATTTAAATAGAATAAATAATTATTTAAATAAAAAGTCAGTTTTTAAATAGTAACCCAGTGTTTTCACTATTTATCAAAAATTGAATGTTTTCAGAAAAATACCAAAATTTCGCCCTAGGCTAATTTCGATATTCTAAATCTAAAAATGAAGTCCATTTTGAAAGATTAAATTTTCAAAAGTTCAAAAAGTGTTTATTACTATTCATAATGGCTAGTTTTAATAATAATTTAATAGTACATCATTGTTTAGTGAAACTCGGTATTGGGTACAACACACGCTATCGAGGAAGGTCGCAATTGTGTGTAATGCAGCCAAGTTAGGGTTGTGTGTTGTGGAAGGCTCCTTTGTTGTAGCATACAACACAAGAAATCTATAAAATAATATTTTTCATAAAATCTTGGGGTGTTACATTCTACCCCCCTTAAAATGAATTTCTCCCTCTAAATTCGTCGGGGTTATAAATGGTTTACTACTCGAAAGTTTCTTTAATAGAAACCCACATCGTAAAAAGGAATACCAAAACCAATCTTTAAAAAATAAAGTATGAAACATAATGGTTACCCAAATTAACTAATCACTGAGTTTCCACATAGAAGAACATAGGTGAAAATATGGATATGGAAGATAAACCTAACCATCATGTTCTGATGGAGAGTGGTAGAGAACATGGCTATGAAAAAGACAACAATCACAAATCCATAAATTTGTGATGATCTAAGTTACCATCTGATTCATCGGATATAAGGGAACTAGGACAACATTTTTAGTTTTCAAGATAATTTCCCTAAATTTGATGAATTTAAAGAAATACTTACATGATTTTGGTACAATTTCACTGTTGTTCGTGAATTGAACAATTTCCTCTTCATCTCTTAGAGAAATGAAGTTGAATTTGTTATTAGTGATGTGTTAGCAGATCATGTGATAGAATGATGGGTCATTTCATCTGTTTCAAACAAATGATTAGAAAAAGTTATAAGTCCATCTTAGGGTTAGATTAATCGTATACGGTTCCAAAAATGAACTTATACTTCATATATCATACCGCTTAATAAAATCAAAGTAGTTTCTACTAACCAGGAACTTCTTGTAGGCCAGTGGTAGGCGATAAAGGCTAGTCGCACTTCGGTTGTGGGTTCAATTCCCACAGCCTTGTCCGATGCGATGGGTTGTCACCCGTCCTACAGGTTGTCCTTTTTTCTAAAACTACATTACTATAACATCCCACCAATAATGTGGAAAAACATTTATCCTTAAACAATACAATCGTATGTCCCAAATAATCCATTCCAATCATTATGAATATCCATAATACTGCAGTCCACTCTCATAATATAGTGAAAACGATTACCTGAGATTTCATATAATAAGCAATTTAATACCATCGTTGATCCCCATATATCATAAGATATGTCTTGTTGGTCACATTCCAAATATTTGAAAGCCCTAATCATGTATTCTCTTGAAAAATGAATACCCATTGAATCATAGTGAAAACATGTGTGCTGTCAAAAGTTAACTCTTTCCACATACCAAAAACCCAAAATTCTATATACTCAAACCATGATATAACTATTTCCTTATATTACTCATGAGATCATGAATACTGTCAAAAATTTTATTTTCTCCTTATCCCATCATTATGTGCATATCATCTTCTTTCCAAAAATATCTCAATCACTTTCCATGGTTATCGGTACCATAAAATTATTGAAAACCACAATAGACCAATACATAAATATTCCAATATTCCATGATACTATATACAACATTATTTTGGAATCCCATTACATAAACACTTAATCATTCCACCACATCGTTTTCATATTCAACATCGCCAATAGTGATCGCATGTGACTTCCCTTAGTCCTTTTCCTTAAGTGGTTGCTCATGTCGATCATCATTAACCCTTGTATTAGGGCATTGATTAGCATAATGCCCCATTTCATTGCACTTGAAGCATTGAAGTGTTGGTGGTGCGTTCTCTACAGTATTTTCTTTATTCACACCATTAGCAACCCTTTTTCCATTACTTCGACACTCATCTGCTTGATGACCTTCTTTTCCACACTTAAAACATTTTCTAGTCCCTTTAAGACAATATACACCATGCTTCTTTCCACACTTTGAGCATAAGGAAAAATTCATATTCTTTTCACCATTATTCTGAGATTTCTCCTAGAACTCCAACTTTTGTTTCTTGTCAAAACCATGAGATGGATATGTAACACCATATTACATTTCTACCTTAATAGCACAAAGAACAATTTCTTCATAGCTACTGAAGTCTCTTATAGCTAATGCCCTTCAAAGATTTGGTTTTAAGCCACTGAAGAATCGATCAAATTTACTTTCAAGTTGGATGATAAGGCCAGATGCATGCCTTGCAAGCCATGTAAAATTCGCTTCGTATATACCAATAGATTCATCATCCTTTTTCTCTAGTTCAAGAAACTCCTTCTCCATCTTTTTTTGAAGAATACGAGGGAATTACTTATTGAAAAATATGTTCTGGAACTCATCCCATTCTATGGACTCAATTTCATCTCCGGGACTCTTATTCTTGATAAGATTCCATCATTGATCAGCTTCACCTTCCAAACGATATAATACTAAGATGAAATTATCATGTTCAGAACATTGAAGAACTGAAAATATCTTTTCAGTGGTACTGATCCATTTTTCCGCAACATGTGGATCGGAAGACCCACTGAAAGAAGGTGGACGTTTCCTCATGAAGGACTCAATAAGAATATTGTTCCCTTCTCTGCTCATTTGGAAGTCTAGAATGATTCATAGCTTGTGTAAGTATATATCCATCTCCCATAACATTTGATTGTTCAGGGGGACAATCATTACATTTTCCATTACATTGATCAACACGGTTCTTTTGGGTTCCGTCCATCGTCTAAAACCCAAAAAGAATAGTGTGAGTGGAAAAAATCATGCTAGGGAAAACAACATAATAAAGGGGGAGCACCATCAGTATCTAACATCTTAGGTTAAATTCTAAGATTGTTACCGTAGTTCTAGGACTATATCTTATACGTATACTTATCCTTAGAGACATCCCTAGACATTGCTTAGAAATATCTCTAGGGATATCACTAACGTTTTCACATCCTAGTTTCCAAAGTTTGACTAAAACTTTCCTCTGCTACCAACTGTATAGACCCAAAGCTTGATGTACATGGACATTACATTACTTTTGCAGAATACTTAATACATAACAAAAAATATATACACAAGGATTGTAATAGTTTAGTGTCTTTGGAAACTCGGAATATAAACTTCTAATCATGTTGAAATATCATCAAAAACTCCCATACGATCTTCCCCAATTTGTTTCCTTACCTAAAACATTTATTTATTTCCTAGGGAAAATAAAACATAAAAAGGGTGAGCTCAAATGCTCAGTAAGGGCAAACATAGATAACATAAAACAATCCATAAACATTTGGAAGCAAAAACTTGAACATGAAATTTAAACATCAAAATCATGAGCAAAGACATAAATTTTGGAAGTATGTAAGGCATATATCATAATATAACATCAACCGTGATAAAATATTATGGGAATAAAACATGTAATTTTGGCAACCATTCAGCACATGTTATGATTTCCATAGTAGCCAAGGCATTACTCCCAAGACCATCTTAGTGGACGAAGTCCCTTTCTGAATCGAGTTCACTCCTCATTTCAGTCCTGTAAAACTAAACCAGATTAACATACCATTCCAACCATGTCTATCTCATGAGATATAAATCATTACCCAATGCATTGGACTGAGATATAGGTCACACCCATCTCATAGTGAAATCATTCTTACTTGTACCACAAAATAAACATACATCATTCATAATAACCCAATAAATAAAATGGGTTTCATAAACATCATCCCATCATCACATAATCCATATAAAAGAAATGGATATCATTTCATCATAAGAAAAGTGAAACCATGTAAATCATAGAGACATTATACATGAAACATACACAAATGAAATAATTTCATCTTAGATAATAAAATGGTTTTGATAAAACACTTGAAATGAATTCTTGAGGAAAATATCCTTTCATCATCAAAATCATTTTCTTTTAAAAAAAAGTCATGAAATTTAAAGAAATGATTTTATTGAAAATAGTCATGAAATTTTTTGGAGGAATATTCATGAAAATAAGGCTTTATAAAACCGTAAGAATCCTTTCATGCTGTATAAGTTAAAAAAACATTCTTCTCGTACTTTTGCTGGAAAAGTCAAAAAGTACCGTGTAGGGTAAATAAAAGAATGATTCCTTCCCTACCATGGGGTAAAAGTCAAAATGGTTAAAAAGGCCTTTAAAAATACATGAATACACTTTTATAAAACATGGACATGAATGATAGGAATAACCCAAGTAAATACTTACGAATAAACAATCTCAGTTAAAAATGAGATTTACATAATTATCCCTTACCTTAGGTCCGATATGCTTCGTACGTTTCCGAACCTCCTGTATAATGATTTAAATAATGTCATTGACTTATTACTGAATCATATTCATTTTTATGATATCATATATGGTTCACTTATGACTTTATATTACCCGTTCTTTTGTAAGTTCCATGTTAAAGCAGCGTTTTGGGTTAAATCGTTTTATTTATCGTACGTGTTTGGACTTGTTGTTCTTGATATTTTTACTTATATACTGATTTAATTAATTAAGGAATTTAATTAATGATTTACATATAATATATATTTCAGTGTATACATATATATATGATAGATCACTGAAATGAAATTAAATACACCGTTCATGGAGACGGTAGGTCGTACGTAAGCATGAACACTGTTTTCGTTTCCTTATTGAATTGAATGTAATTAAGTAGATGACATACATACATATACACATAAATCCAGTATCATTATTATGTCATATATTTCATGATTTCTTATTATATATACTTTGTAATCATTCATGAATGGTTTACATGGAGAATGAATATCATCGCGTCGTGGAGACGGTAGTCTGTATGTACGCACGAGCGATGATATCATTCCCATGATCGTGGAGTTGTATTGGAGTGTATGTATACTATTTCAGAATCAACATCACTATACAATAATAATATATAGTTATTATTTACACCATTATAACCATCCAAGTATGGTGGTGGTGGAAAATAGATTACACCACGGCGTGGAGATGGTATTCCATACGTACACACGCGCGGTGATTTCGTTTTCCGTAGGATGGATAGATGGTGAAATAGGGTTGTTTCATACTTATAATAACATATAAGTATATGAGTGATACTGATGTTATTAATTCATAATTAAAAAACTAAAGAAGAAGTAGAAGAAGAAATAATGTTGAATGAATCGGTAACGGACATTACGTCTTCTTTGAAGAGCCTCTTTGTGACCTCCTCTTAGGGCACCAAAATTGGTCTTTAAAGAAGACCAGGACCTCTAGGATGTTTCTAGGGAAGTGGAGAAGAGATTTAGTCAGGGTTTGTCTGAGATTGAAGGCTCAAAGTGGTGTGAGGAAGAGAGAGAGGAGGTGCCCTTTTATAAGGGAGGAGAGGGGCACATTTGGAATAACAAAAAATATTATTTTATTATAAAGTCATATTCGGTTTTTAATAGCTCCAAATTGAGTTATTTAGAATCTAATTTGAGTATGGGTCGAAATCCTCTAATACAATATAATTTTGACAAGTTTGGGTTTCTATTTTATCCTTATCATTTAGATTTAACTTTATGTTAAATAATTTTTTGTTTACCGTGTCTTCTTGTTTTCATACACTATAAGGTTAATAAACTCACTATAACAAGCCAAAAGAACCCAAAGTTGTTTATTATTAATATATATAACCTTATCTAAGTCATTGGTCCAAAACATATATTTTTATGAATAAAATAACAATTAATAATATAATATTTGTTTTATAAACTATTTTATGTCAATTTTGACACTATTTGGTAATTTATTTTTGTGAAAATCATAACAGAGATATTAGTTTGAAAACAGTTAATTAAATCAATAATAACATGTCATATTAACATAAAAAATTATTGGAATTCATAAAAAGCCTCAAATTACATTTATTTTGGTATTTATAACATCAATTATGTCAATATTTCATTAATAATATAATTACTGCATCATCATTGTGTCATAAATAAATTAAATTATTTAAAGTTTAAAAATTACAAATAAAGAACCATTATGTAGGAAATATTTTCTTATTTCTACGTAATATTTATAGTCGAATTTATCTTTTTTATAACCCTATATTAGAAATGATTTACTTATTAAACTTTGATTTAACTATTTTAACCCTTCTTTAAATAAATTAATAAAAAATGTCCTAATCTAATCCAAGTGGGCCTAAATGGTCATATTTTATTCCTAAGGTTGTTTTTGTTCGAATTACACTTATCCATTAGAATTAGGACATTTGTTAGGGTAATAATAATATCATTTTTACAGTTAATTAACTTATTTACTTTTAACCGTGGTAAAAAAAGTAAAAAAGTTACTATTCACAAAAAATTATTTTCATCTCATTGAACCACATTTTACTGACTAACATCAACCATGTGTCTTGGATTTTTGAAATTCCACTCACAGAAGCGGTAAAATTATGTTTTCTATGAATTTGGAAATTCCTCTAGGAGGTGGGTAAAAGACGGTCAAAAGTTGAAGAAATTTTTATATATCTAAAATTATTATAAAATGACTCTAATGAATTACATTGAACATATATAAGTATTATGTGTCAATTTAAACCTAAAATAAATTTATATAGAATAAATAATTCGTTAAATAAAAAGTCGGTTTTTAAATAGTAACCTAGTGTTTTCACTATTCATCAAAAATTGAACGTTTTCAGAAAAATACCAAAATTTCACCCTAGGCTAATATTGATATTATGAATCCAAAAATAAATTCCATTTTGAAATATGAAATTTACAAAATTTCAAAAACTGGTTATTACTATTCATAATGGCTAGTTTTAATAATATTTTAATAGCATATCGTCGTTTAGTAAAACTCAATATTGCGTACAACACACACTATTGAGGAAGGTCGCGATTGCGTGTAATGCAGTCAAGTTAGGATTTCGTGTTTTCCAAGACTCCTTTGTTGTAGCGTACATCACAAGACATCAATAAATGAATATTTTTCATAAAATCTCGGGGAGTTACAATTGCATTACTCACCCTTGCCTTCGATATTCTCATACCTGTCATGTCTTATGCTAATGACTGACTATTAAATGGTTTTCTCAGTACACCAAGGGAAGTTGGATATATGATTTGACAAATTGAGTCCATTATTAATACCATGAGTCACATTTGAATTACCTTCCCTCTGACTATAAAGTATATATCTTCTAATTTTTTTGTGGGATTACATTTAGCACTTATCGCATCCCATTATTTTTTATACACTCATTTTGGAAAATATATGTGATTAATTATTGTGTATCTGTTTTATTTTACATTCTATTGTTGTATGGGTAGGATATGTGTTTCTACATTGGTACCATAGGATATGGCTTCCCATGTGAGTGTTAATCCTATGGAGCATTAGTCTCTAGCCCTTGGCCTGTTGATGGTGGGCTTGAGGTTGTTACACTGGGCTTATAACCAGCTAGGTGGGCCCTGATGGGTATGTTTGTGACATGTTATGTTATGATATATTGATTAAATGTTTACGATTCCAAATATCTTTTCACGAATTAGGATATAATGTTATCATGAATTTAAATTTATATTATGGCACAATTGTGTATGGTCTTCATTATATTATGTGTGTTCTTGTTATTATATAACTTTTATGTTGGGTATATTTATAAAGTTTATAAAATGGTAAGATCATTTGTAGAGATGTTGATTATATTTCAAGAATTAATAAAAAATTTTATCTATTCTCTAAATTCATTAATATTTTATTGTATTTCACTGTTTATTTTTGGAATATTTTTAAATATAATCTATATAAAAAAGATGAAATATTAATGTATGAAATATCTAGTTCAATAATGCAGGTATGAGATCAACTATTAGTGAATATTTAAAGATTTGTTTTTTTAAAACCTTATGTAGAATTTTTTAAGGATAAAATCATAATGTAATGGTAAGTAAATGATTATGGGGTTTTCCTAACAATAAATCCATTCCTAGATACAATAATTGGATAAGGTTCTGTGATAGATGCATCTAGATGTTACAACCTAGGAAACTATTGTTCAAGTATATATCATCCACCATTCTGGTGCATAGAAATCATTCCTTAATAAAAACCTAGTTTGACAATATCATGTGAAATTCATGGTTTATTAACTATATTCCTGATGAAATATTATGGATGATTTTTATAAATGATAAAGATGAAGAGATAGGATAAATATAAGTTTTCATATGAAGAAAAGGAGGCAACAAGATTAAAATATCTTCTAAATTATTTAGGATTAGGTTTTTTCCCACAATTATTTTTATTACTCACACTATGATCATTGGATTTAGTTAATGGATGGATCCCAAATGAATCATGCAATTGTTTAATGTTATGGAAAATATTCTGATTATGATACAAAGAATTTTATGATGTATAGATTGAATGATATTTTGATGATTCCAAATTATTTATTGAGATATATTAACAATAAAGTTAACCATTAACAACTGTCAAACCCACTAAAAATAGAAATAAAGAGTTCCTTGAGAGATCAGGTGGTGGATATAATGGATGAATGAAGCCTGGATTTCCTTCATGTTTGAAATGTTGATAAGAAAAACCCATAAATTTTCTTAGTGGAATGGAAAATGATTTATGTTCTAATGGGAATCACATAAAGAATATTATTTCTATGTAAATATGGATAAAAATAAATTTCATCCTAAGGGTCCATTAATAGTTATTTTTCTTAAATATGGATGACCTAGGGATTTCTAGATTCAAATACAACTTTTATTGAAAATATACTACAGTAATAAAGGTTTTATATAATGTTTATGTTTTTAATAATTTTCTATATGAGTATATTATGAATTTTGATTATTATATTATTCTAGGAATTGAATTCTATTATTTATATAGAAACCATATCAATTTTTGAGGGTGAGATGTAACATTTAAATTCAAAATGAAATGATTCTCTGTTTTCAAGGAATGGATAAATACAAACATAAAATATAAATTAATTTTTTTCAATGGGTCTTAATTCATATAAATGAAGGTTCTTTATCATATATGGTATGGAAGAAGCACAGTTTTCTTGATTTTCTTATTTTTTTTAGAACATTAATGTTATTATTCTAGAATATTTTTGTAGTATTTTGATAGATCCTGAATTTGAGTTATCAATAGATCCCTTGTCATGTGAAAATATTATTATATGAATCCCAGTATAATATCTTCGATTGAGATGTAGGAATTAAATAATAAAGTCCGTGAGAATATTGATAATATATTTATTTGGACAAGTGTGCCACCTTGCCTTGAAATTGCACATTTTGTTAAGTTTGAATATTGATCAATGTGTCTCTACATTGATTTTCAAAAAAGAAATAAAAAATTAATGATTAACTTGTATCCTATACACCTTATTGATGTATTTTTTTCATCTTCATGGAGGAAAATTTTTATAAATTATTTACCTTGATTTTTTATACAATCAAATGGGGATGAAGAAGGGGGGTATACTGAAAAATTCATTACAAAAAATGTATGGTAATTTTTAATATATAGTGAATCCATTTGGTCTTACTAATTCCCTCAGTATCATCATTTATTTAATGAATAGAGTCTTTAGATATTTTACTTAATCAATTTTTCGTAGTCTTTATATATGTTATTATTATATATTCAAAGATTATGAAAAAAACATGAATATAAATTCATAATTGAGCTAAAGAACCAGATAAAGGATTATTTGTACGAATTATTTAACAATTGAGAGTTATGGTAAAAATGTATTTTTTTGGGTCATATAATATCCTTAGTGGGTATATATGTTTATCCATGAAATACTAATGATTGAGAAATTTACAATAGTTTTTTCCCTATAACTAATTTATGATTTTTTTCTTTTCATGGATATGTATTGTAGATGGTTTGTAGTGAATTTATCAAGATTATATAATACACTCACCAAATTAAATATTAAGGTAAAAATGATCCTTTGGAAAAATGAATCAGAATAAAATTTTAAGGAATTGAATAGAAGGGTAACCAGTAAACTTGTTCTTACATTACACTAGTCTCCAAAATGGTTTTTAATATATTGTGATGCATTGATGATGGGACTGGGATGCATTCTTAGGAAGAGGTATACGGTTATAAAATATACATCAAAAGATTTTAGGGCCCTTGAGAAAAATTACACAAATACTGATTTTGATTTTTCAAAGATAATAACATTCATTAAATATATGGTAGAATTGTATTTACATATAAATGTATGATGTAATTAATGATCATAATGTTTTATGTTGAAAATTCATATAGAATAAGTTGAAATTTCACTTAAGACTATTTTTGGAGCTCATTAATGATTATGACTACTCAATACATTACACACATGTTAAACCGAATAAGTTATATGATTCTTAATTGTTAAAGGATAATACTAGATAATCAATTATTAGGATAAGAAATATAAAATATTTTTTTTAATTTGGGAGGATGGTTTTATAATCCATGAATGAAACGGATTAGAAAAATATATTTATCAAATTAGTGCTCAACCTCTATCCATGTTACAAGAAAAGTGGTGAAGAAGTATGATGTGGAACTAAAAAAAAATGGTTAGAAATTTTTAATAATTTAACCATGATTGTGATGGAATGATATTCTTTAATAATTTTGGTTTGATCCCATACATATAATTATTGAAGAAGGTACTATTAGTGGTGGATCATAGTTATTCATTATCAATTTATCAATTAATTACGAAGATATATTGATATTAAAAATAACACTTACACTAGGACAATATTAATATTGATATTAAAAAATGTGTATATCTATGACTGCTATTCCACCAAATTAATGATGGGAGATAAATGTATAAGGGGTTATTATAACCGTTACCCATACTAGAATAAATATGGTAAATCATCTTAATATATTTGTTTATATAACCTCCAAAAAACATATAATTTCCTTAATTCTATTTCAGTTGTAGTGGACCACATTAAAAAATTTGTAAACCAAATTTCCATCATACTGGACTTATCTTTGGATAAACAGTATAGGATATATAATAAGGATGGTGAAATATTCATAGAGTTCCACATTCCATTTTATATGATAGGATCTGATGTTTACCGCAAAATTAATACAAAGTATTTATAAATAAAAAGATGATGACTTTAGATTAAAAGAATTTTATCATCTGAAGATAAATATTCAATGTGATATCAGCAGTCAATTCAAAGAGGATACATTGAGATTGTGTTCCAAGGATTTCATTAATGTTTGTGATCAAAACTTACCTACTATAATGTTTTTTACACCAGTATATTTCAATTATGAATATAGATGGATCCTTATGAATCACACTATGTAATGAAGTATTTCACTACAATATACATCGATCAAGTTATATAATAAATGAATTTGGGACATGTGATAGCTATTTAAATATTATATAATGTAAGATCCATTAATAAACACATCAAGGAATCATAGTGTTGATAAATATTTAATGATAATAATCATTAGTGTGGTATAGAATTTAATTTTTGTGAGAAGGTATTTAGGTAAACTTTTCTATGGAAGATGGTTATTAGATTTAAGAATAATGGATTGTCGATAACACGGTATATTGGATCTTTTAGATTTTTTACCATGTATGGATGGTACCTTAAAACATAGAACCTCCAGCAAAACTATTTCATGTTTACGAAGTATTCAATGTATCTCTCTTGTGGAAGAACATACATGGACCTTAAGATGTAATGAACTTATATGTCATACCACTAGAGAATAATATATCTTCTAGATAACATATAACGGAGATTCTTGGTTATAGATGCAATGTTTTACAAAAAATACCACTCACCTGGTCATTATTCTACAGTGAAACAAGATATTTTGGGTTGCTTTATGGGAACTAGAGAATATGATTAGGATAAATTATCCTTATGTTTTTTGTATTATAGTAATGAAATTTTGTTGTAGAGAGTATTTTTTATGTGGGTTATAATGTTTCAACATAAGGATTTAATGAATTTTTTTAAAAATGATTAATATATGTGATATTTTTCATTACATGGAACATCGAGTTTATTTGACCATAATATTCTATTAAAATTTTATTATTTTATGTGATAGTTATAACATATCCATTAAATTGTTTGGTGTTTATATGATTATCATTATAAATAAAATTATATGTTTTATATCTATATAGTGAAATTTAGTTGTTATGAATTTATTAGAAATGAATTCAAAAAACATTTAAAAGTAAATGATATGTTTCTCGGAAGAACTATTTTGATAATTGAAAATTGATTTTATCTTAATAAAATAAATTATTCACAATTGATTAGTCATTATATTGAAATGTATATAATATATTTTTAGAATATTTTTTATCATCCATATAATATTGTTTTTCTATTTATTGGATTTTAATAAACACAGTTTTATTGTTATAAATTATAATTTTATAACTAGAGGATTTTTTGTGTTTTTAACATTTATTATTAAAATTAATATTTTAAAACTTAATAAAATATATTTTTAAAAATATATTCAATTTTGAAATAAATATTTTAATATTACGTTGAAAATAATTTTTGATTATTTTCCGAAAATATTAATTGTTCAATGTTTAATGAAAATTATTGATTTATATTAAAAATAATATTATTAGTTAAAGAATTTAAAAATATAATAATTATTCTAAAATGGTTCTAAATTTGAATTTATTAAATTATATTATAAATAATTCAATTGAGATTATTATAATTAATTCCGTGTTTATGTTTAGTATATTGTTTTAACTTATGAACAAATTTGTTTTCTGAAACATGTTTGTTCTTCTTACTTTCATGATTTATTTTATATTAAATTCTACCAATTATGTTAATATAATTTTTTAAAATGGATTTCTTATTTTGAACAAAAATAATTAATATTAGTTCATATTGAAAACATAATTTTTTCTCACAATGAATAGTGAAAATTGTGTAAATATGTTACCATGGTTAAGGTTTAAACAAGTTTAACAAAAGATGGTGTTGAAAAAATATATGATTAATTTTTTCATTAATGTTTTATAAATTTTTTTTATGGACACATTTATACCATAAACAATATCAACTTCAAATATATATGGATTTGGATTAATTTGGATTTAGGATGACTTTGTCGTTTTGTATTTTATTCAAGAATTTTAATGTGGGTTCCCTCCCCTACATATAATAGGACTTATATCTCCTCTCTTATAAACACATCATGTGACATTTGGTTCATTATAAACATACACATATAACATCATTATATCACATCAGATGACATGTATTATTATTTTTCTTATAATAACCTCTAATTAACGGATGATGTATAAATCCAAAGAGGTTCTTTGAAGATGATGTATAATTTTTTACTCTGTGTTTTTTATTTCTTCTTCTAGTTCTGTAAAATATTATTACATAATTCTTAAAAAATAAATTAATTATTTTACATATACTCAGATATTATTTTGTTAATGTAATGAAATATATCCATCCCCTCTTATATCAAATGGGAAATGAAACAGTCGATCAGGTGTACATCATACTTCCACCTCGGGAACCGAATAATATATTTTCCCTAACAACCTCTCATAGATTAATATAATAAACGATTAATGTATGTATTATATTTTTATGAAATAATTTTACTTCATTAATTATATCATCAGATCATTTTTCATATCTTTCAATCTATTGGAAAATGATAATATCTCACCACGTACATGTTTACTATCACCTCTAGGAACATATGCAATTAATTTTCCTTTTTATTTTGAAATTTATGGTTATGAGTACATATATAATTGAATAAATATTATATTCTTAGAGTAAAATTTACTTCTAATGGTAAATTATTATAAATATTTTTTCCTCCCATCTATCAAAATAATTTAACCAAATTTCATACACTTGTACATGATACCCTTGAAGAACTGTAGTAGAGGCATTACTATAGAAGTTGTGTGAACTATAGTAGCTGCAACACTATAGGATGAATTGTAGCAACGTGGGTAGTGTATAAGAACTATTGACCAGTGGGTGTTTGGTAAAAAATTTCTGTTGGAGACATGTGCTCATATTTCATTCCCAATAGGCCTTTGGGCTATATATTGAATAAATAAGGCTCGATGGTTGGACTACCCCTTAGGGGGGCTATATAATGCATTTTCATCTTGTGTGTGTGGTGAGAGTGTGTATATTGTAATTTTCTCCACAAGAGACTAATATATATATCAGGATTATTATTTTGGAGATAATCGAAACATCATTAGAGTACATGGATAAAAACTACCGAACCAAATTATATATAAAAAATAGAGAAGTTATTACCCAAAATAGTGATTTCAGAAAATAATTGTTAAAGAATATGATAAATTATGTAATAAGTAAATAATATATATTATTATGTATTTTATTATAGTTATATTATATATTTATAATAAATATATTTTTATTATATTGGAGGTTTGAACACATTTGAATAATGTCGAGACTTTAGGTAAGGGTTTTCATCTCAAATTATCTTCTTCAGGATACGTTTCATATAATGAAGCTATCTTATTTCTTGAAGAGTATATAAAAATTCTTTGTCAATTTGAATAATTATTATCATTTATTCATGATATTTAAATTTTTTTGATTATATTATTTCATGATAGTTGTGATTCAAAATATTATCAAAGAGGGAAGGGATTTTCATCTCACATTTAATTCTGTGAGATATATTCCATATTCAAAAATTATTTATCTACATGGGTTATATACAACACATGAAATTATTTCATAATTTCTTAATGAATATTTTTTATTTAATTATATATATATGTTTATTAATTTCATGGGGCTTATGATTCATAAGCTACCATAGTTGTATGGGATTAAATGGATAATATTTTTGTTTGTAGGAATTTTATTTTATTATCTTCCCAATGATGAAATTTATTTATGAAACATTATAAAATATCAAAAAATTTACACTAATTTGGTTATTTAGTGAGAATAAATGTTTGAAATCCATTTTCCACACATTATGATGTCATTAGACCAAAAAATGTTTTTTTGAAAAATCAACATTATTTCTCCCTTCAATAGATAATCAGTTCTCTTCCATGTCCCTGATTTTTATGATTGTTTTCAATGAATGTTTTTAATAATATATAATTATTAATTTAAATAAATTTTTCCTTTCATGTTTTTAGATAATTCTTTTAATGTAATATTATTTTCTTTTTTTAAAATTGTTATAGTTTTAATTTTATTCAATAATGTGATCAAAAGTTGTATTTTAACTTTTTTGTCATGAATTTCCCATCATTATCAGTAATAAATTATTTGGGGACTTATTTATAAGTTTCAAATGTTATTTTCACTGAAAAATGGTTCTCACAAAACACTGATAATTTTTATTATTTAAAATATTATTTTCAATGTGGAAATGATATTTTCGACATGAATGTTTTAATGGTATTTTTATGGAATTTCAATTAATCAATAAAAAACCTTAGTATTTCAAATACATAAAAGGGATATGATAAAACTATACCATTATTATTTTCTATATGAATTGGTTATCATTAAAATGATTAGATTTTTAGGAAACCAATTTATTTTACATAGGGTTTTCTATGATTGGTTAATGAAATGTTTATGAATACATATCTCTTTAACAAAGCTATGATATGATTAAATGATGAATGTTGAATGGTTTTTTTTAAAAAAAATATGTTTTTTATTATGTGATAAGTTTCATAAATGTTATATATTTTTACAATTTATTGGGTAATGTATTGAGACTCATTAGAAAATTTTGTGAAACAATTCAATGAGCTTGTTCTATTATGGGAAACAAGTCGATGTGCATGATCTTCTATAAGAAGAAAGTCAACAAGCATGACCCACTAATGGAAATAGCTTTTAATGAATTATCCATTATGATTTAATGGAATCAGTAGTTAACCATGACATATGAAATGGTTTCTATAACTTTGATTGTGACACACATTTTTTAAATGGACATAGGTTTCATGATTGATTTATGTTGACTTCTTACTCTTATGATAATGACATTTTAAATGATAAAGCTTTATGTCATTACTCATGTTAAAATAAATTATATATTTTATATTAATAGTGTAGGTAATTCTCATAATATTATAAACTTATTCTTATCTTAGGTTTTCAAATGATTATTGATTGATATCTCCAATATTTACACTTACTGAGCATCTGATCATATCCTTTCTTGTATTTCCTTTTCCAAGGATATGAAGAAATGAAGTTATTTTGGTATGTTTACAAAGAGTGTGAAATAGTATGATCATTATGGGATATGTTGAACATTGTTCATGGAATAAGAATATTTTGAATCTACTCTCAAAAAAAGAAAACCATTACAATCCATAGGAATTTCTTTCTGAGTATTTGGAATATTCATGAAAAGTATGTTATATTTATATATAAAATTCATTGTTTGTTATATAAATATTATTTTGAATATGAAAATTATTGTCATGTATGTTAAATGATTTCAAGCTCATAAATCATCACTTCAGACTCTTTTCATGTCCGGAAGTTCTCTTAAAAAATTTTCAATATGAGGTTTATATTTCAGGGTCCGATGTCCAACCTAAAAATCCCGATATTGGATTTTTTCCCTAAATTACCATAATTTATTCTCTTATTATAGTTTAAAAAATTCCATTATATAAAACATGTAGTAAGGACATGATTGAATTAATGAGTGTGAATTTTATTTCTTGGTTTTTGAGCTCCTCAAGATATACATGCCAACAATGAAATGTATTTCTATGAGACTATGTTGAAAATATATTATGAAATATATAATAATTGGGACAATAAATCCTCATACTATTATTTGGATGAAAATATACTTATATATTTATTTAAAAAACCATATTTAATATCCTATAGAAAATTACAGAGACTAATAAACATTTACGGTTGGATAATATACGTAATGATTTGTCTACAAGTCATATAACTATTCATACTCCCATATTCATGAATCCTTATTCACATGTATATGAAATGAATTTCATTGTTCTAGATGATGTGTATTGTATTTGACTAAAAATAATAATATGTGATCAATGGACTGATGGTGATCTATTATACATCAGTATAAAATAATTCTAATTTTGTTATATAAGGAAATATATCATGTCCTCCAAAAACTATGTTCAGTAAAATTGAATGTCTTGAGAATATAGAATGATATTATAACACTATATAATCTATTAAAGGTAATTGATGTATTATTTTAGGTAATAATGATTCTAGGGATGAGGCCTCAGAAACTAATGCTGATATAGTATGTTATTTAAATTATATATATAGCACTCATATTTATTATATACCCTGATTACTAAGAATGGAGAGTGTACCACACCATCATCCAAAGAGACCTTCTTTAAATGGTATATTATGTGAAACCCTATTACACAATATGGTTTTATCAAAAAATCTAAAACTATATAATGATACTATTCCTCCTCATATAACATTAAGTTATACATCAACAATAATCATCATCATATATCTATAAGATGTATAACACCACTAGTCCCGTTTATATGCCCTTAAATAAAATAATACAACTGTTCCTAGTCATATGTACAAAAAATGCATGACATTTTATCCCTTGTATCAAAACAGTAAACTAAGTGTCATTATATTCCTAGTTGTATGAACCTAATTACAATGACATGGTAATTCTAGTCATATCTCTATAAACTATGTGAACTATTTATCTCATTCACATAACATTAAACTATAGAGAATATGATCTACATTGTAAGAACATTAAAATATGAAAACTGGATCCATTCATATAATCAAACTATCATTCATATGATTCATATTTTCATAGAGGCCTCACATCTAAAAACTACCCATTGATTGATTTTTGGACTACATGATTCATGGTGATTCTGTAATGTACTTCCTTGGACCCCATCATAATTTCTATTATCATTGTATATTACTCCTTGTGATAAGATTCTATCTTATTAATGATGAACATAAATATCCACATACTTTCCATGGAACTTCATTTCATTTATACAATTATATCCTACATATTATCTAAATAGGAATATATTCCTAATATCCAATAACTATCTTTGGGTTGATTACTATACACTTCATATAAAGGGATTTCTAAAGAAAATAACATGGACCCTACCATATTGTTTAGCCCCATTAAATTATTATGATTTAGACACCTCATTAATTCACATTTGATCTTATTAACATCCCTGTACTAGGATTATGTCCCCATTTTATTCAATATTCTACATTAGAGGTAAATTTGTAGATACCTCATATATTAGAAATGTTTTTCACTATACCAAAATATATATTGTTATTCAAGAGTCCCCTATCCTTGTATGAGATTAATATTTCAACATCCCATCTGATATTTTTTTATCATGTTAGTGATTAGTTCTGTATTTATTATAAATTGAATTTCATCACAATGGAAAAGTACGATATCATTCACATTTTCACAAGGTCGTTTTATGATAAAATTTATTGAAAATTTTTAGCAATGCTATATATCAATATATTCATGGAAATAAAATTAAAAATGAAAGATCCTTAACCAAAAAATGATAGAGATCAAAAAAAATATGGGATGAAAACCTATAATTGATATCCCTCAAATGGTAGGGGTGTCTAATACAATGTCAAGATTTTGTTAGGTAGTAGGAAAAAATGGCATATAGAATAATGTAGGCTACATATTATTCGACTGATAAACAGATCCTTAAAATAGACAAGAATATACTCTCTATGTCTGATTAATCTTGGGAAAGGATAGAGTATTGTGTCACTCAGGATATATACTCATCATGAACACTTGATATGGGACACATGATTATCATTCAGGATGTGTCATCCCACATTGAATAATACATTCCCACAAAACCTTATTTCTTTCATAAAATGACTTGAGCATCTAAATAACTGCCTATGGAATTAAATTTTCTCAGTTCATCATGACAACATAGGAACACAAGAAACTATAATAATTATTTATGTGAATGATTTATATAGGGAACCACTCCAAATCCACTCTTTTAATATATTGATATATATATATAGTGATAATGTAAAACCCGTGAACTAATAATACCATATTATGATCAAAAATATATTAGGAAATTTAATTCTTAATACTACGTAGCATACTTACTTCCGTTTATAATGATAGATTAATTACACATAACCAACCAATACCTATCCAACTATGCACATATAAAGGATGTCTAATTGTCGATATCAAATTCAGTTCGTGATTCCTAGAAACTCTAATCTTAATATTAGCAAAATTACATCTCCTAAAAAATTAATAATGGTTTTGAATTCTCATAGGTTATTTCCTATGAACATCATGGATCATGAAATTCAATTTATTTATGGGGATTCAATGTCATAATTTAATTAAATCCGAAACATGGATACATAATTCCATACTCAACTATATAATTCATTACTGACAAGAATTTATCAATAATTAATATGTTCATTTATATATATGTTATATATTGAAGAATGAATTTTATTGAAAACAGATTTGATTAAATGTGAAAAATTGAATCAATACATGCAGAATAGTGTTAATAGAAAAAATTCCTTGTTGTATCTTTCAACTCAACTAATTCATTTTATAATGTATCAATTTGATAAAATATCTATTATTGATGAGAAACACCTGATCTACCTACATATGTAGTTGGGCCTCCTCTACAAAAATATATCTCAAACCTTTCAAACGAACTCAGCCATGATAGTTATGAAAATGATATCCCTTTTGGATTTCTTTAACAACAATACAAATTATTTCATTTTTTATTCAAGGCCAACGAGAAATTTATTGTGTTAAAACTCATCCTTCATATGATAATATAGAACATATAATACATTGTATATGGATTTATCCAGATGAATTGAAACATTATCATTTTTATACAGAGTAATAATCCTACCTGAATTATTTTTAACTAAAAATTCATGGACCAGTTGTGTAATAAACATTGAAATTAGAGACACTAGTGTCTATGAAATTGAAAATATTTTAAACAAAGTCTTCACTAATTCCAATATCTTTATACATGGTATCATTTACCATGTGGTTTAAAATATTCAAATCACATTTCTATTAAATAATGTTTCTAATGATTAGACACCTAGATCAGTCATGAGTCCACATATTCCATGGGAACATACACCATAATTATATATTATATTGATGGTACTATATCTATTGAAATGGGTTTTTGAGGACTCACTATGCTCAAATACGAGATTATTGGTGTTGGTGTTCTAAAACTACCTTCTTATCCTAAATGGTCTCCTTCTTGAGTCATTCTTATTGGTTTCATTGTTTGGATTTCTTCAAAACTCTTGGAATATTCTTTTATCGGATACCCTATAACATATGGATCCTCCATGTGATATGGATCTTCATACTTCCTTGAATGATTTATCAAAAACACTTCTACCTCCAAAGATGATTACATAGGATCCTATAAACATATCCCTAAATAGTAGTTGGAAGATGAAACCACCAAGACATTTTCCTAAAACCACAATTGGTTAACATACTACCCAATTATAAACATGTCCAAAAGATATATTTTTTGGAGAAACTACATTATGTGAGGTAGTGTCTATTTTAATTCATTACTACATCAACATCAACTTGTAATCATGCGCTATATTTCGATGATTTCCCTAATAAAATTATAACATATATCTGGGGAAACCCCCTGTAAGAATCCAATCAACTACATAAATTGATAAATAATTTTTATCTCATTTATTAGAATACTAAAATATAGTCCCCCTGGTACGTTAATTTTTATTTAAATATATATCAATATTATGATATGGTGCTGATGAAGTTGTCCACAAGTCCACTTGTGGAATAATATAGTGATCATGTATATTAAATCATTGATTTCCATCGTATGAAAAAAATCCAAACTATATTGTGATATGGTTTGTAAATTGACTATGTGATGTGATTTAGGGAGAGAATTGTTGAATGAAAAAATAATATTTGTTTTGTAATTAATATTCTTCAATATTGTTTTCAAACAACCCCTAAAGAAATTATATGAGAATATTAATATAATACATCACGTATATTTTATGTTATACTCCTCACATTTGAAAATTACAATCTATTGTTGTAATATTGAAACACATCAACTTCCCCACTTCTAGTCAATCAATCATTATAAATGATTCATCATTGAGTAAAATGTTAGTGAAAACCCTCAACTAAGAATTGATAAATGGATTAAAATATATTGATATAAGACACCTCTTGTTTCACCTTATAAAACCGTGATTCCTAGTAAACTTATTATAGTTGAATCCATTATAGTAATCTTTCATTTTTTCGCATGTCAAATAAAGAGTCACCAGAAACAAATATCCCATTGCTTAGATATATGCAGATCAAAGGGAATGATGAGCTATTGTCTAAATTGGATGATTTTGCAATGATAAATATAAATCACTAGTTTCATCATTATTGTTAATACTACATCACATTATACATATGGGGTCTACTCAAGGTCATTTTTTATGTCTTATAATTATAGTAATTCATCATTCATCTCACCTAAGATGGGAAATCCAATAGTTTAGTTGATGTCCTAGAGACTGATCCTAATTTCCCCATGCTAGGTAAGAATGTAGTTCATATCACAGAATCACTGGATCACTATCTATAAGAAATGGTTATAATGCTGCTACAATATTAATATAAAATCCCTAACCCCCTAATCCATGTTAGATTATTTTTCAAGTATAGTGAAGCCCTCATTACTCTATCAAATTTAATATGATGTGGTCCATTCATTAGATAGTATTTATTTAAATCAATGATCCATTTTTTACCATATCCCCTTCCATTACAATTTATATATTTTAGGAAAATTGTTTATTACTCTTAATAAATACAAATTTACACCTAATCAAATCCATCAATGTTTATTATTGTGTGATTCAAGATAAATGTTTCGACACAACCCCACAAATAAAGTTTACACATAAGGTGGATGGTTATGTGATTGAATTACTTATCAGTATCAAATCACTCAAATTATGTTATAATATTATGATTATATGTAATGACCCAACCCTAGTTACCCAGAGTCGGTGTATTATTACATATCATTGTCATGATCACAAGTGATGAAGTACTGAATGAATGATAAGTTTAGTAGCCTTTGAAGTGATAGATACATAGTGATGTTTTACATTAATTTATAAAATGTAAAAACTACAAAATTGTGTGTCCTTTTAACACACTCATATCCCACAACGTATTTCTAAAAATCAATCATATTATACTTATTCACATCCTAGGAAAAATTAAACATAAGAAAGGGGTGATCTCGAATACTTAGTTAGGATAACAATATAGAAAAACCCATTATAAATAAGTATAATTATTTAAGTAAATGTAAAAGACTAAAACACAATCCATTTAAACATAAAATTCAGCATAATAAGGAAAAAATAAATCAAATAATTCCACTTACTTATTCATGTGGATATTCTACTAGTCAATAAACACATTTAATATCAATATCTAATTTCATAGTGATTGAATGCATAATTTCTGATATCATAATCACATAGTCAAGCCCTCGTGCCAAGACTACAAATAACAATTTTTCAAAGCCTTATGCCGAGACACTAGTTTGTCTCATGAGACCAACTGATGCATTGAGAAGCTATAGAGGGCCCCGACCATCACATACTATGTCTAATTCATTCCTCATATGAAAATGTTGAAACATTACATAAACATTTGTATTTAAGCCAGCATAAAAAATTGTCAATACTTTAACCATAAAGCATAAATGGTATAAAATAGCACATCCACAATCAAACATATCAAAACTCATTCAATACATTATGGAAGATTGTATTATAATAAATCAACCTCTATCATGAATAATGAACGATATTGATATAGATGAAAATAATTACTAAAACTTTTGGAGAGAAATATAACCTTTTTCTAGAAAACATTTAAAAGACTCACTATTTATCAAGAATCTGTTTAAAAGTTATTTTTGAATCAAAGTGTCCCATAAAAATTTGAAACATTTAAAAGGAAATTAAAATTTAGAAAATTTGTGTACATATTAATAAATCTTTAAAACCATTTTTAAATCATGGACATCAATGAGAATGATTTAAAAGAATACATAATTAAAACATTTAAGACAATATTTTAGTTAGAGTTCCCAACCAAATGGGAGACTCATTATTAAAAATAATTGATGTAATAGAAAATTCATAATATTATAAGAATAATTTTATTCATGATATACTATGAAAATTAATGTATATACACCCTTTAAAACACAATTGACACATAATAACAAAAAAAGTATCAATTGAATAAAAATTGAGATGAAATCCCTTATAAAGAACATTTCCATTATGATAAGGATAAATTAATGATATACTTATGTGTGAAAAATGTTAACACCAAAAATACAATTAGATATTCAGTGTATATAAATCATAATACATTCACAATATTCTTGTAAAAACAACTCTAATTACTTGAATGTTTAACACAATGAATGGAAATTGAGTTAAGATTACTCTTATCAGGTTCATATCGATGACATGAGAATTTATCAATGGAGTGATTATGTGTATCAAAATTATATCCACACAAATAGGAGTTTAAATTACTAAATAAACTAATAATTAGTGATTCATCATATAATATTGGCGTAAAATAATCAATGATTTATGCGTAAAACCCATTGAGTGGAAAATGAAATTAGAAATTCGCTTACCAATTTGGTAACATAGGAAACATACACCCCATAAAATATTATTCATACAATAAAGACTTAAAGACCTATAAATTAAATCATATTACCCAAATAATAAAATCATTGTATGTATATACAACACTCAAAAGGAAAAAGAGGCAATTATATTATGAATCTCACAGAAATAAAAAGTGAGATGAAAACCCCTTACATTGTACTTTTCATTGGTCAAGTGTAGGTTAACCTCCTGAATAATAGTGAAATCATTTTTATTAAATTATAAAATAACCACATACATAAATATGATATCATATATGTTCTTCTAATATTTCTTGGTTAATGATATTTTAGTTGTATCATTATCTTGGTTGTTAACTGATTTGTTTTCCTTTATATGTTTTTTTACATAAGTGTTGTTTGTTATGGATAGGATGTATTTGATTCATATCATGAATGATATTAAATTCTTAGTAATTATTTTTAATGATGAAATTAATATTATTTTTTAATGGTTATGATGGAAAACAAAATCTCATCATGTCATGGAGATGGTAAGCTGTACGAATGCACAAGCGACAATATCATTCTACAAATGGTGAAATTGTATTTCATTGAATGGTATATAATATATAAAGAATCATTAAAATTTTATATTTATTATTTAAATAAGTTATAATCATTATTATACCAATCCAAATAATGAGGTGTTGATTAACAAACTACACCACGACGTGGAAATGATAAACCGTATGTATGCTCGTATGGTGACTTTGTCTTTTGTAGGATATATAGAATAACGAATACGATTATACTGTATTTATAATAGTATATAAGTATTTAGAAGGTAATGGAGTTATTATTTTATTATGGAAACTACAATGAAAGAGGAAGTGGAAGAAGAAATGAACTTTGAACGGGGGGATGAAGTAAATACATCTTCTTGTGGTTATTCATTTTGATTTGAACAAAAGGGCTCTTTAGGTTGACTTTATGATCAATTTAAGGAATCTAGGTTGATATGAGAGTTTTTGGGAGGTTATTTGGTCATGTTGTGGCTGAGAAAAAAGGATTTTGACCTGTGGAATTAAAAGAAGGGGATGTACCCTTTTATAACAGAGGTGAGGGTCACTTTTGGAGAAGCATGAAATATTATATTATTATATTATCATTTTCAATTTCTAATACCTCTATGTGGATTTACATCTAAGATAAGGTTTTTATGGGTTGATAACCCCTCAAATAATAGGTTTTAGACATGTTTAGGTCACCATATTAATCTTATCTTTTAGATTTAATAATTTGTTAAATAGTTTAATATTTAACATGTCTTCTTGTATTATTATATTACATGGTTAAAATATATACAATAAAATTCTAGGAGAACCTCAAGTGGTTTATTCATTACATATATGTAATTATATTAGTACTTTTTCTGATGATTAGATTTTTAGGAATATTATATAATTTAATAAAATAGTATTTTTTTTAAAATCTCATTTATATCAAATTTGACACTATTTAGTATGTGGTTTTTATTGAAAGTCATAAAAAAATTTATGATGACATAAATTCATGGAATCAATCCTAAAATGTCCTATTAACCATGAAAATTCATGTAATGAATTAATAGTCCAAATTTACATTTATTTTAATATTTATAACATCGATTATTTTTGATCTTCATTAATATGGTAATTACTACATCATCATTGGGTCATAAATAAATTTAATTATATAATTCCCAAAAATATAAAATAAAATACCATGATGTAGTAAATCCTTTTTCCTTTTTGATAAATTATTATAGTATAATTTATCATATGTTTTACCATATTTTAAAAATATTTTAGTTATTAAACATTGAATTATACACTTTTAACTATTTTATAAATAAAATATAATAAATTTCCTAATAAAATTTAAGTGAATAAGAAAGGATTATATTTTAAAATAAGGTTTATTTATCTCTAAATACACTTATCCAATAGAATTAGTATATGTGTTAGGTTAATTATAATATCATTTTTACCTTTAATTACCCTATTTATTTTTAACCGTGCTAAAAAATTCAAAAGTAACTATTCCCCAAAAATTATTTTCATCTTATTGAACAAAATTTTACATACTGATTTAGACCTTGTGCCCGGGATTTTTGAAATTAAATTCACAGAAGTGGTAAAATTACTTTTTATGCAAATTTGAAAATGTTCTGAGAAGGTGGGTAAAAGGCGGAAAAAAGTCCAATAAGATTTTATATATCTAATCCTATTATAAAAAGTATTAAATGAATTAAATTTGACAGATATAGGTTTTATGAGTATATTTTTACTTTAAAATAAATTTAAAATAAAAATATTATTTAAATAAGATGTTTTCTTTAAACAATAATGCGTTTTTTTACACTATTAATCAAAAATTGAATGATTTTAGAAAAATACCAAAAAATCAACAAAATATAGTTTTTATATTACAAAAAACTGATTTATATTTTAAAAAATTCAAAACAAAGATGTTTTATTAATTAATTTTAAAAAAATCTCGTTGTCAAAAATATAAAAGACGTATTTGAAAAATAAAAACTAACAAAAGATTGACATGTGTTTATATCCAATTTAAATGTAAAATTACTTCCAATGACCAAAATTGTATTAATTGATCAATATATAATCTAATTATACATCAAAACCATTCAAATTTAAAAATTAACACTCTAAATTATTTTGATTAAAAAATTTATTTAAAATTTAAATTTCATATTTTTCACTATTCATCATAATATGAAAGTTATCAGAAAAGCACTAAACATTTATCCAAATTAAAATTTTCAGTCCCACTTATAAAGAAGAAGATAATTTTTCTAAATTTAAATTATAAGTGTCAAATATTGGATTTAAAAAGGGTTCTCTATTAAAAAGTGGTAAAATTTCATTTAAAAAAAATACTTCTATTATCTGAAAAATTGAATTTTCTTTTATGTTATGTCTATGAAACACATTATATTGATGATAAAATTATATGGAGTATATAAAATTGAAAATGAATTTACTAGTATTCATAATAATTTTTTTAATGCCTAGTTTGGTAGGTCGTGGTGCGCTTGAACTTTGTGTTGTGTGTTGTGCAAACTATTAAATTACTTTAAAGAAAATGACTTACATTGAACTATTTGGGTGTTACATTGTTCCCCCATTTTGGAAATTGAATACTTAGAATTTCAAAATTGGGCTTGGTAACTTCATATAATGTCCCACATTGGAAAAAGCTTCAATAAAACCATCACATTAATAGAAAGAAAGAGAAGTACAAAGGTCACCCGAGATAACCCATACTAGGATTCCATGTAGGAAAACATGGATATGGAAGATAAACTAAGTGTCATGTTCTAATGGAGAGTGATAGAAAACATGATCGAGTAAAATTTAACAACAAGAAAACCACAAACTTTTGATGGGTTTAACAGTTATTAGTTTCCCAATAGTAAAAGTAAACGAAGAACGTTTTTTGTTTTTAGTTACATTTCATAATGTTGAGGAATTTATTTTTCATAGACTATATTTTATAACATCCCAAAAATGAGATTAATTCCACAAAAAACCGTAATATAATTTAACCTCAAATTTCTTCTCAAACCTCGCATTTTCATCCCAAAAATTTATGTAATTGTCCCAAATTCAAGGATCATATAAACACTAATTTTTCTTTATTACTATATCAAGAAAAGAAATGATAATTGTTCCTCAAATATTATTTTCACATACCAACACCAGGGTTTCACATACAAGAGAAATTTCTTCCAAAGTAATCCAAAAAATAAATAGCATTAATATTTTTAAAAATTTCTCCATCCATTAATTTCCACATAGGTTCTTCCATGACCTAGTGGTTATCCAATAGAATAGGGCATTGACTTGGGTAATGCCCATGTCCCCTAAATTTATGGGAAATGAATATAAATGGATTCTTGTGAACATTTTTTTCATCTATATTACTCTTCATTTTTCTTCAGCAATTCTTTAATTTAATTCATTTTTCCCACATATAAAGAATTTATTTTTTCCAATGAGACACATTATTGGCCGTCTCCTTCTGCATTTCATGCATGATATAAATTGAGCTTTATTTTCTCTACTATCTCCACTACTGGAGCTTGTATAATTCTCGGCCATTCTTTTCATTGTTGAGATTGGTAGTTGGTTAATGTATATATTTTTTATCATATTTTTGGAAATCTATTTCAGCATGAACATGATATCTTTTACACCTATCAACATTGCATTTACTTTCTCATTTCCACTATCATGACCACCTTATTCATCATGTTCAGCGTTACTGTGACTTCCTTGGAATCCAAAAATTGGCTAAAACAAGAAATCATAGTGTCAATAACAATAGTAATAAAATAATTTAGAGAATATCGTGAAACCATATTTTAAATATAACACACCGTAGAATTAACCAAAGCTATTTATTCTCATATTATATTAAAATCATTCAAATCTGTTTGTAAAAAAAATGTAAATTATGTTATGCATATCCCTTGGGAGTGTCAAACCCAAAAGTGACACAATGCCCATTGTCGTGCAGCAGTTCTCATTTGAGTCTAGCTTAAAGTGGTGTTTTTAGGGTTTACCATAAGATTCATCTATGTCAGAGCCGCCTCTTCCTACTCGTATCCGGAAAGGGATGTATTTCTTGAAAAATTCACAAAATCTATACATTACCAAATTCCAGTAAGATTCTATACTAATCCTTGAATCTATCTTAGGGTAATTTTCTCTATTCATATTTTTCCCTAATTATAGTTTCCTATGATTGTATTGAACTTCCTCTGATACCAACTATAAGGCACCAAACCTAGTTACTCAGATTCAGTCTGTTATTACATAACATTGGCATAATCACAAGGGATATAGTCCTGAATTTCCAATTAGTATAATATCCTTAGAATTACTAGATATATACAGAAGTTTTACATTACTTTATAAAATGGAAAAACTATAACATTATGTCACCTTTTAACACACTCATATCCCTTATCCTATTATTTCTGTTCAATCATATTATACTTCTTCTAATCCTGGGAAAAATAAAACATAAGAAAGGGGTGAGCTCAAATTCTTCATAGGGGTAACAATATAGCAGAAACCATTATAAATATGCATAAACATTTAAGGCAATTTATACGACTAAAATACAATCCATTTAAACATAAACATCAACATAATATGGAAAAGATAAATCAAATAATTCAATTTAGTATTTCAAATTGACATTCTAATAGTCAAATAATCACATGTAAAAACAATATCTAATTTCATAATGATGGAATTAATAATGTCGGACATCATAACCACATACTCCATGCCTTGTGCCATGAATACAAATAAATATTTTGGCAATGCCTTATTCCAAAACAGTATTTTGTCTTGTGATACCTACCGATGCATCAATGGGCTATATCAAGACCTTCCCATCATTTACTAAGTCCAATGCACTCGTAATATGAAAATGATATAACATAACATAAACATTAGTATTAAAACTAGCATAAAAAATTTCAATAATTGAACTATAAATCATGAATGGTATAAAATTAGCACTTCCACAACCCAACAAATCAAAACTCATTCAATACAATATGGAAGATTGTATTATAATAAATCAACTACAATAAATAATAATGAAGGGTATTGATAAAGACGAAAATAAATAGTAATACTATTTGAGAAAAATATACCCTTTTCGTCAAAATATTTAAAAGTCTCACTATTTATCAAGAAGAAATTTAAAAAATATTTTTGAATCGATGTGTCCCATAACAATTTGAATCTATTAAAAGGTATGTTAATTTCAAAACATTCATTCCAATATAAATAAATCCTTACAAAAATTTAAAACATGGACATTAATGATAAATATTTAGATGAATAAATATTTAAAACATTTAAAACTGTATTTTAGTCAGAGATCCTAACCGAATGAGAGATTATTGAATAAAAATAATTTATTCAATAAAAAATTAATAATATTATGAGTGTAAAGGTATTAATGATATACTATGTCGAAGTATATTATATACACCACTTAAAAGTGAATTGGTGCATAACAACAAAGATGTATCAATTGAATGTAAATTGAGATGAGTTCTCTTATAAAGACTCTATAATTAGGTTGAAGATAAATCAATGACATAATTATGTGTGAAAAATATAAATACACAAAACATGTTTGGATTTTATATGTAAATTAATCAAAGGACAGTCAAACATATTCATGTCAAAACAACCCAATGACTTTGATGTTTAACTCAATGAATGAATATTGATTTTTGATTACTCTTATCAAGTTCAAATCGATGACTTGAGAATATTTAAATGGAGTTTTTATTTGTATAAAAATCATATCCACGCAAATGGGAGTGTATATTACTACATAAATAAATAAATACTGATTCCACACATAATCTCAGTGATAAATAATCAACAATGTCTGGGTAAAACCCAACTAATGGAAATTGAAATTAGATATTCCCGTATTATTTTGGTAACATACAAAACATACAAACAAATAATGAAGAATAATACAATGAAGATGTAAATATGAAAAAAAAAATATTACTCAATGAATAAAATCTTGTGTATTACATATACCCCTCAAAAGAAAATAGTGGCAATTATAGCATGATTCTCATGGTAATTAAAAGTGAGATGAAAACAACTTACCTTGAATCTTATTTTGTCCAGGGTAGGTTAACCTCCTATATAATGTTGAAATAATTGTTATTAAATTATTGAAAAACCATTTTCACAAATATGATATCCTATATGATCTTTTTTTATTGCTTTGATAATGATATTTCATTAGTATCATTATTTTGGGTGTTAACTGATTCATTTTCTTTTATATGGTTTGTTATGTATGTCATTTTTTTATGGGTAAGATGTATTTGATTCATATCCATAATTATATTAAGTTCATCCAAACATTTACTCCAAAAATGAAAATTATATTTCAATGGTTATGATGGAAAATTAAATCACATCGCGTCGTGGAGACGGAAAGCCGTACGTACACACGAGCGACAATATCATTTTATTAGTGGTGAAATAGTATATAATTAGATGGAATACTATATATAAAGAATCATTAACATGTAATATTTTTTACTTAAAACAGTTATACTCAATATTATACCCATCCAAAAAATGATGTGTTGAATAACAAACCACACCATGACGTGGAGATGGTAAGCCGTACCTACGCACGTATGATGACTTTTTCATTCATAGGATGGATAGAATAATTAATATGGTTTTATGATATTTATAATAAAATATCAGCGTATATATGGTACATGAGTTATTATATTAGTATAGATGCAACAAATAAGGTGGATGTGGAAGAAGAAAAGAACATTGTAAGAGGTGATGAAGTAATTACCTCTTCTTTGGGTTCTTCCTTTTGATTTCAATTAATGAGCTCATTAGGATGTCTTTATGATCAATGTAAGGAATCTAGGTTTATTTGAGGGTAGTTGGGATAATATATGAGTAGATTTTGGCTGATCCATAAGGCTTTTGAGGTGTGAAATAAAGATAAGGAGAAGTACCATTTTATAAGAGAGGTGAGGGACACTTTTGGAAAAGCTTAAAATATTATTTTATTACAAAATTATTTTCGGTTTCTAATAGCTCCAAAAGATTTTTTTTTCTAGGATAATATGTGTATTGGTAAAAAACATCTAATCCAATTTGTTTTATAGAAGTTTATGTCACCATATTGACCTTATATTTTAGATTTACCTCTCAGTTTAATAGTTTAACATTAAACTTGTCTTCTTGTATTTTTATATTACATGAATAATATACTTACAATGAAATACCTTGTGAACATCAACTGGTTCATTATTTAAATATTTATCATTACATAAGTCCTTTTTCTAATCAATATTTATTTAGAACTATTATATAATTTAATAAAATAGTAGTTTTTTTTAAACTCAATTTTGTCAATTTTGACAATACTTAGTATTTAGTTTTTTTGTGAAAGTCATAACAACATGAATACTTCGACAAAAATTCTTGCAATAAACCCTTAAATGTAATATTAAACATGAAAGTTCGTGGAATCCCTCAAAAGTGTAAAATTATATTTATTTTAATATTTATTACATCAATTATTTTAGTCATCCATTAATAATGTAATTACTGCATCATCGTTGTGTAATAAATAAATTTAATTATATAATGTCTAAAAATTATAAATAAAATATCATGATATATTAAATCTATTTATATTTATAATTAATATTTATAGTTTAATTTATCCAATGTGTACCACTATATTAAAATTGTTTTTTTATTAAACTTTTAAATTAACACTTTTAACTATTCTTTATATAAAATATAATAAATGTCCTAATATAATATATGTGGATTAAAAAGGATCATATTTTTGTCCTAAGGTTTATTTTTCACTAAATACACTAATGAAATATAATTTGGAAATGAGATAGGGTAATTATAAAATCATTTTTACATTTGATTACCATATTTACTTTTAATCGTGGTAAATAAAATTGAAAAGTTATTATTCACCAAAAAATATTTTCATCCTGTTGAACCACATTTTATTTACTAATTTCAACAGTATCTCTCATATTTTTGAAATTTAATTCACAAAAGAGGTAAAATTACGTTTTATTCAAATTTGCAAATTTGTCTAGAAGGTGGGTAAAAGATGGTAAATAGTTCAATAAAATTTTATATATTTAATCTTTTTATAAAATTATTTAAATTAATTAAATTAGAATAATATAGGTATAATTTATCTATTTTGACTATTATAAAAAATTAAATTAAAAATATTTATTTAAATAAAAATCCAGCTTTAAACAATAACACAGTGTTTTTCACTATTCATAAAAAATTTGATGTTTTTAGAAAAATAAGAAAAATTAACCCAATAATAATTTTGATATTAAAAATTAAAAAATGATTCCTAATTTGCAGAAATCAAAACATAGAAGTTGTATTAATTAATTTAAAAAATAATTCTGTTGTCAAAACCAGAAAGCAGTATTTTCTGAAGTAAAAACTATCAAAATATTGACATGTGTTTATGTAAAATTTAAAAGTATAATTACTTCCAATGAACAAAATTTGATTAAATTATAAAAATATAATATTATTATACTTCAAAACCATTGAAATGTAAAATTTAACACTATAAATTATTTTGATTAAAAAAGTTGTTTTCAATTAAAATTTAGTATTTTTTAATATTCATCAAAATAAGAATGTTATTAGAAAAGCACCGAAAATTTATCCAAACTGAATTATTATGCCCCAACTCTAAATATGTGTAAATTTAGTTGAAGTTAATATATAAAATTGTCAAATATTGGATTTAAAAATGGTTTTCCATTAAAATGTGGTAAATTTGATTTTTTTTATAATACTTATTTTATCTAACAAATTGAATTTGATGTTATATTATTTCTAGGAAAAACATAATATGAATGATAAAATTATATGGAGTATATAAAATTCAAAATTAAGTTAATACCTTGCATAATTGTTTTTGGAATGTCTAGTTTTGTAAGTCGTGGTGCACTCGAACTCAGGGTTTCAGGTAGCGCAAGATATTAGATTATTTTAATGAGAAGATCTTCCTATGAAATCATGGGGTGTTATAGTAAGAATTACAAGGTTGTCATAAATAATAAAAATGTAGAGTTGTAACCAATCTAAATATATGTGGAAGAACTACTCTTATACTAATAGAATGGAATGAATAATATTTTACAAATTATATATGTTTAATGAAATTTTCGGATTTTTCCTCACCATTGTACCATACCATTAAATAGGTGTTTTAAAAATATACTTAGTGGTATTAATTTCCTTTTTGTTAAAAAATAATGATAATTAATTTAGAAATTGTCAAAAAATTTGAACATCATAGAAATTTTACAAATCCAAAATAAAATTAGAATAATTAAATTTCTCTGGAAGATCAACCATGATAAACTTGTGATGCGCTTCAGGGACCAATAAAATGATTTGTGGAATATTTTTTTAAAATTATTGATACAGTATGAGGAATGAGTGGAATTTTTAGAAAATAATTTTTTTATATGAAACACATCACTCAAGTTTCATTGGACACATGAAGTGGTAAAATCTCAAATATATATATATGTATTGTGGATGACATGACCTTTCTTCCTGGATTTTAATAAAATGTCTCCCAAATCCCTAAAACAAATATTTTATCCTCATAATTGTATTCATTCTCCGATGAATGAATTCAATTCCAAGGGGGAATTTATAGGCACCCAAACATTACCACTGATAAAGTCTTCCCAATTCAATGTATAATTCATTGAATGACTGGAGTAAAAGTTTGAACCATGCTAACATTATAAATCCCAACATGTAACCCCAACAAAGCGAGTTCAAATTTACATCATATCATCAAATTCTCAATCCAAATTTAATGGCTATGAAATATTAATGGAATATACCAATATACCAATTAAAATGGATTAGTTTGTTTCAACCAAGTGCATGAATATAATATATTTCTTATGTCCTTGACCATAATATGCATATACCAGTTTATTATAACATCCTCATTTATTCCAAAATTCATTCCCATATTGGATTTTTCCTTCAATAAAATGAATGAGAATTTTCTTTGGTGAATATCTCATTATTCTTCCTTTCATCCTAGTTCATCCTTGAGAGCTAGAACATAGATTTTTCCCAATGTAACCCTCGGGTGTATGATTGATCTAATGGGGGAAACTATTGTTCATAGTGGATAATTTATTATTAATAGGACCACACATTTAATAATTTTTTGTACCATATTCACCAAATAATTGAATGATGAATGATACCTTGTAGAAAATCGAAGGACCCTACTCTCCATTTACACATGTGAGAGTCCTCAATAATGGCTATTCTTGAGACACCATCTAGTGTATCTTTCTATAAAAATAGAGCTTAAGATATCACCCTTACATATATACCATCCTTCATTCTATGGGTTTCATCCTATACCCTCTCTAAATACACATTACCAGTGGGATATTTCCATTGTACCCTCAACTATCACTGATGGACCAAGGATTATTTCAAGTATGTTTTGAGAAACCTCCAGAACTATTACTAGATCAATCAATGGGTCTACACAAAACTAAACACTTTTACCCAAAAAAATATCATTTCACCCTCGAAAAAATTATAGAGATCCCATTCCACCCATTAATCCTAGATGGATTCCCAATATACATGATATTTTGGATATATAAATCAATGTTACCATCTTAAATAAACTATTCATTTGATAATAGGAGGTAATAATTCATTATGAGATGTCCAAAAGGTTATTATGTCTAATTAATAGGGTCATTAGGATACAAATAAATTATTAAATCTAATGATACTAATGATCTATATCCATAGGAATAAAATGGATTCTTTCTAGGCCCAAGACACTTATATTTTCTATAATAGACTATAATCCATAGATCTAATGTTAAATATGATTATCCTAGGTCTATGAAATGTAAAAGAGACATCGAAAGACCTCCCACCTGATGTAATTCTGAACCACCCATACCCTCTTCTATCTAGTTCCAATAGATAAAAAAAACTAAAAGTATATGTTTTCGTATACTTCATACACTTACAATTGATAAGAATCATTAAATTAGTATTTAATTCTAGACAACATTAATAATCGTAGAGTAGATACTCATAATATAAAATAAAATTGTGGAATAGAAATTATCATCACAATATGACATTTAGAGGAACAACAACGGTCCTAATTTCATGAAAATATAATGTACAATGTGCTTCATTAAACAACACTATAATACATAGGTTTATATTCCATGGATAGAGAAATGTATGAACTGCATCTTAGTAGTTCAATATCAAATTATTAATAATTTCCATTGTTATCTTTCCATGGGATTGATATGTTTTTTATGGTTTAACAATATCAACTTTTCTCTGGGGATTGGTTGATGACATCAATACATCAGTTGTGGATATAGCGATTACATTTTCCCAATCCATTGGTGAAAGTATTACTACATAAATTCTATATTATGGTGATGGTCTGATGTTGTTCACTGATCTACTGGTGATATGTTGAATATATACACCGATTTATAGGTGATAGGTTGATGATATCTATCCATTTGATGGTAATAACTAATGGGTCCTTATAGTGGCAATAGGCCATCGACCTATATTGTGCTTTTAGTGATAAGCCACGAGATTGATTTTATTGGGACATACCAACAACCTAACATTGTCCTCTCTTATAGGATGGGTATTTTCATAACTATATATCAGAAATATGCTTTCATGACCCGTCCTCAGGGACCGTGCCATGACTACCCAAAGCCAGCCTTCCATAGGCAAGGGGCTGGAGACTAGCACCGAAGGCATAAATCCTGATAAAATGGGAAGTCATTGCCTTTATGAAAGTAAAAAAACACAAAAGAGTATGCAACATAAGTAAAAACTAAGTAAATAATGTATAAAAAAGTATGTGCTGAAAGGAAAAGGGGCCAGAAATACAAGCCCAACAGTAAGTACAATACAACTGATAAGCTAGTACAACTACAGTAAAGTAAAGCAACAACCAATGAGTCGTCCTCTGGGAATCCCTCCAGATGGTTGGGTACAGATGGCCTCATGAGCACCTCGGGTCCCTCCGTTTTCTCCATGTACGTATCACCATGTGGTCCGTCTCCAGGTACCGTCTAGCTCTAAAATTCTATACCACGATCATTGTTGTCCATCGTCTGCATCCAAAACAATGTAGTGCTGGCGTAGCCAGTGCAGGGTTGAGTATATGATACTCAGAAGGGACCCCAAGACCCTCGAAGGTCTCCCATAATCCAAAAAGGATAGACCATAGATGAAAGATACAACCACGAAATATCAACGAACTGTACTTAGGTATATTCCCATACATATACCTAAGTTATCAATCTCAGTTCAGCTCCACTCTCGAGCCCAAGCACAACCCAGTCCACACAAGAAAAAGTCAATCACATCGATGATAATGATTAAAAGTCAAGACTCAGCTCACATAGGTATACATCTTTCGTATCGAGATAGAGAGCATCAGATGTAGTCACTGATTCATCTAAGCTGGCGGACCCATGTAGGATACTAGACCATCTACTCTATCGGACCCACTCATGATACAAGTACAGAAGTCATCACTATCGAACCCACGGAGAATTCCAGTATTGTTTTTGTCACTGCTGAACCCATGGAGGATTCCAGTATAGTTGGCGTCTCTACCGAACCCATGGAGTATTCAAGTAGAGTTGTCGTCACTGCCGAACACATGGAGGATTCCAGTACAGTTGTCATTGCAGTCACAGCCAGCTCTAGAGTTCCCGCACACAACACACTCTATTTATGGAGGGTCTTCTACTTCCGCTAATGGTTAGATACATCAACATTCAAGAAGTCCATATTTGACGTATCCTGAAGTTTCGTATCATCAATATTAACCCAACGCAAAAATCGGAGCCTCAATCGGATGCTCGGTCTGAGAGTTATTGTATTTTTTATTCCATGGGCCCGATTGGAAATATAGTCGTTCCAAACTCGGTCGTTTTCCAATGTTGTCCAAAAAACACGTATTGTATTGCAAAAGGACCGCTTCGATGTGAGGTTCTGAGTGCCATAGACGGCGCGTCGATCGGACGCACAGTCTTAATGTAATTCGCGTTTAAGTGAAAAAGAGCCAGGCCCGTGAAGCCCTATGGGCTGGTGGGTCAGGTTGACTAGGTTTTGGCGGGTCTGACCCGGATGGTGTCATACCGGACCGGTGAAGCACGTAGCCTGGCCTAGCGAGGAGTGGGCTGGCCAGGCCGGCTTCAGCTCGGACCGACTGACCGAGCGATGTAGAGGGGGGGGGGGGGGGGTTCGCCAACCGGCGGCGCCGAGCGGCACCGCCCTCCAGACCTGCATGCCATAGCCGGACGGTCTTTCTAGCACGAGCGGCTCGTGTGGGCCGCTCCCCTCCCACGCTACACCTGTGGGATCCATGGCCATCTCCAACCCAGACGAATGACGAGCTAGCCGGTTCGCCCGCCGAAGCGGCTTGTGGAGTGCATGCCACAGTTCTCTGTAGTACGGCCCCATGGGGCACGACGGTTCCACCAGCCCGACCGGCTACGGCTCTCCAGTTCTTCTTTGGCCGAGCGGCCCGCATATGTGGGCCGCGAATCCTCTCCAGGCGGCCGACATACAGTCTCCACTTTCTCCGGTCACCGCCACCCCTTCTATCATCTTCGCCATCGAAATAGAACAAGGATCAACATAGGGTCATTGGGCAGTGTTCGTTTTGCCCGCGGCCTACACGTTAGGCGGTATCATATGGACAAAGACAAAACATGGTTTCAACGAAGACCAATGAAAAATATAATTTAATTAAAATTGAAGCAAACCCCTTAACTCATAATTTAAGTCGCACATAGTAGAGCCGTGGAAGAAAAGCGTCATGGTAGTTGGGCGTTGCAGAAGAACGGTGTCGTCACGTCATAATTGGTGGATGAGTCGTTGATTCCATTGTCATCGGGGGAAGAATAATGGATGAATTTTCTTCACGCCCTTCGAGTCAGGGAGCATTATTTGTGTTCTTCATCGTAGAAGAACACTTTTCTTTTTATTTCTCTAGAGCCTTCCCAAAGAGAATAATTTCCAACCCAAAATGAAATAATAGGCTTCTCATGGTAAAATAATTTTTCCATGCCTTTAGAATTACTTCATATTGAATCAATTAATTAAGTGTTCTCACTTAATTAAATTGATGAGGTTGGCACATTAATGAGGGGAGGGTGGAATGTGGAGAGGCTTCAGAAAAATAAATGAGGGGGAGTTGCCAAATAAACTTGAAGGGGGAGTTAATGGGGAGTTTAAGGGAGTTGAGGAGTTAGGGCCTCATGTGGGCCCCACCACCCTTTATCCTCTCATGGAAGGTTATGTGGGTGTGGACGCCACTCCAAAATCCCCATTTTAGGAAATAACCAACTCATAAAAATAAAATTGTGTACAACAATTTTATTTAACTTTTAATAATCCACAAATAATAACATCCAACTCACATAAAACGGAACTACAGTAAAGGTCCCCTTAAAAGAATACCAGCACTACATGTTCATTGGGGTCCTCAGATGTCAATTCTGAGCACCGATTCAAAAGATAAAAAAACCCGCACATACGTTTACTGAACGTACCTGAAAAAAATTTCAGAAATTGATTCCGGGCACACCGGTCCTCGGAATCAAGTACAGTCAGAAACCACATACTCATAAAATTACAATGTATTTAAGAAAAACATTCCCTGAAATTTACTAGTCTTTACATTAATCCAACCTCAGTTATTTACATCCCCGTAAAGCTACAACACCCACTAGGGAAATAAATGGGGGTACTGAGCTCGCATCTGGGCCTCCCGCTCCCATGTGCTCTCTTGGTGGTTCCTATGCTACTAGAAAATGCGCTCTAGAGGAATCGACCGTCCACCTAGGACCCGCTCTTATCAATCCTCGATCTCCACCAGGACCTCCATGAATGTCGCACTATCATCGATGTCCGGCTCCCCGTGGTTGATGATATGGGACGGGTCATGCACGTATCTCCTTAGCTAAGATAAGTGGAAGACGTCATGCACCTGGTGCAACATAGGTGGAAGGGCCAGGAGGTTAGCCACCTCACCTACTCTGACGAGGACCTGAAATCTCCAATGAAATTTGAGGATAACTTGCCGCCCTGGCCAAATCTCTGTAGACCTCATCGTGGTGAGACCTGTAGGAAGACGTGGTCCCCATCCTTAATGTCCAGTGGTCTCCGTCTCCTATCATCATAGGACTTCTGTCTACTCTGTGCAGTCTTCATCCGCTCATGGATTATCTGCACCTTCTCGGTCATAGCCTGAACTATCTCTTGTCCAACAAGTGAATACTCCCCACGGTCAGTCCAGCACAGAGGTGACCTACAAGGTCGGCTGTACAATGCCTCATAAGGGGTCATCCCGATAGTGGAGTAGTTGTTGTTGTTGTACGCAATCTCCACCAAAGGTAAATGATCCTCCCAGCTGTGACCAAATTCAAGGAAACATGCATTGAGCATGTCCTCGAGAGTCTAAATGGTCCTCTCTATCTGGCCATCTGTCTGAGGATAGAAGGAGGTGCTAAGACGTAGCTGCTTCCAAAAAGCCTCCAGTAACCCCTTCCGTAGTCGGGATGTGAAACGAGCATCACGATCGGAAACAATAGTCGATGGAACGCCATGAAGCCATACGATCTACTAAATTTTGAGTTGTCCCAAACACTCTACTGAGCCCTAGTCTCTGGTCAGTAGGAAGTGAGCCGACATGGTGAGTTGGTCTACAATCACCAAGATAGAGTCATGTCTTCTGGATGTACGTCGAAGCCCCATCACAAAATCCATGTATATCCCATCCCACATCCACTCTCGGACCTCGAAGGGTGGTACCATGCCTTTTGGTACCTGGTTCTCCACATTCAATTGCTCACAAGTTAGGCATCGTGAAACGATCTCTGTTACAACCTTCTTCATACCCGGCCACCAGTACTATCATTTGAGATCCCGATACATCTTCACCACTCCTGGATGTACCGCTAGAGGGGAAGTGTGGATCTCAATCATCACCTCCTCTTATAGTGTGACTAGTACCATGGTACAACCTCTGAAAAGGATGAAGTGCTTCCCTCCTTCAGAAAATACATTAGGTGCATGTCCTGAGGATATCTGAGAACATCACATCTCACAATCAACATCCCCACGCCGCGCCTCCCTGACTCACTGAAGAAGTGGAGGTGTGAATCATAGAGATTGAAGAAATGCCGCTCCATATATATCCACAAAGGATATCTGTAACGCGGATAACTGATTTTTCACCTCCCCTAGTAGATGAATGCCCGATCTCCTACTAATAGCATCAACTACAACATTCCCCTTCCCAAGAATATAGACGATCTCAGCATCGTAGTAATGGAGGAACTCGAGCCATTATCGTTGTCTCTGGTTCAGGTCCTTCTAAGAGAAGATGTACCTGAGACTCTGGTGGTCAGAATAGACTGTAAATCACTCGCCCTTCAGATAGTGCCACCACAAATTCAGGGTGAAGACCACTGCTACTAACTACAGGTCATGGGTAGCATAGTTCTTATCATGCTTCCTCAACTGTCGTGAACCATAGGTGATCATTGCTCACTCCTGCATCAAGACACACTCGAGTCTTTTCTCTGATGCGTCGTAGTACACTAGGTACCCTATTCCCTCTTCCGGTAGCCTCAAGATGGGAACACTATTCAATATCTACCTCAGCACCTGAAAGCTCTACTGACATCTATCTGACCATACGAATGGTTTCCCCTTCATCATGAAAGCTAAAAGCAGCGCTGCAACTCTAGAAAAGTCTGGAATAAATCATTGATAGTACCAAACCATAACTAGGAAACTCTGCTCCTCTGTCACGCTCATGGGTGGCTCCCAAGTAAGTACTTCCTCTATCTTCACTGGATCCACAACAACTCTAGCCTCCAAGATGACTTGTCCCAGGAAATTAACCTCTCGAATTCAGAAATGACACTACGAGAGCATAACACAAATATGGTTCTCTCGGACTGTATCTAGTACAACATGAACGTGGTAGGCGTGATCCTCCTTAGTAGTCGAGTAAATCAGTTTGTCATTGATGTAGACTACATAAAAATGATCAAGGTATGGCTGGAATATCCTATTCATGAGAATCATGAAAACTGCAAGAGCGTTGCTTATGCTGAAGAGAATAACCAAGAACTTGTAGTGGCCATACTGATACCGGAAGGTCGTATGCTGCACATCCTCGTCTCGAACTCTGAGCTGGTGATAGCCTGACATGAGTTCTATCTTCGATAACCAACGTGATCCCTTGAGCTGATCAAAGATGTCTTAAATCCTCGAGAGTGGGTAGTTTTTCTTCATGGTTACCTGTTTCCGGTGACGGTAGTCAAAAAAAGTCATAAGCTCCCATCCACCTTCTCGAAGAACAAAATCAGAGAATCCCAGGGTGAAACACTAGGTCGGATTAATCCCTTCCCTTGTAAGTCCACCAGCTGTGCCCGCAGCTCACAAAGCTCAGCGGGAGCCATCAGATATGATGGAGTAATATCGGTGTTGTCCCGGGGTACAGGTCTATGTAGAAGTCTACCTCTCTGTGAGGATGTATTCCAAGAACGTCGTCAAGAAAAACATCTGCATACTGGTCCACCACAATAGGAAAACTTGGACTCCTCAAATCAACTGCTCTAAGGATGAGACTATCCAACTGATGTGTTATCAGCTTCCCTCTCCTCTGGGAAAGTCCATCCTACGCTATAAAGGATCTTTTCTCATCGGTGAAGGTGAACTTGCTCCCATCCATGCGGATACACAGCACCTTGTGCCTCATACAGTCGATCTGAACATGGACTGTAGATAACCAGTCTATACCCAAGATGACTTCGTAAGGCCTCAACGCCACTACAAGAAAATCCCAGCCAATTCTCTCCCCTCCTAGAGTAAGCTCACACTATCGGAACTAGTTCGTAATCATCGAGTTAGCTCACATACAAGTATCTAGCCGTAAAGATCGAGCCAACGGCTCTGTCAGAATCTCCAACCTCTGAACAGGGATAGAGACAATAAAATAACGACTCGCACCTTTTCCTATAAGTACTAGAGCAAGGGTGGAGAAGACACAGATAGTACCTCAAATCATCTTAGGTGCACTGTGGTCAAAGGCCTCGACTGTCGGGAGCTGAGCCCGCCTCTGTCCTCAATCTCTCTGTTTTCGGGGTGTACCTTCTAGTGGTGGTGGTGGTAGGGCCTCAAAACGTCATCCACAACCTGCTGCTCGGCCAGCTCCTCTTCCTTTTCCGCCTGCTCCAGGTGGACCACCATGGTCGAGTTTCTGCCTTTGCCCGGTAGGTCCCTCTACTGTCTGCTGCTCATCCGCATAACGGGTCGGGCAGTCTCGAGCCATATGACCCTAACCGCCACATGCATAGAACTTACTGCTCCTCTGATAGCTAGATCTATTTTGGGTTCCCCGCACAACCGAACTAGTATCTTGAGGACTTCCACCTGATTGCCTAGTCCGCTTGGACCTCTGCGACATCTGTCTACTAGTGGCTGTAGAATACTCCGCAACTTGTCGCCCTGTTGTAGGTCTCGCTACTGGAGACTGCTCAACGAGGAAGCTCTCCACTAGAAGGGCTCTCTCTATCACCCCTGCTTGTGTTGGAATGCTGAGGGGAATCGTCGAATCCCTGATCTCATGCCTCAGTCCCTGCTCGAAAGTTCGTGCCCTAAAGAACGGGTCTCGTACCATGTCCGTGGAGTATCGTGAGAGGTCAGTGAACCTCACTGAGTAATGAGCTTCTGTTATACCACCCTACTACAGATGAAATAACTCTTGAATTCACAACGCACGGAGGGTGGCAGGAACAATCTCCAAGTGGAAGAGACTCTCGAATTCTGTCCAAATTTGAGATGTCTCGTTGTGCACCTAGAGCATCATGATCCCCCATATACCTATTTCTGCATGCAGGAGACTCACAGAAAAAGTCCCCATAAGATTTGATGGTGTCCCTACTATTCTGAAAACTCTGATGACAGCCCCCAGCCAATCCTCGGCTGCCTATGGCTCCGTCTCTCCACGGAACCTAGGTGGCCTCTGTCATTGAAACTCATGCAACACACTTATGTGGCATAAACTCTATACTGCTGGGGCTGGTGGTATCGATGGCTCAACAGGTAGTGGTACCACTGGTGCCTCCGCTATGATGGAGCCCTGCACTGAGGCCTCGTCACTCGGTGGTTTTCCATCTCATATGTTACTCAGAACCCTAGCTGGCTGCCTTTGTAGGGCCATCCTGAAAAAAAAACATGTGCGCTATAGTCAAACAGTATATCTGGTGAGCTGACACAAAGTAATCACAAATAAAAATTTTCAAAGGAATCACACACGCAATATGTTTTTTCGTGCACTAAGTCAAAAATTAGAGGTCAGGGTCCCAGTGTATGGATATGTCAGTCGCCACACCAACACTGGACGGTCTGGACTGAAAACCACACTACAAAATCATAACACTATTGATTCACAAAAATGAATAATCAAAGTCTTGAGTTCTATGGTATAATCAACTCCTCTGATAACAATTTGTCATGACCCATCCTCGGGGCCCGTGCCGTGACTACCCTAAGACCTTCTTCCATAAGCTAGGGGCTGACGACTAGCATTATAGGTGTGAATCTCGATAAAAAGGGAAGGAATTGCCTTTATGAAAGTAAACAAAAAAAGAGTACGCATTATAATTAAACACTAAGTAAATACAGTATAAAAAAGTAAGTGATGAAAGGAAAAAAGGGACGGAAATAAAAGCCCAACAGTAAGTACAATAAAACTGAAAAGCTAGTACAACTATAGTAAAGTAAAGTAGCAACCACTGAGTCATCCTCTGGGAATCCCACATGAAGGGTGGGTACAGATGGCCTCCTCAGCACCTCGGGTCCCTCCGTCTGCTCCGTGTACGTCTCACCAAGTGGTCCTCATCCGGGTACCGTCCAACTGTACAAGTCTCTACCTCGATCAATGTTGTCTGTCGTCTGCATCCAACACAATGTAGTGGGGGCGCAGCCTGTTCAGGGGTAAGTATACGATACTCATTAGGGACCCCGAGACCCCGAAAGGTCTCCCAGAATCCACAAAGGATAAACCATTGATTAATGATACAACCATGAAGTATCAACGAACCTTACTTAGGTATATTCCCTTACATGTACCTAAGTTATCGATCTCGGTTTGGCTCCACTCTTGAGCCCAAGCACAACCCAGTCCACACAGGAAAGAAGTCAATCACATCGATGATAAGGATTGAAAGTCAAGACTCAGATAACACATATATACATTTTTCATATCGAGATAGAGATGATTAGATGTAGTCACTGATTCTTCTAAGCTGTCGGACCCACGTAAAATAGTAGACCAGCTACTCTGTCGGACCAACATAGGATACAAGTACAGAAGTCATCGTTGTCGAACCCACAGAGGATTCCAGTATAGTTGTCATCACTGCCAAACCGACAGAGGATTCTAGTACAGTTTTCGTCGATGCCGAACCCATGGAGAATTGTAGTATAGTTTTCTTCGCTGTCGAACCCACAGAGGATTCTAGTACAATCAGTATTGTAGTCGCATCCATCTCTAGGGTTCCCGTACATAGCACGCTCGATTCCGGGAGGGTCCCCTCCATGAGCAATGGGGCCTATATATCAAATATCATGATGTCCAAAGTTGATGTATCCCACAGATCCATATCAGGAAAAGATACCCAACGCGACAGACGGCGCGTCAATCCGACGCCCAGTCTAAGAGTTATTGGCTTTTCCTTTCTAGGGGCCTAGTTGGAAATACGCTCATTCCAAACTCGGCCATTTTCCAAAGTTTTCCAAAACTCAGTTAGAGTATTGAAAAAGGACTGCTTCGTCACGAGGGTCCCAGTGCTGCAGACGACGCGTCCATCAGATGTTCAGTCTTAGAATTATTCACGTTTAAGTGAAAACGAGCTCGACCCGTCAAGCCCAGTAGGATTGAGGGTCGGCTCATCCCAGTTTTGGAGGGTCTGAACCGGCTGGTGTCGGACCGGCCTAGTGAAGCATGGGGCCCGGCCTGGCGATCTGCGGCTCGGTCCGGGTGGTCGAGCATTGCGGGGGGGGGGGGGGGGGGGTTCCCGAACCGGTGACGCTGGGTAGCATCGCCCTCCTGTCTGGCTGGCCGAAGGCAGCCTCTCTTCCTGGTGAGAGGGGCCCGTGCGATCTTCTCTCCTCCCGCGTGCCACCAGCGGGTGTCACGGCCTTCTTCAACCTGGTCGGCTGCCGAGCTGGCTAGTTTTCACACCGAAGCGGCCAGCGGTTCTCCGCAGCACAACGCCATGGGGCGTCGTGGTTCCACCAGCCCGGCCGGCTACAACCTCACGGTTCTTCTTCAGCCGATTAGCCCGAGAATGTGGGTCGCAGTTCTACTCCACATGGCTGGCATACGGCTGCCGCTTTCTGTGGTTTCCACCCCCCTTCCGTCACCGTCACCATCGAAATAGAACAATGATTAACGAAGGGTCGCCAGGCCGTGTTCATTCGGACCGCACCCTCCGCGTAAGGCGGTATCATATGGTCGAAGATAAAACATGGTTTCAATAAGGAACGAAGAACAATTTTATTCAATTAAATTTTAAGCAAACCCCCTACCTAGTAATTTAAGTCCCACGTTGTCAAGCCACGGACGACGAGCGTCCTGGTATTTGGGCGTCCCGGAAGAATAGTGTCGTCACGTCAATGTTGGAGGAAGTGTCGTTGATTCTGTTGATGTCGAGGGAAGAATAAAGGATGAAGTTTCTTCATGTCCTTCGAGTCAGGAAGTGTTATTCGTGTTCTTCTTCGGAGATGAACATTTTTCTTTTTATTTCTCTACAACATTCCCAATGAGAATAATTTCCAACCAAAATTGAAACTATGGGCATCTCATATAAAAATAATATTTCCATGCCTTTCAAATTAATTCTAATTGGTTCAATTAATTAAGGGTGCTCACTTAATTAAATTTATTATGATGGAAAATTAATGAGGGAGGGTGGAATGTGGAGAGGCTCCCCCAAAATAAATGAGGGGGAGTTGTCAAGTAAAATTAAAGGGGGTGTTAATGGGGAGTTTAACAGAGTTGAGGATTTGGGGCCTCATGTGGGCCCCACCACACATTATCCTCTCATGGATGGTTATGTGGGTCTAGGAACCACCCCTAACTCCACCATGTAGGAAATAACCAACTCATATAAATAAAATTGTGTACAACAATTTTATATAACTTACTATAAATCCCTAAATAATAACTTCCATCCCGCATAAAACGCAACTGCAGTAAAAGTCCCCTTAAGTGAATATCGGCGCTGTGAGTTCATCAGTGACCTCATATTTCAATTACGAGAACCGGTTCAAAAGATAGAAAAACCTGCATGCACGTTTACTAAATGTACCTGAAATAAACATCATAAATTGATTTTGGGCACACTGTGCCTCGGAATCAAGTGCCGTCAAAAAACCACAGACTAATAAAATTCAAAAGTATTTATGAAACAAAATTCATTGAAAATTCCAGGTCTTTACATATGAAAATGAATCAATCCATTGGTTATGAGAAGAAATTTTTTTGGCCCCATTCCAATGATGGGAAATACATTTTCATATCTAATTGAGGAGAAATTAAATTCAATTGTGCCCTTTTTATAGATATTTAAACCATATAGTCCCCACACACACCCTTGAACCGCGATCATTCTATGTCTAATGTTAATTGATGACTTATTTTAATGTATTTATATGTCAATTCACATTTTAATGGCTTTATTCTATATTAAAGAATAAATCCATGTATAAAATTATTATTATTAATGGTAATGATATCAAAAAACAGAATCATAAATTTTAAGAGTTACCTATACTTGATAATAAGATCCTTGGTGAGATGGTTCATACTCTTTTACTCTAAGTTTCATTGAATTATTAGTATTAATAATTTAGGGATTATAACAATCCACATTTGGAAAGGAGTTCCATGATAATAAAATTAAATTACATAAAAATATAAAATCATAATATATAATTATGACCACATTAATCTATACCACTGATTAGTAGTCTTGACTAAAACAAATTAATGAGAAAACATTATTCTCATAATATCACAAAATACTACTTACTAAAATAACCTAACACATTCTTCTATATTTTTCCTTAATAAATCATCTAAATTAAATGAAACAATATTAATATTCACTTCAGACATCACATCATAAATAATTTGGCTGAAGTCGATATGCACACCAAATGATTTCATAAACTAACCATAACCATAATAATGGTGATATTATTAAACTATAGAGGTATTAAATGAATCCCATGAAATGTTAATGTTTCACACACCACCATACATCAAAATTGAAATGGGGGTGTGGAATTACATATGTGTTAGAAAATAACAACATTTAAATGTATTAGGTAAAGGGGTGTTAAAACCCCACTGACCATATTGTGTACCCTCACTCTATTCAAATTTTAACATACTTAGGGACTCATGTCTATATAATTTCCCAACCCTTACCCTGGGAAACCAAACAATAATAAAAGTTTTCAGAACTCATCAAAAATAACATTATAAATGAAATAATAGGAAACTATTAATAGAATAACATGTTAAACCATTATCATGGGTGTCTCTAAATTGGTATATTAGTGTCATTAATTTTATCTAACATCACAAGTTGTGTAAGGAAAAAATCATTAATGATATTAAATACATTAAGTATTTAAATATATAAGTTTCAACTCCCCAATCCTTTTGTAGGTTCTTGGGTATTAATTTTCAAATTACCCTAGAGAATAATAATGAAACCTATTAGAAAAACCTCATTTAAAATAATTAAAATCACAATGATATATATTATAGTCAATATGATTTTTTATAATAATGGTAAATTGAAAAACTAATATAAGTATAATTTTTTTCATGGTTATTTTGCGAAATTTTGGATATTTCACACTCAACATGATGTGACACTCTATATACACAACCCTTTTAAAGTACATTAGAATATATATGGGATTTTTATATCATGTTGATGAAATATTTGATAAAATTACATTATTGGTCTTATATGATGGATATATATATTTCATAACTCTTCGAATTCAATATTATTTCATTATTTTTGTTCATTATAATGAACATTGTGCACTCATTATGTAATAATGAACTATTAATAACATTATGTAATTATTAGCATAATAATAATCACGTATTATAGTGAGATCACCTCACCTATCTTTATAACCATAAAATTCATTAAATATCACCTGTATATATCCTTCTACAAAATCATATTTTTGTTTGAATTATTTTTAGAATATTCATATATAAAAACGATCAACGAATTATTTCCATCATGAGATAATAAATTAAATTGTTCCCAAACAATTCCCTATATAATTTCTAAATTTCAATTATATTTAAACATTTAAAATTACTAAAAAATTAAATAAATAGATTAAAATTTAATGAATAATATTTATATAATGATCAAATTCAATAGAAAATAGGAAAAATGGATTATTAATGGTGTTTAAAATGATATCATGAACTTTTGAGCCTCAAAAAATAATGAGTGAACTAGATTGGGAAATGAGATATGTTTAGGAACCAGAAAACATAGAATATAGAACAGATAATTTGTGGTAAAAGGTGTTCAAAAACTCCTTATTAAACACACAAACACACAGACCCACCATGTTATAGGGTATAACCCACATAAACATTTCTAAATAAATTAATATATTTTTAAATGACTTATTAGATCTTATAAAATTAGAAAAAATGGATGGTATATCCATAAATATATTCATTACTTATCTTCATATGTCGTATAAACCAAGAAAAATTATAATTCCTCTTTTGATTGATTTATAATATATTAACCCCACTTGAGGATTGATTATGTTGTTAAACTAAAAATATACATTTTAAAAAGGTAATGCATAATAAATTAATAAATTTAATTATTTAAACAATGAAACCATTAAATATATTAAAATTTTCACCTCGATCATATTCCTCCTAAAAACACTATATTCTGATTTAATTTGTGGACCAGTTCATTCGATGACTAGATCTTCTACCGAAAAGGTGTAATTGGGATTAGTAGTTTAAGATAAAACTCTTTTGTTCAATTACCCATTTTAATTTTTAATATAAAATCATTGCAAATAACTATCCAACAAAATCTGGTAATTATTAAATCTAGTTTTCTACCCATAGTAAATTTTAGAGATAGAGTGTTTATATGTATTTGATGAAATTTTGACTCTACATATTTCTTGTTAGTGTGGCTAGCTATAAAGATTCGTCTATGATGTAAATCAGAAATAGTTCCCAAGTGATCAAAAAACCACAAAAATCATTTAATTTAAAAATATTATTATTATTATTATCATATAAATAATGAATATTTGTTTATACTATCCATTTTATTATATATAAAATGATTTAAATGAATAAATTATATTGTGAGTGGAGAGTTCAACATCATAGCTCAAGCATGACCACAAAAACTTCATTTTACCTTAATTCGATCTAATGATTCAATGAAAATAATTTATAATCACGTTTAGAGTGAGTGAGAATAAATTTATAGAAAAATAAATTTTAGTGGAGTGGATCATATAAAAAATAATATCACCCCAAATTGTAACACACTACCTTAAGTAATACAAACCTGGAATATTTCTATTATACATATTATTTAAAATGGTATTTTATTTTTTATCATAGAGTCCCAGGTTCATATAAGTTCATTTTTATATTTCCTTAAACATTTACTCCTTGTTCCCATATTAAAACTATTAAAAAACAAATGAGTAAATATAAGGACCAATGAATACAATTGAATTGTAATTGAAGAAATGTTATGATGAATTTTTTTGTTATTCTCTTGAAAATATAGAATGATACCCTCACACATTAATAGGAAATAAATGTGTTGACATTGTATGTAGTTATACTATCTTAATATGGAATAACAATATCAACATACCAAAGAGAACTTCTTATATATTTTAATGTTCATGTCCACCTATATTTTGTCTAGAACAGTAACATAATTCTAATGTCCCCATGAAACCTAATACCCAACCATTATATAAAGTGTGTCTAGGAAATGGATCATTATCATTACATAAATCCTAATTAAACTTGGAAATACAAATTCCTTCTGAAACCATCATACATATTTACTAATGATGTACTTTTAACCAATGGTGATCTATAATATTCATACATGATCTCCACAGAATTGTTTTATTGCAAATAAATATATATTTTGAATGTGACATGATCATATTCACCATCATACCCTCTATCTTATCTGAATATATAATTAATTTAATATATAAATACATCCACCCCTATATCATCCATCCAAAAATTCATACAATTACTCTAATTATATATATGATATTTCCAAATGAATCAAAAATCATTTTCCCACCTACTACATGTCAATATTTGAAGATTCTAGCTATTTTATTATCATTAAAGTACCATTTACCTATTAAATTACATATCATTGTTGTTATTTATTCAACCCATCATACACTACATCAATACTTAAAAGGTTAAATTTGATCTCAAATTGAAAATTTTGCTATAATTCAATTAACCTCTACAATTTTTCATATATCTAGCTATGAATATATATATATAATTTATGATATGTAAACACTATAAATCACAAACACAGTAGACATAAAGCCTAAAATTTTAGTATAGAGGACACAACTAATACTTTTAAATAATGTTTTGTAATATTATATTTTTATGGGACAACTAACAAGACATATTCCAATAAAAGATGATATTATTCATAAAATTTTAATAATATATTAACCATCATTTCCAAATGAAAAGTTGTGTTGACCTATCAACCTCTAATTCAAACAATTGAAATATATCTTACACATAATAGATTTATTATAGTATTACCTACATAAAAATTTAATAACATTTCTGGATAGTGATGTTAGAGGCACGAATATATGAGATAATTTAAGCATGAGCCTTCAATACTATCCTTATACTCTAAGGATACTATATGTCCTGGAAAAAAAAATTTAGTTTAAACCCATATAATATATTCATCATTATTTGTTAGTTCTATAAGGACATGACTATCTAAAAGAATATTTTTTTTTATAAAATCCTAATACATAAATATTACATACATATAGATAAATATTCAATAATTTCCTCAAATACCTATCAGGGGACCATAATGGTTTAGTGGATTTATAGAATAGATATAAAATCATTTTATTTCTTTAATGATCTTAATAATATCACATATAATTATCATCATAGAAATTCCATACCTAATACATTTTTTCATTACCATGAGAATGTTATCATAAGAAATGATGAGCTCAGAATAATAGTAAGGGTTAAAATTAGAGATATCAATCAATGATCATATGAATTCCTAATATATGAATATGATTATGAGACCATGGAAAAAATACATGAAGCTCATACCCACTGTTATGGATCATCAAAATGTGCATATGAATAAATATTTATCATTTCGAATGATATGAATCTCAAGATAGAGAAATCATTATAAAATCAACTATGAACCAATATCTCATGTCATAAAAGTGCGGCACCATCATATGTACGGATACCATGTCATATTTTATGGTTTTCAACCTAGAACGTAAAATTATAATTAAACATTCATAAATTCATTTTTCCTAAATTCAATCAATACCATCATTATGTTTCCCATATAATATCTAGAACATCGACATCTTCTTCATAGTAGATCTAGGAAATCAACTTTTTTACATTAACCGTTCAACCCAAACAACATGATTGAAATTAGTATCTCATGAGATATAAATAATTACCTTATGGTTGAAACTATAATTTAATAAAAAACTTATATATTTGTGTTGTAATATCATAAAATATTCATCATATCATCATTTCATAACCTGTGCGATGAACAAATGTTTCAAAAAAATTTCATCAATTCTTCAAATCAAAACAAATTTAATTAAATGGATTTCAAAATAATTTCAGTAAAAAAACCATCAGTATATAGAAAATTTATGGCTTCGTTAGATTTAATCCCCTTTAAGGAATAATTAACATAAAAGTATTTTATCATTGATGAAATATCCATTAAATGATTCAGTAAAATATTTCATTATGAAAAATATTTTTCTATTTATAATCAATTTTTTAAAATAACAATACATATAAAATATTTAGGAAATAATTTTACATGAAAATAACCATGGAAACATTTAACTGAAGCTTCAAATTATTAATGGTCAAGATTACTGTAAATTCAATTCATGTTGTATGTGTTAAAAGAAAACATTATTTTGACACCTTTAAAAATGAAAATTAGTACTTCAGTTAGAAAATTCACAAATTATTTTTTTAATCCTTTTTGAAATAATTATTTCATGATAAAAAATAAATTTATGCAATCATATGATAATATGGAAAACTTTTTTAAATATATTCTGATAAAATTTTGATATGGAAAGAAAATATTTTTTTGAATGAATAGTAAATCATAACCAGTTTTTTCATAAAAACATTATATCTATATCTTGAGTATATAATATGAGAAAAAAATAAATAAATAAATATATAAAATTAATTATATTATGAGGATAATTAAAATAATTAGTCATATAAAGATCATGTAGGTTTCGGGCGCAGTAGAAGCACATTGGTGGGTTAACCCAACTTTAATTTTAACGTTAAACAATGTTCAATCTGAGATCCATCACGATATAAAATTCCGAATCTTCGGAATATAATGAAGAATGAAAAGAAAATAAGAGTCCCAAAACCCTTGAGGAGGGTCATCATATGTTGATTATAATTAATTTAATTAATGCATAAGAATTACCTCATTGGAATTCTTTCTTCGTTGATGTGTCCGGTCACGATTTGGTGATCTGTCGTTGCGTCGTATAATCCAAGTGTAGGATTCCTCTAGCGGTGATCCACATGTGTGTCACATATCTCTAGACGTCGCTGATGGGATCTCCGGGTGCTAGTGTGGATGAACTGTCGCTTGCGATGTCCGCCTTCGACCACCTTGATCCGGTGGAGGATCTTGCTATCGTAACATGAGGGCGTTCTTGGTGGAAAGGGAATTCTCTCTTGGCTTGAGAGTATTTCCAAATCTGTTGTGCACAAAAATGGCACATCAAATTTTTGGGGTTGTAAGGATATTTATAATCGTGTTTGAGGTTAATAGAGTTATAACAATAAATAAACGTGTTACATGTTTTATTTATTTAATTAACTCTTATTGAAAACCCCCATGTCGAATTATTAATTCCTTGACATGCATCCACACTGATTATAATAAATATCATTTAATAAAACAATATTAAATCCTCAAAATACCAACTGGAAAATTGCACGGCGTGTAATAATTAATACACAGCGTGTACTTGTTTTTCAATAAAACTACACGGCGTGTATATTTAATATACACGACGTGTAATTTTTTTTCCATTTTTATCCACCACATTTATTAGACCTTGAGTAATGACTTTTTATTTCTTAAATAAATGTAACTGCATTACTCTCTAATAAATATATTATTTCATCCAAAATATATTCTCTCGAATAACTAGAGTCAAAATAAAAGAGATGAGACATCTTTAAATAATTATTAAACCACAACCGGGAATAATATTTATTTAACTTGTTAAATTAATATTTAACTGAGATACATGGGAAAACTTAGTGTGTGACCCTCTAGGCCTCTTTCTCATTGGCATTAGGCTAAGCCTGCCTAAAGTCCAAGGTTAGCATCTAGCAACACGCCAAAGAACCCATATAGAATGAAGTTAACACCGCAATGACGTGTCACCTCCTACGAACACTTACCGTGTAATATAATCCCTTTGTCTCGATATCTCCAATCAAGAGGGTTGCTTTCTAGTGCCATCAACCCATGTGCTTGATTATTCTTTCTTTGACTTCTCATAATTGAATTTTCCAATACCATACCATGTCCATGGATTTATTTAGGATATATCAATTCCATCAAATGGACTGAGATATCTACTTCCGTTATGGAATGGAAGGGACAAATCCTTTATCACATTATCTATTAATGCGGTATTACTCGTGATGCACCAAACGTTTCCTACCTTGCTGCAAACAGTGTGTCATCACAGTTTTCATCAATACATCTAAGTGTGTGAGTTGTAATACCCATTAATAATAATCATAAAGTCCATGGAGCAATACACATGTTCGCAGATAGGAACATCCAATGACACTATGAAATGTGGATTTTCTACTGGCGGGTCTCGTTCTCATAATATCATCCTGGATATTACCAAGGGCGCACACCATGAGAAGGTGCCTCAATATTTTATGAGTCCTCACCCCTAATGACCTGTATTATTTGTGTTTCTCAAATAATATCATCCGGCCATAGAACATACATTCAAGAATAGTGTTATGGCACTTCCAGGTTCTCATCATAGTAGGGATCCACTAAGACCCTTTAAATCAACAATTGTTCTTAGAAAATTATCACATGACATGTCACACAGAAGAACAATCAAGATGTGATAAGGCTTTTATTTAATAAATAAAGTACAAAGTAGTTGGTTCTAGACCACCAACTCCAATAGACTCCCACTTGGACTAGAGCCAACTGCTAACAACCTTTAACCCGCTAGCTCTCACATGATATTCATGCTTCTGCTGAGATATGCCTTTAGACATGGGGTCAACCACGTTCTCTTCCGTGGACACTCTGCTCACTGCAACTTCACCCCTTTGATAAAAATTCCTAAAGAGGTGATACTTCCACAATATGTGCTTTGTCCGTCGATTTGACATTGGTTCTTTTGCAAGAGCCACCGCTATAGTATTATCACAATACCATGTAATGGGATCTTTACTAATAGGCACCACATCAAGCTCCTGGAAAATGTTCCAAATCCAGACGGCTTCCTTGGCTGGATCAGAAGCCGCTATATACTCGGACTCCACAGTAGAATCGGCGACAACTGGCTGCTTTGAACTCTTCCAGCTCACAACTCCTCCATTGAGACAGAAAACATATCCAGATTGCGAATTCAGATCATTAAGATGTGTTTGAAAACCAGCATCATCATACCCTCTGATAACAAGATCATCGTCTCCTCCATACACATGGAACATATCCTTAGTTCTTCTCAGATACTTAAGGATAGTCTTAACAGCAATCCAATGCTGTTCTCCTAGATCTTCTTGATATCTGCCTACCATGCTCAGTTCATAGGCAACATCAAGCCTGGTACATAACATGGCATACATGATGGATCATATAGCCGAAGCGTATGGGATCTTTCTCATCCTATCCTTCTCCCGTTGTGTCTGGGGACACATTTTCATAGAATGTTGTAAGACATGTGACACTATAACCAATCCCCTCTTGGATTTTTCATTACTAAATCTCTTGAGTATCTGGTCAATGTATGTACCCTGACTTAGTCCAAGCAGCCTCTTTGATCTGTCACGAATGATCTTGATCCCTAGAATGTAGGCTGCTTCTCCTAAGTCCTTCATGGAGAAACAGTTTTTCAACCAGTCCTTAACTGACTGTAAGGCTGGTACGTCATTTCCAATAAGCAATATGTCATCAACATATACCACTAGGATGAGTATTGCGTTCCAATTAAACCGCTTATAAACACATGGCTCACATTCGTTCTAAATGAAACCAAATTCCTTTATGGCTTCATCAAATCGAATTTTCCATGACCTGGATACTTGCATCAATCCATAAATGGATTTCTACAACATGAAAACCCGTTTGGCTTCACCTAGTGTCACAAACCATTCTGGTTGTGTCATATAGACATCTTCTTGAAGGTTCCCATTAAGGAATGTCATTTTGACATCCATCTGCAAAATATCATAGTCATGGTAAGCTGTTATGGCAAGTATGATTCATATGGATTTAAACATGGAAAATGGCGAGAAGGTTTCATCATAATCAATTCCTTGACACTGTTTGAATCCTTTATCCACTATCATTGATTTATAGGTGATAACATTACCTTCCATGTCCAGCTTTCTTTTGAATACCCATTTTCATCCAACAGGCTTTACATAAACTGGATCATTGACCAGAACCCAATCTTGGTTCTGATACATTGAACCCATCTCAGAATTCATTGATTCTAGCCATCTTGCAGCTTCTGATCTTTCTAATGCTTCCTTGTAAGAGATAGGTTCATAATTATCCAACAATAATAATTCACCATCCTCGGTTACTAGGAAACCAAATATCTCTGGTTCCCTTACCTCTCTTGAGCTCCTACGCAGTACTTGTGTTTCTGGAACCTCTTCCACGATGACCTGTGAAACTTGTTCATGTACCAACTCTTGTGTATCTTGAGCATCAACTTCGTCAAAGTCAATCTTTCTCCCACTATCCTCCTTGAGGATGTGCTCCCTCTCAAGAAATACGGCTTGTCTGGTGACAATCACTTTCTTGTCTTGAGTGTTATATAGGTATTATCCTTTCGTTTCCATGGGATATCCTATAAAGATACACTTCGTGCCCCGAGGTGCTAATTTGTTGCCTGAGAAGGCCTTAAAAAATGCCTCGCATCCCCATACACGTGTGTGCGACAAAGTGGGTTTCCTTTCATTCCATAACTTTGACGGAATTCCATTTACCGCCTTATTTGGTACTCGGTTTAATGTGTATGATGCAGTTTGTAATGAATATCCCCAAAAGGATAATGGAAGATCTTCATGACTCATCAACAACCTCACCATGTCCAACAGGGTGCAATTCTTCCTTTCACTAACACCATTCCACTATGGTGTATTAGGAGGAGTGTGCTGAGATAGAATCCCAGACTCTCGTAGAAGATCGATGAACTCTTGGTTCAGATATTCTCCACCTCGATCCGATCGAATCTTCTTTATCTTCTTACCAAGATGATTCTCTACATCATTCTTTATTTCCATAAATTCTTATAAGGACTCTGAATTATACCTCATTATGTAGACATAGCTATATCTACTCAAATCATCAGTAGAAGTAATGAAATAAGAATATCCACCTCTAGATTCTACTGGAAATGGTCCACATACATCCGTGTGTACCAATCCTAGAAGCTCGGTGGCCCTTTCACCTTATCTACCAAAAGGTGGCTTGGTCATTTTTCCTTGTAAACATGCTTGACATCTATCAAGTGGTTTTAGATCAATAGAGTCTAAATAGCCATCTTGGCAGAGCCTTGTCAAACGCTTGTCGTTCACATGACCAAGGCAGTGATGCCATAACCGGGTGATGTATGAGTCATGTGAGTTTGTTTCATTATCGATTGCCAACACTTGGTTTTCGTAATTCAATACATACAAACCATTATTTAAATGTGCCATACCATAACATACGTTTTTCTTATAAAAGAGATAACCCTTATTTCCAAATTTTAAAACAAATCCATCCATATCCATACAAGATATAGAAATTATGTTCTTGGTAACAGTAGGCACATAATAATAGTTATGTAAAACCAAAATCATACCAGTCGACAATGAGAGGTGGTAGTCTCCAATAGCCAACACAGCTAGCCTTGCGCCATTAGGAGCTCGAAGAACCACCTCTCCACTGGTGATCATTCTAAATCTACTTGGTTCTTGAATTTGAATACATATGTGAGCCCCACAAGCTGTATCTAATACCCAATGTGTAGAAATAGAATGATTGCACTCGATAACAAATGCACCTTTAGCATCCCCATGCTTCTGGGTGTAGTTCCTCTTCCAGTGGCCCTGCTTGCCACATGCAAAACACACTACCTCCCGTTCCGTGCCCTGCCTCTGGATCATCCCCTCCTTGGAGGGATGGTGCTCGGGGGCTTCAGACTGTTTATAAGTCTTTGGCCCCTTTGCCTTGTCCTTCCTTTTCTTGTTCACAATAAGGACCATGAGTTTGTCACGCCCCATGTCCTTATCTACCTGGGGAATCAAGGTCAGAAGCTCCGATAGACTTTCTCATTTCCGCTGATGTTATAGTTGATAATAATTCTAGAGATGGTCTTGGGAAGTGATGATAGGATGAAATCTGCACACAACTCATTCGAGAATTTAATCCCTAAGATGTTCAGGCGTTCAATGTAGCCAATAAGCTTGACTACATGAGGCTCAGCTGGCGCAGACTCTCCAAGCTTCGTGGTAAACAAAGCATTGGATATCTCATACCTCTCTTGTCTCACCTTCTCTTTGTAGATATCTTTAATGTGATACATCATGCTATACACGTCCATGTTTTCTTGTTGCTTAAATAGCTCATTAGACATTGACGATAGCATGAAACACTGGAAATATGTGGCATCATCCCTGTGTTTACTATAGAGAGATAATTTCTCATCACTAGCCTCTTTCCCCAGAGCAACTAGAATAGGCTCTTCCAGCACATATAATTTACTTTCGTGGCGAAGGACGATGCGTAAACGCCTCTTCCACTCTTGGAAATTGGTGCCGGTGAGAATGTTTTCTCATTCGATTATGGTGCACAATGATATGTTTGATGTCATTTTCTTTTCATTTCTACAAATTAAGATGAGAAAAGGTTTAGTACATTATTACGAAAATTGAGACAAATAAATAAATTAATACTTATTAGTCTCCCACTATTTTATCGAAATCCAATAGCCCTCACCATTGAATTCAAAATATTCTGTTGCATGAATATTCTAGTGGGAAGGATCCATATTTCCCTTAATATTACCCCAACGAGGGTTGGTCAAGCAACTTGAAGGGTTTTAGGTAGGCATTCTAAATTCCAGCTGCATTAACCCGTAGCTCCTTAATCCGCTGAGTGGACTCCCCAACCCTGAAATCCTTTTTGGATTTCCTCAACCTTTTCCTCTTGGTCACACCATGTCCTGCTATCGCAGTCAACCCTTGATGTGAACCAAGTCAAGTCAACCCAAAACCTTGAATTAGAATTCCCCGATAATTGAATGCACCCCAACTAGGTGTGGTCAAGCACTTTGAACTACGGTTCGATTCTAACCATGATTTTGGAAGGCTATGCCGACTTAATATTTATTTTGATGGATTTTATCCTTATATGTAAATTGCCATTTTATTATCTTTGATTACATGATTGTTAATATTATGTGGGAAATACTTAAGTGATTAACCATGTCTAAGATAATATTTATGTATAAGCTGGTTTTATTTTTAGTTCCATCTTGCATGCTCATTTTATTCATTAATTGTGTGATCGTGAAAACACACCCAGAATAAATAAACCATGCAACTGACAGAAATAAAATAAATGGTATGATCATGAGCTTTTCTATTGGTTATTTTATCTAGCAGTTGATAATCTAACCCAAGACCTAGGGAAAAAAACACCTTGAACCTTTCAGGTTTGTGTTTACATCTTTCCACCTATCCACGTTTTTATCTCATTGGATTGGTTTCACCTTGGCTCCTAACTTGAGCTGCCTCCAATAGCTTGCGAGCTCCATCCATTACATATGCATTTATCTCACATGCAGGTGAGCGGTAAAAGGGGGTTTTACATAAAATAATGCTTGGGCGTGTATGCCCTACATATTAATGAGGAGATGGCTCATAGGCCAACAAATTTAATATAAATAAATAAATTAAAAGAAACCATTCACATACAATGGTCTAGGTCTAGCTCATGATCATCCATACATGCAACGATATTTATGCATAAATAAATCTAGCATTCAATTCTTTAATCATTCTTGTTTAAGATAAATCACGCTCGAATCAATTAATTATCATTAATTAATCAATCCTTTTATCTTAAATCTCTTTTTTGAATTTCCTTGAAATTCTCATCCATCATAAATTTAAACAAATAAATTCATTTAAAATTATCCTTGTACGTAACTTGTACCTTGGAGGCAACCGGGTGAATTCCTATTTATTACGCAGATGTTATATTAAACACATATATATAAAACACCTATCACGTGTGGTGCCTCAGCTTTATGCTTGCACCATGGTACACGTCTCAAGGGGTTGTATAATATAATAATAAATTTTAATAAATCTGCGTAATTTGGGTGAGTACACGGCGTGTATTTCCGACTACACGGTGTGTACTTTTCTTCACCGTCCATCCGAAGTACAAGCCCGGGGACAGGGCATGTTAATGTACATTGGAAATTATCGGAGTACACGTCGTGTACAGTGGGACACACGCCGTGTAGTTTCCGCATTACACGGTTTCCATCTGGGCATGCCATGTACAGAGTACACGACCCAACCCTAACCTGAAGGGACTACACGTCGTGTTCATTGGACCATACGGCGTGTATTCTGGAAATCGTGTGCCACCTATTTCTGGTAAACACATGGTGTCTTAAATTTATAGAAAGAATCCAATACATAGCCTGACTTGGTGGATCAGTCAATCATTGAACCTAGACTATAGGGCATGTACTTCCGAATACACACCGTGTATTCTGGTGTTATACGACCAGAAACGTTTGGCTCCTCTATCTGAGTTCCTCTATTTTATTTTAATCAAAATTAAAAGAACAATTCATTTATGTTAGGTGAACGGGAAACGAGGGAGGAGGAACAGATCTCGATATTCAGATTTCTAGAATGATTAAACTTGAATTGAAATAACTAAATTATTAAATGTGTAAATGACCAATGAAAAACTAAATAATTATAATCAACAATATAATCCCACTCTGATACCACTTGTAGGTTCTGGGCATAGCGAAAGTGCATTGGTGGGTTATCCCAACTTTAATTTTAACGTCAAACAACGTTCAATCCGAGATCTTTCACGATATAAAATGCTGAATCATCAGAATAGAACGAAGAACGAATAGAAAAGAAGAGTACCAGAACCCTTGAGGAGGATCATCATATATTGATTATAATTAATTTATTTAATGCATTAGAATAACCTCGTTGGAATTATTTCTTCATTGATGTGTCCGGTCACAATTCGGTGATCTGTTGTTGCATCGTAGAATCCAAGTGTAGAATTCCTCTTGCGGTGATCCACACGTGTGTCACGTATCTCCGGACTTCACCGATGGGATCTCCGGGTGCTAGTGCTGAAGAACCTTCGCTTGCGATGTCTGCCTTCGACCGCCTTTATCCGGGGGAGGATCTTTCTCTCGTAACATGAGGGTGTTCTTGGTGGAAAGGGAATTCTCTCTTGGCTTGAGATTATTTCCAAATCCATTTTGCACAACAATGGCTCTTCAAAATGATGGGGTTGCAAGGATATTACTAATCGGGTTTGAGGTTAATAGAGTTTTGACAATAAATAATTGTGTTACATTTTTTATTTATTTCATTAACTCTTATTGAAAACCCCCATGTCGAATTATTAATTCCTTGAAATGCGCCCACACTGATTATAATAAATATCATTTAATAAAACAATATTAAATCCACAAAATCCCAACTGGAAAAACTACACGGCGTGGAATAATTAATACACGGCGTATACTTTTTTTCCATTAAACTACACGTCGTGTATATTTAATATACACAGGCTGTACTTTTATTTTCCATTTTTCTCCACCACATTAATTAGACCTTGAGTAATGACTATTTATTTCTTAAATAAATGTAACTGCATTAATCGCTAATAAATATATTATTTCGTCCACAATATATTCTCTCAAATAACTAGTGTCAAAATAAAAGCGATCAGACATCCTTAAATAATTATTAAACCATAGTCGGGAATAATATTTATTTAACTTGTTAAATTAATATTTAACTGAGATACATGGACACACTTAGTGTGTGACCCTCTAGGCCTCTTTCTCAGTGGCATTAGGTTGAGCCTGCCTAAAGTCCTAGGTGAGCGTCTAGCAACACGCCAAGGCACCCATAGAGAAAGAAGTTAACGCCGCAATGACGTGTCACCTCCTACAAACGCTTACCGTGTAATATAATCCCTTTGTCTCGATATCTCCAATCAAGCGGGTTGCGTGCTACTGCCATAAACCCATGTTCTTGATTATTCTTTCTTTGACTTCCCGGAATTGAACTTGCCAATACCTTACCATGGAAATGGATTTATTTTGGCTATATCAATTCCATCAAAGGGCCTGGGATATCAACTTACGTTATGGAACAGAAGGGACAAATCCGTTCTCGCATTATCTATTAATGCGGTATTACTTGTGGCGCACCCAACGTATCCTACCTCACTGCGAACAGTGTGTCGTCACAGTTTTCTTTAATACATCTAAGTGCACGAGTTGTAATAACCATTAATAATAATATTAAAATCTAAGGACCAATACACACATCCACAGATAAGAACATCCAATGACACTATGAAATGTGGATTTCCTACTGGCAGGTCTCGTTCTCATAATATCCTCCTAGATATTACCAAGGGCGCACACCATGAGAAGGTTCCTCAATGTTTTATGAGTGCTCACCCATAATGACCTGTATTATTTGTGTCCCTCAAATAATATCATCCGGCCATAGAACATACATTCAAGAACAGTGTTATGGAACTTCAGGGTTCTCATCATAGCAGGGATCCGCTACGACCCTTTAATGCAACAACTGTCCTTAGGACATTATCACATGACATGTCACGCAGAAGAACAATCAAGATGTGATACGACTTTTATTTAATGAACAAAGTACAAAGTAGTTGGTTCTATACCACTAAATCCAACAGATCATATAACTTCCACAATTGATATTCAAGAAGAACCAGTTGTGATCTAAAATAAGATTGAACCATAAATCCCTTACCTCATGTCTCTCATTTAATTATACATGTGTAGAAATCCTATGTAAAAAATATTGATAATTAATACATGTATTATAGAACCAAAATCATATATATCATAAAACATTCGATTTACATATGATATCTTATAACCCAATTAATAACAATTAGTTATTTAAATCATCATTTTTAGTGATAACTACTGCATTTATTTTTGTATGTTTTGGTTGAATAATCTCAATCATTATACACTGTTCATGGTTCCATTATGGATATAATTGTAACATTATTCTAAATATCATATATATTTGTAATATATATATATATACATATATATATATGTATATATTAATCTTTAATATTTAGTATTATAAACATGAATTAAACCATTCATAGTGATTACTGTCCATATATATGAATGAACACTATATTAATTTTTTTTTTGAATGGAAGAAAACAAAGAAGAAATAAGTAATCAATAAAAATTAATTAATATTACATATACATGATAAATATTTATCAAATGAATCCTTAATACCATCCAGGTAAAATTGTATTGAAAAAAAATCTTATCCCTTTGTTGAGGTGGTAGTCCACACGTACGCACAAATTCCAATATCATTTTCTGATGGATTTATAAATAATAAAGTATATATGATTCATAGATCATAATCTATTTGAATATTGAAAAATAAATGAATGGTTGAATTTTATTTTATAAAAAAATCATTTTTATCCACAAAAGGAACTTGGTCTAACATGATTAAAAAAATTTAGTCATAAAACCTATTATGTATTTAAATGGAAATTGGACTATGAACATGGGAATAATAAACATATCATAATCATGAAGATTAATAAATTTGAGTAAAAGTTTATAATGATAAAATGATTATACCTTAACATTATACATAATCATAATCAGTACTTAGTTGTAACATAACCATAGATTAATCATATTCACAATATAAAGTGATTTAATTGGAGTAAACACACAAATAATTTTAATAACATTGGTTATGATAAATTAGAGTAATACAAAAGTAGTGATTATATCTAAAAAAATACTGAATGGTAACTACGGTAAAAAAATGGTATCATAATCAAATCTATTATGATAAAAAATGATGCAAATATAAATATGAATACCAAGGTATCCTAGAATATTATAGGAAGCATAAATAAAGGATTTGGAAGAAAGAAAATAATAAAAATGAATAAACATATTTTATCCCAAATAGAAGGGTATTTGATAACCTAGGATAAATTTCCATTTGATTATATTTACATGATAATTTCTATTTCCCTTACTAGATAAATCCCTCAATACAATTAATGTTCTCTCTCATTATCCTCGCGAGGAATCATTTTGATGATCATCCTCTCTATATTCCAATCATCAGTAGCCCTCGATCAGATGGATTCTATTTTACCTTGACATCTATATAAGTGATTGATACAATTATTAGTGAAGTAATTCTCTCCCCACAATCCCACAATAAAGAATATCAAATATCAATAATCCTAGCCTCAAAAGGTCTCGACCATATTAAAAAAATTAGAATTCACAAAGTATGTACAAATAAAATTTTTAAGGAGACAACCTGATGATGAATACTTTTTATGGACTCCCTATAATGAAATTCAAGAGACTAAGAATGAGTTTTTTATTAATTTTATACTTTATAAGTTTTTATAAAGAAATAAAATCAACAGTAAGGTCAGTAAAGTGTTCACTCAGTGAATCTTCTTAAAACTCTTAAAATAACCAAGAATTTATAGACATGCTTCCAATGGAAATCTGGATCCTCCAACGGTCATGTTTTTTTTGTTTTTTTTCTATGACTTGGAAACCTAGAAATTCAATAGTTATATAACAATTGAATATATAACATCATTTTTTAACATATTTATAGTGTAAAAGGTAATTCACTAAGTTGGAATATAGTTTTCCATATTCAAAATTTAACCTATATTTAATCTATTGGATTTCATTTCATATATCATTATGATAATTTCTATCAGTGTGAATCTGATGTCTATCCATTCAGATGTCATTTCCAAAAAGAAAAAATTTTACAGTATGAAGAAAGAAAAAAAATATGCTTTTATAAAGGTGTGTTTGAACATTATCAAATATCCTATCATTATTATATTTGTAATGAATACTGAATGTTTGTCTTCATGAATAATTTAGAAAAACATATTTTTTTTGTATATAATTGTGTTTAATCTTGAAAAAAAAACATAAAATACATTAATAATGAATGATTTATTAATAAATTATATAATAAATATTTGTGAATTCCCTAACAAATGGAGGAAAAATTCAAAAGGATACGTTTCACTCAACAATATCCCCTTTTGGAATGCAGAAACCACAAGACATTCGTCAAGAATAATTTTGAAAAACATAATTCTATTATATTTTTGGTACATCATATTTAGAATTTAGATAATAAAATTTAATCCCATTAGTTAATAACTCATCTGAATAAAATAAGGAATATTACCAACTCCCACTTAGGATAATAAATACCCCTATGGATAATATAGTCTTCTTTTGATATATTTCTCTCCCCTTTAATTAAACATCTCCCAAATCTCTCTAGTTTTTAAAATCCATCCTATTTATGATTTTAAAAATGACATGGGGATGTGTACTTTAATACCTAAAAAGGGTTAGATAAACATGTAAAAAACAACATAATGATGGGATTGATCATCTAAATGTTAATGAGCATCCAACCAATAAAATTCGGGAGATGTTCATATAATTCAGATTGAGAGAAAATAGTTTTCCACTTATAATTTTTTTTAAGAAAAATATTAATTACAATAAGAGTTTATAGAAAATAAATTATTAATTTTTCAGTATCAAGGATATATCAATTGTCTTCAATTTCATGAGTTCATTCATGTTTTCATCACTTTTTCAATTATGCTCTTACTGGGATCAGTTTTTCTTTTACAGATCTCGTAACCATTCTTCTTGAGTCCAAATATTTTTATCTTTCATCTGAATATTTTCTTCTGGAGTTTTATGATTTTAGGAAAAACATTTTTCCGGTTACTAATATCCCCATTATAATTTCTGATTATACTTTTCTAATTATAGAAATATCTCATCTTTACATTAAACAAATTTATACTTTTAGTAAAATTTTAATTTTGAAATTTGAAAAACTAAACAAACATTACTATTTTTACCACATCCTTTGAATAGTAGTAGAAACTTTTTTCCAAATATTCAATTACATCCTTATCTCCTCCGAATTATTAACAAAATTATTGAGATAATTATTTAATAGTAAATTACACTAATTCAATTGGCTATGTGATTTTTTTTGAATTTGAGAATAATATTGATGGGATTTGAACTCATAATTTACATTATTATCATCTATATCAGTATGTTTGTTGACTATGATTTATGATAGAGATAATAAATATGTATCTAAAATAGAGACTCTATGTTTGGATAATAGGGAATTATTCCTTCATGCTTTTTTAATGTATAAACAATAAAATATATTATTTCGGAAGAGGGTGTTCTAGCTGAATCTGATGAATTTTATTCTTGATCTTTATAAGATCCTGATTCTTCTCTATATGTATGTTTTTCTTTTTTTTTTGGAGTTTTCAAGGAAAATGAGGAATTATTTTGGAAATTTTTGTTTTACATGTCATGTACTCTATGAGTACACACCATGTACTCGGTTACCGTAGGTAGCCGAGTGTTGGATGTGTAGCGGCAATGCACACAGTTGTGTGTGGTGACCTCGAGACCGCCAAATGAAGGGGATGGTAAAGGAAAGTACATGTTGTGTACTTCTAATGTACACGCCATGTACTTTTTTCATTAAATGCACCAGGGTCACATCTTATCGACAGAAACAAATTCTGCTTTGCCTTATTTGACCGAGAGCTCCCATAGGCAATGGTCTTTCCCCGAACCCTCAATCGAGCATCCGATATATGATTCAACCACCAGCAATTGCATTTGGATTGCCTTGGTATGCTCTTCATTATACTAGATATTTGTATCTTGATTTCTCATATTTCTCATGTTATCCTCTGTTGAGCATTTTAGATTTTTTTGTAGATCTATGGTGTTCCTGGGTGATTCAATTATAGAGGTTAATGTATTTTTATCTCCCAACACCAAGGTAGTTTATTCCTCTCTATTGATAGTCTTCGAGTTATATGTGAATTTTTTCCAATCCCCTTGAAAGGGTTGTTGCGTGTTTACAAATTTAACCACCTTAATTTCCGGCTATGCTGGTATGCGTGAGTATAGGTTAATTGGATGTGAATAGGGTTGAATTCTATGCTTTGGAAGTGTTTTCCCATGCATGTTCTGTTTATGACTGTTTGATCATGTTTAGCCTGTTAGATTTCCTTGATGTTTTCCCATGCCTAGTACTATAGGATGGAGTGATTATTTTATCTGACATGTTTGATATGCTAAAGACTTTGTAGCCATGCATTTCTTGAGGTTTACATTGGTTTTATTTCATTACTATGCTTGTTTGACTTACACAGGGCCGTAAGAACCAGGTGTAGTAGATGATAAGGGGAATTGATTGTGTGAGCTTCCTTAGATAGTCTTTAACCACTTTTGACAATAAGGTGAATTGATAGTGTGAGCTTCCTCATAGATAATTTGACCACTTTTGACTATATGGGTAATTGACTGTGTGAGCTTCCTCAGAGAGTCCTTAATCACTTTTGAATATAAGGGGAATTGACCGTGTGAGCTTCCTCAGAGAGTCTTTATCACTTTTAAATATAAGGGGAATTGACTGAGAGTGCTTCCCGAGAGAGTCTTGGTAGTATCTTTATAACTAAACCATAGGGGATAGGCTATTTTTACTTCAGAGAGAGTTACCTTCTTTGATTAGCTATTTACATGACATGTGGAAATGATTGCTTTGAAAATGTGGAATTGTTTAATGTTGAGTACTTCCTTTTTTACTGCTCTTTTTCTTATTGTGTTCCATATATAGTCACTGACTATTAGGCACAGATCTTCTGGTGGTTTCCTACTGAGATTATTCTCACACCCTGTTTGGGACATGCTTTTTGTCCCAAATAGATTATATTACTGCAGGTATAGATAAGGTAATGATCCGTTTAACTCTAGGTACTTGACTGCTTTGGAGCAGGAGAGCATGGGACCAGGCTTTGGGATGTGATGCAGTGGAGCTGTTTACTGTTTCTCTTGTACATTGGTTTAGTAATTTATTTCATCATTGTGACTTGTTTGGCTACATTCCAACACATATGTATCTTGCATCATTATATATGTGCTCCAACTATTTATTTCTTCAGTATTCCACGGTTTATTTTTGTATGGTTATTTATTGTTTCTGGTATTTTTATATATTTTTATTCCACTGTGTTACTCTATCAAAGAGGTCATAGTTTCCCCACTATCACACCCAAGGCACTCACTGCACGTCGGAAGCCTTTATATTAAGGTAAATGTTCTAGATTACATGTGACCAATTGGGTACGGGGCGCCTTAGGGCAGCTTCCAGAACTGGGAGGTTACATAGTGGTATTAGAGGAATTATTCTCTTCTTGATTTACAGTTAGGAGCCTATATATAGGGATTGGAAGGAATAGGTACTTGGTAATAAGTTGTGCCCAGAAGTAGCTATCCTGTGTACAGGGAAAATCCAATCTACCTCTTCCAATTCACCTTTTGTAGATTTCAATTTAATAGTTGACTTAATTTCACCTAGAGTGATTCCCATGTTTCGTGTTGTTTTTGTTGATGTTATCGAATAACTATTTATATCAAAACCCGATGATATTAGGGTATGCCATTTCATTCATCATAAAGGCACTTACAAGAAAATCACATGTCATGCATTCTTTCTATTCCATTTCGGAGGCATTAGTGATTTCGTATTGTTGGGATAGGATTTGTGTTACATTTGCTTGCTGTTGTGATAGATTCCTTAATAAAATACCTGATGTTTGATAGGGTATTGTTTGTGCAAGGTTTTGTTTGAATGAATTCCAAAAATTGGTTCTTATGGTGTTATGGGGCCTCATGGACCATAATTTGGTGGATCATTGAATTTTTTGCTTTTATATGACATGTATATGATGCCAAGATTCAATTTGGAGGGAGTATGGGCCCTCACCGACCGGAATCTGGCACTTTAGATGTTCATTTCAGTGTTTTCTGGGTTCCAGATTAGTTTTTGAGGCTTACTATCTGGAAAAACCCAGAATACACGGCATGTGATGTTATATACATTCCATGTGTTCTTCTGTTTGGGAAAACAACTATTTTTATTAAGTACACTCCATGTACCATATGTACATGCCATGTAGTGTCTAACCTTGCCTCATACTGTGTGGGTGGGGACACGGGGTTCGGGTAATTTTTGTTAAAACATACCATGTACCGGATGTACACGCCATGTTGTAGAACCGTGTAACCGGCCATGTTACTAACCACATGGGTCAGTTGACTCTCTTCTAATACACTCCATGTCTATAGAGAACATTATGTGTAGTATCACCCTGTTATTCGACTGTGTTGCTAACAAAACGGTTCAATACAATAATTCTTAGTACACGTCATGTCCATAGGGAACATGTCATGTAGTGTGAGCAGCATATCCAACCACGCCACTAACAACATGGGTCAATGAATCTCATTTAGTAAACACTGAGTTTGTAACAAACATATCGTGTATTATTTTTCTTGGAGAACCGTGTGGATTAGCCATATAGAAGAACTCAGGTAGCGAAAGAGAAGTCATGTACACGTCATTCGTTTGGAAAACATGCCATATGTTTGGGGTGTTACATGACCAGTTGTGGAAGGAGTACACACCCATGTGAAAGCCTTAAGGGAACATGTTGTGAAAGAATTATACACATCATGTATCAATGTTTTGGAAAACTCTAATGCTTTCATCCTCCTATTACCAAATTTTACTTCTAAGTTTTTAGTTATTTTTAATCATGATCTAATTTGTGTGCTCAACCATGTAGAGTCATGCCACCGAGATGTGCTTTGGATGTATGTCAGTTATAGGGCAGAGATCAGGCACCAGATATTGCTGATTACGGACTATGGCAGATCCTCATGTTGTGCTAGTCTTGGAACCAACCATTATACCTAAAATAGGTGCCGATGTAGACTACAGAGAAAGCTTTTTTTAGGATGGTTCATACCTTCCATAGAGCACCACCTCATGCCCCGTTGATGGAAGAATTAATTTGGGTCCTTCATCAGCAGAATCCTCCCACTTTATCTAGGGATGGAGGACCCCAGGATGAAGAGTCATTGCTAGAAGCCACGTTGACGATCTTCGAGCATCTGGAGATGCCACCAGAGAGGAGGGTCAATCTCACTACCTACATGCTTTGAGACTCTGCCATGAGGTCATGGGATGTGATCTCATAGGATGGGTGCTAGAAAAATATGGATTGGTATGTGTTTCAGTGCACCATCTACGATTACTTCTATCCGGAGACCTTGAGGGCTGATCGATCCCGAGCGTTCATGAGTCTGGAGTAGGGTACTCTTTCTGTTATTTATTATTCTTCTCACTTCACTGATTTTCATCACTTTACGCTTTTTCTAGGGGGAGATGAGTTGTTACTTGAATGGATGTTTGAGGATGGTCTCATGCAGGATATCCGATCTCAGGTGAAAATCTTCATGTTGACATCGATATCCTCTATTGTCAAACCAGGTGCTAATTACAGAGCGTAATCTGAAGGATTCTGGAGATGTGGGCCAGGGCGGTTCGACATCCAGATTTAGTGATTCTATGGCTGATCGTAGAAAGTGCAGCAGGGAGACTGCCCGATGAGATATGACTAGGCGGGATGCATCTACATGTAGCAAGGTGGTGTGTTACTAGTGCCAGAAGGCAGGGAATACGAGGCCTCATTGCCCGAGAGACCCAGTGGAGTTCCAATCTTGTAGCAAGATGGGTCATCTTTAATGATTCTATCTGATCTTCCCACTTGTAACTGTTGATAGGGGTTCTTCTATGACACATCATTCAATTGCAGCACCACAAGTTTCCCTCCACTCTGGGAACTAGAGTTTTTCTATCTGTTCAGTCCAAGGTGGAGGTTGTGGCCATGGTAGTCAGTCACCATGAATTCAGTGAAAACTGGGTGGATCAGCTCAGAGTGGTCAGGAATGGTCGTAGGGCCTTTGTACAAGCCAAAAATTTTTAGTCAAGCTGACCCAACTAGAGCTAGATCCTAGACCTTATAAAGATTGAGGTACAATCTTAGTTGTCTGAGTTTTAGCTTCTACTCTTTTTGATACAGGGTATTCCCATAGCTTTATATATATTGCAGTTGTGGAGATCCTTGGTCTATGTATCATTTATTCTACTAATATCTTGACCCAAGACACTCTTTTGGGGACTAGAACGACTAGTGTGTATCAGTTTATGGAGTGCCCTCTAGAGGTTGGTGGGTGTCAATTCTTATAGGACCTCTATGTCCTAGAGATGAATGACTATGATTTCATTATCATAACATGATGGTTAGTTCGCTACCATGCAGTCATTGATTTCTATCACCGAAAGGTGAGATTCATGTTACCAGAAGGCGGATCGTTTCTTCATAAGGGTGAATGGGATTTCTAGGAGAGCAGAGCTGGACCCGAGTATCATGGGTTTGGAGGAGTTACATCCTAGATTGATAGTCTATATCTGGATGACCAGGGGACTCCATAGATAGAAATTCCTCCAATGGTGGATCATTTCTGAGATTTCCTTCCCGAGGACTTTTCAGGTTTTCCTCTGGAGTGTGAGGTAGAATTCTCTATTGAGCTTGTTCCAAGGATGGTACTGGTGTCCATTCCTACTTATTGGATGGCTACACTAGTGTTTCAAGAGCTCTTGAAGCGGTTGGAGTTACAGGAAATGGGTTTTATCCGACCCATTACTTCTCCTTGGGGTTCACCTTTCCTATTTCCAAAAAAATAAAATAGTACCCTCAGACATTGGGTGGATTATCAGAAGCTAAAATAGTTGATGGTCTAGAACCACTATCCCTTACCATGGATTGATGATCTTTTAGATCAGCATCGAGGATGTTGGGTGTTCTTGAGGATTGACATGAGATTTGGTTATCATCAGTTGTGCATTATATCATCCGATATACCTCTTATAGCCTTTCAGAGCATGTATGGTCTATACGAGTATGTAGTTATGTTGTTCGGTCTCACGAATGCGCCTGTAGTTTACATGGCATTGATAAACCGAGTGTCCCATCCATACATGGATTCATTCGTGGTAGTCTTCGTAGATGATATCTTGGTATAATCTCACACTCGACACAACCATGCAACCCATCTTGAGATAATTCATTGTACACTAAGAGAGCATCAATTATATGCTAAGCTCTCAAAATGCCACTTTTGGATGGACCAGATTCACTTCTTGGGTCAAGTTATCTTATAGGCAAGAGTATAGGTAGACCTAGAGAAAGTGAGAGTAGTAGTTTCATGTGAGCATCAGACGAACGTCTTTGAGGTGTGGAGTTTCCTAGGGATGGTTGTATAGTATAGATGTTTCATACAGGACATTTCTCACTTAGCAGCTCCACTGATGGGCCTGACTAAGAATGGTGTAGTGTTCTTGTGGTTAGATTCTTTTGATTTATCCTTTTAGGAGTTGAAAGAGAGGTTGACTTCAACACTGATACTAGTATTTCCAGAGCCAGGTAAGATCTATACTGTGTATTGTGATCCTTCATGTATTGGTTTTGGAGTTGTGCTTATGTAGGGGGAACATGTTGTTGCATACAGGTATCGACAGTTGAGGTCGCATGAGAGAAAATACCCGACACACGATCTTGAGTTGGCCGATGTTGTTCACGCTTTATGCTATTAGCTACATTACCTTCTCAGAGAGCATTTTGTGGTTTTCACCAACCAAAAATGTCTCAAGTACAACTTCACTCAGCGTGATCTGGTTTTGATACAACAAAGGTGGGTTGAGTTCCTTCAGTCCTTCGACTTTGAGAATGCCTATACGCCTGGGAAAGGCATTGTTGTGGCTGATGCGTTGAGTAGGAGGACCCAGATAAAGGTAGTTCATGAGGCCAGCGGTGAGTGGAAGCTTATGGCTCTGTTCCTTGAGATGTATTTAGAGGATCATGACATATAGGGGAAGACATTTCATTCTTTTGTAGTTGTTTCCTCTACTCTTCTTGATCGAGTTAGAATGAAGAAGCTATCATATTCTGAAGGCCTAGTCATACATGAGAGTGCGTTAGGAGAATACCCTATTCCTAGATAGACCATAGTTGAGGATGAGATCATGTGTTTCCAGGGGTGCGTATGGGTGCCGACAAACATACACAAAGAGCTGATATGGGACATTCATTCTTCATTTTGGGTAGTACATCCTGGAGTCACCAAGATATATCGTTATCTACACCGATAGTATTGGTGTCCTGGTATGAATAGAGATGTTTCTGGTTTTTTCATGAGTTGTTCCACCTATTAGTAGGTGAAGGCAGAGAATCCGTGACTAGATGGGATTTTGCAGCCGATACCCATTCCAGAGTGGATGTTTAATAATGACTCGATGGATATCGTGACAGGGTTATTGAGGTCGCCTTGAGAGAATTATTTAGTATGGGTTGTAATTGATAGACTCACAAGGGTTGTTCAATTCTTTCCAGTCAATGAGATCCACATTGTTGATGAGATGGGATGGTTGTAGATCTGGGAGATTGTGTGCTTACATAGAGTTCCACAATACATTGTTTTAGAAAGAGATGTACATTTTACTTCTCGGTTCTGGAAGGGGAATCGGAAGGCATTAGGTAAACATGTGATTTTGATTACAGCTTACCATCCCCAGACAGATGGCCAGTTCGAGCATACGATTTAGGTGGTTGAGGACATGCTTCGAGCAAGCATCCTAGATTTTGGAGCTTCTTGGGAGAGACAAATACCTCTTGTAGATTTTTCCTACAATAATAGTTTTGAAAAAAAAATTCAGATGGAACATTATGATGCATTCTACCGTAGTCCATTCTGATCACCATTATATTGGATGGAGGCAGGATAGGTAACTATGCTGGGACCTCGTCTTGTCTAGGAGTCCACAGAGTAGATAGAGTTGATTCAGAAGAGGATGACTATTGCACCGTCATGAAGAAGTCTTATGCAGATCCACAGAGACGACCTATGGAGTTTGAGGATGAAGATCAGGCTATCTTACGTGTAACACCGAGGATGGGACACAGGAGGATTTGATGATATAGTAAGCTTTTTCTAATGTACATCGGGCCATTTGAGGTTTTGGAGAGATTTGGGCCGGTTGCCTATCTGTTGCAATCATCTTAGAAGTACGGGGCTATGCATAACATTTTCCTGGTTTCTCTGCTTCGAAAGTACATCTCAGATCCATCTCAGTCTTTCCAACCCACGGAAGTTTTGTTGGAGGAGGATGAATCATTTGAGGAGCACCCTATCTAGATTATTGATGGAAGTGAGAAGTTTCTCTGTGGCAGGTCTCTTCCTCTATTTTGAGTGTTGAGGCAGAACGGGTGAGTACAGGACTAGACTCGGGAGAGGGAGGCAGATGTATGATCAGAGTGGCCAGAACTATTCGCTGGTTCTTCCTCTATGCCACCTTGCTAGGGAAATTCAGGGGCGAATTTATTTATGGGGGAATTTTTGTAAGAACAGTAATATTTTTTTTCTAGTATGTTTTTATTTTTCTAGTGTTTTTGAGGAAAATGAGAAGTTTTTTGAAATTTTTGAAGTACACACCATGTTCTTTATGAGTAAATTATGTGTAATTTCTGAGTACACGCTATTTAATTTATGAGTACATGTCGTATACTCGCTACCGCAAGTAGGTGGGTGCTGGACCTGTAATGGCCATGCACACGGCTGTCTATGGTGACCTGGAGACCACCTAATGTGGGGGATGGTAAAGTCAAGCACACGCATTGTAATTCTAAAGTACATGTTCTGTACTTTATTTATTTCATTAAATGCACCAGGTTCACGTCTTATCGATAGAAACACCTTCTTCTTCACCTTCGTCAACCGAGAGAACCCGTACAGTCGCGGTCTTTCCCCGAGCCCCCGATCGAGATTCTGATCTCCGATTCAACCGTCATCGATTGCATTGGGATCGCCTTAGTAAGATCTTCCTTCTTCTAGATCGTTGTTTCCTGATTTCTCCTCCATTTCATGTTATCCTACGTTGAATGTTTTAGATGTCTTCTTAGATATACACTGTTTTTGGGATATTCAAGGCTTGAGGTTCATGTATATCGATCTCCCAACAACGAGGAAGGTGGTTTGTGCCTTTCTGTTGAAATTCCTTGAGTTATATGTGTAATTTTTTCCAATACCCTTGAAAGGGGTGTTGTGTGATTATGTTTTTAACCGTGTTAATTACCTTCTATGCTGGTATGTGTGAGTAAAGGTTAATTGGATGTGAATTGTGTTGATTTAGATGCTTTGGAAGAGTTTTCCCATGAATTTTAGGTTTATGACCGTTGGGTCCTCTTTATTCTGTTAGGCTTCCTTGATGTTTTCCCATGCCTAGTATTATAAGATGGATTTATTATTTTATCTCACAATCTTGATATGCTATAGACTGTTTGGCCAAGTAGTTCTTGAGGTTTTCTTTGACCGTATGAAATATCTATGCTCGTTTGACTGACATAGGGCCGTATGAACCTGTTGTAGTAGACTATAAGGGGAATATTCCATGTGAGATTCCTAAGAGAGTATTTAATCAGTTTTTACTATTAGGGGAATTGACCATTTGAGCTTCCACAAGGAGTCTTTTACCAATTTTGACTATATGGGGAATTGACCGTGTGAGCTTCCACAGAGAGTCTTCAATCACATTTGACTATAAAGGGAATTGAAAATGTTATATTCCTCAGAGAGACTTTATCACTTTTGACTATAAATGGAATTGACTGAGAGTGCTTCTTCATAGAGTCTTGGTAGTATCCTTATAACTGAACTAGAGGGGATAGGATGTGTGTACTTCCTAGAGGGTTACCTACTTTGATTCGATATTTACTTGACATGTGGAATTGAATGCTTTGAAACTATGGAATTGTTTACTGCTGAGTACTTCATTGTTTACTTCTCTTTTTCATACAGCCTGACACATATAGTCACTGACTGTTAAGAACATATCTTTTGGTGGATGACTACTGGGATTACTCTAGAACCGTGTTCGGGTCATTATTTTGGGCCCAAACAGAATATATTGCTGCAAGTATAGATACCGTCAAGTGCCCTTCTTCTCTAGGTAAATGAATGCTTTGGATTTGGAGAGCATATTACCATGCTTTGGCTTGTGTTGTGGTGGATCTATATACTATTTTTCGTATTCTTTGGTTTAGTATTGTATTTTAGCAATATGACTTATTTGGATACTTTCCTAGACATATGTATAATGCGTCATTATATATGTTCTCTAACTATTTATTTCTTTAGTCTTATATTGTTTCTTTTCATATTGTGATGTTACAGTTTCCACTATTATTATCCGTTTCTCTTATAATCTGTTACTCTATCAATAAGTTCATTATTTCCCCACAATCACACCGAAGGCCCTTACTACAAGCAGGCATCCTCGGGAATTAGGTAAAATGCGCTTGAGTCCATGGGACCGACCAGGTACGGGGAGCCTCTGGGTGGCTTTTGGAACTGGGACGTTACAATCCTCAGGAAGAATATTGGGGATAGTTCTGATTTAAACTTGAATTATTTTACCTTTGTCTTTTATTGATATTGTTTTCCTAATATATAGTTCAATCTCCATTCTAGCAAAAATATCATAAGCACCAACATCAATATATTACAAAATTTTAATCATTAGAACTAATATTTATATCCTCCTTGGATGAAGCTTGAGCTCCTTAAAAGGATGGGGGCTGTTGTTTCTCTGGAAGAACATGTTTTTTTATATCCCATGGAAGATAATTCCTATAATGAATTATTTGAATTCATTGAAGAAGTCATAGTGGGATGGAGACCTTCTTTATCAATATTTTCCTTTTCCTCCTCTTGTACTTATTATTATTATTATTACACTTATTCTTTATATTCATCTATTTTATTGTATAGACTATCTTCTTAAACAAAATAAATTTCTTTTTCTAGAATATAAATTTCAATACAAACTAATTCCATTTGATTTAGAAACTCATCATAGAGATATTCATTTGTTCTTTAATCAACTTTACCCACATTTACCAATTATTTATCCACAATAACATCTTTTTCCTTTTTTATGATAGATGGAAGATCGATAGTGACAATAGAATTTTCTTGGAAAGAGAATCTAATATTTGGATTTGGTATAACATTGTTTTTCTAAAGTCACATCGACTCATTTCATAAATGAATAAAATAAATTAGATCATTGATTGTTCTTTTTTTTCATTTCACCATTTTATTTTTCTTCAGTTTTAGCCCCAGGGATTCTTATATAAAAAGATTTAGTAGGGTATAGTTGTAAATGAGTATCTTTATATTTCATTTCTCTTATTTCTTTTATCAAATCAATATCAAAATCATCTGGGACATCCTTTTTTTTCTTTTTTTTCTTGGGGGTAGAGAATAAGGCTTATTTACTTCTCAATATTCTCAGATTTCATTGATATATATGAAATTTATTCATCCAAATTAGAAAATTGGATAATCACTACAATCATATTTTATTCTATATTAAATGAATACTTCATAATTTTCATTTTTTCATCACTTATAAATAAAATCATTTCCATTAAAATCATGACTTTTTCCTATATATGAAATGTTTCAAAAAAATCTTTTAAAACATGTATTTTTATAGACAGAAACATTATAATCTAAAAAATGATTGAAAAAAATTTGGAATTTTTTATATTCAGAAAAAAAACATGAGAAATCAGTCTCCCTTATGTTAACCAAGTTTATGAAAATAAATTAATCAGATACATTCAGTGTATATCAATCACCCTTTAATGTAATTAGAAACAGTTGAATCAAAGGGGATAGAACTCTATGATCTGAAATGTGATGGGTAACCATTTTTGGTTTATCATTTGAAGCATTTTTAAACAAATAATTTTTGTATAACACATTGATAAAAATACCCTTGTAATCAAGTAGTTTATGTAATTTAAGAAAATAAAATCCTTATGTATAAATACCAATGAATCTTGTGGCTACCTTATATGTAAACATGTAACTATTATCAAATATTTGAAATTAAAACACCACTTTTTCATATTTCTAAAAAAAATTACAGAGAGATAAAAATAATTAATAATATCAAAATAAAACTAATCATAACTGGGATTTTTTTGTTCAATACATAATGATTTCCAAATATATATTTCAATTACCTTTTTTATAGAAGAATCATAATTTTCATAGAAGTATTTTTCTAATAACCATCCTGAAAAACATACCATATGTTCTATTACATCACATGGGCCATTTTATGAGGATGTGATATCGAATATTATTACATAAATAACAAACCCAACTTGGGGACATAAATGAGAAATAACTTCAATGAATAATATATGATATAAACAATGTGGGATATTAGTGGGTGTCCATCCATGTATAGGAGTTTGAGTCGATGGATGATCTCCCAAAAATATATGATGACTAATATTTGATCTAGCTACTTTGATGGTTGACAAATTTCCTGAAGAATTATTTTTAATGAATTTGAACTCTTTAGGTATTATTTTTTTATCATATTGAGTGAATAAGTTTGATATAAAAAATAATAATAACAATAAAAATGGATATAACTAATCAAAATGGAATAGTGTTAATGTATAAAAGAAAGAATAATACTTTTTGGAGTTGAATCATCATTATTAGAATTTTTTTCTTCTTGGTTTTATAAAAAAATATATTATTAATTTTTTATAATTAATATCCTTTTCAGAAATTAATTTTTCTAAATACTTATAAATATTTTATTCATCATAACTTGATTTAGAAATATATTTTTATAGATTATATATATTATTTGTTAAAATATTAATTCATGTGTTAGATTTTTTCTGTTTTTCCCAAGGCTTATCATGTTTTTTCAAATGTTATAATTTCCATATTCTAAAAAATATTTTATAGTGAAATGTATTCATGTGATGGTAATGTATGATCATCATTAGGTGAGGAGTATCTTTATCCAAAGATATATAGTTATTCCCATCTAGTTAATTTTCATTTAATGAAAAATTATTTATGTAATTGTCTCTGTGTACCTATTCTATAAAACATTGAATTTCAATAGGTAATCTAGTAAGAAAACTAATGTTCCTCTGTCCGGAATATTCTTGATCAAAAGAATCATCCGAGCAGTCTCCACCACTAGCACTCTAGAAATAATTTTATTTAGTAAATTCCTTATTCTTTGACTTAAGATACATTATATGATTCCAATCATAATGTCATTATTTCCTATAATTTCTTTTTATATTTGGAAAATATAGTCTAATATGTCATTCATTCATAAACTCATACCAAGAATCATTAGAATCATTGTTTTTATTCGTATCTTTGTTAAATTTCATATATCGGTATTGAATGTATTTAAATCCAACTATCTTTTTCATTATTCAATAAATATTAGATAATTAATTCTCAGAATTTTGGGAATCACTTGAATCAGATTGAACAACAACCTTTTTATTTGACTACTTAATAACTTTATCATGAATTTGATCTTTTTTTTGTATTCGAAGTAGTGTTAAAATAAAATTGCTCATATTATTCATTGAATTCCTAGTATATATTTTTTCCTACACTAAAACTATAAATGTTTGAAAAAGAAATCATTATTAGTTAAATTTTTATCATCCTTGATTCATCAAATACATTTTTATTAGATTCCCACTCAATGGTAATGATGTCGATTATATTTTTATCATGTATTACATCTTACAATCCTTTCCCCCCATCAATTGTAGACTATTTACTTTTACCATAAGACATTTATGTTCCTTTGAAACAGGTTTACAAAAAAAATCAATTCCATGCTATTAAAATCTAAGCATTACACTTCTGGTTTTAAAAACCCCTGTATTTTTAATATTAGTAATCTATATATTTTTTTCGATACCATTAGCAGAATCCAATTAAGAAAACAGAATATAGATAATCCAAATCATAGAACATAATAAATTGATTAAAATTCTGTAACTAAATTGATACATTTAAATTTCTTTATTCGTTAATGAAGCAAATTCTTCTTCTAAAATATTTTAATCACTAATGAGTATCAAAAATTTATAAACTCTAATTTTGATTAAAAAAATTAATTCTCTCTCTCTAATATTATTATTCATTACTTTAATAGAATTTTTGTCTATTGGGATGTAGATTATAAATGGATCCTAAATTTAATCATTCCATATTTTATAAAAGTAATGAAAATTCATTTCCAAAATAAAAGTTAGTGTAAAATAAATTATACAAAAAAAGATTATAACAATGTTCAAACAAAATTATAGTAGTAAAAAAGAAAAATTGTGCATGTATTTGAGTAGTGGAAAGCTTCTCTAATACCATTTTTTATATAATAATATATTTTAAGATTGTTATATCTATGAAGGGTTAATTTAATGATGTAAAATATTCATTTTTAGCATAAAATAAACTTTGTTCAACGAGGTTAAACAATTAGTATTAACAAAATCTCTTGTAAATTTAAATGGTAATTAAATTATTACATTGTTCTTGATAATAATATCATAATCAAGTAGATTCTAATATGTGATTCACATGTCATAATGAAAAAACTATTCTACCTTAACAGTTTATAGATTCATAATTTTTATGAAATTGTAATGTAAACATAGATTAAACATATTCACTATATAAAATGATTTAAACAGTGTAAGCATAAAATGAATGGTAATCGTAATGGTTATCATAAATCATATTAATAAAAATGTAGTGATTCTGTATTAAAGAGTGTTGAATCATAATCAGTGTAAAATAATTTTTTTGTAAACATTTATATTATAATAAACATGATAAAAATAGAAATATGAATATTAAATTATATTTTTTTATTATATACTGCAGAAATAAAAAACATGTCGTAAAATAATTAATAAAAATGAACACATATCATTTACCAAAAATAGTAGGATATCTGATATACTACGATAATGGTACCTTGTTTTATATTTACAGAAAATATATTTTTTCCTTTCCTGAAATATCCCTTGATATAATTATTTATATGTCTCAATATCCCTACAATACCTTGATACGATGATCAATTTCTATATCTGCCCATCCTTAACATCCCTCAATTCGACGGATCCAATTTTTTCTTGTCATCCTCCAAATACCTCGATATGAAGATAAATTATATATTTCTATCCCCAAAATACCATGATCAAGAAGATCAAATATCTATTTTCCCCGTCTCAAAATGCCTCAATTGTATTCCCATAATCAGAATGCACAAATAAATTACAAAAAATAATATTAAATAGACAACTTAAATTGGGTTCTTTAAGATGTAATTTTTTTAAATTAATATAACAAAAAATGAACAAGATCCTCACACACTATAGAATTTATTAATACTGAGATTAAAATGGAATCAGCCAAAAGATCAGTAAAATGTTTACTCAATATCTCTTCTTGAAACTCTTCCAATGACCAATTATTTATATTAACTATTATAATGTTCATCTTGATCCTAAAAACTAATTTTTTTTCATTTTTTCCTAAAAGAAATGGATGAATAGCACTTCAATAGTCATATCATAATAGAGTGTCGTATGTTGTTTATTTTGACACATTTAATGTGTAAAAGGTTATTCATTATGATGGAATGTAGTTTTATATATTCATAATTTATCATTTAGTAAATTAGATGGATTTAAATATATATTTCCTTACCATAATTCATATTAGTGTAAATATTTTTTTATGGGTTTTGATGTCAATTCCTGTTATTAGAACTTTTATCAGTAGGAAGATAAGTAAGAAAGTAGTAAAAATTATTTGATAAAGGTGAGTCTGATCATTATCAGATATATGCTCATTATGATATTTATAATGAATAAAGATGGCTTGTATTTATATATACATTAATAATATTTCTAATTATGTTAGCAGTTATTGTTTTTTGAAGAAATTAATCTTAAAATACATAAGAAATAATAAAATATGTAATTAAGTATTTAAGAAAATTATTATTGTAACACCCCAAGCTTCTACGGTATGTTTCCCTTTGAATAATGCAATGGCGTGCATTGTACGCAACTTCGAGATTCTAACACCACAACCAATCAAACTAGCCGTTATGGATAGTAAAACCAAAATTTTGAAATTTTATAAATTTTATCTTTCTAAATGGAGTTCATTTTTGGATTCGTAATATCGAAATCAGCTTAGGGTGAAATTTTGGTACTTTTCAGATAACTTACATATTTTGATGAATAGTTAAAATTACTAATTTTTAATTAAAAACAACTTTTTTAATCGAAATAATTAATAGTGATAAGTTTCTAATTTGAGTGGTTTTATAGTATATTTAGAATATATTTTTACCATTTAATACAATGTTGATCATTGTATGTAATTTAACATTTAAACTAGACATAAAAAAGTGTCAATCTTTTGATACTAATTATCTCTTTAAAACTCACTATTTGTTTTAACGACGGGAATTAAATTTTAAATTAATTAATGCAACTGATATGTTTTGAATTTGGTAAATAGACATAATTTTTGAATTCATAATATCAAATATATCTTAGGCCTAATTTTTGAGATTTTTCTAGAAACTTTCATTTTTTGATGAATAGTGAAAACACAAAGTGATAGTTAAAAAACTGAATTATTTCATAAACATTAATTTTACCACTTCTGTGAGTGGAATTTTGAAAATAAGAGAGACATGGTTAATATCATGGAGTAAAATGTGGTTCAATGAGATGAAAATAATTTTTGGTGAATAGTAACTTTTTACTTTTATTTACCACAGTTAAAAGTAAATAGGGTAATTAAGGTTAAAAATGATATTAATATTATCCTAACACATGTCCCAATTCTATTGGACAGGTGTATCTCAACCGAAAACAACCTTAGGAGTAAAATATTATCATTTAGGTACACTTGTATTAGATGAGGACATTTATTATTATTTAATTCAAAGAAGAGTTAAAAGAGTTAAAATCAAACGTTATTTAATAAAACATTTTTAATATAAGATATAAATTCGATTGTAAATATTCATTAGAAAGCTAAAACAATTTCCAACATAATGGTATTTTATTTATAATTTTTAGAAATTAAATAATTTATGTTATTTATGACACAATGGTTATGCAGTAATTACCTAATTAATGAAATATTTAAATAATAGATATTATAAATATCAAAATAAATGTAATTTGATACTTTTTATGAATTAAACTAATTTTATAGGTTAATATGACATATTAAGATTTATTTTATAAATTTTGTTCGATGTAATAATGCTGTTATTAATTTATCAAAAACAAAATACCCAATAGTGTCAAAATTGACATAAAAGAGTTTTTAAAACAAATATTATTTTATTAATTTATATTCAATTCCTAAAAATCTAAGGTTCGTCCAAGAGACTTATATCATGATAGGTGTATCATTAATGGACCACTTGGGGGTCTCCGGGATATATATAGTAAGTTTATTAACAATATAATATAAAAATACAAAGAGACATTGTAAAAGTGAAACTAATTAACTATGAGTTAATACTTAATGATAAGTTTAATATAATGACCAAAATCTATCTAAATTCTTTTGTTTGAGTGGTTTTCGACCCATACCCACCTTAAACTTTAAATAATCCACGTTGGAGCCACTAGAAAAGTGAATATAAATTTATTATAAAATAATATTTTTAACTTTTCCAATGGTGCCCTCACCCCTCTTATAAAAAGTCACTCACCCTTCACACAAATTCACACATTCAAAGCCTTTTGGCTCAGCCAAACCCTGCCCAAATACTCTCTAAACTTCCCTCACTACAACCTAGAGGCATTAGTTTGTTCAGAAAGCCAACCGATGGAGCCCTTTTGATCAAATCAATAGGAAGAACCCGAAGAAGAGGTAATGTTTTCACTACCCTCTTTCAAGTTTCTTTCTTCTTCAACTTCTTCTTTATTTGTTATTTCTATTCTAAAATAATGACTCTAGTGTCTTCTATATACATTGATGTTTTTATAAATATGTTACATCCATATTTAGTATTCTATCCATCCTTTGAATGGCATCTCACCATACGTGCTTACGTACGACTTATCATCTCTATGTCGTGGTGTAATTTCCATTCAACAAATTATTATTTGGATGGGTAATATAATGATGTTTAATTCATGTAAATAATAAATATAACATGATAATTATTCTGTCTATATGATATAACGTCCAATTATATATTATTTTAACATCAAAAGAATGATATTGTCGCTCGTGCGTACGTACGGACTACCGTCTCCACGAACGTGATGAGATTCATTATCCATCGTACCCATTCTAGTATAATTCTCATTTTATGATTAAAAATAATGTTTGAGGACTTGATATAATTCTGGATATGAATAAGATACAACCTATCCATAACAATCCCGGCTTACATAACAAATAATATAATGGAAAACAAGTAAGTTAACACCCGAAATGATGATAATACTAAGATATTATTAACAAATCATTGTTAAAAGATCATATATGATATCATATTAATTTAAATTATTCTTGTATAATTCAATACAAATTATATCACCATTATACAGGAGGTTAAACTACCGTCAACCAAGGAAAAAGTACAATGTAAGGGGTTTCTTATCTCACTTTTAATTCTGTGAGATTTCGATTGTTCACCACTTATTTATTGCATGTGGTGTGTGTACTGCCCAGATTGTATTCATTGTGTAATATAATTTAATTTATGTATATTTACACCATCATTTTATTATCCTTCTTTCATGGGTGCATGTTTGATAAGTTACCAAATCGATAAGAGAATTTGAAATTTCAATTTCCACTCATTCGGCTTTACTCATACTTCATTGATTATTTTACTCCAAGATTATGTGTGGAATCACTATTCATTTGATTATGTCATAATTTCCACTCAACTTTCTGTGGATATACTTTTTATACACATAATCACTCTATTGAAAAATTCTCAAGTCATCGGTATGAACTTGATAAGAGTAATTTTTACTCAATCTCGATTTGTTGAGATAAACATCCAATTCATTGGTGTTGTTTTTACAAGAATATGTGTGAATGTCCTCTGATTGTTTTACACTGAATATCCAATCATATTTAGTGTATTTATATTTGTCACACAGAATTATGTCATTGATTTATCCTTAACCTAAGGATATGGCCTTTATGAGAGATTTCATCTAAATTTACATTCCATTGAGACTTCATTGTTTTTATACAACAAATCAATTTTATGTGGTGTATATAATGTACTTTGACATTGTATATCATGAATCCCTTTATTCTCATGATATTACAAATTTTTAATTACCTCAATTATTTGTATTCCGGTGTCTCTCTTTTGGTTAGAAACTCTAACTAAAATACCATTTTTAAATGTTTTAAAGACTTATTCTTCTAAATCTTGCTCATTAATGTCCATGTTTTAAAAATGGTTTTAAGGATTTATTTATATGGACATTAAAGTTTTACAATAAAAACTCCTTTTAAAAGTTTCAAAGTGGTATGGGACACTTTTATTCAAAAATCTATTTTTAAATGGCTTCTTGACAAATAGTGTGACTTTTAAATGATTTCAAGAAAAAGGGGGATATTTCACTCGAATAGTTTTGATGAATATTTTATCTATGTCAATATCCTTCATTATTCTCTTTTGAGGTTAATATGATACAATACAATCTCCCATATTGTATCAAATGTGTTATGTTTGACTGTGGATGTGCTATTTTTATACCATTCATGGTTTTTGGATAAGTATTGACATTTCGTATGCTAGTTTTAATACGAATGTTTATGTTATGTTTCAAACTTTTCATATGAGGAATGCATTGGACTTAGTAAGTGACGGGTGGAGCCCGCTATAGCTCCTAGATACATCAGTAGGTCTCATGAGACAAACTGGTGTCTTGGAACGAGGCCTTGACAAAATATTCTTTTTATTCTTTGCACGATGCCTTTGCTATGTGGTTATGATAGTCTGGAATTATACATTCTATCATTATGAAAGTGGTTATTAGTATTTTCATGTGATTATTCGACTAGTAAAATATCCATGTGAATAAGTAAATGGAATATTTCATTTTATCCTTGCCATATTATGTTGATGTTCAAGTTTAAAAGGATATTGTTTTGGTTATACACTGCCTTAAATTTTTATGTTTATTTATGAAAGTTTCCGCTATATTGTTATCCTTACTAAGCATCTGAGCTCACCCCTTTCAATGTTTATTTTTCCAAGGATGTGAAGAAGTATTTTATGAATGACCTGTAGGGATAGTATGAGGGGATATGAAGACAATATGTTGTTGTAGTTATTCACTTATTAATGTAATATAAACTTTATGAATATCAAATGATTTCATGGCTACTAAACTAATCGGTCTTTCAAGACATGACATTTCTTGTGATCTTTACAATGTTATGTAATAATGCACCGACTCTGGGTATCTAGGGTCGGGGTGTTACAGTTGGTATCAGAGAAAGTTTAGTACAAAACTTGGAAGCTATATTTAGATAAACTCTGATTAGAGCACGTATACTTAAGATGAACGTTGAGGATTAGTATAGAAGAACATCCTAGAATTTTGGTATTGTAGATATTTTGTGAGTTTTCTGAGAAATAAGTGCTCGTTTGGATACAGGCAGGTAGAGGCCGCTCTGGCACAGATGTACCTAGGAGTAAAACCCGGAAAAACCGCTTTGAGCTAGACACGAATGGGAGTTGGTGCACGACAACGGTCCTTGCTGCACTTTTGGATATGACACTTCCGGGGGATATGTTTCGGTTAATTTACATTTTCTTTACAAACCGATTTGATGTATTATATATATAAGATGAGAGTAAATGAGTTTGGTTAATCCTAATGTGTTTCAAATTGAGAATATGGTGACATGTTAATCTCTAAATGATTTTATGACTACTATTACTAACACAATGATTTCTGGTTTTAGTCAATGGATAGATTCCAAGGAATTCATAGTGACTTTGATAATGATGTACAAGGTGGGAATGGTGTTAGAAATGAGAAACAAAATTGAATGTTTATAGGTGTAAAAGATATCATCTTTATTCCAAATCAATTTTTCAAATATATGATCAACAATATATATATTAACCAATTATCAGACTCAACAGAGAAGAGAAAGTTTATGAATGATAAGAGCTCCAGCAGTGGAGGCTATGGAGAAAGGAATCCTCAATTTCCATCATGTAGGAAATGTGGATGGAGACACCCATGAAAGTGTCTCAATGGGACAAAGAAATGCTTTACGTGTGGGAAGGAAGGCCATAATGTGAAGAATTGCTAAAGAAAAATTGAGAGTACTATGGAAAAAGATAAAAATAGTCCCAGGAATCCATTTACAGTCATTTTCTGTAAATGTAGGGGATCGAGTCATTACCCGAGTGAATGCCCAATTCTATTGGATATTTTCTTGGTCAAAGAAGAAGCTATGTGGAAATAAATTGTAGAGACCCGAAGCTTGACATACATTGACATTACATTACATTTGCGTAATACTTAGTACATAACAAAAACACACACACAAGGATCATAATAGTTTAGTGTCTTTGGAAACTCGGAATATAATCTTCTAATCCTGGTGAATGATCTTCAACATCTCCCATAAAGATCTTCCTTTTTTTATACCTAAAACCTTTCTTTATATCCTGGGGAAAAGTAAACATAAAAGGGTGAGCTGAAATGCTCAGTAAGGGTAAACAAATCAAAAATAAATCACATCATATACATAAGCACATAACTTTTGGAAATCTTAACCTGTTAAAGAGATCATAATTTCATAAACTGGGATAACTCATGACATTGAAATGTAATCACAATTATCATAACTTAAAACATTAAACTTTTTGGCATGCACACATAATCATAGAGAATCATTTCTTGTTAGTCAAGACTCATTGCCAAGACTATCTTAGTGGACAAAGTCCCTTTCTGAACCGAGTCACCCTCGTTTCAGTCCTGTTTCACTGAACCGGTATAACCTACCATTCCAGCCATGTCTATCTCATGAGATATAAAATCTTTACCCAATGCATTGGAGGGTGATATAGGTACCACCAATCTCATAATGATACCATTCTTATGTGTGCCACAAAATCATAAATCATACATCATTGCATAACCCATGTAATAAAAATGGGAATCTTAAACATCATGACATCATAAAACAATTCATATACGATAAACGAATTCATAAAAATAATTCCATCACAACATAATCAAATCAATGTAATGATAGGGATAAAAACAGAACCCTTTATTATCAAAGATGGAAAATAATTTTGATAAAACACTTGAACTTCATTCTTGAGGAAAATAACTTTTCTACTTCAAAAACACATTTCCTTTCTTAACATGTCATAAAATTTTAAACTAAAAGAAGTTGATTAAAAATAAACTTGAAAACTTGTAAAGGAATATTTTGGGAAGTAATGTTTTAAAAATCCATTCATTCCGTATAATTTAAAAAAAAACATTCTTTGTACTTTTGTCGGAAAAGTCAAAAAGTACCTCGTACGAAAACCGACAAAAGATTCCTTTCATATCCTTTACTAAAAACTCACCGAAGGGTAAAATTGGATTTAAACAATTGTAGGTGGACGGAAATAATATTACATATTGAGGAAACATGGATTTGGATGATAAAATACACCCCAGTAAATACTAAATTATAAACAATCTCGGATAAAAATGAGATTGTGATATTTCCCTTACCTTAGGTCCGATTTGCTTCATAAGTGTCTGAACCTCCTGTATAATAATTTAAATAATGTCATTGACTTATTAAATAATCATATTCATTGTTATTATATCATATATGGTTAACTTTTGACTTTATATTACCCGTTCTTTTGTAAATTCATGTTCAAGTAGCGTTTTGGGTAAAATCGTCTCATTTGTCGTTCGTGTTTTAACTTGTAATTATTCATATGATTACTTAGATCATTATTAATTAATTATAGAATATAAAACATGATTTATATATAATGTATATTCAGAATATACATATATATAATGGACCGATAAATGGAAAGAAATACACCATTCATAGAGATGGTAGGCCGTACGTACGCATGAACGCTGTTTTCTTTTCGTTATTGAATTGAGTGGAATTAAGTAGATGACATGCATATATATACACATAAATCCAGTAGTTTTATAATGTCATATATTTCATTATTATTGCTTATATATACTTTATAATCATTCTTAAATGGTTAACATGGAGAATGAATCTCATCGCGTCGTGGAGACGGTAGTCTGTACGTACGCACGAGCGATGATATCATTTCCATAATTATTGAATTGAATTGGAGTGGATGATACAATATATAAGAATAAATATTATGTTCTAATAACTATGTATAGTTATTATTTACACCATTATACCCATCCATGTATGGTGGTGGTGGAAATAGATTACACCACGGCGTGGAGACGGTATTCTGTACGTACACACGCGTGGTGATTTCTTTTTCCGTAGGATGGATAGATGGTGAAATAGGGTTATTTCATACTTATAATAACATATCAGTATATTAGTGATACTTATGTTATTACTTCATAATGAAACAACCTAAGATGAAGAAGTGGAAGAAGAAATAAAGATGAAATAATCGGTAACGGACATTGCCTCTTCTTTGAAGTGCTTCTTTGAGACCTCTTTTTAAGGCAATAAAACGGGTCATTTAAGAAGACCAGAACCTCTAGGATGTTTCTAGGGAAGTGGAGAAGAGAATTTGGCAGGGTTTTTCCGAGATTTAAGGCTCAAAGTTGCATGAGGATGAGAGGGAGGAGGTGCCCTTTTATAAGGGAGGAGAGGGGCACCTTTGGAATTCTTAAAAATATTAATTTATAATAAATATAACCCCACTTAAAACCCTCCAAAAATGACTCATATTTAAATATTAGATGAGATAGGGTTGTAATATCATCATCCAATAAAATTTAGACATGTTTGGATCTTATTTTAAACCTTATAATTTTGATTTATCCTTATTTAATCTATTTAAGTTTATTTGTGGTAATAAAATTCTAAATTGTGAATTATAACAAATAATTACTTATTTGTTGTGAGTTTTCCATAATTGTTTACTTTATAACATTATAGACCATATAAATTTAAATTTATAATTTTTAAATATTTTTGTGATTTTAAAACAATTTTATAATATGTTATTTTTATAAAATAACAATAGTGTCAATTTTGACACTATTCATTTATTTGAATTTAAATAAAATATATACAGAATATATGTTCAAACTAAAAGATTTAATATAATAATAAAAGGTCATATGTATCTATATAATTAGTGGATCACATTAAATAGTTCATATAATATTTATTTTATTATTTTTAAAACCATTTATTTGGTTTATCTCTTAATAAAATAATTACTACATCATTTTTGTATAATTATTTAATATAATTATTTGTTGCATAAAAATTTAATATAAAATCCTAGGATGAATATAAATATATTACCTTTCACAATAATACTTTTACTCGAATTTATCATCTTAAAATCACAATATTCAAATTGTTATATTTATTAAATTATGAAGGTGATAACTTTCGCATCATTTAAAGTAAAATAATATAAGTTTCATAATTGCTTGTATAAGACTCCAAAGGGTTAAATATTCGACCATTGGATTATTATAGTTTCAATTTACATGAACAATAAGTTTTTTTCAGGGTTTTGTGCCTTTTATGGTCACTATAAGTTTAATAAAAACTATATTCTTGATTTTTCACTAGATAAATAATTTCTGCATCACTATTGTGTCACAATTAATGATAACTATTTAATCCCAAAAAATTATAAATAAATTTTCATGATGTAGATAATTTTGTTATATTTCTGGATACTATTCATGTTCGAAGTTTTATGATGTTTATCACTAAGTTAAAATTATTATACTTATAAGATTTAAGAAAGTGACATGTTGTCACTTTCTTTGGTTTTAATAATAATTAAATTATTTTCAGGGTTAAAAGACCATAAAATGAATCTAATCTAACCCTTAGTTGATATGGGTTTACTTTTAGCCATCAAATAGAATTTTGGCATTTGTTATGGTAATTTGATAATATTATATTTACCCTTAATTACCCGATTTACCTTTAACTATGGTAAATAAAATTTACCATAGTTACTATTCATAATTTTCAAAAAAAAGTAGCCTATTAACATAATATGGACCAACTGATTCCAAATATGTAATCCATTTTTTAAAATTCAATAAACAGAAGTTGCTGAAATTAAATTAAAATCAATCCCGTTGTCGAATAAAAACGGGTTTTTGTTTAAAACATTGCAAAAGATTGAATTGATTTAACCTATGAATTCAAGGTAAAATCAATGCTAATGACATACATTATATTAAATGGTAAAAATATATTATATTTATACATTAAAATCATTCAATATTATAATTTAACCACATAAGATATTATGATGAAAAAAGTTGTTTTTAATTAAAATATAGCGTGTTTTTACTATTCATTAAAATATGAAAGTTATCGGAAAAATATCAAAAATTTATCTAATGTAAATTTTTACATCCTGATTCAAAATAAGAATTTTATTTTGTCAAATTGAACATATAAACATGTCAAAAACTAGATTTAAAGTGGGTGCGCCATCAAATGGTGGCAAAACTGCATTTTTTTTAAAAATACTTATTTTACCCGAAAAATTTATTTTGTTCTTATACCATGTTCTAGAAAATGTGTAAGATGAATAATAATGTTATAAAATTCAAAATTTAGTTAATACTATTCATAAAGGCTATTTCATGACAATATTATAATAATATATCATTGTTTATTAGAACCCGGTATTGCGTACAACACACTTTATCGAGGAAGGTCGCGATTGCGTGTAATGCAAGCCAAGTCAGGGTTGCGTGTTGTGAAAGAATCCTTAGTTGTTTCGTATAACAGAATCCAACCATATTTCATTTATACATTTAATATATATATATATATATACTCAATTTTGCGTAGAATAACTCTTATCAAAATTGTGTGTAACATGGTGCAAGAATAGTGTTGCGTATACTACAAGCTAATACGGTGTTGCGTATAGCGCAAGGTAATCTTTGTGTAGAATACAACACAAGACATTAATGAAAAAATAATATTTTTCATAAAATCTCGGGGTGTTAAATTCTACCCCCCTTAAAATGAAATTCTCCCTCGAAATTTGTGGGGTTATAAATGGGTTACTACTCGAAAGTTTGTTTAATAGAAACCCACATCGTAAAAAGAAATACCAAAACATGGCTTTTAAAAACTAAAGTATGAAATGTAACGGTTACCCAAATTAACTCATCACGGGGTTTCCACGTAGGAGAACATAGGTGAAAATATGGATATGGAAGAAAAATATAACCATCAAGTTCTTATGGAGAGTGGTAGAGAACACGGCTATGAAAAAGCCAACAATCACAAAGCTATTGATTTGTGATGATCTAAGGTACCATCTGATTAATCAGATATAAGGGAACTAAGACAACATTTTTGGTTTTCAAGATCATTTCCCTAAAGTTGATGAATTAAAATAAATACTTGCATGATTTTGGTACAATCTCACTGTTGTTTGTGAATTGAACAATTTCCACTTCATCACTTAAAGAAATGAAGTTGAATTTTTTATTCGTGATGTGTTACCAGATCATGTGGTAGAATGATGGGTCATTCCATCTCTTTCAAACAAAAGGTAAGGAAAAGTTATAAGTCCATCTTATGGATAGATTAATCGTATATGGTTCCATAAATGAACTTATACTTCATATATCATACTGCTTAATAAAATAAAACTAGTTTATACTAACCAAAGACTTCATGTAGGCTAGTGGTAGGTGATAAAGGCCCGTCGCACTTTAGTTGTGGGTTCGATTCCCACAGCCTTGGCCGACGTGATGGGCTATCGCCCGTCCTGCAGGTTGTCCTTTTTCTGAAACTACATTACTATAACATCCCATCAATAATATCGAAAATTGTTATATCCGTAAAACAATACTAACTTATGTCCAACATAATCCATTCCAATCTTTAGGCTTATCTAAAATACTTTGGTCCAAGCTCATAGTATAAAGAAAACGATTACTTGAAATGTCATCAACCAAGCATGTGAATACCATCATTTATCCCCCATATATCATGTTGGTCACATTCCAATCATGTGAATACCTTAATCAAGGATTCTCTTGAAAAATGAATACCTATTAAACCTTAGTGAAAACATGAATGCTGTCAAAAGTTAACTCTTACCACATACCAAAATCCAAAAATTCTATATACTCAAACCACGATATAACCTTATTCTTATATCATTCATGAGCTCATGAATACTATCAAACATTTAACTTTCTCCTTATCCCCTCATTATTCGTATATCATCTACATTCCAAAAAATATCTGAATAACCTTTTATGGATACTGGTACCATTAATCATAAACATTCAAAACTCAAGGAAAGACAATAGTGTAACAATCCTTAGATGTCTCTTTATTCCATAGTACCATCTTTACACATGATAAACATGTAATCATTCCACTACATTCTTAAACCATTGACCGAGCTTCCACAATTCTTTCATCTCACATATCATTTGTAGTCTCTTCATCATCATCAACATAAATACTACCCATACGACCATATTGATTCTCTTCATGAGACTTTCCCTTAGGGCATTGGTTTGCATAATGCCCGTACATTCCACATTTAAAACATTTAACCATTGTTGATGTCGTAGAAATACCATTATCCTCATCCCTGGTGTTAACTGAACCTTTTCCTTTTCACTTACTGGCTTTGTGTCCTTCTTCTCCACACCCAAATCATCTTCCAGTTCAATTGAAACATTCTCTTTGATGCCTCTTCCCACATGATTTACATAGGGTAAATTGAACTTTCTTTCCTCTATGATCATCATGAAACTCCATTTTTCTCTTATTAGCCGAGTCCGGAAACATACCAACTTTTACTTTATTGATCATATTATGAGATTTTTGATTCTGTATAATAATTATGTTTAGACTTCCAAATCCCATTTCATTTGGTTTCTCATGAATAATATCATTCCATTGTCCATAATATCCTCCATTATCGTGAATCATCTTGTTTCCAGCCATTTTCTAAAACCCAAAAAGAATAGTGTTAGAGGAAAAAATCATAATAAAGGGGGAGTAACTTCAATATCTAACATCTTAGGTTAAATTATAAGATCGTTACCATAGTTCTAGGACTATATCCTATATTTATACTTATCCTTAGGGACATCCCTAGACATACCTTAGAAATATCTCTAGGGATCTCACTAACGTTCTCACATCCTAGTTTCCAAAGGTTGACTAAACCTTTCCTCTAATACCAACTGTAGAGACCCGAAGCTTGAAGTACATTGAAATTACATTACATTTGTGGAATACTTAGTACATAAGAAAAACACACACACAAGGATCGTAATAGTTTAGTGTCTCTGGAAACACGGAATATAATCTTCTAATCCTGGTGAAAGATCTTCAACATCTCCCATAAAGATCTTCCTTTTTTTATACCTAAAACCTTTCTTTATATCTTGGGGAAAAGTAAACATAATAGGGTGAGCTCAAATGCTCAGTAATGGTAAACAAAAGAAATATCAATCACATCATATACATAAGTACATAACTTTTGGAAATCTTAACCTGTAAAAGAGATCATAATTTCATAACCTGGGATAACTCATGGCAGTGAAATGTAACCAAAATAATCATAACTTAAAACATTAAACTTTGTGGCATGCACACATAATCATAGAGAATCATTTATTGTTAGTCAAGACTCATTGCCAAGACTATCTTAGTGGACAAAGTCCCTTTCTGAACCGAGTCACCCTCGTTTCAGTCCTGTTACACTGAACCGGTATAACCTACCATTCCAGCCATGTCTATCTCATGAGATATAAAATCTTTACCCAATGCATTGGAGGGTGATATAGGTCTCACCCATATCATAATGATACCATTATTATGTGTGCCACAAAATCATAAATCATACATCATTGCATAACCCATGTAATAAAAATGGGAATCTTAAACATCATGACATCATAAAACAATTCATATACGATAAAGGAATTCATAAAAATAATTCCATCACAACATAATAAAATCAATGTAATGATAGGGATAAAAACAGAACCCTTTATTATCTTATATGGAAAATAATTTTGATAAAACACTTGAACTTCATTCTTGAGGAAAATATCTTTTCTACTTCAAAAATACTTTTCTTTTCTTAACATGTCATACAATTTTAAACTAAAAGAAGTTGATTAAAAATAAACTTGAAAACTTTTAAAGGAATATTTTTGGAAATAATTTTTTAAAAATCCATTCATGCCGTATAAGTTAAAAAACATTCTTTGTACTTTTGTCGGAAAAGTCAAAAAGTACCTCGCACGAAAACCGACAAAAGATTACTTTCATATCCTTTACTAAAAACTCACCGAAGGGTAAAATTGGATTTAGACAATTGTAGGTGTATGGAAATAATATTACATATTGAGGAAACATGGATTTTGATGATAAAATACACCCCAGTAAATAGTAAATTATAAACAATCTCGGATAAAAATGAGATTGTGATATTTCCCTTACCTTAGGTCCGATTTGCTTCTTAAGTGTCCAAACCTCCTGTATAATTATTTAAATAATTTCATTGAATTATTACAGAATCATATTCATTGTTATTATATCAGAAATGGTTCACTTATGACTTTATATTACCAGTTCTTTTGTAAATTCATGTTAAAGTAGCGTTTTGGGTAAAATCGTCTCATTTGTCGTTCTTGTTTTAACTTGTAATTATTCATATGATTACTTAGATCATTATTACTTAATTATAGAATATAAAACATGATTTATATATAATATATATTCATAATATATATATATATATAATGGATCGATAAATGAAAAGAAATACACCTTTCATGGAGACGGTAGGCCGTACGTACGCATGAACGTTGTTTTCTTTTCGTTATTGAATTGAGTGGAATTAATTAGATGACATACATATATATAAACATAAATCCAGTAGCTTTATAATGTAATATATTTCATTATTATTTCTTATATATACTTTATAATCATTCTTAAATTGTTAACATGGAGAATAAATCTCATCGCGTCGTGGAGACGGTAGTCCGTACGTACGCACGAGTGATGATATCATTTCTATAATTATTGAATTGAATTGGAGTGGATGATACAATATATCAGAATCAATATGATGTTCTAATAGTTATGTATAGTTATTCTTTACACGATTATACCCATCCATGTAAGTTGGTGGTGGAAAATAGATTACACCACGGCGTGGAGACGGTATTCCGTACGTACGCACGCGCGGTGATTTCTTTTTCCGTAGGATGGATATATGGTGAAATAGAGTTGTTTCATACTTATAATAACATATCAGTATATGAGTGATACTGATGTTATTACTTCATAATGAAACAACCTAATAAGAATAAGTGGAAGAAGCAATAAAGATGAAAGAATCAGTAACGGACATTGCCTCTTCTTTGAAGTGCTTCTTTGAGACCTCCTTTTAGGGCACTAAAATGGGACTTTGAAGAAGACCAGAACCTGTAGGATGTTTCTAGGGAAGTGGAGAAGATAATTTAGCAGGTTTTTTCTGAGCATGAAGGCTCAAATTTGTGTGAGGAAGAGAGGGAGGAGGTTCCCTTTTATAAGGGACGAGAGGGGCACCTTTGGAATTCTTAAAAATATTAATTTATAATAAATCTATCCCTACTTAAGAACCTCCAAAAATGACTCATATTCGAAGATTAGATGAGATAGGGTTGTAATATCATCAACCAATCAAATTTAGACATTTTTGGAACTTATTTTAAACCTTATCATTTTGATTTATCCTTATTTAATCTATTTAAGTTTATTTGTGGTAATAAAATTAGAAATTTTAAATTATAACAAATAATTTCTTATTTGTTGTGAATTTTCCATAATTTTTTACTTTATAACATTATAGACCATTTAAATTTAAATTTATAATTTTTAAATATTTTTGTGGTTTTTAAACAATTTTATAATATGTTTTTTTTAAATAACAATAGTGTCAATTTTGACACTATTCATTTATTTGAATTTAAATAAAATATATATATAAGACATGTTCAAAATAGAATCTTTAATATATTAATAAAAGGTCATATGTATCTATAAAATTAGTGGACTACATTAAGTAGTTCATATAATATTTATTTTATTATTTTTAAAACCATTTATTTGGTTTATCTCTTAATAAAATAATTACTACATCATTTTTGTAAAATTATTTAATATACTTATTTGTTGCATAAAAATTTAAAATAAAATCCTCTGATGAAGATAAATATATTACCTTTCACAATAATACTTTTACTCGAATTTATCATCTTAAAATCACAATATTTAAATTTTTATATTTATTAAATTATGAAGGTGACAACTTTGGCATCATTTATAATAAAATAATATAAGTGTCATAATTGCTTGTATAAGACTCCAAATGGTCCAGTATTCGACCATTGGATGATTATATATTCAATTTACATGACCAATAAGTTTTGGTCAGGGTTTGTGCCTTTTATGGTCACTATTAGTTTAATAAAAACTATATTCTTGATTTTTCACTAGATAAATAATTTCTGCATCACTATTGTATCACAATTAATGATAACTTTTTAATCCCAAAAAATACTAAATAAATTCAAATGATATATATAATTTTGTTAGATTTTTGGATACTATTCATTTTCGAAGTTTTATGATGTTTATCACTATGTTAAAATTATTATACTTATAAGATTTAAGAAAGTGACATGTTGTCACTTTCTTTGGTTTTAATAATAATTAAATTATTTTCATGGTCAAAAGACCATAAAATGAATCTAATCCGACCCTTCATTGTTATGGGTTTACATTTATCCATCAAATAGAATTTTGGCATGTGTTAGGGTAATTTTATAATATTATATTTACCCTTAATTACCCGATTTACCTTTAACTACGGTAAATAAAATTTACCGTAGTTACTATTCATAATTCCCATAACTAAAAAGTATCCTATTAACATAATTTGGACCCACTGATTCCAAATATGGAATCCATTTTTTAAAATTCAATACACAGAAGTTTCAGAAATTAAATTAAAATTAACCCCGTTGTTGAATAACAACAGGTTTTTGTTTAAAACATTGCAAAAGATTGAATTGATTTAACCTACGAATTCAAGGTAAAATCAATGCTAATGACATAAATTATATTAAATGTTAAAAATATATTATATTTTTACTTTAAAACCATTCAATATTATAATTTAACCACATAAGATATTATGATGAAAAAAGTTGTTTTTAATTAAAATATAGCGTGTTTTTAAGATTCATTAAAATATGAAAGTTATCGGAAAAATATCAAAACTTTATCTAATGTAAATTTTTACATCCTGATTCAAAATAAGAATTTTATTTTATAAAATTGAACATATAAACATGTCAAAAACTATATTTAAAGTGGGCGCGCCATCAAAAGGCGGCAAAACTGAATTTTTTGAAAAAAAAATTATTTATCCCGAAAAATTTATTTTGTTCTTATACCATGTTCTAGAAAATGTGTAATATGAATAATAATGTTATAAAATTCAAAATTTAGTTAATACTATTCATAACGGCTAGTTCATGACAATATTATAATAATATATCATTGTTTATTAAAACCCGGTATTGCGTACAACACACACTATCGAGGAAGGTCGCGATTGCGTGTAATGCAAGCCAAGTCGGGGTTGCGTGTTGTGAAAGAAACCTTCATTGTTTCTTATAACAGAATCCAACCATATTTCATTTATACATTTAATATATATATATATATATATATATATACTCAATGTTGCGTAGAATAACTCTTATCAAAATTGTGTGTAACATGGTCCAAGAATAGTGTTGCATATACTATAAGCTAATACGGTGTTGCGTATAGCGCAAGGTAATCTTGGTGTAGAATACAACACAAGACATTAATTAAAAAATAATATTTTTCATAAAATCTCGGGGTGTTACATAAATGGTTGAAGAAATGTTTAAAAAGAATTAGTTCTCCTAGTTGATGGGATTACTTTGGAATAAATTTCTCTTGTATTTTTAACCCTGTAGTTTTCTATGTGAGAAATATATTTGAGGAAGAATTATCTTTTCTCTTGTGGATATAGTTATAAATAACCATTTGGTTTTATATGATCGTTGGGTTTGAGGCAATTATAAGTTATTATAATTTGGGATGAAAATTCAAGGTATGAGATAAGATTTTTTGTTAAATTATGTTATGGTTATTTTGAGGAATTTTAATCATTTTGGTAATGTTATAAAATATAGTTTTTGAAAAAGGAAAACACGCAGACCATGTGAAAACCCATCGCGTCAGACAAAGCTGTGGGAATCGAACCCACAACCAAAGTGCGATTGGGATTTATCACCCACCACTGGACTACGTGAAGTCCCTGGTTAGTGTGACTATTATTTTGAGGTAAATGATTTTATTGATCAATAAATATTTGATTTGGGATCTTATGTCTTATCAATTGAATACCCTTAGTATAGGAAAATGATTTGGTGATTATGTGATAAATGATATTTTGGAAGTTGTTCGCTTTGTTGTGAACACTATATGCCCAAGGATAATAGAATAGTATGAGATTACATTTGAGGAGTAATGGTGGATTTTTATCTATGTTTTTATTGTGGATTTATAGTGATTTGGGTTATTTATGGAAATGATTAGGTTAATTACTTTTAAGTATGTGAATTTAAGAGTAATTAATGCCATTTCGAGATAAAATTTAACGTGGAAGACTACATTCTTATAAGTTTTGGGTTTCAATATTAGTTTGGATTATATTGAAGGATTTTAAGGACAATTTATTATTGAATGGTATTTATTTATCTTTGGGTTATTGATGGTTTAATTTTTGAAATTAAGATTAGTGTTTTTTTCTCTAATGGAATATCCATTTGGGGGATCATCAGATATTACACTAACAATTTTGGATTTGATTAATTTCTAAAGACAAGGTAAATATATAGTCTATCCTACGTGGATCATGTATTTCTATAGAAGTTTATTCTAGCTATTCCATTGTGACCAAATCTTCTTGAATACTCATTGTTCAAAAAAATGAGTTAGTGGTAAATATTTATTAAAGAATGAAAATCTACTTAAAAAGTAAGTATATCTCTTTATGTTCTTAGTCAATATCATAAATTAATTCCTTGTCCTTATGTAATGTAACATAAAACAAAAAATGTTGTCAGTTTACTATTCCTACTAGGAGACTAATGATCGTTTGTCCCAACACAATTTTGTTATTTTCTTATTGTTAACTTTCTCTTGATCATGTTTTCAATCCCTCTCCATCAGAACATAACACTTAGTTTATCATCCATATCCATGTTTTCCTTCATGGAATCTTAGAATTGGTTATCTTGGGTGACCTTTATACCTATATTCCTTTCTTTTAATGTGATAGTTTTATTGACTCTTTTTCTGATGTGGGACTTTCCATTATATTCTCAATCCCAATTTTAAAAAAAATTGCGAGCACGCAATTTATTGAAGGAGGGGAGAACGTAACACCTCATGCTTCCACGATACGTTTCCCTTTGAATAATTCAATGGCGTGCATTGTACGTAACTTCGAGATTCTAAAACACCACAACCAATCAAACTAGTCGTTATGAATAGTAATACCAAATTTTTAAAATTTTATAAATTTTATCTTTTGAAATGGACTTAATTTTTGGATTCTTAATATCTAAATTAGCTTTGGGTTATCTTTTGGTACTTTTCGGATAACTTTCAGATTTTGATGAATAGTGAAAATTACTATATTTTAATTAAAAACAACTTTTTTTAATGGAAATAATTAATAGTTATAAATTATTAATTTGAGTGGTTTTAAAGTATATTTAGAATATATTTTTACCATTTAATACAATTTTGGTCATTGGATGTAATTTCACATTTAAACCAGACATAAACAAGTGACAATCTTTTGATAGTTATTATCTCTTAAAAACATTCTATTTGTTTTGACGACGGAAATTAATTTTTAAATTAATTAATGCAACTGATATGTTTTGACTTTGGTAAAATAGACATCATTTTTGAATTCATAATATCAAATATAGCTTAGGCCTAATTTTTGGTATTTTGTTGGAAACTTTCATTTTTTTGATTAATAGGGAAACCACTAAGTGGTAGATAAAAATTGAATTTTTCATAAAACATAATTTTACTGATTCTATGAGTGAAATTTCGAAAATCCGAGGGACACGGTGAAAATCAAGGAGTAAAATGCGGTTCAATGAGATGAAAATAATTTTTGGTTAATAGTAACTTTTTACTTTTATTTACCACGGTTAAAAGTAAATAGGGTAATTAAGGTTAAAAATGATATTAATATTACCCTAACACAGGTCCTAATTCCATTGGACAAGTGTATCTCGGCCAAAAACAACCTTAGGAGTAAAATATTATCATTTAGGTCCACTTGAATTAGATTAGGACATTTATTATTATTTAATTCAAAGAAGAGTTAACAGAGTTAAATCAAACTTTATTTTCTAAAACATTTTTAATATAGGGTTATACATAATATAAATTCAATTGTAAATATTCATTAGAAAGATAAAATGATTTCATACATAATGGTATTTTATTTATAATTTTTAAACATTAAATAATTTAATTTATTTATGACACAATGGTGACGCAGTAATTACCTAATTAATGAAATATTAAAATAATTGATATTATAAATACAAAAATAAATTTAAATTGAGACTTATTATGAATTCCACTAATTTTATAGGTTAATATGACATATTAGGATTGATTATATGAATTGTTTTCGAAGTAATAATGCTGTTATGAATTTATCAAAAACAAAAAACCCAATAGTATCAAAATTAAAATAAAAGAGTTTTTTAAAACAATATTATATTATTAATTTATATTCAATTCATAAAAATCTATGGATCGGCCAAAAGACTTATATAATGATAGGTGTATCATTAATGGACCACTTGGGTGTCGGTTGGATGTATATAGTATGTTAATTTACCATATAATATAAAAATACAAAGATACATTGTAAAAGTGAAACTAATTAACTAAAAGTTAATACTTAATGATAAGGTTAATATAATGACTCAAACCTATCTAAATTCTATTGATTGAGTGGTTTTCGACCCATACCCACCTTAACCTTTAAATAATCTACTTTGGAGGCCTTAGAAACCGAATATTAATTTATTATAAAATAATATTTTTAGCTTTTCCAAAGGTGCCCCTCACCCCTCTTATAAAAGGGCACGCCCCCTTCTCACTGATTCACACATTACAATCCTTTTGGCTCGGACAAACCCTGCCAAAATACTCTCTCAACTTACCTAATTACAATATAGGGGCCTTAGTTTGATCATAAATCCAACCTAATGATCCATTTTGATCAAATCAAAATTAAGAACCTGAAGAAGAGGTAATGTTTTCACTACCCTCATTCAGGTTCCTTTCTTCTTCAACTTCTTCTTTCTTTGTTATTTCTATTCTATAATAATAACTAAAGTATCTTCTATATACTGTGATGTTATTATAAATATGTTACAACCATATTCAGTATTCTATCTATCTTTTGAATGACATGTCACCATATGTGCGTACGTACGACTTACCGTCTCCACGTCGTGGTGTAATTGTCATTCAATAAATTATTATTTGGATGGGTATAATAATGACGTGTAATTAATGTAAATAATAAATATAACATGATAATTATTCTTTCTATATGATATACCATCCAATTATATATTATTTTAACATCAAAAGAATGATATTGTCACTTGTGCGTACGTACGGACTACCGTCTCCACGAACATGATGAGATTCATTCTCCACTGTACCCATTCAAGTATAATTCTCATCTGATGATTAAAAATAATGTTTAAGTACTTGATATAATTCTGTATATTAATAATATACAACCTATCCATAACAAACATGACTTACGTAACAAAGAATATAAAGGAAAACGAGTATTTTAACACCCGAAATGACGATAATACTAAGATATTATTAACAAATCAATGTTAAATGATCATATATGATATCATATTTATGTAAATTATTCTTCTATAATTCAATAACAACTATATAACCAATATAAAGGCGTTTAAACTACCGTCGACCAAGGAAAAAGTACAATGTAAGGGGTTTCTTACCTCACTTTTAATTCAGTGAGATTTACATTGTTCACAACTTATTTATTACATGTGGTGTGTGTACTGCCCATTATTGTATTCATTGTGTAATACACTATAATTTATGGATATTTACATCATCATTTTATTATCCTTCTTTCATGGGTGCATGTTTCAAAAGTTACCAAATCGATAAGGGAATTTCAAATTTCAATTTCCACTCATTCGGCATTACCGATACTTCATTGATTATTTAACTCCAAGATTATGTGTGGAATCACTATTCATTTGATTATGTAATAATTTCCACTCCCCTTAATTTGGATATACTATTTATACACATAATCACTCCATTGATAAATTATCAAGTCATCGGTATAAACTTGATAAGAGTAATTTTTACTCAGTCTCGATTTGTTGAGATAAACATCCAATTCATTGGTGTTGTTTTTACAGGAATCTGTGTGAATGTCTTCTGATTGTTTTACACTGAATATCCAATAATATTTAGTGTATTTATTTTTTTCACACATAATTATGTCATTTATTTATCCTTAACCTAAGGATATGACCTTTATGAGAGATTTCATCTCAATTTACATTCCATTGAGACTTCTTTGTTGTTATACACCAAATCACCTTTATGTGGTGTATATAATGTACTTTGACATAGTATATCATGAATCCCTTTATTCTAATTATATTAAAAAGTTTTGATTATCTCAATTATTTGTATTCAAGTGTCTCTCTTTTGGTTACAAACTCAAACTAAATTACCATTTTTAAATGTTTTAAAGACTTATTCTTCTATATCTTGCTCATTAATGTCCATGTTTTAAAAATGGTTTTAAGGATTTATTTATATGGACATTAAAGTTTTAAAATTAAAACTCCTTTCAAGCGTTTCAGACTGGTATGGAACACATTGTTTCAAAAATCTATTTTTAAATGGCTTCTTGAAAAATAGTGTGACTTTTAAATGATTTCACGAAAAAGGGGAATATTTCTCTCAAACAGTTTTGATGATTATTTTGATCTATGGAAATATCCTTCATTATTCTCAATTGAGGTTAATATGATACAATAAAATATCACATATTTTATCGAATGAGTTATGTTTGACTATGGATGTGCTATTTTTATACCTTACATGGTTTGTGGATAAGTATTGACATTTCGTATGCTAGTTTTAATAAGAATGTTTATGTTATGTTTCAAACTTTTCATATGAGGAATGCATTGGACTTAGTATGTAATGGGTGGAGCCCTCTATAGCTCCTTGATGTATCGGTAGGCCTCCTAGGACAAACTAGTGTATTGGAACGAGGCCATGGCTGTGTGGTTATGATAGTATGGCATCATGCAATCCGTCATTATGAAATTGGTTATTAATATTTTCATGTGATTATTTGACTAGTAGAATATCCATGTGAATAAGTAAATGGAATTATTTAATTTTATCAGTGCCATATTATGTTGAAGATCAAGTTTAAAAGGATTTTGTTTTAGTTATACATTGCCTTAATTTTTTATGTTTATTTATGAATGTTTCCGCTATATTGTTATCCTTACAGAGCATCTGAGCTCACCCCTTTCAATGTTTTATTTTTCCCAGGATGTCAAGAAGTTTTTTATGATTGACCTATAGGGATTGTATGAAGGGATATGAAGACAATATGTTTTTGTAGTTTTTCACTTATTGATGTAATGTAAACTTTATAATATATCTAGTATTTCCAAGTCTACTAAACTAATCAGTCTTTCGAAACTTGATCTTTCTTGTGATCATGCCAATGTTATGTAATAATGCACCGACTCTAGGTATCTAGGGTCAAGGCGTTACATTTATGATTTAAATGATGATAGGAAAATGAAAAAAGATACATTTGACACAACAATGGAATTATAATTATATAAGAATAATTATTGTCTAAATATCATTTATTAAAATTAAACCCATTATAATATGAATCCGTAAATTATGGTGAAATAAAATGAATTAAAACACTATGTTAAAACGATAAGGGATAATTACACATGAGTGATATTATCACTTCCCATTAGAAGGTAAATGTGTAAAATAATGGGGGTTAAATAATAAAATTTTAGTATAATCATGTTAATTATATTTTTTATTTTGGATAAATACTATAAATTTAGATGATATAAAAGATTATTAATAAATAAATTAATAGGTTAAGGAGACTACTACTTCATTTAAACAAATACATTAGATATTATCATAAGGAAACCAGGGTTATACTTTTTAGATAACAAATATTATTGATCCTGGATATGGAATAGGACAATAATTTATTTTATTTGGTCAAAATAAAAAGAAAAAATGGGAAATCAAAAAGAGAAAGGTCGGGTCCCTGTACATAATTTTGGGTAGGGGAAATCATGTGATTTCATAATAGATTAAAATATAATGTATTAATTATCTAGAAAAATTATTGAAAATGTCCAGGTGTCCAATGATAAATAATGATAGAGATGAATTACAATCTACTACATTTTTTTGGTTGGGGTTGGGATATGTGTTAAACATAATTTTTTTAACCCCTTAGTTAAATAATTTTATCTCTAAATGGGGTACCTTGTTATCACCACAAATGGCTTCAATTTTAATTTAATAGTGGTAATTAGACTTTAAATGGACATGTGATTCAATTTTACCCCATATAATTTACATCTTCTCTTATTTTAATTTTATTATTATTAATAATAAATAACATAATAAACTACTAGTATAATATAAAATCATTAATGAAAATTTAGATAGTATTTATTATTTAGTCATAACATAAAAATATAAATTTACATTTGAATATATTTTTTTAACAAAAATCTTATATCATATAAATATAAAAAATTTGTGAAACACTACAACTCAATCAAGTTATATTAATTAAAAAAACTTCTTAAATAATATATTATTTTAATCTAATAATTCAAAAAATGTTGTCTCTAAGTTGAATAAGTGTTTGATATAATTGTATAATTAATACAACAATAAATAAATTTACAACCTGGGTATAATTTTTTTATGTATAGAAAATATATTCATTCATTTATTTATTTGGACCCCATGTGGGATCATTAGTGATATTTAAAATAAAGAGACTAAAATTTTTTATTTTTCATTCACTTATGTATTATATAAAACATTTTCATAGACTAGTATCACTTAAACAACTAAATAACATGAAAAAGATGATAAGGTTCCAATTAACATCATCAAATAAGAATATAAATGCAAAATAGAAACCTTAACATTTATTGGTAACATAGTTTAATACTATTTACCCTTTATAGTGTCGATAAATATTATCTCATGTACTTTTCAAAATTCCAAAAAAGTAAGGGGAATATTTAGCAAATTTGATGTTTCTATTTATAAATTTTGAATTCAATTTTATCAAATTCATTTTCTATAATTGGATTAAATTAATTTTCAAATATTCTATTAAATATTTTATGAAAACCATTTTCTGGAAATATATATTCTTATATATAAAATTTTATTTAAAATACTTCCATGTATAAACAAAATGTTAGATGAATTTCAAAATTTTATTTTAATATAATATATATTTTTATATATAATGAAAATAATTTACTAGTTTAGATCATAATTATTTAATATAAAACAACTCATTGCATAGATACAAATCTTTTTTTCCAAAAAGCAACTCATTTATATTTAGAAGTTTCTAATTTCAATTACTACTTAACTGATGCACTATTACTTAATATTTTTATTATATAAAAAATATTTTTATCAAATTTTCATTTTTTTTATTCATTATAGAAAATCCAATATCTTGGTGATGAATGAAACATTAAATTATAATATTTTAACAACATATCGCGGTTCATTTAAACCATATGTTTTGTGTAATGTACTATATTAAATAAATAAAATAATATAAACGAAATAATTTTATAAAATATAAATTTGGTACATTATAAAACCCATAAAATAATTCCCTCTGAAATTATTTACTATGATTTAATCATATTGGTCATCTTATTCATCATCACATCTTTTGGTTTCCATGTATCTTCCCCAAATTTAGTGTTTGACTCTAAAAATCTGACCATGTGATTTGTGTTTTCTCATAGAAAGTTATCGATATGACCTAGAATATCTTTAGAATGTTCGTTATAAAAAAGAACTTGTTACATAGGTTGGATCTCCGAGTTATGTACATGTGAATTATTATGTATGATTTCCTCAGGAGATATATATAGATCACATTGTGAACTTGAGAGATTATAATTAGAAGTAACAAACAAACAATCTATTATCCTGTTATGATCATTAATTTCATAGGGAACAATATATATTTTTCTCTATCATCCCCTATTTCTAAAAAACATAACTTTTTTTGAGGATATATTTTTATGAATACCTTATCCCCAACATCAAACTCTATATCATGTTGGTTATTGCTACTGTAACTTGTCAATCGACATTGTGTATCCCTTATGTGATACATAATATATCTCACCTTCTCTTCTATTTATCCAATTTTATCAAGTCCCAAAAGATTTATCTCTCCAAATTAATCATAGAACATTGTATTTCACCATATAATACAATTTTTTTCTTCAAAATGTCCCATATTAATGCTTGATTGAAATATAATTTTGTAAAAAAAATCCTATAAAGGAAGTTGTTGATCTCAAACACTATTAAATTCCATAGGGAAATATCTCAAAATAACTAATACGATTTTAAGGGTCCTTTTGGACTGAACTTATATGCTAGGATGATATTATATATTTAAACGCAACTATGTATCCAAATCCAGTAGAATAATTCTTCAAAACATATAGGTCAACCATTGATCCCAATAAAATACAATAGAATGTGGTACTTCGAGGAATATCACAATTTCTATAAGGAATAATTTAAAAAGATAACCAAGAGATAAATATCATATGATGGAAATGAAGTGTACTGATATTTTAATGAAATCCACTAGAACAAAAATATCATTGTACCAATTTGATGTTTTGATAATTTTGATGATAACATCTATGTGGATGTTTTCCCATTTTAATTTTTGTAGGGTTAATTATTGTAGAATCCCCGTAAAATTATGACTCTCACCATAGTTATTTGAAAATATAATAATTAACCTATATACTCTTCTATATCATTCATTATTTGGTCTTGTTAGAAATAATCGTTCATATATCTGCACATAATCATTCATTGTTGATGGATATAAAATGATGAATTATGAGATTCATTCAACAACTACTTTATATATTCTAAAAATGAACAAATACACAACTGTGGAATCAATTCCTTCTATTAAAATAAAATCTAAAGTCATGGACAGTTTGCACCCTCTTCTGAAGATCCGAATTATACTTCATGACCAATTTAAACCTCTCATGGATTAGTTTTTGAACATTCATTTGAGAATGATTCCTCCCCCCTTCATTGGATTTCAAGTTCATTATTTTTCAAAGCCATAATTATTAGATATAATCCAATAATCATTATGGAAAAACTAGTAAAATTAGTTTTCACTCAGAGAAGTAGACACCATATTTTCCATCACAAGGAAATAATGTATTGCTGTGTTATAATTTATTAAAATATATTTTCATATTATATTGAAAATATTTAACTCTTTCTATGTAATGATATTATATACTTCTTTATGATCAGTATGTAATTAAAAAAAGTATCCATTATCATAAGGAATCTATATGTGTATTGGGTAAATCACTTAAACTAACATCAAATTTTGAATATAGAACGTTTTCTCATGATATTTTATTTATGTTCTGGAAACATTTTTCTCCCTATCAGTCTCTATTAGGACACATCCAAGTACATTATTTTTCAAATCACTATACATCCAAAAAAATATTATTTAATATTGGGTAGTGTTAGAAGAGGTATGCTTAAAAAAACTTCAATTTATCTAATTAAAATTATAGTGACATTTATATGTCAAAATGAACACAACTCCCATATGATTAAACATGTTGCGTGCATTTTATAGTAATGATAAATATCTTACAGATAATTTGGAATATCTATCCAACAGATGAAAACTATAGATTTCCATTTATGTGTATAGTCAATGTTTGTTCCTAATAACATCCATCATTGGAATAAATACTAATACTCCCTTACATGATGTTATATAACCAAACAATGTAACTTTCTAAATCCAAAATTCACATTTGGTAAAATTATCATTTCACATCTATATCCCCAGGGTCATTATCATAGATCTCAAATTGTATTCATACTCTTCCATTCACATAAAATATTTATAAATATAATTCCAAAAAAAAAATTATAAATTATAAAAGATTATTTTCATTAAATATATGATCATTGGGAGGAAATTTGAAAGACAAAGTATAATTATTATAATTTATAGGTTTTTTTAATTAATATGTTATGACGTATTTTTTATATCTTATTTCTTTCCCCTTATGAAATAATAATTAGTTAAATGATCAATCATATAAATGAATTGATCTATTCATAATTAATTACATAGATAATTGATATGGGGTGAAGGGTATGTGTTATTTACAGTGATAGTATTAATATCTCAATAATCAAATAACATTTGCAACGATCTAGATTCCTTCATACTAAAAACAAAGGAGGATGCCTTTGTCGACACACAGGACTTAATGGATCCCTTATCACAAATCTCACAGTGTATATTATTTAATTCATATAACTAAATTGGTTCATTCTATATGACTTATTTTAAACAATTTGAAAATCAGGTATGAGTTCTATTGATACATCAACTTCTCAACCATGTAGAAGACCATAAAATTCATCTAGAATGTCATAAAAAATATATGGATCATTAGGTATATCTATATTATTTAATTTATCCCCAACCATATGATATAAATTTTATTCACTAATATGAATTAATATTCATATGTTATAAGTAATAATCATTATTAGTTTTTATTTATCATCACACCGATAAATGAAAAATTGATGATGTAGAATATCAATTTTGACTTCCTTTCTTAAATAATTGATAAGAACACCATATAATGATGTCCAATAAAAGTATAGGGGTATTTAAAATTATAATTATGGTATATTCAAAAGAATTACAAGAAGAACCATCATAAAAACATAAATAAAAGATGAAATATAAAATTTATATGCGATCATCGTAAAAACAGGTTTTGTCCCTGATAACTGAATAAAAAATCATTATCATGTGAATTCATTACCACTTTAAAATTCCAGTGATTTAAAATAGTGCATTGATAAATAATAAAATAATGAAATATGTATTCTAGATTTGATGATACATGTGCCTTTCACGTTTTCATTCTTATAACCCACTTCTGCCATCATGATCACAAAAATTTTCCCCTTTTATTTAGGATTAAGTGGTTCTTTATTTTTATCACCAAAAACCATTTAATTTTGCACTGGATAGAATAATATACATATTACATGAATTTTATTCATAGGTAAAAATGGATTGATCTTCCTTTTTCAGAAACTCATGGTTTTCTGTCCCTTTATTTCAATGTAGAATATTCAGGATCTTCTTACTGAAAAATAAAATTTTAGACACTCCAATTCCATTTTGTCTATTTATTTTTATTGTTTTTTATTCATAAAGATATTCAAGTATAGATTTTATTCTTCTTCTAATTGATATATTAATAGAAAATCATTTCCTTGTTCAAAGAACTAAATAACATAAAATATTTCTTCAATGGATTTGATCAATCACTCGTAAACTAGTAGAGAGAATCCCCACTTCTTATTTTTGGATATATCTTCATAAATGACGAAATATTACTTTGTTTAGTTCGAATATAATTTAAAAAAAATAATATCATTCACATTTTTAGGATGTTATATGATCATAGAAACAAGATTCTATATTATAGATCTTGTAGAATTTATAAATATTAGTGGACATTCACTTAATTTTAAATCATATTCATTATTAACATGATGTATTTTGGTTCCACCAATTAATAAAAACAATTAATAAATTATTAAGAGTAAAACTATAATAAATAGAGTGCTCTATCTTATAATAATGAAATAAACTTCAATGTATTTCTAAATCATTATACCATCTTCAAAATCTATGTTATCATTGGTTTACGATTGCTTATCCATGGAAATTATGCAATTTTTAGTATCATAACCAATACTTGGAATTATCCCAAGGGTTTTCACCACCATTTTATAATCATAATATACAATTATTGAATAAACCTATTGTCTATTATTAATTACACAGACAAAAACATTTCATACAAAAAATTATTTATTTTATTAGAGTATTCAATAAATTTGACAAATACACAATAGAGGTCAGTAATGTTTTTGTGTATTTAGAGACTAAATATAAAATCTTTTTACTTCATGAAATAGATTTATAATATCCCCTAAAAATATTACATTTTATAACATTTAATATAAATTACCTACTTCATACCATTGTTAAAAACCTACGCAATGGAAAAATAAGAACGTGTGAACTCGGATTCAAAGTATGGATAAACATGGGATATAACAATTGATTCTAATATAAAATAATAAGACCAGAATAATCATCTGATATCTTAAAAATGAAATAAAATGTTTATAAAAAATATATCAGGTATTGTAAATGTGATTTATTTTAAACAACACTATCATATGAAAACAAATAAATTTAAGAGTGAGAAATTATCATAATTTCAATCCTGAACAATAAGATCATGTCATAAAATTGTGACAATACCGTATTAATATAATGAATTTCATATTTAAAGGATAACCGAAAAGGCCATAAAATCTTAATATATTTGAGATAAAAATATATTTTCCACTGTAGATAATTTACATTATATAATTTATCAAAATACATCAAGAAGACATATTTTCAACTTATAATGGATCAAACACATTGTCTTGTTTCTCATTACAGATCAATAATGTTGATTTTTTTCCAATGTTAACTCTTGTAATATTAAACAATATCGAATGCATTAGAGAGAGACATATTTCTTGTTCCCCCCATCACATAAGGAATCTACTATCTATAATAAAACAAGATTCTTCCAGAAAACTCTTCACCTTATTACACAGCCATGTAACCATCCAAAACAAATTCCTCCCTCAAAAAATGGGCATCTATCCACTGCGTTCCAATTCCCCCATGCATCCATCCTCCACTCCTCCCTCTGTATTGGGGTTTCATTTTATCCATCGTGGCCCATTCGCCTCCGCCTCCACTTTCATCAGTGAATCCTGCTCTTGTTTCACCTCCATCACAAATCCTACGAATCTTGCTTCCATTTCCCCTTCGGCGCCCCTCTTAGGTTTCACACAATGGTTTACTCTTTGGTGCTGCACCTAGGGTTGTTGCTCACATTTCCACTGCCATCGCTAGTACCCACAAAATACTGAATGCATGTTCCTCGATATTTTTTTGTCATGTATTACGGTTCATCATCCAAAATTTCCTCATCTCCTTATACTTTTCTTGAAGTCCTGACTCCTTTGAGGAATTCCAGTCAAAAACCCTCCAGATTCACTCCATCTCATTCCCTAATTCCCTCAAGATCGCGATTTTATCCACATCTACAGTTGTCGACTATTTATACTCAATCGAATCTTGACTCATGTGTTGCTCACCCCACAATAGGTATGTTCTCTTAATATATTTGATCTAATCTCCTAGAAAATTTTTAGTATTTCCCTTCGGATAATACTTTTTCATACGTTATTATAGCAAATCTATATTTTTCTACTGATTTCTAGACATTGAACCTTGATTCAGATTCAACCATTTCTAGATGCCTCTGGCACCAGGTATGTTTTCTTTCTTAACTAATCTTTTAGATTATGCTCCAATTTTAAGCTATTTATTTAACCCTATTGATATAATGCTTCCACAATTTAATTATATATTACTGATTTCAAAGATTAGTTTTTGGGGCCCCAATATGTTACTAACATATCTCTATCAGTATTAGGAGACAATAATGACCAATATATGCACAAAAGGTTTTCTATCCTCATTTCTTGAAGGATTGGAACCGTAGGTAAAACTCATTTCACTACTCATCATTCATTTTATCCCATTGTTTCATGCAGTTGAATCATTTAATTTTCCAATTTTCTTTCAAAGGATCATCACATCATACATTAATGCATATTTTTACGTTACTCATCAACCATTTTATTCCATTTTTTGTCAAACCTAATATTTTCATTATTAATTTTACATGAATGGTTCAGGATATCGGACATTAATGTCATTAAGAAATGTAAATCTTGATGATTTTGAAGGTTATATAAATAATAAAGTCTCTTAATCCATACAATATATTAAAATTTTCATTTTATAACATATTTTTTATAGTATGTTCAGGTATTTTTTGGAACATTGGTACATGCCTCATAATTAGTATGTTTGATATTTTTATCTAATGTCATCATGATTTGAATGGATGTGTTATTTAGATGGGATTGAATTTAATGTTCCATGATATTATGTCCATGCATTAGTTGAACCAATTATTGGTGGGTATGTATTTTATATATCAAATTATCAATACATCCCTCAGAATGAGTGATCACTATTACAACTTACTACCATGCATCATTATTTATTTGGAGGTACACACTCTGTGAATGCAGGTTATTGGTCTTAAAATCATTGAGTTAAATTCTATTTTATTCCATTTTTCCATAAAATTGAATCTTTTAATTATTAATTTTATATGAATGGTTCAGGAGATCTTACATTAATGTCATTAAGACATGTAAAGCATGCTTCTTTTGAAGGTAATATCAGTAATCTAGTTTCTTAATACTGAAATTATATTAAATTTTTTATATAATACCATATTGTTTATAGTATTTTCTGGTATTTTTGGATCATTGGTGAACACCTCATAATTAGTATGTTTTATATTTTTATCTCATGTCATCATGATTTGAATGGATGTGTTATTTTGATGGGATTGAATTTATTGTTGTGGTATATTGTGTCCATGCATTAGTAGAACCTAATATTGGATAATATGTGTTTTAATTATCTAATAATCAATACATCCCTCAAAATGAGTGATTACTGTAACTTCATACTACCATGAATCATTTTTTATTTAGAAGTACACACTATGTGAATGTAGTTTATTGGTCATAAAATCATGGAGTTAAACTCTCTTTTATGCCATTTTTTCGTCAAACTGAATCATTTCATTGTTAATTTTACATGAATGTTCTAGGAGATCTTAAATTAATGTCATTAAGACATGTAAAGCATGCTGCTTTTGAAGGAAATATCAGTAATCAAGTTTCTTAATCCCGACATTATATTACAATTTTTATTTTATAACATTTTGTCTGTAGTATATTCGGGTATTTTTGGATCATTGGTGCAACCCTCATTATTAGTATGTTTGATATTTTTATCTCATGTCATCATGATTTGAATGGATGTATTATTTAGATGGGATTGAATTTAATGTTGTAGGATATTGTGTCCATGCATTAGTTGAACCTATTATTGGTGGGTATGTGTTCTATATAACTAATTATCAATACATCCCTTATAATGATGGATTACTGTATTCCTTACTACCAAGAATCATTTTATATTTGGAGTTACACACAATGTGAATGCAGGTTATTGGTTATAAAATGATGGTGTTAACCTCACATTCATCCAACATATAAATGCAGGTAATTCGTTTTCACTATTTACTCCACTGTATAATGATTTTTATGAATGAAAAACATATTAAATAGATGATTATAATGATTTAATACAATTTTAACTATTGATTTCAATGTATATTGACAAGGTAGTATTTTAGTATGATTATGTTGTGATTCATCGAGTTTTGTCTCCATTATGGGATATTCATATCATAATGTTTTAATTATGCACTTTATCTTTCAAGATGAATATTGATTATTTTTATTTATATATTGTAGGTGACTCACCCTGCACATGAAGAGATCAATGGAATCATGCACTAATTAGTACCATATCTCTACAACATGTATGTTTTCCTAAAATTGTGGAATTAACTTCCCTACCATGATTAATTATTCATTTGCATTTACACACTATATGAATGCATGTTATTGATCATAAAATCATGGATTTAACCTCCCTTTTATCCAATATATGAATGTAGATGATATGTTTTAACTATTGACACCATTGTATATTGATTTTTTTTTTGGACTAAAAAAATATGAAACAGAAGATTATAATGCTTTTATACGATTATGTTTTCACTATTGACTCCACTGTATATAGAGAAGGTAGTATTTTAGTATGATTATGTTGTGATTCATCGTGTTTTTTCTCCATTATGGGATATTCATTTCACAAGACAAGTTAATGGATCTATTCAATGATGCAATGTTATAGATTTTTCGGTCACATCTAAGAGTTTCTAGACCTACTTTGATTGTTCTCATCCCAGCATAGTGATGAACCGAAATATTGATTAATGTGCATGGACTGATGGAATGAATGCCTTCAATTTAAAAGCATGGAGAAGAAACATAACATATGTGTATCATTTATGTCTCAGCGAGGATTGATGCATGTATTTTTTTTCCCAACTAACTCTTGACTAGGATAGGATGTATGGAAGTTTATACTGTTTACAACTCAAGTAGTAAATGATACAGTGATAATCACATTCTCTATGAGTTTGACTTGACAGTATATGAGTTTCACTTTATATTTGTTGAGCTGAATCTGAGATCGACCTACTAATACTATACAACAACCTGAATTCAACTATATTGAGAATCTTGTGAGTTCCATCCAGTATTTAATGATATTAATCAACATATAGATATTTTAATATATAATTTATTGTAAATTTTTATTTATTATTTTCATATATTTATAAATTCATTTTATATGTTTTTTTTAGTTTAATGTACTTTATTAGTTGTTAAATGGGTGGGTTTGATTTTCTCAATTTTAAAATAAAATAAAATTTTAATTTTTGAAAACCATTATTTTACTATGTTTAAGTTTTGTAATGAGTTTGAGCTAAATCATAAGCTGGACTACTATTATTTGTCACTCTACTCAACAAAAATACCCTTTATTCTATTCAATGAAAGTATTAGGGTAGGTTTATTCATATTAAATGTAAATGTACAATGTTTTCATAGGTACCTTAAACAAAATATTTCAAATATATATAGTTTACTCAATTATTATTTTAAGGTGATCAACCAATGGGTCTCCTTATTAATTATGTAAAAATTTGTCTTCCGACCTCTTAATGTGTTTAATAGAATTATCATGGTTGTTGAGGATTCTGTACACATGCATTTTCTTACAATGAATCATACATCTGCATTAATATTCTTATATGATTTAAAATTAGATTTTTTTGTAACTAACACTAAATACAAACTATGACTGTCAATTTCTATTACAAGAGTATGGAAAAATTAAATCTTTTTTGAAAAACATAACTAATGAAAGCACCCTGGATCGGGTTAACAAACATACCTTATGGGCACAGAACTGGTATTTCATGTGTAATAATCTATTTTGTATTACAATGAGTTGTATTACCTTAAATAAACATACCTTGAGGGAACATATTTAGGTGGACACCCGATTTTATATTTGGTTTCTGTTATAATCTGTTATGTATTACAGTGACTTGTAGTACCTTATCAATTTTTTTGGTAGTTTTATAACAGGTTGCAGTACCTTACCTGGTTGGTTATGCATCCAAACAAAACATACAAATTATCTAAATATTTCATGCAGGGAGATTTAGGCTTTGAAGCAGATTTCAGTGGCACATGGGTTATTGATGATTTTGTACACATGCATCATCTTACAATGAATCTTAAACCTTAAAGAAATTATTTCTATGATTTGATGTATGATCATTTTATAACTAAAATACTGAATACTAAATGACTGTCCATTCTTATTGCAAGAGTAAGAAAAAATCAAATCTGTTTTGAGAAACATATCTTGTGACAACACCAAGGACCGGGTCAACAAACATATATTAAGAGAATGAATCTGGTATGTTTTGTGTTCTAATCTATTCTTTATTACAATGAGTTGTAGTACCATACAAAAAAATATCTTAAGGGAACTTATTCAGTTTCAGAGTCGAATTCATAATTTTTTTTCCAGTTATAATCTGTTATAATCTATTTTATTTTATAATGAGTTGAAGTACCTTATCAAATCTGTTATACTATTTTATAACAGGTTTTAGTATGCTAGCTGAATCAAGTATTCAACCAAGAGCTTGGAATTTGAGGAAGGTTATGTATGTAAAAACAATTATAATATATTTTCAATTATATTAAAATGATAATGTTTATGTTTTTAAGTGTCTATTATACATTTTTTTCTTTTCGTTAAAAAAAATTCATATGAAATTGTTTTTTTATGAGACTATTTTTTCATCTTCTTATTTTTCATCATCACCCACAATAACGACCAATGGATTGATTCATATTACTAATTTTTTGGTTTTAATTCACTACATTAATAATTGTTTGGTTTCACTTCACTACATTACCTAGTTTTTTTCATAGTAATATGTCTTATTTACTCACATTAATGTCTAATTATATATTGCAGGGATCAATATAACTGTCAACAAACAAGAAAAACTGCTACTCTACATCAATGATACGTGGTAGTACTAGGAGGCTGTTGACTGCACATTCTGATGACATGAATTATAATCTGATCTGCACACTCGATGTTTTTGAAAAACGTGGTTCTTGTAATTCTTTTCAAACATGTATCTTCTAATTAAAGTGTATTTATGTTCTCTTATCATGGTTAAATAACATTCCATAGTTCTTTTTCAAAGGTGACATGAAAATGACAACTAATGTCTTTTTCCAATATAATGTTCTCTTATAATGCTTTTGTTTCAATGTTTTCCTATTTCAAGTATCTAGATATTATATTTTCATACTTCATTTTTAGGAATAGATTTATAATATCAATACAATATTTATTAATCTCCATTGATCACTTCTCATATTTCTAATGCATTTGGTAGTTCAGATTTCATTTATGACTCCATGTGTATACACGAGCGACATCTTAGTATTATATATAATTGTGTTAAATGATCATGAATGATTAATCATATCAATATATTATTACAAATGAAAATAAATTTAACTTCATATATATTTCTAAAATTCATCAAAGTGTAATCCATTAAAATAAATTGTTTTCATAATAAAATCATCATAATGAACATTAAATATCTATATAATGAATATCGATGGTATCAATTGATCATATACTCAATAGATCGAAATTAACATCAATGGATTTTATCAATGATTAAAAATATTTTAGAAGAACCATATAAATATTTTTTTGATGAAAAATCACATTTGACATGATATCAATTATATAAAATGAAAATGTTTCAAAACTATTATGGAAAAAATATTGTTCAGAATAACCTTTTAAACATGTAAATTAATGTTCAATTTATTGAGTTTCTATGAATTTGGATCATTGTTTCCATAATTTATATGTTAAAATAATACATTCCTTTAACATTTTCTTATTAAAAATTTAAAAACCCCGCATTCAGAAATATGAAAAATGATTACAATAAAAAAAATCAATAAAAATAAAATATTAGGTAAATATTACAGTAGAATATCATATTATAATATTAAAAATAGTTTTAGAAAATAATTATTTGTAATAAATAGTTTTTTCACATGAATAGAAAAAACATCGGTTTTCATTAAAAATATTCGTTCAATATCAAAAGTTTATGAAGTGAAAAAAATTTATGAAATGATTTAACTGTTCATAAATAACTTGATTATAAGTATAATTAATTTAATTTATCAGATAATATCATATAACATCCTTGATTGAAATTCATGCTCTTCGTAGTCTTGATTTAAAATAGTTTTGAAAAGTAAACCCTTAACTCATTGATTCCCTTTCAACAAACATATTCTAAAAAACTTGTATAATATATTTAAATTTATTATAAATATATTAAAGAAACATATTCATATATATATATATATCCTTCCATTTATGGTTTATTTATTTCATTTTATCCCATGTTTATTAAATATATTTTATTAAATCCCGAGTCCTATGTGACAACTACTTCAATTTTCAGCCATGTTTTTATTTGATAATATTTTTCCTTATACAATGATCACAGTTCCATCACATCTATAAAGTTAATATTATTTGAGATAAAATATATATTATTTATATATATATCCTAAAATTTATATATTGAAAAGTGATTTACATCGTTCAATGAGATGATAGTCTATACACACCTAATAAAGGCATTTTTCACTTTTTGAATGATATAATCAAACAAATTTATATTTTATTTCACCATTAAATAATAATTTTACTTTAAGTACATATTATATATAAATTAAACCATAATAATTTTTATCCATGTAAAATATGAATTAAAAACCGATCATATCACTTTGAGGAGGTGGTAGTCCACAATACACATGAGGGACATTATCATTTTTCAATAGATTGGTAGATAAGATATTAAATATTAAATTATCATTAAAGAATCATAATTATGTAATATATATCATATTGGATAATTAAATCCATAATATTACTAATATATAAAATTTATTGAAGAAAAATGAATTGCACCTCTATGTGGTGACGTTAAGCCGTACAAACACACAAGCGCTAAATCCAATTCCCATTTGATGAGAATGAGGGCGGGGGGGTAATAGTAGTTTTATAATAAACTTTTTAAATATTTTTTATAATTAAGGTGTTATTTTATGATAATGACAACATATTTAGATGAGAAAAAAGAAGAATTATATGGAAAGTGATTAGTTAATGCGGTTACCTATATTTTCAATCAAAATTTGATCTTTTATTTTGAACCCTAGGGATTGGTATTTTTTGAAGAAAATAACCTATATAATGTATCTGGGGAATGTGAGAAGATAATTTATTTGTGTTTTGTAATTCTAGAAGACTCAATGTTGTTTAATGAAGAGAATGGAGTTGTTCCCGTTTAAAATATAGGGGGTCACAATTGGTAATTCTTAGAATATTGCAGTATAAAAAATTATTTATCTAAAATATTTATTCCAAATAGGAAGTATTTAGATTATATGTTAGTATTGGTTTAAAGTAAAATCAACCCATACGATATTTTAAGTTTTATTTTTTGTTTTCGAACTTATCTTTGGGATTGACCTCATCGTTATCCTATATTAATAATAACCACAATATTGCATTTTCACTCATAGAAGGATATTATTATACACAATAGGTGATTGTTGATCATAAATGGCCAGGGGACTTTTTTTGACAATATCTTATCCCCCTTGACTTCATAAAGGATGGTTATTATTTTTTAAAAATATAATAAAATATTATTTTGATAAAATATTGTTACTTCCAATTATAACACGATTCCTTTATCTTGAAAAATAAGACCAAAACTAATAGTTTTATTTCAAATATTATTATTTTAAACAACGCTAATATTTCATTTTAATATATAAATATTATGAAATAATATTACCCAGTAATATTAAATAACATTTAAAAATTTAAAATCTTTTAATTTTTTTTTGAAATGATGATATACTATATTAATGTTTCATAAGATTAAAATCTAATTATATATTTTTTAAAAATTATAAATAATATTTTATCAACTAAATTATTTCATTATTCTTTAATTATCCAATTATATTCATTTTTAAAATTTTTCACATATGTGGAGACATAAAGACATTTAAATGTAAGAGAGTAAAATTTTGTATTTTTATTTGAACTAAATATTCAATAGATCATTTTCATTGACATATTTCCTCTAAAAATTTACATATAGTTATTATGGTGTTAAGGGTCATATTATATTTATAAAATGATAATAAAAAATATAAATAGTGACCTTAAAATTTATTTTAATCATTATTTATACCTATTTAACCATTACTAAGGTGATAAATTTTAACATATTTATAAATCATAATTCAAAAAAATAGAAGGGGTCTATTTACCAAATTTTAAAATCTTAATTCATAATATTTATTCCATTTTATAAACATCTAATTTCTTTATGTTTCGAAATTGAGACATAAATTATTTTTGCAAAACATGACTTAACCTGCATTTTAGAAAAATAAATTTTTAGAATAATTTCATTTTTTATTATCCGATTTGTCAAAAAATACTAGATGATAGTTAAAATAATTATTGTTCATATAATAGATACATTTCATGAAAATCATTAAGCATTAGTGAAAATTTTATTAAATCAAAATTATAACATATAGTTTATAGAAAGACAGTTATTCAGAAAAACCTCTCCTTTATTTTCAATTGATTTATATTTTAATTTAAAATTAATATATAAGATATTATAATATTTTATTCATATGTAAACCCATGATTTTTAATAATTTATTTATTAATATTTATAACAATTAATCCAATGGACTAGAAATAACCATCACATTATAAAATAATATTTTAATAGTTTATTATGGATTGTTTTAACTTGGTTTTTCATGTATCTCTATAAATTGAGGAAATTAAAATATTTATGGAAAAATATTTTATAAATTACTATCATATTTTAAATATAAATATAAAAAATTGACATAGAAAACAAGAACATAGTATAATTTCCTATAAAAATTACCCAACATTTGATCTAGGATACAATTATTTATGTCCTTAAGATCATTTCATCATACACCAGAAGACTTTATCTATTAGTGAGGGTTATTTAATTTCATTGAGATAAAATAATCTCCAAATATCCCTATCAATAACATTAATATACATCAACCAAAATCCAAAAAATACAAAAATAAATTAAATGTTATATTAGATATCAAACCACATTTTAATCATATCACCATGATATAATTATAGGGAACCCATAAAATTTAATGTAACCCACTCATAAAATGAAGGATCAACTAATGGGAATTTCATATACATGGTATATACATAGATTAAAAAAATAATTTAGAATATATAAAAGGGTTTTATTATGTATATTGTCATGTCACCAGATCCCTGTAATGTTACCCAAACCTAAATATCCATTACCATTGACATTCCATTATATATATCATGAATCATGAAATCAATACATCCAATGATGTTTTGGTTTATATTTTATCTATAATAAAGTATTTAAATAAAAAAGATCCACTAAATTAATCGTATATATATATGTGTTTGTTAATTTTAAATATACGGTAAAACCATTGAACATCAATATTCAACTATAAAATGTTCCATTGAATGCATTGGGAGCCACTATACTGATTTAACGTACCTAATTCTAACATAATATTTATATGGGGATGATCTCTCTAGGAGATAAAATATTAGACTTTTATTTTAATGATTATAACATATAGGTCATAATGTAACCACCTTAAAAAATGATGATGTGTTCCATAATAATTTGTTAAACTACAAACATATTGACACATGCGTATGAAGATTATGTTATATACTATCATATTATTGGGCTAGTTGATTCATTCATAAATTAATCATTGTAGGACCATGTCTATCATCAAAATCTATTCATATTCATAGAAAAAGAAATCATATACCTCATTAGAAATATTATCTAAATATGGAGATTCTATACACATATCAATAAAATAAAACAATCCCATATTAGTATGCCAACATAATTATCCATGCAAAGGTAATGTCCCCTGAATAATAAGAATAACGTGGATGTATGAATCCATCAGGTAGTGATTTATATATCCAATAATAATAATCTAATATAGGAAAACAAAATATTGATATGGACTATCAAAGGCTATCTCGCATTTACCTAGTATACCCATGAAAAGCCCCACATTTTACATATATAGGAATACCATAAAAATAAAACACCCACCATATTCATCAATTAATTTATAAAAATTAAATCCTGTGAAAAAAAACTCAAAATTTACATCTAATAAAAAAACATTACATACAAATAAAATTTATAAAAACTATCACTATCCCATTGAATTAGAACACCATTACTCGGAGAATACTAGAATCGATCCTTCATAGCCTCAAAGGTCATATAATATTGATGGAAACAATTTTATGTTTTTGATTATTTCTAATCAATGATTAACATTTGTAACATAAAATCAGAGACATTACGGTCAATGAATAATGTGTGAATTATCAAATAATAGACTAAAATTCATCTCCAAACTTCTCATTCAAATAAGAACCCTCTATATTCTATTCTGAGTCACTCCTTATCTATGTATCTATCTATATTTAATATTATATGGTACTTGAATAACATATAAACCAAGTTTGATATTATCGTCTCATGAGCTTCAATCCTGTAGAAGCTCACTCATTGATAATTGTGTAACAATTGTTCCTCAATCATCTACAAAGATGAAATAGGGATGATCCAAAATGTAATGGATTTATATTCATGTGAAATAAAATCATAGGAGATGTAATATCATGACCTTCTACTTCTCATGGTTCCCATCTTGATATGAAAATAGAGGAATAATTATAATGATCCATGATTCCTACCTCCTATAGGCCCTAGTATATTGACCAGCTAAGGGGGTGAAACAATGTCACATATAAGTCGAATTACCCACTTTGATAATATCGTGTTGGGAGATAGGGTATTAATGTAAATAAAATAGTGAAATTATATGAAATAAGTTTTCCAATTCCATTTCACAATGAATGATTAATGAATATATATAAATATATATATATATATATATATGTGAATCTCCAAATAAATACCCAAATGAAAATTTCTATAGCAGTAGCTCAATAGAAGCATTAAAGTATATGATCTAGTTATGTAAGTATATTCCATAATGAAATCCTAGAATACCGAGAATATTTTTATATACTTGGGGTAATATTACAATTATTCTCATTAATAACATACCTAATGTGCCTCGTGAAAATATGAATGAATCATATTAATGCACTAGTTAGAAAATAGTAGAACTAATATAAACTAAAAATGTCAACTGAATAATCCAATCCTAACTATGGAACAATAAAAATAATAATCCAGCCATGAATAATAACTTAATAAGAATTGTATTGATAAAAGTCACCTTTCACCTCTTTTCACTAATTTTCCTCTATCACAATCCAAATTCATACTTCTGGGAGCACCAATATCTTCTGAATCTGAACCCCTCCAAAACACACCTATCCATCACAACACAACACATCACACCATATCCATTTTAAAGACACATGGGCTATCACACCACATCACATATCACCCTAAGACACCGAATCAGTTGCATCAAAAAACATATCACACTAAGATACATAGTCCATCACATCACATCTACAACCATAAATAGAAAATAGGGTATCATGAACATAATAGATATCAACCTCTTTCTCTCCCCCTAATTTACATAAAACCCACCATATTCCTCCTTATAAAACATCACCAATGGGAACTATTATACTTTTTATATTAAAACACATGTATGTCAACATTTCATGGAAGAGAGATCAGGGAAATGTAGGTATCCACCTGTACATACACACTTCAAAAATGTTTCAAAAACACCCTAAAAACATTTAATTACTATACATTAGTTATCAATATGAGTTGGGTGTATATATAGTACAAAATTACATATAATATAAATACATACAACCCCACACCATCCTAATCTATGAAAACAAAATAAAAATACAATTCTAACAAAAAAATTACAATAAACCCTCACAACATCAAAACCATTAACTTCAACCTCCAAATTCAAAACACCAAACCAAATTGTTCAAGCCACAAGAAAATTATAAAAATTGTCATTAAAATTTACCTATTATCTATATATACCATTTATTAACCATTTTAGTTATACAGTTTATTAGATTCAAATTATGAACTATCCAAATTTTCCCACACTACGTATTTTATATAGTATATTCATTAACCCTTATTCCCATTTAGGTTCATTTCACCTTCCGGAAAGTTTATTACATTACCACTTAGGAATATATAACAATATAAGAAATCAAAAAACACATAATTCATGTTCCAACAATCCCCAAACCAAAACCTCCTTACATCAATATCCCCCCACCCATCATGATGGCCAGATCAAAACCACTTCCTTACACAACTACTATTTTTAACACCAGCTACATATCAAAATCAAAACTCATCACATCCTCACAAAAAATCAAAACAAACAACCCAAACACACATCACTATAACCAAACGCAACAATAGATCAAAATCATACATTATATATGATTTTTAGGTTTATCAAGGTTATTTTTTTCAGATTCCACATTATTTTACCAGGTAATTTCCACAAAAATATGTGTTTCTATACAAACTAATAAAATAGATTAATATAAATGTTATCATATACCACATTGTGTAAATAAAAAAAATCATCGAACAATGTTTCAAAATCATATCTACCCAAATTCAAAAAAACCCAATATCCTGTAATTTCATTATGGAATCAAGTCCATATAATATCAATATCAAATAATATCAAATGTGGTAAAATATTTGTTTTAATCACTTCCAGTAAAAATTAAAATTAAACTAGTTCATTATATTCAATAGTTGAGTGAAAAAAATCTTAAAAAAACATAAAAATAGGATAAATCGTCACATCATATAAAAGTAGAAAAGAATAGAAGGATCCCTGCACCAAAAAGTGCTTTGCAGACAACTATTGATGGCTATAATAAGAGGTAGACAACCACATTAGACTATAAGGATGGAAAACATTTCATTACTAGAAAAAAACTACATTATCTTATTATTATACCATTACCCAAACCCATGACTTCCCCTTGCAGAAACCTTCCCATAAATGAAATAGTGATAAAAATAGAGTAAATTGTACGGAAAGAATGCGAAGTCACATCAAACTACAAGATGATTATATCTATTAGCTGAGGCTTAAATCCACTGATTAGGTGATGAAATAAAGCCTTTGGTTACACTTCATTCTCCCATTAAATTTGAAAAAATTCCGACAAATATTCGGGTTTGAGGTAATTTTAGAATTTATAAATGATAGGACAAATTTAAGAGCACAACATAGACACTTCCACTATAAAGAATAACTTATAAAGAGGAAAAGACCATATTGTAGTATAAATGGCCACACCATTTCATGTCTAGTAAACGTGGCCCCTGATTAATTTGGTTATCCTAATATTATAGGTACGGTAAAATACAAATGGATAACATCATGTAGAACAATACACCATAAACTATGATCCATCCGACCTTATGGGGCCACACCACACCTGCATCTTAGAAGTGTGGCTTTGTCAAAATTGGAAGATCAATTGAAAACTACACCTTGGACCACTATGCCATATCCAACACCCCTATCACAGTCCCACTTGGGTAAGAACCCCATATCAAAACCACATTTACTATACATGTTGTAGATATCTCAATTTTGTAGTTTTTCCCAAACTAAATTCAATCCTCCCCTACACCGTAGCTAACCTCACCATACCACAATATACATATTTATTGTGAAACCCCATTTTCATTATTTCTGGGCTCCCTTTATCTAATATTTATAGATCCATGTACTCTTTTCCCTCCAACTACAATTTTTATAACTATATACACTTATACCACTTGAATTTCCACAATTTAACAAGCATGAAAGTGCATATAAATTTTTAGATACATATCAACCTATTTATGTCCTATCTATTAAACAAAATTGGTAATGGAATGAAGGATAATGTTACAAATGACCATTCTACAAGATTACACTCAAGGATCTCGTTACACACCAAACAATACCACATCTCCTAAATAAATCATAATAGCTTCCATCCAAAAATTCACACATAACTAGTTTCAAAACCATCTAGTCATCCACGATTCTCATGACATGATCACTAAACCCATTACTCACTAAGGCCCCAAGGATAGAATATAAGGAATAAAAAATTATATATATTGATATTATAAACATTTGGTAGTACATAATCTATCACATATTTTTAAAATCATTCAACATATAAATCATCTTGATTATGAATTTTTTCTTCCCCTATTAAAATACATTTATATTTATCACACATCACATATAAATTAAAAATATCTTCTCAAAAAATAAAAATAACAAAAATGAAATCAATAAGGAAAAGATGAATAAATTAAAACTCATAACATCCTCAGGTATAAGGAAAACATATTTATCTCACTCCCCTTGTACTCTCTTATAGGTCACAAAGCCTCCACAAGACCCGAACCAAAAGAATGGTCCATCCTTATAGAAAGTACTCATAAGGATCTTGGATTTATCCTAGCCTCTCCATGAATAGAAAATAATCCATTATATCTATCTCTCCCTAGTTAGTGATATGAGTGTTATCATGAATAATCTGATGTAGTTGGGATAAAATGATTATTTCATGATTCTTGTTTAGTTATGCAAGCAGTTCCACACAATAGGTCACATTGCCAATGTGTTCTAGCACCATAAAAGGCCTATAAGAAAGAAGTGGTATCTCAATCCTATTTCCAAACCTATTTTTCTTATGTTGTGGGGATACTATCTAGAACAAATGGACTCTAAACTCAAACTTCAGGGGACTCCTCATGTAATTTATATAATTCTTATTCTAAGGTTGGGTTACATTCATCCTATAATGAACAACATGAACCTTCATAATCATGACTTATACTAGACCATTTCTAAGAATTGATGACTACACTACTATTTCCCTACATAATAGAGAATTACATGGCCTCTTATACAAGTACTCAAATGGGTACACTCAAATGGACAAATTAAAAATATTTTTATATGAAATTTTAGCTATCATGAAATTTCTTTCCTGAAGATATTTTGATTTCCATTACATATTTCCACAACATATACTCCCCTAAAAGATATTTCTCTCTAAATTATATTATATAATTCAGGGCAAATAATTGATGTGGAACAACTATGTTTTAGAAGAATTCTATAATCCACTCTTTTCTATCAACCTTATCTACATCCCTCTATTACAAAACATCCACTCAACATGTCTCGTTGATCACTATGAGGTGAACTGATTTCATTAATTGATCACAAATTACCTATATAGACTCAAAAATTCATTAATATCAGGGGTATCACTGTGAATAATACCATCATGATTTCATCCCATTTCAACATGGGAACATCTAAGGTATTAATAAATTATAAGGTATATGATAGAAATATTTTACCTACTTGGAAAAGAAAAACCAAACTAAAATCTCTGCCAGTAACGATTTCATCCGGAGCCAAACAAAAATTATCATCATGAAAATATATATAATAAAACATTATGGATCACCATCCTTTGTGATATATTATAATAAAATTTTACTCCCCCATGAATTTAAACAATAATATATAGCATCCCATGAATCATTATCTAGTTCTCAATATCCTCTCAAAATCCCTCAAAAGCATTACCATGACTAACATGATTGTGTATCACTTATTCTTATGAGTCTCGCTACATTAATCACCCAACAACCACATCAGAGACGAAAAATTTCTATCAAATTCAATTCAATTATAATGATCGGGCATTAAAAATTACTTATTGTTGAATTAAATGAATAATTCACATTAAGGATCTTTTCAGGTTTAGAGTTTTAGAGAATGAGGACATAACTATTACATCTAAATGGTTACAAAGTAGACACATCTACTCAGAATCCATTTTTTCACAAGAATAAAAAATCTTGAACAAAATAGTTATGTCTAGTTCCTAGTTTTAGACATCCTGAAATTTCCTTGATCCCATCCTTGAACTTATTCAACTTTATGTCCTATGAAAAACATTTCAAAAAAACATGGGATGAACATAAAAAGCTTAGTAAGGGTTATAACAATACGGAAAGAAAACATTAGTCCATGTATAAATAAGAATCAATGAAATCATACATTACTCATAAAGAATAATCAATTTAACATACCTCATGAAATCATAAGATTTACAAATAACTCATAGAAATCATAAGACATAATGGTAACTTGAGGCATTCATAACATTCTTACGTAGGGAGTAACCCTCATGGTTACGTTTGGAATACCCATCACAGTATATGCCCTAAATCTCTTCGGATAAACCTTATCGTTTAACCCCTTCGTGTTACCCCATGCATTGGAGAGCTATATCGGGCTCACCCGCCCTTAGTTTATCTCGGAACCCCCGTTATCATAAAAAATGCCCAATAAATAAAACATAATCATAGCACTTATCTAAAGCATAATGGAAAGATAACATTCCCACATTGTGATAACAATATAACATTTTAAGATGTTGAAATAATGAATCCATTCAAAAGTACCATATTCAAAACCATTTAAAACATTTAATAAAGAGATTTTTGAATAAAAGTGTCCCATACCACATTGAAATTTTTAACATTTCAAACCATTAATATTCATATAAATAAATCCTTAAAACCATTCTTAAAACATGGATATTAATAAAAACAATTCATTAAAAAAATTAATGTGATATTTTAGTTAAAGGGTTTTTAACAAAATTAGAGACACTTGAATACAATAATTACGGAATAACAATTAATCAGAACTTTATAATATCATGAGAATAAATGGATTCATGATATAATATTCCAAAGGACAGTATATACACCATATAAGAGTGAATTGGTTCATAACAATAATAATGTCTCAATAGAAATGTAAAATGAGATGAAATCCCTTATAAAGAAGGTATCATTAAATTAAGGATAAATAAATCTCAAAATTATGTGAGAAAAATATAAATACACCCAATATAAGTGTATATTAAGTGTAATACAATAAAAGGTCATTCAAAAATATTCAAACTATGACATATTCAATAACTACATGTTGAACCCAAAGAAATCGAAATTGGGTTAAAAAGTTCCCTTGGTAAAATTCGACAGCCTAACATCGTCAAATTAAAATTCATAAAATTAGTTGGTGAGAGATAAAATGGTTTCTCATGATTTGGAAATAAAATATAAATCAATAAGGATATATAAGAACATATCCCAACAAAAAAAGATTTAAATTAAAATACAAAACAAAATAATTCTTTTTAAAAGAGGACTATGAAAGGTTCCCTTGCCAATTTGGGCAACTTTCGAAACGTACACCCCATGAAATAAGTGTCATACAATGAAGATTTAACTACCCATAAATGAGATTATATTATAAAAATAGTAAAATAATTGGCAGTACATACCCCACATAAAATTAAATTGTTTCCAATTAGCATGAATCTCACGGGAATAAAAAGTGAGATGAAAATCTCCTTATGAAAATTTGGCAGCCTAACAGCGCCACATAAAACATACAAAAATGGATTGATGAGATAAAATAGGGTCTCTAGAAATATTAACATAAAATTTACAGCAAGAGGATTATAAAATAACATCCTCAACATAATAAAGAGGATCTTAAAGTAAGTTACAGAAAAATTCTACTTAAAAATAAAGAGAGAGGTAGGATCCCTTACCTCAAGTTCAACTTGTCTTGTTCGTTTCTTTATATTCCTGAATAAAAAACATTGGTAAATTTATAATTGCATAAGATACTCCTTTAAATATTATTATTCACTTAATATCAGATATTATAATGTTATAATAATTGGTTAATAATGTGAATTCATATCAGACGTTTTTGTCGATGTTTGGCACATGAGTCAAAAATGAACATGTTTGAAAATGATTGTCCATTAGTTATAAGTAAATCATCTACAGAATAGTATTAATGATTTAAATATCATATATATCTAGTACATATTCATTTTATACTATTCCATAACATTTGGAGATAAAATAAAATGAAATTCACCGTTCATGGAGACGGTTGGCCGTACGTACGCATGAACGCTACTTTCAGTTTGTTGACATATTAATGGAATTAAAAATAATTGAGAGAGATATATATAGTATAATTAAAGTATAATATATATGTTTTATAGGTCACATATTTTCATTAATTTAATTCTTTAAATATTCCATGTATTGCAGGAATGAGTCAAATCACTTGAGGGGGCGGTAGTCCACACTTCCTCGAATGAAATTATCGCATTTGCACAACATGAAAACCATAAAGGTATGTTTTAATTATAAAATACAGAAGCATATTGAAAACATAAATACCATATACATAATATATAAAATACAGTGACATCATAATGGTCACCATGAATGGTGTTAAGAGAAGATTTAACAATCATCGTTTCGTGAGGCAGTAATTCACCATCCACAGAAATAGTATGTTCTTTAACCATTAGACGGAGTTGTGTGTAAGTTTAGCTCTAATAATTTACATAACAACATACTAGTATATTGAAGATACTAGTTTTGTTACAAAAGAAAGGAATAAGAAGAGTTTAGGGGTTTGAAGAAGCAAAATAAAACAAAAGATCACAGGTGAAGACATTACCATTAAATCGGGTAACTCCTTTTGGTTTGAACCAAAAGGGTTTCCTGAAGAGAATTATGCCAAAGGTGAGGCTTCAATGATGAAGAGAGGGATGTGGAGAGTTGAAATGAGCATGGTTTATCCAATCCAAAGTCTTTAGGGGTGTGGGTAAGGTGGTAGAGGTGGTGGGCCTTTTATAAGAGAAGAGGAGGGGCACTCTTGGAATGTTATAAAATATTACTTTACTATAAAATGATTTTCGGATTTTAAAGGTACCAAAAGGATATATTTCGAGGCTAAGGTGATAAGGTTATTAAATCCACCCATAAAATATGTTTGTGACAAGTTTAGGACTTAGATATCACCCTATATTCTCATTTTATATAAATCGTTCATTTATGATGTAATCGCTGCATCATCACAGTGTCATAAATAAAATAATTTATTTACTATCTAAAAATTATAAAACAAATATCATGATGTAGGATCTTTTTTACCTTTCTAACTAAAATTTATAGAAAAAAATATGACTTGTATAACCCTATGTAAAAATTATTTTAGTAAAACAATACATGTTTGTGAAATTTTAATTTTAACTTTAAATAAAATGTTATTAATGTCATTTTCCAAACAAAGTGGCTCCATGGGGTCCCCAAGTTGACCCATGGATTTTCGTGGTTGGCCATGACTCATCCAATAAAGTTAGGAAATGTGTCAAGGTCATTTCATATTATTATAAAATTATCTTTACCTTAAATTACACTAATTACCTCTAATCGCGGTTAATAAAACGTAAAAGTTACTATTCATGAAAAAATTATTTTAATCTAATTGAACCAAATTTTACTTCCTAATGAAAACCATGTATGTAGGATTTTTGAAAATAAAATCATATAAGTGGTAATATTTTATTTAAATGAAAAATCAGTTTCTTTAACTACCACTTAGTGGTTTCACTATTCATCAAAAATTGAAGTTTTTCAGAAAAATACCAAAAATTAAACCTAAGCTATATTTGGTATTACTAATTCAAAAATGATGTCTATTTTACAAAATTCATAATATATAAGTTTCATTAATTAATTTAATAATTCATTCCCGCTGTCAAAACAAATAGTGTGTTTTTATGAAACAATATCTATTAAAAGATTGACCCTAGTTTAAGTCGAATTTCAAAGTGAAATTAATTCCAATGACCACCATTGGATTAAATGGTAAAAATATATACTAAATAAACATTAATCTCAATTTAAAATATAATCTATCTATATAAATAAATCATATTAAAATGAGGTTTTGAATTAAAATGCATGGTTTTCACTAAAAATGATCTTTATCGGAAAAATAAAAAAATTTACACAAAGTAAATTTTGTTGTCCAGATTATAAAAAAGGATTTTATTTTTTCAAATAAAACATATAAAATTTTCAAAACTATATTTAAAAAGGGATCTCCATCAAAAGGAGGTAAATCGACCTTTTAAAGAATATTAGAAGATTTATGCTTAAAATTGGATTCATTTGCATTTTAAGCCTCTAACATTTATTGGCTAAATGTAAAAATATTTTACAAACATATGTAATAATTTTTTAGATATTTATTTTCATTCTCTCCATTACAATGGCTAGGCATTAACTATTATAATATTATTTTATTATTAGTGTGCAATGTAAGATTTCAAAGAAACTCGTTGTTGCGTATTTGGTACGCCATCGAGCATAACATTCCATTTAAAGTAGTATTAACATTTTATTCACAAATATTGATAAAAATTAGAATTTAATATTATTTATTTACCTATGTTGTTACATCCTTCCCCCCTTTTGGGAATTGTGTCCTCGCAATTTCAAAATTGGGCTTGAAAACTTCAGTAAAAGTCCCACATCGAAACAAGATTCAGTAAAACTATCACTTTAAAATAAAGTGAGAGAAGTAAAAAAGGTCACCTGAGTTAAACCATACTAGGATTCCAATTATGAAAAAATGGATATGTAGGAGAAAACTAATGGTCATGTTCTGATGGAGAGTGATAGTAAACATGTCCTGGAGAATGTTAACCACAAGAAAATCACAAACTTGTGATGGGTTAAATGCTATATGATTCCCCAATAAGAAAAGTTAACAGAAAAATTTTTTGTTTTAAGTTAATCTTCATTGAGGAATTTATTTTTGAGCTTAACTAAATCATAATGAAACATACATACTTCTCATGTAGACTTTCAACTTTTACTAGATTCCTTAATCAAGCTCATATTTTCTCCAAAATATGAGTATTTAGGAAGACTTGTTCGCATTAAGAGTAATATAATCAACTTCTTGAGAATCATCTAATCCAAAAAAGATAACTATATATTTCCCATGTCTTTATATCTCAACTAAAACCAAACCAAAAAGTTTAGTACGAGATCAGATAATACCCAACAAGTATATTTTTTTAAAAAAGGAAAAACTATTCCTAATATCTAAAAATTTTCAAACAAAACCCAAAGTTCAACAAAGACCATTCAATAAAAAATTTGTCCATAAAATTTGTCAAAGTAAACCCAACTAAGATTGAAACCCAAATAGTTGAAGGATTTAATCACATAGTTTACCAAGGTACAAATTAATATTTATCTCCAAATAACATCAGTTGCTCTTAAAGTCTCATACTGAAAAGTAATTAACCTAATCACATATCATTCATGATAGGTAAATAATTTCCAAAGATAACCCAAAATCATCTTAGTGTTAATTCATAAAATCATCTACCTAAAAAAATAATTAGTCAAACTAAACAGGGACTTCACGTAGTCCAGTGGTTGGTGATAAATTCCAGTCGCACATTGGTTGTGGGTTCGATTCCCGCAGCTTTGTCCAACGTGACAGGTTGTCGCATGGTCTGGATGTTTCCCTTTTTCAAAAACTATATAATTTTTAAAACGTTACCCAAAATGAGATAAAATCTTCAAAAATAACAATAACATAATTTAAAATTAATTTTATCTCATGTCATTTGTGTTCCATCATAACGTATAGTAACACATAATTACCTCAAAATTAAATATCATATAAACCCTAATGGTTACCATTAAAATTATTACCTGAACTTCCATGTCGAGTTGGTTCTCTCTTAAATGATGCATTAGAGAACTCACCAAGGTTAAAGTGGTTGATCATGACTCTTGATAGTTGGTTTAGAATAACAACGATATTTCTCATTGAATTCCCCCATTTCATCCAATATCTTAAACAAGGAACCACCATAGTTCCCTTCAAACCGATTGACACTTTGGTGCCTGCTAGATCCATCCATTTAATAAAACTAGAAATGTCAGTGTGAGTATATCAAAAAAATCATTATGTACTAAAGAGGAATATAAACACTAAGATATACTTATCCAAGTTATCTCAAACTCATTCCAACCATTAAAAATAACAATGACTCTATCTAATATAATAACCATTATGGTTATACACAACATGTCACTTAAAACTCTAACCTCTAAAGTTATCTAAACCGTCATTTGATACCAACTATAAGGACCCAGCCTTAAACATTACTTATTATTGAATTAAATGAATAATTCACATTGAGGATCTTTTCAGGTTTAGATTTGTAGAGAATTAGGAAATAACTATTATATCTCAAAGTTTAAAAAGTAGAAACATCTACTCAGCATCCTTTTTTTCCCAAAAATAAAAACTCTTGTACAAAAGAGTCATGTCTAGTTCTTTGTTTTAGACAGCCTGACATTTCCTTGATCCCAACCTTGACCCTATTCAACCATATGTACTATGAAAAAACATTCCAAAAAAAACATGGGATGAGAATAAAAAGCACAGTAAGGGTTATGACAATACAGAAAGAAAACATTAGTCCTTTTATACATAAGAATAAATGAAATCACACTTTACTCATAAAGCATAAGCAATTTAACATACCTCATGAAATCATAAGATTTACAAATAACTCATATAAATTATAAGACATAAAGGTAACTTGAGATATTCATAACATTCTTACGTAGGGATTAACACTCATGGTTACGTTTGGAATACCCATCATAGTATATTCCCTAAATCTCTTCAGAGAAACCTTAGCGTTTAACCCCTTTACATTACGCAATGCATTGGAGAGCTATATTGGGCTCACTCGCCCTTAGTTTATCACGGAACCACCCATTTTCATAAACAATTCTCAAGAAATAAAACATAATCATAACACATAACTTAAGCATAATGGAAAGATAACATTCCTAGATTTCAATAACAATATTACATTTTAAGATATTGAAATAATGAATCCATTCAAAAACCCATATTCAAAACCTTTTAAAAAATTTAATAAAGTGATTTTTGAATAAAAGTGTCCCATACCACCTTGATACTTTTAAAATTTTAAACCATTAATATCCATATAAATAAACCATTAAAACCATTTTTAAAACATGGATATTAATAACAAAAATTCATTAAAACATTTAAAGTGTTATTTTAGTTAAAGGGTTTTTTTAGCAAAATTAGAGACACTTGAATAAAATAATTGAGGAATAACATTTAATCAGAACTTTATAGTATCATGATAATAAATGGATTCATGATATAATATTCCAAAAGAGATTATATACACAATATAAGAGTTAATTGGTTCATAACAACAATGAAGTCTCAATAGAAATGTAAAATGAGATGAAATCCCTTATAAAGAAGGTATCCTTAAATTAAGGATAAATAAATCTTAAAATTATGTGTGACAAATATAAAAACACCCAATATAAGTTTATATCAAGTGTAAAACAGTAAATTTTCATTCAAAAATATTCAAATGATGAAATATTCAATAACTACATGTTGAATCCAAAGAAATCGAAATTGGGTTAAAAAGTTCCCTTGGTAAAATTCGACAGCCTAACGGCGCCACTTTAAAATTCATAAAATTAGTTGATGAGAGAGAAAATGGTATCTCATAACTTGGACTTAATATTCACATCAATGAGGATATAGAAGAACATATCCCAACATAAAAAGATGAAAATTAAAAGACATACCAAAGTAAGTCTTTTTAAAAGAGGAGTGTGAAAGGTTCCCTTGCCGATTTGGGCAACTTTCGGAACGTACAACCCATGAAAGAAGGGTCATACAATGAAGATGTAACTACCCATAAATGAGATTATATTACACAAATAGAAAAATAATGGGCAGTACATACACCACACAAAATTAAATAGTGGCAAATGTAGCACGAATCTCACGGGAATAAAAATTGAGATGAAAACCCCCTTAGGAAAATTCGGGAGCATAACGACGCCACATAAAACATCCAAAAATGGATTGATGAGACAAAATAGGTTATCTCATCATATTATCATAACATTTACCGCAAGAGGAATATAAATGAACATCCCCCAACATAAGAAAGAGGAGCTTAAATTATGTTGCATAAAAAAGAGTATTAAAAATTAAAGAGAGAGGTGGGATCCCTTACCTCAAGTCCGACTTGTCTTTTTCGTTTCTTTATATTCATTAATAATAAACATTGGTCATTTTATAATTGCTTAAGGTCCTCCTTTAGATATTTTTATTCACTTAATATCACATATTATAATGTTATAATAATTGGTTAATAATGTGTGTTCATATCAGACGTTTTTGTCGATGTATGGTACATGAGTCAAAAATGAACTTGTTTGAAAATGATTGTACATGTAGTTATAAGTAACTCATCTCCAGAATAGTATTAATGATTTAAATATCATATATATCCAGTAAATATTCATTTTATCCTATTCTATAACATTTGGAGATAAAATGAAATGAAATGCACCGTTCATGGAGAGGGTAGGTCGTACGTACGCATGAACACTACTTTCATTTCCTTGACATATTAATGGAATCAAAAATAATTGAGATATATATATATTATAATTTCAGTATAATATATATTTTTTATAGGTCACATAAGTTCATTAATTTCATTCTTTTTACATTCCATGTATTACATGAACGAGTCACATCACTTGAGGGGGCGGTAGTCCACACTTCCTCGTATGAAATTATCGCATTTGGACAACATGAAAAGCATAAAGGTATGTTATAAATATAAAATACAGAAGCATATTGACAACATAAATACCATATATATCATATATATAATACAGTGACATCATTATAGCCACCATTAAATGTGTTATGAGATGATTGAACCATCATCATTTCATGACGCAGTAATTTGTCATCCACAGAAAAAATAAGTTCGTTAACCATTAGACGGAGGTGTGTGTAAGTGTAGATAAAATACATCACATAAAAACATCCTAGTTTATTAAAGATACTTGTGTTGTTTCAAAATAAAGGAATAAATGAGTTTAGGGGTTTGGAGAAGCAAAATAAAACAAAAGAACACAAGTGAAGACATTACCTTTAAATTGGGTAACTCCTATTGGTTTGAACCAAAAGGGTTTCCTGAAGAAAATTATGAAAAAGGTGCGGCTTCAATGATGAATAGAGAGATGTGGAGAGATTAAATGGGCAGGGTTTGGCTGAGCGAAAGTCTTGAGAGGTGTGGGTAATGTGGTAGAGGTGGGGGCCTTTTATAAGAGAAGATGAGGGGAACTCTTGGAAAGTTATAAAATATTACTTTATTATAAAATGCTTTTCGGATTTTAAAGGTCCCAAAAGGATTTATTTTGAGGCTAAGGTTATAAGGATTCTAAATCCACCCATCCAATAGGTTTGTGAGAAGTTTAGGTCTTATATTTCACCCTATCTTATCATTTTGTTTAAATCATACCTTTATGAGGTAATCACTACATCATCACAGTGTCATAAAAAAATAATTTATTTATTGTCTAAAAATAATAATAAAAATTCATGATGCAAGAGATATATTTTATCTTCATAATGAATATTCATAGTAAAAAATATGACTTGTATAACCCCATTAAAATTTTTTTTTAGTAAAACAAATCATGTTTTTGGCATTTTGATTTTAACTTTAAATAAAACGTTATTAATTTAATTTTCCAACCAATGTGGCTCCATGGGGTCCCCAAATTGACCCATGGATTTTCATGGTCGGCCACGACTCATCCAATAAGGGGTTTACATGTGTCAAGGTCATTTCATAGTATTATAACATTATCTTTACCTTAAAATTTACTAAATACCTGTAATCGCGATTAATAAAACTTAAAAGTTACTATTCACCAAAAAATTATTTTAATCTCATTGATCCAAATTTTACATCCCAATGAAAACCATGTATATCATATTTTTGATAGTGAAATCACATAAGTGGTAATGTTTCATTTAAATAAAAAATCAGTTTCCTTAACTACCACTTAGTTGTTTCATTATTCATCAAAAATTGAAGTTTTTCAGAAAAATACCAAAAAATCACCCTAAGCTATATTTGATATTCCGAATGAAAAAATGATGTCTATTTTACCATATTAAAAATATAAAATTTGAATCAATTAATTTAATAATTCATTCCCATTGTCAAAACAAATAGCGTGTTTTTAAGAAACAATATCTATTAAAAGATTGACACTAGTTTAAGTCCAATTTCAAAGTGAAATTATTTCCAATCACCACCATTGGATTAAATGGTAAAAATATATTCTAAATACACTTAAATATCTATTAAAAAGATAATATATCCATATAAATAAATCAGATTAATAAGAGTTTTTGAATTAAAATGCAACATTTTCACTAGAAATGATCTTTATCGGAAAAATAACAAAAATTTACACAAAGTAAATTTTGATGTCCTGATTCTAAAGAAGGATTTTATTTTGCCAAATACAACATATAAAATTTTCAAAAGTATATTTAAAAAGGGTGCTCCATAAAAATGTTGTTAATCAACATTTTAAATTATATTAGAAGATTTATGCTTAAAATTGGATTCATTTGCATTTTAAGCCTCTAACATTTATTGGCTAAATGTAAAAATATTTAACAAACATATGTAATCATTTTGTAGTTATTTCTGTTCATTATCTCCATTACAACGGTTAGGCATTAACTATTATAATATTATTATATTATTAGTGTGCGATGTATGATTTCAAAGAAACGCGTTGTTGCGTTTTAGGTACGCCATCGAGCATAGCATTCCCTGTAAAGTAGTATTAACATTTTATTCACAAATATTTATAAACATTATAATGTAATATTATTTATTTACCTTAGATGTTACATCAATAATACCATAAATCACCTTCACATCTAATTATAGGGATGAGAACTTTTTTATAACCCTTTAAGCATCTATGGACACTCGAAAAAAATATTTCAATGATGTATTGTTCAATACCACATCGAATTTTTTTTTCTGATGAGGTGTAAATGATCTCAAGGTAAAATTGAAATCCATTTATGTTGATGAAAATTTATATCACATTAAGAAAATATATACCTCATGATATTCTGATCTGTGATGACCATAATGCACTCCCAAAGGATGAAATGTGGCCAAGAATTTTGTGAAAATGAAACTGCTACTATCTCTTGAACATGAAGGAATAGATATTCTTGGAGGGATGTAACTACTTAGATCCATAAGAGATATCTTCCTACTAATTAATATGTAATCATCCCAAACCTAGATGGGATTTTTCCAAAAAGACCTCAATCATCACCCCTTATGATGGAAACTGAATCACTAAAGCACTAATCAATCTCAGAATCAGGTAATCAGACCTATATGAATGCTGACCCATATAATTAAAATCATAGTCTTTCATTGTTACAATTTTCTGTATAGATGAAATATATGATAAATTCGAAAAATAACATGTGATAGCCCACAAGACCAAGGAATATATGAACCATTATCACTTTTTTAATTTATTCCACTATATCAAATCTCATGATATTTTATGTGTTGATAGCCACAAAATATTAAGACACTAAATTTATGAGGAAATTTACCTATTGAGTATAGAACATAAACATACTAATCCTTTTACATAGTTGTAGGTGTAAAATAACATTAAAGGAAGCTCTAAAATGATTAGCAGATCCTCCACTGACTTAATGTAGTTCAATATATCATTGATGAACATGAATAAAAACTTTTTTTAGAAATTAGTTACAGTGGAGTTCATGACACCTTTGAATACTATTGTGGCATTCATGATTCCAAACAATAATACAATGAACTCGAATTTCCCATTCCATCATATGATGTATGTCCTTAGGAAATCATCCTCTATCACCCTCATCTGCTGATATTGAAACCACATAACAATAATAGAAAACCAACTAGATCCCCTCAACGAGTTGAAATTTTGTTTGACCCTTGGATATGGGTAATTATTCTTCATCATCACTTAATTCAACATCCATTAATCTAAATATATCTTGAGAATAATGTCGATATTGATGATTAATAACACTGGATCCTCCCACCATGATAGAATAGGTTGGTTGAAATCTTTATATATAAGATCATATATATGAATCCTTAGCTACCATAATTCGAAGGTTCTATCTATTATTGAGCCATCCAAATTTGAGAATCAGAAGGATATACGTTTATCATTAACTCAAAATCAATTTAAATGTGCATCCTTAAATCCTTCTGTGCGATAACATATAGATACTCCATGAATACCCAAGGATCCTCCTTTATTCTAGAGTCTACTGTTTCGATAAAATAATTTTTCCTAAATGAACAAAGGAGATCCACATGTCTATTACCTACTTGAAAACTCCCCTCACCAATAAAAAATATATACTGTCAACCCACGTATGAGAACCTACCTCTCCCAAAAAATTAATCGATAATACTAAACATATAATGAAATATTTTGATTTTTACAATGAAATCGAATGGATGAAAATATAGTAAGAAATGATATCCAAATCAATGATGTGTCCCAATCATTCATTTATTCCCCGTATACACAACAAACAATCTATCATGATATCATATTGGTGTAGTCAAAAATTGGGGAACATGAAACCTTTCTATGTTGATCCCCAAAGAATGGACTACAGTGGGAAAGAAAGAAGTTATATTATCCTGAATCAACCAAAATCCAAAAATATGGTAGATGAAAAAATGACCAGGACTCTGGTCATCTATGGCGCCTCTGGTGCTACCACCCCCTCTGTATGAAATTTACCAAGATTACATCATCTCCCTTATCACTAAAATCCACATCCATAACCAAACTCAGTATGGGGACTATGAAGATATGTCACAACATGGTTTTTATGTCATCTTTCCTTATTACATCTTTTAAAAAAATAAATATGTATCCCCTATTAGCAAAATGGAAACACTGGAAACTACTACTAATTCTAACAATGAGTTAGAATACAAAATAAATAATCAGTATTAAGGTCCTATATGCACTAATTGTGGGGATAACCACTATCCCCATTACCAAATCACTGTAACCAAATTCCACAAATAAAATAGTGAATCAAACATTCCCCATCTAGTATGAAAGAAAGCAACTAATTTTGACTCTCTACTGGTTGAAACCTTAATAGACGTGGTTCCTATATCCAATATCTAACTACACCACTCCTCAAGGAAACTTGTTTCCATCCATATCATGATAATCCTTCCCATATGATTATACAATTGATCACCATTAATTGAAAAAAAAGGAATAACACCCATCTAGATAAAAGGATCGATTTCATCCTCAAGAAACTACAATACGGTCTCCTTATCATGAAATAGATATGGGGTGAAATAAAAAAAATACGTGAACATGATCACAAAACCAACTATAAATATGATCCCCTACTAAAAAGTTAAAATATCATAAATATCCCCAATATTAATGGTCAGTTAATGAAACTCTACTCTGAACTACTTCTGAATGATGACACATGAAATATCTGCCTTGATCTTCTCACCCTGATACATCTTCCACTAGTGATGCAGAGATTCCTACATCTGACTATCTAAAAAAGGGACTTGTACTCCATCCATAATTGGATCAAACTGAAGGTGATCTTAAGCTCTTACAATTAGATATTTTTCTCTAGATTAGAGAACCTTACTCTTACATCTCTAATGACTGTCAATGAATTGTGTGAAATATTATCATCAACTAATCAACCTCTTTCACAAAATCAACCCTCTGAAGATGAACCAGACAAGAAAGTTGAACCTCTACTAACTGAAACAAATCTATATGATGACTAGGATTCACACATGAAATTTAAACAAGGATTTCATAATCTTGGTTGTATGTAATTTTCTACGGACTCAATCAATTGATTTTTTCTTTCACAACACCAAAAAATTAAAGCAACAAAACAAGTCATTAAAGATGTATGTACCTATCCTAGTTCATAGTCATAGATCTAGAATCACCTCACTTGATTATTCAATAGGATTAGTTTCCTTACATTAGATGACATGGGTAAAAATATCACATCCAATATGGCCTTCCCAATCCAATTCCATGCCTAATGATCAATTAGAATTATTTCCATTACAATCATTAAAATCCACATGGTTCCTAACTTTAAACTCCATACTATTTCTCATCCAAATCTATTTGATACCACTGAATTATTACCTCTCTCCCTAATAGTAACCCTTATAATCCTGAAATTAATGATGATTTATAATGAATGCCAATTTCCTACTTTAAACATGTTTTAGGTTGGACACCAGCCTTAAGGGTATGAAAATATCAAATATGGGTGGAATTAGCCTGTAGGATAATATAGGATGGGAGATAAGATATAAATTATCAATAAAAAACATAAAATACTTTAAAAAATCATAATTCATGACTAATATAAATAGATAAAATAATACTCAAAAAAATACAAAATATAAAGGTCATATAGTAGAGAATCAATAATAGTTTTAATGAACTGAGCTAATGACATATATCACATCAAAAATAATCCTAATATAATATTATCTAAAATTAATATATGTGGTGATGAAAATAATATAATTTTTATGATCATACCCAAAGCCTCTCATGTACAATGAATGGAATAATACAAATTCACCAATGAGAAAATAGTAGAACCAACAATGCCTAAACATGTAAACGAACATATCCCATCGTTAATAATGATTAGTCATGAAATAATTAACCAATGTATAATATAATAATATGAAACGTATAAATAATAATTACACTCTTTACGACTACCACACCAATTTTCCACTTTCACTCCCTAAATACATGAATCATAATACTCCCATATCACCCATATAACCCTTCCTAAACACACCTAGGCCATACATAACATCACAAAAAATCATCCCCTAAGAAAAATATAATATCATCCAATATCACATATCACATAATGAAACCTAGGTGATTAAATCATATCAAAAATTACCCAAATATACATTGTCTATCAAATCACATAAATAAAAATAACCAAAATAGTAGGGTTCATTGAATCTTTAGGTCATCAACCTCATACCATCCTCTTATTGTGTTAGACCCCAACCATATTCCACCTCATCCAACATCATAACGGTGAACTTTTGACCTCTATATTTCAAGAACCATCAATTTGAATGTCTTCTACAAAATATAATAATGATTAGTGGGTAGCCATTCATCTAGCCTCCCCGTCAGAATTATCGAAATACTTCACAAAGACTGATGGTTGTCAGTACATAGTTCTCATCATGGTGGTGGGGTATATATAAATCATGAGAACAATATATATATATATATAGAAACCCAAAATACTAACTATTGGGTTCAAAATTAAACATCTTATGTAACCCACAATATCCTTAGTAATCCTTAAAACATTAGGAACATTTTCTTCCACCACTAAATTCACAAAAGAACAGAAAAAAGCAAAATTAATTCCACATTTTACCACTAACATTCAAAATAGTCATTTTTTAAAATTTCACATTTACATAAAACATCAATTAACCCACTGATTTATTTCATAATATGCAGCATACAAATTCATTTGTGGTCTCCTTTTTATATGAATATTTCAATAACCATTCACCATATTCCAATTCAATTCATAATTTTTAAAATTCATTCAATTACTACATTGTAATATGGAACAAGAAAAAAATAAAAATAATCCTTACTCATCAAGTGATTCATTCCCACACTATCACCATTTCACATCCATAACCACCTCTTTTAATGAAATCCATATCCCAAACACCTCGAATCACAATACCTTCCAACACATCTAGGTTATATCATAACCACCACTCATCACATATGCCACCACAACACAACAATACATCCTCTACATAAATTTAAACCACACACCACTAGCACACAACACAACTGCAGAAGAAAAAAATGCATCAAATATTAATTTTATATTTATGAATGTCCCATCATCACATTAATTTTTACATTCCAAGGGAATTTAAAGAAAACCCATGGGTTTTATTTGTAATAAATTTTTTTAAAGATATAAGTGGTTTTCCAATTCCATTTTTAGTGGAAACAAACAATAAAACATCATGGTTACATAAAAAACATAGGTTATATAAATCCCCAAACATCCATGATATTTATTATGGGATCGTGCCCATATAATATCAATTTCAATAAATGTCACATCTGATAAAAAAAAATTATTTACCTTACCCCATTCAAATTTCAATAAATGAAATACAGTTTCATCATTAGTATAGAAGATATATTCCTCCAAAACTATGACAATAGAATTATCCCCCACAAATTTTATAAGTATATAATTAATGAAAGACCCCTACCTCAAAATAGAGCATTCCAAACAAATTTGAAGGTATTAATGAGAGGTACTCGAAAACAAGGATCTAAAATAAAGTATAACACCCTTACTACTGTTAAATACAACAATCATATTAACATAATTAAAAAAATATCACTAAAACCAAAAAATCCCTTAGAGAGAAAACACACAATGCAATTAATATTCATAAAAATAAGGGAAAACATGTTGAAAAGGAAGAGGAATCCCTTGAAACCATTACGGATAAATATTCTATTCATGGGATTGAAATTGATTTATTAGAATCTAAAAAACATCATAGGTTAAATAACGGTTTTCCATGAAACATGTTAAAAATCATATTAATGACATGGTTTTAGGGGATTTTGGAATTAATGGGTTTTATGTAAAAAAAACACCATAGAGAAACCCCTTCAAACTCATCATACAAAATTTATAAAAGAACTAGACCATGAAAAAATATGAACGACAAGACAAAAACATGGATAATTAAACCATGAATCAGTAATGTATCTCTCTCTATGTCACAGATCTGATAAAATATGAAATAAAGTGACAGTGTAGTGGAATAAAATACACTAATGGAACCTTTCCACCTAAAAAGACTACACTACTGCCCCATCTCAATGATGATTCATTACCGAAATTGGTAGAACCATTGAAAATGACACCCTTGACAACTACACTATATCCGTCAACCCTACACTTCACCCATTTTTGTATGAAACCCATAATTATATCACTACCATTGAAAAATCCATAGCTATACTGAAATTGGCAATAGATCCACAACTCCACTCAGGCCTCCCCTATGACATATATGACCTCTCTACACAATTGTGGGAAATCGTATTTAGTTACACAAATATATATACTAAAGAACTCCTTAATCTATATTATCTAGCTTCAACATCCTATTTACCTTTATCTACCTCAGTTTACCATGTGTGTCTATTCAAAAAAAATTTACAGCATTACCTCTCCCTACCAAATTCTCTATAATTACAAAAAAAGTAATTTTTCAAAAAAATAATATTTTAAACATTTAACATAAATTAGTCTTCAAAATTCTTGTAATTACATCATGAAATTATTTTACATAACTCATGGTCCAAAAATAATACAATAACTTGCATTTATATCCTTTTAATCCTCTTACATTTATTATTAAAACACTGAGATATCCAAAATGTGATCCATGAAAAATTGATTAAGATATTTTCAACAAATTTGACTAAATATTTTTATAAATATTACTAATTTATTATTAAGTATAAACCCAATCAGAACATACTCATATTGGTTAATGATATATTTTGAATATCTTCATCCTTGACCCTCAATTGATGATTTCAATACAAAAAATAAATATTTAAAAACATGATTGACCATTTCATTTTTTTGATGTGATCATAAATATTCAATGGGGGATAATTTTTCTTCAACTATACAAAATATTAAATTAATTTATCAACTAATAAAATCAATCACTGATTTTCATTTTTATTATATAAAAATTGTACATTGAATGAAAGCTTGTTAGGGCGAATAAAATAACACATTTAAATATCATCATTATATATTGTCGATTTGTGAGGATCCGTATAATATATCAATTCCAAGTCCATAGAGATTGGTGTGAATGGAATATGTAACTCTATATTGATATCATGTTCATGATAACCTAGTGACATCATAAAATCCTTTATAAATACACATAAGAATTATCTATCAATTTTGGGTATCTCTTCTACAAACCCTTTTCTTTAAGTAAATAAAACATTCATCTCTAATAAATTTTTTTGAGGATAAATCTATTTATATCTAGACTATATAACATATTCTCCAACAAAATGTCATATCTCCTTACTCAAACAAAAATAGATACCACTTTTTTTAATATATGTACATATATAACACATGTAATATAATAAATGAATGTTATTAATGACATTATATTTAATCATTATCATGTGAATGAATTCCTATGATAATTTGTGAAACTCCCAAAACTAACTCACAAATATGGAACTCCTCTAATTAAAATTTTTAACCACTAATTGGTGTTTATATCTATAAAGGTATAAATATCATCTCAAAAAAAATAAGAAAGATAAAAATTGATAAATGGTATACAATACTGAGATGATCCTAAGAAAAATAATCCCAAAACAAATGAATGGTAAATACATATAGTACCTCACATCAAATCCATACCAGAGTCATTATTATAACTACAAACATTTTTTTATCCAAATTAATTTTATATGTGACCATCCATCCTAAACAATTGTAAAGTCATACAAGATATAAAACCTAGAGATTCGGTCTTCTAAAAACCAACCAACCACCTTGGACTAAAGAACGAATCAAATTTATAAATGAAAATTAAAAGTTATACTATAACCATTTTGGAATATATGTATGCTACTAAAAATATTTTAATATTAATGGTTAAATGAGTGGCCTCTAATATTGAAATAGAATAACCCAAATAGTTTTTTAATTATCCTTCATCATTTGAACATCATAAAATAATTAAATCATTAACATGATATTGATTAATCAACCCCAAAAAATATAATCCCTAATCACAAAATAATTCCAAACAAATCTTGCAAAAAACTCTAAAAATGAACTAATGATTAATTATTATGATTACCTAGGGACATAATAAATATTAAAAAAATTAATGTATGAGTTTTATATCTACTGTTTCTAAGATTATATTAAATATACAATAGGTATGAAATCTTTCATTGTAATGATATACTTTCTATATCTATATTCTCCACAATGAAAATTTATTCATTTCAGTTTAATATATTTATATAACTCTAGTTCTTTTCTCTCTATGGCTAATCAAAATTAATTACTCTCAGTTCATAATAATTCAAGATATAATGATATTAATAACTCATGATAATAAATTAGAATCCAAACCCTCACACATTAAATCAATATTTACATTTGGTTAATATCTCCTAGTGATGCTTCAATCTCTATTTTAATGAAATGGCATCTAATTTGAAAATGTTTTGGAATAAGTTTTGTTATATTGTGAAATTATCTTGATCTATATTGAGGAATCATTTATTAGAAATATATACCTTGTAAAACTTACAATGATTTCTACCTGATACTCATCTAATGTATGATATTTTACGAAATCAATATTCTCATTCTCCAAGCATTACTCAATCTCAAGATCATATGTTTTTTATACATTTATAAATTCTTTTGATCTATACGTGATTCCATATAATCTATATTAATCACCTTCATATCCCTCTATCACCTAATTAACTAAATATTATCCATAATCTCAACTACAGGGAATTGTATACTAAGATAAAACTATCGAAAAATATATCATATTAACCTACCCTAAGAATAAATATATGGAATAATTAAATACAGATATAACTTGATTTTACTAGTGTGAATATTATCCCAATTAATAAGTTACACAATTATATTAACCTATGTGTAAAAATATAATGCATGTCCCCTTAACTATAAGTTCGTCTTATAATCATTATACTCATCCTCTTCATTTAATCAATTTATAATGAAGGCCTCTGTTTTAAAATACCATGTAACCGCCAACCATATCTTATTTACGTAGTATATTTATCTTCATAAAATCAATCATAAAACTACCATACTAAGTAGATATACTATTTCATTTTTCTGAGACCAAAAAATATTCAAATTATATTTAATACCACTCTAAAAATAATTTTTATCATTGAGACTCTTCCCTAAATTATAGATTTGAATGAAAGTGTTACCCAAATTTAGTAAATTACATTATATATTATATAAATTGGTTTTTTAGATAAGTTTATGAATTAAAATATATATTTGAACAAATTTTTATTTCATACACATAATTATATATATTTTATTACATTGACAAAAATAATAACTAGATGTCGGAACCAATGTAAATTTAGCATGACCCCACATATATTTGATATTAATTTAATGTTATGTTTAGGATTAAAATACTAATATAAAATAATTTACACCACATTTAAGTTATTTTATCTAAACCATTACCAAATTTTTTATCAACAGAATTGATAACATATAATTTGTCTTCTTAGATTAATGATTATATAATCCAAATTCCTCAATGTAGAACTTGAAATTCCACAATGAATTATAGTTGTCATAAAAACTCATTCCATCAACAATAAATATTTCACCATTTTTCTTATCCTAGTTTGAACATATTAAAATAATATATATATAGGTGTGTCTATGATTTTATATATAATCTATATAAGAAAAAAAACACAATTAAAATTTTGATAAAAAATTAAAATTTGTTCATAAATAATTTACACAACCAATATAATTCCTTTATAAACAATTTAAAAAACTTTGACAAAATGATATGATAGAAATAAGAGATTCAATGAAACCTAAAATCTAATAGTCCTTGTAATATTCCCTTCACAATTCTCCCTAATTCATTCATCAATATTCTCCACTCAACCAAAAATTCCCAAGAGGACTACATCAATTGAGAGAAAAATATTTTTAGTTTTTAGAAACAATAGATCCATTCGAGTTTTTATATATATGTGAACCCAAATATAACAACAAATACTCTTAAAAATAGATTCTCATAATCCATTATAACCATCAACCATTAATATAAAGTTATTAACCATATTCATTACAACAACAATGGAATCATCCTCCCACCATACTTTAATCTTATTTCAAACAAGTATAAATAGATATCCAGTTTCAATAATAAGAATTCCATGAATAAATAACTGAAAATAAATTAATTTTTTTTTAATATAAATTAATATATAAATACTGAATGATATTATTTACTCATAAAATTATCACACAAGGGTTAAATCTATTTGGAAAACCCTATATAACCGTTTGAAAAATATTTATGAACTATATACTATCTAAAAAATATTTTCCTATCATATAAACAATGAGAATTAATCATCCTAATGCATACAAAACACCAAAACCTAATGTTTTAATCCTCTTAAAATCAATCACATAAACATTTTTCTTCTATATATAAACAATTATTTTATCATTCTATATAAATACATATATTTCATTACTATTATTTATGAAAAACATTTTTTTACAAATAATTTTTTATGGACTTAGGAAAATCACCCTAGTGTTGATATTATATATTTGATCAATATATTAACTTTTATAATATTTAAAATCATTCAATTTAATATTTTAATCAAAAAACATTGGAATTTTAGAAATTATTGAACTATATCTCATTTTCCCATGGTTTTTCACATTTAGACGGTATCTTTTTTATCTGTAAATATATTTTATTCCTCAATATATTTGATAATACCTGGATATTCCAATGTAATATATATAATAATTTTATCATCAATATAAACTGATAAATCATATCCTTTATCAGATTTTTTTTCATTATAAATTTCAACATAATCAAAAAATTGCCTAATATATTTAACAACCATAAAATCAATATCTCACATTCACATTTTCTTATTTTCTAAATATTTAAACATATGAATCCTTCAAAACATAGAAATAAATTAGATTATTTTTTAATAATTTATTGAATAAAATGCCTATATGGGTGATATCCCACCAATATTCATTTCTTATCTCCCATTTTATGCATCCTAATAACTATCACATATATCTCAGAATTGAATGAAACATAAAAAACAAACTAATATTGATCATATAATTTTTTTATCCCTTATATAATTTGTTTTTTATTTTAATTCAGTTATATTATTAAATTTTTTTGAATATTGGTTTAATGAAATGATGATTCCTTCAAATAATTATTTGAATATCTATTTTCATCATATAAAATTCATCAAATCTCTACAGAATTGTAATTATACCTTCCACATTAAAAAATTCATATATAATATATGTTTCTAAAAACTATGAATAAGAGAATATTTCAAAAGATAACTATCAAAGTAAACTCTTGTATAATGATCACTAGTTTCTATTAAAGTAATATTGAATGAAAATATTATACGATTTTTTGAAACCCTTTTTAAAATTTGAAACCACTTTAATTCAATATATTTTTAATTTATAATCCTAATATTGTATCATATAAGTAAAACCAACATAAAATTTAATGAAATACTTTTCACTTAAAGAATATTTCAACCTGATTAGCAAATGAATATTGATTAGATAATACCCACTGACTTATGATTTCTATATTTCATCCTACTGATTTATAAAAATTGAAATCAAATCCATTTTTTAAAACATTTCATTCCATGTTTACCACATATTATGTATCATTGGCCATTAATTATTCTTAATTTTTAAAATTCTCTCTATGTATTTAACTAAATATAATTTTTCCATAATTGTGTTGAGATATCATGAATTATTCAAGAATAAAACACGGGAAATATTATTTATCTCAAATTTATCATGATCATTTAACATATAAGAATCATTAAAATTAAAAATTTAGTCTTAAACATATCTTCATTATCACTAGAAAAAATATAAAAACAACATATTATGTTGTGGTTCAATTTGTTGGATCTGATAAATTCTTGGAAATTGATTTCTTCTCTGTTTTTTTGTTACAATCCCAAATATTTATTTCATTGGAAATCATTTTTTATATGTGTTTCCAAATATAAGATTTTTCTTTTCACATACTTGAAAATCATTGGACAAGAGGATATATCGTATGATGTATTATTATAGAAATATATTTTATCATATTCTTTGAGTCGTTAATTTTACTTTCTATAGCATATATTCATCACTATATTTTAATAAAATAACAAAAAAATATAATATATTTTGAATCATTTTTCCATAGAGGAGGGTATAAAATTACTTGAAACATTGAGTTTCTTTATCGCACCTTTCGAAATAGTTTTCTAATCTAGAATTATTTTCCCACTTGTAAATTTTATTTTTAAATTGAAACAATTTATTTTTTTTGTAGATGATGTCTCACCCTTGACATAGAAATATTATATTTCTAATATATATATTTTATTATACCTATATAGAGTTTATATATGACGTAAAAGGAAACAAAAATAATCCGAATTATAAAAACCAAATATTTACCAAAAAACAATCAGTATATGGATGTTTTATTTTTTATTTTATGAATTGTATGATATATATTTAACAAATATTTCATAAAATAAATTTTAATGATTTTAATAAAACTTACCAATAAAAATTATAATTTTTTAAAAATATTGCTCATCATGAAATGAAATTTTTTAAATCAATTCATCTATAATTCATTAATAACATATAATATCTTTTTATTTTCCATATAGAATCATATGTGTCTCTAATTTGAATGATAAATAACCTCACTATAAAAAATTATAATCCCTTTCATAAATACTGAAAAAGAATATTTTTTCTTTTGTATTTCATAAATTTTTATTAATTATATACTTCATTTCATTGATAATTTAAATAATGAACTAACTATTACTATCGAGTAATAAAATGTTATATTTGAAAATTTTCAAGATATTTTATGATTTCAATAATTTCTATAAATGTTATTCAAACAATGATTATTTATTTGATATATTATAGTAATTATTTTGTTTTCACATTTCCTTCAACAAATATATAATCAATTAATTATATAATATCATTTATCAAATTTCCTTTATCATTTACCCAAATGATGTTATAAAAAATTTTATAATTTCACACATCATTTATAATTTTGTATTCCTTATAAAATTAGATTCTATTCTATGATAGACTATAAAATCATCAGTTATCGTATTATATAAATTAAAAAAATGATTTTTTATTTCTTAAATGTACCATTTAATTTGGTAAATGGGCACTACATTGAACTACATATGATATGTGTCAAAGAGAACTCAGATGAACATAACACATAAAATACCATGCACCATCCTTGATGTTTCAATCCCACCCAACTACACTCCACAGTTGATAGAATCCCACTTCCCATAACCATGTGAGAAGTAGACCACACAATTCATCTAATCACTATTCCTTTGGGCACACATTAAACCTAATTTATTCAATATAGAAAACCACCATATTGGAACATTGTTACACATTATTTGATAGTGTTGAATGTCCCAAAATCATAGATAATTTTGGAAGGGACTTATTCCATCATCATACACCTTTATCAAAGGGGTAATCCTAATAAGAAATAGTAAAAACATGTTAACCTATTCAATAAACACTAAACGTATGTCGTGAGGATCCACGATTACCATAGATTAAAATTCGTGGATTAAATAGTTGTTTGGATTCATTGATTAAACTATCTAAATCAAAAAAATTGAATATGAAATTATACTTATATTTTTTGTTATAAAATATATTAAATTAATACCTGAGGTGATTTCATTTTATCCATTTGATATTTTACAAATTTTAACCTACAATATAATATTTCTAGGTTTTTTCTTGTAAAAACAATATTTTTTAATCGTAATTGTTTTTATTCGTTGTGAGATATAATATAAAGGGGAATATACATAAAAAATAATCTTAATTCAATGTTAACTGTATTTTTCATTTAAAATTCATTTATCGAGGTATTTAATATAAAATTCATTGATTTTTTTAAATTTGGATTGAGATCTTACACCATATAACTTTTGTGATGAATATATTTTTCTATAATTTTCATATTTTTAATATTAAAAAATATATTTCATTATAATATTTTAGAAATTTATATTGGTATTACTATTTATCATATAATATTCATTCAAAATAAAATGAAATCCATCAACTTGTAATTTTTCCAAGTCAATACCATCTAATGTGGACACTAAAATATAAAATTTATATGGTATAATTCCTTGACATGTTTTACATACCATTTATTCTTCATTAATTGAATTATATATTATTTTGGTTCTAACAGTTTCATTTAACCATTTTAAAAACAAGAAATGGAGTAATCATAACTCATTATTACCTTTTCTAACCAAGTATTCTAAATCATTAATTTGACAACCATTACTATCATATAACCATAGTAAGTAAAATTAATATTTAAAACATTTTATGAGAAATTATGTATTCTAAAATTAAATTAAATAATTCTATTATATACAATACAAATATAATTATGCAAAATAATATAATTTTTAATATTGTAATTATTATATTTTCTTAATTATACCCCAATTTTAAAATTACAAAATCCAATTAAAATCAAAACTAAAACGTGCAAACCTAGTAAGATTAAATTTAAATATATTTTTCTTGAAAAATATTGAATCTCTCTTAAGAAGATATGGAAATTTATAATTTATATAAAATATATAATTTTATATATTATAATACAAATTCAATTATAACACTAACATTATATATAAAAAATAAGATGATATCCACATATTAAATTATTAATTAGTAGAATACCCTTGAAGAATATAATTTTCCATTTGTTTAGAAACGGAAACACCAAAATATAAGATACCATTTAAAGATAATAATATATAGGTATAATTTATAGAGAAGAGAATTATATAAGTTATACTGACTATTAAAATTTTAAAACACCTTTGTAGAATAATTTTTACCCAATAAGGTAATGTGTTTCAAAAACCATTGTGTATGATACCCTATTTTCTTCATATCAGTGAGTAAATTAAAAACAATAATAATATTAACAAAACAATTATGGGAAATTATTTAATGTTTGTTTCAATTTCTTATTATTATAGGATGAATCATTTTTATGTAATCAAACTCATTATTATTAGTGAATTGAATAAGGATTTGATCAATAATTTAAGAACATTTAAATTTATGTGTCTCTATATTAATAAATTTTCACTCCTATAATATTATAAATAGATTCAATACATATATATATATATATATATAAATTAGTACATAAAATCATTTATTATAGTATTATAGAAAAATTTATATTATGAACATTTTTTATTAATAATTTCATTGAAAAATGAATTAATATTATCTAGTTTTGTCTTATTTTAATTTTTGATTGATAAATTAAACTTATATAATACATAAGAGATCATTGGAATAAGAAAAAGAAAATGGGGAAAATTATGTTGAATATATATATTTACCACAACATGGTCCTTAGATATAATATGTACCTAATGAAGAATAAATTTATAATGGCCAGGGGTTTATTTTCATTGACTAAAAGAGTTTTGAGAAGAGATATAGGGACCCAAATTACATTTTCAACTTGTTATTATATGATGATTTTAGATGAGGAGAAAAAATAATGATGTATGTGATCAAAGAGAGTTGATAATAGAATGATGATAAATGGACTAAGTATACAGTTCCATGGTTTATAGTACACTACGTCATGGTGGGATGAAAATAAATTATATGATATATAATTCAACACCCAAAATAATATATAAAGGTAGTGGTTTAATGAGTTTTTTTTTAACAGAGTACACAAGAATACCATGCCATAATAAAATATACCATTTGATGGTGTTTTAAATTTTTGAAGAAAAAATGAGAAAACAGAAATATATTTTGGGATATTATAAAAAATTAAATGTAATTATTATACTTCAGTTAATTCATGAATTATGATAGAGGACACTACAAAAATTTTATAGAAATTATTGGTTATTTGGTTGATGTTTGAAATGATTGAAAATCTTACAGGAATAACAACATTTTTAAGACAATTTAGTGTTTTTGGTTTTACATTTGCTGAGAATATATATATTTTATAACCATGGGTTCTATTTTGATTTGTGTTAAATAAAAAAAGATATTTTTATTTATTATACTGTTTTGATAGTTTTATATCTCTAAAATAAATGAATTATTTAAGGTTTTTTATTGGGGATTTTATGAAAAAGAAAACTATAGTTTTGAATACTATTTTGATAATATTTTCATTATAATAAAAGAGATTAATATCTATGGTATTTTAGGAGTTATATGTTTTTTCTTTATAAAATCGAGGCACTTCCATAGATAATGATATAAAAAATCAATATCAAAATTCAATGACTTTTTGTATAGGATTTTAGGGAATGCATATTTTGTTTTAGATATAGATTACGGGTTATCCTTATATTATTAATGTATAACAAGGCTACATTATTTAGCTAATTCCAAAAATTAGGGGGGTAAAAATATGTTGTAATGATTTATAATGAAACATGATTGTGTATTAAAGTTATTTTATTTTTAATGGTCATTTTTTATTTAATCATTTAGATATATATTATCTTCTTTGTAAAAGAGTGATATTTATATTTTTTTACATGTGGATTTCATGAAGACATATAAAATGGTTACATAGACTCTATTTTGATAATGGAATGAGTTTTAGAATATACGATTAAATAGAGTTTTCAGTCACCGATATATTATATTTATTTAAAAACTTGTTCATAATAAATGAGGATTTAAGTAATAAGAGAACTTGTTTGAAGGATAATAATTTACCTAGATCCAATATTTTGAAAATATAAATATCCACTAAATATTATAGAATCAGTATTATATTATGAAATTTTACTTATAAATTCTCAGTAATGTTTTATAAACATTATTTCATTTATATAAGTTTTTTTCATTCCAATTAGATGAATATTAGGACCTAGGACATCATTTTAATTTCTTGTTTCATGGATAAAGTACCTCTATTGGTTCACCCTAATACTATACATATTCAATTCCCTAGAAGTTAGTTATTATTTTGAGAAATAAAAAATTATAAAACTAATTAATAATAATAAATAATGACACTTCATGGGATGTAAATGTTTTTTTTCAAAAATTTCAATGATATTTTATCCTAGTAGAATCAATGTTTTTAGTGTTTAGGATATTTATATTATTTTCAAAAATTATATTTTTAGATTTTATTTTATTTATTACTATCTCTGTGGTGGTGTTTGGTTTTTTTGTTACATTTCTTTGTTAATTAGAATACAACTTTAAATAAATTTTAAATATCATAAAAGAATATTTTATTATATCAAATTAAAAAATGGGATAATCTGAATAATAATATGAAAAATGAGATCCATGAGATTATGTAGTTCTAGTTGTATATCATGTTTTAAATTGGAAGCCACCAAGGATAAGTAAAATCATATTGTTTCGTTTACCTTCAGAAATTAAATTACAACAAAGTATTCCTAGGATATATATTACTATAAATACAACACTATAATGCAGATGACCAAAAAATCATCCCAAATTTGATCCAATTACCTATTCTTCCACATGGATATTCAAACACATATATGAAAAAATATATTGACCTATGTGAAAAATATATAATAGATGGGGTTTTAAATGAAACAATAAGACATATATTATTTAAAATTTAATTATGATACAAATATAAGGATTGGATTCAATTGTTTCATCAATATTATATTTCTATATTTGATATATGGAATGTGATTCCAATCACGATTCCTTTCCCTATACATATAAATGAATATTCATAATGATTTATCAAAAATTTTTAAATTTTATAAATATTATATTTACTTATCATTAGAGAGATTCAATGACATATAAAGGATTTTTCCCATCTTGGTATATATATGGAATTACGAATATATAATTTTTATAAGTGATGGTCTCTATATAATACGTTGATTTTCTATTTCACCACATTAATTTCATTGACTATAAAGATTCCATCAGATATCCTTGATTTTTGAAAGGAAATATCTAGAAATATATCCCAATTAAAATTTATAGATTTAAACATAATGGTGTTGGAACAATATATAATATCTGATAAATGAAAGAATAATAAGAAGGTTTTAATTTTCTTGACATGATGATGTCCATAAAACAACCCCGATATTTAATCACTTGGGATGTGAATTGTATTATTTTTTATTAGGGATAATGGGATAAAGTAAAAAAAACATTCAACCCATAATAATAACTCTAAGTTACAACAAATATTATAAATCCTCACTCCAATCTCAGATTAATTCATTAGATGAGACCTTGGTGTTATTCAGAAAAAAAAATAGGGATAAATTAATAAATATATTTTATATATGTCTAATAAATTTTAAATGAAAACATAGAGAGTAATTTTTTTATTGGTAAAAAAAATCACAATATATAGAGATTTGAATTTTATACATATAATAAATAGAAAATACATGGTGGAATGTGTTAAAATAAATAATATAATAATAGAAATAAATGCATAAAAAAAGGAAATGTGGTGGAAATATGAAGGAGAAGGAAAATTTTATTGAGAATGATGTTAAAAGAGAGACAGAAACACTATTAAACTACTAATAAATTTACTATAAAGGTCTAATATATTGAAAATAATGACAAAAGGATTATGTTTCTATAAATTTGGCAACAAATAATATTGAGAATACATTTGTTGATGCATTGGAATTCATAAACTCATATACGTAGTTCTGGAAGGAGTTATTATCAAATAAGAGGTATTTTATGGGGATGATATTAATAGCATTTATTTTAGTGAAATCATATCTATTATTTAGGAGAATACTAAAAATGTAATAATATTCCAATGGTGTTTTTCCTACTAACAGTAAAAATTATAAATGTGGAAAATCATTATGTGATTTCAGTGTTACATTCAATATAATTTCATAATAATCATTATAATGTTTGGGATTTAAATAAGTGAAGCCCATATTGGATTCTATTCAATTAATTTAAATAAAAATTAGGTATTTAGATGGATTTATTATTTATATTTTACATCAAATGGATAAATCACACTTTAGTATAAAAATTAATAAAAAATAATTGAGTGAATAGAATACAACCATTATAATTGAAGTACATTTTTAGTAATTAGATGTTATATATTTTAGGGAAAAAAGATGTTATAATTAATTTAGATTTCGTTTTTATAATTTCAAACTAATTATTTACTATGAAATTAAAAATAATTGTGAGAAAATGAAGATTTTAAAGTGGCTTGGATGTCAGAAGTTGCAAATATTTTCATCATCAATTAAATCAATGAATAGGATGGTGTAAGGAATAATGAAAAGGGTTAAATTTATATAAATAATTATAAAATATGGTTAATTCATAGGATTTAATATGTTGATAATACTAGTAAGAGAAATTATGTAAAAATGATAAAAATATATTTGTCAATAAATGAATCAACATTATAATTTTCATAAATAACTGAATATTATTTAATTACTACAGTAGAAGTATAAATTGTCCTACATTAATGAATATAATAAATAACATCAATGAAAGGAATAATACCCATATTTTAGGAGGAATCACAACACATACTATTCATTGATCATGTTATTGTATCCTCTTTTTATTCATTCATAATATAAAAATATGATACCATGTATAGGAAATATAATTTTGTCTTAGATCATATAAAATTAATCTAAATATATTTTTTAATTTCATAATATCCATATGAATTAATTTTTCAAGATTCATTTAAGGATTTATTAAATTTTTAAGATTATAATTCATTTCCCATTATATTTTTGATATTTATAGAAAGAGAGATTTTATATTCAATTTATTATTTTAATTATTTATTTCATAAGTTACAATGTTGATGGAAAAAATTATATAATATTGGGAAATGAGAAAACAATCAACGAACGATAGTGTGTCTTTTATGTAAATTATATTATTACAATAATAAAAAAATCATCATAACATTTCTTTAAGATAATATACCACACTTAAAATAATTATGATATTTTATCTATGAAAAATAGAGATCTTCATATATTCCATTATATATTGTTCTAAATAGAGTTTTTTTGTATTAAATGAGTTAGATTCTTAGAGGATGTGTAGATATATACATGATAATAATGATTTTTTGGATAATGATTTTGGAGGATTGAATGAATTTTGTATTTAAATATGTTAAAACCATTGATGAACATATTATAAGATTTTATATACATGAAATAGTAATTCTTATTCTTCATGTAGAAATATTTTTAAATATTTAAATTATTCTTTCTAGGATGTTGTTGTAGATATTTTGACATATTAATTATATTACTCTTTGAATTTCTTGTTAGGATATTTATCTTTAATTTAAAATTTATTTCAATCTTATTCAAAATATAATGATTTTCAATAATCATAATCTAACCATTTTTTGAATCTTTTTATCCCTTTAACCTTTTAGATATAAACGATATAAAGCCTATTGATGATATTTTAATGAAACAAATGTCATCTTAAAAAACATTATAAGAATACGTACCATTGAAAACAAATTAATCAGTTTATTTTATGATTAAAAATTAGAATAAACAAGGTTATTTATAAAAATAGATTAAAAAGGAGTTTTGATTCATTTATGGAACTACTCTAATTTTATTCTTCGAAATTATGAAAAAATATGTTAATATAATCTTATTTATCTTCAGATATGATTATAATATTATCATTATATTTTTTATAGTGTCTGCATATCATTTGAAAGAAATAGAATGTCATGAATTTTATGAAAAATTATTTAATTTATTTAGAGTATATTTTTTTAATCACTTGAGATAAAAGAGAACAATGATTACAGATGATATATTTTAGGAAAGTAAAACTGCATAAATTTTTTTTAGAATAATTCAATCTCATGCATTTTAATTTAATTATTAATCCTAATATTTGACCGTTGATTTTTATTTTCACATCAGGAATCACACACAATAATTGTTTTAATAGCCATTAAAAAGATCAATTTATTAGTGCAGTTTTCATTCATAAGTGTTTAAATAAATATAATGTAATATTAAAAATAACTTTCTTATTTTGATGGTTTTGAAAAAATACATTTAATATAACATTATTAATTACTTGTTAATTTATTCTATGATATATTTCATGTGTGAAGTAAAATAAGTGAGAATTTGAAAATTTAAATTAATTGAATTAAAAGTATCACAAATGTAAGAAAAAATATTAAATATATATTCATATATAAAATTTTTTCATATAATGTTTTTATTAAAAATGAATGTATTATCAAATGAACATAACATTATGAATCATGTAAAATTAATATATTTTATTGAAAATGATTATTAATCCATAGATATGATAGATTTTTTGGGGTAATGGGGATATATATACATGAGGACAAGTAAGATTGTATATATGGGGGACCGTTTTTGTATAAATTTTATATACATTCAAATTTAATATTTTCATTTTCAATGTTATTAATATTATGTAATTTAGATTTATTTGAATTTATTATACAATGAATAATCCCAAAACACAATTTAGATATCTTTATAATGGTGTGATGTAAAATATCGTAAATTATGACATTAATATTCCTATATCCTGCGCTGGAACTTGTAAAAAATTCGGATACTTGGAAGGATGAAGTGGAAATGGGCCTGTATGGATTTTTATCAACTATAATCATATTTTATTGAATATCAGGCAATTTAATTTTTTGATTTACAATTTTCCATATGATGATTAATGTTTAGCTAGGAAAATGAGGAAAACATTGATTCTAGAGAATTTATCATGGAATGAAGATACAGGAACAATGTAAACCATGATAAGAAATTTTAAAACACTATGTTATGGTGGGATAATATTTTGGGAAATGAGTTACAATAAAATTTTAAATTTAAATAAAAATTACATTTTGAGAGAATATTTAAGGCTCACTAATATGTGATATGAAGACCATTACATAATAAAACCAATAATGATATAGTCATGAGGATTTTTGATGAAAAATTATTAAAATATGATAAACATTAAAAATAGTTTGAAATACTCTTTATTGTTTAAAAATAAGTATTTTTCCTTATGTAAGGCATAAATAATTTTTGGGATCAGAGGGTCATTTTTAGAGAAATTAGAAGCGATTTGGATGAATTTTGGTGTGTTTGAAAAGATATAGGCCCATTAACACATTGTAAATGAAATATTGAAGATTTTGGATTCTATTTTAGTGATCCTAGGAACCACTTTATTCCATGTGGAATATTCCATAGTTTGGTAATGAAAATATTGAAATTTTATTACATTTTATTCTATTTAATGTTTTTATATATCTAAAATATAGAATAATTAATGTGAAATTAATGGGATGTATTTTAAATATAACAATCTTCTATTAAGAAATGTTTTAAATATATTTTGATAAAATTTAAATGAAATAACATATAAGGAATACAATGATGTAAAATGCATAATTATTACTAAAAAATGATCTTGTGGTGTCATGAAACTATAGACCACATACCCATTGAGATTAAGTGACATTTGGTGGAGGTTATAAGATCATTAATTCTATATCCATCATTTTTTATTGGGATTTTCATTATCTCTTTAAATGAATACATGAATGAACCCATTTATTTCTTCTGAAAACATGAGGGTTTAGTAATTTAATAGTGATATTTTTAATGAATGATGATTGAGTATTGAATTTATATTTTAAGGAAACGTTTTATTAACATTTACAATTAATAATTCCTATATATATATTCTTATTTTGAAAAGAATGGAAATTTAATGATTTATTGATGAATTTATTTTATGCATGAACTAGTGACTTATATTATATTAATGATCAAGGAATGTGTTTGAGAAGATGTACTTAAATAGGATATTTGACCATAGTGTTGTTAAATGAATAAAATTACATAACTATTATAAAATAAGGACATTGAAATTGTTGAACAAATCTGAAGAATAATTATTTTTATCCATTTCTTATAGAAACATAATTAGAAATTAAATATTTTACAAGCTTATTTATCTTATAACAAAAATCAGACAAATTATCCATATCCTTTCATTCCCTTAACCTCATTCAAATTAGATTTAGTTTTTATTAAAAATAACTCAAATATTAATTCATATATTTTAAATCAAACGTTTCACAGTTGAGGTCATATGTATCATTAGGTCATATTAAGAGAAGAAAAACAGTATACAATTGGAGTTAGTGATGAAGATTAGAAATATTAAATTTTGACCATTATTAAAACTTGGATGTAATTATTCCTTTTAGATGTTAAATTTTCCAATACCTACATTTCTAATCAAATTATGAATACCTTTAATTATTTTACAAAAAACAATGGTTCTCTATATTTTTAATCATAAAAAAATTTAGTTCTTGATTAATTTTCGAAAATGGGATTCATAACTATTTTATGAATTTTATATAGATTAACCATTAATTCAATATATTTTTATAGTTTTATAGAAATTTATTCCATTAAAAATTCATTAATATTTGTTTGTAATACATTTCTAGTAGAAATATAAAATCCAATTGAGCTTTCTAAATATTCAATAGATTCCATAATAATTTTTATATAATATAAAAATAAAAATTATTTTTTATTAATTTTTATTTAATAATATTTTTAAAAATTCTAAATTGTTAAATATAATTTTAAAAGCATATATTGTTTATCACTCATAATAGATGGTAAATTAGACATTAAATTTTTTTTCAAATGATATTATATTTTAGTATATAATTCTAAAAAACAAGTATTCATCATTAAATTCTTTAAATGAATGAAATTCTTATGAGTCAACTATAAATATAATTTTTTAATCAATAAATATATTTAATATATTTTAAGGCTCAAAGGGATCCTCCAATTTCATGATTCAATATTCAATGTATTACACGTAAATGAAAATTATAGGAGTCTAAAATAAAGTAACTATATATAATATTCATTTTTAATATTTCTAATATCAAAAAAATTATTTTATTAAAATTTATTATCAAATTTTAAAATAGAAAAAAAAAATCTATTATTTTATACTACCACAAGAATAAAATAATCTATCGGAATAAAATAATCTATTGGTAAAAAATGTCTTCAAATAGACATGTTATATTTTTCCAATGCATTATAGATTACACATTTAGTATTATATATTATTTTTAAATCATTTAAATAAAATGAATAAAATTATATTAAAACACTAATGGTACTACAATACCATATTCACGAAAAATTTATAAACATATAAGTTGAATATTGAAATTATAAAAAAATTATAGAAAATATTCATAAACGTATCGAATTTTAATAGTTTTAATTAATTCCAGAATTTATATCAATGAAGAAACCAATTTTTATTGATACTATAGTTTTTATATAACATTTAATATCAACATAATAGTTTTTAATGTTCAATTAGTTAATTTATTATTATGTTAAGCATAGTAGTCGAAATCATGATTTCACACAGAAATGCTTATTAGTTTTTGAATCAATTTAGAAGAAGGAGAAAACTTTCTTCAAAAATCATTTTCTGTGAAATTATGAAGTAAACATAGAGAATATTAGGATCCTATGATAACATATAAGGAATGATGGATATTATTAATTTTTATTCTATCACATTGGTACCATTAATAATAATTTTTTTTAAAATAAACATCCCATCATTATAATGTGGAAAATATATCCCGTATGAGACAATGGGTCATATATTATAGATTCAAATGATTATATGTAGATAATTGATTTCTAATAACTTGGTGGTTAGAAAATTATTCAACCTTATCCTAGGTGATTTATTATTTTATATAAATATTTTTTTTGGATACTATCAAATTTTATATTTTTTAGGTTGATTGTAACAGATAAATAATAAGATGAAATTTAATCTTAATTTTGTCGAATGTTGGGATTTCATATAAATTGTATGATTGTTTTACATGAGATTTTGTGGTAAAATTAATAATAAATTATATATTTGTGAATTTTAGAGATATATGTTAAAACCTACCATGTTTTATGAATCAATCAGATTTTTGTATGTTATCAAGTATGTCCCTATATCACTATATTTGGGTGAATAAAATAGATTGTATATTAAAATTAATTGATAAATGTGATCCATTTAGTAGGGAAATATTAAATGAAAAATTGAAAAAAAAAAATTAAATTAAATGAAACCCCAATTACAAATAAAATAAAAATTATATAAATAAATAATCATCACTATAACATGATAAACTCTAATTTGAATTCATTTCAGTGTTTTAACATTTAATAACTCCCTGAACGAATCGATGATTGGATATACATTTCTATACTAAAAAAATTCTAAAAAGAGATGAATAAAAAATAAAGAAATATATATAATGAATGAAATAGGCTCAACCTCATCCAATAACTAATACCATTAATTGAAAAATATGGAATCCAATTACTCTATATAACTCATGAGTCCTAATTTGGAAAAATGTTACTTTTACATATATGTATGAAATAATGATATGAGTAATTCTAAAACTTTTTTCACTACTGATTTTTATAAATATACTATAATTTTTATAAATATTGGTACAATATTATGAATTACATGGCTTGTTGTATCAAAATATGAAAAAATGATTATATAAATAAAAAAGGGTCACATTATAGTAAATTTTACTAATAAGAGGATAACAAATTGATTATGATAGAAAAAATATATTTCAAGTTATACATGGAAGGTGATACCCCAATAATATATTCAATTTAACTTTAATATCATAAATTATAATATATTTATTATAAGAAATTATTGAGTGCCTCCTTTTTATTTTCATCTGGATTTAGTATTTGTAATTACATCAACCAATCATTCCTTTTTATTTGAATTTTTTAAGTGTTTTAGATTTAGTATGTAATGATATTTATTTTATATCTAATTAAAAAGTGAAAATATTTATATGGATTTTGTACCATTTGAAATATAAAAAGACCGTATTAATATCACATATTAACGTCGAAATTCAATTAAGTTGTTTTGATGGTGAAAAAATTCACAAAATCAGTAAAAACTGTTCAAGTTACATTACAATTTTCTACAAATATGATCTTCTTAAAAAAAATTATATGGAGATAAAATGAAAATATTTTAATGATCCTTGTCCTTATAGTTAAATAAAAGATTTATCTAAACCACATTAGTTTTTTAGGAAGATTTAAAAGTATTTTTGGGTACTCCAAAAAATACTTGAAGCTGTTTTTGTTGTTTTAAAAAACAATATTTAATAGATTTGAAAATATATTGTATTTGATTTGTTTAGAGTTTTATATATATATAAATCACTAAAAACCTAGTTTGAATAAAATACATGATGTTTATATTTATTTAATTAGTTTAAAATGAAGTCAAAAAAGGTTATTTGGATGGCCAATAAATTTCTCGAAGTTCCACGATGAATTTTCAGAATTGCAGTTTTTTCAGAATGTAATCACTTCTATTATTCTAAGACATAGAAATAATTATAATCAAAAATTGTTAAATTATTTATCATTTATAAATATATAAATATTTTCTAAATATAATTCATCTAATAAAAATACTAAATATTTTTTTAATGAGATCTAAAATATTTTTGAAGCCTCTAAAAGAAATCTATCTAATTTTATGATGAATTATTTGTGTGCTACATTTGAAAAAGTGTAACCATATATTTTTTAATAGTGAAAACCTAAATTTAATACTAAATTACGGTCCTTCTACACTACATTGTATTCAATGAACCTTACAGAACTTTTTATCAAATCTACTCTTGATACAGATGTATAGTTAATGAAGTATAGGACTATAATGAACCCTACTTTTATGATCAATACATTCATGAACCCTACATTTAAATGAGAATGTAATATAATTTTATATTTCATAATTATATTATTTATGAAAAATCAGATCATATCCTACTATGAAACTCATTGCAATTAGATACACTACATCAAAGAAGAATAAATTCACTACACACTTCTACAACTAAAAAAAGGAACATGAATCACATTTACGATGATATTTTAGGATTATGAATGGGATTTATTTATTCTACAAACCTACTATATAATACATCATTTATCTTCATTTGGTTACGAAACCTTCTGAAATAGAGATCTGTGAGGTGCGGCAAAAATTGTAGATTGTGGTGGCATCAAGCACAGTGATGCACACCGAACATCATGATGAAAATTTAAAGCATTGTGATCCATTAAATATAGAATGCACTTTTTCTTCTACTGAAAAAGCATATAAAAACTGTTTTATTTATCAAAAATAAAAAAAAATGAAGATATGTGTTCTCCATGAATAGAATTAATGTTGCATTAAAAATAGAAGCTATCTATAGAATAATGCCAGAACATAACTTGAATCAAATGGACAGAGATGTTGAAATATATTTTCATGAAGACCTGATAATTTCTTCCAAAGATAAACTATTGTACCATTCTTTACAAAGATAAAAATGAAATATAATATATAACACCTTTTTTATTCATTCAATGAACATAAGCATAGAGAAAATTAAAAGGACCTAAAATATGATAAATGATATATTTTGAATTATTCAGAACTAATAATACATTTATGAGCTATTGTAGACATGATCTTCAACTACTATATACTGAAATATAGATAGATATACATTAAAAAAATGAATTTTGTTTATTGCACTCTATTTCAGTTCACTTCATGAGATTACACTGTTTACGTATTTAGAATTATAAATGGATACTCAAGATGATATGAACTAAAATATCCAAATCATCATCAATGTGATGTATTCAAATTATTTAATTTTAAACAATGATTTCATTGTGGATATAGGTAGATGATAAGTTAATGAGTTATTAGTAATATGATAATATCCAATATTCTGACATTTTATAAAGCTTGTTATGGTACTCTTTTTATATGTTTCTTGGTTTTCCAATCAACTAAATTCATACGTAAAATCCATTCCAATGTTTATTAGATGGATAGATTCTAATAAATCCAATTAATTATGGGTAATGTGATTATAGTTATTTTTGACCATTATATAGAGATTATAATTTCAAGTTTATTATAAATTCATTTTTCCAACAATGTTGGAGTACATGAATTTATTAAAGTTCAAATATTTATATTTACATTTGGATTGTGGTACTAGTTTTTTAGAAAATTTTAACTATGTTTAAACACGTTTTGTGGAATTAAATGGGAGTTTTAAATCATTCAATGCTCCTATTATTCTGTATATTTTTCTGAAATATTTATTCGACTTATATTGAATTATTTTATTATAGATTTATTATGGTGGATGAATCCTACGATTCTACTCAATTCCAGGTATTTTAATGAATAATGTTATGTATCATAAATAAGTTGAATGATATTGTTTTAGATAAATATTTATTATATATATATATATATCCATATAAAAAAATTACGAATAAGAGATGATAAGTAAATACTCTAACAAAAATAACGTGTTGATATATTATGATTCTCTCATTTTAATGATGTGATAAATATTTTTTATATGCCCTTACACACTCATGGTGAAAAGAAGAAGGAAGCCTGAGAAATATTGTCTATTTTATTTAAATATATAGAATATGTAGGTGAAATATTTAATGTTTTTTCTCTTACTACTGTGAATTATAGAAGATCAAATACATTATTATGTTGTTTCTAAAAATTTGATGAAAACCTTTTTCACAACTAATTTCAACAGAAATATTTTTATTGGGTTATTGTATCGTAAAAATACATTTTCGTTGAGTTTCTAATTCATGGAATAAGTTTTAAATATTTTTGTTCCCTATAAATGTAAAATTAGGCCCTATAAAAGCCTTATACTGTGAAAATTACCTTGAATATGTTGTAGTTCTCTCCAGATAAGAGGAACTTCATGTGAAAATCTCCAAACACGTATATTATGTTTTTTGTGGAGTGGACTAGGGGTTTTATATAATAATAAAAACTATATATAATTATTTCCTTTTCCATTATTTTATTTGATTCTCACCCGACATTATTGGAGTTGAATGGATCATTTCATCTTAGGATGGTTTTTTTATAATTGTCCATATTGTTAAAATGACACAATTAAAACTCATATTGTATCTTCCGCATTTCCATTCATACACAACAAGTGGTATCAAAGGAAAAAATATAATGAATATATTTCTATTTCTAAAGACTCTTTCTACTCGATAGAAATTTTTCGTATCAGATGAAATACTCTGTAGTTATATTTTTCATTTTTTAAATCCATTAAAATTTATTTTTTCTATCTAATACATGACTAGTAATTTAAAAGGATATAATACAATGGAATATTTATGATTTTTTATGAATATATTTATGATATGTTAATGATTTTGATGAAGAAAAATCTAAATGGAATATCATAGAGAACGTATGTCGATGATCCAAGGCATTTATTTTAAAGGAGGTAATTAAGGATGGGGGAAATCAGGCATGAAAATATATTTGAAAAATATTACTTTCAATGCTCACAAGCATATTTTCAAACCTTTTGGAATCCCTCGATAATAAAAAATTTGGGATGATGCTAAGGAAGATGATTTTTTATATTTTGAAAAGAAATAAATGTAATTATATGTGGGAATTTTCCAATTGAATTTAAAAATGTTTCAAAATATTCTAATGCATCTGAGATGTGGAAGGAAATTTCATCTTCTTATATTGGAACCGATAAATTGAGAGAATTTTTAAATGATGATGGTACCTTGGGAACTCCAATTTCAAAAAAAAATATATATCATTAATGGTGTTGATTTAGAGTTGAAATTATGAGATTATAACAGCCCATTATTTCATAGTATGTTCTTTTTTTAATGTAATTCAATAGCTTGCGCTACAAGCGACACGGAGTTCGAGCGCAACACGACTTACAAAACTAGCCATTCAAAAAATGGTTACAAATAGTATTAAAAAAATTAGAATTTTATATAGTATATATAATTTTAGCATCCATATTATGTGTTTCTTAGACATGATATAATAACAAACTCAATTTTTTATATAAAAGAGGTATTTTAAAAAAAAAAATGCAATTTTACCGCTTTATAATGGAGAACCCCTTTTAAATCCAATATTTGATACTTTTAAATATTAAATTTGACAAAATAATCTTCTTCATTAAAATAGGTACATAAAAAATTAGTTTGGATAATTTTTTGGTTCTTTTATGATAACTTTCATATTTTGATGAATAGTGTAAAATACTAAACATTAATTGAAAACAACTTTTTTAATATAAATAATTTATTGTGTAAATTTATAAATTTGAATGGTTTTGAAGTATAATTAGATTATATTCTTATCATTTAATCCAATTTTGGTCATTGGATGTAATTTTAAATTTAAATTGGACATAAATGCATGCTAATCTATTTATATGTTTTACTTCTCAAAACCCCTCTTTTTATATTTGACAACGGGAATATTTTTATAAATTAATCAATAAAACTTCTATAGATTGAATTTGTTAAAATAAAATCATTTTCTAATTTGAAATATCAATATTGTCTTTGGGTAAATTTTTGTATTTTTCTAAAAATGTTCAATTTTTGATTAATAATGAAAAATAATTAATAAATGTTTAAAGCCGACTCTTTATTTAAATAATTATTTATAATATAAATATATTTTCAAGTCAAAATAGATAAATAATATCTTATATTAGTCCAATTTAATTCATTGAAGTTTTTTTATAATAATATTATATTTATATAATTTTATTGAACTTTTTACCATTTTTTACCCACCTTCTAGGATCATTAACAAATATGCATAAAACGTAATTTTACCACATCTCTAAATTGAATTTCAAAATATCAGATACATGGATGAAATTAGTAAGTATTATATGGTTCAATTGGATGAAAATAATTTTTGGGGAATAGTATCTTATGAATTTTATTTAAATGGTTAAATGTAAATAGGGTAATTAAAGGTAAAAATGTTATTATAATTACCCTAACACATGTCCTAGTTCATTGGGATAAGTTTTTTTAACCAAAATCAAATTTATTACAAAATTAAGATCATTTTTTATAAACATTGATTAAATTAGGACATTTATTGTATTTTATTTAAAGAAAACTTAAACGTGTTAAATTTAATGTTTAATAACTAAAACATTTATAATATATGGCTAAACACAATATTAATTCGACTATAAATATTCATTATAAAGATAAAAAAGATTTACTACATCATCGTTTTTTATTTATAATTTTTAGACATTAAATAATTAGATTTATTCATGACACAATGATGATACAGTTAATATCTTATTAATGAATGACTAAAAAATTTGATGTTATAAATATTAAAATAAATTTTTATTGAGACTTTGGATGCACTCCACGAGTTTTTCAAATTAATATGGCATTTTAGGGTTGATTCCATTAATTTTTTTTCTAAGTAATCTTGTTTTTATGTCTTTCACAAAAAAACCATATACTAAATACTATCAAAATTTATATAAATGAATTTTTAAAACAAATACTATTTTATTATATTATATATTAGTCTTAAAAATATAAGGATCGGCCAAAGGACATATATAATGATAGAGATGTCATTAACGGAACAGTCGAGGCTATTTTGGAATTTTATTGTATGTTTATTAACCATGTAATATAAAAATACCAGAATACATGTTAAATGTTAAACTATTTAACAAAGTGTTAAATCTAAAAGATACGGTTAATATGGCGACCTAAACATGTCTAAAACCTATTATTTGAGCATTTTTTGACCCATATACATCATAGACTTGAAATAAATTCATTTTGAGCTGTTAAATCTAAAAGATACGGTCAATATGGTGACCTAAACTTGTTTATAACCTATTAGTTGAGCATTTTTCGACCCATATACATCATAGACTTGAAATAAATCCATTTTGAGATATTATAAACTGAAAAATATTTAATAATAAAATAATATTTCAATATTTTTCTAAAGTGAATATCACATCTCTTATAAAAGGGTACTTCTCATTCTCTTAATATGACTCCTCAAAATCATTTTGTCTCATCCAAACACTGCTCAAATATCCTCTGAACTACCCTCACTTCATCTTAGATTCCATTGATCAGAAATCAAACTTAATGTGCCTTTTTTTCAAATCCAAAGGAAGAACCTAAAAAAGAGATAATTACTTTATCAACTCTTTCAAAGTTATTATTACTTCCACTTCCTCATTCATTATTGTTTCCATACTAAAATAATAACTACTATACCATCTACATATTGATATGTTATTATAAATATGGTACAACCATATTCATTATTATATCCATCATATGAAAGACCAAATCACCATAAGTTTGTACATATGGCTTACCGTCTCCACATCGTGGTGCAGCTTGTTATTCAACACTTCATTATTTGATGGGTATAATAATGAGTATAACTGATGTAATTAATAAATTTACCCTATTAATGATTCTGTATATAAAATATACCATCCAATTACATATGATTTTACAACTAATAAAATCATATTATTGCTCGTGCGTATGTATGGCTTACCGTCTCCATGACGTAATGAGATTTCGTTTTCCATCATAACCATTGAAAAATAATATTCATTTGATGATAAAAAATAATTTTTAAGAAAGTAATATAATTCAGGATATGAATCTAATATATCCTATCCATAACCAACAAGACTTACATAACAAAACAAATAAATGAAAACGAATCATTTAACACCCAAAATTATGATACTAATGAAATATCATTAATAAAGAAATATTAAGAGATCATATATAATATAATGTTTATGTTTTAGGTTCTTATATAATTTAATACGAATTATTTCACCATTATATAGGATGTTAACCAACCCTCGACTATGGAAAAGTACATGTTAAGGGGTTTTCATCTCACTTTTTATTCCCGTCAGATTCCTGCTATAATTTCAACTATTTCCTTTTGGGTGGTGAATGTACTTCCCATGATTGTATTCTTTGTTCACTATAAATTTATTTAGAGGAATATAAATCTTCATATTATGATTCTCCTTTCATGATTTGTGCGTTTTATATGTTACCACATCGGTATGGGAATTTCTAATTTCAATTTCCACTCATTGGGTTTTACACACAATTCGTTGATTATTAACATATAAGATAATGTGTGGACTAAATATTTATTTATTTATTTAGTAATTTCTACTCCACTTTGTGTGAATATAATTTTAATTACATAATTACTCCGATTATAAATTCTTATGTCATCGATATGAACTTTATAGGAGTAATCTTAACTCAATTTACATTCATTGAGTTAAACATCCAAGTCATTTGTATTATTTTTATAAGAATATGTTTAAATGTCCTATATTTGATTTGCACAGAGTATTCAATTGTATTTATTGTATTTATATTTTTCAAACATAATTATTTCATTGATTTATTCTTAACATAAGGATACAGTCTTTATAAAGGATTTCATCTCAATTTACATTCTATTAAGACTTTATTATTGTTATGAGCCAATTATCTTTTACATGGTGTATATAATGTATTTTGACATATTATATCATGAATCATTATATTCTCATAATATTATAAGTTTTTTATTACTTCAATTATTTGTATACAAGAGTCTCTCATTTAGATAAGAACTATAACTAAAACGTTTTTTTAAATGTTTTAAAGATTTATTCTTCTAAATCATTCTCATTAATGTCATGTTTTTAAAAATGGTCTTAAGGATTTATTTATATGGAAATGAATTCATTAAAAGTAAAATTCATTTTTAATGTATCTAAGTGGTATGGGACACATTGATTCAAAAAATCCCTTTTAAATGCCCTCTTGATAAATATTGAGGTTTTAAAATGTTTTTAAGAAAAAGGGTATATTTATCTCAAATATTTTTACTGATTATTTTTATCTATGTCCATATAATTAATTAGTTCATTCTCGACATTGATTTTTTATAATACAATCTTCTATATTGTAATGAATAATTTATGATATGTTTGATTGTGGATGTGATGGTTTTATACATTCATGGTTTTTGGTTACTGTATTGGCATTTTGAATGATAGACTCAACACGAATGTTTATATTATGTTTCGAAAATTTAATATGAGGAATGCATTGGACTTATTAATTGACGGACATGGACCGCTATAGCCCTAGATGAACAAGTCTGTGTCATGGGTAAAACTAGTTCCATGGTACAAGTCCTAGATAAAATTATTATTTTTAGTCTTGTCATAGGGTCTTGACTATGTGGTTATGATGTCCGACATTATGCATTCCATCATTATGAAATTGACCATTGATATTACATGTGATTATTCAACTAGTAGAATTTCTATGTGAATAAGTAAATATAATTATTTGATTTATCTTTTCCATATTATGTTGAAGTTTAATTTTAATGGGCATGTGTTTTAGTCTTATACATTGCCTTAATTTTTTATTCTTATTTATAATTGTTTTTTCTATAATGTTATCCTTATTGAGATTTTGAGCTCAACCCTTTGTTTTGTTTTATTTTTCCCAGGAAACGATGAAGTATAATATAATTGACTTACAGAAATAGGATAAGAGATATGAGTATGTTAAAAGGACACACTAGGTTGTAGTTTTTCAATTTCATAATGTTTTGTAAATCATATATATGTCCCTACTACTTAAAAGGCTATTAAATTGATTGATATTTTAGGACATAATCCATTATGATCATGAAAATGTTATGTAGTATTTCACTAACTCTAGGTAACTAGGTTTGGGGCGTTACAGTTGGTATCAGAGGATGTTTCATACATACATTGAAACTAGATATACAAAAAATCTTATTAGAAAACATTACCCTAAGATAGACTCTAATGATTAGAATAAAAGAACTTCTTAAAATTTTTGTAATGTAGATATTTTCTAAATGTTCAATGAATGAAATCTGTTTCTATATACAAACATATAGAGGTGGATCTAGAACAGATGTATCTAGAGGTAAAATAAGAAAACACAACTTTGAGTTAGACTCGAATGGGAACTAGTGCACGGCCACGGGCCTTGATTCACGCTTGGTTACAGCACTCTCAGACTATATTCTTAGGATAATTCAAATTTTCATTAAAAACATATTTGGAGTATTTTAATATAAGATGTGAATAAATAAACTTGGTTAATCCTATGGTTTTTTAGATTGATAATAAGGTTTCATTCTATTCTCTAATGGATTTTCTGACTATTGTTACTCACACTATGCTTTCTGATTTTATTCAATGGATGGATTCCGGGGAATTCATAGTAATAATGAACATGATGTACAATGTGGGAATGATGGTGGAAATGAGAATAAAATGGAATATTTATAGGTGAAAATGATATTGTGTTCATAAAAAAATAGGTTTACAAATATATGATCAACTACATATACATTAACCATCTCCCAAACTCAAAAAAGAAGATAAAGGTAGAGAATGAAAAGATCATCAGTAGTAGAGAACATGGGGAAAATAAATCATGATTTTCATCATGTTGTAAATGTGGAAGGAGACACCCAAGAAAGGGTCTCAATGGAACAAAAAAAAATCCTTAATATGTGTGAAATACAGAAATAAAGTTAATAATTGTTGACAAAAAATTAACACTACTATGGGAGAAAAGAAAAATGATCTTAATAATCAATTTACAATCGTTTTACATAAATGTAGGAGACCTGTACATTACCTGATTCCATACCCTATTCAATAGGATAACCACTAGGACAAATAATAACCTATGTGGAAATAAATGGATGATGGATGGTTCAAATGTATTAATGCTCCTTGTTATGGGATTAAATTGTTATAATTTTCCCCTATATGTGTAACCCTGTAGTTTGTTATGTGAAATTTATATTTGAGGAAGGATTATATTTTCTTTTGAGGATATTGTTATAAATAATCATTTGGGTTTATATGATCCTTAAATTTGAGGAAATTACAGGTTATTAATTTTTTGGATGAAAATGCGAGGTATGAGATACCATTTTTGGTATAATTATTTTATGGTTATTTTGAGAAATTTATATCATTTTTAGGATGTTATAAAATACAGTTTTCTAAAAAGGACAACATGCAAACCATGAGAGAAATCATCATGTCAGACAAAGCTGCGGGAATCGAACCCACAACCAATGTGCGACTTGTATTTATCCCCATGCACTGGAAAAAAGGAAGTCCCTGGTTAGTGTGACTTGTTATTTTTAGTGAAATTATTTTATTTATTAATAATAAGTTCATTTGGGATCTTATTTTTTCTCCTATGGATATCCTTTTATATGTAATTGATTTGGTGATTAGGTGATAAATGTAATTTTGGAAGATGTTCACTCTGTTGGGAACACTATATGCATAAGAAAAATAGAATACTATGGGTTTTAATTTGAGGAGTAATGGTGGATTTTTATATTGGAATAATATGTTTTTTTAGTGATTCAGATTATTAATGGTAATGTTTAACCTATCATATAAAATATGTGATTTCGTTAATTACACTTCAGTATGAGACTTTAAGAGTTGTTGATGATATTTGGATATTAATGTTTATATTTCCTATGAATGAATGTGTGATTAAATTCTTCTGAGATTTAGGTTTCAATATTAATTTATATTATATTGAATTATTTTAAGGATAATTGTTTATTTAATGGGATTTAATGAACGTTGGTTATGTTTCTTTAATTTTGGAAATTAAGAGTAATATTTCTTTCTATAATGGATTATACATTTTGGGGATCATTTTATTTTGTAAAATCTATTTTGTTTTTGGATAATCTCGAAAGACAAGGTAAATTTATAGTTCATCATTTGTGGATTATGTGATTCTCTAGAAGTTTATTCTAGCGCATCAGGTGTGACCAAGTCATCATGAATACTCATTTTTGAAGTACAGATGAGTTAGTGGTAGAAATTTATTAAAGGATTAAACTATACATGAAAATTATTTATATCTCTTTATGTTCTTAGGTACTCTCATAAATAAATTCTTCAACTTGATGAAATGGAAATTATAACAAAAAATGGTGTCTGTTTACTTTTTATACTAGGAGACTAATGCCCGTTTAACCCTACACAAGTTTCTGGCTTTCATGATGCCAATTCTCTCCTGATCAGGTTTTCTATCACTCTCCATAAGAATGTGACACTTTTTTTTTCTTCCACATCCATGTTTTCCTATATGTAATCCTAGTATTGGTTATCTTTGGTGACTATTGTACTTCTCTTTCTTTCTTTTGAAAAGATAGTTTTATTGACTCTTTTTCCGTTGTGGGACATTCCAAGACCAATTTTAAATTTGTGAGGATTCAATTTCAAAAAGTGGGGAATAAATTATCACCCCACGATTTGGTAGTAAGTTGTTTTCATTATGGTAAATCAATTGCATGCGCTACTTGCAACACCGAGTTCAAGCGCACCACAACTTACCAAACTAGACATTCAAAAAACAGTTATGAATATTATTAACTGAAATTCGGATTTTATATACTCCAAATAATTTTAACATTCATATTATGTGTTTCATAGACATAATATAAGAACAAATTAAATTTTTCAGAAAAAAGAAGTATTTTTCAAAAAAAATGAAATTTTAACGCCTTTTATTGGCGAGTAAATTTTAAATTCAATATTTGAAACATTTATATATTCAATTTTACAAAATAATCATACTCTTTAGAACCAGTAAATAAAAATATATTTTTGATAAATTCTTGGTGGTTTTCTGATAACATTCATATTTTGATGAATACTGTAAAATAATAAATTTTAATTGAAAAAAACTTTTTAAATCAAAATCATTTATGCTGTTAAATTATATTTTTGATGTCATTAAAGTATAATTATATTATATTTTTAATATTTTATCCAATTTTGGTCATTGGATGTAATTTTATATTGTAATTGGATATAAACACATTTAAATATTTGGATAGTTTTTACTTCTCCAAAACCCGCTTTTTGGTTTTAACTACGCGAATATTTTTTAAATTAATTAACAAAACGTATATGTTATGAATTTCATAAAATATAAATCATTTTTTAATTTGGAATATCAAAATTAGATTTGGGCAAATTTTTGGTATTTTTCTAAAAACATTAATTTTTTTATTAATAGTGAAAATCCGTGCATTATTTTCTAAAGCTGAATTTTTATTTAAATAAATACTTTTAATTTAAATTTATTTTATAATCACAATAGATACATAATACCTATATTAGACCGATGTAATTAATTGAAGTAATTTTATAATAAGAATAGATATATAAATTTTTATTGAACATTTTACCGTCTTTTACACAACTTATTGGCACATTTTCTAAAAAAAGTAATTTTAACACTTCTGGGAATTGAATATCAAAAATATAAGAGACACACTGGACATAAGTATGTAAAATTTGGATCATTAGGAAGAAAATATTTTTTGTGAAAAGTAACTTTTGAGTTTTATTTACAACGGTTAAAAGTAAATATGGTAATTGAAGGAAAAAAATGTTATTATAATTACCATAAGAGATGTAATAATTTTATTGGATAAGTGTAATTCAACCAAAATAAACATTAAGACAAAAATATTATCCTTTTTTATCTACATGGATTAGATTATGCAATTTATTATATTTTATTTAATAAAGATTTAAAAGTGTTAAATTCAATGATTAATAACAAAAACATATTTAATATATGGGTTAAACATAAGATAAATTCTACTATAAATATTCATTAAAAAGATATAAATATTTACTACATTGTGGTATTTTATTTATAATTTGTTAACATTAAATAACTAAATTTATTTATGAAACAATGATGAAGAAGTAATTACCTTATTAATTATTGACTAAAATAATTGATGTTATAAATATTAAAATAAATGTAAATTTAGACTTTTGATGCATTGACAGAATTTTCTAGGATAAAATGATATGTTAGGTTTTCATAAATTATTTTTTTTCACAGTTGACATATTTTAATAAAATTCAATAAAACCAAATACCAAATAGTGTCAAAATTGACATAAATGAATTTTTTTTTAAAATATTATATTATTAAATTATATAATAGATCTAAAAATATGTGGTTCTGAAAAAGGACTTAAATATTGATATATATGTCATTAATGAACCAATTTAGGTTCTCTTGTCATTTTATAGTAATTTTATTAACCATGTAAAATAAAAATACAAGAAGACAAGTTAGGTGTTAAACTATTTAAGTAAGAGTTAAATCTACAATATAAGGTTAATATGGCAACCGAAACTTGTCTAAAACCTATTTGTTCAAAGGTTTTCGAACCATACCCTTCTTTATCATCGAAATAAATCCATTTAGATCTATCAAAAACCAAAAATTATTTTCTAATAAAATAATATTTCAAAATTTTCCGAAAGTGACCCTCACCTCTCTTATAAAAAGGTACATCCCCTTCTCTTAATTTCTCACCTCAAAAGAATTTTGGATCGGAAAAACCCTGGAACAATATCCCTAAAACTACGTTCAATTCAACCTATATGCATTACTTTGATTAGAATGCCAACCTATAGAGCCATTGTGTTCATATCAAAAAGATGAACCCGAAGAAGAGATAATTACTTCATCACCTCTATCAAAGTTCTTTTCTTCTTACACTTCCACTTTCTTGTTTGTTTCAATAATAAAATAATAAATATATTACATTATATATACTGGAATGTACTTATAAATATGGTACAACCATATTAATTACTTTATCAATCATATGAATGAAAAATTCAACATATGTGTGTTTGTACGGCTTACCGTCTCCACATCGTGGTGTAGTTTGTTATTCAAAACTTTATTGTTTGGATGTGTATAATAATGCGTATTAATGATGTAAATAATAAAAAAATAGTGATTCTTAAATATTACATACAGTCCAATTAAATAAGATTTCCCCACTAATAGAATGATATTGTTGCTCATGCGTACATACGACTTACCGTCTTCAAGAAGCGATGAAAATTCGTTTTCCATCGTAACCATTCAAATATAATTTTCATTTGACGATTAAAAATAATCTTTAAGAACTTAATGTCATTCTAGATATGAATCAAATACATCTTATCCATAACAAACACAATTTACATCACAAACAATGTAAAGGAAAATGAATCAGTTAACACCCAAAACAATGATACTACTCAAATATCATTAACAATGAAATATTAAAAGATAATATATGATATCATATTTATGTATGTCGTTATTTTATAATTAAATAAAAAATATGTCACCATTATATAGGAGGTTTACTTATCCTTGGCTAAGGAAAAGTAAACGGTCCTAGGTTTTCATCTCACATGTTATTTCTGTTAGATTTAGGTTATAATCGCCACTATTTCTTTTTTGTTGTGTATTTTCTGCACATAATTGTATTTTTTGTATAGTTTATTTTTGTTTATGTTTATTTACATCTTTATTGTATTATTCCTATTTGATGTGGTGTATGTTTCATAAGTTGCCAAATCGGTAAGGGAATTTCAAATTTCAATTTCCACTCATTGAGTTTTACACATACATCATTGATTATTTTACTCCATGATTATGTGTAGAATCACTATTTATTTATTTATGTAGTAATTTACACTCCCCTTTTTTTGGATATTCTTATGATACACATAATCACTCCAATGATAAATTCTCAACTCATCGATAAGAACCTGATAAGGGTAATCTTAAATATATTTCCATTCATTGAGTTAAATATCCAAATAATTGGTGTTGTTTTTAAAAGAATACGTGTGAATGTCCTTTGATTGATTTACACAGAATATCCATTCATATTGATTGTATTTATATTTTTCAAATATAATTTTGTCATTTATTTATCCTTAACCTAAGGATATGGTCTTTATAAGAGATCTCATCTCAATTTACATTCCATTGATACTTCTTAGATGTTTTGTGCCAATTAACTTTTCCATGGTTTATATATTTTACATTGACATAGTATATCATGAATCTTTTTATTCACATAATAATATAATTTTTTCATTACCTCAATTATTTTTATTCAAGATTCTCTCATTTGGCTAGGAAGTCTAACTAAAATATTGTTTTAAATGTACTAATGATTTATTCTTTTAAGTGTTTCTCATTAATGTACATGTTTTGAAAATGGTTTTAAGGATTTATTTTTATGGACATTAATGTTTAAAAATTACAATTCTTTTCAAAGGTTTCAAATTGTTATGGAAGTCTTGGATTCAAAAATCTCTTTAAAACATCTTCTTGATAAATAGTGACACTTTTAAATGCTTTCAAGAAAAACGGTTTATTTCTCTTAAATAGTTTTACTAATTATTTTCATGTATTTCAATATCCGTCATTATTCTTCATTGAGGTTGATTTATTATAATACAATCTTTCATATTGTATTGAATGAGTTATGATATGTTCAAATATAGATGTGCTATTATTATACCATTAATGGTATATGGTTAATATATCGACATTTTTTATGAATGTTATAATGAAAATGTTTATGTTATGCTTCAACATTTTCATATGAGGAATGAATTGGTCTTAGTAAGTGATGGAAAGGAACCGATATATCCCTGTGATGCATCTGTATGTCTAATTAGAGGCACCAGTGTATTGGAATAAGGACATGAAAATTATTATTTGTAGTCCTGGAACGAGGCCCTGACTTATTGTTTTGATTTCCAACATTATGAATTCTATCATTATGAAATTATTTATTGATATTACATGTGATTATTCAGTTGGTATAATATCCATGTGAAGAAGTAAATAGAATTATTTGATTTATATTTCTATATTAGGATGAAGTTTATGTTTAACGGGATTTTGTATTAGTGTTATTCATTGGCATAAATTAATATTCTTATTTATAATGGTTTCTCCTATATTTTAGTATTTACTGAGAATTTGAGTTCACCTCTTTCTTATGATTTATTTTTTCCAGGATGTGAATAAGTATTATATGATTGACCTATAGGAATAGGATAATGGAGATGACTGTGTTTACAGTAGAAACAATGTTGTAGTTTTTCAATTTTATAATGTAATGTCAAACATATGTATGTATCTAGTACTTACAGAGCTACTAAACCGATCGGTCATTAGGGACTTGATCCCTTATGATCATGCCAATGTTATGTAATAATGCACTGACTCTGGTTAACTAGGATCGAAGTGGTACAGTTGGTATCACGGTAAGGTTTGTAAAAACCATGGAAACTAGATTTCAAAAAACTGATTACATAACATTACCCTAAGATATAATTGGGGGATTAGTATATAAGATCTTTTTATAATTTTGGTAATGTTGATATTTTGGATAAATTTCTGAAAAATACATCCGTGTTGGATACGATCTGGTAGAGTAAACTCTTGCACAGATGTATCTAGGGGTAAAACTCGAAAACCTCACTTTGAACTAGACTCGCACGGGAACTGGTGCACGACAATGAGCCTTATATCACTCTTGGTTTCGAAACTCATTGGGAATATGCTTACGATAATTCACATTTTCATTACAATCCAATTTTAAGGAATTTAATATATAATGAGAATAAATAAACTTGGTTAATCCTAAGGTGTTTTAGATTGAAAATACAGTTTCATTATATTTTCTAAATGATTTTATGACTGTTGTTAATCAAAATATGAATACTAGTTTTATTCAATTGCTAGATTCCAGGGGAGACCCTATAGAAAATTATTCTCAACATTACATCATGGAGGAAATGTGGAAGGGTGCACCCAAGATAGAGTCAATGGAATAAATAATTGATTTATGTTTGAGAAAGAAATACATAAAGTAAAGAATTCCTGACGAAAAATGAAGAGTACTATGGAAGAAATAAAAAATGATCCTTAGAATCCATTTATAGCCATTTTCTGTAAATAGAGGTGACATGTGCATTACCCGATTCAATTCCATATTCTATAGGATAACTACTTTGTAAAGGAATCTCCAAAGAAATTTTTAAATGTATTAATGCTCTTTGTGGATGGGATTACATTAGAAAACATTCCTTTTGAATATGTAACCCTATAGTTTGTTATGTGAATATTATATTTGAGGAATAATTATCTTTTCTTTTGTTTATATAGTTAAAAGGAACCATTTGGGTTCATATGATCCTTGAATTTGAAGCAATTACAGGTTATTAATTTTTGGGTGGAAAATGTGAGGTAAAAAAAAATTAGTGATTAAATTATGTTATAGTTATTTTGGGAAACTTATCTCATTTTGCTGATGTTATAAAATAATGTTTTTTAAATTTACAACTTCCAGACCATGTGAAAAAATGTTGTGTCCGAAAAATGTGTAGGAATTGAACCCAAAAACCATAGTGCGACTACGATTTATCTTCTACCACTAGACAATTTGAATTCCCTCGTAGTGTGAATAATTATTTTTAGTAAAATTATTTTATTGATCAATAATAAGTTTATTTGAGATATTATGTTGAATTAAATAGATATCCTTAGTATATGAAAATGATTTGGAGATTAAGTGATAAATGTTATTTTTGATGATGTTCGCTCTATTGAGAACAAAATATTCCTTTAAATAATAGAATACTATGGGATTTCATTTGAGGAGTAATGGTGGATTTTTATTTAGGAATTAAAAATGTTTTTTATATAGATCCAGGTTATTAATGGAAATGATTTACATATCATCTAGAATATGTGATCTAGTTAATTACACATCAGTGTGAGACATTTAGAGTAGTTGAGGCTATTTAGAGATAAATGTTAATATTTTCAATGAAATAATATTTGATTAAATTATTCTAAGTTTTGGGTTTCAATCTTACTTAAGATTAAATTGGTGGATTTTATGGAAGATTTTTTATTGATTGTTATTTTTTGAACATTGGGTATTTTTTTTAATTCTGGAAATTAAGATTAGTATTTCTTTCTGTAATGGATTTTCCATTTTTGGGATAATCTGATCATTTACTAACCATTTTTTTGGTTAGTCTATAAATTCAATAGAAATATATAGTTTATCCATTGTGGATTATGTGATTATTTATAACTTGATTCTTGCACTTTAGCTGTGACAAAGTCATTCTGAATTCTCATTATTTGGAGAAAAGATAAGTTAGTGGTATAAATCTATTAATGGATGAAACTATATTTGAAATGTATATATATCCCTTTATGATATTAGTCAATATTTAAAATAAATTCTCCATCTGTATGAGACGGAACTTAAAACAAAAAAAAAACATTATATGTTTACATTTCCTTTATGGAAACTAATGACTGTTAAACCAATGAAATTTTTGTGTTTTTCCTGTTGTTAACTTTTTCTTATAATGTTTTCTATCACTCTCTATAAAAACATGACACTTACTACATCTTAAATATCCATGTTTTTCTACATGAAATCCTACTATGTGTTTTCTAGGTTGACCTTTATACTTCTTTTTTTTCTTTTAAAGTGAGAGTTTCATTTACTCTTTTTTCGATGTTGGAAATTCAATGAAGTTACCAAGAAAATATTTTAAATTGAGAGGACTCAATTTCCCTTAGTGGGGATGAATTTAAAACCCCAAGGTTTTATAGTAAGTTATTTTTTTTATAATGTAATTCTATAGTTTCCCTACACACAACACTGAGTTCGAGCGCACCACGACTTACCAGACTAGTCGTTCAAAAAATTCCTAGGAATATTATTAATAGATTTTTTCATTTTCTATACACAATATAACATTTACATCAATATTATGCATTTCGTAGTCATTATATAAGAAAAAATTCAATTTTTCATATAAAAGATGTATTTTTCAAAAAATGTAATTTTACCACCTTGTAATACTGAACCCTTTTTAAATCAAATATTTTACACATTTGTATATTAAATTTCACGAAATAAACTTCTTCTTTAGAAGTGGGACATGAATATATATTTTAGATAAATTTTGTGTGATTTTCTGATAACTTTCATATTTTGATGAATGGTGATAAATACTAAATTTTAATTGAAATTTAATTTTTTAATAAAAATAAATTATAGAGTTAAAATAAAACAATGAACTGTTTTTACGTATAATTATATTATATTTTTATATTTAATCAAATTTTTTTCATTGTATGTAACTTTACATTTAAATTGGACATAAACACATGTAAATATTTCGATAGTTTTTACTTCTTAAAAACCTGCTTTCTGGTTTTGACAACAGGAATACTTCATAAATTAATAAATAAAACATCTAGGTATTTAATTTGGTAAAATACACATCATTTTTTAATTTGTAATATCAATATTATCTCTGGATTATTTTTTTGTATGTTTCTAAAAACATTAAATTTTTGATGAATAGTGAAAAAAACAATGTTATTGTTTAAAGCTGAATTTTTATTTAAAATATTATTTTTAATTTAAATTTATTTTCAATTCAAAATAGATACATTATAATTTTATTATTCAAATTAAATTCATTTAAGTCTTTTTATAATAATATTATATATATAAAGTTTTTTTGAACTTTTTATCATCTTTTACCCACCTTCTTGGCACATTTGCAAATTTGCATAAAACGTAATTTTACCGCTTTTGCGAATTGAATTTCAAAAATCTGAGAGACAAGGTTCTCAACAATAATTAAAAAAAATTCAATTTGATGAAAATAATATTTTGTGAATAGTGTCTTTTGTATTTAATTTTCCATGGTTAATAGTAAATAGGGTAATGAAAGGTTAAAATGATATTATAATTACCCTAATACATGTCCTAATTCTAATGGATATGTTTATTTCGACAAAAATCATCCTTAGGAAAAAAATAAGATCATTTTTATCCACTTGGATTAGATTATGACATTTATTATATTTTATTTAAAGAAAAGTTAAAGGTGTTAAATTAAATGTTTAATTACTAAAACATTTTTAATATAGGGTTACACATTAGATACATTAGGATATAAATATTAATTAGAAATATAAAAATATTTACTATATCATGGTATTTAATTTATTATTTTTAGTCATTAAAAATTAAATTTATTTATGACACAATGATGATGCAGTAATTACCTTATTAATGAATAAATAAAATAATTGATGTTATAAATATAAAAATAAATTTAAATTGAAACTTTTGATGCATTCCATGAATTTTACAGATTAATATGGCCTGATATGGTTGATTCCTTGATTTGTTTTCCAAGTAATCTGGTATTTATGAATTTCACAAAAAACAAAATATTAAATAGTGTCAAAATTGACATAAATGAGTTTTTAAAACCAATATTATTTTATTAATTTTTATAATAGTCCTAAAAATAAAATTATTCGTCCAAAGACTTATATAATGATAGATATGTCATAAATTTACAACTTGAGGTTCTCTTGGAATTTTATAGAGTGTGTTTTAACAATGTAATATATAAATACAAGAAGAGATGTTAGATGATAAACTATTTAACTAAGAGTTAAATATATAAGATACGGTTTATATGGTGTCATAAACTTGTTTAAACCCACTAGGTTTAGAGGATTTAGGCCCATGCACACCTTAACATTATAATAAATACCTTTGGAGCTATTAAAAAATGAAAATGATAGTATAATAAAATAATATTTCACGCTTTTCCTAAAGTGGCCCTCAACTCTCTTATAAAAGGGTACTTCACCTTCTCTTAATATTACACCACAAAAGCCTTTTTTTCAACCAACCCCAGTTCAAACATCCTCCCAACTACCATCACTTCAGCCTAGATTCTTTATTTGGATTAGAAATCCAACATATGGAGCCCTTTTGTTCAAATCAAAACAAAGATCCCGAAGAATGTGAAATTACTCCATCGACTATTTCAAAGATTGTTTCTTCTTCCACATCTTATTTATTTGTTATTTACATACTAAAATAATAACTCCATAACCATAAAAATACATAGATTTTTTTATAAATATGGTACAACCATATTCATTATTCTATCCATCCTATTAATGACAAAGTCACCATACGTGCGTATCTATGGCTTATAGTCTCCACATCATGGTGTTGTTTTTTATTAAAAAATTCACTATTTAGATGATTATAATAATTAGTATAACTGATATAAATAATAAATATAACATGATAATTATTCTTTATATATAGTATACCATCCATTTACATATGATTCTTCCACTAATAGAATGATATTGTCGCTCGTGCGTACGTACAACATACCGTCTCCATGACATGATGAGATTTCCTTTCTCAACATAACCATTCAAAAATAATTTTCATTTGATGATTAAAAATAAATTTTTAGATAATAATAAAATTTTGGATATGAATCAAATATATCATATCCATAACTATCATGACATACATAAAAAAACATATAAAGGGAAAGGAATCTAATATCACCCAAAACAATAATACTACTAAAATATCAGTAACAAAGAATTATAATAAGATCATATATGATATCATATTCGTGTATGTGGTTATTATATAATTTAATAAATATTATTTCACCATTATACAAGAGGCTAACCTACCCTCGATTAAGTAAATGTACAAGGTAGGGGGTTTTCATCATACATTTTATTCCATTGATATTCATGATATAATGACAACTATTTCTTTTTGTGTGGTGTGTGTACTTCCTATAATTGCATTCATTGTGTAATATATGTCAATTTATGCATGTTTACACCTTCATTGTATGATTCTTCTTTAATGGGGTGTATTTTTGTAACATACCAAATATGTAAGGGAATTTCCAATTTCAATTTCCACTCATTAGGTTTAATGCATACTTCATTGATTATACACTATGTGGGTACTGTAGCAGGCACTATACCAGTTTCTATAATAGGTACAGTTCAGTTCTATAACAGCTAGAACTATTCACCTTAGGCCACTTGTTTTGGCTTGGAGTCCTTAAGGATTTTGGGTCACCCAGGCCATTGGGTCAGTAGGGATTTCTTGCCACCTTTAAGGCCTTCAGGATACCTCAAGGCCTTCGGGCCTCATGCAGTTTCCCCAGACACACTACCAAAAAGGAGCATCCCTAGAAGAGGATTTAGAGAAGGTGAACTCACCAGAGTAGAACCAAATGGATTTTTTAGAATGAGAAGGTATGGATATGCCATCAGGACCAGCCTGTGCTTGTACCGAAAGCCTAGCCAGATGGCCGTGAAATGGTGGAGAGCTACTATCATGATGTAGATGTTGCGGATGGGTAGTTCCTTGTAGATTTTCAAGTTTAATTCTTAAAGACCTACGGGTCATGTAATCTTTTAATCTTATGGGCCATGTAATCATCGAGCATACGGGCCTTGTAAGGGTTCCCCCTCATCCCTTGAAAAGGGGGTTATAAAAATCTATAAAAATGAAGGCCTTCATGCCATTCGGGCTTGTATTCAAGCATCTCTCATTTTTATAGGAACTCTAACTGAAATATTGTTTTAAATGTTTTCAAGATCTATTATTCTATATCTTTCTCATTAATGTCTATGTTTTTAAAATGGTTTTAACGATTTATTTATATAGACATGAATGTATTAAAAGTTAAATTCTTTTTAAATTTCTCAATGTGTTTTGGGTCCCTTTGATTAAAAATTTTCTTTAAAACAACTTCTTGATAAATCATTAGACTTTTAAAATTTTTTATAAAAAAGGGTATATTTATCTCAAATAGTTTTACTGTTTATTTTCATCTATGTCAATATCCTTAATTTTTATTGATTAAAGTGGATTTATTATAATTCAATCTTCTATTTTGTATTGAATGAGTTATGATATGTTTGAATGTGGATGTGCAATTTTTATACCATTTGTGTTTTATGGTTGTAGTATTGACATTTTGTATGATAGCATTAATATGAATTTTTATGTTATGTTTCTACATTTTTTTATGAGGAATTCATGGGAATTATTAAGTGGCGGACTAGGCCTGCTATCACCCCTCGATGCATCAGTAGGTCTCATTGAACAAACTATTGTATTGGCTCATGCCCTTGAGAAAATTACTATTTGTAGTCTTGAAACGATGCCTTGACTATGTGGTTAGGATGTTCGAAATTATACATTCCATCATTATGAAATTAGATATTAAAATTACATGTGATTATACGAAATGTAGAATATATATGTGAATTAGTAAATGATATTATTTGATTTATCATTTCCATATTATCGTAATGTTTATGTTTAAAGGGATCGTGTTTTAGTATTAAACATTGCCTAAAATGTTTATGCATATTTATAATGGTTTTTGTTATATTGTTATACTTACGGAGCATCTGAGGTAAGCCCTTTTTTATGTTTTATTTTTACGCCAATGAGAATAAGTATAATATGATTGACCTAGAAGAATAGGCTAAGGGATGCGAGTATGTTAAAGGGAGACACAATGTTTTAGTTTTTCCTTTTTATAATGAAATATAAAACTAATGTATGTATCTTGTACTTCCAAGGATAAAAAACCAATTAGTCTTTCAGGACATGATCCATCATGATCATGCCAATGTTATCCAATAATGTACCGACTCTAGGTTACAATGGTTGGGGTGTTACAGTTGGAATTAGAGTATGTCTAGTACAAACCTTGAAAACTAGATTTAGAAGAACAAATTGATTATATAACATTACCCTAAGATAAAAATTGAGTATTTTTATAGAATAAATTACTATAATTTTCATAATGTTTATATTTTTGTGAATATTATATGCAGTAAATACCTATCTGGACATGAGCATTTAGAGGCGGCTCTGGCACATATGTATCTAGGGGTAAAACCCGAAAACAACGCATTGAACTAGAGTCGAATGGGAACTGGTGCACGAAAATAGGCCTTACTTCACCCTTTGTTACAACACTCCCAATGGATATTAATAGGATAATTCACATTTTCATTACAACCCGATTTGATGGATTTTAATATAAGATGTGAATAAATAAACTTGGTTAATCATAAGGTGTTTTAGATTTAATATATAATGTCATTATATTCTCTAAATTATTTTATTACTATTGTTTCTCACACTCTTCTTTCTGGTTTTAGTTAATTGTAGGATTCCAAGGAAGTCATAGTAACATTGAACATGATATACATGTTGGTTGTGATGGGGGAAATGGGCAACTAAATGAAATATGATAGGAATAAAATATATAGTGTTCATGATGAAGGAGGATTCCAAAAATATGATCAAAAACATATAATTTAACTAACTCGCAAACTCAACAATGAGGAGAAAGGTGGAGAAGGATAAGAGCTCTTGCAGTGGAGACTGTGGAGAAAAGACATCTCAATTTACATCATGCAGTAAATGTGGAAGAAGACACCCAGGAAAGTGTCTCAATGGAACAAATAAATTCATTATGTGTGAGAATGAAGGACATAAATTAATGAATTGTTGACAAAAAATGAAGAGTACTATGGATAATAAAAAAATGATCCTATGAATCCATTTGAAGACATTTTCCATAAATTCATGGGACCTGGGCATTAACTGATTCAGTGACCTATTCTATAGGATAAACACTAGGTGAAGGAAGAACCTATATGGAAATAAATTGATGGTGAAATTTTTAATAGTATTAATGGTCTTTATGTAAATTATTACATTGGAATACCTTTCTCTTGAATGTGAAACCATACAGTTCGTTATGTGAAAATTCCATTTGAGAAAGATTTGTGTTTTCTTTTGGGGATATAGTAATGAAGAACCAATTGGGTTTATATGATTCTTGAATTTGAGGAAATTAGAGGTTATTATTTCTTGGGATGAAAAGGTGAGTTATGAGATAACATTTGTGTTTTAATTATGTTATTGTTATTTTAATGAATTTATCACATTTTGGGGACATTATAAGATATAGTTTTTGAAAAATAACAACCCTCAGACCATGTGAAAACCCGCCACGTTAGACAAAGATGTGGTAATCAAACCCAAAACCAATGTGCGACTAGGATTTATCGCCTAACACTAGAAAACATTTAGTCCCTGGTTAGTGCGACTAATTTATTTTAGTTAAATGATTTTATTGATCGATAATAAGTTAATTTGATATCTTGTGATTTATGCAATAAATATCATTATTATATGAAATTGATTTCGTGATTAAGTGGTAATTGTTATTTGGGAAAACATTCGCTTTGTCAGGAATACTATGTTCCTAAGGAAAATAAAATACTATGGGATTTCTTTTGATGAGTAATGGTGGATTTTTATTTTATAATATTCTATGTTTTTATAGAGATTCAGGTTATTAGTAGAAATGAATAACCTATCATAGAGAATATGTGGTTTGGTTAATTACACATTAGTATCAGATTCTAAGATTAGTTGATGTTATTTGGAGATAAATGTTATGATTTACTATAATATAATATGTGATTAATTTTTTCTATATTTTTCGTTTCAATCTTTGTTTAGATTATATTGCAGGATTTCAAAGACAATTATTTATTAAATGGTATTTATTGAACACTGGGTATTATTTGTTTAATTTTGGAAATTGATATTAGTATTTATTTCTATAAAGGATTATCAATTTGGGGGATCAAATGATCTTTTACTAACCATTTTTTGGTTAATCTCTAATGATAATGGAAATATATAGTTCATCCTTTTTTGTATTATGTGATTCTCTAGAAGTTTTTTCTCGTCCTTATAGTACGGACACGTTATCTTGAATAATCATCGTTTTGAGAAAAGATGAGTTATTGGTAAAAATTTATAAAAGGATGAAACTCTACTTGATAAATAAGTGTATCTCTTTATGTTATTAGTAAATCTCATAAATAAATTTCGCAACAGTATGATGTGGAACATAAAACAAAAAACGTTGTCTATTTACTTTTCCTACTGGGAAACTAATGACCATTTAACACATCACATGTTTTTGAATTTCTTATTGTTAACATTCTCCTAATCATGTTTTCTATCACTCTCTATTAGAACATGACAATTACTTTATCATTTATATCCATGTTTTCCTATATCGAATCCTTGTGTGGGTTATCTCGACTAACCTTTGTACTTCTCTTTCATTCTTTTAAAGTGATTGTTTTGTTCACACTTTTTCCGATGTGGGACATTCATTGATGTTCCCAATCCCAATTTTAATATTGTAAGGTTCCAATTTCCAAAATGGGGGAAGAATGTAACACCCCTATATTTTATAGTATTTTGTTTTCTTTAAATTAATTCAACGGCTTAAGCTACATGCTATAATGAGTTCGAGCGCACCACGACTTACCAAAATAGCTCTTCAAAAAATGGTTATGAATATTATTAACTAAATTTTGAATTTTATAAACATAATATAATTTTAACATCCATAATATATGATTCTTAGACATAGTATAATAAAAAATTCAATTTTTCTGATAAACGAAATATTTTTTAAAAAATGAAATTTTATAGCCTTTTAATGGAGAAGCCTTTTAAATCCAATATTTTGAGCTTTTATATATTAAATTTGAAAAAATAAACATTATATTTAGAAGAAATACATAAAAATTTATTTTGGATAAATTTTTGGTGCTTTTTTGATAACATTTATATTTTGATGAATAGTGAAAAATAATTAATATAAAGTGAAAATAACTTTTTTAATCAAAACAATTTTTACTCTAAAAATATACATTTGAATGGTTTTTAAGTATAATTAGATTATATTTTTATCATTTAATCCAATGTTTTTTATTGGAAGTAATATTACATTTAAATTTGACATAAACACATGTCAATCGTTTAATAGTTTTTACTGCTAAAAAACATGCTTTATTGTTTTGACAATGGGATTATTGTTTAAAATAATTAATACAACTTCTATGTTTTGAATTTGGTAAAATAGACATAATTTTTTAATTTGGAATATCAAAATTTTCGTCGAGTGAATTTTTGGTATTCCTTAAAAACACTCAATTTCTTATGAATAGTGACAAACAATGTGTCATTGTTTAAAGAAAAATTTTTGTTTAAATAATTATTTTTTATTTAATTTTTCTAATGTAAAAATAGATAATTAATAACTATATTTTTCCAATGTAATTCCTTCATGTCATTTTTTAATAATATTAGATATTTAAAATTTTATTGGACATTTTACTGTCTTTTACCCACCTTATAGGCACATTTTTAAAATTTTCATAAATGTAATTTTACCGCTTCTATGACTTGAATTTAAAAAAAACAAATGATACAGTTTACATTAGTAAGTAAATTGTGGTTCAATAAGATGAAAATAATTTTTGTTGAATAGTAACTTTGGAATTTTATTTACCACTATTAAAAGTAAATAGTGTAATTAAATGTAAAAATGATATTATAATTACCCTAACACAGGTCCTAATTCTATTTGATAAGTGTATTTCAACCAAAATCAACCTTAATACAAAAATATAATCTTTTTTTTATCCACTTGGATTATATTAGATCATTTATTATATTTTATTTAAAGAAAAGTTAAAAGTGTTAAATTTAAAGTTTCATAACTAGAACATTTTTAATATAGGGTTACACATAAGATAAATTCAACTATAAATATTTATCAGTTTAATACATCGTGGTATTTTATTTGCAATTTTTAGGAATTAAATAGTCAAATTTATTTATAACACAATCATGATGCAGTAATTAACTTATTAATTAATGTATAAAATAATTGATGTTATAAATATTAAATTAAATTTAAATTCCTGATTTGATGAATTCCAGGAATTTTATATGTTAATATGACAAGTTAGGGTTGATTCCATGATTTTTTTTTGAAGTAATAATTTTGTAATAACATTCACAAAAACCCAAATACTAAATAGTGTCCAAATTGACATAAATGAGTTTTTAAAACAAATACTATTTTATTAAAATATATAATAGTCCTAAAAATATATGTTTTGTCCAAATGGCTTATATAATGATATATATGTTATTAATGAACCACTAGAGGTTCGATTGAAATTTTATAGTATGTTTATTAAACATGTAATTTAAAAAGTCCAGAAGACATGTTAAATGTTAAAATATATAACTAATAGTTATATCTAAATTATAAGGTTAATATGGTGACCAAAATAGAGGTGTTTTACACATCCCCACTTTGGAGTCTAAATAAATCAATTTGGATCTATTAGAACTGGAATTTTATTTTATAAAAAAATAATATTTCAAACTTTTACTAAAGTGACCCTCACCCCTCTTATAAAAGGGTACACCCCCTTCACATAATTTCACACCTAAAATGCTTTTTTTCTAGGCTAACCGGTTTACAAATATCCTAAAAACTACTCTCACTTGAACCTAGAGGCCTTAATTTGATCATAAATCCATCCTATGGATCCATTTTGTTCAAATCAAAAGGAATAACCTGAAGAGGAGTTGATTACTGCATCACCTCTTTAAAAGTTATTATCATCATCCACTTCTCATTAATTTTTGTTTCCATACTAAAATAATAAATCCAGTACCTTTTATATATTGATATTTTATTTTAAATATTTTACAATCATATTCATTATTCTATCCATCCGATGAATGACAATGTAAACATACATGTGTATGGATGTCTTACCATCTCCAGGTCGTGGTGCAGTTTATTATTAAAAAATTCATAATTTGGATGGGTATAATAATTATTATAACTGATTTAAATAATAAATATAATATTTTAGTTATTCTTTATATATAATATATCATCCAATTACATATCATTTCACTACTAATAACAAGATATTGTCGCTTGTGAATATGCACGGCTTACCATCTCTACGACACGATGAGATTTTGTTTTCCACCGTAACCATTAAAAAATAATTATTATTTGATGATTAAAAATAATGTTAAAAAAATAATATCCCTTTTTAAATGAATTATAAATATCCTTTCAATAAAAAAACATGACTTACATAACAAAACATATATAGGAAAATAAATCAGTTAAAACCCAAAAAAATGATACTACTAAAATATCATTAAGAAAAAAATATTATAGGATCATATATGATATCATATTTACGTATTTGGTTCTTTTAAAATATAATAACTATTAACTCACAATTATACAAGATTTTAAGTTGTCCTGGACTAAGGAAAAGTAAAAGGTAAGGGGTTTTCATCTTAATTTTTATTCCCGTGAGATTCTTCATATAATTTTAAGTATTTCATTTTTTGTAATGTTTTTACTACCCATGATTATATTTTTTCTGTAATATAAATTAATTTATTTTTATTTACATCTTCATTGTATGGTTCTTCTTTCATGGGGTGTATTTTTCTTATGTTAACGAATCATTAATGGAATTTCTAATTTCAGTTTCCACTCATTGGGTTTTAGGAATATTTCATTGATTATTTTACTCCACGACTATGTGTGGAATCACTATTTAATTATTTATGTAGTCATTTTCACTCCACATTGTGTGGATTTACTTTTGACAGACATAATCACTCAAGTGATAAATTCTCAAGTCATCGATATGAATATTATAGGAGTAATCTTAACTCAATTTCCCTTCATTGAGTAAAACATTCCAGTCATTAGTGTTGTTTTTACAAGAATATGTGTAAATATCCTATGATTTATTAACACTGAATATCCAATCATATTGAGTTTATTTATATTTTTCACACATAATTGTTTCATTGATATATCCTTGAGCTAAGTATAAGGCCTTTATAAGGGATTTCATCTCAATTTATATTTCCTTGAGACTTCTTTGTTGTTATGCACCTATTCACTTTTACATGGTTTATAAACTATAATTTGACATAGTATATCATGAAACCATTTATTCTCATAATATTATAATGTTTTTATTACCTCAATTATTTGTATTCAAGAGTCTCTCATTTGGTTTTAACTATAACTGAAATATTGTTTTAAAAGTTTTTAAAGTCGCATTCTTCTAAATCATTCTCATTAATATCCATGTTTTAAAAATGGTTTTAATGATTTATTTATATGGAAATGAATGTTTGATAATTTAAATTCTTTTTAATAGTTTCAATGTGTTATGAGAAACTTTTATTCAAAAATCTATTTTAATTGGATTCTTTATAAATAGTGGTACTTTTAAATATTCCTAAAAAAAGGGAATATTTTTCTCAGATAGTTTTACTGATTATTTTAATCTATATCAATAACTTTCATTATTCATTATTGAGGTTGATTTATTATAATAAAATCATTCATATTTCAGTGAATGAGCTATGATATGTTTGACTATGGACATGTAATTTTTTATCCATTCATGGTTTATGGTTAAATTATTGACATTTCGTATCCAACTTTTAATATTAATTTTTATGTTATGTTTCATCATTTTCATATAAATAATGTATTGGACTTTTTATGTGATGGTTGAGGCCCTCAATAACACCTCGATTCATCGTTATGTCTCATGAGGAAAACTAGTGTCTTCGCACAAGGCCTGGACAAATTTATTATTTGTAGTCTTGGAAGGAGCCCTTGACTATGGGGTTATGATGTCCCACATTATGAATTTCATCATTGATATTTTATGTTTCCTTTATACTAGTATAATATCGATGAAAATATTTAAATGCAATTATTTGATTTATCTTTGCCATATTATGCTTATGTTTAAGTTTAAAGGGCTTGTTTATTATTCTAATACATTGCCTTAAATGATTATTCTTACTTATAAGGGTTTATACTATATTTGTATCCTTACTGAGTATTTGAGCTCTCCTCTTTTTTATGTTTTGTTTTTCTCAGGATTCGAAGAATTATAACATGATTAACCTGCAGGAATAGGATAGGGGATATGATAGTGTTAAAAAGAGACACATTCTTGTAGTTTTTCATTTTTATAATGTAATGTAAAACATATGTATGTATATAGTAATTCAATGCTACTACATTGATCAGTATTTTGGTACATCATCCCTTGTGATCATTCCAATGTTATGTAATAATCCACCGACGTTGGGTAACCAAGGATAGGGTGTTACCTAAATTCATGATAAAAATAAAAAAAATATCTCCTCAAAAATGTAAAATGATGAACAAAATTTTTTAATGGATTAATTTTTTAATTATATTCATTTCGAATAAAGTTATGAATCCACTAAAAACTATGAAGATGAGCTAGAAAATCATAATGTAAATATAAGTCTTGTGGAACATGATGATGAGGTAAAATAATCATTCTAATTTTTTTTTATTTATAAAATTCATGCCCATTGTGAATGTGATAAATATTTTTTTTATACGTGAATAAATGTTTTAATCTATAAGGAAGGATCATAGAAAAAAAATAAAATGGTATTATTATATTTCAATTGATAATGACTGTTTGCCAAAATTGTTTGCACATTTAAAATCGAATTCATCCAAAATTTATTATGATCTATATGATGCTAAAATTAAAAATTTATTGGGTCATATTGATAATTTAAATCAATATTCATGAATTTTTATTATGGGATATAATTATTTTCATCCAATTATATGTAATACTATAATTCATAAAGGAATACATGGTATATGACGTAATAGTGAATAGCCAAAAATATATAAAATATTATCTTGTTCTAGGCATAAATAGAAAAACATGTTTCTAATCAAATGTTTTTATTTTTGTATTAACATGAATTTTTGTATTTAATTCTATTATAGAAAACCTATATTTTATAATTTCAAATATTTTCATTATTGGACAGAATTTTCTCGCATTTATTACAGTATGTTTGATCAAAATACACATTTTTTAATACTTAAGTCCTTAATTTCTAACACTACCATACCCAATAGCATATCAGCATAAAAATTTACATTTATTTGATATTTTGTATTTTTTCACCATTATACTTCATTATTCCATCATTAAGTGGATACTTGGAAATAATAAAAATTATTAATGTTTCTAATTCTTATTATTTTGAATGAAAATTTCATAGGGTTGGAACTATTATCATACAATAGGTATTTGATATTTACTTTAATAATCAATTTAAATTCACTCCTAATTTTATACAGCGGTGAAAAATGATTAATTATGTTATCTTTTTAATCCTTACCATAAATATTAATGTCATGTGATAAATTAAACTATTATTAAATGTGTAAAAGTAATCTTTTATTTCATACAAATGTTCTCTTTGTTTGGGAAATGTTAAAAAATTTTAAAAAGAATTTAAATTCTTTTTAAATCCAATAAATTACATAAAATTCCTATGAAATAATGTGTGTTATTCGTTCAATATATTTTATAAATTTTCTATATCTTTGGGGAAACAAATTTAAATATTTATATTGTCACGACCCATCCTCGGGGCCCATTCTGTGACTACCCCAAGCCTGCCTTCCATAGGCTAGGGGCTGGAGACTAGCACCAAAGGCGTAAATCCCGATAAAAGGGAAGGAATTGAATTTAAATATGAAAACAAGCACCACAGAGTACTCAAGTTGAAGTAAAAACTAAGTAAAATGAGTACAAAAGTAAGTGCTGGAATGTAAATAGGACAGAATACAAACCCAACTGAAAGTACAGTACAACTGAAAAGAATGTACAACAGTAGTAAAGTAAATCAGCAACCACCAAGTCGTCCTCCGCTATCCCACCTGAAGGGTGGGTACATATGGTATCCTCAGCTCATCAGGTCTGGCTGTCCGCTCCATGTATGTTATGCCTGATAGTCCACCTCTGGTACCATTCCACTCCACAAGACTCAACCACGATCAGCGATGTCCATCGTCTGCAACCAACACAACATAGTGTGGGCATGACCTGTTTAGGGTTGAGTATACAATACTAAATAGGGACCCTGCGACCCCAAAATGTCTCCTAGAATCCACAAAGGATATTTCGAAAATGAAGGATATAAACATGAAGTATCAACCGAACGTGCTTAGGTATATGCCCATACATATACCTAAGTTATCAATTCCAACTCGTCTCCATCACATGAGCCTGAGTACAACCCAGTCCACATAGGAAAGCATAACCCAATCCACATAGGAAAACACAACCCAATCCACAAAGGAAAGCACAACCCAATCCACACAAGAAAGCATGACAATCATAGTGAAGATATTGATTGAAAGTCAAGACTCAGCACACATAGGTATACTACCCATGAAGAGGGGTAGAGATGATTAGATTTAATCACTGAATCATCTCTCATGCCGAACCCACGTAGGATCCAAGTACAGAACTCGTCGATATCGAACCCACATAGGATCCAAGTACAGTAACCATCACTGTTGAACCCACGTAGGATACATGTATAGTTGTCATCGTTGCCGAACCCACGTAGGATCCAAGTACAGTCGTCCTCACTAACGAACCCATATAGGATCCAAATACAGTCACCATCGTCGTCGTAGTCCCAACCAGCTCTAGGGTTCCCGCACACAGCATGATCAATTCTAGGAGGGTCTGCTCCATGAGCCAATTGGGTCGATACATCAACTGTCACGAATTCCAAAGTCGATGTATAACAATGTTTCATCTCGTCAATTGGAACTCAACGCGACAGACGGAGCATCCATCACATGCCCAGTCTAAAAGTTATTAGCTTTTTAGTCCTAGGGGCCTGGTTGGGTTTTAAGTTAAAACCATCCTAACTGTCCTCCAGATGTATCCAAACCTCAAGATGAGTAGTCCCAATGAACCGTCCCACTGAGAGAAATTCAATGTGATCAACTACATGTCATTCGGACGCCCGATCGTTAAGTTATAAGCGTTTCTGCTCCAAGGGCCTAGTTGGTTTCGGGTTCGAACCAACCCAGCCATACCCAAACCTTACTGAATGTTTGAGTGTAATATACCAAAACGACCGTCTAGATCCAAGAATCCCAATGCAACTGACGGTGTGTCATTTGGATGTCATTATCCCATGATATGGGTGTTTGAACGAACCTGGTCCAAAACTAGGGGGTTTGGGCCCAGTCGGACCCGGCCCGATACCCCCTGGGTCGGCCCGAATTGGGGAGACCTGACCCGGGTCTAGGTCTGTCCCGATTAGGCGCGGCTCGGCTAGGCTGGCGCGGCCTGGTGCTAGCGGACCGGCACGACCTAGTGGGGGCGGCCCGGCCCGCGCGGCCTGCGGCCTGCCTTGGAAGCTGGATGTGGCGCGACTTTGGCCAAGCGGGGTGCAAAGGGGGGGGGGCGCCACCCCCTGTTTCTGAAACGGCCGACCGTAATGGCTGACCTTGTTGAACTGCGTGACCCCTATGTGTCTCGTCTCCTAGTGGCGCCGGGGGACAGCTCTGTCGGCCGCCCCTTTGAAGACCGCCGCAGCCTTAGGTTGTGGCCCCAGCCCGCTGCGGCCCTGGACCCTTGAAAATCTAGCGGGTTGCAACGGCGCCGCGCCACTCCGCCGCGGCCCGCTCCTGGCCGCGGCCTCCTTTGGCCTCACCGGAGCTGTGCGACGACACTGCACACCATCACAGTGGCCCACTCTGTCTGCGGTCCTCTTCATACTTGGTCGGTGCAATGACACCATGCCGCCTTCTCATTAAACATCATTTACGATGAACAATAAAAAGGGGAGGAGGATCGAACGTGTTTGCGCGATCCGATCTCCTCCCGTTATGATGATAACATGTGGAAAAATTTTACGAGATACCCAAACACAAAACAAATCACAATTTTAATTAATTAAAATTGAACTTAACCACTACCTCAACAAACGATGACGAACGTTAGTGTTGCAGTTAACGGCCTCAGGTGGCGAGGTTTCGTAGACTTCGACGAAGAGCGTCCGAGGAGGAAGTGGTGTCTCCACTTTTTATCACGTTGAGAACAAAGCATAGCGTCATTGGCAAATTCCTGTGTCGTTGTTTCATTCCTTGTTGTGGAGGTGGAAAAGGAAGAAGAATCCTGGGTCACCGAGTCGACATTCTTCGTCGGAGTCTAGGAGTTCATCAACAAAGGTGATGAAGTTCTTCAAGGGACTTAGAGTTCTCTCCACAAAATCCTTACACAATAAGCCAACCAAATAAAATAAGGCCTCCCCTTATTTTATTAATTTTCCAAGCATTTAAAATTTCCAAAATTCAACCACGTCATTAAATTAATTAAAATAGTGTGTGTTGGCATTCATTTTATGCGAGGAGAGGAGATGTCACCCAATTAATGGGGAAAAATAAACCAACTTAATATAAGTTACACAACTTCAGAGGGGGGTTTAGAGGAGTTAGGGAATGTGAAGGGTTGGGCTCGTTTGGGCCTATCACATAAAAGAAATATTTTAAAGGTATTTTTCATTTAATTTACATCCTTTCTTTGTTTTGGGGGTTTCCCTAGGTTTTATGGAGGAATAGATGAGTATTCATGAATTGGGCCAAACCGCGAGCCCAATTCCAAATTAAAAAATAAATTTTTTATCTTTTATAACATTTTCATTTTTCAACATTTTTCATACATTAAAATTCCTAATTGACTTCCCCTAACCTATTAACACCACCAAGGTAATTTGGATCTTTTAGAAATCCATAACTAGGTATTATTTGGGTTTTTATCTGAGGGGTTGGGCCTGCCCGAAAGCCCAATTCCTATTTTAAAATAAAATTTGATATTGTTATAACTTATTCAATATTTGGGATTTTTCGGTGATTCCAAGTCTCACCCAAGCCCAATTAACCCAGAAGCACGTCTGAACTCCCTCCGACCTCTTTGGAGCTCTGGATAATCGTGATTTGGTGTCGAACTTCTTAGGGTTCCTTAAATCTCCCAGATTTGAATAGGTAAAGTATTTCTTTCATAACACTCTCAATTATCAATATTTTTCCTCCATTTTAGTTCCTAAATGATCTAATACATCTTTTTCTAACGTACCCTAAATTTTTTCTCTTTTAAATTTCAGATACTAGAGTTTTGGAGTGATTACTTCATGATACTTCAAGAAAATGAGCCATTTTCTTTCCTCTTTCAAATTACTTTGGGTTTCACTCATTTTTCATAGGGTTTCTTCGGTTATAATTTAGTTTACTAACGTCCAGAAACTAGGATTTCGAACCTAGGGTTTAAATTTGGGCTTTCTTGGGCAATTTTTGTGGTTTTAGGTTTGATCTAGTTCTCTCTTGGTGCGGCGGGCATGCGATTTGATTTTCGCAAGGAGATTCAAAGGGTTTTTTTAATTTGGTAGGTGATTCCATTGTGTGTGAAAGTTTTGTGAATTAGCTTTCTGTTTTCATGGTACCTTAATGTTTATTTCACTTGAATGTTTCTGTAAAAAAAAATTTTAGTTTCATTTATAATGCAAATGAATTTTAAGTTCCAATTTTGGGTGAAATTGGGGGTTTTTCATTCAAATATTTTATTGGTTCATTTTGGGATGCCCCATAACTGAATTGTTGGTTTCATTGAAGGGTTTTGAACTGAAATTTTGGTTTAATAACTTACAAGTGTTAACATAGTGTGAAAGGTGGATATCTTAAAGAGCTTTGGGTGCAAAACAATGTGATGTTTTGAGAGGTTGTTTTATTGTGTGTTTTAAATGGTATAAAATGTGTGTAGCTACTGTACAATTTTTTTGTGACCAGTATTGATATTTTATATGAAAAATTATGTGTTTTGTTTGCTGAAATTGTTTGAGCATAAAAAGGAGAATCCCGGGTACCTAGGTGGGCCGGATTTGTACTAGTACGGCTAGTGGATCAGATGGGTTTTGTCCATCTTCCACTTAGCATATGGATAACAACAACTCTAAATAAACTATTTGGATAATGATTGGGGACCACTAGGTTATGGGTATGTTCCCTACTAGTGGCTCGTGCACGAGAACAAATTTTTCTATGGTTACTCTACACCGAGGTACGAGGTACATAAGGCCCGAGACAACCTAGTGCTTAGGGGTGTTCCCAATTTTGATGCTCATTGGATTTGTGGTATTTACCCTTTTTGTGGGTTGTTTTTTGTAGTACTTTACCATAGATCACATGTCTATTTAAAGTTATAACATTATGAAATTCTCGGATTGAAAACTGTTTTCATTTTAATGTTGCATTTCTTTAAATTTTAACACTGTTTCACCTTGTGTAATAAAATTGCTTGTTTTGTTCACATTGTATTGCATGCTCGTTGGAATCATCTGGTGGTATCCTAATGGGGTTAGGCTCACACCCTAGATACACCCCTTGGGTGTCAGTAGACCTCCTTATGCTTGACTCAGGTAAAGGGAAGGCTAAGGTTGATGGCAGTTCAGGATGTTAGTCCCCATCATTGGGGTGGAGTTGCGGGGACGGCTTGCGGGTGATGTTACCCTTGTCATGTGGAGTCCATGGGGATGTCTTTATATTGTCATTATTTGTTTTTAGACCAATTTTAGTGTCTTTGAACATATGTATTCGGATCTGGTTTTGTTAAGAATTGTTTAGCATGAAAATTTCAGATTCTAATAATTGATTGTTTTTTTTTGATTTATGCTTTCATACTCGGGTAAATAGTTCCCAAACCAGATTTGTTTGATACCCGGGCACTTCTGCCAGCCCGTGGGAATAGGGAACGCCCTTCGGGCCTTTCCACGGGCCGGGTTTGGTGCCATTAATGGTGGCGACCAGATCCGGTTTGTGACAAAATGGTATCAGAGGAGGTTAATGTTTTTGGGTTATATTGTTATTCTGGGATGAGTCGGGATAAACATGAGCTAGGACTATCGGGGCTCGGGGTATTGGTTGTGAGTAGGGTTCCTGGCCCTCACCTCTCATGGCAGACCTTCAGTCACCAGAGGATGTTGGAATTTACTTATTGACTTCACTTTTAGGTGAGACGTGTGGGCTGCAGACCACATGTGGACATCAAGCAGATGTTTTGTAGTTGTTTATTTTATTACAGGAATGTGTTTAGTTTATTTATATTTGATGTATTTGATTGAAATTTTCAGAATTGTGGTATTGACTATTGTTTTGTGACTGTTTCATTTTGTAGCAACATTCCTCCCCGGAAATCTCCCCCGCACCCACAGGAGGAAGCTGGAGAGAGTTCTCCCACACCGATTGATCAGAGGCTCGTGGAGGCTGTTGTTCGGGCTATCCATGCTTTGAGGAAGGGACCATCTCATGTTCCTATTCCTGTTAGGGCAGAGGAGATAGGTCCTAGAATAGATAAAGCACAATAGTTTCTGAAAAACAAGCCTCTTACCTTCCGAGGTAGCACAAAACCCCAGGAAGTAGAAGAATGGATCGAGAAGATCAAGCGTATGTTTGAGTTCCTGGAAACACCCGAGGATCCCAGGGTGAAGTTTTTCTCCTTTCTGTTGGAGGGTCCCAACCGTAAATAGTAGGATTCAGTGCTTCAGTCTGGAAACAATGAGCAGATGCACTGGGGAGATTTCAAGGTTGTCTTCAATGAACAGTATTGCCCTGAGGTGTTGGCTTATTCCAGGTCTAGAGAGTTCATGGAACTTGTTCAGGGGAATCTATCTGTGATGGAGTATGCCAAATGTTTCGATGATTTGGTTCGGAATTCTTCAGAAATTTTCTCTAATGAGAAAGCGAAAGCCCAGAGGTTTGAGAAAGGCTTGCGACCAGAGATATACTCCCAGGTGTTCTTGTTTAAGCTAAGGACCTATGCTGAGGTTGTGGATCGGGCGTGCATGGTGGAGATTGATAGGAAAGGCAGGGCTGGTTTCTATGGATCAATATCAGCAGTGTGCGGTGGTAGCTCCTCAGCGAAGTAAAGGAAGCGGGAGGATCATGTGAAGAAAGGAGGGGGCAGTTCAGGCCACTCTTCCAGACAGTTTTCTTCTGCGGCTTCTGATGCGAGATCGGTCGTGTGCCACCAATGTGGGAGGCCTGGCCATATCTGACCAGCATTTCCTCTTCCTCCAAAGCCTTGTTACCAGTGTGGAGGTATATGGCATTTGCAGCGCTTCTGCGGTGTGGCACGTCCAATCCCAAGTGGGGCAGGGTCAGTGGCTTCAAGAGGAGTGCCAGCACAGTCCGAGCCATCAAGGACTGCGGGATCTCGATCTGGTGGTCGTGGTGGTATGTTTGGATCATCTTCTGGTCAGAGCCAGTTCAGGGCACAACCACATACTAGCGGTCGTCCTCAGGTAGACACTAGACATCTCCATGCAGTGGATCAGTCACCAGCAGGATCGGAGGAGGCACCGTCGACAGTTAGAGGTACCGTTCTGATCGCACCTTCTGTAGCTACTGCTATTTTTGATATCGGTGCCTCTGTTTCATTCGTTTCTGGACATTTTGTAGACTTACTGCATTTTACAACTGAGTTGATGTCTTTTGCGATGGAGTATGTGACACCGTTGGGAAACAAGAAGGAGCAGGGCCTCAGGTGCCCCTCGTGTGCACTTTTTGTGTCAGGGGTCGAGATAGAGTGGGACCTCTGGGTATTAAATATGGACCTTTTTGATGTCATGCTCAGGATGGATTGTCTAGTACACTTCTAGGCACACATCGATTGATGCAGACGACGTGTGAGTTTCACGGCACCAGATGGGAGTCGTCAGGTTTTTCATGGAGAATGGGATCCACGATCAAGTCGCGCAGGGCCTCCACTCCCAAATTTGGGAAGTGTTGTCTTCCAGTTATCTTCGCTTGTGCTAGAGGATTGTATTTCCCCTGAAGGTGCACTACCTCATGTAGTGAATGAGTTTCCCGAGGTATTTCCTGATGATTTTTCTGGCTTTCCCCCGGAGCAGGATGTGGAGTTTTCGATTGATCTGGCGCCGGGAACACAGCCAATATCTCTTCCCTCTTATTGCATGGCCCCCACCGAGTTGAGGGAATTAAATATACAGCTGGATGACTTAGAATCCAAAGGATTCATTCTCCCGAGTGTCTCTCCTTGGGCGGCTCCTGTGTTGTTAGCAAAAAAGGCTGATGGATCCCTCCGGTTGTGCATAGACTACCGGAAGCTGAATAAGGTAACAATTAAACACAAATGTCCTTTTCCCAGAATAGACGATTTGTTTGATCATTTGAATGGGGAAAAGTGGATCTCAAAGATATACCTGCGTTCAGGGTATCATCAACTCAGAGTGAAGGAGTCAGATATCCCGAAGACAGCCTTCCGAAGCAGGTACGGCCACATTGAGTATTTGGTCATGCCCTTCAGATTGACCAATTCTCCAGTGGTATTTATGGAACTTATAAATAGGGTGTTCCATAAGTATCTCGATTCCATTGTTGTGGTGTTCGTGGATGACATTTTGGTATACTCTTGCTCTGAGGAGGAACACGAACATCCTTTGATTGGTCGTCATCTCCCGAGGGCATCTTGTGCTTTAAGGGTCGTTCAGTATTGCCATTATCTCTACTGAAGGTGGTGACGCAAGATAGCCACCAGTATCAGTGGGCTGTCCATCCGGGTGCCACTAAGATGTATTATGATGTTTTTCGGCAATTTTGGTGGCCTGGTATGAGACGGGACATAGCAGAATTTTTTTAAGATGCTACACTTGTCAGCAGGTGAAAGAAGAGAACCAAAGGCCATCTGGTTTTCTCCAAACACTACCCATTCCTACCTTGAAGTGGGAAGAGGTCTCCATGGACTTCATTATTGGCTTACCTCATACACCTCGAGCAAGAAAGCTATTTGGGTGGTGATTGATCGTCTGACCAAATCACCCCACTTCATTCTGATAAAAGATACAACTAAAGTAGATGAGTTGGGCCATTTGTATCTTCAGGAAGTGGTGAGACTCCATGGTGTACCATCAGTTGTTGTCTCAGATAGAGACCCCCGCTTCACTTATTGATTTTGGGAAGGCCTTCAGAAGGCCTTGGGGTCTCAGATTAAGATGAGCACGGTATACCACCCATAGACGGATGGTCAGACAGAGCAGGCGAATCAGATATTGAAGGACATGCTTCGTGCATGTGTCCTAGACTTTGGAGGTTCTTGGGATAGCCATTTGGGATTGGTAGAGTTTTCTTATAATAATAGGTACCAATCCACGATTCGAATGTCCCCTTTTGAAGTGCTCTATGGTCGGCCTTGTCGGTCCCCCCTATGTTGGGATGAGGTAGGAGAGACTTCACTGTTGGGGCCGAGCCTTGTGCAGGAGACTTCTGAGTAGGTCAAGTTGATCAGGAAGCACTTATTGACAGCTCAGAGTCGTCATAAATCTTATGCTGACCGGAGGCATCGAGACCTAGAGTTTTCTGTGGGTGACAGGGTATTCTTAAAAGTGGCCCCTCGTCTGGGCCATCGTCGATTGGGGAAGCAAGGTAAGCTAATGCCACGGTATGTCGGACCCTTTGAGATCACCGAGAAAATTGGCAAGGTGGCATACAGGTTGGCCTTACCTTCTCAGTTGACGTCTATCCATGATTTCTTCCACGTCTCTTAATTGAAGAAATAGAATTTGGATCCATCCCATGTGTTGAGTTGGGAAGAACTGGAGATAGAGCCTGATTTGTCTATCGTTGAGAGGCCGGTGAAAATAGTGGACTCCCAAGAGAAGATACTTCGAGGAAATTCTATTACTTTAGTTCGGGTTTAATGGCAGCATGGGAATGATACACATGAGACATGGGAGCGAAAGTCATGGGTCGAGGAAGAGTACCCATTCTTGTTTTCCAACCGAGATTCATGTTGACTTTCCGGGGCGGAACGTCCTTCATGGTGGGGAGAATTGTCACATACATGATATATTTTAAAGTTATTTTTCATTTAATTTACATCCTTTCTTTGTTTTGGGGGTTTCCTTAGGTTTTAGGGAGGAATAGATGAGTATTCATGAATTGGGCCAAACCGTGAGCCCAATTCCAGATTAAAAAATAAATTTTGTAGCTTTTATAACTTTTTCATTTTTCAACATTTTTCATCCATTAAAATTCCTAATTGACCTCCCCTAACCTATTAACACCACCATGGTAATTTGGAGCTTTTATAAATCAATAATTATGGTTTATTTGGGTTTTTATCTAAGGGGTTGGGCCTGCCCGAAAGCCCAATTCCTGTTTTAAAAATAAAATTTGATTTTGTTATAACATATTCAATATTTGGGATTTTTCGGTGATTACAAGTCTCACCCAAACCAATTAACCCAGACGCGCGTCCGAACTCTCTCCCACCTCTTTGGAGCTCTGGATAATCTGGATTTGGTGATGAACTTCTTAGGGTTCCTCAAATCGCCCAGATTTGAATAGGTAAAGTATTTCTTTAATAAATCTCTCAATTATCAATAGTTTTCCTCCATTCCAATTCCTAAATGAGGTAATACATCTTGTTCTAACTTAGCCTAAATTTTGGCTCTTTTAAATTTCAGATACTGGAGTTTTGGAGTGATTACTTCAAGATACATCAAGTAAATGAACCCTTTTCTTTCCTCTTTCAAATTACATTGGGTTTAACTCATTGTTATTAGGGTTTCTTCGGTTATAATTGAGTTTACTAATGTCCAGAAACTAGGATTTCAAACCTAGGGTTTAACTTTGGGCATTCATGGCCAATTTGGGTGGTTTTAGGTTAGATCTAGTTCTCTCTTGGTGCGGCGGGGGTGCGATTTGATTTTCGCACGAACATTCAAGGGTTTTTGTTAATTTGGTAGGTGATTCCATTGTGTGTGCAATTTTTTTGAATTAGATTGATGTTTCCATGCTAACTTAATGTTTATTTCACTTGAATGTTTCTGTAAAAATTGGTTTTAGTTTCATTTATAATGAAAATGAATTATAAGTTCCATTTTTTGGTGAAATTGGGGGTTTTTCATTCCAATCATTTATTGGTTCATTTTGGGATGCCCCATAACTGAATTTTTAGTTTAATTAAAAGGATTTGAACTGAAATTTTGTTTTAATAACTTAAAAGTGTTAACATAGTTTGAAAGGTGGATATCTTAAAGAGCTTTGGGTGCAAAACAATGTGATGTTTTGGGAGGTTGTTTTATTGTGTGTTTTAAATGGTATAAAATGTGTGTAGCTACTGTACAATTTGTTTGTGACCAGTAGTTATATTTTATATGAAAACGTATGTGTGTTGTTTTCTAAAATTGTTTGATCACAAAAAGGGGATGCCCGGGTACCTAGGTGGGGCAGATTTGTACTAGTACGGCTAGTGGATCAGATGGGTTTTGTCCCTGTTCCACTTAGCATATGGATAACGACAACTCTAACTAAACTATTTGGATGGTGATTGGGGAAAAATAGGTTATGGGTATGTTCCCTACTAGTGGCTCATGCACGAGAACATATTTTTCTATGGTTACTCTACACCGAGGTACGAGGTACATAGGGCCCGAGACAACCTAGTGCTTAGGGGTGTTCCCGATTTTGATGCTCATTGGATTTGTGGTATTTACCCTTGTTGTGGGTTGTTTTTTGTAGTAATTTACAGTATCTCACATGTCTATTTAATGTGCTAACATTCTGAAATTCTTGTATTGAAAACTATTTTCATTTGAATGTTCCATTTCTTTAAATTTTAACACTGTTTAACCTTGTGTAATAAAATTGCTTGTTTTGTTCACATTGTATTGCATGCTCTTTGGAATCATCTGGCGGTATCCTATTGGGCTTAGGCTCACACCCTACTTACAACCCTTGGGTGTAAGTAGAACTGCTTATGCTTGACTCAGGTAAAGGGAAGGCTAAGGGTGATGGCGGTTCGGGATGTTAGTTCCCATCATTGGGGCGGAGTTGCGGGGACGGCTTCCGGGTGATGATACCCTTGTTGTGTGGAGTCCATGGGGATGTCTTTATGTTGTGATTATTTGTTTTTAGACCACTTTTAATGTCTTTTAACATATGTATTCAGATCTGGTTTTGTTAAGAATTGTTTAGCATGAAAATTTAAGATTCTAATAATTGATTGTTTTTTTTGATTTATGCTTTCATACTCGGGTAAATCATTCCCAAACCAGATTTGTTTGATACCCGGGAACTTGTGCCAGCCCGTGGGGATAGGGAACGCCCTTCGGGCCTTGCCACGGGCCGGGTTTGGTGCCATTAATGGTGGCGACCATATCTGGTTCGTGACAGGGACCCACCACACCTTTATCCTTTCACGGGTAGATAGTAACTGTTGGGTCCCAGCCCAACTCCCACTCCTAGGATAAAACCAATTAAGTTGGGAATAAAATTTTTACCACAAATTTTATTCAATTATTTATTAATCCCCAAAATTTAACAACTCCTCCTGAGAAAACACACCTTTATTAAAGGTCCTCTTAAGCAATTACCACCGCTACGGTTTAATCGGTGCCCTCAGATTTCTATTTCGAGCACTGGTTCAAAAGATAGAAAACCCCGCACATTCATTCACTTAACTTACCTGAGCTAAACTTTGGAAAATGATTCCGGGAACACCGGGCCTTGGAATTAGGTTCTGTTAGAAACTGTGTACTTGTAAAATCCCAAATAATTTAAGAAAATATTTTCCTTGAAATTTACGGGTCATTACATTACTCCCACCATAAGGCTTTACGTTACCGTAAAGATACATCAAAAACTAGGTAAATAAATGAGGGTACTGTGCATGCATCTGAGTCTCCCGCTCGCATGTGCTCTCTTGATGCTTCTTGTGCTCCCACATGATACGCACTAGAGGAATCGACCATCCACGTAGGACCCACTCCTGTCGATCCTCAATCCCTACCGGGACCTCTGCAAATGTCAACCCATCATCGATGTCCTGCTCCCCGTGATCAATGACATGCGTTGGTTCATGCACGTATCTCCTCAATTGGGATACATGGAATATGTCATGCACCCAATGCAACTGAGGTGGAAGAGCTAGGTGATAAGCATCATGGCCTATCCTGCTGAGAACCTGCAATGGTCTGATGAAGTGCGGAGATAACTTGTCGCCCCAACAAAATCTATGTAATCCACGTTGAGGTGAGACCCTTATGAAAACATGGGCTCCATCCTCAAACTCTAGTGGTCTCCGCCTTCTGTCAACATAGGACTTCTGTTTTCTCTGAGCAATCCTAATCCACTCCTGGATTATCTATACCTTCTCCGACGTGGCATGTACCATCTCTGGTCCTTCAAGTGCTGACTCCCCAGGGTCTGTCCAACATAGAGGTGAACTTCACGGACATCCATACAATGCCTCTAATGGTTCCATCCTGATGGAGGAGTGGTATATGTTGTTGTACGCAAACACCACTAAGGGTAGGATATCCTCCCAGCTATGACCAAAGTCGAGGACACATGCACGGAGCATGTCCTCAAGAGTATGAATGGTCCTCTCCATCTGGCCATCTGTCTGAGGGTGAAAAGTGGTGATCAGGCGTAGCTGCTTCCCAAATTCCTCCTACAACCCCTTCCAAAGCCGGGAAGTAAAATGAGTGTCTCAATCGGAGACGAGGGATGGTGTCACCCCATGAAGCCATACGATCTCCTAAACGTAGAGGCGTCCCAAGCTCTCTACTGAGCCATGTTCTCTGATGGGTAAGAAGTGAGATGACTTGGTGAGTCGGTCTACAATCACCCATATGGAGTCATGTCCTCTGTATGTATGTAATACCCCAAGCTTCTACAGTACGCTTCTCTTTGATTAATGTGATAGCGTGTGTTGTACGCAACACCGAGTTCTAACACACCATAACCAATCAAACAAGCTGTTATAAATAGTAATACATACTTTTTGCAATTATATATATTTTATATTTCAAAATGGACTCCATTTTTGGATTCGGAATATCGATTTTAGCCTAAGGTGAAATTTTGGTACTTTTCGGATAACTTTAATATTTTGATGAATAGTGAAAATAATTAAATTTTAATTAAAAACAACTTTTTTAATCGAAATAATTTATATTGATAAATTATGATTTTGAGGGGTTTTAAAGTATATTTAGATTATATGTTTACCATTTAATACAATGTTGGTCATTGGACATAATTTCACAATTAAACCGAACATAAACAAGTATCAATCTTTTGGTAGTTATTATATCTTAAAAACACGCTTTCTGTTTTGACAGCGGGAATTAATTTTAAATTAATTTCTGCCACTTCTGTGTTTTGAATTTAGAAAAATGGATTCCATATTTGGAATAAGGATGTTCAAATTCTGTAAATATGTAAATTTTATTTTTACACATTTTGAATAATTACTGCGGTAAATATTTTATTTACCATGGTTAAGGGTAAATCCGGTAAATAAGGGTTAAACAAATAATATAATAATAATAATTAACTACCCTAAAACGTGTCCCAACCTTATTTGTTGATAAATGCTCGACCATTGGAAACTTTGGGTAGATTTTGGTACCCCATGGTTCCACATGTAGGTGATAGGGACACTTAATTTTAATTAAGTTTAAATAAGTACAAAAATGACATAAGCATATATCTTTAAGAAAAACAATTTTTACATAGGTTTATATATGTTGGATTTTCGACTATAAATATTAATTAGATAGATAAAAATATTTCCTACATAATTATAGTTTATATATAATTTTTAGACATTAAATAATTTAATTTATTTATGAAAAAAATGATGATGCAGTAATTACCATAATAGTAAAAAAAATTAAAATAATTGATATTATAAATACCCAAATAAATATAATTTGAGACTTTTAATTAATTACACTAATTTAATAGGATAATATGACATATTAGGATTGATTTAATGGACTTTTTTCGAAGTAATCATTCTATTATAAGTTTCAAAAAATCAACTATTTAATAGTGTCAAAATTGACATAAAAGAGTTTTTAAAATAATTATTATATTATTAATTAATATTAAATTCCTAAAAATATAATGTTCAGCCAAAAGACTTATATCATTATAGGTTTATCATTAATGAACCACTTGGGGGTCTCTTGGATGTATATAGTCAGTTTATTAACCATATAATATAAAAACACAGAGACATTGTAAAAGTGAAACTAATTAACTTAGTGTTAATACTTGAAGATAAGGTTAATATAGTAACCCAAACCTGTCTAAATTCTATTGGTTGAATGGTTTACGACCTATCCCCAACTTAACCTTTGAATAATCAGCGTTGGAGCCGTTAGAAACCGAATATGAATTTATTATAAATTAATATTTCTAGATTTTCCAAAGGTTCCCCTCACCCCTCTTATAAATGGGAACTCATCCTTCTCATTTATTCACACCATCAAAGCCTTTTGGTTCGGCCAGACTCTTCCCAAATACTCTCCCAACTTCCCTAACTACATCCTAGATGCCTTATTTTGATCAGAAATCCATCCTAAGGATCCCTTTTGATCAAATCAAAAGGAAGAACCCGAAGAAGAGGTAATGATTTCACCGCCCTTTTCCAAGTTCCTTTATTTTTCCACTTCTTCTTTCTTTGTTATTACCATTATAAAATAGTAACTCCAGTATCATATATATACTGTGAAGTTATTATAAATATGGTACAACCATATTCAGTATTCTATCCACCCTTTGAATAACATGTCACCATACGTGTGTACGTACGGCTTACCGTCTCCACGTCGTGGTGTAATTGTTATTGCATATATTATTATTTGTATGCGTATAATAATGATATGTAACTCATGTAAATAATAAATATAACATGTTAATGATTTTTTATATATGATATACCATCCATTTATATATTATTTTAATATCAAAAGAATGATATTGTCGCTCGTGCGTACGTACGGACTACCGTCTCCACAAACGCGATGAGGTTCATTCTCCATCATATCCATTCAAATATAATTATCATTTGATGATTAATAATAGTATTTAAGGACTTGATATCATTCTGGATATGATTATGATACAACCTATACTTTACAAAAATGGAATGCGTAACAAATCATATAAAAGAAAACGAGTATGTTAACACCCGAAACAACGATAATACTAAGATATTATTAACATATCAATGTTAAAAGATCATATATGATATCATATTAATGTATATGATTATTGTATAATTTAATAAAAATTATTTCACCATTGTACAGGAGGTTAACCTACCCCAACCCAAGAAAAGTACAAGGTAAGGCTTTATTTCACAATCTCTTCATTATCCGAGGTTTTTTATACGTAATAATCTATTGGGATCTCCTTATCATCCACATTCATGTTTCTTAAAAATGTATTTCAAAATATTTTCACAATTTGAAAGAATATGGGTTAAAGTCATTTATACCCTTGTTTGACTTTTTATAAGTAGTTTATAAAGGAATCTTTCCGTCATTTTCCAAACAAGGTGCTTTTTAACATTTTCGACAGAATTAAGGTAAGAATGTTTTTTTAACTTATACGGCGGGTGCGGTTATTTTCCACCGTTATAAAATAGTCGAAGCTTACCTTGCAATATTATAAGAATATTTTCAATGAAAATGTTTTATTTCATAAATATATGACTCTTAAATGATTTCAAAATAGAAAGAGATATTTCTCTAAAAGAGTTTTGATTTCATCTATGTCAACATCCTTTGATGGATTTTACACTTATTGGAACTTGATTTATTATGATACAAAACTTCTATATTGTATTGAAGGTTTTGTGATATGTTTGACTGTGGATGTGCTATTTTTATACCATTCATAGTTTATGGTGAAAGTATTGACATTTCGTATGCTAGTTTTATTATGAATGTTTATGTTATTTTTAAAACATTTCACATGGGAATGAATTGGACATAATATGTGACGGGTGGAGCCCGCTATAGCTTCTCGATGAATCGGTAGGTCTCATGAGAGAAACTAGTGTCTTGGCACAAGGCCCTGACAAAATCGTATTTGTAGTCTTGGCACGAGGCCTTGTCTATGATGTTATGATAGTCTGGCATTATGCATTCCATCATTATGAAAGTGGTTATTGATATTGCATGTGATTATTTGATTAGTATAGTATCCATGTGAATAAGTAAATGGTATTATTTCATTTTACTTTTCCCGTACTATGTTGAAGTTCATGTTTAAAAGGATTTTGTTTTAGTTATACATTGCCATAAATGTTTATGATTATTTTTGAAAGTTTCTGCTATATTGTTATCCTTACTAGGCATTTGAGCTCACCCCTTTTCTATGTTTTATTTTTCCCAGGATGTGAAGAAGTAAGTTATGAATGACCTGCAGGGATTTTATATGGGGATATGAGGGTGGAATATGGATACTATGTTGTTGTAGAAGTTTTTCACTTTATGATTTAATGTAAAACTTTATGAATATATCTAGTGTTTCCAAGGCTACTAAACCAATCGTTCTTTCGAGATTTCATATTTCTTGTGATCATTCCAATGTTATGTAATAATGCACCGACTCTGGGTAACTGGGGTTAGGGCGTTACAGTTGGTATCAGAGGGAGGTTTAGTACAAACCTTGGAAGCTAGATTTAGACATGATCTGATTAGAGCACGTAGACCTAAGATGAACTATAAGGATTAGTATATAAGAACTTCCTAGAATTTTGGTATTGTGGAGATTTTGTGAGTTTTCTGAGCAATACATCCCTGTCTGGATACGAGCAGGTAGAGGCGGCTCTGGCACAGATGTACCTAGGGGTAAAACCCGAAAACACCGCTTTGAGCTAGACTCGAACGAGAACTGGTGCACGAAAATGGTCCTTGCTGTACTCTTGGTTACGACACTCCCGGGGGATATGCTTAGGATAAATCTCAATTTCTTTAAAAATCATTATGAAGGGTTTATGAGTATATACTTTCTCAAAGAAAAATTTTTTATGGTTATGGATTATATTCATAAATAGTTCAATTTATGTAATGTGTTTTATAAATATGGAATTATGTATTTTGATTCATAAACTGATCTAGTTTATGCCATTGTTTAAAATGGCGCCTAGTGGAAGAAATGGAAACGGTATCAATACACGCACTCCATATAGGGATTTCCCTCCTGCTCAAGATAATTATAGTGGAGCTGGTGATGCAACTCGTACCGAACAACTAATCACCATACTGGGACAACTCACTCAGGTTATGAATAATAACCTTACCCGTATGGAGCACCCTGATCCGCAGCGTGGAGGATCAATTTTAGATTGATTCATGAGGAAACAACCACCAACGTTCAATGGGAGTAAAAATCCCTTAGTAGCTGAGCAATGGATATTTTCCCTAGAGAAAATCTTTCAGGCTTTGGGGAGTAGTGAAAGGGAAAACGTTATCATGGAAGTTTACCGCCTCACTGGAGATGCTGAACAATGGTGGTCATTGATTCAAAATACGAAGGAAGATGATGAGGTATAAAATATAGAATGGAGGGAGTTCAATGATCTGTTCTTAGAAAAATACTTTCCTCGCGACCACCGAGCAGATATGGAAAGGAAGTTTCTCAGTCTAAGACAGAAGGAGGATGAGAATGTCATAATGTATGAGGCTAACTTTACAAGGATAACAAGGTATGTAGGATATTATATACGTAACCCAAGAAGTAAGATTGATCATTTATTTGATGGGTTAAAACCATTTCTCCGTCGAGCATTAGTCTCACAATACTTTTCATCATACGAAGACATTGTCTTATGTGCTATCAAGACCGAAAAGGAATACTCTAAGTCTTATGAATTTAAAGAAAAGCAAGAGAAGAAGATACCTACTGATCAATCTAGGAATGGAAATAAGGGGAAGAAGTGAAAGGTTGAATATCCATCCTGTGGTAAATATGGCAAGAAACACCCTGGTACTTGCTTGAAGGGAATGGGAGTCTGTTACAAGAGTGGTGAGAAAGGCCACCAAGCTCGTGGTTACAAGGGGAAGAAGAAAGCTACCAATGTTCAGTGCTACAACTGCAAAGAGATGGGGCATTATGCAAATGAATGTCCTAAGAGTCAAGATAACTTACCTCAGAAAAGGCCAAGGGATCAAGGCCAAGCTTATGCTATCACTACTACTGAGGTAGAAGCTCTGAAAGACGTGGTTTCAGGTAATTTAATGGTTTCCTCAAGTTTAGAAAATTCATTATTTGATTCTGGATCATCGCATTGTTTCATATCTTCCCAGTTTGCTAAGAAAATTAGATATTTAAAATTTGATTTAAAATTGGAGTTGTCAGTTAAAAATATTAAGGGAATTATAATTGCAATAAAGTTTTGTGAATCAGTCCCCATTAGAGCACATAAATGTTCTTTATCTGCTGATCTCATCGCCATACCTATGATTGAGTTTGATATAATCCTCGGTATGGACTGGATTTCAAACTATGATGCAAAGATTTATTGAAAGAAGAAAGAGGTTAGGATTCTTGATGATGATGATAAAGAACAACTTATCTTTTGAGAAGAATCTTCACCACCTAATTCTTATTTAGATCCACCCCCAGTAGCTCCACTAAATTCAATTATTGGGGAGGAAGAGAATGAAATAACTATGGGCGAGGAATGGAATATTCAAATAGAAGATGTACCTATTGTGAAAGAATATGTAGATGTATTTCCGGAAGATTTACCTGGACATCCTTTAGAACGAGAAGTTGAGTTTTCCATTGATTTCATTCCTGGATCAAGGCCTATATCCAATACCCCTTATAGAATAGCCACTGTAGAATTAGTTGAACTAAAGAAACAACTATAGGAATTGAGTAATAAGGGATTTATTCGACCTAGTGTTTCTCCATGGGGATCCCCTGTTCTTTTTGTTAAAAAGAAAGAGGGATCTATGAGGTTATGTATCGACTACAGGGAGATCAATGCTATAACAATAAAGAACAAGTATCCCCTACCACGCATTGATGGTTTATTTGACCAACTGCATGGAGCTCAATACTTTTCAAAGATTGAACTTCGATCTGGATACAATCAGTTGTGTGTGAAGAAGGAAGACTTTCCGAAGACAGCATTTCAAACCAGGTACGGGCATTATGAGTTTACTGTAATGCCTTTTGGACTGACTAATGCACCCTCTGTATTCATGGATCTGATTAATATATTTTTCAAGGAGTATCTCGATAAATTTGTGGTGGTATTTATTGATGATATCTTGGTATACTCCAAAAGCTACGAAGATCATGAAATTCACTTGCGCATTATCTTGAAGACTCTGAGAAGACATGAATTATATGGGAAGTTCAGCAAGTGTAAATTCTGGCTTCAGGATATTTCTTTTCTTGGCCATATTGTCTCTAATGATGGAATCTGTGTTGATCCTTCTAAGACCAAGGCAATCCAAGAATGGCCAGCACCTACGAGTATAACTGAGGTACGTAGTTTTATTGGTTTGGCAGGTTATTATCAACGATTCGTCCTGAATTTTGCCCGATTGGCTAACCCATTAACGAAGCTCACATGTAAAGGGGTTAAATTTGTTTGGACAAAAGATTGTGAAGAATGTTTTGAAGAACTGAAGAGAAGATTAGTCAATGCTCCTATATTGACTCTGCCATCGGGGAATGATGGGTTTGTTATTTATAGTGATGCATCGAGGAATGGACACGGTTGTGTCCTTATGCAGAATGATAGGGTTATTGCCTATGCATCACGATAGTTGAAAATTCATGAACAAAACTATCCTACTCATGATCTCAAGTTAGTAGTTGTGATCTTTTCTTTGAAGATATGGAGGCACTACCTCTATGGTGAAAAATGTGAGATTTATATTGATCACAAGAGTTTGAAGTATATTTTCTCAAAAAAACAACTCACCATGAGGCAAATGAGATGGCTTGAATTACTCAATGATTATGATTGCACGATACAGTACCATCCGCGGAAGGAAAACAAGGTGGCAGATGCTTTGAGCAGATAAGATCATGGAGTTTTGAACATTATGAAAATTCAAAGGGATCCAATTTTCATGGATCTAGTGAAGATGGACATGGGAATAACCAGGGAAGGATAAACATCAATGATTTTTCAAATGGTTTCCAAACCATCTTTACTAGAAAGGATTAAGAGTTCTCAGACTAATGATGTAGAATTTCAAAAGAAGATTAAAGCTGTGAATGATGGGAGACTGAGTGAATTTGTGTATGAAGATGAAATTTTGAAATTCTGGAAGAGACTTTGTGTTCCTGATATACCTGATCTAAAAAGGGAATTTCTAGATGATTCTCATAGTTCCAATTTATCTATACACCCTGGGAGCACCAAAATGTACAGAGATTTGAAGGAACATTTTTGGTGGGACAATATGAAGAGGGAGATTGCTGATTTTGTGTCAAGATGTATGGTTTTTCAACAAGTGGAAGCTGGAAGGCAACACCCTGGAGGAGTCATGCAACCTCTTCCCATACCGGAGTGGAAATGGGACAATATTACGATGGCCTTTGTCATGGGGCTACCAAATACTTCTAGAAGGAATGATACAATATGAGTTATTGTTGATCATATTACCAAGTCAGCACATTTTCTTGCTATAAGAGAAGATCTACCACTGGAACGTCTAGCAAGACTATATATTAATGAAGTTGTGAGACTTCATGGAGTACCCCTATTGATTGTTTCTGATCGTGATCCCCGTTTTACGTCAAGATTCTGGAAGAGTCTTTAGAAATCCCTGGATATCGAACTTCATTTGAGCACTGCCTACCACCCTTAGATAGACGGATAATCAAAATGGACTATTAAAACCTTAGAAGACATGTTGAGATCCTGCTCACATGACGTTCCGGGTATGTGGGATCAGTATTTACCTATGGTAGAATTTTCCTATAACAATAGCTTCCATTCGAGTATTCAGATGGCACCATATGAAGCGTTATATGGAAAGAGATGTCGCACACCAACCTGTTGGGATGACGTTGGTGAAAGATAACTTGTAGGTCTAGAACTGGTGGAGGAAACGATGGAAAAGGTGAAGGTAATCCAAAATCACATCAAAGCAGCTCAAAGTAGGCAGAAGAGCTATGCCGATAATCGAACGAAGAATTTGGAATTTCATGTCGGTGATCATGTTTTCCTAAAGGTATCTCCATGGAATTGAGTCATATGTTTTGGTAATAAATGTAAATTGAGTCCCAGGTACATCGGACCTTTCGAAATTCTAGAAAGAAATGGGGTTTTAGCTTACTGATTGGCAATGCCGCCAAGTCTCTCCAAAGTTCACGATGTGTTCCACGTATCTTTATTGAGGAAATACATGCATGAACCAACGCATGTACTCACCTATGAGAAGTTAGAACTGGAACCCGATCTATCTTATTTCGAAGAGACCGTTAGGATTCTTGATACGAGAGAACAAGTACTGAGAAACCGGACAACGCATCTGGTAAAAGTTTTGTGGAGAAACCATAAGATGGAAGAGGCAACGTGAGAACCCGAGGAAATTATGATGAAGAACCACCCGAGTCTTTTCATGTGATAAGTATTCTATAAATTTAGAGGACAAAATTATTTGAAGGAGGGGAGAATGTAACACACCAAGCTTCTACGGTACGCTTCTCTTTGAATAATGTGATAGCGTGTGTTGTACGCAACACCAAGTTCTAACACACCATAACCAATCAAACTAGCCGTTATGAATAGTAATAACTACTTTTTGAAATTATATATATTTTATATTTCAAAATGGACTTCATTTTTGGATTCGGAATATCGAATTTAGCCTAAGGTGAAATTTTGGTACTTTTCGGATAACTTAAATATTTTGATGAATAGTGACAATTACTAAATTTTAATTAATAACAACTTTTTTAATCGAAATAATTTATATTGATAAATTATTAATTTGAGTGGTTTTAAAGTATATTTAGAATATATTTTTACCATTTAATACAATTTTGGTCATTGGACATAATTTCAAAATTAAACCGAACATAAACAAGTATCAATCATTTGATAGTTATTATATCTTAAAAACACGCTTTTGTTTTGACAGCGGGAATTAATTTTAAATTAATTTCTGCCACTTCTGTATTTTGAATTTAGAAAAATGGATTCCATATTTGGAATCAGTATGTTCAAATTGTGTAAATAGGTAACTTTTATTTTTAGACATTTTGAATAATTACTACGGTAAATATTTTATTTACCATGGTTAAAGGTAAATCCGGTAAATAAGGATTAAAATATAATATTATAATAATAAAAACTACCATAAAACGTGTCCTAACCTTATTGGTTGATACATGTTCGACCATGGTCATCTTTGGGTCGATTTTGGGACCCCATGGTGCCACTTGTAGGTGATAGAGACACTTAATTTTAATTAAGTTAAAATAAGTACAAAAATGACATAAGCATATATCTTTTAGAAAATCAATTTTTACATAAAGTTATATATGTTGGATTTTAGACTATAAATATTCATTAGAAAGATAAAAATATTTCATACATAATTATAGTTTATTTATAATTTTTAGACATTAAATAATTTAATTTATTTATGACACAATGATGATGCAGTAATTACCATAATAGTAAACAAATTAAAATAATTGATATTATAAATACCCAAATAAATATAATTTGAGACTTTTAATGAATTAAACTAATTTTCTAGGAAAATATGACATATTAGGATTGAGGTAATTGACTTTTTTCGAAGTAATAATTCTGTTATAAGATTCACAAAAATTAACTATTGAATAGTGTCAAAATTGACATAAAAGAGTTTTTAAAACAAATATTATATTATTAATTGATATTAAATTCCAAAAAACTTAAGGTTAGGCCAAGAGACTTATATCATGATAGGTGTATCATTTATGGACCACTTGGGGGGTCACTTGGATATATATAGTCAGTTTATTAACCATATAATATAAAAACACAAAGAGACATTGTAAAAGTGAAACAAATTAACTTAGAGTTAATACTTAAAGATAAGGTTAATATAGTATCCCAAACCTGTCTAAATTCTATTGGTTGAATGGTTTTCGACCTATCCCCACCATAACCTTTGAATAATCAACTTTGGATCCATTAGAAACCGAATATGAATTTATTATAAATTAATTTTTCTAGATTTTCCAAAGGTGCCCCTCACCCCTCTTATAAAAAGACACTCCTCCTTCTCATTTCTTCACACCTTCAAAGCCTTTTTGTTTGGCCAAAATCTGCCCAAATACTCTCCAAACATCCCTCAATACAACCTAGAGGCCTTAGTTTGATCAGAAATCCAACCTATGGTTCCCTTTTGATCAAATCAAAAGGAAGAACCCGAAGAAGCGGTAATGATTTCACCACCCTTTTCTAAGTTCTTTTCTTCTTCCACTTATTCTTTCTTTGTTATTACCATTATAAAATAATAACTCAAGTATCATATATATACTATGATGTTATTATAAATATGGTACAACCATATTCAGTATTCTATCCACCCTTTGAATAACATGTCACCATATGTGCGTACGTACGGCTTACCGTCTCCACGTCGTGGTGTAATAGTTATTCAATATATTATTATTTGGATGGGTATAATAATGATGTGTAACTCATGTAAATAATAAATATAACATGTTAATGATTCTGTATATATGATATAACATCAATTTATATATTATTTTAATATCAAAATAATGATATTGTCGCTCGTGCGTACGTACGGAATACCGTCTCCACGAACGCGATGAGATTCATTCTCCATCGTATCCATTCAAGTATAATTATCATTTGATGATTAATAATAGTATTTAAGGACTTGATATCATTCTGGATATGATTAAGATACAACCTATCCATTACAAACATGGCTTACGTAACAAAAAATATACAAGAAAACGAGTAAGTTAATACCCGAAACAACAATAATACAAAGATATTATTAATAAATCAATGTTAAAAGATCATATATGGTATCATATTAATGTATATGATTCTTGTATAATTTAGTAACAATTATTTCAACATTATACAGGATTTTAACCTACCCCAACCAAGTAAAAGTACAAGGTATGGGTTTATTTCACAATCTCTTCATTATCCGAGGTTGTTTATACGTAATAATCTACTGGGATCTATTTATCATCTACATCCATGTTTATTAAAAATGTATTTCAAAACATTTTTACTATTTACAAGAATATGGGTTAAAGTCATTTATACCCTTGTTTTACTTTTTATAAGTGGTTTATAAAGGAATCTTTCCGTCATTTTCCAAACAAGGTGCTTTTTAACCTTTTCGACAGAATTAAGGTAAGAATGTTTTTTTAACTTATACGGCGGGTTCGGTTATTTTCCGCCATTATGAAATCTTTGAAACATCCCTTGCATGCTTATAAGAATATTTTCAAAGAAAATGTTTTATTTCATAAATATATGACTCTTAAATGATTTCAAAATAGAAAGTGATATTTCTCTAAAAGATTTTTTATTTCTTCCATGTCAACATCCTTTGATGGATTTTAGGCTTATTTGAAGTTGATTTATTCTGATACAAAACATATATATTGTATTGAAGGTTTGGTGATATGTTTGACTGTGGATGTGCTATTTGTATACCATTCATAGTTTATGGTTAAAGTATTGATATTTCATATTCTAGTTTAATACGAATGTTTATGTTATGTTTAAAACTATTCATATGGGAATGCATTGGACTTAATATGTGATGGGTGGAGCCCGCTATAGCTCCTCGATGAATCGGTAGGTCTCATGAGTCAAACTAGTGTCTTGGAACAAGGCCTTGAAAAAATCTTGTTTGTAGTCTTGGCACGAGGCCTTGGCTATGTGGTTATGATAGTCTCGCATTATGCATTCCATCATTATGAAAGTGGTTATTGATATTGCATGTGATTATTCGATTAGTAGAATATACATGTGAATAAGTAAATGGTATTATTTCATTTTACTTTTCCCATACTATGTTGAAGTTCAAGTATAAAAGGCTTTTGTTTTAGTTATACATTTCCTTAAATGTTTATGCTTATTTTTGAAAGATTCCGCTATATTGTTATCCTTACTGGGAATTTGAGCTCACACCTTTTCTATGTTTTATTTTTCCCAGGATGTGAAAAAGTAAGTTATGAATGACCTGCAGGGATTTTATATGGTGATATGAGTGTGGAATATGGAGACATTGTTGTTGTTGCTGTTTTTCACTTTATGATGTAATGTAAAACATTATGAATATATCTAGTGTTTCCAAGGATACTAAACCAATCGGTCTTTCGATATTTGATCTTTCTTGTGATCATGCCAATGTTATGTAACAATGCACCGACTCTGGGTAATTGGGGTCGGGGCGTTACAGTTGGTATCAGAGAAGGTTTAGTACAAACCTTGGAAGCTATATTTAGACAAACTATGATTGGATCACGTAGACCTAATATGAACTTTGAGGATTAGTATAGAAGAACTTACTAGAATTTTGGTATTGTAGAGATTTTTTGAGTTTTCTGAGAAATACATCAATGTCTGGATACGAGTAGGTAGAGGCGGCTCTGGCACAGATTTACCTAGGGGTAAAACCCGAAAACACCATTTTGAGCTAGACTCGAACGGGAACTGGTGCATGACAACCGGCCTTGATGTACTCTTGGCTACGACACTCCCGGGGGATATTCTTAGGATAAATCTCATTTTCATTACAAATCATTATGAAGGGTTTATGAGTATATACTTCCTCAAAGAAAACATTTTTATGATTTTGGATTATATCCATAAATAGTTCAATTTATGTTAAGTGTTTTATAAGTATGGGATTATGTATTTTGATTCATAAACTAATCTAGTTTATGCCATTGTTTAGAAATGGAGCCTAGTGGAAGAAATGGAAACCGTATCAATGCACACACTTTATTTAGGGATTTCCCTCCTGCTCAAGATAATTATAGTGGAGCTGGTGATGCAACTGGTGCCGAACAACTAATCACCATTCTGGGACAACTCACTCAGGTTATGAATAATAACCTTACCAGTATGGAGCACCCTGATCCGTAACGTGGAGGATCAATCTTAGATCGATTCATGAGGCAACAACCACCAAAGTTCAATGGGATTACAAATCCCTTAGTAGATGAGAAATGGATATTTTCCCTAGAGAAAATATATCAGGCTTTGGGGAGTAGTGAAAGGGAAAAAGTTATCATGGCAGTTTACTGCCTCACTGGAGATGCAGATCAATGGTGGTCATTGATTCAAAATAATAAGGAAGATGATGAAGTATCAAATATGGAATGGAGGGAGTTCAAAGATCTGTTTTTAGAAAAATACATTCCTCGCGACCACCGAGCAGATATGGAAAGGCAGTTTCTGAGTCTCAGACAGAAGGAGGATGAAAATTTCGCAAAGTATGAGGCTAAATTTACAAGGTTACCAAGGTATACAGAAGATTATATATGTAACCCAAGAAGTAAGATTGATCATTTATTTGATGGGTAAAAACCATTTCTCCGTCGAGCATTAGTCTCACAATCCTTTTCATCGTACGAAGACATTGTCTCATGTGCTATCAAGACCGAAAAATAAATTCTCTAAGTCTTATGATGTTAAAGCAAAGAAAGAGAAGAAGAGACCTTCTGATCAATCTGGGAATGGAAATAAGGGGAAGAAGGGAACGGTTGAATATCCATCCTGTGGTAAATGTGGGAAGAAACACCTTGGTACTTTCTTGAATGGAATGGGAGTCTGTTACAAGTGTGGTGAAAAAGGCCACCAAGCTCATGATTTCAAGGGGAAGAAGGAAGCTACCAATGTTCAGTGCTACAATTGCAGGGAGATGGGGCATTATTCAAATGAATATTCTAAGCATCAAGAGAACATACATCAAAAAAGGCCAAGGGATCAAGGCCAAGCTTATGCTATCACTACTGCTGAGGTAGAAGCTCCGAAAGAAGTGGTGGCAGGTAATTTAGTGGTTTCCTCAAGTTTAGAAAATTCATTATTTGATTCTGGATCATTGCATTGTTTCATATCTTCCCAGTTTGCTAAGAAAATTAGATATTTCCAATTTGATTTAATAAGGGAGTTGTCAGTTAAAACTCCTAAGGGAAGTATAATTGCAACAATGTATTGTGAATCAATCCCCATTAGAGCACATAAATGTTCTTTATCTGCTGATCTCGTCGTCATACCTATGATTGAGTTTGATATAATCCTCGGTATGGACTGGATTTCAGACTATGATGCGAAGATTTATTGTAAGAAGAAAGAGGATACGATTCTTGATGATGATGATAAGGAACACCTTATCTTTAGAGAAAAATCGTCACCACCTAATTCTTATTTAGATCCACCACCAGTAGCTCAACTAAATTCAATTATTGGGGAGGAAGAGAATGAAATAACTGTGGGTGAGGAAAGGAATATTCAAATAGAATATGTACCTATTTTGAAAGAATATGTAGATGTATTTCTGGAAGATTTACTTGGACATCCTCCTGAACGAGAAGTTGAGTTTTCCACTGATTTAATTCCTGTATCAAAGCCTATATCAAATACCCCTTATAAAATGGCCACTGTAGAATTAGTTGAACTAAAGAAAAAACTAGAGGAATTGATTAATAAGGGATTTATTCACCCTAGTATTTCTCTATGGGGATCCCTTGTTCTTTTTGTTAAAAAAAAGACAGATCTATGAGGTTATGTATCGACTACAGGGAGATCAATGCTATAACAATAAAGAACAAGTATCCCCTACCACGCATTGATGATTTATTTGACCAACTGCATGGAGCTCAATACTTTTCAAAGATTGACCTTCGATCTGGATACCATCAGTTGTGTTTGAAGAAGGAAGACATTCCGAAGACAACATTTCGAACAAGGTACGGGAATTACGAGTTTACTGTAATGCCTTTTGGATTGACTAATGCACCCTCTGTATTCATGGATCTGATGAATAGAGTTTTCAAGGAGTATCTCGATGAATTTGTGGTGGTATTTATTGATGATATCATGGTATATTCCAAAAGCTACGAAGATCATGAAAATCACTTGCGCATAATCTTGAAGACTCTGAGAAGACATGAATTGTATGGGAAGTTTAGCTTGTGTGAATTCTGGCTTCAGAAGATTCTTTTCATGGCCATATTGTCTCTAAAGATGGAATCTCTGTTGATCCTTCTAAGACCAAGGCAATCTAAGAATGGCCAGCACCTATGAGTATAACTGAGGTACATAGTTTTATTGGTTTGGCTGGATATTATCGACGATTCGTCCAGAATTTTTCCCGATTGGCTAACCCATTAACGAAGCTCACATGTAAAGGGGTTAAAATTTTTTGGACAAAAGAGTGTGAAGAATGTTTCGAAGAACTGAAGAGAAGATTAGTCAATGCTCCTATATTGACTCTACCATCGTGGAATGATGGGTTTGTTATTTATAGTGATGCATCGAAGAAAGGACTTGGTTGTGTCCTTATGCAGAATGATAGGGTTATTTCCTATGCATCACGATAGTTGAAAATTCATGAACAAAACTATCCTACTCATGATCTCGAGTTAGCAGCTTTGATTTTTGCTTTGAAGATACGGAGGCACTACCTCTATGGTGAAAAATGTGGGATTTATACTGATCACAAGAGTTTGAAGTATATTTTCTCACAAAACAAACTCAACATGAGGCAAAGGAGATGGCTTGAATTACTCAAGGATTATGATTACACGACACACTACCACCCGGGGAAGGCAAACAAGGTGGAAGATTCTTTGAGCAAAAAAGATCATGGAGTTTTGAACAATATGAGAATTGAACGAGATCCAATTTTCATGGATCTAGTGAAGATGGACATGGCAATAACCAGGGAAGGAAAAACATCAATGCTTTTTCAAATGGTTGTCAAACCATCTTTACTAGAAATAAATAAGTGTTCTCAGACTAATGATGGAGAATTTCAAAAAAATATTAAAGCTGTGAATGAGGGGATACTGAGAGACTTTGTGTATGAAGATGGAATTTTGAAATTCGGGAAGAGACTCTGTGTTCCCAATATACCTGATCTAAAAAGGGAATTGTTGGGTGATGCTCATAGTTCCTATTTCTCTATACACCCTGGGATCACCAAAATGTATAGAGATTTGAAGGAACATTTTTGGTGGGATAATATGAAGAGGGAGAATTCTGATTTTGTGTCAAGATGTATGGTTTTTCAACAAGTGAAATCTGGAAGGCAACACCCTGGAGGAGTCATGCAACCTCTTCCCATACCGGAGTGGAAATGAGACAATATTACGATGGACTTTTTCAAGGGGAAACCAAAGACTCCTAGAAGGAATGATGTAATATGGGTTATTGTTGATCGTCTTACCAAGTAAACACATTTTCTTGCTATAAGAGAAGACCTACCACTATAACGTCTAGCAAGACTATATATTAATGAAGTTGTGAGACTTCATGGAGTACCCCTATTGATTGATTTTGATCGTGATCCCCATTTTACATCATGATTCTGGAAGAGTCTTCAGAAATCCCTGGATACTAAACTTCATTTGAGCACTGCCTACCACCCTCAGAAATATGGACAATCAGAACAGACTATTCAAACCTTAGAAGACATGTTGAGATCCTGCTCACTTGACCTTCAGGGTATGTGGTATCAGTATTTACCTCTGGTAGAATTTTCCTATAACAATAGCTTCCATTCGAGTATTCAGATGGAACCATATGAAGCGTTATATAGAAAAAGATGTCGCACACCAACCTATTGGGATGAAGTTGGTGAAAGAAAACATTTAGGTCTAGAACTAGTGGAGGAAACGATGGAAAAGGTGAAGGTAATCCAAAATCACATCAAAGCAGCTCAAAGTAGGCATAAGAGCTATGCCGAAAATCGAAGGAAGAATTTGGAATTTCAAGTCGGTGATCATGTTTTCCTGAAGGTATCTCAATGGAAGGGAGTCATACATTTTGGTAAGAAAGGTAAATTGAGTCCCAGGTACATCGGACCTTTTGAAATTCTAGAACGAATTGGGGTTGTAGCTTACCGATTGGCAATGCCGCCAAGTCTCTCCAAAGATAACGATGTGTTCCACGTATCTTTATTGAGGAAATACATGCATGACCCAACGCATGTACTCACCTATGAGAAGTTAGAACTCGAACACGATCTATCTTATTGCGAAGAGCTCTTCATGATTCTTGATACGAGAAAACAAGTACTGAGAAACCGGACGACGCGTCTGGTAAAAGTTTTGTTGAGAAACCATAAGATGGAAGAGGCAACGTGGGAACCCGAGGAACTTATGATGAAGAACCACCCGAGTATTTTCATGTGATAAGTATTCTAGAAATTTCGAGAACGAAATTATTTGGAGAAGGGGAGAATGTAACACCCCATGCTTCTACGATACACTTCTCTTTGAATAATGTGATAGCGTGTGTTGTACGCAACACCGAGTTCTAACACACCATAACCAATCAAACTAGCCGTTATGAATAGTAATACCTAATTTTTGAAATTATATATATTTTATATTTCAAAATGGACTTCATTTTTGGATTCGGAATATCGATTTTATCCTAAGGTGAAATTTTGGTACTTTTCAGATAACATTAATATAAGGATGAATAGTGAAAATTACTAAATTTTAATTAAAAACAAATTTTTTAATCTAAATAATTTATATTGATAAATTATAAATTTGAGTGGTTTTAAAGTATATTTAGAATATATTTTTATCATTTAATACAATTTTGGTCATTGGACATAATTTCACAATTAAACCGAACATAAACAAGTATCAATCTTTTGATAGTTATTATATCTTAAAAACACGCTTTATGTTTTGACAGCGGGAATTAATTTTAAATTAATATCTGTCACTTATGTGTTTTGAATTTAGAGAAATGGATTCCATATTTGGAATCAGGATGTTCAAATTGTGTAAATAGGTAACTTTTATTTTTATATATTTTGAATAATTACTACGGTAAATATTTTATTTACCATGGTTAAAGGTAAATCCGGTAAATAAGGGTTAAAAAATTAATATTATAATAATTCAAAACTACCCTAAAACGTGTCCTAACCTTACGGGTTGGTACATGTTCGACCATGGGAATATTTGGGTCGATTTGGGGACCCCATGGTGCCACTTGTAGGTGATAGGGACACTTAATTTCAATTATGTTAAAATAAGTAAAAAAATGACATAAGGAGATATCTTTTAGAAAAACGATTTTTACATAGGGTTATATATGTTGGGATTTCTACTATAAATATTCATTAGAAAGATATGAATATTTCCTACATAATTATAGTTTATTTATAATTATTAGACATTAAATAATTTAATTTATTTATGACACAATGATGTCGCAGTAATTACCATAATAGTAAAAAAATTAAAATAATTGATATTATAAATACCCAAATATATTTAATTTGATACTTTTAATGAATTAAACAAATTTTCTAGGATAATATGACATATTAGTATTGATTTAATTGACTTTTTTAGAAGTAATCATTCTGTTATAAGTTTCACAAAAATCAACTATTGAATAGTGTCAAAATTGACATAAAAGTGTTTTTAAAACAAATATTATATTATTAATTGATATTAAATTCCTAAAAATCTAAGGTTCGGCCAAGAGACTTATATCATGATATTTGTATCATTAATGGACCACTTGGGGGTCTCTTGGATGTATATAGTCATTTTATTAACCATATAATATAAAAACACAAAGAGACATTGAAAAGTGAAACTAATTAACTTAGAGTTAATACTTAATGATAAGGTTAATATAGTAACCCAAACCAGTCTAAATTATATTAGTTGAATTTTTTTTGACCTATTCCCACATTAACCTTTGAATAATCAAGTTTGGAGCCATTAGAAACCGAATATGAATTTATTATAAATTAATATTTCTAGATTTTCCAAAGGTGCCCCTCACCCCTCTTATAAAAGGGCACTCCTCCTTCTCATTTCTTCACAACTTCAAAGCCTTTTGGTTCGGCCAAACTCTTCCCAAATACTCTCCCAACATACCTCAATACAACCTAGAGGCATTATTTGGATCATAAATCCAACCTAAGGAGCCCTTTTGATCAAATTAAAAGAAAGAACCTGAAGAAGAAGTAATGATTTCACCACCCTTTTCCAAGTCCCTTTCTTCTTCAACTTCTTCTTTCATTCTTATTACCATTCTGAAATAATAACTTCAGTATCATATATATACTGTGATTTTATTATAAATATGGTACAACCATATTCAGTAATCTATCCACCCTTTGAATAACATGTCACCATACCTGCGTACGTACGACTTACCGTCTCCACGTCGTGGTGTACTTGTTATTCAATATATTATTATTTGGATGGGTATAATAATGATGTGTAACTCATGTAAATAATAAATATAACATGTTAATTATTCTTTATATATGATATACCATCCATTTATATATTATTTTAATATCAAAATAATGATATTGTCGCTCGTGCGTACGTACGGACTACCGTCTCCACGAACATGATGAGATTCATTCTCCACTGTATCCATTCAAGTATAATTATCATTTGATGATTAATAATAGTATTTAATGACTTGATATCATTCTGGATATGATTAATATACAACCTATCCATTACAAACATGGCTTACGTAAAAAAACATATAAAATTAAATGAGTAAGTTAACACCCGAAACAACGATAATACTAAGATATTATTAACAAATCAATGTTAAAAGATCATATATGATATCATATTAATGTATATGATTCTTGTATAATTTAATAACAATTATTTCACCATTATACAGGAGTTTAACCTACCCCAACTAAGGAAAAGTACAATGTAATGGTTTATTTCACAATCTCTTCATTATCCGAAGTTGTTTATACGTAATAATATAATGGGATCTCTTTATCATCCACATCCATGTTTCTTAAAAATGTATTTCAAAACATTTTTACTATTTACAAGAATATGGGTTAAAGTCATTTCTACCCTTGTTTTACTTTTTATAAGTGGTTTATAAAGGAATCATTCCGTCGTTTTCCAAACAAGGTGCTTTTTAACCTTTTCGACAGAATTAAGGTAGGAATGTTTTTTTAACTTATACGGAGGGTGCGGTTATTTTCCGCCGTTATAAAATTGTCGAAGCTTCCCCTTCAAGATTATAAGAATATTTTCAAAGAAAATGTTTTATTTCATAAATATACGACTCTTAAATGATTTCAAAATAGAAAGAGATATTTCTCTAAAAGAGTTTTGATTTCATCTATGTCAAAATCCTTTGATGGATTTTACGCTTATTTGAAGTTGATTTATTATGATACAAAACTTCTATATTGTATTGAAGGTTTTGTGATATTTTTGATTGTGGATGTGCTATTTTTATACCATTCATAGTTTATGGTGAAATTATTTACATTTCTTATGCTAGTTTTAATACGATTTTTTATGTTATGTTTAAAACTTTTCATATGGGAATGCATTGGACTTAATATGTGACGGGTGGAGGCTGCTATAGCTCCTCGATGAATCGGTAGGTCTCATGAGACAAAATAGTGTCATTGCAAAAGGCCTTGACAAAATCTTATTTGTAGTCTTGGCACGAGGCCTTGGCTATGTGGTTATGATAGTCTGGCATTATGCATTCCATCATTATGAAAGTGGTTATTGATATTGCATGTCATTATTTGATTAGTAGAATATCCATGTGAATAAGTAAATGGAATTATTTCATTTTACTTTTCCCATACTATGTTGAAGTTCAAGTTTAAAAGGCTTTTGTTTTAGTTATACATTGCCTTAAATGTTTATGATTATTTTTGAAAGTTTCCGCTATATTGTTATCCTTACTGGGCATTCGAGCTCACCCCTTTTCTATGTTTTATTTTTCCCAGGATGTGAAGAAGTAAGTTATGAATGACCTGAAGGGATTTTATATGGGGATATGAGTGTGGAATATGGAGACTATGTTGTTGTAGTAGTTTTTCACTTTATGATGTAATGTAACACTTTATGAATATATCTAGTGTTTCCAAGGCTACTAAACCAATCGGTATTTCGAGATTTTTTATTTCTTGTGATCATGCCAATGTTATGTAATAATGCACCGACTCTGGGTAATTGGGTTCGGGGCGTTACAGTTTGTATTAGAGGGAGGTTTAGTACAATCCTTGGAAGCTAGATTTAGAAAAACTCTGATTAGAGCACATAGACCTAAGATGAACTTTGAGGATTAGTATAGATGAACTTCCTAGAATTTTGGTATTGTAGAGATTTTGTGAGTTTTCCGAGGAATACATCCATGTCTGTATATGAGCAGGTAGAGGCAGCTCTGGTACAGATGTACCTAGGTGTAAAACCCGAAAACACCGCTTTGAGCTAGACTCGAACGGGAACTGGTGCACGAAAATGGGCCTTGCTGCACTCTTGGTTACGAAACTCCCGGGGGATATTCTTAGGATAAATCTCATTTTATTTACAAATCATTATGAATGGTTTATGAGTATATATTTCCTTAAAGAATTTTTTTTTATGATTATGGATTATATCCATAAATAGTTCAAATTATGTTATGTGTTTTATAAGTATGGGATTATGTATTTTGATTCATAAACTGGTCTAGTTTATGCCATTGTTTAGAAATGGCTCCTAGTGGAAGAAATGGAAACCGTATCAATTCACACACTCCATGTAGGGATTTCCCTCCTTCTCAAGATAATTATAGTGGAGCTGGTGATGCAACTGGTGCCGAACAACTAATCACCATACTGGGACAACTCACTCAGGTTATGAATAATAACCTTACCCATATAGAGCACCCTGTTCCGCAGCGTGGATGATCAATGTTAGATCGATTCATGAGGAAACAACCACCAACGTTCAATGGGAGTAAAAATCCCTTAGTAGATGAGAAATGGATATTTTCCCTAGAGAAAATATTTTAGGCTATGGGGAGTAGTGAAAGGGAAAAAGTTATCATGGTAGTTTACCGCCTCACTGGAGATGTTGATCAATGGTGGTAATTGATTCAAAATATGAAGGAAGATGATGAAGTATCATATTTGCAATGGAGGGAGTTTAAAGATCTGTTTTTAGAAAAATACTTTCCTCGCGACCACCGAGCAGATATGGAAAGGCAGTTTCTGAGTCTGAGACAGAAGGAGGATGAGAATGTCGTAAAGTATGATGCTAACTTTAAAAGGTTATCAAGGTATGCAAGATATTATATACATAACCCAAGAAGTAAGATTGATCATTTATTTGATGGGTTAAAACAATTTCTTCGTCGAGCATTAGTCTCACAATCCTTTTCATCGTACGAAGACATTGTCTCATGTGCTATCAAGACCGAAAAGGAATTATCTAAGTCTTATGACTTTAAAGTAAAGCAAGAGAAGAAGAGACCTGCTGATAAATCTGGGAATAGAAATAAGGGGAATAAGGGAAAGGATGAATATATATCCTGTGGTAAATGTGGGAAGAAACACCCCGGTACATGCTTGAAGGGAATGGGAGTCTGTTACAAGTGTGGTGAAAAAGGCCACCAAGCTCGTGATTGGAAGGGGAAGAAGGAAGCTACCATTGTTTAGTGCTACAATTGCAGGGAGATGAGGAATTATGAAAATGAATGTCCTAATCATCAAGAGAACTTACCTCAGAAAAGGCCAAGGGATCAAGGCCAAGCTTATGCTATCACTACTGCAGAGGTAGAAGCTCCGAAAGATGTGGTGGCAGGTAATTTAATGGTTTCCTCAAGTTTAGAATATGCATTATTTGATTCTGGATCATCGCATTGTTTCATATCTTCCCAGTTTTCTAAGAAAATTAGATATTTCCAATTTGATTTAAGAAGGTATTTGTCAGTTAAAACTCCTAAGGAAGTATAATTGCAACAAAGTTTTGTGAATCAGTCCCCATTAGAGCACATAAATGTTCTTTATCTGTTAATCTCGTCGTCATACCTATGATTGAGTTTGATATAATCCTCGGTATGGACTAGCTTTCGGACTATGATGCGAAGATTTATTGTAACAAGAAAGAGGTTAAGATTCTTGATGATGATGATAAGTAACACCTTATATTTAGAGTAGAATCGTCGCCACCTGATTCTTATTTAGATCCACCCCCAGTAGCTCAACTAAATTCAATTATTGGGGAGGAAGAGAATGAAATTATTGTGGGTGAGGAAAGGAATATTCAAATAGAAGATGTACCTATTGTGAAAGAATATGTAGATGTATTTCCGGAAGATTTACCTGGACATCCTCCAGAACGAGAAGTTGAGTTTTCCATTGATTTAATTCCTGGATCAAGGCCTATATCAAATACCCCTTATAGAATGGCCAATGTAGAATTAGTTGAACTAAAGAAACAACTATAGGAATTGAATAATAAGGGATTTATTCGCCCTAGTGTTTCTCCATGGGGAGCCCCTGTTCTTTTTGTTAAAAAGAAAGATGGATCTATGAGGTTCTGTATCGACTACAGGGAGATCAATGCTATAACAATAATGAACAAGTACCCCTACCACGCATTGATGATTTATTTGACCAACTTCATGGAGCTCAATACTTTTCAAATATTGACCTTCGATCTGGATACCATCAGTTGTGTGTGAAGAAAGAAGACATTCCGAAGACAGCATTTCGAACCAGGTATGGGCATTTCGAGTTTATTGTACTGCCTTTTGGATTGACTAATGCACCCTCTGTATTCATGGATCTGATGAATAGAGTTTTCAAGGAGTATCTCGATGAAATTGTGGTGGTATTTATTGATGATATCATGGTATACTCAAAAAGCTACGAAGATCATGAAAATCACTTGCGCATTATCTTGAAGACTCTAAGAAGACATGAATTATATGGGAAGTTTAGAAAGTGTGAATTCTGGCTTCAAGAGATTCTTTTCTTGGACATATTGTCTCTAAAGATGGAATCTATGTTGATACTTATAAGACCAAGGAAATCAAAGAATGTCCAGTACCTATGAGTATAACTGAGGTACGTAGTTTTATTGGTTTGGCAGGTTATTATCGACGATTCGTCCAGAATTTTACCGATTGGCTAACCCATTAACGAAGCTCACACGTAAAGGGGATAAATTTGTTTGGACAATAGAGTGTGACAAATGTTTTGAAGAACTGAAGAGAAGATTAGTCAGTGCTCCTATACTGACTCTACCATCCAGGAATGATGGGTTTGTTATTTATAGTGATGCATCGAAGAAAGGACTTGGTTGTGTCCTTATGCAGAATGATAGGGTTATTTCCTATGCATCACAACAGTTGAAAATTTATGAACAAAACTATCCTACTCATGATCTCGAGTTAGCAGCTATGATCTTTGCTTTGAAGATATGGAGGCACTACCTTTATGGTGAAAATGTGAGATTTATACTGATCACCATTGTTTGAAGTATATTTTCTCACAAAAAGAACTCAACATGAGGCAAAGGATATGGATTGAATTAGTCAAGGATTATGATTTCATGATAAACTACCACCCGGAGAAGGCAAACAAGGTGGCAGATGCTTTGACCAGAAAAGATCATGGAGTTTTGAACAATATGAGAATTGAAAGGGATCCAATTTTCATGGATCTAGTGAAGATGGACATGGGAATAACCAGGGAAGGAGAAACATCAATTCTTTTTCAAATGGTTGCCAAACCATCTTTACTAGAAAGGATTAAGAGTTCTCAGACTAATGATGGAGAATTTCAAAAGAAGATTAAAGCTGTGAATGCTGGGAGACTTAGAGACTTTGTGTATGAAGATGGAATTTTGAAATTTGGGAAGGGACTTTGTGTTCCTAGTATACCTGATCTAAAAATGGAATTGCTAGATGATACTCATAGTTCCAATTTCTCTATACACCCTAGGAGCACCAAAATGTATAGAGATTTGAAGAAACATTTTTGGTGGGACAATATGAAGAGGGAGATTGCTGATTTTGTGTCAAGATGTATGGTTTGTCAACAAGTGAATGCTGGAAGGCAACACCCTGGAGGAGTCATGCAACCTCTTCCCATACTAGAGTGGAAATGGGACAACATTACGATGGACTTTCTCATGAGTCTAACAAAGACTCCTAGAAGGAATGCAGCAATCTGGGTTATTGTTGATCGTCTTACCAAGTCAGCACATTTTCATGATATAAGAGAAGATCTACCATTTGAACGTCTAGAAAGACTATATATTAATGAAGTTGTGAGACTTCATGGAGTACCCCTATCGATTGTTTCTGATCGTGATCCCCATTTTACTTCAAGATTCTGGAAGAGTCTTCAGAAATCCCTGGATACTGAACTTCATTTGAGCACTGCCTACCACCCTCAGACAGACGGACAATCAGAACGGACTATTCAAACCTTAGAAGACATGGTGAGATCCTGCTCACTTGACTTTCACGGTATGTGGGATCAGTATTTACCTATGGTAGAATTTTCCTATAACAATAGCTTCCATTCGAGTATTTTGATGGCACCATATGAAGCGTTATATGGAAAGAGATGTCTCACACCATCCTGTTGGGATGATTTTGGTGAAAGAGAACTTGTAGGTCTAGAACTAGTAGAGGAAACGATGGAAAAGGTGAAGGTAATCCAAAATCACATCAAAGCAGCTCAAAGTAGGCAGAAGAGCTATGCCGATAATCGAAGGAAGAATTTGGAATTTCAAGTCGGTGATCATGTTTTCCTGAAGGTATCTCCATGGAAGGGAGTTATACATTTTGGTAAGAAAGGTAATTTGCTTCCCAGGTACATCGGACCTTTCGAAATTCTAGAACGAATTGGGGATGTAGCTTACCGATTGGCAATGCCGCCGAGTCTCTCCATAGTTCACAATGTGTTCCACGTATCTTTATTGAGGAAATACATGCCTGACCCAACGCATGTACTCACCTATGAGGAGTTAGAACTGGAACCCGATCTATCTTATTGTGAAGAGCCCGTCAGGATTCTTGTTACGAGAGAACAAGTACTGAGAAACCGGATGACGCATCTGGTAATAAGATAGAAGAGGCAACGTGGGAACCCGGGAACTTATGATGAAGAACCACCCGAGTCTTTTCATGTGATAAGTATTCTAGAAATTTCGAGAACGAAATTATTTTAAGGATGGAAGAATGTGACACCCCAAGCTTCTACAGTACGCTTCTCTTTGAATAATGTGATAACGTGTGTTGTATGCAACACCAAGTTCTAACACACCATAACCAATCAAACTAGCCGTTATGAATATTAATACCTACTTTTTGAAATTATATATATTTTATATTTCAAAATGGGATTCATTTTTGGATTCAGAATATTGAATTTAGCCTAAGGTAAAATTTTGGTACTTTTCGGATAACTTTAATATTTTGTTGAATAGTGAAAATTACTCAATTTTAATTAAAAACAACTTTTTTAATCAAAATAATTTATATTTATAAATTATGAATTTGAGTGGTTTTAAATTATATTTAGAATATATTTTCACCATTTTATACAATTTTGGTCATTGGAAATAATTTCACAATTAAACCAAACATAAACACGTATCAATCTTTTGATAGTTATTATATCTTAAAAACACGCTTTATGTTTTGACAACGGGAATTAATTTTAAATTAATTTCTGCCAATTCTGTTTTTTGAATTTATAAAAATGGATTCCATATTTGAAATCAGGATGTTCAAATTGTGTAAATAGGTAACTTTTATTTTTAGACATTTTGAATAATTACTACGGTAAATATTTTATTTACCATGGTTAAGGGTAAACCCGGTAAATAAGGGTTAAAAAAATAATATAATAATAATAACAAACTACCCTTAAATGTGTCCTAACATTATTGGTTGATACATGTTCGACCATGGGCATTTTTGGGACGATTTTGGGACCCCATGGTGCCACTTGTAGGTGATAGGGACACTTAATTTTAATTAAGTTAAAATAAGTACAAAAATGACATAAGCATATATCTTTTAGAAAAACAATTTTTACATAGGGTTATATATGTTGGATTTTCGACTATAAATATTACTAAGAAAGATAAAAAGATTTCCTACATAATTATATAATATTTATAATTTTTAGACATTAAATAAGTTAATTTAATTATGACACAATGATGATGCAGTAATTACCATAATAATAAAAAAATTAAAATAAATGATATTATATATATCCAAAATAAATATAATTTGAGACTTTTATTGAATTACACTAATTTTCTAGGATAATATGACATATTAGGATTGATTTAATCGACTTTTTTCGAAGTAATCATTCTGTTATAAGTTTCACAAAAATCAACTATTGAATATTGTCAAAATTGACATAAAAGAGTTTTTAAAACAACTATTATATTATTAATTGATATTAAATTCATAAAAATCAAAGGTTCGGCCAAGAGACTTATATCATTATAGGTGTATCATTAATGGACTACTTGGGAGTCTCTTGGATGTATATAGTTAGTTTATTAACCATATAATATAAAAACACAAAGATACATTGTAAAAGTGAAACCAATTAACATAGAGTTAATAATTAAATATAAGGTTAATACAGAAACCCAAACCTGTCTAAATTCTATTGGTTGAATGGTTTTAGACCTATCCCCACCTTAACCATTGAATAATAAACTTTGGATCCATTCGAAACCGAATATGAATTTATTATAAATTAATATTTCTAGATTTTCCAAAGGTGCCCCTCACCCCTCTTATAAAAGGGCACTCCTCCTTCTCATTTATTCACACCTTCAAAGCATTTTGGTTCGGCCAAAATCTGCCCAAATACTCTCCCAACATCCTTAAATACAACCTAGAGGCATTAGTTTGATCATAAATCCAACCTAAGGAGCCCTTTTGATCAAATCAAAAGGAAGAACCCGAAGAAGAGGTAATGATTTCACCACCCTTTTCCAAGTTCCTTTCTTCTTCCACTTCTTCTTTCTTTGTTATTACCATTATAAAATAAAAACTCCAGTGTCATATATAAAATGTGATGCTATTATAAATATGGTACAACCATATTCATTATTCTATCCACCCTTTGAATAACATGTCACCATACATGCGTACATACGGCTTACCGTCTCCACGTCGTGGTGTAATTGTTATTCAATATATTATTATTTGGATGGGTATAATAATGATGTGTAACTCATGTAAATAATAAATATAACATTTTAATGATTCTGTATATATGATATACCATCCATTTATATATTATTTTAATATCAAAAGAATGATATTGTTGCTTGTGCGTACGTACGGACTACCGTCTCCACGAACGCGATGAGATTCATTCTCCATCGTATCCATTCAAGTATAATTATCATTTGATGATTAATAATAGTATTTAAGGACTTGATATCATTTTGGATATGATTAAGATACAACCTATCCATTACAAACATGGCTTATGTAACAAAACATATAAAAGAAAATGAGTAAGTTAACACCCGAAACAACGATAATACTAAGATATTATAAACAAATAAATGCTAAAAGATCATATATGATATAATATTAATGTACATGATTCTTGTATTATTTAATAACAATTATTTCACCATTATACAGGATGTTAACCTACCCCAACCAAGGAAAAGTAAAAGGTAAGGGTTTATTTCACAATCTCTTCATTATTCGAGGTTGTTTATACGTAATAATCTACTGGGATATCTTTATCGTCCACATCCATGTTTCTTAAAAATTTATTTCAAATTTTTTTTACTATTTACAAGAATATGGGTTAAATTAATTTATACCCTTGTTTAACTTTTTATAAGTGATTTATAAAGGAATCATTCCGTCATTTTCCAAACAAGGTGCTTTTTAACCTTTTCGACAGAATTAAGGTAAGAATGTTTTTTTTAACATATATGGCGGGTGCGGTTATTTTCCGCCGTTATAAAATTGTCGAATCTTCCCTTGTAAGCTTATAAAAATATTTTAAAAGAAAATGTTTTATTTCATAAATATATGACTCTTAAATGATTTCAAAATAGAAAGAGATATTTCTCTAAAAGAGTTTTGATTTCATCTATGTCAACATCCTTTGAAGGATTTTACGCTTACTTGAAGTTGATTTATTATGATACAAAACTTCTATATTGTATTGAAGGTTTTGTGATATGTTTGACTGTGGATGTTCTATTCTTATACCATTCATGGTTTATGGTGAATGTATTGACATTTTGTATGCTAGTTTTAATACGAATGTTTATGTTATGTTTAAACCTTTTCATATGGGAATGCATTGGACATAATATGTGATGGGTGGAGCCCGCTATAGCTCCTCGATGCATCGGTAGGTCTCATGAGACAAAAAAGTGTCTTGGCACAAGGCCTTGACAAAATATTATTTGTAGTCTTGGCACGAGGCCTTGGCTATGTGGTTATGATAGTCTGGCATTATGCATTCCATCATTACGAAAGTGGTTATTGATATTGCATGTGATTATTCGATTAGTTGAATATCCATGTGAATAAGTAAATGTCATTATTTCATTTTACTTTTCCCATACTATGTTGAAGTTCAAGTTTAACAGGATTTTGTTTTAGTTATACATTTCCTTAAATGTTTATGATTATTTTTGAAAGTTTCTGCTATATTGTTATCCATACTGGGCATTTGAGCTCACCCCTTTTCTAGGTTTTATTTTTTCCAGGATGTGAAGAAATAAGTTATGAATGAACTGTAGGGATTTTATTTGGGGATATGAGTGTGGAATATGGATACTATGTTGTTGTAGTAGTTTTTCACTTTATGATGTAATGTAAAACTTTATGAATATATCTAGTGTTTCCAAGGCTACTAAACCAATCGGTCTTTCGATATTTGATCTTTCTTGTGATCATGCCAATGTTATGTAATAATGCACCGACTCTGGGTAACTGAGGTCGGGGAATTACAATGTACGTGGATTTCCCATCATGAAATCCATTGATATCCCATACCACTTCCACTCTATTACCTCTAAGGGATGTACAAATCCTGCAGGTATCTGGTGCTCTGCCTTCACCTAATGGAAGGTAAGGCATCATGAAATAAACACTGCCACAACCTTCTTCATACCCAGCTACCAGTGCTATCGTCTGAGATCATGGTACATCTTCACCACTCTTGGATGTACCGTCAAAGGGGAAGTGTGATACTCCCTCAGCACATCTTCCTGAAAAGTAGCTGGTACCAGGGTAAGTCCTCTAAAAAGGATTATGTTCTCTCCTCCTATAGAAAATCCATCAGGTGCCTGCCCTGTGGAAATTTGAGCTCGTCGCATCTCACAGTCAGCGTCCCCACGTTGTGCCTCTCTTACCCACTGAAGTAGTGGAGGAGTGATTCTGAGTGACTATAGAAAGGCTTCCCCATCTCTATCCACGAAGGATATATTCAAAACGGCTAACTACTTTGTTGCCTCTCCTAGTAGCTGAATTCTTGTCCTCCTGTTGAGAGCATCAGCTACTACGTTCCCCTTCCTGGAAATATATACTATCTCAATGTAATAGTCTAGGAGGAACTGAAGCCATCGGTGCTATCTCAGGTTCAGGTCCTTCTGCGAGAAGATACACCTGAGACTCTGGTGGTCAAAGTAGACTGTAAGCACTCGCCCATCAGATAGTGCCACCACATCTTCAAGGTGAAGACCACTGCTGCTAAATCCAGGTCATGGGTAGGGTAATTCTACTCATGCTGCCTCAAATGTTGTGAACCATAAGTGATCACTTCTCGCTACTGCATCAAGACACACCTGAGTCTGGTCCCTGATGCATCATAGTAAACTACGTACCCCAATCCTTCGTTTGGTCGCCTCAAGATGGGTGCACTGGTCAATTTCTGTCTCAGCTCCTGGAAGACCAGCTAACATCTATCTGGCCACACGAACGGTTTCCCCTTCTTCATCAAAGCTGAAAGTGGTGCTGCAACTCTGGAGAAGTTTGGAACATATCTCTAATAATACCCAGCTGGACCTTGGAAACTCCGCACCTCTGTCACGCTCCTGGGTGGTACCCAATCAAGCACTACCTTGATCATCGCAGGATCCACCGCAAATCTCATCTCTAAGATGACGTGCCCCAATAAGTGGACCTACCGAATCTAGAACTGACACTTAGAGAGAATACCATAAAGCTGGTGCTCTCAGAGTGTATCCATTACAACCCACAAGTGGTAGGCATGCTCCTTAGTAGTCAAGTATATAAATATATCGTTGATAATGACTATAAAAAATCGATCAAGGGAAGGCTGAAAGATCATATTCATGAAACTCTTGAACACTGTTGGAGCGTTGGTTACGCCGAAAGGGGTAACCATGAACTCATAGTGGCCATACTGACTCCTCAAGGCCGTCTTCTGCACATCCTCTTCTCGAACCCTGAGCTGGTTATATCCTGACCTGAGGTCTATCTTCGAGAACCATCGTGCTCCCTAAAGATGATCGAATAGTTCGTCAATCCTCGGATGTTGATACTTGTTCTTCACAGTCACCTGGTTTCGGTGACGGTAGTGGACATACAATCGCAAGCTCCCGTCCACCTTCTTGGTTAACAAAATCAGGGAATCCCAGGGTGAAACACTGGGTCAGATGAATCCCTTACCCTGAAAGTCCTCCAGTTGTACCTGTAGCTCTCGAAGCTCAGCGTGAGCCATCTGATATGCTGGAGTAGATATCGGGGCTTTCTCGGGGTACATGTCAATATAGTAGTCTACCTCTCTATGAGGAGGTTGTCCTAGAACGTCGTCAGGAGAAACGTCTTCATACTGATCCACCACAAAAGGAAAACTCGAACTCTGCACATCAACTACTACTAGGATGAGACTATCCAACTGATGAGTGATTGGATGTCCTGTCCTCTATGTGAGTCCATCCTATGATGCAAATTCTCCCTTCTCACCAGTGAAGGTGAACCTGCTCCCATCAGTGTGGACACACCACACCTTGCACCTAATACAGTAGATCAGAGCATGGACAGTAGATAATCAATCCATGCCCAAGATGACATTGCAATGCATCGACGCTGCTACAAGAAGATCCCAGCCGAAGCACTCGCCTCCTAGAGTAAGCTCACACTACTGACACCAGTGCGTAATCATCGAGTCTACTCCCGTAGGAGTCTCTAGCCGTAAGAATCGAGCCAACGGCTCTATCAGAATCCCCGAGCTCTGAACATGGGAAACAACAATGAAAGAATGACTTGCTCATGTGTCTATAAGAACTGAAGTAAGGGTGGAGTAGACATAGATTGTACCTCAAATCATTTCAGGTGTGCCATGGTCGTAGGGCTCCACTGCCTGAAGCTAAGCCTGCCTCTGCCCGCCATCTCTCTCTAGTCGGAGTGGACCTCCTGGTGGTTGTGGTGGTAGAGCCCCGAAGCATCATCGAACACTTGCTGCTTGGCCAGCTCCTCTACCTTGTCCACCTGCTCCCTATGGACCACCATGGTCGAACCTCTACCACTCCCAGGGTGGTCCCTCAACCGTCAGCTACTCCTCTGCATGGCGGTTTGGGTAGTCACGAGCCATGTGACCATGCCCACCACATGCATATCATTGTCAGCCTCTCGAATGACTGGCTCTACTGTGTGTGCCCCGCACCTTCGATCATGTATCCTAAGGTCGCCCACCTGATGGTCTGTTCCGCTTGGACCTCTACGACATCTATCTACTGCCGGCTGCAGATGACTCCGCTACGTGCCGCCCTTCGGTAGGCCTCACTACTGGTGTTGGCATAGCAAGAAATCTCTCCACAAGAAGGGCTCTCTCCAGTACTCCTTCCTGCATCGGAATGCTGAGGGAGATCATTGAAGCCCTGATCTCATTCCTCAGTCCCTGATCAAATGTTCGGGCTCGGATGAATGGGTCTCATACCATGTTTGTGGAGTAGCGTGAGAGATCGGTAAACCTCGCCAAGTACTAGGCTACTGTCATGCTGCCCTGACATAGTTGTAGTAACCCCTAGATGTGCACTACATAGAGGGTGGATGGAACGAACTCCAAGAGAAAGAGTCTCTCAAAGTATTTCCAATGTATAGATGCCTCTTCATGAACCTGGAGCATCAGGCTCCACCATCTACCTGCAGCTGCGTGTAGGAGACTTGCTGCAAGGATCACCATAATGTCATCTGGTGTCCCTACTAATCTGAACACTCAAACAATAGCCTCCAACCAATCTTCGGCTGCCTGATGGTCCGTCTCTCCGCAGAACCTGGGTGGTCTATGATGCTGAAACTTGTGTAGTTCACTCAGGCGACGTGGACTCTCAGCTGCTAGGGCTGGTGGCATCAGTGGGTCAGCTGGTAGAGGTACCTCTAGTGCCTCTGCTGTAATGAGGCCCTGCACTAAGGCCTCGTCGCTCGGTGGGCTTCCATCTCACACAAAGCTCAGAACCCTAGCTGGCTATCGTTGTGGGGACATCCTGAAAAGAAAAATGTTCCCATGGTTAATATTGTATACCTAGTGAGCTGACAGAAAGAAATCACAAAAAAAACTTCTGAAACAAACATTCAATCAATGTGTTCGTGCACTGAGTCAGGAATCAGAATTCAGGGTCCTGGTAAATGGATATGTCGGTGCCGCACCAACACTGGACTCCTTGAACTGATAACCACACTCAATACCCTTAACACTATTTCTTCACATAGAAGAAATTATCCGAGTCATGAGTTCTGCAGTAGAACCGATCCTCTGATACCAATTTGTCACGACCCGTCCTCGGGGCCCGTGTCGTGACTACCCCAAGCCCGCCTTCCATAGGACAGGGGCTAGCGACTATCAACAAAGGCGTAAATCCCGATAAACGGGAAGGAATTGCCTTTATATAAGAAAAAAAACACCACAGAGTATTCAACCTGAAGTAAACACTAACTAAATAGATTACAAAATTATGTGTTGGAATGTAAATGGGGCAGAATACAATCCCAACTGAAATTATAGTACAACTGAAAAGAAATTATAGTAGTAGTAAAGTAAATCAGCAACCACTGAGTCGTCCTCTGGCTATCCCACCTGAAGGGTGGGTTCATATGGTCTTCTCAGCTCCTCGGGTCCGGTCGTCCGCTCCGTGTACATCCCGCCTGATAGTCCACCTCCGCTACCATTCCTCTCCACAAGACTCAACCACGATCAGCGCTATCCTTCGTTTGTAACCAACACAACGTAGTGCGGGCATGGCCTGTGTAGGGGAGTGTATACGATACTCAGTAGGGACCCCGAGACCATGGAAGGTCTCCCAGAATCCACAAAGGATATTCCACAATGGAAGGATACACACATGAATTATCAACCAACTCTACTTAGGGATATTCCAATACATATACCTAAGTCATCAATTCCCTCTCGACTCCAACACACGAGCCCGAGTATAACCTAGTCCACACAAGAAAGCATAACCCAATCCACATAAGAAAACACAACCCAATCCACACTAGAAAGCACAACCCAATCCATACAGGAAAGCATGACAATAACATCGAAGATAATGATTGAAAGTCAAGACTCAGCTCACACAGGTATACTACTAACGAAGAGGGGTGGAGATGATTAGATGTAATCTCTGAATCATCTCCCCTACCGAACCCATGTAGGATCCATGTACAGAAGTCGTCGCTGCCGAAACCACGTAGGATCCAAGTACAGTAACCATCACTGTCGAACCCACGTAGGATCCATGTACAGTCATCATTGCTGCAGAACCCACGTTGGACCCAAGTACAGTCATCCTTCCGGCTGAACCCACGTAGGATCCAAGTATAGTCTCCATCGTCGCCGCTGACGCAGCCAGCTCTAGGGTTACCGCACACAGCACGCTTGATTCTAGGAGGGTACGCACCACAATACAAGGGGTTCGATATATAAACTATCACAAAGTCTAGAGTTTATGTATCACAAAGTATATTCTTGTCAATAGGAACTCAACGAAATAGACGGCACATCAATCGGACGCCCGGTCTGAGAGTTATTGGCTTTTTCATCCCAGGGGCCCGGTTGGTTTTTAAGTTAAAAACAACACGACTGTACTCTAGCTGCGTCCAAAACTCAAGAAAAGTAATCCAAAATAACCGTCTCACTCTGAGGAATTCAACATTATTGACGGAACGTCATTAGGACGTCCGGTCTTTAAGTTATATGTGTTTCAGCTCCAAGGGCCCAGTTGGTTTCGGGATCGAACCAACCCTGCAGTACCCAAAATTCACCGAAATCTTGAGTGTAATATACCAAAATAACCATCTCGAACCAATGATCCAAACTAAATTGACAGTGTGTCATTCGGTGGTCTGTAGCCCAAGATATGGGCATTGGAATAAAACTGGTCCGAAATTAGGGGGGCGCCGCCCCCCTGTTTTCGAAATGGCCTGCCATAATGGCTGGACTTGGTGAACCGTGGGTCCCCTTTGGGTCCTACCTATAGGTGGCATCGGCGGCCGGCATTTCCCGCCACCCCTTTGAAGACCTACACGTCTCTTATCCGAACGGCACATCATGACGGCGCCACGCCACTCCGTCACAGCCTGCCTCGGTCGCGGCCCCATGAACCTTCGGCGCGGCGTGACAGTGCCATGTACCATCACCGCGGCCCGCTCCGTCCGCGGCCATCTTCGTACCCATGTGGTCAAATGGCACTGTGCCACGTTTTCCACAAATATCATCGATGTTCAACAATAAAAAGGTGAGGAGGATCGGCCGTGTTTGCCAGGTCCGATCTCCTCCCGTTATGATGAAAACAAGCGGCAAAAGTTTATGAGATACCCAAAGACAAAACAAAGAACAATTTTAATTCCTGAAAATTGAACATAACCCCTACCTCAACAGATGATGATGAACATCGGTGTTTTGGTTGACAGCATCATGTGGCGAGGTTTTGTAGACGTCGACGGAGAGCGTATGAGGAGGAAGTGGTGTCTCCTGTTTTTATCACGGTGAGAACAAAGCGTGACATTGTTGTCGAATTCCCATGTCGTTGTTTCCTTCCTTGCCACGGAGGATGAAAAGGAAGAAGAATCTGGGGTTGCCCAGTTGACTTTCTTCATCGGAGTCTTGGCGTTCTTCAACAAAGGAGATGATGTTCTTCATGGAACTCAGAGTTCTCTCCCCAAAATCCTCACACAACAAGCCAACCAAATAAAATAAGGTCTCCCCTTAATTTATTATTTTTCCATGCATTTCAGATTTCCAAAATTCAAACACATCATTCAATTAATTAAAATAGTGTGTGCTGGCATTAATTTAATGTGAGGAGAGTAGAAGTCATCCAATTAATGGGGAAAAATAAACCATGTTAAGATAAGTTACACAACTTAAGAGGGGGGTTTAGAGGAGCTAGGGAATGTGAAGGGTTGGGATCGTTTGGGCCCCGCCCCACCTTTATCCTCTCATGGGAAGTTTGTAAGTAGTGGGCCCCACCCAAACCCCCACTCCTAGGATAAAACCACTTAAGATAGGAATAAAATTTGTACCAAAAATTTTATACAATTCTTTATTAATCCCCAAAATTTAACAACTCCTCCTGAGAAAACACACCATTGGAAAAGCCCTCTTATGAAATTACCGCTGTTGCGGTTTCAACAGTGCCGTCAAATTTCGATTCTGAGCAGTGGTTCAAAAGATAGAAAAACCCGCTCATTCGTTCACTGAACGTACCCGAGATAAACGTCGGAAAATGATTCCGGGCACATCGGGCATCGAAATCAGGTGCCGTCAAAAACTCCGTACTCGTAAAATACCTACGAATTTAAGAAAACATTTTCATTGAAATTTACGGGTCTTTAAATGTATAATGTCTAAATGTTTTTTACTATGTATGGAATTGAATGGTTTAGTAGATTAATTAAAAACTCATGTTATTCATTGAATAATATTCAACATGTTTTCATCATTCTTGATTAAGTATTTTTTATGTTTTTAAGGGAATCATGAATTTTGGGGGAGAATATATTACTACTTGAAATAAAGAATATATAATTAATATAATTATCAATAACTCCCCATTTTTAATTTTTTAGAAGGGAGATAAAATATTATATTTCAAATTTTAAATAGTGTTGATATTGTTACTATGATTCTGAATTTGCATTCTTTATAAAGAGTGGAAAAATATTTTGTCATTTAATATAATCGATAACTCATCTTTTTAATCCTACAAAATGGATATAAATGTTGGTATAGAGTTAGTGTTTTAATTATAAAAAAGGGGGATAATTTTGATAGGATCCATGTGAGTCTCATCTTCATTTATTTTTGATAAAAACATCTTCCAACCATTGTTTTTTTCGAATAATTTTGTTTAACTGTATCAGATTTTTTAAGTCATGATATTTATATAATAACAAAATCAAAAATGTTAATATTATGATGGAGTTCTCTAAATTGTAAGGATAAAAATATTATCATAATTTCATTAGTTTATGTCGAAATCCAATTTAGTTTTTTAGATGGTCCAAAATGCATAGAATCAGTTACAACTTGTTAAAGTGACAATGCAGTTTTAATCATAAAGTCACTTATTAATTATCATTATATCTTCAGATAAAATGGATATATATTCGTGATTATTTTACCATTTTATATATAATATAATTATATAAAAATAATTATTTTATGATAAAGTATAAAATTTATTTTTTAGTACTATAAGAAAACATGGTAGTTGTAGCAGCAGTTTCAGAACACTATAATGAACTGATTTTAAAAGTTTCAATATTTGATTTATATAATGTTATTCAAATTTTAGAATCATGAAAAATATATTCAGATTAAAATTGAATAATTTTTTATTGATTTCATAAGTTTACATCGATATCCAAAAAGGTTGTTTAATTGGTCAATAAATTTCTAAGTGTTTGGTGTAGATTATTTGGAACTACAGTTTTCTAGAATGCTAATTCTTCTTCTATAGTTGGGGTTTGGATTAGTTGTAATCACCCCATAATACTACATGAAAAATGGGGGTTGAAAAACCATTGGGTGTGGGAACTGTAGCAGTACTGTAGCGGTACTATAGAAGTGGCGGTACTGTAGATTGGTGGGAACTATAGCAGTGGCAGGGTACTATAGCGGCGGTCGGTACTGTAACACCTGGGTTACTATTCGCAGAATAGGCCTTAAGACAAAAATTTTGGCCTACTAGCTATGTAATGGGAAACATTCCCACTGGGCCTTCGTGCTATGTAATGGGTCTCTCTCTACCCAGTTAAAAGTGGTATTTGATTTATTTTAATAATAAAAAGAGGCTTTGGCCCCAACCTTTAAAAAAATAATGCTATTTATTATATTTATAATGGATCTTGAGAGTTATAGAAGTCATATTGATTTTATTTTTGATATTTCATAAATATATTAATATTTATCAAATATAATTCTTGTATAAAAAATTACGGAATAATTTGTTAGAGGGATCAAAGAATCATAGAAGTCTCTAAATTAATGTTTTTATTTTTTGGAAAGATTATATTTACCTAAATTTCAGAACAATACAACCCTAGTTTTAGAATAGTGAAACCATGAAATTAATACAAAATCATGTTTTCTCTACCCTATTTTGTATTCAATGAACTATACGATACATTTTATCAACCAAAAATTTGATAAAAAAGTACAGTTAATGAACCATATGTTGGTAATGCATCATATATTAATGACACCTACTTTTATAAACCCTACTTTCTTAAAACCAAACTTCTCGTGAGAATGTACTCTAATTTTCTACAACTGCCATTTTTTATTTTCCATAAAAAATAAAACATATCCTAATGTGAATTTCATTACATGATAAATCAACTCATCCAAAGAGATTAAATTCACAGCATACTTCTACAACTAAAATATAGAAAAGTGACAAAATGTATGCATAGATTTCATATATTAAAATGGAAATTTTTGTTCATACTCAACCTATAACATCATAAATTAGTTCCTTCTTATAAATACAAAACTTTGTAATATGTTGATCAATTATGTGCATAAAAATTGATGCATAGTTATTTCTTCCAGTATGGTGCTTCACACCAACCATCATGATGAAAAAGAAATAATTATGATCTAATGAAGATCCTATAAACATATAAATCTACTATAAAATCATGGTCAATCCTATTGAGTTTTTCATTAAGGAATGGAAAAATAAAATATAAGTGTTATCTGAGAATGGAAGTCATGATTCATGAAAATATAATCTTCCCATTGATTTCCCCATGAACATCACATGAAACCAAATGATAAATACACAGAAATATGATTTGTTGAAAACCTATTCATTGCATGAATGGATGAACTATTGTTTAGTTCTTTACAAAAAGAAATATCTCATCTTCTAGAAAAAATAATTTTTCCTAGTATGAACTATATTATGATGAAGATATAAAATAAATAAAATATGGAAAAATTATATATGATGAATTATTTTGAAATCGTGAAACATTCATGAGCTATTATACATAAGATTTTGATTTATTATGTGATGAACTAAAGAAGGTTGTACGTTGAAAAATTTAATGTTGTATGTTGTACACTATTGTAGGTGACGTCATGCAAATACATCATATATATCACTATCATTATAAGTGTAAACTAATGATGGTAAGAACTACAAAGGTCAGATTAGTATTAAAGTGATGTCTCTGAATTATTTATGTTTGATGAAAATGTAAATCATGGATATATAGAGATGTTAGCATAATAAGTTATTAGAAATATGAGAATACCCAATATTAGGACGATTTTGAGAGGAGGTTATATTAATATATATTAAATGATTTTTAGTATTTCAATGTAATTCATTCATAGAAAAATTATTTTAGTAGTTTACTAGTTGGATAAATTTAAATAAATCCAATTGATTATTAATGAAGAGATTATAATGATTTTGGCCTAGTATTTTGAGATAAAAAGGGCTAGTTAATTCTCACATCACTTTTAAAGAAATGTAGAAGGGAACCCTATTATTTAAATTACAATATTTGAATTTACATTCTGATTGTGATTATAGTTTTTTATATTGTTTTGAAAATGTTGTAAGATGTTTGAATGGATCTAATTGGGCATTTTAAATCTTTCAACAATGATGTTTTTTTTTGATATTTTATCATAAGATTTAGTAAAATTATATTGAATTAATTTATTTTGAATTAGATATAAAGAATTAATATTATGTTTTAATTCAATTATTGAGAAATTAATGAAGTATTTTAAGTATAAAATCGAAGTGAAATGATGTTGTTATGGGTGGATATTTATTCTAAATATATATATCTCTATAGAATGAAAAAATATGATGATGAGTGGAGACATAATCACTAAATTGAAAAACAGTATTGAAATATTTTGCATTTCATCATTTAAAAAAAAGGGAGAAGTAAGCTTTGTAAATCCTTATTCTCTCATGGTTTAATGAAACATTAGGCCGTAAAATCATTTTATATTCTATTTTCTTCAATTTAACGAAGAAGAATCATCATATGTGACATTTAAAATTGATTTTCCCGTAGTCCTATAAATTTTTTATGATTAAATATATTTGTCAGTTGTTGTGTAAACTATGAGATAGATTTAATTCACATAAAACAGAGTGTCATTTTTCTATTTGGAGTATCATCTACTCATACTTAGTCGTGCTGGAGTGGCATAATCTGATACTAATCTATGGATATATTATATCCATATAAATGAACCAAAAGTCCCTATAAAGGCCATGTAAGGTGTCAACATTTTTCACCAAGTTGTAGATGTCTCTAGATAAGAGGGTATAATAGTGAAAAAAACCAATCACATGGAGTAGAGGATTGGTGTAGTGGACAAGGGGATTTCTCTTCCATGATCCACTATACAATGACATGTTCTTTTCATTTATTTATCTCCACTTCATAATCTACATTAAGAGAGAAGGATAAGATCACATCATTTCATGAGGACCATTTTCATATTGTCAATATTTTTTAAAGGACACAATCCACCACTACCCCTCTTGTGTCTTATTCAATTCCATTATGACACAACTAATTTATCACATAAATTCTTTCACAATATAAATTCAGTTATTTTATCTTAATAGCATAGCACATTAATAAACAATATAAAAGTATAAAATTAAGTTATTAATAAAATATTAAACCAATAACATATAATATATCAAAAATAATATATTTATTAATTATTAAAAATTATGTATAGTAATAAATTACTAAATAATTTAAAATTGGAATGTCAGAAAAAAAGAATTACTTTAAATTATAGGATCCAATTGAATGATTTATAAATACATAAATAATTTTATTTAATAATAAAATATTAAATAGGTATATAATTATTTTCATAGAATGGAATTTAAATTTGGTTTGACAACATAAAATATAACCAATTTATAAATTCTCATAAATTTTTTAGATAGAATTGTTTTGGGAAAAAAGTAAAACAATGTATAAATATACTGTAAGTATAATAATAATATAATGATGTAAACAATATTTATTGAGAAATATAATGGTTTTAACAACCAAAAATCGTTTTATTAATCAATAAATTATGCCTCTAAATAATAAAATTAAATTTCCAAACTGATAATGAGTCTTCTAATCGATAAAGTACATTTAAATTTTATAAAAATAATTCATTCAAAAGAAGAATCATATCCACAACCAAAATAATACAGTTTAATGTCTTTGGTCCTAAAAAATTTGAAATCCAAAAACTAAAGACTATATTAAAACACATTTTGAACTATCCTTGGGAGTACCAATGGTTTTCATTTTAATTACCCTAGTGTCTATGGTCTATTCTTTGAAATTAACAAACAAATCACCCTCATTCACTATAAATACAAACTCAGCATCCCATTCATGTATACTTCATTTTTTTTGTATTTTCATCCTCTCAGTTTAACCATCAAGATTATCTCTATGGAGTTTCTATGGTTATAATGTTTTATTCCCAATATTATTGGTGTTACTTTTTAGGTTAATCATTCTTAATCACCATATTTTCCCTTTCAATTTCAATCTATCAATTATGATATCGATTAATATTATTCATATATTTACATGATATTAATTTTAGAATATTTTTATCAATTTTATGTATTTATAATGATATATTTGTTGTTCTTAATCATTATAAATTATTTATAAAACTTCATTTGGTTGATATTTTTGTCTATAACATCTTTTTATCCACCAGTTTTGTAAACCTCTTTGATTAATTTTGGTTTCAACAAAAAATATAAATATGACTCATTATTATGAAATAAATATCATATTATCAATGATATGACTCCATTAACTATCATTATCCTACCATCATAATTCTCAAAAACTAGTGGAAACTCATGGTTTTAATCTAAAACATATTAGTATTTTATTAAAGGAAATAATGTGTTGTTTCCAAACAATGTAATCTATGTCTGGATACTACAAGTGGATGTAATGTGAAAACCCAGGTAAAGTAAATATAAATAATTTTAATTCATTATTATTAAAAATTTATTATTTTTATGGATTTATAATTATTATAATAATATTAGGTAATATTTCAGAAAAAAATCTAACAAAATTCTTTTTTATTGTGTTATGTTATTTAATTGAAACATTTGAATTAAAAATTATATTCAATATTTATTTTAAAAAAAATTCATAAATCATCAAATAAAAAATACATTAATATGATGTTTTTAATATTTTCTAGAAAAATTTATTTTTCAGTGAATTGTGAAAATTAATATTTTTTATTGAAAGTTGATTTTTCTTTTAATGTACATAAAAAAGAAGAACATAAATTCGTTTATTTAAATTTAATTACTTATTTTTGATTAAACATATTCCAATTACGACCATTTTATTGAATTTAATACCTGAATTTTGTATAAAAATATTTTTTTACTAAAACTAATAATTCTAAAAACTGTTTTTATCACAATTTTCATGTTTAATATTAAATTAAATTATTCCCCTTTTAATGGACTCATTAAAAATTGATTCCATTTTTGAATATAGTATCTCAAAATATTGTTACTTTTTCTCTTTTTAGTCCATCATGAATAATGATCATTATAATTTTTCTTACCACGTTAAAGGTAAAATGTGTTATTTATCATTTAAAATAATGTAATATAGCCTAAATAGTAACACTAAACTAGGATTATTATTTTTACAATATTATTTAATCCATAATCATCATAGATTCAAATATATGACTTTTATTACCATTTGGCAAAGATTTTGAACTTCATATTATTTTTTTCCAAAAATTCAAAAATAAAATTCAATTTCATTTATTAAAGTTTATTTTTTTCATGTTAATGAAGATAAAATATTTTTTTTATAAATTTTAATTTGAAATGTACATTTTTTTATTTATAATGGTAATTTTTTTATTAATGAAATAATTACCTTAAATACTTAGTCAACACTAATGAAATATTAATTCATTTAATTGGAAAATAAAATATATGATAATGTAATATTTAATATGATTGGAATTAAAAAATGTGTTTTAGAAATATTAAATAAAATTTTTATATTAGAATACTTTAAATATATATAATAGATCTTTTTTGTTTTCTTACGGTGTTAAAAATCAAATTATATCAATAGTTCCCATATAGTCATTAATGTTTTTTAAAATAAATAATATTTTATGAAATTATTTAATTTTATAAACATGTATTTTTGGCCAATTGATTATAAAATGGTTGTAAAAATTAACCATATTCCATTTATTTTCCAATATTCATTTAATTGAATTCTTTTCCCATGAATAGTAATATCTATAATACCATTACAATTATAAAAATGGTTAAAACCAATATGTATGAAAATTTCATATGAACTTGTAAAATATTTATTATATAAAATTATTTAACCATAACACCATATTATAATATAATACTATCAATTCTGGACTATTTGAATCGGATAATGTTTTTATATTAATATAATATTTTTTAGAAGTTCCATGAGTGCCCCTCCCTCCCTTATAAAAATGAAACCCTCATTCTATATTAATTGAAAATAAAGGACCATTTGGTTTGTAAAAACCATCTCAAATTATATTTTCACAACCCTCATCATTCTCTCCAAGAATTATTTTTATCATAAATAAATCCTGGTAGGGATTTTTGTGTAATCCATAAGTAGTTGGCTGAAGAATATGTGATATTTTTAATCAAGAGATTTCATTTTGTTTATTTTTCTACACACAATATTACTTAATAAACCATTAAATCATAATAAAATAATTATTTACCCTATATTAAGATGTAATAATGTTAATTTCATTACATATATCCCTCTCCTTCTCTAATGAAATTTGAAATGAAACCATCATTCAGGTCTACGGTAGATTACCGCCTCACAAATCGACATAATTCATTTTCCATAACCTCTTCAAGAAGATGGTTGTTATGATTAATTTCATGTATATATATGATATTAATTAAATATCTACCATTTTTAAATTATAATATATTTTTTTCTTTTTTACTATTTCAGTCACTAAAAAATGTTAACTTTTATAATGGATACAAGTAGACTACCACCCCTACAAAATGACATGATTCGTTTCCCATGACCATACCACATGGAAGAGATATATAATTATATATAAAGAAATAATTTCTTTTATTGTATTATTATAATTATTTAATGATAAAATAGCACTTATCTTTTATAAATAATAAAAATTGAAAAATGAAAATGTTACTCATACGTACGTTAGGACAAACGTCTAAATGATCGTAACATAGTTCATTATTTCGAAACATATCCCATGTTTTGTTTTAAAAGAATAATTAATATATAAAAATTATATTAATGAAATAATTATTATTTTTCAGATGATTTGATAATTATCTTATAAACCATAATGAACCAACAAAAGTTAATTTGGACATATGATCCAAATATGATCAAAATATGTTACACGAACATAATTGATTAAATAATGGAATATAACATGGGAAAAAAATAAAAATGAATAATAAAAAAGAATTTATATTAATAAAATTAATAGCTAAAATATTTTTTTTATTTAAGAAATTAAATAAAATTCATTATGAGTTAGATTCAAGGTAAGGGATATTCTTTCAAAATTCATATTTTACTGTTTCCCCCACAAACCCATTAATCAATTCAGATATTTTAAAAATATATTATTAATGAATTTATATGGGGATACATTATTAAAAAGGACATTTTATGTTTATTTTTTTTATAGTTTTGAAAATAATTTTTTTTTCATAATGTTTTGACTTTATTTTAAAAAAGGTTAAAATAATGGTTTATTTTACTATATATAATAAAAAATACTATTACCACTACCAAAAACATTATTTTATTTTGTAAGTAATTTACATGTTTTCAGGTTTTTTCAAAATAGAAACCATATTTTCATTCTTTCTATGTATTTTATATTTGAAATTTGTTTTATTAAATAAAGGTTATTTAAATATCTAAATGTGTAATGCATTTGAATTCTAAATATTTATTAAATTATTTTATTTTGAAATGATAAAATAATATGTTTTTATTCATGATATCATACATGGACTTCATATATGGTAAATAAGTGATCTTTATATTTCATATATGATAGGTTGAGACCCATTATTTCTCATGATGATAGTGGATCCTCACAGAACTTTTCTACAGGGTTAGGCCCATTATAGATGTATAATTCAATGGGCTATATATGTTGTCTTCAATGGAAGTAAATATGGATTAACCAATGTGGTTAACCTTATGGATTTAACTGGGATCCAGTTGTAACACTCAGAGATTTTTTGACATTATTCATTAATAAATTAAATTTCTATAGTGGATGTCAACCCAAGATATACCACATTAATGTTGGAGAGCATGCAACACAATGCCTCGCATGCGATGAAAATAATATCGAGTTCCTTTAATATCTATCACTACACACAAGACTGAGTTCAATAGAACTACAATATAAAATTAATAGTTTTATAAAAATATAGTTTTTCTAATAACATAACCAATGGAACATTGGGTAAGAAAAGGATTAATTAAATTATGAAATATTTTTATCCAAGTTAATAAAATGAATTAATTAAAAACCAATTATTTATAAATGAAAGTAATAAATCTTTTAAAATAAATAATCTCCTTTTCTAGAAAACTAATTTCCAATGCCAAAACACGTTTTGTATCTTTATATTGAACAGCCCAATTTTGGTGAATGATTTTAATAGAATTTATATATTATATATTAAATAGAATATTTAACAATAAAATTATCTGATATATATATAATAAGTAATAGTAAATAATATTTGATGATTAAAAGATGTTTTTTTCTAAAAGGTAGTTTTACAAACATTAAATGGAGCACATATTATATAAAAATTAACAATTTTATGAATCCATTTTTAAGAATAAAGTTCATTTTTTAAACTGGAAGGTAAAATTTATTATTGGGTGATTTTTCTCATTTTTTTCTAAAAATATTCATCTTTTGATTAGTAGTGAATAGTACTGAATTTTAATTGAAAAAATTCTCTTCAAATAAATAATTTATAATTTGAAATTTTATTTTTTAATGGTTATAAATTAAAAATAGTTTTATTTTACATCTATAAATCCAATTTAAATGATTTTAATATTTTATATATTATATTTAGATATTAAAACATAGTAAACATTTCACAATTGTAACATTACAAACCGTCTTCCTTGTCCACTATATGTGATTAATGTTATTTTGTATTCTACCACTTCTGTGAAGGTAATTGAGAATAATGGATTCCAAATTTGGAATCAGTATAATATATAATATCTAATAAGTAAAAATAAAACTTTTAATAAATTATAAGTGAAAATAGTTTCAATAATTTAGCATTATTAATGTTAAAATTGGGTTTTATGCATTACATTTGTTTGTATTAAAGTTAATTTTACAAAAAATTGTGATTTATATATAAATAATTAATGTTAATGTTTAAATTACCAATGTAAATAATATGATACAAGTAATCTTGGTAAAATCGATAAAGGTAAAATTTTATAATAATAAATACTAGAGAATAACAAAATAAAATTTCATGGCTTCTATGTAGTTGAGGTATGAATTAATAAAATTATCTATTTAAATTAGTATTTTCTAATTTTGGAGTGACATGAGGTAAGGGATGCCCCCAATAGTGAATAAATTTAAGTTTTTACATTAATTAATCACCCCCTCCATTATAAAAGGGCATTCAATCTCCCCCATATCAACACCTCTCAAAAAATTTACATCAACAAAAAAATGCCATAGTAGCTAACAAAAATATATCATCTAATCCTATATTACTTAATTTTCTTTGAAATACATCAAATAAAGTCCATTTTTGAAAATAAAAAGTTTTAACAAGAAAATTGGGAATATTCATTAATTAATTTTCTTTATATATTACTCAACCACCAAGAATTATTTTTATATCAATCATATATAATAAACAAAGAATAATCATTATAATGAGGTGTTGTTATGTTAATATTGTTACACAAAATCTCACACACAACCTATAATGTCTTGAAAATTACATATAATTTTTCATATGGAATTATTTCAAGACTAGACACTTAGATGAAGAGAAATTTCGAGGCCCGAAGTGCCCGAAATGATCCGTTGAAAAATGTTAATCTTTAAATAGGATGTGTGAGTTTTTTAATGGAAAATTGTAATAAATATAAAATGGTGAATGGATCAAAAATTTGAGGGAACTTTTTCATTCAAGATGGTGGGATTACACTAGGCGCAACATATGTTTAGTCTGTATAGGCCTCCATTGAGAACACCAGAAAATAGAATAACCATAAATAGAATAATTCAATAAAATTATTATATAACTATAATGCTTATAACTAATTAAGGGGAAATCATATTTAAAATATATGACCACAATTGTGCTTGAGAGGTTATGATCTCTTTAGGCAGATCCTAAAATTCACTAGTGCGGGACAATAATGGAACTTAGTTTTTGGATGTAAATAAAATAATTAAGTAACAATTATTTTATAGTAAAATCTTTATTAAACCTAAACAGTAACATAGATTGGAAATTTGAGAGTACCTTTGAGCTCGTGATGTCATGTTCCCCTTTGGCAGAGCCTAACAACAATTGACGTGTGTTGAGAGTGAATGTTAATTTTAGAACTATTTTTAAGGTAAATTTATATAAATGTGCAAGATGGTTTTTTCATACATAAAAACCAGAGATCGGATAAAAAATATGAGGGCATCGTTGAATTAAAAATGGAGGGATTTAACTAGAATGGTCCTAAAATCAACCAGCATGGGACATTAGAAAAAGTTATTTTTCAAAAAATTTGACAAAAAATCTAAATATAAAATAACTTGTTTAGTTTTATTCTTATCAATTTTCAAATCAGGACATCTCAGTGGTTATCCATCCATGAGAAACTAAATACAGTGTTTCATTAAATGAAACAGTGTAACGAATTCGTAATAGAAACGTAACCGAAATTATGATTCACTTTTCATCCTTTCATGTCCATGCAGACAATGCAAGATCGATGGCACAATCCTAGTTCTACTCTGGAGCTCTAGGTGGTTATGATGATTACCACCAAAGACCACTAAACATTGGATAGTGGAGAAACTAATGCTGGACACATTCTTCTTCCACCCTTCTAACAGACCATCTCCAAAGAAGAACGATGAACAACCATAAATGGAGGATCACAAAATGATGAACATAGATACAGTTTTCATTGACAATGAATGATCCAGAAAAGTAGGGGTGTAATTGTTTTATGTATTCCTGATTATTATCCAAAAAATAACGAATGTTGATCAACTAACCAATAGGTTGTTTTTCGGACTATGTGTTCTTATGGAAGGGAGTATACATTAGATTTTTTTCACCGGGTTTGATGATTATCTGTTAGAACTATGATCCTAAGCCTCCATTATTTTTAAACATCTAACGCAGATGGTGTGGGCAGACCCGAACAAAGAATGAGCCCCTCCCCTTGTGCGTTCTTTGTCGTTTCATCCTCGAAATGGGAAAAAGGTGGATCTGAGGCCATGGGAGTGATGGGGGCATCCCGAGAGGCCTGAGGCTTCCAAAAAATTTGATATTAGAAAAATGGAGAGGACCTAGTGGCCTGAAGAAGTTTACGTAGGTGTGACACCACAGGCGTGATAGAGAGTAGAGGTAGATGCCTCAGATGGGAGGCGACGCTAACCGGAACCGTGTACGGGATGAAGTGGTCGACCCTCGTCGGTCGTGCTGGTTGAGGCAGTGCGCACGATGCATGCTGTAGTGGAGGATGGTCATGGACGATTTACTGCGACAACTAGCTGCATGCTTCATCATCATGGGGTCTCGTAGGAGGAGTGTCCTGCTCCATGCAGTCTACGTACTTTCCAAGGATGGAAGCTGACTGGCCAATCGCATGAGCCCCAACCTGACCAGGCCACCCAAGATGCCCAAATAAAATTTCAAGATGTTTATATTTAGGGGACTTGGCCAATAGGAAAATTTCGGGCCGCATGATGGCTCCAGCTATGAAAAGAGACATGCCTGCTAGTCTAGGATGGGCCGAATAAATTCGGGTCAGTTGGTGACCAGGAAGATTGGACCCATGGACAACCTTGTTAGGGTCTAGCGAGGCCCACTGGGCTAGTCCAATGGTTTAGACTTATAGGATTGGGTGACATGGGACCCCGTGTTGAGTCAGTCATGTCAGTTTGAACCAGTCGGACCGGGCCTGGATGAAATCTGCCCCTATTTACAAAAAATAGACGTATCTCTCAGATCGGGTGTCCAATTGACATTCCATATGCCACATTGGGACCCACGTGATGGGGTGGTCCATATGAAATAAAATAAATATGATTTAATGTATTTTGACCAAGCGAGGATTTAGGACTCAGCTACCTTGTTAGACTTAGTGTCAAAGCTATCAATGAGACATCAAGACTTAAATACCCAATGAGACTCTATGACATAGATCTCATCGAGACATCATGACTTCACTACTGTGGGAGACTACATGAATCAGCTATTAGTGAGACTTCATGAATCACCTACCTAGTGAGAATATATGACTCTGTTACTGTGAGTCTTCGTGACTCAAATACCTGGTAATATATTAAGACTCAGCTATCAGCGAGACGTGGTGACTCAGCTACCTAGTGATACATCGTGAATTAGCTATTAGTGAGGATCCATGAATATTCTTCCAGTAAATCCTTCATGAAACATCTACTTAATTGGTCTAGGTGAACATTCTAGCCCAAAGGACTCATCGCTGATTATTTCCATTATAGTGACTGATGATCAGTGTTTGCGACCGTTGGTTTTTCTATCAACACTTTTAAGTTATACCTTTCTCGAACTAACTCTAGTAAATATATTCATTGTTAATTATTTTTTTGTTTCCTTTGTGGATTTATGTGATACCCGAGTGGGTATTAGGGTCCCTACATAGTGTTTAATTACTCAGTCATTCATGGGATTTGGCCGCACATGTTGTGTCTGGTGCATACAAACAATGACTTGGTGGAGGATTTGGTGGCGTAGGATCGAGCGGTGCTTAGTGAGGCCAGGCAAGCAGGACTGCTTATATGTATTCTCATAGATACTCTATAATAACCCATCAAGTGGTGTTTCCATTTGATAGCTATATTGTTTCCTAGTATTTTCCTATTTTCAGTTCTTCCATTGTTGTTTTTGTATTCTGGCCCATTTGACATACAATTTGTACATTTACTCAGTGGTTGTTTGGTGGAATGCCTTTTAATATTTTTATCATTGGGGCATGGTTGTGGGTGTGTGCATATAGGTACTCAATAAAATGCCTCCCATTGGAATTTGGATGCGTTCAGCGCTAATCGCCAACAACTAGCCTTCGGTAGGCGGGTATGGCGTATGTCATGACATGGGACCTAGGGGATGGGTCATGACAATGTGGTAGTGTAGGTGGTCAGTTCTACCTAAAGAAATAATTGTATGTAAATTTTGATGGGGAACCAATATTAAGTGTTTTCATTTTGGATTTTAGGGAAGGGAGTCTAGTGTTGGTGTGGTGGCCAACATATCCATTCACCGAGACCCTAGATTCTATTTTCTGGCCTGTTACATAAAAATTCTACTTGTATGTGTCATTAGTTTTTTTATGATCTTTTTCAGTAAGATTAACCTCACCAGGTATAAAAATTGAATGTGGTTCATCTTGATTATCTTTCAAGACGCCTCCATATAGAAAACCATCCAGGATTCTATTATGTGATCATGAGAATGGTCCATAAATTGATGATGATTCTGTATAGGGACCATTGCTCGAGATGGTACATTCGTGTAGTGTCCCAGTGATACCACTACCCATTGGTTAACAGTTACTATCGGTGCTAACTGAAGAGGACACATGTAGGCTCATTGCCTTACAAACGTTTCAATGACAGAGACACATCGGGTTCCCAGGAGAGCCCAATTCAAATGCGGCTAAGGAATGGTTTGAGGTAGGGATTGAGTTGCCATCTATATAGGGTACCATTTGATCGGATGTCAGTCCTGGCAGTGAGAATTCTAAGTATCTCAATAGAGTGATTGTATGATTTATATTACCCGGTCATACAATGAAGTGCATTTTCCGTGGACATAGCATTAGAACCTTTCTCAGAGAAAGGGACATTTCCATAAAATCTAAGGAGTATTTTTTCCCAATAGATTTTATAGGATGACATGTTAGTAGTTGGGTATTTATCATGGCATGGAAACATTTTTAGGTACTCGATGAATATGATACAACCTATTCCTCAGTGATTGGACCTCCGATCATGGTGTGTTTAGGCACCTTTGAGCCAGAAATATTTTTTATGCATTCCTACTTATGTTACGGGGCTATAGAGAACCTTTGGGGTTTGAAGTCCAATGAATAAGTAGATATTTCCAGTGGATGTAAGCAGTGGGAAATAAAGTAGCCAACATTAGTATCAGAAACATGGATGTGTGAGACATTTCAATAAGAAGTCCCAAGGTAGGGGCTCTATTGATCAGGTCACATAGGATGAGTCTAGTCATAATAATAAGAGTTAAATATTTTAAAATATTTCTTAGGATACCTCTTTAATGATTTTATTTCCCATCGTGCAGATAGTGAATCGGTGGATGATCCACCAGGGCTGAGGAAGTGATAGGAATAGATGAATTTGTAGGGCGGTGGACATGGAAGAGGATCTGGGATAGTAGCATTATGTGGTATACATTTCTACATGTTACAAACACCAGCCCATGGTGGTCCACACCAGTAGTATGGTGGTGTAGAACATGGTAAGGGAGTAGCTACATGCGGTCAAAGAGTATGACACAAGGTGTAACAATCTAATATTTTATTAATGAAAATACTACTTGATATAATTAAATGTCATATTAGTGTAATTGGGATTTTATCTTGCCCAATCCAAAGATGAGATTCAACACATTAATTTTGAAAGGAATTTCCTATGGGGGAAGTGGAAGTTGATAGAGATTTACACCTGAGAGATGCTATCTGGGCCGCCCCAAGAGTCCATCACCATTGCAGAACATACCCTTAGGTATTATGTGGTTGTTATAAGGGGCTATATAAAAATACCCTATCACTATGAAAATGTCATTTATTTTTTTGTATAAATAATATACATTCTTTTTATTATTGTTAATTTGTAAATGGTTTCTAAGGAATTTTTTTTGGTTTAATATTCTGTTACGAAATCCATTATGATAAATTAATGGATTTTTTATGGAAATAATATTTTAATAAAATGATATTACAGAATTACATTTTATTAAATAAAAATTATTGTATAATTTTTTATGAATTCAATTGTAGTTTTTATAATGGTTTGAATGATGTTTTTGTCAAAACCCATGAATTTTCGAAAAATGTGAGTTTTTATTTTAAAATTAAAAAAAATCACATATTTAGAAAATTATTTACCTAAAATGAATATCATTTTTCATATTTAGGTTGTCAAAATGGTTTATTGGTGAATGTCACATAATTTTTTGAAATAGTCAAATTTTTGGGTAAAAATTAAATACTATTTAAATATATAATGTGTTTTGTGAAGTCATAATGACCCAATAGTGATGTCATAAAATAAAATAAAATTGATGTTTGAACAATATATGTTTTAACATTAATCTAATGTTATTCTAGTTTGTTTGATTAATTTTATGGTGACCTAGTTGACCCTCCAAGACTTAGTAAGTATTTTAACTTTATGATATGATTTCCTTGAGAGTGTAATTCACCTCTACATAAGAAAGCCTAATATTTTAATAAGTTTGTCCATTGCAATTATAAAATAATTTTTTCCACTCGACATTGAAAATTGCAATGGGAAAACCCATGGGATGGTTTTTAGTTTTGATTATTTTAATGTGTACTGTCCAAAACCTAAATAATAAATAATTCTCTCTCTTTTCCTATATGAATTCACTCAACCTCACATTCCTATTCACTAATACCCTTTGGAGATTGATAAAACTCATCCCTACACTCTCTAGAATACTCCTATGGTGCCCCTTGTTCACATTAAGCTTCTCTAAATCCTCTCACAAGCCTTTGGGATCAAACAACTATGTAAGGGATTTCAAACTTCTCATTTCCATTCAAGATACACTTGTAAATTATGATTCTAATGTTCCATATTTATAGGAAGGGTATGATGTTCCATGAACCCCATTATTTCCATTTTATTTATATATATTGATATCTTCCTTTCAGTCTCATCAAGGATCCCAATGATCTATTAATCAGACCTGTAACTATGCCAAAATTCTGTAAGGCATTTCTTTCATTATTATTTTTTACGAATTTCATTATTTTGTTATAATATTTTTTCACATTAAAATTGTTGGGGTATGGTTTAGAACCTCCCCAATACTTCTCTCATTAGGTTTTAATGATGATATACTTCTTTCTCTCTCATTAATGCATCCCATTTACACTTGTTTCTATGCTGAAATTATGTATGGAATTTCTCTCTTCTCATTTATATTCAAGAAATTATTATATATTATGCATCAAAATTCCATTAAATATGTTGGGATATTTTGTTCTATGACCCCATAATATACATTTTATATATAAATTATGAGATACCACTTATTCTCTCATCATACGAATTTACAATTTCTATTTGACATCCTTACTCTACAGATGTTACACTAAAATTTCCTATGCCAAAATCATTGTGTAAGTGAATACCATGCCCATTTATATATTAATGGTATTCACCTTTATGAATATGTAATTTTTTATTGAAGAATTAAATTTATTTATTCAACTTATCTTATTCATAGAATAAATTATGATGTTTAATGAATCTATGTTTTATGATCCATGTTGAACACTTATGCATGAAATGAAATGTTTATAAAGGGTGCGCCCTGATAGTGCTCCAATGAATTGTGTAAAGATTAGTATCATGATATGTTAATTGAAATAAGGGTTTAGTAGTTATAATTAATGTTAAATGAGGTTTTACTCAAGATAATTCATGTGCAATGAGGGTTTTCTCATACTACATGTGTAATGAGTCTTGGCTCATTCTAATATCATGTTAAATATTATTGACACATCTCTATGTTATAATAACCATGATATATAACGACATTATGTTCATGTTTCTCATATGATCTATTGATATTTCTATTTCATAACATGTACTATATTCTTCATTTTATGCATTTATTACTCATTTATTAGGCTTTATAGCTCACCCTATTCTTATGTATGTCCTCAGGTTATCTCAAGCAATGCTAAGAATGATGGAATGTTGCATTCATGTAAAAGAATTTTTCAAAAATGAAGTTGTATTGTATGTTCTATGTTGTCATTTAATGTTCCTGATTTACCAAGACCCAAGACCTATATATCCTCTTTTTTTTCTTAATATAATTTATATGTAATAAATAATGCCTATGTGTGTAAAAAATAACAGGGTTATTATAGTTTGTATCAGAGCATATGATTAGTTATTTTAGGGATTAGTATATGAAAACCCAAGTGAAATCCTTAGGGATAAAAGTTTGTATAATAGAAACATTCCTAAATATTGGTGATTATATTGTAAGTGGTTTATCAAGTAGATACATCCGTGTTTATAAATTAGCAAGTACAGGTGGCTCTGGAACAAATGTGTTTAGGTGTAAAACTCAAAAAAACAGTTTTGATCTATACTTGAACAAGAACAGGTGCATGAAAATGGGGCTTTAAACACTCTTAGATCGACACTACCATGGGATATGATTTGGTAAATTAATAATCTTAGTAATAACCATTATTAATGGAGCAAAAAAATCCCATAAGAATATACGTTAGGTAATAAATCATGGATAAAGTAGATTGAAGCCTATAAATGTAATTTTTAATTCATTCCTTTAACATCATTTGATTCTCCTTTTTAGATTAAATTATTCATAGAGTTGAAACACAATCAAAATGTGAAAGGTAAGGTTATTATCTATAGTTATATGAATTCTTTAATATCCTGAAAGATTAGTTTAATAATCACCAAACCAACACAAATAATTGAAGTAGAGATAGCGGTGAGAATGAAAAATGGGAAAACATTGAATCTCTTTAATATATCTACTCTTGTATTATAATTGTTGTATTGAACATCCTAGAGAACCTCGTCATGCTCACTCTTGGGGAATTTAATGAAATGCATGGCATTGATTGGCTTTCTCTATATAAAGCCCACATAAATTTCTCTGATAGGGGAATCACTGTCCATATGGTGAATCAACCCCTAATTCTATACAAGTGCAAGGAGTAAGATGAATATTCTTTATCACCATAATCTCAAGCATGGATATTAATTCCATATGAGAATGTGTATCTTGCTCAGTTGATTGAGTCTATAGGAGAAAACATCATTAAAGACATGCATATTGTGAGATAATTCACTGAAGTGTCTCCGAAGGAATTATATGGTCTTCCTCCTAGAAGATATGTTGATTTATCGATTGATATTATACCTTGGGAATTAAAAATATCCAAGTCTCCATATAGAATTGATATTTCGGAGCTTGAGAAGATAAATAAAAAAAATACTAGAGAATCTAGATAACGGGTTTATATGCTAATGTGATTCACCATGGGGTGAACCAGTCTTCTTTGTCAAGAAGAAAGATTGATCAATGCACCTTGGAATTTGTTATCATGAGGTCAGAAAAATCACAATAAAGAACAAGTATCATAATCCATAATTTGAGGGTTTTTTCAATCATCTACATGGATCACAATACTAGTCTACAGTGGATCTTCTGTCGGGATATTACCAGGTAAGGTTGAGAATGTAGGATATCCCCAAGACTGCTTTTCATTTAAGGTATGAGAACTATTAATTCATATTAATGACATTAGGACTCATTAATTATCTATAAATATTCATGGAATTGATTAATAGAATCTATAGTGATTAGCTAGAAAACTGTTTGGTAGTCTTTAAATTTGATACTCTAATATACTCCAAAACAATGAAGAAGCATGAGGAGCATCAAGGAACTACACTAGAGACCTTGCGAAAGGATAATCTGATTGAGAATTACAGAAAATATGAGTTCTTGTTGGATTATGTCTCCTTATTGTGTTATTTCATCACAATAAATGGGAAATTTGTGGATCCCTCCAAGACAGCTCCAATTAAGGGATGGCCAAGCCCTGCATCAGTGAAGAGTATCCATAACATACTTATGTTAGTGGGATATAATTGCTCATTTGTGATAAATGTTTCATTATTATCATACCCTATTACCAATTTATCATGGAAGGGAGTCATGTTCTCTTGGAGTTATGAATGAAAAGAAAGCTTAAAGGAGTGGGAAAGGAGGCTCATCACTGCACCTGTACCCACAGTACCCAAAAGTCTGAAACATTTTCTTATTTTTGGTGATTCTTAGAAGAAGTTAATGGAATGTGTGTTGATGAAAAATGAAAATCCATTACCTATGATTCAAGTAAATTGAAGGTTCATGAGAAAAAATATTCAACACATGATAAGGAATTGGCTGAAGTAATCATTGAGTTAAAAATTTGGCGACATTTCCTCATTGGGGATAAGAGTGAAATATATATAGATCACAAAATCATCAAGTATATATTCACACAGAATAAATTGAATATTCTCCAAAAAAGATAGTTAGAGCTGATCAATGACTACGACTGCTCAATCCAATAACACCCTGGGAAAATAAACAATGTAGAAGATGCTCTAACTAGAAAGGACCCAGTGATTCTATCATTGATGATAATTTAAAATGATCCAATCTTATTAGATTTGATGAATATGAACATGAGAATAATAAAGATTCTATAATCATCAATCCTTTCACAAATTATTGCTAAACCGTCAATTTTAGAATATTTAATGGATTCTCAAATGGATGGTGTGGGAATTCATAATAAAGTGAAAAGCATTAGAAAAGAGATGTCCTCAAAGATCAATGTTAATGAATAATTAATTGTGAGATTTTGGTCAAGACTATGCGTTCTATCAAATCTGGATTTAAAGAATGAACTTTTGGATGATGCATGTAGTTCAAATTTTTTCCATTCACCCAAGAAACATAAAGATGTATCGAGATCTCTGAGATCATTATGGGTGGGATAAAATGAAAAAGTAGGTCCCTGAGTGTATATAAAATATTCCTATTATGTCAGCAAGTGAAGGCTGGGAGGCATAAATCTAAGGGGATGATACAACTATTTACCATACCAACATGGAAATGGGAGAACATCACCATGAACGTTTTCATTGGGCTTTCGAAGTGATACAATGGAATCAATGATACTTAAGTTATTTTGAATTTTATTACATTGACTGACCACTTAAATTCAATTCAAGAGGATTTCTCATTGGATCAATAGTAAAAGATATAAATCAGGCAAGTTGTAATGCTGCATGGAGTACCACTATTGATTGTATTAAATAGAGATCCAAGAAAAACCTCAATGTTCTCGGAGAATGTCCAACACTCTATGAATACTGAGCTGAAAATTAGTACTACTTATCATCCTCAAACAGATGGCCAATGTGAGTGGACTATTCAACAATAAGAGGATATGTTGATATCATTCTCAATGGAATTCAAAGTAGGATGGTATCAACATCTCTTTCTAGTTGATTCCGTTCATAAGAACAGTTTCAACTCAGACATCCAAATGGCTCATTATGAAGCCATTTATGGGAAGAGTTGTTGAATAGTGACATGTTGGGATGATCTTGGGGAGAGAAAAATTCGATTTCCATAAATGGTCGAAAAATAGTGGAGAAGGTTAAGACTATCTAGAAGCACATTAAAGGTTCTCATATTCGAAGAAAGTGCTATACTGATAATCATCAATGTGAACTAGATTTTGATGTCGGAGACATTGTATTCCTCTACATATCACCGTGGAAGAGAGTTATGAGATTTGGGTTGAAGGGAAAGCTTAGTGTGAGGTACATCAACCCTTTTAGGATTCTTGATGGAATCAGAGCATTGGCTTATCGACTGGAACTCCCACTGAACGTGTCTCAAGTACAAGATGTATTCCATGTATCACTCGTGGGGATGTACATATTTGATCCGTATCATTTACTCAATCTAGATGTGGTACTATTGTTTAATGACCTCCATTATGTAGGCATGTGGGTATAGATTCTAGAGGGTAGAAAAAAAGTACTACAAAATAAGACAATGCCTCTCATCAAGGTGTTGTGGAGATACCACATGTTTGATGAAAAAATATGGGAATTAGAGGAAGTGATTAAGATTATTTAACCTCATCTTTTTTAGTGTGGTAAACATAAATTTTAACTCTAAAATTTCATCCAAGGGAATATTTTACCGATCCAATATTTTATTAATGATAATTCATCTTATTCTTATTAAATGTATCATTATGAAAAATTGTTATGTAAAACATATTAAATTACATGGATTTATGTTTTAAATTTTATAAAACATTTATGAATTGTTACCCTTGCTAATATAGTGGTTGAACAATGATTACATGATATGTATAAATATAGGGCTTTAACAAATCGAATTTACATAGAAAACAGAAGTGATGGCATCATCCTGTAGAATTGGTCAATATGAAATGTATTTTTCAGAGCTCAAAAAGGACATAGAATCACTGGCCTTTTCTCTTGACAAACCACAATATGAGAATTAACACGTTAGGCTTGAACGGAATCACCTTCAGAAAAAGTGGAAGTTTATAGAGATTACCACCCGAGCGATGTTATCTATGCCACCAAGAGAGTCTTTCACCATCAGACATCGTACCCTTAAGTCTTATTTCTGTGTTATAACGGGATATGTAACAAGACCCTAGAACTGTTAATATGTGATTTATTTGTTTGTATAAAGAATATACATTAATATTTTTATTGTTACTTTGTAAATTATTTTTAATAAACAAGTTTTATTTTTAATTAATTTTAAATTAAGAAATCTACTTTGAATTATTAATAGATTTTTGAATGAAATAATATTTTAATGAAATATTATTACTCAATTACTTATTATGAAATTTAAATGATCATATAATTTTTTATGAATATCATTTTAATTTTTATTAATGTTTGAAATCTGTTTTTAGCAAAACCGATGAATTTTAGAAAAATGATCGTTTTTATTTTAAAATTAAAAATTTATAGTATTTAGAAAATTATTTAGACAAAATGAATATCATTTTTGGATTTAGGGTGTCAAAATCATCTAACTATGAATTTTTCTTCATTTTCTGAGATAGTTGAATTTTTGGGTAAAAATTAAATATCGTTTAAATATATAATGTGTTTTATGACAACATAATGTCCCAATAGTGATGTAATTAAATAATATTAAATTCTTTTTCGGCCAATATATGGTTTACCATTAAAATTATGTGATTTTAGTTTTGTTTTATTAATTTTATGGTTTCTTATTGGACCCTCCAAATCATATAAAATATTTTAACATTTTAAAATGTTTTCCTTAAGAGTGTGACTCACCTCCAAAAAAGAAATTCAAATATTTTAATAAGTTATGCAATTGGAATTATAAAATAATTTTGTCCATTCCACATTGGAAAAAACCCTAGGCAAAAACCCTGTCATGGACTACGGTTTTTATAATTTTAATGAGTAGTGTCAAAAACCTATATAATAATGAATTCCCTCTACTTTCGTATATAATCCCACCCAATATACCAATCATATTCACTCAGAAGAATTGGAACTCGACCAAACTCTTCTCCCCTCTCCCGAGAATCTTTTAAAGGCACCCCAAGCTCCCTAGATGCCTCTATCAGGCCTCTCCCAAGCATTTGGGATCACACATCCATGTAAGGGATTTTACTCTTCTCATTTCCCTTCAAGATAATCTTTTACATTATTCTTTATATGTTCTATATTTATATGATGGTTATGATGTTACATCCCCCCTATACATTCCACTTGATTTATGTATGATGATAACTTCCTTTTACTCTCATAAATCCTCCCAATGATTTATTAAGCACACATTTTACTATGCAAATATTCTGTAAGGTAATTATTCCTTTCTCATTTGTTTCTGGATTTCATTATTTTGTCATACCATTTTTTCAATTAAAAATGTTAAGGTATGGTTTCTAAACTCCACCACACATCCCTCCTTTGTTTTAATGATGATATTCTTCATACTCCTTCATTAATAACTCCCATGTACACTCGTTACGATGCCGAAATTCTATAATGAATTTCTCTCTTCTTATTTACATTCAAGCAATACTTTTATATTATGCATCTAAATTCAATTACATATTTTTTTAATATTATATTCAATTACACCCTTACTATCCATTTCATATATAAATTATTAAATACCATGTTCTCTCTCATCAGCCCATTTTATGATTTTTATTTGACGTTGTTATACTTCCAATGTAGGGCCAAAATTTCCAATGAAAAAATCGTTAGGTTTTTTAATACCATACCCATTTTTTATCAAGGGTATTAACCCTTTCTTACTTGTACATATTTATTTAAGAATTTATTATATGTATTCCATAGCTCTTATTCATTGCATAATTTATTATTTTTAATAAATACATGTTTTATTATCCATGTGGCACACTTAATCATGAAATAAAATGTTTATAAAGGGTGCACCACAATAGGATTCCAATGCATTGGGTAATGATTAGTATCATGATATATTAAGTTCAATGAGTATTTAATCATTCTAATTCAATAGACGTGAGGGTATACTAATTATAATTCAAGTGCAATGAGGGTTTACTCATGCTCCATGTGCAATGATCCTTGGATCATGCTAATATCATGTTAAATGTTTTTCACACATTTCTATGTTATGATAATAATTCGATATCATGCCTTGATGTTACAATTTCTATTATGATCCACTAATATGCCTATTTCTTAACATGTGTTATATTCTTCTTGTTATTCCTTGTTTACTCTCTTATTGGGATTTATTGATCCCTGTTTTCTTATGTATGTCCTCAGGTTATCCCATGCAATGCTAATTACCAAGGAATGTTTAGGTCAGGTAAAATATGTTTTCCAAAAAGATATTATATTTTATGTTCTATGTTATTATGTAATGTTCCTAATTTCACAAGACATTATAGCTTTCTATCCTCGAAGAGTTATTAACATAAATTTAATGTAATAAATCATGTATAATTGTGTAATAAAGAGAAGGGTTATTATATGAGGGCTCTAGGAATGATTTGATATAGAATATGTGTCTACTACTAGATGTCAAATTAATAGACATAAGTTCAAATCATTCCTTCTAGTCATGAATATTATTCAATACATATAGTTTCTGGTTAAACTTTTGACTTGATCCTTATGTCTGGAGAAACCTATAGGTAGCGACTCAATAATCACACTTTTACCGAGAGCCTAATCTGACCCCTGAGGTGAGGGATTTGGTTGGAACCTTTTGGTGGCTGTGATAAGGCCTTTAAATGTGTGTTTGGGTATGGACTGACCATCCATAGTTCATAATAAGATTGAATATTATAGTAGGGTATTACTTGGTGGGAAAATGTTATAACCAAGCATCACATGATAAAATCATGCATAAAAGGGTGAATTCAATCATGATCCGGCTATCCATGCCCTCATGGAAGTGGATGTTATGAGTTTTAGTTCCAAAAACGTTATGGTGGATTGTGAGACCATCCTTTCAAAATATGTTTCTATAATTACCTCCCTACAGGGAGAGGTACATCTATATCATTCTACACCCTGAGATGGCACTGAAATCGGCTCAGTATATCAGAGGACTTTCGTATAGCCTCATGACCAGGGGGAGTTGGTGGAGGACTTGCAGAAAAAGAGCATAGTAAGAACTAGTGTTTGAAGTAATGTTGGGATTACCATTACATTCACCATGTGTCCATGTAGAATGAGTGAACAAGACCAAAGGGTTTATGGGAACATCAATTAGTTAAGAGGGGTATCCTTTTGCGGGGTTGTAAAGGTGCCCTTGGGCTATTTCAAATTTTGAGATATTTCAAATTTTGAGATAGCGGTGATGGCTTGAGCTCCTCCAGGAATATGAATTTGAGATATTATATACTTTTTGGGAGAGGAACATGGTGTAAGATGTGCTCATCTTGAGTTCGGGACTACAGTTTTTGAGTGAAGCAATATAACAGTTAGTCGCGATGTAGATATCCTTCGTTGATGATGATGGAGAAACGTACCATTAGTCAATGAATATCAATCCCCAACTCCTACAGTGAGTCTGGGAGGGCCAACTTGGGGATGTTGGCTATATCACCCAACAAGCTCAGTTATCCTTAGGAGAATCTCTTGGTGGATTTTTGATAGGAGGTGAACATTACATCCTTTTTAGAGGATGTAGTGCAGTACCAGTGACATTACGAGAGGAGTTATTGAAGGACTTCCATTAATCAACATTAGTGGTATATCCTGGCGTGGAGAATGAGTACCAGGACCTCTGACATCATTACTGGTGTCCAGTGATGAATAAATAATTGGTAGAGTTAGTTTAATGATGGCTCAGTTGTCAGCAAGTTAAGGTCGAGAACTAGGATCCATAAAGCCTGGAACAACCACATGAGGTACCGGAGAGAATGTGTGGTATTTTATTGATTGACTTTTTGATGGGATTACCACACACATCCAAGGGCCACGATACCTTCTGGATGATCATAGACCCACTCACCAATTCATCCCACTATCGACTCATTCAAGAGCAGTGTTAAGTATAGGGTTTTAGATGCCTCTTTGTGCAAGAGATAGTTATAATCCATGGAGTACCATCTATGATAGTCCTAGATCACGATGCATGACTTAAATCCTAGTTTTGGAAGGGATTTAAGGTTGTGTTTGGGACTTGGTCATTCTTGAGCATATCCCTTCACCCAATCCACCATTGACAAGGCACCATTCGAGGCATTATACGGGCGACATTGTAGATCCCCTATATACTGAATAGACCAAGGGGAGTTAGCACTCATCGATCTAGAGTTGATATGGGCTACCATAAACAAGTTGTTGGTTATCTAGTAGCATATTAGGATGGCACAATAGCGGATAGAAATCAAATGCTGATAGGGGACAGAGGAACATTTAGTTCTGGGAGGGAGACTGTGTTTTCGTTTAGATCTCACCCAGAATGAGATTGAAGAGACTTAGTCAGGGAGGGAATGTGTCTTTGATGTCCATCTGACATTTTCATATTTTAATCAGAGTTGTAGATGAGGCATACCTCCTAGATCTCTCCCTACAAATGCACCGGGTGCATGATGCATTTTGTGTCTTGTAGCTTAGGAGGTACGTGCATGATCTATCACACGCCGTCAACTAGGGAGAGATGGAAAATGAAGATGGGTCGATGTTTTCTAGATTTCTAGTAGAGATAGAGGGTCAACAATATCAAGTCGTTCATTGATGGTTTGTTCTTCTGGTTCACATTCTATAGAATCTTGAGAATCTCTAGGAGAGAACATGGGAGCGGGAGGCTAAGATTCTTCCATAGTACCCGTTTTGATTATTTTACCTTGTTTTTTCTTAAAAGGACGTGAATACAATAATGAGGGGAGTAATTTAATTTCATGGAAATTATATGTATATTTTTTTATATGGAATTATTTCAAGTCCATCCACTAAGACGCCGAGTGATTACGAGGCCCGGAGTTCCCAGAATGATTCGTCAAAAAATGATAATCTTTAAATAGAACTTGTGAGAAGTTTTATTGAAAAAGTGGAATAACTATTAAACAGTGTAAAGGATTTGAAATTAGACGGAACCATTGTGTTTAGGATGGCAGGATCACCCTAGGTGCCACTTAATTAAAATTGGTGCATGCCTCTAGTGAGAAGACTGAAAAATGGAATAACGACACAAAAAATAATTAAAAAATATTATTCTATTTTTTGAAATGCTTATATCTCAAAAAAGGCGACTCAAATAAGATATATGAGACCATAGTTGATCTTCTAGGTGTTTGATTTTTTTATAAATATGGTATGATTGGACGGTGAGGGCCAACAGTAGAAGTTATTTTGTGTCTATAAATAAAATAATTAAGTTACAAATAATTTATTTTCAATCAAAATAACTCCTATATAGAATATTGTATTGTAAATCTCATAGTACCATTGAGATTTTGAGGGAATATTTCTCTTAGGAGAAGCCTAACCTCGACCAGCATGAGTAGAGGTTGAATGTAATTTTTTTACTATTTTTATAGTTTATTTAAATAAACGTTTGAGTGGGTATTTCTAACATTTAATCCAGTGCTCATATGAAAAATATGAGGGCACCATTGAACTTAGAACAGAGGGATTCTCTTAGAATGGACCTAAACTCAACCGGTGCGGATCAATCGAATAAGTTATGTTTCTGACATAATAGAGAAAAACAAAAATATAAAATAAAATTATTTTATTTTATTTTTATGAATTTTAAAATTGTTGTTGCTCAACGATTTTCCAACCAAGAAAAAAAATTAGTTGTTTCATTAAATAAAAAAGAATAATGACTTTGTAATATAAATGTAACCAAAAATTTGATTTGAATTTCATCCATTAATGTCCAAGTATACAAAGTAGGATTGTTGGCATAATCCTAGTTCTACTCTGGAGCTTGAGGTGGGTGATAAAGATGAGCACCATTTACCTCAAAAAATCGTATCACGGAGTGACGAATAGTGGAATCATTCTTCTTTCACACTTCGAATGGATCATCACCAACGCCCAACGTTTAATGTCCATAAAGAGAGGATCACATAACATTTAATGAATCAACACCATTCATCTCCAAAAAACGATATGACCCTGGTAGGGGATTAATAGTTTTATGTTATCTCTATTCGTATTCTAAAACAATGAATGTGGATCAACCGACAAATAGGGTGATCTAAAGGTTGTGTGTTCTTGTGATAGGTTGTTTACATTGGGTGTTTTTCACTTGGATTAATGATTATCTGAAAGAACTATGATCCCATGATGCCCCTATTTTTAAACATCTAACATGGAGGGTGTGGGATGACATGAACAAGGCCCAAGACCCACCACTTGTGTGTTCTTCGTGGCTGCATACTCGAAATGGAGGCAAGGTGTATCCGCGTTCATTGAAGTGATGACTGTAACCTAAGAGAACCAAGGGCGTAGGCGGATTTGATATCGTACCACCGGAGCAGACCTAGTGGTCTGCGAATGGTTCCGCCAATACGCCAGTGACTGGTGGCGGAGGCCGCATGCATGGGGTAGTACCAATTGGCACTGCATGAGGGATCAGACCTTGTTGTTCACACCGCAATAGAGGAGTGTCACAACATGTTGGCCACAGATGATTATTTTACATAGCATGAGCATAGTTTCATGTAAGAGGAGTAACCAACTCCATGTGGGTCGTAGGATCACCACGGGGGGTAGCCAGCTGACCAGTCGCGTGCGCCCAAACTGGACTGGCCGGCCCCCAAGGCCTATGGACCGGGCCATCCAAGTGACTTGACAAAACAATTGAGCTGGACTACTTTAGAGGACTGGGCTGACATGATTAAGTGGGGTCGCATGGTGGCATGTGCTATGAAAAGAGACCTTCCTGCATGTGCAGGCAGGGCTGGATAAATTCAGGTCACTGGGTGACCAAGCAGACTGGACCCACGACCAACCTCGGCCAGGTCTTGTGAAGCCAAAGTGGCCAGTAAAATGGGCCATACATACATGATCGGGTCACATGGGGCCCTCAGTCGAGTTGGTTGGGTAGGTTTGTACCAATGGGACTCGGCTCGGATGCAACCAGCCCCTGTCTACAAAAATGGACGTATCTCTCACACTGTACATCTAATTGACATGATGTTTGCGGCGTTGGGACCCACGTGACATGTTCGTCCTTATAAAATACACAAATGTTTCATAGATGTTGACCTCGATAGTATTTTTGACTCATATAGCCTTCAAGACTATGTGAATTAGCTATAAGTGAGATTTCGAGACTTAGCTACGGAGCGAGACTCTGTGACTCAGATATTCTCAAGACTTCCAGACTCAGCTAACCGACGAGGCTCCGTGACTATGCTATCAATGAGATATCATTACTCAGCTACTCAAAGAGACTCCATGACTTAGCTATTGATGATACTTTGTGACTCAACTACAAAACAAGTCTCTATAACTCATCTATCAGTGAAAATTCAAGACTCATCTACCCAATGAGACATTGTGACTCACTTATCATCGAGGCTCCATGACTCAGTAACCTAGAGATCCTTCATGAATCAAGTAATAAAAATGTATGAGTGAACCAACAAGACTAATGGTCTTATCAATGATAAGTGCCTTTTTAGTGATTGTTGTTCAATGTTTCCAACTAGTTATTTTTCTATCAAAACATTATTTTATACTTGTGTCGAGATGACTCTAGTGACTCTAATATTTTTGAATTATTTTCTGATTTCTTTTGTGGAAATTTGTGAGACCTGAGTTGATTTTGGGGTCCCTACTATGTATTTCGTTAATCAACCTTACACGGGCTTCGCACACATATGTTGTGTACGGTGCAGAAGACCGATGACTTGGTGGAGGACATGGTTTCCCAGGACTGGGTAGAACCCTAGGAGATCAGGCCATAAGTAAGTGCTTTTACATCTTCTAGGAGCTACTCTATACATACCCATTATGTGGGGTTTCCAGTGGATGATTATCAGAGTTTCCAAGTATTTTATTCTTTTGAATTCATCTTTTGTTGGTTTATTATTCTGACCCATTTGACCTATATTTTATACTTTTTCTCAGTGGTTGTTTAGTGGCACACATTTTTACTTTTCTATCATTGGGTCTGGGTTATGTGTGCATGCATATAGGTACATAGGCAAATGGCTCCCATTAGCAGGATGACTCGTCTGGTGCTAGTCACCAACCGCTAGCCTTCGAGAGGCCGGCTTGGGGTATGTCACAACATGGGACCCGTGGGAGGTGTCGTGAAACCTCTATTATATGGGATATGAAATCATTGTCCGTGTGTATTGTGGACTACCCCCTAACGAACCTATGTTGTTAATTTTTTAATTACCAACTTTTATAGATTGGAATTATTATAGAAATGATGTTCATATGAAATATATACATGATATCTATGATTTATTTAGGTACCATGAATTATTTTATAACACATACCTTTATTCTAAACATTTTTTGATAATAAAATAACATCATTTATGTGTATGTGGGAATACCACCTCCTGAAGAGATGTGATTTGTTAACGCATGACATGAAATGTATTATGGAAGGGTATAATAGGAAAATGTAATATATATGAAATAATAATTTATTATAATGATAATATATATATATATCATTTAATTTTCTATCTGTCAATACGTCATGAAAATGGAAACATCATTCATGCATATATATGGCCTACAATCTCCATAAACAGTGCATGTAAAGACCCCAACCCCAGTAACCTCTATTTGGTGTATACTTTTTCTCATTTTCATAATAAAGAAGGAATCACATCCTAAAGGACCAAATGACTTAGTATTTTTAGAAAAATAAATAAATACATTATTCATAAATTTTTTTGAAAATATAAAAAAATACAAATTAATTCCATTGACAACACCATTATTATCATAGAATATTCCTACATGTCAATCATAATATATGTCTGGAAATCATAGGAAAAAATAAAAAATAAGAATATTGCATGCTCAGATTCATTGTAATGTTGAGAATATAAAATAATCTATCATGGATAAATAATATTAAAAATTTCTAGGTCAATACCTCATTTAAATTTCATTTAAAAATAATCATTATTACAATATGGAATAAATAAATTATGATAATATGATTCAATATAAATAATTACATTTTAACGAAAAATAACCATCTATATTCTGCAAATCAATTAATCATAATTAGTATCAATAACTAATCTCCTTATGAATGAATTCATAATATCGGACGTTGTAAACATACTTTGAAGGCTCTATCCTAGACTCTATACATAAATGGGCAAGACACTAGCCAATTCCATAAACAGTTTATATCATAAGACCAACTGATTCATCAAGGTGATAAATAGGAACCATACAAGAACATACAAATTCAAAATAATTCATAATATTAATGGTTTGAATCATAATCATTGTATATATTCGTTTTAAAAATAGTATTTGAAATATATATAATTTTCCATATCAGTAAACATAATTATTAACCACATTTAGAAATATAATGAATGTTAACAATATATTAACTCCCTAATAAATCTAATAAAAATATATTGAATATTATTTTTCAAATGGTATGATAATATTTCAAACATGTAACATATCCTACCAGGATGTCATTCAACAGTGCCTCGATCCTGGTGGGTGAAAAGGCCTCAAGTGTATCTCTCTAAATTCCAGAGCATGATGAATAGTAACGAGGACCTTACTGTGTAAGTAGGGAGACAATTTCCACATCAAAAGAGTGTGTCATAGTAGAATCACAATAGTATACAAGTAGAATATGTAGTAAACAACCATAAAATAGATAACAGTAGGATTAGATATGAATACTACTAGAAGTGCCTCACAAATAATAATGTTGATACATGTGTCAATAATGCATTCAAAATATGTAAAAAGCATTCCAGAGAAATATATGAATAAAAAATATCCAAAAAATGATAGGTGATACCTCTAAATAGAGGCATGTGACTTAGCTCGATCGTGTTCTCCACTACTCATAAGAATGGTACAGTGTCATCCCTTGAACTGAGGGTGTTATAACCTATCTCTACCTACATCGAAACAGTCTGTTTGGGTACCCCATGATGTCCCAAACATTTTGAGATATAAAATTCCATTATAAATCCATCCAAATTATATAAAATACTTGGTAGTGAAATATAACAAGCTAAATAGTGTGTATGTAAAAAAGAATGCAACAAATGAAAGTAAAGTGCATGTGGAATAACTACTGGAAGCATGTGATACCAAAATAGCCTCCCTAGGCTCCCTAAAAAACATGTCTGATTCTCCTAACAAAGAAAATATAAGTAAAATAATGTAAGAACAATGACCTCACCATACATACCATAGAAACCAATTTAACCATATCCTTACCATGTAACAAGAAATGTCAGAACATCCAGAGCTAATACATTAAAATTAAAATTTTATAATTCTCATGGTTTGGTTGTATAAGCAATGTGCCAAATTTTCCATGCCCACACCATGCAGTCAAAATTTCAGACCAAGAAGTGATGAATCCAAGGTGTATAAGACCAAGGCATCCTCATCAGGTCCTAAGAGACTCTCAATGGAACCATTCATATGCACTGGTTGGAGTCCTATGAGAACTCAAAATCTAACACTTCTTTTTCAGTCCCTAGAAGACAAATCCAAGGGGTAACAATGCCAATGGAATCCCATGTAATCAATACCCAAGGAGCATACACTATTTAAGGCATCCAAGATCATGTTAAAGATCTAAGGTGCATCATCCAAGGAATCTACGGAAGCATTATACATTTAAAATAATTTACCATTTAATATCATTTAGCATTTCATTCCATATTGTTCTACCCTCTCATATAAACACACATATAAAATTTCATCACATGTGTATACCCATTGAAATCTCACAATTCACATTCAAGTGTAAACAATGAGTATACCAAATCCTTTAACAGAACCATTTACACTTAAACCATTCAACAACTCAATATCAACATGATATCACATGGTACATGAGGCTATAATTCTTATAAACATCCCATTCAATTCAATTTATTTATTATAGGTCTTCCTCTAACAAGGAAAGAATTAACCCAACCCATGGATAGTTTTACATGAACCAGAAAAGGTAAATTCTTATGGTGCACCCCATGGGTGGCTTTGGTTGGGGAAGTAACAACCAACAAGCCGTAGGGTTATCAAATAAATTCTATATCTAGAATTTATTCACACAATTAAATTAATCATTTCAATTTACAGGCCAGGTTGGAATGTTTTTTGGGAGACACAAGTGAAGCATGGTCTCAAAAACATCATTGAGAATGGGAAACATATAGACAAATTACCATAGATTTGTAGTAGTGTTCTCATCTAGTATAAACTCCCATTTGAAATCATATCAAGAGTAAACTAGAAAAGGGGAGAATAACCTGAAATTAGGGAAAATTAGCGTACACCTAAATAGCATTATCGTTAGAAGAAAAGAACAACATAAAACTAAAAAGTAATCGAGTACTCACTGATGGAGATCCAAAAAAGACAAAATATGCATAAATCAGATATAAATGGGGAACTTGATAAAATCCAAAAATATTCCCCAAGGGAGCTCAAAATGGGATCACTATATCTATACAAAGAATATTTGGAAATTATGTTTTCAAATAGAAGTTAATTTTATTTATTACAATATAATAACTCAAAATCAAAGTGATTCATGGTTTAGGAGTACAGTTTGACAAACAGTGTGCCAACTATGCATAATTAGGTATAGGGAATTGGAACCCCAATGGTTACCTCACATGGTAGCTCGCATGGTTTGACAAATCATACATAAACTATGAAACATCCCTCTATTAAAATTCAAGTGGTTTCCCCACTATCATGATTCCAAAATCACACAATTCTCTATGACCATGCAGCATACCCCTACTCTCTTCCCGTGCCTCAAATAGTTTATAAAACTTTGTGGCCTACTCTATATGGTCTGAAATAATCATGTGTTATGAAATTTTCAACTGAAACCATGGATTCTAGGATTCGTACAAGCTCTGAACACCCCTAATACACCCATTATCTGAAAGTGCATTCACATTAATCCATATTTATTCATTTAAACCAAAAGAAAATGCATTCTTTCCTTTAATGAAAAACCCACATTTCTATAATCTTCAATAAATAAAAATATTCTATAAATGGTTTTTACATAGACTCCTTAATAATATCACTAAAAATTTCTTCTGTAAAATACCACTTTCCTATTCAAAATCAGTTATTATTAAAACAAGGTTGATTTATAAAATAAAATTTTTAAATTGAAAATAAACTTTTAATTTTGTAAAGGAAGACTAAAAAAATTAAATCCACAGGAAATAATGTCAATCTACTAATACCATATAATTTTTATAATATATTCTATTATATTTTAAAAGATAAACATTTTACCAATTGCATTTATATTAAAGTCCCATAAAAATATCATATCATTGAGATTAGTGTTAATCATATGAATCAATTACGTGTATAAAATTTAAATCCATATAAAATAAGTTTATAAAAAATTCATTATATAAAAAACACATTTCCCACATAATCATAGCATGAAATAATCAATAGAGTATAATTTTAACTCAAAGAATTGAAATTGGGTTAGGGATTCCCTTACCTCAAGTTCGACTCCCCTAAAACAATTTTGATCCTCTGCTATAGTAGATTTAAACATATTACTAACTTATACCAAAATGATAGTAATATTTATTATATTTAATATGATCACCTAATATCATTTTATGACTTGTTTATTTATAATTTTTTATTCATTTTACTATATCAGAGGTAAATTGAATTGTTTTCTCATGATTGTTTTTTCTATGATGTCATTGTTTTCATGAAAAAGATATATATAAAACACCAATATAATAAAATTAATGTCATAAATATCTTATTTATTCATTAAATACAATTTTAGCACAATTATTCAATGTTTAACATATAATATTAGTCACATCACATTGTGGAGACGGTATGTTGTATGTATGCACCAGCGATGAAGTCATTCCTAAATGGTTTAATGAGTAAAGATGTTGATTGTAATTTAATTTTCCAGAATCAATATTGTTTTTAAATTATCATGTATACCCATTATATCAATCATTACAACCATCAAAATAATGTGGTGAATAAACATTAATTGCACCGCTACATAAAGTAGGTAAGTCGTATGCATTCATATGTGATAATTTCATTTTTCATTGGATAGATAAAGGTATAGTATAGTTATTTTATTATAATAATAACAAATAATTATATATATTATTCCAGATATATGATTATATGATCGTAAAAACACATGAATATGATGTTGAATGAATAAATTAATGTGAATTAGTTTTTAAAAATGATTACCTTTTCTTCAGGGGTATTTCTATAGATCTATTCTTACGGGATCAAGGGTTGAATTTGATTGAATTATAGGTTCCAATTAACATTTATAAATAATTTTTAAGGATACATTGGTAGGAAATTTTCAATCTAGAAGGTTCAAGGTGTTGTGAATAAATGGGGGGGGGGATGTTCCCTTCATAATTGAGGTGAGGAGCACTTTTCAAATTTCTCAAAATATTCAAATATAAAAAGGATATTCTATATCCAATGATATATAAATGGCCTAAAAACTAATATAAAATGTAATTTTAAACCATATGTTATCCCTTTTTGTATTATCTATTTTTTTTAATATAATTTAATTAAATATTAATTCAATAATATATCATTATTGTCCAATCTCATATTATTCATTATTTTGGAGATATAAAAACATTTAGAAAGGAATAATAATTAAAGAAAACTTATCTATTATATACTAAAAATTATAATATCATCTATAAATTTTTTATTGCATTCATTATAAAAAACAATAGTTTTTTTTAAAAAAAATTAATATCATTTATTTTATTTTTCAAATAATTTCAAACTTATTACATCTTTATTGTGAAATATTTTATGGTATGTTTTTCTTCAAGGGTAATTAAAAATAAATTACCATGATAAATATATATGTAAACTATATATTTTAGAAGAACATTTATGGCCAAATATATATTTTGTATGACCACATATTTAAAATGGTATAATTTTTAAAAACATCAGTATATTAAGTTCGACTTTTCAAGACATAAAATACTATTAGGGACTTAATGAAAACCAAGTGGCTACATGAGATCATAAATTATACACATGAATGATTTTGGACTTAAATTACACATATAATGGATTTTTTGAATGTTTTAGGTTTAATTTATAATATGTATCATAATATTTTCACATTTAATTACTCGATTTACCCTTAACTGTTGTTAAAAAATAAGAACTTTACTGTTAATCTGCTAAGCGAAATAAAAGAGACATATTGAATTAATATTTACCTCTTTATTCAATATATGGATTAAATTTTTCATATTTGAAAAAATAGTTATTTAGATTTTAATTTAAAATTAATGTAGAAAAATTATATGAAATATTATTTTTTTGAGAGAAATTCCCTTCTAAATATAATATTTTTTTCATATGAAATTCCCCCATGAAATTTATTCTTCAAAACCTAATATTATTATTTACATTATAAAAAATTTCAATTTGAAACCAAAATAAAATATAAATTTTCAGTGGTTGAAATAAATATACATTTTGCAATAAAAATGTATTTTTCATTATTCACTGGGAAATAAATAGTTTCAGAAAAAATAAATAAAAATCACCAATTGTTAATCATGTTGTACTGAGTTAAATTATTAATTTAATTTTATCATATATATTTTATATATGTGTTAAAATTAATTATATTAATTTTCATCAAGAAAATTATAAAAAAAATGTTTTTGTATAAACAAATTCGAAAAAAGTGACTTTACTAAAGATTTGGTGTTTACATAAATTGATTTAATATATAAATTTGAAATGAATATAACCTTGATATATATTTCATAATATATTTATCCCTATTCAAACTCACCAATTTAATTGAAATTTTGTAATGGTCAAGATAAAATAATTATATATAATAATATATCTTTTTTTAAAATGGCAGTTACGTGTGCCACAAGCTATAAAAGAGTCTAAAAATATTAATAAATAGACATATAATAAAATAATGGAGTGCCACATTATTATATACTTCATTAAATTTCAACAATACAATTTTTAGATTGTCACGTCAAATATTAATTTTTTTTATTTATTCAACATTATTCCCTCATGTTCCCACATCTGGTCTTCATAATTATTTCATCATGTTCCCTCCTAAAATATAGATTTTTTTTCATATTATGATAACTTTGGTCCTAATTTTAATTATTTAGATGTGAGAACATGCACTTGGTCTAGCATTTACATCCATAACAAAGACATATAGAACACATTTTTTACTTTGGAATTGCTAGTTGTAATTTCTAAAAAAATATTCCATATATAATTTTGTCTATTGGAATTCATTTTGTCCAATGGAAATTAGGCTTAATTTTCCTTTATTTACAAATCATATAACAACATATAATCGACATACCATTATGAAAACATGTTCTACCTCATGAATTTCCATTTTATCTTCTAGTTATTATCATATCTATTTTTCGTAGATTAATTTACTTTTATATAGGATTGAATAATGATTACCTTTTCCATTTTTTCCCCACAAGATCTAGGCCTATAGAATTATTATCACCATCTTAAACCCAACATGTTGTTGTTCAACATATCATTCCATACACTACATCATATAAATCCATTTGAATACTTGATTGGAAGATATTATAATAATAAAATGATACTAATTGTAAATATTGATTCTATATCCATGGGATGTCAAGTGAGAATTCTCTCACCACGTCTTATATGATTTCGATAGTTTGTTCTGACTACCCATCAGTTTGAGGGAGATAAGCAGTGATCAAATGAATATTAGTATCATGATCATTCTGAAAAAATTTCCAAAGATTTTATATGAATCATGGATCATTATTAGACACAATTGTAATAGTTAAAAAATTAGGTCTTAAAATTTTATTATTATAGTGTTGGTTTTTATGCTCTTGTGTAAAAACCACCCATATAGAGAGTAAATGTGATGATTTAAACATCGATCAACAACTAACCATATTGAATCATTATTTGATGGGGTATTAGGTAATCTGTTGAGGTATGACATTGTAGTGACATCCCATTTTAAAAGAATAATAGGTATATATTTAATTACTCCAATATGATGTTTTCACTCATCCTTAAACTATTATCAAACAAAAAATCATTATACATAATAAAACAATTAATTTATATTTTCCCACCAAACTTGTTACATAAAATTACTATACATCATGGTTCCACCATTGTGTATCATGAAATTCTAGATATGAAAATCTTACAATAATTCCCATTTTATCTTTTTTATAGAGTGAAAACGCATAATATTTCCTAATTTTATAACTCCAGCTTCATACATGAAGTATTCCAATTTCCCATCATTCACAACAATAATTTTATTTTAAAACAATCATTATCATATGGATAACATTTTTTGTTTTCCAATAAAGATGTTTTGGAAACCATTTAGTAGTGGAGTGATTTTTCCCTTTCTATTATAATTCCCATATCTGTCATTAGTAGACACTTTAATACAAGATCCCCTTAAATCTTTATTTTGTTCAGAACTCATGATCCTTCCAACTCAAAGAATCTTCAAACTTATTTTCCTTCAAATGTTGGTTTTTTATTGAACAATCATATTCCTTAAGTTTCTTGTGCCATTCGTTTTACCTCATGTTCGGTTATTTCTATGAATAAATATATTTATATCACTTTTCATGTGTATATATCTTATATTTTTCACCAAAGATATTTTTCCCATATATTTAGAGAATATATTACAATGTCTAACTCAAGATCGTGAGTTATATTATTCAATTAATGGGGTTTTAGTCCCATTTATGCATTTAAAAAAACACAATCATTAAACATAAGGACACAACCAAGTCATTTCCTCAGTGCATCAATATAAATCATAGATCCACCATTTCAATGATAGATTCAAGATCATATAATTCCCCAATATTCTATTCTGTTATTCAAAACATTATTCACATCTTTTTTCCTAATAATCATAACTACTTTATGAGTATCTTTGTTTAATGGTCAATGTTTTTGTAAATTTTCAATAAATCCCCAATAATAACGTTCCAATACAATGAAACTACATTCCAAATTTATGATTTTTTAGTGTATACCAGTATTGGACTACGTTTCTCTTCTCAAGATCAAATGAGACTCAATCCCTTGAGTAAATATTCCCTAGAAAAAATAAACTTCTTAGATCCATGATTTCCAGTTTCTAAATTTATCACATAAATCATTTTTTATAAGAGTTTCATGAGTTATTTTTTGGTTATTTCTATGGTTGTAATTGTTCATATATTACATTAAAGATTTATAAATAAATACCACAACTAAATTATCATGATATTCCATGAGTAATTTGATCAATTTATCCAAAAACATATGGTGTTCATTAGTCAATCCAAATAGAATTACTATAAACTCATAATTTCAATACCTAGTTTATAACACTATCTTGATAAAATATAAATTTTTATATGTAATTAATAGTGTCCATAATTAATATAATTCATTGGAAAATATTGATATCCCTAACGTTGGTCAACTGTGTCTGGAATGGGATGTATACGTTAGAATTTTTTAGTTGTAATTGCATTGGTTTGCATATAATCAATTCACAATGTTCTTGATCCATCATTATTCTTAAGGAAAAAATATGGATTCGAAAATATTAACCACTAGGGAATATAGATCCCTTACCACTCAAATTCTTTAGTTTTTTTTCTTCAAATATATTAACTAAATAGTGGACATTATATAGGGAATCATTGATATCAGTCTTTCGTGAGGGACTAAATTAAAAGAAAACTCCAGCTCCATATCATGTATATATCTAGGTAATTCCTTCCAAAATGCGTTAATGTATTCCTATAAAATAGGTTCATCCTCAATTTGATGATTAAATGTTTTATAATTTGGGTTTTTTCGGCTTCTATTCTCCATGAATCTCAATTAGTAGATAAACTGGATGTTGATATAGATATGACTCAAATGATGAAGTATCCCTAGTAAATATAATAAATTCTATATAGTATCAAAAACAATAATTTATCTTTATTTGCAATAATTATTTTCATTATAATTTTATAACCAATCCATACTGTGGATTATTTCAAAATCAACCTCATGTATAATAAGTAAATTATAATTTAGAGAACATTTATATTACATAATAGGAACTTCTTGACACATCTTTGTTTCAATAATGTTTCAACTTAGATTTTTTACTAAATACTCCCTTATTAAGGTAAATGGGAACTTTTCAATTAATTTGGAAACCTGGAATTATTTAAAAGAATTTTCTGACCCTGAATCAAATAAATCATTAACTAAAAATTAAGAGATGATTAATATTCCTACCACCGCATCATAAGGAAGTCAAAAATCATCTCTTGTGACCACATATGCATAGACTCTCTCCCCTTACTTTTTCTAGGTATTGATTATTTGACATGTAGGAAAATAATTTTCTTAGTGTCACATATCATTTGAAATGTAACATTTTTCGTTACAAGCTAATTTCTCTCCCATAGAATAATGGACATAGTGGAATTTTCCTCCACACATCTATATACTCCCATTCTAGATAGACATGTTTCATGATGTATATATCTATATTTATTCCTAGTTGGAAATTACACTCTTCCCCTTTTCGTTGTTTATTTTTTCAGTGTACTCAGCAGCTCTCTTCATGTCATTATTACCTTATAATCCATTTGACTTGTAGAATTCATTCCCCATCTTGATAAGACATGATACATTATCCTCTTATGATGAGAATGTACGGGAAAATTTTTACTATCATGGAATATGAATAATACTAGTTATGAAATGTTGATTCATACATTTTGGAATAGATATATATTCCATATAATCGCTTTCTTGCCTTATATTTCTGGAATCATATTTATTAACATTCTTATCCACATATTTTCTCGGACTCTTGAATTTTTTACCATATCTCATTTCTATTCGTGGTGGAGATATTTTTACATGAAAAGTTCATTAAAAGAGATTTTATTACAGGTTTAAAATTTCCTCATACTTTTTCGTGTTTTGAATCAATAACCACAATTAATTCACATATTCACATAGATGATAAACATCCAGGGAATCCATCACCCTATCATTAATTCCCAAAGGAGGAAATATATTTTATAAGGATGTTATCCATTACTCACCTATAATTTAATTTGTGGTATCGTTGAATGATAATGGTTTTTATCTCATGATGAATTATTACAGTGTTACATCAGATTTTGTATTGGAGCACCCCATGTGAGTAAGATTATTTTACATAAGCTGAGTAATTTATCTCAGTATAGTTATAACTTGTTTAGCTTTATATGAAAATGTATCTGCAATATCATTATCATGTCTATGAGGGAAATCCCTATAAAAATTATTTGTATTGAAATGGTTTCCATTTTTTAAACTAATTGTCATTTCAAAATAATGACATATACTATATTATAGAATGAACTATAATGAATAATTTGGAATTAGTATACCACTTAACATAAACTAAAAATCTATGTTTCAAAAATTTTAAAATCATGTGTTTTGTTACATTGGGAATATTCTCAAAGACCTCCAGAAAGTTATGTTTTAGAAAATTATATTTTTGTAAACCTAGTTTCCATTGATTTTAAAGAATGTACACTAATTCCAGTTCTAATTATAAATACCCTAGTATAACATTATAAGAAGTTATGTTTTTTTGTTAATATAATATACAAGACATCACATCCCGAATGACATATATCATAGTAGATTTGGACATCTGGATATATACAAGATTATTAAATTACAATTGAAAATATAAAATACTACTAAGTAATTATATTGAAAGCACAATTATTCTTCTATATTATCCATTTATGTCAAAAATAATATTCATCTAGGTATCCTCTGGAAATAGAAAACATATGAAAGGAGTGATCTTGTATTATACGTAAGGGTTAGCATACAATATAATATATCATGAATAAATAAGAAGGAACAAAATGGAAGGGTGAATAACTGAATCACATGTTACTTAAACATAATCTAGAGCATAATATTGTAAAAACAAATGAAAATACAATTATTTCACAAAAATAATCACATGAGGTTGAAAATTAACAATGGTGTTGGTCGGAGTGGATACTCAAGAGGGTGGTGAATTGAGTTCCAATTACAATTTCTTAAGAAATATTATATATCTAAAAAACCCAAATTTATAAAACAAGTTAAATTGTAGTGAATTTATACAGATTGTGAATGTTCCCTTATCTTCTCAAAGATTGATTAGGTCTCAGTTAATTCAACCACAAGATTAAATTGACATTTGAAACTAACCTACTTATATACAATAAGTGTAACCACTTGCTAATTTAACTATCAAAGTAACATTAAAATGGATTTTTATTTCAATGTAACAATAGTGGAATAAAAAATATACATATAGTATACTTTAAACTTAAACTAAAGATGCACACCAGATTCAACAAGAGGTTCAGTCTCAAGCAGAGACTTAGTCCTCTCAATGTTACATAAATTTTATCCACACCCTGGATCGGGGTTAACAACAATTTACAAAACTGTCAAGGCCATACAGGGACCTCTACCACTATTATTCGTGGGAAACAAAATAAATTCCAGGCCACACAAGGACCTCTTCCACAGTTGATGTGGGTAAACAAGAGTTAAGAGTTTTGGAGTGATAATTTTGATATCCTCCAGTTCTGTGCAGGAGACCGTATGTGTTTTTATGATATACAGAGTACACCACACTTCTCCAAAGTATATAAACAAATCACTTAGAGAGAACATATAAGATATTAGAAATCTCTAGTGATTAGAAATGTATCTCTGAACTTGTTGGATTCAGTAGAACTGCATTTGAGTCCTTCCCTGGTTTTGCTGTCGAAAAACAGAGTGCCGTGGTTTAGCTTGTATTCCACCAGTGAGAATGATCTCTTGATTATTCATGTGTTATTTAGTGGTGTTGGATTTTCACTTATGAGAGTTCTTTGAATGTCTTGAAATCTCCTTCATGATCTGGATTTTTCTTCCAGTTCAGCACAGTGCACTCGGGCGTATGTCAGTTCTTATTATTGTATTGTCTCACTTGTTTCATGTACTGTAGATCAATTTTCCTTATACTCCACCAGTTCTAGAAGTAGGAATGATTCCCTTACAATAAGTATGAGATACAGTTTCTTGACTTTCCAAAAACTATCATTAAATAACATTAATTGCATTAAAAACAACAAATATGACCGTTAGCATTATTTAAATAATATTGACAAAAATTTAAGAAATAGTGTCACGATGATTATGTAAATGGTGTCTTCTTCACGATGTCTCAGTCACGGTGTGTCCTTCACGGTGTCTGGGTCATGGTTTTCCCTTCATGGTGTCTGGGTCACAGTTTTTCCTTCAGAGTGTGTGGTTCATGGTGTGTCCTTCACGGTGTATGGGTCACGGTTTGTCCTTCATGGTGTCTGTCTGACTGTGAATGTGTCTTGTACATATTCTTTCTTACTGTGACAAACATCACAGTGTCTATATAGTTAGACAAAAATCTGTATATAGACTTAGATAGTAATATGCAGAATATGGATCAATCTTAACCAGTAGAGAGTAAGAGAACATGAATCATATGTAAATACCTGATAATATAAGTGAGATTGGTGATCATGCATAAGACATGTAAATAATAAAGAGAGTAATTAACATTAATAAGACATGATGTTATTAAAACAAGATGTATAATTATTATTGAAACTGGAGAGAATTAACATGATGGTCAATTAAGATAGAGATTAATTAACAGTAATAGGATTTTTGATCATTAAAACATGAGTAAAGCATGAGGAGTCCAACAATCTACCCCTTTTTATGATCACAAATCATGTCTATAGAAAAAATATAAATGAAATGAAACATTAAAAAAATAACAGACTCGATAATTAGAATACTAATACTTGTACTTCTTTCTCCCCTTTTTGGGATTATCAAAAAGCAGAGAGAATGAAGTGAAACAGTGCATTTGTCAGTAAAAAGGTTCAGAATAAAACATATAGGAGAAATAAAAACTGTAAACAACAAATGACATCCCATCAAAAATGAAAACAGTCACTGGACTCTTCAGGGAGCCGCATTTTCCTTGCCTTTATCAGCAGCTGGAGCTGGTGCTAATGTAGAAGAAGGCACAGATGTGGTAGAAAAGGATGGTAAGGGTAGACCTTCAAAATGGATGGATCAAAAGTAGGATCAGTAGAAGATATAGGTTGCAGTTGGTCAAGAATGATTGGTTGGATCTTAGAAAGAGCTTGGCTGACTGTCATGTCAATGGAGGCATGGGTGTAGACCAGGTCTATGGGGTGCAGCAGCTAGAGAAACTATAGCAGTACTCTGCACATGAAGATAAGGCATCAAAAGATTTATGAAATCAGAAATGATCTCACCACCATATTGCATATCCTATTCAAAATTGTCCTTATTCTCCCTAAATTTTTCCAACAATCTGGTGAACTCTGTGAGCTATTGAACTTGAGCATTAAAATCTTGAGTTCCTAGAGGGATTCTCAAATTATCTACAAGATATCTAATGTGATCTTTCATATCACTTTTAGAGAAAATACGGTTGATATACACATCAATATTTTTGGTGATATCTTTTTTATCATCACTAGCAATCATAGAATTAATTATAACCAAGTCCAATGCTCGATCACTGTTCTTAACCACTTCTGACAAAGGAGACAGATCCGAGCCACTGAAGGAATTCTGATGTTCTTCCTTAATTATGGATCTTAGTAGAGAATCATCCAAAGGAGGAACAAAAGGTTGACCAGAAGTAGGAGAATCCTTGATAGCTTCGGTTAGAACATTGAGTTGTTTCAAAACTTTTTGCAGGCATCCATTGTATTCATCTGTGAGCTTATTCAAATTTTCAACATGCTCTCTCATGAATTTCAGAATTTTTGTGTGTCTTTTTCCAATCTTCTCATCAAAAGACAGTAGATATGGATGCAATTGAGACACAATATCCCTAGAGAGGGTGGAATCAGTTGGCCTAGGAGAAGCAGCAACAGGTGCATGGGTAGAAACAGGAGTAGGCTCTGATCTTAAAGACAACTCATTCTGCAAGATTGCTACCATATTTTTTAGGTTTGTAACATCAGCACTCACCATCTTATTTTCTACTCTGACTTCTTGAAGTTCTCAGATCATCCTTGGTTGAATATGCAATATAATATTTTCCAAGAGAATTGATGCATCTTCATGACTCAATTGAGTTACTGGATGATGTTGAGTTGATAAGATCTTCTCAACTCCAGCTAAAAGAGTCCCTCCAAATACTTTCATATCATCTTTAGTTACAAAGGAGTGTTTCTCAGGTAAGAGTGCAGGTAAAGGTGGTGAAGCAGGCTCTAGTTGCGGTTCAGATTCATCATCAGACTCAGATTATGATTCAGATTGAGGATAGGGCTCTGGTTCTTATTCTGAAAGAGCTACAGTCTTTAGTTGATACATAGAAGAGTGATCCATTCCAGTTGTAGTCACTTGATATGACTCATTCACATCATAAAATCTTGGGAAAACATATCGAGTGTACACATAGTATGACTCATCACCAGATTCAGATTCAACAGTTTTGGCTGGACTAGTCTCATGGTTTTGAGGTTCCTCCCCCTCAAATTGTGCTTCCATTTCAGAGACTATAGATTCAGAAACAAGGTCAAGATCCACAGGATCATCTCTAATCTCTTCAAAAAACTATTACCTTGCTATCTGAAAGGCAATTTCCATCCTCTCTTCAATAGAGGGTTATCTCTGGAACTGATTGTTCCACAGGAAGTTCTTCCAGATTTTCTTGATTTTCAACTGGGAGTTCTTCTACACCAACAGACTCTTCGAAGTCATTTTTCTCTGATTCTGTTACTACAGAATCTCTTACATCCTCAGATTGGATATCCAGATTTACAACTTCTCTAGAAGTAGTAGCTTCTTCCTCACTTTGAACAACTGAAGGATCCACAGTCCTTTCTAGTTCAACAACAACTTTCTCTCCTTGAGGTATTTCAGCGGGAAAAATAGTAGGGATAGTAGTTCTTTCCTTATCAATAGGAGCTGCGTCCATTGGAGGTATTTCATCCTCTTCTCTAGGTGGTACTTCAGCTGCCACTTCATCTTCTTCTTCAGCATCTGAGTACTCAGCCAATTCATCTGGTTCCAAACTAGAATCAGCTAGGTTCTTAGGTCTTCTTGGATAATCAAAAGGATTAAACTTATTATACAATTGATCATTATCCTAAACCCATTTCTTCTTCCAGGGGTTCCAACAAATCTTCATCCTTCGGATGCTAGTATTGGATAATTATAAATCAATGTCCTCTAATGTTTCTTCATTCAGTCCATCCATTCCATTGGAAACTAGCATGACTGATATCATCCATGAGTAAAACAAGGAGGTGGATTTGTAAGTGACATTAATCAGCTAACAGATATGGTTAATAACAAACTTTCATAGGTTGATCTTATGGACACTCTTTAAAAGGTGAACCAGAAATACATCCTGACACTTCGTTACAGCAAAATCCCATTTTCTTGGACTGATCAAATTCTAAATAAATTTGAATAGTAGACTAGTTTCTCCACCTAACTCTGCAGATATATCCCTTCACTTGGTGCCATTAATAGTTATGGTTCCCAAAGCATTTTCTAGATTGAAGATGTCGGATGAAGGAGGAGGGTCTCTCTGGTAGTCTTCACAAACTCCATCATGTGGAATCCTTAGGCATGCAGCCCACAACTTCGAAGAGAATGAACACTTTGGTACATTTATCTAGCTTGTCACCAAAATGATTTCTCCAAAATCAATGGAAAACATCACATATTGGTATAGTTGAGATACCAATCTCGGCTAGATTGGTCTATCTTACCTAGAGAACCAATCAAACCAAACATGTTCTCTCAAGATTTTCAGGACCAAATATCTGCTCGACAACAACCAATCAGGGAAAATTTCTTTTTCAGGAACTACGGTACGGTTTACCAGGATTGGGTTTAGAGGTCCTTCGGGAGCTACCCTTGGTATCCTCTTCTTTTTCTTAGAGCAGTTCTTCTAAGGGGTAGATGAAGACGGATGCTTCATCCTTTGCATCTACTGAAGGTTCGGGAGAGAAAGAAGAAGAGGTTCGCAAGGTAAATAGGTTTCGAGAGAGAGAACATGAGAGAGTTCGGGTGAGAGATTGAGTGAAACCAATAATTTTTATCATTTGGGAATGTCAATCATCGTAAAAACAAAAAACGCAGGAAATAAAATAGTGGTGAAATAAAAATTACCGCGATACGAGTTAAAATAACAGTAAAAATAATCTTCACGGTGAGACAGTGAATATCCTGTGCAGTCATGGTGAGATAGTGAGTTAAAAGACCATGATTACATGGTCTTAACGGTGAGATCATAAGCATGAAACATTAACTGTAAAATAGTGAGAATGAAACCGTAAAGTAAAATACAGTAAATTATTAAACATTAGGATCATTAAGATATCTATTTATGATTAATCATTCCAAGATCATGTATGATGTATTCTAATCTCTCAGAATTTAATGGTTTAGTGAATATATCAGCAAGTTGATATTTAGTACCAATGAATTCCAAAGTTATATCACCTTTTTGATAATGATCCCTCAAAAAGTGATGTCTTACATCAATATGTTTTGTCCTTGAATGAGAAACAAGATTCATAGAAATATTAACAGCACTTGTCTTATCGCAATTTATTGGGACATGTTTGAATTGATATCCATATTCTAGTAATGTCTGTTTCATCCACAAAATTCGTGCACAAAAACTTCCTGCCGCTATGTATTCAGCTTCTGTAGTAGATAATGCAACCGAATTTTGTTTCTTACTACACCATGATACTAGTGACTTGTCTAAAAGGTAACATGTTCCTGAGGTTCTTTTTCTATCTAACTTACATCTAGAAAATTCATTATCAGAATAACTAACTAATTCACATTATTTTCCTTTGGGATAGAACTGTCCTAAATTGGGAGTATGTTTGAGGTATTTGAAAATTCTCTTCACAGCATTTAAATGTGACTCTTTAGGGTTTGCTTGAAAACGAGCACACATACACACACTAAACATAATATCAGGATGACTAGCAGTCAGGTAGAGTAGACATCCAATTATTTCTCTATAAGTTGTTTGATCAACAGATTTACCATCTACATCAAAATCCAACTTACAGATGGTACTCATGAGAGTGTCACTACATTTTGTGCTATCCAATCCAAAATGTTTTAAAAGTTCCCTAGTATATTTACTTTGAGTTAAAATAATTCCATCATTATTTTGAAAGATTTCAAATCCAAGGAAAAATTTGAGTTCACCCATTAAACAAATTTCAAATTCATTTTGCATCATTTTAGAAAAATCAGTACATAATGTAGTTTTTGAAGATCCAAAAATAATATCATCTATATAAATTTGCACAACCAAAACATCATCAGAAATAAGATTAATAAAAAGAGTGGGATCAACTATACATTTTGTAAAACCTTTGGAGATTAGAAAAGTACATAACCTATCATACCAAGCTCTTGGAGATTTCTTTAAACCATATAAAGCTTTTGATAGTTTAAAAATATGGTTTGGAAATGAGGGTTTGTAAATCCAGGTGGATGATCAAAAGAAAAATCCTCAGCAATATATCCATTTAATAAAGCACTCTTAACATCCATTTGATAAAGTTTTAAATTTACATGTGCATCCTAAGAAGGTAAAATTCTAATAGCTTCTAATCTGGATACTGGAGAAAAATTCTCCTCATGGTCAATTCCTTCTTCTTGATTGTAGCCTTATTCAACTAGCCTAGCTTTGTTTCTAACTATGTTTCCAGATTCATCTACTTTATTTCTAAAGACCCATTTAGTGCCTATGATGAAAGTGTCCTTAGGTCTTTCAACAAGATTCCAAACCTTATTTATTTCAAATTGATTGAGTTTTTCTTTCTTTGAAATCACCCAAATTTAATCATTAATAGCATCATCAATGTTTTTATGTTCAAGCTGTGACAATAAGGCTTGATGTTCAACATGATTTCTAAGAGAATCTCTAGTCTATGTCCCCCTATCTAGATTTCCTACAACAAAATCTAAAGGATGATTCTTTAGAACTATAGTTGATCTAGTAATGGTAGGACTAGAAATTTCAGAATCATATAAAGGTTTTGGGTCATTAGGATCATATTTTGGAATAAGTCTAAAACTGAATGTCTTTATAGCAGGTTCTTTAGATTTGTCATTAAGGTCTAGAACAGATAAATCTTCTTCAAGATTTTCAAGAGAGGTTTTAGACACATGTACATCAGTTTCATAAAATTTGATGTGAATAGATTCTTCCACACACATTGTTCTCTTATTGAAAACTCTATAGGCTCTTTTGGTTATAGAATATCCTAAAAATATTCCTTCATCACTCTTAGAAGAAAACTTATCAAGATTATCCTTAGTATTAAGAATAACAACTTTACAGTTAGAGACTCTAAATTAACTATCTTTAGGTTTTCTATTATTCCACAGTTCATAAGTAGTATTCTAAAGAACAGGTCTAATCAAGACTCTATTGATGATAAAACAATCAGTATTTACACCTTCACCCCAAATGTAGATAGGCAGGTCATATTCATTAAGAATAGTTCTTGCTATTTCTTGAAGGGTTCTATTTCTTCTTTCTACTACACCATTCTGCAGAGGTGTCCTAGGAGCAGAAATGTTATGACTATAGCCATTTTGTGAGAAATAGGATTCAAATTCATGATTTTAAAACTCAAGGTCATGATCAATTCTTAGTGTTTTAATCTGAAGTTTACAAAGGTTTTCTATAGACTTGGAGTATTTAACAAAGTAAGAGAACGATTCACTTTTGTGATCTAAGAAGTATACCCAAGTATATCTAGAAAAGTCATCTACTAAGACATATACATATTGCTTCCCATTTAAGCTATAAACTCTAGATGGTCCAAACAAATCCATGTGAACAAACCCGAGAGGTTGATAAGTTGAGACTTATTTCTTTGATTTAAAAGAAACTTTATGTTTCTTTCCCTTTTGACAGGGATTACCAACATTGTCATTTGGAAACTCATGTTTGGGTAAGTTTATAACTATGTTTTTATAAGTTAGTTTCCTAACTGAGTGTAAATTGTATTGTTCTAATCTTATATGCCATAACCAAGACTCTTAATGAAAAGCATTTAAACAGGTAACATTTTACTGAGCTAAGGAATTTAAATCAACAACATAATCATTTTCATTCTTTAAAGAAGATAATACTAAAACATTTTTATAATTAAAAACATTACAACAATCATTTAAAAACATGACATTAAAACCATCATCACACAATTGATAGATACATAACAGATTATATTTCAGTCCATCAACAAATAAAAGTTTAGAAATTAAAACTGAATTAGTGTTACCAATTCGGACTAGGCCGATGATATTTCCTTTAGAATTATCACCAAAGGTGACATAGCCTCCATCAATCATTATTATTCTCTTGATGGATGAGTAATCCCCAGACATATGTCTTGAACATCCACTATCCAAATACCATGTCTTCTTGTGGGAACTCTTCAAGCAGGTTTCCTACAAAACAGGTTTAGATAGGAAATGATTTTGGTACCCAGATCTTCTTGGGTCTAGATAGGTTAGCAATCAATGATTTTGGTAGCCAAATTTGTTCTATGGGTCTCATATAATTTGAGTCACATGATTTTGAATGATAACCCCTATTTGATCTATAAACGTGTGAGTAACCAGTTGAAGAAAATGAATTTCCAGAACTTGAACTTGCAGTATTCTATCCATATTTAGGAATAAATCTATTCTTAGTAAGCTGTCTCTATCCAAGTTTGTAGCCTATTCCAGTACTGTGTTTTGGTGCCACTTACTTTCCAAGCATTTGAGTTAGTTTGTCCTTTCCATTTGTGATATTTTATATGTATTTTATAAGTTTCTCATTTGATATTTTCAGTTCACTATTTTCCTTTAACAGTTGAGAATTTTTCTCTTTTTGATTAGTAAGTTCAGTTTTAAGAGTTATAGTGAGAGAATGTTGTTTCTTCAATTATTTTTATTTATCCTTAATTTCATTGCATGTCTCTTCCAACATATTACAATATTCAAATAATTCCACACTAGTCAGGTTTTCAGAATCCGAATCAGATTCAGTTCTAGAATAATAGTAATTTAAAGTAGGAGTATCTAAGGTTACCTCAGATGTGTTTGTCATGAAACACATGTTGGCACATTTCTTTTCATAATTAGACATTTCAGATTCACTTGTGTTGTCTTCAAGAGAACTATAGGAAGCCTTCATAGATTTCATGTACTTAGTGTCCTTGTAATCATATTTCTTCTTAACTTTTATCTTTGGGCAGTCTGCTTTAATGTGTCCTTTTCTTCTGCACTTGTATCAACCAACTTCATCAGTTTTATCTGCCTTTTTCTAGTCCTTCTTCCAATGTCCCTTATTATCATAATTTCCTTTGTAATTTGATTTTCTTAAAAATTTCTTCTTCCTATAAAATTTCTTAAAACTTCTGGCTATTTTAGCCATTTCCAAATCACTATCAGAGTCTGAAAAATCACTTGTTGAACTGTCAGTTTGTATTTGAGCTTTTTCTTTGTCCTTGATCATTAAAGTAGTCATCATAAAAGACACTGATTTCCTTTTTGGTTCATCATCTTCCTCTTTATTTACCTTGAGTTCTTCCTCATACATCATAAGCTTACCAATCAGATCTTTGACTGGTAGAGCTCCAATGTCACATGACTCTCTGATTGAAACATATGTGCCTCTCCATCAGTCTGGTAGACATATCAAGATTCTCATGATTTGTTCCTTTGTTGGAACAACATTACCAAGTGAATTCATTGTATTGACTATCTCATTGATCCTGAGATACATATCAGAAATGTGTTCATCAGTTTTCATTTTAAAATTATGGGATTTAATAGTATAAGTATTTAATCACATTTCTTTAACATTGGTTGTTCCTTCATGAGAAACACCTAAAGTATCCCAAATTTCATAAACAATTTTATAAGCAGATATTCTATTAAATTCCTCATATTCTAAAGCACAGTACAGGGAATTCATAGCTTTACAATTATTATCTTATGTAGTCTTTTTAGGTTCATCCCACGTTGTTATTTCAGTTTCTGGAATTTTATATTGAGACTCCATAGAAGTCCAAATATCAAAACCCATACATTCCAAATGAATTTTCATTTTAATCTTCCACTGGGCATAGTTTGTACCATTAATGAATGGTGGCCTGTTAGTAGCAGCACCCTCTAGTCTATTATCCATAACTAGAATCTAGAGAATAGTTTTAAAAAGAAAAAATTTAGAAATAACAGAAATTTAAGATCTTTAAAGATGAAACTAAAATCACAGTTGAAAAACAGAGTATTTCAAAAATTCTCTAACAAATACAAACCTCTGATACCAAATGTTGGTCGGAATGGATACTCAAGAGGGGGGTGAATTGAGTTCCAATTAAAATTTCTGTTACAATATTTTATATTTAAAATCCCCAAATTTATTAAACATGTTAAACTATAGTGAATTTAAACAGATTGTGAATGTTCACTTAGCTTCTCAAAGATTGATTAGGTCTCAATTAATTCAACCAAATGATTAAATAGACTTTTGACACTAACCTACTGATTTACAATAAGTGTAAACACTTGCTATTTTAACTATAAAAGTATCATTAAAATGGTTTTTTATTTCAAAGTAATAGCAGCGGAATATAAAAGATATATGTAGTATACATTAAAAGTACACTAAATATGCACAACAGATTCAACAAGAGGTTTAGTCTCAAGTCGAGACTTAGTCCTCTCAAAGTTATATAAATTTGATCCACACCCAGGATCGGGGTTAACAACAGTTTACAAAACTATCCAGGCCACGCATGGACCACTACCACTATTCTTTGTGGGAAAAAAATAAAGACCAGGCCACATAAGGACCTCTTCCACAATTGACATCGGTAAACAAGAGATAAGAGTTTTGGAGTGAGGATTTTGATATCCTTCAGTTCAGTGCAGGAGATAGTATGTGTGTGTAATATATACAAAGCACACCAAACTTCTCTAAAGTAAATAAAAAAACACTTAGAGAGAATAGATAAGAGATTAGAATTCTCTAGTGATTATCCATGTAGCTCTGGACTCGTTGGATTCAGTAGAAGTGCTTCTGAGTCCTTCTTTGGTTTTTCTATCAAAAAACAAAGTGTCATGGTTTAGCTTGTATTCCACCAGTGAGAATGATCTCTGGATTCATCGTGTGTTCCTCATTGGTTTTGGATTTTCACTTATGAGAGTTTTTTGAAAGTCTTGCAATCTCTTTCTTGAGCAGGATTTTTCTTCTAGTTCAGCACAGTGCACTCAGGCGTATGTCAGTTCTTCTTGTTGTATCATCACACTTGTGTCATGTACTGCAGCTCAATATTCCTTATATTCCACTAGTTCTAGAAGTAGGAATGATTCTTTTTTCATAGGTACGAGATACGGTTTCCTGACATGCCAAAAACTATCCTTAAATAACATTAATTGCACTAAAAACAACAAATATGACTGTTAGCATTATTTAAATAATATTGTCAAAAAAGTTATGAAACAGTGTCACAATGATTATGTAAACGGTGTCTTCTTCACGGTGTCTTGGTCACGGTGTGTCCTTCATGGTTTTTGGGTCACGGTTTGTCCTTCACGGTGTCTGGGCCATGATTTTTCATGCACGGTGTGTGGGTCACAATGTGTCCTTCACGGTGGTTGGGTCACGGTTTGTCCTTCACGGAGTCTGGGTCACGGTTTGTCCTTCACGGTGTCTGTCTGACTGTGATTGTGTCTTGTACACAGCCTGTCTTACTATGTCAAACATCATGATTTCTCTATACTTAGTCAAATATCTATATTTATACTTAGATAGTAATATGAAGAGTATGGATTATTCTTAACCAGTGGAGAGTAAGAGAACTTGAATCATAAAAAAAGACATGATAATATAAGTGAGATTGGTGATCATGCATAATACTTGTAAATAATAAAGCGAATAATTAAGATCAGTAAGACTTGCTATATTAAAACATGATTTATAGTTATTATTGAGATTGGAGAGCATTAACATGATGTTAAATTAATGTTGAGATTAATTAACAGTAATAGGAATTGTGATAATTATAATATGAGTAAATCATGAGGTGTTCAACAAATGGATATTCTAATAATGGAATATTAACATGGAATATCAATAAATCTTTTTACAATGAGGTAATGCATAATGTATTACATCATAATCAAACCATCACGACATTTGCTAATACACGGTACATAAATAATTAACACAACCACCAATACAACAACATGTTATTCTCATGAGACCAACCGATTCATCGAGGGGATATAGTGGGGCCCACTTATAACTTACTTTGTCCAATGCATTCCCTATATGAAATATTTGAAAAATAATCATCATATAAAACCATATTTAAAATAGTATATGTAATTTAATTAATTTATCAAATTATGAATCAAAATCCTAAATCATCTACAGTAATTTTGAAAATAATATAAAAATTATACATTCCTAGCAAAAATAATCATAAACCATTATATAAAATATGGTAAATTATATCATAATAGATCAACCATAATTGAAATATATAATTTAATAATGTATTTTGGAATAGGTATTCTAAATTTATTATCAAAAAATTATTGAGGAAAATTCCCTTTTTCACTTTGAAATCACTTATTCTTATAAAATTTCATAAATACAAAAGAAAAAAATGTATTTGAAAAAAACCTAGTAATATATTTAAAGAAGAATAAAAAAATCACGGCTTCATGAAATCAAAAAAATAATCTCATCCTATATAAGCTAAAAATTATTTCATTTCTATTCGGAAGAAACTATTAAAATGTGTATTTTTTAAAAGAAAATGCATTACAAATATCATATTAATGATGTGTGAATCAAGAAAATTATTTGATTATGTGTATAAGATAAAAAAGAACATAAAAAAAGATAAAATTAATCCTAATATAATAAAAATAATTTTTTCACAAAAACAAATCAAGGAAAAATCATTGGAGTATAGTTTTAAACAAAATAATCAAGATTGGGTTGAGAATTCCATTACGCAAGGTTGAACGTCAATCAAACATGTCTAAACCTATTATATAGTGGGCTTAAGTATTTTATTAACTTATAAAGGAGTAATATTGATATTAATTACCTTATATAAGATCCCCATATAATGTTTTACCAATACTTTATTCATAAAATTTTATTCATTTCACAATTTCTCTTGTTAATTGCATTAATTTATAATGCTTGTTTTCCCTTGAAAGTCCTAGTTTAATTGAGTAGTATATATTTCCAACATCTACTAAATAAAAATAATCTCTTATATCTCATATTAAAAAATTAAATATATTTTTTATACCATTATTTATTTTTTATCATATAAAATGAATTTCATCACTTCGTGGTGATTCTGCGTTTTATACGGGCATGAGTAGTGATATCGTATATAAATGGATGAAAGAGTAACGAAGTGGATGGTATATTAGTTTTACAGAATAATTATGATTTCAAAATTAAAATATATATCCATTAATTCTATCATTATAACCATCCATTTAATCTGATGATGATAAAATTATTACACCTCTACGTGCAGATGACAAGTCGTACATACACACATGTGGTTCTTTTTCATTAAGGTATAGAAGGTATAATAATGTTTTTTCATTATAATAAAAAAATATTATATATATGATATTTGAATTAATATTTTTTTTCATGAAACACATGAAGTTGATGTATAAAAATAAAAAAATTATTATTTTTTCCAAAAATAAAATATCTTCTTAAGAAAATTTCATTTAGAAATCATCTTAATAGATATAGGGTTGGACTTTTTCCAGATCCAGTACCTCTGAAACTTAGATTATTACTTTATGAGGAAAACTTTTTATTGGTATGTAGAGATAGAAAACAAAAGTTAATGATAACAAGTATGGTTGGATGTTTGTATTTATAATTGAGTTGATGGATCTTTTGAAATTCCCCCAAATATAAAAAAATAAAAACACTATTATAAGTCCTGATATGTATAAATGAATTTTAAATGAATGTGGGATGAAAATTTCAAAATATATATTATCCCCGTTTTTTTATTTGACGTTATTATGATTTTAAATAATTAAATACAATATGAATTTTCTAAAATATAATTACTGTCAAATTAGATAGTATGCATTAATTTGAGAATAAAAAAGCACCAAGCCAAAAATTATAATTTGAACCCATCATTTGATTATATCATAAAAATTTCATGTTAATATTAAAAGTTCATGGATAAAATTAATTATATCAAATTATATATATATATTAATATATTTTTTTCATATGATGTATTTTTATATTAATCGAATTATTAATGTATCATTATTGTGGAAGATTTTATGGTAATTATCTATTAACTCATAATTAAAAAATTACCTTTAAGAAGATAATTCAATTTTATTTGAAAATTATATTTAATTTATAAAATATCTTCTCTATGATCACATATTAAGAAATACATAATTATTAAAAAATAATATTAGGACATGCTTGAATTTTTATTTATGAAGATACTATAAGGGAATTTATATATTCGAAGGGGATAAAATATGGCATAAATTTGACTCTGGATAAAATTGGTCAAATATCACTCATCCAATATAATTATATCAACTCTCATGGTCATTTTATAATCCGTAAAATATTATTTTCAATTTTAATTTCCCAATTTACCCTTAAAAGTTGAAAAACTAGAATGCTTACTAATCATATTTTACAAAAATAAAAGGATGATATTTACTAAATTTGGGAAACATGAATCCAAATTTGAAATAAATTATTCATATTTAAAATAATATTTTTTTTTAGAATTTAATTTAAAATATTACATGAAAGATTAAATGAAACAATGATTTTATAAAAATAACTTTTTCAATCTAAATTTTTTTAAACCACCTTTTACCATTAAATTAATTCTAATGAAATGAAATTAATTATTTATAATAAAATATTTTTAATTTTTTTTCATATAAAATAATATTCTTAATTTTTGGAAAGTAAATAATTTTTTTGATCAAAATTTATATTTTTCACTAATAACTAGAAAAATAAATATTTTTCAAAAAATATATACGATTCACCCTATGCTATTTTTTATATAATGATATTAAAAATTATGTCCATTTTATCAACTAAAAATTATATATGTTTGAAAATTAAATAATTGTTTTAAACAGAAAATGACATAATTTTTGAGATTTAAACATATAACCAACAAATTCATGGTCTGAAAAAATCCCTTCCCTATCAAATTATTACTAAATAGAAAAAGTGGAAGAGCAAGATGGATTAAAAAGATGATAATAACACAAACCATGCATATCCAAATCCACAAAACGAGAACAAAAATCATGAGTAACAAAGGACCACCTTGATGAGACCTCCATGATCACTCGCTTAGAAAGTGCATCTGCAGCTTGGTTTGCCTCCCTGTAGACATGAGTGACATCCAGCTGCAAGTGATCAAGAGCAATGAGACAATCACTCCATGGCAGAGCCACTTTCCATGGAAAATTCTGAGAATGCATCTTCAAAATTTGTATCACTGTGGTAGAGTCAGATTCCACCCAGATGTGTGTCCAGCCGTGTTGAGTCACTAACATGATGGCTTTTATCATCACTGAAATCTCAGATTCAATAGAAGATTCAATTCTAATATAGTGGTAGAAGCATCAATTACAGAAGCCATGATGGGTGCGGAAGATACCACCACAGCCTGATGGTCATGGTGCACACACGACCCCCCCATCCACATTCACTTTCAACCATGGGCAGATGGGTGGGATCCATCTGATATATTTGAGCACCATCAGCTTCTTGACACTTACAGGCACACAAAGAGTCTTTAGAATAATCAAGTCATAGAAAGTGTTATTCATCACACATGTTTGAATTTTAGAGGCGGCTAACACCACCCTGTAAATGGAATTCAACCCATCCCTTAAGGAAGTCATGTAGCTATCAAAAACTATTCTATTTTGGGCCTTCCATATGAAATCTAATGCAGTAGAAACATCAGACATCCGCAATGCATGGATCCGCTGACTATGTCTGGAAGCCTTTATGGAGCACATGAGCCCATCAATGTTGTCTGGAAAGAGGGATGTGCCAAATAGTGACTGCAAATGGTTCTATATGTGACATTAGTAAGTGGATAAGAAGAAAAAAAATTTGGATAGTTTCATCGGCCTGCATGCATAGATAGAAGACAGGAGTGAGTTGTAGCCCGGTTTGCTACAGCATGCTCTGCACAGGTAGCCTGAATTTCTAGACCCACAATAGCAGGAGGTACTGAGCTGGAGGTATGAAGGGATTTTAAAGCCACGTACCCAACAGGAGAGGAACTGAACCATCACAAAGGTGACTATAATAACACCTGGAGGTGAGTATCCCATTTTCACTAGGATTCAAGTCCATAAAGTCATGGGTGTTGAAGCTTTAATGTTGTACCTACAACCGGATAGGACTGGGTAGACATCACTGCACATCATGATGCTGGTATAAATCAGAAATTAATAGTGCTTGCAAGTGGGCGGGAACATCCATTTATTCATTAATGGGATTTTCTAGCCCCCAGGTTTTCCACATATTAAGACTCAATGTTGGAAAGACTATCCAAATAGAGCATTGAAAAATTCCATGGAAGGCATGTTTGATGGTAGGCCAAATAGAGGTACCAACATACATGGAATGCCCATTGTTCAACTAAGACAAAAACCTCTATGAAAGGAATTCTAGTGACATATCACTACCAGAAACCAATTTCCATGTAAAATTAATAATATGTGAGTCATTTAATAAGCTAAAATCCTTTACACCCATTCCTCCCATACCAATCAACATGATGAAATCTCTCCAAGAAACATTGATATGCTTACTCTCATAAAGAGATCCAGTCCAGATAAAGTTTGGAATTAGCACTTGAAGCTCTGTGATGAGTTTCCTAGGCCATTTATAAACATAGAAGGCGTAGAAAAACATTGAGGTTATCACATAATTCACCAAACAAATTCTACCCACTTGGGAGATGGATTTCCCTTTCCATGCCACCATAAGAGAAATAACTCTGTAGTAAATGCTTTCAAGATAAACACATTTTACTATTCCTTAAAAAAGAGGCACCCCATGATAAATGAAAGGAAGGGTTTTCATCCTCACCCCAAGGGTCCTAGCTATTATATTCTGTATAGCAAGGTTCATGCCATTCCAAAACATAATAAAAAATTTATTCCAAAGAATCACCTTCCCAAAATTTACTCATAGTGAGAAAAAAATTTCTGATTACAAGAAATTGTCCTTTTCTCAGCATTCCTGAAAAGAAGAATATCATCAGTGTAAAAGTTATGAGTGGGTGAGAAGTAATCCCATCTAGATTTGATTTTCTTGTAAAGGCTAGCATGCACAAGTTCATGCAGACACACACATAAGTAGACCTCAAAAAGAGAAAAAGGTATCCAAGAGAGGGGATCCCCTTTCTTGAACCCTCTAGTACTTGTAAAGTACCCTCTAGGTGACCCATTTATGAGAATTGATAGCTGGACACCACTCAAAATGGTAGAAACCATCTTAGTAAAGAAATCAAAAAATCTTTGTTTCCTGAGAATCGTGAATAATAAATTCCAACAAATTGTGTCAAATAACTTGAAGATATCATTCTTAGGGGAAAAAACTCCACTATTACATTTATTTCTAATGATGTTAACACTTTATGATGCCATGAGAATAAAACATTGTATGTTCCTCCCGGTCACATATCTGAATTGATTAGGAGTGATTAATTCACTAGTAATGCAGCTCAGCCCTAAATAAGTGATCTTGCTTATGACATTAGTTTTCGTGATCCCAATAGAAACTGACCTAAATTCTTTAATATCCAAGGCACATACCTTCATTGGAAGAAATGAAATATAACATGTATTGAAATTGTATTGCATGGATTCATGATTAAAGAATTTACCCATTGCGCTAATCAATTCCAGGCACACAATATCCCAATAGAACATAAAAAATTTGTCAGTGACACCATCATACCCAATAACACTCTAAATATTTAGTGAAAATAAATCCTTCTTGATTTCCATCTCCATTGGAACCTCCACCAACATTCGGTGGTGTTGAGAATCAATGGTGGCCTGCAAATTGTCATGTCATTGGAAAACATTGTAACTCCCTTTCTCTGAGTAAAGGTCATCAAAATAGTTAAAAACAACACTGTAGATTTCAGCCTCTAATCTTTATGACGCCCATATTGCATCCATTTAGTGTTTTTTTGGATTTTAGAAAGCCTTTCCAGAGGATCAAGAAGGTTATAAAGGCGCAGGAGGGCCTGAATCTCATCCCTTGTTAAGAAGAACTGATTTTGGCTTGCATTCTGGAAAAACTAGAGGTGTTGTACAACCGCCTTAATGTCATTTTCCAAATCAGAAAATGATACCTTGCTCCAATCCTTGAGTGGATTATTCACATGATTTAGCTTACTAGCCAGAATTACAAGGGTGTTTTCAGTCGCATCCATCAACCAAGCATTGTAGATGAATTCCCTGCAATCGGGAGTGACAAGCAAGGCATTGTTGAATATAAAGGGAAGAGGGGAGGATATCCGGTGACTAGTGCAAGAATCCACTAAGATCGGACAATGGTCAGAGTGACATTTGGGAAAAGTCAGACCTGAGACTAGAATAAATCATGTCTATCATCAATTTTTCAAAGCACCTGTCCAATTTACCAGCTAGATGCCCATTGAGGGTATACTTTATTGATGTAAATTTTTCACCCATTATGGGAACTTCCTTCAGATGAAAAATTTCAATGCATGAGGAGAAATCAATGGCATCCAACCTATTAAAATGGGTTCCAGTTTTCTCCTCAGGCTGAAGTACTATATTGAAGTCTCCCATGGAAACCCAACTATGAGGCACCTGAGCAGAAATGGTTTCCAAACCTCTCCACAACTCCCTTTTTATGATGTAGAGGTTGGATGCGTACACAAAAGAGAATGTAATGATAAATCTATAATACCCACTAGTGATAGATACAATCTGCTTCTTCCTAATGAAAGATATAAGATTTATGCTATCATGCCTTAAAATCTAAAGTGACTCAGCCCGACGGTCACCCATATTCTGTGAAACAAATGAGTAACCAAGTGTTTCCCATTAAAAAGAAACCCAATTATCAAAGGACATCTTTGGTTCAGCTAAGGTGATAAAAAAATGGTTGTTGGTCATGGTGAAGTGACTAAGGGCCATGGTTGTGGGAGTATTCTCAAGCCCTTGGAAATTCCAAAATAGGATATGTATTTGGAAAGGGTTGCTTTGCCTTGGGTGTGAGGCCCACCCATCATTTGGGCTTCTGTCATTATCTTCTTGATCTTCCCTTTTCCTTTCCCTTTGTGTGTCTCTTCCAATAAGGAAGTCCCATTAATCTCATCAAATTCATTTGTACCATCACAATCATCTTCCCATAGCTTTACACTAAGAGGAATAAATTTGTTGGGTGAATGAGTGATGCCCAACGTGGAAACTTGTGATATTTTCCTCTTAGAAGATTTCACACTATGGACTTGGGAGATAGGGTCCTCTAGTACCTAAGGAGGATCATCTGAAATAAGAGGATCCTTGGTAGAGCCATATGCCTCTACCAGCTGATTCGGTTCAACAATGAACATGTCCCCAGAATCCCTGCTTGCCTCTCGGTCATGCTCAGGGACAGCCTCTTGATAAGTAGTGATGTCTGCCAATTCAGGAAGGGGGATCTTTCCCACCCATCAGACTCATCAAAGCCAAACCACTCCCATGATCCTTCTTCCTTGAAGAAACCATGCATTTTACTACAACCAGGGTCTCAGGACGATGGCCAACCTCATTATTGGCCACTGGATACTGCACCAAAAGGCCATGCACAGAAGGAGGGTTGAAAGAGTCATACTCCTTGTTAACATCTGGACAATTAATCACATGTTCATTAGGAATCACATCATATTTCCTTGAATACAATGAAATATTCATTTCCACTATCTTTATTTGCCTGTCAGTAGGAAAAACATTCAACTATGCAGCAAACTTCTCAATATCAACAATACCAGCAATAGAATCCACCTCCAGATCCAATGCAAGGACCTCTTCTATTGTATATGACATCTAAAGGGATAATACACCTTGCAGTATCCCCTTATTCTTAACAATTCCCTTCATACAAGACTCCACACAATGCCCCTTGATGTTACATAAATTTCAGAACTTAGACCTATTGCATTCATGGACCAAGTGACCAATAACGCCGCAATCTAAACAAAACCTCGACTTCCTTTCATAATGGATTTACTTCATAAAACTATCATCCCTTATGTTAAGTACAAATTTCTTAGCTAGAGTGGTAGACATATCTACATAAACAAAAACCTGGGAAAAGTGCCCAAATCATGGATGATCTATTTGCATATCAATCCTTATGGGGTTTCCAACTGAGGATGAAATATCCCATAGGATCTTGGGGTGCCAACAGAGCAAGTGGTTCCTACAAATTCGAATCCATATTTGCATTTGAGTATTCCTCACATAAATGGGATCGATGTTACGATCCTATTCTTGTATTCTATGAATTCCAGGCTTTAGTGATAAAGCACCAAATCTCCAAGAACGACTCTTTAGCTCATCATAAGGGAAGATTATGTGAATGTATCCCCTTCCAATGGCAGTCATGCACGAGTCCCCAAAACACCAAAATCCCAAAATCCAATATACTAGATTGGAAAACCCCAAGGTCCTATCTCCCTTTGGATTCAGTACTCTCACAACAATCGATTACCTATAGAGCTTGATACTATCTTCAATGGCTTCTTGATTTGTAAAAACATGCGCAACACGACCTTTTCAAATGATTCTTCCTAGCGAGGGAGACCAAAATCAGAGAAAGAAACGTTTATCACTAAGTTAACATCATCAGAAAAGTTCTTCTTCATATCAGAGGGTTCCACAGATTTCCCACTGGTACCTGAACAATTCTTCCTGGAGGAACACCAATAAAATAGATCCTCATTCCCCACATGATCATCTTGAATAGAATCAACCCTTTATTTGGATTTCAAACCAGCATGCCCGACTAGTGCATGTGAGCCCTTCTCACCTGAGTATCCCACATGCTCCACCATTATCTCTCTGATTAACACATATACTTAATGAATACAATTACATTCCTAAAAATTTTGGGTTTATTTCTTAATAATTAATAATTATGATTGTATTGAATAAGGATTTCAAATATATTTTATAACTTACTAATTAATTTTCAAAACCATCTATTTTATGGTTACATTATATATATTCTATTAAAATTATAATATTTAATTTTATATCATGGTTTTTAACGCATTGTTGTATGCACCATAAGCTATCAAAGTGATTATATTTCATTTGAAAGAGAGGTAAAATAAATTCATTTTTAGTTATAGTGTGTTGAATTTATTAATTATATATTTTACAGAATATTATTAATAGATACATAATGAATATAAATGATATTTATATCATTGTTTACATTCTCCAAATGAGAAAATATTTATCAAACTAAGAGGACAAAAAAAAACAAGTTAAAACATATTCAAAAAAGTGGTCAATGACAAAACCATACCATTAAGATATTATAATTAATAAACAAGTTACATGACATCATAATTAAATAATATATGGTATGATATATATGAATATGGTTCAATGGAAGATTTATAATAAACTTTTATTTATTATACGATATGTTAGAATGTGGTTGAAGGATGTCCTGACTTTTTGTAAGGGTTTTCTATCTCACTTTTTTATTTATTATACAAATTCTATATTCACCACTTTTCTATTTCTATGTCCTATATATTAAACTACTGAATTTATGTTATTATTATTACACTAAAATTTAATTATATTTATATATCCATTTAATTATTTTTCATTCATGTGGTTGAGGTTGAAAAATTTTGATCTCAGTTAGAGATTTTTTTGTTCAAATTTCCTTTGTTGAGATGCATGTTATTATATGAACCTATATTAATTCATGATATGTATATATGGACCCATTGAAATGTAATATTTTTAATTTATTCATCATCATGATATTTTATGTTTCATTTTATTATATTACTCTACATGGCTAAGGATTCGTGGTTATTAATTTGGTACGAGGTTTACTTTAAAATCTCACTGTTTAACAGGAATGATTATGATATAGTCTCCAATGATGAATGTTGATCATCTATCTCTCAGTAATTATCATTAATTTTATTCACCTCTATTTATATATTATATTTTCATGTAATTATAACACTTTTTTATTCTTTTGTTATTGTGATAATTAGTAAATTGTTATCAAGAAATGTTGACTTTATTTTACTCTTCAGCCACGAATATGTTTTCATTTAAAACACTATTTTATAAATATGTATTCAAAAATGTTTCTAAATTACAATATAAGATAATTTTCATGTAAAAATATTTTCAAATTGATCCAATTTTTAAAAAGTTTTTTCACTGATTTTCAAATATTTCATTATATATTTTCATGGTAATTATCCAAGAAAAAGGATTTCAAAAAAGTTTATGCTTTGAAAAAAACATGGTGGAAATGATATTTTTCTCAATAAATGATTTAAATATTCGTTTTATAATTATTTTCTATCTATTATTACATATATTGGGGTTACATATGCCTTATGGGTGATATTATCCCAGGATACCATTCATATTCTTTCACTGAATGGTTTATGATTTGATAGAATGATGTTTATGGAACTTGTTTCTTTTACACATGTCTTTCGGGTTCCAAAGATATTTTTGAGAACCCCATTTTTTCCCCATTATTAATAATTTTTCATAGTGATTTATATTATTCACATTTCATTTTCATTGTTTAATCATGTTATGAATGGATAATAGGTTTCATATGATATTTGATGATGATATGAAAGTTCTTTTTTACTTTGTTCGTGTTTTTAGTTCATAGAATTAGAATATATGATTTGGTGGAATGGATAATGATTATTAATTCCATTTCAAAATTTATGGTGGGGATTTAAAAAAATGGCTAATCTAGTTAGATATTATATGATGTGGTTGCACAGATAGCACCGAGTAAGCCTGTTGCATCATATTTGATGGGGATTCCCAAATAGTGTTAGGTTGGATAGTTAGAGAACATTCAATGGGAAGGCCTAGATAGTTACAGTTAATCCTATCATAGGTTATATGATTGGGAGGCCCAGATAGTGTCGGGTGATCCCATTATATCATAAATGATAGGTGTTCCCATATATCATCAAATAAATTTGGTAAATATTTAAATCTCATTAGATATACATGGCTATAATGGGGAGTGAACCCAACATGGTTAGTGAAATTTCCTTTTGGGAAATTATTAGGATTCAACCTTGAACAATATGATGGTATGGTGAATGGAAAAATTCAACTAAGACATCATTGGTAGTGATCCTTGAATATTATAGAAATAAAATTATATGATTGTGTCTCTTCTAAGATTCTATAACTTATTATTATGTTTTTACCACATGTATTGTACTCCTGAATACCATATGATTCATTAATATAGATCATAAAATGTTTATTCCATGACTCATGAGTATTATCATTGATATATAGGGTATGATCATCAAATGTTATGTCCATGTTCTAATACACTATGTTCTTGTTATTCCTATGTATCTCTTTTATTTACATTTTCTGAGAATCTTGTCTCACCCTTTCCTATATTTCCTTTCCCCGGGTTGTGAAGAAATGGGTTATTTAGTAGAACTAAATGTGAATATTTTTTTGGGAAACATTGAATATTATTCTCCCATTTAGAAGGTGTTGTTCCAAGATTCCAGTGACACAAAAATATTATGATCTTTAGGCATTTACTTTCATAATGTGCTGAATATTCATATAAAATGATATAATACCCATTTATGGGAATCCTAAGTCCTTGTAATTCGTATCAATGAATAATCATTATTAATTTTGGGAAAATAGTATGAGAAAATCTACTAATTTTAATAAGGATTTTCTAGGGATATATCTAGCTGTGTCTCTATGGAAAAATTCTAGGGATGAGTAAAACATTAAGAAAATATCAGTGATCTTTGGTAAAAATTATATCAAGTAGTTTCTAGAAATACATATATATTTTTCCATACTCTAAGAGGATGGTGATTTAAAGTTGATTTACAAAGTTAGGACTACTTCAAAAACTTCGTATTGAGATAGAATCTATAGGGAATTGGTGTGTAACAATGGGCATTACTTCACAAATAGTTTAAAACTCATAAAGGATATTCTTTGGAAATTCAAAGAAGCGTTAATAACTATCATTAAGGATTTAAATTGAATATGCATATGAAGAACATTAGATAAAACTAAAGTGTTATAGATTATTTTATAATGTTTTTGTATTTATATATTATATAAATAACTTTTCATGGTTATTTGGATTTAAACTATTATTAGTGTTCTCACCCGATTATTATTAGTTTTTGTCATTTACTAGAATCATAAGTAACTAGGTCAATATTGAATTTGAAGGAAAATTTCCTAGTGAGTATAAAAATGGTATAATTACAGTTGTGAAGGATATTAGGATTATTCCAAATCATTTTTTTGGGAAAATGATATATAGTGCATACTGTAACCAATATTCACACTAATTGAAGAAAAGAAGGAAAAAAAATTTGATGAGATTTTGGGTAGTGCATACCAGAGAGGAAAGAAATTTTATTTTCCTATGTGATAATAATTTCTGAGGAAACACCAATGTAAATGGCATTGAGGTATGGTAATATTTGGTTACTATAAAAAAAGAACCCAAAACAAGTAACTACCAAGGGAAAATGAAAATTTTAGTTAATGAAATTGATGAGAATATTATTCTCAACATGATATAATTTAATGATGAATTAATTAATTGATAAAGGTGTGGATAATATGAAAAATTATGTCCAAAGGGGAAAAAAGAAGATAATCTTCAAGAGAACATAAGTAATGGTTATATTGTTAATGATGAATATACTAAAATTTGTACATGAATGGATAGAGAAATTAAGGTAAAAGAATATAAAGAATAGCTAATGTATTATGTATGAGGAGGAATAAGTAATGTGATTTTGTATTGGAATTCCACAATTTGGTTACAAGAATCATAAATTTTAAAATGGATTTTCATTATAGGGTTTTTAGAAAAAAAAAATTAAAAAATGGTTTCATTGGTACTAATAAATGTGATTTGATGGAAAGGTGACCAATGGAAGATAATCATTAATGTATTTAATATGTCGATATAATGATTTCTGTATAATTATTTATTGGATGTAAATAAATTAACTTTGATATCAATGATTACATTGAAATCGACTAATGGATTTATGAAAATGTAGTAAATGTTATCAAATATAGAGTTTACAACAATATTGGATTTATTTAATATATTTGATTGTGTATTTACAAAAGTAATAATGAATCGTGTATACTTTAAATAAGGTTTCAGGTTATTTTATTGTATTATATTGTTTTAAAAGAATACATGAGGATGGTATTCACGTGTTCGATAATGGAAAATCATGATATATATTATGATATATGGTGGGATCAATATAAAATTGGTTTTGGGAAATTTAGTTAAATAGTTTGTATAGTTTTATATTTTCATCTTTTGTAAATGTCAAAATTTTAACCTTCTTTGAAATGGTTTACCTTGAACATTGAATAAGGTTGTATATATTAGTCTTTACTTCACCAAATGAATATTACTTTATATTGGACAACTTGTGATAACCATTTTTATGTTAACTAATGTTATATTGAATGACTTATCATTCAATAAATGGATACTATCATCCGTTAGTACTTTTGAGATGAAAAATTCAACATCATTTCATGGAGTATGATATTAATTGGATATTTTCCATGGTGAATCCAATGGGTGAGATTTTTTGTATGAAATTTTATAAAATCAAATTGGTATATCATTTTTTGATAATTCCACATCTTTTAGAATAAGTTATGAAAATAAATGCTATCATATTATCATCATTTTGATGATTTTAATTATCTTTTGAATGTATCCTTTTTCTATGTTGTAATTGACACTAACAATCTCTAAATCAACAAATTTCCAGTCATCAGTTTTCTCTACAACTCCCTATAATTAATTATTTTATTTCTCTATGACTAAATAATCACTTCTCATCTATGTTCTCATTTGTGTAAACTATTTTATATGTTACCTTTGTTAACTGTCATGTTTCCAACATTCCCTCTTTAAATGATGTTTTAGAATTAATTTATTTAATGTGGGATTATATAAAAGGAACTATAGAGAATTTAAATTATTATAACATGGATGACATTAAATGGATGAATTAATTTTAAGGGGGGTTGAATGTAGCAAAATGAGATTTTATGTATAATTTTTTCAGTTAAATTTATATTCATTGATGGATTGAGTTTCACAATTCATGATGTTATGATTTATATACACATGAATGTGAGTTTATCTTATGGTACATTAAAAACTATGGTCCTTCTATACCTTTCACAACACATAAGACCGACTGTTGCGGAATTAGAATATACTATTAATGTTATTTTTTAATTATTATTGTATTTATTATCTAAGAATTTGAAGGGTTGTTATGAACAATATTATGTAAATCACGAAAATTTTGTTTCTTTATGAATATAAAATCAATTCTTTGGGAACCAATTATTTTAAATGAATGTAAGAACTATTTTAAAATAAATAATTTCTTTCTCTGAAAAACAATGTTTCTATGCACAAACACATTTTTTTGAAAAAATTAACTAAACCAATTTTGATTAAGGATTTTAAAAAAATTTATATAGTAATAATTTAATCATATAATTAAATTTTATATTTTGTGATTCCTATATAATAAATATGAATAAATCAAATTTTACACATAAAAAGATGCATTTTTCTATAAGGATGTTTACACCCTATTAATGGATCACTTATAATAAAAATAATTTTTGATCCTTTTATAAAATATATTTTAAAAAATAACCTTAATTTTTGAATTAATAACAAAAAAATTTATTATGGTGAATTTATGGTATTTTTTATAAAAAGATTCATTTTTGTTGAATGGTGAAAAATACGGAATTTTAATTTAATACAGGATTTTCATATAATTAATTTATAAGGATAAATTATATTTATAATTAGGTAAAAATTATCATTAGGTAATTTTTACATCTATTAATCAAAAATAAGGCATTGAAATATGTTTTATAAAAAATTTATATATATAAATTTTGAAATATTTTTGTCATTTTGACTTAAAAACCCAGTTTTCTCTACCCATATGTTGGATTAATTTAAAAGTAAATTATGACAACTAGATGAATGGAATTAAAAAATGGATTCAGTATTTTGAATCATAATAATATATTTTATAAAATAACTTCAACTGGAATTTTTATCATGTGGATTAGTGAAAATAGTTAATATTTATTAACTCGATTTAGGTAAAAATGTGATTTTGTACATTACATGTGTTTGTGATAGAATTATAATTACTCACACATATGATTTTAAATTAATTAATTGGAAATATTATCCTGAATACGTGGGTTTAAATTATCTATACATATTTTTTAATTATAATTTTAATGGGTAAATTTTTGAGGTAATAAAAATATACAAGTCACCTTAGTAAAATCTATAAATATAAATATAATTAATCCTAATGAATATAGAATATCATTATTAAAAATATTATTTATTTTTTCAATTGTATGTATTTATAAACCCAATATTCCCTAAAATAAATTAGTGATCAATTTTGGAGGCACATGAGGCATGAGAGACCTCCCAATAGTGACTATATTTAGCTATTCAAGAGAATGCCACTCCTCATCCATTAAAAATGAAAATTCAGTCTTCCAACATCTTCAAACCTCTTGGGACAGTTGGATCAACCTAAAACTACCAAAATCACATCCCAACATCCATACTCCCATCCTAATTTCCATAATTTGGGTATAAATCCAACCAAGGAATCCCTTAGGTGCAAACCAAAAGGGGATAACTGAAGAAGTGGTAACATTCATGAACAAACATTTTATTTCATTCTTCAAATACCCTATTACAATATTTTAATTTCATGATTAAATAATTACCCTAGTATATTATATATAATTATATTGTTTAATGTTAATGTTATGACCTAAAATCACACACACTTCTATCAAATTTCTACAAAATCATTGTTCATATGAGTGGACGAATAACGCATCACGAATCAATGTTGTTTATTATCATTACTATCTATCATGGTTGCGAATAATGAATAAAATTATATCTATATATGAAATATATTATATTTATAATTTATTTATTCTTTTTTAATTAATATATGGAATCATGATTTCCATTTTTGGAGAATATTATATTGTCATCCGAGTGTATGGTGGACTACCACCTCACAAAGCGAATTGATTCAGTGATGCTTTATATCAAAGTTATTAAAAATGGGATTAATAAAAATGTCTGATATATATGAAATAATAATTCTACTCTAATGATAATATATATATATATTATATTTATTTAAATAAGATATGAAAATGGAAACAACATTGATTCGTTTGTACAGCTTACCATCTCCATGAACGGTGTATTTTATTTCCTATTTATATGTTTTATAGATTTTTATAAATACATATATAATGAGTATATATGATATTTATATCATCTTTTAAATTTTTTAAATAATGAAACCCATGATAAAAGTAGGAGTACAAAAAATACAAGCTGACAAATATATGAAAAACAATGTGGTTACTGTATAAAATGTAACTTTAACAGGGAATTTTAAATAAATGTTTAATAGACTGTCAAAATAAAATAATATATGGTATGATATATATTAAGATGTTTCTTTGATGTATTTATAGTAAACTTATATATGTTATATAGGATTTTTAAATAAGTGTTAAGGAATTGAAGATGTATTGTAAGGGGTTTCTGTCTCACAATTGTTTTTGGGAGATATATGATATATTCACCACCTCTTTATTCTTCACGTTTCGTATAAATATCCATATGATATTTAATTATGATTATAGTAAAATACATTGGTATGTTTTATTTAATGTAATGATATCTCTACCATGGGGTTCATTGTTTAAAAGTAACCAAACTAGTTAGAGACTGTTTTGTCAAATTTGCTTCATTAAGACATAAGTTATGTTATGTACCTATATTATTTCAAGAGGTGCATATAAAAACCATTTTACATGTAATGTCAAGACTTCATTAAACCTCATGATATTTTACCTTTTTTTATTTTATTTATTCACGGTAATATGATTCATGGTATCCAATCATGTAAGAGTTTAATATTAGAATCGAACCGTTTATCAAGAATTTTTATGATAAGGAATCCAATGTTGAAATATGGTAAAATATATCAATGAAAATATCATGAAATTTATGAAAATATATTTATTAATGTTATATTATTATAATGGTAACATTTTTTCACACTTTGTTACTGATGTTATCTAAAAAAATATTTGTAAGAAAATACAACTATATTTCTCTCTTCGGTGAGGAATCTAATTTCATCCAAAAGAATTTTTTCCATTTTTTCATAAAAGACTAAAATAATATTGTATGTTTATTTTCTGCTAAATGGATTTTTAATATTCGATATGTTTTAAATCCCGATTTATGATATTTTCAAAGCTTCAGTTATATATTTTCAATGTTAGTTTCAAAGAAATTTTTTTCAAAAATTATTTATGATTTAAAATGTATTTTCAATGCATTAAAAATGTTTTCATAAATAAATATATTAAATGATCCTATAAAAATTATATTCTATCTATTATGAAATATGCATGTTTTTATTATTCTTTAGAGGTGATATTATTGATGGATACCATTCATATTTTTTTTCTGATCGGTATTTGCTTTGATAGCTTGAATTTTATTGATCACATTGATTATCCATGGGTCATTTATTATATAAATATATTGTTATAAAAAACATTAATATTCCCCAATTTTATCATGATTCTATGATATTTAAAAGATAATAATTTGTTTCCAATTATTTAATCATTTTATGAAATATTAATTGGTTTTTATGAGTTTATATGATGATATGGAAGCACATTATTCTCTGTTTAGGTTTTGGTTCATAGAAATATCTTATATTATAGGGTGACCCAAATATTTTTTGGGTAATCCAATTATGGATTATCGGATGAGGATGTCCATATAGTACCTACTAAGTCCATAATATCATATATAATGGGGAAAACTAGATATCACAACATAAACCTATTACATATTATATTTTTGGGTGGCCTAGATAAATCCAAGTAATTCAGTTTCAGCATATATGTTTGGGTATTCCATATAGAATTAAGAATTAGAATTATATCTTTTATTATGAGGTGGAGCAGATTGCTTATAGTCAGCCCATTACAGCTTACATTATTGGTGTACATAGATAGTATTTTAATGCATTGGGAAAATATTTTTATCTCATGAGGTATAAAAGGATGGAATGTGCAGTGATCTCAGTTTAGTAAGGGGATTTGTTCATAATGATAGACTTCAGAGTGACCCTTTACTACTAAAAATGTTCGGTGAGTGAACCCTTTATACTAAAATAACTTATATAGTTATCCTTTACTACTATGGAAATCATTTTATATATTTATGTTTCTTGAACAATTCCATTTATTATTCATATGGTACGATCACATGATTTATACTAATAATTCCATTATGATTCATATATTATATCTAAAAATCATTATTCTATGAATCATGTGTATGGTCTTTAATATGAATGGTGTGATCATAAAAGGTAATTATATTTTTCTCTTACACTTATGTTCATTTTATTCATATTTATCCCAATTAGTTACCCTTACTAATAATTATTTCTCACACTTTCTTATGTTTTATTTCCCTATGTAAAGAAGAATTATTTTAAGTAGGTTTACTGAATGAAAGATATTTATGGTAATAATAAACTATATTTCACCATGTTATAGGATTCAGTTCCAAGATTCCAAAAAAAATAAACTATTATGGTCCTCAGGCAGGTACTTTTGTAATGTGATTAATATTCATCTAAAATTATGTAATATCCATGTAGGAGATTCTTGGGCTCCTATTCGACCAATTTCTGACATGGGTTTAAAACTTATTATGGATATAACCCTTTAAAATTATCAAAAAATATTATCATTTTCATGGAATGAGGCTTAACACATTATTTGAGAAAAAATTGTTTTTTTCATGGCTAAATTATTTATTTATCAATGTAAAAGAATAATGATATAATTGTAATTATTTTCATTGGGATTATTATTTTTTATTTTAAAAACTAATTTCATAATTTTTAAATCCCCTAGAAATGTTTTTTATCATATAGTATTGTTTTAAAAATGTTTTCTTATTAAGTTTAATGATAGGTAATAAAAAGGATGTCATGTTAAAAGTGATGCGGATTTTGTTTTGTGAAAAGACAATTCGTTCATATTTAATGTTTTACATTTGGATAAAAATGGACACTGAGTAGAATTTCTAACATGTGATGTATAAGATTTTCATATACTACTTGAAAACTAATTATCTATCACATGAAACCATAATGATACTTATGAATGTAATAAAATTAAGTCACGACTAAAAAATAACTATCATCTGATTTTTGAGGTTGGGTACTTATAGTTGGTATCTTAGAAAAGAAGAAGATAATTTTAGATTTTTAGATACTAAACTAAAATACATTTATGTAATTATTATTTATATTGATAACATAATTTTATGAATTACCATGTTTCTTTATCCAATTTATCCCTTTTTGGAAAGGTTTTATATATAGGAAATAGGGAAGATAATGTTAGAAGTAACAAATTAGAAAATATACATTAAAATCATCATGTAGGAATAGATTGACTTATAACTGAGTTTTTTTTAAATAATACTTAGTTGAAAAATTGTTAAGTGTATTTCAAGCATACATTTTAGAGGGATTTAAAATATTAATTTCAATATTTAACTGACTAGTATTTAAATTTATTGTTGATTTTACTTTTTCTATGTTTTCATGTAAGGGTATAATGATTATAGAAAAATGAATGAATACAGTTTAATTTATGGGAAAAAACATTACACACCATGACTGAAGAGAAGCGGCATGACACCAAATTTATGAGGATATTTGAAGCATGAAGAACTAGAGAAACATGATTAATTTATGAGTAATTCGATTACTCGTCATCACATCATTGGATAACAAGGATGTCTGCATGACAAATCATGATGAGATTATATGTTATGAAAGACCATTACACATCATGTAACTACATTACACTAAATGAATTTTTCAGTACATTTTTCTGAATAAGAAATATGCTAAGATTCATGGGATCTGATAATTTCATGGTTACATGTCGTGAGTCCTAATTACAAATCAGGAATGGTGTCAATGTTTCAAATTTTCATATGATATTAAGGCGATATTTTCACATATTTGAAATACATTAATCCAAACACATATTGGGATTACATGACAAGAAAACAGATTACACATCCTGAAATGTGTTGCGAAGAAAGCTTTTTGAATCATATAAATAGAGTAGTTGTAAGATAATATGGGAAATTCCAATTAAGATTTAGATTCCAATTCAGAGGAAAAAGGCATAGAGCTAGATACTATATTACAATGGGCCATCCCTATGACTTCTATATTTTCTTTACGTAATTATTTTATTTTCCCCTTCCCTCTAATTCTCTCACAAAAAGGATATTGGAGTAAAGCCTCAATGTTCTAGGGGGATGTAGCCAAAGGGTGGAGGCGCATTAGATTTATTTATTTTAGTTATTCATTTATTTGGTTTATGAAATATATTCTTCAAAATTAAATACCTTTATTTTTATATTATCATGAAAATTGATAATTTAATTAAAAAAGAACATTTAAATTGTGATATTGAGAAACCTTATTGAAGGAATGATCGTTTTCCACATTAGGGGAAATCAGGTATAAGAATATTATTTAGAAAAACATGATTCGTCAACACCCTAAATTATCAGGGAAATGGAAAATGGGTATTGTCGTGTTAATAAGGATATTCCATGACCATTGGATCTTCCCGATCTCGACTACGACAACAACCATCAAATAATAAACCTTTAGTATAAAAACCAATTACACGAAAATTTTGTGATTATATAACCCTTGTGAGCTTTTTAAAAAAAATAAAACCAATCAATCGATCTTTATTACCATCATAGTATTATTTATTAAATCAAATAGAAACTGTCTGTTTCACACATCTTTCATAAAATTAGTAAAATTAGACATTTAAAAAACCAACTCAATCTAATTTCACCATCCCTATGGGTTCGGTATTGATCATTTTCTAATATTATATTCTAATTAACTTTGCAGGGTTGTTTGATTATTATAAATATGTTTTTCTATAGTATTGAATGTATATAATGACGCCCCATGGGGCTATCACACAAACTATAAATGGTAGTCAAAATCCTTTTTGTAGATAAACTAAATTTACCACGGAGGAACATGTTGATAGTCAAGTATTTCTTAAAAAACAACAACTAGATTTTAGTGAAAAAATAGATGATATTGTATAATAAGTATGGATCAATAATCTTTAAAAGGTATTTGATGTCTTGGGTTGTTTGGGAAATTAAATGGAAGCTCATTCAATTTATCATTTTGAAGGAGAAACTAATTTCTAGTGGTATTTGATTAAGAATACAATAAATAATTGCAATCGTGATACTATGTTATGGGATACATTTATGATTATATTCCATGATAAATATTTCCCTAATGATTTTCAACTCATGATAGTGAAAAAATTATTTAAATTATGTAAACTGGTAAAGATTCAATAGCTATATTTGACTAAAATTTTATAAGGCTGTCCATATTTATATCAAATTATATTCAAGACCAAAATAGTAATATTCATATATTTGAATCTAGATTTCAAACATGATTAAAAGGAAATTTGGATTCTTTATAATTTAAAATATATTATAATGTTGTTATGTTTGATGAGAATGTTGAGATGGGGTTTTGTGACACTTGTGATCACTAAGATGAAAAAAATAATGAAATGATCAACATTGAATGTTATAGTGAAGAAAAAAACTAATAATTCTAGATGTAACCACCTACCATTTTTTATGTGTGGTGAAATAAAATACAAGGAATATTTAATAGGATTTGAAAATTGTTATCAATTTGTTAGTTTTGTTGAAATGTATCATCACAAAAATGAAATTAATCATCAATAAACCAGGAATTTTGTAATCGAAATCCAACAAGATTTTAGGCCTCTAAATAATATTAGTTGGTACATTGTGATAATATTTTTAAAAATGATTTCCTTATGGTAGATATCACAAATACTTGTTGATTGAATTTGGGTTCTTTATGATTTTTCCATTACTTTATGTTTTGAAAATAAAAAACATTATATCTTGAGGGAAATTTATTTCCCCTATGATTTATCTTAATAATGAAATTTTACATCCCCATGGAAATTTTCTCCTTACCACTTTCATCATTGTTCCGGTTGTAGTTTCTATAAATCTGACTTATTTTATTTGTATGTGTAAAATTTGGTTTCATATCTAAAAACCTCAGACTACTATAAATACTTACATATAGTGCATTTTTTAGGTTCCGAATTTAGGTTGTGAATTCTCTATATTCTGACTCTGAATTTTTCTGAATATAGATTCTTAATTTCTCTGAATTTAGACTCCAAATTCTCTGAATTTGAAATCCGAATTCTCGGAAATTTGGACTCCGAACTCTTTGAATTCAGATTATTAATTGCTCCTAATTCAGACTCCGAATTCTATGAAATTCATACTCTGAATTCCTCTAAATTCAGACTCTGAATTCCTCTTATATTTAGTCTCTTAATTCTATGAAATTCAGAATCTGGATTCTCTAAAATTCATACTACGAATTACTCTGAATTCAGAATCTGAATTCTTTAAAATTATAACCTTTAATTCTCTAAAATTCATACTCCAATGTCTATATAATTCTGATTCTGAATTCCCTGAAAAATAGAATTCGAATATCCATGTAATATAGTCTCTAAATGTTTTTTATTAGACTCTGAACTTCATTTTCCTTAGACCCTGAAAAATGGATTTGGTTAAGAAACCAAAATTTTCATATCATTGTTTTAGTTCTGAAATAATGTCTTAAAATATGTATATAACTAACTATTATTTGACTGACATGTGTTTAGGTCCCTCTAAGATTTAAGGAAATAAATGACTGTTGGAGGAGGGATTAGACTATTAGAGAAGTGCCTATAACTAGGAGATCATTTGAATGATCTCAAAACTATTGATGAATCAGTTGATCACACTAGATATTTCATGATGCTAAAGTGATTTCTTGAGAGACACACTCTAATGATTTGTGCGTACCGAACATGTTGTTCAGATTGTTTCATTCCATTCCGATTTTTGGTTTGTACAATTGAGGGATTTTGGGGATAGGAAGATAGAGGCATCGACTAGCTTAATGTTTGAAAATATCCTTGTTTAGGAAGACAGAGGTGTCAATTACCTTGAAGTTCGAGGGAATACCAGGATAGGAAAATAGATTCTGATATTTATTACAAGGGCTTACACTGGTCTGGGTATGATAGACTTTCATGAATGTATAAATCAAGGGAATTTTATCCAAGGTTGTTGGATACCCTACACTTTTGGTTAAAAGATTTCATACTTGTTACTTTTAATTTTTCAAATATATTTTTCACTACTTTTTTATTAATAAAGAAAGTATAACAATCTTATGTTTTCTTTTTCTTGTCTACTCTGATTACTATGATACTATACGCATTAACGCATAATCTTTTTCCCTGTATACTTTTCATAAGTTTCATTTCTGGAATAATATTTTCAGATCCTAGAAAGTCAGTAGAACTAAGAGGTCTTCTAAATTTACATTGTTTAACTTTGTTAAACATAGTTTTCCTGAAGGTTAAAAACAAGAGTTTTATACCAAGGTTCCAATAGAATTTTTAAACTATATAATTCACCCCACTCTTATAATTGAGAATATACATTCATTATGTTGATCCTTCAATTTGTATTATAGGAGTTCTATGAAATACTTATATTAACATTTAAGTAATCATGCTCATGTTTTCCGGGTTCTAAATATTTTCCACGATTATGATTTTTATCCTTGATAAAAAACATTAATCATTTACATGCTTTTTTTGGAATGATATTTTCTTTTAGATGGTAGTAATGAATGTTGGTTCGATTGACAATCTTAATCCTACAAGACCACCTATATTTGATGGGAATAGTTATGAATTTTGGATATATCGTATAAATACATTTTTATTAATACTATAGTGGAAAACATTGTTATGCTTACTGAAGATTACAAGATTCAAGATAAGGATATCAAAACAATAACTAATCAAGAAAAGTTATAATATCCAGTAAACTACAAGGTACACAATAATTTGTTGGGTTCCATGACGTGGAATATATATAATCATATTTCTTCTTGTGATTTTGTAAATGGTATTTAGATGAAATTAGAGGTTACCCATTTTGGCAAAACCAAAGTTATAGAAACTAGAAGAGCCATGAAAAGAGTAGATTATAATGAATTTCTATTTCTATATGGAGAACCAGTGTTCAAGGTACAACAAAGGATTAGGACTATTGTTAATAGTATAAAATCCATGGGTGAGAAATGTTTAGATGATGAAGAACAGGGGGACAAGATTAGAGATATCGTTCACAATGATTGAGAATCTATGAGAACAACTATTGATGAGAATTGTAATGTATCTTAGATTACACTTGATGAGATTTTTGGAACTCTTCTTCATCATGAGAGAAGAATGAAAAGAGATTCCGATTTGAATAAAAATAAGAATGGAAATAGAAGTATAGCATTTACTACTACTAAAGAAAAGTCTCTGGAAAGGTTTACAAGGTCCATGTCAAAGAAAGTCACTATTTTGTCTGAATCAAGTGAATGTGAACATTATGAGAATGAACTAGATAAACTTGCATGAAGGATGAAAAAGATATTTGGGAAGAAATACATTCAGTATAGATATAAGAAGAATGAATGAAAATATAGGAGAGGCTCTGAAGTCACTTGTTATGAATGAAAAAGAGCAGGGAATATATGTCTAGATTTTCCTTTTCATAAGAGAAAGGATAGAACGGAAAATCATTTAAATAATAATAGAAAGAAGTACTTAAATGATAAAGCTAATAATGTTTTGAAAGTTGATGACACATGGAGTTCCTGTTCTAGACACTCTCCAGATGAATCCTCAGAGTATGAATCATCTAGTTTAAAGAATCTGGGTTTAATAACCAAGTTAACCATTGAAAATCATTGTCTAATGGCCAAGGTACACATAGTTAAATCTATAACAAATATATCTTTCAATTCCAATTATAGTGATAATAAATATTACGAATATTTAGATGAAGAATCCTCTTCTATAGAATATAATACATAACCTACATATGAATAATTGTTTAGATTTTCTAGGCTTATTGAGGTTGAAAATTATAAATTCAATAATATTCTTGATAAGGAAAATTCTATAATTTCTATTCTTACTAAAGAACTATAGGATCTTTCTATAGATCAGGATAAAAAAATTTAGGATTTTTAAATTATTTCAAAAACACTTGAGGAAGTTAATTCCAAGAAGGATAAACATTATAAGGATCTTAAAAAATTATTTTCTATGAAAAATATTTTATAGAATAACTGTAGTTCTAAAACTATTGCTTTTTAGGATAAAACATGTTTATTAAACTGATGTCAGAAATAATTTCCTTAAAGAAGAGTTTTTCGAAATACACCTTAGTTAAGGAAATCATTGATAATATGTATTCCCAAATTTGACATATAATGAATAATTATTCTCTTGGTTATAATCATTCAAAACCAGTTTTTAGTAATAATAATTTTGGTCCTCAAAATTCTCCTTTTTGCACTAATTTTTAGAGTGGTGGGCATTGGGAAAAAAATTATTCCTTAAAGAAAACATTGTCTATATGTTTTCAGAAAGCATATATTTCAAAGAGAACGTGGATTCCTATAATATTTCTTTTTGAAGTTTCGGGATCCAAGAAATTTTGGGTTCTGAAAGTCTAACACACTTATTTTCATGAAAGTAATGATAGTAAAAACAACAATAAATGGTACCCAGATAGTGTATGTTCTTGGAAACAGACTGGTAACAAATACTTCTTTGAAAGGATTATCAAGACGAACGGAAAAAAGTAACTTTAGGAGATAATGCTCGGGGAGAAATTATTGATATAGTTAACATTGCTCTTCTTGGAAAAACACTGATTTCGAAAGTTTTATTTGTTAAGGATCTTAATAACAACTTTTTTAGCATAAGTCTGTTATGTGATGAAGGTTACCTTATGAATTTTAGGAATGATAAAAGTGTAGTGCACAATTCCATCGATGGGTTTATTCTTTCTACCCATATGCAAGATAATGTATACACACTAAACATAGAAGACCATAAGAGCCATGGCCTACCTTGTCATAGAGCAATGGATGATTATTCATGGATATGGAATAGAATTTTAAGACACTGTAACCTTAGGAACTTATGAAAACTCTCTAAGATACGACTATTTAAGGATCTACAGGATCATAGATTTGATTCTTCAAAATTTAGTGATCCGTGTCAATATGGAAAGCAACATAAATCATGCTTTATATCACTCAGTGAAGTCTTAACTACTAATGCATTATATTTGGTGCATATGGATCTTTTTGGTCCAATAATAACTGGTCACATTAGAGGAAAATATTATATATTTTTCTTAGTTGATGATTACACTAGATTTTCCTAGATCAATTTTCTATCAAATAAATCAGATGCTTTTTCTTATTTCAAAATTTTTATAGCCCAATTTAAAAATGATAAAAACCTTCCTTTGATAACTATTCATAGGGATCATGGAGGAGAATTTCAAAATTCTAATTTTGAAACATTTTGTAGTAGAAAATTTATTACTCATAACTTCTCTACGCAAAGAACTTCTTAATAGAATGGTGTTGTTGAATGAAGAAATCGAGTTTTCAAAGAGATAACCAAAACTATGTTGAGTGAATATTCGATATCCAATCATTTTTAAGTTGAAGTGAAAATACTCCTTGTTACACTATTAATAATGTTTTCATTATACCTTTTATTAGAAAACCCCCTTATGATTTATGGAATGGTAGAAATCTTAGGCTTTCTATCATCAATGTATTTGGTTGCAAATTATTCATCTTGTATTATAAATATAATTTACAATAATTCAAACCCAAATACGATGAAGGAATTCTATTAGGCAACTCCACAATCTCTAAGGCATATATATTTTTTAACAAAAATACATTTACTATTGAAGAAATAGTATGGGTTAAATTTGATGAAACTAATTGTTTTGTTTTTAAAAAACCTCAACATACATCTTCAGATGTGTTTCCAAAAGCTGATTATCAACCCTTGATACATGATACTTCTAATAATGAAAATTTCCAATAAAATATTTTTGATGTGTTTATCTTAGAAGATTTCCTACCATATGTTGATGAACAGGTAATAAAAAAACCAAATCAGTTTTTTTCTTAAGAACCATCCGAGTGATAGCATCATTCTTGATGTAAATAAACTTATAAGGACAAGAAGTTATTTAATAAATGATGTAGAACATCTAGCATTCCTTTCACAATTAGAACCAAAAAGTACTGATGAAGATTTAGTTGATGATGATTGGATAATATCCATGCAAGATGGGCTAAATGAATTCGAAAAGAATAAAGTCTTGACCTTAGTGTAAAAACCAAAGGAAGGATCGTTTATTAGAGTAAACAGGTCTTCAGAAATAAGTGTGAAGAAAATGGGATCATAGTAAGAAATAAAGATAGAATAGTTACTAAAGAATATAATCAACAAGAAGGAATAGACTATGATGTAACCTATGCAGTAGTAGCTAGACATGAATCTATTTGTATTTTACTTGCCTTTGCACTATTCATTAACTTCAAAAAATTTCAAATGGATATTAAATGTGATTTCCTTAATTGTTATGTTCAAGAGGATGTTTTTATTGAAAAACCCTCCTAGTTTTGAAGATACAAAACCTCATGAACATGTTTTCAAAATTACCAAAGTATTATATGGACTTAAGAAATCCCCTAGAGCCTTGTATGATATACATACAATATTTTTGTTACAAAATAATTATGTTAAATAAAATGCGGATCCAACCCTTATTATAAATAAAGATAAGAAAAATTTCTTGATTGTTCAAATCTATATTGATGACATTATATTTGGTTCAACTCAACAATCTTTAACAAATTCCATTGTGGATTAATTAAAACTGAGTTTGATGTGAGTATGATGTGTGAGTTATTATTCTTCCTTGGAATTCAAATTTCTCAAAAACTAGAAGGAATTTTTATATCCCAACATAATTATATTAAAGATTTTCTTAAAAAGTTTGGATATGACAACACCAACAATATAAGGACTCCCATTGGTACCTCAAATTCACATGATCATGATGAAGCTAGGAAACAAGTGGATTAAAAATCTTTTAGAGGTATGATAGGATGTCTACATTACTTGAAATCAAGTCATCTAAACATAATTTTTTAGTAATATTATGTGAATGATTCCAATGAAATCCTATGTTGTCTCATTTAAAGGCAGGGAAAAGAATTTTTCGCAACATGAGGAGAACCATGGATTTAGGACTCTTTTATACTTCTGGAAATGATTTTGGTATAAAATTTTTTCGGGATGCTGACTTTGGTGGATGTAGAGTGGATATGAAAATTACATCTGGAACTTATCATTTATTAGGAGATGCATTAGTATCTTGGTTATGAAAAAAAGCAACACTCTATATCACTTTCCAGTGCTAAAGCTGAATATGTAGGAGGTGGAAGTTGTTGTGGTCATGTTTTGTGGATTCAACACCCACTCACAGACAATGGTATGAGTTTATTCAAAACACCAATAATGTTTAATAATACAAGATAAATTGCTTTAAGTAAGAACCATGTACATCACTCTCATGAAAAAAAATAGGCATTATGCATCACATTCTTTGGGATCACACATAAAAAGAAGATATCATACTTAAATTTATTGGAACATGTGATCAAATTGCTGATAGTTTCAAAAAATCATAACCATCTGTTAGATTTGAATATATTAAATAGTAGTTAGTACTGATAACCATAATGTAATCTTCCTTATTAACTTCTTTTTAAAACCTATCACCTAATAAAAAGATATTTTTTTTCACTGGAGGAGTACATTTTCTTGATAAACTAAATTTTTTTGTAATAGAAATTTTTTGTAATTTAATGTTTTTGAAATATAAATTTTTTATAGTACGAATTCTTCATAGTCATTTAAGGTAATATAAAGTACTTCCATACGAATTATCCTCATTACGAATAATTTTCCCTATGTAATCTGAAAGGTGTATTTCCTTTCCTATATTTTTTTAATAATTTTCTTACTTGCTGGTATTTTAATTTTCTTTTAAAATTTATAGAATCACTTTTACTTAAAACATAATGTTTATCAAAAAAATAAAAAGATGAGAACCTATCAAAATCCTTCTTCGATTATCATCTCAACCATTACATTTGGTCAGATTTATTTCAACCATTGGATCAACCAAAGAAGGTGAACCATCACCCCTATAACCTATATAAGGACCCCTTTATATTTTGTTCCTCGTCGATCTTCAAGCTCTAGCATGATTAATCCTTGCTACTTTACTTATGGTCATTCCAAATTTTCAAAAGATTACTCATTTTGGAATGTCTGATGAATCCTCTCCTCAGAAAGAAATGTCGATTGTTAAGGAAATCACCAAGTGGCAGATATACAGAGAAAGGTTGGTCGATATGAATTTTTATGATATGTATGACTCTATCATATCTAAGAATGTCAAAATGAATTTTTGGGAGAGTTTATGTGTCTCAAAACCAAAAGCACATGATGTGGTCTATCCAATGATATTGATTGAGTTCGATGAGACAATAATTTTCTTCAAGAAAGATGGTAGAGACTTGTTCTCTTTTATGTGTTATTTAAAGACCTAATATCAATCTTACGGCCAGGAAAAAATCTGATTAGAATTCCTTACAATGTATAAGCAGAATTCTGTACTCACAAATTAATTGATGTATCTAGATCTTTTGATAAGGAAATTCTATAGAGTGTCTTGGCTTGAAAGGAGTGAAGACTACGAATATTGGTCATCTGTCCACGAACATACGGATTCATGAATTGTGGGTTCATGGATTTACAATTCGAAGGAATGGAAAGAAGTATACTCTGAAGATGAGTGAAATCTATATAGTTTATTTCATGGTGAACCTCAGGAAGATAAACATACTTAAATTTTTTTTCACGATTTAGAATATAAAGAATAGAAATCTAAAATCACAAAAAATTTTGTATCCACCAATTCTCTCAAATATTATAGTTCTTTGTTTAGAATCATATGAAACTTCATTCAATTTGAAGCCAAGAAATTACAAGGTAATGTTGTTGAGTCATGATGCCTTAAATTGGATGAAATGTGGCTTCTCTAATGAATCCAAAGAGTTTAATGATCAATCTGAATAAGAAGTATATTCTTTTTCAAATAATTCATAAGTTGATGAAACCTCTAAGAAAGGTGGAAGGAAGATAATGTGTATGCTTTGAGAAGAGAAAATAAAATCCCCTCTGGCTAAGGAATCTCAGTCCGCACCACCTAAGCCAATGAATAAAAAAACGTTCCATAATGAAGTAGTGGATAAGTAGAGATAGGATAAGAAAAACAGGTAGGAAGGGGAGCCTATGTTTGGCTTGGACCCTGATGAGGAAAATTCATTAAAATTGGAGGCTGGTGAAGAGCATGAGAAGCAATATAAAGAGAAGAAGAATAAGAAGAATATGTTTGATGCTGAGATAGTACAATCTATTCTCAATGATGCTGAGAAAACATTTGAAAAAATCCCACTCTCAGAATATTTTTCACTAGAATCAGTTCCTATGACTCCAGAAAATAAAGTCGTGATTCTGGAATCACATCACAAAGAAAAAATTGTTGTAGAAGATGAAGTGGAAGAAGAAGGGGAAGAAGAAGGAAGTGGTGATACTGAGGACATGATAATGTATGTAGAGGATTATAATGAGAAGGAAATTTTATTTTAGAAATTATCAATACGAACATCTGAATCCGAGTCTTTAATGCATTGCTACTCTAAAAAAAATGAGAAGTGTGAGGATGAAGTGAATAAATTGCCTGAAGAGGAATGTAGCAATCATGATTTTATCCAGCCAGAGGATGTTGAGGAAAGAGACTAGAAAGAAGGAGTAGATGAAGATAATACTAGTCCACTATCAGATAGTGAACACTAATCTCCCAATGCACATACATCATATTGAGAGCTAATAAGGGAAATCATTTCGCAATAGATACACCTAGTAAATATGTGGTGAAGAAGAAATATGTTGGTGATTCATCAAAGAAAAAAGCTGGAGACATAGAAAAATAATCCTCTGCAACCAAACACTCAGATTCAGAATCATCTTCCCTTGGAAATTATTTTTTTTAGTCATTGGAAAATATGGATGGTATAATTCCCCTATTCCCAAGCATAAATGAAAGATTCCAGATGCTTAAACATACGAAAAATCAGAAATCCGATTTAGTTTCCATTTTAATAGAAAAATTTGTCAGACTAGAGGCAGATAACAAAACCTTTATCATTGGTTACGAAGCACATAAATGATCTTTCAAAAAGATTACAATCTATTCAAAGAAGAAAATCTATGAAATGAGAATCTAAGATGAATTTCATGATAATTTCAAGGATGATTTTTTCATTAAATAAGGGAAGATCAAGAATACTAAAAATAGTTTTGAGGAAAATTCAAGCATAGAACAGACTACTCAGAAGAAGGAAGTAATGGATCTGAATAGAATTCTTAATTATCTGGCCGTGAATTGGAAGAGGGAAAGGGATATCTGAATTGAGATTGGAGAGATGGTTATTATGAAAGAAGAATTTATGAAAACTCATGCACAATGTCTTAAGGATCGGGACGAAAAAATTAAATCCTTAGAGAAGTAAAATGAAGATCAGGATCATCTACTCAAGTGTAAAGATGAAGATTATAAGGAGATAAATAAGCTAAAACCCATTGTGAAGAATCTGATTTCGAAAGATAAAGAAGGATAATTTCTTTCCATTCTCATATTTTTTAACTTTTACTTGTAAATATTTTTTAAAAATTAAAGAAATTTTGGTTGTTGTTTATATTTTTTTGGTTGTTTATTTCTAATTTTTCAGGTACCATATTTTTTTATATACCCTTTATTCCTATTTAATTATCACAATGGGGGAGAAAGTAATGATAAAATAGAATAAAAACTAATGAAGGGGGATATTATTGAGTCAATAAGGGCTCCTAATGAATATTCCATTCTATTATGTTTTGAAAATCACAAATACTCAATCTCTTGATAAATTTTATTTCCTTGAAGATTTACCTTAATAAGAAAATTTTCCTTCTACAAGGAAATCTTATCCTTACCTTTGTTTTCATTGTTCATGTTATAGTTTCTCTAAATCTAACTCATTTTATTTATAAGTGTAAAATTTGGTTTCATATCTAAAATCCATAGAATCCTATAAATACTAGGATATAGAGTATTCTGTTTTTTGGTTCTGAATTCCAGTTCCGAATTCCCTAAATTCGAACTCCAAATTTCTATGAATTCAGATTCTGAATTCCTATGAATTCAGACTCCAAATTCTCTGAAATTTGGACTCTGAATTCTCTGAATTTAGACTCCAAGTTTCTCTAAATTCATTGAGTGGTCTTTCCTTCGAGTGTTTCCAAGGTACATAACATATATCATGTTTTGATAATAAGAAAATATATTTTGTATTTATATATTTTTTTAATCAATGAATTAGTTCATCTGGATGATTACATTTTTATAAGGAAAATCTAGTACAGACTATATACAAAATATAGAAATTGTTTTTGAATAATTCAATTCACCATGTGATCATTTTTTGGAAAACCAGTAAGTTCTAATAAGAAACATGTGAATATGAAAATTCATTGTGGTAAATATATATCTTCTTATTTAATAAGTAAATAAAATTCCAAGGACATAATTTCAAAAAGAGACTAAGAATGCAATAACCTATGAAAGGCCATGATAAAAAAATCTCATTCCCTAAATATACTCAATAAAAATATTTAATGTATTATTAATTATTAAAATAATATTATCTAATATTAATGTCAAAATTGAAATTGTTTTATTTCTATCAAAATTGGGTTCTCATGGATTACATGGTTTTATTTCATCTCATGATTTTTTTACATATTAAATTTCTATTTGAAAAAATTAACTTCATTTATGAATTCATTTAGTCTAAATTATCTTAGGTATAATTCCTGATAATTTTTTTAAAATGTTGATTTTCCAAAGAATATTGAAAATGCATATATTTACTAATAATTGTATCACATTTTGAAATATATAAAATGTAAATTTATGTTTTAGATTGTATTAAAAATTATATGTGTTAATTTTGAATAAATATAATCCTATAATAGCCTATGGAATTAATTTTATATATTATTTTTGTATAAAAAATATGTATACTTAATAAGTATTTTTCTGAAAATGTTTATTTCATTTTATTTTTCTCGATTAATTATAAATTAAATTATAAAAATGTATGTTTTGAAAACTGAAAATTGGATTCAAAATCTATAATCAAGATGTCATAATTTGATTAGTAGGTATCATTTTTAGTTATTGTGAATAGTAAAAATAAATTTTATTTTTTACCAGGATAAATGAAAAATGAGTTATTTAATAGTAAAAATAAGGGGATAAAGACTAGTTGGTAACTGAAACACATGAAATAATTTTATTGAATGAGAATAATTCATCTATAATAAATTTAAATTCAAATTTAAGACCTTTTTTATTAACATGTCAACGATTTTGAGCTTTATTTTTTTTATTTGTTCACAATTTAATGTTTTCATTCTCATTGTTTTATTAACTATAAATATTTTACACTAGGAGTGATAATAGATATGTTCTAATGCATTTATTTATATGAAACATGAATGATTTTTATTTACCATGGTAATTTTTTTATTATTTTTAGTGAAAAAATAATTTCTTTAAATTCTTATTTAACAATAATACAATATTTATTCAACTAATAGAAAATTAAGATAAATAATTTTAAAATGGTAAAAATATTTTTTTTAATGAATTAATATTTCTAGAAATTTGTATATACAAATAAAATATTATATTTTCTTTCAATTCATTCTATTCTAATTCCATTATTTCCATGTAGTTTTGAATGTTATATTTAATTAATAGTTCCAAAATTGATGTTAATGTTATTCTATAAAATATAATTATTTATTATGTGCCTAAATATTCCATGAAATATTTTTTGTCACTTGATTTGGATATGGTTTATAAATAAATTCATGGAACATTTATGGTCCAATTGTCTTTTTATAGAATCTAAATTGACCCTTAAATAATAAAATCTTTAAAACAATGATAATTATCAAAAAATGTTAAAATCGGTTAATACAAAACTAAAAGGGATGAAACATCACCTAACCTTAAAAAATATTCTATTATTAGTTTATATAGACTCTAACTCATTATATATAATTTAACTATCAATTTGGATCCATTTTATATTTATTTTATTTTATATTAATTAAACATTTTAATAATTGCAAAGATCTCCCCTACCCTCGGTTATTAGGGGAAACCTCTTCTTCCCTTTTCATAAAATTTAAATAAAAATTTTGTTCATAAATTTACATTTTAAATTCAATACTAACATCCATCCATAGACACTATATTCAATTATTTGATCATAAAACCATCCCATGATAACTTTTGTGGTAAACCATAAGTTGTTTTAAAAGGAATGGGTATAATTCATTATTAGGAATTTTAATTATATTTATTCTTATACCTACTTAAAATATTCGTAAAAAATTATGATATAGTAACATAATTATAAACCATGTACTTATATTCAATTATTTAAAAAGATAACCAATATTTATATCCATCTTCTATCAAATGGTAAACTAAACTGTCATTCATTTGTCCGGTGGACTACACATTGTGATCTGATGTAGTAATTTTTCTATCACATCCATATATAGGTAGTTTAAATGATGGATTTAATATATGTATATATATAAATGATATTAAATAAAATTTTATAATTAATAAAAAATAATATATCTTTTACTTTATAATCATTATATTCTTATAAAAATTAAAACATCGTATTTGCGTACATGCTGAATACCCCATCCATGAAGAGATGGGATTCATTTGTTTTCACCACATAACATGGATGATATATATGAATATTGTTTAAAACTCTTATGGTATTAATGATATAATGATAATTATATAAATATATGAAAATAGTTCCCTAATTCTAATAATGATAGCTGTAAAATGGTAATGTTACTCAAGAATAAGTATGACCTACCATCTCAATTATTTTAAACTGTTTCAGTTTTATGATAAGCATATCTCATTGTTATAATTAAAAGAATCAGTATTGTATAAAAATGATAATTATTTCTCGATTATTATTAGGATTATTATGGAACAGTGTCTTCTTTGATCATATTCATCATAGTAAAGTCATTTTGGAAATATGAGCTGAATATTATCAAAACGCCGACCATGAATTTAATTGATATATTAATTGAATATAAAATGGTAATAAATAAAGAAATAAAGTAAATAAAAATTTATAAAGTTTATTAAGAAATTAAATAATTATCTTTTTTTTACGGTTTCATGATTATAAGGAATGTACATGACGAATCAGACTCAAGGTTAGGAGATTAATTTTAAAAATACACTTTTATTGGTTCCCAAAAAATATATTTCTTCCATGTCAATATTTTTATTAATATTTTCTTGATGGATTTGTATGAGCAAATAATAATTATAAAGGAAATTTAATCTATCCTATTATATTCTTTGAAATATTTCTAAAATAAATATTTTTAGGAAATTTTATTGACTTTCCTTTCAATTGAGACAATAATGTTCTTTTTAAGATGTATCGCAAGAAAGAATTATCTCTCCATCATATCTAATATTTTATTTTTAAATAAATTTTTAATATTTTAGTTTTTCATCATATTAAACACATACTTCGATTCATTCTATGGGGTTTATTTTAAATCTGTTTTTAAAAGAATGTTTATCTCAATACTTGAATTTTTTTTACATTAGGTTTAAAAAGAGTCCTTCAATGGTTTTATTATGAAAAGGTTTAAATTTTTTTATGATATGGAAAATTATATTGTAATATTAAAAAAATATGATCCTAATACAGCTTATACGTTTTATGAGCCCCATAATACCTCATTCCTCCAATGGCCGGAATGCCTTCATTTTTTTATTTATTTTTGATAATAAACCTTTCAAGGGGTAAGGTGGAACCCTTAAAAGGCCTGTAAGAATAAGTATTACATGGATCATAGAAATTAGAGTAATTCATTGCCTGTAGGCTTCAAACATTACATAAAACCCGGACTAACTACTTGGAAATACTCCTCCTCAGCATCATCATCGTGAAATATGTTCTCCACCTTCGCATTGATGTTCGGCTAGGCTTTATCGTGCTTTCACAGGCTTTCCCCGATGGAAGGTTCCATACCCTATCTATTATTACACTCAAATGCATTCGGTAATGTTTAATGTCATCAAATACATGTAGAAGGGAGTTGACAAGTGTGTTTTTTTCTAATGGATATAATTAGGCTCCAGTTATTTCAGATGTAGGTTTAAAAAAATTTATGAATATGATTCCATATTTTTTCTAAAATGGATATCCATTTATTTTCTCTATGTTTTAATGTTTTAACTGGAATAAATGTTATAATTTTTAATGTGGAAATGAATTATTTCAAATTCTCAAGGAATTATTATATAATATTAAGTATATTATGTGTTTTCAAGTTTTTCTATATACAAATAGATTTCTTATATTTATGTCTCATACTGTGATTTTTATTCTTATCCTCCAGGTACAATTTGTTATCATATTTTTTATTTAAGGGTAATAAGAAATAAAAATTTATATTGAATTTCATAATGATTTTTCATGAAAATAAAAATCACTTCATTTAAATTTTATATATTGTGAAAAAAAGGAAAACATAGTTGATGTTTCCACTTGTAATGTATGATTTTATTATGTATGAGTTATAATCAAATTATATAAAATGATAAAACATAAATAACATCACGAATGAAGATAAATTAATTTTTGACTAAAACTTCTTGATCATGTAATGATTATGGTCAGGAACATTAATAGAGGACCCAAATTAGATACAATTACTTGTAAAACCCCTAAAAAGGTAGATTAGGTACTAACTCAGTATTCAATTAAAGCACAACTAATGTTTTTAACTAAACATATATTTTGATAATCCAAAGGAATTATATTTCTATAATTTAAATTCGAATTTCCAAAAATCAAAAGGATTTTAATATATTTTTTCGGAATAATTTTTATTGAAAACCATAAACCATGAAAGCCCTTTGCACTACCATATCAATATCAATAAATTGATAATGTGAAATTACACTGTATATTTGATTAACTATATGTTCTAGGATGATGTTTTTATATTTTATAAAATATTAATGTTATTCCAATGAATGGGAAAATATTGGAATTATTTATATAAATTGTTTATCTAAATATAATGAATCATTACATATCTATGATTATATACGAGTTTCCTAAGATAGAATTATGATATTTATTCTTTATACATTCTCCTCATATAATTGAATTTATTTTCATGTTAGGTAATACGTGGGGCCAAAAATTATAATTCCCTTATATCATTGGTTAGTCTAGTGAGACAAACTATTTAGTTGTTTTGGCCTAATCATTATTTTTTAAATTATGATTTTGTGGAATGTGTCTATGATAGTATGATTATAATACCTTCATTAAATCACTATGAAATAAGTTATTTTCTCTAAAAATTAAATTATTATTATATAATCCTTCTACATATGATTCTCGTTGAGATATTTTTTGTCAATTTTTTTTAAACCATTAATTTTATTTATTCTGTACTGAACTATGATTTCTTCGGGTGTATTATACGCCATAATAAGAATATAATCTTACACAATTATGTTAAATTTTTTTTAAATTAAATCCATGAATATTAATTTTGACCAAACTAAATGTGTCCCACCCACATTTCCATGGATGATAACATGTTATGAGTGCTTAGATGATCATAATACGTACTAAAATGTGGAAATGATGCTTGTGTTTTTCACATTGATTGAAAAATTTGATTTAGTTTTACAATTATATTCATTATTATCAATATTATTTGTTTACAAAATATAATAATGATAATAGATAAAAATAAAAAATATAACTATCAATTTTCTTCATTGATCATATCAGAAGATGGATAATAGTGGTTACCGATTTTGTTCAACTCTGTGCTAAACTACCTAGAGATCTACCATGGGAGGTGAACCGTCACCTCCAATAGACATACTAACAAACATGGGAGGTTATATTGATATCATTAATGATATTTAGGATCCTATTATGACTTTATGACATTATTTCATAGATTCATAAATAATATGTGAATTCCATAAATGGTTTTCTATAAGGCGTCTCATGAAGAAGAATACATTATGAATACCTGTAACACCCCATGTAAATGAAGAATAAGAAATATTTCATATTTATTAATATTTGTGTATTAAATATTAATTTTAATTTAAATGGGTTTCTATGTTCGATTGCATACCTGATACGCAACAGCGGGTTTCTTTTAAATCTTATGTTGCACACTAATAATATAATATTATTATTTTAAATGGTAGTTAACTCCTAGACATTGTAGTGTCGTGAATGAATGAAACTAACTACAATATGATTATAAATTATTTGTAATGTATTTACTTTATAAAATAAATAGTTAGAGGCTTAAAATGTGAATGAATCTAATTTTAAGCATAATTTACATTAAATGTCTGATTTACCGCCATTTCATGGTGAACCCTCTTTACATATAGTTTTGGTCACTTTAATATATTATAAATTACAAAATATAATCCTTTTTTTATTGGGGACATCAAATTTTACTTTGGGTAATTATTTGGTATTTTTCTGATAATTTTCATTTTTTAATGAATAATGAAAAATACTGTATTTTAACTCAAAAGTGCCATATAATCTAATTTATTAAAATGGTTAGATTATATTTTTAGTTTGTTTTAAAGTGAAATTGAAATATATTTTTACCAGTTAATCCAATGTTGTTCATTGGAATTAATTTTACTTTGAAAATGGACTTAAACAATTATCAATCTTTTGATAGTTATTGTTTCTTAAAAGCATGCTATTTGTTTTAACCACGGGAATTAATTTTTCAATTAATTAATGCCACTTTTATGTTTTGAATTTGTAAAAATAAACATCAATTTTGAATTTTGAATATCAAATAATTCTTAAGATGAATTTTTGGTATTTTTCGGAAAAACTTCAATTTTTGATGAATAGTGACACCACATAGTGGTATTTAAAAAAAACCGAATTTTCCATTTAATTGAAATTTTACCACTTCTGTGAATTGAATTTTGAAAATCCTACATACATGGTTGTTATCAATATGTAAAATGTGGTTCATTAAAATGAAAATTATTTTTGGTGAATAGTAACTTTTGACTTTTATTTATCACGGTTAAAGGTAAATAAGGTAGTTCAAGGTAAAAAGAATATTATAATAATTCAAAATTAACTTAACACTTGTCCTAACATTATTTGATGAGTATTGACCGACCATGGGCATCCTTTGGTCGATTTTGGGACCCCATGGGGCCACTTATGAAAGATAATGGTACTTTGGATAAATTAATTTTATGTAAAGGCAAAATTGACAATAAGAAAACTCATTTTGTAATTAATTTTTATATGGTGTTATATAAGTCCTATTTTCATATATAAATTTTATTTGGAAAAATAAACATATTTCCTATAACATGGTAATTTTTTTATAATTTTTAGACATCAAATAAATTATATTATTTATGATACAATAATGATGGAGTATTTACCACATTAATAAATGATTTAAATAAATAAGATCATAATGATTAAAATATCATCCAAAACATGTCAAATTATGATTGGATGATTTTATTTAGACCATGACTCATCTTTTCTTCGAATATAATTAGTTTTTTACCATTAGAAAATGAATATCATTATGTAATAAAATAATAGTTTCACACTTTCTTAAAGAGCCCCTCCTCCCCCTTATAAATGGAAACCACTTAAAACCAATTCCTCCCACCTCTCAAACCATTTGTCTCATCCAACCTCTGCCCAATTAGTCTTCATAAAACCCTCTAATCCACCTAGAATCCTTAACATAGGAAGAAGTCCCTTTAAGAAGTCCTTTTGGTTCAAACCAAAGGAGTTGTCCAAATTAAAGGTAACAGTTTCTCTTAAATTATTTTCTTTTATTTTACATATACAACCCCTATACTCTTTGTATTTCCATTATTTTGTAACTACAACAATATCCTCAATATACTAGTATTTTTTTATGATAAATATTTGAACTACACTTACTCACAACTCTATCTATTGGATGAAGAACATAATGTTTCTGTGGATGGAAAACTAACGCATCACGAAACGATGATTGTTCGATTACATCTTACCTCCTATCATGGTGGCCATTAAGATGGAACTATATTTATATATGATATATATAATTTTTATGATTTCATTATACTTATCTAATTCTGAATTACATCAACCCTTTATGGTTTCCATAGTGGGTAAATACGATAATCTCATTTGAGGAAGTGCGGACTACGACCCCCTTAAAGTGATGTGACTCATTAATGCCTTATGTAGGATGTATAAAGGATATTGTTAATGATATTATAAATGATATTATATTTTAATTATTATATAAATATGTATCATTATGTTTTGTTTCCATTAAAATAAGAAATATAATTGAAATTAGCGTTCATGCGTACGTACGGCTTATCGTCTCCATGAACGGTGCATTTCATTTCTTACATTTAAATGTTATGTACTATTATAAGAAACATGTATATACTGGATATATATGATATATATTATATCCAAATCATGAATATCATTCTTTATATAATTAACCTTTGACCACATGGACAACTTGTAAATATAATGTGTTCATTTTTACTCAAGTACAAAATATCGACCAAATGAACGTTATTAACTTAAATGATTGCATAATGTTTATAACATGGTAATAAGTGATATAAAAAGAATAATAAACTTGAAAAAGTTTCTTAATAAAGTAGAAATTATTTTTAGTTTATTATTCAAGAGATTAAAGAACGATCGAGTCAAGTCGGACGTGAGGTAAGGGACTTCGTCTCAATCTCCATTCATTGAGGCATTTTTAGTTTTATACACGACATTATTTTATACAGTTTATAAACCACTTTGAATTTTCATTTAATTCAAATGGAATCTTATTATACGAAGCGTTTTACTAAATGAAAAAAATGAATGTTTTTTAACGTAAGCGGTGACAACAAACTTTCTGCCGCCATGAGTATTATTTGATCTTTGGATTCCTTAACAAGCCGGAATGTTTTTAAACGGAAAAATAAATACCATATACTCTTTTTATGTATTTTGGTATTGAAAATGATTTTGAAAATGGATTTATTATTTCAATATCTTGAAATGATATTTTATTATTGCAATGTGGAAATATTATCATTCCTTTATGCTTACATTATGTGTTATGATCATGATATGATTCATGGGAATTATTTATGTATATGGGTGGTTCCATGATAATCCTACGGCTGGTGAGCCCGAGATAGCTCTCTAATGCATTGGGTAATGTGATGGAGATAAATGTGAATGATTTTCTTAAGAGATTTAGGGAATATATTGTGATGGGTATTCCAAAGTAACTCCCTATGTAGCTGTGATAGCTACAATGTAAGTATGATATAGATGCCACAAGATACCTTTATGATTTATGATTTATGTGTGTCTTTCATAAATCTTATGATTTCATTAGGTAAGTAAAAGAGTTCGTGTTTTGTATGTATTTATGAACAAATGTTTTCATTCTGTGTTTTATAACCCTTACTGAGCTTTTTATGCGCATCCCATGTTTTGAAATGTATTCACAGGACATAAAGATGAATAAGGTCAAGGATGGGATCAAGGAAAAGTCATGTTATCTAAAACATGGAACTTGACATGACACTTTTTTTTCAAGAGTGTTTATTTTATGAAAAAATGGAAACTATGTGGATATGTCTATGTTGTAATATTTTGAGATGTAATTGTTATGTCCTAATTCCCTAAAACTCTAATGCTAAAAAGATCCTCAATGTGAATTATTCATTTAATTAAATATTATGTACTGTTTAATGCTGGTTCCCTATAGTTGGTATCAGAGGGCGGTTTAGATAACTATAAGTGTTAGTGTATTGTTAAAGTAATATCCATAAAGTAATTTATGATAATATTGAATTCATATAGCATTTACAAATTACAATGTTTCTTCGCCTAAGATATTTCTATCTTCAGAATGGTTTTCTGTAGAGGAAACATGGTAGCTATGTTGGGACGAGATCAGGAGGAAGACAACCTTCCAAATCAGCAACCTAGGATGGATAGAATTGGAACTGAACTGTTTGTTGCAGCGATGGCACAGTTGACTCGGGATATAAATAGTGGTGTTTTACATGCATTAGATCAGCCAGGTCTACCACAAAAGAACATGTTAGTAGTGGAGCATTTCATGAGGCAAAATCCCCCATCATTCAGAGGATCATCTGACCCTGTGCTAGCTGAAGGGTGGATTAAAGAATTGTAGTAGATTTATTATGTCATGGGTTATTCAGAACATCAAGAGGTTAGTCTTGATGATTACTATTTTGAAGGTGAAGTAAATCAGTGGTGGTCAATGGAGAAAAATATTAGGGATAGTGAGTAGATTGATGCTCTTGATTGGGATGAATTCAAGAGTAAGTTTCATGAGAAATATTTTCCTAAGGGGGTTTATCTTAGGATGGAAAAACAATTCCTGGAATTGAGGCTGGAGGATGACTCAATGACTTTTTATGAAGAAAAATTAACTCGACTGGCAAGGTATGCTGCAAATTTCATACGAGATCTTGATAGTAAAATCACCCGTTTTTACTCAGGATTAAAGCCAATGTATCGAGGGAAAAAGCTTCTCGTGAGTTAAAATGTTATGAAAAACATGTTCGTTGTACGGAAAAGGTGGAAATGGAGTTTGCCGATGATCAGGTATTCTTTGAAAAACAAAAGAATAAGAGGACGAGGTGGCAGGTGAAAGTGAAAAACTCTTTAAAAAATTCTGATAGTAGGAAACTTAAGTTTACAGTTTGTGAAAATTGTGGTAAAACGCATGGTGGGGAATGTCTTTGGAATTCTGTTAAGTGCTACCGATGTGGTAAAATGGGACATAAGGCTCGTAATTACATAGAAAAAGATCAGGGTAATTGTTAGACAAAATTTGGTTTACAGTTAGTAAAATGTTTTAAGTGAATTGAAATTGGTCATTATGAATATGATTGTCCAACAAAGAACTCAACCAAAGGAAAGCATCCAAACTACAAGCAGAAAGGGGTGGTGAAATCCTTTGTAACTACTTCAGCAGATGTTAGGCCATCAAATGAAGTTGTATCAGGTACACTGTTTGTTTTATCAGATTTTACCATTATGTTGTTTGATTCGGGGTCTACACAGTCATTCATTTATGAGATTTTTTCTAGTAAATTGAGAATTCCAACTCAAGATATGAATACAGAACATTTGGTAAAAACTCCTGGAATAAATGTTGTGACAAAACGAAAACATAAAAACATTACTGTCCTTGTGTGTGGAAAGAATCTACCTGCAATCCTTATTATTTTGCCTCTAGTAGAGTTTGATGTTATTTTGGGAATAGATTTGATTTCTGTTTATCATGCTAAGATTGATTGCAGAGCTAAAGAGGTTTCTTTTCATAATTATTTTTAGTTTTTATACAAAAATTAACCCTTGCTATTGATAACATATCTGGAAGCTGAGAAACTAGTAAAATATGGAAATGAATGTCACCTTGCACATATTTTTGAAAACAAAGAAACCGTTCAGACTAATGTTTTTCCAGTGGTAGACAAGTACCTTGATGTTTTTCCTTACGAGTTTGTTGGTATTATACCTTCTCAGGAAGTTGAATTTACTGTTGAATTAGTTCCTGAAGCTAATCCTGTCACGACCCGTCCTCGGGGCCCGTGTCGTGACTACCCCAAGCCTGCCTTCCATAGGCCAGGGGCTGGCGACTAGCACCAAGGTGTAAATCCCGGTAAAAAAGGGAAGGCATTTCCTTTGAAAAGTAAACAAGAACCACAGAGTAAGCAAGCGGAAAAGTAAACACTAAGTAAAAATAGAGTACAAATGAAAGTGCAGAAAAGTAAATGGGCCAGTATACAAACCCAAAACTGAAAGTAAAGTACAACTCAAAAGGGAAAACAGAAACTGTAAAGTAAAAGCTGCTACACCAAGCTATCCACTAGAAATCCCACCTAAAGGGTGGGTACAGATAGCTCCACTGCTCCACGGGTCCCGCCGTCCGCTCCGAGTACGTCCCGCCCAGTGGTCCACCTCCAGGTACCGTCCTGCTCTGCGAGCCTCAACCACGATCAACGATGTCTGACGTCTTCAACCAACACAACGTAGTGCAGGAATAGCCCATGCAGGGGTGAGTATAAGCTACTCAGTAGGGACCCCGAGACCCCTGAAGGTCTCCCAAAATCCACAAAGGATAAACCACAAAGGAAAGATACAATCACGAAGTAACAACGGACACTGCTTAGGTATATGCCCATACATATACCTAAGTCATCATTTCAATACGCTCCAATCTCTGAGCCCAAGTACAACTCAGTCCACACAAGAAAGTATACGTATTCCACACAGGAAAACAAAACTTAATCCACACAGGATAGCACAACTCAATCCACACAGGAAGGTAAAAAGGATTCAGCTCACACAGGTATACTTCTTTGAGGACAATAGAGATTATCACTGATCCATCTAAGTCGTCGGACCCACAAAGGATCGATAGGTACTAACCCCCGCAAAGACCCACACAGGATCGGACCCACACAGGATATGTAGGCACTGGTTCACACAGGACCGCTGAGCGCTGACCCACACAGGATCGGACCCACATAGGATCGGTAGCACTGATCCACACAGGATCGCTGAGTGCTGTAGTTGTCGTCGTCGAATCCACTGAGGATCTCTACACAGTCCTCGTCGCAGTCACAGTAGCAGTCGCAGCCATCTCTAGGGTTCCCGCACACAGCAAGCGCGTTCTGGAGGGTCCGCTCCACGAGCCGAGACACTGATACATAAAATGTCACAAAGTCTAGAGTTGATGTATCCAAAAGATCCGTATCGTTCACAGGAACTCAACGCAACAGACGGCGCGTCAATCGGACGTCCGGTCTGAGAGTTATTGGCTTTTTCGTCCCAGGGGCCCAGTTGGTTTTTAAGGCAAAACTAACCCAACCATACTCCACCTGCACCCAAACCTCAGGCAGAGTATTCTAAAAGATCTATCTCACTAAGAGGAACTCAACAAAGCTGACGACACGTCAATCGGGCATCTGTAGCTCAAGATATGAGCGTTTCCGCTCCGAGGGCCTCGTTGGTTTCGTGTAGGAACCAACCCGGCCGAACCCAAGTATTCTGAAACCTTGAGTGCAATATACCAAAACGACCGTCTCGATCCAGGGATCGCATCGCCACTGACAGCGCATCGTTTGGAGGTCCGTAGCCCGAGTTATGGGCATTTGAACCCAAACCGTTCGATATCGGGGGTTTCTGGCCCGGGCGGACCCTGCCCGAGACCCCCCCCCCCCGGCTGGCCCGAACCGGGTCGACCCGCCCCAGACAGGGTCAGCCCGGCCCGGTACGGCTCGGCCCATTGTGGCGCAGCCCGACCCAGCCTGGCAGCCCGGCCAAGCGCCGGCCCCGTTCAGCGCAGCGCGCTGGGCGCGCTGCCAGCTCGGCTTCGGCCGAACCGATTGAAAAAAACGAGGGGTGCCTGCCCCCTTTGTAACCTCGGCCCTCCCTCAATAATGGGGGGAATTGATCTGGCCGGGGGAATTTATTTCCCCCGGTTTTCTCCCTTCCGGCCGGCCCAACCTGGCCGGCCGGCTCCTCCTCAACGGGACCGGCAGTGGCCGGTCCCTTTCCGGCTCCAACACCGGCGGCCCGGCTGGCCGCCGGTCACCAAGCTCCGCCACCGCCCGGAACCGGCCGTGAACCTTGTTGTCCAGCGCAGTGCGACGGTACCGCGCCCCTCTACCGTGGCCCCGCTCTGGCCGCGGCGCCTTCTATTTCCTTTGACGCAGCGCGACGGCGTCGCGTTCTTGAATTTCCTTCCACGGCGCGGCGCGACGACGCCGCGCAATATTTGTCGTGTGATTCCCACGTGGTGCGACAGCACCACGCCATCCCGTTCCATCCGAAAGGAAACAAACATGAACAAAAGGATGGGGTTAGGCCGTGTTTGTGCGGTCTGGCCCCCCCTCGTTAAACGATATCATTTATTCGATTATCCACGAAGTTAAACATGCTAGAATCAAGAACGGAAAATAATTAATAAAATAACAATAAACCCCTACCTCGGTTTCAAGAGCGGAGCACGTCAACAACCCGCGGAAGACAAGCATCGCGGAGGTTGGGCGTCGCGGTAATCGTGCGTCGATTCTGTTGACGTCGAGGTGGGTCCGAAGAGGTATGTCGCTGGAGAAGCTTCGTAAGCTGACGGAGAAAGCCCGAGGAGGAAGCAGCGTATCCTTTCGTTGACACGGGAGGAAGATCGATAGAAGCAGCGTCGTCATTTTTCGGAAACACACCGACTACGAAGAAGAGAAGAGACATCACGTCTTTCACTTCTTATGGTGACAACGTTCTTCGTCGGAGCCTAAGTGTTCTTCGAGTTCTTCGTCGAGGTTGAAGAAGATGAAGAATGATTCCCAAACTTCACAAGGTTGCAAAAGGAACTAACCAAAATAAAATAAGTCTAAGGCTTATTTTATTTACACAACTAAACCAATTTGAATTTCAAAAGTTTGAAATTAAATCACTCAACTTAATTAATAACACAAGTTGTCAAAATTAAATAGAGTGGAGTTATTGGGGAGTATAAGGGGAGTTGAAGAGTTAGGGTTCGTGTGGGCCCCACCACACATAATCCTCTCAAGGGAGGTTATGTGGGTGTGGGTCCCACCTCTAACTCCATTTGGGAGAAAATAACCAACATGGATAAAAATAAATTGTGTTTCCACAATTTATGTAACTTCTTTTAATTTCCCCCAAAACTAACTCTCAACCCGCATAAAAACGCAACCTCGGAAAAGTTCTCCTTAAGAGAATATCGGTGATACGAGTTCATTGGTGCCCTCAGAATTCGATTCCGGGCACCGGTTAAAAAGTTAGAATTTCCCGCTCGTTCGTTCACTGAACGTACCCGAGCCAAACTTCGGAAATTGATTTCGGGCACACCAGGCCTCGGAATCAGGTGCCGTCTGAAACTGCACTCTTGTAAAATTCCAAATAAAATTAAGAAAAAATTTCCCTTTAATTTTACGGGTCTTTACATTACTCCCACCTCAGATCTTTACATCCCCGTAAAGATACATCAAAACTAGGGAAACAAATGAGGGTACTGAGCACGCATCTGAGCCTCCCGCTACCAAGTTCTCTCCTTGAGATTCCCGTGCTGCCATCTGATGCGCACTAGAGAAATCGACTGTCCACGTAGGACCCACTTCTGTCGATCCTCGTTCTCCACCGGGACCTCTGTAAAAGTCTCCCCATCATCAACGTCAAGCTCCCCATGGTCAATGATGTGCGTCGGGTCGTGCACGTATCTCCTCAGCTGAGATACGTGGAAGACGTCGTGCACCCGTTGCAACTGAGTTGTTAGAGCCAGGCGTTAAGCCACCTCGCCAATCCTGCTGAGGACCTGGATGGGTCCGATGAAGCACGGGGATAACTTGCCGCCTCGGCCAAATCTCCATAATCCACGTTGAGGTGAGACACGCAAGAAGACGTGGTCGCCATCCTCGAACTCTAGTGGCCTCCGCCTCCTGTCAGCGTATGACTTCTGCCGGCTCTGAGTTGTCCTCATCCGCTCCATGATGACCTGGACCTTCTCTGTCGTGGCCTGGACCATCTCCGGTACCACAAGTGTTGACTCCCCAGGGTCTGTCCGGCACAACGGAGATCAACAAGGTTGGTCGTACAACGCCTCATACGGTGCCATCCCGATGGTGGAGTGGTAGCTGTTGTTGTACACAAACTCCACCAAGGGTAGGTGGTCCTCCCAGCTATGACCAAAGTCGAGGGAACATGCGCGGAGCATGTCCTCGAGAGTCTGAATGGTCCTCTCCGTCTGACCATTCGTCTGAGGGTGAAAGGCTGTGCTCAGACGTAGCTGCGTACCGAACGCCTCCTGCAATCCCTTCCAAAGCATGGAAGTAAAGCGAGCATCTCGATCGGAGACAATAGAAGATGGCACGCCGTGAAGCCGTAAAATCTCCTGAACGTAAAGGTGTCCCAAGCTTTCCACTGAGCCCTACTCTCAGATGGGTAAGAAGTGAGCCAACATGGTGAGTCGGTCGACAATCACCCTGATGGAGTCGTGTCTTCTGGAAGTGCGTGGAAGTCCAGTCACGAAGTCCATAGATATCCCATCCCACTTCCACTCTGGGACCTCCAAGGGCTGTACCAAGCCTTCTAGTACCTGGTGCTCAGCCTTCACTTGCTGGTAGGTGAGGCATCGAGAAACGAACTCGGCCACAACCTTCTTCATGTCTGGCCACTAGTGATGTTGTCTGAGATCTTGGTACATCTTCGCCACACAAGGATGTACCGCCAAAGGAGAAGTGTGAAACTCTCTCATCACCTCCTCTCGTAAAGAAACTGGTACCATGGTACGTCCTCTGAAAAGGATGTCGTGCTTTGCTCCAAAGGAGAAACCATCAGGTGCCTGTCCTGAGGATATCCGGGCACGCCGCGGAACACAGTCAGCATCCCCACACTGTGCCTCTCTGACCCGCTGTAGAAGTGGAGGAGTGACTGTGAGAGACTGAAGGAAGGCTGCTCCATCTCTATCCACAAAGGATATCTGCAAAGAGGCTAGCTACTCCGTCGCCTCCTCAAGTAGATGAATGCTCGTCCTCCTGCTGAGGGAATCGGCTACTACGTTCCCCTTCCCAGGAGTATAGACTATCTTAAAGTCATCGTTCTGGAGGAACTCGAGCCATCGTCGCTGTCTCAGGTTCAAGTCCTTCTGCGAGAAGATATACCTGATACTCTGATGATCAAAAAAGACTGTAAAATGCTCGCCCATCAGATAGTGTCGCCATGTCTTCAGAGCGAAGACCACTACTGCTAACTCCAGGTCATGGGTAGCGTAGTTCTGCTCATGCGGCCTCAACTGACGTGATCTATAGGCGATCAATGCCTGCTCCTACATCAGGATGCATCCAAGTCCAGTTCCTGATGCATCGCAGTAAACTACGTACCCTACTCCCTCCTCAGGAACCTCAAGATAGGGGCGCTAGTCAATCTCTGTCTCAGCTCCTGGAAGCTCTGCTAACATATGTCTGACCACATAAAGGGTTTCCCCTTCTTCATCAAAGCTGATAGTGGTGCCGAAAATCTAGAGAAGTCTGGCATGAATCTTTGATAGTATCCGGCTAGACCCATGAAACTTCGAACCTCCGTCATGCTCCTCGGTGGCTCCCATGCTAACACTGCCTCGATCTTCACAGGATCGACTGCAACTCCCGCCTCAGAGATGACGTATCCTAAGAAGTGGACCTCACGTATCCAGAACAAGCACTTCAAGAGCTTACCATAAATATGGTGCTCTCGGAGTGTGTCTAGAACAACCCGTAAGTGGTAGGCGTGCTCCTCCTCAGTCGTCGAGTAAATCAAAATGTCGTTGATGAAGACCACTACAAATCAGTCGAGGTATGGCTGAATGATCTTGTTCATGAGGTCCATGAACACTGCTGGAGCATTGGTTACACCAAAAGGCATAACCAAGAACTCATAGTGTCCATACCGACATCTGAAGGCCGTCTTCTGCACGTCCTCGTCTCTAAATCTGAGCTGATGAAAGCCTGACCTGAGGTCTATCTCCGAGAACCATCGTGCTCCCTTGAGCTGATCAAAGAGGTCATCAATCCTCGGTAGTGGATACTTGTTCCTCACTGTCACTTGGTTCAGACGATGATAGTTAACACAAAGTCACAAGCTCTCGTCCGCCTTCTTGGCGAACAAAATCGGGGAAGCCCAAGTTGAAACACTTGGTCGGATGATCCCCTTGCCCTGCAAGTCCTCCAACTGTACCCGTAGCTCTCGAAGCTCGGCGGGGGCCATCCGATGTGCTGGAGTTGATATCGGGTCTGTCCCGGGGTACATGTCAATATAAAAGTCTACCTCTCTGCGAGGAGGTAACCCTTGAACGTCGTCGGGGAAAACCTCCGCAAACTGATCCACCACTGCAGGAAAACCAGGAATCTGCACGTCAACTCCTCCAAGGATGAGGCTAGCAAACTGATCAGTGATGGACTATCCTCTCCTCCGCGGAAGTCCATCCTGTGCTGCAAAGGCTCCCTTATCGCCGGTGAAGGTGAACATGCTCTCATCGGTGCGTACACATCTCACCTTGCGCCTAAAACAGTCATTCTGTGCATGGACCATAGATAACCAATCCATGCCCAAGATGACGTCATAAGGCCTCGACGCCGCTACAAGAAGATCACAGTCGAAGCTCTCGCCTCCTAGAGTAAGATCACACTGTCGGCACCAGTGTGTAATCGTCGAGTCTACTCCCGTAGAAGTCTCTAGCCGTAAGGATCGAGCCAACGGCTCTGTCGGAATCTCCGAGCTCCGAACAAGGGCAGCGGCTATGAAAGAGTGACTCATTCATGTGTCTATAAGTACTACATCATGGGTGTAATAGACACACATAGTACGTCGAATCATCTCGGGCGCGCCGTGGTCGTAGGCCTCTGCTGCCTGGAGCTGTGCTTGTCTCTGCCTACCAGCTCCCTGTGGTCGGGGTGGACCTCCTGGTGGTGGTGGTGGTAGAGCCTCAAAGCTTCGCCCACCACCTGCTGCTCAGCTAGCTCCTCTGCCTCGTTCTCCTCCTCCCTGCATACCGCCACGGTCGACCCTCTGCCTCTACCTCGGTGGTCCCTCAACCGTCTGCTGCTCCTCAGCACGAAGATTCGGGCGGTCACGAGCCATGTGGCCCTGCCCGCCACACGAGTAGCACTGCCTGCCCCTCGAAAGACTGGCTCCGCGCTGTGTGCCCCACACTGCTGAGCCAGTGTACTGAGGTCGTCTGCCTGAAGGTCTGGTCTGCCTGGACCCCTGATTCATCCGTCGACTGCCAGCTGTAGAAGTCTCTCCCACGTGCCGCCCTGCGGTGGGTCTCGGCGCTGGTTTAGACTCAGCAAGAAAGCTCTCGATCAAAAGGGCCCGCTCGAGTACTCCTGTCTGAGTTGGTATGCTGAGGGAGATCAGCGATGCCCTGATCTCGTGTCTCAATCCCTTCTCAAAGGTCTGGGCCCGGAAGAATGGGTCTCCTACCATCTCGGTTGTGTAGCATGAGGGATCTGTAAATCCTGTCGAGTACTGAGCGACCGTCATGCTGCCCCGCCGCAGCTGAAGAAGCTCCTGAATGCGCACCGCATGGAGGGTAGCTGGGACGAACTCCGAGCGGAAGAGGCTTTCAAAGTCCGTCCAAAGTAGAGATGCCTTATCGTGCACCTGGAGCATCAGGCTCCACCATCAGCCCGCTGCTGTGTGCAGTTGGCTCGCAGCGAGGATCACCATGAGGTATGCGGGTGTCCTCACTAGCCTGAAAACTCGTACGACTGCCTCCAGCCAGTCCTCGGCTACCTGGGAGTCCATCTCCCCATGGAACCTGGGTGGTCGCTGGTGCTGGAACTCATGCAGTGCGCTGAGGCAACGTGCATCGTCAGCGGCTGGTGCTGGAAGCATCGATGGCTCGACGGGTAGTGCTACCGCCGGTGCCACTGCTGACAAAGGGCCCTGCACCGAGTCCTCGTCGCTCGGTGGGATGTCGTCACGCTCGACTCTCGGAACCCTAGCTGGCTGCCATCGTGGGGCCATCCTGAAAATGAAACAGGTGCGCCACGGTCAGTACAGTATACCTGGTGATCTGATACAAAGTAATCACAAAGAAAACTTAAAACACACACACGATCAATGTTTTCGTGCATTAAGTCGGAAATCAGAAGTAAGGGTCCTGGTGTACGGATACGTCGGTCGCCGCACCAATACTGGACTCCCTGGACTGATAACCACACTCAATATGCTAAACACTATTGGCTCACATAGAAAAGATCAGAGTTCGCAGTAGAACCAAACTCCTCTGATACAAATTTGTCACGACCCGTCCTCGGGGCCCGTGCCGTGACTACCCCAAGCCCACCTTCCATAGGCCAGGGGCTGGTGACTAGCACCAAGGCATAAATCCCGGTAAAAAAGGGAAGGCATTGCCTTTGTAAAGTAAACAAGCACCACAGAGTAAGCAAGAAGAAAAGTAAACACTAAGTAAAAACAGAGTACAACTGAAAGTGCGGAAAAGTAAATGGGCCAGTATACAAACCCAAAACTGAAATTAAATTACAACTCGAAAGGGAAAACATCAACTATAAAGTAAAAGCTGCTACACCGAGCTATCCACTGGAAATCCCACCTGAAGGGTGGGTACAGATAGCTCCATGGGTCCCGCCGTCCGCTCCGAGTACGTCCCGCCCAGTGGTCAACCTCGAGGTACCGTCCTGCTCTGCGATCCTCAACCACGATCAACGTTGTCTGTCGTCTGCAACAAACACAACATAGTGCGGGCATAGCCCATGCAGGGGTGAGTATAAGCTACTCAGTAGGGACCCCGAGACCCCTGAAGGTCTCCCAAAATCCACAAAGGATAAATCACAAAGTAAAGATACAATCAAGAAGTAACAACCGACACTACTTAGGTATATGCCCATACATATACCTAAGTCATCATTTCAATATTCTCCAACCTCTGAGACCAAGTACAACTCAGTCCACACAGGAAAGTATATGTATTCCACACATGAAAAAAAAATGTAATCCACACAGGATAGCACAACTCAATCCACACAAGAAGGTAAACAGGATTCATCTCACACAGGTATACTTCTTCGAGGACGATAGAGATGATCACTGATCCATCTAAGTCGCCGGACCCACAAAGGATCGATAGGTACTAACCCCCGCAAAGACCCATACAGGATCAGACCCACACAGGATCTGTAGGCGCTGGTTCACACAGGACCACTGAGCACTGACCCACACAAGATCGGACCCACACAGGATCGGTAGCACTGATCCACACAGGATCACTGAGTGATGTAGTTGTCGTCGTCGAATCCACTGAAGATCTCTGCACAGTCGTCGTCGCAGTCACAGTAGCAGTCGCAGCCAGCTCTAGGGTTCCCGCACACAACAAGCTCGTTCTGGAGGGTCCGCTCCACGAGCCGAGAGGCTGATACATCAACTGTCACAAAGTCTATAGTTGATGTATCCAAAAGTTCTGTATCGTCAACAGGAACTCAACACAACAGACATCGCGTCAATCAGACGCCCGGTCTGAGAGTTATTGGCTTTTTCGTCCTAGGGGCCCGGTTGGTTTTTAAGGAAAAACCAACCCGACCGTACTCCACCTGCATCCAAACTTCGAGCAGAGTATGCCAAAATATCCGTCTCACTATGAGGAACTCAACAAAGCTGACGGCACGTCAATCGGGCGTCCGTAGCTCAAGATATGAGTGTTTCCGCTCCGAGGGCCCGGTTAGTTTCTTGTACAAACCAACCCGGCCGAACTCAAAGTATTCCGAAAACTTGAGTGTGATATACCGAAACGACCGTCCCGATCCAAGGATTGCATTGCCTCTGACGGCGCATCATTTGGAGGGCCGTATCCCGAGTTATGGGCATTTGAACCCAAACTGTTCGATATTGTGGGTTTCGGGGCCGGGCGGACCCGGCCCGAGACCCCCCCCCCCCCCCCCCCCCACCCGGCTGGTCCGAACCGGGTTGACCCACCCCGGACTGGGTCGGCCCAGCCCGTCCCGGCTGGGCGCGGCCTGGCCCGGCGCGGCCCGGCCCGGCCTGGCAGACCGGCCAGGCGCCGGTCCAGTTCAGCGGAGCGCGCTGGGCGCGCTGCCAGCTCGGCTTCGGCCGAGCTGATTGAAAAAAACGGGGGGCGCCTGCCCCCCTTTGTAACCGCGGCCCCCCCTCAATAATGGGGGGGTGTTGAGCTGGCCGGGGGAATTTATTTCCCCCAATTTTCTCCCTTCCGTCCGGCCCGACCTGGCAGGCCAGCTCCTCCTCAACAGGACCGGTAGTGGCCGGTCGCTTTTCGGCTCCAACACCGGCAGCCCGGCTGGCCCCCGGTCACCAAGCTCTGCCGCGGCCCGGAACTGGCCGAGGCCCCTGTCGTCTGGCGCGGTGCAACGACACCGCGCCACTCTGCCGCGGCCCCGCTCCGGCCGCGACGCCTTCTATTTCCTTTGATGCGGCGCGACGCTGTCCCGTTCTTGAATTTCCTTCCACGACGCGGCGCGACGGCGCCGCGCAATATTTGTCGTGCGATTCCCGCGTGGTGTGACGACATCACGCCATCCCGTTCCATCCGCAAGGAAACAAACATGAACAAAATGAGGGGGTTAGGCCATGATTGTGCGGTCCGGCCCCCTATCATTAAAAGATAGCATTTATTCGATTTTCCACGAAGTTCGACATGCTAGAATCATGAACGGAAAATTATTAATAAAATAACAATAAACCCCTACCTCGGTTTCAAGAGCGGAGAACGTCAACAAACCGCGGAAGACAAGCATCGCAGAGGTCGGGCGTCGCAGTAATTGTACGTCGATTTCGTTGACATCGAGGTGCGTCTGAAGAGGTACGTCGCTGGAGAAGCTTCGTAAGCTGACGGAGAAAGCCCAAGGAGGAAGCGGTGTCTCCTTTCTTTAACACGGGAAGATGATAGATAGATGCGGCGTGGTTGTTCTTTAGAAACACACCGGATGCGAAGAAGAGAAGAGACGACACATCTTTCTCTACTTATGGTGACGACGTTCTTCGTCAGAGCCTAAGTGTTCTTCGAGTTCTTCGTCGAGGATGAAGAAGATGAAGAATGCTTCCCAAACTTCACAAGGTGGTAAAAGGAACTAACCAAAATAAAATAAGTCTAAGGCTTATTTTATTTACACAACTAAACCTCTTTGAATTTCAAAAGTTTGAAATTAAATCACTCAACTTAATTAATAACACAAGTTGTCAAAATTAAATAGAGTGGAGTTATTGGGGAGTTTAAGGGGAGTTGAAGAGTTCGGGTTCGTGTGAGCCCCACCACACTTACTCCTCTCAAGGGAGGTTATTTGGGTGTGGGTCCCACCTCTAACTACCTTTGGGAGAAAATAACCAACATGGATAAAAATAAATTGTGTTTCCACAATTTATTTAACTTCTTTTAATTTCCCCCAAAACTAACTCTCAACCCGCATAAAAAGGCAACCTCAAAAATGGTCTCCTTAAGCGAATATCGGTGCTGCGAATTCATCGGTGCCCTCAGAATTCGATTCTAGGAACCGGTTCAAAAGTTAGAAATTCCCGCTCGTTTGTTCAATGAACGTACCCGAGCCAAACTTCAGTAATTGATTCCGGGCACACCGGGCCTCGGAAGCAGGTGCCGTCAGAAACCGCGCTCTTGTAAAATTTGAAAGAAAATTAAGAAAAAATTTCCCTTGAATTTTACAGGTCTTTACAAATCCAATTTCAAAACCCCCTTATAGAATGGATCAAATTGAACTATTAGAATTAAAGAATAAATTTTAGGAGTTATTAGATAAAGGATTCATTCGACCTAGCAGGTCACCATGGGGTGCTCCTGTCTTGTTTGTTAAAAAGAAAGATGGTTCAATGAGACATTGCATTGATTATAGAGCATCGAATAACATCACTGTTAGGAATAAGTATCCTTTGCCTCATATCAATGATTTGTTTGATCAGCTCCAGAGAGCTCAGTATTTTTCGAATATTGACGTGAGGTCGGGGTACCATCATTTGAATGTAAAGGAAGTAGACGTTCTAAAGACCGTATTTCGGACTAGATATGGCCATTATGAATTTTTAGTTATTCCTTTTGGGTTAACAAATGCACCTGATTTATTCATAGATCTTATAAATAGAATTTTCTGTGAGTTCTTGTATAAGTTTTTGTTTGTGTTCATTGATGATATTTTGGTTTATTCCAAAAGTAATGAGGAACATGATCCATATCGAAGAGAGTCACTATTTGGTCTGAATCAAGTGAATGTGAACATTCTAAGAATGAACTAGATAAAATTTCTCGAAGGATGAACAATATATTTGGGAAGAAATACATTTAGTGTATATATAATAAGAATAAATGAAAATACAAGAGAGGATCTGAAGTCACCTGTTATGAATGCAAAAGAGCAGGGCATACAAGTCTAGATTTTCCTTTTCATAAGAGAAAGGATAGAAAGGAAAATCGTTCAAATAATAATAGAAATAAATACTTAAATGATAAAGATAATAATGTTTTGAAAGCTGATGACACATGGAATGCCTGTTCTAGACACTCTTCAGATGAATCCTGAGAGTATGAATCTTCTGGTTTAAAGAATCTTGGTCTAATAACCAAGTTAACCATTGAAAATCATTGTCTAATGGCCAAGGTACACATAGTTAAATCTATAAACAATATATCCATGAATTCCAATTGTAGTGATAATAAATATTATGAATATTTAGATGAAGAATCCTCTTCTATAGAATATAATACATTACCTACATATGAATAATTGTATAGATTTTCTTGGCTTATTGAGATTGAAAATTATAAAATCAATAAAATGCTTGATAAGGAAAATTCTAGAATTTCAATTCTTACTAAAGTAGTATCAGATCATTCTAATGATCATGATAAAAAAATTATGATTTTGATTGTATTTCAAAAACACTAGAGGAAGTTAATTCCAACAAGGATAAACATTATAAGGATCTTGAAAAATTATTTTCTATGAAAAATATTTTAGAGAATAACTCTAGTTCTAAAACTATTTTTTTTAGGATAAAAACATGGTTGTTAATCTGAAGTTAGAAATAATTTCCGTAAAGAAGTATTTGTCAAAATATACCTTATTTAAGGAAAGAATTGATAATATGTATTCCCAAATTTGACCTCTAATGAATAATTCTGCTCTTGGTTATAATCATTCAAAACCTTTTTTTAGTAATAATAATTTTGGTCCTCAAAATTCTCCTTTTGGCACTAATTTTCAGTGTGGTGGGCATTGAGAAAAATTTATTCCTTAAATAAAACATAGTCTATATGTTTTCATAAAGCATATATTTGAAAGAAAATGTGGATTACTAAAATATTTCTCTCTGATGTTTCGGGATCCAACATTTTTTTGTTTCGAAAGTCTAACACTCTTATTGTTAGGAAAGTAATGATAGTACAAACAACAATACATGGTACCTAGATAGTTTATGTTCTTGGAACCAGACTGGTAACAAAAACTTCTTTGAAAGGATTATCAAGACGAATGTAGGAAAAGTAACTTTAGGAGATAATGATCAGGGAGAAATTATTGCTATAGTTAACATTGTTCTTCTTGAAAAAACATTGATTTCGAAAGTTTTATTTGTTAAGGGTATTAATAACAAATTTATTATCATAAGTCAGATATGTGATGAAGGTTACCTTGTGAATTTTATGAATGATAAAAGTTTAGTGCACAATTCCATCGATGGGTTTATTCTTTCTACCCATAGGCAAGATAATGTATACACACTAAACATATAAGACCATAAGAGCCATGACCTACCTTTTCATAGTGCAATGGAAGATCATTCATGGATATGGAATAGATGTTTAAGACACTGTAACCTTAGGAACTTATGAAGACTCACTAAGATACGAGTAGTTAAGGATCTATAGGATCGTAGATTTGATTCTTCAAAAGTTAGTGATCCGTATCAATATGGAAAGAAATATAAATCATGGTTTGAATCACTCGGTGAATTCTAAAATACTAATGCATTATAGTTGGTGCATATGGTTCTTTTTGGTCCAATAAAAATAGGGTGCATTGGAGGAAAATATTATATATTTGTCTTAGTTGATGATTACACTAGATTTTCATAAGTCAATTTTCTATCAAATAAATCTGAAGATTTATATTTTTTCAAGATTTTTAAACCACAATTTAAAAATAAGAAAAACCTTCCTTTGATAACTATTCATAGGGATCCTGGAGGAGAGTTTCAAAATTCTAATTTTGAAACATTTTGTAGTAGAAAATTTATTATTCATAACTTCTCTACCCAAAGAACTTCTTAATATAATGGTATTGTTGAATGATGAAATCGAGTTATTAGAGAGATAACTTAAACCATGTTGAGTGAATATTCTATAGCACAACATTTTTTTGTTGAAGTGAAAAATACTGCTGGTTACACTATAAATAATATTTTGATTAGACCTTTTCATAGAAAACCATCTTATGATTTATGGAATGGTAAAAAACCTAGTCTTTTTATCTTCAACGTATTTGGTTGGAAATTATTAATTTTGAATTATAAATATAATTTACATTAATTTGAACCAAAATACGATGAAGGAATTTTATTAGTAAACACCACAAATTCTAAGGCTTATAGATTTTTTAATAAAAATACTTTTACTATTGAAGAAACAGTACGGGTTAAATTTGATAAAACTGATTGTTTTGTTTTTAAAAAACCTCAACAAACATCTTCGGATGTGTTTCCAAAAACTTATTATGAACCCTTGATAGAAGATACTTCTGATAATTAAAATTTCCAATAAAATATTTTCGATACGTTTACCTTAGAATATTTCCTACTATATGTTGATGAACAGGTAATACAAAAACCAAATCAGGTTTTTTCTAAAGAATCATCCTAGTGATAGCACCATTGGTGATGTAAATAAACTTGTAAGGATAAGAAGTTTCTTAAGAAATTATGTAGAACATCTAGCATTCCTTTCACAATTAAAACCAAAAAGTACTGATGAAGATTTTGGTGATGATGATTGGATAAAATCCATGAAAGATTGGATAAATGAATTCGAAAAGAATAAAGTTTTGACCTTGGTGGAAATACCTAAAGAATCTTCTTTTATTAGAGTAAAACTGGTCTTTAGAAACATGTGTGATGAAAATGGAATCATAGTAAGAAATAAAGATAGAATAGTTACTAAAGGCTATAATCAACAAGAAGGAATAGACTATGATGTAACCTATGCTCCAGTAGCTAGACATGAATCTATTTGTATTTTACATTCCTTTACACCATTCTTTAACATCAACCATTTTCAAATGGATATTAAATGTGCTTTCCGTAATGGTTATGTTCAATAGGATGTTTTTATTTAAAACCTCCTAGTTTTGAAGATACAAAACCTCATGAACATGTTTTCAATATTACCAAAGCATTATAAGGACTTAAGAAATCCCCTTCAGCCTTGTATGATAGACTTACAATATTTTTGTTACAAAATTATTTTCTTAAATAAAATGCGGATCCAACCCTTTTTATAAATAAAGATAAGAAAAATTTCTTGATTGATCAAATCTATATTTATGACATTATATTTGGTTCAACTCAGCAATATTTAACTAATTCATTTGTGGATTAATTAAAACTGAGTTTTAAGTGAGTATGATTGGTGAGTTATTATTTTTCCTTGGATTTCAAATTTCTCCAAAACTAGTAGGAATTTTTATATACCAACAAAATTATATTAAAGATCTTCTTCAAAAGAATGGATATGACAACACTACCAATATAAGTACTCCCATTGGTACCTCAAATTCACTTGATCATGATGAAGCTAGGAAACAAGTAGATTAAAAATATTTTAGAGGTATGATAGGAAATCCACATTACATGAATGCTAGTCAGCAAAACATAATGTTTTTTGTAATATTATGTGAATGATTTCAATCAAAACCTAAGTTATCTCATTTAAAGGCAGTGAAAATAATTTTTCGCAACTTAAGGAGAACCATGGATTTAGGACTCTCTTATACATCTGGAAAAGATATTGTTTTAAAATGTTTTTGGTTATGAAAAAATGAAACACTATGTGTCACTTTCCAGTGCTGAAGCTGAATATGTAGTGGGTGAAAGTTGTTATGGTCATGTTTTGTGGATTCAACACACACTCACAAACAATGGAACAAGTTTTTCCAAAACACCAATAATGTGTGATAATACAAGTGAAATTTCCTTAAATAAAAACATTGTACAACACTCTCATGAAAAACACATAGACATTAGGCATCACATTCTTTGGGATCACACATAAAAAGAAGATATCATACTTCAATTTATTGGAACACATGATCAACTTGCTGATAGTTTCAAAAAATATTAACCATCTGATAGATTGGAATATATTAAATAGTATTTAGTGCTGATAACCGTAATGTAATCTTCCTTATTAACTTCTTTTTAAAACCTATCACCTAATAATAAGAAACTTTTTTTCACTGGAGGAGTACATTTTCTTGATAAACTAAATTTTTTTGTGATCAAAATTTTTTGTAATCTAATGTTTTTGAAATTTAGATTTTTCATAGTACGAATTCTTCGTAGTCATTTAAGGGAATATAAAGTTCTTCCAGAAGAATTATCCTAATCACTAATAATTTTCCCTAAGTAAACTGAAAGGTACGTTTCCTTTCCAATGATTTCGTAATAATTTTTTTACTTGCTGGTATTTTAATTTTCTTTTAAATTTTATAAAATCACTTTTACTTAAAACATAATGTTTATCTAAAAAAATATAAATATTAGAACCTATCAAAATCCTTCTTCGGTTATCATATCAACCATTACATTTGATCAGATGTATTTCAACAATTGGATCAACCAAAGAAGTTGAACGATAACCCCTATCACCAATATAAGGACCCCCTGATATTTTGTTCCTCATAGATCTTCACGATATGGTGTGATTAATCCTTGCTGCTATACTTATGGTCGTTCCAAATTTTCAAAAGATTACTATGTTTGGAATGTCTGCTGAATCCTCTCCTCAGAATGAAATGTCTATTGTTAAGGAAATCACAGAGTGGCAGATATACAGAGAAAGTTTGGTAGATATTATGTTTTATGATATGTATGACTCTATCATATCAAAAAATGTTAAAATGAATTGTTGGGATAGTTTATGTGTTTCAAAACCAAAAGAACATGATGCAGTCTATCCAGATATGTTGATTGAGTTCGATGATATACCACGTTTCTTCAAGGAAGAAGAGAGAGAATTTTTCTCTTTTATGTGTTATTTAAAGACCTAATATCTTTCTTACGGCTAGGAAGGAAGTCTGATTAGAATTTCATACAAAGGATAAGCAGAATTATGTACTCACAAATTAATTGATGTATCTGGATCTTTTGATAAGGAGAGTCTATAGAGTTTCTTGGCTTGAAAGGAGTGAAGACTACAAAGATTGGTCATCTTTCTACGAACATACAGATTCATGAATTGTGGGTTCATGGCTTTACAATTCGAAGGAATATGGAGAATGATACTCAGAAGATGACTGAAATCTATATAGTTGATTTCATGGTCAACCTCATGAAGATAAACATACTTAAATATATTTTTGTCACGATTTAGAATATCAAGAATGGAAATCTAAAATATCAAATGATTATGTATCCATCAATTCTCACAAATATTATAGTTCTTTTTTTAGAATCCTATTAAACATCATTCAATTCCAAGAAGAGAAATTACAAGGTAATGTTGTTGAGTCATGATACCTTAAATTGGATGAAATTTGGGGTCTCTAATGAATCCAGAGAGTTTAATGATCAATCTGAATAAGTAAATTATTCTTTTTCAAATAATTCATAAGTTGATTAAACCTCTAATAAAGGCGGAAGGAAGATAAATTGTATGGTTCGAGAAGAGAAAATAAAATCCCCTCTGGCTAAAAAATCTCAGTCCGCACCACCGAATCTAATGAATCAAAAAACCTTCCATAATGAAGTAGTGGCTATGTAGAGATAGGATAAGAAAAACAGGAAGGAAGGGGAGCCTATGTTTGGCTTGGACCCTGATGAGGAAAAATCCTTAAAAATAAAGGTTGGTGAAGAGCTTGAGAAGCAATAGAAAGAGAAGAATAAAACAAATAAGATGTCTGAGGCTGAGATAGTACAATCTCTTCATAATGATGCAGAGAAAGCATATGAAAAAATCCCAGTGTCAGAATCTTTTTCACTAGAATCAGTTCCTATGACTCTTGAAAATAATGTGGTTATTCTAGAATCACATCACGAAAAAAATTGTTGTATAAGATGAAGTGGAAGAAGAAGGGGAAGAAGAATGAAGTGGTGATACTGAGGACATGAAAAGGTATAGAGAGGATCAAATGAGAAGGAAATTATTTTTAAGAAATTATCGATCCGATCATCTGAATCCGAGTCATTAATGCTTTGCTACTATAGGAAAATATGAGAAGGGTGAGGATGAAGGGAAAAAATTTCCTGAAAAGGAATGTAGCAATAATGATTTTATCCAACTAGAGGATGTTGAGGCAAGAGCTGAGAAAAAAGAAGTAGATGAAGATAATATTATTCCACTATCAGATAGTGAACATGAACCTCCCAATGCACATACATCATTTTGAGAGCTAATAAGTGAAAGCATGTGGAAATAGATACACCTATTAAATCTGGGGTGAAGAAGAAATATGTTGGTGCTTCATCAAAGCGAAAAGCTAGAGACATAGGAAAATAATCCTTTATAACCAAACACTCATATTCATAATCATCTTACCTTGGAAATTAATTTGTTTTTTAGTCATTTAAAAATATGGTTGGTATCATTCCCCTATTCCCATGCATAGATGAAAGATTCCAGATGATTAAACATACGAAAAATTAGAAATCAGATTCAGTTTCCATTTTAATAGGCAAATGTGTCAGACTAGAGGTAGATTTCAAAACTTTCCTCCTTGGTTATGAGGCACATAAATGATCTTTCAAAAAGATTACATGCTAGTAAAAGAAGACAATCAAAGAAATGAGAACCTACGATGAATTTCATGATAATGTAAAGGATGCATTTTCACTAAATATAGGAAGATCAAAAATCATAAAAATAGTTTTGACGAAAAGTTAAGCCTAGAACAGACTACTCAGAAGAAGGAAGTTATGGATCAGAATGGAATGCTTAATTATCTGGCCATGAATTGGAAGAGGTAAAGGGATCTCCAAATTGAGATTGAAGAGAAGGTTATTATGAAAGAAGAAGGGCTGAAAACTCATGCACAGTGTCTTAAGGATCAGGAAGGAAAAATTAAAGCCTTGGAAAAGAAAACTAAAGATCATGACCATCTTCTCGAGTGTATAGATGAATATTATAAGGAGATATATAAGCTAAAACCCATTGTGAAGAAGCCGATTCCATAGGATAAAGAAGGATAATTTCATTCCATTCGGATATTTTTTTGTACTTTTCCTTGTAAAAAATCTTTATAAATTAATGAAATTTTTGTTGCTGTTTATATTTTTTTGGTTGTTTATTTCTAATTTTTCAGGTACCAAATTTTTTTATATACCCTTTATTCCTATTTAAAAATCACAAAGTGGGATAAAGGAATAATAAAATAGAATAAAAACTAATGAAGGTATTTCCCTAATAAGGGGGAGTTCATATAGAAAAAATTTCTTATTAATAACATTTTTCTAATATAAGAAAATGAAAAGTCTTATTCAAGAAATCAAGAATATGATCCATAGATATTTAAAAGTCAACAGGAGAGTTATTCATATTCACTATGATCCATAATAAAAGGGAGGTACAATTTTATTTTCATGTCCATTAAATTTCATTGTCCTTAAATTCTTCTTCGTAAGGATGTTTGTGCCTTCTAAAAAGGGAGATATTGTTGAGTCAATAAGGGCTCCTTATGACTATTCCATTCCTTTATGTTTTGAAAATCAAAAATACTCTATATCTAGGTAAATATTATTTCCTTGAAGATTTACCTTAATAAGGAAATTTTCCTTCTATATGGAAATTTTATCCTTACCTTTGTTTTCATTTTTCATGTTATAGTTTCTCTAAATCTAACTCATTTTACTTCTAAGTGTAAAATTTGGATTCATATCTAAAATCCTTAGAATCATATAAATACTAGGATATAGAGTATTCTTTATTTAGGTTCTGAATTCTGGTTCCAAATTCCATAAATTCGAACTCCAAATTTCTATGAATTCAGATTCTGAATTCCTTTGAATTCAGACTCCAAATTCTCTAAAATTTGGACTCTCAATTCTCTGAATTCAGACTCCAAATTTTTCTGAATTTATTGAGTGGTATTTCCTTCAAGTGTTTCCAAGGTACATAACATATATCATGTTTTGATTATAAGAAAATATATTTTGTATTTATATATTTTTTTAATCAATGAATTAGTTCAGCTGGATAATTACATTTTTTATAAGGAAAATCTCGTACAGATTATATACCAAAGATAGAAATTGTTTTTGAATATTTCAATTCACCATGTGATCATTTTTTGGAAAACCCGTAAGTTCTAATAAGAAACATGTGAATATGAAAATTATTTGTGGGAAATATATATCTTCTTATTTAATAAATAAATAAAATTCCAAGGACATTATTTTAAAAAGATACTAAGAATGCAATAACCTATGAAATTCCATGATAAAAAATTCTCATTCCCTAAATATACTAAATAAAAATATTTAATTTATTATTAATTATTAAAATCATATTATCTAATATTAATGTCGAAATTGAAAATGTTTTATTTCTATAAAAATTGGGTTCTCATGGATTACATGGTTTTATTTCATCTCATGAATTTATTAGATATTAAATTTCAATTTGAAAAAATGAACCTCATTTTTGAATTCATTTGTCCTAAATTATCATAGGTAGAATTGTTGATAATTTTTTGAAAATGTTGATTTTCCAAATAATATTGAAAATACATATATTTACTAATAATTGTAACACATTTTGAAATATATACAATGTAAAATTATGTTTTAAATTGTTTTAAAAATTATATGAGTTAATTTTGAATAAATATAATCCTGTAATAGTCTATGGAATTAATTTTATATATTATATTTGTATAAAAAATATATATACTTAATAGGTATTTTTCTAAAAATGATTATTTCATTTCATATTTCTAGATTAATTATAAATTAAATTACAAAAATTATGTGTTTTGAAAACTGAAAATTGGATTCCATATCTAGAATCAAGATGTCATAATTGGATAAGTAAGTATCATTTTCAGTCCTTGTGAATAGTAATAATAAATTTTATTTTTTACCAGGATAAATGAAAATTGAGTTATTTAATGGTAAAAATATAGGGATAAAGACTAGTAGGTAACTGCACCATATGAAATAATTTTATTGAATGTGTATAATTCATCTATAATAATTTTAAATTCAAATTTAAGACCATTTTTATTAACATGTCAATGATTTTGACCTTTATTTTGATTTATTTGATCACAATATAAAAATTTCATTCTCATTGTTTTATTAACTATAAATATTTTACACTAGGATTGATAATAGATATGTTCTAATGCATTTATTTATCTGAAATATGAATGATTTTTATTTACCATGGTAATTTTGTTATTATTTTTAGTGACGAAATAATTTCATTAAATGCTTATTGAACACTAGTACAATATTAATTCAACTAATAGAAAATTAAGATAAATAATTCTGAAAATGATAAAAAAATGATTTTAATGAAATAATATTTCTAGAAATTTGTATATAAAAATAAAATAGTATATTTTTTTCAATTATTTCTATTCTAATTCCATTATTTCCTTGTAGTTTTGAATGTAATATTTAATAAATAGTAACAAAATTGATGTTAATGTTATTCTATAAGATATAATTATTTATTATGTGCCTAAATTTTCCATGAAATATTTCTTGTCACATGATTTGGATATAGTTTAAAAATAATCTCATGGAACATTTATGGTCTAATTGTCTTTTTATAGAATCTATATTGACCCTTAAATAATAAATTCTTTAAAACCATGATAATTATCAAAAGAGGTCAAAATCGGTTAATACAAAACTAAAAGTGCTGAAACATCACCTAACCTTAAAAATTATTCTATTATTAGTGTATATAGAATCTAACTCATTATATATAATTTTACTATCAATTTGGATCCATTTTATATTTATTTTATTTTATATTATTTAAAAATTTTAATAATTGAAAAGATCCCCCCTCCCCTCTTTTATTAGGGGGAACCTCTTCTTACCTTTTCTTACAATTTAAATAAAAATTGTGTTCATAAATTTACCCTTTAAATTCAATACTAAAATCCATCCATAGATTCTAGAGTCAATTATTTTATCATAAAACCATCCCATGATAACTTTTGTGGTAAACCATAAGTTGTTTTAAAAAGAATAGGTATAATTCATTAAAAATAATTTTAATTATATTTATTCTTATACCTCCTTAAAATATTCGTCAAAAAATTATGATATAGTAACATAATTATGAACCATGTACTTATAGGTAATTTAATTAAAAAAATAACCAATATCTATATCCTTATTCTATCAAATGGTAAACTAAACCATCATTCATTTGTCCAGTGGACTAAACATTGCGATCTGATGTAGTAAGTTTTCTATCACATCCACATATAGGTAGTTTTAATGATGGATTTAATATATGTATATATATATATATAATATTAAATAAAATTTTATAATTCATAAAAAATAATATATCTTTTACTTTATAACCATTATATACTCATAAAAATTAAAACATCATATTTGCGTACATGCTAAATACCCCATCCATGAAGAGATGGGATTAATTTGTTGTCACCACATCACATGGATGATATATATGAATATTGTTTAAAAATAATATGGTATTAATGATATAATGATAATTATATAAATATATAAAAATAGTTCCCTAATTCTAATAATGATAGTTGTAAAATGGTAATGTTACTCAAGCATAAGTATGACCTACCGTCTCAATTATTTTAAACTGTTTCAGTTTTATGATAAGCATATCTCATTGTTATTATTAAAAGAATAATTAATGTATAAAAATGATAATTATTTCTTCATTATTATTATGGTTATTATGGAATATTGTCTTCTTTGATCATATTAATCATACTAAAGTTGTTTTGGAAATATAATCTGAATATTATCAAAACGTCAAACATGAATTTAATTGATATATTTATTGAATATAAAATAGTAATAAATAATGAAATAAAGGAAATACAAATTTAAAAAGTCTATTAATAAATTAAATAACTATCGTTTTTTAAGTTTTCATGATTATAAGGAATGTACATGACGAATCAGACTCAAGGTAATAAGATTAATTTTAAAAATACACTTTTATTGGTTCCTAAAAAATATATTTCTTCCATTTGAATATTTTTATTAATATTTTATTGATGTATTTATATGATCAAATAATAATTATAAAGGAAATTTAATTTATCATATTATCTTCATTGAAATGCTTCAAAAATAAATATTTTTAGGAAAGTTTATTGACTTTCCTTTTAATTGAGACAATATATGTTCTTTTTAAGATGTATCAAAAGAAAGAATTTTCTCTCCATCATATCTAATATTTTATTTTTAAATCAATTTATAATATTTTATTTTTTCATCATAGAATGATCATACTTCCATTCTTTCTATGGGGTTTATTTTAAATCTGTTTTTAAAAGAATGGTTATCTCACTACGTGAATTTGTTTTACATTAGGGTTAAAAATATTCCCTCACAGGTTTTATTTTGATAAGTATTAATTTTTTTATGATATGGAAAATTATATTTTAATATTATAAAAATATGATCCTAATACAACTTATATGATTTTATGAGCCCCCTAATAACTCATTCCTCCAATGGACGAAAGACATTCATTTATTTATTTATTTTTGATAATCCACCTTTCAAGGGGTGAGGTTGAACCCTTACAAGGCCTGTAAGCTTAAGTATTACATGGATCGTAGGAATTAGAGGAATTCATTGCCTGTAGGATTCAAAAATTAGATAAAACCCAGACTAACTACTTGGAAATGCACCTCTTAACATCTTCATCGTGAAATCTGTTCTCCACCTTCACATTGATGTTCGGCTAAGATTTCTCGTGATTTAACAGGCTTTCCCTAATGGAAGGTTCCATACCCTATCCATCATTATACTCCAATGCATTAGGTAATGTTTATTGTCATCAAATACATGTACGAGGGAGTTTACTGGTGTGTTTTTTTCTAATGGATATAATTAGGCTCCAGTTATTTCGAATATAGGTTTAAAAAAAGTTATGAATATGATTCCTAATTTTTTATAATATGGGTATCCATTTATTTTCTCTAAGTTTTAATGTATTAACTGGAATAAATGTTACAACTTTTAATGTGGAAATGAATTATTTCAAATTCTCAAGGAATAATTATATAATATTAAGTATATTATGTGTTTGCATGTTTTTCTATATACTAATATATTTCTTATATTTATGTCTCATATTATAATTTTTATTCTTATCCTGCATGTTAAAATTGTTTATCATATTTTTTATGTAAGGGAAATATGAAATAAGAATTCATGTTGAATTTCATAAGGATTTTTCATATAAATAAAAATCACTTCATTTAAATTCTTTATATTGTGAAAAAATGGAAACTTAGTTGATGATTCCAATAGTAATTTATGATTTTATTATGTATGAGTTATAATCAAATTATATAAAATGTTAAACCATAAAGAACATCATGAATGAAGATAAATGAATTTTTGACTAAAAATTCTTGATCATGTAATGATTAAGGTGGGGCACATTAATAGAGGACCCAAATTAGATACAATTAATTGTAAAACCCCTAAAAAGGTATATTAGGTACTAACTCAGTATTCAATTGAAGCACAACTAATGTTTTTAACTAAACACATATTTTGATAATACAAAGGAATTATATTTTTATAAGTTAAATTGTAATTTCCAAAAAACAAAAGGATTTGAATATATTTTTTTGGAATAATATTTATTGAAAACCATAAACCAAGAAAGCCGTTTGCACTACCATCTCAAAATCAGTACATTGATAATGTGAAATTACACTCTATATTTTATTCACTACAGGTTCTAGGATGATATTTTCATATTTTATAAAATATTAATGTTATTCCAATGAATTGGAAAATATTGGAATTCTTTATATAAATTATTTATCTAAATATACTGAATCGTCATATATCTATGATTATACATGAGTTTCCTAAGATAGAATTGTGATATTTATTCTTTATACATTCTCCTCATATAATTGAATTTATTTTCATGTTCGGTAATACGTGGGGCCAAAAATTATAATTCCCTTATATAATTAGTTAGTCTAGTGAGAAAAACTATTTAGGTGTTTTGGTCTAATATTTATTTGTTAAATTATGATTCTGTGGAAAGTGTATATGATAGTATGATTATAATACCTTCATTAAATCACTATTAAATAAGTTATTTTTTTTAAAATTAAATTATTATTATATAATCCTTCTATATATGATGCTCATTGAGATATTTTTTATGGAATTTATTTATACCATTAATTTTATTTATTCTGTATTGAACTATGATTTCTTCGGGTGTATTATATGCCATAATAAGAATATAATCTTACACAATTATGATGTATTTTTTTACAATGGAAACCATGAATATTAATTTTGACCAAACTAAATGTGTCCCACACACTTTTCCATCGATGATAAAATGTTATGAGTTCTTAGATGATCATAATACGTAATAAAATGTGAAAATGATGCTTGGTTTTTTCATATTGATTGCAACATTTGATGGAGTTTTACAATTATATTCATTATTATAAATATTATTTGTTTACAAAAAACAATAACGATAATAGATAAAAATTAAAAAAAGAACTATCATTTTTCTTCAATGATCATATCAGAAGATGGATAATAGTGGTAACCGGTTTTGTTCAACTATGTGCTAAACTACCTAGAGATCTACCATGGCAGGTGAACCGTCACCTCCAATATATAACCTAATGACCATGAGAGGTGTTATTGATATCATGAATTACAGTTAGGATCCTATGATAACATTATGACATTATTTCTAGAATTCACAAATAATATGTGAATTCCATAAATGCTTTTCTATAAGGCGTCTCATGAAGAAGAATACATTATGAATACTTGAAACACCCCAAGTAAATGAAGAATATGAAATATTTCATATTTATTAATATTTTTGAATTAAATATTAATTTTACTTTAAAGGGGTTTCTATGTTCGATAGCATACCCGATACGCAACAGCGGGTTTCTTTGAAATATTACGTTGCACACTAATAATATAATATTAATATTTTAAATGGTAGTTAACTCCTAGCCATTGTAGTGGTGGGAATAAATGAAACTAAATACAATATGATTATACATGATTGTTAATGTCTTTACATAATACAATAAAAGGTTAGAGACTTAAAATGTGAATGAATCTAATTTTAAGCATAATTTACATTAAAAGTCTGATTTACCACCTTTTCATGGTAAAACCTATTTAAATATAGTTTTAGTCACTTTAATATATTATAATTGACCAAATATAATAATTATTTTGAATGGGGACATCAAATTTTACTTTGGGAAATTTTTTCGTATTTTTCTAACAAAGTTCATTTTTTAATGAATAGTGAAAAATACTATATTTTAATTCAAAATTGCCTTTTAATATAATTTATTTATATGGTTATATTATCTTTTTAGTTTGTTTTAATGTGAAATTGAAATATATATTTTCCATTTAATCCAATGTTGTCCATTGGAAATAATTTCACTTTGAAATTTTACTTAAACAAGTATCAATGTTTTGATAGTTATTCTTTCTTAAAAACACGCTATTTGTTTTAACAAAGGTAATTAATTTTTAAATTAATTAATGCCACTTCTATGTTTTGAATTCGGAAAAATAAATATCAATTTTGAATTCAGAATATCAAATAATTATTAGGCTGAATTTTTTGTATTTTTCTGAAAAACATCAATTTTTTGATGAATAGTGACACCACATAGTGGTAGTTAAAAAAACCGACTTTTCCATTTAAATGAAATTTTACCACTTCTATGAATTGAATTTTGAAAATCCGACATACATGGTTTTCATAAAAATGTAAAATGTGGTTCATTAAGATGAAAATAATTTTTGGTGAATAGTAACTTTTGACTTTTATTAACTGCGGTTAAAGGTAAATAAGGTAGTTCAAGGTAAAAAGAATATTATAATAATTCAAACATACCTTAACACTTGTCCTAACCTTATTGGATGAGTATTGGCCGACCATGGTCATCCTTTGGTCAATTTTGGGACCCCATGGAGACACTTATGAAACATAATGACAGTTTGGATTAATTAATTTAATGTAAAGTCATAATAGACAATAACAAAACTATTTTAGTAATTCATTTTTATATGGTGTTATATAATTCATATTTTGGACTATAAATATTATTTAGAAATATAAAAATATTTCCTATAACATGGTAATTTTTTATAATTTTTATACATCAAATGATTTAAATTATTTATGATACAATAATGATTGAGTATTTACCTCATTAATAAATGATTTAAATAAATATGACCATATGGATTAAAATATTATCCAAAATATGTCAAATTATGATTGGATGATTTTATTTCGACCATGACTCATCTTATCTTCGAATATAATTATTTTTGGACCATTAGAAACTGAATATCATTATGTAATAAAATAATAGTTTCACACTTTCCTAAAGAGCCCATCCTCCCCCTTATAAAAGGAGATCACTTCAAACCAATTCCTCACACCTCTCAATCCATTTGGATCGTCCAAACACTACTAAATTAGTCTCCCTAAATCCCTATACTCCCCTTAGAATCCTTAACGTAGGCATAAGTCCCTTCAAGAAGTCCTTTGGGTTCAAACCAATGGAGTTACCCAAATTAAAGGTAACAATTTCTCTTAAATTATTTTCTTTTATTTTACATCTTCAACCCCTATACTCTTTTTATTTCCATTATTTTGTTACTAAACCAGTATCCTCAATATAAAATAATGTTGTGATGAGAAATATTCTACCTACACTTACACACAACTCCATCTATTGGATGAAAAACATAATGTTTTTGTGGACGAAAAACTAACGCCTCATGGAACGATGATTGTTCAATTACATCTTACCGCCTCTCATGGTGGCCATTATAATGGAACTGTATTTATATATGATATATATAGTTTTTATGATTTCATTATGCTTCTCTAATCCCCAATTATATCAAGCCTTTATGGTTTCCATAGTAGGTAAATACGGTAATCTTATTTGAGGAAGTGCGGACTACCACCCCCTTAAAGTGATGTGACTCGTTAATTCCTTATGTAGGATGTATCAAAGTTAGTTTTAATGGTATTATAAATGATATTATACCAGAATTATTATATACCTATGTATAATTATGTTTTTTTTCATTAAAATAAGAAATATAAATGAAATTAGCGTTCATGCGTACGTACGGATTACCGTCTCCATGAATGGTGCATTTCATTTCTTACATTTAAATGTTATGTACTATTATAAAAAAATTGTATATAATGGATATAAATGATATATATGATATCCAAATCATGAATATCATTCTGTATATAATTAACCTTTGACCGCGTGGACATCTTGTAAATATAATGTGTTCATTTTTAGTCAAGTACAAAATATCGACAAAATGAACGTTATTATCTTAAATGATTGCATAATGGTTATAACGTGGTAATAAGTGATATAAAAGAAATAATAAACTTAAAAAGGTTCTTATGCAAGTATAAATTAACTTAATTTTATTATTCAGGAGATTAAAGAACGATCGAGTCAAGTCGGACGCGATGTAAGGGACTTCGTCTCAATCTCCTTTCATTGAGGCATTTGTTGTTTTATACATGACTTTATTTTATGTGGTTCATAAACCCCATTGATTTTTTATTTTATTAAAAGGGAATTTTATTATACAAAGAATTTTACTAAATGAATTAAATTAATGTTTTTTTAACGTAATCGGTGACAACGAACATTCCGCCACCGCGAGTATTATTTGATCTTTGACTTCCTTAACAAGACAGAATGGTTTAAATGGAAAAATAAATACCATATAATATTTCTATGTATTTTTTTATTTAAAATGATTTTGAAAATGAATTTATTATTTCAATATCTTGAAATGATATTTTATTATTGTAAAATGGAAATCTTATCTTTCCTTTATTCTTATGTTACGTGTTATGATCATGATACGATTCTTGGGCATTATTTACGTATATTTTTGGTTTCATAATAAACCTAGGGAGGGTGAGCCTGAGATAGCTCTCTATTTCTTTGGGTAACGTGACAGAGATAAACGTGAATGATTCTCCTAAGAGATTTAGGGAATATATTGTGATGGGTATTCCAAAGAAACTCTCTATGTAGCTGTGATAGCTACAATGTAAGTATGATATGGATGCCACAAGTTACATTTATGTTTTATGATTTCGATGTGTCTTTCATAAATCTTATGATTTCATTAGGTAAGTAAAAGAGTTCATGTTTTGTATGTATTTATGAACAAATGTTTTCATTCTTTGTTTTATAACCCTTTCTGAGCTTTTTATGCTCATCCCAAGTTTTGAAATTTATTCACAGGAAATAAAGATGAATATGGTCAAGGATGGGATCAAGGAAAAATAATTCTATCTAAAACATGGAACTTGACATGACTCTTTTTTTCAAGAGTTTTTATTTTATGAAAAAAATGGAAACTATGTGGATATTTCTACCTTGTAATCTTTTGAGATGTAATAGTTATGTCCTATTTCCCTAAAACTCTAAACCTGAAAAGATCCTCAATGTGAATTACTCATTTAATTTAATATTATCTAATGTTTGAGGCCGGGTCCTTATAGTTGGTATCAGAGTTCGATTTAGATAACTTTTGGTGTTAGTGTATTGTTAAAGTAATATCCATAAAGTAATTTATGATAATATTGAAATCGTATAGAATTTACAAATTATAATGTTGCTTCGCCTAAGATATTTCTATGTTCCGAATGGTTTTCTATAGAGGAAACATGGTATCTATCTTAGGATGACATCAGCTGGAAGACAACCTTCCAAATCAGCAACCTGGGATGGTCGAAATCCGAACAGAACAGTTTGTTACAGCGATGGAACAGTTGACTCATGCTATATGTGGTGGTGGTATTCATGCATGAGATCAGCTAGATCTACCACAAAAGAACATGTCAGTAGTGGATCATTTCATGAGGCAAAATCCCCCATCATTCAGAGGATCTTCTGACCATGTGCTAGCTGAAGGGTGGATTAAAGAATTGGAGAATATTTTTGATGTCATGGGTTGTTCAGAACATCAAATGGTTAGTCTTTCTATTTACCATTTTGAAGGTGAATCTTATCAGTGGTGGTCGATGGTGAAAAATATTAGGGATAGTGAGGATATTGATGCCCTTGATTGGGATGAATTCAAAGGTATGTTTCTTGAGAAATATTTTCCTATGGTGGTCCATCTTAGGTTGGAAAAACAATTCCTGGAATTGAGGCAGGAGGATGACTCAGTGGCTACTTATGAAGAAAAATTCACTCGACTTACAAGGTATGCTCCAAATTTCATACGAGATCGTGATAGGAAAATAAACTGTTTTTACTCAGGATTAAAGCCAAAGTATCAAAGGGATTTAGATTCTTGTGAGTTCAAAAGTTATGAAGAACATGTTTGTTGTGTGGAGAAGATGGAAATGGAGTTTTCTGATGATCATTTATTCTTTGAAAAACAACAGAATAAGTGGAGGAGGTGGAAGGTGAAAGGGAATAACTCTTCAAAAAAGTATGATAGTAAGAAACTTAAGTTTACAGGTTGTGAAAATTGTGGTAAAACGCATGCTGGGGAATGCCTTTTGAATTCTAGTAAGTGCTACCGAAGTGGTAAAATGGGACATAAGCCTCATAATTGCACAGAAAAAGATCAGGGTAATTGTATGACCAAATATGATTTACAGTCAGTAAAATGTTTTAAGTGCAATGAAATTGGTCGTTATGCAAATGATTGTCCAACAAAGAACTCAACCGAAGGAAAGCATCCAGTCTACCAGAAGAAAGGGGTGAAGAAATCCTTTGCAACTACTTCAGCAGATGTTGGGCCATCAAATGAAGTTGTATCAGGTACACTGTTTGTTTGTTCATATTATGCAGATGTGTTGTTTGATTCGGGGTCTACACACTCTTTCATTTCTGCGAATTTTTCTAGTAAATTTGGAATTCCGTCTCAAGATATGAATACAGAACATATGGTAAAAACACCTAGAATAAATGTTGAGACAAAAATAAAACATAAGAACATTCCTATCCTTGTGTGCGGAAAGAATCTACCTGCAAACCATATTGTTTTGCCTCTAGTAGAGTGTGATGTTATTTTGGGCATGGATTGGCTTTTTGTTTATCATGCTAAGATTGATTACAAAGCTAAAGAGGTTTCTTATCAGAATTATTTTTAGTTTGTACACAAAAATGAACACTTTCTATTGATAACATATCTGGAAGCTGAGAAACCAGTAAAATATGGAAATGAATGTCACCTTGCACATATTTTTGAAAACAATGAAACTATTCAGATTAATGATGTGTCAGTGGTAAATGAGAACCTTGATGTTTTTCCTTATGATTTGTCTGGTATTATACCTTCTCGAGAAGTTGAATTTACTATTGACTTAGTTCCTCATGATAATCCAATTTTAAAACCCCCTTATCGAATGGCTCAAATTGAACATTTAGAGTTAAAGAAGAAATTGCAGGAGTTATTAGATGAAGGTTTCATTCTACCTAGCACATCCCCATGGGGTTCTCCTATCTTTTTTGTTAAAAAAAGATTGTTCAAGGAGACTTTTCATTTATTATAGAGCATCGAATAACATCAATGTTAAGAATAAGTATCATTTTCCTCATATCAATTATTTGTTTGATTAGCTCCAGGGAGCATGGTATTTTTCAAAGATTGACATGAGGTCGGGGTACCATCAGTATAATGTAAAGGAATCAGACGTTCCAAAGACCATGTTTCGTACTAGATATGGCCATTATGAATTTTTAGTTATGCCTTTTGGGTTAACCAATGCACCTACTTTATTCATGGATCTTATGAATATAATTTTCAATGAGTTCTTGGATACATTTGTGGTTGTGTTCATTGATGATATTTTGGTTTATTCCAATAGTAAAGAGGAACATGGAATTCATTTATGGGTTTTTAGGAAAACCTTAAAAGAAAAGAAACTATTTGAGAAATTCCGCAAGTGTGAGTTTTGGTTACAAAAACTTTCTTTCCTTGGTCACATTATTTCAAAAAATGGAATAACTGTTGATCCTACTAAAACGAAACATGTTGAAGAATAGCCAAAATCCACAAATATAACCGCAATTCGTAAATTTCATGGTTTGGCTAGTTATTACAGGAGGTTTTTTGAATATTTTCCATGGTTATCTAGTCCAATGACTAAGTTAACTCGAAAAGGTGTTAAGTTCATCTGGACAAAAGAATGTGATAATTGTTTTCTAGAATTGAAAATAAGATTTGAGAATGGTCAAGTTTTGGCACTGCCTTCCAGAAATGGTGAGCTTGTTATCTAAAGTGATGCTTGGTTGAAAGGACTGGTTTGTGTCCTAATAAAAAATGATCAGGTTATTGTGTATGCTTCACGTTAGTTGAAACTACATGAGTTAAATTACCCTACACATGATTTGGAATTTGCTGCAGTCTTTTTTTCTTTAAAAATTTGGAGGCATCATTTGTATGGATTAAAACTTGAAATATATACTAATCACAAATTTTTAAAGTATATATTCACTCCAAAGGAATTGAACATGAGATAGAGGAGATGGTTGGAATTAATCAAGGATTATAATTGCACGACCCATTACCATTCGGGAAAATCAAATTAAGTGTCCAATGATTTGAGTCGAAAAAGTAGTGTCTCATTAGCGATGCTACATTTTGAATGAGATACTTTGGTTTTTGATTTGATGAACTTTGGCATAGACTTTGTTGTTGAAGGAAATTCTTCTGTTTTGTTTCAGGTATCTGTGAAATCATATCTATCAGATAGAATGAAGCAAGTGCATAAAGAAGACAGTGAGTTGCAGAAAATGTTAGTGTTGGTTCAGAAGGGTATGTTTCGTGAATTTAACATTGATAATGATTGTGTTTTGATATTTTGGAAGAGATTATGTGTACCTTGTGATTCATAGTTTAATAATGAGTTGTTATGTGAAGCTCATAGTTATCTATTTTCAGTTCATCCAGGTAGTACTAAGATCTAGAGAGATCTTCAGGAGTATTACTGGTGGGATGGAATGAAATGAGATATTGCTGATTTTACTGTGAAGTGTTTGACATGTCAGCAGGTTAAAGCAGAGTGACAGTTACCGAAAGGAATGCTTCAGCCTCTACCAGTTCCAAAGAGGAAATGGGAAAATATATCCATGGACTTCGTTGTGGGATTACCAAAGACATCCCGAGGTAATAATGTAATATGGGTAATAGTTGATTGACTGACTAAATCTGCTCATTTACTTCCTATTCTAGATACTCTATCTTTAGATCAACTTGCTCAGTTGTATGTTAAAGATATAGTCAGGTTTCATGGAGTTCCCCTCTCCATTGTATCTGATCGTGATCCAAGGATCACTTCTATCTTTTGGAAAGGCCTTCAGAAGTCATTGGGTACTGAATTAAATTTTAGTACAGCTTTTCTTCCTTAATCAGATGGGCAGTCATAACGAACAATTCAGACCTTGGAGGATATGTTACATGCTTGCTCGACGGATTACCGGGGAATTTGGGACCAACATCATTCTTTGGTTGAATTTTCTTATAATAAAATTTTTTATTCCAGTATACATATGGGTCCATTTTAGGCATTATATGGAAAGCATTGTCAAACTCTAGCATTCTGGGATGAAGTAGGTGAAAGTAATCTGATGGGACCAGAATTGGTAGAAGAGATGGCAGAGAAAGTTTTGTTGATTTAGAAGCACATGAGAATAGCTCAAAGAAGACAGAAAAGTTATCCAGATAACTAGAAGAAGGATCTTTCTTTTGAGGTAGGTGATCATGTCCTTCTCAAAGTTTCTCCATGGAAAATTGTTATGTGTTTTGGTAAGAAGGGAAAGTTGAGTCCGCGGATCATTGGACCTTATGAAATTTTTGATAAAGTGGGATCATTTTCATACAGAGTGGCTTTACCCCCAATTTTATCCCAGGTACACAGTGTTTTTCATGTTTTGATGTTGAGAAAGTATATTCCAGATCCAACTCATGTTATGAGCCTAGAGGTAGTTCAGTTGGAAGAGAATCTATCTTATGAAGAACAACCAATCCATATTCCTAACCATAGAGAGCAAGTGTTGCGGAATAAGGTAATTCACCAGGTAAAGGTTTTGTGGAAAACCCATATGATTGAAGAGGGAATGTGGGAATCTGAAAATTCTATGAGGGATAAATACCCCCACTTATTTTGATAAGTGAATATAAATTGTGAGGACGTAATTCCCAAAAGGGGGAAGGATGTAACACCCCATGTAAATGAAGAATAAGAAATATTTCATATTTATTAATATTTTTTAATTACATATTAATTTTACTTTAAAATGGTTGCTATGTTTGATAGCGTACCCGATACGCAACATCGGGTTTCTTTGAAATCTTACATTTCAAACTAATAATATAATATTATTATTTTAAATGGTAGTAATCTCCTAGATGTTGTAGTGGCGGGAATTAATGAAACTAACTAAAATATGATTATACATGATTGTTAATGAATTTACATTATCCAATAAAAAGGTAGAGGCTTAAAATGTGAATGATTCTAATTTTAAGCATAATTTGCATTAAATAGTCGATTTAGAGCCTTTTAATGGAGATACCTCTTTAAAAATAGTTTTCGTCACTTTAATAAATTCTAATTGTTCAAATATATTCCTTCTTTAGAATGGGTACATCAAATTTTACTTTGGTTAATTTTTTGGTATTTTTCTGATAATGTTCAATTTTTAATGAATACTGAAAAATACTGTATTTGAATTCAAACGATCCTTTTAATATAATTTATTTATATGGTTAGATTATGTTTTTAGTTTTTTTAAAGTAAAATTGAAACATATTTTTACCATTTTATCCAATGTTGGTCATTGGAATTAATTTCACTTTCAAATTGGACATAAACCAGTATCAATATTTTGATAGTTATTGTTTTTTAAGAACAAGCTATTTGTTTTAACAAAGGAAATTAATTTTTAAATTAATTTATTACACTTTTATGTTTTGAATTTGGCAATATAGAAATCAATTTTGAATTCTGAATATCAAATAATGCTTAGTCTTATTTTTTTGTTTTTTTTCCGAAAAGCATAAATTTTTTATGAATAGTGACACCACTTAGTGGTAGTTAAAAAAAAGGCATTTTCATTTAAATGAAATTTTACTACTTCTGTGAATTGAATTTAAAAAATCGGACAAACATGGATTTTATCAAGATGTAAAATTTGGTTCATTAAGATGAAAATAATTTTTGGTGAATAGTAACTTTTGAATTTTATTTACAGCGGTTAAAAGTAAATAAGGTAGTTCAAGGTAAAAGGAATATTATAATAATTAAAAATTACAATAAAACTTGTCCTAAACTTATTTTATGAGTATTTTCAGACCATGGGTATCCTTGGGTCGATTTTGGGTCCCCATGGAGCCACTTATGAAAGATAATGACACTTTGGATTAATTAATTTAATGTAAAGACAAAATTGACAATAACAAAACTCTTTTAGAAATTAATTTTTATATGGTGTTATATAATTTCTATTTTTGACTATAAATATTATTTGTAAATCTATAAATATTTCCTATATCATTGTATTTCTGTTATAATTTTTTGACATCATATAAATTAAATTATTTATGACACAATAATGATGCAGTATTTACCTCATTAATAAATGATTTAAATAAATAAGATCATAATGATTAAAATATTATCTAAAACATGTCAAATTCTGATTGGATGATTTTATTTCGACCATGAATCATTGTATTGTCGAATATAATGATATTTGGACCATTAGAAATCAAATATCATTATGTAATAAAATAATAGTTTTATACTTTCCTAAAGAGCCCCTCATCCCCCATATAAAAGGAGACCACTTCTAACCAATTCCTCACACCACTAAAGAAATTTGGCTCTTCCAACCTCTCCCCAATTAGGATACCTAAATCCCACTCCTCCCCCTAGAAGCCTCACCTTAGGCAGAAGGTACTTCAAGAAGTCCTTTTGGGTCAAACAGAAGGAGTTACCCAAATTAAAGGTAACTGTTTCTCTTAAATTGTTTTCTTTTATTTTACAACTCCAACCCCTATAATCTTTTTATTTCCATTATTTTGTAAGAAAACTAGTATCCAAAATATAATATGATGTTTTTATGAGAAATATTAGAACTACACTTACACACAACTACTTATAATGGATGAAGAACATAATGTTTCTGTGGATGGAAAACTAACACCTCACAAAATGATGATTGTTCAATTACATCTTACCGCCTCTCATGGTGGCCATTATGATGGAAATATATTTATATATGATATATATTATGTTTATTATTTCATTATTATTCTTTAATTCCAAATTATATCAAGCCTTTATGGTTTCCATAGTGGGTAAATACGATAATCTCATTTGAGGAAGTGCGGACTACAGCCCCCTTAAAGTGATATGACTCGTTAATGGCTTATGTGGGATGTATAAAGGATTGCGTTAATAATATTATAAATGATTTTATACTAGAATTATAATATACCTATGTATAATTATGTTTTTTTTCAATTAAAATAAGAAATACAAATGAAAGTAGCGTTCATGCGTACGTACAGCTTACCGTCTCCATGAACGGTGCATTTTATTTCTTACCTCTAAATGTTAGGTACTATTATAAAAAACATGTATATACTGGATATATATGATATATATGATATCAAAATCATGAGTATCATTCATAATATAATAATCATTTGACCACATGGACAACTTGTAAATATAAGGTGTTTATTTTTACTCAAGTACAAAAATATTGACAAAATTAACGTTATTAACATAAATGATTTAATAATGTTTATAACATGGTAATAAGTGATATAAAAGGAATAATAAACTTGAAAAAGGATCATAAGAAAGTGGAAATTAACTTTAGTTTATTATTCAGGAGATTAAAGAACGATCGAGTCTAGTCAGACGCGATGTAAGGGACTTCGTCTCAATCTCCTTTCATTGAGGCATTTTTTGTTTTATACACGACTTTATTTTATACAGTGTATAAACCCCTTTGAATTTTTATTTTATTCAAAGGGAATCTTATTATACGAAGCATTTTACTAAATGAAAAATAAGAATGTTTTTTTTAACGTAAGCAGCGACAACGACCTTTTCGCCGCTGCGAGTATTATTTGATCTTTGGCTTCCTTAACAAGCCAGCATGTTTTTAAACAGAATGATAAATACCATATACTCTTTTTATGTTTTTTGGTATTGAAAATGATTTTTACAATGGATTTATTATTTCAATATCTTGAAATGATATTTTATTATTTCAATGTGGAAATGTTGTCTTTATTTTATGCTTATGTTATGTGTTATGATCATGATATGGTTCTTAGGAATTATTTACGTATATGGGTTGTTCCATGATAAACCTAGGGTGGGTGAGCCCGAGATAGCTCTCCAATTAATTGGGAAATGTGACGGAGGTAAATGTGAATGTTTCTCCTAATAAATTTAGGGAATATATTATGATGGGTATTCCAAAGTAACTCCCTATGTAGCTGTGATAGCTACAAAGTAGGTACGATATGGATGCCAAAAGTTACCTTTATGATTTATGATTTCTATGTGTCCTTCATAAATCATATGATTTCATGAGGTAAGTAAAAGAGTTCATGTTTTGTATGTATTTATGAACAAATGTTTTCATTATTTGTTTTATAACCATTACTGAGCTTTTTATGCTCATCCCAAGTTTTGAAATGTTTTCACAGGACATAAAGATGAATAATGTCTAGGATGGGATGAAGAAAAAGTCATGCTATCTAAAACAAGGAACTATACATGACTCTATTTTTTCAAGAGTTTTTATTTTATGAAAAAAATGAAACTGTGTAGATATGTCTACCTTGTAATCTTTTGAGATGTAACAATTATGTCCTAATTCCCTAAAACTCGAAACCTGAAAAGATCCTCAACGTGAATTATTCATTTAATTAAATATTATGTTTTTTTTAAGGCCGAGTCCATATAATACCAATTTATCCATTGCTAAAAATCGACGATAATACACATTTCCCCCATGGATAGGTTCATCATTCCATTTACCATTAACAATTAAGAAAACAACCGTGGAATTATCCTCATTGTAGGATTGAAATAATGATGTAGATGCTCAATATACAAGAGGGGGGTGAATTGTATACTTTAAAAATTCCTTTGGAACCTTTAATGTTAGTTATTATTAACTATGTTTTCCTTAAGAAAAGGAAAGGGCTATGTTTAACAAAGTTAAACTTAAGCAAATTCACAACACCTCTAATATCAAATGAAAACTTGAAAAAAGATTCTGAAAGTAGGTTCTGGAAATATGGTTCCAGAAATTGAAACTTAACAAAAGATTACAATATGAGATTATACCTTAATGCGTATAGAATCTAAATGAAACAGAGTACAAGTAAGGAAGTATAAGAAAGATATAATTTCCTTATAATACAAAATGCAGTGGAAATAAACAAGTAGTAAAACTACAAGTAACAAGATATAAGTCTTTTAACCCAAAGAGAAGGGTTTCCAACAACCTTGGATAAAGGTCCCTTGATTTATACTTTCAAGCAAGTCAATCTTACCCACACAAGGGTAAGCCCTCGATACGAAGATCGGAGTTTCTCTGTCTTGCTATCCCCACAAGACCTCAACTTCAAGGTTGTTGGAAACCTCTGTCTTCCTCAGCAAGGAAGCCCTCAAACTTCAAGGTAGTTGGCACCTCTGTCTTCCTATCCCCGGAAGACCTCGAATGTAATCACCAACATTCGGAGTCGCATGAAGCTTTGAGAGTTAATAAGATCCTCTCTCTCTAAAAATCACTTCAAGCATGTAATCACATGAGTCGAAGATCAGTCAGCCTTTCAGCACACCAGCAGCACTGAGCACTTTCAAATGAGCTCCTATTTATAGGTAAGGTCTGCCTCCTTTCCAACGGTCATATTTTCCTTAAAAATCGGAGGGACCTATACACGTGTAACTTAACCAATGGTTAGTTTATAACAGAATACACGTCATCGTTTTATAACAAAACAAGTGTAACAGAATATACGACACCGTTTTAAATCTTAACTAAAAGGATTCGGAGTGAAGGTTCGGAGTTAAAGTTCAGAGTGTAAGGAAAATAATAAAGAGTAGACAAAATATAAAGGCATAAGAAAAATGAATGTTCGGAGTGAAAATTAGGAGTCTGAATGAATTCAAGGTGTATAAAACAAAGATGATCAGATTCTGTTTAATAGATGAATTCGGAATGCGAATTCGGAATGAGAATTCGTCATGAGAGTTCGTCATCAGAATTCGTAATGAGAATTCATTATCATAATTCGTAATGAGAATTCATCATCAGAATTCGTAATGAGAATTCATTACCAGAATTCGTAAGGAGAATTCATTACCAGAATTCATAATGAGAATTCGTCATCAGAATTCCTAATGAGAATTCATCATCAGAATTTGTAATGAGAATTCGTTGTCGAACTTCATTAGGATTCACATCTAGAATTTGATGTAGAACTTAATTAGAGTTCGTATCCGGAATTCAGAATGAAACTTTATTACAGTTCTCATCTGGATTTCGGAGTGAAACTTTATTACAGTTCTTGTCCAGAATTCGGATCCTAAAAAGAGAATACCTCATATCAAAGTTTCAAACAATTCCGAGAATATAGAACTGAAACCAAATCTTATATTTATGAATGATATGGATGAAAATATGATAAGGGTAATTTTTCTTACAAAAGCGATTTTCCTTATAAAATCAATTTTCCTTATAAAAGAAATTTTTCTTAAAGAGAAGGTGTTTGTAATTTTCAAAACAAGAAGGAATGGAAAATTCATAAGTAAAACCTTATTAACTCAACACTCATAGGGTATAACCCCTCATGTAAAGTCTTCCATTTGAATCAACATAATAAGAAAACACAATGCATGACATGATATCCTTTGGAGAGAATAATAACCATCATTTATACTCATGAGAAGAATAATGGTACCATTATCTCATATTAGTTCATGTGATGGCCCATATCATGTAGAGAACTACCATTATGGTATGAAATATCATAGGGAACACTAGAATCCTTCGATGTGGATCATGAGAATATAAGAGTATAAATAGTGTGTGATTACGGGAAACCTCTATGAAGACACATAATACCATTTATATTGTGGGTATATATGATAAGAGTGTGATGTTCAGATTCTAAAATGATATTACTGGATATCTAATTCATGTATGATCTTAGAGATATCACCTAATAAATCTCTCTAGTGAATACATGATTTTCGATAAATATGATATATATTACCTGTTTTAATAGGTTCTACATGAAACTTCCATTCGGTTATACCAAAAAAAGAGTACAAAGATGAGTGTGTAGTTTGATAAGATGTGATGTTAATAATAAAATATTTTTAGAGGAAAATATTCAAAAATAAATTTTTAATGATGTGATCCGGTTATGAGGATGGTAAACATAAAGTCTCAACAACATTTATATTATAATAAATGATGATTTTTGGGATATATAGTTCATCACATAACAAGAATGATGATTCATGGTTGATAAATGCCACCAAATGAATCCTATGAATAATTTGGAAATGAAATTATTATCAACAATTTTGAAAAACATGTTGATGCGCCAAAATAAACTGATTTGAGGATTAGTTAGTCCCTGATTTGAAGGGATGAACATTTGTTGTCCACTCAAGCTTTCATAGATTCATTGACGTTGTGTGATACATCATCTATAAATACTCATGGGAGAACATGAGTTAGAGTTTTTTTATTCAGAACGTAGGGATCTTGTTTCTTATATTCAGCCAAAAAAAATTAATTTAAAAGGATTATTCGATATTCCTTCATGAAATTATTCAAAAAAATTAATTGCTCTTATGATCATTCATTTGAATGGATGAGGGGACATGTTACATATCACACAATGACTTGTAGCATTTTATCACATTTTATCTAAATGAATGAGGTAACAATAATTAATCTTCCTTCATGAAAGGAATATCAATATTACATATATAGTAATTTGACAAAGAATTGTATGAAAACCACTTCAAATGAAGAAGATTTTTATGATCAAACCATTGAACCAGACATCTAGTGAAATAACAAAATAGAGTATGTTGATGTGTGATATAAATTCATAGGATGGATATACATAATCATGTAACATTCATTGTGTAACGTGAAGCACCAAAAAATAGTTTATGAATGATGGAATCCTATGATCATTCTGGATCATGCAGCGTACATGGGGATATCTGATCACAAAATTTACTTTTGATCAAGTGATGGAATTCAACAATGTTATCAAGTATGGTATGTTTTATGTACACTAATATTCTTGTGACACTGTCATGAGAACCTTTTTTCAAAACACATTCAATAATCTTGGATCAAACCACAATTTTTAACAATGGCATGCATCAATAACCATGCACCATTATTCATATACCCTCTACATGATAACATAATCTAGAAATCTTAAATCTTGTAGTCATGTACACAAGATTCTATAATCAAAACTAAATAATTATTTCCCCAAAATGGGTTGTTCATTGATGTCAGACCCATAATTGGTCCCATACATAACTTTAACAATTAATATAATTTAGACCATGGAAATCAAGTTTTGATAATTTCTTAAGAGATTAGTGTGACATAATCCACTTGATCAAAGTATTCCATGGCCGATAAAGACATTAAAAGGGACAAAGATAATAATGAAATCACTATTATTAATGTCCTTCCCAATTTTTTTCATGTGACTAGCCTCCATGAAAACCAAAACACATGACTAGGAAAAGATTATTGATTGTCATTGATAAATCTGAAATTCAAACACAAGATCCTACATTTATCACCTGAAAAAACATATATAATAGGAGTAACTGTCCATGAAAAATCTCACATGTCATTTCAGGATGAAACATTGACCACACAATGCCCCACTGAATGGAAGATCAAATATCCATGAATAATCTCACAATCAATCATGAAAACTAGAATTGACCATAAAATGCAATACAGACAAGATGTGTAGAGACCCAAAGCTCGATGTACATGGACATTACATTACTTTTGCGGAATACTTAATACTTAAAAAAATAGACACACAAGGACTGTAATAGTTTAGTGTCTTTGGAAACTCGGAATATAATCATCTAATCGTGGCGAAAGATATTCAAAATCTCCCATAAAGATCTTCCCCTATTGATTTCCTACCTAAAACATTTTTTTATATCCTAGGGGAAAAACATATAAAGGGTGATCTCAAATTCTCAGTAAGGGTAATCATGGATAAAATAAAACAAATCATATACATTTGAACTTCAAAACATGAACATAATGTTTAAACATCAAAATCCTGAGCAATGACATAAAACATGGTAGTACAGAAGGCATAGATCATAAAGAAACATTAATCATGATAAAATAGCATGGGAATAAAACATGTAATTGTGGAAAAACATTAAGCACATGATATGATTTACATTGTATCAAAGACATTGCTGCCAAGACCATCTTAGTGGGAAAAGTCCCTTACTGTACCGGGTTTACTTATCGTTCCAGCCCTGTATTACTGAATGAGATTTACTTTCCGTTCTATCCATGTCTGTCTCATGAGATATAAATCATTACCAAATACATTGGAGGGAGATATAGGTCGCACCCATCTCATAATTAAATCATTCTTACATGTGCCGCAAAACAATCATAAATCATTCATCATAACCCAAAGAATAAATTCGGTTTCATAAACATCATTCCATCATAACAAAATCCACATAAAAAAATGGATATCATTTCATCATAAGAAAAGTGAAACCATTTAAATCATAGATACATTATACTTGAAACATAATCATAATAAATAACGGCTTCTTTGATGGAAGATTGTTTTGACAAAACACAAGAAATGAATTATTGAGGAAAATATCCTTTCTTCTTCGAAATCATTTTCTTTTTACAAAATGCCATGAAATTTTAAAAGAAAAGGATTTTGTTGAAAATAGTCATGAAATATTTTGGAGGATTCTTCATGAAAATAAGGCTTTATAAAACTGTAAAAATCCTTTCATGCTGTATAAGTTAAAAAAACATTCTTCTCGTAATTTTGCCGGAAAAGTCAAAAAGTACCTCATATGGTAAAAAAAGAATAATTCCATACATACCATGTAGTAAAATTCAAAAATGGGTAAAAATGACTTTAAAAATATATGAAACCATTTTTATATAACAGGGACATGGATGATAAATATAACCCAGTGAATACTTAAAAATAAACAATCTCGGATAAAAATGAGATTGGAGAAGTTATCCCTTACCTTAGGTCTGATATGCTTTGTACATATCCAAAACTACTGTATAATGATTTAAATAATGTCATTGACTTATTACATAATCATATTCATTATTATGTTTTCATATATGGTTCACTTATGACTTTATATTACCTGCTCTTTTGTAAATCCCATGTTAAAGCAACGTTTTGGGTAAAATCCTCTTATTTATCATACGTGTTTGGACTTGTTGTTATTGATGTTATTATTACTAATATAATGATTTAATTACTTCTAGAATGTAAATCATGATTTATTTATCATATATATTCATTATATATCCAGAATATACATGTATTTATAATAGTACAAAACATATGGAGGTATGAAATGCAATGCACCGTTCATGGAGATGGTAAACTATATGTACGCATGAATGCTAATTTCATTTATATTTATTATTTTAATGGAATAGTTATATTATAAATCCAGTATAATATCATATATAATATCATTAACTCCATCCTTTATACATTCCACATAAGGCATTAACGAATCAAATCACTTTTAGGGGGCTGTAGTCCGCACATCCTCAAATAATATCATCGTATTTACCCACTATGGAATCCTTAAAGGCTTGATATAATTGGGAAGTAAATAAGAATAAGTAAATCATAAAAACAATATATATCATATATAATTACAGTGCCATCATAATGGCCACCATGAGAGGTGGTAAGAGAAAATCGAACAATCATTGTTTCCTGAGGTGTTAGATTTCCATCAACAGAAACATTATGTTCTTCCTCCATTAGATGATGGTGTGTGTAAGTGTTGTTCTAATAATTATCATAAAAAAATCCTAGTATATTGTTGATACTGGTGTTGTTACAAAATAAATTATTAAAAGTGTTTAGGTTTTGGAGAAGTAGAATAATTGAAAACAACTTAAGAGAAACTATTACCTTTAATTTGGGTAACTTCCTTTGGTTTGAACCAAAAGGACTTCTTTAAGTCCCTTCTTCGTAATCTAATTCTTCAAGGGGGAGGTGAGAGATGTAGGGATATTTTTTGGGAAGAGTTTGGACGAGCCAAAAGGATTTATATGTGTGAGTAATTTCATATAAGTGGTCTCCTTTTATAAGGGAGAGGAGGGGCTCTTTAACAAAGTGTGAAAACATTATTTTATTATAAACTTATCATCGGTTTCAAGAGGTTCAAAACACATTAATGTCAAATCTAATATGACTCATATTCGAAATAAAATCATCCGATAGGAATTGGACAGGTTTTGGATAATATTTTAATCATTATAATATTATTTATTTAAATCATTTATTAATGAGGTAAATACTGCATCATTATTGTGTCATAAATAATTTAATTTATATGATGTCTTAAAATTGTAAAAAAATACCAACATATATGAAATATTTTTAGATGTACAATGAATTATTATAGTCGAAATTATAATTTATATATCCCCTTATAAAAATTAATTACTAAAGAATTTTTGTTAATGCCAATTTTGTCTTTACATTAAATTAATTAATCTAATGTGTCATTGTCTTTCATAAGTGGCTCCATGGGGACCCAAAATCTACCCAAGGATGCCCATGGTCGGCCATTACTCATCCAATAGGTTTTGGACAAGTTTTAAGGTAATTTTTATTTATTATAATATTTTTTTAACCTTGAATTACCATATTTACTTTTCACCCTGGTAAATAAAAGTAAAAAGTTACTATTCAACAAAAATTATTTTTATCTAATTGAACAATATTTTAATCCTTGATATTAACCGTGTCTCTCAGATTTTCTAAATTCAACTCACAGAAGTGGTAAAATTATGTTTTATGAACAATTGAAAAAGCTCCTAGGAGGTGGGTAAAAGACGGTGAAATGTTCAATACAATTTTTATAAATCTAAAATTATTATAAAATGACTCCAATGATTTTAATTGAACTTATATAAGTATTATGTACCTATTTTTACCTATAATAAATTTAAATCAAATAAATTATTATTTAAATAAAAAGGCGATTTTAAACTAAAAACTCAGTGTTTTCACTATTCATAAAAAATTGATGTTTTTTAGAAAAATACCAAAAATTCAACGTAACCTATATTTGATATTCCGAATTCAAAAATTATTTTTATTTTTCCAAGTTCAAAATATATAAGTGGCATTAATTAATTTTAAAAGTAATTCTCGTTATCAAAACAAATAACATGTTTTTAAAAACAATAACTATCAAAAGATTGATACTTGTTTATGTCCAATTTCAAAGTGAAATTAATTTCATTGAACAAAATTGGATTAAATGGTAAAAATATATTCTAATTAAACTTTAAACCTAATTAAAAGGATAATCTATCCATATAAATAATTGTGATGAAAACAATTATTTTTAATTAAAATATATCATGTTTTTACTATTCATTAAAATATGAAAGTTATCAGAATAATATGAAAAATTTATCAAAAGTAAATTTTTATATTCTGATTCCAAAGAAGAATTTGAACTTATAGACATGTAAAAAAACAAGATTTAAAGTGGGTACGCCATCAAAAGGCGACAAAACTACATTGTTTTTAAAAAATACTTATTTTACTCGAAAAATTGATTTTGTTCTCATACCATGTTCTAGAAAATGTGTAAGATGAATAATAATGTTATAAAATTCAAAATTTAGTTGATACTATTTATAACGGCTATTCCATAATAATATTATAACAATATATCGTTGTTTAGTGAAACCCGGTATTGTGTACTACACACGCTATCGAGGAAGGTCGCGATTGTGTGTAATGCAAGCCAAGTCAGGTTTGTGTGTTGTGCAAGACTCCTTTTCTATTGCGTATAACAAAATCCAACCATATTTCATTTATACATTGAATATATACATATACACTCATTTTTCCGTAGAAACAAAGTTGAAATTTTTTGTAACACGATCCAAGAATAGTGTTGCGTATACTGCAAGCTAATATGGTGTTGCGTATAGCGCAAGGTAATCTTGGTGTAGCGTACAACAGTAGACATAAATGAAATTTAAAGAATATTTTTCATAAAATCTTGTGGTCATATTATATGAGAGACTATCTATTTAATAAAAAAATTCTATCACATGTTCCACCATTGATCACACGATTCAGCAAAAATATGAGGAGAAACTATCCATGATAATGATTTCATACCATCAAAATATCCAAAGTTGATCACACGTGGCACTATAGGCAATTATAGTTATAGTCCATGAAAATACATTAATTTGGTCACTAGATCCATAAACAATCATGTTATTTGTTTGTGTAAAATTGTGGTATGAATTACATCATCATTACAAAACAAAAGATGAAAATGGTGGTATCCTTATGAAAAGTATAATTGCACTATTTATCATTAAAATGGGTTAGGTGCTTCACATGATCATTTTATCAATCATGTGATGGTCCTCTAAAAGGCTATATTGATCTCAGAAAGGGATACATTAAATTTTTACATGATCACGTGAAATCCCCTTTGATAGAAGTTCTGATCTTGAGAAGACGCCAAGAAATATCAGTCTAATCTTGAAAATTTATTTTAAAATACCAATTTAATTAGGTAAAATCCCTTTGAATGGAAAAAATATGATAATTATGTGAAAGAGACATATATTTTTTGTCACTATTTATCATGAGAGATGGAGATAAAATCATTAATGTCCTATAATTATTTCACATGAAACGTGTGATACAAAAGTCCATCCACTAAATCCATCCCATATATGGTACATTATTATTATGAAAATTCCATTAGATATGGGGAAGTGAGGAATATAAATAAATCCCGCTTAAAAAATAGAACACACTCATGGGATCTCATAAGAATTATTAGACATTTAAAATATTATGTACACACAATTAAAATATTCTCCCACCATGTATACTTAGGGAATAAATTATGGTATTACAAAACAAGTATTTATGCATCACATTATCACCATACTGATCAAGTGAATGACTTCTAGTAAAATTAATTGATCTTTTTAAGGAGTTTCTAGATAAAAGAAAATTTAAATAGGAAAACTCCTGAGGACCATTGAGGCATTTATATGATAAAGCCTGAGAATGTTGGATTCCATATGAAAAAAACGGATTCAAGGATTTTCATGAAAATGATTCGTGTGCTTTTCTTATCTTATTCTTTTGTCACTTGACTCCACCCATATATTTCATCCATGATTCATGAAGTCGACTAGTCATGTCAAAGAGCTCATGTTAATTACTCCGTAAATATAATCCAAGCCCCACAAAGCACCCAAACCTATCACAGATCCCATGTTGAATCCATTAGATAAGTTAGATAGATCACATGATAGTGCTCAAAAAAGTCAGGTATATAACTAGGACATGTCTATACATCCATAGACATGACACCATTGACTTTAGATAGACCTGATAACTTATTATATAGGTCACATGAAGTCCCATAGATAATTCAACCAAATTATGAGGCCGCATATAGACATGTCATCTAAATAATGAAACGTCATCCAGACGGTTCATCTTCAATCATGTAATGTAATTTGAAAATGTATCCCATGACCTTGTGAAGGAATTAAAATATGTAAGGAAACAACCCCAAACATGTCAGGAAGAAACTTATAACAATTGAACCAAACAAATAGAACATGTTACGAAGACATTATAAATATTTTTATTGGGAAATCCCAAATCATTTATCCCTTTTACAAAAGGATTACATTAGCATGTTCTCTTGAACCACGTCATCCCCAAACAAAGAGTCTTTAGTGTACAATCCCATATCATATGCGAGGTTTCCATAATTGAATATGAATGGACAGTCTTCAAATCTTATGTGTATTAAGGGATACTCATTATATATGGAAATTATCAATGGTTCACACATTTTCCCCACACATTATCTGTTATAGGGTAAGGGTTTCATATATTCCCATGAGCATCTACCTAGGTGTAAGTCTCTTCATATCTCAAACACACTGACCCATGGATCTCAAAACCTTTGGTGGGATTATTCTTCTTCCTCATCCATTAGTGAATTGTGATTTTAATCCTACTATGAGGACTCTAATTACTAAAATAATTGGTATAAGTAGCGAACCTACCAATGGAATGAGCACTGTATTGAAGACATATCAAGGATAGCCAAATGCATATGTCCCATATCCATATCTAGTGTTCTGGATATTTTACCATCTCTTGTTTCCCACAACGACAAAGGATCACATAGTATTAGGGGCTTTCAATGTTCATATATAGAACCATTAATTTTCCCCAATTAGGGAAATATATATGTATTTGTCATATTATGTGAAAAGATAAAAATGACTCCAAAAATTGGAAAAAATTATGGTTTATATACCAATGTCTTTTCCATTATGGTTATATATTGGGAAGAATACCTATAAAAAATAATCAATGGCCCCAACCAATCAGAAGGATTCAAGAAACCCCAAACATTGGAGAATCTCATTTTTATTATAAGAATGATACATGTGAATTCTTCTTAAGGCTAAATCTACTTATTTAATTTCTATGATACATCATATATGTCTATTATTCTGGTCATTAAAATACAAAAATTGTGTTTAACGTAACATAATTATTTATTCCATTCATCAATAGGATAACTAACACACATTATAAAGGTTCAATCCCATCTTTGAAACACTAATAACCACCAACGATAATATTAAACTCCAGATTCACAAGTTGTATGGATTAAAATTATGGGATGATTCCCATTTCAATGAAATAACAAGAAATTGAAGAAGAACATAAAATGCATATTGATGGTATCATTAAAAGATAACCCTCTACATCTTGAAGGATTCTTCACCGAATCATTTTTAGGATAACCATTTCCATATTAGTATTAAAATAGTCATGGAAAAATAATAAATATTAAAGAGTGTATCAAGGAATGCAATAATTCCCCAAGAAGGTGTGGTGAACCCAAAGATACATCCTCTCAACCAATGTGAGTTCCAATGTATTGTTGATTCTAATACCAAAAATGACATATTTCCTTTATAATGAAGGTATAAACCTTTTAATAAATGTTGGAGATATTGGGAGTTTATATGAGAGATGAAAATGGTAAACCCAATTGAAATTACTGTGAATCCATGCCTAAAAACACATAATCCAGCAAAATTATCCAATAATTTAATCATGCATCTTTGTTTGAACACATATTGAGATATTCTTTTTTCATCTACGAAAAAAATGGAACACCTAATGGGAGATTCATTAATAATATATCACAGTTCCCATGAAATAGTTCATTCTCGTAGTGTAAATTCCGTGAGAGCTAAATGGTTGAACTGATAAAAAATGAACAATTGCGCACCCTATGAATAGATAATCATGCATGTTTCTAACATGTTCTAATGAAATGACTAGTGACATTGTTCCTTTTTATTTGTGTGACTATAGAAATATCTCCAACAAACATCACCAGACTGTATCATTTCTTGATTAATGAAATGTTATGGAACTATAACTATAGATGTATAATCTACAGGTTGAAATAAATCCTCACCCACTGGACGCATTAAGAATAACTATGTGGTCTATAAATACCACTGACATGGTATAATATCAACCCTCAAGGACTCATGTAAATATCTATGAACCCCAATCAAATAAAGCCCACATCATTCAAGGAATGCTATAGTGAAACCAATTTCACACGTTTCCACTAAAAACAACTTTAGATTCTCATCCCCAAAGTGTGGAGATCAACACATTTTAAACCTTAGAAAGGTGGATAATTTAGTTGAATAAGGGTACATCTGAGGTTAGAAACTTCCAATGATGGATCCTTCTAACCACTATCACTAGCATCATCTCTCAAGAGACTCACGTTCACTTTCTAGGGGAATCATATGGAAAATTTTCACCATGGAAATTCATGATTGTGTACAAATAATTTCTCAATAGAAGATTAAACTATGGATAAATAGGAGATAGATCATATCCCATCTTCTATAAATGAATCCAATTGGAAAGTTTAGATAGTGGTAAGCAAACATGAACATGTCTATAATCAGTTAGATGACGTATTTATTAATATTCATGTAGAAATCATGGTGGAGGAACTTATCCCATACCCCATTCCTGAATCACATTATCATACTCAGAGGAAAGAAGGATGAATGGTGTGAGATTATATTCCTACATAAATTGAAGATTTGTTATATTATAACATGGTGACCGAGAATATACATGCCTACATTCCAACACACACATTGATTAAGGTTCACTACATTTCAGAAATAGTCAAATAGATTCATAGTTATATTATTAAAGTTTTATAATTAAAGAGACAGTAACATATCGCTATCCTAATAGGTAGAATTACATATCTCAATGATTAGATTGAATACGTGGCTACTCCATAATAAGAACACATTCTATCTCCGATATAGGATGATTGTAAATATATTTTTGTCAAATACAAAGCATAAGTCTAGTATCCTATCCTCATTCAGACTAGGGATCACCAACTCAATTTGGAACATGCATCGTGATTTACACACAATCATATCATAAATGATAGTTTAATTCTCAAAAAGAAGTGGACCAAACTCATATCTCCATTCTGATTAGGGATCAATAACATAGTTTAGAAAATGCCTCAGGAGAGGAACATGTTATAATTAAAATAACGAGAGGCATACCATAAAGGAAAATTCATTAGCTAATATTTATGCTTTGATAGATTATTGTTAGTAAAACAATAAAATAACCTATGAGTAAGCTCATATCCATATAAATGATCCTACACAGTATATTTCATTAATATAAATGAACTAAACTAATTCCCTTAGTTCCCATGACCAATTACTACAACTACATCCATCATAGGTTTAATTAGAAGACAATTCTATCAATTCTACCATTCTAGGGTTTTTTGAATATAATATAATGTGGAATCATTATTTTAACGTGGATAATACCCCCCACATTTGGTATGGATGAGTGGTATATTCTAGTAACCTACCACAAGTTGGATTATATTCCTACTAATAATATAGAATCTCACTAACAAACTCCAAATACATCTTTGTGGTTCAATCATATCCCCACATCACCATGTGGTTATCACATAATTATTGACATAGTCCAATAGTGGGATCATATCCGAGTTCAACCACAAAAGGTAGGTCATTATACTATGGCCATGATGAAGAGTGATGATCATATTCATAACGTTCTCAATGCTAGTTTCCTCATGGATATATAATAAATATACATAACACATCTTGGGTCAAGGAAATATTAAACCAATTAAGCAGATAATTATAACAACCCAAAAATTCATTAAGTAAAAATCCTCTTGGTCTATTTAAATGTCTTTATATGGTTATGTAAAACATATGCACTTATCTGGTTTTATTTTTTTTATTTTAAAATACCGTCATGAATTTTGACCATTGTTAATATATCCATTGAATAGTAATCACATGATTAGTATAAATATAGGGATTTAACAAATCCCTTTTACTTAGACAAAAGAAGTGATGGCATCATCTAGTAGACTTCCCCATACGATGCTCATTTATCGGAGCATAGAAAAGAGGTGGCCTCATTGGGAATGAATCAGGACCAAGCCCAATATGATCATGAATATGTTTCTTGGGAGAAACTGCCTATGGGATATGTGGAAGATGATAGAGATTATCACTCGAGCGATGTTATCCAAGCCACCCCAATAGTCTGTAACCATCGTGAACCATACCCTAAGGACTTATGTAGATTTTTAAGGGGTTATGTAACAAGACCCAATAATTATGATTACGTACATTGTTTTTTATATAATAAAGAATATATATTCATTTTACTATTGATACTTTGTAAATAGATTTTAAAGCACAAATAGTTTTTTAGTTGATGTTCAACAAATGAATCTATTTTTATAAAGTAATGGATTTTTTAATAAAATAATATTTTAATAAAATATTATTATTATTAAATTACTTTTTATTATATATAAATAATTTCACAAATTTTATGAATGAAATTGTAATTTTTATTAAGGTTTGAAAGTTATTTTTGTAAAAAAACCCATGAATTTTCTATAAAATTGGGTTTTTTAATTTAAGAGTAAAAATTACAAATTTAGAAAATGATATGGATAAAATTAATATTATTTATCAACTCAGCATGTGGAAATTATCCAACAGTGAATTTTTTATAATTTCTTGATACATTAAAATTTTTGTGTTAAAATTAAATATCATTTAAATGTATAATTTGTTTTATGGCATCATAATGATTCAATAGTGATGTAATAAAATACTATAAACATTATACTAGGCCAATATAGTTTTTACAATTAAAATAATTCCATTTGAGGTTTTTTTGATTTATTTTACAAATCTTTAGTGGACCCTTCCAGATCTATAAAACATTTTAGTTTTTTAAATTGATTTCCTTAAAAGTGTGACTCATCCCCCCCAAAAAAACCCTATTATTTTAAGAATTTAATCCATTGGAATTATAAAAAATTTAATCCCCTTTATCACATAACATTGGAAAAAATCATGGTATTGTTTTTGGTTTTTATTAGTTTACTGTGTGGTGTCCCAAACCTAAATAATAAAGAATTCTCTATCCTTTCCTATATAAACCCACCCAAGCTCCCACTTAATCTTCTCTAAATGCTTTTGAAGTTCTTCCATCCTCTGCCCTCCTCTCTCTAGAATTCTCTCAAGGTTCTCCAAGCTCCTCTGAAACCTCTCTCAAGCCTCTAATAAGCCTTTTGAAGCACACTTCGATGTTAGGGAGTCCTACTTTTCTCTATTTATCCATGTTTCTTATCATTATTGTGACTTTTAATTTTCAATTATAAATGTTGGGGTATGATTTATCACCCCCCCATACTTCCATATATATGATTAATTATGATATACCCCTTTCTCTATCATTAAATTCATCCCATGTACACCTCTTGCTATGCCAAAATTCAGAAAGGAATTTATCTCTCCTCATTTACATTCAACCAAATCTATTGTACCATGAATCTAAATTCCATTAAAATTGATGGGATATGTATCTATATTACCCCTTACTGTACATTTAATGTACATATGATGAGACACCCTTTATCTCTAATAAACATTTTTTGGAATTCTGACGTCACGTTGTTATGCTGCCGAAATTGCACCATGTTTTTCTATGCTGAAGTCATTCTATAGTGAATACCTCGACCATTTTTCAATCAAGGGTATTCACCATTTTTCACATTTACTTATTGATTTTTTAGTTTCAGTAATGAATTCCGCATTCCTTTATCATGGAATAATTGACGATTTTTAATTAATACATGTTTTATGATCCATGTGGCACCCTTATGCATGAAATGAAACGATTAAGAAGGCTGGGCCTGGATAGCGCTCCAATTCATTGGGTAAAATATAGTATCATGATATTTCATTTGAAATAGGTGTTGAATCATGCTAATTAAAGTGCAATGAGAGTTTACTCTTGCTTCAGGTTCACTGAGGGTTTACTTATGCTCCATGTGCAATGAGCCTTGGCTCATGGAAATTCCATGTTAATTGTTGTTTCCACATCTCCATGTTATGATTATCATTATTTATCATGCCTTTATGTTCATACTTCTCTTTTTATCCATTGATATGACTATTTTATAACATGTTTTTTTATTCCTCATGTTATTCCATGTTGATTCTCTTATTGAACATTATAGATCACCCTTTTCTTATGCATGTCCCCATGTTATCCAATGAAATGCTACGTATGAGGGAATATAGTGGTCATGTAGAGAATGTTATCAATAATATGTTGTGTTCTATGTTTTGAGATTTTATTTAATGTTTGTAATCCCTAAAGACACTATTCCTATCGATCTTCTATATTGTAACAAGTGAAGGTTTTATGTAATAAATCATGTTAATGTATGTAATAAAGAGCATAGTTTTTATAATTATTATATCATTATTCCTTATGGTAGTAGTATTGAGATGGATCAATGTGATTTTACTCCAAATATCTACCATGTTAAACCTCCCTATTGTAATATCACTCTTAGATATGGAAATAAACCTCTTACCAAGAATCCTTCGTATATCAAGGTTGTCAATGTTTAAAGCCCGTCATATATAGTAGTTGTAAAAAACAATGTGGTTAATCATATATAGTAACCCACCAACTATCAATTGTATTTCATGTATCACCCCTATCCCATTTTCCACTTGAATCGTGCTTGGGGTTCATTGGATATTAGTACATAGGTGCAACTTCATGTATTCTAAGGGATGTTGACTAGTGGGGAGGTTGTAATGTGGTAATAGTTGGGTGACTATACACTATAATGGTGACAATATTAATGGTTCATATAAATATAAAACACGAAAATAAAATAAAATAACTTATTATAATGAATAACCTTCATTATGAGAGATTAAATAAACAACAACAATAATAATGCGAAACATACTATTTATAGAATAAAACACCATTTTGTGATCCTAAAACAAAACATGTCACATCCAATTAGGTCATACAAGATAATATGTATAGCCCCGACCCCAGTTACCTGGAGTCGGTGCATTATTACAAAACGTTGGCATGATCACAAGAAAGATCAAATCTCTAAAGACCGATTGGTTTAGTAGCCTTGGAAACACTAGATATATTAATAAGTCTTACATTACATCATAAAGTGAAAAACTACTACAACAACATATTGTCTCCATATTCCACACTCATATCCCCACATAATATTTCTGTAGGTCATTCATAATTTACTTCTTCACTTCCTGGGAAAAATAAAACATAGAAAAGGGGTGAGCTCAAATGCCCATTAAGGATAACAATATAGCGGAAACATTCATAAATAAGAATAAACATTTAAGGCAATGTATAACTAAAACAAAAGCCTTTTGAACATGAACTTCAACATAGTATGGAAAAATTAAAATGAAATAATTTCATTTACTTTTTCAAATGGATATTTAACTAATCTAATCATCAATGCAATATCAATAACCACTTTCATAATGATGGAATGCATAATTCCAGACTATCATAACCACATAGCCAAGGCCTCGTGCCAAGACTACAAATAAGATTTTTCCAAGGCCTTGTGCCAAGACACTAGTTTGTCTCATGAGACCTACCGATGCATCGAGGAGCTATAGCAGGCTCCACTCGTCACTTACTAAGTCCAATGCATTCCCATATGCAAGGTTTTAAAAATAACATAAACATTCGTATTAAAAATAGCATACGAAATGTCAATAATTTCTTCATAAACCATGAATGGTATAAAAATAACACGTCCATAGTAAAACATATCACAAAACCATCAATAGAATTAAAAAGATTTGTATCATAATAAATCAACTTCAAATAATCTTAAAATCCAACAAAGATGTTGACATAGATTAAATCAAAACCATTTGAGAGGAATATCTCTTTTCTCGAAATCATTGAAAATTCACCCATTTATAAAGGAATAATTTAAAAGAGATTTTTGAATCAAAGTGTCCCATACCACTTTGAAACTTTTGAAAAGAAATTTCATTTCAAAATATTCATGTCCATATAAATAAATCCTTAAAATCATTTTGAAAATATGGATATTAATTAAAATGATTTAGAAAGATAAATCATTAAAACATTTAAAATTCTGATTTTGATAAAGAGTACCTTTCATAAATTCTTAAAATATTCATTTTGAAATCATTTAAAAGTCACCTAATTATAAAATAAAACATTTACTTTGAAAATATCCTTCTAATATTGTAAGGTAAGCATTGACGATTTTATAACGGCGGTGAATAGTCGCACCCGTCGTATAAGTTAAAAAAACATTCTTACCTTAAATTTGTCGAAAAGGTTAAAAGTGCATTGTTTGGAAAATGACTGAAAGATTCCTTTCAAAAAACATAAGTGTATAAATTAATTTAACCCATTGCCTAGTAAATAGTAAAAATGATTTTAAATACATTTTTAAGGAACATGGATGTCGATGATAAAGAGATCCCAGTAGATAATTACGTATAAACAACCTCGGATAATGAAGAGATTGTGAAATAAACCCTTACCTTGTACATTTCCTTGGTTGGGGTAGGTTAACCTCATGTATAATAGTGAAATAATTTTTATTAAATTATTCAAAAATCATATATATTCATATGATATCATATATGATCTTTTAACACTGCTTTGTTAATAATATCTTAGTATCATCGTCGTTTCGGGTGTTAACTTACTCGTTTTCTTTTATATGTTTTATTACATAAGCCATGTTTTTCATAGATAGGTTGTATATTATTAATATAAATAATGATATCAGGTCCTTAAACATTATTTTTAAATCATCAAATGATAATTATACATGAATGGATACGATGGAGAATGAATCTCATCGTGTTCGTGGAGACGGTAGTCCGTATGTACGCACGAGCGACAATATCATTTTTTTGATATTAAAATAATATATAAATGGATGTTATATCATATATACAGAATAATTAACATGTTATATTTATTATTTACATGAGTTACACATCATTATTTTACCCATCCAAATAATAATATATTGAACAACAATTACACCACGATGTGGAGACGGTAAGTCGTACGTACGCACGTATGGTGACATGTTATTAAAAGGGTGGATAGAATACTTAATATAGTTGTATCATATTTATAATAACATAAAATTATATATATTATAATGGATCTATTATTTTATAATGTTAAAAACAAAGGAAGAAGAATTGGAAGAAGAAAAGAACTTGGAAAAGGGTGGTGAAATCATTACCTCTTCTTCAGGTTCTTCCTTTTGATTTGATCAAAAAAGCTATGTAGGTTGGATTTCTGATCAAACTAAGGCCTTTAGGTTGTATTGAGGGAAGTTGGGAGAGTATTTGGGTAGTGTTTGGCCGAACCAAAAGGCATTGATGGTGTGATGAAATGAGAAGGATGAGTTCCCTTTTTATAAGAGGGGTGAGGGTCACCTTTGGAAAAGCTAGAAATATTATTTTATAATAAATTAATATTCAATTTTTAATGGATCCAAAGTTTATTATTCAAAGGTTAAGGTGGGGATAGGTCGAAAAAAATTCAACCAATAGAATTTAGACAGGTTTGGGTCACTATATTAACCTTATCTTTTGTTTTTAACTCTTAGTTAATTAGTTTGACATTTATCATGTCACTTTGTGTTTTTATATTATATAGTTAATAAACTTACTATATACATCCAAGAGACCCCCAAGTGGTCCATTAATGATACCACTATCATGATATAAGTCTCTTTTCCAACCCTTAGATTTTTAGGAATTTAATATCAATTAATAATATAATATTTGTTTTAAAAACTCTTTTATGTCAATTTTGACACTATTCAATAGTTGATTTTTGTGAAACTCATAACAGAATGATTGCTTCTAAAAAAGTTAATTAAATCAATCCTAAGATTTTATATTATCCTATAAAATTATTGTAATTTATTTAAAGTCTCAAATTATATTTATATGGGTATTTATAATATCAATTATTTTAAATTTTCACTATTATGGTAATTACTGCATCATCATTGTGTCATAAATAAATTAAATTATGTAATTTCTAAAAATTATAAATAAACTATCATTATGTAGGAAATTGTTTTATATTTCTAGGGAATACTTATAGTCGAAAATCCAACATATATAACCCTATTTAAACATTGTTTTTCTAAAAGATATATGCTGGTATCATTTTTGTATTCATTTTAACTTAATTAAAATAAAGTGTCCCTATCACCTACAAGTGGCTCCATGGGGTCCCAAAATCGATCCAAAGATGCCTATTGTCTAACATGTATTAGAAAATAATTCTAGGACACGTTTTAGGGTAATTTAGTATTATGATAATATTATTTTTTAACTTTTATTTACTGGATTTACCCTTAACCATGGTAAATAAAATATTTACCGAAGTAATTATTCAAAATGTCTAAAAATAAAAGTTACCTATTTACAAAATTTGATCATCCTGATTCCAAATATGGAATCCATTTTTCCAAATTCAAAACACATAAGTGGCAGAAATTAATTAAAAATTAATTCCCGTTTTTAAAACAAAAAAGCTTGTTTTTAAGAGATAATAACTATCAAAAGATTGACACTTGTTTTTGTCCGGTTTAATTGTAAAATTATGTACAACGACCAACGTTATATTAAATGGTAAAAATATATTATAAATATACTTTAAAACCACTCATATTCATAATTTATCACTATTAATTATTTTGATTAAAAATGTTGTTTTTAATTAAAATTTAGTAATTTTCACTATTCATCAAAATATTAAAGTTATCCGAAAAGTACCGAAATTTCACCCTAGGATAATTTTGAAATTATGAATCCAAAAATGAAGTCCATTTTGAGATATAGGATTTATAAAATTTCAAAAAGTATGTATTACTATTCATAACGGCTAGTTTGGTAAGTCATGGTGCGCTTTAACTCGGTGTTGCGTGTAGTGCAAGTTATTGAATTATTTTGAAGAAATAACACACTATGAAATCTTGGGGTGTTAAATTCTCCCCTCCTTCAATAAATTGCATCCTCGAAATTTGAAATTGTTCTTTGAAAATAAAAGGCTGAAAATAAAAAATATCTTTGTGGGAAAACCCACATCGGAAATTGGGTTTCTCAAATTTAGTCTTAATATGAGGAAAAGATTAATGAAAGGGTCACCACCAAATTATGATCTAAATTAGGAGAACATTGGTGGAAAGTAGATAAATATAATTGGAGGAAAAACATAAATATTTATAGGTAGTGATTGAAGTCATCAATCACAAACAAGTGTAAAATTTGGGTTCTTAAATTCAACAATCTATGATGATTTGAAATACCATCGGTTCAACAAAACATAGGGTATTAGGATAACACATTTTTTGTTTTAGGATTCCTTAAATAAAGTATAAGAATTACTTTCTTCATAGAATAAGAGAAAAAGTAAAATATATTCTTGACAAGTAGAGTTCCATCCTTTAACTAATTTCTACCATAGACTCTTCTTTCACTCTATAAGATAATAGAACTTAAAAATAATATTCTATTTATCCTATTCTAATAGGGTTAAAAAATGAATTTATAATTCATCTAGGAGAACCATTAAAAAAACAACATTATTTTATCCAGGACATCACGTGGTTCAGTGGTAAGTGATACACCCTTGTCACCATTCGGTTGTGGGTTCAAGTCTCGCGGCCTTGCCGGACGCGACGGGTTGTCGCCCGACCTCCGGGTTGTCCTTTTATGGAAATCCAAAATAATCCAAACTAGAACTATCCAAAATACATCAGTCCAAAATTTATAAGGAAGGTAAACACAATAAAGATCCTTTTTTCTGCGTAATAACATTTGAACACCTTCATGATGTATTCTTTTAAAACACTGCAACATCCTGAATTACCATAAAACCTTCTTTATTACATTCATGATCCCTCATTCCTTAAAAAGTACTAGATATACTCCTTCAATCCAAAAATGTTTTAAACCCCAACAATGATGGAATATACAAATCATTAATCAGTTTCAAGGTAGTCAAGAATATCCAATATAATTTATCCAAATCAATCATGTATTATTCCAAAATGACTACCTCGGTATCAGAACTATATTATGGTTTATCATTCTCTCAACCATATATTATCCAAAAATTTATCCTGCTATTGAGTCACATTTCTTTGTTCCACACAATCTCAAGTCCTTAATGAAATTGTACTACAGTACAATCCTTATATACTCCATAACTATTATAACAAGTACATTGTTGATACAACACTCAAATGACATAATCAAATTAGGAACTCTAATCATTCCTCTTCATCTGTGGTAGTATCATAACTTGATTATTATCCAATATCATCATTTGCGGCATAGTCTGATGACTGGTACATAGGTTCGCGTAGTGTCCAAACTCCTTGAAAATGAAGCATTGTACATTTGAAACCATTTTCTTACCCTTGAAGTCACGTACTTTGTGCCCTTTTCCTCCACACTTATAACAAACTCTCATTCCTTTCAGGAAAGTTTTAGGGTGTTTCTTCCCACAGTTATCACATATGGGAAAATTCTTCTTTTCCCTCTTCCTTTTATCCATCTTTCTCTCTTCCATCCTTTTCTTCTCTTGCTTCCCTTCAAAGCCATATGACTCCGTAAAATATTTACTTATCTTATCAATACATGATGTTATTTCTTCATATGATGATAATACATGGGATAATATTTCTCTTATAAATTCTGGCTTAAGACCAGCAAAGATATGATTCTTCTTTCTCTTTGGATCATGTGCATTTCTAGAGATTTCACTCCTTCTACTGGGCGCCATTTCTAAACAATGGCATACACTAGATTAGTTTATGAATAACAATACCTAATCCCAAACTTGTAAGACACATAACAAAATTTAAATAGTTTATGGATATTATCCATAATCATAAAAATTTCTCCTTTAAGGAACTATATACTCATAAACCCCTCATAATGGTTTGTAAAGAAAATGAGAATTATCCTAAGCATATCCCACGGGAGTGTCATAACCAAGAGTGCAGCAAGGCCCGTTGTCGTGCACGAGTTCCCATTCAAGTCTAGATCAAAGCGGTGTTTTTGGGTTTTACCCCTAGGTACATCTGTGCCAGAGCTGCCTCTACCTGCTCGTATCCAGACAGGGATGTATTTCTCTGAAAGCTCACAAAATCTCTACAATACCAAAATTCTAGGAAGTACTTCTATACTAATCCTCAAAGTTCATATTAGGTCTACGTGCTCTAATCAGAGTTTATCTAAATCTAGCTTCCAAGGTTTATACTAAACTTCCTCTGATACCAACTGTAACGCCCCGACCCTAGTTACCTAGAGTCAGTGCATTATAACATAACATTGTCACGATCACAAGAAAGATCAAATCTCGAAAGACCGATTGGTTTAGTAGCCTTGGAAACACTAGATATATTCATAAGTCTTACATTACATCATTAAGTGAAAAACTACTACAACAACATATTGTCTCCATATTTCACACTCATATCCCCACATAATATCCCTGCAGGTCATTCATAATTTACTTCTTCACTTCCTGGGAAAAATAATACATAGAAAAGAGGTGAGCTCAAATGCCCAGTAAGGATGACAATATAGCGGAAACTTTCATAAATAAGAATAAACATTTAAGGCAATGTATAACTAAAACAAAAGCCTTTTAAACATAAAATTCAACATAGTATGGCAAAAGTAAAATTAAATAATGTCATTTACTTATTCACATGGATATTCTACTAATCGAATAATCACATGAAATATCAATAACCACTTTCATAATGATGGAATTAATAATGCCAGACTATCATAACCACATAACCACATAGCTGAGGCCTCGTGCCAATACTACAAATAATATTTTTCCAAGGCCTTGTGCCAAGACACCAGTTTGTCTCATGAGACCTACCGATGCATAGAGGAGCTATAGAGGGCTCCACCCATCACTTACTAAGTCCAATGCATTCCCATCTGAAAAGTTTTAAACATAACATAAACATTCGTATTAAAACTAGCATACGAAATGTCAATACATTTTCATAAACCATGAATGGTATAAAAATAACACATCTATAGTAAAACATATCACAAAACCTTCAATGGAATAAAAAAGATTGGTATCACAGTAAATAAACTTCAAATAAGCTTAAAATCCAACAAGGATGATGACATAGATGAAGTCAAAACCCTTTGAGAGGAATATCTCTTTTCTTAAAATCATTGAAAAGTCACCAATTTATAATGGAAGTAATTTGAAAGAGATTTTTGAATCAAAGTGTCCCATACCACATTGTATCTTTTGAAAAGAAATGTCTTTTAAAAACATTAATGTCCATATAAATAAATCCATAAAATCATTTTGAAAACAAGCATATTAATTAAAAAGATTTAGAGAGATAAATCTTTAAAACATTTAAAATTCTGATTTTGATAAAGAGTACCTTTCATAAATTCTTAAAATATTCATTTTAAAATCATTTAAAAGTCACATAATTATAAAATAAAACATTTTCTTTGAAAATAACCTTCTAAGCTTTTAAGGGAAGCTTTGACGATTTTATAACGGTGGTAAATAGCCGCACCCGCCGTATAAGTTAAAAAAAACATTCTTACCTAAAATTTGTTGAAAAGGATTAAAGTGCCTTGTTTGGAAAATGATGGAAGGATTCCTTTAAAAACACATAAGGGTATAAATTAATTTAACCCATTGTCCAGTAAATAGTAAAAATGTTTTTAAATACGTTTTTAAGGAACATGGATGTCGATGATAAAGAGGTCCCAGTAGATAATTACATATAAACAACCTCGGATAATGAAGATATTGTGAAATAAACCCTTACCATGTACTTTTAAATGGTTGGGGTAGGTTAACCTCCTGTATAATAGTGAAATAATTGTTATTAAATTATAAAAGAATCATATATATTCATATGATATCATATATGATCTTTTAACATTGCTTTGTTAATAATATCTTAGTATTATCGTCGTTTTGGGAGTTAACCTACTCATTTTATTTTATATGTTTTGTTACATAAGCCATGATTTTAATCGATAGGATGTATATTATTAATATACATAATGATATCAAGTACTTAAAAATTATTTTTAAATCATCAAATGATAATTATACTTGAATGGATACGATGGAGAATGAATCTCATCGCGTTCGTGGAGACGGTAGTCCGTACGTACGCACGAGCGACAATATCATTATTTTGATATTAAAATAATATATAAATGGATGGTATATCATATATATAGAAACATTAACATGTTATATTTAATATTTACATGAGTTACACATCATTATTATACCCATCCAAATAATAATATATTGAATAACAATTACACCACGACGTGGAGACGGTAAGCCGTACGTACGCACGTACGCACGTATGGTGACATGTTATTCAAAGGGTGGATAAAATCATGAATATGGTTGTAACATATTTATAATAACATCACAGTATATCTATGATACTGGATTTATTATTTTAGAATGGTAATAACAAAGGAAGAAGAAGTGGAAGAAGAAAGGAACTTGGAAAAGGGTGGTGAAATCATTACCTCTTCTTCGGGTTCTTCATTTTGATTTGATCAAAAGGGCTCCATAGGTTGGCTTTCTGATCAAACTAAGGCCTCTAGGTTGTATTGAGGGAAGTTTGGAGAGTATTTGGGCAGATTTTGGCCGAAGAAAAAGGCTTTTAAGGTGTGAAGAAATGTGAAGGAGGAGTGCCCTTTTATAAGAGGGGTGAGGGGCACCTTTGGAAAAGCTATAAATATTAATTTACAATAAATTAATATTCGGTTTCTAATGGCTCCAAAGTTGATTATGAAATGGTTAAGGTGGGGATAGGGCGAAAACCATTCAACCAATAGAATTTATACAGGTTTGGGTTACTATATTAACCTTATCTTTTGGTTTTAACTCTTAGTTAATTAGTTTGATATTTACCATGTCACTTTGTGTTTTTATATTATATAGTTAATAAACTTACTATATACATCCAAGAGACCCCCAAGTGGTCCATTAATGATACCACTATCATGATATAAGTATCTTGGCCGATCCTTAGATATTTAGGAATTTAAAATCAATTAATAATATAATATTTCTTTTAAAAACTCTTTTATGTCAATTTTGACACTATTCAATACTTGATTTTTTTGAAACTCATAACAGAATGACTGCTTCTAAAAAAGTTAATTACATCAATAAAAATATTTCATATTATCCTATAAAATTATGTTAATTCATAAAAAGTCTCAAATTATATTTATTTGGGTATTTATAATATCAATTATTTTAATTTTTCACTATTATGGTAATTACTGCATCATCATTGTGTCATCAATAAATTAACTTATATAATCTCTAAAAATTATAAATAAAATATAATTATGTAGTAAATCCTTTTATATTTCTGATGAATATTTATAGTGGAAAATCCAACATATATAACCCTATGTAAATATTGTTTTTCTAAAAGATATATGCTTGTGTCATTTTTGTATTCATTTTAACTTAATTAAAATAAAGTGTCCCTATCAACTACAAGTGGCGCCATGTGGTCCCAAAATCGACCCAAAGATTACTATGGTAGAACATGTATCAACAAATAAGTCTAGGACACGTTTTAGGGTAATTTAGTATTATTATAATCTTATTTTTTAACCCTTACTTACCGGATTTATCCTTAACCATGGTAAATAAAATATTTACCGAAGTAATTATTCAAAATGTCTAAAATTAAAAGTTACCTATTTACAAAATTTGAACATCCTGATTCAAAATATGGAGTCCATTTTTCCAAATTCAAAACATAGAAGTGGAAGAAATTAATTTAAAATTAATTCCCGTTGTTAAAACAAAAAGCGTGTTTTTAAGAGATAATAACTATCAAAAGATTGACACTTGTTTATGTCCGGTTTAATTGTAAAATTATGTCCAATGACCAACATTATATTAAATGGTAAAAACATATTATAAATATACTTTAAAACCACTCAAATTAATAATTTATCACTATTAATTATTTTGATTAAAATAGTTGTTTTTAATTAAAATTTGTAATTTTCACTATTCATCAAAATATTAATGTTATCCGAAAAGTACCGAAATTTCACCCTAGGATAATTTTGATATTACGAATCCAAAAATGAAGTCCATTTTGAGAGATAGAATTTATAAAATTTCAAAAAGTGCGTATTACTATTCATAACGGCTAGTTTGGTAAGTAATGGTGCGCTTTAACTCGGTGTTGCATGTAATGCAAGTTATTGAATTATTTTGATGAAATAACACACTATGAAATCCTGGGGTGTTACATAATATGTAGTTGTGACACCCATGGATGACCAAATGACATAAATATAAAAATCATGTTGAATTAAAAGTAAACTAAAACAAATACCTGAACTTTTATGGTCCCCTTAAGTCCATGAAATGTAAAAGGTGCAACTCAAAAAAAATTTGGACCACCAGAGCTAGGTCATTTGCCTGATCGTAGAGACCTAAAGTATATAGATGTCTTAAGTAGCCCATATAGGGTGTAAGAATAAATTCCAGTAGTCTAATCCCAAAATATTTCTACATACATCAATGATAATGAAGATGTACTAAATATTAAGAAGATTAGTACATGTACATCATATAAATATCCCACTTACCTTAGGTTCATAAGCCACAAAAATGAAATCACATAAATCATTCATCGCTGATAATATTTGAATTTGTTCTCCAAGTTATATATATAGAATAAAACACTTGTCTATATATATATATATATCTGTATTGGAAATCGTCCATGGAATAAGCCCAAGGCATCCCCTAACAAGTAGATACATAAAAAAGCCTATGATTCTACATAAATATAATCACCCAACACCATGTGCTACATGTAAAATACCTGGTATCCACAAGGCATGCAATATCAAAATTTTCCTCATCCTTCAAACCCCATCTCTAAAGTACCTATTCTCTTTAATGCTGACATGTGAGGACCAAAAATATCTTCCCTCCATTTGGATATGCATTATTAGCTCGACAACTTAAGTTTGAAGGCAAAATGATATATATCCTCATAAGTCTCAACCTAAAATTATCAAGTGTAACAACCAAACTAATCCTAAAGTTATGGTCTCATCACCATCAACTAATGGATTTTCGTAATCCACAAAGCATACTATAGTGTGTATACCCAAACATAATGGATGGTTAACACCATCACAAAATATGCATAATCTATGAGGGACTCCACCCATACGAGTGGTCAAAACAATATTGAACTAAGTTATGTGTACTTGAAAATGACTATAAGAACATGTATTCTTACATATTGTGAGTGGTAATCACCCAAACTATACTTATCAAATATCAATTGGGACATCATTCCCCTATGACCATGTCACTAAATCCCAATAGTCAAGACCACCTAAAATTACATGATCCATTCCCACATTTTGATTACCTCATTACCTCAATTTGATTACCATATCACCAAACCTTGCAGTAAACATCACCCATTTATATCACAAACCAAGCCCATACTGACAACCACATCATCCTAGTCTCAGTGATCAACACCACCTCAATCCTTAGGTGCTCCCAATCAGGTTCCCAGTAAAACACGAAAATAATCTATATAAATCAATTTAATTTTAAACAATCATCCTACATACATGTTCCATGTGGTACGACACCTCTCTCCATTATTATCATGCATAATCATCTTGCGAATACAAAATGGTATCTTATTCAATCAATTAATTAATTTAAAAATTCATTTTAATTATTTGTGTCTCGTTCGGTCAACCAAATGAAAAAATTATGAACACACCCCTAGAATACCTATATATACAAGAAGATGTCTAGGAAACATCAACATCATATTAGTAAGCATAGGCTTATCTAGTATTAGCCTATAACTCAATTTGGAATAATACTGGCCTTCATTTTTGAAAAACCCACTAAAAATAGTGTAAAATTACTCCCAAGAATTTGTCACAACATATAGGGATTGAATAAATTAAATGAGGCTTTTATAGGCCTTTCCGAGATGAATAAATATCCACAAACGAATTGAATATCAGATCACGGATGTGGAAGATATTAATATCCCTGTGGGGGATAAGGGAGAGGCATGAAAGCTCATGAATCCTCCTCTATGCATTATGAAATGATAGGGATGAGCCCGTAACTATTTAAAATCATTTGACTCAACTAAATAATGTTTAAATATTACATGTTATTTATTCATGGGGCTAGTCCCCCGATACATAGATATTTTGAATCTATAAAACACATCACATGAACCCGTTACACAGCATTTAACACATACACTGGATATTTATAAAATACCAGGTAGTTCAATAATTCTATGGTGCTTACATGAACACCCAAAAAATCCATAGAAACATATACATAACATAAAAAAAAGCCTTAGGTAAAAAACTCCTAAAATGTTGTTATGAAGAAAAAAAGAAAATTCAACCAGCTCGCTAAACACAATATTTCAAAATTTCCCATAAAATGGCCTTTTAAAAACCAGAGATATTACATTATACCCACCATAAAATTGGTTATCCCATATTGATGAATAATTAACAAAATATGATACCAGACATAGCCATATCATAAAAATCAACTTGGCCTACCTTGGTCATTCAAAAGTCAAATCTGTCAAGGTTATTTAGCACATGAATCAGAAAAAATGTAGCATCCTATCCCAAAATCAAAACATTCGGATTGTCCATCACCCATTCCTTAACCTAATTTTCCTCCCCCGATATATAATAATTTCTGAACCTCATCAATTTTTGAAGTCATTTCGGTGACATATCTAACACCAATAAAATCACACATCTCATTACAATCTCAACTCGTTTCCATGTCTCACATTATAACCACGATGTTACGCATACCCTGAAATTATGAATTTTACCCACACACCAATAGGTTCTTATAAAAAGTCTCAGTGCCACAAACATCAAACACAAGTTTCATCATATTGACTCATAAATTCCAACACACCGCATGTAAAAAATACACCACATCGATTCCCTTAAAAATACGAGTACCATGCACAAAACATACACATTCACACACAAACACACACACACACATATATATATATATAACACCATAAATGATGCCAAAAAACCAAGAGCCTAATTTTTCAAAAGCCACATCCATGATCATCATGGAAAAAACCCATAAAAATACAAAACACAAGTAATCTAGCCATGCCTAGAGCATAATTTTATCTCTAGTCAGCTCCACATCCTTCTCTTCCCCTTGAAGATCAGCTTCAATCACCTGGCCTAAATCTCGACTACCTGAGGCTGACCCTGTAACGTCCCAGTTAAATAAAAAATATAAAATTTTCATATTTATTAAAATTTTTAATTAAATTTTAATTTTACAATAAAAGGGATTCTATTTTATATGGCATACCTGATACGCACCAACAAGTTTCTATGAAATCTATTATTGCACACAATATTGAGTAATAGTGAAAATAATAATATAATATTAGTTTAAATTGTAGTTAACGAAGATTCTTTGTATTGGCGGGATTAGAAATAACTAACTACAATATGAATATAATTTTTTTTAGTTTTTTACTTTTATCCAATAAATTTTAGAGGCATAAAATAATAACGAATCTAATTTTAAGCATAAATACTCTAATATTCATTAAAATGTCGATTTACAGCCATTTGATGGAGAAACATCATTAAATCTATTTTTGATCACTTTTATATGTGATATTTTATAGAATAATATTATTATTTAGTCTTGGGACTTTAAAATTTACTTTCAATTAAATTTTGGTATTTTTTTAATAATGTTCATTTTTTATGAATAGTAAAAAAATATTGTATTTTAATTCATGACTGCCTTTTAATTGAATTTATTTATATGGATGGATTTTTTTAAATTGTTTTAAAGTGTAATTAGATTATATTATTTCCATTTAATACAATTTTTTTCATTGGAAGTAATTTCACTTTGAGATTGTTCATAAATAAGTTTCAATATTTTGATTCTAGTACTATACATTCTTTTATATCCCAATTTATTAGTAGAACCATCCCAACACCACCAAAAATCATGGAAGTTAAGATGTCAATACGTATGGAAAATGGAGAAATCATTGAATCCCATGAATATAACTCCTCCCCTATCATAATCAGTGAATTGAACTTCCCAACAAACCTTATCATACTCCCTCTATAAGAATTTGATGCAACTGTCTATAAAAATTGGATTTTTTTATATAGATCTAAAATAAGGTTTGGTGAGGGGGAAATCACCCCCCCTATGGAGAATCGACCCCCCAATTCTATACAAGTGAAAGGAGGAAGATAAATATTCTTTAGCACCATCATTTGATGAATGGATATTACTACCCTATGAGAATGCATATTGGGATCAGATGATTGAGTCTAAAGAGGCAACCATCCTTGAAGACATGCCAATTTTGAGGGAATTCGGTGAAGTATTTCTTGTTGAATTTATTGGTCTTCTTCCTAGTAGAGATATTGAATTCTCAATTGACTTTATACCTAGAGGAATTCAAATATCAAATAATCGATATAGATTGGCTGTTGTGGAGCATAAGGATATGAAGAAACAACAATAGAAGAAACTGGATAAAGGTTTTATACTCCCATGTGCTTCACCCTTGGGTGAACTAGTCATATTTTTGAATAATAAGTATGGGTCAATGCACCTTTTCATTGATTATCTTGAGCTAAACAAAATCACAATAAAGAACAAGTATCCTCTGCCTCTAATTTTTTACTTGTTCGATCAGATAAGTGGCGATCAATACTTCTCCAAAGTAGATTTTTGGTCAGGATATTACCAAGTAATGTTGAAGAAGGAGGATATCCCCAAGGATTCTTTCCATACAAGATAAGTGAACTATGAATTCATAGTAATGCCTCTCAGACTAACTAATCCTCCAGAAATATTCATGGAATTTATGAATAGAGTCTTTATATATTACCTTGACCAGTTTGTGGTAGACTTTATAGATGATAATATAATATACTCCCAAACCAAGGAGGATCATGAGGGGAATCTAAGAACTCTACTGGAGTCCTTTTGAAAGGTGATTCTCTATGAAAAGTACATCAAGTGTGAGTTTTGGTTGAATGAGGTCTCATTATTGGGCCATATCATCAGAAGAAATGGGATAAATATGGAATCCTCCAAGACAACTATATTTGATGGATGGACAAGGCCAAAATCAGTAACAAATATCGGTAGCTTCTTGGAGTTAGCAGGATTTTATCCCTGATTTCGGACATATTTCTCACGATTTTCCAACCATCTTAGCAAGCTATCTTTGAAGGGAGTAAAGTTCGTTTGGAGTGATGAATACAAAGAGTGATTTATGTTGTTATAAAGGATTCTTATAATTGTGCTCGTCCTCACATTACCCACGAGTTTAGAACTTTTAGTTGTATTTAGTAATTCTTCGAAGAAGGGCATGAGTTTTTTGTTGATGCAGAATGATAAAGTGATAGCCTATGCCTCAAGGCAGCTAAAAATCCATGAGAAAAACTATCCCACACATGATCTGGAGTTGGAAGCTGTGATCATTGCATTGAAAATCTGGAGGCATTATCTCTATGGGGAGAATTGTGCGATATATACTGATCCTAAGAGCTTCAAATATATATTCACACAGAAAGAGCTTAATATGTTACTATGAAGATGGATAGAACTCATCAGGGATTTTGACTGATCAATCCACTGCCATCCCAGTTAGGCAAACAATGTGGGAGATGCTCTATGTAGAAAGGATCATTCATTGTTATCAATGATGAGAATTGAAAAGGATCCAATCAGTTTAGATTTTTAGAGGATGTACATAGGAATCATTAAGGTAGGAAAATAATCAATCCTTTCTCAAATTATTGCTCAACCGTCCCTCATGGAGAAAATAAAATATGCTCAAAGAAAGGATGTATATATTGTGGAATGGTTTGAAGGTATTAGAAATGGAAAATCCTCTGATTTTTTGGTTGACAAGGATGGAATTGTGAGATTTTGGTCACAATTATGTGTACCATTTTATCCAGAGATAAGGAAGATGTTTTTGAGTGACACACATAGCTCAACCTTCTCTATTCACCTGGGGAGCACAAAGATGTATCGAGATCTCTGAGAAAACAGTTGGTGGGACAATATGAAATGGGAGATTGCTGAATATACATCAAAGTGCATAGTATTTTAGAAAGTGAAGGATGAGAAGAAAAACTATAAGGGGATGATAGAACCACTACCCATACCAACCTGGAAGTGGGACAACATTACCATGGACTATGTCACTAGACTTCCATGAACAACGAGAGGAAACAATGCTATATCGGTCGTTGTGGATCGTATTAAGAAGACAGATCACTTTATCGTGATTCAAGAGGCCTTCTCATTGTATAAACATGCATGGATTTACATCAATGAAGTGTTAAGGTTTCTTGTAGTACCTCTATCTATTGTATCTGATCATGATTTGAGATTCACCAAAATGTTCTGAAAAAATTTCCAACAGGCACTAAGCACTAAACTGATCTCAGTATAGCCTATCATCCTCAAACTGACAGATAATCTAACTGAACTATTCGTACACTAGAAGATATTTTAAGACCATGTTCTATACTTCCAAGTAGGATAGGAATAACATCTTCCACTAGTTGAATTCACCTACAATAACAGTTTCCACTCGATCATCTGAATGGAACCATATAAAAACCCTTTATGGGAAATGGTGCAGAAAACCGGAATGTTGGGAAGAAGATGGTGAGTGTATACTACTAGGACCTGAAATGATTGAAAAAATGATGGAAAAGGTGAAAATTGTTAAGTAGTATATCAAGGTAGCCCATAGCCGTTATAAGATCTATGCAGATAACTATCGATGAGACCTTGAGTTCAAAGATGGAGACATTGTATTTCTACGCATATCTCCAGGGAAGAAGGACATGATGTTTGGAAATAAAGGGAATTTAAGTCCTATTTACATTGGCCCCTTTTAGATTATTGATCATGTTGGGTTTGTGGCCTATTGACTAGAACTTCCACCTACCATGGCCCATGTTCATGATTTATTTCTTGTATCCCTCTTAAGGAAGAACATACAATACCCTTCAAAAGTACTCTCTTAAGAGGTAGTATAGTTATAGGATGATCTTTCTTACGAGGAGCAACCGGTGAAGATCATAGATCATATATAAAATGTTCCATTAAATAAGAAAATGTCCTTCCTTAAGGTGTTGTGGTGCAACCACAAGATTGTGGTGGCAATGAGGAAATCAGTGGATGTGACGTAGCATAATATCTCTTATCTATTTTAGTGTGGGGAAAGGACATTTTGAGGGAGAAATTTCTTATGGTGGGGGAAGATTGTAACGACCCAAACAGTTATCAACGAGAATTATTCTTAATCTAATTAAAGGTATTATTATGAAAATATGGTTATATAAAATATGAACATACTTGGTTTTAAGTATTTGGATTTCAAAATACTGTTAGGAATTGTTATCATTACTATTATAGTAGTTGAACAGTAAACACATGATAGGGCTTTACCAAATCCAATTTACTCTAACAAAAGAAGTGATGGCCACATCTAGTAGACTTGTCCCCTAAGAAGCCCATTTGTCGGAGATCTAAGTTGATGTGGTGTCATTGGGATTTGCTCTTGACCAAGCCCAAGCCGAGCTTCAACATGTTAAGATCAAATGGAACCGCCTACCGAAGAAGTTGATGTTGATATGGATTTCCACCCGAACGATGTTATTCGAGCCACCCCAAGAGTCTGTCACCATTGCACACCTTACCCTTTAGATGTATGAAGGTGTTATAAGGGATTATATAATGAGACCCTAGTACTATTATTATGTAAACTATTTTATTATATGGAATATACATTCATTTTATTATTGTTACTTTGTAAATAGTTTTTCATGTGAAAATAGTATTTTTAGTTAATAATCAACTAAGAAATTTATTTTTATGAATTATTTTATTATTGATTTAAATAATATTTTAATTAAATATTATTATAAATATTAAATTAATTTTTAGTAATATAAATTATTGTATAATTTTATGAAAGAAATTGTAATTTTTATTAAGGTTTGAAAGTTTTTTTTGTCAAAACACAAGATTTTTCAGTAAATGTCAGTATTTATTTTAAATGTATAAATTAATATTTTTAGAAAATTATTTAAATAAAATGAACATTATTTTCGGAATCATGATGTAGAAATTATCCAATGATGAATTTTTCATAATTTTCTACGATGGTCGAATTTTTGGGTAAAAATTTAATACAGTTTAATTATATAATATGTTTTATGATATTATAATGACTCAATAGTGATGTAATAATATACATTAAACAAATTTTTTGGCCATTATATGTTTTACCATTAAATTAATGTGATTTTAGGTCTATTTTATTTATTTTACAAATCCTTAGTGGAACCTCCATGACATAAAAACATTTTATCTTTTAAAATTGATTTCCTTGAGAGTGTGACTCACATCCACATAAGAAACAAAATTATTTTAAGTTGTTCAGACATTTTCATTATAAATTATTTTTATTCACTCCCCTTTGGAAAAAACATGGGAAAAACCATGTTCTGGTTTGTGGTTTTGATTGGTTTAATGTGTGGAGTCCCAAACCTAAATAATAAAGAATTCCCTCTCCTTTTATAAATAAATCCTCCCAATATCCCACTTATTCATCTTTAAAATCCATTAGAGTTCGTCCATCTTCTTCTTTCCTCTTTCTATAATCCTCCCGTGGTGCCCCAATCTCTCAAGAAGCCTCTCTCAAGCCCCTACCAATCTTTTGGGATCACACTTCCAAGTATGGGATTCCTTCCTTTTTTATTTTTATCTATGTTTCATTATATTGTAATTCTCCTTTATCTCAATTAAAAATGTTGGGGTTTAATTTTTTTCCTCCCTTATATTACCCTACTTATGTCTGAATTGACTAGAGACCACTCTCTATCCCTTATTAATTCATTGTATGTTCACTCGTTACTATGCCGAAATTCTTTTAGGAATTTCTCTCTTCTCATTTACAATCAAACAATTCTTTTGTATTATGAATCTAAATTCTATTAAATATGTTAGTACATGTATCTAAATGACCCCCTTACTTTAAATTTCATTTACATATTATGATACACATATTTCTGTCTCACAATCAATTTTTATGAATTCTTATGTCATGTCGTTATGATGTCGAAATTGCACCTGGATTTTCTAATACAATGTCATTGTGTAGTAAATATCATACCCATTTCTCTATCAAGGGTATTCACATTTCTACACATTTTCTTATTGATTATAAATATTCATTTATCTATTTCACATCCCTTTATTTTGGAATAAATGATTATGAATGATTCCATGTTGTATGATTCATGTGGAACACTTATGCATGAAATTAAATTTTAAGAATGGTAAGACCTGATAGTACTCCAATGCATTGGGTAATGATTAGTATCGTGATACATCAAGTGAAATGAGGGTTTACTCATTCAAATTCAAGTTAAATGAGTATATACTCATGCTATTTCATGTTCAATGAGGGTTTACTCATGCTACATGTGCAATGAGCCTTGTCTCATGCTAATACTATGTTAAGTGTTGTCGCCACATTTACATGTTGTGATATTCATGTTGTATCATGAATTTTTGTTCATGTTTCTCTTATTCTAAATTGATACGGCTATTTCCAAACATGAATTGTATTTTTCATGATATACATTGTTTTCTCCCTTACTAGGCTTCATAGCTCACCCTTTTCACATGTTTGTCCTCTGGTTATCCCATGAAATGATAAGTATGAGGGAATTATGTGGTTATATAAAAGAAAGTATCCAATAAAGATGTTGTGTGTTTTATGTTCTATGTTGTTAGGTAATGTTCTTAATCCCAAAAGACACTATAACCCTCGATCTTATATGTTGTATTAAGTGAATTAGAGGCAATAAATTATGTTTACGTTTGAAATAAAGAGCAGGGTTGTTATATTACTAATCCAAAGGGACACGATTAGGTTTGAATCATTAATAAAACAACTTCCTGGAGATTGTTCCTAGTTGATGTTATCATCACAGAGGAAATCACCCCCCCTTAATCTCATATGTTATTTTCCTGATTATATGGAATATTGGCTTATTCCATCATCAATGGTGGACATGTACCAACTATTTTCTATATATAATTTTTATATATATGTCTACATCGTAATTTATAGTCCATATAACTATACTATTCAATAATAATTAACATCCTCAATATTACATCACAATGTATTATACCCATTCTCAAATCATGAATGTAATATTACATTCCTGAACATATTTTAGGGTAGTACCACATGTCCCGAAACAACATGATGTAGGAATAAAGCTTCACATCCATAAAATAAAATTCTATACTATTCTATTACCCTTCTTAGATAGTAATTTTTAGTATTTGCATAATTTATCATACAAACATTTGAATATTACCAAACAATTGATAGATCCTAAAAGGCATTATGGACCTCTATGATTGAACATAAATGTTTTTCCTATGACACTATAGATAATGAAACATAAACCAATAAATATATGTGTTTAATACTTGATAGAAAGTACATAAAGTATTTATGACCCCTAAAATAGAATAGTAGAACTCGAAATATCATAATTCTTTGTGTTCATTCCCTTTATGTTTTCCCTATATCATCACCTTTTGTTAATTAATTTAGGTTATAAAAAACAAAACTAATATTACAACTATCCAGGTGGATTTTGTGTCACTAGTTTTTTGCCAACATACATCAAACTAGACCTCAGTAAGGATATCAATTTTACTAACAGATCACGGATACTAATCATTCATAATTTTAACCAGAATATAAGGATTCAATACCCTTATAGAGAAATCATTCTTTAGAATATCAATTAACATTTTAGATCATCATAATCCTTCATGTATACTCATTCACCATAATTCCATAAATTTTGTAGGTTTCTCAAACCACTTATGAATACTCCTCATTTATAACGAACAATATATATTATGAGATAAAATATCTTAAACTGTAGAAATAGACTATCTATTATATAACATACAAAACTAATGAAACAAATGGTGTGACCTAGAATATATTAAACTAATGAAAAAGGAAATTTGATATAGTGGACCATGAACTACAACAACAGGTAGTCTAATATAGACTGTCAAAAAATAAAACAACATGTGGTATGAGGTAGAAGACCATAAGCTATAGAAATAGATGTTCAAAGCTAAAATACCATAAACCATAATAATATATAGTCTGATCTATAAGACCTTAATCTATAATAGTGATGGTCTGATCTAGAAGAGCATAAAATAGTATAACATTTGGTTGATGATAAAAGGACCTAAATTATAGTGAATTTCAAGACTATAGGAAGATAAAAAAGCAACTAAATGAGAAACAATAATAACAAATCTGAAAACATGTAAAGTCATCCCTAGGATAAATATAATTTTTTTCTTACTGGAAATAAACTCTATATGAACTGGGTAATATTGAGAATTTACAAGATAGAAAAGGCACAAAATATCTCAGGTTGAGAACCCCTAAATATTGTCCTCTGTAAAATACATGACCATGCACTCTAAGAAATCCCTAGATGAAAGTCTTGAAAAATATATGTAAATATAAAAAATAGTAGATATAAATATTCTAGTTATCATTATAATTCCCTTTAGAAAATTAAAATATAAGATAGTCGTCCATTGAACTAGTAAAAAATAGGATCACCATCTCTCTATTATACAAAAAACAAGAAGAATTTATCATCATCTAAATATATATTAGTGTCTTATATTTACCTTAGAATCTAATTATTTTCATTTATAACTAATTGTATAATATGTGGGGTAATTTTGATGACCCTACTAAACATGATCCACACAAATTATAAGGAAGGACGTATGTGATGATGGATTATATGTTTATAATGCATTTTAACATGTGATAATGATGCATTGGATATACACATTGATTAGGAAAATTGAAGGAGAATGATTATTTTTGTTATTTTTCATTTTCAAATAATTGGAATGGAAATAGATAAAAATAAAATAAATAAAATTGAACTTCAAATTATATTTATGTGATGGTATATCACTTTTTTTAGAAATTACTTTTTGGGTCATTGTAAACATATCCCTTGATTACTAGTATTTCGTCCATGAGAGGTGACCCATTACCTTCAGCAGACAATAATAATTCCATGAGTGGGGTCCTTTATTTCATGAATGATTGAAAGGGTCATGAAATTATTCAATTTCATGCTCACATGAATCCATACCTCATGTTTTTATTTTGTGAAAAAATATAATATGAGGTGTTTCTTAAAGGTGAATATAGAATCCAAAATGATTTATCTACAATGAATGTTGGAGGTTAATACATGGTTCCTATAACTACCCGGATAATTATTCCACACTTAAAAAATTTTTTAAATAAAATATTAACTTCATAAAACATATAATATTTAGAGTTCTTGTGACTTTGTGGATTAATAACATTACATAACAACTTAAAACATGAAACACAACATCTTTATTGAAAACTTCTTTTACATGACCACAACATTCATTTGTACATAGAATTTCATGGGATAACCTGAGGACATGCATAAGAAAATGGTGAGATAAAAATCCCAATAAGGGAGTAAACAAGGGATATCAAGAATAATATAATACATTTTAGGCAATAGGTTTATCAATTTATCATTAGGGAAACATGAACATAAAGGCCTGTTATAGCATGATTATCATAATATAGAAATGTGGCAGCAACATTTAACATGATTTTAGCATGAGCAAAGGATAATTGAACATGGAGAACGATTATACCAACATTTAACATGAATTTGAATTATTAATCCCTCATTTGACTTGACATACCAGGATACTATTCATTACCCAATGCATTGGAGCGCTATCAGGGAACACCCTTCTTAATCATTTCATTTCATGCATAAGTGTGCCACATGGATAATATAACTTGGATTCATTAAAAATAATTTTTTATTACATGATAAAGAAATGTAGAATTCATATATAAAGTGCTATAATAAATAAGTAAATTTGCATATGGTGAATACCCTTGATAGATAAATGGGCACAATATTCACTACACAATGACTTCAGATCGAAAAATTACAGTGGAATTTTGGCAGCATAACGATGTGAAATAAGAATTCATAAAAATGGTTGATAATATAGAAAGGGGTGTTTCATCATACGTAAATTAAATGGACCTTAATTGGGTCATATAGATACACATCCTAAAATATGTTGTGGAATTTAGATTCATAATACAAAAAGTATTGTTTCAATGAAAATGAGAAGAGAGAAATTCCTTACATAATTTTAGAACAATAACAGGTGTACATGGGATTAATTAATTAAAGATAAATTTGAATCTCATCATTAAAACATAATTACTACTGTATGGGATTGGTGAGAAATCATACCCCAACATTTTTAATTGAAAAAAATTGTATAACAACATAATGAAATTTAGACAAAATTGAGAATGGAAGAAATCAATTACATGGATGTGTGATCCCAAAGGATTGAAAGAGACTTGAGTGAGGCTTCTTGGGATATTGCGACACCTTGGGATGATTATATAGAAGAGGATTGTTTTTTCATGAGCTCTATGGGATTTTGGTGAAGAGGAAGTGGGATATTGGGTGGTTTATATTGAAAAATAGAGGGAATAATTTATTATTTAGGTTTTGGCCACCACACAATAAACTAATAAAAACAAAAAACCAAAACATGTTTTTGGAACATGTTATTTTTCAAAGGGTTGTGGAAATATTATTTTATAAGGTCAGTGGCAGAACTTCTTCAAATATTAGGATTGCTTATGTAGAGATGAGTCACAAACTCAAGAAAATCATTTTAAAATGACAACATGTTTTATATGTCTTGGACGGTATACTAAGGATTTATAAAATAAGATAAACCAAAATAAAATCACATTATTTTAATAGTATAAAATATATTTTCTAAACTCCATGTTTATAGTATTTTATTACATCACTATTGGGTCATTGTGATGTCCTAAAACTCATTATATATTTAAACGGTATTTAATTTTTACCCAAAAATTTTATTATCTCAGAAAATTATGAAAACTTCACCATTGGATAACATCAATATCCTGATTCCAAAACAAATATTTATTTTATCTAAATAATTTTCTAAATATGTAAATTTTTACTTTTAAAATAAAAAAATAAATTTATTTAAAATTCATGGGTTTTGTCAAAAATGGCTTTCAAAACTTAATAAAAATTACAATTTTATTCATAAACATTAAAAAATTATATATATTTTATAAAAATAAAATTCCGAATAATATTTTATTAAAATATTATTTAATTAAAAAATCCAATAATTCATCAAAATAGATTTCTTAATTGAATATTAACTAAAAAACCAATTTGTGCTTTAATAATTATTTACAATGTAATAATAATAAAATTAATGTATATTAAGTATTATATAGAAATATAATGCACATAATCATGGTGCAATGCTCTTGTTAAATAACCCCTTATAAATCCAACATTACACTTAAGGGTAAGCTATGCGATGGTGACAGACTCTTGGAGTGGCTCGGATAACGTCTCTCGGGTGATAATATCTATTAACACCCACTTCTTCCATAGGAGATTTTTTTGAGCTCAAGGTGTTGAGACTCCTCATGAGCTTGGTCAAAAGAGAATATATTTTATGAATATCTTTTCCGAGCTCCATGAAATGGGATTCATATAGAGTAATTCTATCGGTTGAGGACATCATTTCATTTGTTTGAGTAAATTGGATTTGTTAAATCCCGATATTTATTCTAATCAATTGATCACTATTCAATAGCTATATTATCAATAGTAACAATTATTAATATTATTTTGAAATATATAAAACCAAGGAAGTGTATATGTTATATAACCATTTTACATAAGAATACATTTAATTAGGTAAAGACAAATTATATATTTTTTGTCGTTAAATTCTTCCCCCGTTAAGAAATTTTTCCCTTGAAATTTCATTTTCCCTCACTAAAACAGATGTGGGTAACCTTTCTTCATCCCATCCTATGATTCCCACATTTCTTATTCAAACACGAGGTCTGTACAACACTTTCACGAGGGGCATTGTCTTATTTTGTAATACTTTTTCCCTACAACATAAGAACAGCATTAGCATCTATTAATACGGAAGGTCATTCCCCAATGGTACCACCTCTGGATTGAGTAAAGGTTATGGGTGGGTATTTACATCCTTAAGAGTGATAAATGGAATACATCTTGTGCTTCAGACATGTTTGGTGGCAGTGCCCGTCGATAGGCCACTTCTCCAATGTAATCAAGGATCTCAGATGGGATGATGTACCTTGGAATAATCATTCCCTTCTTCTCAAATATCATAACTCTCTTCGATGGTGATATTCGTAGGAATACAATGTCTTTGACACCAATATATATGTCTCATCAATGACTATCAACATAGATCTTATTTCGACTCTGAGTAGAAATAATATGTTGATGAATGGTCTTAACCTTGTCCACCATTTCTTTGATCATTTCTTGACCTAGGAGTTTTCGCTACCCAACAACATCCCAACATGCCGGTGTTCTACACCTCTTCCCATAAAGGGATTTATAATGAGCTATTTGGATTCATGAGAGGAAACTATTGTTTTAAGAGAACTTAACTAGAATAATATCTTGATATCATCCTCCTTTAAACATCATAAATAATGCATTCAACATCTCCTCAAGTGTTTGGATAGTCTGTTCATATTGTGGATCAATTTAAGGATGATAAGCTTTGCTGATGTTATTATAAATATTCATAGCTTGTTGAAGACTCTTTCAAATCATAGAGTTGAATCTTGGATCTCAATTAGATACAATAAATAGTGGTCCTCCATGTAGTATTACGAAATCTATGATGTATATCCATGCCAGTTGATCTATTGAGAAATCTTCTTGAATCGAAATGAAGTGTGAAGCCTTTTTAAGATGATCCAAAATAACTCAAATAAATTTTTTTCCTTTAGATGTCTTTATAATTCGATTGACTAAGTCCATGGGGATGTTCTCCCATTTCATTACTGGTATGGGTAATGGGTGCATCATCCCATTAGACATCTGCCTCTCATCATTCACTTAGTGACATACTAGGAACATTAATGTATAATAAGGTATATCCTTCTCCATGTTATCCCACCAACAATGTTCCTAGATATCTCAATACAATTTTTTTGTTTCCTGGGTGAACAGAGAAATTTTAACTATGTGCATCATCCAAAAGTTATTTCTTTGACTCTGTATTTGATGGAAAACATATTCTTGACAAAAAAAGCAAAGTTCCTTCATCATTAACATTGAAATTAGAGGATTTATACTTTCTAATAGTTTCCATTTTCTTATGAATTCCCACATCATCCTCTAACCTTCCCAAAGGAGATGTTTGAGCAGTCATTTTCAAAGGATTGATGGTGTTCCCTTCTTTATGACTCCCATGTCCATCTTCATCAAATCTAACAAGATTTTATCCATTGAAATTATCATCAATGATATAATTAATCATTACATTCTACTTATAGAATCTTCCACCATCTTTTCTCTCTTAGTGTGGTAATGGTTTTAGTGGTCATTGTCTTTTATTAGATCTAACCATCTCCGTCGGTGCATATTAAACACTTTTTGTGTGAATATATAATTGAGGATTTTGTGTTCTGTGTATATTTCAAACTTCTACCGAATGAGTAAATGTCTCCAAATCATAAAAGTGATGATTACTACATCCATAAATAGATCATGTTTTGGATTGTTTTTTCTGAGGAACAATCATTTTCCTAGATAAATACGCAATTACATTGTCATTTTTCATCAACACACAACCGAGAGCCTTCAATGAAGAATCACTAAATACCACAAAAATTTATCCACTTGTAGGTAATATGAGCACATTCACAATGATAAGCCTCTTTTTCAACTCCTTAAATCTCTCATTTCATTCATGACTCTAAGAAAATGTCACTCCCTTCTGAGTGAGCTTGGTAAGAGGGTTTGAAAATTGTAAGAAATTTCTCACAAATCCGTGATAATATCTATCTAATAGCAAGAATCTACAAATATCTGTTATTGATTTTGGCCTCATGTATCCCTCAATTGCAGTTGTCATTGAAGGATCCATCGATATCCCAAGAGTTCATATATTCTTCTCACACTCCTCCTTGATTTCAGAGTATATTAGAATATCGTCTATAAAGACTACCAAAAATTTGTCAAGGTAATCTGTAAAGACACAATTCATCATGTACATAAAGATTTTTGGATCATTGTTGATTCCGAATGACATTTCTATAAATTCATAGTGCCCGAATGTTCTAGAAAAATCAGTCTTGGAGATATCCTCTTTCACTCTTACATGGTAAAATCCAGACAGAAAATCCAACTTGGGGAAGTATTGTGCTCAACATAGCTGATAAAAGAAGTCATCAATTCAGGGTAGATGAAACTTGTTCTTCACCATTACTTTGTCGAGATCATGATAATCAATTCAATGGCACATTGACCCATACTTCTTCTTGAGAAAGAGTACTGGTTCACCACATGGTGAATCACTTGGGCATATAAACCCTTTATCTATATAATCTTGTAATTTTTTCTTAGGATCCTCAAGTTCAAAAACATCCATTATTTATGGAGTATTGGATACAAGAAAATCCCAAGATATAAGATCAATTATGAATTTAAAATCTCTTTTAAGAGGAAGACAAAAAAATTCTTCGGGAGAAACATCATTGAATACCCCCCAAATAATAATTTCATTGAGATTGGTTTCTTCCATAGACTCAATCATTTGAGTATGATACACATTATCATAGAGAAGTAATATCCACACTTGACATGATTCTTCTAAATAAGATTAATCCTCCTCCTTGAAATTGTACAGAATCGGGAGTCGATTCGCAGTATGGAGAGTGATTTCCCACTTACACAATTTTTTGGCTTTATAAATGGAAAGTCAATCCATGACAAGGATTGTATCAAATTCTACCAAAGGGAGTATGACAAGGTTCAACGAGAAGATCATTCAACAAATTATGAATTTTGATGAGTTATATTCATGGGTTTCAATGACTGCCCCATTTTCCATTCTCACCGACATCTTTACTTCTATGATTTGTTATGGTGTTGAGATTGTTCTACTAAACATCAAAGATATAAAAGAATGCGTAGAACCCGAATCGAAAAGTAAATTCTCTATTCATGAATGAATAACTAGTGTACCTAACAACGCTTCATTTTCAGGGTTCACATTGACAGTAGTGATGGAAAAACCTTGTCTTTTCTTACTTGTAGGTCTTTTGTTGCCTCTGAAAACCCTTGGCATATGGAACTGGTTATTAATGTTCTTGGGTTCTTTACTACTGAAGCAATTAACAACATGATGAGGGTCAAATATAGCATTCCTCTCATATGTAGCAGCCGTGGGTTTATCTTATCTGTAGTTTATGACCATGTTCCCTTCTCTTCCACACCTAATGAATTTCCTCATGCCCTTCAAGAAATTTATAGGGTGATTCCTTCCTCACCTTAAACAAATGGGGTACTGGATTTTCTTAGCACTGTTAGATTTATCGATCGGACCACCAGAAATGAATTCAACCTTAAGATTCGTATCCCAGTAATACACCTGAGATTCACCGATATTCATTTTAACTTTGAGGGAACATAAGAAAATTTCTTCATAGCTCTCGAAGTCACAGATTGCTAGGGATTTCCATATTCCAGGTTTTAGCCAACCAAAAAAAAGTCAACCTTGAATTTGGGTGTAATGAATAATCCAGAGGAATATCATCAAGCCTTGTGATGTTTTATTCATAGGATTTTATGGATTCATCATCTTTTTTCTTGATGGAAAGTAAGTCCATTTCCATCTTAAGTCGGAGGGTGCGACAAAAAAATTTGTCAATTTTTTTTTTCTGGAAGTCCTTCCATTCCAATGCCACAATATCTTCCACATTCTTTGTATTTCCATCAATGTCCACTATTGATCAGCTTCAGCCTTCATATGATAAGAATCCATAAGTACCTTATCTTTTTTGGAACATTTAATGATGGAGGAGATCTCCACAACGGAGTTGATCCATTGTTCAGTGATTGAGGGATCAGATGATCCATTAAAATTAGGTGGCCATTGTCTCAGGATGATCTCGATGGTGAATATTTATTTCATGGGGGTTTGAATATTCCTCATGACCCATGTTTCTATTAATAACATGAGTTAACATATAGAGTATCATGACAAAGTTTGTGATTCCCACTCCCGTCAGATTATCCATCTCATTCAAATAATCATCACATTGATCTTCACATTGGTTACTAGCCTGAGTCCTCCTATTACCAGACAATGGCTGGAATAAAAGGAATGTTAGGGGTAACACATAAGGCCAATACAAATACAAAAACAGCTAACTTATAAATTATTCTTATTTTTTCAACTTATGAATTTATAGTCTTCAATCTATGTTATCAATAATCTACATCCCAAAATATATTCTCAGGGAGAATTTTTTTACATCAATCAATAATGTTTCATACTATGCTCATGATGTTACCAAATCATATCCCCCCGAAGTGTAGTAACCAAGAGTGTGGCAATGCTTAATTTCATGCACTAGTTTTCATTCGAGTGAAGCTCAAAGCTGTGTTTTTGGGTTTTACCTCCACATACTTCTTTGTTAGAGTGACCACTACTTGCTCGTATCCAGATAGGGATAGACTTTCTTGATAAACCACTTACTCAATACTCCATAAAATTTAGGGATGATTTTATTATACGTAGTCTTATCCCTGAGGTTTTCACTATGGATTTCAAATTATAATTCCAAATATAAAAAAACCTATCCCTTAATACCAATTATATCACCCCTATAATTATTTAACACCTAAACATAATTTATTACATAAAATATTCATTGATACAACATAGAAGATCAAAAGGTCTACTGTCTTTGGGTATTAGGAACATTATATAAAAACATAAAACATGAAACTCAACATCCTTATTGAAAACATCTTTTACATGACAATAACATTCCTTCGTACTTAGCATTGCATGGGATATCCTAAGGACATGCATAAGAAAAGGATGATCTATAAATCCCAGTAAGGGAGTAAAAAAGGAATAATGTGAAGAATATAGTACACGTTAGGCAATCGGAAAATTAGGGGAACATAAGATAAAATGAACATAAATGCATGATATAGCATGATTAGCATAATATGGACATGTGGAAACAACATTTAACATCATTTTAGCATGATCCAAGACTCATTGGCCAAGGATTAAGAGTAAAACCTAATTTCACTTGAATTATAATGAATAATCCCTCATTTCTCATGACTTATCTTGATTATAATCATTATCCAATGCATTGGAGAGCTATCAGGGTGCACCCTTTTTAAACATTTCATTTTATGCATAAGCATGCCATGTGGATCATATAACATGAAATCATTAAAAATCAGCATTTATTATATGATAAAAGTATATGGAATTCATACATGAGACTCTATAATCAATTAAAAAATGTGGATAATGGTGAAGACCATTGATAGAGAAATTGGCATGGTATTCAATACACAATTTCATTAGCTTGGAAAATCACGATGCAATTTCGGCAGCATATCAACATGACATAAGAATTCATAAAAATGGTTGACGAGAGAGAAAGGAGTACCTCCTTATATATAAATGAATGGAAAGTATGGGGGTCATATAGATACATGTCCCAAAATATTTAATAGGATTTAGATTTATAAAACAAAAAGTATATCTTGAATGTTAATGAGAAGAGAGAAATTCCTTAGGGAATTTCATCATGGTAATTGTTGTATATTGTCTGAATTAATGAAAGAGAAATAAGTATCTCATCATTCAAAAATTATGAAGGAAATATGGGGGAGGTTCAAAATCACACCCCAAAATTTGTAATTGAAAAAACAAAATGGTATAACAATATAATGAAATTTTGAAAAAAAAATGAGAAAGGATGAGATCCCATACTTGGAAGTGTGATCCCAAAGGTTTCAAAGAGGCTTCAGAGAGGCTTCTCGGGAGCTTGGGGAACCTTGGGAGGAATCTAGATAGAGGAATAAAGAGTTTGGTAAATCTCTAAAGAATATGAGTGGAGATTAGTGGGGAATTGAGTGGGTTTAAATAGGAAAAGAGAGGGAATTAATTATTATTATTTTTTGGACACTACTCATTAATCTAATCAAATACGTAAACTATCCCATGGTTTTTGACCTTGTTTTTTTCCAATGTGGAATGAAAAACATGATTTTATAATTCCAATGGCTGAACATATTTAAATATTAGGATTTCTTATGTTGGGGTGTGTCACACTATGAAGGAAATAATTTTAAAAAGATAAAATATTTTATATTTTTTGAAGGGTCAACTAAGGAACCCTAAAATTAATAAAACAAAACGAAAAACACATTAGTTTAAAGGTAAAACATATATAGGCCTAAAATCCATTTTATTGTATTTTATTACATCATTATCGGGTCATTAAGATGTCATAAAAAACATAATATATTTAAACGGTACATAATTTTTACCAAAGAATTTGACTCTTTTTGAAAATTATGAAAAAATCACTCTTAGATATTTTTGACGTCCTGAATAAAAAAATGATATTAATTTTGTCTAAATGAATTCCTTAATATGTGAAATCTAAAATTTTAAAATATAAACAGGTATTTATCGAAAATTCACGGGCTATGAAAAAAATAGCTTTCAAACCTTAAAATATATAACAATTTCATTCATAAAAAATTATACGATCATTTACATTTAATAATAAATAATTGAGTAATAATAATTTATTAAAATATTATTTAATTCAAACATCTATTAATTATTCAATATATATTCTTTAATAGAATGTTAACTAAAAAAACTATTTGTGCATTAAAAATCATTTAGAAGGTAACAAGAATAAAAAGAATGTATATTATTTTCACACAAAAATAAAGCACACAACCACAATGAAAAGGTCTTATTATTAACCCCTTATAACACCCACATAAGACCTCCGGGTAAGGTGTGTGATGGTGAGAGACTGTTGGGGCGGCTCATATAACATTACTTGAGTGTTAATCTCTATTAAATTCCACTTAACCATTAGGAGATTATGTTTAATCAAAACATGTTGAGGCTTGGCTTGGGGTTGGTCAAGATTGAATCCCAGTGATTCTACCTCTTTTCTCAGCTCTTACAAATGGGATTCATATGAAGCAATTCTACTGGATGAGTCCTTCTCTTCATTTTTCAGTGTAAATTGGATTTTTAAACCCCTATATTCATACAAATCATGTGATCACTTTTCAATGGATATATATGAAATGGTTAAAATTCATAATGGTATTATAAAATTCAAAACATAAAACCAAGGAAGGGCATAAGTTTTAAAAAAACCATTTTACATAATGTGGCATTTATTAAGATGAAGAAAAATTTTCATTAATAAAAGATTGGATCATTAAAATATTCCCCCTCAGAAAATTTCAGCGACACAATTTACATTTCCCACACTAAAATAGATGAGGGGTAACTCTTCTTCATCACTTCCTCTCATTCCATCGTTTTTCATAAAAAATGTGGTTTCTCCACAACACCATGACGAGAGGAATTATATTATTTAGTTGAAATTTTTTTCACCCTCAAGGATTGTAACACCCCAAGCTTCTATGGTACGTTTCCCTTCGAATAATGCGATAGCGTGTGTTGTACGCAACCTCGAGTTCTAACACACACCACAACTAATTAAACTAGCCGTTGTGAATAGTAATACCTACTTTTTGAAATCATATATATTCTATATTTCAAAATGGACTTCATTTTTGGATTCGGAATATCAAAATTAGCCTAGGGTGAAATTTTGGTACATTTCGGATAACTTTCATATTTTGATGAATAGTGAAAATTTCTAAATTTTAATTAAAAACAACTTTTTTAATCAAAATAATTAGTAGTGATAAATTATGAATTTGAGTGGTTTTAAAGTATATTTAGAATATATTTTTACCATTCAATTTAATGTTTATCATTGAACATAATTTTACAATTAAACCGAACATAAACAAGTGTCAATCTTTTGATAGTTATTATCTCTTAAAAACACGCTTTTTGTTTTGACAGCGGGAATTAATTTTAAATTAATTTCTGCCACTTCTGTGTTTTGAATTTAGGAAAATGGATTCCATATTTGGAATCAGGATGTTCAAATTGTGTAAATAGGTAACTTTTATTTTTAGACATTTTGAATAGTTACTGTGGTAAATATTTTATTTACCATGGTTAAAGGGTAAATCCGGTAAATAAGGGTTAAAAAATAATATTATAATAATAAAAAATTACCCTAAAACGTGTCCTAACCTTATTGGTGGACACATACCCGACCATGGGCATCCTTCGGTCAATTTGGGGACCCCTTGGAGCCACTTGTATGTGGTAGGGACACTTTATATTAATAAAGTTAAAATAAAAATAAAAATGGCATAAGCTTACATCTTTTAGAAGAACAATTTTTACATAGGGTTATACATGTTGTATTTTCGATTATAAATATTCATTAGAAAGCTAAAACGATTTCCTACATAATGATATTTTATTTATAATTTTTAGACATTATATAATTTATTTTATTTATGACACAATGATGATGCAGTAATTACTAAAATAGTGAAAAATAAAAATAATTGATCTTATAAACACCCAAATAATTATAATATGAAACTTTTAATGAATTACACTAATTTTCTATGATAATATGATATATTAGGATTGATTTAATTGACTTTGTTCGAAGTAATCAATCTGTTAGGAGTTTCACAAAAATCAACTATTGAATAGTGTCAAAATTGACATAAAAGAGTTCTTAAAACAAATATTATATTATTAATTGATATTAAATTCCTAAAAATCTAAGGTTCGGCCAAGAGACTTATATTATGATAGTTTCCTCATTAATGGATCACTTGGGGGTCGCTTGGATGTATATAGTAAGTTTATTAATCATATTATATAAAAATACAAAGAGACATTGTAAAAGTGAAACTAATTAACTTAGAGTTAATACTTAAAGATAAGGTTAATATAAGTACCAAAACCTGTCTAAATTCTATTGGATGAGTTGTTTTCGACCTATCCACACCTAATCCTTTGAATAGTCAACTTTGGAGCCTTTGTAAACCGAATATGAATTTATTATAAATTAATATTTCTAACTTTTCCAAAGGTGCCCCTCACCCCTCTTATAAAAGGGCACTCCTCCTTCTCATTTCTTCACACCTTCAAAGCCTTTTGGTTCAGCCAAACTCTGCCCAAATACTCTCCCAACATCCCTCAATACAACCTAGAGGCCTTAGTTTGATCAGAAAGCCAACCTAAGGAGCCCTTTTGATCAAATCAAAAGGAAGAACCCGAAGAAGAGGTAATGATTTCACCACCCTTTTCTAAGTTCATTTCTTCTTCCACTTCTTCTTCCTTTGTTCTTACCATTCTGAAATAATAACTCCAGTATCTCACATATACTGTGATGTTATTATAAATATGGTACAATCATATTCAGTATTCTATCCACCCTTTGAATAACATGTCACCATACGTGCGTACGTACGGCTTACCGTCTCCACGTCGTGGTGTAATTGTTATTCAATATAATATTATTTGGATGGGTATAATAATGATGTGTAACTCATGTAAATAATAAATATAACATGTTAATGATTCTGTATATATGATATACCATCCATTTATATATTATTTTAATATCAAAAGAATGATATTGTCGCTCGTGCGTACGTACGGAATACCGTCTCCACGAACGCGATGAGATTCATTCTCCATCGTATCCATTCAAGTATAATTATCATTTGATGATTTAAAAATGATGTTTAAGGACTGTATATCATTCTGGATATGAATAAGATACAACAACCATGGCTTATGTAACAAAACATATAAAAGAAAATGAGTAAGTTAACTCCCGAAACGACGATAATTCTATGATATTATTAACAAATCAATGTTAAAAGATCATATATGATATCATATTAATATATATGATTCTTGTATAATTTAATAACAAATATTTCACCATTATAAAGGAGGTTAACCTACCCCAACCAAGGAAAAGTACAAGGTAAGGGTTATTTCACAATCTCTTCATTATCCGAGGTTGTTTATATGTAATAATCTACTGGGATCTCTTTATCATCCACATCCATGTTTCTTAAAAATGTATTTCAAAACATTTTTACTATTTACAAGAATATGGGTTAAAGTCATTTATACCTTTTTTTGACTTTTTATAAGAGGTTTATAAAGGAATCTTTCCGTCGTTTTCAAAACAAGGTCCCTTTTAACCTTTTCGACAGAATTGAGGTAAGAATGTTTTTTTTTAACTTATACGGCGGGTGCGGTTATTTTACGCCGTTATAAAATCTTCAAAGATTTCCTTACAAGCTTATAAGAATATTTTCAAAGAAAATGTTTTATTTTATATGGATCTTAAATGATTTCAAAATAAAAGGAGATATTTTTTTAAAAAGAATTTTGATTTCATCTATGTCAACATCCTTTGATGGATTTTAAGATTATTTGAAGTTGATTTATTATGATACAAAACTTCTATATTGTATTGAAGGTTTTGTGATATGTTTGACTGTGGATGTGCTATTTTTATACCATTCATAGTTTATTGTGAAAGTATTGACATTTCGTATGCTAGTTTTAATACGAATGTTTATGTTATGTTTAAACTTTTTCATATGGGAATGCATTGGACTTAATAAGTGACGGGTGGAGCCCGCTATAGCTCCTCGATGCATCGGTAGGTCTCATGAGACAAACTAGTGTCTTGGCACAAGGCCTTGACAAAATCTTATTTGTAGTCTTGGCACGAGGCCTTGGCTATGTGGTTATGATAGTCTGGCATTATGCATTCCAACATTATGAAAGTGGTTATTTATTTTTGCATGTGATTATTCGATTAGTGGAATATCCATGTGAATAAGTAAATGGCATTATTTCATTTTATTTATGCCATACCATGTTGAAAGTTCATGTTTAAAAGGCTTTTGTTTTAGTTATACATTGCCTTAAATGTTTATTCTTATTGATGAAAGTTTCCGCTATATTGTTATCCTTACTGGGCATTTGAGCTCACCCCTTTTCTATGTTTTATTTTTCCCAGGAAGTGAAGATGTAAGTTATGAATGACCTGCAGGGATATTATGAGGGGATTGTAGTGTGGACTGTGGAAACATTATGTTGTTGTAGTAGTTTTTGATTTTATGATGTAATGTAAAACTTATGAATATATCTAGTGTTTCCAAGGCTACTAAACCAATCGGTCTTTCGAGATTTGATCTTTCTTGTGATCATGCCAATGTTATGTAATAATGCACCGACTCTAGGAAACTAGGGTCGGGGCGTTACAGTTGGTATCAGAGGAAGTTTAGTACAAACCTTGGAAGCTAGATTTAGATAAACTCTGATTAGAGCACGTAGACCTAAGATGAACTTTGAGGATTAGTATAGAAGAACTTCCTAGAATTTTGGTATTGTAGAGACTTTGTGAGTTTTGCGAGCAATACATCCCTGTCTGGATACGAGCAGGTAGAGGCGGCTCTGGCACAGATGTACCTAGGGGTAAAACCCGAAAACACCGCTTTGAGCTAGACTCGAACGGGAACTGGTGCACGACAACGGGCCTTGCTGCACTCTTGGTTACGACACTCCCGGGGGATATGCTTAGGATAACTCTCACTTTCTTTACAAATCATTATGAAGGGTTTATGAGTATATACTTCCTCAAAGAAAACATATTTATGATTATGGATTATATCCATAGATAGTTCAATTTATGTTTAGTGTTTTATAAGTATGGGATTATGTATTTTGATTCATAAACTGATCTAGTTTATGCCATTGTTTAGAAATGGCGCCTAGTGGAAGAAATGGAAACCGTATCAATGCACGCACTCCATGTAGGGATTGCCCTCCTGCTCAAGATAATTATAGTGGGGCTGGTGATGCAACTGGTGCTGATCAGCTAATCACCATACTGGGACAACTTACTCAGGTTATGAATAATAACCTTACCCGTATGGAGCACCCTGATCCGCAGCGTGGAGGATCAATGTTAGATCGATTCATGAGACAACAACCACCAACGTTCAATGGAAGTACAAATCCCTTAGTAGCTGAGCAATGGATATTTTCCCTAGAGAAAATATTTCAGGCTTTGGGGAGTAGTGAAAGGGAAAAAGTTACCATGGCAGTTTACCGCCTCACTGGAGATGCTGATCAATGGTGGTCATTGATTCAAAACATGAAGGAAGATGATGAAGTATCAAACATGGAATGGAGGGAGTTCAAAGATCTGTTTTTAGAAAAATACTTTCCTCGCGACCATCGAGCAGATATGGAAAGGCAATTTCTGAGTCTGAGACAAAAGGAGGATGAGAATGTCACAAAGTATGAGGCTAACTTTACAAGGTTAGCGAGGTATGCTGGAGATTATATTCGCAACCCAAGAAGTAAGATTGATCGTTTCTTTGATGGCTTAAAACCATTTCTCCGTCGAGCATTAGTCTCACAATCCTTTTCATCGTACGAAGACATTGTCTCATGTGCTATCAAGACCGAAAAGGAATTCTCTAAGTCTTATGACTTTAAAGCAAAGCAAGAGAAGAAGAGACCTGCTGATCAATCTGGGAATGGAAATAAGGGGAAGAAGGGAAAGGTTGAATATCCATCTTGTGGTAAGTGCGGGAAGAAACACCCCGGTGCTTGCCTGAAGGGAATGGGAGTCTGTTACAAGTGTGGTGAAAAAGGCCACCAAGCTCATGATTGCAAGGGGAAGAAGGAAGCTACCAACGTTCAGTGCTACAATTGCAGGGAGATGGGGCATTATGCAAATGCATGTCCTAAGCGTCAGGAGAACTTACCTCAGAAAAGGACAAGGGATCAAGGCCAGGCTTATGCTATCACTACTGCTGAGGTAGAAACTCCGAAAGACGTGGTGGCAGGTAATTTAATGGTTTCCTCAAGTTTAGCAAATGCATTATTTGATTCTGGATCATCGCATTGTTTCATATCTTCCCAGTTTGCTAAGAAAATTAGATATTTCCAATTTGATTTAATAAGGGAGTTGTCAGTTAAAACTCCTAAGGGAAGTATCGTTGCAACAAAGTTTTGTGAATCAGTCCCCATTAGAGCACATAAATTTGCTTTATCTGCTGATTTCATCGTCATACCTATGATTGAGTTTGATATAATCCTCGGTATGGACTGGCTTTCGGACTATGATGCGAAGATTTATTGTAAGAAGAAAGAGGTTACGATTCTTGATGATAATGATAAGGAACACCTTATTTTTAGAGCAGAATCGTCACCACCTAATTCTTATTTAGACCCACCCCCAGTAGCTCAACTTAATTCAATTATTGGGGAGGAAGAGAATGAAATAACTGTCGGTGAGGAAAGGAATGTTCAAATAGAGGATGTACCTGTTGTGAAAGAATTTGTAGATGTATTTCCGGAAGATTTACCTGGACATCCTCCAGAACGAGAAGTTGAGTTTTCTATTGATTTGATTCCTGGATCAAGGCCTATATCGAAGACCCCTTATAGAATGACCACTGTAGAGTTAGTCGAACTAAAGAAACAACTAGAGGAATTGAGTAATAAGGGATTTATTCGCCCTAGTGTTTCTCCATGGGGAGCCCCTGTTCTTTTTGTTAAAAAGAAAGATGGATCTATGAGGTTATGTATCGACTACAGGGAGATCAATGCTATAACGATAAAGAACAAGTATCCCCTACCTCGTATTGATGATTTATTTGACCAACTGCATGGAGCTCAATACTTTTCAAAGATTGACCTTCGATCTGGATACCATCAGTTGTGTGTAAAGAAGGAAGACATTCCGAAGACAGCATTTCGAACCAGGTACGGGCATTACGAGTTTACTGTAATGCCGTTTGGATTGACTAATGCACCCTCTGTATTCATGGATCTGATGAATAGAGTTTTCAAGGAGTATCTCGATGAATTTGTGGTGGTATTTATTGATGATATCTTGGTATACTCCAAAACCTACGAAGATCATGAAAATCACTTGCGCATTATCTTGAAGACTCTGAGGAGGCATGAATTATATGGAAAGTTTAGCAAGTGTGAATTCTGGCTTCAGGAGATTTCTTTTCTTGGCCATATTGTCTCTAAAGATGGAATCTCTGTTGATCCTTCTAAGACCAAGGCAATCCAAGAATGGCCAACACCTACGAGTATAACTGAGGTACGTAGTTTTATTGGCTTGGCAGGTTATTATCGACGTTTCGTCCAGAATTTTTCCCGATTGGCTAACCCATTAACGAAGCTCACACGTAAAGGGGTTAAATTTGTTTGGACAAAAGAGTGTGAAGAATGTTTCGAAGAACTGAAGAGAAGATTAGTCAATGCTCCTATATTGACTCTACCATCGGGGAATGATGGGTTCGTTATTTATAGTGATGCATCAAAGAAAGGACTTGGCTGTGTCCTTATGCAGAATGATAGAGTTATTGCCTATGCATCACGACAGTTGAAAATTCATGAACAAAACTATCCTACTCATGATATTGAGTTAGCAGCTGTGATATTTGCTTTGAAGATATGGAGGCACTACCTCTATGGTGAAAAATGTGAGATTTATACTGATCACAAGAGTTTGAAGTATATTTTCTCACAAAAAGAACTCAACATGAGGCAAAGGAGATGGCTTGAATTACTCAAGGATTATGATTGTACGATACACTACCACCCGGGGAAGGCAAACAAGGTGGCAGATGCTTTGAGTAGAAAAGACCATGGAGTTTTGAACAATATGAGAATTGAAAGGGATCCAATTTTCATGGATCTAGTGAAAATGGACATGGGAATAACCAGGGAAGGTGAAACATCAATGCTTTTTCAAATGGTTGCCAAACCATCTTTACTAGAAAAGATTAAGAGTTCTCAGACCGATGATGACGAATTCCAAAAGAAGATTAAAGCTGTGAATGATGGGAGATTGAGAGACTTTGTGTATGAAGATGGAATTTTGAAATTCGGGAAGAGACTTTGTGTTCCCAATATACCTGATCTAAAAAGGGAATTGCTGGATGATGCTCATAGTTCCAATTTCTCTATACACCCTGGGAGCACCAAAATGTATAGAGATTTGAAGGAACATTTTTGGTGGGACAACATGAAGAGGGAGATTGCTGATTTTGTGTCAAGGTGTATGGTTTGTCAACAAGTGAAAGCTGGAAGGCAACAGCCTGGAGGAGTCATGCAACCTCTTCCCATACCGGAGTGGAAATGGGACAATATTACGATGGACTTTGTCATGGGGCTACCAAAGACTCCTAGAAGGAACGATGCAATATGGGTTATTGTTGATCGTCTTACCAAGTCAGCACATTTTCTTGCTATAAGAGAAGATCTACCCCTGGAACGTCTAGAAAGACTATACATTAATGAAGTTGTGAGACTTCATGGAGTTCCCCTATCGATTGTTTCTGATCGTGATCCCCGTTTTACTTCAAGATTTTGGAAAAGTCTTCAGAAATCCCTGGATACTGAACTTCATTTGAGCACTGCTTACCACCCTCAGACAGACGGACAATCAGAACGGACTATTCAGACCTTAGAAGACATGTTGAGATCTTTCTCACTTGATTTTCAGGGTATGTGGGATCAATATTTACCTCTGGTAGAATTTTCCTATAACAATAGCTTCCATTCGAGTATACAAATGGCACCATATGAAGCGTTATACGGAAAGAGATGTCGTACACCATCCTGTTGGGATGACGTTGGTGAAAGAAAACTTGTAGGCCCAGAACTGGTGGAGGAAACGGTGGAAAAGGTGAAGGTAATCCAAAATCACATCAAAGCAGCTCAAAGTAGGCAGAAGAGCTATGCCGATAATCGAAGGAAGGATTTGGAATTTCAAGTCGGTGATCATGTTTTCCTAAAGGTATCTCCGTGGAAGGGAGTCATACGTTTTGGTAAGAAAGGTAAATTGAGTCCCAGGTACATCGAACCTTTCGAAATTCTAGAACGAATTGGGGCTGTAACTTACCGATTGGCAATGCCGCCAAGTCTCTCCAAAGTTCACGATGTGTTCCACGTATCTCTGTTGAGAAAATACATGTCTGACCCAACGCATGTACTCACCTATGAGGAATTAGAACTGGAACCCGATCTGTCTTATTGCGAAGAGCCCGTCAGGATTCTTGATACAAGAGAACAAGTACTGAGAAACCGGACGGCGCGTCTGGTAAAAGTTTTGTGGAGAAATCATAAAATGGAAGAGGCAACGTGGGAACCCGAGGAACTTATGATGAAGAACCACCCGAGTCTTTTTATGCAGTAATACCCTAGAAATTGCGAGGACGCAATTATTTGAAGGAGGGGAGAATGTAACACCCCAAGCTTCTACGGTACGTTTCCCTTCGAATAATGCGATAGCGTGTGTTGTACGCAACCTCGAGTTCTAACACACACCACAACTAATTAAACTAGCCGTTGTGAATAGTAATACCTACTTTTTGAAATCATATATATTCTATATTTCAAAATGGACTTCATTTTTGGATTCGGAATATCAAAATTAGCCTAGGGTGAAATTTTGGTACATTTCGGATAACTTTCATATTTTGATGAATAGTGAAAATTTCTAAATTTTAATTAAAAACAACTTTTTTAATCAAAATAATTAATAGTGATAAATTATGAATTTGAGTGGTTTTAAAGTATATTTAGAATATATTTTTACCATTCAATTTAATGTTTATCATTGAACATAATTTTACAATTAAACCGAACATAAACAAGTGTCAATCTTTTGATAGTTATTATCTCTTAAAAACACGCTTTTTGTTTTGCCAGCGGGAATTAATTTTAAATTAATTTCTGCCACTTCTGTGTTTTGAATTTAGGAAAATGGATTCCATATTTGGAATCAGGATGTTCAAATTGTGTAAATAGGTAACTTTTATTTTTAGACATTTTGAATAGTTACTGTGGTAAATATTTTATTTACCATGGTTAAAGGGTAAATCCGGTAAATAAGGGATAAAAAATAATATTATAATAATAAAAAATTACCCTAAAACGTGTCCTAACCTTATTGGTGGACACATACCCGACCATGGGCATCCTTTGGTCAATTTGGGGACCCCTTGGAGCCACTTGTATGTGGTAGGGACACTTTATATTAATAAAGTTAAAATAAAAATAAAAATGGCATAAGCTTACATCTTTTAGAAGAACAATTTTTACATAGGGTTATACATGTTGGATTTTCGATTATAAATATTCATTAGAAAAACTAAAAAGATTTCCTACATAATGATATTTTATTTATAATTTTTAGACATTATATAATATATTTTATTTATGACACAATGATGATGCAGTAATTACTAAAATAGTGAAAAATAAAAATAATTGATCTTATAAACACCCAAATAATTATAATATGAAACTTTTAATGAATTAAACTAATTTTATATGATAATATGATATATTAGGATTGATTTAATTGAATTTGTTCGAAGTAATCAATCTGTTAGGAGTTTCACAAAAATCAACTATTGAATAGTGTCAAAATTGACATAAAAGAGTTCTTAAAACAAATATTATATTATTAATTGATATTAAATTCCTAAAAATCTAAGGTTCGGCCAAGAGACTTATATTATGATAGGTTCCTCATTAATGGACCACTTTGGGGTCTCTTGGATGTATATAGTAAGTTTATTAATCATATTATATAAAAATACAAAGAGACATTGTAAAAGTGAAACTAATTAACTTAGAGTTAATATTTAAAGATAAGGTTAATATAAGTACCCAAACCTGTCTAAATTCTATTGGATGAGTTGTTTTCGACCTATCCACACCTCATACTTTGAATAGTCAACTTTGGAGCCTTTGTAAACCGAATATGAATTTATTATAAATTAATATTTCTAACTTTTCCAAAGGTGCCCCTCACCCCTCTTATAAAAGGGCACTCCTCCTTCTCATTTCTTCACACCTTCAAAGCCTTTTGGTTCGGCCAAAATCTGCCCAAATACTCTCCCAACATCCCTCAATACAACCTAGAGGCCTTAGTTTGATCAGAAAGCCAACCTAAGGAGCCCTTTTGATCAAATCAAAAGGAAGAACCCGAAGAAGAGGTAATGATTTCACCACCCTTTTCTAAGTTCATTTCTTCTTCCACTTCTTCTTCCTTTGTTCTTACCATTCTGAAATAATAACTCAAGTATCTCACATATAATTTGATGTTATTATAAATATGGTACAATCATATTCAGTATTCTATCCACCCTTTGAATAACATGTCACCAAATGTGCGTACGTACGGCTTACCGTCTCCACGTCGTGGTGTAATTGTTATTCAATATAATATTATTTGGATGGGTATAATAATGATGTGTAACTCATGTAAATAATAAATATAACATGTTAATGATTCTGTATATATGATATACCATCCATTTATATATTATTTTAATATCAAAAGAATGATATTGTCGCTCGTGCGTACGTACGGACTACCGTCTCCACGAACGCGATGAGATTCATTCTCCATCGTATCCATTCAAGTATAATTATCATTTGATGATTTAAAAATGATGTTTAAGGACTGTATATCATTCTGGATATGAATAAGATACAACAACCATGGCTTATGTAACAAAACATATAAAAGAAAATGAGTAAGTTAACTCCCGAAACGACGATAATTCTAAGATATTATTAACAAATCAATGTTAAAAGATCATATATGATATCATATTAATATATATGATTCTTGTATAATTTAATAACAACTATTTCACCATTATACAGGAGGTTAACCTACCCCAACCAAGGAAAAGTACAAGGTAAGGGTTATTTCACAATCTCTTCATTATCCGAGGTTGTTTATATGTAATAATCTACTGGGATCTCTTTATCATCCACATCCATGTTTCTTAAAAATGTATTTCAAAACATTTTTACTATTTACAAGAATATGGGTTAAAGTCATTTATACCTTTTTTTGACTTTTTATAAGAGGTTTATAAAGGAATCTTTCCGTCGTTTTCAAAACAAGGTCCCTTTTAACCTTTTCGACAGAATTGAGGTAAGAATGTTTTTTTTAACTTATACGGCGGGTGCGGTTATTTTACGCCGTTATAAAATCTTCAAAGCTTTCCTTACAAGCTTATAAGAATATTTTCAAAGAAAATGTTTTATTTTATATGGATCTTAAATGATTTCAAAATAAAAGGAGATATTTCTTTAAAAAGAATTTTGATTTCATCTATGTCAACATCCTTTGATGGATTTTAAGATTATTTGAAGTTGATTTATTATGATACAAAACTTCTATATTGTATTGAAGGTTTTGTGATATGTTTGACTGTGGATGTGCTATTTTTATACCATTCATAGTTTATTGTGAAAGTATTGACATTTCGTATGCTAGTTTTAATACGAATGTTTATGTTATGTTTAAACCTTTTCATATGGGAATGCATTGGACTTAATAAGTGACGGGTGGAGCCCGCTATAGCTCCTCGATGCATCGGTAGGTCTCATGAGACAAACTAGTGTCTTGGCACAAGGCCTTGACAAAATCTTATTTGTAGTCTTGGCACGAGGCCTTGGCTATGTGGTTATGATAGTCTGGCATTATGCATTCCAACATTATGAAAGTGGTTATTTATTTTTGCATGTGATTATTCGATTAGTGGAATATCCATGTGAATAAGTAAATGGCATTATTTCATTTTATTTATGCCATACCATGTTGAAAGTTCATGTTTAAAAGGCTTTTGTTTTAGTTATACATTGCCTTAAATGTTTATTCTTATTGATGAAAGTTTCCGCTATATTGTTATCCTTACTGGGCATTTGAGCTCACCCCTTTTCTATGTTTTATTTTTCCCAGGAAGTGAAGATGTAAGTTATGAATGACCTGCAGGGATATTATGAGGGGATTGTAGTGTGGACTGTGGAAACATTATGTTGTTGTAGTAGTTTTTGATTTTATGATGTAATGTAAAACTTATGAATATATCTAGTGTTTCCAAGGCTACTAAACCAATCGGTCTTTCGAGATTTGATCTTTCTTGTGATCATGCCAATGTTATGTAATAATGCACCGACTCTAGGAAACTAGGGTCGGGGCGTTACAAGGATATTCTCCCTCTTCCCTTCATAGGAGAGGTCATTCTATAATGGTACCACCTATGGATTGAGTACAAATGATGGATCAGGTATGTACTTAGTAAAGAGTTATACATGGAATACATCATGAACATGAGAACGGTTTAATGGGAGTTCTAGTTGATGGGCCACTTATCCAATGTGATGAAGGACCTCAAAATGGTTGATATACCTCGGTATCTGATTTCCCTTCTTCCCAAATCTCATAACTCTCTTCCATGTTGATATGAGGAGGAATACCATGTCTCCAACATCAAACTCTATCTCTCATAGACGATTATCAGCATATCTCTTTTGTTGATTATGAGAAGCTTTAATGTACTAATAGATGGTCAGAACCATCTCCATGATTTCTTCTACCATTTCTGGACCTAGGAGTATTCTCTCCCAAAATCCATCCCAACATGTTGGTGTTCTGCACCTCTTCCCATAAAGGGCTTCATAAGGATGCATTTGGATGTTTTAGTTGAAACTATTATTATAAGAGAACTCAACCATAGAAGGATGAGGATACCATCCTCCTTTGATGTCCATTGAGCAGGATCTCAACATATTCTTAGTTGTTTGGATAGTCTGTTCAGATTGGCCATCAGTTTGAGGATGATAAGTCGTACTAAAGTTTAGCTCTATATTCAGAGTTTGTTGGAGATGCTTCCAGGACATATAGGGGAATCATGGATCTCGATCAGATACAATCGATTGTGGGACTCCATGAAAACATACAACTTTTCTGATTTATATCTATCATAGTTGTTCCAAAGGGAAATCCACTCAAATTTAAATGAAGTTTTTAGTAATTTAAATACTATCCAAAGAATCCTAGAAACCATTGTTTCCATTAGATTACATGAAATGTCTAGTAAAAAAGTCTATGGTGATGTTCTACCATTCTTATGATTGTATGGATAGTGGTAGTATCATCCCCTTAGACTTATTACTCTCATCCATCACTTGCGGACATACCATGAACATTGTTGTACACTCAACAATCTCCTTCTTCATTTTATCCCACCCATAAATCTCTCAGAGATCTATATGCATCACTGTGCTTCCTGGTTGAATAGAGAAATTTGATCTACATGCATCATCCAAAATTTCATTCTTTAAATCCATATTTGATAGAACACATAGTCCTGAACCAAATCTCAAAATTCCTTCTTTATTTACATTGATCTATGAGGACTTGCCTTTTCTGATAGTTTCCACATTATTCAGAATTCCCACACCATCGTTTTAATCATATATTAAAATTTCTGAAATAGATAGTTGAGAAATCAATTGTGAAATGATTGATGATGGTTGATTTTTTATGATTCCCATTTCTATATTCATAAAATTCAATAAGAGTGGATCCTTTTAAATTCCCATCAATAATAGAATCATTGGTTCCTTTATAGTTATACTATATGCCACCATGTTCACATTCCAAGGGTGGTAGTGGATTGAGTAGTCATAGTCTTTGATCAGATCTAACCATCTTTTCTGGCTCATACTCAACTCATTCAGTGTGAATATATACATGAGTATTTTGTGATTTGTAATATTTCAGACATCTCCCCAAAGAGGTAATGTTGCCAAATTTTTAAATAAAATATTACCACATCCAACTCCTTATCATGTTTTGAATAGTTTTTCTCTTGATCCTTCATTTTCCTAGAAGCGTAGGAAATAACGTTTTCATTTTTCATCAACACAAATCGCATTCCCTTCTTCAAAGATTAAATGAATACCATGAAATGTTTCACACTTGTTTGTAGTGTGAGCATGGGTGTTGTGACGAGACTCTTTTTCAACTCCTTCAAGTTATCTTTCCATTCATCACTCCAAGAAAACTTGACTCCCTTCCATGATATCTTGGTAAGAGGGTTCAACAATCAGGAAATATCTCCCACATATCGATTATAATACCCCAATAACCTGAAGAAGATATATATATATATATATCCACCACCAATGATAGCCTCATTCATCCCTCAATTGCATTTGTCATGGCTGGATCTATAAATATCCCATTGCTTGTGATGAAATGACCCATGAATGAGACTTCCTACAACCAGAACTCACATTTGTTGTACTTTTCATCGAGCTTCTCCTTTCACAAGGTCTCTTATATAGTTCATATATTCTCCTCATTCTCTATCTTTGTTTTGGATTATATTATTGTATAATATATAAAGACTACCAAAAAAATTTCTAGCTAATCACTAAAGATTCTATTCATTAATTCCATAGAGATTTTTGGAGTAGTAATGAGTCTGAAAGGAATTACTTTGAATTCATAGTTCCCATACATTGTACAGAAATTAGTCTTGGGGATATACACTCTCTTCACCCTTACATGGTAATATCCATACCACAAATCCACCATAGAGATGTATTGTGATCCATGTAGATGATCGAACAATTCATCAATTCAGGGTAGATGATACTTTTTATTTATCATGATTTTGTTGATCTCAATATAATCAATGGAAAGGTGCATTGATCCATCTTTATTTGTGAACAAGTGGACTTGTACACCCCATGGTGAAGCACATGGGCATATAAACCCTTTATCCAGATTCTAATTTATTTTATTATTTAGCTTCTCAAGCTCCACAAAATACTTTCTATATGGAGTCTTGGATATTTAAAATGCCCCAGCCATAAGATCAATTGAGAAATCAATATCTCTTCTAAGAGGAAGACCATATAATTCCTCAGGAAATACTTCATCTAATTCTATCACAATAATAATGTCATCAAGGATGTTTTCTTCCAAAGAGTTAATTATCGGAGCAAGATACTCATTCTCGTAGGGCAGTAATATCCACTCATTAGATGATGGTGCTAAATAATATCCATCTTCTTCCTTGCACTTATAAAAAATTAGGGCTCGATTATCTATATAGAGAGTGATTTCCCTCTCGGATCAATATATGTTGGCTTAATATAGACAAATCTAATCCATCCCAATAATTTCATCATATTCCACCAGTGTGAGTTTTAAGAGGTTCTCTAGGAAGTTCAATACAAAAATAGTGATAGGGGAGGATTTTTATTCATGGGATTCAATTATTTCACCATTTCCCTTTCTCACGTAATCTCAACTTCCATTACTTGTGGTGGGGTTGGGATTGTTATACTAAACTTTTGGGATGTTAAAGAAAGAATAGAACTATGGATCATAACCTTACCATTCAAATTTTGATTCTAGTTCAACTCTATGAATATTTAATGGTATAAATGGAAATAAAATGATGTTAAAGGGATGAATTTTAAATTACATTTATTTTCATAGCTTATAAATTTTTTGGCTTCAATCTAGGTTATCCAGGATCTATTACCGAATGTATATTATTATGGGATTTTTTGATCCTTTAATAATGGTTTGTAATAACATTATGTATTTACCAAACCATATCCCATGGTAGTGTTGGACCAAGAGTGCAGAAAGGCCCATTTCCATACACCGGTTCTCGTTTGAGTCTAGCTCAAAGTGGTGTTTTTGGGTTTTACCCCTACATAAATGTTTGCTAGACCCACCTCTACTTGTTCATTTCCAGACAGGGATGTATCGCATTGATCAACCACTTACTCTATACTCACTAAAATTTACAAATGGTTTTAATATACTTAGTTTTATAACCCAGGATTTTAATAGGGTTCTCTAAAACTAATCCAAAAAATAACTAAACCTATGCTCTAATGCCAACTTTAACAACCCCTCTATTTATTACACACTTTGACATGATTTATTACGTAAAAATGCTCTATGAAAACTAATATGATCAAGCGGTGTAGTGTCATTAGAAATTAAAAAACATTAAATAACAATATAGAACATAAAATACAACATCTTGATTTAAAACTTATTTTACATGACTACAACATTTCTTTATACATAGAATTTCATGGGATAACTTGAGGACATACATATGAAAAGGGTGCACAATAAACCCTAGTAAAGGAGTAAGAAAAGAACATTATGAATGTAGTAAATTTTAGTAAATAAAAATATCATTGGATCACAAGAGAAACATGAACATAAAGGCAAGATATAGCATGATTATCAAAGCATGGAGATGTGTCAAAAAGATTTAACATGATATTAGCATGATCAAAGGCTCATTACACGTGGAGTATGAGTAAAACCTCATTGCACATGAATTAGGATGAGTAAACCATAATTTCAATTGAATTATCATGACTATACCCTCATTTCACACGGCATATCACGATACTAATATTTACCTAATGCAGTGGAGAGCTATTATGGAGCACCCTTTATAAACATTTTATTTCATGCATAAGTGTGCTAAATAGATCATACAACATAGATCCATGAAAAATTCTAATTTATTCTAAGAATAAGAGATTTAGAATAAATAAATTTTAGTTTAAAATCAGCAAGTACATATGAATAATGGTGAATACCCTTGATAGATAAATGGGTTTGATATTCACTTACACAATGATTTTGGCAAGGAAAATATTGGTGTAACATCAGAAAAGTAACAATGTCAATTATAAATTGTAAAATTGGTTGATGAGAGAAAAATGGGCCACTAATATTTTAAATCTTAAATGGATAGTTTGGGGACATGGAACACAATATCGCAACATATGTAATGGAATTTAGATGTAGAATATAAAATAATTTATTAAATTTAAATGAGAAGAGATAAATTATTTACTGAAATTCAGCATGGTAACAGGTGTACATGGGAGTCATTAATAAGAGAAATATTTTTATAATCATTAAAACATAAAAAGGGACGTATGGGAGAGGTTGGAAACCAAACCCTAATATTTTTAATTGAAAAAAGTGTATAACAACATGATGAGAATACAGAAAAAATTGAGAAAGGAAGAAATCCCTTACATAATTTTGTCATAGTAACAGGTGTGCAGAAATGATTATTGGGAGCCTTGATGAGTGTGAAATGAAGCAATCATCGTCTATAGATAAAATGGAAAGTATGGGGGTCGTGGAACATCATACCAATCATATAGATATTGAACATAAAAAGCGTAATGTAATAGATTATCTTTAATGGAAATGAAGAGATTGAAATCCCTTACATTGATGTTTGATCCCAAAGGCTTCGGAGCGGATTTAGATAGGCATAGAGGGATATTGAGTCACCTTGGGATGATTATATAGAGAGGAGGTAAGTGTTATATTGAGATCAAAAGGTTTTTAGTGAAGAGGAATGTCAGATTGAGTGGATTTATATAGAAAAGGAGAAATAATTATTTTTTATTAAGGTTTTAGACACTACACATTAAACTAATCAAAACCACAAACCAACCAATGGTTTTGGCCCATGGTTTTTTCCAAAGGGTAGTGGAAGAAATTATTTTATATTTCCAGTGGTTGATATTCTTAAAATATTATTATTCCTTATGTGGAGGTGAGTCACACTCTCCATGAAATCATTTTAAAATGAAAAAATATTTTATAAATGTTAGAGGGTCCACTAAGGTTTTGTAAAATAAATCTAAAAAATAAAAAAATCACATTATTTTAATGGTCAGAAATATATTGGCCCAAACCCATGTTTATAGTATTTTATTACATCACTATTGGGTCATTATGATGTCATAAAACACATTATATATTCAAACGATATTTAATTATTACCAAAAAAATTGAAAGTCTTAGAACGTTATGACCAATTCACAATTTTATAATTTTGATGTCTTGATTCAAAAAATAATATTCATTTAACCTACATAATTTTCTAAATATGTGAATTTTTAATTTTAATATAAAAATCATCATTTATTGAAAAGTCATGGGTTTTGAGAAAAAATGGCTTTCAATCATTAATAAAAATTATAATTGTATTCAAAATAATTATACAGTGTTTTATATTTAATAAAAATAAATTTATTAATAATATTTTATTAAATATTATATAATTTAAAAATCAATTAATTCATCAAAATATATTTCTTAATTTAATATTAACTAAAAATCCTCATTTTGATTTAAAAATTATTTAAAATGTAACAATAATAAAATGAATGTATGTTATTAATTATGTACAAAAATAATGCATATTATCATAGTTCTATGGTATTGTTACATAATCTCTTATAACACCCCTATAAGACCTAAGGGTAAGGTGTGTGATGGTGATAGACTCTTGGGGTGTCTCAGATGACATCACTCAGGTGGTAATCTCTATCAACATCCACTTCTCCCGTAGGAGGTTTCGTTCAAGCATAACGTGTTGAAGCTTGACTTGGGATTTGAAAGAGAGAATCCCATTGACGTCACCTCCTTTCCGAGCTCTGAAAAATGGGCTTTATACAGAGAAATTATACTAGATGAGGCCATCTCTTCCTTTTTCAAAGTAAATTGGATTTGTTAAATCCCTATATTTATACTAATTGATTGATCACTCTTCAACGACTGTATTAGCCATGGTAAAAATTCCTTACGGTATTTTTGAAATCCATAAAACCAAGGAATTGGATTTTTTATATAACCATTTTACATTATAATAAATTTAATTAGATCTTGAATAATTTACATTAATTAACATTTTGTTCGTTACTGTTCCTTCCATGGCTAGGATCATCTTTGGCTTCAACATCATCATCTAGGTGAATAACCAGAGAATTAGCATTATTTTGTGTAACCCGTTATACTATGGGTTTTATTAAAAACATCATGATTAGAACACCAAATACTATATATCCTTTTCATTTTGAGAGAATAATAATACACATATATTCTCATCCAATGAATAGTGGAACTATACTATCATATAACCACATGAGATGGAAAACATCATAGATCATGGGTTCATGTTGGTTACTGCTATAATGTAACACATATTATATGGAAGGTTGGAAGAATGTTATGTTGATTTCATGAATATTCAAATCTGAATCTTTTGAGATTCAATGAAACCACTATGAAAACAATCAATTATGTGAAGATGGTGCGTGGTTGGGATTAGATCGGGATGTGTATAGTCCACATCAATCCTCCAAGATTGATTAATCATGTAACATCATAAAACACATGAAGCAGAGAATCGATACACCCATAAATTAGTTATTGTGCTGGAAAAAATCTCCTGATACATGTTCTTAAATGTTTGATATAAAAGATTTTACAGTCAAGCACAATGAGCATATCCCAAAAAAACCGAATATGTAGATGAGTGTGCAGTTTGGACATGCTGAGAGGATGATATGCCAATATGTATATTGAATTGTATTCCACAAGATCTATTTAAGGATTTGATAATCCCATGATTTTGGTACACATGATGTATTCACAAAATGTTATATGACATTGTGTGAATAATCCCATCACATCAATTCCACTTTGTAAGAAGAATGATGATACACTATCTCTAGGACCCAACAGACTCATATTGTGAATAATTAAAATATGTTGAGTGTTTCAGTTCATTGAAGACACATATTTGTGAATTATATCCCTCTATTATGTTGATGATTTAGTATGTGATATGAAAAGTGGAACATGTTTAAAAGACACACAACTATCATCAGTTTCACATAGGATGTGGAATACATCCCTTATAAATACTCCAAGGAGATCATGTGTTGGTAGGGATTCTATTTAAAAGGGATATATCCCATATAACATACATCACATATCATCAAGAGACTACATAAGGGTTCTATGAAAAGGTTTATATGATAAGGAATCATGGAATATTTCATAGTAAAATCTAAGGATCGTGTAATCGTTCATTTTAAAGATTTTTGTAGCATGTTACCTATCATGATAAGTGTTATGGAATTTTTCCCATATCATGTGAAGGGATGATAAAACATAATGCACTATTACTTCATAAATAAGGATATCTATTTCTCATATATAGTAACAAATAGAATAAATATATAAATATTACTTTTCATGTTAATTATGTTTCAGATCAAAATAATAAATCATATAACAAGTAAAATACAAAAATAGAATATGGGAACATGTAATATCCAATTATGTGATGGGGATACAAGATTATATTAAATTTTGTGTGTCATAAGATGAACCTAGAAGTTTTTATGAACAATAAAATCATATTTTCATTGAGGTTCATCTAGTTTCCTTGGGGATAAATGATAACAAGATGTCCTTTTTATCAAGTGATGAACTTAAAAAATGCTTTTGTGGATGGGATGAATTGCATTTTCTGATAGTCATGTGACACAGTATTGAAACCCATGAAATTCACATCACCATCAAGAGGATTGTGTAATATAAAATATTCATGAAGTGGCATTAAATACTATCCATTCACCATTTGACATGAAACCTCCATATGTGAAATCCCATATCCATGGTAGTCATTATGAAACCATTTTTAGATGGAGCATTGAAGAAAACCAAATATTTCTTCCTAGTATAAGGGTATCATGTGGGTTCCTTAACCATCACTGGTCACATGATGGAATCTATGAAAATCATGCAATCAACACTATAAAAGTCAAGTGCTGTAAAAGACTAATGCATTTATTATGATCGAATCTACTTGAAAATATGATTCCTTTTTTGAAAAACATTTGAAACCTGGAAATGTTGACCCTTTTTTCAGTCTTATCATGTGGTTACTTCTTATGTCATGTGATTTTCCTCCATGAAAATTAGGGCACACAGATCGACAAAGTGGATATAATTTTTATAAAAAATCAAATATGTCATCATGAGATCATGCATTGATCTACTAAAAGAAAAGATTTATGAGAAGAAACTATCCCTCATAAATCTTGAATGTTGTTATGAGACCCTACATTTATCATGGGATACAATATAGAAAAGAAGAGTGAAATTGTATTACAATTTTTTCATGGTTTCATCATATCCACCATTGATCTCCCGACACACCATAGACATGATGAGAAAAAATATAGGAAAATTATCTATTTTTATCATGAGATCCATCATTGATATCCTATATCACCATAGACAAGAGAATATATTTTCCATGAGAATGATCATATGATTTAAGAGATCGAAAAGTTATGGTACGATGAAAAAAATAAAAGAGTATAAATATCCCATGAAAATGATTGCATGACATCACTGTATCTATTATTGATCAAGTGTCACACTGATGGACAACCAGTGGATGGATTTCATAGGTTTTATAAAATAAAATCTAATGATTGATGAAATATATCTGATGGTGAATTTGCATATTTTAAATCAAAAGGGGTTATGCATTTCCTGTGATCCTTTTTCTAATCATGTGAATTACTCAAACTAGATAGCATGATATTGTTAAGGGTCCCAAAAAAGTATTAATCGAACATGTGAATTCCTATCTTACATGAATCCTAATCTCATAAAGACTTCCAAATAAGTCATCTTGATCTTTCGCAGGAACTTTAAAAGGTCAATGTCAATATTCTAAATCCATTTCATAATCCACTATTTTCAAAAAAATATTCCAAATAATGAGTGATTATGTGGTCGTTGTTTATCATGTGATGGGAATATGATATCATGATTGACAGATGGTGGGATCACATGAAATGTATGATGCAACACTACCTCTATCGAATCAAGCCTATTTATGTGATTTGAGAACCATACAATGTGTCGTTGATCTTGGGAATCAAGGCTCGTATATTTTAACCATCAATAAAAAATAAATTCATGGTATGAAAAATTAAATTGAGGAATTCTGAAAAAAGAAATGCACATAATTGGAATATGCTTCCACTATGTAAACCGAGGGAACAATTTTGGAGATTATGTTTCTTGTATATACTCTCTTCTTGATCACCCTATTGATCACAAGGAGGAAATATAGTATTCCAACATGATCATGGAATGATTTTTATCCATTATAAAAGGTCTTAAAATGATAATTATTGGAAAAAATTTAGTTATTTATATCACAAAGGCTAATATAGATGGATGCCTCACATGAAATGGATATTCTAGTTTTCATTTGAATGGTTAATTACTTGAAAAACGTTTCCTTAGTAGTGAGATATTGCCTAGACATATCATCCGTGTCAAGATACGTACTCTGGACATGTCATCCTTGTCGAATTAATTCTTACATCCATATATTCCATGACATGGGAATCAACAATACATGTCATCCTTAGCATGGATAATCCCCTAGATAAATTTGTAGGATCACCATCCCACCCAAACACATGTTAGACATACAATAAGGGAATGTAAACTCATCCTTATACATGTCAGTCTTTCCATGTTTTAGTCCTCTTTACATATTAGCAAAGTCACATGAATTCCTTTGAACATGTCATCCATATAATGTCATATCAACCATATATTTTATCCAATTCACATGAAAAAACTAAGACATGTTATATTCAGTCATGAGAACTGAATTTGGATTGTCTTCCTTGATCTTGTGACAAACCTAGAAATTTTAGGAAATCACCCTAGAAATGTCAGGAAGACATCGAGAACATGTCACCTAGACAATTATAACATTTTAGGATGGAATTATGGTAATTTCTGGTGAACACCCCAATACATTTCAGCCTTTTCCAGTAAGATCACTTGGTCTTGAGTATTCAAAACATGTAAACCCCAAACCATGAGTCAATGGTCCGACTTCCACTATAAAATGGGATATTTCCATAATGGACTAAGAATTAAATTTAATTCATTCATAAAGGTATTATAAGATCCCTCAAGAAATCCAGACATGTTATGCTTGACACTCACGACCCATACTCTTTTTCCATAAAAGGGTAATGGTAAGATGTCTTCTAACGAGAATCCTCCTTTGTATAAGTCTATTCATTTTTTATTCGCTCTAAACAGTGGGATCCAAAAACATTGGTGGATTTATTATGCTTCTTAAACAATCAATATATTGTTAATATAGATATACTCTAAAGGAATTTTGATTCCTTGTATAATTAGAATACATAATACACCTTTGTAACGATCAAACTCTATATCAAACATGATATCTAGCCTACCCCAATAAGAAAACCCAATATCAATGTTTTGTGTGCCAGATATTTTATTTTCACTTTATTTCGACACCATGAATGGATCCTTTGCGATTAGGGACATACTATTATGATAGCACTGGAAAAAAGAATTCTCCCCAATCAGTGCAACCTTGATATGTATGCCCGGTTAAGTTACATGACTTAAATTAGAACCTAAAAGGTTATCCAACCTGGTGTATGTCTTGATGGAATTTAAATATCAGTGAACTCTTTGTAAATAACCCCAATGAGTAATAATCATTCAGAATTTTCCATCAGTAGGACATGGGTAGACCAAATTATGAACATTGTATTTCCTCTTTTATGTTGGATATATCATCATCCTTTTTAAGGCTTGAAATTAATACCTAATTACTACAATCCCTCATATATTTCATTATTCCATGAAGATAAACTATATGTATGGGATATAATTGAACTATGTGGTTTTTTTACTATTATAAATAGTTTATATCATATGCCTCATGAATGTTCAATACCATCATCAAAACACAAATCACCATCCATGACATTAATAAACTTCATATTTTATAGTTATATTGAATTAAAATACTATAAACATCCAATTTCTATGAAACAAATTCAAATATTATAAGAACCTCATAAACATATAGTTGGTCTCATTAAGAGAACCCAATAAATATGTAGTATAATTTAACATTCATATTTTCATGGTTAAATATTACAGTATCGATATCTAGAAGAGTTTAATGAACTTATCCTAAAACAATAGGAGAGTATTGGAGTATTAAATAATAAATTCAAATGGGAGTTATGAGAATGGACCTTTATACGATAAACCAATGTTAGTTCTTAAGTGTTCTTGGGTATAGATCCACAGTTTAATTCCATCCCTTATAAATAATTTATATTTGTAGATATAGATACAGGATCCACTGAGAGTTTCAATGAATGATTAGAATAGTAAATAATATGGGAATGATTGTGGAACCATATGTGAACCTACCAATATCAGTCACTCAAAAAAAATATTCAAATAAGAAACAAAATTGGAGAACCCATGGTGAATGAACCCAATGAAAGAATGACTAAATAATTATAGGTTTCGGGTAATTTTTTTTCCAAAATTTGGGGAACTTACCATTATGGAAGAAATAATTACTACACGGTGCTTATGAATTTTCATTGAGAAATAATAATTTTTCATGTTTTTCATTGATGTAAACATTTTATTTCCACGTAATATAATATTTATTTATGTGTCAATTTTTCTTAGATATGTAATCTACATTTTCATGTGTATTGTGATTAATGTATTCGATAAAATTTTTACAAAACTCCCAGTGAATCTATGTTACAATATTATTAATGTTAAAATTAGTATTAGAGAGATTTTAATATAATCCATAGTATCTTGATTTATAATAACATTATTAGTGAATAAATCTCTTTGTATAACACATATGAAACTCTAGAAATATTACTAAATTGTATGGAATGTCTATATAATAAATCTATACTAATTATATTTTTTTATAAATATTTGTTTTTTTATCCATGAACTAATTTTTTTCATTACATCTAAAAAATAGAACCTAATAGATGAAATATAACCAGTTTCAAAATCCATATATTATTTTTGGGGTTTTTCTCTATGAAAAGACAATGAGGATTGGTTCAGTGGGAATTATATTATAATAATATTTGTATGGTTGAATAATGTTACATACAATAACTAAGAGTGTATGGAATAATAATTTACTCAATAATATTTTGAAATAATTTTGGACTGGTTCTTAGGGAAACAAACTATATCATTCAACTAAACCAACAATCCATTACTGTATGGCCACTTATTAATCATCTAGAGACGGAAAACGTAAATTAGGGATATAGTGAAAGGAAAATGTTTATCATTGTAGTGATGAATTCAGTTCCCCAGAGACAACTTCTATGAAAATATTGATATACCGTATTCTATGTCTTTAAAATTATAAATGTTCTTAAAACATCCTGATTTTTATTTTTCATAATATACTATGTGATAATATCATTATAGTAGTTGTCTCAGAAAAAGATCATAGTAGTTACCAACTATGATGAGACAACAAATAGGGTATCACACCATTCTTAAATATGTGTTCTATATCCAATTATATCATTTGATGGATACAAATGATTTAGTTGGTTAGGGGTGGAGACTCAATGGACATTGAGGATCCCTCTCATGTTGTAAATCCATGATAATATACAGTATAAGATGTTATGAGAACAAGACCCGTCATTAGGAAATCATCATTTTTTATTCCCATTAGAGGTTCCTATCAGTGAATCCATGTATTAATCCTTAGATATTTTGAATATTTTTAATGTGTATTATATTATATGTAATTTTATGTATTAATGAAAATTAAGACGACATATGTTTATAGTGAGGTAGAACACATTGGATGTTTCACAGGTAATATTGTGTTAATCAATAATTAGATAAGGGAGTTTTCCCTTTTATTCACTGACAAATGATGATATCTCCTATCCTTTGATGAAAATTATATAGGCTAAATAAATCCTTGGACATTATGTTATATTGGAAATTACAATCTTCACGTAATCAAAGAAAAAGACATGGAGCACATAGGTTGATGGAACCAGAATGAAACTTGCCTAATTAGTGATATCATTATTAATGGATTACATTTCATTGTAATTATGAGGTATAATGAAATTGTGTCATTAACTAGTTCTTATGTGTGTTCCATTTTTTATTTCTTGAAGAATCCTTGTAAATTAGGCTACATTGTCTAACTTCATCTTTAGTGATTATAATATTTAATTATTTTATAGAAGATAAATTAGTTATATTAATTTATTAAATAAATAGTGATTACATAATACCAGATCAATATTTTGGAGGATTAGCGGTATGAGATAAATGGACCAATAACAAATAATATATATAATATTATTTGATTAAATAATAGATAATTTGATTCCCAAGATATGTGCATGCCAAGAAAATATTATTATTATTATTATTATAGACTTTAAGTTCTATATGGTATTATAGAAATATAAAATGATAATTTTGAAAATGATTATTTATAAACCCTAGGTATATTTAATCTTTATTATATTAATTTTACAATAGATACAATTCAATTGTGTTTTTCACAATGATAATTAGAGAGAAACCACTCAAGAAATAGATATCACCCTCCATAAGAATTATCTAATGAATAGAGAGTGATATTCCTCAACTATGAACTATCTAGTCTAGAGATATCAAGGAGAATTAATTAGAATAGATCCTCTTAGAAATCAATGTAAAATGACATAAGCGATTTGATCTTCTGTCATATAACCTAGAGATTCCTAAAATAAATTTCAAGGATATGGGGAGCATATATGGTTCACCACTAGGGTTAATATTATTATTATTCCTATCATGGAATGATAGAACAACGCATTTTTTTCCAGATCCATCATATTAGAAAAATTCATGCAGTGTAATTAATTATTTGATAAAATTATTTGTGAATATTTTTTGATGATCTTCACTATTATTATTTTGTTTTATCCATTTTTTGTTATATTAAATTCAATTTCATTGATCACCATATTTTTCTTCATGTAGATATCAAATTGATCTTTGATCAGGGAAAAAATGTTGCACAAATACCATCACACAATTCCAATGCATACAGAACATTCAAGTGGTATTTGAATGGCCACAAATTATTTATAATTATTTAAAGATCATTGATTGATTTACAAATTTTCCATTTAGTTTTAAATTAATTTAAATCTTTTCTTTTAATATTAATTTTTGGGTATTATTCTTTCTCTTTAATTTTCCTTTGATATACTAAAATCGATTCATTTTTTGAATAAAAAATTATCAAAGTTCTCATTCATAGGCATTAAGAAGTATGGAAGAATAACACAAGAGTACAAGATGTGTAAAAAGACTTATATTTCATGTAATACTGTTCAATACACCCAAAAATAATTTGGAATTACATGAAATTGTGCGCATTAAATAAACTTGGTTCATTTAGTTTCTTACTCTATATGTTGAATAGGAAATCTGGGAGCACTGGAAACTGAATATTAAACTATATAACCCATGTACATGGAATGTAGTCCTTTAAGTCATAGATGGGACACATATTTCTATACATGACCTATATAATTGGGGACAATTAAACATAGAGACCAATTATATATATCACATTTTTCTCATAGTTTACTCATATTTTACAAAGAATGGTATAGATGGAGTGGCCCTATGAATCTGCCTTATATAGATGTTAAGAGATTATCACGCCACGTAATTCGCTTGTATAAGGTTTGTACATATACAAATTATAGGGAATTAACAATAATTTATTATATTATGTGATCCTTATCAGCATGTTCTTATATTTTGGTCTATAAATGATAGGACACTCCATGTTATGGGATTCAATATAAATATATAAAAATATATAATTAATTTCATAGTAATAACCCAATCTTAATATAATGAATGAGTCATACTAAATTTATAACTCTGCATGAATTGAAGCATAAAACATGATTGAAAAATCATTAAATTCATGTAATAATTATGTTGATAGTATAATACATGAATGCATGTGATATTTCATGTATTCAATTCAACACAAGAGTGAACAAAGTACTAGTAGAACACATGTGGTGTAGATTTGGATGGGAATTCACTGTGTTTCCTCCAAGGTACTTTTTGTTACATATTTAATTATAAATAAAATTACAAAATTTGTATAATATTATGATAAATGAGAAAATGAAAGAAATTTGTATTACAATTAAAATAAAATAATTGATTAATTAATGAATATAATAAATTTATTTGGGCAAGATTATGTTAAATAAGTGTGATTAAAAACTGAATGCTTGTTTAATTAAATGTGCAATTTTGTACATGAATTTGGATGATCAAGAGAGTAGACCCTACATTTTTATGTGATTGGTATCATTTAATTTATTTTTTAATTAAGTTGCAGGCCTTTTTTTAAAAGGATGGGGCCGAAGACTCATTTTATTATTAAAGCATAGAAATGTCCTCTTTAACTGGGTAGAGGGAGACCCATTACATATCCCGAAGGCCCAGTGGGCATTTTGCCCATTACGTGACCTGTATGCCCATTTTTTTGTCCCAAAGCCCATTATTTGAATAGTACAGCTACAGTACCCACGTTTCTACAGTACTGCACAGTACCCGCCGCAGCTACAGTGCTATGCCACCGCTACAGTACCCTACTGCCGCTACAGTGCCTGTCATTGCTACAATTCCGTCGCTACTACAGTACGCCACAGTAGTGCTATAGTAGCCTGCGCCCAATGGGTTTTCAACCCCCATTTTCATGTAGATTTAAGGGGTGCTTTCCACGAAGCCAAACCCCAACTAATTAAGTTAGAGGCCTTCATGACATCTCTCGTCTATTAATGTACATGCATGTGTTCCCATGGATTGTTTTATGTAAACCATTTTCCCCCTCAACATCATGAGATAAAAAATATATTTAATTAATGTAGTTCAAAAGCTAGAGTAGGCAGTTCATATTTGGTTCAAAGGATAAACTAATCCAACTGTGTTACATAGGTGGATAGGAGGAAACATATAGCATGAAACATAATCGGTTCAAGGTGTTTTCCACCAGGTTAATTGTTATTTTTTCAAATTAGAGATAAACTAAGATTTAGTAACATATCATGATCATACAACTTTATTATTTTAATTCACTCAGTTTTCATGGTTATTTAATTTTTGATGTTTTTTCATGATCACATGAATTAATAAATTAACAATCAATAAATATAAAACTGAAATAAATTTAATTATGAGTAAATCTTATGTAACACATGGTTATTCACTTATGTAAATAAACCTAAAATTACCAATAATGTGATAAAGTTAATAATTGAAAATTTATTCAAAAAAGATAAAATCTATCAATTATATATTATGTCGATATAGATTTCCAGTAAATTAGTTAAAATTGAACCACACTTCAAAGGGCTTAACTATAAAATGTTGGGGTGATTTCAATTATTAGGTAATTCTAAAATTATGTTTTGTGTTGAATAATCTTATTTCACATAAAGGATTTACTACCAACAGTGGAAATGGTGTAACTGAGTAGATAGGGTTGAGGAAATCCATTTAATGGAATTCCGGATTGGTGATTCAAAAAAACAGACTATATAAATGTGAGTTGATGCATTTGGAAATCATAATTATACCTAAAAGTATTAAAATTTCTCAGAAAACCACTATTGGGGTAATGATAAGGGTAATATTGAATCTTTTCACTATAATGTCTAAGAAACATTATATTTCAATAGAAATAGTGAGGGATATTGAGTTTTCATAAAATAGTAGTAGACTAATATATATATTATGTATTAATTTTATTAAATATTATAACATAACGTACAAAAATTATTCACATATTAATTGTATAAAATATAATAAAATGACTTCAAAAATCTTCCATCGATCCATAAATCACAAGCAAAAAAATTTTACTGGAACAAATTTCCATAAGTAAAAAAGGAACGTACTCTTTACCTTCACTAAGAAAAGAACTTCTAGGTTTCTATAGAACCTATTCCTGATACACATGGTAATACAACTAGTGATGAAATGATAAATCTCTATTAGAAAATTTATTATTGTTTCCAAATATGTTCAATGTCTCATGAAATTTCAATGACCAATGATATTTTGAAGATATATAAGGATATGGATAAATATTAACTGATGTCTCACCTTCAGGATCTCTATCAAGAGAGGGAAAGACAAGAGTGGTATGAGATCTACAATTCTATTTTTAAAACTTTTCATAGAGAGTCAGTTCCAACTAGGCCTCATGTTGTCATGATTTTTGGCTACATCTAATTCTCAGAAATTGTAGGGATTAAATTCATAGATTATTTGTGTAAAAAATATCATAATTTCATCACATTCCAATTATATAACTACTATTATTTTAATTAAAATATGAAATATAATTATAAGATTATTTCAATAATTATTAATTTTATTCATCTAGTGGAAAAGGATATGGGGAATAATAAACCTATGGTCTTTATAGTGAATATAAAAGGGAAGAACAATGACAAGGGACCCAAGTCTCACAAAATGTATAAATCATTCTAGTATAGTCCATCCATGAAGAGGAAGATACAATGGAATGGAAATAAAAATGAGGTAGTATTATTTTCATGTGGAAAGCCATGCCACATGAAGAGGATATCCACCCTGATGAAAGATGGTGATAAAGGGGTGTTCATTATCTAGTGAATTCTTTCAATATGTACACATTCAGTATTAGATATAGCTTTTGGATCTCATATCTATATCCAAATTCATTAACCTAGTATATATCGAAATATTTATAGAGGAACTTTGGATTTTTGAGATACTAATGGGGTGAGGATGGTTTCTCTATCCATTGTTTACTACCATATTTTTTTGAAAACTTGAATAATTTTTTAGATGAAATTTCTTATTTACTGATAGTTACCAGGATCATAATTTCAGTATCATCCCCATATATAGATGGGTTTATGTTCATGTTTGGAAATAAAATATGTTTCTTTAATAAAAGAAAAATATGTTATAGTATGTAACATTTTAATAACATTCATTATGTATTAAATTACAAATACAATGTCTTCGTAATAGATAACAAAATCATGTTCACCCGACTTATGTATTAAATTACCAAGATATCTAATCACTAATTTGGTCACATAAAAAACAAGAATTTTATAATGATCATTCTATATTTTTATTTAGAATTTTAAAATAAAAATCCACTTATATGATTTCATTCTTGAATTCAAGGGAATGTGGCCAAACATCCTTTTAGTGGACATGGTGAATGGGCCATAATTCATATATGATTGGTACACACTGATGTTTTATGGTCCATTTCTAGTATAATAAAGAGTTGGATATTCTTACATCGTATCATTTACAATTTAATTTAGTTGATATGGTTATTTATACTTGATGAGGTATAAATCTAATTAATTTGAAAAATTTATGGAATTAAATAATTAGTAGGGAATCAACTTGGAACGATGATTAAAAAGATTTTATTTTTTTCGGTGGTGAATATCCTAACAAATATATAATTAAATTTTATGAGTGTTTGGTATTCTATCTCAACACACTCCATATTACCCACCATATAGGAATGGTGATAGTGAAAGGAGGAATTTTAACATATTAGATATAGTAAGGTCCATAATGAGTCAAGTAGATCTCCCATTATCCTTTTGGGGGTATGAATTAAAAAATTATGGAATACACATTAAGAATAGTACTGACTAAATAATAAAACAGAATTCTTTATGAGTTAAATATTAGTGTGAAAACCATTTTTTCGTATACATGTGTGTTGGGTTGTGAGGAATTTGTTAAAAAAATCAAAAATAAAACTATACCCTCGAGGAATAAAGTGTATATTTATAAGGTATCCCACGAAAAAAGGGATTTGTCTTATACAACCCCTCAGAAAAAAAAAAGATGACTATCACTAGAAAATATTTATTTCTTGAGGGGAAGAACATAATAATAACAGATAATGGGAAAATATTGAATTTGATGCCGTTGATCCTCATGATACTCATGAGTTGGTACAAGAATATAATCCTCTAGTCCTTGTAGATGAAGTAGTTTCTGAAACACAAGAACTGTATAGGATCAGATGTGTGGTAAGAGAAATAAAGAGATATGGGTTTCTAATAATTGATGGTGGCGATTCATTATTATTTAAAAATTATGAACCCATATCCCAAAAAGAGGACGTATATTTGTCATAATCTATGAGATGGAAAGAATCCATTAATTATGAAATGGAATCAATGTATCAGAACTATAACGACCAAAACATTCATTAATTAAAATTCCTCTTGATCTAATTGAATGTTTTTTATGTAAAATGGTTATATGACATATTCACTTATTTTGATTTATGTTTCTAGATTTTATAATACGGTTATGAATTTTGACCATTTCTAATATAGTCGTTCAATAGTGATCAAATGATTAATATATATATTGGGCTTTAACAAATCCAATTTACTCAGAAAAAGGAAGTGATGGCCTCATCCAGTAGACATACCCCGTATGAAGCCCATTTGTTGGAGCTTAGAAAGTTTGAGTTGTCAATGAGATTCACTCTTGAACAATTCAAAGTCATGTTTCAAAAGTTTATGCTCGAACAGAACTGCATACAGGAGAAGTGGAAGTTGAAAGAAATTATCACTCGAGCAAAGTTATCCGACCCACCCTAAGAGTATGTCACCATTGAAAACCTTACTATTCAGTATTATGTGGGTGTTATAAGGGTTTATGTAAAAATACTTTATCACTATGATTATGTTCAGTCTTTTTGTATATAACAATAAATATACATTCATTTTATTATTGTTACTTTGGAAATAGCCATTAAAGCGCAAATTGTATTTTTCATTTATTTTCAACTAAGAACTATATTTTACTGAATTAAAGGATTTTGGAATTGAATAATATTTTAATATAATATATTATTACTGAATTAATTTTTATTAAATATTATTAATCGTATAATTTTATGAATGCAATTGTAACTTTTAGTAAGGTTTGAAAGCCGTTTTTGTCAAAACCCATGAATTTTTTATAAATGCCAACTTTTATTTTAAAAGTAAAAATTCACATATTTATAAAATTATTGAGGTAAAATTAATATTTTTTTGGAATCAGGACTTTGAAATTATCCAACGGTGAATTTTTCATAATTTTCAGAGACATTTGAACTTTTGGGTAAAAATTAAATACCGATTAAATAAATAATGTGTTTTATGACATCATAATGACCCAATAGTGATATAATAAAATAATATAAATTATATGTTCGTCCAATATATTTTTAATATTAAAATAATGTGATTTTATGTTTTTTTGATTTATTTTACAAATCTTCAGTGGACCATCCATGAGTTATAAAACATTTTCACTTTTTAAATGAATTTCCTTGAGAGTGTGACTCACCATCCCATAAGGAACCCTATTATTTAAGGAACATAGGCCATTATCCTTATAAAATATTTTTTTATACTATTATTTGGAAAAATCATGGGAGAAAACAATTGGTTGGTTTGTGGTATTGATCAGTATAATGTGTGTTGACCCAAACCTAAATAATAAAGAATTCCCTCTCCTTTCCTATATAAACCCACCCAATCTACAACTTCCTCTTCACTAAAAGCCTCTTTATTTCTTACCAACACTTACCTCCACTCTCTTGAATCCTCCCAAGGTGAACCTAGTTCCCAAAAATACTCTCTCAAGCCCCTCCCAGCCTTTGGGATGAAACATCAAAGTAAAAGATTTCCACTTTTCTCATTTTTGTCTCAATTTTATTATGTTGTTATACCCTTTTAATATCAATTAAAAATGTTGGGGAATAATTTGAAAACTCCCCCATACATCTCTATTTATGTTTTAATTATGATATACCCCTTTCACTCTCATTTAATGCCTCCCATGAAAACTGGTTACCATGTCAAAATTCCAAAAGGAATTTCTCTCTCCTCATTTACATTCAAAAAATTCATTTGTATTATGAATCTAGAATCCTTTAACTAGGATACGACATGTTTCTAGATGAACCCTTTACTTTCCATTTCATTTAAACATAATGAGATTCCCCTTTCTCTCTCATCATCAATTTTTTCAAATTTTTATGTCATGCCGTTATGCTGCCAAAATTACACCATGATTTCCAAGCTGAAATCATTGTGTAGTAATTCCATACCCATGTCTCAATAAAGGGTATTAAAATTTATTAACATATACATATTAAATGTTACATTAATTTTTGTATTCCACATTTCTAAGTTGTTAAATAACTTATGATGTTGAATGATTCCATGGTATATGATCTATGTGACACACATATGCATGAAATGAAAAGTTTAAGAAGGGTGAAGTCTAGTAGAACTCCATTGCATTGGGTTAAGATTAGTATCATGATATGTCAAGGGTAATGAGATTTTACAAATTCTAATTCATTTTCAATGAGGATCTACTCATGCTCCATGTGCAATGAGCATTGTATCATGATAAAATGATGTTAAATGTTGTTGCCACATTTTCATTTATGTTAATCATGTTGTATCATGCCATTATGTTCATGATTATCTTTTACTCCATCGATATTCCTATGGCCTAAAATATATTGTATCATTCTTAATGCTGCCTCATTAACTTCCTTACTGGGCTTCATAGCTCACCCTTTTCTTATGCATGTCCCCAGGTTATCCCATGCAATGATAAGTACGAGAGAATGTAGTGGTCATGTAATGGAAGTTTTCGATAAGATGGCGTGTCCAATGTTATAAGTTTTTACGTAATGTTACTAAGCCCCAAATACACTATTCCTCTCTATATTCTAGGTTGTATGAAGTGAATTTATCTTTGTAATAAATAATTTCTATGTGTGTAATAAAAATAAGGATTGTTATAGTTGGTATCAAAGGATATGTTTAGTTATTTTTGGATAAGGATTTGAAATCCTTAATGAAGCCTTAGAGATAAGACTAATAATAATTAATGCATCCCAAATATTTGGTGGGTATTTTATAAGTTTTTTATCATGAAAATACATCCATGTCTGGATACGAGCAGCTAGAGGCGGATCTGGCATAGATATACCTAGGGATGAAAACACCGACAAGGAGTTTCGGGCTTTACCAAGGGTATCCTGGTACACGACAACAGGGCTTGCTGCACTATTGGTCAAGACACTCCCAGGGAATATACTTTAGTAAATTTACAAGCATAGTAGGAACCATTATTAATGGAATTCCTCGATGAATATATGTTAGAAAGTATATCATAGATAACATAGATTCAAGCCTATGGATTCAAAAGTAAAGTAAATAAAAGTTATTTATAAGTCATCAGTTTTTTCCTTGGATTATCCTTTATATGTTACCCCTAACTTTAGTTTTATTTCAACCAATGGTTGGTAATAGGAGGAAATAGGCGAATAATCTATGTGAAGATCAATGTGATTATTGTGCTAAGGAAATTCCCAATCTGATGAGGGTGGGAATCGCAAACATTGTCACATGTATCCTTTAGTTAACATGTGATTTGAATAGAAAAATGGTTCATGAGAAATGTTCAACACCCCCTAAGAAAGAACAAGTCGCTATCTAGAGCTTCATGAGACAAAGGACTCCTATATTTAACGGATCATCTGATCCATCAATCACCGAACAGTGGATCAACTCCATTGAAAAAATATTCTCCGTCCTTAAATGTTATGAACTATAGAATTTTCTCCTGGATACTTATCATATGGAGAGTGAAGCTAATAAATGGTAGTCATTGTTAAAAAATACTATGCCCGAGGAGGATATTGAGGTGTTTTAAAGGAAGGATTTTTTGAAGATGTGTTTTGATAAATATTTTATGTGCACCCTCCGACTTAATATGGAAAGGGACATCCTTTCCCTCAAGAAAAATGACGATGAATCTGTCAGAACGTATGAGGAAGACTTCACTATCCCTTCATGATATGCATTTGTATTTTTCTTTACCCCCAAACTCAAGGTTTACCTCTTCTTTGGTGGGCTGAAACCTAGCATGCAGAATTCTTTTGTGATCTGTGACTTCGAAGACTATTTGAAAATTTTCTGATGTGCCCTCAAGGTTGAAATGGAGATCAGAGAATCTTAGCAGTATCATTGGGATAAAAAGCATAAGTTAGACTTCAATTCTAGTGTTTTGATGGATAAATCCAATGGTGCTATGAAAATCCAGCACCCCACTTTCCAACAGTGTGGAAGGAATCACCCCAGAAATTTGATAAAAGGGGATTAGGAAATTCTTTATCTGTGGAAGAGAAGGGAACTTGGATATTAATTTTCGGCAATAAAAACCCGCGGCTATGACAGAGGAGAATAACACTCCGATCAACACTAAACACAATGTTCATTGTTTAAAATGCAACGAACTAAGGTACTTTTCAATCCAGTTCCCTAAGCCAAGGGTTTTTTGAGGCAACCAACCACCTCCAAGGCTGCAAGAGGGGGATGTTTACATCACTACTACTGATGTGAACCCCGTCATGGAAGTGGTGATAGGTACTCTAGTTATTCAATCATGAATAGCGAACATACATTTTTATCCAATTTATATACATTTATTTATATCCTGAATGTTTAGTATTACAATCCCAACACTACAAAAAATCTGGGAAGTAAAGATGTCGGTGAGTATACAAAATTGGGAAATCATTGCATATCATTCTTAAAACTCCTCCCCCGTCATAATTTAGGGAGTGAAGTTATCAAAAAACCTCTTCATACTCTATCTAGTATAATTTCATGCAATTCTCAGCATGGATTGGCTTTCTTTGTATAAAGCCAAAAGAAATTATTGTGAGAGGGAAATCACTCTCCATATGGAGAATCGACCCCCCGATTCTATACAAGTGCAAAGAGGAAGAAGGATATTCATTATCTCTATCATCTCAATCATGGATATTACTATCCTATGAGCATTAATATCTGGCTCGAATGATTTAGTCCAAGGAATCAACCATCCTTGAATACATGCCTATTGTGAGGGAATTCGCTAAAGTGTTTCCTGAGTAATTTCATGGTCTTCCTCTTAGAACAGATGTTGAATTCTAAATTGACCTTATACTTGGGGAATTTCAAATATCCAATACACCATATGGAATGGCTATTGTGGAGATTGAGGAGCTGAAGTAACCACTATAGGAGAATATGGATAAAGGATTTATATGCCCAAGTGCTTCACCATGCGGTGCACCAGTCCTATTCATTGTGAAGACTGATGGGTCAATGTGCCTTTGCATCAAATATCATGATATTAACAAAACAATTATAAAGAATAAGTATCCTCTCCCATGAATTGATGACTTTTTGGATCAGCTTTGTGGGGAAAAATACTTCTCCAAGGTGGATTTGTAGTCAGGATATTACCAAGTAAGGGTGAAGAAGGAAAATATCCCCAAAACTACTTTTCATACAAGATATTGTAACAATGAATTCATAGTAATGCATTTCAAACTAACTAATCCTCCAAAAAATATTATGGACATGATGAATAACTTCTTTAGAGATTACCACAATAGATTTTTGGTGGACTTTATAGATGATATTCTAATATACTTCAAATCCAAGGAGGATCATGAGCAGCATCTATGAACTATAGTAGAGACCATGAGAAAAGAGAAACTCTATGAAAATTATATCAAATGTGAGTTCTAGTTGAAGGAGGTATCATTATTGGGACATATCATTACAAGAAATGGGATATCTATGGATCCCTCCAAGACAGCTGCAATTAATTGATGGCTGAGTCCAACATCAGCAATGGATATCTGTAGATTCTTGGGGTTTGCTGGATATTATCGACAATTTCGGAGAAATATATAACAATTTTCCAACCCTCTTAGCAAGATAACTATAAAGGGAGTAAAGTTTTCATGGAGTGTTGATTGTGACGAAAGCTTCAAGGATATGAAAAGGAGGCTTATCACTGCACCCATTCTTACTTTACCCACAAGTGGAGAACTTTTTGTGGAATTTAGTGATTCTTCGAAGAAGGGACTATGCTATGTGTTCATGCAAAATGACAATGTCAATGCCTATTCTTCAAGGTAATTGAAATTTCACGAGGAGAATAATCCAAGTCATGATTTGGAGTAGGTTGTGGTGATCCTTTCTTTAAAAATTTGGTGGCATTATCTCGTTGGGGAGAAGTGTGAAATATATACGAACCAAAAAAATCTTCATGTATATATTTACATAGAAAGAGTTGAACTTGGGCCTACGAAGATGGGTAGATCTGAACAAAGAATATGACTGCTCAATCCATTACCACCCTGGGAAAGCGAACAAGGTATATGATTCTCTATGTAGAGAGGAACCCACGATTCTATCATTGATGAGAATTGTGAAGGATCCAATCCTCTTAAATTTGATGAATATGGACATGGGAGTCATAAAGAAGGGAACATCATCAATCCTTTCAAAAATTATTTCTCAACCGTCTCTTTTTGAGAGGTTAAAGGATTCTTAAAAGGAATATGTGGGAATTTAGAGGAAAGTTGAAGCTATCAGAAAATGGAATTCATTGAGTTCAATGTTAATGAAGAAGGAATTGCAAGATTTTGGAATAGACTATGTGTTCTATAACGACCCAAACATTTTAATAATATATTTTTCCTCATTTTGTGTGTTGTCTTATTTTATACTCAACAAAACTATATCCTTTAATTAATAATGTGGAAATAATTAAAATGAAACTATTGGGTATCGACTATTATATGATCGTTAGTCAATATGGCCGTTGGAAATTATAATCATAACGTGGTGATTTTATAAATACAATTCTATTGGTTAGTTAATACAGAAAGAATATTTAATGGCCTTATCTAGTAGACTCTAGCCATATGAAGCCCATTTTTCGGAGCTTGGGAAGGAGGTAGCATCACTGGGATTTTCTCTGGACCAAGACCAAGTCGAACATCAACATATGAAGCTTGAAAATCACCTAAGGGAGAAGTTCAAGCTGATAGAAATCACCACTTTGGTAATGTTGTCCCATCCACCACAAGATTTTATCAACATAGCACAACTAATACTAAGGTCATATGCTGGTGTAATAAGGGGCTATATAACAAGACCTTAGCTACTTTGTGTAATATTTATATATATATAAAATTGTTATTTATTTTTATGGAAAATTTTGTGAATTTAAAATTTCTGGATAAATATAGGATGTGTAGTATTGATGAATTTGGAGAAAATGGGGTATTTGAATTTTTTTTTGTATTCATTAGATAGTTAGTAATGTGAAATGATTTTTAAAAAACTTGACTTCTTAGAGTCTAATAAGATCAAAATGGTTTTTAGTGAATAGTAAAGTATGAATAGTAACATACCCATATGAATAGTAATGAATAGTAATTTGACCAAAAAAAATATAAACATCACCCATTAATGTATAAATACATTTTAGACATCTTAAATGTGAAAAAATAATCATAGTTAATGTTTTGGAAATTTTCTATTCCATAAATATTTTATTTAAGATTTTATAATTAATTTAATAACTTAAAATGGAAATTTATTTTCATAATATTTAATCATAAATTGTTACTTTATTATCCCATGGGTATACGATATTTTTATGGGACCTTGATTACTTTTTAAGGTGTTACAAAATGAGTTATAGTTTTAAAGTTGTATTTTTGAAATAAATAATTATTTTATTTATGAATTAAATTTAAAATATTTAGAAAATTATTTTCATAAAATGGAATTAATTTTTTAATTTAGAGCATCCATATTAGGTTAGGGTGAATTTTTGGGTGTCTTTATGAAACAGTGAAATTTTCGGTCAATAATAAAAATGCAGTTTTGAGTTTCGGGTGCTTAATGTCATCATTAATGATGTAATAATGATGAAAGATTTCTTGTTGAATTATTAATAGAGATATATGTTATGAGGTGTCCCAATTGGTCAATACCATGGGTAATTATCTTGGTAAAGCCCATGGTTTTTCAAATACCACCGATGAGGTTTCCCTTGGAAATTAATAATTTATTCATTCACTTTTCTATTAAATACCAAGACATTTACTTCATTAATTTCATTCCAAAATCATCCTAAACTGAGTTTTGGTCGCCTTACCTCCCAAGAAGTCCTCCCAAGGTTCCCTCAAGCTTCCCAAGGTCCCTACCAACAAGCATTCGAAGGTACTCTTCAATGTAAGGGATCCTTTCACCCTCCTATTTTAAGGCATGACTTTCTTTATGTTGTGTGTTATATTTTCCATCTCTTTATGTTGAAGGTATGTTATTATATTTTATTATTAATTTCAATTTCATGTCCAAATGATGAGATAACATTTCTTCCCTCATCAATTTGTTTTCTAAATTTTTTAGTGACACCGTTAGGCTACCGAATTTCTTGAAAAGGAAATCGCATCTTTTCTTTCCTTTCAAGTTTCCATTTCTTGTGGTATGTCTTTAAAATATCAATAACAACTTATTATCTACATGTTATTATGTATTTATATTGTAATATTAGTTATTTATTAGTGGGTTAACCTTGTAACCTCTCTTTTTATTATTTACTAAAACCATGTTATATAGTTATTATGCTGCAGAAATTTCGTCTCAAAATTGTGTTCTCTTTCTCTCAAGAAATTCCATTGTTCATTTATGTGAATACCCAGAACTATTTTGTCTATATGGGTGTTCATAAATATATAAATATGATATATTTGATTCTTTAATTGACATACATATAACCCTCACTCCCTTTCTAAGGGTTATAAATGATATAATGATCGTCTTTTTTAGAGCTTTTAAAACATCACGATTTTGAAATGAAACCCATTTATTTTATTCTCTATGAGTTATTTATGACATGTTTGGTTATGATATATGTGGATAACTTGAATATAAATACATATTAAGGGTGTGCCCTGATAGTTCTCTATTTCAGTGGGTAAGGAATTTATATCTAGAGATGACATGTTTCACGATACATTGGTGAATAACCTTGGTATTTTTTTGACTCCTTGAGAATAAACCATGGTGATGTGTTCATAAATGTATAAATGAAATGTTGTAGCCACATATTAACGTTATTATTCAAGTTATTTTTATTATGATATTCCTATAATTCCATTTCTCGTGTCCTTATGTTTTTATTCATGTTCTTATTGATGTCACAAGTAAACTGATTCCCATGTTTACCTTATTGGGCCTTCTGCTCACCCTTTCCTTTGAATGTATGTCTCTGAGTTTTGAGATATAGTAATTGTAGTTAGTATGAATGTATGATGAATCCATACAAGTGTATTAGAAGAATTTTTTATGTTGTTTCTCATGTTTTATGTTCCTGATTTCCAAGACACTAGACTTTGAAGATCCTCTGTATGTAAAATGTAATGAAAAGTTATGTAATAAAAAGGAATGATGCCATAGTTGGTACCAAAGGATAGTTTAGTTATTTATGGAAATTAGGATATGAAAACATTATGAAGAACCCTATAGAAAAGTTTAAATATAAGAAAACTTCCTGTTATTTTGTTGAGTATTATGTAAGTGGTTTATCAATTAAATACATCCATGTCTGGATACAAGAAGATAGAGGTGGCTCTGGAACAGCTGTACATAGGGGTAAAACCCGAAAACACCAATTTGATCTAGACTCAAACGAGAACATTATCATGACAACAGGACTTGTTTCACTCTTGGTTATGACACTCCCAGAAAATATTTTGGGTTAATCATAGGATTTTTATGATTCATTATGATGGATTTATAGAAAAATTTAATTTTCTAAAGAATTTTTAAGACATTAATTTTTTTATAGTTAAATGATTCATAAATTAAATAAATTTCTCATTATGGTTTTATTCTTTTAGAAATGGAGGGCAATAGGAGGAACCGTGAAAATGGTGACCACAATGGACCATGCGCTAAATGCCCTCCGATGGAAGTCACAATGGAAACATTCATGCGAATGATGAACCAACTGACTCAAGTTATGGGAAATAACATGAATCAAGATGAGAGTATAATCTCACTGCGAAGAGAACAACAATATATTGAGTCATTTATAAATCAATGACCACCAACCTTCAGTGGATCGACTGACCCATTGATTGATGAGCTGGGGATCAGCTCTATCGACACGATATTTTCTGTTCTCCGCTGTTCAGAGAAAGAGAAGGTCACCCTTGATTTATATCACTTAGAAGAATAAGCTGATTAGTGGTGGGAGATGATTAAAAACCCATGGAAAGAGTGGAGGTTGAATCTATTGAGTGGGAAGAGTTTAGAGGGATTTTCATAAGTAAGTATTTCTCTCAATCCATGAGAATTGGAATGGAGAAGGAGTTTCTCAAGCTGAAGCAGAAGAAGAAAGAATCTGACAGAAGCTATGAGATTAACATCACTCGACATTCAGGACATAACTCTATCTTTTTCATGGAATTAGATTGTAAGGTTGATTGATTCTTCGGTGGACTGAGACCTCATCTGTGGAAGAATCATGCCAACCGAGACTATGACAGCTATGAGGAGATCGTGCGAAGTGCGATGAAAGTCGAACTAGAGTTTGGTGAGATACAGTGGTATCATAAATCAAAATACAAAAAGAGATATATGGATCCCACCATAGGGAGGAGATTTGATCAGGGAAGATGAGGAAAGCTTGTGAAACGTCCCATGTTTAATAAATGGGGGAATAAGTATTCAGGGAACTTCTTGCTCGGGAGCGGGAAATGCTACAAGTGTGTAAGAGATGGACATATTTCAAGGAATTTTCATAGTGAAGTGAAAATGCAACTTCCAAACCCTAACGACAAGAGGAAGATGGTGCATGACCTACCTGATATCCACTGCATTAAGTGTAGACAACTCGAGCACTTTTCTAATCATTTTCCAAATCTAAGGGCAGTGGAGGGGAGCCACCATCAGACTCAGCAATGTATAAGGGAGAAAGGTCATACTTTTTCTATCACGATAGCTGAAGTTGATGCTTCAAATGATGGGTTAGTAGGTACTCTTGTTGTTCTCTCAAAACTAGCAAGTACTTTGATTTTGGTTCTAATCATTCCTTTATTTCCTCAAAGTTTGCAAAGAATTTAGAATCAACCCCCGACATGCTATAAGTAGAGTTATCATTGAAGACTCCTGGTAGGATTATCCAAGCATCATCAGTGTTTAGAAACTCTAGTATCTACTTTGTTGAGCACAATATTATCGAAAATCTATTAGTCATTCCCATCCTAGAAATCGACATTATACTAGGGATGTACGGACTCTCAATGTATAATGCTAAGATCAAAGGAAAAAGTAATTAAATCTTAGTAGTCTTGAATGGAAAACCAACAGTTATCTTCAAAGAAGATATATCTCAACCTGATATTTTTCTAGTAGAAACTCTTATATCCTTCTTTATGGAATTTATTGGTGAAAGAGAAGAAGGAAATGAGAGTTTGAGGATAGAAAATGTACCCATCGTCTAGGAATACATTGAAATATTTCCCGAGGAGTTGCATGGACCTCCTATAAAAAGAGAGGTAGAGTTCTCTATTGAACTCGTACATGGATCTCATCCTATATCAATGAACCCATATAGGATGGAAAATATGGATCTTGAGTAATTAAAGAAACAACTCCAAGATATTTTGGAGAAGGGGTTTATCTGACCCAGTGTGTCTCTTTGGGGAGGACATGTTCTCTTTGTGATGAAGAAGGAAGGATCGATGCGGCTACGAATTGATTATAGATAACTGAACGGAATCATAGTAAAGAACAAATACCCTCTTCATAGAATTGATGGCTTGTTTGACCAACTTCATGGGGATAAATTATTATCTAACATTGATCTTCGATCTGGTTGTCATCAATTGAGGGTGAGCAAAAAAGATATTCCAAAAACTGCATTCCGATAAATATATGGGCATTATGAGTTTGTTGTTACGCTTTTTGGAATGACTGATGAACCAGATATTTTTATGGATGTGATGAATAGAGTCTTTAAAGACTACCGTTATAAATTTGTGGTAGTTTTTATTGATGATATTATAATATATTCCAAAAGTCTTGGGGAGCATGGGGATCATCTAAGGGTTATTTTTCAAACTCTAAGGAAGGATAGAATTTTTGGAATGTTCAGTAATTGTTAATTTTGGTAAAATCAAGTTGCTTTATTGGGGCACATTGTTACCAATAAAGGAATAACAGTTGACCCTGCAAAGACAAAAGTTTTAGAGGAGTGGCCTCAAACTACAATAATAACTGAGATTCGTAGTTTCCATGGATTTTCAGGATATTATAGGAGGTTTGGGAAAAACTTTTCACGACTTTCTAATCCATTAACCATGTTAACTCGAAAATGGGTTACATTCATCTGGACAAAAGAGTGTGAGGAATGTTTCCAAGAGCTGAAGAAGAGATTGGTTACTGCACCTATGTTAACTCTACCCTCAAGTGGAGTTTGATTCGTTGTTTTTAGTGATTCATATCAGAAAGGGCTTGGGTGCGTCATCATGAAAAATGACAAGATCATTGCTTATGAATTTTGACAGTTGAAGACATATGAGTAGAACTATCCTACGCCTGATCTGGAACTACTGGCTATCATTTTTTCTCTAAAGATATGGATGCACTATCATTATGGGGAGAAATGTGATATATACATAGACTATCAATGTTTGAAGTATATTTTCACACAAAAGGAATTGAACATGAGACAAAGGAGATGGTCATAACTCTATAATGTCTATGATTGTTCAATTCATTATCTTCCTAGACGAGAAAAAAATTCATTGACGCATCAAATTGGGAAGAACCAGTTGTTCTGTCCATTATAAGGATTCAAAGATATCCTTTGATCAATGACCTATTAAAACTGGTCATGGGAATTATAAAGAAAGGCACATCATCATCCATAAGCCAAATGATTTCTCAACCTTCACTAATAGAGAAGTTCAATAAAGCTCAGAAATAATATCCTTCGTTATAGAGGAAGTTTGAGGCTATGAAATATGGGAAGTTTCCTGAGTTCAATACTGATCAAGAAGGTGTACTGAAATTTCATACAAGACTATGTGTTCCATCTATTACGGAAATAAAGGAGTTAATGGATGGAACTCATAGCTCTACTTTCACTATACATCCTAGTAGCACAAAAATGTATATGGACCTTCCTGATCATTATTGGTTGGATAATATGAAAAAGGATATTGTTGACTACACTTCAAGGTTCCTGGTATGTCAGAAAGTGAAGGCAGAGTGACAACGTCCTAAAGGGGTATTGCAACCACTACCCATACAAGCATGAAAGTGGGACAATATCACTATGGACTTTGTCACTGGTATCTACATAACTTCCAAAGGAAATAATGCGATATCGTTTATTGTGGACAGTCTCACCAAGACTGCCCATTTTATCTCCATTCAGGAAGATTTATCTCTTGATCAACTTTCCAGGAATTACATGAAGGATGTGGTAAGGCTGTAGGGAGTTCCACTTTCTATCATATTGGATCATGATCCAAAGTTCACATAAAAAGTTTGGAGAAGTCTTCAACTTCATATGAGCACTGAATTTAATTTTAGTACGGCATATCACACCTAAACTGATGGCCAATCCAAAAGGAATATTCAAACACTCGCGGACATGCTGAGAACTTGCTCAATTGAATTTCAAGGTGGATGGGATCAAAATATATCTTTAGTTGAGTTCTCTTACAACAACAGCTTCCACTCAAGCATTCAAAAGGCACCATATGAACCTATATATGGGATGCGATGTAGAACTCCAACCTGTTGGGATAAAGCTAGTGAGAGAAATCTTCTTGGGCCTGATCTTGTGCAAGAGATGACAGAAAAGGTCCATGCCATCCAACAACACATTAAGGCTGATTAGATTCGGCAAAAGAGCTATGCTGACTACTGTCGATGAGACTTGGATTTTGATGTTGGTGACAAATTCTTTCTTCGGATTTCACCTTGGAAGAGAGTCATGAGGTTTGGTAAGACATGGAAGCTTATCCCAAGGTATATTGTCCCATATAAAATCCTTGTTTGGGTGGGAGCTGTGGCCTATCGGCTTGCACTTCCTCCAAATATAGCCCTAGTTCATGATGTCTTCCACGTATCCCTCTAGAAAAAGTACATACCTGACCCTTCACATGTACTAAATCTAGAGGTGTTACAACTAGAACATGACCTCTCTTTTGAGGAGTTGCCAGTGTAGATCATGGATCCTAGAGACAAGGTTCTACGCAACAAGACTACCAACCTTGTTAAGTTATTGTGGAGGAATCACAAATATGAAGAAGCCATATGGGAACCAGAGGAGTCTTTGAGATAGAAGTACCCCCACCTTTTTACATTAGAGGGTACGAGATAAACTTTCAGGGACGAATTTTCTTAATGGGGGGAAAATTTAATGACCCAAAGTTATTAATTATATTTTTTTCCTAATTTTTTATTTTATCATATTTTATACTCAACAAAACTATATCCTTTAATTAATGAAGTTGTAATAATTAAAATTAGACCATTTGGTTTTGACTGTTATATGAATGTTGTTCAATATGACCGTTGGAAATTATAATATTGATGTTGTGCTTTTATAAATATGGTTATCTTGGTTAATTAATAAATAAAGAAGATTGAATGGCCTCATTATGTAGACTCGAGCCATATAAATCCCATCTGTCGGAGCTTAGGAAAGAGGTAGCATCACTAGGCTTTTCTCTGGACCAAGCCCAAGCTGAACATCAACGTATGAATCTTGAACAAATTCACATAAGGGAGAAGTTCAAGCTGATAGAAATCACCACTCGGGCAATGCTGTTCGAGCCACCCCAAGATTCTATCACCAACACACACCTATCACTTAGGTCCTATGCTGGTGTAATAACGGGCTATGTAATGAGAACTTAGCTGCTTTGTGTATTATTTTTATATAAATAAAATTATTATTTCTTCTTTTGGAAAAGTTTGTGAATTTCAAATATCCGGATAAATATAGGATGTGTATTATTGATGAATTTAGGAAAAAGGGGTATTTTAAAATATTATTGTATTCATTAAATAATTAATAATGTGAAATGATTTTCAAAAATTGATTTTCTAAAATTATGAGCAGTGATAAATTTAGAGTCTAATAAGATAAAATTGGTCTTTAGTGAATTGTAATGTATGAATAGTAACATACCTATATGAATAGTAATGAATAGTAATTTGACCAAAAAAATAGAAACTTCCCCCATGAATGTACAAATACATTTTAGACATCTTAAAAGTGAAAAATGATCATAGTTTAAGTTTTGGTATTTTTGTAGGCCATAAATATTTTAATTACAATGTTATAATTACTTTAATAATTAAAAATGGAAATTTATTTTCATAAAATTTAATCATAAATTGTTACCTTATTTTCTTATGGCTATACTATATTTTAAAGGGACCTTGATTACTTTTTTAAGGTGTTAAAAAATGATTTGTAGTTTGAAAGTCGTATTTTTGGAATAAATATTGGTTTCATTTAAAAATTAAATTAAAAATATATAGAAAATTATATTCATAAAATGGAATTCAATTTTGAAATCGGAGCATAGATATTAGGTTAAGGTGATTTTTTGGGTTTTTTCTGAAACATTTGAGTTTTCGGTGAATAGTAAAAATGCAATTTTGAGTTTCAGGAGTTTAATGAAATCATTAATGATGATATAATGGTGTAAGATTTCTGGTCAACTTATTAATATTAAGATATGCTATGAGGTGTACCAAGTGTCCAATACCATGGTAAAATACCATGGGAAATCACAGGGTTTTGCAAATACCATGGGCAAGCCCATGGTTTTGCAAATACCACCGATGAGGTGTCCCTTGGAAGTTATTAATTTATTCACTCAATTTTCATTTTCATACCAAGACATTTCCCTCATTAATTTCAATCCAAAATCATTCCCAACTATGTTCTAGTGTCCTTACCTCCCAATGAGTCCTCCCAAGGTTCCCTCAATCCTCTCAATGTCTCGACCTTCAAGCTTTCGAAGTTACTCTTCATGGTAATGGATCCTTTCGCCCTCCTCTTTTAAGTCATGACTTCATTTATGTTGTGTATTATTTTTTCCATCTATTTATGTTGATGGCATGTTCTTATAAGTTATTATTATTTTCAATTTCATGTCTATATGATGAGAGACCCTTTCTTCTAACATTAACTTGTTTTCTAAAATTTTAAGTGACGTCGATAGGCTGTCGAATTTCTCGTAAAAGAAATCGCATCTTCTCTTTCCTTTCAAGTTTTCTATTATTGTGGTATGTCATTCAAATATCTATACCATGTTCTTATCACCATGTTATTATGTATTTATATTGTAATATGAGTTATTTATTAGTGGGTTACCCTGGTACCCTCTCTTTTTATTATTTTCTAAAACAATTTTATATTGTCGTTATGCTGTAGAAATTTTGTCTCAAAATTTCTATCTCTTTCTCTCAAGAAATTACCTTGTTTATTAAATTGAATAACCAATCCTATTTATTTTATATTTGAGTTCATAAATATATAAAGATGATATATTTGATTCTGGAATTTACATATATATAACCCTCACTCCCATTCCATGGTTTATAAATGATATAATGATTTTATTTTTAAGAGCTTTTAAAACGTAACGATTTTGAAATGAAACCCATTTCTTTTATTATATATGGGTTATTTCTAAAATGTTTGATTAAGATATATTTGGATCACATGTCAATAAAGACATATTAAGGGTGCTCTTTGATATATCCCTAATTAATTCGATAAAGAATTAATCTCTAGAGATGACATGTTTCACGATACCTTGTTGAATAACCTTGGTAATTTTTGTGACACCTAGAGGAAAAACCTTGGTGATGTGTTCATTAATGTCTAAGTGAAATTTTGTAGCCACATATTCAAGTTATTAATCAAGTTCTTTTTATTATGATATTCCTACAATTCCATTGATGATGTCCTTATATTTTTATTCATGTTCTTATTGATGTCACAAGTAAACTAATTCCCTTGTTTACATTACTGGGCCTTCTGCTCACCCTTTCCTTGGAATGGATGTCTTGAGGTTATGAGATGTAGTAATTGTACATAGGATTAACTTATGAAAAATTTGTACAAGTGGATTAGATAAATGTTTTATGTTGTTTCTCATGTTTTATGTTCATGATTTGCAAGACACTAGACTTTAAAGATCCTCTGTTTGTAAAATGTAATGAAAAATTATGTAATAAAAAGGTGGGATTCCATATATTACATTAAGTCCAAAGCTAATGAAGGGACTTTTGGATTATGCACATAGTTTATATTTCTTTACTCACCAAGTAAACACCACAATGTATCAAGATCTGAGAGAGCATTATTGGTGGGATAATATGAAGAAGGAGATCGATAAGTACACATCAAGGTGCCTGGTTAGTCAGAAAGTGAAGGCATAGATGCGAAAGTCTAAGGGGTTAATGATACCATTGCCCATACCAACATGAAAATGATAGAACATCACCATAGACATTGTCACCAGACATCTGAATACATCTAACGGAAACAATACAATATGGGTTGTTGTGAATCATCTTACAATGTCTGCACACATCATTGCAATTCGGGAGGATTTCTCATTGGATCAACTGGAAAAGATATATATCGGGGAAGTGGTAAAGATTCATGGAGTTCCACAAACTATTGTATCCAATTGAGATATGAGACTCACCTATTTGTTTTGAAAGAGTCTTCAACATGCTCGGGATACTGATCTGAACTTCCATACGGCCTATCATCCTCAAACAGATGGCAAATCTGAGCGAACTATTCAGACACTGGAAGATATGTTAATATCATTTTCAATAGACTTTAAAAGATAATGGGATCAAAGTATTACTCTGGTTGAATTATCCCATAATAAAAATTTCCACTCGAGCATCTGAATGACACCTTATGAAGCCATATTTTAGAAGAGGTGTAGAACATAGGCATGTTGGGATCATGTTAGTGACCGTAGCCTTCTTGGGCTAGAAATGACCAAAGAAATGGTGGAGAAGGTGAAATCCATTCAACATCATATCAAGGCATCCCAGAGTCAACAGAAGAGTTATGATAATAACCATCGATGAGACCTTGAGTTTGAAGATGGAGACATGGTATTCATATTCCTATCTCCATGGAAGAAGGTCCTGATTTTTGGAATGAAGGAGAAGTTAAGTCTTATATACATCATCCCATTAGAGATTCTTGATCATTTCGGGGTTGTGGCCTATTGAAAAGTACTTCCACCTACCATGTCCAAAGTACACTATGTCTTTTATGTATCCCTCTTAATGATGTAAATACTAGACCATTCATATATACTCTGTTTAGTGGTTGTATAGTTAGAGGGTGATCTTTCTTAGGAGGATCACCCAGTGATGATCTTTTATCATAGGGAAAAGGTCATAGGAAATAATACAATGCCACTCATGAAGATTTTGTGTCGAAACCTCAACTTTGAAGAAGCAAAGTGGGAATCAGAGGTAGTGATGAAGCATATTTACCCTTATCTTTTTTAGTGTGGGAAAAGGAAATTTCAATGGTGAAATTTCATAAAGGGGGAATATTGTAACGACCCAAACATTCATTAATGAAATTTTTTCTAAAACTAATTAAATGTAATGTTATGTAAAATAATTATATAACATATGAAATTCTTTTGTTTTCAATTTCTATATTTTAAAATATAGTTAAAAATTGGGATCATTTATAATATAGCCATTTAACAGTGATCACATGATTAGTATAGATGTAGGGCTTTAACAAGTCCAATTTACTGAGACAAAGGAAGCGATAGCCTCATCCAGTAGAATTTCACTTTATGAATCCAATTTTCAGGAGCTTGAAAATGAGGTTCCATCATTGGGATTTGATCATTACCAATCCCAATATGAGATTCAACATGTTATGCTTGAATTTAAATGCCTACGAGAGATGTGAAAGAAGACATAAATTACCACCCGAGCAATGCGTTTTGAGCAACCCCAAGAGTCTGTCCCCATCGCACTTATTACCCTTCGGTCTTGTGCAGGTGTTATAAGGGGTTATTTCACAAGAGCATAGCACTATTATTATGTTCATTATTTTTGTATATAATAATGATTGTATATTCATTTGGTTATTTTTACTTTGTAAATTGCTTTTAAAGCACAAATAGTATTTTTAGTTAATATTGAACTAAGAAATATATTATGATTAATTAAATAATTTTTTAATGCAATAATATTTCAATAAAATGTTATTATTATTAATTTTTTTTATTAAATATAAATTATCGTATAATTTTATGAATGAAATTGTAATTTTTATTATGATTTGAAAGATATTTTTGTCAAAACCCATTAATTTTCAATAAAAGTTAGTTTTTACTTTAAAATTAAAAAATCACATATATAAAAAATTATATATATAAAATGAATATATTTTTTGGAATCAGGACATTGAAATTATCCAATGGTGAATGTTTCATAATTTTCTAAGATAGTTGAATTTTGGGGTAAAAAATAAAAACATTCTACATATATAATGTGTTTTATGACATCATAATGACCCAATACTGATGTTATAAAATATTTTAATCGATTTTTTTCAGAAAATATATGAATTAACATTAAAATAATGTGTTTTATATTCATTTAATTAATTTTACAAAACATTAGTGGACCCTCCAAGAGTAATAAAACATTTTCTCATTTTAAAAGAATTTCTTTGAGAGTGTAACACACCTCTACATAAGAAACACTATTATTTTAAGATTTTAGACCATTTTCTTTATAAAATATTGTTTTCCACTCCCCTTTGGAAAAAATCATGGGCAAAAACTGGTGTCCGGATTGTGGTATTGATTAGTTTAATGAGTGGTGACCCAAACCTAAATAATAAATGAATGCCCTATACTTTTCTATATAAACCCACCCAAGATCCCACCTCATCTTCACTCAAATACATTTTAGTTCGTCCAACCTCTGCCCTCCTCTCTCTATGTTCCACCAAGGTGCCCCAAGCTCTGAAAAATCCTTTCCCAGGGCTCTCCAAAACCTTTGGGATCACATATCCAATTAAGGGATTTCCTCTTTTCTCATTTTTGTCTCAATTTTATTATATTGTTATACCCTGTCAATTTCAATTACAAATGTTGGGGTATGATTTGTCACCTCCCCATACATCCCTCTTTATTTTTTAATTATTTGATACCCCTTTAACTCTAATTTAATTCCTCTCATGCACACCTGTTACCATGCCGAAATTCCTTAATTAATTTATCTCTCCTCATTTACATTCATTCAATTCATTTTTTTATTAATATAAATTCCTTTACATATGTTGGGAAATGTTTCTATATGAACCCCTTACTGTCCATTTCATGTAAAAATGATGAGACACCCCTTTCTCTCTCATCAACTTTTTTTTATTAATTTTAATGTCACACCGTTATGCTGCCGAAATTACACCGTGATTTTCCTTAACAAAATCATTGGGTAGTGAATACCATATCCATGTCTCTATCAAGGGTATTCAACTTTATTGAAATATACATATTTAATGGTACATTAATTTTTGTATTCCACATTTCTTAATCATATAATAACTTATGATGTAGAATGATTCCATGATATGTGATCCATGTGTCACACTTATGAATGAAATAAAATGTTTAAGAAGGGTGTGCCTTGATAGTGATCCAATGCATTGGGTAATGTTTAGTATCATGATACATAAATTGAAATAAGGGATTACTCATGATATTTCTAGTGCAATGTCTATTTACTCATTCTCCATATGAAATGAGTCTTGGCTCATGCTAAAATCAAGTTAAATGTTGTTTCCACATGTCAATGTTATGTTAATCATGTTGTATCATGCCTTTATGTTCATGTTTATCTTATTCTCCATTGATATGACAATTTCCAAAAATTTATTGTTTCATTCATGTTATTACTAATTAAATCTCTTACTGCACTTTATAGCTCACCCTTTTCTTACGCATGTCCACAGGTTAACCCATGCAATGATAAGTACAAGGGAATGTAGTTGTCATGTAAATGATGTTTTCGATATTATGTTGTGTCCAATGTTTTAAGTTGTTATGTAATGTTCCTAATCCCTAAAAACACTAGAGCTCTCGATCATCTATGTTGTATCAAGTGATGTTTTCTATGTAACAAATCATGCCTAAGTGTGTCATAAAATGAATGGTTGTTATAGGAATATTGTTTTTGTTCAAGTAGATGTACAATAAATGTAAATACAATAGGGTGAAAATTTGTATTCAATAGAACAATTAACATGGAAGGTGAAATAAATACATATAAATCAACCTTAATCGATAATGGGTTTAAACAACATAATGGAACTGATTACAATAAACCATTTTTACTCAAATCCATGATTAAATCCATTAGAATTATAATTTTTGTAGCATATTACCATGACTATGTGATTTGGAAGATGGATTCCAAAACTACCTTCCCTAAAGGGAACATTCGAAAAGATATATATCTAGCACAACTAGATGGATTTGTTACTCCTGATGGTGGAAAAAATATTTTCACGTTATTGGGATACATTTCTCGACTAATGAAATCATCTGGTACATAGAACATTTGATTAGACATAGCTGTAAATGAATTTAGCATCAATAATATTGAATGTGATCCTTTTGATTACAAGAAATTCATTGAGAATGTAGGGGTAATATTTGTGGTATATAGTTATGATATATTACTTATTGGAAATTGAATACAAATCTTACAGTGTATTAAGGATTAGTTAAACAAATTTTTTTCATGAATGACACTGCCGAAGCAGCCTATATTATGGGGATCAAGAACAATAATGATTGATCAAAGAGGATATATGTACTAATTCAAATTACATATATTGAAGAAAGACTAAATATATTTCATATATATCATTCCATGAGCGAATTGGATCCAGTTTCACTTGGTTTACATATTTCTATGAAAATTTTTCCTTAGACTACAAAAGATAAATTTAGAGTGTGTAAGATCCCATACACCTAAGATATTGGATCAATCATGTATTCCATGTTATATACTAGACTTGATGATGTCTATGAGTTGAGCATGGTATGAGGATATTATGATGATCCAGGAGAACAACATTGGTCTATAATTAAGGCTATCCTTGATTATTCAAGAATAAATATGGATATTTTACTATTATATGGACGAGATGAGGAGATAGTCATCATGATTTATACATATGATATTTTTATAATAGATCTGAATGATCTGATGTCATAGTTAGGGTATATATTTTGTCTGAAAAATAGATCTATGAGCTAGAAGAGTTAAATATAGCCAGTTTTCATTATTTCTATAGTGGAGTTTGATATTATTATGGATTCTGGTGCATCCAAGTAATCTTTTGGATGAAAAACATTGTCAAGGATATTCATGTGGTTCATAAAAGTAATGAAATAATAAAATTTTACTATGATAATACTATAGTGATGGATCTTGAAAAATATCAATGTTCACGCCAATAGAATAATAGAATATTCATGAAGTATCACCGATTGAGTGATTTTTTTCCAATGGATCATCATTAAGTAAAACGATTTCCCACAGAAGGGAATGTGTGGGACCCCTTGACTAAAATCCAATCATTGAAGAATCTTGAGTAACATTGGAGAGATAGATTAGTAAAGGTTGTTAGGATATTGGTTTTAATGAAAGTTGGATATTATTGGAGTTGGATACCTAGAATCAAATTATTAGTACATTATTATATCATTTATTTACAGTTTTTAACATTAATAATATTATTATCAAATCATGATTTTTTTATGTGTAACATAGTATGTGATAATGTTTGAAGATTAGTTGTCTCACTAAAAGGTCATTGTAGGTCACCACTATGTTGATAACCTATAATTTCTTTGAAACTAGGCTTAAATATTTGTTATATAGTGGTATGATATCATTTTTGGGACACAAATTAGATATGATATTTGGTGTGTAGGGAAATAGTTTATTGAGAACCTTCTCATAGAGTGTACCTTTGGTAATAACCTGTGTAGAATATTTGGAGAATGAGATCTTTTAGATGGAAATCCACAATTATGTGTGTCATTGGATTTCCCTATCAGTGAAAATTTATATTCATTCGTGTCCATTAATAATATTATTAAATATTATTATGATTTATGTACATTGATTTATTGAAATAAAACAATGACGACATATGTTCGCGGGGAGGTATGATACATTGGCTACCACACTAGTAATACTGCATTAATGAATAATGAACGAAAGGACATACCCCTAATATTATTTAAAATAATTTTAAATCACAAAACCTTTTATTGAAATGAAATAGATGAAATTAATCAATGTTCATTATGTTTTATATGACTGTATGATTTATGGAAAATTAGAGAAAGGGACATCAAGCACATAGGTTGATGGAACTAGCCTGAAAACTGTTTGATTATATCTACTCAATATACTAATCTTGCCATTTCATATGCCACATTTTATTTCAATAATCCTCAACATCAAATTTTCCATATGTGTCAAGCCTCCATACCTCCACGTCCCTCCTATGCTCCCTTTCTCTTCCATTCTCTCAATCCCTCTTGCGGTCACACTCTCACTCCCACTGGGCCTCCCCATTGTGATATCTCTCTCCCCTATTTCTTTTTTTCCACTACTCCTCTCTTATTCCTTCTTCAACGTCCTCTGCATCCACCTTCTTCAGTCTCCCGAATCTAGGGTTTACATTATTTCTCAGTTCCCCGGCTTCACTGCCTTCACCTTCTTCCCCTATTTGTGATTTCCATTCTCTCATCTAGGGTTTCATTTAACCATTATCATTCCCTCATTCCATTTTTTTCTTCTTTACTATGACTCTTGTAACCTATTCGAATCAATACCTATCACCCATTGTCGTCTTCCTATTCGATGTCTCTCCATAACTAACTGTATCTCCACACTTGTTAAACCCCTCACATTCCATTCATCAGCTTCCCAGAAACACTACCCTCAATATTTCCTTACTTCCTTCGCCTCCACCCCCACCTCCAGTTGCTTCGCCTCCACTGGCTCCGCCTCCACCTACTCCGCCTCCTCCCACTCAACCTCATCCTCCGTGAAAGTAACTTTTTTTCTATCAATTTTGGTGCTGATGGATTTTTTTCAATCTTAATTGGTAATTTGTTATCTACTTGAGCTTTTCACAATTGATAGTCTGTAGGCCCTTCTAATCCCCCCCAACTCCCTACATTTGTGGTCTACCAAAATCTTGATATAAATTTTTAGGCCATGTTGAATTTTTTACATTGAATTGTATAGAATGGTCATTTACTATCTATATATATATATATTCCACTTTTATAGCTATATTCTACACCACCAATATAAGAGTTAAATATATTCAATATAGTCAATTTTAATTGAGGGTTTCGAATGTGTACATAATGTGATAAGGTTAACTATAACTTGATTCCAGAGAAATTAAAACATCATGGAATATACAAGCAGTCGAATATTTTGAAGCAGTGGATCATTTTATTTTGTCTCACTTATGATTTTACTTTTACTAAGTATCACTTGTGATACATAGTTTAGAAAATAGGGTAGTTGTACTATATATCACTTGTGGTATATGTTTTTAAAAAATTGATCATGGTATTTGTTTGATTAGTGGATGAGGTTTTTAATTTTACTAAGGGATGTTTTTTATGATCATAGGAACATGTATTATATTAAGGTATTAGATTTGTGTGGTGCACAAGTTAATTCATTCTTACAGGATTTTTTATTCATTTTTTGGTCTTCCCTGCCTCAAAACCATATTACTTATTCTATTAAATCTATTCATACTTGTATTATAAATTTTGGTTTCATTAATTAGATCACCCCCTTCTTATTTTCAAATATATCATGAATTCAACACTCTCTATTATATAACTCATGATGGATAGAATCATTCAAATGATCTAAAATGTATTGAGGTGATGTCATCATCATCCACTACGGGTTTTCATGTTTATTTCATATTCCTGGGTTCATTATTATCATTTTTTTCATAAAAAAATTTTCATTCACCCAAATAACAAGAAAAACTCATCACTATAGTGTACAAAAGGCTTAAAAAATCAGAAATATCTAGGATGTTGGTATGGGCCTCTTGGAATTTATACATTCCTTAATGTATTAATTTTGTTACTTTTCTGAACTTCAAACATGAAACATCATTGAAAATCAATAACATTGTTCTTTATGTTGGATACTTTGTATATATTTAAATGTTGTATAAAATTTCTTTACATGTTTTTGAATTTTATTTCATGTGTGTTTTTCTCCATAATGTTCTCAAAATATGTACATTTACTTACTCAACAGATAACCATGATGCTAGAAAAAGAAAATATTATATCATAATAACATTAATGGTATACATTCTATATTTATTGTAATTATTTTCCCTTTTCATTTTTTACTAGGTCCTGGATGGTATTTCTACTAGAAAATTAGATAAAAAATTTATGTTATCTACCGTAATCTAGTGTCTTCAAACATATTATTGGGAAATTAATTCAGTCCAAAAATGTCAGGCTCTGGACTTGTAAAACTCAGTCTTTTCAGGCACAACATGCATGTATCAACTAGAGTAATGGGAAGATATGGGTACTCTGCTATAAGTAACTGAACCTAAAAAATTACATAATATTGAATTAAATGAATAATTAAAGTTGAAGAAATTTTCAGGTTTAGAGTTTTAGAGAATTAGGACATTACTATTAAATAACAACATGAATATTACGTTTAGAAACTACTACTCAGTATCCATTTTTTCATAAAATAAAAACATATAAAAACAAACATGTCTACTTCCATGTTTATTATAGCATGCCATTCAATTGATCCCATCCCTGACCCTATTTATCATTAAGTCCTATGGAAAACGTATCAAAAAAAAATTTGATGAGCATAAAAAGATCAGTAGGGGTTATAAAATAAAAAAGGAGAACATTATTCCATCAATAAATACAAATCAACAAAACCATAGTTTTTAATCATAACATACATTACAAAATCATAATATTTATGAAAGACACAAAAAAATCATAAATAATAAAGGTTACTTATGGCATTGATATAAAACATACATTGTAGCTATCACTACTATGCAGGGAGTTACACTTTTAATACCCATCACATTATATTCCCTAAATCTCTTTGAAGAATCATCACATTTACCTCCATCACGTTACCCAATGCATTGGAGAGCTATCTCGGGCTCACCTACTGCAGGTTTTTCATGGAACCACCTGTATACATAAACAATTTCCAATAACCGTAACATAATCATAACACATAAGACAAGTATAAAGGAAATAAAACATTTCCACCTTCCAATATATCAAATCATGATATTGAGATAAACAATGCTTTATCAAATCATTTACAAAACCATTTAAACATATTTTTTTGAATGAAAGTGTCTCATACCAATTTTAAGCTTTTAAATAAATTATCATTTAAAACCATTAATGTCCATATAAATAAATCCTAAAACCAATTTGTAAAACATGGACATTAATGTGAAATAATTAGAAGAATAAATCATTAAAACATTTAAAACGATATTTTGGTTAAAGATTTTTTTTAAAAAAAGAGATATGCTTGAATACAAATAAATGAGGAATAAAATTTAATCATAAAATTATAATATCATGAGAATAAATGGATTCATGATATAATATGTAAAAGGACAGTATATACACAATATAATATGGAATTTCTGCATAACAACAATGAAGTCTCAGTGGAAATGTAAATTTAGATGAAATCCCTTATAAAGATGGTATCCTTAATTAAGGATAAATCAATCACATAATTATGTGTGAAAAATATATATACACCCAATATAAGTGGTTATTATGTGTAAAAATTCATAGGAAATTCAATAATATTCATAGGAAAACATTTTCATGAAGTATAAGTTGAACCCAACGAATTGAAATTGGGTTAAGAAGTTCCCCTGTAGAAATTTGACAGCCTAACGGTGTCACAATAAAATTCAGAAAATGAGTTGATGAGATAAAAATGGTATATCAACACTTGGACATAAATTTTACATCAATAAGGATGTAGTATATCATATCCCAACATAATAATATTTAAATTAAAATACATTATAAAAATAAGTGTTTTAAAAAGTGGAGGGTGAAAGGTTCTCTTACCGATTTGGTAACATACAAAACATACGCCACATGAAAGAAAGATCATACAATGAAGATGTAAATACTCATAAATGAAATTATATTACACAAATAGTACAATAATGGGCAGTTCATACACCACACAAAAGGAAATAGTGGTAAATATAGCATGAATCTCACGGGAATAAAAAAGTGAGAGAAAACCCTTTACCACATTGTCATCAACTGAGTCGTATGACCAAAAGTTAATAACCGCCAAATGAATCATAGAATGCCATGAATATAATGATAATAATGATAATATATATATAATTTCAGTACAAAATACACCACATGCAATGAATAATTGTCAAACAATGGAAATCTCACAGAATTAAACGTGAGATAAGAAAATCCCTTACCTCGTGTCCGACTTGACTCATTTGTTCCTTTTTGTTCTTGAATAATAAACTAAAGTTAATTTATACTTGCATAAAACCCTTTTTCATGTTTATTATCATTTTTATATCACTTATTACCATGTTATAAACATTATGCAATCATTTAAGTTAAAAATGGTCATTTGTTGATATTTGGTACTTGAGTAATAAATGAACACATTATCATTACAAGTTGTCCTTGTGGAAAATAGTCCACTATCTCCAGAATGATATTTATGATTTACATATCATATAAATCATATACATATAGTATATATAAATATTTATAATAGTACATAACATTTTGTAGTTAAGAAATGAAATGCACCATTCCTGGAGACGGTAAGCAGTACGTATGCATGAAAGCTACATTCATTTCTATTTTTGATTTTAATGGAATTAAAACATAATGATTCATAGGTATATTATAATTCCAGTATAATATCATATATAATATCATTAACAATATTCTATTATACATCCCACATATCGCATTAATGAGTCATTTCACTTTGAGAGGGCGGTAGTCCGCACTTCATCAAATAAAATTATCGCATTTACCCATTATGGAAACCATAAAGGTAGATTATAAATGTAAAATACAGAAGCATAAATAAAATATAAGAATAACATATATCATATATAAATAAATTTCCATCTTAATATCCACCATGAGAGGTGTATAAGATAATCGAAAAATCATCATTTCGTGAAGCGTTAGTTTCCCATCCACAGAAACAGTATGTTTTTCACCCATTAGATAGAGGTGTATGTAAGTGTAGTTAAAATAATTCTCATAAGAACATTCTAGGAGGAGGAGAGGGATTTTGGGAGCTTAATTGGGCAGAGGATTGATGAGCCAAAATTATTTATAGGTTTGATGAATTTCTTTGATGTGGTGTCCTTTTATAAGGGGAGGAGGGGCTATTTAGGAAAGTGTGAAAATATTATTTTATTATATAATGATATTCAGTTTCAAAAGGTCAAAAAAAATTTAAAGACGAAGATAAGATGACTCATGGTCAAAATAAAATCATCCAATAAGAATTGGACATGTTTTGGATGTTATTTTAATATTTATAATCTTATTTATTTAAATCATTTATTAATGAGATATTTGCTACATCATGCCAACGAGCCTGTACCTTAGTGGTACATGCTCCTACTTGGCATCCAAAAGACACAGGATCAAATCCGGGCATGGGGAAATTTATGGGTTATTATAGGAGTGATGTAGGTGGGCACTGTAGCAGTACGGTAGCAGTGACAGAACTGTTGCAGTGGTGGCACTGTAGTGGAGGAGGGACTGTAGGAGGTACTGTAGCAGCGACTGTAATGTAGCAGCGCAGGTACTGTAGTAGTACTGTTCACTGAGGGGTCCTTTGGGCCAAAAAATGGGCTTTCAAGCCTTGTATTCATGCCACTTGGCCTTAGGACTTCTATCTATGTAATGGGTCACTCCTTACCCAGTCTAAAGAGGTATTTGCTTTAAATAATAAATTAACGCTTCAGCCCTAACCTTAAAAAAAATATGCTACATCATTATTGTGTCATAAATAATTTTTTTTATTTGTTGTCTAAAAATTAAAAAAAATCCTTGATGTAGGAAATTGTTTTATCTTTCCAATGAATATTTATAATAGAAAATATATCTTATATAACCCAATGTAAAAATTAATTCACTAAAAGATATTTATTTCTGTCATTTTTTCCTTCACATTAAATTAATTAATCTATTGTGTCATTATCACACATAAGTGGCTCCATAGGGTTCCAAAATCAACCCAAATATTCCCATGGTTGTCCATGACTGATCCAATAAGGTTAGGATAAGTTTTAATGTAATTTTGTATTATTATGATATTATGTTTACCTTGAATTACCCTATTTACCTTTAACAACGTTAAATAAAAGTCAAAAGTTACTATTCACAAAAAATTATTTTCATCTTATTAAACCAAATTTTACATATTAATAACAACCATATATGTTGGATTTTCAAAATACAATTCACAAAAGTGGTAAAATTTAATTTAAATGAAAAAGTCAGATTTTTAACTACTACTAAGTGGTTTCACTATTTATAAAAAATTGATGTTTTTCAGAAAAAATAAGAGAAATTCAGCCTAATCTATATATGATATTCCGAACTCAAAAATGATGTCTATTTTAAAAAATTTAAAACATAGACGTTTAATTAATTAATTTAAAATTAATTCCCGTTGTCAAATCAAATTTCGTGTTTTTAAAAAATAATTAATATCAAAAGTTTGACATTTGTTTACGTCCTATTTGAAAATGAAATTATTTCCAATGAAAAAAATTAGATTAAATGGTAATAATATATTCTAATTAAACATTAAAACCAATTAAAAAAATTAATATATACATATAAATAAATTATATTAAAAGGTACTTTTGATTAAAAACAGTATTTTTCCAAATTCATTAAAAAAATGAACATTATCAGAAAAATACTAAAAATTTAACCAAAGTAAATTTTGATATCCCAAATGAAAAGAAGAATTTTATTTTGTCAAATAGAAAATAAATAATGAAAAAAACAAGATTTATAGAGGGTTCTCCATTAAAAGGTAGTAAATCGACCTTCTACTGTATATAAGATTATTAATGCTTAAAATTAGATTCATTCATATTTTAATCCCCTAAATTTTATTGTATAATTGTAAAAACATTTAAAAAATATATATAACATTATTTTAGTTAGTTTTATTAATTCCCACCAATACAATGGCTAGGCATTATCTACCATTTAAAATTATAATATTATATTATTTGTGTGCTACGTAAGATTTCAAAGAAACCCGTTATTTTGTATTGGGTATCCCATCGAACATAGAGTCCCCATTAATGTAAAATTATTACTTAATTAACAAATATTAATAAATATGAAAATTTCCTTACTCCTAATTTGTTTGGGATGTTACATCCTTCCCCCATTTTAGGAATTGCATCCTCGTAATTTTAAAACTAGGCATGGAAACTTCATTAAAAGTACCTCATTAGAAAAAGTTTCAGTAAAAATATCACTTTAAAAGAAAGAAAGAAAATTACAATGGTCACCCGAGATAACACTTACTAGGATTCCATGTAGGAAAACATGGACATGGAAGAGAGAACAAACAGTCATATTCTGATAGAGAGTGAAATAAAACATGATTAGGAGAAAGTTAACCACCACAAAATCACAAGTTTATGATGCGTTAAACGGTATTTTATTACCCAGTAGGAAACGTAAACCAACAATGTTTTTTTACATTCATTTTCATAAATTTTAGGAATTCATTTACTACATAGAATAAGAACATAAGGATATGTACTTACCTTCAAGAAGAGTTTTATCCTTTAATAATTTTCCACCATAAACTAATCTTATCTCCAAACAAAGGGAATTAAAAAAGACTTAGTCACATAAAAAGCATTATAATCATCTTCTTGAGAATCACATAATCAGAAAAATAAGAAATATATATTTCCCTTGTCTTTAGACATCAAAAAAACCAAAATGGTTAGTGCGAGATCAGATAATACCCAAAATGTATAATCTTTTACCCAAATAAAAAATACTATTAATATCCAAAATTTGTAAAACAATACCCATAGTTCAACCAAGACCATTTAATAAACAACTATCCATGAAATACTTCAAAAGTAATCCAAACTAAGGTTGAAACCCAAATATCATAAGGATTTAATTACATAGTCTTCCCAGTAAAATCTTATCATTTATCACCAAATAACATAAGTTACTCATAAAATATCATATTGAAAGGTAATTAACCTAATCACATATTCTCTATTATAGGTTAATCAGTTTCCTAAATAAACCAAAAAAATCATATGTCACCAATAAAAACATAGATTCTTCCAAACTAAAATTTCAACCATTATTTCACAAATGAAATCCCATAGTATTCTATCTTCCTTAGGTATATAGTGTTTCCTCAAAAGAGAGAATGCCTTCCACAAAAACCTTTATCACTTAATTAATAAATCATTTTTCTATACTAAGTATATCCATTTCATAAAACATATGTTCCAAAAATCAACTAATTCTTGTACAATAAAAACATTTTACTAAAATAATAAGTCACACTAACCAGGGGATTCATGTAGGCTAGTGGTAGGTGTTTCACCCTTGACACCCTTCGATTGTGGGTTCGATTCATGCGGCCTTACAAGATGCGATGGGTTGTCACCCATTTTACGGGTTTCCATTTTTATAAAACTCAAAAATAACCCTAAAATGTTTTAACCTCAATGGTTTTCTTATACCTCTCATTTTCATCCAAATTAATTATGATCTCAAAATTTTAATTCATTATGTATTATTTCACTAACATATGAAAAAATAAAATTATCCCCAAAATGAGTAAAATCATACCTTGATCATCATGTCCATTTGGTTTCATCATCATCTTGTGCACGTAGGTAGAAGGTTTGTGCATTGTAAAAATTATTTAGAGATCCTTAAAAATCATTTTCTTCCTCCATCCAAATACACCTTGTACAACATGGGTCATATGGGTGTTCACAAGAAAAATGTTTTGTAAATATAATCATGTATAACATATAATTTCAAAACATTTGATAAAACATGGTTTCTATAAAATAGTCGGACCAAATTTGAGTTGAAACATTCAATTAATGGTCCTTTTAAAATAACATATGTATATACTGAGAGACTATCTTGTAAAAGCATATATAAATAGGTTGCTCAAGGGTCTTCTTATTTAGTACCTTTTTTAAAATCCTAATATGCTTCAAAATCTTGTGATAAGGTAAAATATTTGAAAATGCCTTGATAATATTAACCTTTATTGAATATATGAGAATATTGTCAAAATAGGATTTTTCTAAATACAACATATGATCGATGATGATAACGTGGTATAGTGGAGGTGTTTTATATATCAAAAAACTTATTGCAAGTGAGTTGTATGATAGAAAAAGATTCACAATCATCCGAACATGACATTGAAATAATTATTGAAAGCATGTCATCAGGAAGAGATAGGAATGTCGTTTGAAATCCTCCTCCTTCCATTTGTAACTGGATTTCTTTGATCTGAAGAAGTTATAAAACATGGATTTAACTGAAATAATAAACATAAGGACTAACCATGTGTATAATGAAAACTCATAATCCTTAATGTTGTCTAATCTGGCCTCTGATTCCAACTATAAGGATTCGAACATAAAACATTACATAATATTGAATTAAATGAATAATTCACATTGATGGTATTTTCAGGTTTGGAGTTTCAGAGAATTAGGCCACAACTATTACATATAAACATGAATATAACATGTAGACACAACTACTCAGTATCCATTTTTTCATATAAAAAATACTCTTAAAATGAAACATGACTAATTCCATGTTTTAGTTAGGATGACATTTCCTTGATCCAATCCTTGACCCTATTCATCTCTTAGTACTATGGAAATCATTTAAAAATCATGGGATGAGCATAAAAATCTCAGTAAGGGTTATAAAATATAAATTTTTAACATTATCCCATCAATAAATAGAAATCAAAGAAACCATTCTTTTTAATCATAACATACATTACGAAATCATAAGATTTATAAATAACACACACAAATCACAAATCATAAATGATACTTATGGCATCCATATTAAAATTACATTTTAGAAATCACAATTATGTATGGAGTTACAATTGGAAGACACATCATAGTATATTCCCTAAATCACTTTGGAAACATCATGTTTACCTCCATCACGTTACCCAATGCATTGGATAGCTATCTCGGGCTCACCTGCCCAATGTTGATCATAGAACCACCCATATACATAAAAAATGCCCAATAACCATAAAATAATCAAAACACTTAAGACAAGTATAAAGTAAAGAAAACATTTCCTAATTCCAATATATCAGATCAAGATATTGAAATAAACAATGCTTTATCACATCATTTTCACAACCATTTTGAAAGATATTTTTGAATAAAAGTGTCTCATACCTCTTTAAAGCTTTTAAATATATTATCATCTAAAAATATTAATGTCTATATAAATAAATATTAAAACCCATTTTGAAAACATGGATATTAATGAGAAATATTTACAAGAATAAATCATTTAAACATTTCAAACGATATTTTGGTTAAAGAGTTTTTTAACAAAAAGAGAGATGCTTAAATACAAATAAATGAGGAATAAAATTCAATAAGAACATTATAATATCATGAGAGTAAGGGGATTCGTGATTTAATATGTCAATGGATAGTATATACACTATATAAGAGTGAATTGGTGCATAAAAACAATGAAGTCTTAGTGGAAATGTAAATAGAGATGAAATCCCAAATAAAGATGGAATCCTTAAATTAAGGATAAATCAATCACATAATTATGTGTGGAAATTATTAATACACCAAAAATATGTGGATATTATGTTTATAACAATCGTATTTCATTCACACATATTCATAGGATGACAGATTCAAGAAGTACAGGTTGAACCCAAAGAATTGAAATTGGGTTAAGAAGTTCCCTTGTAAAAATTCGACAGCCAAACGGTGTCCCTTTAAAATTAAGAAAATGAGTTGATTAGATAAAAATTAATCTCATCACATGGAAATAAAGTTTACCGAAATAAGGATATATATGTACATATCCCAATATAATAAGATGTAAATTTAAAGACATTATGAAAATAATTCTTTTAAATAGAGGAGGGTGAAAGGTTCCCTTACCGATTTGGTAACTTACAAAACATATTCCACATGAAAGAAAGATCATGAAATGAAGATGTAAATACTCGTAAATGAAATTATATTACAAAAATATTACAATCATGGGCATTACATAGACCACAAAAAATGAAATAGTGTCAAATATAGCATTAATCTCAAGGGAATAAAAAGTGAGATGAAACCCTTTACCACGTTGTAATCAACTAAGTCGTATGGAAAAAAGTTAATAACCCCAAAATTAATAAAAAATGACAATGAATATAATGATAATTATGATAATATATATATAATGATAGTACAAAATACACCACATGAAATGAATAAGTGGCGAACAATTGGAATCTCACAGAATTGAAAGTGAGATAAGAAAATCCCTTACCTCGTGTCTGACTTGACTGGTTTGTTCCTTTTTCTACATAAATAATAAAATAAAGGAAATTTATTGTTTCTTAATAAAAATTTTCCAGTTTATTACCCTTTTTTATCTATTTTTACCATGTTATAAACATTATGAAATCATTTATGTTAATAATGGTCGTTTGGTCGATATTTTGTATTTGAGTCAGAAATGAACACCTTATTATTACAAGTTGTCAATGTGGTAAATAGTCTATTTTCTCCATAATTATATTAATAATTTGGATATCATATAAATCATATATATCCAGTATATATATATGTATTTATAACAGTACATAACATTTTGGAGATAAGAAATGAAATGCATTGTTCATTAGATGGTATGCTGTACATACGCATGAATGCTACATTCATTTATATTTCACTTTTTAATGTAATTAAAACATAATGATACATTGGTATATTATAATTACATTATAATATCATATATAATATCATTAACTCTATCTTTTATACAACCAACATATTTCATTAATGAGTCATATAACTTTAAGGGGGCGGTAGTCCGCACTTCCTCAAATGAAATTAGCACGTTTACCCATTATGGAAACCATAAAAGAGGGACATAAATTGAAAATAAAGAATCATAAATAAACTATAAACCTAATATATATCATATAGAATTACAGTTCCATCATAATGGCCATCATGAGAGGAAATAGGTTATAATCGAACAGTCATCATTTCGTGAGGCGTTAGTTTTCCATTCAGAGAAACAATATGTTCTTGATCCATTAGATGGAGGTGTGTGTAAGTGTAGATAAACTAAATCTCATAAAAACATCCTAGTATATTTAGGATACTGGTGTTTTTATAAAATAAATTAATAAAAATAGTTTAGTGGTTGGAGATGTAAAATAAAAGAAAAGAAGTAAAGAGGAACTGTTACCTTTAATTTGGTTAACTTCCTTTGGTTTGAACCAAACGTACTTCTTGAAGTTCTTTCTGGCTAAGGTAAGGCTTCTAGGAGGAGGCGATGGATGTATAGAGCTTAATTGGGAATAAGTTGGACACGAAAAATGGCTTGAGAGGTGTGAATAATTGGTTATAAGTGGTATCCTTTTATAAGAGGGAGGAGGGGCTCTTTTAGGGAACTGTGAAAATATAATTTTATTATATAATTATATTCAGTTTATAAAAGACCAAAACTAATTAAATTAAAATATAAGATAAATCATGTTAGAAATAAAATCAATCAATAATAATTGGACATGTTTTGGATATTATTTTAATATTTATAATCTTATTTATTTAAATAATTTATTAATGAGATATATACTGCATCATTATTGTGTCATAAATAATTTAATTTATTTGTTGGATAAAATTTTAAAAAAATATCCATGATATAGGAAATATTTTTAGATTTCTAATTAATATTTATAGTCAAAAATAAAACTTATATAACCCCATGTAAAAATTAATTTACTAACAAATATTTATTTGGGTCATTTTTGCATTTACATTAAATTAATTAATATAAATTGTCATTATCACTCATAAGTAGCTTCATGTGGTCCCAAAATCTACCCAAAGATTCCCATGGTCGGCCATGCCTCATAAAATAAGGTTAAGACAAGTTTTAAATAATTTTGTATTATTATGATATTCTTTTTACCTTGAATTACGCTATTTACCTTTAATCGCGGTAAATAAAAGTCAAAAGTTACTATTCACCAAAAATTATTTTAATCTTATTGAACCAAAATTTACTTACTAATAAAAACCATGTATATTGGATTTTCGAAATTCAATTCACATAAGCTGTAAAATTTCATTTAAATGAAAATGTCAGTTTTTTAACTACCACAAAGTGGTTTCACTATTCATAAAAAATTGATGTTTTTCAGAAAAATAGCAAAAATTCAGCCTAAAATATATTTGATATTCTGAATTAAATAATGATATCTAATTTACAAAAACAAAAACATAGAATTTAATTTAATTAATTTAAAATTAATTCCCGTTGTGAAAAAAATAGCGTGTTTTAATGAAATAATAACTATAAAAAGATTGACACTACTTTATAACCATTTTAAAAAAGAAATTTTTCCAATGAAAAAAATTATATTAAATGGTAAAAATATATTCTAATTACAAATTAAAACAAATTAAAAAGGTAATCTAACCATAAAAATAAATTAGATTAAAAATCAATTTTGAATTAAAATACAGTATTTACATTATTCATTAAAAAAACGAACATTATCAGAAAAAAAATAATTTACCCAAATTTTATTTTGATGTCATAAATCTAAAGAAGAAATTTATTTTGTCAAATAAGCATATAAAAATGATCAAAACTAGAATTAAAGAGGGTTCTCCATCAAAAGGTGGTAAATCGACCTTTTACGGAATATTAGAGTATTAATGCTTAGAATTATATTCATTCATATTTTAAGACCAAAACTTTTATTGGATAATTGTAAAAACATTTAACAAATATACATAATAAAATTTTAGATAGATATATTCTTTCCCGCCAATAGAACGACAAGGAATTAACTTCCATTTATAATAATATTATTATATTATTAGTGTGCTACATAAGATTTCAAAGAAACCTGCTATTGCGTATCAGGTACGTCATCAAACATAGCCTCACCTATAATAAAAAATTAATATTTAATACAAAAATATTAATAAATATGAAAAGTTTCTTATTCCTTATTTATCTAGGATGTTACATCTGCTCCAGAGTATGTGATCATGATTGGAAAACTCACATTCAAGACTAACTTTTATTGCTTTGGGGTGGTTCTGTTGGAGATAATCGCTAGAAGGAATGTGGAATATAGAAAGAAGATGGGTGAGCATATTCTGGTGTCTTGGTCACCCACTACCTAATGTATTCATCAATTTTCATTGATTTTGTGGATTAGGTTCTTTGAGTGGGGTTTTCCGTGCGTAGTTTGCACCATTTCACCGCTATTATCGCAATGTGCCTATAGAAGCAGCCCACATTCTAGTCACGTATCACTGAGTATATGTTGGATCATTATTAAATCACGTCACAACCCTCCACAAATGTTTTTAAGAGTTGTGGTGGTGTCCACTCCTCTATGTGAAAATCATCTTCACCACCGAACAATCATTGGTAATCCAAGATTTAAAAATCACGTTTTCCTTGGGTGTCCATGACTGGGTGCTCTACATGGTAAATGGGTTTTATGTTGCATAATTGAATTTTATTATTATCATTTTAATATTTCATAATTATTTAATTACTTATGTAAAATTAATAAATATTTATAGTCATACATATTATAATGTTCTGAATCTACAAAATTATCCCTTCTGTTCTCTAATATTTTAATTATCTCGATGTTTAATCCACTTTTATTGCAATATATTGTACCACTTATTTATGAGTTCAATATTTGTAATATAATTAATATTAATTTAGGTATTTTACCCTTCATACAAGGTGACAGGGTGAAGTAACACTAGATTTTGGATAAATACATCATCATAGAAATAGGAGGGCATATTTTGGAGCAGTGAGTCATTTTATTTTGTTTCAGTTAATATATTATTTTACATTAAATAAATATGACCAGTGAATCAATATTTAGAGAATAGGATCATGTGCATGTACTATTTATGACCATTGTATATTTTTTAGAGTATTGGAAGATGTATTATAATTTAGTATGTGATCATGAATTTTAATAGAGCAGTAAATTATTTTATAGTTTCTATGTATAGTTTATCATATTAAGGATTTTGGTAATGAAATGAATAATTATTTAGATAAAATTTGGATCCAAAAATCTCTACCACTATGAAAATTTATTTCACATCAGTAATAGTTCATCTGAACCACTATTAGAATGATATCATAGTAGTTTTCAAACCATATGAGCTATATCTAGGTAAATTTTTAGAGCAATCACACCACCAGGTCAGGTGGAATATTACAAACTCATGGTTTCATCTTTTGGGACCATATGATGATGTATATTAAGAAATGAAATATTTAGGTAAAGATTCATATTATTTGAAGTATGATATGGGGATTCTTTATATTATCCATTGTACAAATGAATAATTTACTGAGACATCTTTTTCTTATTATATCATTCAATTTAGAGTGAGTGATACTAATAGTATCCCATTCATTGCTCTGACTATTAATGAATTATATTGGGGGTGATCATCTTCTCAAATTCATTTTCTTGGACTGCAAATATACTATAGGTAATTACAGGTTGAATATTTTCTCAACAAGCATTGTTGGCTTCCTACCACTTTTCATGTAGGTGTCATGATTATTTGAAGAGGATTTTAGTTTCACCATTTAATACAACATCTATATGTATTCAACTACATTATTGTCTTTCTGCCTCTATTTGTGTTGAAAATCATTTTCAGGATTTTTGATGACTCGGTAAACAGTTTTCTTGTGAAAGAGGGTGATTCTGTAAAAATGAATCATGCGGATGGTATGAGTTACAACATATATATAGACATACATGTTTAAGTTAATTATATGTATATTAATAAATATATTTATTTTTTTAGAAAGGAAGCTAGTAATGATGCTATTTGGAACTGAGGAAATGCCACTTTCCTAGATTGAAACAAGGATGTAATGTGTAACACTTTTACTTCTAGGTGCTGAATTTACTCACATATGTCAAAGGAAATGAAATTATCAACATTTCTAAATCCATTATTACTATCCTGAAACTGTACATGATAAAGAATATATTTTCTAAAAGAAAAACTATACATTACATATTGTATCTCTAATGACACAGTAGTTTGGGGCCAAAAAATGAGAATCTTATATGTGGATTTTCATGTTCTTAGAGGAGCTATCTTGGAATTTGATATGAGGATTGTTCTTCTGCAATAATGATTTTTGGTTAAGTTACTGTTGGGTTTTATCAAAACATCACATTTTACAGGTTTGAAGAAGTCCCAATAAATATTTTCCTTTATTTTTGAGTCCATTTTTATATACATGTGACAGTTATTCTGAGCATAAATTATTTTACATTTTTAGGTACTAGTTGGCCTAGATTTTGAAGGCATATTGATGAAAGTGAGAAGAAATGATTTTTTATTTTCTAAAATCATTGGATAATTTTATTCTATTTTATTTTAGTTATCATATACCATTTATGAATTAAATCATGCTTTATATTATTATTTACATCTTCCAATAACACGTCAAATATTAGCATACTATCTGATTTAAACTTTATTCTTGATGTGTATTTATTTTCATGTAGTGGTTCATTTTTTCCATTATAGATTATTTATGTGTTTTGATATATTGACATAAATTCTCCACCATGTTCATGGAGAAATAATTTCTTGGTACTACATTAAGGTATGACATTAAATCCCAACAAAAGCTTGTATCACTAACAATATTACTAGCATATGAACATATGAAATTTTATTATCTAATGGAAACATTATAAATGATTCATATTCAATTGGAAAATTCATGTTATCAATAAGTATGGAACATATAGTAATTAAAATAAGTTCTCTTTTCACTTCAATCTTGAACATTCATTAGGAAAGGGATCAAATGGTTTTTTCTAAAAGGGATGGATAAACAGTTTTGATTAAAAGAACTATTTCCAATTTTTGGTCCAAACGACTAATAACATTGGACTTATTTCATCACCCACAACTTCTTTATTTTGATCATTACATATTGGACATGAATAGATGTGTCTTCATAGGGGACTAACGATTCCTTATTTTGACTATGGTTTGATTAATATTATCCACCATGTTATTGGAATTCATGACATTCATAAGAAATTTCCTCAAATTTCTAAGTACCATCTCATAGAAATAGTGACTATTTGTATAATTTTTAACCTTTTTATGAAATTAGGATCACTTATTCAAAATTTCTTACAAAACACAACACTTAAAATAAAAATATAGAAAAAATATTGGTTTTCAATATTTTCATTCATACTATGAAGAAATAGTTCTCAAAGATAGTGCTCATGAAATAGTAACATGAATAGAGAAAATCAAGTCCCCTTAATGGTACATTCTTAGAATTTTCATCAAAATCGTTTAGCGTGTTAACTATATGGGTGATGAGGGAGATGGTGTTTACTCTAAAACATATCCTAGACAATGTAAATAAATTTTTATTTATTCAATGTTTCATTGATGAATAAATTGATGTTGAGATGGTGGAAGAGAAGGCTAAAAATGTTCCAAGGATGTCTGGAGTTTTGTAAACATGATAAAAATTCATGTCCATATATTTGGATCATCTTTTTATAGTTGAAACTACTCATTATGTAACATATATTAACAATTTTTTCGGTTTTCTAGGATATAAAAAATGTTGATATAAACACACACAGTGGTTGAAGATCGTATCATACTAATGTTGGAAGCATAAACAATCATCCATGTTTATGTTTCTACTTGGGGTTGAATGTTTTTTTTATTTTACACCTACCTCTTTAAAGTTTATGAAAGAAATTTTCCAGTTAATGTACAGGTTTCTCCAAAAGACATTTAATGTGAATTCTTCCGGTCACTCTTATCCAAGATGTGATATAGCTCTCTTTTTAAATTGAATTTTTGATATTGTTTTTGTAAATATCTCATTGGATGGTACACTCCACTACTATTATTGTTCCATTTTAAAAGACAAATAAAAAAACTCTTATTGCATTGGACAATTATAATAAGGGATTTCATAACATATTTTACGAATTTATTACTGAAGATGTCCATTATTAGAATTTATTTAAATGGTTTTCTTTTGGATAAGGTTACCATGAATATGTAAGATGGTTCATGGTGTCTGGATAGTTGGGAGTGGGTGGTCGCAAGCAGCAGCCACCAGTACATTGTATGGAAGCATACCGAAACCTCATTTACTCCAATATATAGACGTCAATGATGGTTATAGATTTTAGTAAGTTAATAATAATAATTAAACTAATAATGAAGTAACTCCACTCCATTCAAGAGAGTTATAACCTTAAAGACCACTAAAATGAGCCCGAAATCAATGAATCAATAATCTGGTGTAGTATTCTTTTATAAATTTTCAAATTTTTATTCTCAAATGTACCCTCATGATAATATATCAAACTAAAACAAATATTTTGATTAGATCCAAAACAGATTCAAGCTACCAGATCTTATAGTAGCATCTTATTTTTAATCTATTAAGAAGATGTTATAGAGTGACAGCTGATATAGCCATGCAATTATAGAATTAGGTAGAGGATCCATCGTTGAACACATGTTATTGAAGGTATGATATTTCTTTATTTGACCTAGGACGAAAAATAAGTAAAAGGGGCTTTCTAAACATAAATTAAAATGTATGTTTCTTATTTTCCTATCCAGTTTTTTACAATTTATGTATTTCATTCCAAACCAGGAAATTAACAAGGATGATGTGGACTGTTATACATGTGATTCCATCATGTTTTCAATTTATTGTGATGTGAATTTGGTAGAAAAACTGATGATGAAATATGATGAAAGTTATATAATCAAGATGGAAAACTATAATTCTTTACTAAAAGGTTTACTGCACAACATTATTATTAATTTTCCTTATCCCACTCATTCTTTTCATTTTTTATTTTTAATTATGTTTGTCATGTCATATTATAATGGTTGGCAGCAGACTGGGTATTCAATCAAATCCCAATCATTCTAATCACAATAAAATCATCTAAGATATTCCTACGTAGTTTTCCTTTCAAATTTTCCTCATGTTTAGATCCTGAAAATAGCTTATAAATGATGAATTCTATTTTACAAGAGATGAAGTCTCAATCACCTTGATATATTTAAATAGATCCATTTGTGACACACCCAGAGACTTTACTAAAACATTAAACACCACCACATAGGTAATTCCACACATTAGTATTTTTCTTTTCATTTGGTGTGAGTTTTGATTTTCGAAGTTAACATAATTATAATATAACATTATTTATGATTTTGGTTTTTATTTTCAATTGAAAATATCTTTTTATTTTTTAATCAACAGTTTAAATGTCATATATTTTTTATTGATGATTATCTTATTTACTGATATTAGAAAATGTGTTATTCTATAGTTTGTTTATTTTATATACAAAACATGTATTCTATTTTAATTTTTTTGCTTCAAAATAACATATAAATTGTAACTACTAAATAGTAGTTCGGGTGCAGAAATACATTAATTACATGAGAAATTTATGGTCATCTGGGAATTGATGTGATTGAATTAAATATGAATACTCAAGATGATAACATTTTTGTTTCACTAAATTGGCGGTAATGAAATGGTACTAAACTAAAATTGTAACATTTTTCATTTGTTCACAAAAATTTAACTGTTGATGGACTGTGGTTGTAGGTTTGTGGAACGAAAAATGGGAACAAAACTATCTCCAGCAATCATATGGATCCATATCAAACCCATGGGGATCTCTAATTACCTCATTTTCAAGAGTATGTATAAGAGGTAATATTTCCATCTTCTCCAAACATGGGAATGTCTACTTCTAATCATGGGGATACCATATCTTCACAAGACATTTCTGTTAAAAATAAGGATATGTAGTGTGCTTTGGTTGGCTTTATCATATATTTTTGAGTAGTTTTAACTATTTTCCTCATGCCTTGTCTATGTAACTATTGAATTATTTTAGTAGTGGAACGATGTCCTTGATTCACATTCAATAATCTGGTGATATAAATGAAAATGGTCCAAAATTGCCAGTTTCTTTCACTATCATCACATCGAATGATTTTGAATTTCATGTGAAACCCTCAATTTTTTATGATGATTAGAATGTTTCTAAGAATGAATATTTTGTTTTTGGTTCTCTGACTAGAAGTATGTTCATCCTGTACCATTCCAAAACGGAACTGTTGAACCCTTCTTAGAAGGAAAATTGTGTTGTTGGTTCTCTGACCAGTAGTAGAATTGGTTTCATGTAGTATATGATTTAACTAAGAAACAAACATAACACATTATACTAGATAATAAGAAGTATCCCTCATTAGAGAAATTATTATAGAATCAATGGTGTTTGAAATAGAAGTGCCTATATTAAGAATAAATGCATAAATTTCATAATCCTATCCTGTCTCATTCTAACTCATTTCCCTTTTCCATAATCTTACCGCTATGAAACAATATAATAAGTACATTCAGGTATAGATCTTATAATATTTTACTCAAGAAATTCTAATTAATGTTCTTTTATTTTATGAATACCTTGAAATTTATACATTCATATTTCAAAATACTTCTTGATTCAGGGTTCAAATCTTGAATTTGTTGTAATTGTGATTTCTTGAATACATCTCAAGAGACTACAGTTAAATAAATAATTTGAAGAATATGTAAAAATTCTACCACCTATTTTCTAAGATTACCCTGACAGTTGTTCCCTATAATGGATATTATAGACATATCTTTGGTAATGGTATTCACAAGAAACACTATATAAAAATATGATCAACAGTTAGTTATAAACTCTATCTTTGTTTCTATTAGTTCTTGGTGATTTATTCCACTAATGATTGGAATTATATGATAATACAAAATAATCTGATCTTGGTAATATTTCTGTGTATAATATCCATATAACAAATACCGAAACATCTTATTTACTCTGTGTAGAGGGTTTCTGGATAATATTAAAAGGATCGGTTGATATCTGATCACAATTATTGGTTTATTATTTTTTTATATTGAAGGATCAGGAATCACGGGAAAATCCATCTAGTGCATGATTTTTATGGGTGGTTAATTATCCTCTCTGGCATTTTTCGACAATTAATTATATTGTAGTTATTGGTGGTTTCTAGAATTTTCGTTTTACATTATTCTATAAATCTCCACAGTAGGTTCATTATCTTCCCTTAATCCCATTTATCTTTATTTAGTTATTCAATTTAAAATACATTATATATAAATATTCTTAATCTATAGAGTATATTTTTGTTATCATATTCTGTATTCTATATATTTTTCGATTAATATTTCATATCTAGCACATTCATATTATATATTTATCTTTGAAAATATATACCTATTAACATTTATTAATATCATAATTCAAACTCAATGTTATCAGTCACATTAGCTTTTCATAAAATTTATTATATCTCCTTGAATCCTTTCACACACTTTTTTTATTGGATTTACTCATCGACAATAGTTTGTATTGTCTTATGTTAGTTATAATTAAATATTTCCATGATAGACATTATATATGCATGTTTTGGTGTAAGGATTTTTGTAATACTCCCAATATTTGATGTACAAATTTGGAGGCATTGATCCACCCAGTTATTGATGAGATTTGGGCCTCAAATATTTGGCTTCTATACTAGAATTTTAATTACTGTTAAACTTCATGCTGCATGGGCTGAAGAGTATACCAGTGGTACTGGTGAATTTTATTCTATAATGTGCAAGGAGTCAACGGATGGTCTAGATATTTTAGGTACAGTTTGGTCACTTATATTTCTATCATAATCGTTAATATGTAATGTCAATGGCATGATATAATTTGTATTATAATCTACATTAACAATTCTAGATTAAATTTATTATATAATATAATTGTTTTATATCAGTGTTTTATAATCTTATATAAAAGTATAAAGAATGTATTATACAGTGTTCTCTAATATTCAATTATAGTATAATATAAAATATATGTTTAACATTATGGAATTTTTTGAATATGGAAAAAATTATATATTTTGTATTATAGTAAATATTATGGAAGGAAAAATCTTTTTCTATGAATTATATTCCTTTTTATGTGTAATATGTGGTTATAATGTGTCTCAAATATGAAATCTTTGTTAAAAAAATAACACAAATAAAACTGTATAAAATCCATAAACTTTTTATAATTATCTATTATATGATCTGAAATATATGTCTACAATGTGTCTATAACATGAGCCATTTGTAAAATCTATAATCGTTGTGTGTTAACAGTGTGGCCATTAAGTTGGATTTTTTTATTTATTTTTACTGAAAATATATATTCTTCCATCATGATTTGGGTATTTCCTTAAAACATTTTTGTAATGATGTTTACGGCATAATTGATTCTATTTATTATTATTTCTCAATTAAAAGGTCACACATATCATTTCTCATTGCCATTTTTTATGTAACATAACTACATTTTTTATTCATTCCATTCACATTCAAATAAATTTATTTACATCAGTTTCATGTGTTTTCCAAGATGTTTGATGAGTTTGAAAATATTGGTACAATGTTGAAAATATTACAACAAGATGAAAATACATTTTGGTGTTTTTCACATACAATACAATGTTTATTGCAAATGGTGAGAGAGGAGGTATTATATAGATACAAATAAAACAAGAATTATACATATGAAATATGTCAAGGAGACTTTAACATTTCTTTTTTTTTCACAGAGTATGTTTTAACATTTGATAGACTGATTCGTCATGAAATTAATTGTGTCTTGATATTCTTCCCATGATATTATTCATCTGTTTCATCAGAGATTTTCTATAATTCATTTTAAGCCTCAAGGTATCCATATTCTTCCCTTTGATTTCTTCTTTTCTAGAATTTGAAATATTCATTTCAATCATTTTTCATTAATGTATTTAATTTATCCTTCATGAATGTCATATATAAACTTTTATTCCTAAATAATTTTATTAAATATGTACATCTATGATTATGAGGTCCCAATAATTTTCACAAACTGTATTCAATTGTTATGTTCAATTTATTTTTGTTATTAATATTATTAATATTAATATGGAAAAAAATTCACAAAATATTCTATTTCACTGAAAATAAAGATTGATAAATAGATCCGTGCAAATGCACAGGAGAGTACTAATACATCATAAAAGAAGGATTATTTTACATAGTAATAGTCTATATAGGGTATTAATTTTTTGAGGCACTGTCTTCTTTATCTGTTTGTGGAATGGCATGTTTCTAAAGGTTAACATTGAAATTCAGTCCACATTACCTAATTCCACAATGAAAGTGACCGACATGGTCACAAGGGATGTGTGTCGAGAATTTTGTTAAATAATATATTATTATTTTTATTCAATAAGTTTAATATATAATTTTCAGGCATTTTTTTTAATGATTATTCATGTTTCCTTAATCTATTATATAATGTCACCTGTAATTCGAGACAGTATAATCTGAGCATAATATTTAATAAATATTTATTTTCTATTTGGAGAATTATTTATTTATTTATTTATTATGGAATAATGTATTAATATTTATTTATTAATTAAATAGTCATTATTCAAGGACCAATAAACATTGTGGAGGAATGGATGACTGAGAATAATTTTCTATTGAGAAATAATATATATTGAATATTATTTGATTAAATAATATTTAATTTAATTTTCATGTTATGTGCATGTAAAAGAAAAAAATAATATTATTATTATTTTACAATGTGTTTCTATGAGGTAATAATTAAATATTAAAGGGGCCAATTGAAAATAATTATTTCTAAACCAAATAATTATTTAAATCTAATTAAATTATTTTTCATACAGAGAAATTCATTTGAGTTGTGCATAATGAAATCATAGATAATAAACTCATTCACTTGAGAGCTCAATCTTAATGAAAAATCCCAAGAGTGGTGAGAAATATTCCCCCACATCCCACACTCGAGACTATAAATATCAAAGAGAATTCTTTGGAAGTGAATCCCAAGGATATAAAAGGCAAATAATTCAAAAAATATTGTTTACCATGCTAGAACTCATAGATTCCTATAATGATTTTAGGGGATTCATGGAACACATAAGTGTCACTATTATTGGGAATATTATATTGATATTAAACGATAGTACAAAACATATATATCATATGATCCATAAATGATGAAATAATTCAAACAATTTATTATTTAATTGATGATATTAATTAAAAATAATTTGTTATTATCCTCTCTATGGATCTAGTGTTTTATCACTTGTCTATTTTCATTAATTCAATTTTTTTGATAATTGGGTTTTATCATGAGGAAGATCAAAGATTTATTATCAATTAAGATAAATATAAAATAGGGAAATAGACCATCACAAACTTCTTCTACTCCCAAATCCTTTTAGTTTGATATCTTATAAAATTATATGTCAATTTATAACGCCACAAATTTTTTGGGACATTAGTTTTTTGAATGAATTAATTTTCATTGATATCTTCTTACTCACTATGAAAAACATTCCATTCACACCACACCGACATGGAGTATGTTACACACAACAACAACTTAGCGTATGATAAACATAACACTAAGCCTCTACGAAACTTTTCATTTATTATTACAATTATTAAAATGAGAAAATAAAAAATATCCAGTAAACATAGAACTAATAATAGTAATAACTATTTTTCATATTTTTCTAAAATGGTTTATAAAATTAATCATATTGATAATGAAATATATAATTTTGGTAATGTTCATCCATGTTTAAAAATAATTTTTCTCAATTAAACTGCTTATAATGTCCTTCTATCAAAAATAATAAAATTAATTTTAGACAAATTTAGAATTTTAATTTCATTAAATAAAATTTAATTTTGAATTTTTCATTTCCAAATTATATTAAAGAGAATTTCTAGGATATTTCTAACAAAACTCATTTCTGGATTAATAGTGAAAAATACTAGATTTTACATAAAATATACATTTCTTCTTAACATAATTGTAAGGTTAAAATATATTTTAAAATGATTTCAATGATTATTTAGATTATATTTTAATAAATTAATTCAATTTAAGTCATTATATATAATTGATTGTATAACAACACTAACATCTTAAATATACTACGATTTTTTATGATATGGCTTCAACCTACACTTACACACACCTCTATAAAAAAGAAAACGAACATACATTTTATGTGTACAAAAAACTATTACCTCCCAAAACGACGATTATTAATTTTTCCATACCACCTCTGATAGTGGAGATCTATATGGAAACACTATTTACATATGTTATAAATTATATATTTAATCTTATTGGATCTTTTTACAGGAATTACCATTATAATTTTCATTTGGTGCAAATATGATAATTTTGTTTGAGGAAGTGTGGATTACTATAACCATAAAGAGACGTGATTCGTTCACATGCTACAAGAAATGTATTAAGGATCAGTTTTTTGAATATATATGATATAATAAAACAATTATTATATTGATATATTTATATATAACAATATGTCATTTACCATCTTTCTTTCACTACAACAATAATAACGGAAACATCGTTCATGAGTTCATGCGAATTACCGTCTCTATGAATGATGTATTCCATTTCATCCATCTATATTTTAGATATAATTATAATAAAAATTAAATTAATATTAATTATATTTATATCATGATATGTAATATGGAAATCATGATATATGTATAGGGATAAATTATATAACAAATTAAGACACATAAAAGAACAAATCAAATATTACCTGAAATGAAACCTTAACATAGTGGTTAACAAGTGGGTAATAAAGGTGGTAATAAAACTAAATAAGGCATTGGATATAAGAATATTTTTAAGTAAATTATTTATATAAAATATTTATATAAAATATATTTTTATTATACAGGTGGTTTGAATGATTACTAAATGAGTCCTGACATAAGGTAAGATAAATATATCTCACTTTTTATTTCTGTGATATACATGATTTATTCACCAAAAATTCATTTTGTGTGCGGTGTATACTATCAAGGGACATATGATATTATTATTATTATAAATAAAATTATTTGTTTTTACATTTATTTTTTACGACCTTTCTATCATTGGATTTATATATCATAAGTTACTAAATATGTAATGCAATTTTGCCTCAATTTTCCTTCTTTGAGACACATGCCATATTATACAACTATATTTTTCCATGAGTTGTATATAATTCCTTTGAAATTTTATATCATTAATATCCATATTTTCATGATATTTGTTAGGTTCGCAACTCTGAATACCCTGAGAGGGGGGGGGGTGAATCAGGGTATTACTAATTTAAAATTAACACCTATTCTAATCGTGTTTTGTTGTTAAGAAAAACACTCTTCTCTCTCTTTCCTGTTGCACAAAGTAAATAGAAAGTGAAGCATGCACAAGACACACCAATTTTACCTGGTTCACCGCAAAGGGCTACGTCCAAGGAGCATACACCGACAAGTTTCCAGTCATACCAATTCCACTAAACTTCACTACCTGTAGATTACAATGTTTGAGCTAGATCACTTCTATGCCCAGGCTCACTACCTTTACAAAGTTTAGGGTTAGCTCACTGCTTTCCCAACGGTCACTCCCTATTTCTCTCTCTCTGGATCACTGCCGGTGGAGAGGATCACCTTTTTCCTCTTCCTAAGCTCACTACTCTATAAAGGGATTCACTCACAGTTTATAGAGCTGTAGGTCTCTTCATTTTCATGAAATAATGCATCTTCAACTGTTTATAGATGCTCTATTGAAGTCCAACTTTCATCCACTAATGAATACCTCTTTGCCACTGAACACTGGGAAATTCCTTTTGAAGACACCTTCGCAAAGCACCCTACTTCGCGAAGCTGCCAATTTCGCGAAGCTCAAACAAGACTTCACAAAGCTCCTTCCTTTTCACGAAGTACTTTCGCGAAGCTCAAGCCGTCGCAAAGAAACGTACCTCATGAAGCTTAGTAAGTCAATGCGGAGCTCGTAGGTTTCACGGAGCTACAATAGCTGCCGTGAAGCTCCTCTTTCGCGAAGCACACTCGCTCCGCGAACCACCTTCGCAAATCAAGAGCAAAGTATTTTCTCTAAAAATTCTCTCTACTTCTCTTGAGGGGGGCGGCCTCTATTTATATGCGATTCCACCGACCCTCAAAATTTCCGCGCGAAGTCAATGCCACGTCATCTCAAATCGCGATGCTCCAATGTTTCCACCGGAATTCTGTCCAAATTGCGAAGCACCACGACAATTTTCCGTCCGCGGAGCTTGTCGTAATCGCGGAGCATTGCTGTCAACATTAATTCGCGCCTTCGCCGCGAAGCTCCCTCACAAAGCCCTTCACCGCCGCGATGCGCTTCAGCCTCTTCCATTCGCGAAGCTCGTCGTAATCGCGAAGCATCACTGCCTTCATTTTTCTGGTCTTCGCGAAAACCAATCCATGTATCCTATCTTCGCGAAATTCATGCCTTTTCCATATTAAATTATGCTCTTCATGGATAGTCAAAAAATTATCAGGAACTCGAAAATTCTCCATGGAAACCTGCTTTGTGATCAAACAAAATCAACCGAAAAATACTTCAATGTTACCTTGAGGTATTTTTGCCCAACAATCTCCCCCTTTGGGTTTGTTGACAACTCTTCACAACTCTGCTCATAATAATTTTCTGCACATTGATACCTCACTGAGTCTTCTTCCAGCCGCTACCACCATTCGCCTCTTGCGATTCTGATAGCATTCAAGGATTCACTTAACACGTACTCTAATCCAACATGAGCAATGATCAGCATGAGAAACAAGAGTAGTATGAAAAGTTCATCAATGAATCACTTCATGTCAAACACCAATTGTCGATTCCAACCTGATACCAATTCATAAATTGATACCAATTGTTGAACCACACTGATCCCAATTCTTGATATCTGGACACCTTTTCACACCATTCCAACATCACTCTACTAATTTTATCACGATCCTCAGCTGTCGTGATATCTATGTTTTGATCGATCATTTCTAGCATCGTCAGATTTAATACTCTCCCCATTTCTCATTTCTCCCCCTATCTGGCTGCTCCACTGGTTAGCTTCTCCTCGTATCATTCATGATTTATCAAATCTCCACACTGTCTCCTCCTTGAACAATCACTATTTTCTCCCCCTTTGTCAACAAACCCAAAGGTCACTCCTTTGTAGGCTGTAACAGAGTAGCGAAAACATATCAGCACATTAGGGAAAAACACATCATACCTCAGGGAGAGGGGGGGTTACACATCCACACTATTTCAAGTACGGGGAATCGACTGAACTCCCAGTGCCAGTCGATGCCCCTCAAAAGCTTCCATGGGTAAGGCCTTTGTCAGAATGTCTGCAGCCTTTAGCTCTGTAGGCACATACTCCAACTTCATGATTCCCTTCTCAACCTTCTCCTTGATAAAATGATACTTAATCTCAATGTTCCTTGTCCTTTAGTGATGGACGGGATTTTTGCTGAGATTTATAGCACTTGAGTTATCACACTGGATTCTGATCGGAGACTTCACTTTGACTCCCATATCTTCATGCTGCTGCTTCATCCACAGTAATTGTGTGCATGCCTGAGTGGCCGCAATATACTCAGCTTCTGCAGTGCTCAATGAAATGAAATCTTGCTTCTTGCTAAGCCAAGAAATACACAATCCACCAAGATAGAATGCACCACCTGACGTTTATTTTCTATAATCTGCTGAACCGGACCAGTATGCATTAGTATATCCCAATAACTTTGTCTGAGATTTGTTAGTATATGTCAAGCCGAAATCCATTGTGCCCTGGATATACCGAAGTATTATTATCACTGCAAGCATGTGGCTTTCCTTTGGATTACTCTGATTTCTTGCTGCTTCGCATGTGGCGAAAACAATATCAGGCCTTGTTGCGGTTATGTACAACATACTTCCAATGATTTTCCTGTATTTTATGATATTAACTTCCTTTCCATCTTCATCTTTCGATAATTTCATTCGGGTGGCAACCAGAGTCATCATATCCTTGGAATTATCCATTCCAAACCTTCTTAGAACCTCCTTGGCATATTAGGATTGAGAAATAAAAGTTCCATTCCTTCCTTGTGTCACTTGTAGACTATGGAAAAACGATAGCTCTCCAATCATTGACATTTCAAACTCATTTTTCATGAATTCGGAAAACTGCCTGCACTGAGCTTCATCTGATCCGCCAAAAATTATGTCATCAAAATAAACTAGCACCATCATCATTTGATTACTGTCATTGCTGAAATAAATATTGTAATCAACTCCTCCACGTTGAAAACCAAGTTTCTTCAAATATTGATCAAGCCTTGAGTACCATGCCCTTGGTGCTTGTTTCAGCCCATACAATGCCTTCTTCAGCCTGCAAACTTTGTTCTCATCCTCATGAATGAGAAAACCATCTGGCTGCTCAATATACACCTCATCTTCCAGAACTCCATTTAAGAAGGCATATTTGACATCCATCTAGAAGAATTTGAACTTTCTTTAGAGTGGAATGTCCAAAAATAGTCTGATCGTTTCCATCCTTGCAACCGGTGCCAATGTTTCATCAACATCTATTCCCTCTATCTGAGAGTATCCCTTTCACACTAGTTGTGCTTTGTTCCTAATCATTGTTCAATATTCATTCATCTTGTTGTGATAAACCCATTTAGTCCCGATGAAATACTTGTCTGCTGGCCTCGAAACAATCTCCCATGTCTGGTTCTTCTCAATCTGATCAAGCTCTTCATTCATAACATGAACCCATTTTTCATCTTCAGCTGCATCGGAAAAAAATTTCGGCTCCACCTGAGATAAAAACGATGTTTTCTGTAATGACTTCATTCATCGAGCCTGAACTGGAGCTGTTTGATCACCAATGATATTCTGCCTATCAATTTCAGCATGACTCTTTGTCTTCCTTGCAGATATAGACTAGACACTTTCTTGTTCATCATCGGTATCTACTTCTGAGTCAGCCTCTGCCACTTCTTCTCCCCCTGTGTTGCTTACCTCATCATCACTTTCATCCAAAAACTGTTCACTCTGTTGTTGAGTATTCTGTTCATTTTCGACTATAGTGACATCATGGCTCTCAAAAAAATTTCCCAACCTCTAATTGAAGCATTTATACACTTTGCTTTTCCCTGAGTAGCCAAGGAATATCCCCTCATCTCCACATGCCTCAAACGTCCTATGATTTTCTTTGTTGAGAATGAGAGACTTACTTCCAATGATTTGAAAGTATTTCAGCGTTGGATTCTTTCGGTAGAACTACTCATACGGAGTCTTCCCTTACTTCAGACACAACAAAGACCTGTTTGAAACATAGACTGATGTCAGCACTGCTTCCTTCCAAAATTTCTCTGGTAGGTCTTTGTCAATAAGCATCATTCTGGTCATGTTGTTGATGATCCGATTTCTTCTTTCAACCACACCATTCTGTTGGGGAGTTCTTACTGATGAAACTTGATGCCTTATCCCGTATTTCTCGAGATACTCTTCCACTTGACTGTTTGTGAATTCTATACCGTTATCTGTATGGAACTTCAAAATTTTCTGCCCAAGCATCCATTCTGATTCCCTCTTGTACTGTTTTATGCAACTAAACACCTCTGTCTTATGAGTAATGGCAAATACCCAGGCCATTCTGCTGTAATAATCAATGAAAAGAACATAGTACCTTTTCCCATTTATAGTTTGTGGTGAGATAGGTCCACATACATTAGCATGAACCAGTTCGAGCACTCTAGATTATTTCATTTACTTTGGCCTGTATGTCTTTCTGATTATCTTCCCTTGTTGGCAAGAATCACACATATGAGTGTGATCACATGATAGTTTGGGAAGGTCTCTAGCAGCATCACACTTTATGAGATCCTCCATAGATGTTTGGAATAGATGACCAAGTCGCTTATGCCACAGCTAGTTTTCTTCCTCTCTGGATAAAAGACATGTATCTTCTTCCCCACCTATAAGGTAGAGATTCCCCTTTGACCTTTTTCCTTGTAGAACAACTGCTCCATATTTTCCTTTCACAACACACATCTTCTTGGTAAATCAGATAGAGTGCCCAGAGTCACATAGTTGACTAACACTTAGTATGTTATGACTGAGACCCTCTACTACCAAAACCTCAGCACGTCTCATCTCTTTTCCCCCTAACTTGGATTTCCCTGAGCCAACAATCTTCAGGACTTCATCATTTCCAAATTTGACAACTCCTTCTTTTTCATATTTGATGCCTGTAACAAGATCCTTATTACCCGTCATGTGGGATGTGAAACCACTATCAAGGATCCAAACACCAGATCGATCTGATGCTTTAAGGGGAAATCTCTGCCACAACGACCTTCTCATTTTTCTTCTTCTTGGTCCATACTTTTTCTTTCACAATCGTCATGGATTGAGACTTCTGTTCTTTCTCAGAGTATGATGGACCAGCCTCATCTTGCAAAGCCACAAATCTGTTCTACCTTTTTAACTCACCTGTCAGATTATTGACATGCTGCTTGCGAACGTTTTGATTCTGCTTTGGCACATTTCTCTGAATGGCTGAAGTATAGTACCTAGCCATATGCCCAAATCCTCCACACCAAAAATAGTGTCCTTCAAAATATGTTCTGGAAAATCATTCTCTGTTGGCCTGCCATATCTGTTCTTGTTCCCTTCGATATCTTTTGGCTATGGAACATACATCCTGTGAATGTCCTATCTTTCCACAACAATAACACCTGATATAAGGTTCATTCCTATGTGTTACTTCAACGCTACATGTTTCCCCTTGGGATCTCTGAATATTTTGATTCTGCTTTGTGCCCAAATCCACCTTCAATCTCGGAACGGGTGTTGGCGGTCTGACTTCAACTACCACAGATTTTTGTTTCTGATTAAGCCATGAATCAATCTTAACTTCTGAGCTCAATTTCTGCTTCTTTCCTACTAAACTACTAGGCTCTTCTTTCTTCTTTTCAGTCTTCTTGACGACCTGTTTTCCCAAGAATTTGTTGGGATTCAATGGATTTTCCTAGTCTTTAACTTTTCTCCGCAGACCGAACACTTCCTCTTGAAGATCTTCAATACGCTTGATGTGATCTTTCACTTTTCTATTCAAGCAATCGTTCTCCCTTTTCTATTCTTCAATCTTGAGCTTATGCTCATCAACCTTTTCTGTGCGCTCTGGACTGGAAGACTTAAGATCTTCAATTTCTTTCACTAGCTCAGACTTCTCTTCTTCTTGCTGTTGCATGTAGATTTTGGCATCATGTACCACCTTGTTGTCTTTCTTTGTTTTTTCTCTCCAAACATCTATCTCTTCAAGAGCTACTTCTAATTTAGCTTCCATGTCAACTCTCCCTTCAATTTCTTCTTCTTCCTCAGCGTTAGCTTCTTCCTTTTTCTAAGAACTACCAACAATCGCCACCAAGGCATTTACCCCATGATCTCTGAAATTTTCTATTTCCTCAACCGTCTCATCCTCAGACTCATATGAACTCTCAAATTCTTGTGAACGAAGATTCTTTTTCTTGAAGAAATATCTCTTAAATTGCTTCTTCCCTTTCACAAATGCAGAAGTCTTCTTCTTGGGAGTTTCAACTTCATCATCATCATCCTCATTATCTTGAAATTTCTTGGGGCATCTTGATGCAAGATGACCAACCTTTCCACATCAAAAGCATGCTAGTAGAAGTTTACCTTTAAACATTCCTCTTCCTCTTTGCAGATTTGAAGAAAGGAATGAAATCACCTCATCTGTCTCTTCTTCTTCATTAGAATCTTCAATGGTGAGTTTCTTCATGGCCTTGAATGCCACATAGTTGGATTTACCCTTTTCTAAAGTCTCGTTATCATCGTTTCTCATTTCATATGCATCAAGAATGTTGTGCAATTTATCCAATGTCAGTTCTTTTGGGTCTTTATCTTCCAAAACAAAAACATTCGGGATGAACCGAGGTGGAAGATTTCTCAATATGTGATTCACAATTTTTATATCTTCAATAATTTCTCCATGACCCCGCATGTCTTCTACCACAACATTTACCCTATCAAAGAATGCATCAACAGACTCATTCGGGTTCATTCTCAGATCTTCATACTTGTTCCACAACACTTGCAGCTTTGCCTCTCTAACGTTTGTATCCCCTTCATAAATATTCAAAATCTTTTCCCACATGGAATGTGAGGTTTTGCATGAAATCACCTTTGTATATATGGGATTGGAAAGGGCTCCCCCTAAGGCATTGATTGCTTTGGAATCAGCATCCAACTCTTTATGCTCAGCTTCTGATAATGCACCACTAGTAATATCAGCTGTGATACCATGCATAGCTACTGAAAACACATCCATTCCCAAAGATCGAAAATAGTGTTGCATTCGATTCTTCCATATCTGAAAATTACATCCGTCGAAGATCAGAATCACTTTATGATTAGTGGCCTCCATTTGAGAGAATAACAACTGTCAACCTTCCCTCTAATACCAATTGTTAGGTCCACAAGTCTGAATTCTCTGAGAGGGGGGTGAATCAGTGTATGACTAATTTAAAATTAACGCCTGTTCTGATCTTCTTTCTCTCTTAAGAAAAACACTCTTCTCTCTCTTTCATGTTGAAAAAATTAAACAGAAAGTAAACCACGCAAAGGACACACCAATATTACTTGGTTCACTACAAAGGGTTACGTCCAAGAATCATACGCCGACAAGTTTCCGGTCGTACCAATTCCACTAAAATTCACTAGTTGTGGATTAAAATGTTCGGGCTAGATCACTTATATGCCCAGGATCACTGCCTTTACAAAGTTTAGGGTCAGCTCACTGCTTTCCCAAGGGTCACTCCCTTTTTCTCTCTCTCTGGCTCACTGCTGGTGGAGAGGATCACCTTCTTTCTCTTCCTAAGCTCACTTCTCTGTGAAGGGATTCACTCACAGTTTATAGACCTGTAGGTCTCTTCATTTGCATGAAATAATGCATCTTCAACTGTTGATATATGCTCTATTTAAGTCCAACTTTCATCCACTGATGAATACCTCTTTGCCTCTGAACACTGGGCAATTCCTTTTGAAAACACCTTCGCAAAGCACCCTACTTCGCGAAGCTCCCAATTTCGCGAAGATGAAACAAGCCTTCGCAAAGCTCCTGCCTTTTCACGAAGCACTTTCGTGAAGCACTTTCGCGATGCTCAATCCATTCAAAAGCAACGTCCCTCGTGAAGCTTACTAAGTCAACACGGAGCTCATAGGTTTCGCGGAGCTACAATAGCTTCCGTGAGGCTCCTCTTTCACGAAGCACACTGGCTCTGCGAACCACCTTCGCAAATCGAGAGAAATGGATTTTCTCTGAAAATTCTCTCTACTTCTCTCAAGGGGGTCGGCCTCTATTTATAGTCGATTTCACCGACCCTCAAACTTTCCGCATGAAGCCAACGCCGCGTCATCTCAAATCGCGATGCTCTGATGTTTCCACCGTAATTCTGTCCAAATCGCGAAGCACCACGGCTATTTTCCGTTCGCAGAGCTTGTCGTAATTGCAGAGCATTACCGTCCACATTAATTCGCGCCTTTGCCGAAAAGCTCCCTCGCAAATCCCTTCACCACCGCGATGCGCTTCAGCCTCTGCCGTTCGCGATGCTCGTCGTAATCGCGAAGCATCACTGCCTCCATTTTTCTGGTCTTTGCGAAAACCAATCCATGCATCCTACCTTCACGAAATTCATGCCTTTTCCATATTAAATTATGCTCTTCATGGAAATCCTATTTTCGCGATGCTCACCAAACTCCAAATTTTGGACCCCAAAAATTTGGTAAACACTGGGAAATGGCGCCACCTTGTACTGCTCTTTTGTACCGCCTCCATATCATCCTTTCCTTTGTCATCGTTGTTTGTCAACAAGGATTGTCAACAAATTCTCGGGAACTCGACAATTATCCATGGAAACCTTATTTTTCAACAAACACAATCCACCCAAAAATACTTAAATGTTACCTTGAGGGATTTTTTCCCAACAGTCTTTTAAGATTTATGTAATTTAATTTTCCTATATAGGGTGTGTAGCTCAATGTTTCCATGTTGTATGTGTTTATTGAAACACTCTCATAACCTTTCAAGATTGTTTATGTTTATGATTCCTTTGATGAAATACTACTATCCATCTCTCAGGAATATTCATGAATTTTCATATCCTCTAGTTTTCATTATTTATTCATGTGTTGGTACCATTTTATAATCTTTGGTACGTATGATTGTTTGGAATAAATTTTTAATAAATCCTGACATTACCCTCACCTAAGTCAGAAATCTATGTTCCATCAAAACCATGTTATTGAAAAATGGATTTAAAGAGTATTATTCAATTATCATATAATTATTAAATTAAATTTTTCCACTTTTGTCTTTTCGTAATGTTTTCTATAGAATTTTCTTATCACTTTCTAAATAATGATTTTTTTAACTATTTACCATGGAAAAAATGTTTTTCCTACCTCATATGAAATGTGAAAATTTACATGCCTTTGTTTATGTGAAGCATAATTTACATGTTCAAAAGAATAATTTTTATGAAAATGTTTGTGTTTAAAAAAATTCAAAAAAAAATTCAATACATTTTCAATATTTTGTCATATATTTTAAAATTATTATTCGAAGAATGTGTTTTAAAAGGGTTTTTAATATTATTTGATAGGTTTTAAATGAAAATTGTTTTCAAAATTTTTAAATATTATTTTGTATGATTTCAAGGAAAATTATTTTTAAAATGTTTTCATTATTCCTTAATATGTTTTCAAGGAAAACTATTTTTATCTTATTTTCAAAAATTATTTATAATATTTTAAGGTATTTTCAAAGAAAATGGTTTTCAAAATGTTTTCTATTTTAAAGTTTTATTTTCAATGAAGAAATGATATTTTCATCATTTAATGTTTCTAAAATATATTTCAAAATTATATCCAATCTAATATAACATTTTTTGGTGTTAATAATGGATTTCGGTGGAAATTATTCAATGTATCAATTCATAATCAGACTACGAATTTTTTATGTTTTGATGGCTAAATTTTTATTAAACTCACTTCTAATTCTTGAGTAATATGTTTATGATTCTCATTTCTACTTCATGGGTTATATGATTATGAAACCATGTTCCTTTAAAAAGTTATGATTTGATTAATTATAATGAAAACTATATATTTCCATAGGTTAATATATGATTTCATGTTTATAACACCCATTTCATTTCTTGGGTAATGATATTATTGCTTTTAAAATTGTGGTAAACGTATGTATGATTTAATAATGATATGGTTGGGACATAAATCTCCATAAAATATATTTTTTATAGATTTATATCTCATGGTATAGAAATGGATAGTACAAGAGATTAACTCAGTTCAGCAATACAGTGTTGGAAAGAGGAGTCAACTCGATTAATTAATACAAGGCTAGAATGAGGTATGAACCTGGTACTGCAAAGGGCATTTTAATCTTCAATGGTCTCGAGAGTAGGTCATTGACTACTATGTATATAAATTTATATAATTTTTTGTCTTAAATAATTCCATATTTTTACTTTGTTATGATTTAATGGATTATTTTTGTTATTTCGTTATGATTCATTTCATATGAATTGTCATGACTTATTCCATGATTCATGAATATGATCTTTGATATGTAGGGTATGATATTTTTTTCCAGCTAAAATTTCCATATCACATATTTTGAGGATTATGCTTACATATATCCCTTGTTTACCATTACTATGCTTTTTATCTCAAGCATTTTTAGGTTTCCTTCCCCTATGTTATGAATATATGTATTATATTTGATATGTATAAGAATGTTTCCAATATAGGGGAACCTATTAAGATATTATGTATATTATTCATGTACTAGTATTATGTTTTCATTTTTCCAAAGGCAGTACACTAGTATGGTCTTTTTGAGTATATTTTTAAAAAAATTTATGTATTCCATAGAAGTTATGTAATGTTAATGTATAAAAAGTGAGGGTCACTATAGTTGGTGTCAGTTAAATGTTTCAGTTAACTTTTTGAATAATGGATGTGAATACCATAGATATAACACTAATGAAATCCATAAGGATAAGTATATAAAAATTAAATATTATAGGAATATGTGTGGTGATTTTGGTAAACGATAGTTTGAGTGGTTTCTATCATTAAATCCATGTCTCGATACAATAAGTAGATGTGGATCTAGAATAGATTTACCTAGGGTAACAAATACGATGCCATATTTTGTAATTGACTAAAGGTAATATAGTACATGACAAAATTCCTTACTGCACACTTGGTTTGACACTACCAAGGTATATGATTTGGGAATTCACAAACTCCTTTCGAACCATTATGAAGAATTTAAATAGAATATGTGTTTGAATAAAAAAGGATAAAACTAATTTGTCTTTGATTACATAACATGGCATAACTTAGACATATTATGACAGAATTTTTCATGTTTATGTGTTTCTTAATTATGATAATTGTTTCATACTATTTGATTTTGATTTTACTCAATTGATGGAACTGGAAGGAACCAAATTAATGGTGATTATGCTAGAGAATGAAACGATTTTACCCCTTTTATAACAAATGAAATGTGATCTTTAATACAAAACTATGTTTCCATTCCCAAACAACATTCTTTATATATGAATCATGGAGGACTTCCAAATGAGAAATTGAGGGAACAAAATTCTCTTTAGTCTCTCATGAGTTAGCATCCACCTTAATTAAGAGGTTCTTCAAATCTCTTTTTTTATTCTGAAGAATGGATCAATACTACTTAAAATATATTCACCTTTTCCAGTTTTCATATCATTAGAATGTAATTATGGTTGTTTATAAATTATAATGTGATGTAGAACAGTGGTGGAATCTAATTAAGAATACAAGGAAAAAAGATTATATTGGATCCATGAATATAGACAGGGTCAATAACATATTTTTCAATAACTAAATTCCATGAATTCTTATTACTAATATGGATAAATAGATCCTTGAGTTGAAGAGAAGTGATGATCAATCGGTTTGTTCTTAAGAGTAAAATATCATGAGACTAGTAAGGTATTCATAATTAACTATATTCAAACCAAAAAATTAATGTTGGTAGGTTCTTCTATTGATAAAGGCCAAGTCTCATAAAATAACTAGACATGAAAATCATTATTAGATACATAGATAATGTGCGCTATGGAGTCAAAGATGAAATTGTGGTTGGAGTCACGTATCAACCTCATGGTTTTGACAAGAAAAGGAATAGAGGGTTCAATGGAAACTCTTAAAACAATGGAGAAAAAGAGATGATTTTTTCATTCTAATCATAATCTGGGAATAATTATAGAGGAAGTTGTCCAAATGGGGTTGGTAAATGTTTTATGTGAAGAATGGAAGTTCATGGAGAAATTTATTTTCAAAATTAAGGGAAGAAGTGAGCTCAAATCGTAATGGAGAAAAATACTCACATAATGGGCCTCTCAAGACTTGGGGATACAAATTTAAGGAGAATGGTCATTATGTTAACTATAGTCCAAACCTTAGGGATAGTGATGGTGATCGACATCAATAACATCCAGATCCAAGGGATAAGGGGAAATATATTGAAATCACTATTTATAATTAGAGGTGTGATAATGATGTGATGGAAAGTATGGTTACCATACACTCTAGAAATAATAATGTAATATTTGATTCTAGATCTACCCATTCATTAATATATAATGAATTTGATATGGGTATTAAGATTCACGCAAAATGATTTGATGGGGAATTATCATTCAAAACCCCATATATTATCAAGGGTTTGTGTAGAATTTCTCCAGACTATCTAATCCTCTAACCAAGTGAAACTGGAATCGTGTAGTGTACTTCTAGGAAGATGAATTTGTGGAAAATTTCAATGGGTTGAAAATAAGGTCAGTTAGTGCATCTATAAATACACTACCCACTAAGGGATAAGGGTTTTTAATCTATACCGATGCATCCAAGAAGTGTTTGGGATGTGTTATTATGAATAATAACATGGTTATCACTTATGTCTCACAAAAATTGATGATTCATGATCAAAATTACCGAACTCATGATTTGGAGTTATTCGTTATAATTTTTATATTAATCATATAGAGGAATTATATTAATTCAAAAAATTGTGATATATATATCAATATTAAAAGTATGAAATATATATTCACATAGAAGGAGTTGATGATGCCCTAGAGAAGGTAGTCGGAGTTTATAATAGATTTTGACTACCAAATATCTTACCACAGTGGGAAAGTGAAAAAGGTGGATGATTCTTTGATATGGGAGCATAAAACTAGCATATCCATGATGGGGGTCATAAAAGATCCAATATTTATAGAATATGAATGGTTGGATATTAGTATCCTGAAGTAAGGGGAAAATATTATCTGACTCAAATGAGTGCTCTAATATATATCCAAGTGAAGATTAATGAGTACTAGAAGGATCATGTTGAGCTATAAAAGAATGTTAGAAATGTTCATGAGTTTATCCTAGATCAAGATGAAATGATAATGGTTAGAAATCATGTATGTGATCCTTCAATGCTAAATTTTATGGAGCTATTTTGGAATCTCATTGTTTTTCATTCTCTATTCATCCGGGAATTATAAAGATGTATAAAGGCATGAATGAATACTTATAGTGGGATGTCATGAAGAGAGATATCATTGAGTTTGTATCTCGGTGCTTGGAATGCCAGCAAGTTAAGGATGATATACAAAATCCTAAAGGGATGTTACATCCTTTACCAATATGAGAATGGAAATAGGGAACATCACTATAGATTTTTTCGTTCAACAATAAAAAAAATCTAAAGGGTTTAATTATATAAGGATAGTTTTGGATTACCATACAAAGATAGTACACATCATCTCTATTAGAGAAAAATTATCTCTGGATCATCATTCCATGTTATACATTATTGAAGTGGTTTTGATGCATGGAGTACCCCATTAAATTATATAAGATCGTGATCCAAAGTGTACCTCAAATTTATAGTGAATTTTCTATAAAAAACATGATACCTAATTGAGTTTCAACACTAATTATCAACCTCAAAAACATTTTCATTCTACTAAAAGAATTCAAACCCAAGAGGATACATTGACATATTATTCCTTGATTTTAATGATGGTTGGAATCAACACATTCATCATGTTGAGTTACTTTTAACAATATCATTCAATCAAGTATTTAGATGGCATCTTATGAATCCTGATATGGGATGAAATATATATATCCAATGTGTTGGTATGTTTTTGGAGAATGAAATCTATTGGTAACTGATATCGCTAATGAAATGGAAGATAAAGACAAATCCATTCAAAAGAATATCATGTTATCTAAATGTTGATATTAAATTTAGGATGATAATCGTCGACATGATCTAAAATTTTAATTTTTTGATATGTTGTTTCTAAAAATCTAACCCCTGAAGAAGGTTATGATTTTCATAAAGAAAGGGAAAATACACAAAATATATATTAGTCCCATTGAAATTCTTATCATAACAGGATGGTAGTTTATCACTTGTTACTTCCTCTGAATATCTCTCACTTTCGTGATGTGTTCCATGTATCTCTCCAAAAGAATTACATACCCTACCCATCACATGTACTGATCTCATAGGTCATCCTAATGGAGAAATATCATTAATACAATGAAAAAACTGTTGAAATTATCGATTGATTAGAGAAAGTAACATGATACAAAACCACTCACATTGTCAAAGAAATTTGGGGAAATATCAAGTTATATGATGCAACATGGGAACTTGATTATATGATGAACGGGAAGTATCAATATATGTTTGTACCCAAATAAAGACCTTTTGAGGTAGAAAATCATTTAGAGGGTGGATAAATGTAACACCCTGAGTTTCTATACGCCTTTTTTTTAAATGAATTAATTTTCATTTATATCTTAAAATTCATTAAATAAACCCTTCTTTTCACATGACACCTACATTGTATACATTACACACAACCTTGACATGGATTACGATACATACAACATTGTTTCTAAATTTTTTTCTTTATTGTTATACTAATTTAAACAGGATAATTATAACCTAACTTATCAAAATAGACATATGATTAGTAATAAACAATTTTAAAGAAATTTCTATAATGTTGTTATATAAATTAAAAATATTGATAATGAAATATATAATTTTTTGTAAAGTCCTTATATGTTTAAAAATACCATTTTCTCAAATGGATTGCTTTTAATGTCCTTCTATGAAAAACTATGAAATAAATTTGAGACACAATTAGAAATTTATTTTATACAATAAAATTAATATTTTAATTTAAATGTAGAAATAAGCTTAGGAATACTTATTTTATATTTTTTTCTGAAACATTATTTTTTAATTAATAGTTAAAATATCAGATTTAAATTCAAAACTGCTATTCTTCTAATTTAATTATATAGATAAATTATATTAAAATTTTTTTTTGAACATTTAATAAAATTAAGTTTTTATAAATTAATCTAATTTAATTAATTGTAACAAATTTTACAATGGAATTGTATAAAAAAACATAGAATACTTTTGATCATTTATAATTTTAAAATGTGTAGTGTCGTCATGTTAGTAGGAATAATTTTAAATTACATTATAAAACTTTTAAGATAAGAATTTGGAAAAATTGATTCAATATTTAGAATAATAATATTGTATAATTTCTAATAATTTCATCTTAGTTTTTTACTAAAAATATTTGGAATATGATTAAAATTAATTAAAATAATTAAAATAAAAATTTATGTTAACAAATAACTAAACAATGAATTTAAGACACAAAATGACAATGAAAATTTCTCAAAAAATATTTTATGGACACTATTTTTCTATTAAAATTACTTTATTCAGTTTGGATGAATTTTTATACTTTTTTAGGTAAAAATTTTGGTACACCTAACTTGTTTTTAAAATTTCTATGTCTATCATTTCCCTTCCCTATAAAAGGAAATTGATTCCCCATCTTTTTCACACCACTAAAACAACTTTTTATTATCATTATCTACCCATTATACAACTAAAAATACCTCCCTAATTCCTTGAATCATGTAAATACATGGAAATTCCAAGTATTTTTTGCTATATGGTAATTTTACGTGTCCGTGAAATTTGACGGTGCATGATTCTGAGGATCGGTGTGCCCGGAATAAATTTATGAACATTTTTTCGGGTACGTTCAGTAAACATGAGAGCGGGTTTTTGTACCTTATGAAATGGTGCTCAAAATTGAAATATGAAGACATCTTTGAACTCGCAGCACCGATATTTTCTTAAAGAGACCTTCACCTCGACCGCAGTATGTTGAGGGTAAAAGTTAGTTTTTCTCTTTTTCGTGGAGGAATAGTGAAAATTAAAAATATTTTCATTTTTATTTTTTAAACCTCTCTACATGGGTTATGGACTTGGGGACCAAAGGAACTAAAACCACCAATTCGAATTTAATGTTGGGTACCACCCGACCCCCTTAAACTCCATCCTTAATGTGGGGATGTCTCTTGAACATCCTCCACATTAATTGTGCCACCTTCCATTAATTAATAAAATCCTACTTTAATTGTGCAAAAAATATAAAATCGACAAAAATATTTTATTTTGGTTGGTCCTCATTTTGGCTTGGGACAAATCATTGGAGAAAAGAGGAATTGGGAAAACATTAGAGGAACTTATCCACCTACGAATAACTTCTCTACCAAACGAAGAACTCTATCTCCATCGAAGAAAGTTCTTCGAAATCACGAAATTTGATGATGCATGAGCCTGAATATGTAAGCGTGTTGCGGAAGCCACGATTGTTAGAGCCCTCTTCGCCTTCACCGATTTCATCTCGTGACACATCGACAAACTGATGTCCTTCCTTCCCTCCTCATCAATGTCAACAGACCTTCGAGGAAGGGTTATATGTTTTAAATTTCCCCTTAACCCATTCTTGAAAAATTCTTTGTGATTCAAGAAATAATTGAGCCTCATTCTACCGCATTAACATGGAGGGTGCAGGACAATGAAACATGGATCGACCACTCTGCAAATCCTTCTGTAATATTTTTTGTGTTCTCTGTGATGGAGGAAGAGGGTGACCAATGCTGGAGATTGTCATTAGTGGAACTTGAGAGCGGCGGCCGGCACCCCGGACAACCATGATGAAGGCGACAGCGTGGTCAATACACTAGAGAAAGGATGTGGCCCATCGGTAGTGGTGGGGAAAAGGTGGCGGCCAACCGTAGGACGAGGCAGTGGCATGCGTCCACGCTGCCCAACGACATGGGCGGTGGCTTTGTGTTGTGGTAGTGAAGGGAGGGTGGTCGGATGATCCACACGCTGGTGAAGGCGCGGCGCGCTACCGCACCACATTGTGAAGGTGGATGGACGCCACACCATGGGCCACCCCGCACCACGGGCCAGGCTAGAACCAGTGGGTCAGGCCGAACCTAGCGAGTCGAGAAAGGCAAGAACCAATGGGCCGTGCTAGGCCGGACCCAGCGGGCCGGGTCGGCCAGACCGTGTCGGACTAGACATAGACCCATTTAGACCATATACTTTCTTTCAACCATAACTTGAGTGACGGGAGTCCGTATAAAGAATCATCTACAGTGCCAAAAACCAGGGAGCGAGACGTTATTTTTGATATACCCCACATGAGATTTGGATAAAGTTGGGTTACGGTCAGGATAGATTGAGTAGGAATCTAACGAGACCCTCGGGACTAAAAGTATAATAACGTACAATGTAGGCATCCGATTTCCATAATGTTTGTTGCGTTGAGACCCCTTTTCAATGGAAGTCATTTGGGACACTTCTTCCTAGGTCTTTTTGTAGTTGGTGTATTGATCTTTGGCTTGAGGGGTGAACCCTCCTAGAGACAAGAGATCTCAGTGCGAGAACCCTGTAGTTGGCTGCGACATGTGAATGGGAACCTTCGTGGGTATGACGATGTACTAGGATCCTGTGAGGGTTTGATGATTTACTGGGATCCTTTGTGGGCCTGACAATGTACTAGGATCTTGTGTGATTCTGATGATGTACTATGATCCTTTGAGGGTCTGATGACGTACTAGGATCCTATTTGGTTCTAATGATGTACTAGGATCCTCTATGGGTCTGACGATATACTCGGATCGTGTGTGGGTCTAAATATGTACTAGGATCCGGTGTGCGTCTGATGATGTACTAGGATCATGTGTGGGTCTGACGATGTACAAGGATCCTGTGAGGGTTTGACTATATACTTGGAACATGTGTGGTTCTGATGATGTACTAGGATCCTACATGGGTTTTCCTCTAAACAGAGTAAGATGAATTAGTAGTTACATCTAATCATCTCTACTACTGTACCAAAGATATAACTGGTGTGAGCTGAGTTTGTACCTGTGTGGTACATTCCTTTTTGTAATACCATTACGGTACTATCCTGTGTGGCGTACCTGTGTAGAACATACCTTTGTGATATTCATTCCTTTGTGGAGTTGTTGAGATTTGGGATTTTGGGTTGGACCTTGTGTTTCCTCATAATTGAGATATATATAATTTATAACATAGGTATATGTATGGGAATATACCTTGTAGGGTTTTCAGTTGATTTCATGCTTTATGGATTATCCATTCTGTATTTTATGAGACCTTGAGGGTCTCAAGGTCCCTACTGAGTATCATTATACTCGCCTTTGTACATTTATGTCGGCACCTTGTTTTGTCTAAAGAAGACAACAAAAAGTGTTGATTGAGGCTGAGGGTACAGGGACTGGATTATGCCGGAGGTGGACCATACGGTGTGTCGTTATGCAGAGAAGACAGGCAGGCGTGGAGTGCTAAAGAAGTGATATGTAACAACCCTTCAGGTAGGTACCTCGGAGGATGACCTTATAGTTGTCTTACTCTTTTCTCAGTTGTGTTTTATTTCAGTTGTACTTGTACCTTTACTATGGGGCTTGTATTCTGGCCCCTCTTACTTTCAAAATACTTTTATATACGTTTTTCTTGTGTTCGTATCTTGTTATGTGCTTGGTTGAGTGTTTTTACTTGATATAAAGGCAATGGAATCCCGGTTTTATGAGATACGCCTTTCGGTGCTAGTCACCAGCCCCTGGCCTTTGGAAGACAGGCTTGGGGTAGTCATGACACAGGCCCTAGGGGACAGATCGTGACAAATTGGTATCAATGGAGTCTGTTATATCATAGAACATTAGTATCTGATATTATTTTTAACATCAATAATGTTATTTTTAGTGAGTGTGGTTATCAGTTTATGAAATCCAGTGTTGGTGCGGCGGCCGACGTATCCATACACCAGGACCCTATCATCTGATTTATGAATCAGTGCTTGAAAACACTGATTGCATGTGTGTTTTGATGAGTTTTTGTTGTGATCTCTTTGAGAAAGCTCAGAAATTATAACTTATTAACCTTGGAACACCTGTTTTATATCAGGATTCCTCTACGCAGACGTCCAGCTAGGGTTTCGGGTTTAGTACATATAGATAGCCCACCAAGAGATGAGACCTCGATGCAGGGCCCTCTTCTAGTAGAGGCACCACTGGAGGCACCAGCGGTACCATTACCCATTAGACCACCAATGCCACCATCTCTAGCAGCTGAGGGTTCATGCCTCTTGAGCACGTTGCACTAGTTCTAGTGCCAGAGGGAACCCTGGTTCAGGGGAGATATGGACACACAGGTGGTTGAGGATTGGATAGAGGCTGTAGTGAGATTCTTCCGACTGGTAGGGAAACCATCTAATCTCATGGTGATCATTGCCTCCAGTCTTCTACAGGAAGCAGTAGGCATATAGTGGAGCTTTATGATCTAGGTTCATGATGAGGTGACACTTCTCTGGGAAGAATTCAATACCCTGATTCGGGAAGAGTTTTTCCTAGCGACTCTTCGCGTAGTGCGCATATAGGTGCTTCTTCATCTTCAGCAGGGCATCATTATTGTTTCTCAGTACTCAGAGAGGATCTCCGACCTATCATGCTACACCACAGATATGTTACAAGACCCACTTTTTAGGGCCAGGAGCAAGGATCAGAGACTTGGGATGGAGATCAGGGCTTCTATGATCTCACTAGCATCCCGAAGCAGGTGGAAGTGTTATAACAAGCCCTCTTATTGGAGAGTTTTCTTGTTGAATAGTCACCAGCAGCGAGACCCAACACCAGTCATCACATAGAGGATTCTTCTTTATCTGGCCATAGACAGATGACATAGAGGTCCAAGAGGACCAGACCTACAGGTGGACGACTGCAGGATTCAGGGTCGGTTGTCCAGGGTACTGGAGACAGAGCCAGTCATGCAAGGAACAAGCAGTGTTTCACATGCGGCGGGTTGGGTCACGTGGATCATGAATGTCTGACCCATCGTATAGAGGATCCATATATGGTCAAAGGACAACCTAGGTAGAGATAGAAGTTCGACCAAGGAGGTCCACTGGGAGCAGGCAGACATGGCAGAGGATTTGGCCGTGTAGCTGGTGGTGGATGACGATTTGAGATGTTACCACCACCACCACAAGGTGGTCAACCCCGACCATAGGGAGCTGGAGGATAGAGGCGATCTCATCTCTAGGTAGTTGAGGCCAATGACCATTGCACTCTGGAGATGATATCAGGTACGATCTGTGTCTACTCCACCTTAGTTGTAGTACTTATAGACACAGGTGCCAGTCATTCTTTTATTTCACATCCCTCACTCAGAGCTCAGAGATTCTGACGGAGCTGTTGGCTCGATCCTTACATGTAAAGATTCCTACGAGAGCAGATTTGATAATTAATCACTCGTGTCGGTAGGGTGACCTTACTCTAGGAGGTGAGAGTTTCGTCTAGGATCTCTTAGTAGCTACGTCTAAGACTTATGATGTCATCTTCGGTATGGACTAGTTATCTACGGTCCATGCTCAAATGGATTGTATTAGGCGCAAAGTGCATTGTGTGTCAGCACGGATGGTATCAGGTTTACAATCACTCGCGAGAAGGGATCCTTTGTTACACAAAGGGGACTTACTCCGAAGAGAGTTCAGCTGATCACTCTTCAGTTGGCAAGCCTTAACCTCGGTGGAGTTAGTGTGGAGAGTCTGGGCTATCCTGTAGTGGTGTACCAGTATGCGTATGTTTTCCCTAATGATGTTTTAGGTCTATCTCCTTGTAGATAGGTAGACTTTTACATTGACTTGTACCCTATTACGACACTTATATCTAGACCAGCATATCGGATGATTCCCATATAACTTTGTGAGCTGTGAGTACAGCTAGAGGACATATAGGGGAAGGGGTTTATTCATCTTTGTGATTCTCCTTGGGAAGCTCTGATTTTGTTCTCCAAGAAGGAAGATGGGGGATTGAGGATTTTTGTTGACTGTCAGCGCATAAACCAGGTGACCGTGCAGAACAGGTACCCACTCTTGAGAATTGAAAACCTCTTTGATCAGCTGAAGGAAGCACTTTGGTTCTTGAAGATAGACCTCATATCAGGTTATCACCAGCTCAGAGTGTGAGATGAGGATGTGCATAAGAATGATTTCAGATGTCGGTATGGCCATTATGAGTTCTTGTTTATGCCATTTGGTGTGACCAATTCTCCAGCAGTGTTCACGAGACTCATGAACAGGATATTTCATCCATTCCTTGATTTATTTGTAGTAGTCTCTATTGATGACATTCTGATTAACTCAGAAATTGAGGAGGAGTATGCCTATCATTTTCATATATTTCTGGAGACACTACGAGAGTACTAGCTTTATGGTAAGCTCCCGAAGTTCTAGATCTTGATCTGAGAGGTTCACTTTCTGGGACCTGTCATCTCAGAGTCTGGAGTTGCCGTGGATCCAGCGAAGAGTGAGGCAGTACTTTCTGAGGATCCAACCAAGACTGTGACGGAGGTAAAAAGTTTCTTGGGTTTGGCCAGATACTACCGGTGGTTTGTGCCATATTTCTCCAGAGTTGCAACACCTTTATCAGCATTGATGAAGAAGGGGAAACCCTTCGTTTGGACGGAGAGATTCCAGTGGAGTTTTTTGGAGATGAGGGAGAGGCTGACTGGTGCCCCCATAAAGAGGCAACCAGAGGAGGGAATAGGGTACATAGTCTACTGTGATGCATCAGGGACCAGGCTCGGATTTTTCTTGATGTAGGAGTGAGCAGTGATCACATATGGTTCTCGGTAATTGTGACAGTATGAGTAGAACTATGCTACCCATGACCTAGAATATGTAGTAGTGGTCTTCACCTTAAATTTGTGGTGGCATTACTTAATGGAAGAGTGTTTTAATGTCTACTCAGATCACAAGAGTCTCAGGTATATCTTCTTTCAGAAGGACCTAGACATGAGACTGCGGTGTTGGATTGTGTTCTTCCAGGAGTAGGAATTCATAATAGTCTATACTCCAGGGAAGGGATACGTTATCACAGATGCACTCAGCCAGAGATCTGGTATACAACTACCAGGTTAGGCGATGGAGAAGCCGGCTGCTTTATAAGTATCCTTTGTGGATCGAGATGTAGCATCTTTTCATCAGTCTATTATAGTCACTGCCCCACCTCTTCAATGACTCAGGGAGGCACAGTCTTGGGACACTAATTGAGTGGTTTGATGTGCTCAGATATACAAAGGACATGAACCTGATTAATTTTCTAAAGGTGTGGAGAACATCATCCTTTTTATTGGATGTATCATGGTACCAGTGTCGCTTCGGGAGGAAGTTTTGAGGGAGTTCCACACGTCCCCTCTAGAGGTAAATCCAGGAGTGGGAAAGGTCTACCAGGATCTTTGAAGACAATACTGGTGGTCAGGAATGAAGAGACAAATAGTAGAGTTTGTCTCTCGGAGCCTCACATGTCAACAAATGTAGGTAGAGCCTCAGGGACCATCAAGCTTAGTTCAGCCTATAGAGGTCCCAGAGTGCAAGTGGGAAGAGATATCCATGTACTTTGGGAGGGGACTTCCATGTAAATCCAGGGGTCATTATTCTATTTGTGTGATCGTAGACAGACTCACTAAGTCAGCCCACTTCCTACTGATCATAGAGTATGGTTCGGTAGAGATTATGTGACACCTCTATGTGAAAGAGATTGTGTGGCTACATAGGGTACCCATGAAAATTGTCTCTGATCGTGATACATGTTTCACTTCCCAGCAATGTAAGAGGTAGAATGAGGATTTTGGGAAACAACTTTGTTTGAGAACTGCCTTCTATCCTCAGAGAGATGGCCATACTGAGTGGACAATTCAGAACCTCGTGGACATTCTACGTGCATGCATCCTCAACTTTAGAAACAACTGGGTGGATCACTTTCCATTGGTGGAGTTTTCATACAACAAAAGCTATCACTCCACCATTGGGATGTCACCTTTCAAGGATTTGTACGGCTGAATTTGCAGATCAACTTTGTGATGGACTAACCCAGGGGAGTCAGAACTCGTGGGACCAAAGATGGTATGGGATACCGCAGAGAAGGTGCATATCATCCTGGAGTAGATGAAGAATTCACATAGCAGGCAAGAAGTCTTATATAGACATGAGACATAGAACTCTAAAGTTCAAGTATGGTGACCACATATTTCTATGAGTCTCACCCCGAAGTGGTTTGTAGAGATTTGGTCGGGGCTGCAATTTATCTCCAAGGTTCATCAGACCCTTTCAGGTCCTTAGCAGAGATGGTGAGGTAGCTTACGGCCAAGAACTTCCCCATCAGTTTCTCTGGGTGCACGATGTTTTACTCATATCCAAGCTGAGTAGATATGTGCACAACACATCACAATTCATCGACCATGATGAGCTAAACATTGATTATGGGGTGACATTTACAGAGGTTCCAGTTGAGAATGAGGATCGACAGGAGTAGGTCCTTCGTGGGTGGTCGATACCTCTGGTGCGCATTCGCTGGAAGCATCGGAACCTCCAGGAGAGCACATGGGAGTAGGAGGTTCAGATATGTGCTCAGTATCCCCTCTTTTTTCATGAGTTTGTGTTGTGGTTTACGGGGACTTAAATCCCTGAGGTGCGGAGAATGTAAAGACCTAGAAATCCTATGTAATTTTTTTAATTATATTGGAATTTTACGAGTCTGTGAAAATTGAGCGCCCGTGATTATGAGGCCTGGAGTGCCTCGAATGAATATTTGACCTTTTTTTCAGGTACGTTCAGTAAACGTGCGATCATGTTTTCATAACTTTTGAACTGGTGCTCAGAACTGAAATATGAGTTCACAATTGAACTCACAACGCCAGTATTTGCTTAAGGAGACCTTCACCTCAACCGTAGCAGGTCAAGGGTAGAAGTTAGTTTTTCACTTTTTCGTGGAGGAATAGAAATAAATAAAAATATTAACATTTTTATTTTTGAAACCACTCTACATGGGTTTTGGAGGTGGAGACCACCAGAACTAAAACCCCCAATGGGAATTCAATGGTGGGGACCACCTGAACCACTTAAACTCACTCTTTAATGTGGGGAAGTCTCTTGATCTTCCTCCACTTTAATTTTTCCACCTTCCATTTGTTAATTAATTCCATCTATAATTGTGAAAACAATTTAAAATTTACAAACATATTTTATTTGGGTCAGCTCCTCATTTTGGCTTCGGAGAAATCATTGTCGAAAGAGAGGAATTGTGAGAACATTGGAGGAAATCATCCACCTGTGAAGAACTTCTCCTCCAAACGAAGAACACCTTCTCCATCGAAGAACGTTCTTCAGAATCAAGAAAAAGGACGACATAAAATCCTGACATTGGAAGCGTGTTGGGGTAGCAACAATCATTGGTAACCTCTTCACCTTAACCAATTACATCTCACGACAAATCGATGGTCGGACGTATGTCTTTCCCTCCTCATCGACATCCGCAAACCTCTGAGGAATGGTATGGTGTTTTAAATGTCTCCCATTCCCATTCTTGACAAATTCTTCATGATACATGAAATAATTGAGTTTCTTTCTACGGCTCTAATGTGGAGGGAGCGTGGAAAATAGACATGGCCTCACCACACTTCAAATACTTGTGTAGTATTTGTTGCATTCTACCTGATGGAGAAGGACGACAACCGGTGCCAGCGATTGGAACCGGGGTAACTCGAGAGCGGCGACTGGCACAACAGACGACCACGATGAAGGCGGCGGCGCGACCACGCCAGTGGAGAAGGGTCGCAGCCCGTCGGCCACCGAAGGCATGCATCTGTGCCGCCCGATGACAAGGGATGTGAGTTTGTGTTGTGGCAGTTAAGGGAGGGTGGTTGGCCGCTGGCGATGGCGCAGCTTGGGACCGCACCACACGGTGAAGTTGGCTGGCCATCAGGCCAGTTACGGCGGGCCGCCCCATCGCGGGCCGCCAGGCCGGGCCACCCTAGCATGGGCCGGGCCAAACCCAGTGGGCCGGTCAAGATCTAGCGGGCCGGGACGGACCCTGTGGGTATGGCCGGACCCAGTGGGCCAGGTCGGGCGGAGTCGATCCGACCGGGTCGGACCGTACCCGGACCAGTTTCGACCCCATAAATTCTATCAGCCATAACATGAGTTATGGGATTCCATTTAACGAACAATCAATGGAACTGAAAACCTTGGGGAAAGATGTTCTTTTTTGTATACCCCACTTGAGATTTGGATAAATTTGGGGTATTGTCGAGTTGGATCAACTACAAATCCAACCAGGACCTCGGGACTAAAAGGACAATAACATACAGATTGGGATTCTAATTGACGCACCGTTTAATGCGTTGAGAACCATTTTACGTGGCGGTCCTCTAGGATACTTATTCATGGGGCTTCATGGCAGTTGGAGGATCGATCTGTGACTTGAGAAGTAGACCCTCCCAAAGAAAAGCGATCTTAGGGAGGGGAACCCTGTAGCTGGCTGCAACGTGAGAAAGGGATCCTTCATGGGTATGACGTTTTACAAGGATCATATGTGGGTCTGGAAATGTACTAGGATCCTGTTTGGATTTGACGATGTACTGGGATTCTGTGTGGGTCTGACGATGTAATGGGATCTTCTATGGGTCTGACAATGTACTATGATCCTATGTGGTTCTGACAATATACTAGGATCTTGTGTGGGTAAAACTATGTACTAGGATCATGTGTGGGTCTGATGATGTACTAGGATCCTATGTGGGTCTGCATCTAAATAGAGTAAGATGAATTAGTAGTTGCATATAATCATCTATACTACTGTACCTAAGATATACCTGGTGTGAGGTGAGTTCGTAGTTGTGTGGTACATTCCTTCGTGGTAATACCTTGGTGGTATTCTTCTTTGTGGCATACCTATGTGGTACTTACCTTTGTGGTGTTATCTCATTTCTGGAATATTTGAGCTTTGGCCTTTTGGGTTGGACCCGGGGTTTCCTCATGATTGATATTGGTATACTTGATAACTTAGGTATATGTATTGGCGTATACCTAATTATGGTTTTCAATTGATTTCTTGCTTTGTGGTTTATCCTTTGTGGATTTTGTGAGACCTAGAGGGTCTCAAGGTCACTATTCAGTATTGTTATACTCAACCCTGGAAAGGTTACACCCGAACTTTGTTGTGTTTGACGCAGACAACAGACCACATTGATTGAGGATGAGGGTACCTGGACTCGACGGTGCCAGTGTTGGACAGTACGGCGTGTCAGTACACATAGGATATGGGAAGACATGGAGTGATGAGGAGCTGATCTGTACCTACCCTTCAGGTAGGAAACATGGAGGACAACCCAATAGTTGTCTTACTCTTTACCCAGTAGTTGTATTTCCTTTGTACTTGTACCTTTTCTATTTGGATTTTATTCCAGCCCCTCTTACATTCAGAACTCTTTTTTCTATACAGTTTTCTTCTGTTCGTATGTTGATGTGTTCTTGGTTGAGTGTGTTTACAGGATATAAAGTCAACGACTTCTTGGTTTTAGGGAATGCGCCTTTCGGTGCTAGTCACCAGCCCCTAGCCTTTAGTAGGCGGGATTAGGGTAGTAACGACACAGGCCCCAGGGGGTGGGTTGTGAATGATCAGCTACATATACCTGAATGAAATTGAAATAATCCTTCGAGTAAAAACCAAAAAGAGTTACCCAACCACTAGGTAACGTATTCTCTCAATATCCTTTATTTTATATTATTTCCTCACCCACGAAAAACTCATTATTCTAGGATTTTATAAAAAAATAGCATCATAAATATTTTATTTCGTTTTTATGTTATTTTTTACACCTACACATACACATACCTCCATCAAATGGGTAACAAACATACAGTTTATGTGTATAGAGATCATCTTCCTCACAAAATGATGATTGTTCATTTTACCATACCACCTATAATGGTGGAAACTATGATGGAAAACATATTTAGATATTTTATATATTATTTGGTTTAGATTCTATAATCCTTATATAACACATAATTTTATACTTGCCATTTTTTGTAAATTTGATAATTATGTTTGAGGAAGTCAGAAGTACGACCCCCATAAAGTGATTTGATTCGGCCACATACTATATTGAAAATTTTAATGATGGGTTTTTTGAATATATGTGATATATATTATATAATAAATATATGTTAATAATGATATATAAATATACATATTCCATTTACCTTCTTTCTATCAATACAGTAATAAAAACAGAAGCAATGTTCACGTGTACATGCAGCATACCGTATCCATAAACTGTTTATTCCATTTCATACATCAATATTCTATTTATTATTATAATACAAAAATAATGAATATAAATGATAATTATATCATGATATAAAATCAGGAATCATTTTATAATTATAAGGACCAATGATAAAACAAATTAAGACAATGTTGAAGAACTAAGAGAATATTACCTGAATTGAAAACATAACATAGGATGGTTTACAATAGGGTAATATAAGGTCATAATGAAACAATATGTGGTGTTATATATATTAATATATTATTTAAAATATTTATAATTAATTTAATTTTATTAAACCAGTGTTTTAAGGCGTATGATGATACCAAAGACATGTGGTAAGGGAATTTCAACTCACTTTTTATTTCCTTGTGATACATTATTTATTCAACACCCATTACATTTGTGTGGAATGTATAGATCACATGGATGTATTATATGATTATTTTAATTAAATTAAGGGTATTTACATTTCAAATTAATGATATTTATGTCATGGGATTTATGTTTTAAGAGTTTCCTCATCGATAAAGTTATATTTTTCTCAATTTTCCATCAATGAGACAATGGAAATTTTAGGCACATATATTTTTTCATGAGATTTAAATACTAACTATGAAAGGTTATATAAATTCTAGACTTCATTTAATGTTATTTTATGATTCATGTAATTTCATTTTCTTGCATGAGGAGTATGTTTCAACATTTCCAATTAGTAAGAGTTTATTGAAAAAATCACATCACCTTTTGAGATTGTTTTTGTTAATGATTCCTTTGATGAAATAATATGATAAATATTTCAATAACATTCGTGGATTTTCTTATCATATGGGTATTCATGATTTATTAAGTTATTGGTACCGTTTTCTACTCTTTTTTACTAATATAGTTAAGAAACTTTTCTTCATAAAGCCAATCAGTACCGTCCCTTTGGGTAGAAATCTAAATTCCTTCAAAGATATGTATTCTGAAAAAGGTTTACATAAATATTATAGTATTCTATTATAATAATTAAAAGGAATTTTTTACATTTCTTCATTTTCCAATTATTTCAACAGAATCATCTTATCAATTTCCAATAAAGGAAACTATCTATCATTTTCAATGAAAAATTAATGTTCTTCTTACCACATATGACATGTACGGATTTGTACACCATAATTTCTATGAAAAATCCCTAGCATGTTTAAAAGTTTTTTTTATGAAATTATTTTAATAAATAATAATTTTCAATGAGATTATATTCAAATCATTTTCAATATTTCTTCTTAACTTTTCAATTTATTTTTTCAAGGAAATTGTTCTTCCATATGTTTTTATGAATTTTTATAGGATTTCAAGGAAAATTGTTTCCAAACATCCTTTATATATTTTCCAAGAAATTTGATTTTAAAAATTTCTTGATCTTATTTTATATATTTTCATGGAAAATAATTTTCAAAATGACTTCATGCTTCATTTTTTGGGTTTCAAGGAAAATATTTTTCAATTGATTTTCAAGACTCATTTATATTTTATAAAATTGTTTTAAAAGAACTTCTATTCAAATTTTTTTATGTTTTAAAGAGAATTTTCGAAAGAATAATAGATTTATTAACTAATAAATATTTCTAAAATATATTTTAAAATTATATTCCATCTAATATTTCATTTATTTATGTTACTCTTGCATTCCTGTGGAAATTATTAAATTTATTCATTCACATTATTCTTATAAATGGTTTATGTTTTGATGGAATGAAATTTATGATACTTTTTTCTCTTCAATGAGTTTTCTACTTATGAAACATGTTTCTCTCTCTCAGGTCATATTCTTATGAATCCCAAATTAATTAGTGGGTTATGCCCTCATGAAATGATTATGAATTCTTTTTTTCAAAACATATGATTTGGTTACTTGTTTATGACATCAATTTCATTTCATAGTCTTTGATATGATTGACTATGAATTCATGTGACATGTATGCATGAGTTGTATGAGAGAAATATATCTCTCCAATGCATTTGGTAGTGAATTATATCTTGAGTCATAGATTTGGATCGAACAATAAATGGGTATAGTTCAGTATTAAAGGGATGGAATAAGGAGTGAGCTCGACTTATTAACATAAGGATGGAACATGGTGTGAACTTGGTTTAATAAATAATTTTTTTCACTAAATTGTCTTGGTATAATTACCTTTATTTCTATAGATATAATTTTATATGGTTATTTTTGTACCATAATTTCATGTTTTATTTCTATGTTTTGCCTTGATCGATTATGTTCTTTATTTCCATGAAAATCATGTCTTGTGAACTACCAAGATTTATTCTAGGATTCATGTATATTATCGATGATATGAATAAAATGGTATTATTTTTTCATGACCCAATTCTCATACCCCATATTATCTTGTTTATGATTACATATCTACCTTTATACCCTTACTTCTCATCTGAGATCGCCCCTTTTTTTATTCCCCCATGTTATGAAAATATGTATTACGTTTGATGTGTATAATAGGGGTCATTGTCAAGAAGAAACTACTATAAGAAGATTTAACTCAATTATGTACCAGTGTTTATGATTCCATTTTTCAAAAGGGGCTAGACTAGTATAGTATTTGGTCATCTATTTATATACTATTATATGTATTCTGTAGAAGTTATGTAATTTAATGTATTAAAAGAAAGGGTCTCTACAAAATCAGTGGTGTATTTGAATCTAGTAAACATGAATAAAGAAGGGATAGAGAATTTAGATTGGAAGCCTTTTAAGTTGGCAATCATTGAAAAGTACTACCCCCATGAGCAACATGGTATATTATAAGGGAAATCACTGATTTTATGATAAATAGAAGAAAAATGGATTTAAATGTATTAGGATTACATTATAAAGTTATGAATATAATCAATGGATTTTTTTTTAATATTTAAATAAATATTGATCTGTTCATTAATGGGGTGATGAAAATACATAAAATGGCATTAGTCTCTTAAACGTTTCCATAATATGAGGATATAGTGAAAATATCCAAAACAAATAACAAGGTATTCCCTATTTATTTTAATCTCAATGGATATAAAGTATTGTAGATTCCATACGAGTTCCATGGTTAATGAAATTTAAAAATGGTAATGAATGTAAGGGAATACTTTCCAACATACAATAATTTTCAAAAGAAAAACCACAAGGATTTCAAAATGTCAACTATTGTTTTCTACAAATGGGGGGATAAATTCCATAAACTCTAGAGTGAAAGGTGAATAAATAATACATTAATATCCAAATATTAAACTTTATCAAAAATAATTTCTATTCATATAAATTCTAAAAGTGTTAAGGAAATCTACATAGGTGTTCCCATGTTATCAAGCCATGGAATATATGTCCTAAAAAATAGATGTTGAGTGTCCAAATGATACTAAGATAGGAAGATTTTTAATAATCTAAGTGTTAATTAACACTTTGTTTGATTCTAAATCTATAAAATATTATATATCCTATATATTTTCTAATAATTTTATATCATCCCATTAAACATTGAATTTTGAGATATTATTTAATTCTGATCTAGTAAATTTTATACCATTGAATGTTTAGTAGGCTGTCAAAATTTTAATTTCTAATGATTCTAAAATTAAAAATATAGTGTTTATACCAATTATTTCATTGATATAATCATGGTTATGGATTTTGTTTTCATTTTTTAATCAAATGAATTATTATCAGAGGGGTATTATTTTAATATCTAATGATAGAATAGAATCCCAATTTCTTAGAGGGCATAATTCCATGGTAGTGACTTTTTAGAAACAACATCCTATAGATCATTTAAATTAAATTACTAGTGATTATGGATTAATTAAGGAGAAATATATTTTAGGAGTATAGGATGTATAATTTTTTGGGATTATATTGATGTATTTTATGAGGAACTACCGATATATATATCTAATCATTATGGTGAGTTCACTATTTAACTTTTCCCTGTTGAAGAATAACATAGCTAAGACTATACATCAACTGGATTTGGTGTAATTTTTGGGATTAATGGAGAAACTATAAGAATTTTTTATATTTGGATTCATAAAATATACAATTGAAAATAAGGATAACCTTACATAATAGTGAAAAAGAGGACAAAATTTATGTTCACTGCCAAAAATTTTAGAAAAATAAAATTGATTACTATAGGAGAATTTTCCATTTACATAAAATTGATGATCTAATTGGTGTAATTTAAGGGACTCAATACATATCAAAAAATTTTCTCTAACCTGGTTATCTAAATTTTAAAATATAGAAGGTTGATATATCATAGATTTTTATTTCATACATCTGATGGGAATTTTGAGTTCAAAGTAATTGCATTTGGGATACAAATACACTCTCCTTTTTCATTGATTTAATAAATAATGTATTCAAGTATTATATAGATAATTTTTTAGTGGTCCATATATATTATATTAATATATACCCTAAATTATACAAATATAATTATGAACAAATATAGGTTTTTCATGAGACTCTAATGTAGAAGGATTGATTTTTATAATTCAATAGGATCTGATTTTGGCATTAGTGAGAAATCTTTATTAGACAAATAAATCAAAATAGGGAATATCAGACATCCCCAAAATAATGTTGATAAATAATTACTCACAATAATTATTATAAGTGATACAAGTAGTTTACTTTTGTTTCAAATTTCTATCAATTATTGGTTGAAATATTTTGTTATTAGAAAATCCACTTACCATGTTGTATGAATTTTTTTCCAAATTCACATGTCCTAAATAATTTGAAGAATGATTTGATGAATTAAATAAAATATTTTATAATGATTTTTTATTTATCTCACCATCATGAAATGGAGGATTTTTAATATATAGTGACAAATAATAGATAGTACAATGTTTTGAACTTATATAAAATAATATGTTTTCCATATGCATGGAAGTAATTTAAAACTCAATAACAAAACTATACAACTCATTATATAAAACTAGAAACTATAATATTTTTATAGAAAATATGGAGGTACTATATTTATTGAATTTGTTTTAATAATTATTTGTAAAATGAAATACATTTGATCACCACATATCATCCATAAACAAATTTGCAGTGTTAAAAACAATTGAAACTATATATGATATAATTATTTAATACTCACAAGAATTTCATATAACATGTTTCTAATTCATACCTATAGTGGAATTCATATAAAATAATTTATATTGTTAATGAATTCAAATTTCCCCAAATAAGGCCTTCTATAGAGAAATATTTCTTATTCCAACCTTCTATGATGATGTTTGGGAATGGATGCTAGTTTCTCTAGACATCATTTTGGAAAAAAACATTGAATTTGCAATCTATAAAAAATCATATCATGATATCTTAGAACTAATAATGAATGAATTAATATAAAAGGGTTTTATAAGGTTTATTATGAATTGGATTACAAGTATAAGAAATATTGGCTCTTGTGATATTTTGTAGAGAATCTGAGAATTGGTTTATATTTTCAATTTTCCACACAAACACTATATGGTTTACAATTTGATTGCTATTTGAATACCAATTTAGTACTGTATAGACCCTAATCTTGTACAAATGAATGAATAAATTGAATTTGAACTGAAAATCATATAATTATGAAAATATAAATTTTCTTCATATAATAAATAATTTCATATAAAATCATGAATCCAAATAGTGGAATTCTCATTTACGGTGTAAAAATTTAGAAAATGAAACATTGAAGAGTAAGGAAGTATTGAGAATGAATTAAAATCATTTGTTATTGTATTAAAGAAAAATGAAAATTTATGTGATGAAATTAATTAAGTGGATAAAGAATGTAATTGTGAATATTTTTTTATAGATAACATTCATTAAATTTTATAAGATGTCATAGATTGAAAATTAAAATTTTTCATCAAAATGGTAAAAAAACATTATAATATATAAGAAAACTAAAAAATTACTTATATAGTAAAAGAAAAGACACATCCAAATGAAAGAAGTTTGTAATGATATTATTAATAAATATTAATTATAAGTTTTTATATATTGATAAATAAAGATATAATTTCAAAATTTTGTCTCAGAATGAAAATAATAAGTATTTTTCAATTTTATATGTTAAATGTGCAGTTTTGTGAAAATAATACTGGTTAACATTTAAATTTAAATAATATGGTAATTTATTTAAAAAATATTAAGTAACATTTAGAAAAAACATTCGAATAAAAAATCTATGGTAAAAGATTTTCTTTGGAAAATTTCATAGGCAATATGAATATAATTTTTTTTGAAATCATAACATTTAAAAAAAATGATGTAATGTGAAATACAAATGATTTCTTGGTGGAAAATTAATTTTTTTATTGAAATATTAAATTATAATATATTCAATTTTCTTTATAAAAACAACAGATATTCTCCCAAATCATAAAGAAATATTTTTAATCGTTTAGAAAATTATTTACTATTAAAAAACATTTCTACATCCAAAATAACATATTTTACTATATTATTATTTGTAAAAAAATTAAATATAAATATTACTCCCAAAAATTGAATACAATGGGCTTGGTATGTGGGATGTATAATATTTTTCTCTTTTATGTTATACTAGTGTCCAAAGGCCATGCTTTGAATTTAATAAAAAAAATCCCCTTCAATCACTATATAAACTCACCCATTAATCCATTCATCCTCAATTAACTATTTCCAATCATGATCCCCCTCTAAAATTATCATTTTAGTGTCACTACAAAGTGTTTCTAAAGTTATAATATTCACTTATAATTTATTAATAAGAAACCTTTCATGGCTAGGGTTCTTAACCCCTTCTATTAATTTATAATTGAAATAAATTTGATAAGATATCCTTTAAATTATATCTCAAGTATTTAAATTATTATAATTACATTTTATTATCATCCAATTGATATATAGATAACGAAATATTACTTCTTACCTCTAATTATAACTTTTTATAGAGACATTATCATTTCATTATATGTTTATATAATCCATTAGTGTCCTTTCAATGTTTATTTTTTTATAAATAATTTTCCATTCAGAATTTAATGTAATTATAATTAATTTTTATTAGTTATTTATCATATTATAAATGATACAACATTTATGCCTCTGATTATATTATATTCAGAATTCATTATATTGATCATATGTTTGTAGAAATAGAAGGGAAAAATCTAAAACATTCTTTTTTTTTGAAAAGTAATGGATGTATGGTATCATAAAAAATATATCATTTTTTAGATATTACATGTTGATAGGGGTTTATGATCAAATTCATACAGGGGTAATCACTATAAAAATAATTTATTGGTTATTAACTCGATCTTCACTGGGTCCATACATAATGGTCCAAAATTCACTCCTAGTTTTACACACTTGCGGTATATGCTTTGGTTGATTAAAACATATAATACAAACTATAATAATGGATTTTAATATACTAGTATAGACTAATTTCTATAAATATCATGGTACTATGAAAGGTTCCTCCACCATTATTTTATTATAATTTCATTATTAGATTTAATTTCAATTACATTGTGAATATTATATTTCGTAACTTTGGATTATAGGATATTCACCAAGATAGTAATATTATAAATTTTAATGGGGGAAATATAAACATTTTTGTATCCTTTATTTTAGTATTGATAAAAATTTATTACTTAAATATTAATATATATATATATAAGGTTTTTTAGGAAACATTATGATAAGTATTTTTTAATAATTATCTTCATGTGATGGAGACAATTGACAATTTATGTGATGGGTGGGGTTGAAAAATATATATCCCATGATGAATTACTATCACTCATAAGAAAATTATGTTTGTTCTATGTTAAAATTTTTACCCTTCGATTATTGATGTATTAGAATGTTTCCATGATGTTATGGCTATAATACCCATAATTTTTCATTTAATAATTTTGAGGGTAGTTATTTTAATATTATATTTTATTTATTTTTTGTAACTAATGGAAATTTTATTATACAATATCTCCTTATTATGAAAATTATTTATTCATGTGATATTGTTGAATCTATTTTTACATATGACATCTTACAATATATACTACCCCTTATTGAGAATCTAATATCCAAAATTTATATTATATATTATTTCCATAGGATACCATGATGATTACTTTATATTAATTACTTTATATAAACTAGAAATAATATATTTCCATGCATTCAATTGATTTAAGGTCTATTTTTCAATTTAATGTTGTATTAACTTATGTATTATGTTTTCTAAGAATACTAAGAAACATGATCTTACATATTATTATCATTTTTATTATATAGAATTTTACTAACATGAAAAATGGTTCTTGTTTTTTAAAGATTGGATAATACATGATGGGATGGGGATAGATGGACATTCAAAGGGGAACGAAATACTAAACATTCATAATGTAACACCCAATAATTTTACAATATAATTTTCAAATAAATTTAATTATTTATATATTTTAATTACCTGAAATATCAATATTTTATTACATTAAAAAAACAGTAATTTTTTCATCCTTTTCGATTTAAATAATGTTTATCTTGCGTTACATGAATCACAAAGATTATGTTGTGTTGTATGAAACACTATGTTTTAACAATCCATGACAAATAAATAATATTATTATTTAAAAGATTTTTCATTACATAGGAATTAAATTAGTTTCAAAAATATGTATAAATCATTATAAATATTATGTATAATGATTTTAGGTAAATATAACATTTTTTATATAATTACATAATTTTTAAATAAAACCATTATATGTTTTGAAGATATTATTTTATAAAAACATGATATATTTATTAATAGTTTTGAAAAATAATAATAAACATATTTAATTTTTTTTAATTAATTGAAAAAATAAAAATAAATTTTGAAATCATAATTATAAAATTATCTTAGATTGAATTTTTGAGATTTTTATGATCAATTACATTTTTTGATGAATAATGATAAATACTAAATTTAAATTAAAACACACTATTACAAGTAATTTATTTATTGAGATAAATTATATTTTAAATTTGTATGAAAATAAAAATAGATCAAGTATACATCCATTAACCCAATTTAGTTTAGAAGAATCTGATAAAATTGATTTAATTATTGAAAGAAGAATAATTTATATTATATAATATGTAGAAATATTTTTTTTACCAATATGAATAGTAAAGATTGAAAAAATTATTAATCATAACTAAAGGAAAAATGGGTATACAATGGGGTTAAACAAAAATGATAATTGTAATAAATGAACTTAAATTTCTACAACACCCATTTCATGGAATAATTTCTACTATATCCCATATAGTTTCATTTTTACTATTTGGGGACATTTTCATTTTCAAAACATGGGTATTGTTTTTTATTTTTAAAATTAAAATTGTTCTACTCACCTATATTATAAAATGCTACCCCTATTACTCTACTAATCATGCCTTCAAACCCTTTTGGTTTTGACATGGCCTACAAAGTAACTTATTTAATTAATTCTTATCCTCTTAAAATCCAAATTTTGAACACAAAAAAATATGAAAGCTTTTAGTGCAATCAAATGGAGGATACAAGAAGAATAGGTAATGTTCATCGTTTGAGTGTTTGTCAGATTACAACCTCAGGAACCAATGTCATTCATTCATATATTAACACCTCTCAAGAGAGGATATAATTATAAATTTATTATATATATGATATTTATGATATAATTATATATCTATAATTATTTTATCACACATTCAATCATGATGCTTATTTTTTGGGAATACGATAATGTCATTTGTGTTTATGTTGGACTATTGTCTCTTGAAGCGATGCGATTCACTCAGGATTTACATGGAAAGAAATAATGTTGGGTTTATTGAAAAATATATTATATAAATGAAATAAAAATTATTATATATTGATAATATATCATTTTCCTTTCTATATTTTCTTATGTTATGAAAATAGAAACAATTTTATGGAATATATATGACATACCATCCACATGAATGATGTATTTGAATTTCCATCTCTATCTTATCTAAATGTCATTAAATAAATATATACTGAATTTATATTATAATTATAACATTGATATAATTTGTTATATGGTTGAACCATGATAAAAGTCTGAGGACCAGAATTAACCAATCAAAACATACACCAAAAAAAGTATTTATTGCTGAAACATGACTTTTACATAGAAATGTTAATAAACAGTTAATAAATGGAAATAAGTAAATAATAAATGGAATGATATATATATATATATATAAAAATATATAATATTTGTTAAATAAACATAATTTTATTATGAAAGAGGTTCTAATGAGTATGAATGATTCAAGACATAATTTTAGTTATTTCCATCCCACAATTATTTTATGTGAGGGAGAAAGAATATTCAACAGATATTTATTTAATGATGGGTATATATTGGACATGAATTAGTATTTTGATTTATATCCTTAAAATTATTAGGATTAAGAATCCATTTTTGGATCTCTCTTTCATAGTTACTATATTTTGAATGTCCCGAATTTTGTAATTATTTTATGTTTCAATCTTATCATTTACCCGGATTTTTAATGACTATGTCTAAAATATTGAATCCTTGTAATTTACCTCTCTATAATTGTCTTTAATTTTCTTCACTATAGAAGTTACTATTATTTTCATGTAACAATATAATTTCTTCACAATTTTTGACATTATAAAAATGTGATCTTTTAAGGAAAAATCATATTTATTTTCCTCTTTAGTTGAAAACCCCATCTCTTCCAAATCCATGGGTTTTTATAAATATTTTCAATAATAATTTTAACGTAAATAAAATTGATTTAAAAATTTAATTTTTAATCAGACTGAAATTTTCAAAAAAAATTAATGAAATGTTCATGGATTTTTCCATAAAAATACATTTTGATTTTACAGAAAATGTGCATGGACATATTTTTTTATTGTCTAAGCCATGAACGAAACATCACATCATCATGAATGTTATTTTAATTGAATACTCCATTATAACTATTAATTTTTATTTTCAAATAAAAACATTTTTAAAATTTTTTATGACTACAAAATTGTTTTTAATGTTGGAATTTTTTGTTCCTATGTAATGTTTTAATAAATTTTTAAAGAATTTAATATTTTTTTTAATATAGTATTAAAAAACGGGTTTACAAAATAGATAGTGATTTTTTTTACAAGTTTGGTTTTCAATGAAATTTTTTCTTCCTCAAAAATCAATACATGTGATTTATCATAGAAAATGATTCTCCATTTAGGATGTCATCATTTGATGTAACATAATCCTTGATTAGAATATGTATTATGGATACCGTTATTATTTATTCCTTAAATTTTTTTATTTTTATGACTACATGATGATTTTGAAACTCATTTGTCTTCAATGAGGAATATCGTGAAAATATTCTAATGAATTCTCGTTCTTTCTCCACAAGTCATGATATGATGAAAAGATAAAAGTATTATGAAAACTATCAATTTTCCATAGGATATGATATGATGAAATTTTTATTAATACCATTTCATTTCATGGGTACTGATATTGTAAATGGATTATGATCATGTGTAACAAATATATATAAATTTAATTATTTGAATTGTGGGACCCATATCTCCCTCAAATTCATTAGGTAAATATGTATTTCCCATGAGATAAATATGAGGAATAAGTTAACAGGATTGATCCACTATAGTAAATTGGTGTGTCATGATCTATAATGGGAAATAGGTGATTCTTTAGAAATAATGGGAAATAGTTGTGTCCTATTCCACAATGGGAAATATATTTTTTTCTAAGTTACTATGATAAATAGGTTTTTACAGATCCAAAATTGGATATAGGCGTGTCATAATCCATAATGTAAAAATAGTGATTACTCTTAATCCACTATACTAATTGTATTGGAAGTTAAAAAATATGTATGAAATTGTTATATATATTTATGATGGTGCATCCATTTTTTACATGAGATTCTAGTTCATGATAGATTTATGTTGAATTATCATTCTTATGGTCCTCGAATTTAGAAATTATGATTTTTTATGAGCTGAATAGTGCTTGTGATCTATTACAGGGTTTCTATGAAATTTAAAAAAAAATCAAGATATCTTTATTATAATCAAAAATATTCATATGATCATAGATTCACTAATATTATGTTCTCCATTAATAAGAATATGATATAACCCTTTCTTATGGTTTCTTCCCTAGGTTAAAAAGAATGGTATAGGGAGGGTATATATATGAATAGTACCATGTGAGAAGATCTTTATGGGATATTTTTAGGTTATTTCATGGATTAAAAAGATTATGTTAAAAATTTCCAACATCCCTAATCTATTATGATCCTCAAGAGTGTGTTCTTCTAATTTAATGAATACTTATCTAAAAATATATAATATCCATATATGACAAGCCTACGTCACTATAGATGGTATCATATGAATAGTGTATTATCCATTGGAATTTAATATGAGAAAACATTACTGAAATAACTAGGGATATATCTAATGATATTTCGTGGGATGTTTCAAAAGATAATTATAAGGATGATAAAATTTATAGGAAAATGTTCAAGAATATTATTAAAAGATAGAGTGAGTGGTTTCCTAGAATTTACATACCCATATAGATAATAAGAGTTGATGTGGCTCTAGAATAGATATTTATGTGCGAAAAACTCTAAAAATGGAATACAGATATGAAATCTATAATTACATGGTGCATCACAACATATATAAGGACCTAGTCTAAAAATATTACATAATCTTGAATTAAATTAATAATTCACATTGATGATCTTTTCAAGTTTAGAGTTGTAGAGAATTAGGCCATCACTATTACATATCAACGTGGACATTACACGTAGACACTACTACATAGTATCCACTTTATTCATAAAATAAAAACACTTAAAAAAACATGTCTAGTTCCATGTTTTAGACAACATGACTTTTCCTTGATCCCATCCTTGACCATATTCATCATTAAGTCCTATGGAAAACATTTCAAATACTCAAGATGAGCATAAAAAGCTCTGTAAGGGTTCTACAATAAGGAAAGAAAACATTAACCCATCAATAATTACAATTCAATGAAACCATACTTTTCATTCATTACATACATTATGAAATTATAAGATTTAATATTAACACACACAAAATTATAAATAAAAAATATAACATGTGTCATAAATAACATACTTAAATTGTAGCTACCATAGCTTCATAGGGGATTACATTGGAATACCCATCATAGTATATTACCTAAATCTCTTAATATAAACTTTAACGTTTACCTCTATCACATTAACCAATGAATTGGAGAGCTATCTCGGGCTCACCCGCCCAAGACTTATCACAAAACCACCAGTATACGTAAACAATGCCAAATAACCATAACATATTCATAACACATAAAAATTCATAATGGAAGGATATCATTTCCGCATTGTAATCACAATATATCATTTCAAGTTATTGATGTAATCAATACTTTACCAAACCATTTAAAACATTTCATAAAAATATTATGTAATGAAAGTGTCCCATACCACATTGAAGCTTTTAAGGGATTAGAATTTTAAAACATTTATGTCCATTTAAATAAATCCTTAAAACCATTTTGAAAACAAGAAAATTAATGAGAAATATTTAGAATATTAAATTATTAAAATGATATTTTAGATAAGGAGTTCATAATCAACTGAAAGATGCTTGAAAACAAATAATTGAGGGATAACATTTAATATAAAATTATAATATCATGAGAATAAATGTATTCATTATATAATATTCCAATTGATAGTATATAGACCATATAAATGTGAATTGTCACATAACAACAATGACGTCTCAATGGAGTGTAAATTTAGAAAAAATCCCTCATAAAGATGGTCACCATAGATTAAGGATAAATCAATTATATAATTATGTGTGAAAAATACAAATAAACTAAATATGATTTGATATTCAGTGTAACAAAATCATCGGTCATTCACACATGTTCATATCATAACATAATCAATACGTAGAAGTTCATTCCATTGAATTGAAATTGTGTTAAAAAGATCGATTACAGAAATTCGACAGCCTAACAGTGTCACTTTAAATTTCAGAAAAAGATTTGGTGATAGAAAAAAAGTTATCACATCACATGGAGATAAAATTTTCATCAATAAGGATATATAACAACATATCCCAAGATAAGAATATGTAAATTAAAAGATATAACAAAAAGAAGTCTTTTTAAAAAAAAGAGGGTGAAAGGTTCCCTTACCGATTTGATAACATAGATACATACACCCCATGAAAGAAGGATCATACAATGAAGATGTAAATACCCATAAAATGATTTATATCACACAAATAATATAAGCATGGGCAGTACATACAACTCAAAAAATAAAATAGTGGAAAATATAACTTGAATCTCACGGGAATAAAAATTGAGATGAAAACCCATTACCACATTGTAATCAATCTATTAGTGTGAAAAAAGATCATAACCACAAAATGAATCACATAATACCCTGAATTTAAAGAATATAATGATAATATATATATCAAATGTCAGTACACAATACACCACATGTAATAAATAAGGGGTGAACAATGGAAATCTCACAGAATTAAAAGTTAGATAAGAAACCCCTTACCTCATGTCCAACATGACTCAATCATTCGATAATATCATTAATAATAAACCAAAGTTAATTTATACATGATTTAGAACCTATTTAATGTTTATTATTCCTTTTATATCAATTATTACCTTGTTAAATCAATTAGTTAATTATTTGAGTTCATATCGGACATTTTGTTGATGTTTGGATCTTGAGATTAAAATGAACTTGTTTTAATTATAAATTTTTCATGTGGTAGAAATTGAATTATCTAAAGAATGAGATTCAGGATTTAGATATAATATATATCATATATATCCTGTATATATATGTATTTATAATAGTACATAACATTTGGATATATGAAATGAAATGCACTGTTCATGGAGATGGTAAGCTGTACGTACGCATGAATGATACATTCATTTCTATTTCCAATTTAATGGAATAAAAACACAATGATAAATAGGAATATTATAATTCCAGTATAATATAATATATAATTTCATCAACTCATTCCTTTATACGTTCCACGTATTTCATGAATGAGTCATATCACTTTAAGGGGGCGGTAGTCCGCACTTCGTCTAATGAAATTATCGTATTTACCAACAATGGAAATCATAAAGTTATTCTATAAATGAAAAATAAATAAGTATGGAAACAATATAAGTATAATATATATCACATATAAATACAGTTCCATATTATGGGCCACCATAAGTGGTGGTAGGAGAATATTCAACAATCATCGATTCGTGAGATGTTAGTTTGTCGTCCACAGAAACGGTATGTTCTTTACCCATTAGACGGAGGTTTGTGTAAGTATAGTTGATTCCTTCTCATAAAAAAATCTAGTATATTTAGGATATAGTTGTTTTTATTAGATAGTGTAATAAATACTGTTTAAGGGGTTGGATATGTAAAATAAAAAAATGAACATATCAGAATACGTTACCTTTAAATAGGGTATCTCCCTTTGGTTTTAACCAAAAGGTATAATTTAATTTCCTTTTATATAGGGTAATGCTTATAGAAGGAGGAGAGTGATTATGGTGGCTTAATTGGGAAGAGTTTGGACGAGCCATGTGTCTTGAGAAGTGTGTGGAATGGGTTAGAAGTGATGGCTATTTATAAGGGGGGAGGGGGTATTTAGGAATGCTTGAAAATATTATTTTATTATATAATGATTTTCGATTTATAAAGGCCTAAAACTCATTAATGTCGAAGATAATATGGATAATGTTTTAAATAAAATCATAAAAAAATAATTGGACTGGTTTTGGATATTTTTTTAACCCTTATAATCTTATTTATTTAAATCATTCATTAATGAGGTAAACACTCTATCATTATGGTGTCATAAATATTATTATTTAAATGATGTTTAAAAATTATAAAAAATATATCATGATGTAGAAAATCTTATTGTCTTTAAAATTAATATTTATAGCCTAATATATAACTTATATAACCCCATTTAAATATTGATTTACTAAAAGATATTTGTTTTTGCCATTTTTGTCTTTACTTTAAATTAGTTAATATAAAGTGTCATCATCACTCCCAAGTGCCTCAATGGGGTCCCCAAATCGACCCAAGGATGAAAATGGTAAAAACTTTATCAACCAATAGGATTAGGACACATGTTAGGGTAATTTAATAATATTATAATATTATTTTTTACCCTTAATTACCAGATTTAGCCTTTAACAATGGTAAATAAATTTTTTACTGAAATAAATATTCATAATGTCTAAAAATAAAAGATACATATTTAAATAATTTGTACCTCATTATTCCAAATATGGAATCCATTTCTCCATATTAAAAACACATATGTGGTGTAAATTAATTTTAAATTAATTCCTAATGTCAAAACAAAAAACATATTTTTAAGAAATAATAACTATCAAAAGATTGACACTTGTTTATGTCCAATTTAATGTGACATTATTTAGAATGACCATCATTGGATTAAATATTATCATACTAATATAATTAAACTTTAAAACCAGTTAAAAAGATAATCTAACCTTATAAATAAATTATATTAAATGGTAGTATTGAATTAAAATACAATATTTTCAATATTCATTAAAAATGAATTTTATCAGAAAAATAAGAAACATTTACACAAAATAAATGTTCATGTCACAATTCAAAAGAAGAATTTTATTTTTCAAGATAGGATATATAAAATTGAAAAAAACGAGATTTACATCGGGTTTCCCATCAAGAGGTAGTAAATCGACCTTTAATGGAATATTAGAGTATTTATGCTTAAAATCATATTCATTCTTATTTTATGCCTCTAAAATTTATCGAATAAATGTAAAAATATTTGAGAAACATATTTAATCATAATATTGTTATTTTTTTCATTCCTGCCAATACAACAACTATGCATTAACTACCATTTAAATTAATAATATTATATTAATATTTTTTAGTATAACTCAACATTGTGTGCAACACAAGTTTTAAATGAAACATGTTGTTACGGATCCGGAATTCCATCAAACATAGAATCCCCTTTAAGTTATATTATGTATTTAATTCACTATTTTTGATAAATATTAAAATTTTATATTCTTTATTTACCAATGATGTTACATCCATCCCCCATTTTGAGAATTGCATCCTCCCAATTTTAAAATTCATCTTGCAAAAATCATTGAATGTTCCACATCGAAAAAAGAGTCAATAATAATATCTCATTAAAAGAATGAAAGTGAAATACAAAGGCCACCCATGATATCCCATAATAGGATATCTTTGTCGGGAAATGTTGTTACATAAAAGAAATAAACCATCATGGTTTGATGGAAAGTGGTATAAAACATGACTATGAGAAAGTTAACCTCAAGAAAATTACAAACTTGTGATGGATTTAATGGTCTTTGATTCCCCAGTAAGAAAAGTTAATGATCAATTATTATTTTTATGTTACTTTTCATAATGTTGAGGATTTTATTAATGAGCTTACCTAAAAACCTCAGGAAACATACTTAATTGTAATCTAGACTTTCATCCTTTACTAAATTTCTACCACAAACTCATCTTTTCTCCAAATGATGAGTATTAAAACTTACTTGATCACATTAAAATCACTACAATATACTTATATATTATTAGATAATCCACAAAAGATAAACTATATATTTCTCCTGACATTAAACATCAACCCAAACCAAAACGTTTAGTAGAATATGAGATAATCCTCAAAAAAAGATAACACTTTATAAAAATAAACCCTACTATTAATCCCCAAAATTCGACAAACAATACAAAATGTTCGACAAAGACCATTCAATAAAAAAAATGTCCCTAAAATTATTGAATGTCTCACAAGCTATGATTGTAACCCAAAACTCAAAATGATTTAATCATATAGTCTTCCACAGTAAATATTATAATTTATCTCCCAATAAAATTGAATAATCTTAAAGTATTATAAATAAGTGTAACTAACCAAATCACATATTCTTTATGATAGGTTAATCATTTCCCTAAATAACCAAAATCACCATATGTCCATAATAAAAACATATATTCTTCAAAATAAAATTCTGCCATAACTAATCAACAGAGAAGATAATTATTCCTTGAAAAACATTTTCATATATCAATCTTCAGGGTTACACATACTATAAAAAGGTGAACAATGTAATCACATCCTCAAAAGAGCCTTAAAAATTTTATTGATTTCGTCATCTTAAAATCAACCATGACTCTTGAATCCATTATATGTTGACTTCTTACTCATTTAATGTTTTTCATGATCCATTAACCATTCCTTACCAACTTATTCTGAAATACTTCTTTCCTACAAAAAAATAATGAATCATATCCTAAGATTCAATAATATCAATACATATGTTATGAAATAATCCCTACAATTCATTGGTCATTATCATTTTCTTCATCCTCAATCAGAATGGAATTAGATATTGTTAAACATCTATTTGTACAATCCTGGTGATCCCTTTCCCGAAGCTTCCTCGTAGAACATCTGTTTTTATAATGAACATTCACACAACATATCAAACATTCAATTTTCCCTCATAATGAACATCTTTTCTTTTTCTAGAGTCAACTGGATGGTTCCTTTTTCCATGGATGGTTCATTCGTTACGAACTTCATTTTCACATCTACAACATCTTCTCATCCCATTGAAGCATTTTCCTAATTGTTTCATTCCACATCTTTGACACATAGGTTTTTTATTATACATAAATTTAAGATTATTACCTGAACATTAGACGGTATATTTTTATCTCATATACAATGCCTTATAAAAATCACCCAGGTTTAGGTGGTCAAACATGACTCCAAGAAAGTTTCTTGAGAATAACGACAAGTGTTCTCATTGCAGCTCCCATTTCATTCAGTTGCTCATTTAGAAAACCATTACAATTTTCATCACATCCACTATTACATTGGTCCCTACTCGATCTACCCATTTACTGAAACCAAAAAGGTCAGTGTCAGCATATCAATAAAATCATCATATAATATCTTATGAGAATGGTAAATACTAAGATATACATATTCATGTTATCTTAAACTCATTAAATTTATCTAAAATAACTATGGAACTTTATAATATGCAAAAAATTATATTTATTTCAATTATTCTTAAATAACACCCTAACTTATATTGTTATCTAAATAGACCGTTGATACCAAATATAAGGACCCGATTTTAAAACATTACATCATCATGAATTAAAATAATAATTCACATTGAGGATATTTTCAGTTTTAGAGTTTTAGAGAATTAGTCCATAACAATTACATATCAACATGAATTTACACATAGACACTAATACTCAATATCCATTTTTTAATAAAATAAAAACTCTTAAAAATAAATGTGTCTAGTTCCAAATTGTAGACATCATGACTTTTCCATGATCTAATTCTTGACCATATTTATCTTTATGTCATGTGGAAAACAGTTAAAAAATGTGGGATGTGTATAAAAATATTAGTAAGGGTTATAAAATTTGGAAATAAAATATTATCCCATAAATAAATACAATTCAATGAAACCATACATTTCAATCATAACATAGCTTATGAAATCATAATATTTATGAATAACATAATGAAATCATAAATCATAAAGGTAACTTATGGAATACAAAACATACTTACATTGTACCTATCACAGCTACATATAGAGTTACGTTGGAATACCCATCATAGTATATTCCCTAATTATCTTCGGAGAAATAATAAACTTTACCTGAGTCACGTTACCCAATGCATTAGAGAGCTATCTCTGGCTCACCCACCCTTGATTTATCATTTAACCACCCGTATATGTAAACAATGACCAATAACCATAACAAATTCATAACACATCTAAAAGGAATAAAATAAAGATAACATTTCCACATTGTAATAACAATATATTATTTCAATAGTTTGACATAAAAAATTCTTTATCAAGCCATTTTAAAAACTATTTAAAACATTTAATAAAGATATTTTAGAATCGAAGTGTCCCATACCACTTTAAAACATTAAAACGAATTAGAATTTTAAATCATTAATGTCCATATAAATAAATTGTTAAAACCATTTTGATAAAATCTACATTAATGAGAATTATTTAGAAGATTAAATCATTAAAATGACATTTTAGATAAGGAGTTCCTAACCAAATGAGAGATGCTTGAAAACAAATAATTGATGAATAACATTTAATAGAAACATTTTAATATCATTAGAATAATGTTATTCATGATATAATATGTCAATGGACAATATATATTCCATATAAATGTGAACTGGTGCATAAAAACAATGAAGTCTCAATGGGGTGTAAATTGAGACGAAATCCATTATAATGGTAGTATCCTTAGATTAAGGATATATAAATTATATAATTATGTGTGACAAATATAAATACACTCGATATTATTTGATATTTAGGGTGAAACTATCGTAGGTCATTCAAAAATATTCTTATCTCGACATAATCATCAAGTATAAGTTTAACAAAATTAATTGAAATTGGGTTAGAAAGTTCCCTTTTAAAAATTCGATAGCCTAACGACGTCACATTAAAATTAAAAAAAAATTATGAGAGAAAAAAGGTTATATCATCACATTGATATAAAATTTTCAACAATATGGTTATAGAAGAACATATCCCAACATAAGAAGATGTAAATTAAAATATATTACAAACAGAAGTCTTTTAAAACGAGGGTGAATGGTTCCCTTACCGATTTGGTAACATAGGAAACATACTCTCCATGAAAGAAGGATCATACAATGAATATGTAAATACCCGTAAATTGAATTATATTACACAAAAAATAAAATCATGGGATGTTTTTACACCACACAAAATGAAATAGTGGCAAATATCGCATGAATCTCATGGAAATAAAAATTGAGATGAAAACCCCTTACCACATTGTAATCAGTCGAGTCGTATGAAAAAAAGTTAATAACCACAAAATGAATCACAGAATACAATGAATATAAAGAAAATAATAATAATATATATCAAATTTAATTACACAATAAACCACATGCAATAAATAAGTGGTGAACAATGGAAATCCCATGGAATTAAAAATGAGATAAGAAACCCCTTACCTCATGTCCGACTTGACTCGATCATTCTTTAATCTCTTTAATATTAAACTAAAGATAATTTCTACATGATTAAGAAATTTTTTCAATTTTATTATTCCTTCTATATCAATTATAATGTTTCTATAACAATTAGTTAATTATTTGAGTTCATATTGGACATTTTTTTAATGTTCAGAACATTAGTTAAAAATAAACATGTTATAATTATAAATTGTCCCTGTTGTAGAAATTATATTATATAAAGACATATATTCATGATTAAGATATCATATATATCATATATATCCATTATATATATATATGTATTTATAATAGTACATTACATTTGGAGATAAGAAATGAAATGCACCGTTTATGGAGACGATAAGCCGTACGTACGCATGAACGCTGCATTTATTTCTATTTCATATTTAATAGAATAAAAACATAATTATAAAGAGGTATATTATAATTATATTATAATATCATATACAATTTAATTAAATCCATCCTTTATATGTTCAAAATATGGCATGAAGGAGTCATATCACTTTGAGGGGGCCGTAGTCCGCACTTTCTCAAATATAATTATCATATTCACCCAGTATGGAAACCATAAATGTATTCTATAAATGAAAAATAAAGAAGTATAGAAATTATATAAATATAAAATATATCACATATAAATAAAATCCCATCTTAATTGACTCAATAAGAGGTTGTAAGAAATATTGAACAATCATCATTTTGTGACGCGTTAGTTTTCTGCCCAAAGAAACAATTTGGTATATACCAATTTGATGAAGGTTTGTGTATGTGTAGTTTGTATCCTTATCATAACAACAACCTAGTATATTAAGGAAGCTGTTTTTTGATATAAAATAAATGAATAAATTTTTTTAGGGGTTTGTAAAAGTAAAATAAAACAAAAGAACTTAAGTGAAGATGATACCTTTAAATCGGGTATCTCACTTTAGTTTGAACCAAAATGTTTATTTTAATTGCATTTTAACTAGGGGAAGTCTTCTAGGAGGAGGAGATGTACGTAAAAAGATTAATTGTGTGGAGGATCGACGAGTAAAATGGCTTGGAATGTGTTTCTAATGGGAATGAAGTAAGGGATTTTATAAGGGGGAGGCAAGAAAGCTTGAAAACAATATGTCATTATAAAATATATTTTAGTTTATAAAGGTCAAAAACTCATTATAGTATAAAATAATAAGCCTCATGTTCAAAATAAAGTCATCCAATACGAATTGGATAGGTTTTGGATATTTTTTTATTCATTATAATCTTATTTATTTAAATCATTTATTGATGAGGTAAACACGACATCATTATTGTGTCATTAATGTTTTTATTTATATGATGTATAAAAATTATAAAAAAATATCATGATGTAGTTAATATTTTTATATCTAATATGAATTTTTATATTCTAGTAGATAACTTATATAACTCCATGTAAAATTAGATTTACTAAATGATATATGTTTCTGTTATTTTAGTCTTTACTTTACATTAATTAATATAAAGTGTCATTATCACTACCATGTGGCTTCATTGGGTCCGAAAATCAACCCAAAGATGCCCAAGGTCGAAAATGTACCCAAAAATAGGATTTGGACACATGTTAGGGTAATTTAGTGTTATTATAATTTTTTCCCTTATTTACTAGATTTACCCTTTAATCGTGGTAAATAAAATTTTTACTGAAGTAAATATTTATAATGTCTAAAAATAAAAGTTACCCATTAACACAACATGGACATCCTGATTCAAAATATTGAATCCATTTTTCCAAATTCAAAATACAGAAGTTTCAAAAATTAATTTAAAATTAATTACCGATTTTAATACAAAAAATGTGTTTTAAAGAAATAATAACTATCAAAATATTGACACTTATTTACATCCAATTTCAAAGAGAAATTACATCCAATGACCAAAATTTGATTAAATAGTAAAATAATAATATAATTAAAGTTTAAAACCAATTAAATATATAATATATCCTCATAAATAAAATAGATTTGAAGGTAGTTTTGAATTCACATACGGTATTTTTCACTATTCATTAAAAGTGATTTTTTTAGAAAAATACCAAAAATTAACCCAAAGTAAATTTTTATATCCTGATTCTAAAGAATAATTTTATTTTGTCAAATAGAACATATAATAGTGACAAAAACTATATTTAAAGTGGGTTGTCCATCAAATGGCGTGAAATTCGACCTTTTATTGAATATTAGAGTATTTATGCTTAAAATCAGATTCATTTTTATTTTAAAATTCTAAAATTTATTGGATAAATTTAAAACATTTGAAAACATATTTAATCATAATATGGTAGCTTCTTTCATTCATTCCAATACAACAGCTATGAGTTAATTATGATTTAAAATAATAATATTATATTAATATTTTTCTGTACAACTCTACATTGTGTGCAATGTAAGTTTTCAATGATACTTGATGTTCTATATCATGTATTCCATATAACATAGAATACTTTTTAAAGTTAATTTTTTATTTATTTCATAAAATTTAATAAATATGAAAGGTTATATTCTATATTTACATGGGATGTTACAACAAGTATTGTTACAAGCTTGATATGACAATCCTAAGGAATATTCTTTAGAAATTTAAAAACACTATCAACCATCATTGATTATTAAAATAGATAGTGAAAATGAATGACCGAAAATATTCCAAAAGTGTCATGGATTTGAAACAATTTATCATGATTTAGAAATCCTATAAGTGACTTCTCAATATTTTGTGGCTTTCAACAATGATTGGTTTTTCCCGTAGTAGACTTTTTGGGTCCAGTCAATCTATGGAACCTGAATGAACCATTTTAATTCGGAAGTAAATAATAAATTAAATGGTTTTCCCCCTAAGAAACCAATCCTTATAGGATCTATAATGATAATTAATTTTGATATTCTCATAAAATATTTTCTATGTATGAATCATGTTGAACTTATAAACAAGTAAATGAGGAAATACCGTCGTATTGAGTATATAATGAGAAAATTTATAACTTCTATTAGTGGTCCCAATGATTTAATAGTCGTAGATAATTGTATAAGTACAATTGAAAAGTTTTTTTTATTTTCACCAGTTCTAAGAGATTGAAAATATCATTTTTGTTATATATTTTTTGGAATATAAAGTAGATCATGGGTAGACTCTTATAAAAAATATGTGTGAAATGGATTTAAATTAGTCTATATTTTTTACAATAACTAAAGGGGGTCTTTCTTTGTATATAAAACCAATATATTCTATGAAAAAATCTGTTCGTGTAATTCCTTGATGTTAAGAAAAAGGACGATTAATCTATTGGTACCTATGAAAATAATTTAACATTAATTTTGTTATTAGATTCTGGTTTAATCATTATCTTTCGAATCAAAATTGATTGACTATTTAGTGTCCTAAAACAATGTCTTCAAAAAGAGTGTTCTATAAGAAACTTCTGTTCCTATAAATAAGTCATTCTATGTGTAAAAAATAAAGAAATAATAGTATTTTTCCCAATTCTTATGGTTTTGATAAGAAATGGAAGATCAAGTCTCGTTAAAATTTAATCATTGGAATGAAATTACCACGATATCTATACCAAGATTTTCTAAAGATTCCTCAATGTAATAGTATGAATGGAATTAGAAGGTGCTTTAACATATGAAAGTATGGTCATAATTGAAATGTATTTCGAAAATAAATCAATGGTATAGTTAATGAATTGGGGGAGAAGAAGATGCTATGAAAATCCCCACCCGTACAAAAGTGTTTCCTGAGAACTGTGTATGGGAAATATTTGAATAAATTCCACAATACACATATTATGGTGGATGATTAACTAAAACAACCTCTATTGAAAAGTGACAATAGTAATTATTATGAAATCACAATATATTATGTTAATCACGTTAATTAGGGCACACTTATCCTTACATCATATTTAGTAATTTCATGTTTTATTTTTTTTAATTAGCATAATGAGAACCTTATTATTCATATTTTTGTGAAATATATTGTTGTTATCTCAATATAAATTATTTCAAGAATAAATAAATCACATTTTATATTCTATCAATTTAATTTTGAGCTCAATAATCCAATAAATTTTTTTAAGATAAGAGCTATATAAGGAATAAAGTTTGTATTAAATTTTATACATTTATATATTTACATATTAAATGAACATACCATTTTTCAATACCATCATGGTTTAATGAGTTTCTTGTTTACTATATTTCATTCAAACCCACATTTTGGTCTTATGATATGAGAGTCTATTAATATTAAGGATATTTTCATTGAAAATTATTAAAATATAACCCTATGGATTTGTATATTCAAAAGTAAAAAAATTATTTATGGTGAAATTTCTTTATACATTGTGGATAATTTATTTATGTTACTAGTATCATATAGGGTTTATCATATCTATTATGTTAAGGTAATCACCATATGATTTTAGTATAACTTTTGGAAATTACAGAAGATTTCTCTCCAGAATCTCTTTCCAGAATATAAATTATGGAAGTGGTAATGTAACATGTATTACTAAATTCAGTTCTATATGAAAGGAATATGATTTTTACATATATATTTTTGTGAATTAATCATCAAGGTCAAGGTATATATTTGAGTTTCAGCACTACAAGAATAATTCACTCCCTATAAAATTGGATAATATATTGTTCAATGGATTTTAATTGTGGTAGTGATCAATACCTTACCCATGTTGATATTTCATGTAACATGAATTTTTATTCTAAGATTAATATATATATTTATGAATACATTAATGTAAATTAGTGTAGAACTCCAACATACTGTAATGACATTGCATAATGGAATCTATGGGGTCCTAAGAATGCATATGAGATGGAAGAGAAAGCAAGATCCATTCAACAACACATATGGACTTTAAAAAATTAAAAAAAAAATTATTGATATTATTTAAAACAATTTATAATTCTTGTTTTGTTTTTAGATCTCTGTATTAATTTTTCTATTGATGAAAGAATTGGAAGAACTCACCCCAAGGTATATCGATCCCTTTGATGTATTTCATCATATCTGAATAGTATAATATAGTCTGGTGCTTCCGCCAATCCTCTCTCAGGTTCATGATGTGTTCCATGTATCTCTAATAAGGAAGAACATAACAAATTCAACAAATTTATAAAACAAAGAGTACATTCCATCCAAACTTGATATTTCTTATAAGGAATAACATGAAAGTATTCTGGATGAAATCCTGAATGTTCAATGGAACAAGACCACTCACTTGTTTAATGTATTTTATTGAATAAATTATCATGATAAACCTCTATGTGAACCTTATCACATAAATATGCAGACATATACATTGATGTATTTTAAAACATAGATTAATTTGGAGGGAGATATTCATTTTATGGGGGGGTCCATGTAACAACCAATGATTCTGGGATTTTTTTTCAAAAAAATATAATTTATGGAATATTTGTCGATATATGAAATATAAATTTTCAATCACATTACATGCATCACTATGTCCATATTGAGTTAAAATTTGTACTACTGTTATCACGTGTTACGTGTAACACCATGTTTATGTTGTGATATATGAAACATTGAGTTTTAACAAACAATGAAAAATAATTAATATTATTATTAAAAAAATGTTTTTACCAAGATGTTTAATTGTGTCCATAAATAAAAATAAATTACTATAAAATACAATATATATTGGTTTTATATATAGAATAAATGTAGGCAAAAAAATACACAATTTTTAACTAATGTTTTTATATTTTTTGAAAATACTAATATCTTTCATTTAATTATTCTTGTGAACAAGAATAAAATTAATTTTTGACAAATTAATGAACGTTATTTTATAAATAAAAAAAATAAATATTTAAATCATAATATAACGTTTATCTTAGTGTTATTTTAATAATAATTTTTTAGAATGATTCATTTTTTGATTAATAGTAAAAAATATAAACTTTTAATTGAAAAAATCATCATCATATAAATTATTTATAAATTAAAATTTAGTTTGAATTATTTTAATGTAAAATTTAATTTAATTATACATTCAGTAATATAATTTAGTTTATTGGAATCAAATTCATGTTGAATTTTGAAGTAAAAACCTCATATTTTTTGGGAAATACTTTCATAAAAAACTCGATTTATCGTCACGTCTGAAAGCTTAATTTTAAGTTATATTTCATGAATTATATTAGAAAAATTTGAAAAATTGATTAGATATTTATAATAATGATAATATATATAATCAAATAATTATGATATAATTTTTTTGTAAATCTATTATAAAAAAATATAAAAAGTATTTACCATAGTTAAGGTAAAAATTGGTTTTTCATTGGGTTAAACTAAAAATATAAGGGTGAGAAATGAACCAACAAATTGTCCAAAAAACAATTAAGGGAAAACTTTAAACATTATAACTCCTTATATCTAGTATAATAATTTTTTTATCTCATTGGGTTTAGAAAAACATGGCTACACATTTTTTATTTTAAAAATTATATTTGTGACACTCACTTACATTATAAATTACGACTCCTCCTCTCATATTCTAAAATTAAAACCCTTTTAATTTTCTAAATACCTTACAAAAAACATCATGAATTCCATTATATCACCTAATATCCCTTATTTGGGACATAAATATGACCTTGGAATTCTTCTGGTGCAAACCTATGGAGGATACCAGTAGAACAAGCAACGTTTACCAAGGCGAATTTTCATTTTATTTCATATGAAACCTCCTAAAAGTAATAATATATAAATATTATATAATAACCTAAAAATATAGAATATATTAAGATATATTTTTGTTAATATCATGATATACTATGTAACACCCCGAGATTTTGTGAAAAATATTCTTTTTAATTAATGTCTTGTGTTGTACGCTACACCAAAAGGATCTTGCACAACACGCATCCCTGACCTGCCTTGCATTACATGCAATCGCGACATTCCTCGATAGCGTGTGTAGTACGCAATACCGAGTTTCACTAAACGACATATTATTATAATATTATTATGAACTAGCTGTTATGAATAGTAATACTCACTTTTTGAAATATTATGAATTTTATCTTTAAAAATGGACTTCATTTTTGGATTTGGAATATCAAAATTATCTTAGGGTGAAATTTTGGTACTTTTCGGATAACATTCATATTCTGATGAATAGTGAAATTTACTAAATTTTATTTAAAGACAACTTTTTTAATTGAAATAATTAATAGTGATAAATTATTAATTTTTGAGGTTTTAAAGTATATTTAGAATATATTTTTACAATTTAATACAATTTTGGTCATTGGATGTAATTTCACATTTAAACCAGACATAAACAAATGTCAATCTTTTGATATTTATTATCTCTTAAGAACATGCTATTTGTTTTGACGACGGGAATTAATTTTTAAATTAATTAATGTAACGGATATGTTTTTAATTTGGTAAAATAGACATCATTTTTGAATTCATAATATCAAATATAGCTTAGGCCTAATTTTTGGTATTTTTCTGGAAACTATCATTTTTTGATGAATAGTGAAACCACTAAGTGGTAGTTAAAAAACTGAATTTTTCATAAAACTTATTTTACCACTTCTGTGAGTGGAAGTTCGAAAATCCAAGAGACATGGTTAATATCAAGGACTAAAATTTGGTTTAATGAGATGAAATTTTTTTCATGAATAGTAACTTTTTACTTTTTTTTACCACGGTTAAAAGTAAATTGGTAATTAAGGGTAAAAATGATATTATTATTACCCTAAATCATGTCCTAATTATATTGGATAAGTATATTCGGCCAAAAACAACCTTAAGAATAAAATATGACCATTTAGGCCCACATGGATTAGATTAGGACATTTATTATTAATTTATTTAAAGAAGGGTTAAAATAGTTAAAATCAAAGTTTAATAAGTAAATCATTTTTAATATAGGGTTATACATAAGATAAATTAGACTATAAATATTAATTATTAATATAAAATTATTTCCTACATAATTCTGTTTTATTTTAATTTTAGACTTAAAATAAGTTAATTTATTTATGACACAATGATGATGGAGTAACTATATTATTAATGAAATATTGAAATAATTGATGTTATAAATACCCAAATAAATGTAATTTGAGACTTTTTATGAATTTAAATAATTTTCTATGTTAATATGACATGTTATTATAGATTTAATTAACTTTTTTAGAATTAATAATTCATTTATGATTTTCACAAAAATCAATTACCAAATAGTGTCAAAATTGACATAAAATAGTTTTTAAAACAAATATTATTTTATTAATTGTTATAATATTCCTAAAAATCTATGATTCGGTGAAGATACTTATATCATGATAGGTGTATTATTAATGGACCACTTGGGGGTGTCTTTGATGTATATGGTATGTTTATTAACTATATAATATAAAAATACAAAGTGACATGGTAAATGTCATTCTAATTAACTAAGAGTTAAAACAAAAAGTTAAGGTTAATATAATGACATAAGTTGTCTAAATTCTATTGTATGAGAGGCTTTAGAACCATACCCACCTTAGATTCTATATAAACCAATTTAGAGATTTTAAAACCGAATATGACTTTATAATAAAATAATATTTTTAGTTATTCCAAAGGTGCCCCTCTGCTCCCTTATAAAAGGGAACCTCCTCCCTCTCTTCCTCACACCACTTTGAGCCTTCATTCTCGGCCAACCCCTGCCAATTTATCTTCTCCACTTCCCTAGAAACATCCTAGAGGTCCTGGGCATCGTCAAAAACCAATTTTAGTGCCCTAAGAGGAGGTCTCAAAGAGGCGCTTCAAAGAAGAGGTAATGTCTGTTACCGATTCTTTCAACATTATTTCTTCTTCCACTTATTCTTCTTAGGTTGATTCATTATGAAGTAATAACATAAGAATAAATCATATACTGATATGTTATTATAAATATGAAACAAACATATTTCACCATCTATCCATCCTATGGAAAACGAAATCACCGGGCATGCGTACTTACGGAATACCGTCTCCACCCTGTGCTGTAATCATTTTTCCACCACCACCTTACATGGATGGGTATAATTTTGTAAATAATATATATATATTATTATTTTAAATTGATATAGATTCTATTATAGTATACATACACTCAAATAAAATTCCATGATCATGGGAATAATATCATCACTCGTGCGTAAGTACGGAATACCGTCTCCACAACGCGATGAGATTCATTCTCAATGATTAACCATTCATAAATGATTATAATGTATATATAATAAGTAATCATGAAAAATATGACATAATAATGATACTGGATTTATGTATATATATATATATATGTATGTCATCCAATTAATTCCATTCAATTCAATGAGGAAACGAAAACAACGTTCATGCGTACGTACAGCCTACCGTCTCCATGAACGTTGTATTTCTTTCCATTTATCGATCTATTATATATATGTATATTATGAATATATATTATATTTAAATAATGTTTTATATTCTGTAATTATGTAATCATGATCTAAGAAATCATATGAATAATTACAAGTCAAAACACGGATGACAAATGAAATTATTTTACCCAAAACGCTCTTTAACATTGAATTTACAAAAGAACGGGTAATATAAAGTCATAAGTGAACCATATATGATATCACAACAATGAATATGATTCTTTAATAAGTCAATGACATTATTTAAATCATTATACAAGAGGTTCTGATACGTACGAAGCATATCGGACCTAAGGTAAGGGATAATTTTGAAAATCGCATTTTTATCTGAGATTGCTTATTCGTAAGTATTTACTGGGGTTATTGTTATCATCCATGTCCATGTTTTCTAAAAGTGTTGTTATGTATGTTTAATTTCCTTTTTACCCATTTTGACTTTTACTACATGGTATGTAAGGAATATTTCTTTTGATTACGTTACGAGACACTTTTTGACTTTTTCGACAAAAGTATGTGGTGAATGTTTTTTTTAACTTATACTGCATGAAATGGTTTTTATGGCTTAATAAAGCCCTATTTTCCTGAAGCTTCCTCCAAAATATTTCATGACTATTTTAAACAAAATCTTTTTTAAAAAACTTCATGACGTTTCGTGAAAAGAAATTTATTTTGAAGAAGAAAGAATATTTTCCTCAAGATTTCATTTCAAGTGTTTTATCAAAACCATTTTTCATCTAAGATGACATTATTTCATATGTGTATGTTTCAAGTATCATGTCTCTATAATTTACGTGGTTTCACTCTTCATATTTGAAATGATATCCATTTCTTTTATATGGATTATGTGATGATGGGATGATGTTTATGAAACCCATTTTATTTATTGGGTTATGCTATGATGTATGATTTATGATTTTGTGGCACATGAAAGAATGATTTCATTATGAGATGGGTGGGAACTATATCTCCCTCCAATGCATTAGGTACGATTTATATCTCATGAGATAGACATGGCTAGAACGGTAAGTTAATCCGGTTCATTATTACAGGATGGAAACGAGGAGTGAACTCGATTCAGAAAGGGACTTTGTCCACTAATATGGTCTTGACAGCAATGTCTTGGCTACTATGGAAATCATTACATGTTCTTAATGGATGCGACAATTACATTTTTTATTCCCATGATATTTTATCATGATTTAAGTACCATTATGATCTATTCCTTATGTACATCCATGTTTTATGTCATTGCTCAAGATTTTGATGTTTAAACTTTATGTTCATGTTTTTAAGTTCAAATGTATATGGTATGTTTTATTTTATATATTCTTACCCTTACTGAGCATTTGAGATCACCCTTTTTATGTTTTATTTTACCCTAGGATTAAAAGAAAGGTTTTAGGTAAGGAAACAAAAAGTGGAAGATCTTTATGGGAGATGTTGAAAATCATTCACCATGATTAGAAGATTATGTTCCACGTTTCCAAAGAAACAAAACTATTACGGTCCTTGTGTGTCTGTTTTTGTTATGTATTATGTATTCCTCAAATGTAATGTAATATCTATGTATGTCAAGCTTTGGGTCTCTACATATGGTATCAGAGGAAAGGTTTAGTCAACCTTTGGAAACTAGGATGCGAGAACTTTAGTGAGATCCCTAGAGATATTTATAAGGTATGTCTAGGGATGTCCCTAAGGTTAAGTATAAGTATAGGTTATAGTCCTAGAATTATGGTAACGATCTTAGAATAAAACCTAAGATGTTAGATATTGAAGGTACTCCCCATTTATTATGTTGTTTTCCCAAGCATGATTTTTGCCTCTCACACTATTCTTTTTGGGTTTTAGACGATGGCTGGAACCCAAAGGAACTGTGTTGATCAATGCAATGGACAATTCAATTATTTTCCTCATGAACAAACAAATGTTATGGGAGATGGAGTGAAAAATATTATTTCTATACTTACACAAGCTATTAATCATTCTGGACATCCAAATGTGCAGATAAGAGAACAATATTCTATTGAGTCCTTCATGAGGCAACGCCCACCTTCTTTCAGTGGGTCTTCTGATCCACTTGTTGCTAAAAAATGGATCAGTACCACTGAAAAGATATTTTCAGTTCTTCAATGTTCTGAACATTATAAAGTAATCTTAGCAGTATATCATTTGGAAGGTGAAGCTGATCAAAGGTGGAATCTTATCAAGAATATGAGTCCAAGAGATGAAATTGAGTCCATGTAATGGGCCGAGTTCAAGAACTTATTTTTCAATAAGTACTTCCCTCGTATTCTTCGAACAAAGATGGAGAATGAGTTTCTTGAACTAAAGAAAAAGGATGATGAATCTATTGGTGTATACGAAGCTAATTTTACGAGACTTTCAAGGTATGAATCTAGCTTTACCATCCAACTTGAATGTAAAGTTGATCGATTCTTCAGTGGCTTAAAACCAAATCTTCAAAGGCAATTAGCTATAAGAGACTTCAGTAGATATGAAGAAATTGTGCGTTGTTCAATCAAGGTAGAAATGGAAGTTGGTGTTACTTATCCTTCTCATAGTTTTGACAAGAAACAAAAGATGGAGTTTAAGGAGAAATCTCAGAATAATGGTGAAAAGAAGATGAATGTTATCTTATTCTCAAAGTGTAGAAAGAAGCATGGTGGAGATTGTCTTAAAGGGACTAGAAAATGTTTTAAGTGTGGAAAATAAGGTCATCGAGCAGCTAAGTGTCGAAGTAATGTAAATAGGGTTTCTAATGATTTGAATAAAGAAAAGATTGCAGAGAAAGCACCAACAAAACTTCAATGCTTCAAGTGCAAGGAAATGGGGCATTATGCTAATAAATGCCCTAATCCAAGGTTTAGTGATGATCGAAATGAGAAACCACTTAAGGAAAGGTACAAAGAGAAGCCACATGTGATCACTATCAGCGATTTTGAATATGACAAATATGTGGTGGAATGATTAAGTGTTTATGTAATGGAATTCCAAAATAATGTTGTATATAGTATCGTGGAATATGGGAATATTTATGTATTGGTCTATTGTGGTTTTCAATAATTTTATGATACCGGTAACCATGGAAAGTGATTGAGATAATTTTGGAAAAAAAGATGATATGCGCATAATGAAGGGATAAGGAGAAAATGAAATGTTTGACAGTATTCATGAGCTCATGACTGATATATAGAAATAGTTATATCATGGTTTGAGGTTTTGGTATGTGAAAAGAGTTAACTTTTGACAGCACTCATGTTTTCACTAAGATTCAATGGGTATTCATTTTTCAAGAGAATACATGATTAAGGCCTTATAATTTTTGGAATAAGACATATCTCATGATATATGGGGATCAATGATGGTATTAACATGCTTGTTATATGAACTCTTTGGTAATCATTTTCACAATAATATGAGATTGGACAGCAGTATTTTGGATAATTCTAAATATTGGAATGGAGTTTGTTGGACATAAGTTAGTATTGTTGAATGATAGAAGTTTTTTCGATATTATTGATGGGATATTATAGTAATGTAGTTTTAGAAAAAGGACAACCTGCAGGATGGGCGACAACCCATCGCGTCAGACAAGGCTGTGGGAATCGAACCCACAACCGATGTGTGACTGGCCTTTATCACCTACCAATGGCCTACAGGAAGTCCCTGTTTAGTAGAAACCAGTTTTATTATATTAAGCAGTATGATATATGAAGTATAAGTCTATTTTAGGAACCATATATGATTAATCTCACTATAGATGGAATTATGTATTTTTTGATAACTTTTCAAACCTTTTGTTTGAGACAGATGGAATGACTCATCATTCTATCACATGATCTGATAACACATCACGAATGAAAAATTCAACATCATTTCTTTAAGAGATGAAGTGGAAATTGTCCAAAAAACGACCAACGGTGAGACTGTACCAAAATCACGAAAGTATTTCTTCTAATTCCAATTTCATCAGCTTTAGGGAAATGATCTTGAAAAACCAAAAATGTTGTCCTAGTGCTCTTATATTCGATGAATCAGATGGTACCTTAGATCGTCACAAATTTGTGGCTTTGTGATTGTTTTATTTTTCATAACCAAGTTCTCTACCACTCTCCATCAGAACCTGATGGTTAGATTTTTCTTCCATATCCATATTTTCACCTATGTTCTCCTACGTGGAAACATAGTGATGAGTTAATTTGGTTAACCGTTACACTTCATACTTTAGTTTTTAAATCCAAGTTTTGGTATTCCTTTTTTACGATGTGGATTTTTATTAAATAATATTTCGAGTAGTAAAACATTTATAACCCTCACGAATTTTGAGGGCGAAATTCATTTTAAGGGGTGTAGAATGTAACACCCCGAGATTTTATGAAAAATAATCTTTTTAATTAATGTCTTGTGTTGTACGCTACACCAAAAGGAGCTTTCAGAACACGCATCCCTGACATGCCTTGCATTACACGCAATCGCGAACTTCCTCGATAGCGCGTGTAGTACGCAATACCGAGTTTCACTAAAAGAGAAATTATTATAATATTATTATGAACTAGCGGTTATGAATAGTAATACACACTTTTTGAAATTTTATAATTTTTATCTTTCAAAATGGAATTCATTTTTGGATTCCGAATATCGAAATCAGCTTAGGGACAAATTTTGGTACTTTTCGGATAACTTTCATATTCTGATAAATAGTGAAAATTACTAAATTTTAATTAAAAACAAATTTTTTAATCAAAATAATTAATAGTGATAAATTATTAATTTGGGTGGTTTTAAAGTATATTTAGAGTATATTTTTACAATTTGATACAATTTTGGTCATTGAATGTAATTTCACATTTAAACCAGACATAAACAAGGGTCAATCTTTTGATAGTTCTAATCTCTTTAGAACACACTATTTGTTTTGACGATGGGAATTAATTTTTAAATTAATTAATGTAACTGATATGTTTTGAATTTGGTAAAATAGACATCATTTTTGAATTCATAATATCAAAAGTAGCTTAGGCCTAATTTTTGGTATTTTTCTGGAAACATTAATTTTTTGATGAATAGTGAAACCACTAATTGGTAGTTAAAAAACTGAATTTTTCATAAAACATAATTTTACCGCATCTGTGATTTGAATTTCAAAAATCCAAGAGTCGCGATTAATATCAAGGACTAAAATTTGGTTCAATGAGATTAAAATAATATTTGGTGAATAGTAACTTTTTACTTTTTTTACCACGGTTAAAAGTAAATAGGGTAATTAAAGGTAAAAATGATATTATTATTACCCTATCACATGTACTAATTCTATTGGATAAGGGTACTTCGGCCCAAAACAACCTTAGGAATAAAATATGACCATTTAGGCCCACTTGAATTAGATTAGGACGTTTATTATTAATTTATTTAAAGAAGGGATAAAATAGTTAAAATCAAAGTTTAATAACTAAATCATATTTAATATAGGGTTATACATAAGATAAATTCGACTATAATTATTAATTAGAAATATAAACATATTTCCTACATAATGGTATTTTATTTGTAATTTTTAGACTTAAAATAATTTAATTTATTTATGACACAATGATGATGCAGTAATTATCTTATTAATGAAATATTGACATAATTGATGTTATAAATAACCAAATAAATGTAATTTGAGTCTTTTTATGAATTTCAATAATTTTATATGTTAATATGACATGTTATTATTGATTTAATTAACTTTTTTCAAACTAATCATTCTGTTATGATTTTCAAAAAAATCAATTACCAAATAGTTTCAAAATTGAAATAAAATAGTTTTTTTAAAAAATATTATATTATTAATTGTTATTATATTCCTAAAATCTATGGTTCAGACAAGATACTTATATCATGATAGTTTTGTTATTAATGGACCACTTGGGGGTCGCTTGGATGTATATGGAATGTTTATTAACTATATAATATAAAAATACAAAGTGACATGGTAAATATCAATCTAATTAATGAAGAGTTAAAACTAAAAGTAAAGGTTAATATAATGACCTAAAATTGTCTAAATTCTATTGGATGAAGGGATTTAGACCCATCCCCACCATAGCTTATAAATAAATCAATTTTGAGCTATTGAAAACCGAATATGACTTTATAATAAAATAATATTTTTAGTTATTCCAAAGGTTCCCCTCTCCTCCCTTATAAAAGAGCACCTCCTCCCTCTCTTCCTCACACTACTTTGAGCCTTCATGCTCTCCCAACGCCTGACAATTTTTCTTATCCACTTCCCTATAAACATCCTAGAGGTCTTGGTCTTCTTCAAAGACCAATTGTAGTGCCCTAAGAGGAGGTCTCAAAGAGGCGCTTCAAAGAAGAGGTAATGTCATTTACTAATTCTTTCAACTTTATTTATTCTTCCAATTATTCTTCTTAGGTTGTTTAATTATTAAGTAATAACATCAGTATAACTCATATAATGATATGTTATTATAAGTATGAAACAACCCTATTTCACCATCTATCCATCCTATGGAAAACGAAATCACCACACGTGCGTACGTAGGGAATGTCGTCTCCACGCCGTGGTGTAATCTATTTTCCACAACCACCTTACTTGGATGGGTATAATGGTGTAAATAATAACTATATATGATCATTATAAATTGATATTGTTTCTTTTGTTGTATACATACACTCCAATAAAATTCCACGATCATAGGAACGATATCATCGCTTGTGCGTATGTACGGAATTCTGTCTCCACGATGCGATGAGATTCATTCTCAATGATTAACAATTCATAAATGATTATAAAGTGTATGTAATAAGTAATCATTAAATATATGACATAATAATTATACTGTATTTATGTATATATATATATATATATATGTATGTCATCCAATTAATTCCATTCAATTAAAAAAGGAAACGAAAACAACGTTCATGCATATGTACGGCCTACCGTCTCCATGAACGGTGTATTTCTTTCAGTTTATTCATCTATTATATATTTGTATATTCTGAATATATATTATATATAAATCATTTTTTTTATTCTGGAATTAAGTAATCATGATCTAAGTAATCATATGAATAATTACATGTCAAAACACAGACGATAAATGAAACGATTTTACCCAAAACGCTATTTAACATGGAATTTACAAAAGAACGGGTAATATAAAGGCATAAGTGAACCATATATGATATCATAACAATGAATATGATTCTATAATAATTCAATGACATTATTTAAATCATTATACAGGAGTTTCGGATATGTACGAAGCATATCGGACCTAAGGGATAATTTAGAAAATCTCATTTTTATCCGAGATTGCTTATTCGTAAGTATTTACTGGGGTTATTGTTATCATCCATGTCCATGTTTTCTAAAAGAGTTTTTATTTATGTTTAATTACCTTTTTACCCATTTTGAATTTTACTACATGGTCTATAAGGAATCTTTCTTTTGTTTACGTTACGAGGTACTTTTTGACTTTTCTGACAAAAGTACGAGGAGATGTTTTTTTAACTTATACAGCATGAAATGATTTTTACGATTTAATAAAGCCTTATTTTCATGAAGCTTCCTCCAAAATATTTCATGACAATTTTAAACAGAATTTTTTTCTTTTAAAGTTTCGTGACATTTTGTGAAAGGAAATTGATTTTGAAGAATAATGAATATTTTCCTCAAGAATTCATTTCAAGTGTTTTATCAAAACTATTTTTCATCTAAGATGACATTATTTTATATGTGTATGTTTCAAGTATCATGTATCTATGATTTAAACTGTTTCAATATTCTTATTATGAAATGATATCCATTTATTTTATATGGATTATTTGTTGATGGGATTATTTTTATGAAACCCATTTTATTTATTGGCTTATGCTATGATGTATGATTTATGATTTTGTGGCACAAGAAAGAATAATTTAATTATGAGATGGGTGGGACTTATATCTCCCTCCAATGTATTGGGTAAAGATTTAAATCTCATGAGATAGACATGGCTGGAATGATAAGTAAATCTGGGTCAGTATTACAGGACTGAAACGAGGAGTGAACTCGATTCAGAAAGGGACTCTGTCCACTAAGATGGTCTTGGCAGCAATGCCTTGGCTACTATGGAAATCATTACATGTGCTTAATGGATTCGACAATTACATGTTTTATTCCCATTCTATTTTACAATGATTTATTACCATTATGATCTATTCCTTATGTACTTCCATGATTTATGTCGCTGCTCAATATTTTGATGTTTAAACATTATGTTCATTTTTTTAAGTTCAAATGTATATGGTATGTTTTATTTTATCCATGCTTACCCTTACTGAGAATTTGAGCTCACCCTTTTTATGTTTTATTTTCCCCCAGGATTAAAAGAAAGGTTTGAGGTAAGGAAACAAAAAGTGGAAGATCTTTATCAGAGATGTTGAAGATCTTTCACCATGATTAGAAGATTACGTTCCAAGTTTCCAAAGACACTAAACTATTACGGTCCTTGTGTGTCTGTTTTTGTTATGTATTATGTATTCTGAAAAAGTAATGTAATATCTATGTACGTCAAGCTTCAGGTATCTACATACTACCTTCACCACTTCTGAAAAATGGGTTTTGAAATCATAGTTCGTGTGTACAATAGATAACCACCTTACAAAACAATCTCATTTAGTTTCCCACTAATGACAATCACGGTTGGACATAATGATGTTTTTATTTTTTATATTTTATTTGTATGATATTACTATTCTTATTTATTTATTATATTATACATAACTTAATTCTTTCTATTTTGGGAAAGACGATAACATTTCCAATGTGTACGACAGACTATCACCTTGCGAAGTGATATGATTCATTCAAGAATTATGTAGAAGGTAATAAGGATGGGTTTAATGAAAATATGTGATGTAAATGACATAAAATGTATTATTAAATGATCATATTTCCTTTAACATTATTTCCCTTAATATTTATTAAAAATTTAAATTGATTTCATGCGTACGTACGTCTTGTCATCGATATGAATGATGTATTTCATTTTTTATCTCAATTTTTTTATTTTTATATAAATAAATTTATATGGAATATATACGATATTTATATCATGTATAATATGATATATATTATGGAAACATTATCAATGTAATAGGTCTATAACCAAATAAAAACACACATGAAAAACAAATCAACTATTGCCTTAGATGTGACATTAACAATGAATTTTTAATAAATGGTTAATAAAAGGTCAGATGTAATTCATATATGGTATAATATATATATATTTATATTAAAAATATATATAATAGAATTATATTTATTTCATAATACCTTCTAATTAATATAAATAATTGAATACTTAATGTAAGGTATTTCCATCTCACCTTTATTTATTATGGGACACAATCCATGTTAAATATGATTTTCAATGATGTAGTTTATATACTAAATATGAATTTATTTTATGATGAATCTAATTTAAAATATTTTGATTAATTATCCATTTGTTGATCATTATTTCCTTGGTTTTATATTTCAAATTATACCAATGTGTTAATTGGTTTATGTTACAGTGTCATCCTTTATTGGGATTGTTCATGATTATGTCTTCAATGTTGAAAAATAATGATACAACACTCAAAAAGTATATTAAATTTTTTTCACCTATAGATATTCATGATATTTCTATGTATTAGTATAATCTACAACCTTTTTTACATAATATAAATTACAATTGATTTTTAAAAAATCATATTTATTTTTTTCTTCAGTCAAAAACACTTTTTCATTAAATTTATTTTTTCTAAAAAAATTAAATAATGTATTTCACATTATAATTTTTTTTATTAATGTAATTTATACCCATTTTATATTTAATAATATTAATTTATTGAAAATTCATGTCATTTTCAATAAAAGTCCAGTTTGGGTTTTTTTGGAAATGTGAAAAGAAATTTTTTTATTATGTATGGAATGAAGGAAAGATCCCATAATATTTACAATTATTTAATTTGAGGAATAAAGTCTAATTGTTTCCAATATTCTAAAATAGAATGATTATAATATTGTTCTATGATTTCAATTGAATTTTTAAAATTAGAAATTATTTTTCAATTTAATTTTTTTATCTAATATTGAAAGAATATATTATATGTTTTCATGGTTATTTTATAAGAAGACAATTTCCAAAATAATTATTGAAATTTTTGTATTAAAATTTTAATTTACATGAAATATTATCTTCCTTGTTGAATATTCTATGTTATTTATCTTTGAAAATAATTCCCTATTTAATATAATATCTTTAAATGTTACTTTATATTTTTTGGGATATAAATAAATAATAAAATTATGATTCATTCTATGAATGCTTTATAGTTATGAAAAAATTATATTTCTGATAACCATTTCTCTTCAACGGGTTATAAAATTATATAATTCTTAGGAAAAATTCTTCATTCTCCAAAGGTAATATAGTTACGAATTGATTAAATGATTGTGAATAAAGTATATTTTCTTACGTTATGATATGATGAAATATTTTTTATTCCGATTTCATTTAATGGGATAGTATTTGATGAATGTTTTATGATAATATGGAAACATGTGTATTATATCCATTATGTGATAGGTAGCACCTATATCTCTTGCTGATGAATTGAAAAAATATTTATATCTCATTAGATAACAATGGGAAACATGTTGATGGGATTAATACGCTATAGGAAATTGGTGTTTCTTAATCCACAATATGAAATAGTTGTGTCATGATCAATGATGATAAATACGAGCATCCTAATCCACAATGAGATGTTTCTACATCCTGATCCACTATGGAAATATAATATGTCTTGATCCACTTTGGGAAACTAGTGTCTTGAAATCCATAATGGGAAATAAGTATATCCTAATCAAAAATTTGAATCATGTGATATGCCATGTTCCACTATATTGATGGTCTTTGTAGTTAACCTTGAATTTTCAAATTTTTTTCTATATTTATGAAGGTTCCACAATATTATGAAATAATGATATGGTTCATTATTCATTTATGATGATTTATCACCCTAATGTGACATGTTTTTAGAAATAATAATTATTTTGTCATGACTTGTGTTTATAATCAACGAATGGATGGGAATAAACCTTGTATGTTATATTCATTGTCACATACCATTATTTTTATCTTATACCTTCCTGTGATCAAATATTGTTATCTCTTATATTTACTGTTATTGGGCATCTGATATCACACTTTCTTGTGTTTTCATCGCCATATTATGATGAAAAGTATAGTAATGTAATTCCTAAGAGATGTACTATGTGAGGAGATCAATTATCATTAAATAATTAAGATGATTTAATTTCTTTTTTTTTAATGGAACGAATCGAGTATGATCCTTAGGGATGTGTTTATTAAATGTATTGAATATTCATAAATAAATTAATTTCCATATTTGAGAGATAGACGCAAGTATACTCAATTACTATATATTGAGAGAAATATTCCTCAATTCACAGAATAATCCTCAAAAGAGCTATAAAAAATTGATTTATGTGACAAATTTTTTTTAATAAATAAAAACCAAAAAATATTTGATATCCATCAAAGAATGATTTATATTTTTTATAAATAATATGATGAATATAAATTTTTAGAATATTTTTATTTTTATAATAATTATTTGATAAATATTAGAACCCAATTATAGAATTACTCTTACATTTTTTGGAGGTTAAAAGTTTGTGGGAATCATTTATTAAATATATATGGACACCCAAATTTTAATGTATACTAAAATTTTTTGTTCAGAGAAAAAATACATACAATGTTATTCATTGTAATGGCACATGATTTTGGTATATTTATTATTTATACTATGTTTAATATAATATTTTTCACATAATAAATGAACTAAAATGAGCCCTAAAAATTTATTATCACGTAATTTAAGAATTTAAAAAAACTATAGAAAATAAAAATGTTATTTCTAATTTTAAAATTCATACTAAATATGATTTGGAAACATAATGTTTAAAAATGAATTATTCAATAAAACTGGAAATACAATATCCATATATTTATAAAATTAATATAAATGTTAAATATAAAAAAAATTTAATTTAAATTCTACAATGTAAAAAATATTTTTTAAATCCACAAAATAATATTATCTTAAATTGATTTTTTCAAATTTTTCTATAATAATTTCTTTTTAGATGAACGACCAAAAAATACTAATTTTTATTGTAATATCAATTCAGGACATTTCTTAATAAAAATAATGACTTAACAACTATTGAAATTTTTTATAAATAAAAATATTTATAAGACATATAAAATAAAGTATTTAAAAGTTAAGTTTTAAATTAATTAAACCAATAATTACTATTTTAAAATAAAATATAATATTTTTCTGTAGACATATATTTTATTATCAAATAATAATAATTAATTTTAGTCACATTTTGAAATTAAATATTCAAAAATGGATTTTCATATTATTTCCTAATTTTAATATATTATTTAACAAGGTTAATTTTATTTTTGGACATAATATTATAATTTCTAAAATTAATGTCAATAGACATGAACATGATAATAATATTATATTAATAAAATTATTTTATTAATATTTTGTATTTTTTATCTAATATACTAAATTAATATCATCTAAAATGACTATAATAAAAATTTCAAACATATTTATAATGATATTATCACTAATTAAATTAATAATACATTATAAATAATATTTAGAACACTTAATATTAAAAAATCATTTTTACAACATATATTTTTCCAATTTATAAAATTTATTAATATAAAATGTATTTTTTCTTATTTTGAAATTTATTTAGATTAAATAAGGGTAAAATTTTGGTTTACAACAATCATATTTTTTATGAGGGTCATTTTATATTTTTATTAAATAAAATATTGCATATATAGAAACAAGGAGCAATGGAAAAAATTAAATTTAAAAACAGTTACAATTCTTATAGAAAATGAATTTAAGGATATCTAAAACAAGTGTTAAAATTAGAGGAGAGGTTTTCATGACTTGTTTTCTTCATATGATAATTTTTTCTCCCATTTGAACTCATTTTTGCTTGAATTGTTTTACTCCACTATTCACATCCCTATTTAATTCATGTATATGGAATATACTTCCATATATGCATTTGAAGTCCAATTTTCCTCTCTATTTAAATGCGTTTTTATTAAAACATAACTTATGTGATAATTATTTTTTTTCAAAAGTACATCTTTAGAAGAGTTATAAGTTTTTAACACTATAATATTTCTTCTAGTTTTTGTTTCCTCCACCCTGTTTTTTTATACAAAAATTTCCCCTTCTCTATAGAGTAAATGAATCTTTTGATTAAAATATTTAAAAACCATGAATTTATTCCTCTTAAAATTATGAAATTGATATGGATATTTCTCATTCTTCATAATGAATTAATTTATTCTTTCTCATTTTATTTCATTGATATTTTATCCATTATAACTAACCCTAATTACTTGTTATCTCATGTGACCTTCATAATTACTAACATTTTTTATAATGGTTTTTTTATTTTCACTTTTCTTTTTGGAAAATATATTTCAATATATTCAAAATCATTTCCATGAATTCATAATTTAATGATTTAGCTTCATATTTTTATATTATTCTTAATGCCTTTGTATCTTTACAAACATAACATACTAATGATTGTTTTTAATATTAAATGTTGTGAACCTGGTTTCACTTCATTTTTTTGAAACCGTTATGTCTTTTCGAAGGATGTAATTTTGAAAATTCATTCAAATTGTTATTATTTATCAATGTATTTCACATAACCATTTCAAAAATAATATTTCTTCATGACCATAAGATTACTTTTTAACATTAAATATAATAAAATTTTCTTAGTAAATATAGTTTATGATTACAATACTATTTATTATTTATCTCTGAAGGGTTTATTTCCATGGAAATTATTTTTCATGAATCAACATCTAATTATCATTATAATTTTATATATTACTGTTATTTAATTTTATTAATCTAACATTTATATAAATTAGTTCAATTCAGGTGATACCATTTGGAAATGACATGAAACCCATTTTTTATAGGGCTACTTCAAGATAATAAATGGAATTTATTTTTTATGTAGAACACATGTGTATGGTTTTTACATTTGAGATATTTTGGGTATGATAAAGCCTTGTCACATTTTACATTCAAAATAACCTTGATATATTTTGGGGTATAAATCCTTGATGAATCCGTAATACAATTTCTGTATTATAAAGCACTGATATATTTTTTGTGGTATAAATCCTTGAGATGTTTATGGTTTGAAAAAATCATTTGATTTTTATTTTATATTAAACACCACATATACATTGTTTTATGTTTATTATCAAGATATAAATATGTTAATCATTGATATTTTTTTGATAACATGTGGCATGCTTTTATTTATAACAACATGAATAATTAAAATTTTGTTTTTTCAAAACATTATTCATGGTTTTTTTTGTTTGAATTGTTTTATAATTCATAAGATATAATTTATGCCAAATTACATTGTTATTCTATTTTTAAGCTCCTGGTGTATTTTAATTTCATATTTATTTAATTTAGTTATCATTTCACCATTCTGAAATGTTTTTCCATGGTATTTCAATCTTAAATTGAGAATCAATTCCCTTCAATAATTATTTTTTGGAAACACTTATTGTTATATGTTAGTCTTAATAAAAAATTCATCCACTTCCCATGTTTTGTCGTATTATTTTTATCTCACCCTAAATGAATTGATGATATGTTTTCACTTTCTAATAATTTTATCTCACATCATTCGTATGTATTATTTCCCAAGGTGATGAAGATATGTAAATATTTCTGGAATAATATAATGGAATTTAAATGTTTTATATTATGGATCAGTATTCACATGTGTGGAAAAATAATTTTTTATGTATTATATCTTGTAAATAGTATACCAAAAGGCTTTCTAAATTAAAATATATTATTTTATTATTTGATAGTAATGTGGAATTCATGCTAGTTTATCTTGGATCATCTCACATTGTGTCAATGGTAATTTTAAAAACTCCGTTTTTTAACTAGGAATAATTGCGACATTATATGGATTCTCAATTTACAAAAAATAACTAAACATAAAAACCATTTCATAAATTCCTTTCTATCTGTTGATATAAATTTTCAAAAAATTAAAAATATTTCATTTTTATATATCACTAAATAACTCATAAATGTTTAATGGATAAATATTATAAATTAATACATATTTTTTGCATGATTTAGTCAAGCCTTCCTTATGTGTGTAATATTAATATAGATAAACAACATGTTTTAAATCATTTATTATACATCATTGAATGATGTATTTTAAAAAATATGTGATTCACTTATGGGAAACAAGAATAAATAAAAATAAATTAATTTTATATCTTATTTTTCATAATGATATATCTATTTTTTCACAACATGAAACCCTATCATTAAAGATAAAAATAGACATATCTAATAATAAATTATTTCCCTTTTCACTACCTCTAATATTAGATGTAGTAAAGATAAATATATTAATCTCCTACTTTCTATAAAGACACTAATACTTTATTCAAATTTCACATTGTATTACATTAACAATAACCATTTATGAAAATATATCAAAAAGTAATTGTAGAAAAATTTCAAAACTCTTTAAGTAAGATAACATATAAACCATAATGTTTGGAGAAATTATTTTTCCAAAAACATTATTCTCATAACCATTATATATAATCTTCTAGTCAATTGTAACATTAAAAATGATTATTAGTTGTTAACTAAAATCCATAAACATTGATCTATATCTAGTAAAACTACAATGGTACTCATTCTAAAAAGGGACCCAAAATTAAATGTGTTGAACTCATGCATCTCAATAAAATTATACACCACATATATCTCAATATATCATGAAAAATAAGATTATTACATTATCAAAGTAATCAAATATTGAAACTAGTCATGGAACATCTCCATCTTATTTTGGAGGAATCAGAAATTATCTATAGTCAAAACGAAGGTTATGTTGTATTAATAAATCACATTTTATTCATATTGAAGATGAGTACATAATATTTAAATTAACTAAGTATCAATATTCATGTTACCAGTAATACCCTATTATTGGTATGGATAATATGACCCAAATTCCATACAGATATTTTATTTTCTATTATATATTACCACACATATTATAAAAAACCAATACCTAATTTTTTAGTAACTATTGAAATTATCTACATATCCAAATTCTAACACCACAAAACAAAAATTTCATCTAGAATATTATTCTTATATGACTCCATTTCAAACATATGACAAAGCAGATATATTAGGGAAATAAATTATAAAATCAAAGGGTGTTCAAATATCATAGGGTAAACATAGATAATACAAATAGGACTTACATTAATGGTCATAATATATGAAATAAGTTTATAATAACATCCCAAACTTGTCAATATAAACAAAATTAACATGATATGCAACATAATAGTGTGGAAATGGTAATAGAGTGACCACAAATCACAAAGTAATAACATAAAATTGAAAATTTTCATATATATATTGATGGGATATCCTAAAAATATGTCATGGTCAACCCCATGACCATCATTTCATAATGGAGTAGGATATCCACCAATATCCCATTCATTATAATCTCATTTGATGTAAATATTTTCCAAATCCATTATGTGGATATATAATAATAGGACCACACTACACATGATAATATATCTATATATATGTGTTCTACATGATCATTAATATAATAATAAATTCATAAAAATAATATCTTCATTATCCTACAAAAAGAATACATGTTAACTAAGATTTCTTAATGAGGTATAAAAATAATATATATAGAGATAAAATTTTAATTATTTTACCTATATAGTTTTATTTCTTTCCATTGTGTTGGAATTTTAATTGATCTTGTGATAGTTCCCACATAACCCAACAATGGGTTTTTAAAAAAATACAAAATAAAATAGATATGGATAATTATAAATAAGAATAACCTATTATTATAAACAAAATAAATAATTTATGAAATCATAAAAAATACCCCACACCATCATTTAAATATTTATATTAAAACAAATTATAAATATATTTTATGATTGTAGAGTTCTAGAACATTATAATTCTTTCCCCATTCTTGTTAAAAAATTACACATATGATTTGGGAGAAAGAAGTTCAAATTTAAAATAAAATACCATTCAAATCCCATTTATAAATGTATTGAAAATTAAACTATATAACACACCGTCATCATTTTTTAAAACCATTACCACGACCTTTTTCAAAATTGTTTAATATAAAAGACAATATATGAGGAATATTTAAACATATGATTTGGAAAAAATATAAATTTCATATGCTACAGAACAACTAATGTAATGGTTCAATGAAATCCTTTAATAGATATGTGATAAAAACCATAAAATGAAATATATCAATTATTCAATGTTGAATAATAACCTATAATCATGGGAAACTCCATAGGACTCTTATAATAAATTCCGGAAATGGTGATAATGATCCTATGATGGAATTAATGTACATATTCACATACCCAGCACCCCATTATAACTTTCTCGAGAGAAATCCTCTTGGGATATCACTAAAATTACAATTCGTTTTACATTGTGCTAATCCATTTAGTCTCACTATCTCATTTTATACTGTGAAAACATTCTTATGGGAGTATAATCTACACTATCTATTTCAATCATATATTATATCTACTATCTTTTTTGGGTTTACAGAAATCAAGTATGGTGGGGATAAAAAATGAATTTAAGGAAAATAAAAAAAAATATCATTTCCATATCATTATTCCCTTATCCTCTGACACCATTAAAGAAAAAACCCCTAGATCCCTCACTAGGTCTCAACATACATGAATTATAACCCATAAACAATGGTAAATATAGGTTCAATGGGTATAAAGAGGTTCAAACAACTTTATTATAAAATCACGATCATAAGGTTTGAATAATTTTCTTTTAAAATATAATCATGAGATGCCAAACCACCCCATATAATTTTTAATTACATATATATTATATTTTAATTCAAAATTACCATGATTTGTGTTGAATTCCTTTTAGAAATACAAATTTCACATAAAACTATCTATGAAATCCACATCTTCAGTAAAATGATTAAAAATATAACTTAGCAGTGTTATCACCCATTTGTATATAATGAATCCAATTTAGAAAAACATAAAAAATTCAAATGGAAATATTTTATATTAAACATCCATTTTAGATTACAATATGTGTCAACCACCAATTTAAAGACCATACCTACTAGTAAAGTGGAACATTGAAATATTCAGAAAAATAATTCATGGATTCCATTTTATGATAAGTATTAAAAACATTGGAAAAAATATCAAGTCCCTCACGGATACCATACATAGGTATAATTTTAAATGGAAATACATTCTTGAAAACCTATTAAATAAATAATATATATTATAGAATGACGACATGGAAACACTTAACACCATCAAGTGGAGATGAGTAAGAAGTTATATCCTTTGATAAAGAACACCCAACCATGTCAGAACAGGTCCTATCAAGATGCAACTACCAAAACCCAATACAGTAATGTCATATTAACCCTAATATTTATCCCCATACTTTGTAGTGTTCATTTGGTAATTTTTTGACAAGAGGGGAGCAGGATGGCAGAATTGATGAAGGGATGAAAATAAGATTACCTTGTTCAAATCCATTTTATAAAATTAGATATCCATCTAATTGATAGAGGATAAAAGATAGATGCACCTAACCACCAAGGAAATTGTTCTATGAGTGATGAAAGAATGAGAGGTTCTATAAATATAATATCTGTAATAAAAATGTGGTAAATTCCCAATTTTTAGGTGACTAAGAACTATGAATTAGTTTTGGAACACAATTTACCAAACAACGTACTAATCATAGAGGATTCCCTTCTTAAGACTACCCAATTTATGTAGAGACCTGTAAAATTCAAGGGAAATTTTTTCTTAATTTTCTTTGGAATTTTACAAGAACACAGTTTCTGACGGCGCCTGATTCTGATCCCTGGTGTGCCCGAAGTTAATTTCCAAAGTTAGGCTCGGGTACATTCCGTGAACGAACGAGCGGGTTTTCTAACTTTTAAACCGGTACATGGAATTGAAATCCAAGGGCACCGATGAACTCGCAGCGCCGGTAATTTCATAAGAAGTCCTTTTCCAAAGTTCCATTTTGACGTATGTGGAAGTTAAAAATTCAGGGAATCAATTAGAATTAAATATAATTGTTGTGAAACAATTTTATTTAAGTGGATGTTTCCCCTCTAAAAGGATGTTGGAGGTGGGGCTCACACCCCACCTAACATTCCATGGAAAAATATATAAGGTTGGCAGAGCCCACATGAGCCCCCAACTTTTCACATTCCCTCAACACCTTGAAACCCCAATTTAACTTTCCTTGTAACTAATTATTGAAACTCTTCCTCTCCCTCTCTCTCCCACTTAAATGTTTCCAACACATGTTAATCAATGAATTCTAAAATTTAATTAATTAATTAAGTTTTTTGAATTTTGAATAACTTGGGTGAATAAAATAATGGCTTGGCCATTATTTTGTTTTGGCACTTGTTGTGTTGGGATTTTGGGGGAAGCTCTAGTGAAATTGAGAAGGGTGTTCGTCTCTTAAAACTAAGAACACCGACCATCCAATGAGGAATATCTTCTCCCGGTGAAGAATTCTTCACGCCTTCAACTCTTCTTCTTCCTCCGCATCAAGGGAGAAGGCACCGTTAGTTAGGAGCATCGTCTACAACAACGACTCCTCCTTTGAAAATGATGGAATCGACACCATTCTTCCGTGACACCCGACTACCGTGACGTTCGACTTCCGCGACTCGACGATGTGCGACGTCAATTTCGAGTAAGGGGATTATTTTGAGAATGGTATTATTCCCTTGGTTGTTACTTCTAAAACAAAGAACCTGGATCAACTCACCATTAAGTTGATCTGCGAATGTTTTATTTTGCGGGTTGGAAATATTGGTATGATTCTTTTTATTTCAGAGGTTGTAGGGGAATCTCTTCGGTATTCTCTTTATCTTTGAGAAAAGAATGACGAGCGCGGACCAACGATTTCTAGGTCGATACGTGGATCGATCGTTCACGCGGGTTGATGTTGGGGTTAAATTTTTCCTTTTCCGTGCATCGACTTATTTTTGTTGTCCGCTTGCTATCATTATAACGGGAGGAGGTCGGACTGCACAAACATGTCCGACCCTCCTCCCCCTTGTTGTTGATTATGCTATGGCACGAACGAAGGTGGCGCGGTGCAACAAGACCGTGTGAAAACATGGATAATTACGTCAATGATGGGCGGCACCGTCGCGCTGCGCCATTGAGGCCTAACGAAACCACGATCGGAGTCAGGGCCGCGGAGGCAAATTGATGACTCTGTTGGTTGATCGTTGTGCGCAGATTTACAGGTGATGAAAATTGGGGCCACAAGGTCATTTTTAAGCCTCCGCAGTGAAGGTCGAGTCCCGAGAGGACCATTGGCGATGGCGGTGAGCAAAATGGACCACCGGAGCGCGTCCGGTGGTCCGCGGAAAATCCTGCCGGCACGCCGCTAGGAAGGGTCGTTGGTCCCGTGACCACGCGGGACCGAGGGATGCGGGACGCGGTGCTCGACCATGGTCGTTGGCAAGGGGCGGCCCCCATGCTGGGGGCGGCCGCACCCCCTGTCCGCTAAGCCGAATAGCCGAGTGGCCATGCGGTCGCGCTAGCGCGGCCGGCCAATCGGACGGGCCGCCCAGGACGGACCGGGTCGCACCCAGGCCAGGTCAGGCCTCGCCCTATTGGGCCGGTCCCGGACCCGGTTCGGGCCGACCCAGGGGGTCTCGGGTCGGGTCGGACCGGGCCCGAACCCCCTATTTTCGGACAGTTTTGGTTCAAATTCCCATATCATGGGATACAGACCTCCGATAAACTCACCGTTAGTTTTGAAGCGATCTTTTGATTGAGATGGTCGTTTCGGTATATTACACTCAATGTTTCGGAAAACATTGGGTACGGCCGATTTTGTTCGAACACGAGTCCATCCGGGCCCTCAGAGCGGAAACTCTTATAACATGAGCTCCGAACGTCCGATTGAGGTGACGTCGACTTTTTTGGTTTCCTCCTGATGAGACGGAACTTTTGGAATACTTTTCCTGAGTTTTGGTTTCAGTTGGATAGTGGCCAGGTTGGACTGTACCTGAAATCCAACCGGGCCCCTGGAAGAGAAAAGATCATAAGTTTCAGACTGGACGTCCGTTTGACGAACCGTCAGCGGTGTTGGTGATCACGTTGAGAAATGGTCCCTATGAGTATACCCTATGGGAGTTTGGGAAACAGTTGAGATACGGCTGGGTTGGTTCGCACACGATACCAATCGGGCCCCTGGGACGAAAATGATAATAACTCAAAGATCGGGCATCCGATTGACACGCCGTCTATTGCGTTGAGACCCGTATGATGAGGCGTCCTTTTGAGATAATTCTTCGTGGGGCTTTGAGATACTTGGATTATCGACCTGTAGCTCCTGGAGAGGACCATCCCGGAGACGAGCCTACGGAGTACAGAGACCGTGTAGCCGGATGAGACCTGACGAATGCTTGACCGACTTGACTTAGAGTGAGTCGACTAGACCAGTGGATGGAGCACTACTGTTTGGGTGCAGACCCAGGGCGGACGGGGCACTACTGTGGGATAGTGCAGACCAGCGGTACTCTTCCGGAGAGTACATCTGTAGGCTATTAGGGGGTGTGCACTACTGTGTTTGGGTGGCATACCCCGACGGGAAGCACTATTGTGTTTGGGTGGCCGAATCACGGTACTCGATAGGAGGAGTAACTCAACAGTCTTAAGTTACTGAGTAGTACCTCGGAGTCGTGATAGGACCACTGTACACTCCAGAGGTGGGGCTCTTCAGTAGTTATGCTTTCGATAATGAAAATCCCGGTCTGAGCTGAGTCTATGATCTTTGTATTTACCTCATGATTAAGATGGGTCACTTGATAAATTAGGTATATTTATGGGCATATTCCTGGGTAGTGGTTATCTGTTGATTTCATAATCTCTGTGTTTTCTCATTATTGAGATGGGTTACTTGATAACATAGGTTTAAGTGTGTTCTTATACCTAAGTAAATGTTATCTGTTGAGATCCCTCTTTGTGGTTATCCTTGTTGGATTTAGTGAGACCTTGAGGGTCTCGGGGTCCCTACTGATTATCATATACTCACCCCTGCACGAGCTATGCCCGCACCTCATTGTGTTGGTTGCAGATGACAGGCAGCGCTGACAGAGGCCGAGTGTTCGAGGATTGGACGGCACCCGGAGGTGGACCACACGACGAGTCAGTATCCAGAGGTGGACTTCACAGCGAGACGACACTCGGAAGAGGTTGACGGGCGAGAGCGTTGTGGAGGCTATCTATAGATACCCTTCAGGTAAGATCTGTGGTGGATGATCCAGGAGCTGCGCTATCTGTACCAACCCTTCAGGTAGGATCCGTGGTGGAAGATCCAGGAGTGGAACTATCTGTACCTACCCCTAAGGTAGGATCCGAGGAGGATGACCCAGGAGCTGCTTCCTTTCTTCCAGCAATTTTTCTTTTTCTATTTTACTTTCGTTTAGTTGTAGTTGTACTTTCAGTTGAGTTTATATTCTGGCCCATTTACTTTTCATCACTTTCTTTTGTACTTATTGTTTTACTTCCTCTTGTACTCTGTGGTGTTTTGTTTACTTTTATAAAGGCAATGCCTTCCCATTTATCAGGATTTACGCCTATGGTGCTAGTCTCCCTCCCCGGGCCTATGGAAGGCGGGCTTGGGGTAGTCACGGAAGAGGCCCCTGAGGATGGGTCGTGACAAATTGGTATCAGAAGAGTCGGTTCTACCGTAGATCTTATAACTCTGATATTTTCTTTTTGTGAAGAAATAGTGTTAAGGGTTCTGAGTGTGGTCTTCAGTTCAGGGAGTCCAGTGATGGTGTGGCGGCCGACGTATCCATACACCAGGACCCTGACTTCTGATTTCTGACTTTGTGCACGAAAACACTGATTGTGTGTGTGTTTCCAAAAGTTTTAAAGTCAGATCAAACCAAGTTAGCTCACCAGGTATAAATCATTGACCGTGTTGCATCTGTTCAGGATGTCTCCATGCAGACAGCCAGTTGGAGTTCTGAGAGAGTACTCGATGATGGACCAACGGGCGACGAGGCTCCGGTGCAGGGCCCTTTTTTCTATCTTGGCACCCTCGGGTGGTGTACTAGCAGCACCACCACCTATTGAGAAGCAAATTCCACCAGCCATACTAACAAACTTTGCATGCTGGCAGAGCGCATTGCACGAGTTCCAGCCGCAGCGGCCTCTAAGGTTATGAAGCGAGGCAGATTCGTAGACAACAGGGGACTGGATGGAGGCAATTTCTAGAGTTTTCCACCTAGCTGAGACATCAGCAGAGTGGATGGTGGACTTGGCTACTAGTGTTTTCTAGTGAGTTACCATGAGGATGGTCTGCATAGCGATGAAGCTTCTGTACGTGGATCGATTCCTGATATAGTGCCTTCAGGTAGTGTATCAGCTATACATCACTACCTGCTGGTCTCCAGTTACAACCAGCGGTACCAGTAGGTGACATATGTAGGCTTACTGCCTTACACGTGTTCTAACATCAGATACCCCCAAGTTATGAGGTGAGCCCGACTCACAGGCGGCCGAGGACTGGCTTGTGGAGGTGGCTGAAAGTTTTCTTGAGCTTATACAGCTTCGGAAGGATGACAAGTCGGATGCTATGTATTCATTGAGGCGTATTGAACATTTTGGGGACTCGATGAAAACGATTCGATCAGTTCTATTGATCATGGACCTCTGATCTAGGTGTGTATAAAGGATATCCTAGTATGAACTCATTTCTCTACGCATTCCTAATTATGTTAGGGTGCTAGAAATAACCCTTGTGGTTGAGAATTCTTTTGCTGATTGGATGCAGTAAGTGAAGGATAGCAGTGTGAAAGCTAGAAACTGGCGCCAGCCTCGGAGACTTGGGCATGCAAATGTTTCAAAAAGAGGAAATGTTAAGGGCAGATGAATCTGCAGAGTAGAAGACATGGAGGCAGATCTAGGAGAGCATCATGAGGTGGTGTATATATCAACATGTTACAATAACCCGCCTTTGTAGTCCCCGCTAGGCTTAGGGAACAGAAGGGCAGAGGAAGAGAGTAGCTGCATGCGTTCAAGGAGTGTGACCCAATGGCTCTAAGAATGATTCTAGAGACAGTCTGTGTCCACTACTAGCTATTGTAGAAACAGACGTAGATATGAATCATTCCTTCCTTCCATGAATCTTGTCCCAGACCTAGAGTTTCGGGTTAAGTCGTTGACTTGACCCTCACGTCTGGAGATACCTTGGGAGGAGACTCGATAATCACACTTACGCCGACAGCGTGACTTTACCCACGAGGCGATATTTTCAGTTGGAATCTCTTGGTTGCAGCGTCGAGGCCTTACGATGTTGGTCTGAGTATGGATTGGATCCACAGTTTATACACGGATTGAATGTATTATGCAAAAAGGTTGTGGTCTAACTACCACATCGGAATGGGTTTTAATTGGTCAGTGAAAAGGAAAACTCAGGCAGCACAGGATGGAATCATGCATAGGAAGGTGTAGCTGATCACTCTTGAGTCGGCCAACTTCACCCACGTGGCTGCAGGAGTATTGAGTTCTATTCTAATCAGGAAAGGGAGACCTCTAGAGTTTGAGGATTACGACCACATCTTTATACGGGTTTCACCTCGATGAGGTTTACGGAGATGTGGAAGGGGCGGAAAGTTATCTCCGAGGTTCAACGGACCTTTATATGTCCTCATCAAGGTAGGTGAGCTGGTTTACCACTTGACCTTTTCACATTAGTTTCACAGGGTGCACAACGACTTCCACGTATCTCAACTGAGGAGATACGTGCTTGACCTGACGCATGTCATCGACCATGGGGAACTGGACTTTGGCGATGGGGTGACTTTTGCGGGGTTCTAGTAGAGGTTGAGGATCAACAAGAGCAGATCCTACAGGGATGGTCGATTCCTTGGGTGCGCTTTCACTGGCGGTATGGGAACCTCCAGGTGAGCACATGGGAGTAGAAGGATCAGGTGCGTGCTCAGTACCACATTTGTTTCCCTAGTTTGTTTTTAAGCTATACGAGGACGTCAATCCCTAAGGTGGGAGTAATTTAGGGACCTGTAAAAATCAAGGGAAATTTTTTCTTAATTTTCTTTGAAATTTTACAAGAACTCAGTTTCTGACAGCGCCTGATTCCGATGCCCGGTGTTCCCGGAATTAATTTCCAAGGTTAGGCTTCGGTACGTTCAGTGAACGAATGAGTGGGTTTTATAACATTTATACTGATACTCGGAATTGAAATCTGAGGGCACCGATGATCTCGCAGCGACAGTAATTTATTAATAAGACCTTTTCCAGAGTTGCATTTTGACGTATGTGGTAGCTAAAAATTTGGGGAATCAATAAGAATTAAATATAATTGTTGTGAAACAATTTTATTTAAGTGTAAGTTTTTCCCTCTAAAAGGAAGTTGGAGGTGGGGCTCACACCCCACCTAACATTCCATGGAAAATATCTAAGGTTGGTGGAGCCCACACGAGCCCCCAACTTTTCACATTCCCTCAACACCTTGAAACCCCTCTTTAACATTCCTTGTAATTAATTGTGGGAACTCTTCCTCTCCCTCTCTCTCCCACTTAAATGCTTCCAACACATGCTAATCAATGAATTATAACATTTAATTAATTAATTAAGTTGTTTTAATTTTTAATAACTTGGGTGAATAAAATAATGGATTGGCCTTTTTTTTGGCACTTGTTGTGTTGGTATTTTGGGGGAAGATCTAGTGAAATTGAGAAAGGTGTTCATCTCTTAAAACTAAGAACATCGACCGTCCAATGAGGAACATCTTCTCCCGACGATGAATGCTTCATGCCTTCAACTCTTCTTCTTCCACCACATCAAGGTATAAGGCACCGTTAGTGAGGAGCATCATCTACAACAACGACTCCTCGTTCGACAACGACGGAATCGACACCATTCTTCTACGACACCCGACTACCGCGATGTTCGACTTATGTGACTGGACGACTTGCGACGTCAATTTCAAGGTAGGGGGATTATTTTGAGAATGGTATTATTCCCTTGATTGTTCCTTCTAAAACAAATAACCTGGATCAACTCATCATTAAGTTGATCCACGAATGTTTTATTTTGCGGGTTGGAAATATTGTTATGATTCTTTTTATTTAAGAGGTTGTAGGGGAATCTCATTGGTATTCTCTTTATCTTTGAGAATAGAATAATGAGTGTGGACCAACCATTTCTAGGTTGATTAGTGTATCATTCGTTCATGCGAGTTGATGTTGGGGTTAATTTTTTCCTTTGTCGTACGTCGACTTCTTTTTGTTGGCCGCTTGCTATTATTATAACGGGAGGAGGTCGGACCGCACAAACATGGCCGACCTTCCTCCCCCTTGTTGTTGATTATGTTGCGGCACGAATGAAGATGGTGCGGTGCAACGACACCGCGTGGAAACATGTAGAATTACGGTAAGGATGTGCGGCACCGTCACGCCGCGCCATTGAGGCCGAACGAAACCGCGACCGGAGACGGGGCTGTAGAGGCGAATTGAAGACTCTGCTGGATGATCATTGTGCGCTGATTTACGGGTGATGACAATCGGGGCTGTAAGGTCATTTTGAAGCATCCGCAGTGAAGTTCGGGTCCTGGGAGGACCATTGGCGAAGGCGGCGAGCAAAACGGACCACAGGAGCGCGTCTGGTGGTCCGCGGAAAATCCTGCCGGTGCGCCACGCCGGCAAGGCAGCGCCGGCGCACCACCGGGAAGTGCCGCTTGTCCCGCGACCATGCAGGACCGGTGGAGGTGGGACGCGGCGCTCGGCCGCATCCATTGGAAAGGGGCGGCCCCCATGCGGGGGGGCGCGATTTCTTTCAAGGGGGTAACTTCACCCCCTGTCCGCTCAACCGGACAGCCGAGAGGCCACGCGGCCGTGCCAGCGCGGCAGGCCAACCAGCCAGGCTGCCCAGGTCGGGCCACACCGTGTCATTTTGGGCCGGACCCAGAACCGGTTCAGGTCGACCCGATTCAGGCCGACCCCGGGGGTCTCGGTCCGGGTCGGACCGGGCTCGAACACCCTATTTTTGGGCAGTTTCCGCTCAAACACCCATATCATTGGCTACGGACCTCCGATCGACGCACCGTCAGTTGCGATGCACTTCTTGGATCAAGACGGTCGTTTCGTTATATTACACTCAAGGTTTCAGGGAACATTGTGTACAGCCGAGTTGGTTCGAACACAAGACCAACCGGGCCCTCGGAGCAGAATCGCTTATAACTTGAGTTCTGGACGTCAGATTTATGTGCCGTCGACTTTTTTGGTTTCCTCTTGATGAGACGGAACTTTTGGAATAATTCTCCTGAGTTTTGGTTGTAGTTGGATAGTGGCCGGGGTGGATTGTACCCAAAATCCAACGGGGCCCCTAGAACGGAAAAACTGATAACTTTCAGACTGGACGTCTGTTTGACGAACCTTCAACGGTGTTGGTGATCACATTGAGAAACAGTTCCTATGAGTATAGCCTATGAGAGTTCGGGGTACAGTTGAGATACGACTGCTATTCGACAGCCTCTGTCAATGGGGTCATAGATTCCCCACTATCACACCCAAGGCCTTCACTGCTGTTCGACAGCCTCTGCAGTTTGCGGAAATGCGGTTGAGGCCATGTGAAAAACCGGGTACGGGGTGCCTCTGGGTGGCTTCTAGAACTGGGATGTTACACCCACAACTAGATTTTAGTGATGACAACCTAGGTTTTATGTCATTCGTTGGTAGATAAATAACCTATGAATTTTTTTTATAATATTAATCTAATCAAGAAATACTGATTTTCACCATCATCCACAAAATTATAAAATATATATGAATTATTCTCAATGATGCCATGTATCAATGAAAAATTAGACTATAATATGAATAGACAGGTATAAATATTATACATCACACATGAACCAATGTTATAGAAAGTTTATCTCATTAAATGACTCCAAAATCAAAAGTTAAACAACTGCATGATGTCTACAAGAAAAAAACCACTCTAAAAAATTATTTCTATTCCCAACACCACCATATATATAATATATATAAACCATAGTTGATTTTGTATAGAGTGTGAGACATAAGATAAATTGAATACAACATGTAAAAATAATCATTTTAAGTGTATAAAGATTATATATTTTTCATATAATTAAATAAAATGGATTGTCATATCATAAATATTTTATATCATAAACTTTTAGGTGAAACTTATGCGACAAAAAACCATATATACCACCTTCCACAAATTCCATTATATACATGGAAATTTTATCATGGAATTCCATAGACAAATACATTGATAATATGCAATTACTTCCAATAAAATGGAATATTTAATGTCTATTTTGGGGATATGGAACATAAAGTGTACATCGTTTATTATACAAACCCATTGAATTTTATATTTTTTGTACTAAAAAAAGGCCAATGAAATAATATGGTCCTTTGAATATAATAGACTAAACTAGGTCTTCTTAATATGTTTTCTTAGATCATGGAATCTTCATTATAAAAATATACATATATAACAATATCAAAACACAATCCCATTGAATTTTATATTTTTTTTACTAAAAAAGGCCAACGAAATAATATGGTCCTTTGAATATAATAGACTAAACTAGGTCTTCTTAATATGTTTTCCTAGGTCATTGGCATTTCATTATAAAAATATACATATATAACAATATCACAACACATTATAAAATTCCATGTGAGACCTAATTATAATTAACTCATCAAATAGAAAAGAAACTAATCAACAACCTATTCAATGATTTATCCATAACTATTAGTATCAATATATAGGATTCATTTAACATAATAAATCAGTTTAATTGTATTTATTTGTTCCTATAAACTTTTCTTAAAATAAGAAGCGATTTGATCACGTTACAAATTGACATTAAATTAATCAGTCATAAATCACACCTATTATGTTCTAAAACTTTATTTAAGGAAAATCTCATTTTCAGACCCATTAAATCAATCTAATCCATATTTCACTTTTTATAATTTAATTATAGAGTTCTATATAATTTATTTCACCAATTTATCAACCCTTAACAAAACATTAATTTTTAGAAAATAATATTTATTATATGAACCCCACAAAACAATCCTAAAATTTGTGATATTTAATCATAATAACAATGTTTAATCAATAATATCAGTTTAACCCTCAACCACATTTAATATAATATTAATAATTATCTCTATTTATTTATATAAACGTAAATATTTTTCTATAAATAAAACCTTACAAAAAACATATAAAAATAAAATTATCCTTTTCAATCAATATTCACTTATAAATTATAAAAAAGTATCTTATTTAACTATATTAAATAAAATTGATATAAAATAATAGATATTATATTGAATAATTCAATTTACCTAACCTATTTTAACACATTCATTAAATCTAATAAATAAACATAACATTTTTTTTAATTAAAATAATCCTCATTCAAGTAAACATAACATCATTGATCTGTTAATATTTAAATTTTATTATATTAATTGATTTTTATTACTCATAATACTGTTGTCAATAAGAGATTTTTTATCTATTATTTCATTAATTATTCAATAATAATCTTTTTTTGAAATAATTATTCTTCAATTAATCAAAATAAAAGATCATTATTTAAAAGTAAAAATAAATATAATTTAATCCTAATTATATTAGGTATCATTTCCTATTTTTAAACACTAATTGATAATATTATATATTATATTATAATAAATCATATAAAACATTGAATTAAACACTAAATAGATGTTATAGGTTTCCTACGTTTCCATTAATTATCAATCTTGATTAATATAAACAATAAAACAGATCATAGTCACTAGAAAATACTGTTTCAATCAAACATAAAAAATTAATTTGTATTATAATGTTGTAGTACAAAAATATTGGCAACATATATCAAAATCACAGGTCCAAAGTAGGCCTTACAAATAGAATCAAAATGGAGGTTCTAGATGACAATTTCTTCCTAAATTGTATGAGATGTTGACAATGGAATGTAGATAATTAATTATTTATATTATTGAATGTGATTCAAGTAGAAATTTTTATAATGGAGAGGGAAATGAAACTTTTAATCAAAATAATTTCATAGAAAAATTAATTAAATATCACACATTAAAAAACATTGTGAAAGGAATCATATATACAGTGAACCCCCCCCCCCCCAAATATCTCAGTGCCGACTAGAAACCAGATTACCATATAATACTGTAGAAATACAAACTAGGATTCTATAAAACATAACTAATGGACTGATGTGCCACAAGTCCTGGATGGAATTCCAAATCCCCTCAGATTGGAAACAAGTTTTGTGAAATCACATAATGAACCTTATAATGATTTTACCCTCGTATGAAAATATAAATAACGACCAAAAGTAAAATCAACAAACAAAAAATTGGAGATATGAATAAATAAATTTAAAAGATGGACATGCAATTGAAGACTTAGCTAGGGATATGAAAAAATAGGTATTTGGTAATAAGTTGTGAACAAGAGTAGCTAACCCATATATAGGAAAAATACAATATACCTAGTTTGATTTCGATTTTTATGGTTTTTTGATTATTACAGTTGATTTGATTTCACCTAGAGTGATTCACATGTTTTTTGTTGTTACCGTTGATGTTATTGAGGTTCTATTTCAATCGTAACCCAAGGATTTGAGGGTATTCCATCCCATGCATCATATAGGCACTTGCTAGAAATCACCTGGCATGCATTCTTGCCCTGTCATCTTGGGTTCATTAGAAACTTCATGTTGCTGTGATAGATGTTGCGTAGAATATGCATGTTGTTTTGATAGATGCCTTGATAAAAATATCTACTTCTTTTTAGAGCATTTATTGTGTAAGGTTTTACCTGAATGAACACAAAATTTTGGTTCTTGAGGTCTTATAGGCCCTTAAAGACAATAATTTGGTGGATCATTGACTTTTTACCTTGTTTGTAACTTGTTAAAGATTCCAATCATTGACTTGCGGGGAGTATGGGCCCTCTCAGATCGGAATTTGGCACTTTTAGTGTTCGTTTCAATGTTTTCTGTGCTCCAAAGTAGTTTCTAAGGCTTGTTGTTCGGAAAAACCAAGAATACACGCCATGTAGTTTTGACTACATGCCATGTGTTCTTCTGGTTGGGAAGAAATGATTTTTTTTAACTACATGTCGTGTTCCTTATATAAATGTCAAGTATTCTCTAACCATGTCACAGGTCATGTGGGGAGAGACACAGGATTGGGAAAACCTTATTGGAACACGTCGTGTATGGGTTTTTCACATCATGTAGTGTAGTCCTAGGATTCTGGCTGTGTAGTTAACAATAAGGTCAATGGAGTCACTTCTTATACACATAGTTTATACCTTGAACATGCCGTGTAGTCTGGACCAGGTACCCGACCATGTCACGAACAACATGGGTCGGTGTTATCCTTTATCATACATGCTGTGTCTGCCTGTGACATGTCGTGTAGTATCAACAGTGTAGCCGGCCGTGTAGCTAACCACACGGACTGTTGGGACATCTTAGTACACACTGTGTCCATATAGAACACGCCATGTAGTGTTACCTGGGCACACATGCCGTGTCACTAACAACATGGTCCAGGTGAAGCATGTGGAGCACATGCCATTTTACCTTGAACACGCCGTGTAGTTTTGTCTTAGGAGAGCCATGTTGGTTAACTGTGTAGAAGGACTCAAGAAGGGGAAGAGGATTCAGGTACATTATGTGTGTTAGGATAACACGCCATGTGTTTGGGGTGTTACATGACCAGTTTTGGAAAAAGTAAACACCCATGTAAATTACATAAGGGAACACGCCGTGTCGCAATTATACATGCCTGTGTATTCATGTTTTGTAAATTTTGAATGTTTTATTTCCCATGTTACCTTCTTACGCTCGTAGTTTTAAGTCCTTGATAATGTGATCTAAAGTGTGTGCTTGACCATGAAGAGTCATGGCACCAAGACATCCTTCGGTTGTACTCTTGTTTCCAGGCGGTGATCAGACACTGGGTGTGGCTGATCAGGGACTTCCCGTAGATCCTCCTTTCGTGCCAGTCATGGAACCAGTCATTATTCCTAACACAAGAGTTGATGCACAGCATAGGGAAGGATTTCTAAGGATGATGCAAACCTTCCAAGGGTCTCTACCTTCTTCCACGTCTATGGAAGACTTGATGAGGGTTTTCGAGTAGCAGCATCCTCCCACATTCTCAAGGGAAGGAGGACAGTAGGCTGTAGAGTCATCTCGAGAATCCATGCTGATGATTTTTGAGCATCTGAAGATGCCTCTAGAAAGGCAGGTCAAGCTCGGTACCTACATTCTATGAGACCCTACCAAGAGATGGTGGGATGTGATCTCAAAGTTTGGTCATCAGCAGTTTATGATGAGGGAGGAGTTTCAGTGCGTCTTTTTCGACCTCTACTATCTGGAGACCCTGAGGGCCGACTAAGCCCGGGTGTTCATTATCCTAGAGCAGGGTACTCTTTATATCATGGATTATTCCTCTCGGCTTCACCGAGATTCAGAGTTTCACACCCCTCTAGGGTGGGGATGGGATGTTCTTGGAAGGTAAGTTTGAGGATGGTCTCAAACGGGAGATCTGATTATAGAAGAATATCTTTAGGCTAACTTCCATTGCTTCCATCTTCAACCAAGAATTGATTGCAAAGTGAAATATGAGAGATTATGGAGCTGAGATCCTTGGCGGTTCCACTTGTAGGGTTAGTGCTTCACTAGATGGTAGTAGGAAGCACCATAGGGAGTCTACTCACAGTTATCTGGGGCAGCAAGAAACATCTTCAGGTAGCCAAGTGTTATGCTACCAGTGTGGAAGGGTTGGGCATACAAGGTTGCAATGCCAGAGAGACCTAGTGGAGTTTCGATCTTGAGGAATGATGGGTCACCTTCCATGCCTCTATCGGCTATTCTCACTAGTAGCTAGTGATAGGGGTTCATCCATGACTCCTCGTTCAGGAGCAGCGCCACCAGTTTCTCACCAGTCTGGGAACTGGAGTTCTTCTAGCTGTTCAAGACGAGGTGGAGGTTGAGGCCATGGTGGTCAATAAATGGTTATTAAGTGTCAATAAGGGGGATTAGCTCAGAGTGGTTAGGAAGTGTCATAAGGTTGTGGTACAGGTCTGGCATTTGTAGTGGAGCAGACCCGGCAAGAGGAGGATCCCTAGCCCTCTCAGTTCGAGGTACAATCTTAGTAACCTCATTTTTAACTTCTTCTCTTCTCGATGCAGGGGATTTCTATATCTTTATATCTGTTTCTATTGTGGAGAGCCTTGGGCTCTGCATTTTTCCTCTACCGATACTTTGACACTAGACACACCATTGGAGACTAGGACGGCATGTGTACGTCAGTGCATGGAGTAACCTCTATAGGTGGATGAGAATCACATTCTATGGGATCAATATTTCCTAGAGATGTCATGCAATGATATCATTATTAGAATGAACTGGATAGTTCTTTTCCAAGAGGTCTTCAATGGTTATCGCCGCAGGGTGAGTTTCATATCACTAGAGGGTGGATCTTTTCTTTGTCGAGGCGAGTGGGATGTCCATGCAAGTAGAGAAGGACGTGAGCATCATGGGATAGGTGGAGTTATAGATCATATTTCCAATCTATATCTGGATGACCACGAGAATTTACAGATTGACTTTCCTCTAGTGGTGGATTGTTTTAGGGATGTCTTTCCAATGGAATTTTTAGGTTTGCCTCCTGAGTGTGAGGTTGAAGTTTCTGTTGATCTCGTTCCAGGAGCAGCACTGGTGTCCATTCCTTCTTATAGGATGGCTACACCTGATTTATAGAAGTTCCAGAAGCATTTGGAGGAGTTTCACAAAGGGTTTCATCTGACCTAGTACTTCTCCTTGGGGTTCACCTGTCCTGTTTGTGAAGAAGGCAGACAACACCCTTGTGCTTTGTGTGGATTATCAGAAGCTTAACTAGTTGACGGTCAAGAACCGATGTCCCTTTACAAAGATTGAAGAACTATTTTATTAGCTATGAGGATCCCAGGTGTTCATGAAGATGGATTTGAGGTCCGATTATCATCAATTGTGCGTTAGACCATCAAGTATACCTCTTACAACTTTCCCGAGAAGGTATTGTCTATAAGAGTATATGGTTATACCGTTCGGCCTCCCGAACAAGCCAACAGTTTTCATGGAACTAATGAACCGAGTGTTCCATCAATACTTGGACTCTTTCATGGTGGTCTTCATGGACAGTATCTTAGTGTACTCTCACACACGACATGACCATGCCAAACATCTTGATATCATTCTAAGTACAATGAGAGAGCATCAATTATATGATAAGATCCCAAAATTCTACTTTTAGATAGACCATATTAACTTTTGGGGCCACGTTATCTTAGAGACAGGAGTATTAGTGGACCCAGAAAAAGTGAGAGCAGTAGTTCCCTAGGAGCAGTTGAACAACATCTTTGAGGTACATAGTTTTCAAGGGCTGGATTGATACTATAGATGCTTCATAGATGACATTTCACGCTTAGCAGCACTGCTGATGGGTCTGACCAAGAAGGGTGCGAATTTATTATGGTCAGATTCTTCTGACTCATCCTTTCAGGACCTGAAAGGGAGGTTGACTTCAACAATGATACTAGTATTTCCAGATCCGGGAATGAGCTACACTGTTTACTGTGATGATTTAGGTATCGGGCTGGGAGCTGTGCATCTGCAGGGAGATGGGGTCATTGCATACGAGTCTCCGTAGTTGAGTCCAGATGAAAGGAACTACCAGACGCACGATCATGAGCCGCTAGTAGTTGTTCATGCCTTACGATGTTGGAGACATTATCTTCTATGAGAGAACTTTTTGGTTTTCACTAACCACAAGAGTTTCAAGTAAATCTTCACTAAGCAGGATCTAAATTTGAGACAGTGCAAGTGGGTTGAGTACCTACAATCCTTGGAAATTGACCTTTCTTATATGCCTAGGAAGGGAAATGTGGTGGCTGATGCATTGAAAAGGAGGACGTAGATATAGGTAGTTCGGGATGCTAGCAGTGAGTGGATGTTTATTGCTCTATTCTCTGAGATGCATCTAGAGGTGCACGACAGACAGGGGAAACGTTTATTTCTTCTGTAGATGTTACCTCTACGCTTCTTGACCAAGTTCGAATGAGGCAGCTATCAGTTTCTGAAGGCCTAGTCCAAAGGGAAAGCATGTCTGGAAAAAAACCGTATTCATGGGTGGACCATTGGTGAGGATGAGATCTTTGAATTTCTAGGGACGTGATTGGGTGTCAGCTGATATACGTGAGGAGTTGATGTGGGATTTTCATTCCTCAGTTTGGGTAGTTCATCCTGGTGTCACCAAGATGTATCGACACCCACACCGTCAGTATTCGTTGGCCATTTATGAAGAGGGATGTTGCTCGCTTTTTCATGAGGTGTTCCACTTTTCCACAGGTGAAAGCGGAGAATCAGCGACTAGAAGGGATTTTACAGAAGCTACCCCTTCCTAAGTGGAAGTGAAATGACGTCGCGATGGATTTCATGACGGGGTTGCTGAGGTCTCCTCAAGGGAACGACGTAGTTTGGGTTTTCATTTACAAACTCCCGATGGTTGCACACATATTTCCAATCAAGGAGACCTTCAGTGTTAATGATCTGGGATGGTTGCACATCCTTGAGATTGTACGTCTGCATGGAGTTCCACACACCATCATTTCAGACAGGGATGCACATTTTACTTCTTGTGTCTAGCCGGGGATATAGAATGCTTTGGGTATACAGGTGCTTCTGAGTGTAGCCTACTATCCTCAGAAAAATGGCTAGTCCAAGCATATGATTTTGGTGCTTGAGGATATGCTCCGAGAATGCACTCTGTACTTTGGAGTTTCATGGGAGAAGCATATACATCATGTGGAGTTCTCCTACAATAATATTTTTAAAACAACTATTTAGATGGCACCATATGAGGCTATTTACTGTATGCCATTATGATCACCCTTATGTTTGTTGGAGGTAGTAGAGGCAGCATTGCTGGGACTCCTTCTTATTCAGAAGACCACAGAGTAGATAGAGTTGATTCAGAAGAGGATGTCTATTGCACAGTCTTGACAGAAGTCGTATGCTGATCAGCGGAGATGACCTCTAGTGTTTGAGATCAGGGATCAAGATTTCTTACGTGTCACACTAAGGTTGGGCAGAGGAGGATAAAGAGACAGGTTAAGCTTTTATCGAGGAATGTCGCACTATTTGAGGTGTTCAAGAGAGTTGGGTTGGTTTCCTATTGGTTGCAGTTACCTCAGAGGTACTAGGACATGCAGGACATTTATCACATTTCTCAACACCGACGTTACTTTTTAGACCCGTCTCACGTTCTTCAACCCGAGGATGTTGAGCTTGATGTGGATGCATCATTCGAGAAGCATAAAATCCAGATTGTTGGTTGCAGTACAAAGGTTCTCCATTGCTGGTTTGTTCCTCTGGTATGGGTGTTATGGTAGCACGGGCGAGTATAGGATGAGACTTGGGAGAGGGAGGCCGATGTACGTTCGCAGTGGCCAGATTTATTTGGGGTTTCTTCTTCTATGTCATACTAGGGAAATTCACGGACGAATTATTATAAGGGGGGAAGTTTGTAAGAACCTGGATCTTCTTTTTAGTTATGTTTTTCCATTTCTGGTCAATTTTGTGAAAAAGAGGAAAATCTGGAAATTTTCAAAGTGCACACTGTTTACTTTATATGTACACGCCTTGTACTATGATGCCGCTGGAGGCCTTGTGCTGGCCATGTCATGGCCACACAAACAGCCAAGATGGGGTGACTTGGAGGCCGCCTAAAGCAGAGTACAAAAAAGGAAAGTACATGCCTTGTACTCCAAAATTACACTCCAGGTAATTTAGTTTTTTCATTAAAAGAACCAGGGTCACGCCTAATCTCCAGAAATGTCTCCTTTTAGGTCTCGTTCGGCCAAGATCTCTATAATGGCTGTGGATCTTCGACGAACTCCCGAGTGATCGTTTGTCCTCCTAATCAAACTCCTTCAATTGGATTAGAATCAAATCAGTGAGTTCTCTCTTCTACTTGAATATCATTTCATGATTCCTTATATTGTCCAAGTTATCATTTGTTGAACGATTTTGACATTTTTATAGATCATAGACGTTATAAGTCGATTCAAGACTCGTGGTTCAAGTATATCGATATCCTAACATCATGGAAGGTGGTTTGTGCCTTCATGTAGAAAGTATTTGAGTATTTTGTGAAAATTCCACCAATACCCTTGAACGAGGTGTTGCGTGTTTTCTGTTTTAGCCCTATTGATTTCCTGCTTTGGTTGTATTCTAGAGTAAAGGATTTTGATTGTATTTTGGACTAATTGTTAGGAATTGGATGTATTTTCCATGCATGTTCTTTCCTGTCTGGACTGTTGGGTCAGGTTACCTTTTTGACTACTATTGTTTTCCCATGACTTGAATTGTAGGATGGTGTGATTGTAGTTCATTCATGCTGAGATGTTGTAGAATTCTAGCCAAGTAGTTCTTGATGTTATTTTGGTTGTTACGCGATGCGATACTTGCTGACTTTACACAGGGATATGAGAACCTAGTGTAGTAGGCCATAGAAGGAATGGATGTAAGGGATTCTCCGGAGTGACTCTATAATATGATGCGAGAGAACAAGTGGAATTGTCGTTGAGTACTTCCTCAGAGTGTCGGTAGTTCCTCAACGCGGGCCACATGGGAGTGAGATGTTGAGTGCTTCCCCAGAGTTCCTTTAGTATGATATGAGGCTATAGGGGGAATTTATAGTGAGTACTTCCCTAGAGAGTCTATTCTTTAGATGAACCATAGGGGTGAGACTATGTGTTCCTCCCAGAGGGTTTCTAGTACTAGTTAGTTGAACCATAGGGGCTAAGCTGTGAGAACTACCCAGGGGATTACCTATTTATTCTACTTTCTTGAGTGGATGCTTACTTGTATGTAAATTATATTCTAGAAACTATGGATTCTTTGCAGCTGAGTACTTTTTTGTTTACTTCTTTTTGTATTTTTACATGCCATATATTCACTGACTATTAGGTACAGATCTTCAGGTGGTTGCCTAGTGATATTTTGTCTCACACCCTGTTTGGGTCACGCTTTTGGGCCCAAACAGTTTATATTGTTGCAGGTATAGATAAGGCCAAGTTCCCTTCAAATTCAGGTTTTTGATTGTTGTGTATATGGAGAGTGTGGGACCAGTCCATGGATTGCAATGTTGAGGAGTTCTTTTGCTTTCTTTCAAACTTTTGTTTAGTACTATTGTATTTCAGCATTGTGACTTGTTTGGAATTTTTCCTAGGTATATATGTATCATGCATCATTTATATATATATCTTCTCTTGTTGTTCTTTATCATTCTTCTGTTGTTTCTATTATTTGGTATTTATACTAAAACAAAAATTGTCTTTAACAGTGCTAAAACCGGGCTTTAACAGCTCTAAAAAAGAATTGTAAATCTCGGCGCTGATAAAGGGGGTACCGTTTATCAGCCCTAAAAGTGCGCTGATAAAATAACCCTTTATCAGCCGGGATTAATGAGTGTTTTATCAGCCCTCCATTAACACTAATAAACTAGTCCTTTATCAGTGCTTATTTGGTGCTGATAAAGGTGTAGTTTATCAGCGCTTTTTAGCGCTGATAAAAGCACCATTTATCATCCCCAAAAAACCACTGATAAATTCCATGTCTGCTGCTACAAAATAATTTGCATCAGCACACCCGAACAACTGCAAAAAAATCATCATCTCAATAAGATAATTAAAGCAAGTATACCCATACAAAATTAACACATAAATCATAAGCTAATTAGTCCAATTTTTCCCATACAACAAGTATACATGTACACCATTAACACATAATTCATAAGTTAATTAAGTACATAAAATTATCTATTTAACCCTTTTTTAGTGTAGAATCTCTAAAAGGTCACCATCCCTTACCAATCAATCATAATCTCCACCCATATTTTAAATAATAAATAATGTAGTTTTGAGCGGTAGAATACATTATGAGGATAGAAGAGTATAGCACATGAGATATCCACAGAAGAAAGAAGCTGATTCAACATCCAAGCCTTCTCCACATCTTCCACCAATAGAGTTATCATGTTGTCTTCCCCTTTGTATAGTATATTTCCCCTCATCTTTATATATGTATTAATCTATTACAACCCCTTTCCCTTTTTAATTCATTTTATCTCTGTTATACATTCCCATTGTTCTTTATATTTATTCGTATCAAAATTTAGATTCGTTAGAAGGTTATCAGTGGTTTTTGGAGTTCTCCATCATTATTCTACGAATATGAGGCCCTCATTCATAGGTTTCCATAATTTTCTCCAAGGAAATGGGATGCATATTTTATAAATCACATGGATATTGAGTATTTTATATTATATTGAAACAGATTTTACAAAATGGATAGAAACAAGGGGGAATACCCATTATTGGTTATTGGAGTTCTCCATCATTATTCTAGAAATATGAGGTCCTCATTCATAGGATTCCATAATTTTCTCCAAGAAAATGGGATGTATATTTTAGAAATCACATGGATATCGAGTATTTTATATTATATTGAAATAGATTTTACAAAATTGACAGAAACCATGGGTAATACCCGTTATGGAATTTGATTCCCATCATGAATGCCTCTTCCTGGAGTTGGTAAATCCATACCCCCCTTGATAATAACTGGTTAATCCAAAAAAACACTCAAATTCCATATTCAAAACATCACTAGGGTGTCTAGTATCTATAATGTAGAATAATTTATGTTATTATTCTTTATTTACCCCTGGACCATCAGAAATAATAATGGTGTGGACCCCTTATCCTTGAAAAACACAACACTACCACATTTGTAACCTCTATAGAATAATTTAAACATTATATCAGAGATTCTTATCTTAAACTCTGGTTAGAATTATACAAAATATTTTATATAATTTATATAGTGTATCTACAACCTTTGTTTCAAGCCCCATGATTGTGATGACACAATGGTCAAGCCTGTGATGTAGTGGGTGTTAATTATCCAGTGCCACATATTCTTCTATAAAGCCTCCATAGTGATACTATGACATGACAAAACCAGAAATGGTGTCACCATGGAAATTCCACTTTTGTTTATATATATTGGACATCATAGTTGTCTAATTTTGTTCATGTTATCATTCATGGATTTTTCAGAATATATGAAATTCATGGGGGTCATCCCAATCTCTAGATGTCATCCACGGCAACTCCTGACATTGATAATATAATTTTGTCTAGATGATGAGCAGTCTTATTAGAATCTATGCAAAACTAAACGGATATACCCTGGTGGCATAGTGATTTTGAGGGTGGTAGGCTACGATATTTGCATCAAGGGAATGTATGATTGGGAACTTGAGTGGTGAGTGTTGGAATGATTTTTTTTGTAATTTACAATACCCTAATCTCAACTCATCCAACATGTGATAATTACATTGGATCCCACATCCATATACTTGTTCCCCTGACTTTATATTTATAATCATGTATATTATAGTTAGAGGAATCATAAAACCTCACAATATGACCCACACAAGTGATGTCCCTCATGCATTAGTGCACATAATATCATAATGTCCCAATATTTTCTTCCACTCATCCCCCTACCTCTACATTCACAATTAAATATCTTTTCTTCCACAATCCATATATTTTGGATACCCTTTATGGAATTTAATGCCCCATAACACTAATGTATTTTCTATGTGGCTTAAACCCTTTCGGTTTGGGGATAACATGGGTTGGAAAAATTATTTAACTAAAAATATATAAAACACGTAATTAAGATAAGTACACGTCACCAAGGACCATTGGATCGTTCTCATAAATGATCATAGAAATCCGAATGCGTTTGGTCGGATTTTCAAAGGTTAGTTGTTGTTTTCAATTAATATTGTGTCCATTTTAAACAAAAGAGAGACCCTTTGAGTGCCAATGGCCACACTATGCCTCGAATTGAGGTGGGGATGACTCGTACACATCACAAAGGACCTGTGGGCCATTATCCTAAAGGATAAACACAATCCTAATGCGTTTGGTCAAATTTACGTAGGTCAGTTGTTGTTTTCAATTAAAATCATGTCCATTTTAAACAAAAGATAAACCCTTTGAGTGGTACCGGCCACACTGTGCCTCGGATTGAGGCAGGGATGACTCGTAGACATCACAATGGACCATTGGATCATTCTATTAAATGATCAAGGAAATCCAAATGCATTTGTTCAGATTTACTTAGGTCAGTTGTAGATTTCAATTAAAATTGTGTCCACTTTAAACAAAAGAGTGACCCTTTGGGTGATAGTAGCCACACCGTGCCTCGTATTGAGGCGCGGATGACTCATACATGTCACAAAGTACTAGTGTATGTCTCTCCTAAAGGATCAACATAATCTGAATGCCTTTGTTTGGATTTCCGTAGTCGGTTGTTGTTTTCAATTAAAATCGCGTCTATTTTAAACAAAAGAGAGGCCCTTTGGGTGCTAGTAGCCACACCATGCCTCAACATGAAGAAGGGTTTACTCGTAGATGTCACAAAAGACCTGTGGATCCTTCTCATAAAGGATCAAGACAATCCGAATGCGTTTGGTCGGATTTTCATAAGTCATTTGTTGTTTTCCCTTAAAATTGTGTCCATTTTAAACAAAAGAGAGACCCTTTGAGTGGTACCGACCACACCGTGCATCGAATTGAGGAAAGGATGACTCATATAGGTCAGTAAGGACCCTTGTATTGTTATCATAAAATATCAAGGAAATCCGAATGCGTTTTGTCATATTTTTAAAGGTTAGTTTTTGTTTTCAATTAAAATTGTATCCCTTTTAAACAAAAAGAGACCCTTTGAGTGATAGGGCCCACACCGTGCCTTAGATTGAGACTGGGATGACTTTAAATGTCACCAAGGACCCTTGGATCGTTCTCATAAAAGATCATTGTAATCTGAATGCCTTTGGTTAGATTTTCCTAGGTTAGTTGTTGTTTTCAATTAAAAATTATATCCATTTTTAACATAAGAGAGACCCTTTGAGTGCTAGCGGCCACACTGTGCCTCAGATTGAGGCGAGGTGGACTCTTTAACATCAAAAATAACTCATCGATCATTCTCCTAAAGGATCAAGAAAATCCTAATGCATTTGGTTAGATTTTCATATGTCAGTTGTTGTTTTCAGTTAAAATTGTGTCCATTTTAAACAAAATAGAGACCCTTTGAGTGATACTGGCCACAGCATGCCTCAGATTGAGGTGGGGTTGACTCTTAAATATCACCAAGTACCCTTGGATCGTTCTACTAATGGATAAAGACAATATGAATGATTTTGGTTGGATTTTCAAAGGTTAGTTGTTGTTTTCAATTAAAATTGTGTCCATTTTAAACAAAAGAGAGACCCTTTGAGTGGTACCAGCCACATTATGCCTCAGATTGAGGCGGGGTTGACTTTTACATGTCAAAAATGACTCTTGGATCGTTATCATAAAAGATCAACACAATAAGAATGCGTTTGGTCAGATTTTCATACACCAGTTGTTGTTTTCACTTAAAATCGTGTCCATTTTAAACAAAAATAGAGACCCTTTGAGTGGTACCAGCCACACCGTGCCTTGGATTGAAACAAGGTTGACTCGTACACGTCACTAAGGAACCTTGGATTTTTCTTCTAACGTTTCATGGAAATCCGAATGTCTTTGGTTGGATTTTCATAGGTTAGTTGTTGTTTTCACTTAAAATCGTGTCCATTTTAAACAAAAAAAGAGTCCCTTTGTGTGCTAGTGGCCACATTGTTCCTCGGATTGAGGCGGTGATGACTTGTACATGTCAAAAGGGCCCGTGGATCTTTTTACTAAAGTATCAAGACAATATGAATGTGTTTGGTTGGATTTACCTATGTTAGTTGTTGTTTTCACTTATAATTGTGTCCATTTTAAACAAAATAGAGACCCTTTGAGTGCTAGCGGTAACATCGTGCCTCGGATTGAAGAGGGTTTGACTCGAACATGTCACAAAGGAATTTGTTTACATTCTCATAAAGGATTAAGACAATAAAAATGTGTTTTCTCTTATATTCGTACATCAGTTGTTGTTTTCACTTAAAATCATGTTTATTTTAAAAAATATATAGACCCTTTGAGTGGTACCGGCCACACCATGCCTTGGAATGAGGCGGGGAAGACTAGTACATGTCACCAAGGACCCTTGGATCATTTTCATAAATGATTAACTCAGTTAGAATGCATTTGGTTGAATTTTCATAGGTCAGTTGTTGTTTTCAATTAAAATTGTCCCTATTATAAACAAAAGAGAGACATGTTGAGTGCTGGTGGCCCCACCGTGCCTCAAATTGAGGCGAGGATAACTCATACACATCACCAAGGACCCTTGGATCTTTCTAAAATATTATCAATGCAATATGAATGCATTTGGTTGGATTTTCATAGGGTAGTTGTTGTTTTCAATTAAAAATTGTGTCCATTTTAAACAAAATAGAGACCCGTTGAGTTTTAGCGGCCACACTGTGCCTCGGATTGAGGCGGGGTTGACTATTACACATAAAAAAGGACAAGTGGATCGTTCTCCTAAAGGGTAAATACAATATGAATTCATTTGGCCATATTTCCATACGTCAGTTGTTGTTTTCACTTAAAATTGTGTCTATTTTAAATAAAATAGAGACCCTTTGAGTTGTACAGGCCACACCGTGCCTTGGATTGAGGCGGGGATCACTCATACATGTCACCAAGGACCCGTAGATTGTTATCTTAAAGTATCTGGACAATTGGAATGAATTTGGTCGGATTTCCATACATCAGTTTTTGTTTTCACTTAAAATCGTGTCCATTTTTTAAAAAATAGAGATCCTTTGAGTGGTACCGGTCCCACCGTGCCTCATATTGTGGCAGGGTTGACTCGTAGACGTCGCCAAGGACCCGTGGATAGTTCTCCAAAAGGATCAATACAATCCGAATGTGCTTGGTCAGATTTTCGTAGGTCATTTGTTGTTTTCACTTAAAATCGTGTCGACTTTAGACAAAATAGAGACCCTTTGAGTGGTTCAGCATTCTTGCATGCTTCTAGGGCATATTATCTGTTAAAATGGGAAAATGAGTCATTGTAGAAAGGATGTTTTATTTAATAACAATTAAAATTTTCCTACAAACATTTACATACAACAATGTTTCATCTTTTGATCCCCTTAACCCCTCTCAAAAATGACCACCAATTGTACATGTCCCCAAGTCAGATCTTCATTGTGTTTCTGTAAAATCTTCCATCGGGTATGCGACCCAAATTTTTCTGAAGACATCTATAACATCTTGTGAGTATTAGGCTTTTCGACAGTCAGAGTAGTACTTCAAAATATAAAAAAATAATTAATAAATAACTTAAATGAACAATTAGTTGTTTTTTAAAATACCTCTTAAGGGATGCTAGTTTGTCGATGAAAAACGATCTCTTTAATAAATTTACAAACATAATAACCGCAATCATTGTCGTTTGTTTGTTTTGGACACTGAAAAAAATTGATCATTAGGAGAATAAGTAACTTGTGTTGAGATGTGTTTGGATAGTGAAATTTTGTTATATATGCACTAATATTTGTCCAGATGTAATACTTTCTCGCCTCCTTATGCTTAGCCCATGTCCTCATTCTTTTTTTTAGATTAGGGATCAAGTATTCCTATGTGTCACACTGAGGTTGGGGAAAAAAAGGATAAGGAGATAGGTTAAGCTTTTCCCAAGGAATGTTGGACCGTTTGAGGTGTTAAAGAGAGTTGGGCGGGTTGCCTATTGGTTGCAGTTACCTCAGAGGTACTAGGCTATGCACGAAATTTTTCACGTTTCTCAGCTCTGACGTTACTTTTTAGACCTGTCTCATGTCCTTCAACCTGATGATGTTGATCTTGATGTGGATGCATCATTCGAGAAGCATAAAATCTAGATTGTTGATTGCAGTAAAAAGGTTCTCCATTTCCGTTTTGTTCCTATGGTATGGGTGTTATGGCAGAACGGGCGAGTACGTGACGAGACTTGGGAGACGAAGGCCGATGTACGTTCGCAGTGGCCAGATTTATTTGGGGTTTCTTTTTCTATGTCATACTGGGGAAATTCAAGGTTGAATTTATTTAAGGGGGGAAGTTTGTAAGAACCTGGATCTTCTTTTTAGTAATGTTTTGCAATTTCTGGTCATTTTTGAGAAAAAGGGGAAAATATAGAAATTTTCAAAGTGCACACCGTTTACTTTATATGTACACGTCGTGTACTGTGATGCCACTGGAGGCCTTGTGCTGGCCATGTCATGGCCACACACACTGCCAAGATGGGGTGACTCGGAGGCCGCCTAAAGCGGAGTACAGAAAAGGCATGTACATGCCTTGTACTCCAAAATTACACGCAAGGTACTTTATTTTTTTCATTAAATGCACCGGGGTCACATCTAATCTCCAGAAATGTCTCCTTTTAGGTCTCGTTTGGCCGAGATCTCTAGAACGGCTGTGGATCTTCGCCAAAATCCCGAGTGATCATCTGTCCTACGAATCAAACTCCTTCAATTGCATTGGAATCAAATCAGTGAGTTCTCTCTTCTAATGGAATATCATTTCATGATTCCTTATATTTTCCAAGTTATCATTGGTTGAACGATTTTGACATTTTTATAGATCTTTGACCTTATAAGGCAATTCAAGACTCGTGGTTCATGTATATCGGTCTCCTAACATCAAGGATGGTTGTTTGTGCCTTCCTGTAGAAAGTATTTGAGTTTTTTGTGCAAATTCCACCAATACCCTTGAACGAGGTGTTGCGTGTTTTCTGTTTTAGCCATTTTGATTTCTTGCTTTCCTTGTATGCTAGAGTAAAGGATTTTGATTGTGTTTTTGACTAATTGTTAGGCTTTGGATGTATTTTCCATGCATGTTCTTTCCTGTATGGACTGTTGGGTCAAGTTACCTTTTTGACTGCTATTGTTTTCCCATGACTAGAATTGTAGGATGGTGTGATTGTAGTTCATTCATGATGAGATGCTGTAGAATTCTAGCCAAGTAGTTCTTGAGGTTACATTGGCTGTTACACAATGCGATACTTGCTGACTTTACATAGGGCTATGAGAACCTAGTGTAGTAGACCATATGAGAAATGGATGTAAGGGATTCTCCAGAGTGACTCTATAATATGTTGCGAGAGAACAAGGGGAAATGTCGTTGAGTACTTCCTCAGAGGGTCGGTAGTTCCTCGACGCGAGCCACATGGGGAGTGAGATGTTGAGTGCTTCCCTAGAGTGCCTTTAGTATGATACAAGACTATATGGGGAATTGACAGTGATTACTTCCCCAGAGAGTCTATTCATCAGCTGAACCATAGGGGTGAGAATATGTGTTCCTCCCAGAGGGTTTCTTGTACTAGTTGGTTGAACCCTAGGGGTTAAGCTGTGAGAACCACCCAGGGGATTAACTGTTTGTTCAACTATCTTGAGTGGATGCTTACTTATATGTAAATTATATGCTAGAAACTGTGGATTGTTTTCAACTAAGTACTTTTCCGTTTACTGCTTTCTATACTTTTACATGCCACATATTCACTAACTATTAGGCACTGATCTTCAGGTGGTTCCCTAGTGATATTTTGTCTCACACCCTATTTGGGTCACGCTTTTGGGCCCAAACTGATTATATTGTTGCAGGTATAGATAAGTCCAAGTTCCCTTCGAATTCAGGTTTTTTATTGTTGTGGATATAGAGAGTATGGGACCAAGTCGTGGCTTGCAATGTTGAGGAGTTATTCTGCTTTCTTTCGTACTTTTGTTTAGCACTATTTCATTCCAGCATTGTGACTTGTTTGGAATTTTTGCTAGGCATATATGTATCATGCATCATTTATATATATATATATGCTCCAGTTGTTTCCTTTATCAGTCTTTTGCTGTAACAATTACTTGGTATTTACAATACAACAAAAATTGGCTTTAACAGTGCTAAAACCGGGATTTAACAGCTCTAAAAAAGCATTGTAAAGCTCGGCACTGATAAAGGGGGCTACCCTTTATCAGCACTAAAAGAGCGCTGATAAAACAACCATTTATCAGTGCGGATTAATGAGTGTTTTATCAGCGCTCCTTTAGCACTAATAAACTGGTCCTTTATCATTGCTTCTTTAGCGCTAATATAGGTGTATTTTATCAACGCTTTTTTAGCGCTGATAAAAGCACCATTCATAATCCCTAAAAAACCTCTGATAAATGCCCTGTCTGCTGCTACGAAATAATCTGCAACAGCACACCCGAACACCTACAAAAAATATCAGCATCTCAATAAGATATTAAAGCAAGTATACCCATAAAAAATTAACACATAAATCATAAGCAAATTATACTAAGTATACCCATACATCAAGTATACGTGTACACCATTAACACATAATTCATAAGTTAATTAAGTACATAAAATTATCTATTTAACCCTTTTTACTATAGAATCTCTAAAAGGTCACCATCTCTTACCAATCAATCATAATCTCCACCCATATTTTAAATAATAAATAATGTATTTTTGAGCGGTAGAATACATTATGAGGATAAAAAAGTACAACACATAATATATCCACAGAAGAAAGAAGCTGATTCAACAACCAAGACTTCTCTACATCTTCCACCAATAGAGTTATCATGTTTGTAAAGACCTGGAAATTTCAAGGAAATATTTTTCTAAATATTCTTTGGAATTTTACAAGAACGCAGTTTTTGACGGCACCTGATTCCGAGGCCCGGTGTGCCCGAAATCATTTTCCGAAGATTGGATCAGGTACGTTCAGTGAACGAACGAGAGGGTTTTTCTAAATTTTTAACCGGTGCTCGGAATCAAAATCTGAGGGCACCGATGGAACCGCAGCACCGGTATTTTCTTATGAATGCCTATTCCGGAGTTGCGTTTACTCGAGAGAAGTTTTTAAAAATTGTGGAAGTTAAAAATAAAAATTTAACAACAATTTTTATTTTACTCTAAGTGTCTAATCCTTTCGATGGAAGTTGGGTAACTACCCAACCTCCCTTGGGAGGTTATGAGGTTGGTGGGGCCCACACGAACCCCACCCCTTCATATCCTCTAACCCCCTCAACTCACCATTAATATTGTTAACTTAAGTTAATAACTTATGACATTAATGTAGTTAGTTTAATGTGAGTTTTTGAAATTCAAACACTTGAATTTCAAATGCCATGTTGAGTTAATAAATTAAGTGTGGCTTAATTTATTTTGGGTTACTTCCTTTGTTGCTCGAGAGGACTTGGGGGGAAAAGAAGGCAAGGAGATTAGAGATCATCTTCTTCATCTTCGATGAAGAACGCGAAGAAAGAACGATTTCAAATGAAGAACTCTGAGCCCTCAGAGACTGTTTACCGCGACGCCATACCAGCGACGTGCCACCCTTCATTCTTCTTCCAACGTCAAAAGAAGGGAGACGATGTTCCATCTCGGACAATCTCCGTCAACATCTTCTAATCCTCTTCCGTGATGTCTCTTCCTGTGACGGTTTCTCTACGACGAATTTCTCCGTGACGAAAACCTTGTTCAAGACGCGCTCGAGGTAGGGGGTTTACGTGATTTTCCTTACGTGTTTCTCTTCTTTCTTTTATCCGTGATATTTGGACCGCATGATATCAGTTAACGAGAGGAGTCCGGACCGTACAAACACGTCTGTCCCCCTCCCTTTTTGTTTTTCTTGTTGTTGTGGATTGAATTCAATTTATGCGGTGACGTCGCACCCTGTGGGATCAAGCGGCACGGATGTGCGACATCGTCTCGTCGCACGAGATCGAGCGGCAAGAATGCGCGACATCGTCATGCCGCGCTTTCAAATTTTAAACTCTCGTGCGTGGGTATTTGACTGCAAGGTGTTCTTATTATTTATTTTGGATAAATTATACCCTCGTCATGATTAAAATCATGTGTTTATTATTTTCCAATTGATAACACCTAACGCGGAGGACGCGGGCCGAACAAACACAGCCCGACAACGCTCCGCAGCTTGTTAATCGATGTGCGGATCAACAGATGACGACGAAGTAGACCGCTATGGAGTTTGAATCCCTTCGCTGTGAAGTTCTGGTCCCGGGAGGACCATTGGCGAAGATGGCAGGAGAAACGGACCACTGTTGCCCGTCCGGTGGTCCGCGGAAGGCGGTGGCGTTGGCGGTTCGTCGCCGGCATCAATTAGTGGCGAGGGGGGGAGCCGTACACCCCGCCGCGGCTTCTGCTCGGCCGCGCTGGCCGGTCGGGCCGGGCTGCGCCGGCGGGGCCGGGCCGGACCCAGCTGGGTCGGACCCGGGCTGGGTCGACCCGGTTCGGGCCGACCCAGGGGGGCGGGCCGGGTCGGTCCGGGCCCTGACCCCCCGTTTTCGAACCCTCTTTTGTCATTTGCCCATATCATGGGCTACGGACCATCGAACGATGCACCGTCAGTTGCATAGCGATCCTTGGAATGAGTCGGTCATTTCGGTATATCGCACTCAAGGTTTAGAAATACTTTGGGTTCGGCCGGGTTGGTTCGGATACGAAACCAACCGGGCCCTCAGATCGGAAACGCTTATATCTTGAGCTCCGGACGTCCGATTGACGTGCCGTCGACATTGATGGATTTCTCTAAATGAGATGGATCATTTGGCTTACTCCTCTAGAGGTTTGGATGTCGTTGGAGTGAATTTAGGTTGGTTCTCTCATGAAACCAACCGGGCCCCTGGAACAAAAACGCCAATAACTCACAGACCGGGCGTTCGATTGATGCGCCGTCTGTCTCGTTGAATTTCTCTTGATGAGACGGAACTTTTGGCATACTTCGCCCAAGTTTTGGTTGGTGTTGGATAGTGGCCGGGTTGGATTGTACCCGAAATCCAACCAGGCCATTGGAACGGGAAAACTGTTATCGATCAGACTGGGCGTCCATTTGACGAACCGTCAGCGGCATTGGTGATCACGTTGAGAAACGGTCCCTATGAGTATACCCTATTAGAGTTCGGGGTACAGTTGAGATACGGCCAGGTAGGTTCGCTCAAGAAACCAACTGGGCCCCTATGATGAAAAGGCTAATAACTCACAGACCGAGCGTCTGATTGACGCGCCGTCTGTTGCATTGAGACCCCTATGACGAGGCGGTCCTTTTAGATACTTCTTCATGGGACTTTGAGATACTTGGAGTATCGACCTATAGCTCATGGAGCGGACCCTCCCGGAGATGAGCGTGCAGAGTACGGAGACCGTGTAGCCGACTGAGACCTGACGACTGCTTGACCGACTCAACTTGGAGTGAGTCGACTATCCCAGTGTATGGTGCACTACTTTGTTTGTGTGCAGACCCATGGCAGATGGAGCACTACCTGTGTGACACTATAGACCCGCGGTACTCGTCCGGAGAGTACCTCAGTAGGTTACTAGGGGGTGTGAACTACTGTGTTTGGGTGTTATACCTCGGCGGGAAGCACTAATTTGTTTGGGTGGCTGACCCGCGGTACTCGACAAGAGGAATACCTCAGCAGTCATAGGTTAGTGAGCAGTACCTCAGAGTCATGACAGGACCACTGTACTCTCTAGAGACGGAGCTCTTCAGCAGTTACGGTTTCGATAATGAAAATCCTGGTTTGAGCTGAGACTTTTGACCTTTGTGTTTACCTCATGATTGAGATGGGGCACTTGATAACTTAGGTATATGTATGGGCTTATACCTGGGTAGAGGTTATCTATTGATTTCATGATCTTGGTGTTTTCCTAATGATTGAGATGGGTTACTTGATAACTTAGGTATATGCATGGGCATATACCTATGTATAGGTTATCTGTTGAGATATTCTTTGTGGTTATCCATGTTGGTTTTAGTGAGACCTTGAGGGTCTCGGGGTCCCTACTGAGTATCGTTATACTCACCTCTGCACGGGCTATGCCCGCACCTCGTTGTGTTGGTTGCAGATGACGGGAAGTGCTGACGGAGGCCAAGTGTTCGAGGACTGGACGGTACCCGGAGGTGGACTACACGACGAGTCAGTATTCAGAGGTGGACTTCATGGTGAGACAACACTCGGAGGAGGTTGACGGGTAAGAGTATTGTGGAGGCTATCTGTACCTACCCATCAGGTAGGATCTGTGGTGGACGATCCAGGAGCTGCACCATCTATACCTACCCTTCAGGTCGGATCCGAGAGGGACGACCTAGGAGCCGCTTCCGTTCTTCTAGTTGTTGTCTTTTTCTGTTGTACTTTGTTCAGTTGTAGTTGTACTATCATTTCGGTTTGTATTCTGGCCCATTTACCTTTCATCACTTCTCTTTGTACATAGTGTTTTACTTCCTCTTGTACTGTGTAGTGTTTTGTTTACTTTTATAAAGGCAATGCCTTCCCAGTTATCGGGATTTATTCCTTTAGTTCTAGTCGCCAGCCCCTGGCCTATGGAAGGCGGGCTTGGGGTAGTCACAGCACGGGCCCCGAGGACGGGTCGTGACAAATTGGTATCAGAGGAGTCGGTTCTAACGCAGAACTTATTACTCTGATGTTTTCTTTCTGTGAAGCAATAGTGTTAAGGGTACCGAGTGTGGTCTCCAGTTCAGGGAGTACAGTGTTGGTGCGGGCAGCCGACGTATCCATACACCAGGACCCTGACAATGGATTTCCGACTTTGTGCATGAAAACACTGATTGCGTGTGTGTTTCCAGAAGTTTTTAAATGTCAGCTCAAACCCGGTCAGCTCACCAAGTATAATCGTTTGACTGCGTCATGTTGTTTCATTCAGGATGCCTTTTCACGGACGACCAGCTAGAGACCAGAGGGATGTGCATACTGACAGCCTGCCGAGCGACGAGGCTTCGGTACAGGGCCCTCTTGCAATTGAGGCAGCAGCGGAGGCACCATCTGTACTACCATACGTTGGGCCATAGATGCCACTAGCCCCAGCATTAGGCGATGCACGCCACTGGAGCGCGCTGTACGAGTTCCAGCGCAAGAGGACACCCAGGTTCCGGGGAGAGACGGACCCGCAGGCAGCTGAGGTTTGGCTGGAGGCTGTGGTGAGAGTCTTCAGGTTAGTAGGGACGCCTGCAGACTTCATGGTGATCTTTGCTGCCAGCCTTCTTCAGGCAGCAGCAGGCAGGTGGTGGAGCCACTTGTTTCAGTTTTGCGATGGGATGACCTTCACATGGGAAGACTCCGAGAACTTCTTCTGTGTGGAGTTTGTGCCAGTATCTCTACACCCTGAGCGTGTTCAGGAGATTCTGCCTTTTCCGCGTGTTTTTTAATCAGTAGCCGAGTCATCTGTGGGTAGTAGACAGATGATGCAGAGGACCAGGAGGACCAGACCAGCAGTTGGGCGATCTCGGGTTTTAGGATCGGGGGTGCGGGGCACCCGGGGTGGGGACAGAGCTAGGCGTGCCAGAAACAGACAGTGTTCCTCATGCGGAGGAAAGGGTCACCTGGCACGTGACTGTCCGACTCCTCGTACAGTTGATCCGCCGTCTTTGGAGGAGCCACCAAGACAGAAGCAGCGGCTGGTGCTTGAGCAACATCCAAGTAGTGGACAAGGAAGTAGAGCTACGGGAGTAGGTGGACAGGAGAGGAACTAGTGGATACGTCCCTTGTACTTCTAGTTCCATGTTTCTGTTGTATTCGTGTCTTTGTACTATGAGCTGCAATAATAAAAAGGCACTTATCTTTGTTTGCTTTCCTGTCCTTTTGTTTGGTTGATACTGAGTGGTCCTGGTTAAAATTGTTGACTTGACCCTCACTTTCGAGATTCCTACTATAGGAGACCCAGTGACCTCACACTGATGCCTATAGTGTGACTCGACCCTTGGAGGCGAGAGTGACAGTTGGTTCTCTTAGTAGTTATGTTGAGGCCTTACGACGTCATCCATGGAATGAATACATCATTCATGTCACGATTGAATGTATTAGGCAATGGGCATGGTTCATCCAAGGGATGAGAGCGAGTTTCTCTTTTCGACCAAGGATAAATTTTAGCATCTCTTTCAGATCTTAGGCAAAGAAGGTGCATATCATCCAGGAGCGGATGAAGACTATACAGTTCAGTAAGAAACAGGAAACTGGCACCAGTCTTGGAGACTCGGGCATGTTAAATGTTTCCATAAGAGCAAGCTTAAAGGAGAGATGAGTCTGCGAAGCAGCAGACGTGGAGGAAGAGTTAGGAGAGCAGCATGAGGTGGTGTACATCTTAACATGCTACAACCACCCCTCCTTAGTTATCCCCGCCAGGCTCAGGGAGCTGGAGGCCGGAGGAAGAGTTCGACTTCATGCAGTCAGGGAGAGTGACCCAATGGCTCTAAAAATGATTCAAGGGACAGTCTGTGTCCACTACTAGCTGTTGTATTAACATACGTCGATATGAATCATTCCTTGCTTTCACAAATATTGTCCCAGACCTATAGTTTCCGGAAGCCGTGGACTTGACCCTCACGTCTGGAGAAACCTTGGGAGGATACTCGATAATCACACTTACGCCGATGGTGCGGTCAGACCCTTGAGGCGAGAGTTTCGGTTGGAATCTCTTGGTGGCAGCGTCGAGGCCTTACGAAATTTATTTGAGTATGGACTGGGAAATCACAGTTCATACACAAATTGACGGTATTAGGTAAAAAGGTTGTGGTTTTAGTACAACGTCGGGATGGGTTTTCCTTTGTCGGCGAAAAGGAAACCCCAGGCAGCGCAGGGTAACTCTTGCATAGGAGGGTACGACCGATCATTCTTGAGTCGGTCAACCTTACCCTCGTGGCAGCAGTCGTTTTAAGTTTCTGTTCTAAACAGGAGTTGGAGACCTCTGAGTTCGAGAATGATGATCACGTCCTTATACGGGTCTCACCTCGACAAGGTTTACGGAGATGTGGCCAAGGCGGCAAGTTATCTCCGAGGTTCAACGAACCTTTCTAGGTCCTCAGCTGGGTAGGTGGGGTGGTTTACCGCTTGACCCATCCACCTCAGTTGCACTATGTGCATGACGACTTCCACGTATCTCAACTGAGGAGATACGTGCTCGATCCTTCACATATCATCGACCATGAGGAGCTGGACGATGGCGATGAGGTGTCTTTCATGGAGGTTCCAGTGGGGATTGAGGTTCCACGGGAGTGGGTCCTACGAGGATGGTTTATTCCTTTTTTCCGTTTTCGTAGGCAACTCGGAATCTCTAGAAAAGAACATGGGAGTGGAAGTCTCAGATGCGTGCTCAATACCACTTTTGTGACCATAGTTTGTGTTGACGCTTTACAGGGAAATAAAACCCTGAGGTGAGAGTAATGTAAATACCCAGAAATTTCAAGGAAAATTTATTCTAAATTTTCTTTGGAATTTTACAAGAACGCAGTTTCTGACGGCACCTTTTTTCGAGGCCTACTGTGCCCGGAATCATTTTCTGAAGCTTGGCTCGGGTACGTTTAGTGAACGAACGAGCGAGTTTTTCTAACTTTTGAACCGGTCCTCAGAATCAAATTCTGAGGGCACCGATGGAACTTTAGTGCCGGTATTTTCTTATGAATGCCTATTCCGAAGTTGCGTTTACTCGAGAGAAGTTGTTAAAAATTGTAGAAGTTAAAAATAAAAATTCAACAACAATTTTTATTTTACTCTAAGTGTCTAATCCTATGGATGGAAGTTGGGTAACTACCCAACCTTCCTTGGGAGGTTATAAGGGTGGTGGGGCCCACAAAAACCCACCCCTTCATATCCTCTAACCCCCTCAACTCACCATTAATATTGTTATCTTATGTTAATAACTTATGACATTAATGTAGTGAGTTTAATGTGAGTTTTTGAAATTCAAACACTTGAATTTCAAAATCCATTTTGAGTTAATAAATTAAGTGTGGCTTAATTTATTTTGGGTTAGTTCCTTTTTTGCTGGAGAGGACTTGGGGGGAAAAGAAGGCAAGGATCTTAGAGATCATCTTCTTCATCTTCGGCGAAGAACGCGAAGAACGAACGATTTCCAATGAAAAACACTAAGCCCTCGGAGACAGTTTATCGCGACGCCATACCCGCGATGCGCCACCCTTCATTATTATTCCCACGTCAATAGAAGGGAGACGACGTTCCATCTCAGAAAATCTCCATCAACGTCTTCTAATCCTCTTCTGCGATGTCTCTTCCTGCGATGGTTTCTCTGCGACGAATTTCTCCGCGACCAAAACCTCGTTCAAGCCGCGCTCGAGGTAGGGGGATTACGTGATTTTCCTTACGTGTTTCTCTTCCGTCTATTATCCACGACATTTGGACCGCATGATATCAGTTAACTGGAGGAGTCCGGACCACAAAAACATAGCCATCCCCCTCCCTTTTTGTTTTTCTTGTTGTTGCGGATTGAATGAAATTGACACGGTGATGTCGCACCGCGCAGGATCAAGCGGCAAGGATGCGCGACATCTTCATGTCACGCGGGATCGAGCGGCAAGAATGCGCAACATCGTCACACCACGCTTTCAAATTTTAAACTCTCGTGCGTGGGTATTTGATTGCAAGGTGTTCGTATAATTTATTTTGGATAAATTATAACCTCGTCATGATTAAAATCATGTGTTTATTATTTTCCAATTGATAACACCTAACGTGGAGGACGCGGGCCGAACAAACACGGCATGAAAACCCTCCACAGCTTGTTAATCGATGTATGGATCAACGGATGATGACGAAGCAGACTGTTATGGCATTTGAATCCCTTCGTAGTGAAGGTTTAGTCCCGGGAGGACCGTTGGCGAAGACGGTAGGAGAAACGGACCACCGGGGCGCGTCCGGTGGTTCGCAAAAGGTGGTGGCGGCGCGCCGCCGGAAGGTTGGCGGTGGCGGTTCGCCGCCGACTTCAATTAGTTGCGGGGGGGAGGGGAGAGCCGTGCACCCCGCCGCAGCTTCTGCTCGGCCGCGCTGGCCGAGCCGCGGTGGGCCGGTCGGGTCGGGCCCCGCCGGGTCGGACCCGGGTCGGGTCGACCCAGGGGGTCGGGTCGGGTCGACTCGGTTCGGACCGACCCAGGGGGGGTCGGGCCGGGTCGGTCCGGGCCCAGACCCCCCGTTTTCAAACCCTCTTTGTTCTTTTGCCCATATCATGGGTTACAGACCTCTTAACGATGCACCGTTAGTTGTGTAGTGATCCTTGGAACGAGATGGTCGTTTTGGTATATCGCATTCAAGGTTTCGGAATACTTTGGGTTTGGCCGGGTTGGTTCGGATACGAAACCAACCGGGCCCTCGGAGCGGAAACGCTTATATCATGAGCTACGGACGTACGATTGACGTGTCATCGACTTTGATTGATTCCTCTCAGTGAGACGGATCAGTTGGCTTACTCTGCTTGAGGTTTGGATGCCGTCGGAGTGCGGTCGGGTTGGTTCGCTCACAAAACCAACCGGTCCCCTGGAACGAAAAAGCCAATAACTCAGACACCGGGCGTCCGATTGACGCGCCGTCTGTCTCGTTGAATTCCTCTTGATGAGACGGAACTTTTGGCATAATTCGTTCGAGTTTTGGTTGTTGTTGGATAGTGGCCGGGTTGGATTGTACCTGAAATCCAACCGGGTCATTGGAACAGGAAAGCTGTTATATTTCATACTGGACATCCGTTTGACGAACCGTCAGCGGCGTTGGTGATCACGTTGAGAAACTGTCCCAATGAGTATACCATATTAGAGTTCGGGGTACAGTTGAGATACGACCGGGTTGGTTCACTCATGAAACCAACCGGGCCCCTGGGATAAAAAGGCTAATAACTCATAGACCGTGCGTTCGATTGACGCGTCGTCTGTTGCGTTGAGACCCCTATGACGAGCTGGTCCTTTGAGATGCTTCTTCATGGGACTTTGAGATACTTGGAGTATCGACCTATAGCTCGTGGAGCGGACCCTCCCGGAGACGAGCGTGCGTAGTATGGAGACCGTGTAGCCGACTGAGACCTGACGACTGCTTGACCGACCCGACTTGGAGTGAGTCGACTAGCCCAGTGGACGGAGCACTACATTGTTTGGGTGAAGACCCATGGCGGACGGAGCACTACCTATGTGACAGTGCAGACCCATGGTACTCGTCCGGAGAGTACCTTAGAAGGCTACTAGGGGGTGTTCACTACTGTGTTTGGGTGATATACCTCGGTGGGAAGCACTACTGTGTTTGGGTGGCTGACCCGTGGTACTCGACAGGAGGAGTACCTCAGCAGTCTTAGTATAGTGAGCAGTACCTCAGAGTCGTGACTGGACCACTGTACACTCCAGAGACAGATCTCTTCAGCAGTTACGGTTTAGATTATGAAAATCCTGGTTTGAGCTGAGACTTTTGACCTTTGTGTTTACCTCATGATTGAGATGGGTCACTTGATAACTTAGGTATATGTATGGGCATATACCTAGGTAGTGGTTATCTGTTGATTTCATGATCTTGGTGTTTTCCTCATGATTGAGATGGGTTACTTGATAACTTAGGTATATGCATGGGCATATACCTAAGTAGAGGTTATCTGTTGAGATCTTCTTTGTGGTTATCCATGTTGGTTTTAGTGAGACCTTGAGTGTCTCGGGGTCCCTACTAAATATCGTTATACTCACCCCTACACGGGCTATGCCCGAACCTCGTTGTGTTGGTTGCAGATGACGGGCATTGCTGACGGAGGCCGAGTGTTCGAGGACTGGATGGTACTCGGAGGTGGAGTACATGATGAGTCAGTATTCAGAGGTAGACTTCACGGCGAGATGACACTCAGAGAAGGTTGACGGGCGGGAGCATTGTGGAGGCTATCTGTACCTACCCTTCAGGTAGGATCTGTGGTGGACGATCCAGGAGTTGCGCCATCTGTACCTACCCTTCAGGTAGGATCCGAGGAGGATGACCCAGGAGCCGCTTTTGTTCTTCCAGATGTTGTCTTTTTCTGTTGTACTTTGTTCAGTTGTAGTTGTACTTTCATTTGGGTTTGTATTCTGGCCCATTTACCTTTCAGCACTTCTCTTTGTACTTAGTGTTTTACTTCCACTTGTATTGTATAGTGTTTTGATTACTTTTATAAAGGAAATGCCTTCCCAGATATCCGGATTTACGCCTTTGGTGCTAGTCGCCAACCCCTGGCCTATGGAAGGCAGGCTTGGGGTAGTCACGGCACGGGCCACGAGGACGGGCCGTGACAATGTTTTATTCCCATTTTTATAGGATCTTTCCCCTCATATTTATATATGTATTAATCTATTATATCACCTTTCCCTTTTTAATTCATTTTATCTCTGTTATACATTCCCATTCTTCTTTATATTTATTCATATCAAAATTTAGATTCGTTAGAAGGTTATCACTGGTTTTTGGAGTTCTCCATCATTATTATTGGAATATGAGGCCCTAATTCATATGTTTCCATGATTTTCTCCAAGGAAATGCGATGTATATTTTAGAAATCACATGGATATCAAGTATTTTATATTATATTGAAACAGATTTTACAAAAATGGACAGAAACATGGGGGAATACACGTTATTGGTTTTTTTAGTTCTCCATCATTATTCTAGGAATATGAGGTCCTCATTCATAGGTTTCCATAATTTTCTCCAAGGAAATGGGATGTATATTTTATAAATCACATGTATATCGAGTATTTTATATTATATTGAAATTGATTTTACAAAATGGATAGAAACCAGGGGTAATATGCATTATGGAATCTGATTCCCATCATGAATGCCTCTTCCTGGAGTTGGTAAATCCATATCCCCCTTGATAATAACTCTTTCATCCAAAAAAGCACTCAAATTCCATATTCAAAACCTCACTAGGGGGTCTGGTAAATACAATGTAGAATAATTTATGTTATCATTCTTCATTTACCCCCGGACCATCAGAAATAATAATGGTGTGGACCCCTTATCCTTGAAAAATGCAACACTACCACATTTGTAGCCTTTATGGAATAATTTAAACAATATATTAGAGATTCTTATCATAAACTCTGGTTAAAATTATCCAAAATATTTTATATAATTTTTATAGTGTATCCACAACCTTCGGTTCAAGCCCCATGATTGTGATGACACAATGGTCAAGCATGTGATGTAGTGGGTGTTAATTATCTAGTGCCACATATTCTTCAATAAAGCTTATATAGTGATACTATGACATGAAAAAACTAGAAATGGTGTCACCATGGATATTCCACATTTGTTTAGTTATTTGGACATCATAGTTGTCTAATTTTGTTCATGTTATCATTCATGGATTTTTCACAATATATGAAATTCATGGGGGTCATCCCAGTCTCTAGATGTCATGCACGGCATCTCCTGTCATTGATAATATAATTTTTTCTAGATGATGAGCTATCTTATTAGAATCTATGTAAAAATAAACTGAGATACCCTGGTGGCATAGTGATTTTGAGGGTGGTAGGCTATGATATTTGCATCAAGGGAATGTATGATTAAGGGAACATGAGTGGTGAGTGTTGGAAGGATTTTTTTGTAATTTACAATCTCATAATCTCAACTCATCCAACATGTGATAATTACATGGGATCCCACTTCCATATACTTGTTCCCCTGACTTTATATTTATAATCATGTCATATTATAGTTAGTGGAATCATAAAACCTCACAATACGAACCACACAAGTGATGTCCCTCATCCATTAGTGAACATAATATCCTAATGTCCCAATATTTTCTTCCACTCATCCACCTTCCTCTACATTCACAATTAAATAGATTTTCTTCCACAATCCATATATTTTGGATACCCTTTACGGAATTTAATTCCCCATAACCCTAATGTATTTTCTATGTGGCTTGAACCCTTTCGGTTTGAGGATAACAAGGGTTTGACAAATTATTTAACTAAAAATATATAAAACACTTAATTAAGATACGTACACGTCACCAAGGACCATTGGGTCGTTCTTAAAAATGATCACGGAAATCCGAATGCGTTTGGTTGGATTTTCATAGGGTAGTTGTTGTTTTCAATTAAAATTGTGTCCATTTTAAACACAAGAGGAACCCTTTGAGTGCTAGTGGCCACATTGTGCCTCTAATTGAGGAGGAGATGACTTGTACACATCACAAAGGACCTGTGGGTCATTCTCCTAAAGGATCAACACAATCCGAATGCGTTTGGTCAAATTTACGTAGGTCAGGTGTTATTTTCAATTAAAATTGTGTCAATTTTTTTTAAAAAAAGAGAGACCCTTTGAGTGGTACCGGCCACACCGTGCCTCGGATTGAGGCGGGGATGACTCGTAGACATCACAAAGGACCCTTGGATCATTCTATTAAAGGATCAAGGCAATCCGAATGCATTTGTTTTTATTTACTTAGGTCAGTTGTAGATTTCTATTAAAATTGTGTCCATTTTAAACGAAAGAGAGACCCTTTGAGTGATAGCAGCCACATCGTGCATCGGATTGAAGCGTGGATGAATCATACATGTCAAAAAGTACTAGTGGATCTCTCTCCTAAAGGATCAACATAATCTGAATGCCTTTGGTTGGATTTCCGTAGTCAGTTGTTGTTTTCACTTAAAATCACGTCCATTTTAAACAAAAGAGAGGCCCTTTGGGTGCTAGCGGCCACACCATGCCTCATATTGAGGAATGGTTTACTTGTACATGTCACAAAGGACCTGTGGATCGGTCTCCTAATGGATCAAGAAAATCCGAATGCGTTTGGTCGGATTTTCGTAAGTCATTTGTTGTTTTCACTTAAAGTTGTGTCCATTTTAAACAAAAAAGAGACGCTTTGAGTGGTACCGGCCACACCGTGCCTCGAATTGAGTCAAGGATGACCTGTACAGGTCACCAAGGACCCTTGTATCATTCTCATAAAATATCAAGGCAATCTGAATGCGTTTTATTTGATTTTCAAAAGATAGTTTTTGTTTTCAATTAAAATTGTATCCATTTTAAACAAAAGAGAGACCCTTTGAGTGCTAGGGGCCACACCGTTCCTCAGATTGAGGCTGGGATGACTTTAAATGTCACCAAGGACCCTTGGATAGTTCTCAAATAAGATAATGGTAATATGAATGCCTTTGGTTAGATTTTCATAGGTTAGTTTTTGTTTTCAATTAAAAATTGTGTCCATTTTAAACATAAGAGAGACCCTTTGAGTGCTAGGGGCCAAACTGTGCCTCAGATTGAGGCGAGGATGACTCTTTAACATCACAAAGAACTTTCGGATCGTTCTCCTAAAGAATAAAGTAAATCCTAATGCATTTTTTCAGATTTTCGTACGGCAGTTGTTGTTTTCAGTTAAAATTGTGTCCATTTTAAACAAAAATAGAGACCCTTTGAGTGGTACTGCCCACATTGTGCCTCAGATTGAGGTGGGGTTGACTCATACATATCACCAAGTACCCTTGGATCATTATAATGAAGGATCAAGACAATGTGAATGCTTTTGGTTGAATTTTCAAAGGTTAGTTGATGTTTTCAATTAAAATTGGGTCCATTTTAAACAAAAGAGAGACACTTTGAGTGGTACCAGACACATTGTGCCTCGGATTGAGGCGGGGTTCACTCGTACACGTCAGAAATGTTTATTGGATCATTATCATAAAATATCAACACAAAAAGAATGCTTTTGGTCATATTTTCATACGTCAGTTGTTGTTTTCACTTATAATTGTGTCCATTTTAGCCAAAATAGAGACCCTTTGAGTGGTACGGCCACACCGTGCCTTGTATTGAGGCGGGGTTGACTCATACACGTCACTGAGGACCCTTGGATTGTTATACTAAAGTTTCAAGGAAATCCGAATGTGTTTGGTTGGATTTTCATAGGTCAGTTGTTGTTATCACTTAAAATCGTGACCATTTTAAACAAAAGGGAGGCCCTTTGAGTGCTAATGGCCACACTATTCCTCTGATTGAGGCGGTGATGACTCTTACACATAAATAAGGGCCCATGGATCCTTTTAATAAAGGTTCAAGACAATATGAATGCATTCGGTTGGATTTCCCTATGTCAGTTGTTTTTTTCACTTAAAATTGTGTCCATTTTAAACAAAATAGAGACCCTTTGAGTGTTAGCGGTAACATCATGACTCAGATTGAGGTAGGGTTGACTCGAACACGTCACAAAGGAGTTGTGGATCATTATACTAAAGGATCAAGACAATATAAATTTTTTTTCTCAGATTTTCGTACATCAGTTGTTGTTTTCACTTAAAATCTTGTCCATTTTAAAAAAATAGAGACCCTTTGAGTGGTACCGGCCACACCATTCCATGTATTGAGGCGGGGAAGACTCGTACATGTCACCAAGGACCCTTGGATCGTACTCATAAATTATTAAGGCAATTAGGATGCATTTGGTTGGATTTTCACTGGTCAGTTGTTGTTTTCAATTAAAATCGTGTCCATTTTAAACAAAAGACAGACATGTTATATACTGGCGGCCACACCGTGCCTCAAATTGAGGCGTGGATGACTCATACACATCACCAAGGACCCTTGGATCTTTCTCATAAATTTTCAAGGCAATATGAATGCATTGGTTGGATTTTCATAGGTTAGTAGTTGTTTTCAATGAAAATTGTGTCTATTTTAAACAACATAGAGACCCGTTGAGTTCTAGCGGCCACACTGTGCCTTGGATTGAAGCGGGGTTGACTCTTACACATCACAAAGGAAAATTGGATCGTTCTCCTAAAGGATAAAAAAAATCCGAATGCATTTGGTCATATTTTCATACGTCAGTTGTTGTTTTCAGTTAAAATTGTGTCCATTTTTAATAAAATAGAGACCCTTTGAGTTGTACAGGCCACACCGTGCCTTGGATTGAGGCGTTGTTCCTTCATACACGTCACCAAGGACCCATATATTGTTCTCTTAAAGTATTTGGACAATCTGAATGCATTTATTTGGATTTTCGTACATCAGTTTTTGTTTTCACTTAAAATCGTGTCAATTTTTTAAAAAATAGAGACCCTTTGAGTTGTATCAGTCACACCATGCCTCATATTGAGGGAGGGTTGACTTTTACACATCGCCAAGGACCTGTGGATAGTTCTCCTAAAGGATCAAGACAATCCAAATGCATTTGGTCAGATTTTCGTAGGTCAGTTTTTGTTTTCACTTAAAATCGTGTCGACTTTAAACAAAGTAAAGACCCTTTGAGTGGTTCAGCATTCTTGCATGCTTCTGGGGCATATTATCAGTTAAAATAGGAAATTTACTCATTGGAGAAAGGATTTTTTATTTAATAACAATTAAAATTGTCCTACAAACATTTACATACAACAATGTTTCATCTTTTGATCCCCTTAACCCCTCTCAAAAATTACCACCAATTGTACATGTCCCCAAGTTAGATCTTCATTGTGTTTGTGTACAATCTGCCATTGAGTATGCAACACACATGTTTCTGAAGATATCTATATCATCTTGTGAGTATGAGGCTTTTCGACAGTCAGAGTAGTACTACAAAATATAAAAAAAGAATTAATAAATAACTTAAATGAACTAGTAGTTGTTTTTTAAAATACCTCTTAAGGGATGCTAGTTTGTTGATGAAAAAAAATCTCTTTCATAAATTTAGAAACATAATAACCGCAATCATTGTCGTTTGTTTGTTTTGGACACTGTAAAAAATTGATCATTAAGAGAATAAGTAACTTTTGTTGAGATGTGTTTGGATAGTGAAATTTTGTTATATGTATCATGATATTTGTCCAGATATAGTAATTTCTCTCCTCCTTATGCTTAGCCCCTGTCCTCATTCATTTTTTTAGATGATAATTATACACCACCATATCATAACAGAATCCTCAGTAAAAGATAATATAAATTATATTACTTGATTTTTATACCTAAAACGTAAGATGTAGTGTTTTACAGATTCACAAACTCCATCATGTGTGGTCAGTTTGATGGATATTCTTGCTTTCAATCCAAAAAATAAATCTTTGGAGTATCCAAGTTCACTGCAATTAGCAACCAATTTTGCCTAAAAACACAAAAAGGAATAAGTAATAAAAGAAGTGAAAATATAATTGATATGCTTTAATCGTAGAGTATTACCCCTGCATGGTTGGTATTATGATAAGTATGTCATCAGTAATCATGCTTTCAAATGTTTTCAACAAGACTTTCACTATTTCATCCCTCTTTATGGCTCTATTTTGGTTAGGTGTGTTGATGTGATATGAGGACTAATGAGTCCAAATCTTGGCTCATGGGAAAATTCCTTCAACCGTTTCTCATAAATGCGTCTGTCAACAATATAAAATTCATTTAGTCAAAATTTTCACATTAGATCAGCTTTTCAAAAATCAATTCTTGGAAACATACCTCATCTATAAATTTACAATTGTTATGCCTAGCCAACCGTTTTCAAGGATCTCATTTACATTTTCAGCAGCAATGAAATATTGAAATTCCTCTCCATATATATTCTCTTTGAAAACCTCTATATGACTAATACCATCATTTAGCTTCGTGTCCACATGAGTCTTCAATTCTAGTAAACGTGGATAGAGAACGAGTGGTGTTATTGTTCTTTCAGTAGCTCCTTGGGATCGGTTGGTCGATCCTTTATATGGTTTTGAGATGACATTTTTCACCCCCTTCCATTTCTCCGTCTATAACAAAAATCATTGGTTCCAACCCTTTTTTCATTAATTGTTAAGGGTTTAGCTTGAAAAAAAAGGAAATAAATACCTCTTTGTCCACATGTACTCTTACATGTTGTGACTTCCATGCAATGAATGTCCCAATAGCTTTTTCAACCATATGAATATCATCTTCATCAAGTGGAATAGGTAGCTCTGCATTTGGCTCATGAGCTACATTAATCGACACTTTTAGATGATCTTTCGGAAGTGGTATATTATGCAGTCTGGAATCTGGGATATTGAACACTTTAGCCCTCGCCAGAAGGTGATAGGTGGGTGTTGATAGATATAAATCACCATAATTAACACCCAGTAGAAGATCAGTACATAAAAATTAGCAGTGTTTTTCTAATTCACATTTTATTGGAATACTTATTAGAATATTGATTTTCACGACTAAGACAATTTTTTGAGGCGAATGGCTTGCCTCAAAGATGGTGGGGGGTGGGGCGGGATGTTCACGCGCTGGTTGTTCCTGAGTTGTGTCTTCCCATATCTACCCACTCATAAAAGTTACTAACAAATCTCCCTTCCATTGCATTCATTCTTCAAGGGTTTATATTTTTTTCCCTCATTTGTTCCTAATTTTCAACTATATCATCTGTTTTTTCTTCTTCTCAAAATATACATGGGGTGTCACCCCAAACCCTACACCTCTGACAAGACCGTATTTTTCTAGCTGCTTCAAAGCGGTCGATAATAGGTCTATATCTGCTACAGAAGTAGCTAATTCCTGTGACTGTCAGATATAGGAAAATAATTAATTACTTTTCTGTAATAGAAATTTAAAACAAATCTTTTTATCATCGTGTCATACTTTCATATATTTCCCACAATTTCTCTGTGTTCTCATCTACTAACTTCCCTTATTTGTTCACACATTCCTCCTTCCATAGCACATGACATGGGATGGAAGTGCATTTGGTTTTAGACTCATCAATCTACATATAAACATAGAAAGATAATTAAGATGTTTCTTAATAGAACCTAACAATATTACTTTATATTTAAAATACGTACCATTTTATTTTCTAATGAAGCGGAGCCCATCCTTGCTTTACGATAGGGGTATGTTGGTTTTGATTCACATTCCTTATTTTTAGTACAGAGTTTCTGTTTCATAAATGAAATATTGACAATCAAAGTGATGAATATAGGTATCCTCAAACAACTTATTATCACCCATAATGTACCTGAAACATCTCATCCCCATTGTTGCCAATAAATGCATCCCATGTTTCTTAGGATATCAGGTGATTGTAGACAATGGGTGGGTGTAGGTTTATTTTACATTTGGAATCATTCATGTGACATCTTGTTAAAATAGTGCGAAAACCTTGATGAATCCTTCCTACAATCCTTGTACATAATCCTTGTGTGAATCATCTACTATAAATGTACTCTGAAAGAGATTGAGAAGAGTAATACATTGTTTAATTATTTTATTTGCTATTAATTTAATGAAATAAATTCATAATGTTACCATAATTTCGTCCCAGATAATAGCCTTCATCCCGGACACAACATGGTGCCATGAATCATTGTCAATCAGCATGCGTTTCCCAGTGCAAACTGCAATGTAGCTGCTAGACATAGCCTTGTTGGGACTCACATGTTGGCCTTATTCATTCCATCCGACTTCAAATTTGATTCCTTCTCTTTTCGCCTTAAGAATTTTGGATAACACTGTCAAACTAAGACACACCTATGTTTTATATGATGTCGGTCTTTAATTCCCGACCATTTCATCGATATCAACATCATCTACATGTTCATCTGAAATGGTATCAATGGAATGTTCTGATGGTTATTGGACCTCGACACTAATGGAAGCTGGAGCTGCAGCAGCAGGAGAAAAAACAGCCGCAGCAGGAGCAGCAGGAGCCACATGAGGAGGAGCAGTAGGAGCAACAGGAGCCGCATCAGGAGCAGCAGCAGGAGCACTAGGAGTTGCAGGAGTAGCAGCAGCAGCAGCTGCTGCAACAACAATAGCTTTAGAGACTTGTTCAGCCTCAAGGTTAGGAGCACTAGAATGTGCAGAAGTCATTATCTGCAAATGTGGTTGAATAGTTAACATAGATTACATAAATTCAGTAATGATAATATAATAACATGAGATAAAAAGATCTATATTACAAACAAAATATAACCTGTTCATTGAACAATCTTTCTTTTTTTAAAGGTTGAAGGGATTTGACACCTCTATCGATTATCCAAATCCCTTCATTGTGGTCTCCTATAACAAACAAAACATCATCTTTATTGGGACTGCTCCGAAATGACTGTAAAATACCACTAAGAGGATCACCCTCAACTGAATTTTCATCAGAACCTTCAGTAGTTTTGTATGATAACAGAACAATCAACCACTTTCGGTTTTTGGGATTTGGCACATAGAAAACATGTACCGCTTGTGATGCCATTATAAATTGTTCGTCTTTGTACCCTTGTTTACTAAAATCAACTTTCACAAATCCCTATTCATCTATTTTTACACCATTGTTGTTATCAACCCATTTGCATTGAAAAATCAGTAATTGGAATGTCGTATAATCCAACTCCCATATTAGTTTGATAATGACAATGTATGACATATTTGCATAAATTGGATTTCTGTCCTTACTACCAGAAACATGCATTTATTCAGCCACTAGTGTAACTCTACTATTTTTCATGGTACTATCTTCATCATGTTCATCTGTATAGAATCTATAACCATTAATTACATAACCACTATAAGATAAAACATACACACTTTGTCGACTGGCTAGCCATCAAAGTCGTTCTGACATTGAATTTGTATTTTTATTTAACTGATCAAAAATATGGTCCTGAAAGCATCCTATAAACTAATTATTGCATGTCTCTAATAACCATTTTTTATCCCTTGATGGATTCAACTACATAAGAATTTGTTTGTGAGTTTCAATATATGGATAAACCTCCCAACAATTATGAAAAACTTAAAGATGGTCGTTCTCCCGAACAGTAATACTGATTGTCACAACTTCTCTTCTAGAAATTCCCTCACCCTCAGTGTGTCCAACGTGACACGATTTTGGGACACCAATGCTTTCCACATCAGATAGCTATTAAGTACAAAATTCAATGGATTCCTCAACAATATATCTCTCCACTACACAAGCCTCTGGCCGACTTCGATTTGACATACCCTTTCCAAATCTTCATATTCCATTCAACGGGATATATCCATCTATATTGCATAGGACCACAATGTCGAATCTCTCTCACCAAGTGAATCATCAAATGAACCATCACATCAAAGAATGTTGTTGGGAAGAACATTTATAATTCACATAATATTATTACAATTTATTATTCCATAGATGGCAATTTCTTCGGGTCTAAAACTTTGCTACATATAGCTTTGAAAAGGAAACAAAGTTTGGTTAACATATGACGAACATTCTTGGGAAAAATAAAATGTAAAGCTATAGGAATTAGATGTTTCATCAAAACATGGAAATAATGTGATTTCAAACCTTTTAACTTGAAATAATTCATTGACACAATCTTCTTGATATTTGTTGAGTACCCCTTTGGAAGATTTACATCATTGAAGAAGTTGAAAAGCTGATATCTCTCCTCCATATAAAGAGTATAAGCAGCTGGAGGAAGAAACATTCGATTTTCACTCTTCAAAAGAGCCAACTCTTCTCGTATTCCCATGTAAACCATGTCCAAACTTGCCTTAATTCTATCGTTTGTTTTTCCAGGGGCATTTAGAAACGTTCCAATAACACTGTCACATATATTTTTTTCCACATGCATCACATCAAGAAAATGTCTAACGTACAAACAATTCCAGTATGGTAATTCAAAAACAAACAGATCTCTTTTTCCAACTGATTTTTGTAATGTTTTTCGAAAATTGTTTACCAAAAATAGTGTTCAGATCTTTTACTTTCTCAAACAGCTAATCACCTGTTAGTGGATACGGTGTTGCATGTTGTTCTGAACTTCCATTGAATGATATCGTCTAAGATAGGTACTCAAGCCGATGAGGTATAAATCTATGATGTCCTAGAAACATATATTTATATGAATGTTTCAACATAATTGATTTTATATCTTCTTTGCACACGGGAAACCCTTTTGTTACTTTAATTCGATATCCTAACAAATTTCCATAAGCAGGGAAATCATTTATTGTCCCATAAAACATCACTCTCAACGTGAAGTATTCACTATTATAAACATCCAACAACATTACACCGGAATCCCATAATAACATCAAATCCTCGATCAAAGGATCCAGATAAACATCAATATCGTTACCTGGTTGTTTTGGTCTTGATATAAGCATAATAACATGATAAATTTAAGCTTCATGCATAAACAGCATGGAAAGTTATTATTAAACAACATAACAGGCCATGTACTATGAGTGCTGGTTTGAAAACCAAAATAATTCACTCCATCTGTAGATAACGCAAGACGAACGTTTCTAGGCTCCTTTCCAAATTCAAGATAATCCTGATAAATTTTCTTCCATTGATGAGAGTTGGTCATATGACATAATTTCCCATCTTTATTCCTTTTATATGCATTCCACGACAATAGCCTTGTAGTTTCTTCACTTCCATATAAAAGCCTAAACCTTGGAATGATTGGAAGGTACCATAGAAATTTCGTAGGATTAGACTTATCATTCTTGTATTGAGAAGCACCACACATTGGGAATTATGTAAGTGATTTTTTCTCCTTATTAAAAAGTATATAGTCTTTCGAGCAGGCATGTATTCTTTTAGAAATCATACCCATATAGCGTAGCATTCTTCTAGCTTCATATGTCTGGCTTCGGAGCCCATTATATTCTGAGAGAATGTCATTAAAGAGAGTAAGTAGTTCCGTAAAACTGGCATAACTCCATATGTTTCCTACTATCAATTTATACAACTTTAGTACAGCTAACAATGTTGTATACTTAGTGCAAGCATCATACAATGGAGACTTTTCACAACTCTTTAACTTCTCAAAAAAATTTGGGCAATCATGGAGTTCATCTTCAATTGTCTTTGTCATTTCCTCAATATGATCTTCATCATCATTGACATCTGTAATCACATCCTCCATACGGTCTTCTTCATTATCCATATCTATATTCATATATGTTGATCCATAAAACGCAGTTTTATCCCAGCCAGTAGTTACATTCTCTTTTTCTCCATGTTTATTACAATATTTATAACTCCGATCTATTCCGTGACATATCAAATGTTCTTCCAACTCCGTTGGAGTAAGTAGTCTAGAATAACAACAACTTAAACATAAAAAAAGATTTGAGAAGGATCCTTTGCATGATCCTTTTCTAACTTGATGAACTCTTTCACTCTGTTCTCATACTCTATTGTCAAACGATTAGCATCCATCCAATCTTTATTCATATTCATCCTATTTGAATCTCAAATATTAGTATTTATGGTTCAAGTACACAAAACAAGACTTCCAAATAAAGTAAAATAGAACCACTTCCTTATAAAAATAGATATTAATAGAGCCTAACCATTAGTATTTATTCATCTTCATTAAATACAATTACTTTAGATTCATTATAGTTTTTTCAAATCACCCCAGACCAAACACAAGAATAATCAAGAATGATACATCTACCACTCCTAGGTATTTGACCTACATTCAATATCATCATGCCTAAATACCCATATATCCACACATACACATGTCACAAACACATAAAAAACCATATCCACATCAGAACCAAAGTACCAATATGGATTTCAATCAGGTTACTCGACTCAAGTGGTGGTGTGTAAGAAATAATACGAAAATATAATAAGTATATAGTCACACATAAATCTCAAACTGATGTTAATAATACAATAAACCAAATGTATCATTTCATATATCAAAATACTCTAAAGTATCCCATATGCGACAGAAATTTCAGGTGGTGAAGGTTTCTGAAGTGGAAGGGGCGAACACACACCTATCGGGGTTCGAGGTCAAGTCACTGAGGTCGAAGGTGGCTCGATACTTCTACAAAGATTTATTCCATGTTTCACAAACCATGTATTGGTACCCTAGGATGTTAACCCAATTCTGGTGGAAGTGAACCCGTTCATGATGATCATGACAAGAAGAAATGGAAACCAAGAGGGGGAGTGAATAAAAATAACTCAAGAAAGATGAAAAAACATGGTATTTGAAAATAGGTTAGTGTATTTAATGTTGGATAGACACCTATCCAATAGACTCCACAAGTGGTGATGGCCCCTGTAGTTGTTTCACCAGGTGAAACTGTTTCCTAAGATGATAAGATCATTGAGGCCCTTCCCAGCCATGAACTAAACAAACTCCATGATGGCCTCCCTCTAAAATGGGCTTATACCATTCCTTTACTTTGGGTTGGAAATGTCATTAAAGTCACCCCCAACAAACAATGGATAGTGGCTAGGATCAAAGGTATTTTGTTCAAAAGGACAATCACCCCCCTCAATTTTTTAAAATACCAATACTATAAACCATTTAAAATCAAGACATTTTAATTTATTTTGGAAATAATTCCCAAAAAAAATCAATAAACTAACACAGGCCAAACCATTTGGAATTTTATTTAAAGAATCAACTTATCTTTATTTTAAACCATGATATTCATTTATAATATCAAATCCACCAACGGTAAAAGAAAACCTAAATTATTTCAATGAAAAAGGTTAATTCACAACAAGATACCATCCATTCCATATATTATTTTCATTAATACTGTTATTTTGTGATTAAAAATGATCAAAACAAGTCTAAACAACTTTAAATGGATAAAATATGTATTCATGAAACACATGAATCCCAAAAAGAAGATATTTTATAGAAACAGCCACTTGTAATATTTGGGATCAAAACACAATGAATCTGAATGAGTCTACTCAAATGAAGAACATTGAATCAAATAAAAGGGAACTCAATAAAACGAAAAAGAGATACTAGAACCATAATTCCCCATAATAATTATAGGTCTAGTAAATACCAAGGCTTTCATATCCCCCAGGAACAAAGAATCAAGTTATAGAGAGATATTGAAGTTCAAGAAAAGAAATAAATACCAATAGAGGATCACAATTTCATATGAAACATCAATCCGCCAAGTGATGATGATAGAAGAGCCAAACTATCCAAAGGGGCTCCCAAGGCTTGAGTGGGTTGAGTAAAAATTGAGGGAGAAGATAAGATAAATAAATGGGGGTATCTGGGTTCAATTACCCTACTACCTCGATGCTTCCTCATATACAACGAAACCACTATGTAGATAGTGGCCCTCACCATTTAGACAATGGTTATAGTATTAATGTTATAACCATAGGTTATCCCACTAGCTAGTCACTAGAAACCCACCAGCTAGGTGCTGGCTATAAATTTTTTTTGTATCCATTGTGAATCCCATTACCTAGAAAATTACCCTCACCAGCCATTCAGTGGACCACATGAAGCTTTTCAACCTACATTTTCACGTCCACACCTTCTATGAAAGTCTGGGACATCCTATGACCCCTCAAGAAACCCAAAAAAACTCAAAGAGCATTTCTTTGATGAAAGAGATACTGAGATGTTACAATTCACCCCATCATTCTTATTTTTATCTGAATAAATATTCTAGTACAAAGGATAGAAAATAACGAGACAAAAATAAATTCCACACAATAATTATTGTGTGGAAAATTCACAAAATATAGAAAGATTCACCAAATAGAGGACCACTACGAAAAAATTAAAATGAACAGATAATCCATATTCCCAAGTACCCTTAATGTATATCCTCCAAGAACATAATACATCTCCAAATGACACATCTACATCACTAAGAAGAGAGAAAATCCCAATAATGTCCAGAGACCTAGAATAGTTCACCCAACCATTTAAATTTTCACTAAAATGGTGGGACATAAGATGAAAATATATTAAGAACACATCCCTTCACCCAAATAAGAGATGGAAACCACTAACCATGAAGAACCACTAAGAGCATAATTCGAAACCTAAGGAAAGGTACACCCAAACCATACCAATGAATCCAAATGAAATAACACAATCAATATCCATAAAGGAATCAACCATTAATAAGAAAGTAAAAAACAAAAAAGGATTTATTCCTCGACCATGTACTCGATAGAAACATTGAATTCCCACTATAGAGTGTCACCCATCGTTGGTATCATTGAATTAGACACCAACACCTCCCTGTGCCTGGTCCATCAAGAGACTTCATAATCCTAGTCATTTGAGTACACACCAAAAGCCAATCAACGCCCAGCCATAAATAGATTATATAAAATGGTTTTTGCAAAAAGATGGCCAACTAATCTCTTAAAATATAGACCACCCAATACATCAAGATTGAGCTCTAACCAAGATGTTGTGAATCAGAATACCATAAAATATAATAACCACCTTAATGGTCTTGAACACCCACCCAAAAAAGACAACCATGGAAGGAAACCTAAGGAATTTTAAATGTAAATAACCTAAAACATCCGTAGGTTTCCAGAAAAGGATGAATCATGTAGCCTAAAACCATCACAATCTCAAATATCGATTAAATCTATCATGCCAAATCAACAAATGGTTATGTGTGATGGGTAGGAGAACAATATTAAAAAAATTATTTGGAAATTATGACTTAAAGGGAGGTCCGGAAAACCAAAGCTCGAGGGCGTTGCGGGTGGAGGAGGTCTGGAAAACCAAAGCTCGAGGGCGGCGGAGGTCCGGCAACGCGAACTCAGCAAGCAGTGGAGGTTCGACAACAAGAATCGAGGGAGGCGGATCTCTAGAAACTCGAACTCAGTAGGCGGTAGAGGGGAGTCGCATGGTTCCAGTACCATGAGAGCATTAGGTCGCTATAAAACGAGGGCATTGTGTGACCGACTTTATAAAAAAATGGACTAAGGTTTTATGAGCGCTAAAAACCCACTGATAAAGGATATCTTTACCAGCACTAACATTTTAGCGCAGATAAAGGTATCCTATATCAGGGATTTTTTAGCGCTGATAAAGGGTAACCTTTATCCGCGGTTTTTCTTAGAACTGATATAAGGAGGTGCTTCCCTTGCCCATTTTTTTAGTAGATTTACTACTTCAGCTGTTGTATGTATTTGTGTACTTCCACTGTGTACTCTTCCAATGAGAGAAATATTTCCCCACTATCACACCCAAGGCCATCAGTGCTAGTCGGCAGCCTCTGGCGTTCAGTGAAATGTGCTTACGTCCATGTGACCAACCGCATAAGGGGCACCTCTAGGTGGCTTCGGGAACTAGGAAGTTACACCCACAACTATATTTTAGTGAAGAGAACCTAGGGTTTACGTCAGTCTTTTGGAGATAAATATACTATCATATAAATTGTTATAACATTAATCTAATAAAGAAATACTGATTTTCAAAATCCGAAAAATGTTTTTACAATATGATCCAAAAAATTATAAAATATATATGAATTATTCAAAATGATACCATGTATCAATGAAACATTAAACTATAACATGAATAGACCGGTATAAATATTATACATCATACATGATCCAAAGTGATAGAAAGATTAGCTCGTTGAATTACTCCAAAATCAAAAGTAAAACATCTCCATGATGTCTACAAACAAAAAAATCTCTCTAAAAAATTTTATTTCTTTTCCCAACACCACCATATATATAATATATATGAACCTAAGTTGTGTTTGTATAGAGTGTGATACATAAGATCAATTGAATACAACATGTCCCCATGAATCTTTTTAAGTATATAAATATTATATATTTGTCATATAATGATATATAATGGATTATCATATCATAAATATTTTATATAAATAATTTTAGGTGAAAATTATGATACCAAAAACCGTATATACCATATTCCTCAAATTCCATTATATACGTGGAATATTTATCAAATAATTTCATAGACAAACACATTGATAATATGAAATCCCATCTAATAAAATGGAATATTTAATTTCTATTTTTGGGATACGGATCATAAATTGTACATTGTGTATTATACAAACCCATTGAATTTTATAATTCTTTGTACCAAAAAAAGACCAATGAAATAATATGGTCCTTTGAATATAGTAGACTAAACAAGGTATTCCTAATATGGTTTCCAAGATCAGGGACATTTCATTATAAAAAAAATACAGATATAACAATATCATAACACATTATGAAATTCAATGGTAGACCTAATTATAATTAACTCATCAAATATATTAGAAACTCATCAAAAACCAATTCAATGACTTATACATAACTATTAGTATCAACATATAAGATTCATTTAACATAACAAATCATTTTCATTATATTAATTTGTCCCTATTCACCTTTTATCAAATAATATGTGATTTTATCACTTTAAAAATTCAAATTAAATTAATCAATCATCAATCACTCCTATTATGTTCTAAAACATTTTTTAATGAAAATTTAATTTTCAAACCCATTAAATCAATCTAATCTCTATTTCACTTTTTATAATTAAATTATAGAGTGCTATATAATTTATTTCACCAATTTATCATCCCTTAACACAACATTTAATTTTTAAAAAATAATATTTAAAATATAAACCCCACAAAACAATTCCAAAATTCTTGATATTTGTTCATAATAACAATATTAAATCAAAAGTATCAATTTAACCATCAACCAAATTTACTTGAATATTAATAATTATGTCTATTAATCGATATAAACATTAATAGTTTTTTGGAAATAAAACATTACAATAAATAGAAAAAATTAAAATTGTCCTTTTAAGTCAATATTTACTTATAAAATATTAAAAAGTATCATATTTAACTACATTTGATGATATTGATATAAAATAATGGAAATTATATTAGTGAATTCAACTTACCTCGCCTATATTAACACATTCATTAAATATAATAAATTAACATCACAATTTTTTGAATTAAAATAATCCTCATTCAATTCAACATAACATCATTGATGTGTTAATATTTCAAATTTATTATATTAATTGAATTATTATTATTCATAATATTAATGTCAAAAGTATATTTTTTATTGATTATTTACTTAATTAATCAATAATAATCTATTCTTGAAATAATAATTCTTGCAATTAATCAAAATAAAATCTCATTCTTTAAAAGTACAAATTAATATAATTTACTCCTAATTATATTAGGTATCTTTTTCTTTTTTTAAATACTAAATGATAATATTATATATATAATTTTAATAATTCATATGAAACATTGTATTAAACACTAAATAGATGTTATAGGTTTCTTACCTTTCTTTTAATTATCGATTTGGAATAATATAAACAATAAAACAATCCACAGTCACTTGAAAATACAGTTTCAATCAAACATAATTTTTTTTTGTATTTCAATGTTGTAGTACCAAAATATTGGCAACATATATCATAATCATATGTACAAAGTGGGAATTACAAATAGAAACACAATAACAGTTCTAGATGACATTTTCTTCCAAAATTATTTGAGATATAGACAATGTAATGAAAATAATTAAAGATTTTTATTAGTGAATGAGTTTCAAGTAGAAATTTTTATAATGGAGAGGGAAATGAGACTTTTAATCAAAATCATGTCATAGAAAAATTAAATAAATATCCCTCATTAAAAAGAATTGTGAAAATAATCATATATATAATGAACCCCCCCCCCATTATCTTAGAGCCAACTTGAAAATAGATTACTATACACTACTGTTGAAATCCAAACATGGATTCCATAAAACCTAACTAATGGACTCATGTACCACAAGTCCTGGATTGAATTCCCAATCCCCTCAGATTGGAAATGAGTTTTGTGTAATCACTTAATGAACCTTATAATGATTTTACCCTCATATTAAAATATAAATAAGTACCAAAAGTAAAATCAACAAACAAAAAATTGGAGATATGTATAACTAATTGTAAAATATGTACATTCAATTGAAAAAAAAAGAATACCAGAAATAGATATATATAATCAATTTCTTAACATGAAATGGGATAAACAACTGATAACAAAAACATTATGATGAGGAAAAACCTAAATCTAGCTATAAAAATGACCATGTTACCAACTTCTATAATTGAACAATACATTTCTTACAAAATATAAACGAAGTGTTTCTAAATGGAATGATCCTAGATCGATAAAAAATATTCATGGTTCAATAATCTAGTAGGATACAAAACCCCACCAATTCTATGAATTCATTTTCAAATTATGTTCTAAATATAAATTATTGATATTAAACAGTATATATATATATATATAAAGATATAAAATGTAAAAATACACATAAAATCGTGTAAAAATTATAATTCCTTTAATTTTTATAATTTAAAATAATTAATTTCAAAATATTTTACACCAAAAAATACAACTTGTACAGAAATATATATTTAAAATTCACATTAAAATCATTTTTGAAACTCATATTTTCATTTAAAATTTTCAAACCCAAAATACTGGTTCTCTATTTTGATATTATTTTCCAAAAAAACATTGTGAACGAACCTTTCAATTTAACTATCCCAATCATCCAAAAACCATGTTATCAAAAAACATATAAAGTTGATGTATTAGAAGAAATATATATAAAATTTTACATTAGAAACATTCCAAATATATTTTTAAAATAAAATTATAAATTTTAATGAACTCTCCCTTTTAATCCCATAAAAAAATACATTGAATGAAATTTATGATCACATATTTTTTCCCTCATTTGAAAAAATTCCAAATTTCTCTCCAATAATTTGAAATGTAATTTGTGATAAGAGGGAATAAATCATGAATTCATGAATCCCAATGACATGTCACACAACATGAATAATGAAATAACTCAGGGTCCAAAAAATAATCCAAGAAACATGTAATAAATTCAATGCAAAAAAATCAATCCCCTAAAATGGTCGTAAATGGATCATAGTCCCATAGATATAAGAAATGGGTTATAAATAATAGGTTCTATCATGATTATGAATAATAACAATTCATCAATGATCATGGTGTGCCTATAAAATTTTGAAGTTCAACAAGTCCACATTGGTATCCCTCAGTCCACTCATCGACTTTATTTGTCCCCACAAGGGCTCTCTCGGTCCCTTATTAGGATCTATTGGTCCCCAATTAGTCTCTCTTGGTTCGAACTACCCCATCACCTCAAATAGTATCTGTGGGAAAAATCCCCTTTATTTGATCCCCTTGTCCATATAATGATTTCCCTGAACAAACATTAACCTATGTGATGGAATCAACCACGTACTCTACCAATTCCATCTACCCATTGTGTTCCACGAAAATTCAATAGAGTTGAAAAAATATGACAATTATATAGAATAAATATTATTAATTTTAAATCACATATTTTTTACTATCCATACCCACCTAAATTAGTGGCCCCATTTACATCAAATGAAAAAATTATATATGAATTCTTCAATAATAAATATACCATCATAATTTTCCAGGACACACAAGGAATATAGTAATCCCAAGTGCCTCTATAGAGCCTCTCATTTTTTTAATACTCATTATTTATAAAATATTAAATATGATTATTCCATTAAAAACATGATTATGATATCAACTCATTTAAACATTTAAAAATTATTCCAAAATCAACTATTGAAAGTTTTTTAATCAAAAAACCATTGAAACTTAGTGGGTACTCACACTTCACTTGAATGAACAATTTATTTCATTGTGTCATAGATGAGTTTAAATCTATATTCCATAATGGATAATGCACTCATTGGAAATAAAACAAAACATTTGATTATTTTAGAATCATTGTTAAATATATACCACTGACATTAAATTAAATTAACGTTAAAAAATTCTTTCTAAATAGACACACAAGGGTTAATACACTTCAATTAAATCTAATAACCCATAAAAAAAATTTTAAACAATTTAAAAATAAAAAATGAAAGATTTTTTTTAAAACAAAACATTCAAAACCCCCAAACCAATTATCACTACTTCTATTGAAAGTTGAAATCCTTCACTAACATCCATTTATGCATTCACACAAATTATTTTCTTTTAATCATATCCCATAGTAGGGTTTAAAATCAATTAAACTAAATTTTACCCACATGGGTCATTCATATAAGAATATATTAATTGAAATTATATTTTAAACCTTTAATTATCTATTTTTACTTAAGATAATTTTAATAAAAATAAATACATAAATCAATTCAATAATGATCAAACATGGTGTTGTCACCTACGATAGCAAACACACCGATAAAAAAATTTCCATCTGTAAACCATACATATGTGAACCCCCATTAATAATGATAACCACAACACTATTTTTGGAAAACATTAATAATATGGATAATTGGAGCTACCAAAATCAGAATACATAAGTAATATATAAGAGGGAGATATTTATATGAAATTTCTATGGAAGAATCCACTTATATCAAAGATAAATAGACATGGAAATGAAAGAAAAGAGGAGGAAACTCCAATTGAGGAGACTTGGTCTAGTGAGAGGGGAAGGGAATCGATGGTTGGAGGATTTAATTAGTTCTAGTGTAATAGTTCAATTTCCCCATTTAATGAATCTAGGAAGCCTACATAGTTTGGTCACATACAATTATAGATGGTGTACAATTACTGTGCTGGCCACATTATTGACAGGAAACATTAAGATAGTTTTCATGGAGTCACTAGATGGTTCAAAAAACCATTTTCCTACCATTTTAAGTAGAACTACAAAATTATATATGGGATTCAGATACATTTATCTTATTTTAAAAATATCTACAAAGAACTTGTGTTACACCACGATTTCACTTGAATCCCTGACTGGTTTCTCCTAGGGATCACATAACTTTAATATCAATCATAAACCACTAGTGAAACCAAAACCATTAATTATAAACATACAATTCATGTATGGTTTCCATGGTTCCATAAATGGGTAGGAACATAGTTTCCTAGAAACAACATATGACAATTGTACACCAAATGAATAACTCCATATTTCCATGTCTACCCGAAACATTATAAGCATCAAAAAATTGATCAAAACAATAAAATAATATATTATGAACACCACAATGAAGGGATGGTGTCAATATTATCCTAAACACACCACTTTTTCCCCCAGAAATACTCATGAAAATGTAAAGGAAAACCACATAGAGAATATAAAATAAACCCCTAATGAATTTGTATAGGTCCTCAAATGACCGAATGAATCCTAAAAATCACAAACATCCTTAAAAAATAGAAACAATAACATATAATTAATGGATTTAAGATAAGTAAAATTAAAGTGATGACCTATCATAGGTCATTCAAATACATAGAGTTAATTTATAATTGTGTAATATTGTACATCCTATAATCATAAAATTTGGCAACATCACTAAATAACCAAATTCATCAAATAGAAATAGTAAATTTTCCAAAATCCAGTGAATATAAATAAGGTCAATAAATATTTTTACATACACCAAAATATGGATAAAAACCTAAAAAGTTCCAAAATAACTAATAATCAAATCAACAAGTTAGAGGAAATCCAAAATCGGATATAACAACAAATTTGTAAAGAAATCACATGGTTATAACCTAATGGCCACATTAAACATATATGGGTGTTTATATCTAAATCCATATAATATAATCCTATAGATATTTTAATAGAAATGATAACATAGTGGTATTAATATTGTACCATGAAGAAAAATTAAACACAATGGAACCCATGAAAAAATCCAATGATCATTCCATGTCCAACTAATAAAGAAAAAAACCATATTACAATCCACAAAAAGGAAACAACAAACAAAGAGGCATGATTGATTCTAAAAAGAACCATAACTCATAATTTGAGTCCATGGAGGCCAATAATAAAGCGGATGTATGGTTAAAATAAATAAATGACCTCTATAAACTCCATGACCATAAATAAATAAAATTCAATCATCCTATGGTGACAAAACTAAAAGCTCAATGGTTAAACCAAATGCTGTTTAATCACAAATCAAACCTAAAATTCTTCGATGATCTACCAAATAATCTTCATAAACTATATTTTGTATAAAAGACCCTATGAAAAAACAGAACCACACTTTTCTAGAAATTAAACCTTTTATGTCGAAACCTCTAGGTCCAACAATATATAAATTAATAGCTATAGGGGACCCACCCCGTATATATCCATATAAATCCACACCAAGATGAAAAAAACACATTCAAATCCATTAGATCATGGGTAGTGTTAAACCTTGATTAAGCAATAACTTCTAAGACAAACACACTTATTAAAAACTAAAAAATTCATAGAGGCTTACATTTAAAAACATGATACATAAGATCATCATAATCATGTCTAAAAAAGCATAACGTACATCTCCAATACAAAAAATTGATAAAACAAACAAAACATTCACCAATTTTATCTTCCCCCATCAAACCACACCACATTAAAAACCATGGGAAAATATGAAGGGATCCTAAAAATGATTTTTAAAATCTAGGTACCTTTATAATAAAATTATTTTTTAGAAAATCTAAACAAAATGTAGATTAAAATTCAATCCCCAATAACTTACTTGATTTTTTTAGTTTAAAATATTTTAAAATGTAATTTTAAAAAGAACCGCACATAGTGTTAAAATAAAACATAATTTTGGGTCTCTGTATAGGATGAAAAATCATGTTTTGAAGCTATATCAAGACACATACCATTTTAAAGAATTTCAAATGTAAAAAACTAGACAACACATAAAACCCAATTTATAAAATATCAATGTTCCAATTAAAATAGTAAACTAATCATCAAAAACAAAATTTGTACATGATTAGAAAAAGCATTCACATTAGAAGCACTTTCCAAAAATCAAAATTATTTCAATTATTTAAACTAATTTAAGGAGATAAATATGATTTTACAAACATACCTTGTAGAATTCTTTTAAAATTGAAAACCATTTAATATGATAGGAATTTTTCACCCATAGAAATAAAATTTCACATCACATGAGAAGAGTCATAAATAAAGGGAATAAATTAAAAATTAATAAGAAATATATACCCAATTATGCCAATAAATCTCAATAAAAACCATGACTCATTTTTCATTTCTCGAACAGACAAGGAAATCCAATTTTCAATGGGTATACATTTCAAAATCAATAGAGATTTAGAACATTTCATGACTTCCTATCATGATTGATGAGGACTTGGAAATAAATTTTTTGAGTATGTAATGTGTTTTGAACAATGAATATTTTTTCACTTTTTTCAATCCCTAAAGTAAAAACCCAATATTTAATATATTTTTTTATATATCCATACTAATACTCTAAATATAGTACCCTCAGGAAACTCAAGCCATGACATTTTGGATCAGGGAACTATTTATAATGTCTCTAATTCATAACCTAAAAATTATGATAACAAAAACCCAGAGTCATGGTACAATTACCAAATTCCAATTGAAACTTATGACTCGTGGAGGGAAAGATCTCCAAACATTGTCTCTTCACTGTCCTCCGATATTCATAAGAGATTACCTTTAAACTACCAACACACGAAATTAAATTATGGAATTCCCAAACTCAAGTCCCACTAAGAAACATAAATTTGGTACCACATTATAGAAATCCAATTCAAGATTACATCTATAATAAAACATGAATTGTTATTCCATAAGGCCCAAAAGGGAATTAATTTTCCCTATCGACAGGGTACTAGTGTCTCAACATCACCAAACAAACGATGGTAATGATTTCAAACTCATATGAAAATATAAATTAGTATTGAAAAATAATATAAATAAATATCCAATTATAAAAAAAACATTACATACCATATAACATGATCTAATACTGATATCACAGAAAAATATCTATAGTAAAAAAATATAAAAAATCCCAATAATGTACTACAATAAGATAAATGGTCTATACCAATAACTCGAGGATGATGAAAAACCCAGACAAGCTGCAAAAGGCATCCCATTACCCATAGTAACTATTTAATCATCCATCTCTCTTGGAAGATCAAATTAGAGAAATTCAATAGAATGGACCTAGTCCTATAAAAAAATAGGCATCCTCTAATATCGTAACAGGAATCTATAAACCACTGAATATAAGTATTTGATTTTACAATAAATCATAAATAATTTATTTTCAAATACAATAGAAAAATAATTATTTTTCACAAGTCAATACAAATGTAAAAATAATGCATTAAACATCTGTTAAAAACAATTTTGATGTTTTACAGTAAATAAAAATAACTAGTTGTAAAATGATTTTTTTCTATGGATTATACCACATGGACAAAACACTGTTTTAAATAATCATTTTAATATTATTTCATATACAACTATTTGTGATAAAAAACTGACTTACACTAAAATGAGATCCCAAATTTTAATTGATTTATCCAAAACAAATTTGATAAAAAATGAATATGTAAATATATTAAAATCAACCTAAAGAAATAATTTCACAACAAAGAGAAACTCAGTGTTTTTAAAACAAGTCAAATGAACATTTTGATTAAATCCACAAAAAATAACATTAAAATAATAAAATCTTACAATTTAAATAATAATCCATTTCAAACATATTTAATAATTATTTTTAAATTATATTAACAGAAAATCTTTATTTTTTTTCTTCTTTTTATGCCCTTAAAAATACGATTTCTATCATTATAAATAGAATCATAAAATTAAAAATGAAATCATATTGTGAATAACTACTATTACTTTTCACATAATAATAATAAAATAAGAAAATTTTCACCAAACAATAAAACAACTACATTTTTACCAAACAATAAAACAACTGACAATGGAGAGAATCAATACATAATAAAAAACACCATTAAATTATTAACGATATGATCATACTGTCATGGATCTGAAAATAGGGTCTAAATAATTAATGTTATAATAAAAATTTACATCATTATGATTTTAATACACTCATAATTCCAATAAATTTGGGAATCCCACAAGGGCCTCCATAGGTTCTATCGATCCCATCATGGATTCTATTATTCGCCACTACATATGAGGTCACTCAGCCTCTGAGGGAAATATACCCTATTTGGGATTATTTTTTAATGATTAAATTATCCTTAAAAAAACATTAACATAGGCCAGAGCATCAATAACCTATGTCACCAAACCCATCCCTTCATGTTCTACCCTGATAAACCAATGGTGGTGAGTAGAATAAAACAATTATATATATAGATATATATAATATAATGAATTTGAAATCATAGACGGTTATCTAACAATACTATCACAAAGAGAAACTACATTCATTTTAAATGAAAATAGAATATATAAATGCATCAATAATAAATAACCCTATATGGGATTAAAATCCACTATATGCATTCAATATTTTCAAGGGGTCCTGAATGTTATAACACCTTTTATGAAAACTCATTTTATATAAAATTTAATTAATTTTCCATATCCTTTAATAATTAGCCAAGGAATTTATTTACCTCTCAAAATTTATAACATATATCCCAATATACTCTTGATATCAATAATATCTAATCACTTATAATACATAATAAGAAGTAATGCTTTTTTTAATCGTTGTTTGAAAACATTCAATGTTGTTAATGAGTTTCAAAACATAATATAAATAGGATAACTAAATCCAGCGAATGAAATATACCATATTCATTATTTAAAAATATTTAAATTTTCAGGTAATCTATATAAAAATCATTTATTGTCATTAAAATGTTTTGGAAATCACACTCAAGGGTTAAAAACCCCCATTTAAATAAAAAACCCCTGAAAAAAATATTTTAATCACATTAACTCATCATTTTAAAGAAACTGAAATAATAAAAAATCTTCTCAGTATACCAGTCCAGTTCTATACACCACCTTTAGAATTCTAGAGAGATATTAAAAATCAAACTATGAATATATACAAACACATGACATGAAATCTGATCATATGATAACAATTCACATTAATTTAAACTAACATGTATCTTATGGGTATTATATATAAACATAATTTAACACAATAGTGTTTCAATACAATAAAGGATATAAAGGAATTAAATAAAATATTGTGGAAAAGAAACACCTACTTTATTTCAAATGTGACAATTTTGGAGTTTTTCTCTTATGATGGAAGGAGATCATACATGCCAAAACCTTCCCTCTATTTTCCCTACATAAAAATACTTATGATTCGATCCAAACACATTAAATGAATCGTCGAAAATTGAGATTATGTTTCCAATAAATAATATTAAATAAACCTATTTTCTTAATAGATAATAGCAATGGTTTTAGTGTGACTTACCATGGAATTATCATCCTGCTTTAAAGGTGAAAATCCAAATAATTGGAAATGAAGAAGAGGAGATTCCTCAGGAGGAGTTTTTTATTCTATTTTAGTGAGGGGTGGATATAATGGAGTGATGAAATCCTTATTTTTACCAGGATAAATTTGAATTTTTCCACTTTTAATGAATCTATTAATTCCCCATGGTTTGGCAGTACTGTTTTCGAAACAGCACGATAACCCTATATTAACCACTTCCTAGAAAAAACCGACTTGTGTGGAATACCTATAAACCTTGTTCTATTTTAAAACCCTTCCCTCACTATTCTAAAAGGTAATTTAAAATAATTTATGTGAATTTTATTATTTTTATATGTTTTAACAAACTTAAAATATGTTTTGTTCTATATCCCAGTCTCACTAGTTGTTTATTATAGTCTCTCCATTTACTCACAGTGTATGTGTCTCAACCATGCACCAAATGTGAAACCCAAACCATTTGAATTCAAAATTAAATTCATATTATGGTTTTCAAGATCTATTATAAAGAAGGTACATTGATTTTTCTCTATCGTAAACAATAGGGAAAACTCCATATTTTTATTTTTGAACAAATGATCTTTATAAATATAAAAAACAAATAAAATTAATAAAATAATATAAAATAATCTACACATGGAGAATTTTTTCTCTAATATATTGTTTTTGTAAACTAAAATCCATATTTATCCCTCAACTATGTCTAGTGGGTACAAACTTCATTCCCATTCGATATATTAAAGTTACATTATCTATATTAGGGAAATATCCAACACCCCCATAATTTTTTTCTCCTTTAACAAACACATCATAATTAAAAAAAATTATTTCTCTTATTGAAAAATAAATCTTAAATAATAGATTAATACTATTTTAAATACTACGATTTGATGAAAAACTCACCGTTATTTTGAAATTTCTCATAATAAGTATCGCTATAAATAACTTATAAACAATTATCAGTACAATGAACCCATATCATCATCCAATTCCAACATCACCTACTACAAATTACCATAATAAAGTTACATACATATATATTAGTGTAATGTTCTTCCCAAATATATTTACTTAACTTTTATGATTTACCAGTATCAGTTTCTTTACCAAATAAGTATTTATTTAAAATTACACATCATTATTATGGATCACATGAGATGAATGTGGCTCTTATTTTTAGAATTTATAAACACGAAACACATAATATTTTCTAAAATCTTATTAAATAAAATCTAGATGATAAAAAATATCCCTTCTTTTCTATAGGATATAAAATTGACTTTTGGTAATGGGAGTTAAATATTCTTACCTAATCCAATATTGATGTCCCAAGTGAAGTGATACATAAATGAAAAACAGATCTATATTAATAGACACGAGTGAATGGAATCTTGGTTTATCATAATATTTCTACATTCTATAAGTCATAACATGAGTATTCTGTTATATAATATGAACTAAGAAATATATTTTTCCACAGTAGTCAAAAATAAATATACATCACTAGACTTCATCCATTAGTATGGAGAACGAAAAAACCTATTATATAATTATATAGATGGATCCATTTGAAATGAAATATGGAATGTTTTAAAAAACACCACTAGATCTACTTGACCCTCCCATGAACCACAAAAAAAATTCATTCATAAAAATATCCCCAAGAATATATATAAAACTTTCATGTTTCAACTCAGTCTAATGATGGAAATACTTACTAAATTTCACCTAAGAAAATAAATCCTTCTTCAATCCCTTCCAAAATGAAGATCTATATCTCCTATATAAAAATACAATAAAATCTATAGGAATCCCATAAAGTATGAAAATATATTGAAAAAAACTATTCAATAACACTTCGACTATTGGTTATTCTCAAAATGGTGAAAAATTAAAATCATTAATCTATTTATGAAAAAATACACATATTTCATCAATTCCATTTGATGATTTCGTAATGTAATTAAAAAAATAAACGATTACCTTATCCAAATTGAATTTTTGAATGTGAAATGATTAAATCATTCATACATTCCAATGATGTTTTACCTTTAACTGTTGAGTGGAAATGTACATCAATTAAAATCCATACATATCCCTTTTCACACATATTTACTAAACATATAATCAAAATCCATAGTAAATATTGGATAATCCATGGTAAATATTATAAAATTAAATATAAATTTATTGTATCCTCACATCCTATAAAGAAAATGGGACAAAAAAATCAACCATAAATTTTTTGAAGTGATTATATATCTAAAGGTATTTGGATATATGTTCCCCCAATATGTTTTTCCATGAAAAAATTGAAACACAAAATATGAAAGTTTACAATCCCTCACTCTCTACAACAATGTGGATATGATATTCATGGGTTCTAAAACTATATGAACCGACATATTATATACATCCTTGTGTAACTAAATAAAGATATAAATTTGTTAAATCCTGAATGATATAAAAAAGAATTTATAATAGATAATTAAAATCCATCCATTTTCTATGAGTATAATGAATCTCAATATAAATCAACAAGAGATATTCAAATCATATTTTATTCAAAAAATATAAATCTTTCCTGGAGAAAATATAATTAAAAAAATCTTTTTAGTATAATGGATAATATTAACACTAAACAACTAATTCCACTATGTCCTAATTGAAAACACGATATTATTTATATAAACATAATGGGTGTAAAAATTTATTTAATATAGTATGAGCCATCAAGAACAATATTTCATAACAGAAACCACTTATATATGTAGGTATCCAATTCACGAACAACATGAATGATAATAAACTTCACAATGCATACTAGAGATAGATAAAATAATAATATGACAATAGGTCAATCTGTTATCCAAATCATAAAATGTTTCCACATATCTATATCCCTTTTAAAACATATTGTTTTTATAATTATCATATCATTTAGAACTATTTAGGGTGTTTTATAGAATTAATTAGTGATAAATCCCTACAATCTATGAGAAACATTATATAGAAAACAAATATTTGGTAAATTTGATGACATAAATACCACACCTTTTTATATATCTATAGATATTAAAAAAATGGATTTTATATTGCAAATAAGTGTCATATCATTAATCAAAAAATAATAATAATCATAGTAAAATAACATTGATCCCATAATGTATTTATGATATTGGATAAATGTTCTCCATTCCCATAACAATATCACTAATCTATCAGGATATTATCAAGAAACATGACATTAAATGAGCTTATATGGGGATGAAAAAAACAGTTCATCTGAATCACAAAAATAACCATATCATTGTTTATGTAACAATTAGGGCCCGCAGACAATATAGACACTCTAATTCAACATGGCCATCAGGTTCTTGTGCACCATGTACAACTAGTTTCCCCACATACCCATGGTCCCCTCCAAGTGGTCCACTTAGGTGACCAAATAAATTATTATACTGATGAGTGTTCACATATTCCAAAACATGTCATTTGTAGTGTTATTTTTTCCTCACTCACAGAAACGTTGAGAAACATACAATGTGGTCACTCATCCTATTCACTAATTCAGGAAAATAATGTGTAAATATTGATTTATAATTAGGTAGGCTCCCAAAAAGAGAGGTAACCCACTTGTCATGAGTCATAAAATTTCTTTATTTATCGCTTTATAATTCTAGGATGTCCCATTAACCCCCACTGATTTGAAAACAATATCTACATTTTGGACACTACTTCTAAACCTAGGTAGTTCCACCACACTTATAGATGAGTTCGTACTCTAATACACAATGTAACAACTCAGACAATTCTAACAACACATACTTTGCACCGTAACATGGTCATCAAGTCCTAGCCTTCTATGTACTAGTTGTTTCCCAGTAGACACATGTTCCCCTCCCTGGATCAAACCTACATGCTTTAATGGGTTATATTAATAATTATTATACCCATATGCCAAAACATATTCATTACAATATTCTTTTTCGTCATTCATGTACCCCCTAAGAAACATTTGAGTAGGTCACCCATCCTTATCCCTACTCCATGAGTAGAATTCTTAAAAGTAGAGATCTAATCTGCTAGGCTACCAAAATAAATGGTGCACCACGATTACCCAAGTCATGTAATTTTTTAATTTATCACTTTATTAGTGTAGAGTGAAAAAATGTTACTAAAAATGACATCAATAAATTCTAATAATGAACATCACATCCAAGTAGTCGTCATCAGTGCATCCCAAAATCTCTCCATATGATGTTGATTCCCCAATTGATGATCAATTTTTTAAGACTTTAAAATCCATTAAAATTATTTAAATATATTGTCATTTCAATAAAATATATGAAATTATTAATTATAACTTTACATAGACCTTTAAAATTAATAGATAACTTTAAACTCCTATGATATTCTTGTGTGAAAAGTATAGGATCACCCTAATATTATTTAGTTTTCAGGATATTCCCTTGTATTCTTTAAATTGAAATTAGATAAGGAATTTTATAATATTAGAATAATTTATTGAGTAAATTATGGATAAAATTAGATTTCCTTAGTAGAAGGTAAAAATACTACTATAAACATTAATTCTCATTACAAAGGATGAATTATAAAATCTTAGAAAAAACACATCATAAATATTTTTTACCATGAGTGTAAAGAAGAGAAATTCAAAAATTAAATCTGAGTGAAATCCTCACAATCTGAGATGTAACCATCCCTTGATTTCATTAATAATATTTTGACATACTAACATAAAAAAGCACCCTTTTATGAAAAAAAAATATTATTTTTAATATGAATGTAATAATGACACTAGCATCAAGTTAAAATAAATGTATTTCTACAAATATTCTAATCTATCTATCCCAATAAACAAACATGCTGTCCATATAATTATTATATGGAATTATAATGAAGACTATATCTAATAATACTAATGAAACATGTTTGAAATATCATGATAAGAAATCTACTATTCCCTATAAGACTATATATATTTAATACTATAGAATAAATTTCTACAACCAATCACAAATCAAATATAATTCATGTAGAGATAAAATAATAAGATTCACTAATGTCTAATATTACATTAATTAATGTAGAGTTTCATGTTATAATACCTTAAATAGTTTATGATCCATTATCAAGTTTTTTGTTCATACATTGTTGTAAGAATCCTCTATAATATTCCATGTGATAAGGATCCCCATGATCCATATCTCTCTTGTGAGTATGAAAATGAGAAGATCTACCAACAGCTTGACTATACCTCTTAGAATACATATATCTGGAACTCAATTTATGTTTACTAAATTCTGAATTAGATGTTATAGTGGAAACAAAATCATACCCTCAACTAGTATTGGATTCCATCTAATAAAATCTCTTATGGCATCATGTATTGTTAGAAAAAATAAATTCCATGTGGTAAATAGAACATTTCATTTACTCGATAGAAATAACAACATAAATATATACTTTATATCCATACTAATGAAACTATAATGGTAAAAACAATTATTTTCAATATGAAATCTTTAACCTTAAAATATATTCATGTCATGTTTAAATATTTAAAAAATATAAGTCCCGCAAAATAAAAAATATTAAAACATTATTTCAAAAATGTATAACAACATATACAAAGGATAATATACAATAAAAAATATATAAAATAAAGTAAAAATCAAAAATAAATTCAATAACATGATTCCGAAATTTTTTGGAATCATTTTATACAAGATTTATTGCAAATATTTGAATCTTGTATAGGAATTTTTAATAGACTTATTGAACATTTATAAAAGTCTAATTGGATGATTCAAGATGTAAATAATATATAATTTTAGAAATTATAATTATAATATTACCATTGGAATAGTGATCCTGACCATTGAGATGGAAATATAGCCACTATAATTATTACCTAACTATTAGAATATTAGCATGACAATTGAAATAGAAAATTGAACATTAAATAATATATAAAATAATTAACCAAAGTAAATGTAAATATTAAATAAATTAAAATATTTATTCAAATTATAAAGTCAAAAATGTGTATGAGTGTTCATTTTAATTATGTGTTTAAATATATATTATCAAATTAATTATTTAAATATTAATATTTGTACAAAAATTACCTTTGTTTGATAAATATTTTCATAAAATTAATTTCATTTTTTGAATCAATGTCTAAAAATTCAAAAAGTTCTAATTAATTTAACAATTAACTAATTAATCATTAATTTTTTCTCTTAAATAAAAGTATATTTATATGAATAATTGTTCTTATAAAAATAATAAAATTAATTTCTAGACCATGAACGTAATACATAAATTATATAAATATAAACAATAAAATTTAAAACATTTTTTCTCTTTCTTCATAATGATATAAATTTAGTGATAAAATTATTTGAAATATATAAAACTATATATTTTAAATCCAATACCATTAATAATTTTCAAGAAGATTAATTTATGATGTGTTTTCCTGAAATAATATTCTATTATTTTTTTACCTAAAGCACCCCTAAAATTCGTGTATAAATACCCCATGTCATCCCATTGAAAATGATATGAAAAATACAATATGTTTCTACATTTATAATTAATACTCTCTATAAAATCCGCCATAAATCCATATTTATGTTCTAGTATAACCTCACCCCAAGCCATCATAGCGTTATCTCATTGAATATTATTGATAATCACGAATGAGTCAATAACATTTCCTATATTCAATCCCTTTTAATTAATTCATTCTTCCATTATCATATTAATCTCTAAAATGTTCATCCGTACATTTAGATAATTACTAAATTGATTAAATAATAATATAATAATGTGATGTTACTATGGATCATAGAACCACTGAACCGATGGAGGGGGGTCAGTGGTGTGGTTTTGAGAAATTTTAAACTTTATGAAACTCAACCCATATAACTAGTTAGAGTAACATTTCTTATCAATATTATAACAATATAAAATTCCATGTAAATATGATAACATAAAAAATTAAAATCATGAATTTCAAGGATTAACCTTATTGTGAGAACTTACATCATCTCCGTGTCCACCGTCATGGGTCTATGGTAATTCACATTTAAAAAGAATTGAAAACTCCATTTAAGGAAGCTCTTAATAGACCCCTCTTAAATCCCTCTAGGTATGATTTTGATTCATCTTTTTAATTTATTCATTTATCATAAAAAATGTGATCCCCAATAAAATATATGATACTATATGAATTATGATCTATAAAATCTCGTCCATGTAGTTTATTTGATTCCATTATTTTCAAATACCAGTTTGGTCCACTATTCTTATATCTACTGAAATTACAAAAAATATCATCAATGAAATCTATTCATTTTCTAACCGAGGTTGTTTTAAATTTAATAAAACCATTATACCTAATAATCAACATTAAAATAATTTATAATTTCCCTAGGTGATTCTATGAACTAAAACCCTTCTCGAATATCAAATTAAAATCTCTTCCCAGAGTTTATCAACTCAAAACTTATGTTGTTGGAAACCCACATTTGACACCAAATCAGTATTGTTTTTCCTTTTTTTATCTAGTGTATATAAATTCATTATATATACATTTCACTATATATAATTTTTCAATGCGTATTAAATGTTGGGAAGAAATTTTATTTTTCCCACACAATGAAATTAACAATTTCTCATTTCCTGAACATTTTAATTTTTCTGGATACTTCTAAAGATTTTAAGTGCCTTCCCAAATATTCATTAAAAGTAATTAATTATCTAGTTATTCCAACCTACCTAAAACATACATAAGTCCATATGTTAAGGATATATTTAAACATATTCATTTTCACTACAATGAAAATCTATTCTAGACCATCACATCATCATCATTTGAGAAAAAACATCTTTTCAGAAAATGTTTTTCTGGAACATCATTATAAAACTATTTTTATTATCATCTTAAATATTCTAAATAATTTTGTATCTTCTTAAAAATAATTTCATTCTAATTTATTTTCATCAAAATTTTTCATAAAATATATTTTCTTTAGATGACATTCTTCTATACAGCACTACGTCACACTTCACACCTTTATACATGACTCTCTACCTAGAAAAATGACTATTCCTCTATTAGTTTCTATTGACCCACTATAAAAAAAATAAAACCATATATTAAAGATGATTAAATACATTTTTTCATCTTCTAGTGAATTTTTCTTCATTCCAATATCATTGACTTAAAAATTTGTATTCACCTCTTTGTTATTATCTTTTATACATTCACAGAAATTCAAAATATGATGTTTATTAAAAAATTTAATTTCATTATATTTTTAAAAAATTAGGCAAACACAAAAAATAATTTCAATATCTCCAATAAATTCATTATATTATATTCTTAAATTTTAATGTTTGATGATAATGAATGAACATATTATAATATTTTTGACTGAAAACTCAACTTCTAAAAACATTAGAACATGATTAACCATACGTAAATAATGAAAAATTAACAAATGAATTTTTTATGATAATAATGTTTTATATCCTCACTTTAATATAATTTTTATTTTAAAATATTCTTTCACTTATTTTATTTTTTTACAAATATCAATCTAGAATGCTTTCTAAGCCATAAAATACAAATCACCTAGATTTATCCTTCTTTCTAAATACTTATCAACATTGTCCAGTAATTTTTCTATAAAAGGCTATACCGATCTCATTTTTTTCCTTTAATATAATAATTAAAACATTAAAAAAATATTCACTTAAAATATCTATCAGGAATGTTTAATTTTTTATATCTAGTAATATAATTCTGAAACTCAACTACACCATTCTTCTCATACATAATCATCAAATTTCTTTTATCCAATAAATAAAATTTTAACACAAGATTTTTATAGAATAACATTTTATAGACATTATCTGTGGTTATTCTTGTACAACTCCCAGTTTAGGTACTTCTTTAATCTGATCACTATTTATGCTCCACTAAAACGGAATAATTCATTATAATTATCTATGAAAAAAATTCCATCCAGAAAATATCAACACCTCTTTGATCAAAAGCATATATCATTATATTTTTTAAGATTTTAGTAAATTTCATGATTAGTATAGAATAGTTTGTCTTAGTCTATAATGTTCATAAAATAAACTCTCTATGATTTTTACTTTATTTTTTATCTACAAGTTTGTGATAATCATCAAAAAAAATTTCTTCTCACTTGTTTTGGAATAAAATAATTTCAAAAAATTTTGTAAAAAAATAAAAAAAATTATGAATTCCAAAAATTGAATATTAAATATTCTCCTTTGGATTTGATAACAAAATTCACTTAAAACATTTTATATAATCATTTTCATATCTCAAATTCTTTCAAATAACATTTTCTTCAAGATCTAACTTTTCCAAAATAATTTAGAGAATCCTAACCATTATAAAAATGAAAGACATGAGAAAACACAACCTGATAAAGAAACAATTATGAAGGATTTAAATTCATTCATAAAGGGTATATTCATTTTTATTAAATGATAAATTAATCAACAATATTTTTTTCTCCAATTTTTCACAAAATTATCATACCATTTTTTCATTTTTTCCTTGATTATATTATGACTACAAAATAAAATTGATAACCACTGGTGAAATTATAATTTTCGGTTTTCATGATAATTTTTACTCTCCCCATTTAATGATAAGTTAATATTTTATATGAGGAAATGTTTTAACAATCAATCCACCCTTTCATCATAATCTAAAGAACAATAGGGGTGGGGGATCCTTAAATATTTTATAAAGTCTTTTATGGATGTAAAACATAAATGTAGTACTTCATCTTCAAAAAAATTGTTTTATTAATGGTTTTTTGATGTTAGTATTAATTTTATATTTTCTATAAATATCTCCATACATCAAATCTCCCTCAGTAACACTTTATTCTATAAATTGAAACCTAATATACATCTTCATTGATCTTGAGGTTTGAATAGGTTTTCTAAAAACATTAAATGCACTCAGACTGTTATAATGTATGATTAATGGTTTGAAAACATTAATATTAAATTCATCATGATATACATTCATCCAAGTAATTGAGTAAAAGAATATACAATGACGAAATATTTTTATTTATCAGTTCTCAAGGATGCAAATTGTTTTTCATACTATTCCTTCTCACACGTCATTATCCCTTGTAAAAAAGTTACTCTGGATGTCATTTCATATCACTAAAGTCTCCAACCTAATCAGCATTAGTATGATAAAGAAATTTCAAATTACAACTTTTCATATAAAATATTATAGGTAAAATGTTTACTCAATATATTAGAGAATTATTTTGGAGGATAACATATTTGATTCTTTCACATCTATCTAATATCTTTCACATAGTGGCACATCATAAATTATGTTTGAATATGACTTTTTATGATATAATAAACTTATTTTCATTTTTGATAAAACTATTTACTTCACACATCTCCCAACATCATCATTGCATTAATTTACACAAATAAAAATAAGAGTAGAATGATCTTTAGAATCTAACATTCAAACTTTTGTTGAAATTTCATGGAGAACATTTAATAGGATAATAAAATGTATCTTTCTAAATTTTAAAACTATAAATCTATGAATAATATTAAATCAAAGTGAATTGCAATTTCAATATTCTTCTTTATTTCATCAAAAAACACTTTAAAATAATTTTCTGTTTTTATTGCAAGCATTATTTCATTAGAATAAAAAATAACAATAAGTGTACCTATGTTTATTTACATTATTTATTAAATTTTATCCCTATTATAGGTATTTAAAAATCATTTCTTCCATGAAATATCATGTTTTGAATACTAGGAACATGGAGATTATTTCAAACCAATACAAGGCTTTTTCACTTTACACACATTGGTTTTATCATCGTCAATTATGAACCCATAATGTTTCTCTATCTAAATGTATTAATGAATATCTCGATTTTAGAAAACTAAAATTAAAACCATTTTATATATTTATTACACTAATGTTTAGCCAAATCTATGAACATTATAATAGTTACTTTATTGTAATAGAATGAAATGTTTTATCAAAATTCAAACCTTCCACTTATGAATAACAATTATAAATAAGTCACTTTATAATGGAATTACTACTTGTTCATTTATCTTGTTTATGTACACATAGTATGTACAAATAATGATAATTCCTATAAAAAATGGAACAATTTTCCATTTATTATTTTTTCAATATGATGTAGCTCTTCATTCATATCTTTTATGAATTTATTATTCTCAATTTTCTCCATAAATTATTCTTGATCAATCCACGAGATAATTAAAACTAACTATATAATGTGAACATTCATCTAGTCTAAACATATGAGTTATGATTTTCATTAATGTTATCATATTCTATAAATTTTTATAGGGTAATTTTAACAACCTGAGATTTTATAAGATACATTCTTTTTAATTTCATTCATATCTTCTGTTGTATGATACCCCAAGATTATCTTGCGCTACACGCAACACCGTATTAGCTTTCAGTATACGCAACACTATTCTTGCCTTGTGTTACACACAATTTCAAGTTAGTTTGATATAAGTTATTCTACGCAACATTGAGTGTGTATATAATTATATATTCAATGTATAAATAAAATATGGTTGGATTCTGTTACACGCAAAAACAATGGAGTCTTGCACTATACGCAACCCTAACATGGCTTGCATTACACGCAATCGCGACCTTCTTCGATAGCGTGTGTTGTACGCAATATCGGGTTTCACTAAACAATGCTATATGGTTATAATATTATTATGAACTATCTGTTATGAATAGTATTAAGTAAATTTTGAATTTTATAACATTATTATTCGTCTTACATATTTTCTAGAACATGGTATGAGAACAAAATTAAATTTTCGGGTAAAATAAGTATTTTTAAAAAAAATGCATTTTTGCTGCCTTTTGATGGCGTACCCACATTAAATCTGTTTTTTGACATGTTTATAAGTTAAATTTGAGAAAATAAAATTCTTCTTTGGAATCAGGATATAAAAATTTACTTTGGATAAAGATTTGATATTTTTCTGATAACTTTCATATTTTAATGAATAGTAAAAACACACTATATTTTAATTAAAAATTTTTTCATCACAATAATTTATATAGTTAAATAATAATATTGAATGGTTTTAAAGTATAAATAGAATATATTTTTTTAATTTAATATAATTTATGTCATTATCATTGATTTTACATTAAATTCATAGGTAAAATCAATTCAATCTTTGGCAATGTTTTAACTTTTAAAACCTATTCGCTTAACAACGGGATTAATTTTAAATTAATTACTGCAACTTCTGTGTTTTGAATTTTGAAAAATGGATTCCATATTTGGAATCAGTGGGTCCAAATTATTTTAATAGGTAACTTTTTTTTGATAATATGAATAGTAACTACGGTAATTTTTATTTACTACGGTTAAAGGTAAATAGGGTAATTCAATGTTAAAAGAAAATTATAATAATTCAAAATTACCTTGACACTTGTCCTACATAATGGTATTTTATTTTTAATTTTTAGACAATAAATAATTTAATTTATTTATGACACAATGATAATGTAGTAATTATCTTATTAATGAAATATTGACATAATTGATGTTATAAATACCCAAATAAATGTAATTTGAGATTTTTTATGAATTTCAAAAAAATTCAATGTTAATATGACATGTTAGTATTGATTTAATTAACTTTTTTCGAGATAATCATTCTGTTATGATTTTCAGAAAAATCAATTACCAAATAGTGTAAAAATTAACATAAAATAGTTTTTAAAACAAAAATTATATTATTAATTGTTATTATATTCCAAAAAATATAAGGTTCGGCCAAGATACTTATATCATGATAGGTGTATCATTAATGAACCACTTTGGGGTCTCTTGGATGAATGTGGTAAGTTTATTATCTATATAATATAAAAATACAAAGTGACATGGTAAATGTCAATCTAATTAACTAAGAGTTAAAACTAAATGATAAGGTTAATATAATGACCTAAACTTTTATAAATTCTATTGTATTAGATTATTTAGACCCATACCCACCTTATCTTTTAAATAAATCAATTAGGAGCAATTAGAAACCGAATATGACTTTATAATAAAATAATATTTTTAGTTTTTCCAAAGGTTCCCTTCTCCTCCCTTATAAAAGGGCACCTCCTCCCTCTCTTCCTGACACCACTTTGATCCTTAAAGCTCGGCCAAACCCTGCCAAATTCCCTTATACACATCCCTATAAACATCCAAGAGGTCCTTGTTTTCTTCAAAGTCCTATTTTAGTGCCCTAAGTGGATGTCTCTAAAAGGCGCTTCAAAGAAGAGGTAATGTCCGTTACCGATTCTTTCAACTTTATTTCTTCTTCCACTTCTTCTTTTTTAGTTGTTTCATTATGAGGTAATAACATAAGTATCACTAATATACTAATATTTTATTATAAGTATGAAACAACCATATTTCACCATATATCCATCCTACGGAAAACGAAATCACCGCGCGTGCCTACGTACGGAATACCATCTCCACACTGTGGTGTAATCTATTTTCCACCACCACCTTACTTGGATGGGTATAATGGTGAACATAATGAATATATATGATTATTGTAAAGTGATATTGATTCTGTAATATTATACATACACTTTAATACAATTCCACGATATTTGGAATAATATCATCGCTCGTGCGTACGTACGGACTACCGTCTCCACGACGCGAGGAGATTCACTCTCCATGTTAACCATTCAAGAATGACTATAAAGTATATATAATAAGTAATCATGAAATATATGAAATAATAATGCTACTGGATTTAGGTATATATATATATATATTTATGTCATTTACTTAATTCCATTCAATTCAATAAGGAAACGAAAACATCGTTCATACGTACGTAGGCTTATCATCTCCATGAACGGTGTATTTTTTCCATTTATCGATCTATTATATATATGTATATTCTGAATATATATTATATATAAATCCTATTTTACATTTTGGATGTAAGTAATCATGATCTAATTAATCATATGAATAATTACAAGTTAAAACACAAACGAAAAATGAAACGATTTTTCCCAAAATGCTACTTTAACATGAATTTACAAAAGAATGGGTAATATAAAGTTATAAGTGAACAATATATGATATAATAACAATGAAAATGATTCTGTAATAAGTCAATGAAATTATTTAAATCGTTATACAGGAGTTTTGGATACGTACAAAGCATATCAGACCTATGGTAAGGGTAATTTTGCAAATCTCATTTTTATCCGAGATTGTTTATTCGTAAGCAGTTACTGAGGTTATTTATATCATCCATGAACATGTTTTATAAATGTTTTTTATGTATGTTTAAAGTCATTTTTACCCATTTTTTACTTTTACTACATGGTATGTAAGGAATCTTTCTTTTGTTTATGTTACGACGTACTTTTTTTGACTTTTTCGACAAAATTATGAGAAAAATGTTTTTTTAACGTATATGGCATGAAAGGATTTTTTACGGTTTTATAAAGCCTTATTTTCAGGAAGCTTCCTCAAAAATATTTCATGACTATTTTCAAAAAAATCCTTTTCTTTTGAAATTTCATGATTTTTTGTGAAAAGAAATTGATTTTGAAGAAGAAAGGATATTTTCCTCAAGAATTCATTTCAAGTGTTTTATCAAAATCATTTTACATTTAAGATTACATTATTTCATTTTTGTATGGTTCAAGTATAATGTATCTATGATTTACATGGTTTCACTTTTCTTATGATGAAATGATATCGATTTGTTTTATATGGATTATGTTATGATGGAATGATGTTCAGGAATCCCAATTTATTCTTTGGGTTATGATGAATGATTTATGATTGTTTTGTGGCACACGTAAGAATGATTTCAATATGAGATGGGTGGGACCTATATCTCCCTCCAATTTATTGGGTAACGATTTTTATCTCATTAGATTGACATGGATGGAATGGTAAGTTAATTTGGTTCAGTGTTACAGGACTGAAATGAGGAGTGAACTCGATTCAGAAAGGGACTTTGTCCACTTAGATGGTCCTGGAAGCAATGCCTTGGCTACTATGGAAATCATAATGTTTTTACACAATTACATGTTTTATTCCCATTCTATTTTATCAGGATTAATGTTTCTCTATGATCTATGCCTTACCTATTGCCATGTTTTATTTCATTCCTCATGATCTTGATGTTTAAACATTATGTTTATGTTTTTAGGTTCAAATCTATATGGTTTGTTTTATTTTATCCATGCTTACCCTTACTGAGCATTTGAGCTCACCCTTTATATGTTTTCTTTTCCCCATGATATGAAGAAAGGTTTTAGGTAAGAAAACATAAGGGGAAGATCATTATGGTAGATGTTGAAGATCTTTCACCACGATTAAAAGATTATGTTCCGATTTCCCCAAGACACTAAACTATTACGATCCTTGAGTTTTGAATTTTGTTATGTATTAAGTATTCCACAAAAGTAACGTGTTGTCCATGTACGTCCAGCTTCGGGTCTCTACAGTCTGTATAAGAGGAAAGGATTAGTCAACCTTTGGAAACTAGGATCCGAAAACGTTAGTGAGATCCCTAGAGATATTTCTATGGTATATTTAAGGATTTCCCTAAGGATTAGTATACGTATAGGATATAGTCCTAGAACTATGGTAACGATTTTAGAATTTTACATAAGATGTTAGATATTGAATGTACTCCCCCTTTATAATGTTGTTTTCCCTAGCATGGTATTTTCTTCTCACACTATTATTATTGGGTTTTAGACGATGGCTGGAACCCGAAGGAACTGTGTTGATCAATGTAATGGACAATGCAATGATTGTCCTCCTGACCAAACCAATGTCATGGGATATGGAGTGAACAATATTATTTCTATACTTACACAAGTTATGAATCATTCTGGACTTCAAAATGAGAAGAGAAAGGAGCAACATTCTGTTGAATCCTTCATGAGGCATCGTCAACCTTCATTCAGTGGGTCTTCTGATCCTTTGGTGGCTGAAAAAATGGATCATTACTACTGAAAGGATATTTTCAGTTATACAATGTTTTGAGCATGATAAAGTCATCTTAGCAGTATATTGTTTGGAAGGTGATGCTGATCAATGGTGGAATCTTATCAAGAATACGAGGCAAAGAGATGAAATTGATTCCATGGAATGGGACGAGTTCAAGAACTTGTTTTTCAGTAAGTACTTCCCTCGTATTCTTCGAACAAAGATGGAAAATGAGTTTCTTGAGCTTAAGCAGAAGGATGTTGAATCTGTTGGTATATACGAAGTGAATTTTACAAGACTTTCAAGGTATGCATTTGGCATTATCATCCAACCTGAAAGTAATGTTGGTCGATTTTTTAGTGGCTTAAAACCAAGTCTTTGAAGGTCATTAGTTATTAAAGACTTCAGTAGCTATGAAGAAATTTTGTGTTGTGCTATCAAGGTAGAACTGGAAGTTGGTGTTACGCATCCATCTCATGGTTTTGACAAGAAACGAAAGATTGATTTCAAGGAAAAATCTCAGAACAATGGTGAAAATAAGGAGAATGTTTCTTTATGCTAAAAGTGTGGAAAGAAGCATGGTGGAGATTGTCTAAAAGGTACTAGAAAATGTTTCAAGTGTGGAAAATAAGGTCATCGAGTAGCTGAGTACCGAAGTAATGGGAAAAAGGTTTCAAATGACATGAATAGAGAAAAGTCTTCAGAGAACGCTCCACCAACACTCCAATGCTTCATGTTCAAGGAAATGGGGTATTATGCTAATCAATGCCATAATCCAAGGATTAATAATGATCAACGTGAGCAACCTCTTAAGGAAAATGACAATGGGAAGTCACGTGCGATCACTATCAGAAATGTTGAGTATGGAAATGATGTGATGGAATGATTATGTGTTTATGTAAAGGTATTCCTAAATAATGTTGTGAATCTCATTTATAGTATTGTGTAACATTGGAATATCTATATAATGGTTTATTGTGATTTTCGATAATTATATGGTACTGGTAACCATGAAAAGTGATTCAAATATTTTTGGAAAGAATATGATATGTGCATAATGAAGGGATAAGAAGATAATGAGATGTTTGATTGTATTCATGATCTCATGATTGATATAAGGACTAAGAGATATCATGGTTTGAGTATATTGAATTTTGAGGATTTTGGTATGTATAAAGTGTTAACTTTTAACTGCATTCATGTTTTCACTAAGGTTCAATGGGTATTCATTCTTTAAGAGAATACATTATTAAGGTATTAAAATGGTTGTAATTTGACTAAAAGTTTATATCTTATGATATATGGTGGATAAATGATGGAATTTACGTGATTGTTATGTGACATTTCAAGTAATCATTTTCTTTATACTATGAGATTGGATAGAAGTATTTTAGATAAGCCTAAAGATTGGAATGGATTATGTTGGACATAAGTTAGTATTGTTTAAGGATAGAACCTCTTTCGATATTATTGATGGGATGTTATAGTGATGTAATTTTAGAAAAAGGACAACCTGCAGGATGGGCGATAGCCCATCACGTCGGATAAGACTGTGGGAATCGAACCCACAACTGAAGTGCGACTGGCCTTTATTGCATACCAATGGCCTACATGAAGTCCCTAGTTAGTGGAATGTAGTTTTATTTTATTAATAAATATGATAAATAAAGTATAAGTCCATTTTTGGAACCATATACGATTAATCTCACCATAAGATGGACTTATAACTTTTTCTAAACTTTTGTTTGAAATAGATGGAATGACCTGTCATTCTATCACATGATCTGCTAACGCTTCACAAATAACAAACTCAACATAATTTCTTTAAGAGATGAAGTGGAAATTTTTCAATTCCCGAACAATAGTGAGATTGTATGAAAATCATGGAAGTATTTCTTTTAATTAATCAACTTTAGGGAAATGATATTGAAAACCAAAAATGTTATCCTAGTGCTCTTATATCCGATGAATCATATGGTACCTTAGATCATCAAAAATTTATAGCTTTGTGATTGTTGGATTTTTTATAGCCATGTTCTCTACAACTCTCCATCAGAACATGATGGTTAGATTTTTCTTCCATATCCATATTTTAACCTATTTTCTCTTATATGGAAACCAAGTGATGAGTTACTTTGGGTAATCGTTACATTTCATACATTAGTTTTTAAAATTAAGTTTTAGTATTCCTTTTTACGATGTGGGTTTATATGAATAGTAAACTATTTATATCCCTGACGAATTTCGAGGGCGAAATTCCTTTTAAGGGGGTAGAATGTAACAACCCGAGATTTTATAAGATACATTATTTTTAATTTCATTCATATCTTCTGTTGTACGATACACCAAGATTATTTTGCGCTACACGAAACACTGTATTAGCTTGCAATATACGCAACACTATTCTTGGCTCGTGTTACACACAAATTCAAGTTCGTTTGATAGAAGTTATTCTATGCAAAATTGAGTGTTTATATATATATATTCAATGTATAAATAAAATATGGTTGGATTCTGTTATACACAAAAACAATGGAGTCTTTCACTACTCGCAACCCTAACTTGACTTGCATTACACACAATCGCGACCTTCTTCGATAGCGTGTGTTGTATGCAATATCGGGTTTCACTAAACAATGATATATAGTTATAATATTATTATGAACTAGCTGTTATGAATATTATTGACTAGTTTTTAAATTTTATACCATTATTATTCATCTTACATATTTTCTAGAACATGGTATGAGAACAAAATAAATTTTTCGGGTAAAATAAGTATTTTTAAAAAAATGCAGTTTTACCACCTTTTGATGCCGCACCCACATTAAATCTAGTTTTTGACAGGTTTATAAGTTCAATTTGACAAAATAAAATTCCTCTTTGGAATCAGGATATAAAAATTTACTTTGGATAATGTTTTGATATTTTTCTAATAACTTTCATATTTTAATGAATAGTAAAAACACGCTATATTTTAATTAAAAACAACTCTTTTCATCGTAATAATTTATATGGTTAAATTATAATATTGAATGTTTTTTAAGTATAAATAGAATATATTTTTACCATTTAATATAATGTATGTCATTATCATTGATTTTACATTGAATTCATAGGTTAAATCAATTCAATCTTTGGCAATGTTTTAACTTTTAAAACCTATTCATTTAACAACGGGATTAATTTTAAATTAATTATTGCAACTTCTGTGTTTTGAATTTTGAAAAATGGATTCCATATTTGGAATCAGTGGGTCCAAATTATTTTAGTAGGTAACTTTTTTTTTTGATATTTTGAATAGTAACTACGGTAATTTTTATTTACTACGGTTAAAGGTAAATAGGGTAATTCAATGATAAAAGAATTTTATAATAATTCAAAATTACCTCGACACTTGCCCTAACCTTATTGTATGAGTATTGGCCGACTATGGCCATCCTTGGGTCGATTTTGGGACCCCATTGAGCCACTTGGTAGTGACAATGACAATTTGGATTAATTAATTTAATGTAAAGAAAAAATTGATATTAACAAAATTCTTTTAGTAATAAATTATTATAAGGGGTTACATAAATTATATTTTCAACTATAAATATTCATTAGAAATATAAAAATATTTCATACATAATGGTATTTTATTTGTAATTTATAGACAATAAATAATTTAATATATTTATGACACCATGATGATGTAGTAATTATCTTATTAATGAAATATTGGCATAATTGATATTATAAATACCCAAATAAATGTAAATTGAGAATTTTTATGAATTAAAATAATTTTCTATGTTAATATGAAATTTTAGAATTGATTTAATTAACGTTTTTTGAACTAATAATTCTGTTATGATTTTCACAAAAATCAATTACCAAATAGTGTCAAAATTGACATAAAATAGTTTTTAAAACGAATATTATAATATTAATTGTTATTATATTCCTAAAAAACTATGGTTCGGCCAAGATACTTATAACATGATAGGTGTATCATTATAGGACCACTTGGGGGTCGCATGGATATATATGGTAAGTTTATTAACTGTATAATATAAAAATACAAAGTGACATGGTAATGTCAATATAATTAACTAAGAGTTAAAACTAAAAGATAAGGTTAATATAATGACCTAAACTTGTCTAAATTATATTCGATGAGAGGATTTCGACCCATCCCCACCTTATCATCGAAATAAATAATTTTGGAGCCATTAAAAACTGAATATGACTTTATAATAAAATAATATTTTTCGTTTTTCCAAAGGTGCCCCTCTACTCCCTTATAAAACGGCACCTCCTCCCTCTCTTCCTCACTCTAATTTGAGCCTTCATGCTCGGCCAAACCCTGCCAAAATCCCTTCTCCACATCCATAGAAACATGTTAGAGGTCCTGGTATTCTTCAAAGACCAATTTTACCGCCCTAAGTGGAGGTCTCAAAGAGGCACTTCAAAGAAGAGGTAATGTCCGTTACCGATTCATTCAAATTTATTTATCCTTCCACTTCTTCTTTTTAGTTGTTTCATTATAAGGTAATAACATCAGTATCACTCATATACTGATATGTTATTATATGTATGAAACAACCATATTTCACCATCTATCCATCCTACGCAAAATGAAATCACCGCGCGTGCGTACGTACGGAATACCGTCTCCACGATGTGGTGTAATCTATTTTCCACCACAATAATTGGGTGGGTATAATGGTGAAAGTAATGAATATATATGATTATTGTAAAGTGATATTGATTATGTAATATTATAAATACATTATAATACAATTCCATGATCTTGCGAATGATATCATCGCTCGTGCGTACGTATGGACTACCGTCTCCAGTATGCGATGAGATTTACTCTCCATGTTAACCATTCAAGAATGATTATAAAGTATATATAATAAGTAATCATGAAATATATGAAATAATAATTCTAATGGATTTATGTATATATATATATATATATTTATGTCATCTTCTTAATTCCATTCAATTCAATAAGGAAACGAAAATAGCGTTCATGCGTACGTACGGCCTACCGTCTCCATGAACGGTGTATTTCTTTCCATTTATCGATCTATTATATATATGTATATTCTTAATATATATTATATATAAATCATGTTTTAAATTCTGGATGTAAGTAATCATTATCTATGTAATCATATGAATAATTACAAGTTAAAACACGAACGACAAATGAAACGATTTTACCCAAAACACTACTTTAAGATGAATTTACAAAAGAATGGGTAATATAAAGTCATAAGTGAACCATATATGATATAATAAAAATCAATACGATTATGTAATAAATCAATGACATTATTTAAATCATAATACAGGATTATTGGATACGTACGAAGCATATCAGACCTAAGGTAAGGGATAATTTTGAAAATCTCATTTTTATCCGAGATTGCTTATTTGTAAGTATTTACTAGGGTTATTTATATCATCCAGGTCCATGTTTTATAAACGTTTTTTTCATGTATGTTTAAATTCATTTTTACCCATTTTTGACTTTTACTACATGGTATGTAAGGAATATTTCTTTTGTTTACGTTACAAGGTACTTTTTTGACTTTTCCGACAAAAGTATGAGAGGAATGTTTTTTTAACGCATACAGCATGAAAGGATTTTTTACGGTTTTATAAAGCCCTATTTTCATGAAGATACCTCCAAAATATTTCTTGACTATTTTCAAAAAATAATTTTCTGTTAAAATTGAATGATGTTTTGTGAAAAGAAATTGATTTTGAAGAAGAAATGATATTTTCCTCAATAATTCATTTCAAGTGTTTTATCAAAATCATTTTACATCTAAGATGACATTATTTATTATGTGTATGGTTCACATATAATGTATCTTTGATTTACATGGTTTCACTTTTCTTATGATTAAATGATATCCATTTGTTTTATATAGATTATGTTATTATGGAATGATGTTTATGAAACCCCATTTATTCTTTGGGTTATGATGAATGATTTACGATTGTTTTGTGGCACACGTAAGAATGATTTCAATATGAGATGGGTGGGACCTATATCTCCCTCCAATGCATTGGGTAACGATTTATATATAATGATATAGACATGGCTGGAACGGTATTTTAATCCGGTTCAGGGTTATAGGACTGAAATGAGGAGTGAACTCGATTCACAAAGGGACTTTGTCCACCAAGATGGTCCTGGCAGCAATACCTTGGATACTATGGAAGTCATAATGTTTTTCCACAATTACAAGTTTTATTCCCATGCTATTTTATCAGGATTAATGTTTCTTTATGATCTATGCCTTACAGATTACCTTGTTTTATTTCATTTCTGAAGATCTTGATGTTTAAACATTGTGTGCATGTTTTTATGTTCAAATGTATATGGTTTGTTTTATTTTATCCATGCTTAACCTTACTGAGCATTTGAGCTCACCCTTTTTATGTTTTCTTTTCCCTAGAATATAAAGAAAGGTTTTAGGTAAGAAAACATAAGGGGAAGATCTTTATGGGAGATGTTGAATATCTTTCACCACGATTAGAAGATTACGTTCCGAGTTTCCAAAGACACTAAACTATTACGGTCCTTGAGTTTTGAATTTTTTTATGTATTAAGTATTCCGCAAAAGTAATGTGTTTTCCAGGTACATCAAGCTTCAGGTCTCTACAATAATAAATTTCATATTTCTTACCCCGGTTTAACATTCTTCACTACAAGATTATTATGAATCCTTAGTCACCTTTTCTACTACCATATTCTTTATATTTTTTAATTTATCATGAGAACAATTTAAATTTACTTATTCAACATTCTTAAAAACTATTGTTAATGGTTTTTTATATTATAAAATAATCTCATCATATGAATCTACCATTTTCTTTGATACTTGTTCAATCATTTATAACATCTCACATTTGGTGAATATCCGAAAAAAGAACCATCCTCATTGGTTTTTTAAATTTTTATATGATCAACATTTTTTATATTTTATACACAATGTCCACTATAAACATTGTAACCTTTATATGGTTGTTTTTTCTCATACCACGTCAACAGGAAGTCATGTTAGATTATAGATATAACACACAAAAATTGTACATGTACAGTAGAACATATTTATTCTCTTCTGAAAATATACAATGTTTATACTCTTCCAGTATACATCTTCCCACTTCCACCAAAATTAAAATTTTCCTCTCTGCCACACCATTTAATTGAGGAGTATAGTGATCGCTATAATGGAATTTGATTCCATTCTTCTCCATATATGATTCAAAAACATTTAATGTTTAATATTTAAAATTAGAAGTTCAAACTTCATTATATACACTCTAGTTTCTCTATTTACACCTCTTCAAAAATAACTAAACATTTATGGTAACTATGATTTGTGCTACAGAAATTTATCATGGGTCATATGAGTAAAATCATTAATAAATGTGATACACTGAAAAACACCCTTTTGTTGTCTAATGATACATATACACACATAAATCAAAGTGAATAGGAACAAGAGTATTTAAAGAATGAATCTCAACATTCTTATTGACTCATCCAATCATCATACCTTTATGAAATGTTATAAAATCTTTATCTTCATTAAAATTCAACATTTAAAAATTTCTCATTTCATCCTATATAGAGAGTATATTCCTAATTTTCTAGACATGATGGCTATGAATATGATTCCCCAACATGTTTTCATCGTCCTCACTCAAATAAAAAGTTTCATAGTTTTATACTATCTAAAAGAGATATACACTAGATCATTCCCATTTGGTAACAACATTACCATCCTCTAAAGATATATTGATAAATGAATATATTCTAAAAATCACATCATTTTCCTCAAAAAAAAGTTTCTCATAATATGTATTTTGTTCTGAATTCGATAAGGAAATTAAACTTCTATTGAATTTAGTTTGTGAGCTTTAATCCCAACTATTCTTCATCCTATGATTTTTATGGATCCGTAATTTTTGAAGGTTAAAATATATTCATCACAATTTTCAATTTCATTCATGGTATTTAAATTCCCTAAAATTTTCATGTAACATCCACTATAAATAATCCATGTTTTTTCTTCTTGATTTCTTAAACAACTATATCAAAAATAAATGATCTTTATAAAATATTATTCTTTCTAGCCACCTTTTCATTTCTAGCAAAGGATCATTTTCCCAGAATATTTTTAATATATTTATTAGATGTGTGTTCAACATAGTCACATCCTCCATAATTATACATTTGTAAATAATTGTTATTTTTATTAGAACGTTTTTTATTTCATGATATTTTACTTTTCAAACTACGTATAATATTTTAATGTTTCCCCCATTTGTGATATTATTTATCCTTATTATTTCATAAATTCTTATAGGAAGACACAAATTGGATAATAATTGTATTAATTTTACAAATAAATTACACAACATAAAAAATCATCCAATTATAATTGACAATATAAGAAGGATAAATTTCTTAATTAAACGAAAAAACGTTTATAACATTTTTCTAATCATGATTTCTATTGATATGGGTAAATTTTAATACTAGTATATTTTCAAATTTTATTTATTTTATGTAATTATCAACCACATTTACAATGCATTTTCTCCAAAAATAATTCTTCATACCATCAAGGTTAGTAAATCAGATAATATTTTATATATAGTGAGCCAACGTTTTATTATATTCAAAAATTGAGATTTCAAAGACATCTTAGATGATTCATATTTAACTTCTGAGGATATTTTATAATTTACATTTATTTTTCTTATGGTACTTTAAACCACAGTATGTTTTGATTCATTTTTTTTTAAAACATATTCCTTACCTTCTTGCTATATAGTACTTTATATCACCCCATTCCTTGTTCAGTAGGTATAAATAAAATATTTTATAGCCATGGGTATATTCATCATTATCTTTAGTGGCATATTACCTTTCAAAATTAATGATTCAACATTGTTTAATATTCTTATCTATTTCATTAATTTTAAGCTCTAGTCAGGACAATGACCACCTTCTGACCAGATCTAGAATTATATATAACATAACCCCCCCTTTATTCACCCCTTTATTCACACCTCTCTTCTTCTCCACTATTTGATAAATCCTCCATTTTTCAATATTTTCAACGAATGTTATGAAATTTTCCAAAAATTCATATTATATAGTATTTTTTCATTAGATTATGATTCAAATATTAATCTGAACATACGTCTTCTATTTCTAGTGAATTTTTCAGACCTCCAGTGTACTTATTATCATGATTATAATATTTACAAAATTATACCCAAATATTATTTTCATTACAATTATCCTTGTATTCTTAAGTTTTAATCTTGAGGAAATTATGATCAAAATTCATTATTCCTCTACATGAAAAACATTTAGGGGATGTTTCCTCAAAAAATTCCTCTACCTCCCTAGTTAATTTTAGAGATAATTGGGATGATCATTTCATTCATTTCATCAACTTTATTTTCATCCAATTAACTAATATTAGTATTATTATAATCACTGATTTTCAATTTTCTCACATATTTATAAGACACTTCATCTTAGATATTAATTTTGATTTATCATGATATCATCATCTTGAACGAAATGAAAAATTGTTATATTAAAAAAGTTACAATACAAATTTCTCTTCCTATTATTATATGTTTACATCTAATGTATTGGGGACTTTTCCCTATATGTCCCTAAAAATAAAATAATATTACATGATATACTTATAACCTATGATATTGCATAATAATTCATTAACAATTGTTAAATATATCTTAGTATTTTTCTTATAAATACTTATAATATCTTTATACATTCTTCACAATATTTAGAATGTTTCCCTTATTACATTGTATTTCACTCAATCATACTTTTGAGTTTCTTCTATATTTTATTAGCTATTTGGAGGCCCACCACCTTAAAAAAACATGTTGCCTGACAATAAAATTGGAATTTAATTCCTAGATTTCCCTTAATATTCAATTTTATTCTTATCAAAAAAATCATTGAATAATCTTTCAAAACATATAGACAACCAAGGTTGACTGCATAAGTAAAATTAAAGATATTAGGCATAAGTTAAGGTATCACTCAATTTTTTCACCCATGATAATTTGTTACATCAATGGTTGGAACAATTCATCTATTTAAAGAGTCGATATCTGCAATCATAAAGATAGATGAGGGAAAAATTTTGCTCCTATGTCAATTGAATTTCATATGGATCATAGAACCTCTTATAAAGGGGGTGGATGGGGTAGAATCACTACTGAAATTTTTGTAAATATCTAAACATCATAAATTTTACACATGTAACTTATTAGAGATAGTTTATTAAAAATATTAATAAAATCTCAAAATAACAAAAATATGAGTAAAAAATTAGGAATTAAATAATTGAATGGTTTATCCTTGTTCTGAGGACAAACATCAATTCCTTGAACACTCTTGTCAGTCCATTTAAATTTAATTTCATAATGATGTGAATAAATTTTTTTTCTAACTCCCATTATACATCTCTTGTATCGTGATAGGTATGAATAATATTAATAACTTGATTTTCATGTTTTATAACAAAAACCAAATACATATCAAATGATATGTAACATTTTTAAATCAATTAATTAAAACAATTTCTGGAAGGTCCATATGAAAAATATATCTGGTAATGAAATTTCAGAGCTCCCTTCATCCATCTAATGAAATTCAAAAAAAATATCTTAATTCTAATATGTACATTCCAAAATTGTTTTCTATTTTTTTTAATAGTACCATAGTGGCTAAGTTTATTTATGGAAACTATAACATATTTATTTTACAAATTTTATAAATTTAAATCCTACTCAAATATCTCATCAAGATATCTATATGTAATTATTCAACCCACTACTGGTGATATAGGAAACTAACTTCTAATACCAAATCTAAAGTTGTCTAACTATTCATTTAATGTTAATATATATAAATTACAATGTAGTCTAAACCATTTATATACAAGATCTTATAGTATAAAATTTTTGATAACATTTTTTCCTTCACACCAGAATTCACAATTCCTAATTTCTCATGTATTGGAATTTCTCTAGATACTTATACAGAATTCCAAAGTCCCCTTGAATGTTCTTGAATATTCATTAATTAACCATTTACTCTATCCTTCCCCAAAAATCATTAACATCACATTTTAAAGAAGTCTTGAAACACAATAATTTTTAGATAGGTAAAAAATTAAATTATAAATGGAAAATAAAATTGTTTTGAGAAAAAACATCATTTAGAAAATATGTTTCTACAAAATCTTCATGAAAATTCCCATCTATTTGTCCAAACTTTTATAAAGCTCTATTTATAAACATCTTATAAATTTTCATGTGATGAAAATTCTTCACATTATATAATTTGACGGATTTATTTCATATGATCTTCTCACACCCCATGCTAGAAAAAACATCACAACCTTATATAGAACTATTGATCCAAAATCCTTCATGGTATAACTGAATCATTTTTGAGGTAATTGTATTTATTGAAAATGAGGGGTTGTTTGTTGAAAATGTGGGTATCCATGGTCATTTTTGGTGTTCCATATATATTTATAACAACCTATGATGACAAAAAACCAGGAAAAAGGAATGGTCGATCTCAAGGTGGTACAAGAAGACCAGATATAAGGATGCACCATTTTCCAGTGTTTTCCAATTTTTGGACCTCAAAATCAAAAAATGGGGAAATATGTTTTTTGAAAAGAATGTTCAATGCAATATTGATGGTAGTTTAGAAAAATGTGTCCAAGGAATGTTTTTAGGATTATAACATCAAAATACAGAAAAGGAATTATGTGTGGGAAAAAATTGGAAATGTGTGTGAATGATTAGGTTGAGTGAAAGAAACTTGCACGCTAAATGAGATGCCAAATGGGGTTTTTTCTCACATGATGAGGATATTGAAAAACATGTAAAATCTTTTTCATAGTGTTTGATGACACCTATAAATAAGAGGTGACCCTACATTTGGAGTAGCTCAACACATAGAGAGAATCTGAGCTCCATATCACATAATAATTTTTTAAAAAGGGAGTTGTGTGATAATATTTAGTTACAAGAATGATAAGAATATTTGATGAATGATTTGAGTTGTGTGTAAGATTGATGTTTCAAACAATAGGTCTTCCGCAATAGATGTGTAATCTTGTGTGCAAGGCATTAAAGTTGTGTGAAAATGCATTAAGGGTTTCATGAATGATTTGGATTATCCCAGTAGTACTGTTGTAAAGTGGAATTTATCACCAAGTAGAAGTGGGACATCAATAGAGAAACAACATACAGTAGAGTATGCATTCATTATAGATAATTAAGGGACCTACATATCTATAAAATGCAAGTGGATCTCCTGAAGAAGTTGTGATCCCATTTTAATTTATAGAAAAGTGAGCTTTCAAATTGTGATTGGTTGTGTACCAGGAGGGATAATGAGTTCACTCCAAACATTGTAAACAATAGTTCATGTCACAACCAGTCCCCCGGGGGCCCATATCGTAACTAACCCAAGCCCACCTTCCGTAGGCCATGGGCTGCCGACTATCACCAAAGGCGTAAATCCCTATAACTGGGAAGGCATTTCCTTTATGAATTGTAAACACACACACAACCAGAGTACAAGAAGAAGTAAACACTAAGTAAAGCAATATAAAAAGTCTGCTGAAAGTACAAAGGGCACCGGTAATACAAGCCCAACAGTAAAGTACAAGAAAAAGACAAACAGTAGGAAGGTGTCAAGTTACTCTTGAATCGTCCTCTGGAGTCCCTACCTGAAGAGTAGGTAAAGATGGCCACCTCAGCTCTCCACGTCTGTCTGTCACCTCCGAGTACCGTCTCATCGTGGATTCCACCTCCGCGAACCATCTTGTCATGAATTCCACCTCTCTGTACCTTCTCACCATCAAATCCACCTCCGGGTACCGTCTCGTCGTCAAGTACACCTTTGGGTACCGTCTCTTCGTCATGTCCACCTTCGGGTACCGTCTAGATCAACAATCCTCAACCACGATCAGTGATGTCCGACATCTGCAACCAACACAACGTAGTGCAGGTGAAGCCCATCCAGGGGTGAGTATACGATACTCAGTAGGGACCCCGAGACCCCTGAAGGTCTCCCTGAATCCACAAAGGATAAACCACAAAGAAAAGTTACAATCACGAAGTATCATCCAACACTACTTAGGTATATGCCCATACATATACCTAAGTCATCAAATTCAGTTCATCTCCAACTCACGAGCTCTAGTACAATCCAGTCCACTCAGGAAAGTAAAATTTAATCCACACAGGAATGTATGACCCAATCCACACAGGAATGCATATTACAATCCACACAGGATATCAAGTCAATCACATCGAAGAAAATGATTGAATGTCAAGAATCAGCTCACACAGGTATACTATTCATGAAGAGGGGTGAAGATGATTAGATGTAGCCTATGAATCATATCCTCTGCTAGACCCATGTAGGATCCAAGTTTAGTAGTCGTCGCTGCCGAACCCACGGAGGATCCAAGTATAGTAATCATTGTCGTCGAACCCACGGAGGATCCTAGCACGGTAGTCAAACCCATGGAGGATCCCAGTATGGTAGTCATCCTCATCAAACCCACCGAGGATCCCAGTCCGGTAGTCGTCCTCGTTGAACCCACAAAGGATCCCAGTACGGTAGTCATCCTCGTCGAACCCATAGAAGATCCAGTACGGTAGTTGTCCTCATCGAATCCACAGAGGATTCCAGTCCAGTAGTCATCCTTGTCGAACCCAGAGAGGATACCAGTACGGTAGTATTCCTCGTCAAACCCACATAGGATCTAATATGGTAGTCATCCTCGTCGAACCCACAGAGGATTCCAGTACAATCATCGTCGTCGTCACAGTCGTAGCCAGCTCTAGGGTTCCTGCACACAACATGCTCAATTCCGGGAGGGTCCGCTCCACGAGCCAAGGGGGTAGATACATCAACTAACACATAGTCCATAGTTTATGTATCCCAAAGTTCCATCTTGACTATAGGAACTCAATGCAACAGACTGCGCGTCAATCGGACGCCCGGTCTGAGTGTTATTGGCTTTTTCGTCCTAGGGGCCCGATTGGTTTTTAATTCAAAACCAACCCGACCGCACTCCAACTGTGTCCAAACATCGAGTGGAGTAAGCTAAAAGAACCATATCACTAAGAGGAATCCAACAAAGGCAACGAAAAGTCAATCGGGTGTCCGGAGCTGAAGTTATAAGCATTTCCGCTCCAAGGGCCCTGTTGGTTTCTTGTTCAAACAAACCCGGAAGTACCCAAATTTCTCCAAATCCTTGAGTGTAATATACCGAAAATACCATCTTGGTCCAATGATCGCATCTCAACTGACAGTGCGTCGATCGTAGGTCCGTTTCCCAAGTTACAGACGTTTGAATGAATCTGTCCGTTTTAGGGGGGTTTGGGCCCAGACCGACCTGGCCCAAAAATCCCTGGGTCGGCCCGAACCGGGTTTCCCAACTCGGGTCCGGGTCCGGCCCATTAGGGCACGGCCCGGCCCGTCTGGTGTGGCCTGACCCATCCCAGCGCGGGCGGCCCGGCCCGGTGCGGGCGGCCTGGCACGGGGTGGCCCGGCCCAGCACGGGCGGCCCGGCCCGGTGCGGCCGATCCGGCATGGGCAGCTCGGTGCTGGCCGAGCAGACGCGGAAAGAGGGGCGGGGGGTGGGCTTGTTTCTCCACTTATTTTGTTATGGCGGCCCCCATATGGGGGCCTTCCCCTTTTCCATCCACCGGGGTTTACAACCCCCGGCCCTTCCCGATTCCGGACGGCTGTGATGGCTGGCCGGTGAGCCGCCGCGGGACCCCCCTTGGGTCCTGCCTTCCCTTGCACTGACAGCCGGATTTCAAGCCACCCTTCCCTACACCGTCGCGGCCCGACTCCGGCCGTGGCTTCCTTCGGCCTCAACGGTGCGGTGCGACGGCGCCGTGCTCCTTCGCCGCATTCCTCAGTGTTCCCGCGCAGTACCATTGCACCACGCCGCCTTTGTTCCAGCCGAAACGAGTACATATACAAAGGGGGAGGAGGGTCGGCCATGTTCGTGTGGTCCAGCCCCCTCTCATTAATTCGATATCATGCGGCTAAAGAATTTAACGTTGGGTGTAAAAAGAATATTCACGAACACAAAACAAAATCCCTACCTCGAAGAAGGCGTTCGTCGGTTTCGTGGTAGACGGCGTCGTGGTAGACGGGAGTCATTCCGTCAATGTCGGGATGGATGAAGCTGAGGGTGGCGCTGGCGTTCTTCATTCCACGTTGGAGGAAGAGGAAAACTCTCCAAGAGTTGGGCACCGTGCTTCGCTGCTAGCATTCCGCTGCTTAAAGAAGCCGTCCAGAACTCCTCGTTGTGGCATCCTATAAATAGAAGTGGTGGGTTCATCGTTGGCACGCAAGTCATAATATGAGGATTTATGCCATAGGGCCCCACTCACTTAATTCTATGTGGTGGAACTTTAAAAAGGGAGGAAGGACCCTCATTAATTAAACATGTTGGCATTTAATTAAATGGAGGGAGGGAAGGTTCCTAATAAACGTGGGGGGTTGACATATATTAAAGAAGGAGAGGGTGTTTAATGGGGTGTTAGGAATTTTAAGGAGGTGGGGGCTCATGTGGTCCCCACCCCACATCCTCACAACTTTCATTCCCATAACTCATAAACCACTAGAGGAGTAATAAAAATATAATTGTAAAACAAATATTTTTTTATTCCTCACATTTTTAACATCTCATCTAGAGCAAACGCAACTCCAGAAAAAGTCTTCCTAAGCAATTACTGGTGCTGTGGTTTCATCGGTGCCTTCAAATTTCAATTCCGAGCTCCAGATCAAAAGTTAGAAAACCCGCTCGTTCGTTCACTGAACGTACCCGAGCTAAACTTCGGAAAATTATTCCGGGCATACCGGCCCTTAGAATCAGGTGCCGTCAGAAACTGCGTACTCATAGAATTCCAAAGAAAAATAAGAGAAACTTTCCCTTGAAATTTATGGGTCTTTACATTACTACCACCTCAGGACTTTACATCCCCGTAAAGATACATCTCAAACTAGGGAAACAAAATAGGGTACTGAGCACGCATATGAGCCTCCCGCTCCCAAGTGCTCTCATGGAGGTTCTCGTGCTGCCACTTGGGGCGCATTAAAGGAATTGACCATCTATGTAGGATCCTCTAATATCAATCCTCGATCTCCCCTGGGACCTCTGCAAAAGCCACCCCATCGTCAAAGATATGAGTCGGGTCATGCGCATATCTTCTCAGCTGAGATACGTGGAAGTCGTCGTGCACCTGGTGCAACTGAGGTGGATGGGTCAAATGGTAAACCACCTTGCCTACCCTATTGAGGACCTTGAAGGGTCCGATGAAGTGTAGAGATAACTTGTCACCCCGGCCAAATCTCCGTAATCCACATCGATGTAACACCCGTAAGAAATCGTGGTCGCCATCCTCAAACTCTAGTGGTCTCCGCCTCCTGGATGTCCTGAACATTCTCTGGTCCTACAAGAGCTGCTAAGATTTCTTCTTTTCTGATACGATAAATCTGGTCTCATCCCCTGGGTGAACCACTTTCTTTGCCTAATACAGTCAATCCTGACATAAATGATACTAATCCATGCCATGGATGACGTCGTAAGGCCTCGAAGCTACTACCAAGAGATCCAACCATTACTAGTGCCTCCAAGGGTCGAGTCACACTGTCGGCAGCAGTGTGTGGTCATTATGTCTCTTCCAGTAAGAATCTCAAAAGTGAGGTTCAAGTCAACAGTTTTAACCGAAACCTCTTAGTATACAAAAAGAGAGGAAGAAAACGTCACAAGTAAAAGTGTCTTTTATTATTGCAGCTTAAGTACAAAAACAAAAAACATCCACAAGGCCGGAAGAAACATGAACAAAAGTCTCCATGACTGGATCTCGTCCTTCTCCTGTCCATCAGCTCCCAGAGCTCCATGGTTGTAAGCCTCAGCTACCTAAATCTGAGCTCTCCCCTGTCCACCTGTTCCCTGTGGTCGGGGTGGTCTTCCTGGTGGTGGTGGTGGTAGGGCCTCAAAGTGTCTCCCACCACCCGCTGCTCAGCCAGCTCCTCTACCTCGTTCGCCTGCTCCCTGCGGACTGCCATGGTCGAACCTCTGCCTGGGAGGTCCCTCTACTTCCTACTTCTCATCTGTAGGATGATTTGGGTAGTATCGAGCCATGTGACCCTGCCCGCCGCATGCATAGCACTGCCTTCTCCTCGTGTGGCTGGATCTCCTTCGTGTTCCCCGCACAACCGAATCTGCAACCTGAGATTTCTCATCAGATGGTCTAGCCCGCTTGGACCTCTGCGTCATCTGTCTACTTCCAGCTGCAGAAGACTCTGCTACGGGTCATCCTGCAGAGGGTCTCACCGCTGGTGACTGCTCGGCGAGAAAACACTCCACTAGAAGGGCTCTCTCCAACACCCCTGCCTTCGTCGGGATGTTGAGGGAGATCATAGATGCCCGGATCTCATGCCTCAGTCCCTGCTTGAAGGTAAGGGCCCTAGAGAACTGGTCTCGTACCATATCTGTTGAGCAGTGCGAGAAATTAGTAAACCTCACTGACTACTGAGCCACGATCATAATGCCATGTCACTACTGTAGTAACTCCTGAATGCGCACTGCATGGAGGGTGACTGGAATGAACTCCGAGCGGAAGAGGCTCTCGAAGTCCATCCAAAGTAAAGATTCCTCGTCGTGCACCTGGAGCATCAGGCTCCACCATCTGCCTATTGCCGCGTGCAAAAGACTCACTACAAGGATCACCATGAGGTCTGCTGGTATCCCCACTAACTTGAAAACTCGAACTAAAGCCTCCACCCAATCCTCGGATACCTGAGGGTCCGTTACCCCACGGAACCTAAGAGGTCTCTGACGCTGAATCTCGTGCAGTGCACTAAGGTGACGTGCACTCTCAGCGGCTGGAGCTGGTGGCATCGGTGGCTCAGCGGGTAGAGGTACCGTCGGTGCCTCCGCTATAATAGGGCCATGCACCGAGGCCACGTCGCTCGGTGGGCTGTCGTCTCGCACAATGCTCGGAACCCTAGCTAGCTGCCATCGTGGGGCCATCCTGAAATGAAATAGGCGCGCCACGGTTAATAAAGTATACCTGGTGAGCTGACACAAAATAATCACAAAGAAAACTTTTTAAACACACATGCAATCAATGTTTTCATGCACTGAGTTGGAAATTAGAAGTCATGGTCCTAATGTATGGATACGTCGGCCACTGCACCAACATCAGACTCCCTGGAATGATAACCACACTCAATACCCTTAACATTATTTCTTCACAAAGGAGAAAGATCTGAATCCTGAGTTCTGTGGTAGAACTGAACTCCTCTGATACCAATTTGTCACGACCCGCCCCCCGAGGCCCGTGTCGTAACTACCCCAAGCCCGCCTTCCATAGGCCAGGGGCTGGCGACTAGCACCAAAGGTGTAAATCTCTATAACTGGGAATGAATTGCCTTTATGAAACATAAACACACACACAACCAGACTAAAAGAGGAAGCAATCACTATGTAAAGAAATATAACAAAGTTGCTGAAAGTACAAAGGGGGCCGGAAATACAAGCTCAACAGTAAAGTACAAGAAAAAGACACACAACAGGAAGGTGTCTGTAACACCCCGAGATTTGATGATAAGTATACTTTTTAATTTATTTTATATCATGTGTTTTATTCTACACCATGATTATCTTGTGCTATACGCAACACCGTATTAGCTTGTAGTATACACAACACAATTCTTGGATCGTGTTATACACAATTTCAAGTTTGTTTGATAATAGTCATCCTACACAACATTGAGTATATATATATATATATATTCAATGTATAAATGAAATATGGTTGGATTTTGTTATACGAAGCAATAAAGGAGTTTTTCACAACACGCAGCCCTAACTTGGCTTTCATTACACGCAATCGCGACCTTACTCGGTGGCGTGTATAGTACGCAATACCGGGTTTCACTAAACAACGATATATGGTTATAATATTATTATAAACTAGCCGTTATGAATAGTATTAACTACATTTTGAATTTTATAACATTATTATTCATCTTAAACATTTTCTAGAACATGGTATGAGAACAAAATAAAAAAATTTCGGGTAAAATAAGTATTTTTCAAGAAATGCAGTTTTGCAGCCTTTTGATGGCGTACCCATTTTAGGTATAATTTTTGAGATGTTTATAAGGTAAATTTTACAAAATAAACTTATTCTTTTGAATCATGATATAAAAATTTACATTGGATAACGTTTTGATATTTTTTTGATAACTTTCATATTTTAATGAATAGTAAAAACACACTTTATTTTAATTAAAAACAAATTTTTTCATCGTAATAATTTATATGGTTAAATTATAATATTTAATGATTTTAAAGTATAAATAGAATATATTTTCACCATTTAATATAATTTATGTCATTATCATTGATTTTACCTTGAATTCGTAGGTTAAATCAATTCAATCTTTTGTAATGTTTTAAACAAAAACTCGTTTTCTTTCGAAAACAGGATTAATTTTAATTTAATATCTGCAACTTTTTTGTATTGAATTTGGAAAAATCGATTCCATATTTGGAATATGTGGCTCCAAATTATGTTAATAGGCTACTTTTTTATTTTTGGGCATTATGAATAGTAACTACGGTAAAATTTATTTACCATAGTTAAAGTTAAATCGGGTAATTAAGGGTAAATATAAGATTACAAAACTACCCTAACACCTTCCAAAATCCTATTGGATGACTAAAAGTAGACCCATATCACCTAAGGGTGGGATTAGATTCATTTAATGAACTTTTTTACATGAAAATAAATTAATTATTATTAAAACCAACGAAAGTGACAACATGTCACTCTCTTAAATCTTATAAGTATATTAAATTAAACATAGTGATAAACTTAATGAAACTTAGAAAATAAATAGTCTCCAGAAATATAATAAAATTATCTACATCATATGAATTTATTTATTATTTATTAAGGATTAAATAATTATCATTAATTGTGACACAATAGTGATGAAGAAATTGTTTATCTAGTGAAAAATCAAGAATATAGTTTTTATTAAACTAATAGTGACCATAAAAGCCACGGAACACTGACCAAAACTTATTTTTCATGTAAATTTAAACAATAATCATCCAATGGTAGAATATTTTACAATTTGGTGAATTATAAAATCTATTATGACACTTATATTATTTTATATTAAATGATGCCAAAGTTGTCACATTCATAATTGAATAAATATAAAAATTTAAATATTGTGATTTTAAGATGATAAATTCTATTAAAAGTAAAATTGGGAAAGGTAATAGATTTATCTTCATCATAGGATCTTATTTTTAATTTTTATGCAAAAAATAAATATATTAAATTATTATAAAATAATGTTGTGGTAATTATTTTATTAAGAGATAAACCAAATAAATGGTTTTAAAATTAATAAAATAAATATTATATGAACTATTTAATGTTCTCCACTAAATTTCTAGATACATATGACATGTTATGAGTCTATTTATGCTTTTAGTTGGAACATATCTTCTGTATTTATTTTATTTAAATTCAAATAAATGAATACTGTCAAAATTGATACTATTGTTATTTTATAAAACAAACATATTATAAATTTTTTTAAAAATCACGAAAATATTTTCAAATTATAAATTTAAATTTATATGGTCTAAATGTTCTTACGTATCCAATTATGGAAACCTCACAACAATTAAGTAATTATTTGTTATAATTTAAAATTTAGAATGTTATTACCACAAATAAAATTAAATTGATTAAATAAGGATAAATCAAGTTGATAATGTTTAAAATAAATTCCTAACATATCTAAATTTTATTGGATGATGAGATTACAACCCTAGACTATCTAATATTCGAATATGAGTCATTTTTGGAGGTTTTTAAGTGGGGTTATATTTATTATAAATTAATATTTTTAGGATTTCCAAAGGTGCCCCTCTCCTCCCTTATAAAAGGGCACCTCCTCCCTCTCTTCCTCACACCACTTTTAGCCTTCAATCTCGGCCAACCCCTGCCAAATTCTCTTCTCCACTTCCCTAGAAACATCCTAGAGGTCCTAGTATACTTCAAAGACCAATATTAGTGCCCTAAGGGGAGGTTTTAAAGAGGTGTATCGAAGAAGAGGTAATTTCTTCTACCGATTCTTTCAAGCTTATTTCTTCTTCAACTTCTTCTTCCTTAGTTGTTTCATTATAAAGTAATAACATCAATATCAATAATATACTGATATGTTATTATAAATATTAAACAGCCCCATTTCACCTTCTATCCATCCTATGGAAAACAAAATCATCGTGCGTGCGTACGTACAGAATACCGTCTCCACGCCATGGTGTAATCTGTTTTTCCACCAACACCTTACATGGATGGGTATAATTTTGTAATGAATAACTATAAATAGTTATTATAAAATCATACGGATTGTGATATATTGTATCATACACTCCAATTCAATTCAATAATTATGGAAACGATATCTTCGCTTGTGCGAACGTACGGACTACCGTCTCCACGACGCGATGAGATTCATTCTCCATGTTAACCATTTAAGAATGATTATAATGTATATATAAGAAATAATAATGAAATATATGACATTATAAAACTATTTTATTTATATATATATATATATATGTGTCATCTACTTAATTATATTCAACTCAATAAGGAAACGAAAACAACAGTCATGTGTACGTACGACCTACCGTCTCCATGAACGGTGTATTTGGTTCCATTTATTGATCTATTATATATATGTGTATTCTGAATATATATTATATATAAATCATATTTTATATTCTGGAATTATGTAATAATGATCTAAGTAATCATATGAATAATTACAAGTCAAAACACGGGCGAAAAATGAAACGAGTCTACCCAAAACACTCTTTAACATGGAATTAACAAAAGAACGGGTAATATAAAGTCATAAGTTAACCATATATGATATCATAACAATGAATATGATTCTTTAATAAGTCAATGACATTATTTAAATCATTATACCGGAGGTTCGGATACATACGAAGCATAGTGGACATAAGGTAAGGGATAATTTATCAATCTCATTTTTATCCGAGATTGTTTATATGTAAGTATTTACTGGGGTTATCTTTATCATCCAATCCCATTTTTTCTAAAAAAGGTTCCATGTATGTTTAATCTCCTTTTTATCCATTTTTTACTTTTACAACATGGTATGTAAGGAATCTTTTTTTTACGTTACGAGGTACTTTTTGACTTTTCAGGAAAAAGTACGAGAATAGTGTTTTTTCTAACGTATATGGAATGAATGGATTTTTACTATTTTATAAAGCCATATTTTCATGAAGCTTCCTCCAAAAGATTTCATGACTATTTTAAACAAAATATTTTTCTTTTAAAATATCATGACGTTTTGTGAAAATAAATTGATTTTGAAAAAGAAAGGATAGTTTCCTCAAGAATCATTTCATGTGTTTAATCAAAACAAATTTCCATCTAATATGACATTATTTCATATGTTTATGTTTCAAGTATAAAGTATCTATGATTTAAATGGTTTCACTTTTCTAATTATGAAATGATATCCATTTCTTTTATATGGATTATGTGATGCTGGGATGATGCTTATGAAACCCATTTTATTTGTTGGGTTATTATGAATGATGTATGTTTATTTTGTGGCACAAGAAAAAATGATTTCATTATGAGATGGTTGGGACCTATATCTCCCTCCAATGCATTGGGTAATGAATTATATTTCATGAGATAGACATGGCTGGAAAGGTAAGTTAATCTGGTTCAGTGTTACAAGACTGAAATGAGGAGTGAAATCGATTCAGAAAGGGACTTTGTCCACGAAGATGGTCTTGGAAGCAATGCCTTGGCTAATATGGAAATCATAACAAGTGATGAATGGTTTCCACAATTACATGCTTTATTACCATGAAATTATATAGTGATTGATGTTCCTTTATGTTATATGCCTTACGTACTTCCAAGATTTATGTCTTTGCTCAAGGTTTTAATATTTATATTTCATGTTCAAGTTTTTTCTTTCAAATATTTATGGATTGTTTTATGTTCTCTATGTTTGACCTTACTGAGCATTTGAGCTCACCCTTTTTATGTTTTATTTCCCCCAGGAAATAAAGAAATGTTTTAGGTAAGGAAACAAAAAAGGGAAGATCGTTATGGGAGATATTGAAGATCTTTCAACATGACTAGTTGTCTATATTCCGAGTTTCCAAAGACACTAAACTATTACGGTCCTTGTGTGTTTTTTTGTTATGTATTAAGTATTCATCAAAAGTAATGTAATGTCCATGTACATCAAGCTTCGAGTCTATACAGTTGGTACCATAGGGAGGTTTAGTCAACCTTTGGAAACTAGGATGCAAAAATGTTAGTGAGATCCCTAGAGATATTTATAAGGTATGTCTAGGGATGTACCTAATGATAAGTATACATATTAGATATAGTCCTTGAACTACGTTAACGATCATAGAATTTAACCCAAGATGTTAGATATTGAGGGTACTCCCCCTTTACTATGTTGTTTTCCCTAGCATGATTTTTTCCTCTTACAGAATTCTTTTTATGTTTTAGTCAATGGAGGGAACCAGAAGGAATTCGGTTAACATTGAATCCAATGGAAAAATTGGTGACTATGAGCAACAAAATTTCTTAATGCCTAGAGAGAAAGATATTGTGATTATGTCGAATCAGTCATCGCGATATATGATTAACAAGGTAAAATTTAGTGGTATTACTAAGTCATCAAATAAGAGGAAGATGGAATTTTATGCATGTTCGCATAGTGAGGAGCGTAGAGAAGGGAAGATTGAGATTTCTAAAGAAGGGAAATAGAACCTTGACGAATTCCTCAAATGGAGGGATAGATGTTATCTGTGTGGAGAAAAGGGTCATAGAGTGACAGACTATAATGGAGTTCAATGTCTTATTTGTGGAGAACATGGGCATTACCCAACTCAATTCCCTAACGTAAAAAGTTACTTTTAAATCAAGGAAGGACTTATTCAAGGACAATCATTGAAGAGGACGGATTGAAGTGTTTATATATTGGTATTCAATAATAATGTTGTTGAGGTAATTTTATGGTGTATTAGAATATTTTTGTATTATTCTATAGTGGTTTTCAATAATTTTATGGTACTGGTAACCATGAAAAGTGATTCAAATATTTTGGAAAGCAGATGATATGCGCATAATGAAGGGATAAGATGATAATGAGATGATATATTGTATTAATGAGCAAATGATTGATATAAGGACTATGTGATATCATGGTTTGAGTATATAGAATTTTGAGGATTTTGGTATGTGGAAAGTGTTAACTTTTAACTACATTCATGTTTTCACTAAGGTTCAATGGGTATTCATTCATCAAGAAAATACATGATTAAGGTATTCACATGCTTGTAATTTGACCAAAAAGATATATTTTATGATATATATGGGATAAATGATGGCATTCACGTGATTATTATGTGAAATTTCAAGTAATCATTTTCTTTATACTATGAGCTTGGACCGAAGTATTTTAGATAAGCCTAATGATTAAAATGGATTATGTTGTACATAAGTTAGTATTGTTTAAGGATAGAAATTTTTTCGATATTATTGATGGGATGTTATAGTAATGTAATTTTATAAAATGGACAACCTGCAGGACGGGCAACATCCCATTACATTGGACAAGGCTATGGGAATCGAACCCACAATGGAAGTGTGACTGGCCTTTATCGCATACCAATGGCCTACAGGAAGTCCCTGGTTTGTAGAAACTAGTTTTATTTTATTAAGCGGTATAATATATGAAGTATAAGTTCATTTTTGGAATCGTATATGATTAACCTCACCATAGATGGACTTATGTATATTTGATAACTATTGATATCCTTTTGTTTGAAACAGATGGAATGACCCATCATTCTATCACATTGTCTGTTAATACCTCACGAATAAAAAATTCAACTTCATTTCTTTAAGAGATGAAGTGGAAATTGTTCAAAGCACGAACAACAGTGAGATTGTACCAAAATCAGGCAATAATTTTTTCTAATTCAAATCTTTCAACTTTAGAGAAATGATATTGAAAACCAAAAATGTTTTCCTAGTGCTCCTATATCCGATGAATCAGATGGTACCTTAGATCATCGCAAATCTATGGCTTTGTGATTGTTGGATATTTCATAACCATGTTCCCTACCACTCTCCATCAGAACATGATGGTTAGATTTCTCTTCCATATCCATATTTTCAACTATTTTCTCCTACGTGGAAACCCACTGATTAGTTAATTTGGGTAACCCTTACGTTTCATACTTCAGTTTTTAAAGATAAGTTTTGGTATTGCTTTTTAGGATGTGGGTTTCTATTAAGAAAACTTTATAATAGTAAACCATGTATAACCCTGATGAATTTCGAGGGCGAAATTCATTTTAAGGTGGGTAGAATGTAACACCACTAGATTTTATGATATGTATTCTATTTAATTTATTTTATGTCATGTGTTTTATTCTACACCATGATTATCTTGTGCTATACGCAACATCGTATTATCTTTCAGTATACGCAACACAATTCTTGGATCGTGCTATACACAATTTCATGTTTGTTTGATAATAGTCATTCTACACAACATTGAGTGTATATATATATTAAATGTATAAATGAAATATGGTTGGATTTTGTTATACTCAACAAAAAAGTAGTCTTTCACAACACGCAACCCTAACTTGGCTTTCATTACACGCAATCGCGTCCTTCCTCGGTAGCGTGTGTAGTACGCAATACCAGGTTTCACTAAACAACGATATATGGTTATAATATTATTATAAACTAGCCTTTATGAATAGTATTAACTACATTTTAAATTTGATAACATTATTATTCATCTTACACATTTTCTAGAACATCGTATGAGAACAAAATAAAAATTTTCGGGTAAATTAAGTATTTTTCAAAAAATGCAGTTTTGCCGCCTTTTGATGGCGCACCCATTTTAAATATAATTTTTGAGATGTTTATAAGTTAAATTTTACAAAATAAACTTATTATATTGAATCATGGTATAAAAATTTACATTGGATAACGTTTTGATAATTTTTTGATAACTTTCATATTTTAATGAATAGTAAAAACACACTATATTTTAATTAAAAACAACTTTTTTCATCGTAATAATTTTTATGGTTCAATTATTATATTGAATGGTTTTAAAGTATAAATAGAATATATTTATACCATTTAATATAATTTATGTCATTATCATTGATTTAACCTTGAATTCGTAGGTTAAATCAATTCAATCTTTTGCAATGTTTTAACCAAAAACCTGTTTTCTTTCGACAACGGGATTAATTTTAATTTAATTTCTGAAAATTTTGTGTATTGAATTTGGAAAAATGGATTCCATATTTGGAATAAGTGGGTCCAAATTATGTTAATAGGCCACTTTTATTTTTGGGCATTACGAATAGTAACTACGGTAAAATTTATTTACCATAGTTAAAGGTAAATCGGGTAATTAAGGGTAAATATATGATTATAAAATTACCCTAAAACCTTAAAAAATCTTATGGGATGACTAAAAGTCATCCCATATCACCTAAGGGTCGGATGAGATTCATTTAATGGTCTTTTGTCCATGAAAATAAATTAATTATTATTAAAACCAATGAACGTGATAACATGTCACTCTCTTAAATCTTATAAGTATATTAATTTTAACTTAGTGATAAAATTTATTAAACTTCGAAAATAAATTGTCTCCAGCAATCTAATAAAATTATATACATCATATAAATTTATTTATAATTTTTAGGGATTAAATAATTATCATTAATTGTGACACAATAGTGATGAATAAATTCTTTATCTAGTGAAAAATCGGGAATATAGTTTTTATTAAACTAATAGTGACCATAAAAGGCACCAAAACCTGACCAAAACGTATTTTTCATATAAATTTAACCTATAATCATCCAATGGTCTAATACTTTACAATTTGGTGAATTATCAAAGTGATTATGACACTTATATTATATTATTTTAATCGATGCCAAAGTTGTCACATTCATAATTTAATAAATATAACAATTTAAATATTGTGATTTTAATATGTTAAATTCGAGTGTAAGTATTATTGGGAAATTTAATAGATTTATCTTCATTATAGGATTTTATTTTTAATTTTTATGCAATATATAAGTATATTAAATAATTATAAAAAAATGTTGTAATAATTATTTTATTAAGAGATAAACCAAATAAATGGTTTTAAAAATAACAAAATAAATATTATATGAACTATTTAATGTTCTCCACTAATTTTCTAGATACATATGATATTTTATGAATCTATTAAAAATTTTATTTGGAACATATTTTCTGTATTTATTTTATTTAAATTCAAATAAATGAATAGTGTCAAAATTGACAGTATTGTTATTTTATAAAAGTAACATATTATAAAATTGTTTAAATATCACAAATATATTTACAAATTATAAATTTAAATTTATATGGTCTAAAAAGTTATTAATTATCCAATTATGGACAATTAAAAACAAATAAGTAATTATTTGTTATAATTTAGAATTTATAATGTTATTACCACAAATAAAATTAAATTGATTAAATAAGGATAAATCAAGTTGATAATGTTTAAAATAAATTCCTAACATGTCTATATTTTATTGGTTGATGAAATTAAAACCCTATCTTATCTAATATTCGAATATGAGTCATTTTTGGATGTTTTTAAGTGGGGTTATATTTATTATAATGTAATATTTTTAGGATTTCCAAAGGTGCCCCTCTCCTCCCTTATAAATGGGCACCTCCTCCCTCTCTTCCTCACACAACATTGAGCCTTCAAGCTCGGAAAACCCTTCCAAATTCTCTTCTCCACTTCCATAGAAACATATTATAGGTCCTAGTATACTTCAAAGACCAATCTTAGTTCCCTAAGAGGAGGTTTTAAAGAGGCGTATTGAAGAAGAGGTAATTTCTTCTACCGATTCTTTCAAGCTTATTTCTTCTTCATCTTCTTCTTATTTAGTTGTTTCATTATAAAGTAATAACATCAGTATCAAATATATACTGATATTTTATTATAAATATGATACAACCCCATTTCACCTTCTATCCATCCTACGGAAAACAAAATCACCGCACGTGCGTACGTACGGAATACCGTCTCAACGCCATGGTGTAATCTGTTTTTCCACCAACACCTTACATGGATGTGTATAATGGTGTAAAGCATAACTATACATTGTTATTATAACATCATACTGATTCTGATATATTGTATCATTCACTCCAATTCAATTCAATAATTATGGAAATGATATCATCGCTCGTGCGTACGTACTGACTACTGTGTCCACGACGCGATGAGATTCATTCTCCATGTTAACCATTTAAGAATGATTATAAAGTATATATAAATAATAATAATGAAATATATGACATTATAAAGATACTGGATTTATGTATATATATATTTATGTATGTCATCTACTTAATTCCATTCAACTCAATAAGAAAATGAAAACAACGTTCATGCGTACGTACAACCTACCATTTCCATGAACGGTGTATTTCTTTCCATCTATCGATATATTATATATATGTATATTATGAATATATATTATATATAAATCATATTTTCTATTTTTTAATTAAGTAATCATGATCTAAGTAATCATATGAATAATTACAAGTCCAAACACGGATGACAAATGAAACAATTTTACCCAAAACACTCTTTAACATGGAATTTACACAAGAACGGGTAATATAAAGTCATAAGTGAACCATATATGATATCATAACAATGAATATGATTGTTTAATAAGTCAATGACATTATTTAAATCATTATACAGGAGGTTCGGAAACACACGAAACATATCAAACATAAGTTAAGGGATAATTTATCAATTTTATTTTTATCCGAGATTGTTTATTTGTAAGTATTTACTGGGGTTATCTTTATCATCCAAGCCCAGGGTTTCTAAAAATGATTTCATGTATGTTTAATGTCCTTTTTACTCATTTTTGACTTTTACAACATGGTATGTAAATAATCTTTCTTTTTTTTATGTTACGAGGTACTTTTTGACTTTTCCGGCAAAAGTACAATAAGAATGTTTTTTTAACATATACGGTATGAAAGGATTTTTATGGTTTTATAAAGCCATATTTTCATGAATCTTCCTCCAAAAAAATATAATGACTATTTTAAACAAAATCTTTTTCATTTAAAATTTCATGACATTTTTTGAAAAGAAATTGATTTTGAAAAAGAAAGGATATTTTCCTCAAGAATTCATTTCAAGTGTTTTATCAAAACCATTTTCCATCTAAGATGACATTATTTCATATGTGTATGTTTCAAGTATAAAGTCTCTATGATTTACAAGGTTTCACTTTTCTCATTATGAAATGATATCCATTTCATTTATATGGATTATGTGATGATGGGATGATGTTTATGAAACCCATTTTATTTGTTGGGTTATTATTAATGATGTATGTTTATTTTGTGGCACAAGTAAGAATGATTTAATTATGAGATTGGTGGGACCTATATCTCCCTCCAATGCATTGGGTAAATATATATATATCATGAGATAGACATGGATGGAATGGTAAGTTAATCTGGTTCAGTGTTACAGGACTGAAATGAGGAGTGAACTCGATTCAGAAAGGGACTTTGTCCACTAAGATGGTCTTGGAAGTAATGTCATGGATACTATGAAAATCATAAAAAGTGCTGAATGGTTGCCACAATTACATGTTTTATTCCCATTCTATTTTTATCATGATTGAATTTCCTTTATGTTATATTCCTTACGTACTTCCAAGATTTATGTCTTTGCTCAAGGTTTTAATGTTTAGATTTCATGTTCAAGATGTTGCATTCAAATATTTATGGATTGTTTTATGTTCTCTATGTTTGCCCTTACTGAGCATTTGAGCTCACCATTTTTATGTTTTATTTTCCCCACGAAATAAAGAAAGGTTTTAGGTAAGGAAACAAAAAACTGATGATTGTTATGGGAGATGTTGAAGATCTTTCAACATGACTGGTTGTTTATATTCTGAGTTTCCAAAGACACTAAACTATTACGGTCCTTGTGTGTCTTTTTGTTATGTATTAAGTATTCAACAAAAGTAATGTAATGTCCATGTACGTCAGGCTTCGGGTCTCTAAAGTTGGTATCATAGAGAGGTTTAGTCAACCATTTGAAATTAGGATGCAAAAATGTTAGTGAGATCCCTAGAGATATTTCTAAGGTATGTCTAGGGATGTCCCTAAGGATAAGTATACGTATAGGATATAGGCCTAGAACTACGGTAATGATCTTAGAATTTAAGATAAGATGTTAGATATTGAGGGTACTCCCCATTTACTATGTTGTTTTCCCTAGCATGATTTTTTCCTCTTACAAAATTATTTTTATGTTTTAGTAAATGGAGGGAACCAGAAGGAATTCGGTTAACATTGATTCCAATGGACAAATTGGTGACTATGAGAAACAAAATTGTGTAATGACTAGAGTGAAAGATATTGTGATTATGGAGAATCAGTCATTGCGATATATGATTAACAAGGTGAAATTTAGTGGTATTACTAAGTCATTAAATAAGAGGAAGATGGAATTTTATGCATGTTCGCATAGTGAGGATCATAGAGAAGGGAAGATTGAGATTTATAAATAAGGGAAAAAGAACCTTGAGGAATTCCTCAAATGGAGGGATAAATGTTATCTGTGTGGAGAAAAGGTTCATAGACTGACAGACTGTAATGGAGTTCAATGTCTTATTTGTGGAGAACATGGGCATTACCCAACTCAATGCCCTGACCTAAAATTTACTTTTAAATCAAGGAAGGACTTATTCCAAGAAAATCATTGAAGTGGATGGATTGAAGTGTTTATGTATTGGTATTCAAGAATAATGTTGTTGAGGTACTTTTATAGTGTTTTAGAATATTTTTGTATTATTTTATTGTGGTTTTCAATAATTTTATGGTACCAGTAACCATTAAAAGTGATTCAAATATTTTGGAAAGCAGATGATATGCGCATAATGAAGGGATAAGAAGATAATGAGATGTTTGATTGTATTCATGAGCTCATGATTGATATAAGGACTATGTGACATCATGGTTTGAGTATATAGAATTTTGAGGATTTTTTTATGTGGAAAGTGTTAACTTTTAACTACATTCATGTTTTCACTATGGATCAATGGGTATTCATTCTTCAAGAGAATACATGATTAATGTATTCACATGTTTGTAATTTGACCAACAAGATATATCTTATGATATATAGGGGATAAATGATGGCATTCACGTGATTGTTATGTCACATTTCAAGTAATCATTTTCTTTATACTATGAGCTTGGACCGAAGTATTTTAGATAAGCCTAATGATTGGAATGGATTATGTTGGACATAAGTTAGTATTGTTTAAGGATAGATCTTTTTCGATATTATTGATGGGATGTTATAGTAATGTAATTTTAGAAAAAGGAAATCCTGCAGGGCGGGCGACAGCACATCGCGTTGGACAAGGCTGTGGGAATCAAACCCACAACGGAAGTGCGACTGGCCTTTATCGCATACCAATGGCCTACAGGAAGTCCCTGGTTAGTAGAAACTAGTTTTATTTTATTAAGTGGGATAATATACGAGGTATAATTTCATTTTTGGAATCGTATAAGATTAACCTCCCCACAGATGGACTTATGTATATATGATAACTTTTTCTATCCATTTGTTTGAAACAGAGGGAATGACCCATAATTCTATCAAATGATCTGTTAACATTTTACGAATAACAAATTAAACTTCATTTCTTTAAGATATGAAGTGGAAATTGTTCAAATCACGAACAATAGTGAGATTGTACCAAAATCAAGCAAGAATTTCTTCTAATTCAAATCTTTCAACTTTAGGTAAATGATATTGAAAACCAAAAATGTTGTCCTAGTGCTCTTATATCTGATGAATCAGTTGGTACCATAGATCATCACAAATATATGGATTTGTGATTGTTGGCTATTTCATAACCATGAACATGATGGTTAGATTTCTCTTCCATATCCATATTTTCACTTATGTTCTCCTATATGGAAACCCATTGATTAGTTAATTTGGGTAACCGTTACATTTCATATTTTATTTTTTAAAGATAAGTTTTGGTATTCCTTTTTACGATTGGGGTTTCTATTAAAGAAACTTTTGAATAGTAAACCATGTATAAGCCCGACGAATTTCGAGGGAGAAATTCATTTTAAGGGGGGTAGAATGTAACACCCTGAGATTTTATGATAAGTATTCTTTTTAATTTACTTGATGTCATGTGTTTTATGCTACACCATGATTATCGTGTGCTATACGCAACACCGTATTAGCTTGCAGTATACGCAACACAATTCTTGGATCGTGTTACACACAATTTCATGTTCGTTTGATAATAGTCATTCTACACAATAGTGAGTGTATATATATATATATATATTCAATTTATAAATGAAATATGGTTGGATTTTGTTATATGAAACCAAAAAGGAGTCTTTCACAACATGCAATCCTAACTTGGCTTTCATTACACACAATCGCGACCTTCCTCGGTAGAGTGTGTAGTACGCAATAACGGGTTTCACTAAACAACGATATATGGTTATAACATTATTATAAACTAGCAGTTATGAATAGTATTAACTAAACTTTGAATTTTATAACATTATTATTCATCTTATACATTTTCTAGAACATGGTATGAGAACAAAATAAATTTTTTTCGGGTAAAATAAGTATTTTTAAAAAAATGCAGTTTTGCCGCCTTTTGATGGCGCACCCATTTTAAATATAATTTTTGAGAAGTTTATAAGTTAAATTTTAAAAAATAAACTTATTCATTTAAATCATTATATAAAAATTTACATTGGATAATGTTTTGATATTTTTTTGATAACTTTCATATTTTAATGAATAGTAAAAACACGCTATATTTTAATTAGAAACAACTTTTTTCATCATAATAATTTATATGGTTAAATTATAATATTGAATGGTTTTAAAGTATAAATAGAATTTTATTTTACCATTTAATATAATTTATGTCATTAGTAGTGATTTTACCTTGAATTCGTAGGTTAAATCCATTCAATCTTTTGCAATGTTTTAAACAAAAACCCGTTTTCTTTCGACAACGGGATTAATTTTAATTTAATTTATGAAACTTTTGTGTATTGAATTTGGAAAAATGGATTCCATATTTTGAATCAGTGGGTTCAAATTATGTTAATAGTCTACTTTTTATTTTTGGGCATTATGAATAGTAACTACGGTAAAATTTATTTACCATAGTTAAAGGTAAATCGGGTAATTAAGGGTAAATATAAGATTATAAAATTACCCTAACACCTTCCAAAATCCTTTTGGATGACTAAAAGTCGACCAATATCACCTAAGGGTTGCATTAGATTCATTTAACCTTCTTTTTTCCATGAAAATAAATTAATTATTATTAAAACCAAAGAAAGTGATAACATGTCACTCTCTTAAATCTTATAAGTATATTAATTTTAACATATTTATAAACTTCATGAAACTTCGAAAATAAATAGTCTCAAGAAATATAATTAAATTATCTACATCATATGAATTTATTTATAATTTTTAGGGATTAAATAATTATCATTAATTGTGACACAGTAGTGATGAAGAAATTGTTTATCTAGTGAAAAATCAAGAATATAGTTTTTATTACACTAATAATGACCATAAAAGGCACAAAACCCTGACCAAAACATATTTTTCATGTACATTTACACTATAATCATCCAATGGTCTAATATTTTACAATTTGGTGAATTATAAATGTGATTATGACACTTCTATTATTTTATTTTAAATGATCCCAAAGTTGTCAAATTCATAATTTAATAAATATAACAATTTAAATATTGTGATTTTAAGATTATAAATTAGATTAAAAGTATTATTGTGAAAATTAATATATTTATCTTCATTATAGGAATTTATTTTTAATTTTTAAGCACCAAATAAGTATATTAAATAATAATACAGAAATGTTGTAGTAATTAATTTATTAAGAGATAAACCAAATAAATGGTATTAAAAATAATAAAATAAATATTATATGAGCTATTTAATGAGATCCACTAATAATAAAGATACATATGACATTTTATGAATCTATTAAATCTTTTAGTTCGAACAAATCTTCTGTATTTATTTTATTTAAATTCAAATAAAAGAATAGTGTCAAAATTGACACTATTGTTTTTTATAAAAATAACATATTAAAAAATTGTTAAAAATCACAAAAATATTTCCAAATTATAAATTTAAATTTATATGGTCTAAACTGTTATTAAGTATACAATTTCAGACAATTCACAACAAATAAGTAATTATTTTTTATAATTTAAAATTTATAATGTTATTACCACAGATAAAATTAAATTGATTAAATAAGGATAAATCAAGTTCATAATGTTTAAAATAAATTCCTAACATGTCTAAATTTTAGTGTTTGATGATATTACAACCCTATCTCATCTATTATTCAAATATGAGTAATTTTGGAAGGTTTTTATGTGGGGTTAGATTTATTATAAATTAATATTTTTAGGATTTCCAAAGGTGCCCCTCTCCTCCCTTATAAAAGGGAACCTCCTCCCTCTCTTCCTCACACCATTTTGATCCTTCAATCACGTCAAACCCCTGAAAATTTCTCTTCTCCACTTACCATGAAACATCCTAGAGGTCCTAGACTACTTCAAAGACCAATATTAGTGCCCTAAGGGGAGGTTTTAAAGAGGCGTATTGAAGAAGAGATAATTTCTTCTACCGATTCTTTCAAGATTATTTCTTTATCAACGTATTAATATTTAGTTGTTTCATTATAAGGTAATATAATCAGTATAAATAATATAATGATATGTTATTATAAATATTAAACAACCCCATTTCACCTTCTATTCATCCTACGGAAAACAAAATCACCACGCGTGCGTACGTACGGATTACCGTCTCCACGCCGTGGTGTAATCTGTTTTTCCACCAACACCTTACATGGATGGGTATAATGGTGTAAATAATAACTATACATAGTTATTATAACATCATACTGATTATTATATATTGTATCATCCACTCCAATTCAATTCAATAATTATGGAAACAAAATCATCGCCCGTGCGTACTTATGGACTACCGTCTCCACGACGCGATGAGATTCATTCTCCATGTTAACCATTTAAGAATGATTATAAAGTATATATAACCAATAATAATGAAATATATGAAATTATAAAGATACTGGATTTATGTATAAATATATATGTATGTCATCTACCTAATTCCATTCAACTCAATAAGGAAACAAAAACAACGTTCATGCGTATGTATGACATACCCTCTCCATGAAAGGTGTATTTATTTCCATTTATCGATCTATTATATATATTTATATTCTGAATATATATTATATATAAATCATATTTTATATTCTGGAACTATGTAATTATGATCTAAGTAATCATATGAATAATTACAAGTCAAAACATGGAGGACAAATGAAACTATTTTACCCAAAACACACTTTAACATGGAATTTACAAAAGAACCGGTAATATAAAGTCATAAGTGAACCATATATGATATCATAAAAAGGAATATAATTCATTAAAAAGTCAATGACATTATTTAAATCATTATAATGGAGGTTCGGATACATACGAAGCATATCATACATAAGGTAATGGATAATTTATGAATCTCATTTTTATCTGAGATTGTTTATTTGTATGTATTTACTAGGGTTATCTTTATCATCTAAGCCCATGTTTTATAAAAATGGTTTAATGTATTATTAATGTCCATTTTACCCATTTTTGTCTTTTATAACATGGTATGTAATGAATCATTCTTTTTTTACGTTACGTGGTAATTTTTGACTTTTCTGGAAAATGTACGAGAAGAATGTTTTTTTAACGTATACAGCATGAAAGGATTTTTACGGTTTTATAAACACATATTTTCATGATGCTTCCTCCAAAAGATTTCATAAATATTTTAAACAAAATCTTTTTCTTTTAAAATTTCATGACGTTTTGTGAAAAGAAACTGATTTTGAAAAAGAAAGGATAGTTTCCTCAAGAAATCACTTCAAGTGTTTTATCAAAACCATTTTCCATCTAAAATGAAATTATTTCATATGTGTATGTTTCAAGTATAAAGTATCTATGATTTAAATGTTTTCACTTTTCTCATTATGAAATGATATCCATTTCTTTTATATGGATTATATGATGATGGGATGATGTTTATGAAACCCATATTATTTTTTGGGTTATTATGAATGATGTAAGTTTATTTTGTGGAACAAGTAAGAATGATTTAATTATGAGATGGGTGAGACCTATATCTCCCTCCAATGCATTGGGTAAAGATTTATATCTCATGAGATAGACATGGCTGGAAAGGTAAGTTAATCCAGTTCAGTGTTATAGGACTGAAATGAGGAGTTAACTCGATTCAGAAATGGACTTTGTCCACTAAGATGGTCTTGGAAGCAATGACATGGCTACTCTAGAAATCATAACAAGTGAAAAATGGTTTCCACAATTACATGTTTTATTCCCATTCTATTTTTTCATGATTGATGTTCCTTTATTTTATATGCCTTATGTACTTCCAAGATTTATGTCTTTGCTCAAGGTTTTAATGTTTAGATTTCATTTCATGTTTTTGCTTTCAAATATTTACAGATTGTTTTATGTTCTCTAGGTTTTCCCTTAATAAGCATTTGAGCTCACCCTTTTTATGTTTTATTTTCCCCAGGAAATAAAGAAAGGTTTTAGGTAAGGAAATAAAAAAGGGAAGATCATTATGGGATATGTTGAAGATCTTTCAACATGACTAGTTGTTTATATTCCGAGTTTCCAAAGTAACTAAACTATTAAAGTCCTTGTGTGTTTTTTTGTTATGTATTAAGTATTCCACAAAAGAAATGTAATGTCCATGTAGGTCAAGATTCGGGTCTCTACAGTCTCAAGCTGCTCCTGGATCGTCCTCCAGAGTCCCTGCCTAAAGGGTAGGTACAGATGGCTACCTCAGCTTTCCACGTCCATCTGTCACCTCTGGGTACCGTCTCGTCGTGGAGTCCACCTCCGGCTACCATCCCGTTGTGCAGTCCACCTCCGGGTACCATCTCATCATCAAGTCCACCTCCAGGTACTGCCTCGTCGTAAAGTCCACCATCGGGTACCGTCTCGTCGTCTCGTCGTCTCGTCCACCTCCAGGTACCGTCTATCTCTACAAGACTCAACCACGATCAGTGATGTCTGACATCTGCAACCAACAAAACATAGTGTGGGCGAAGCACCTGTAGGGGTGAGTATACGATACTCAATAGGGACCCCGAGACCATCGAAGGTCTCCCTGAATCCACAATGGATAAACCAAAAGAAAAGTTACAATCAAGAAGTATCATCCAACACTACTTAGGTATATGTCCATACATATACCTAAGTCATCAAATCGAGTTCAACTCCAACTCACAAGCTCTAGTACAATCCAGTCCACTCAGAAAAGTAAAACTTAATCCACATAGGAAAGTACGACCCAATCCACACATGAAAGCATAATCAAATCCATATAGGATATCAAGTCAATCACATCGAAGATAATGATTGAAAGTCAAGACTCAGCTCTCACATGTATACTACTCACAATGAGGGGTGGAGATGATTAGATGTAGCCTTTGAGGCATCTCCTCTACCGAACCCACTTAGGATCCAAGCTTAGTAGTCATCGCTACTGAACCCATGGAGGATCCAAGTATAGTAGTCATCATCGTCGAACCCATGGAGGATCCCAGCACGGTAGTCGAACCCACAGAGGATCCCAGTATGGTAGTCATCCTCATCAAACCCACCGAGGATCCGAGTTCGGTAGTCATCCTCGTCGAACCCAAAAAGGATCCCAGTACGGTAGTCATCCTCGTCGAACCCACAGAGGATCCAGTACGGTAGTCATCCTCGTCAAACCCACAGAGGATTCCAGACCGGTAGTCATTCTCGTCGAACCCACACAGGATCTTGGTACGGTAGTCTTCCTCATCGAACCCATAGAGGATCCAGTACGGTAGTCGTCCTCGTCGAACCCACAGAGGATTCCAGAACAATCATCGTCGTCGTCACACTCGCAACCACCTCTAGAGTTCCCGCACACAACATGCTTGATTCCAGGAGGGTCCGATCCATGATCCAAGGGGGTTGATATATCAACTGACACATAGTCCATAGTTGACGTATCCCAAATTTCTGTCTCGACAATAGGAACTCAACGCGACAGACGTCGCGTCAATCGGACGCCCGGTCTGAGAGTTATTTGCCTTTTCATCCTAGGGCCCGGTTGGTTTTTAAGTCAAAAACAACCCGACCATACTCCAACTGCGTCCAAACTTTGAGCGGATTAATCAAAAAGAACCTTCTTTCCTATGAGTAATCCAACAAAGTCGACGACACATCAATCGAGCGTCCGGAGATCAAGTTATAAGCGTTTCTGCTCCGAGGGCCCGGTTGGTTTCATCTTCGAATGAACCCGGCCATACCAAACGTTCTTCGAAAACATGAGTGTAATAAACCAAAATGACCGTCTCGATCCTAGCATCGTATCACAACTGACAGTGCATCGATCGGAGGTCTGTATCCCATGTTACGGACGTTTGAACGAATCTGTCCGTTTTTAGGGGGGTTTGGGCCCAGACCGACCCGGCCCAAAAACCCCCCAGGTCGACCCGACCCGGGTCCGGGTCCGGCCCATTATGGCGTGGCCCGTCGTGGGAGGCCCGGCCCGGAATTTTTCCAACCGTCAGGGGTTACAACCCCCGACCCTTCCCGATTTCGGTAGGCCGTGGTAGTCAGCCGGTGAGCCGCCGCGTGACCCCCCACGGGTCCCGCCGTCCCTTGCGCCGGTGGCCGGTTTTCTGGCCACCCTTCCCTTCACCGCCGCGTCCTTAGGCCGCGTCCTTTGTCCGACTGGCACGGTGCGACGGTGCCGCGCCCCTCTGCCGTGATCCTCCTCATTCCCGCATGGTGTTGTTGCATAGCGCCTCCTTGGTTTGAGACGCAATGCGTACAACAACAAAGGGGGAGGAGGGTCGGTCTTGTATGTGTGGTCAACCCCCTATCATAAATTCGATATCAAGCGACTAAAGAATTTAAATTTGGCTTGAAATAGAATATTCATGAACACAAAACCAAAACCCTAACTCGAAGAAGGCGTTCGCCGGTGTCACGGTAGACGGTGTCGCGGTAGACAGGTGTCGTTCCGTCAACGTCGGAAAGGATGAAGTCGAGGGTGTTTTCGGCGTTCTTCATTCCTCGTTGGAGGAAGATGAAAGATTCCATGTTCTGGGCACCGTGCTTTGCTGCAAGCATTCCGCCACTTGAAGAAGCCGTTCAGAACTGCTCCCCCTAACCTCCTTTAAATAGGAGTGGTGGGTTCGTCGTTGGCACACAAGTCAGAAATGGGGGATCAATGACATAGGGCCCACTCATTTAATTCGATGCAGTAGAACATTAAAAAGGGAGGAATGATCCTCATTAATTGAACATGTTGGAATTTAATGAATTGGAGGGAGGGAAGGTTCCTCATAAACTTGAGGGGTTGACATGTATTAAAGAGGTTGAGGGTGTTTAATGGGGTGTTAGGAATTTTAAGGAGGTTGGGGATCATTTGGGCCCCACCCCACTTCCTCACAACTTCCTTTCCCAAAAATCATAAACCACTATAGGCATAATAAAAATATAATTGTAAAATAACTATATTTTTATTTCTCGCATTTTTAACATCTCATCCCGAGCAAACACAACTCTAGAAAAATGTATTCCTAAGCAATTATCGGCACTGCGGTTTCATCGGTGCCCTCAGATTTCAATTCCAAGCACTGGATCAAAAGTTAGAAAACCCGCTCTTTCGTTCACTGAATGCACTCAAGCTAAACATCGGAAAATTATTCTAGGCACACCGGGCCTTAGAATCAGGCGCCGTCAGAAACTGCGTCCTCGTATAATTCCAAAGAAAATTAAGAAAAAATTTTCCTTTAAATTTACGTGTCTTTACGCTGTTCTTATAAGGGATTTGGTACATTAGCACATCGCTGATTTATGCTCCATGGATATATCCCAGTGAGGGTGATCCAAGTAAAATTTTCTATAGAGTGCAAGCTTTACTATTTGTTTATACTCTACAATGGAAAGAAGATAGAAGAATGTTTCTTAATAATGAAACAAGATCAAAGTTGGAAATTGTTTTAATCTGTCACACACTGATTCACACCCCCCCATCAGGGTATCTTACATAGTTTACCTAAAAAAAATTCTATCTGGGGAAATCACTGTGCCTATGTCCAATGTTTTGGGCTCACTTGAAAAAGATCTGAACACCTTCCTATGGATGTTTGAGTACATTATTGAATATTCTAAAGAATAACTCCATTCAAAAATACTCAAATCAATACTCTAATAATAATTGAGATATCAATGTTTTTATTTTCCAAGATATTCACATTAGAAATTTTATACCATTTTGAATTTCGTTTATATTTCTCAAAACATCACAAACTCAGTAACAAAAACTCTCCCATCTCTTAAAAAAATTCTATATAAAATGATCCACATTAAATAAGCATGATGAAGAAGTATGACATTATTAGAAAAATTTTTACTGATAAAAAATCATTTGGAAAATTATAAACATCATTCATATGATGATATGTATGAAGACTTATGAAACGAAAGTTGGTATGATTATCAGAATGTAATATCCAAACATCAATAACACCTTAATTTGACTAAAATTTTTAATTAGTTAAATCTATAAAAATATTTAATATATATGTTATAATTGGAATGTAAATTTGGAAACATAGAGAGGTCTATTTTTTCCAAAACTAGGAAACCATTTCTATTAGAAAAATGTATATTATTCTTGTATTTCTAAATTCATTAATATCATTAGAAAAACTATAAAAGTTTGCAATTTATAAAAAATATATATGAGTTATGAATTTTTTACATCCAGTAATGTTTGTTTGGAACTAAACTACACATGTCTTTACATCCAAGAAACATAATCCCCACTTTATCCGATTAAAAAGATTACAATTCCTGATTTTCATAAACTTACAATATTGGGATATTTTGTCTAGAATCATTTATGGAACACTCATCTTATGAACATTATCATATGGTCACAATATATCTAATGATGGATCTTAAAACTTCTTTATAATTCATTACGAGGAAATCCTTCATGTCGAAAAATCAATACCACCTTTGATCACATGATTGTATAATTATTTTTAACGAGTGTCAGAGACTTTTAAGATAAGTGTAAAATCATATAACTTTTGATACAATTCTATTTAAAAAATATTTTCAATCATCATACATTCTATTTTACTAGAAACATTGTATCAAGAATCCAACAACAATATTTCCCATTGTATCAAGAAAACATTCACTAAAATAATTAGTTGACAATAAATAAAAAACATGTTATGAAAACATCAGAAATAATTTTCATAATTTTGTAATAAATTTATTAAAATATTTTTAAATTTTATATACAATAAATGATTCCCATTTTATAATATTATATTAATTGATATTTTAACTACAGATAAGAATGATATTTTATATTTAAATAACAATAGATATAGGGTGGGTAATTATACAATAAATACATATATATAAATTTATTATCACATCATATTGTTATTATAATCAAATTATAATTACTTTAAATTTGATACATCTTCCCCATTTGGAAAAGGCTTATAAATGTTAGGTTTTATGAAGTATGAAGATTGTTTCAATTCGTTTGTTTAATTTTTTATCATGTTTATTTAGTATAAAAAAATATAATATATTAACATGTATTTTCATTTATTTTATTTCATTTAAATTTCATTTAATTAATGGAATAATATTAATGACTCAATATAAAAAAAATATAATTAAAATAAATAGGTCATGAAACCATTTAATATATATTTAAATGTAAATTAATAAATTATAATAATTTTAATTTTTACTAACTTTGTAATTACGGGTCTGTATTGTCTAGGTACATATAAATTTCTATATTTTAGATGATAATTTGGAGTATCGACCATTATTTTGATTGATTTTATGGTTTTTTAGTAGTAGTCACAATCTAAATGTGTTCTTAGTTTGATTCTTATAGTGTTAGTAAAAAATTCATATAGTCTATAGAATATATCTTCATGTCATAAATAAGTCACACTAGGATTGTCCTACGTCAGGTGTATTCCCTCTTTATAGTGTAATTGTTGCTTGATAAATGGTGGTGGATGTGGAATTCAGTAATCTACCTTGTGATTTTCATTGAGAAACATAGATTTCTCATACCATGATGAGGTATAGTAGGGAATCGCCCCCTCATACAAAGGGTGGTATGATCATGGCCTAGTTTCATCATATTAGGATATATTTTATTAGTTTATTTTAGATGTAAATGATGGATTTTTCATGGAAAAATGATTGGAATTACCATTATTTTCCTCACTCTCAGTATTGTAATGGATGGGGGTATCCCCCTTTTCTTTTTTTTCATCCCATAATTCCTTATTAAATCCAAATCATTCTTATGTTCTTTTTAAAATATATTCTTGTTAATATTACACTTATAATCTTATTATTTTTCTTTCCAAATATTATTCTATGAACTTTTATCAATGAGATATGGTTTTCATGAGTTTATAAAACCATTTATGTGTGTAATAATTCCACTTAATAGAGATTTTGTGAATGATATATAAATTTGTTCCATGGAGGGGATATTCACGTCATTTATTTTCTGTTATCTGGAAGTATATTATCTCAATGTTTTTAATGTTTTTTTACGTCAATAATGGGTGTGTTTTTATTCGTTGTATCTTTTTGTTATGTGTGAGTTTGGGAAGTGTAATGAACCTATTTATCTTATAGTTTTATTCTTATGATACATTTTTCTATATTATAAGTAATTTTGAATTTTGGTATTTGGGTATCAAATGTTCAGAAAATTTATGTATGGGAAATTATATTGGAGTTAGGTGATTAGAGACCTAGAAGAGGTCTATTTGATATTGTGACTGATATATGGGTAATGGGTTGAGGTATTTGGATCCAAGAAAAACAATTAAATTTAAATCATTAAATGATTTCCTACATTATATTATTTTTTCCATTTTTTAATATCCTTGAAATGTATATCAATTCATAATTTCCAATTTGAATAAGTTTCATTCCAATTTTCTATTTTATTATTAAAATAATGTTTCCAAAACAATCCCATTAATCACATAATTTATATAATCCCTAAGAATATTAAAATTCATTAATGGATATTTCCAATGTTCTCTAACAATAAAAGGGGATATTTCATTATTAATGATCTGTAAAGGGAGTGAAATCATATTTTAGAATATTTATTACAAGTAAGTATGATATTATATTTTCTAAAACTACTTATTATTTTAGTAGAAATTGAGATGTATAAAAAATAATTTTCAATTATATTTCAATGTGGTTTGATATTGTTTGCAGAAATAAATAGTGATCTAAAAAGAATATAAACTATTATTTTAATTTTTATTATTTTGGAATGTAAATTAAAAATTGGATTCATTATTTTTATTATGAAAATCATGATGGAAACATTATAATTTGGGTTTGTTAATTCAACATTTTTAACTATGATTGGAAATTTTCATATGGTTAATATACACTATTTTTTCCATTAAATTCATATAACTTGTTGTCCTGACTGGTGATGTAATATTATTTTCCATGATTGGACTCTAAATAATTACTAGTATGTGGGGGTTGCTATCTTTTACACTAGATCAATGTTTTTTCTTTACCATTGATCTAATATCATTATTCATGATGGGAATATTGTAAACTACACATATATGATAGTCATTATACAATCTTCCTTTTTACTATATTTTCGTAACTAGTAAAGTAATATTTTATTATTTTGGGGACTATGTCTAACAGAACATTTCAACTAGTTTTTTCCATTCCAAAAGTTCAATGTGTCAAATTAACATGTCAAGTAATTATATTTTTTATGATTGGACTCTAAATAGATTATAGGTTATGTTGATTGTGTATAATTATTTGAATATTCTGACATCATAATTCTATTTCACATGAACATCACTTTCTTTATGCTCACCAATATGGTGTTATTTACATTAAATTTTATTTTTGAGTATTTCAAAAAAAAATCATATCTATAGTTATCTATTTCTTTTTATTTATTTGATACAATTTATTTTTTTAACTTTTTATTCATGTACTCATTTATTATATGTAATATTAAATCTCCACTCATATATTTCATTAGTGCTAACAATTTTATAGTTATTATATTGGAATATATAATCATTGGGTTTTTTCATTTTTCATAAATTTATAACTTATAATGTCACTATTTCATCGATATATTTAAAATAAAATTATAATTTAATTTTGGTCGTTATTTTCCATTACATAAAAATTGAGTTTATCTTAAAATAATTTTTGTCCAGTTTTTCTTTAAATTTTATAAATATTCCAAAACTAAATTTATCATTTTATATGATTTAATTTGTGTAATTATAACTATGATAGATTGGATATATATGGTATTTCATGTGATTTTTAATGGATTAAAATGAAATGAAAATATTTATAGTTATTCATTCCATACTTGAATGAGTATGATTTATCATTAATGAGTATGTATGTAGTCCGGGGAGTATACATACCAGGATCTATGCTGATTATATATATATATATAGTAGGTTATGGTCATATTCATTTTTATTATATCCATTGGACTTTGAGTATTAGTTTCAGTATATTTTTTTGTTAATAAAAGTATTATCCAACATAGAAATAAGATTAGGGTGATCTTTGTATTTATTAACTTAAATGTTTTATTTATTACCTTTATGACCCAAAATTTTAATTTTTTTCTAATTTTAATTTATTTATATAATAAATTTCACTGAAATTCATTTAAACTATATTGAGATTTTTTCTTGAAGCCTTTTTTGGTATTGTAAATAATTCATAGTCCGTATTTACATTCATCATCGGTAACATCCAGGGTAAATAAAGAATGTAACATTTTCATATTCATTAAAATTTGTGAATAAAATATTAATTTTACTTTAAATGGGATTTTATGTTCGATAGAATACTAGATAAGCAACAATGTTTTCCTTGAAATCTTATGTTGCACACAATGTGGGGTTATAATGAAAAATTAAATAATAAAATAATATTATTAAAAATGTTAGTTAACTCCTAGCCGTTATAATTTCATGAATTAAAAGAACTAACGAAAATATTATTATACATGTTTATTAAATATTGTTACCTTTATCCAAAAAAAAATATTGGCTTGAAATATGAAAGAATCTGATTTTGAGCATAAAAACACAAATATTCATTAAGAGGAAGATTTACCACCTTTTGATGGAGAACATGCTTTAAATATAGTTTTGGTCACTTTTATATGTTCTATTTGACAAAATAATATTCTTCATTATAATCGAGATATCCATATTTACTTTGGGTATATTTTTGGTACTTTTCTAAAAAAATTATTTATTTAATGAATATTGGAAAAAACTATATTTCATTTCAAAAATACCTTTTTATCTGATTTATTTATTAGTTTAAATTATCTTTTTAGTTGGTTTTAATGTGTAACTATATGATGTTTTTATAATTTAGTCCAATTTTGGTCATTGGATGTAATTTTACAATGAAATTAGATATAAATAAGTATCGATAATTTGATAGTTATTATTTCATAAAAACAAGATTTCTGTACCGGTAGGGCACTGTAGCGGCGGCAGTACTATGTGGGTACTGTAGCAGGCGGGTTACTATTCAGAGAATGTGAATTGGGCAAAAAATTTGGGCATGTGGGATATATAATGGGATACAAGCCCATTGGTCCTTCATGCTATGTTATGGGTTTCCCTCTACCCAGTTAAAAGAGGTCTTAGCTTTCCTTTAATAATAAAAATGAGGATTCAACCCCAATCTTTAAAAAAAATTAACTTAAACATATATCTTTTAGTAAATAAATTCTTACATGGGTTTATATAAGTTATATCTTCAACTATGAAAATTAATATGAAAGCTAAAAAGATTTCCAACCTCATGATATTTGTTTTATAATTTTTAGATATCAATTAAATACAACTATTTATGACACGATAATGATGTAGTGTTTATATCATTAGTGAATGATTTAAATAAATAATATTATAAAGATAAAACAATATCCAAAACCTATCCAATCATTATTGGATGATTTTATTCTAACATGAGTCATTTTACCATCAACTTTAATGAGTTTTCGACCATTAGAAACTAAAAACGATTATATAATAAAATAATATTTTAATATTTCCTAATGATCCCCTCATCCCCCTTATAAAAAGCCATCACTTTTAACCCATTTCTCACACTTCTCAAGCCCCTTTTCTCATCCATCCCATTCCAAGTAAATCTTCCTACATTCCTTTCCTCCTTCTATAATCATTCTCCTAGGCAGAAGGCAATTCAATTAATCCTTTTGGTTTAAACCAATTAGAGATAACCGATTTAACGGTAACATGTTCAGATACGTTATTTGGTTTTATTTTACATCTCCAACCCCATAAACTATTATTATTCCTTTATTTTATAACAACAACAGTATCATAAATATATTATGTTGTTGTTTTGAAATGTGTTCTAATTAAAATTACACAGACCACCATCTAATGTGTAATGAACATATTGTTTCTGTGGACGGTGAACTACATCCTCACAAAATGATGATTGTTCAATCTTCTCCTACTATCTCTCATGGTGGTCATTATGATGGAACTATATTTATATTTGAAATATATTATGATTATGTTTTATCTATGATTCTTTAATTTTTATCTATAAACATACCTTTCTTATTTCTAATATGTGTAAATACGATAATTTCATTTGAGGAAGTGTAGACTATTCCTCCCTCAAGGTGATATGATTCGTTCATGATATACATGGAACGTATAAGGGATGGAGTTAATAAAATTATTTAACATATATATAATATTATATTATAATATAATTATAATATACCTATGTATTATTATGTTTTCATTCCATTAAATATGAAATAGAATTGAAAGTAGTGTTGAGGCGTAAGTACGTCTTACCATCTTCATGAACGGTGCATTTAATTTCTTATATCCAAATGTTATGTAATAATATAAATGCATAAATATAATTGATATATATGATATATATGATATATATGATATATAAATCATGAATATAATTCTTTAGATAATGAACTATTCACCACATGAACAACTTGTAATTATAAGATGTTCATTTTTGACTCATGTACCAAATATAGACAAAATGACCATTATTAACTTAAATGATTTCATGTTTTTTTAAATTGTTATAATTGATATAAAAGGAATAATAAAATTGAATTTTTTTTAAGAATTTATAAATTATTGTTGACTTATTATTCAAGAGATTAAAGAACGAATGGGTGAAGTCCCACACGAGGTAAGGGATTTCTAATCTCACATTCAATTCTGTGAGATTTCCATTGTTCACTGATTATTATTTTTGCACGTGCTATATTTTTCTCTCCCATATGATATATACTATCATGATTCTATTTATATTCATGGTATTCTTTGATTAATTTTTTTGTTATTAACTTTTGTTCATACGACTTTATTGATTATAATGTGGTAAAGGGTTTTCATCTCACTTTTTATTCCAATGAGATTCATGCTATATTTTCCACTATTTCCTTTTGTGTGGTGTATTTACTTCCCATGATTTTATTCTTTGATTAATTTAATTTAATTTATGGGTATTTACATCTTCAATTCATGATCCTTTATTCATGGGGTGTATGTTTCGTAATTTACGAAATCAGTAAGGGAACCTTTCACCCTTCTCTTTTTAAAAAACCTCTTTTTTGTTCTGTCCTTTAATTTAAATCTTCTTATACTGGGATCTGTTTTCCTATATCATTATTGCTATTAATATTATGTACAAGTTTTGAGATAAAATTTTCTATCTCATCAACTCATTTTCTGAATTTGAAAGTGAAGTCGTTTTCCAGTCAAATTTTTATAAGGGAATTTCTCAACCCAATTTCAATTATTTGGGATAAACTTTTACTTCTTGATCATGTGATGCTATAAATATGTGTGAATTACCTATGAATTATTTCCAATTAACATCCACATATATTGGGTGTATCTATATTTTTCCCACATAATTATTTCATTGATTTATCCTTAAATCTAATGGTATGATTTTTGTAAGGGAGTTCGTCTTAGTTTACATTCCGTTGAGACTTAATTGTTGTTAGGTGCCAATTCACATTTATATGGTGTATATAATTCCATTTGAAATATTATATCATAAATAATATTATTCTCATGATATTATAAGTTTTTTTATTTTATTCTATAGTTATGTTTAGTCAAGTTTTTCTCAATTGTTACGAGACTCTTTAACTAAAACATCATTTTAAAAGATTGAAAGATTTTTATTCAGAATATTTATCATCAATGCCCATGTTTTCAAAGTGGTTTTATGGAATCGTTTATATGGACATTAATGTTTTAAAATTTCAATTATTTTAAAATCTTTAATGTGGTATCAGACACTTTGATTCAAAAATCTCCTTATTAAATGTTTATACGGTTTGGAAAATGGTTTGATAATGCTATGATTATGTCAATATCCTGAAATGATATATTGTGACTGTAATGTATAAATGTTATATTTATTTTATGCTTTTTTTCTATGATATGAATATTTTATGGTTATTAGTCATTGTTCACATATATGGGTGGTTCCACGATAAACCTGGGTAGAGTGAGCCTGAGATAGCTCTCCAATAAATTGTGTAACGTGACGGAGGTAAACATTAATGTTTATGCTATGAAATTTGGGGAATATACCTTGATGGGTATTCCAATGTAACTCCCTACGTAGTTTTGATATCTATAATGTATGTAAGCTATGGATTCTATAAGTTTCATTTATGATTTATGATTTCTATGTGTTATTCATAAATCTTATGATTTCAGAAGGTATTTTATGATTAAAAAGTTATGTTTCATTGATTTGTATTTATTGATGGGATAATGTTTTATTTGATTATTTTATAACCCTTACTGATCTTTGCATAGTCATCCCATGTTTTTGAAATTCTTTCCACAGGACTTAAAGATGAATAGTTTCAAGGATGGGATCAAGGAAAAGTCATGTTTTCTAAAACTTGGAACTTGACATGTTTCTTGTTAAGACTTTTTATTTTATAAAATAAATTTAAACTGAGTAATATTGTCTACTTGTAATTTTCAAGTTGATACGTAAAATTTATGTCCTAATTTTCCAAAATCTAAACCTGAAAGGATCCTCAATGTGAATTATTCATTTAATTCATGTTTATGTCATGTTTTAAGATCAGGTCTATATAGTTTGTATCAGAGGTTGGATTAGAAAACAATAGGGATTAAGAGTGTTTATCACACACATGGTTAGTCTATATGTATACTTTTTAATATAAATCCTAGTTTTAAAACTTTTTCAGTTCAAGGAATGTTAGTTAAAAATTAAAGGAGGAGGATCTCAAACAACATTCACATCTCTTCCATATTATATGCTTGCAATAATTATTTCAATGTCATGTTCATATGACTGTGAAAAAATTTCTAGCATACGACTCACTTGAAAGCAGTTTATTGAGATATCAAACACCTATACTATACCTCGATATTATCGTGGATCATGGGTTGTATTTAATCAAATCATATTTTCACAATATTCTCATATTTTCAATAATGGTAAATATTATCATGGAATTTTCAAATATTTTACCTTATCTCAGGATTTTTAAGTATATTATGATTTTGAAAAATGTAATGAAGAATCAAACCCTTGCACAACTTATTTATATTAGTTTTTACTATTTATTCTATCTGCACATACCTATATTATTTTAAAAAGACCATTAAATGATAGTTTCAACTCAAAGTCGGTCCGACTGTTTAATAAAAATCATTTTTTGTTATATGTTTTGAAATTATATGTCATACATGATTATTTTATGAATCTATTTTTTCTGAAAACACCCATATGACACAAGTTGTACAAGGAGTATTTGGATGATGGAAGCAAATAATTTTTAAGGATCTCAAAATCATTTTTGAAATGCATGGACCTTCTACCTATGTGAACAAGATAACGATGAAACCATATAGACACTATGATGAAGGAATTTTTTTCTTTCTATTAGGAATAGTCTTATTTTATCATATGAAGGTGAAAAAACTGACAATATATAAGATGTTGAGGTATGAATGTATTGGGATGAAAATTAAAGGTGTAAGAAAACCATTGAGGTTAAAACATGTTAGAGTTATTTTTTATTTTTATAAAAGGGAGAACTCATAAGATGGGTGACAACCCATCATGTCCGGCAAGGGCGCATTAATCAAACCCACAATCAAAGTGCGAAAAGGGAACCTCTCTTACCACAAGCCTATGTGTAGTGCCCAGTTAGTATGAATTATTATTATATTCATTAAAAAAAAATTGGATCAAGAATAATTTTATTTTTGGAAAAAATGTTTTATCAAATTGATATCCTTAATATAGTGAAAGTATTTGTTTATTAAGTGATACAGGTTATTTTGGAAGATGTTCTCTATTTTGGGTAACATTATATGCTTAAGGGAAATATAATAATATTGGATCTTAATTATGAGTGATGGTTGAAATTTTATTTTCGAAGAATCTATGTTTCCATTTTGGACAAATAGAAATTGGGGTAATTTATGGAAATGATTAAACTGCTATAGAGAATATGTTATTAGGTTAATTACACATCAATATGAGACTTTAAGAATAGTCAATGTTATTTGGATACAAATGTTAAGATTTATTTTGGAAGATTATGTGATCAAATTCTTCTATGTTTTGGGTTTCAATCATAGTTTGGATCATATTGAATAATTTTAAGGATAATTGTGTATTGAATGGTCTTTGATGATCCTTGGGTACTATTTGTATAATTTTGGCGATTAAGAGTAGTATTTCTTTTTATAAAGGATAATACTCTTTCTGAATTATCTAATCTCGTACTTACCATTTTGTTTTTGGTTGATGTCTAATGAGAGGGAAAATATGTAGTTCATCTTTTTTGGATTATCTGATAAACCAAAAGTTGATTCTAGTGATTTTAATATGACCATGTTAGTTTGAATACAGATCATTTAGAGAAAACATGAGTTTCTGGTAGAAATTTATTAAAGGATGAATGTCTTCATAATAATTAAGTATGTTTCCTTATGTTTTTATTTAGGCTCATAAATAAATTCATCATATTTATGAAAACTAACTTAAAACAAAAAACATTGTGTGTTATATTTTCCTACTAGGGAATCAACGACCGTTTAACCCATCACATGTTTGTGATTTTCTTGTGGTTAACATTCTTCTAATCATTTTTCCTACAACTTTCCATCAAACCATGATGATTTTTTTCTCTTTTATATCAATGTTTTTATGGAATACTAGAATGTGTTATCGCAGGTGACCTTTGTATTTCTCTTTCATTATTTTCAATTGATATTTTTATTGACTTTTTTTTCGATGTCAGACTTTCAATGAAGTTTCCAAGCCCAATTTTAAAATTGCGGGGACGCAATTCCCAAAATGGTGGAAGGATGTTACATCCCAGGTAAATAAGGAATATAACATTTTCATATTCATTAAAATATTTGAATTTAATAATAATTTTACTTTAATGCGGAATCTATGTTCAATGGAATACCTGATACACAACAACCGTTTTCTTTGAAATTTGGCGTTGCACACAATGTAGAGTTATACCAAAAAAATAATAATGAAAAAATATTATTTTAAATGGTACTTAATTCCTAGTCGTTGTAATAGCTAGAATAAACAAAACTAATTACAAAATGATAATACATGTATGTTAAATATTTTTACATTTATATAATAAATTTTAGAGGCTTAAACTAAGAAAGAGTCTGATTTTAAACATAAATACTCAAATATTAATTAAAATAATGATTTACCGCATTTTGATGGAAAACCATCCTTAAATATAGTTTTTTTCACTTTTATGTGTTAATTTTCACACAAAAAATTCTTCTTTAGAATCGGGACATAAAAATTTACTTTGGGTATATTTTTAGTGTTTTTCTAATAAAACTCATTTTTAATGAATATTGAAAAATACTGTATTTTAATTCAAAAGTGACATTTAATCTAATTTATTTATAAGGTTATATTATATTTATGATTTATTTCAAAGGGTAATTTTTTTATTTTTTTACCTTTTTATCCAATTGTGATCATTTGAAGTAATTTCACATTGAAATTAGACATAAATAAGTTTCAATATTTTGATAGTTTTTATTTCTCAAAAAATAATGTTTTGGTTTTTACAAGGAGAATTAATTTTAAACTAATTTCTACCAATTATATGTATTGAATTTGTAAATATGGATTCCATATTTGGAATCCTGAGGTAAAAATTGTGTAAATAGTTAACTCTTATTTTTAGACATTAAGAATATTTAATTCAGTAAATATTTTATTTACCATGGATAAAAGGTAAATCAGGTAAATAAGGGTAAAAAATTTTATGTTAACAAAATATAATTTTTCTAACAGCTGTCCCAATCCTATTAGTTAATACATGTCCGACCATGGGTATCCTTGAGTCGATTTGAGGACCCATGGAGCCACTAGGGAGTGATAATGGAACATTATATTAATTAATTTCATGTAAAGACAGAAATGACTTAAACGTATATCTTTTACTAAATAAAATTTTACATTGAGTTATATAAGTTTTCTATTCGACTATAAATATTAATTTAAAGGATAAAAATATTTCTTACATCATGATATTTGTTTTTAGTTTTTATACATCAAATAATTAAAAATATTTATGACACATTAATGATTCAATGTTTACCTCATTAATGAATGATTTAAATAAATAAGATTATAAAGATTAAAACAATATCGAAAACCTATCCAATTATTTTTGGATGATTTTTTTTTGAACATTATTCATATTATATAAGTCTTTAATGAGTTTTGGACCATAAAAAATATGAAATTATTATATAATAAAATAATATATTCAAGCTTTCCTTAAAATCCCCTTATACCCCTTATAAAAATACATCACTTCTTACCCATTCCTCACACTTCTCAATCCATTTGGCTTATCCAAACTCTGAACAATTAAGCTACTTACATCCCTCTCCACCTCCTATAAGGACTTCCCTAGTAAAAAGTAAATTTAATCAAGTATTTTGGTTCAAACCAAAGAGAGATTCCTGATTTACTAGCAACATCTTCTCTTTTGTTCTTCTGTTTTATTTTACTTCTCCAACAAGATAACCTCTTTTTATTCCTTTATTTTATAAAAAAAAGTATCCTCAATATACTAGGTTTTTTCTATGAGAATTACTCCAAAAAAACATACACACATTACCATCTAATGGGTAAATAACATACTGTTTTTGTGGATGATGAACTACTGCCTCAGGAAACGATGATTGTTCAATATTCTCCTACCACCTCTCATGTTTTCCATTATGATGGCACTATATTTATATATGAATTATATTATTTTATTTTTTTTCTCTATTATTATTTAATTTTTATTTAAAAATATTCCTTTATGATTTCCAATATGTGTAAATACGATAATTTCATTTGTGGAAGTGGGGACTACCACCCCACAAGGTGATATGATTTGTTCATGACATACATAGAACGTATAAATCATGGAGTTAATAAAAGTATGTAACATATATATCATATTATATTATTATTGAATTATAACATGCATATGTATCATTATGTTTTCATTCCATTAAATATGCAATTAAAATGAAAGTAGTGTTCATGAATACGTACGACTTACCGTCTCCATGAATGGTTCATTTCATTTATTATCTTCAAATGTTATGAAATATTAAAAATACACACATATACTCAATATATATTATATATATGATATATAAATCATGAATATAATTCTGTATATAATGGACTTTTTACCACATGAACAACATGTAATTATAAGATGTTCAATTTTTGACTCAGGTACCAAATATCAACAGAATGACCATTATTAACATAAATGATTGCATAATGTTTATAACATGGTAATAAGTGGTATAAAAGGAATAATAAAATTTTTAAATGTTCTTAATAATTTACAATTTAACATTAGCTAATTATTCAAGAGATTAAAGAACGAACGGGTCAAGTCGGACACGAGGTAAAGGGTTTCTTATCTCACTTTTAATTTTGACATATTTCCATTGTTCGCCACTTATTTCTTGTATATGGTGTATTTTGTACTTCCATTTGATAGATATTATCATGATTATATTTATAATCATGTCATTATTTTATTCATTTGGTTGTTATTAACCTTTGGTTATACGACTCGATTGATTACAATGTGGTAAATGGCTTTCATATCATTTTTATTCCTATAACATTCAGTCTATATTTGCCCTTATTTCCAATTCTGTGGTGTATTTACTACCCAATATTGTATTATTTGTATAATATAATTTAATTAATGGGTATTTACATCTTCATTTTAGGAACCTTCTTTCATGGGGTGTATGTTTTGTAAGTTACCAAATCGTTAAGGGAAACTTCCACACTCCTCTTTTTAAACGACTTCTTTTTGTTATGTCTAATAATTTACATCTTCTTATGTTGGGATTTTTTTTTCTATATCCTTATTTCTATAAATTTTATGTCCATGTGAAGAGATAAACTTTTCCCTCTCAACAACTCATTTTCTGAATTTTAAAGTGAATCCGTTAGGCTGTCAAAATTTTTTAAGGGAACTTCTTAACCCAATTTCTATTATTTGGGATAAAATTATACTTCTTGATCATGTCATGCTATAACTATGTGGGAATTAAAAATGATATTTTGAAAATTAAAATCCATTTATTTTTTGTGTATCTATATTTTTCACACATAATTATGTCATTTATTTATCCTTAAATATAATGGTACGATCTTTTTAATGGATTTCGTCTCAATTTTCATTCCATTGAGACTTAGTTGATGTAATACATCAATTCACTTTTATATGGTTTATATACATCCCTTTGAAATATTATTTCATGAATATCCTTATTGTCATGATATTATATGTTTTTTTTAATTTTATTCCTTAATTATGTTTAGTCAAGTGTTTCTAATTTGTTACAAGACTCTTTAACTAAAACATCATTTTAAAAACATTAAAGATTTATGATTCCAAATATTTATCATCAATGTCTATGTTCTAAAAATGTTTTTTAGGATTTGTTAATATGGAAAATAATGTTTTAAAATTTTAATTACTATAAAATCTCCAATGTGTTATGGGACACTTTTTTTCAAAAATCTTGTATTAAATGTTTTAAATTTTTTTGAAAATGGTTTGACAAAGAATTTATTTTGTCAAAATCTTGATATTATACATTGTGATTGCAATGTGGAAATTTTATATTTTCTTTATTCTTATTTTGTGTGTTATTAAGATTTTATGGTTATTAGGCATTTTTCACATATATGGGTGGTTCCGTGATAAACCTAGGGTTGGTGAGCCTGATATAGCTCTCCGATGCATTGGGTAACATGAAGAAGGTAACTTTAATGATTCTCCAAATATATTTAAGGAATATAATATGATGGGTATTTAAACATAACTCTATATATATATGTGATAGATACAATGTTATTATGCCATGGATGCCCTAAATTACCTTTTTGATTTATCATTTCAATGTTTTATTCACAAATATTATGATTTTAGGAGGTATGTTATGATTGAGAAGTATGGTTTCATGGATTTGTATTTATTTATGGGATAATGATTTCTTTCCTTATTTTATAACCCTTACTGTTCTTTTTATGCTCATATCATGTTTTTGAAATTTTTCCACAAGAATTAATGATGAATAAGGTCAAGGATTGGATCAAGGAGAGGCCATGCTGTCTAAAACATGGAACTAGACATGTTTCTTTTTAAGAGTTTTTATTTTATTTAAAAAGGATACTGAGTAGTATTGTCTACATGTAATATTCTTTTTGATATGTAATAGTTGTGTCCTAATTCACTAAAAATATAAACCTAAAAAGATCATCAATGTGAATTATTCATTTAATTCATGATTATGTAATGTTTTAAGGTTGGGTCCTTACATGATCACTCAAATTTTTTGACTATCGATGTTCGTATTTTTGATGGAAGACCTGAGTTATTATTATTTTATTAGGTAAAATCATTATATATTATAATTATTTATTACCCAGAAACTACTTTCCAACTCATGGGGATTAATAACATATGTCGAGTCATGTCATAGGATCAAATAAGTACCTGATTTTGAGGCATCCTATAATGGATCAATAATTTTTATTATTAAATATTTGATTCATTTTATTATATATACGGAGTCATGGTACATGGGAGATAAAAGATTTAATAACCAGGAGTTATGTATGAGGGAGTGTATAATCAAGAATTTCATAATTGAACCATAAATTTACAAGTGATTATAGGAATGTTTAGTTATAGTTTTGAGTTTATTTTAACATTATTATGGGTATGATTCCATCTTAAAAAAATATAAGAGAAAAAACATAACTACATTAGGAGGGTGAACATGCTATAGTATGTAAACATTATCGATGTTTCTAAAAAGGGTGTGTTTTTTTGGTACATTTTAAGGTAATATATTGTTTATAAATGATATAAATGATTAGGTTTTTATGATTTTAAGTTATTTTTTAGATTTCCATGTTTCTTTTGTAGTATATTATTTAAAATTTGAGATGAATTAATCATTATTCAGTGAAAAATCATTGTTTTTCAATTATTTTTTATCATTATTTTATTATTTGAATATTTATATTTGGTCTTTAAGGCATAGTTTCAATTAAATTAGTTTTTACATGAGTAAATTCGATAATAATGAAGTAGAATTATGTAAATAAATATTATATTTTTAAAATATATATGATTTTTTAAATATTCAAAACATTGTTTTCAAATGAATTAATGGATAATAAATGATTACATGGATGATTTTAATTTGTAAGATTTATAATGTTATGTAATATTAATATTTGAGTTTTTTATTATAATGTTTTGGAAATTTAGTAGTTTTAATAATGGGTTAATGAAATTTTAAAAAAAAATCAAAGTATCTTTATTATTCTCAATTCATTTTTACTAATAAGATTTAATATTTAAAATTATTTTTATGGGAAATGACTGGAGAATGGAATACCTAAAATAGAGAAGGTATATTGTCATTTTATCAAACAAATAAAACACATGTATAGTCTCTACTGAATGATAGGTTTTTGTTAAACCCAAATTGTAAAGGCATTCCTAATTCACATTGAATAATTTAATATTTAATATTTTGGTTTTCTTGGGTCGCATGGTTAAGTGTTTATTGTTATGGATGGTTTTATTTTGACTACTTTCTCTTACATTTATAAAAAATAAGAACACATATGTTCTATATTACGTATTTGAATATTCAAAATGTGTTGTCTTTTAAAAAATAAGGTTGGATAAGTTTCAAAAAAATATATGAGTGTGAATAAAAGAGATTTCTACTAACTTATCATTATAAAGAAAATTAATTTTATCTTTATAATTGGTTTATAATTTAATTGATTGGATGTTTTTAATTTGGGTTTTGTTAGGTAAATATTGAATATTGTGATTATATAGTGGTTATTTTGGGTTATGAGATGTTTGTTTGTAAATTAGGTAAACAATTTTCATTATATGGATATGGTTATTATTTTAATGATATTTTTTTCATTTTTTGTAAAAACATATATTATGTTATTATAACTCTTTTTTTATGCAGTTTGATACTTATTTTTTGGGGTCTTGGTCTTAATATTGATTATTTATGTGGATTGATTCTTTTATTATTGGATTCATCATTATAAACATGTTTTCAATACCAAGGGATATAATTTTGATTAATATTCTTTTTACGTATTTTTTATGGTTATCATTTTAGATATATCATTTTAGTGTAAAGGGATGTAATTTATGGTTTCGAGGACCCAAAATATATATAATTTTTTATATTCATAGAAAATATTTATGTTTTTTATTTATTTTCTGTCATTTCATATTTTATTACTGTTTTTATCATTTTCTATTACTAAAAAAATTCAGTAAAAATGTTCTTTGTCTTTTTTACATTTTTTATGATAATTTTACATTTTTTAGAAAAAATTTTATGTAATAGTTGGACTTTTATATTTGTGTACTGATTGTTTGTTGCATATATTTTTTGTAAAATTACATATCAATCTTCTTGTCCAGCTCATAAATTTGGAGATGATCGTACATATTCCTAAGGGGAGGAATGTCCAAATTCTCTTATTGATTATCATCCTCATCGTTATCTAAAAGATTAAACTTCCATTGGGGAAAAAAGTTTGACTGTTGTTAAACGAGGCAGTATATATTTTCCAAATTTTTTAGTTTCAAACAGATAGGACCAGAGGATACTACTAGACTATGATGATACTAATATTCCAAGGGGGATAACATCAAAACAATTAAATACTTTTATAGTTTTTCATGCTAAATTGATCATTATTATTTCATTTGACGATTGGAGAAGTGTTAAAATATGATAAAATCACAATTGTGGAGTACCGTTTTTTGTGATATCATTTTTAATTTTTTAGTTATCATGAATTGTTTAGGGTAATAATTTTTTCAACTTCTTATTATCTAACATGTGATATACCAGATACTAGAGAATTTATGGGAAGTATTTATCAGTATCTTCTTGGATATAGAGGTATTCTAAATCGAAACTAAAATCAGATTTCTTTTTATGGAATAGAAAACATCATAATCTATGTGATATATATCAATATATAGATGAAGATGCATGAATCATTTTTTTTAATGTAGGTTATGATAATATTTTTCCATATGTCTAATGTTACTATTTATTTTTTATATTAATTATCATATTCATTGTATCATTATTTTTATTTATCTTCAATTGATGAGATCTCAGCTAGAGATATAATCTATAAATTTGTACAACTACACATTATCTCAATGAGGGTATGTGTTATTGGAAGAACAAATAATATATGAACATTTTAATAAAATAAGAGTGGGGTATTCTTTATCCTTAGAGGATGACCCCTCAAGACATGAAAAATGGCATAAGGGAAAGTTGATAAGAAAAGGACAACATCTTATGGAATAATGGTGGGTTTTAACTGAGAGGATTTTAATAAGTTTACCTTATTTATTTATACAATTCAAATAAATTACTAATATATTGTCATTCATTATATATTTTTTCAAATATTTTATATAGGATTATCATAAGGATTTGACCATAAATAGGATATAAATAACTAAGGGTGGAAAGGTATTTTATTAATATTATTGGTAAATCATGAACACTAGGGTCATTTTTTAAGATACCCAACCGATGATTCGATAAAAAATGTTGCCAACTTCTTATTATTCTTCAATAGAATATATTTATAAAAATATAGAATTATTATAACTTGATATTCTATATATTAATTTTAAATAAAGGAAAGGTTTAGATAATCATTGGATTTTATGATCGCCGATATGCAATGATAGTTTAAGATTACTGATGCCACTCCTCCATACCCACCAGAAGATCCATGTCCTCCAACTTATCAAACTCATACACATACTCCTATATAATCAACTCCATCATATTATAAACTTACACCCATAATCAACAACATTATAATTATTTTGATTTATATATTGATGATCCCTAGTATCATATTTTTGAATATGGGATGATATATTATAATGGTGATATCATTCATCATCAATATATAGAGAAATATCGTCATAGTTTTACTATATAGAATATTATATATTGATCATATTGAATACTAATTCCTATATATTAGTTGAGTATTGTTGGCAAAATAATTATCCATTTTTAGTTTCACCATATAGACATCTGCATCAAATTACTATAATGGTATGTGTATATTCTTTCTTTTATACAATTTTTCTATTATTTTTTTAAAACATTAAAATTTTTATATATTAATATATTAATGGAGGAATAATTTAAAATAAATGAAATAGTATATATACAAAAAAAATAAAGAGTGTTATGAACCCAAGTACAAATTCTACAAGTCTTGGTAGAATGTAGAAATCATTAAATTTATTCATTGGATGTTTATGATATTATAATGGAAGCTGGAGTTTTTGGTTGTTCAGTAACTTTGGAATTTTTGAAAAAAAATTATATCTTGGATTTTGAAAATATATATTAGTTTGGAATGAATATGTTGAATTTTTTTTCAATGTTTGTTGATTAGAAAAAATAATTCAATTCATTTAATTTTTTTAAAATATATACTGATGTTTGTTTTTATTTATTATATTATACATATTGTATGCATCCTAACAAGATAAATGTATATGGACTCATGGAACCACTACTTATTTTTCCTATGGATATAACAACAACTAATTCTAAATTAATGGTTTATATTGGTGAATGATTTCAAAATAAAGCAATTATTCAGTGCTAAATGTTTCATTGTATTGAAGTGAATGAATCATATAACTCAAAAAGTGTTATATATCTAATAACATAACAAAAACACAAACTAAAGTTTCTTATATATTATATCCAATTGGAATTTGTATTTTTTCAAGGGAGATGAAACTTTACTAGATAATCTCTATCCATAGTGGAGTGAAAGAAAATTTTATGAATTTATTAAACACAGATTTATGAATATTTTAATACTTATTTTTTTATATATTCATATAAATTTATGTTATTCTAATTATTTAATAATATTATATGGAATTTTTTCGTAGAGACCATACGAATGAAGAGAATAAATATAATATATATAAATGAAAATGTGAATTATCATTTATAATTACTTCATTTTGGATACAATAAATAAAAATGTTATTTTAAAATGAAAAATTATTTTAACATCTTATGTCATCAACAAGAAGATTAATGAAATTATGATACTATATTTTATGATATATGTGTGAAATAATTTATAATAGAGTAGTTACGATGTTCTAGAATGTTATATTTCTTTATTGATTTTTTCTAAATTGGTCATTTATTTTATTCAGAATACATGTTAAATAATTTCATTTTAATTTTTATATTTTTTTATTATCCTTTCAAAAATTATTCACATTCTTTTATACTCTTACAAATTTAATGGAAAATTAATTTCAATGGTTTAATTGGGGTTTTTTTATTTGTTAAATATATTTTAATATTGGACATTAAAATTGTATGTGATCGAGATTCTATTTGTCTGGTTATGTTTTTCAATTGTTCTATGTGACAAATGCTGATATCGATTAAAAAGGGTAAAATTTATAATAAATTTATCTCAATTTTTTCATGTATGTTTCTTAATAATTGACATGAAAAATGCTTCATAGTTATTTACTAAATTCATTTTTCTAAATATTCAACTTTGGAAAACATTTTCATGTTGGTTATAAACTAACTAACTAAACATTAAGGTCATTATTGATTTCCTATGTCTTTTTCAAATAAAAAAGTTAACAATCAATAATGATTGGATTTTTAACATCTGTATTATCATAAACAATTAGAAAAATATACAAAAATATATATTTGGAATGCCAGGTTTTTTACAAAAATTAAAAAAATAATTTAAATTTTGGGTACAAAAATATCTCATACTAAAAAAAGTGAAAAAAAATTGATGAGCTAAAGAACATATTTTACAAGTGATTCAACCCCCTCAAATAAATTGTGTCATCATAATTTAATCCTGATCTGAAAAATTAATGGTTTGACATTTGAAAATATCATTTTTCAAAACACAAATTATAAAAAAGGATTCATAAAAGACCCTCTTCATATGATTGAAATGGATGTATGATGGTCATAAAAAATAACACATTAATATGTTTCTATTTGTGGTAAAATTAGTGGGAAGTGATTATATGGACATGGATGAAAATATTAAATAACTATAGAGAGTGACAGATAACATTGATCAAAATAAAGTGAATTATAAATATAAAGTTAGTGAATCAAAAACATAAATCTATGACTATTTAAAAGACCATTCCAGTCATCATATAAGTAGGTGATAGGATAACATTTATTCTTCAAGATCTCGTTCTATATTGTTAATTGATTCTATTACTATATTGACTGTGTTCATAAAGAAATATATTTACATGATTTTTTCTATTTTATAAAATTAATTTCACCCTTCTATTGTGCTCTGATAAATTTCATCTTCATCTCATACTCTATGAAACGAATAGAGAAAATTGAATATTTTATCTTAGAAGCACAAAAATAATCAATTAATGGATCATGAAATCTGTAAAAGAGTGACATGTAATTACTCCAGTCTTAACTAAAATAATAAAGGATGACATAATTTACCAAAATATAATACATTAATAAACAAAACCTAATAGTGACACCACTTATCTACCATTAATATTTTCTAATCAAATAAAATAACAAATAAAATTATCATACTACCCAAAACATCACATTGTCTAGTGGTAGGTTTGGCACCCTTGTCTCCATTATGTTATGAGTGAATGCCTTTGATCCTTTTTAGATGTTGTGGGTTTCCACCCGTCATGTGGGTATTGCATTCTTGGAAAATTTATTAATATAATTCCTATAACATTCCCAAATTATGATAAACCATAAATAGTAGATCCTCAAAGATAATATAATCATCAAAGGTAAACATTACCTTTAATCATACCTAAATAAATGTACATATATTATTTTATAAATTAATATTTGATATATTAAACCAATAAGTTGTATTACCATTAATGTTTTGAAAAAATACCCTTAACTGTGTTATATTCATAGTAAAAAAATTAAAAGGGGTGTTTAAAACATTGATCTTGTAATAAACAATATACTCATACACCCATGATGGTTTCCATAACTCCAATGTTAAAAAGGCTTATATGCTTCTTAAATTTAACTAAATCACGGGATGTTTCATTAGTATTATAACCAACATACCATTGGTAAAAATTAATTTTAAAATTTATTTATAGAATCAAGATATGTAAATACTTTTCAAATTTTATTTACACATTGGAACTTCCTTTTTCTAGGGATTATAATTTAAAATATGACATTGCATTAGATAATTCCCTGTTTAACAACTTTTAAGACAATAAACTATTAATTGATCCCAAGGATGAGATTTACATCATTTTATCATACTATTTATTTTTCCTAGAAAAATCATTAATTTATTTTGTTATATTCCAAAATAAATAAATTTTACCATTCCGTTGATACACTTTCCTTGGTGTCCCTTTCCATATTTCAAAAATGATTGAAAATTGATCATTCTTTCTTTCACAATCTCTACCACTCTGTCATGAACCAAATTTGATCGCCAATAAAACCGGAACCAAAACCGGCATGTGACAAGGCCCAAAGGTAATTCCCAATCCCCATGGGCTGGAACAAGTGCCTAGGTATTATAAAATGATAATTAGGAACGAGTTAACCTTGTTTATAAACATAAAATAACAAATGAATCCAATAAAATGAATCTGGTTTTTTCAAACCAAACAATGATTTAAAAAAATTCAGAACTGAATTAAAAAGTCCAAAACAACTCTACAAGACTATAAAAAGGTAGAAAACAAAAAATGAACAGCCCAAGAACCTCAACATTGAAATAGGCATCACCCTCAAGCCATCTCCACAACACCACCTCATGAATGACTAGTGAAAACCCGAACTGTTGGCACAAAAGTTGTACCCAAACCTGCGACAACAAAAATAACCAAGTCTACATACACACAAGGGTGTAAGTAGGGTGTGAGAAAATTCCCAGTAGGATACTACCACTAATATATTCCATGTGATAAACATTCAAAGACGAAAAGCATGAATGTTTTCAAAAACTTGTATTTACTAGTTACAATTCCTGAAATATGCAACTTAAAAAAATCAGTTTTCAAGTTGTCTAATTTAAAGAATCAACACTTCTAAAATAAATTCAAAAGCTACTGAATCTTTTCCATCCAAATATACCATATGCTAATGGAAAGTATAAAGGATCTAATGATCACGAGAAATAAGAAATAACCCCTAGGCACTAGCTAGTTGTGGGTCCCAGGTACCTCGTATCTTAGTGAGAGTAACCACTAAAAAATATTTTTTCTCGGGCAAGATTCACTAGTAGGGAACATACCCATAACCTATTGGTCCCCAATCATCATGATCATAGTTTAGTTAGAGTTTGATGCGCCAATCTTGCTAAGTGAAACTGAGGCCAAACCCCACGGATTCACTAGCATACTTGTACACTTCCACCCACCTAGATACTCGGGTTTTCCCTTTGTGCACAAACAAGTTTAGTAAGTCAAGAAATATAGTTTTCACAGGAAAATATCACTTCCACATCACACATTAACCAGCCATCCCCATTTATATCACACAAGTCACAAATTCCACTTTTCATTCAAATGTGTTTTGAAATCAAACTCACACCAAAATATCCCACAACACTTTTTTCATAACTTTCACAATCCAACACATCCTTTAAAAATTTGATAAAGTCCATAAAAATATGCTAAACATCACATAATAGCCCACTCACATGTTTCATAAAACCCTTTTTATACACAAAATCTATTTTTCACATCGCACTCACACAAATAGCCCACATCACATTCACACCTCTTTCACTTTTCAGAAAATCCATTAGACATTTTTATAAAACATTTCCAAGAGAATAAACATCACATGAAAGACCTATTCACATTTAAAATGGTCCATTTCAAAGTATAAACAATCCAAAACATTTTTCAAATATGGTTTCACCTCTTACATAAATCATTAAACCATTTAAAACATTCATAAAACAATTCTAATGAGTTTACCAAATATTTTCACATAAAACCCATTTCAAAACCGTATTTCAAAGAAAAAATCACACTAATACAAATTCAAAACAGAATTTTCAGCCCCAGATACATTTATTAAAGTACCCCCAAATGTTATACAAACACCTCAAAAAATACCACAAAAGATCTACATGAAAAGCACATGTTTTCAAAATCACTTCCTAGAAGTAAAATAAGGTTTTACACCTTAAACCCATTAAAAACATCTTAAAAACCTAATGGAACACCAATACCCTACAAAATCAGAATGTTCATCCCAAAAAAGATTTATTAAACCAATTTCATATGTTATGAAACACACCCTAACAATACCCAAAGGATTACACAAGAAAAACACCCAATATTAAGCTAAAATGAAACTATAAAAAAAATGCTTCACCAAATCCAACATAAACAATTGTTTCACCACAAACAGCATATTGGGAATATGAATAATCAGTAATTCAAGAAAAATAATTCATCTTTAAATGATTACACATGGAATCACCTACCTTTTATGCCGGAACCCTCAAAACATGGTGAAAAATATCAACCACACCACCACCGCACCCAAAGGAAAATAAATCAGGCCCTAGAACACAATATTTGACCAAAAATACACCAAATAAAACTCTAGGTTCCAAAATCAACTTCTGTACATGAAGAACTTCAATAAAGGCTGAAAACACCCCTAAGAAAGGGGATGAAATCAAGGAAAGAAACACATACTTGAAACATCTTGAATCCAACGAACCATGTACACAAATATTTTAATCCCCAAGAAACAAAACATGATATGGATGCTATAATGGGAATTATAAGGTCATGTGGGGACTGAAATGGAGGCAAAAGAGAAGAAATTGAACAAGTTATGAAAGAAATAATTTACCTCTTCAAATCGGGACGATTTGAGAAATCCAAAGAAGTTTTGCTAAATTTTTCAAAACAGAAGAGCTCAAAAGCGGCGAAATAGATATTAGAGGATATATTTAGGAGTTTAGCTTCGAGTGGGAGGTGAAATCACCGAATGAGAGTAAATATTTAATGAGATATTAATATATAACTTAAAGTAAGAAATGGGATTTCGGGCTAGCCCAAAACCTTAATAAAAAACCAAAATCAATCATGATTATGGATTTTTATGTGGCCCAAATGGATATGGTAGTTTTTATATATTATGGTATAAAAGTTAAGAAGTTTAATTTTTGTAAAATATTGAAAAATTAATGATTTATAAAATAAAAAAACAATTGGTTTTTAAATCTGGAAATGGGCTCATGGTTTGGCCCAAAATTTGAAAACCCACTATTTCCACCAAAATGCATGTGAAACCACCGAAAAAAAAAGAAATAATGTAAATTAAATGACAAAATAACATTAAAATATGTCATGTATGTGACAATTCTCCCCACCATAAAACTTTCCGCCCTCGGAAATCCACAATGAGGCCAAATACAAAAACCAACCCCAACTAATAAACCAAGAAGTAATTCTTTGCCACGATTCGAACCCAAAGGACAAAACACCTCCAGTGATCATTTAAGGAAGGATTAATCTCACAATAAAAACATACACCACATTCATGAAACATTCAAGCACATTCGGGCTTTATATCAAATGAAAACTCCGCAAACAAAATCTGAACAATACTCAATAAATTTACCTAAACAAACAAAAACATCGAACAAAGATCCACTTACACTACTATAACTAAACCATTTTTAACTCTCCAATCTAAATGTTTACCAAAGGAAGATGTAGGTAGTTAGATATATCTGAATGATAATAACTACATCCATGACACGGCCAAGGAAAAAAATCTTAGTTACTCGAATGAAGAGATAGAAATGGGCTCCCCACCATAACTGGAATATTAATTTTTTTTTCCGAGATAGAATCAGGACACCAACAGGGGGAGGCCTGAACATAATCCTTAGTACAGGGGGTATACATCCATTAGAAATATCCAAAATAATATGCATGGTACCTATGTTTGGTCTCCCCACCACAAAAACCAACCATCATAACAGATCGGCATGGGCTGAAACAAAAAGACCCAAAAACATTTTATTGATTTGGGAAGGCATCAAAATTAGTCCACACAGTTTGGGAAACCATGCACTAATTGTGCAGATCGTTATTTCTGCATGGCTTCCTGGAACATGGTCACTACTAATCATGAAAACCCCATGTGCTCAGCCTGTCTAGCCAAATTTCAATCTATTATCCAACGACTCAATGGAAACCAAAAGGGGGGAGATATTGGGTGATGGCATGGGTACAAGGCCCTCCACCTATTTCCACCGAACGAGAACAATAGAAGAAAGATGATGAAACCATAGGTTTAAACTATTTATATATTTTATACTAAGGATATGAATTTTTACAAGGTTTTAAATGACACTGGGGTTTCCCCTAAATACACGCAAGCTTCTCTCCGGGACTTATGGCTGGAGCTCAAAATGTTGAAGCATCTTTGGCCTTGCAATTAGGATGTGGAAACACATGTTTGGGACTTCTTCTTTCAGTGCCACAAACAACTACACCGCATACCCCTATGGGTTCACCAACACGTAACACACTCTATAGGTCACTTTACTAAAACCTGACATTTCACTAAAACAAGGGATTGGAAGATGCACAAACACTGCACTTTGTTTCTTTGGGTGATAAACAATAGAAGAGCAGGACAAACATAAACACCTTCATCTAAGATAGAGGATTTGATGTTTTTTCCAAGGGGGGACATACTCCCAACATAATGTAAAACCTTATAGGATTGTGAGATCTTCGCCTTTACAGTCAAATGAGCACACACCATCATAATTCATCACCGAACATGGCCTTTGCGATTGATAGAAACAATACAGGGAACGAGACCTTATGACAAGTCCCTAAACAAAAGGAAAGTCAAAAACATGGAAAAAATAGCCTCTATTGACCAAAATCCCAAAATTGGTGGTTTAACAAGAAATATTTCTTCAATGAAACTATGAAGAACCCAGAGTCCCTCTTAGACAACAACGACACACTCATCCATACTAACAACCACAGAACGCTTCCACCTTCGATGAATCAGGAAAGTTAAGAAACTATGGTCTCTTTGAACCTTCCACAAGAACTATCCCACTACAAGAGGATCCAAAAATCAACGAAATGAATGGTTGTAAACTCAATCAACAAAGATCGATAAAATATTCCTTATATTGATCAAATGGAGGATTTTCCAATGGCGAAACAATACGGGTTTCACTTTAGTTGTGCATTAACCATTAATGGGGGTGTACCATAACCAATGAGATAACCAAAAGACCCAACCAAGTTGGTCCATTGGAAAAAACATTACACAAACCAGATCCAAACACATTAAGGTAACCACCATAAAGGTGTCCCGAAACATATCTCAAAAGAGACTACTAACTGATCCTTCTACCCAACTTTTCATCCAAACAAAAACCCAAAACATGGTTGGAACAAGAGGGGTTCTTGAACTAAAAACATCCCACAACATCATAATTTAAAAAAACACACATAACTCACACCATCCCAAACTAGTCATCAAGACATCATTTTTTCCTTTAAAAATATTTCTTTGAAAACAAACAGTTCGGCGACTAGCGTGTCCACCAATAGTACCCATTGGGCCTTACACATTCATGTTTGTGTACCACACTGGGCACCCTACTCATATCCATCCATGAACTCATCCAGTAATTCCATTAACCATCCATCATCCCCTATAACCCCATGCATGTGGTCAATCATGGAAATACCAAAGGTTAAAACAAAAAATCCTTTCCACTTTTCAAAACCAAAAAAATCAACCAATACATCCTTTTTCTCAATACCACTAACCATGGAATAAAAATCACAATCATTCAAATTAATACTCACTTTAAATTCATATACATCAATTTCAAAACATATCATTCCATTAAAACACCCTTTGATTGTTTATAAAACTATATTGGAAACATTTTTTCCAAACCAAATTCTATATAGTTCCTGCTTTCAAAAGAGGTGTAAGAACACCATTTTCCATTTCAAAACAATTATGAAAATTCAGTTCCACCATTTCATAAGTAAATAAATTCCTTATTTATTTTAAAATCATTTCACAAAAACTTTATGCTTCTTAAAACCAAGTCACATTAAAACAATGATCCATGATTGCAAAACTAAAGCACGAAACAATGCAAGAGGAAACTAGTTTCAGTGGGTGACTTGGACATATGGTTGGAGGCCATATCCCAATCACTTCACAATCACAGAGAGTGTTCTAGGAAATATCCCCGACTCCACATGGCTTCCCAGGCCCTGCGAGCTCACTGAGATAATTAACCCAACTCCCTTTTCATTTCCCCTAATCATCATCAAACCAAGAAAACAAAAGGACTTAGATAAATCCCAACTTCCCCTTGAAAATTGAATCCCATCATCACGTGTGGTGATCAGGCACACTACCCATAACTAGAATATCATGTCCTGAAAATCCTAACTCCAGACTATCCCAATGCTTCCCCAAATAACATGACCCATAGAGTTAACCAGAACCTCCCTCTAATATCATTTTGTCACGAACTGAATCTGATCGCCACTGAAACTGGCACCAAACCCGGCCCGTGACAAGGTCTGAAGGGTGTTCCCGATCCCCATGGGCTGGAACAAGTGCCTGGGTATCATAAAATATGAATTGGGAATTATTTACCTATGTTTATAAACATAAAACAACAAATCAAGTCAATAAAAAGAATCTGGATTTTTCAAACCAAACAATGTTTTACAAAAATTCAGAACTGAATTACATTGTCTAAAACAACTCAACAAGACTATAACAAAGGTACAAAACCAAAAATGAACAGCCCAAGAACCACAACATGGCAAGAGGCATCACCGTCAAGCCATCTCCACAACACCTCATCATGAATGACCGGTGAAAACACGAACTGTTGGTACACAAGTTGTACCCAAACCTACGACAACAAAAATAACCAAATCTACTTACACCCAAGGGTGTAAGTAGGGTGTGAAACTATACCTATTGGGATACCATGGCTAATAGATTCCATTTTATAGTCATTGATAGATGAAAATCATTGAAGTTTTCAAGAACATGTAATTACTATATACAATTTCTAAAAGGTGAAACTTAAAAAATCAGTTTTCAAGTGGGATAATTTAAAGAATCAGCACTTTTAAAACAAATCCAAAAGCTATTGAATTTTTTTCAGCCAAATATACCGTATGTAAACCATAAGTATAAAGGATCTAATGCACACAAGCAATAGGAAATAGCACATATGCACTAGCTAGTTGTGGGTCCCAGGTACCTCGTATCTCGGTGAGAGTAACCACAAAAATATATCTTTTATTGTGCACGATCCACAAGTAGGGAACATACCCATAACCAAGTGGTCCCCAATCATCATAATCATAGTTTAGTTAGAGTTTTAAGCATCAATCTTACTAAATGAAACTGAGGCCAAACCCCACAGATTCACTACCATAATAGTACACGTCCAACCACCTAGATACCCGGGTTTTCCCTTTGTGCTCAAACAAGTTCATCTAGCCAAGAAATATTGTTTTAACATGAAAATATCAATTCCACATCACACATTAACCAAACAGCCCCATTTATATCACACAAGTCACAAATTCCACTTTTCATTCAAATGCATTTTGAAATCAAACTCACACCAAAATAACCAAAAACACCTTTTGCTTAACTTCCACAATCCAACACATCCTTTAACAATTTTATAATGTCCATAAAAATATGCTAAACATCACATAACAGCCCACTCACATGTTTCATAAAACCTTTTTTCATAAACAAAATCTATTTTCCACATCGCACTCACACCAATAGCCCACATCACGTTCACACCTCTTTTACATTTCAGTAAATCCATTAAAAAAATTTATAAAACAATTCCAAGAGGGTAAACATCACATGATAGACCTATTCACATTTAAAATGGTCCATTTGAAAGTTTAAACAATCCAAAACATTTTTCCAATATCGTTTCACCTCTTACAGAAATCATTAAACCATTCAAAACTTTCATAAAACAATTCTGAAGAGTGTACCAATGATTTTCACATAAAACCCATTTCAAAACCTTATATCAAGGACAAAAGCACACCAATACAAATTCAAAATAGATTTGGAAGCCCCCAAAAAAATTATTAAACTACCCCCAAGTGTTATTCAAACACCTCAAATTATACCACAAGAGATCCACATGAAAACTAACATTTTCAAAATCACTTTCAAGAAGTACAATAAGGTTTTACACCTTAAAACCATTAAAAAACTCATTAAAAATAATTGCACACCAATACACTACCAATTCATAATTTTCAGCCCAAACAAGATTTATTAAACCAATTTCATAGGTTATAAAACACACCCAAACAATACCTAAAGGGTTACACATGAAAAACAACCAATTTTAAGCTAAAATAAAAATATAAAAATAAATGCTTCACCAAATACAACATAAACAATTTTTGAACCACACACAGCATATTAGGAACATGCATACTAAGTAATTCAAGCAAACTAATTCATCTAGATATGATTACACCTGTAATCACTTACCTTTTATGACGAAAATCTCAAAACATGGTGGGAAACATCAACCGCACCACCATCGTACTAAAGGAAGAAAAATCTGGCTCTAGACCACGATATTTGACCAAAAATACACCAAATCAAACCCTACGTTCGAAACTAAACTTCTGTACATGAAGAACATCAGGAAAGGGTGAAAGAAACCCTAAGGAAGGGGATGAAATCAAGGAAAGAAACACTTATTTGAAGCATCTTGAATCCAAAAAAACAAGTACAAAAAAAATTGAATCTCCAAGCAACCAAAATTGATATGAAGGCTATAATGGGGATGAGAAGGACATGTGGGGACTGAAATGGGGGAAAAAGATCAGGAATTGAACAAGTTATGAAAGAAACAATTTACCTCTTCAAATCTGGACGATTTGAGAAATCCATAGATTTTTTGCCCAAATTCACGAAACACAAGAGCTCAAAAGCGGCTAAATAGATTTTGGGGGTTCTCCTTAGGTTTTTAGCTTCGATTTGGAGGTGGAATCACCTAAAGAGAGTAAATATTGAATGATATATTAAAATATTAAAAATAAAACCTAAAGAAGGAAATGGGCTTTTGGGTTGGCCCAAAACCTTAACAAAAAACCCAAATCCATCATGATTATGGATTTTTATGAGGCCCAAATAGATGTGGTAGTTTTTATATATTATGGTATGACAATTGATAAGTGTAATTGTTGTAAAATATTGAAATATTAATGAGTTATAAAATAAAAAAAATAGGTTTTTAAATCTGGAAATGGGCTCACGGTTTGAACCAAAATTTGAAAACCCACCATTTCCACCAAAATGCATGTGAAACCCCCCAAACAAAGAGATAATGTAAACTAAATTACAAAATAACCTTTAAATAAGTCATGTATGTGACAACTCAATCACATATTGAAATCCTTTCTTCTCTTATTTGGTGTGTCTGGATGTTTGTTAAGTTATATGTTCTGGACAATATTTCAAGATAATTCGTTATTAATAACCATGGTATATTTCAATCCATTAATCATCCAATTTGTTTTTTCATAGTCACCAAATCATACATATTATTCAATTTTAACATAATTTTTTTAGGGCACATTCATTGAATAAAATACAAAATCATAGTGTGAGAATCAATAATCATAGCAGGAAACCATTTAGTCATTTATATGATGTATGCATAATGAAACAATATTTTAAATCATGGATAACTTATATTATTAATATATTATTATATTATTATTTACTCCCTTTATTTATTTTCATGTAAATTTTCATAACCGTGGTCAAATAACCATATTATAATAATAAATATAATTTAATAGAATTTTTTGAATTATTCTTGATTCATAAACCTTTAATATTAAAATATTATATATAAAAAAATATAGAAATTTTGTGATATCTTTTTTTGAGATTCCATTTTCATGTTACTAAAAATCATTCATTGTAAAAAATGGATAATTTGGAAATTTGAGGTGTTATATGTGGCATCCAAGAATGCCCACCAAATCTGGGATGAAAACCAAACCACCCAAAATGATTTAATTTTTTGGCTCAATAAAAAAGCCATAAGTTTATCTAACTATATATTATAATTTAATAAATCCAAAGATATTATAGAAACTAATTTATTACCCAAATAAATGAATAAGTGGCCCAATTGTTACATGAAATTTCATCCCACAGTTATATTTAGGAATATAAAATACATAATAATTCATTCCATTAATGATAATAAATAATTATAACTAAGAAATAATTTTTTAGGTGGAATTTTAGGATTAATGAACCCATCTTTTTATGATAAATGGTTTGTATTTTGCGAAATCTTATTATCCATAAATTCATTAAACATAATTTAAAAAAATAAAAAAATTTGCATAACGACACAAGGTTTAGAAAAACTACATAATGTTGGATACAAAATTAAAATGGCCTCAAAATTTAAAGGGTTAATGGAAACATAATTTAATATATATTTAATAAGAATATTTATAGATGTTCTGCTTCATAAAATGTACTTTTTTTAGCTAACTTTTGAGGATGTGTTGGAATCCATGTAGTCCAAGACCTTTCGCTATTAATATACTCCCCTCTTCTCCTTACGTGAGGTTGTAAATTTAGAATAAAAGGAGGATATTTGCAATTAAAATAGAATTACCAATGGTGTATAAATACTTGAAATAGTCTTGATTCAATGAAAACAACATTTCATTCACTTTTCATCTCATTTTTTCTTGTCTTTAGTTTTAGTAGTGTATGATTCAAGGTAATTTCTTTTGAATTTTAATGCATGATTATGGTTTATTATCTCTTAGTCTAAGACACCATCTATTTTTTAAATACTAATTTTCATAAAATTCATTAAATATATTTTAATTCCATTCCATTTTATACATCCTTTTTCAATCCAAATTCCGTGTTTAACTTTGTTCACATGCCCTTTGTGGGTTTGGAGAAATACCGTTTTCTTGTTTATTTCATTTTAATCATAATTTTACTGACCTCTATAAATATCATAATCAAAATTAATAACCATCTCATTAATTCAGTAAATCATCCATTATGGTGAGTCACTATTTTGGGAATTCAAGCTATGGAAACATTTGATCATCAAATATTCATTAGGTAAATATAATTTACGTTAAAACCTAAAATTTCATAGATTAATGACATTATTAGTTTAACATAAGGATTACCGATACTATTTGAATCGTAAATAAACATTCAAAAACACACATTTATTGGTATTAAAATCCTAGTTAAGGCATGGAATAAATCTAAAATATTTTGGAAATTTGGTCAAAATCACCTTATGGAGTGGTGTTAATTTATTCTAATATATTTAAAATCTCAATAATATCATATTCCTAAATCCATAATAAGAAACTCACCCAGGTGTTTATTTATTTAGTAAATTAAATTCATAAATCAATAATTTAATTTTATTATTAAGAAAGAACCCCCTCCCCCCACTAAAAAGACTTAATAAAAAAATGTGACAATTAAATATTATACAATCCTCTATGAGTAATCTTGAGTGACGCTATAAATATTATAGTATATGTTCAACATGTATTCATGGATTAATAAGACTCAAACATTGTTATCTAGAATAATAGATTCCACGACCTATAAAATACTTTAAAATATATATCTACTATGCTAATAGAACTGAATAATTCCATCAATTATAGGATGTCCCCTTATATTCTTTTGGTCATTGTAAGAACAACACAATATATTCTTATCACAACTTCAACCCTCAATAGTCATTTCAGCTCATTCATAACTCCACCAAACATTGATATGATCCCTTCTCATCTACCTATATCCCAAGGAAAAATTATTGTTATCCCAAATCTCATCCACTTAAATACACTCCTTAAAATACAGAATAATTCAAATATGGTCTTTTTCAGAGTAACATCAAACAAAATACTTATTTTTTTCCTCAACCTAAAAGGAAATTCATCCTCCCAATCCTTTTATTTTACACAATCCCAGTGACCCGTATCATTTCCTAAACTATTCGAGTCGATTTCCAAAGAACCCAATTCAAGGAAGTCCTAATGTGGGGCATGAATATTATTCTATGAAACCATTGGAATGTAATGTAGAATATCTTTTATCTTCACCAGTTTTAGCATTTAAAATTGACAACTATATTGTTCAACTTCAATCCCACCTATTTCTACAACAAAATAATATTCCACCTAACTCCATGCTCAACTATTATCTAAATCCAAGAATATTTTCTATGAAATTTCACTTTGATCTCAAAGGAAAACTGAAATTAATTAAGAAATATCCTCTAAACCCCGAATTATTTTTTATATGGAAAAATAAAATAATAGATAACATGAAAAAGAAATTTAATACACTCCCTAAACTTTATATATACCCTAAAGTTACAAATTTAATTTTCCACACACCACTTGTATTCCTTATAATATCGTTGAACCTCAATATGAAATTATAGTCATGTGTGAACATGTTAAAGTCAACATTACCCACCTAGATTTCATAAAAAAATCCCCTTTGTATGATATTTTTCTTAGTTAATTATGAACCCATAAAAGGAAACACCTGACCATTGAAACTTTTTCTACCAAAAATCTATTCCTAGGTCGTGACAAGTTCCATGTGCAATTTCATTTCCATGCCAACTAAGGTTTTACAATTTTTTTGATACAATAATTTTCCTTGCATCCTCAAAAAAATATGTTGAAATCCATCATCTCAATACCTCATCTAGGTCCCTTTCTCCCAATTATTTTTTTCATCTCATTAGCCGAACAAATCATATCTAATATTGGGGGGATATTCAAGGTATTTTTTGGTTAATGAAGTTATCTTCATAAGGTATATCTTTTTGTTGACATGGAAATGGAAACATAGTATTCTAAAACTCCCCTAATTTAAGAAAAACCATTCCTCAAGATATCTATAACTAATTTGGATTTCAATGAAATCTTCTTATTCATGGAATTTAGTGACCAAATACTCATGATAGATATTTTCCAGGCCTTGTGTTACCCATTAGAGGATAAATATGCATTCTATAAGCATAAAAGTGAAGAAACATAAAATATTCATCTGAATGATTTTCCATCATTTTTCACCATTTCCAATAATAAAGAATTTTTTTAAATTTCCCCAATGATTAGCCAAGTTATATATTTAGAAGTTTTTATTTAATGTTCAATTATAGACCTCATGTATATAAAGGGCCTTGAAAACTATTCTTAATCATAAATTGTTTCAAAAATTATCATGGGGATGTGGTCAAAATAATGTTTAAATAGATATTGTGTGGGAATAAATTATTGGAAATTGAATAAAAAACAAAAAAATATGAATACCCTATTACTTTGAGTGATATATTTCTGTAAATATTATCAATACAGTCACATTATTTCTTTCTTTATGGATATACTAGTTAATAGCAAATCCCAACCACACCACAAGACCTTGAAAAGACTACATTAACCTACCCCTTTACTTCATATGAATAATTTAGAATGATTTTTGTACTTTTTATTTATAAAAAAAATTCATGGGGTGTATGATGAGTATCATTTCAGAATTCATTGAGCATTTCATGGGTGAATTCAATGAATAGTTATCAATTTAGGGTGATTATTTTTAATCCTATTTTAATTCACTAACTATTGACATATAATGAATTTTCAAATGTACTACTGTGATAATGAATATATCATTTCACATCATGGTTTCAAAAAGGATTTTACTCCGACCCATAATTTCTCAAATGGTTATTAATGTAAATCTACTTGTAGTTGAGGTAATCTAATCACGTCCTAAACAAAAATTAGATCAATATATTCATTGATTCCATGGTCAAGTTAATTTCTATTTTTGATACATCCAAAACAATAATAATATTTCCCTCACAACCCCTTATCTAATATGGAATGGTGTTTCATTAAATTTTTATGAGGCTCACAAGATATCCTTCACTAAAATCAAAACATTCCTTTTATATTACCTAAAAATCCATCAACACGCATTTGTCTGGATTGATATGTGATACTTATGATAGAGATATTTACTGATTATTGGTGAAATAAGAAAGTTTTATTTTGAAATATATTTTAAATTTAATTACCTAGATGAAACATTGTCTCACTACACTGTCATGGAGAATGAACATTTATTTTTGTGTCTTCATTTCAAAAAAAAACTAGCATAATATCTTATGTTCCAAAATTAACATCTTTAAGTACTATTTAGCTTCAATTTTCTTACTCATGAAAGTGATTCTATACCATGACTAATAACAGGGATCCTAAAACGTCAATAGTTTGACCATGAGATAAAATATGGGCATGGAAAAGAAAACCCTTTATCTAATGAGTTGAAATTTATTTATAATTTTTTATATTATAAAGTCATTGATCCATAATTACCCACTAGAAGCCTCTTATATTACACTCTAATTTCACATGGTATCCCTAGGTTTAAATAAAATGGTTGTTGGTGTTTTTACTAAAATTATGACCCAAAAAGAATATTTGAAGTTAAAAAGTTATTTTTGATAATATTTATGTAAATATAAAAAAATGGATATGGGGGGATGACATTATGAATAAGGGATGTGTTTATGAATATTGAAATTCATCTATCATATAATATTTCCACTCAATTCATAGTGGGTGACACTTTGAACTAGAAATGCCCACCCAAAATGTCATTGACTCTCGTTTCTTCTGGCCTTCCAACTTCAAGGACTCGCATGAGTTCTATAAATCATGCTCAAACATCCAAAATCAAGTAAAATTTTAAAAAATAAATTAAATATCCAAAAATATATTATTATTTTGTGATATCATTGATGTTTTTGGAATAGAAATCATTGGAAAATTCTCACATTCTAGTGGATACTTCAACAGGATAGTTGTGGATGAAAATGTTTCCAGGTGGGTTCAAGCCAATTTAACTAAAAATGATGATCTAGATACTGTTAGTGAAATCTATAGAATGCACATCATCTTTTTATTTTTAAATCCAAATATCTTTTTTATGTGACAAATGAACTCAATTCAAAAATAGGAATATTGAATCTATTTGGAAAATCATTTTTTTCTTTAGAAAAAAAAAATATCGCTCCCAAAAAAATTGATAAAGGATAACTGTAACTGATAAAAGTAAATTTTTCATGAGGGAATTGTTAATCCTATAAGAATATATTGATCTGAATTTCTTGGTATAGTTATTTGGGATTATCAAACTACCAATAAAGCACCCACTCATATGTCTCTGTGTAGGGTATTTTTGGTAAATCATGTTATTTACTCATGGAAATAAAATATAATCTTTTTTTACTTTTCAAAACATTTTATTTTTATTTGGAAAAATTAGGTAATGGTTTATTTTTGTAGTTGAGTGAACTATATAAGCTCTGACATGATTTTTTTAATTCCAATCTCTGCAAAGAGAGTATATGACACTATGGGACAATACATACAAAAAAACATATTTCATGAAGTTGAATAGGTAATGATCATCAATTAAAGATTTTTTCATCATATGGGTAAGCATAATTTTCTTTCGGCTGGTGTTTTTTAATTCTATTTTTTACACATTTGTTGTATTGAATGTTCAAGAACCCTCTTCCGAAAGGACATTAATAGTTTATAGTCATCGATTAATGCATCGTCATAAGAGGACATGTGCCCCAAGAACCACGCTAACTTCCACAGATTCTATAATCTCAATATTTGAACCACCATTTTTATGATACAAATACCAAATAAATCAAAACCAAGTGGAACCTATTTCTATTTAACACTCTCTCCCTCTAGTCCTCCTCCTCCCTCCCTCCCCTCTACTCTCTCATGCACTCTCTTTCTTATTCTTCCTACTTTATTCTCACATTCTCTATATATTTTTAACCATAATCATCACCATCCATGTCTTCCAATTTCTTTTTTTTTGTTTTTTAAAAACTAAACAATAAAAAAATATCAAAAAGAGTTAAAATTATTCAACAATAAATTTTGAAAATTTTTCGATCAGATTTTGGAGTCGATAAAATTTTATCTCAAATATCTGGTATTTTAATCATAAACATATATTATATAATTTTTGTCACGACTAATATGTTTTGAATAATATATTTTATATTCCAAAATTATTTTCCAAATAATGCGAGGTACTACATTATCATTCATTCAAATGTCACATACGACCATATTTTTATATTATGTGTGTTGTACCCACCAATTTTGAATCTTGATTTTGTGGACCAATAAGTAGAATCTTATTTTTTCATGTATATTAATATGATATAGGCATTGTATAAAAAATATCATTATCAAAATGTTCAAATTCATTACATTTACCCTTACCATGAACCTCAATTTGAAGTCCCATTAGAGAATAAGAAAACCTTTTTCATGATAGAAAAAATACAAACCAAAAACCATCTCCCATCTAACATCTTCCTAGATTTCCATTTCATGATTTATAAGAATTTATTTTTGGGGAATTTATTTCATTATTAGAATCTTTCCAAGATTATTAGTGTGTCATAATACACTAGAGGTAAATAATCCATTTAATTCATGGGGAGTGGATGACATTCTGTGTTTATTTGGAAATTCATATATGTTTTTGTCATTTTTTTACAAAATTTATTGAAGGGTATTAAAAACTAATAAAAAATGCTATGAAAAAAATGTTAAAAAATAATAGCTTATTTTTTTGGAGGGTAAAAAATCAATCATCCTTAATCATTTATGTTGTAATTAAAATTATAATTAGTGTCTTCATGATATCAATAAAATGTTTTAGAGATGAATGTTAGACATATTCCACATGAAGCATACCTAAAAAACACTTCCATCATATTTTCCTATGTCATTGGGAGAATTTTTGTGTTCTCTATATATTTATTATTTTCATCCTTGTCCAATTTCAGTTCTCTCTCTTTTATTTATTTAATAAATCATAACCTTTACTTTTTTCCCCATTTCCCTCCATGTCTCTTTTTATAAATTATTCATTTCATTTTCCATGATTCTTGTTTAACAACTATTTGGGAAATTATATTCCTACCAACGCATAGAAACAAAAACCCCCTAAAATTATGCTAGATTTTTCTAATGATAATAATAATTATTTGATGATGTTAACTCTTAAAACACTATGATTTTAACTTTTTGGTTAGTCAATGGCTGACCATTTTTAAATAAATTTACATAAACTTGAGAGGAGTGTGTTTTGAATTCCCACATTTTCCAAATAAATTTTGAATAAGAAATATGATTTTTAATGATAGATGAATTTAGTAAAAAATAGCCAAGGAATTATTTATGAGTGAGTTAACTTGTATTTCCCTCCCCTATTTGGTGTAAAAAGTTGTTATATTTGTCTGTGGGTAAAAATAGTTTTGTTATGTTGTTTTTTAATTTTTATACATGAGGTCATACACTATCCAAAGTGTGTGGGATTTTATTTTGTTAATTTATTTATAACTTCTTATCTAAAAAAATTAATTATTTTCATTTAATAAATTATAATTTGTTATAAATAACTATGTTTTAATATTAAATAATTTTTTTGAGTATAATTTAAATTAATATAAATATGATTATGTTTACTGTATTAATCATAACTCTAACCATAGTTATCCAAATAGTGTGATTCAATTTCTAGTATTATTTATTCAAATTAATACAATTCACCCAACTAGAGAATTAAAAAATTCATCAATTTAATTTTCCATATGGGCTACATTATAATTCCTACCAGATATATAATAAAAATAGTTAGATTCAAATTTATTGAATTTATGATATCATTATTTATTCCAAATTTCGATTATACACTGTTGTATTTTCCTAGATATCAATTTAGATATTGGATAAAAATATGTTTCCCAACACAAATTTTTTCAAGCCTAATTCATTCATGAAATCACATCCCACAATTTAGTTAAGTATTTGATAATATACCAAAATTATTGACTTTCATCCCAATCTAGAAGTCCAATTGAGTTGTAGTTTTATGGGAGATAAATTGAATCTATAGGTCCCACATTTTTGGAATATTTTCTTCAGATTTTAGGATATATTTATATCCATGAATTCATTAATATTTAGTCCATCAAAAAATTTGGTATAATTATTAAAAACTACACATTGTTTACCAAAACCGCTAAAAATTATATCAAAAATTCCAATGGATGGAAAAATTTGAAGGTATATTATTCAAATCCATCCCTCTAATTTTGAGGAAAAATATTTCTCAATATTCAGTAATTAAAATTGTCAAATAGTCTATCGAGCTTGAGAAGATTATTGGGATTTAAAATGTCCACCACCTTAGGCTATAAATAAACTACCATCTTTTCTAAATAATTGGATGGAATTTCGGAACAAAAGGATGAGATTTGGAATCACCACAACCTTTCCTATGGTCTGAGAATAGTTGACTTAGTCCTGTTTCAATAATATAAACCACTACTCCACATTCCATTTAATGTTTTTTTCATTCAATTTCAATTGAAATCACATATATTTCACTTTAATTTCATTGTAATTTTATTGAATATTCCATGTTTTTTATCTAATATCCTCATCGATACAATATTTTGTAATTGGATGTTTCTTAAAATAGATTATTTCATATAGGAAAACCATCAAATTTTATAAATTCTCATTCAATCCATTGTCCATGTGTAGCATTCTTCCCTACTAGTATGTCTGTTTAGAGGAAAATTTTCTTCTAGACTACTTCATTTTGATTATTCTTCTAAATAATCATAATAATCATATTATCCTAGACTATTAATAATCATAATTATTGAGTAAATAATCCATTGGGGTGAGTAAAAATTTGGGGGAGTGATGTGATTAATTGAATTTGGTCATTAAAAAACATAACATTAGAATTTTGAATGTTAAAACATAAAATTTCGTTGATTAATGAAAATAATGGTTTATGATGTGGATATCGTTGATTATTGTAACCATAAATAAAATTTCATAAAAAACATTTATAGATATTAGAACCCAAGTTATATCTTGGATGGCGTCCAAATCAGTTTGGGAATTATTATTAATACCATATGGTCAGGTGGTTAAGAATTTAATGATATATATCATAATGATAAAGTATATCATAATCATTAATCCTTAATAATGAATATACCCCAATTTTTATAATTTTTTTAAATTAAAATCATCAAGAAATTATATCACCTCACCTCTACAAACAACCCCATGATCAATAGATAAAAAAACTAAAAATTTAATTAACATGATAGTTCCATCATCTAGGATTCGACCTACGTGCTTCTATACATAGTATATAAGAGTATCCGTACTTTGAAAGTTCTATATGAAATAATTTTATACACTTCAAATAGATAATTTTAACCTATTTAATTCATTTCCATCCTATACTCAAATCCTTCATAATGGTTTCTATTGAAAATATAAATTATCCAAATAATATCCCTTAGGTGTGTTGCACAATGTTCATAATAAGGCCCATTATCCTATTTTGGGTAATACTCATGTCATACACAATGATCCTTTTTGAGGTATTACCCTAAGGTTCATCTGTTACAAAACCATGTCCACCTATAGAATCTAAGAATGGATGCATTTTTAGGGGACCATGCATAATATCAGTTCCATCTTGTGTAGTGTTTTAGCGTTATCAATTTAAGATCCTTTGTGCTCATTTTTCTTTAAAGAATCTGCTGTATAAAAACATTATACTTTTTTTCTATAAATATTATAAATTTTAATCAAATATTTATATACCATAATATATGTTTTCATTAATATAGTTCCAAATGATTCTAATAAACTTCATCTGATTCCAAATTCAAAGACCCTAACTATAGTATCCTATATTAGATATCTACATTACTAAAGTTTCGAAATATTTAAGGGATCACATCCTGAAGGACGTGATAATTTATTATTCTATGTAAACTAGATGCACTCAAGATTCCAGGATGTCATTTTGGAACACAAATTACAAATTACATTTTATAAAAAAATTAATTCTTCCCTCTTGCATATAATTTAATATCATTCATAGTACACATATTGGATTCCCTATAGAGGGGAAAAAATAACAACATGCTCAGATGCTCTAAAAGAGTAACAAAGGTGGAAGATATCATGAAAAAACAAGAATGAGAAATATGAAAAGTTAAATAACTAAACAAACATGAGTTATAAATAAATTGACTGTTTGGATTAGACAATAAATGATCAATATGGATTGGTAATTAACAAAGAAGGAAAGTCATTAGATTAATAAAACAAGAAATAAAATGTATCCAGAGATAATATCATTATTAAAATCACATGGATAATAATAACACAATTAATAATGAAGGAAATTATTATTTATTTGATGTCATGGTGTTTGGTAAAATGATTCCTCTCTTATAAGGCCTATCATAGGAAAATTTACATCTTATGGATATGTATAGACAAGAAACCCATTTATCTATCATTTTCCATTAAAACTGTATCTGGATACTACTAATTCATTGATGGCCTATCAATAACTAGTCCCCACCCATATCTATATTTCTAATTCAATCATCATATATCAAATGAGAAATTTACATAATAGAAAATATTCATATTCAAAAAATGTATATATCAAGTATTGAATAAAAATTAATAATTACCTACCTTATAAATCAAATGAAATTCTATGTACAATACTCTATGATTAAATGATAAATGATTAATTTAATATCAATACCCATGATAAATAATAGGGATATTTAGGGAAATATAATTCCAAATTATTTAATGAATGATAATATTTCAAGGTAAAGTTAATGATTACAAGAAATAATCAAGGAATATGATATCAATGCCTTCCCTGGGGGAACTGATCATAAACCATATAGAGAAATAATAATGATGGTATCAATACAACATATTCTAAGTAGAAAATATGTATAATAAAGTGATTATTTTTTAAATTAATATAAATATTATAAAACTAATAATAAAAATATAAATCGATAAAATATAAAATTTGAGAGGGAAAATATATTTTAAAATAAATTTTTAAAATATGAAAATAATTTTATTTTAAAATATAATTTCAAACTGATAAAGTAATATAAAAAAAATTTACTTTTCATGAAGGTGGGAAATTTTGTATATGCGATACATAAAAAAAATTATGCCCTTTATATTTTTTGTTAAAATCAAGTGGGGACTTTTTTAGAAGATGAAATAAAGATTTATTTCAACACATAAGTAAATATTCAATCATTGCAAAATATTTCTTTAATAAATCATTATTATTTTTTTAAAAAATATTTTTGAAAACATTTTTAAAAAACATGGGTTTGGAAGAAAATGGATTTTAGACAGAAAAGTGATATATTGTCTTATTTTTTTAAAAGATTTTTAACAATAATTATATTTTCAAAAGAAAAAATAATAATAATAATAATAATAATAATAAATTTCATGAATAACATGGGTTGGAAATATATTATGTTGTAGATATAAATATTAAATAATTCCACCATTATATTTTTAAATACATTCATTCCAGAATAATGATGTGATTGTGAAATACATACTTTCCAATTTGGTAAGTATTTAATCATAATCCTGAGGGAACAAATAAAAAAAATTAATTTTTAAATACTGATAATATAAATAGATTCATCATATAAAAATTAAAAACATGTAGCATATACACCACACAAAGTAATAAGTTGAAAATATTTCATATTTCTCATGAAAGTAAATGTGAGAAGAGAAAACCTATCAATGATCTTATCATTAAAATGAGGATTTATTAATGAATTTATTAAGTGCATAAAATATAAAACCACATAAAAAGGTGTTAATATGATATTATATATTCAATATTCATTACATATATAATCATAGAATATCGTATATAAAACAAAGAAATATAACCCAATAAAAAATTAGTTATGAAATCCATTACCACTAGGTAAAGGTAATGTCAAATACAATTGGATTAAATAATTCAAATATAAACATAAAATAAAATTTATTATTATGTATTAATTATATAAAATCTAGATAGGATATCATATACACCATATAAAATATATTATTTGAATAAAATTACAATATTTCTCAAGGGAAATGGGGACGAAGTCCCTTACCTTACATTTCTTTTTGGTAGAACATGATTTAACCAAATATATAATGATTTTAAAAATGTTATTAATTTATAAAATAATATTATTAATATTTATAATATCATATAATATCCCCTAATATAATTTTACTACATTTTTGTTAAAAATATTTAATTTTATTCATTATTTTGTGTGCTAGTTTCCATATTTTAGAATGTGTTTTTTTTCATGAATTTTCTGGTAATTATATATCAGATGTTAATAAATAAACAACATAATTATAATAATTTAATCAATATAATATATACTCCATAGATACATTTTTTAGAATTATTATTATAGTTTTTATAAGTTAAATGAATCACATTGCTTCATATAGACAGTAGGTCATATGTTCGCAAAAAAGACAATATGAGTCCCCTAAATAATTAAAGGGGAATGAAGTTTGTGACATATTAATTTTAAAAAGTAAAATATTTTTCAAATATTACACATATATTCATTAAAATCACCCTTACTACCTTCAATTTAAAGTGTATATGAAAAACAAATCTCATCGCTCCATGAGGCAGTAGTCCATCACACATAGGAGAGAAGTTATTATACATTAAAAAGCATTGAAAGTAAGAAGTTATATGAATTATTATGATCCCAAAAGTATAATTATATCATAAATAATATATATATATATATATATAATAAATCAATCATTATATAAAATTATGAGAAGTTTTTAGGGAAAACATGTTACATCTGCCTATGAGGTGACAGTCCAACGTACACCAGTTCTTCAATTTATTATCCCATTTAAAGGATGTGGAATTTGAAAATATTATGAAATTTTAAAAAATAAATTTTATATTATATAGTTGTAAAATTATATTATATGAGTTAAGTCATAATGGAAGGTGGAAAATAAAAAAAGAGCCCCATTATAAAAATTAATTTCTATTAGAAAATCCTTCTTTTGATCTCCTCTGAATGGCCCATCGATGGAATTTGGGGAATAAAATAAACTCTATAATGTGTATAAGTATTATGGTTATATATATTTTTAGTATTTTCACATCAAATTTACTTCATAGGTGTGATTAAGTTAATGGATTGAGCGACCTTTTATAAATGGGGGATAGGATAGGCATGTAATTTTTAAAAAGAATATGTGGACTAATATTTTTTATAGAAAAAATATTTCATAAATGGTCCATTATCACACCATAGATGTTATAAAGTATATATATTTCCATAAATTGGGAATTGGGTATAAAATTGTTTTATTTTTAACACTTATATTCTTTAATAACTACATGGAAGGCCCATTTTAAACTTAAAAGGGGTAATTTATTTTGAATGATTTTACTATTCATAATGGGTAAATTATTAAGAATTCCTTGTTATAAAATATATATTATTATAATTTCAAATATAAAATCATTTTTCCAAACAAATAGAATAGATATTTTATAAATCAATTGAAATCCAATGTGAAAGATCAATGAAACATCATTTTTCCAACGTAAAATCTATAAATTGTTTGAATTGTTTTTATAAAAAATAAACATGAAATTGAATAATGTGACATAAATTTGTTAAATTGAAATATAATTGATCTAATAATTTATTTAAACCAATTTAAATTACAATTTATATTTTTAATCATTTTTATGGAATGGTAGTTTTCATTTGAAAATCATTTTTCATTATTCAAATAAAATTTAATCATTTTATAAAATTCAAACCAATTCTCCCAATGAAAAATTTGACATGTATATTTCAAAAATAATTTTTATTTTTTCAAATAAATTTTCCATATGAGGAATTAATTTTTTAAAAATTATATTAATAAAGGGCGATTAAACTGACCGGTAGAAAATTGGAGTTTTTTTAAGAAATAAATTCTTTTCTTTAAAATGATTGTTATATTATTTATAATAAATAGATAAATAATAAATTTTTATATAAATGTGTAGTCCATATAATTTTCATAATTTATTTATTATTATTTATACCCACCATCATAACTACTATCTTTTATTGGGCATGTTTTAAATAATTATATTTTTATATAATATTGTGTCTCATTTAAACCTAGTGTTGAGTGAATTGGAAGAAATAGATGAAATTGATATATTTTTAAAAAATAAACATATCCTAAATGATTTTGGGATTACATTATTTTTGAGTCCAATTGTCTCATTTCATATACACTATTATACCTAATTTCATTCTTTTAATGTCTCAGTGTGTTACAAAATGTCTAGGATGAAACACTATCATGCCTCTTCCCTTTGTTTAAATCATACTAAGAGGATTGGTAAAAAAATTACTAGTAAATTCATCTTACGATGTTGATATGATCTGTTTAACATCTCAAAAATTACCCTATAACTGAAAAATAATGACAATATGATGAGTTCCATTACAGAGTCATAGAACAACTAGAACACCCATCATCCACTCAATATGGTGATGGATTATACAATTCCTATACAAGGAATGCATTAGATGATGTTGTATTTGATTCAATTATACCTAGATTGTATATGGGAATCAAAAAAATTCCATAAGGATGAGGTTAATACCTAAAAAATAAAATTAGGTCCTATGAAAAATTATTTCTCAATTCTTATTATTTCGGGTTTTTTGGTGTTAATAATAGGACTATAAAGCCATTGGTTATGAAATAAAATAAATGGATCCCTATACTTCCATCATGGATAAATGTGATTATTTATATAGTGACTTTAGTTGTACCAGGGCCATCAAGTGGTGTTGGAGTTTTCTATATCCATCATGGGATAATAAAAGGAATTTTATTCATTATATATTCAAATATAATTTCATTTTGTCATAAATTATGGGAAATTATTAATGAAACTAGACATATTATTTTTCATCTATAAGGTAACCATGGATTGAATATGATAATACTCATTATTTGTATGTGATTAATTCCCATTGTTGTAATTTTTCATGGAGTCTCCTTCTTCCCTGGATTGAATATAATTGTGCATTAAATATTTTTGTTAATGATATTCATGCCTACATTGAGGACAATCAGACTAATGATAATCCATGTATAAGGGAGATTATTGAGTTCATATCAACATGGTCCTTTTTTATCCTTTACATTTTCTCATCCTTTATTTATGAGAATATTGGTGGGGATATTCTTTCTCATCATTGTAACCCTCCCTTGATATTAATCTTTTATTATATTTAATATAATTTTTTACAATTGAACTTTCTAAGATCTAGAACATTTTTAGTATATATGTATATATCTTGTAATACTATCTAGGTTGGATAATCTAAACCACTATTGAGATATGTAAATATATGAGATTCATAAATAAAACTTTATTGTTTTTATCAAACACCGTGATATTACTTCGTTATTTTATTATATTGGAATCCTTGTCACACCTTGGAAAAAACATCCAGCAATTATAGGTGGACAATGAAATTAAATATTTTATTATAGTGTGTATGTTTTTGGATATGTTCTGTGGAGAGATAATAGTGAGAAGAAAGAAAAAGAAAACTATTCACCTAATAAAGTTATTAGCATAAAAAGTAATGGGATATAAGACATAATTTTTTTTTTTAAATCAACAAAAATGATTCATCCCCACTTTTGTGAGAAGAAATCCCAAACCGATCCCCAAAATTCATATCAAATATCAATTCACCTCTATATTTTCTACATTGATGTTGTTCTCCTTAAAAGATTTGATTCTCCTTAAAAATTTCTAATTATATGGATATTTGAGATGTTTTTAGAGGAGAATCATATTAAAACCCAACTTGAAGAATTATATTCTATTGTTATATTTACATGTTTGTATGTTTCTATAAAGAAATTAATGTAAAATAAAAAATAATGACGAATATATTGAATAATAAAATCTTCTTGTTGAAATGAACAATCATTTTCCCTAGAAAATGAAGGATTAATGGGCATATATTTACAAAATGGATAAAAAATGGTTGTTCATTCTACCACCATGAAAATGTATAAAATTTATACCTCATTGGGATAAAGGGATTCAAGTGATCCCTTGGTATTTGTATTTTCATTAATAAACTATCCCCAAGAACAACCATGAATTAGTTGTTATGATCATGTATCTATTAGTTATAGAGAAATGTTTTTGATGTAATAAAATATATTTTAATTTTTCATATAGAACTAGTTTCAACTGACTGGATAATTTTTTAAATTCCCTAGTAATATACCATTCTTATGTGGTGGAATTTGAGTAATTATAGAAATATTTGGAATAAAATATTTAATATTTTGGGAAGACCCCCCCCCCCCCTCCAAAATGGATCCAAATAAGTTATTAATTCATTTAATGAATTGAAAAACAAAAAATTAGATAATTAATATATCAATTTAATCCATGATAAGGAAAATAAAACAAAAAAATCTATGAGAATACTTATTTATTATTTGGAAATATGAAAAATAGTATTGAGGTAAAAATGAACAATTTGAGGTTAAATCCAGAAGAATCAATGAACATGACATTTTTTTTAAGAAAGAAATAAAATGAATTAGAATAAATTTGTAGGATTAATGAAATAATTTAGATATAGATTTTCTATTTTTTGAACTATAAATACATTATTAATATAGAGTTTCTTGTGCTACATGTTAAACTGAAAAATTTGGAAAAGTATAAATCCATGTATTCAAATAAAAATATTCTAAGACAAGTCTCTAACATAATATATAAAAAACAATATTTTAAATCAAATATTATCAAATATAATTTAGTTAGTTACATAATATAACGATCTTTCTCAATTACATTCATAAAAGGGGGTAATTTCCATTCCGAAATATATTATTTTTTCTCAATTAGGTTTTATGGATTTTTTATATTAAAAAAAATGTAGTATATAATTTTATTGTTATATAATGGCAATATTAATCCTACCACCATGTATTTGGTGGATTGAATAATTTGTATTAGGGTTGTTTCAATAAAATTTTCCATACTATTAGTAAGAAAATCCAAAAAATATCACACCTTAACGTAAAAAATTTTAGATTGAAATATGTTTTCAAAATAATTAAATTATTTGTGGGTCAATTTTGGTATTTAAATAGGTTTATTAAGTTTAATCACATATTATCTAAAAAATATCATATTCCCATATTTAAAGGATGTGTATTTTTGGATTGAAAAATCCTGGGAGGATACAAAATTACCAAATTAAATGGAATTTGTTAATCTCAAAATGACTTAAAAGGGAATAAATTTTTTTGATTATCCCAATAATTATGGTCACAACAATGTTTCATATTCATATAAATTTATATCAAAATCATATTTGAAGTGAATACTATATAATAAGGTGATCAAATAGGATCCATCCTTTTTGAAGAATATAAATAATGTTGCAAATCTATATACATTCATAAAAAAATAAAAGAAGTTATTTCGATCATCCTTGGGTGACAGAATCAAAAACATTTAAGAGGATATATATATCCAATGTAATTAATGTGAATAAAATCACTCATAGTTTTCCAAGTGGATAAATAAAATAGAATTCTATTTTACCTAATGATTTTTTAGTCATCTTGACTATATATTTCGAGAGGTAAACAAAAAAATGGAAGCACATGTGAAATCACAGGCCAACAGAAAAGAATATATTCAATAGTAATAATTATAATTCCATAGAGGTTTTCATTAAATAACATCCCTAGTGTTATAAAATATTTTTACACGATTTGTATAAATGATAAATGTAATTATACTTTTTTTACCATTGTTACTTGTATATGAAGTGTTTCTTTAGAAGATCAACATTTCACTACATGGTACTTATTTTTTAATGGAAAGTGAAAGGATAAGTTTCCCCCACATGGAATGAGGGGATGTACAGATCTACATTCTACATAATAATAAAATTAGATGTGAATATTGGATATATAATCATAATTAATGAATCTACATTTGTGATAAAATCCTCTCACCATGATCATGACCATTAAGACTAAAATGACCCATCTTATTCCATTAACATTTATATTAAATATTTATTCATAAGAAATATTTGATTTATGGTAAATAGTTATCTTATAGGGAGAACCTACAACAGATTAAATTCTATCAACACTAGAGAACAATTTTATGTGGTTCACATTATAGATTTATCTAGTATTTTGGAATTCAAAACTAAACATATATAATAATATCATCGATAGATATGATTTAGAAGCTATAAAATGAGGAATAAAAAATAAATAAATCAATTTTGTTGTATCTCAAACTTGAAATATCTTTAAGTATATATTTTTATTATTTTATTCATTATGAATAAAATTTTGAGTTTCTCCTTGAGGCAGGGGGATTTGAGGAATGATGAAATATATTCTATAATTATCATTTCATGAAAATAAGATTATTATATATTGTTGTTTTATATGTCTCATTAAACTAAGTATTTTAAATAATGTATTAACCTTAGGAAGAAAATTAATAAAAAAATTAGAAAAAAAATTCAATCAATTTCATACATGAGGAAGATTGAATAATTGTCATGTTTGTTTCCGAAAACATGTATTTGTACATTAATTTTTCTAAAATTCAGTTTAAATGATTGTAGAAATTAAAAATGACATATTTCACAAGAATGTGTGTATATACATTAGTTTAATCAATTTTCACAACATAAATGAGTTTGATAGACTCTAAGAAATATATTATGTGTCTCAGTTCAGTTAGTATCAAATTAAATTGATGATAGATTTTTTTTGTCTAAATAAATTCCATTTCATTTATGTACTATGTATAGATCAACTCTAATTATAGTGGAATGGTTTATGGATGATTACAAATAATGAAATGACACTACATTCCAAATTTCATTTTCTGACTTTCCAAAAAGTGGGACATAATATAAAATGATTGATTAATTTGAAATGGGGAAAATGAATGAATAGAGAACATATTGATATATAATATCTATATATATGAAACAAATATAATGGGGTATGATGTTGATAACACATAGTGTGATTATTTTTTTCAAGTGTTGATAATGAACATAGAGGGTTTCTGAAGTTATGTAAATATAATGATGAATATGTTAATAAGTATCTTAAATTATGGTAAAATAATTCCCAATAATTTTTTACATTTATAATTAATGAATAAAAATAAAATACCCATTATGGATGTTGAATGAATCTATTTACTATGATCTTATTGAAATATATTTAATTAAAAAATTTAAAAATATTTTATGTCCCATAAAGAACAAAATTTGAATATTATTATATATTTATTAATATTTTTTTATAGGTAATGAAGTTCTATACTTTTGATGACATTCTCTATGAACATGCATTATATTGTGAATTAAAATAATTAATATTGTTGTTTAAAAAAGAAAAAAGGGGTTTGAAGGACCGAAGTGCATGTTCAGTTCCTCACATTTATTTTTTCATTGGCTAAAAAGATGTGAGACATTAAACGAAGGACCATTAATTCATAGCCTAGAAATAAGTAGCTAGGATGTCTCAGAAAATCTATTGATCATACATAGTGGCCTTTTGGTCCCAGGTGGCATTTTTTACAGTCACATAGAGGTAGTTTAAAAACTATGAAAATCGATAATGGTTTGAATTTTGTGTTTGTAATTACCATGTTGGTTAGTATAATAGGCCACTAAAGTAACTAACCAACTAAGATAGCCTCTCAATGCTAAAATCAAACCCAATATATGACAACCCTCAATGAAATTTGTGTTCCCCAAGGTATGGAGACTAGTACATGTGAATCAAAAAAAATGATGAAGGAATAATTTCTCCTAACTTTAAAAAAGTCCACATAAATACAATATAGATATAAATGGTAGAATATATAATTATATTCCATAATATAAAGAAAGAAGTGGAATTGATTCTGCTAATAATCTTGCAAAAATAATCTCTAAGAGACAAGTTAAACTATTAAGGACATAGAAACTCGTACAACTACTCAAACTGATCCATGAGATAGTGTGGGAAAACCCAAAAAATATCAGCATCAGCATCCCAAATCCTAGATAAAAGAAACCTCAGAACCTCACTATAGAAACATTGATTTCCATATTTCAAAAAATATAATATGTTCTATTCATTGTCGAAGGGATGTGAATGGTGTTAGGTGATAGGATAAATATGGTCTCACACTGGTGTTCCATATCAAGTCTCGAAATAATAATCCAGACATTATAAGATTTTAAATTAAAACAAGTAATGATAATTTAACAATATTTAAATCAAAATCATGGTAAAATAATCTAATATCCCATTCATCCAATTCTCCAAATAAAATAGGTAAATTAGTTTCAATGAAATTAATTTCAATATATCAGAGAAGTTATATCAAATCAAACCCAAATAGGAATCACATGTCATTTCGAATAAATTGAAAAAAAAAATCAAAATTGTACCACCCAAATGTCCCAATTTGACCAAAAAGTATGTACATAATAATAGAAACTGGATCTATTCGCAAACATATATACGCACATTTTTTAACAACCTTTTGTATAGAAAAACTTATACTAATTGTTTATTAAAAAATGTTTGAATAGCTCCTTGAAAATTCCAGCTGCACTATGCGTCCACCTCCCCTACTCATATCAAATCCCAAATCCTCTCTCTTCCTATAATATAAATTCCCCCTCCCCCTCTCCATATGTGAATCCATCCATCAGGGGGTGATATTCATCCATCTGTAACATAATATTCAATGATTGAAATATTTCATTCCCTATTATTCATTCATCTACCCCTACCCAAGTGATGAATAGTTGTATCCTCCTTCATCCTTCCCTAACATAAGGATTTTTTTATAATCATTATTGACCTCAAATTAGTTATTTCTAATTAAATCTTCTATTTTATTGGATGTTATTTTCATTTTGATCATTTCATGTCACTCTACTAGAGATTGTTATAATAAATTATATCATCATATTTCTAAATTTATATTTTAATAGAGAAAAAATATATTCCATTATATTATTAAAAGTACTCTTTTTTATTATAATTTATTTATTTTCAAAATTTTCGTTGGGATTCTTAAAAATTTTACATTAATTTGAAATTATTTTGGTTTTTTTGGAATTCTGATATTTTTTCTATATGGAATCATATTTACGTAAACTATAGGGGTTAAGGTTGGTTATTATTATCCTATAGTAGTGGCATGTAATTATTAAAATTTAATTTTTTATATCATTAAATTTTTTTCATGATTTTGTTGGATTATTTGAATCTATAAATGAAATAAATTTACGATGATGTACATGATTATATGATTATAAGTAAATCTAAAATATCTCTTTATCATTAATTGTGGGTTTATCAAGAATTCACTAATTTATTTATAGTACTTGTCAATAATGTTTCATATAATGCATAATTATTATTAAAAAATGAATGAATGATAAATATTATTTCAAATAATTACATATTTAGATTTCAAATGTTTAAAAATAAAAATCATTTATTATATAAAAATATTTATATAATACTTTTATCAATATCATGAAATAATGATATAAGATATAATATAAAGCTTGTTGGATCATATTCATTTAATGAAACACATTCTCCTTTGATAATATTTTAAATTTGAATTTTGTTCTTTAAGAAAAAATTAATGGTATGAACCTTAGATTCACCTATATTGATCAACTGCTGAGTATAACATAGTGCTTTGTCAATAATTATTCCATAGATCTTTTATCATGTATATAGTAGTTATCATTATATTTCTATACATGATAAATATATTAAAAATATCCAACCACACTTTTCCTCAATTAAGAGGTTTTGTTGTTGGTGAAGTAATGGATTGGATTCATAATGTGGGAAATAATGTTTTCCTCAATTATGTTTTCAAAGGATTAGAATTATAATGTATAACAAATACACATTTTTCTATTAGTATTTCATACTTTTTAATTATTCTAAAACATGCACATTTTTCATTTCTATGATTATGCCTTTTTTCTTTTGATACAACTTATTAATTGTTTGGATGGATGGTATAGTATTCTATAATGGTCACTTAAATCTTTCATTATGTTCAACTTTTTTCCTATTAGTGTAATTTAATTTCCTCCACACTATAATTTTAATATTTATTTGAATTTATATATCATATTAATTATGGTATACAATGTTGAATAAAACCAAAATATTTTCTCTATAATAGAATGGATAAAAGTGGTAGGTATCATAATGATCATATTCAAAAAAGTTTCATAATTGTTTGGATTTTTTTTAAAATTTTATAATTTCAAAATACCTCCAATGGAGGTTTTATATGGTGTCCATGTCATAATTATGTTGTAAGTCCATCGTTATTCCAGGAATAAGTTCTCTAAAATATAATAAAATATATATATTTCAAAGAAACTATTATTTTTGGTTTCACCATAGACAGACAATAAAACCTTCTACAATTAATGAATTGAGGGGAAGAATTTTTTTTCATAATTTTATATTTCATCCGTTTCTGATTAGGAATCATTATGAAAGATAAAGTATTCTTCTGTTATAAGGAAATGATATTAATACGCAAGAAGAAACGAATAAATTTTGTGATATTGAGAGGGGGAAAATTTAATGGTTGATGCCAGAACTCATATATGTTCTGAATGTACTAAAATAAAAAATATGTAATTTATTACACTATTATATCATGGGAAAAACCTGTATTAAATTTCATGTACTTCAATTTGTTGTATTCTTACCTTTTTGAATTACTTTATTCATAATGGTATATTCATTCCCTCAAATCATTATAAGTTAGAGAGGTTAATTAAGCTGCTTGAATTCTCTACTAATAGAATTCATTATTGTTTAGAAATTTTAGTTTATTTTGAGAGGAAATATCTGATCATAATGATTGTATGGAATGTTTTACATTCCAATGGAAGAGAAATACATATGGAACTTCATATTGTGTTCTGTTGAAATTCATTTGTCTCTTTTCATTAATTCTTAAAATTCAAAATTTATTCATGTCTATAAAAATCTCAACCAATATGAAATGTAATGATGTTGAGATAATTAAATGTATTGAGAGTTGGTTCATCCTGAAGATGAATAATTGTGATGGAAATTTGATGAAAAACATACTGATTTTTCATCTGAGGTGCATATTGTGGGGTTGGGTTTGTTCAATAACAGTTTTAATATATTTAGACATGTGATATCTACTCACATAATGTAACTTGTTTTTATTCCAATTTATAATCATCCTCTATGGATGTGTATGAAAAAACCATTCACTTTCTTGAGTATACTGACATGTGGAGCTTCTTATCCTATAAATGATAGAGATATCTAATTGCAACATTTATTTAGAGAGTTGAGGAATCATTGGTATATGGATGTACATAAAATTGAATCTTCTTTAATAAATATATTTCAAATTCATGTTCCCCTTCGATGGAAAATAAATGATTTAACTTATTATGAAAATGATGAATATTGGTAGTAGGAAGGTAGAACTATCATGTACTATTCGTATAAATATTACATGATTGAGAAAGATTAAATATCGTAATTGTTTTAGTTTCTTGTGGTTTCAATGATTATCGCCAACAAATTATAAATAGTTAAGTATCGCCTGATTTTTGATAATACTGTTGAAATTAAACAAACTCTATAATTTATTAAAATAATTGATGTTATTAATTAATTAATGGATTTCAGTTTTTCATTAGCGAAATGTCATATGATATTTAGAAATAGAAAAAATGAGGACACGGAATCCACTTATAGTTGGAACAAGATAAATATATTATTAGAGTTTTCATATTGGTATACAAATTTGTTTCTTCATTATTTATACGTAATGATGATTTATAAAAATATGTGTCAAATGTTGCATTCATTTCTGCTAAATATCAATTGGAAGACAAAAAATGACCTCAAATCTCTCTATGACTTTTTGGATTTGGGTATTCAAATGGAACTCTATCTGGTGTGTATAAGTGAAAAAAATGTAATGATCCTTATTCTTCTTATGTGACTGCACCATTGAAGTAAAATAAATTTCTAGAGGAATTAGGGATTATCAAGGTTATTGATAGAAATTATAGGAACATATCAAAATGAATCTATAGAAGGGATATGAAACTAAAATCCCCAAATACATATGATTTTCAAATTATTCATAAAAAATTTATTATAATAGAAATATATCATTTGAAATACAATAATTTAAGGGTGAGAGTGATTTTATTGTGCGATTATTGGGAGACCAACTATCAAAAATATTATCAAATTATTTCTTGATAAAAATAATCTTGATATACATTTATTTTTGTGAGTGGGAAAAGCCAGTATTCTATCATTTATCACCTATATAATTCATTTAACAATTAATATTCCAACTAAAACACTTCTTTAAGGACCTATTGTTTTTCATTGGATGTATCATATACAATGAAATATTTGTACCATGAAATATTATATCTAAAATAAGGATCATCGGTAAAATTCCACTGTGATTTCTTATCAGGATCAAGAGTGATTTTATTTTTTTCAATGTATTTTTTATGACAAAAAGAAATTTACAGACCATAAGGAATTTCGATAAGTAGTATGGGGAAATTGAGCCCTCATTTCTAGATAATCCCAGAACAAGGGGAATTACATGGGCATATAAAATGGGTACATTGAGAATTAAAGAATAGTTTTGGCACATTGCACAGTATTGTTTATTGATTGTTAGATTCATGAATATATCAAGTATGAAAATTGAATATTTTTATATTACCAAATATTATTTATTTTCACATATAACTTAAAATTTTATTATCATTTTTTTGGAACATAAAAAAAATTATTAGAGTTCATTGATATTTTTTTTGAGAAGGAGAGAGACCTTACATAGCCAAGAGTATCCCTCTAGGTTGAAATTGAAGGTATGACCATTGATTGAAATAACGTAAAATATAAATATTATTTTAGTTTAATTATTTGAATACATTTTCGGTATTTAGTGTAATAGTTGACTATATTTCTCAACAAATATAATAATTGGATTTTAGTCACAATTATTTTGTTTGTGAATGAAAATCATTTATAATCAATGGTTATAAATTTGATAAAAATAACTGAGTGGTTAAAATTATAACACACCATGATAATGTTATGTTAACTACTTCAATAGACAATTATTCTAGAGAATTATATATTTGGACATCATATAAATATCTGTCTTCTTATTGACTTGTTGAAAAAATATTGTTATTGGATTACTACTCTCAAATTCATGTAACTATGATCAAATGTAAATGGTTTTATTTTTTAAAAATACATGGCACATTTATTTTTTATTATGGATTTATAGTTATTGTCCTGAGTCACTTCTTGGATACTGTTGAACCATATATTTTGGTATCAATTGAAAAACATTTTTTTTATGTTATTGTTCAATTAAGAACTAATTACGATGTCATTAATGATATAATCCTAAGAAATATTTTTCTTGATGTTGGGTTGAAATTAACATCTTTGACGCTCCCGCTGGGGTTGAAAAAATTATTTCATTTGATGACTCCAATTTTCCCATTATGATTGTTGATTTTGAGTATGAATTGTGGTGGGAAATATACAAAAGCAACCATATATGTTCGTAGTTTATTCAGTTTACCTTGACTTGGATTTCTCATATTTCAATTACCCTAATTACATTTATTTAGTTTTAATTTGGAATGATATGTTTGTTTCATTATTGTGTAGTTTTGATTCATTTGATTATATTTTCCTTAATTCAAAAAACATGGTTTAAAATAGGTTTTTTAAAGATGTATAACTTTGTTTTAAATTATTGTTACTAATACATGTTATCGAAATATTAATGACTTGTTTTACTTCTCAGTTGTATGCATTATTTTAAAAAAAACGTCTTAAAAATATTTCATTTCATTCTTATAATGATTTGAAAAATACAACAAAATTTTGAAGGAATAGATTATATGATACTGACCTACAGATGCACACGCATGGGTTTACACCTCCAAATACCATCAGGAGTATAATAATTTTTATATTATTATTCTTCATTACATGTAATGTTATGTTCATATTCATTATCAAAATTTTGAAAGGCCATTGATTATCACAAGTGATGACTTCTCCCCATCCAACTAGAATGGGTCTAGGAAGGGATGCTATAAGACTTATATGTAGCACCAATCGTACATGTTACCACCAAAAACCATCAGAATACACCCCTGCTACCATACCATTCCATACTCCCATTGAACCTTCAAAGATGTTCCCACCCATGCCTTCGTCATCATCTCATTTAGAATATTATACCCCTGCCATGTCTACACCACCTCCAAGGATGTTTCCACATTTACCACATACATATTCTTTGATGTATCCGCAACCCTATAGAATATATGCAACAATGTCTAAAATGCCAACATTTTCAATTATTCGTCTTGGACCAATTGATTAAATTCCTTCAACATCCACTCCACTACATATATATCACCAAATTCATTCATTAGAATAGTTACATCCTTTAGAGGATACTAATCCAAAACATCCCACAGATCCATTAGAGAATATTGATCATCCTATATCTTTTTTTTTTCTATGTGTTTGAAATAGTATCACATCATTTAGAGTTGTCTTACTATGAATTAATTCATCTTCTCTCCACTTTTATCGTATTCTTTGGGATCCTCTATTAGGATATGTGGGAGCTTCCATTATGAGAATCCTAGAATCACAAAAAAATAATCGTGGATTACAATGAAGAAAATCATGTGATTAGTAAAAATTCATGGTAGTGTAGAAGATCCATATCATCGTTAGCCAAGTACCATTATATCATACTTGGGGAACCAGTCTCATGGAGACATATTAGTAATGAAATCAAGTAAAAATAATCGGAATAAAAATGGTTAAAAATTTTGTTAGATATATATATATATTATTCTTATATTTGTATGAATTCAAATTTTTTAGCTTCAGTTTCAATTTCTCGGTTGTGAAAATTGATTGGTTTTGTGGTTGATGGATCATCGGCAGCTATAGTGATCATATAATCAGGAGTTATTTGTTTGTTGGAGGATTTGATTCTATTCTGATTTAGACGTTGTACCCATATTTCTCTATTATCCAACAACACATTATCAAAAAAAGATCACATATTTGAAGAGTGGTGATTTTAAGGAATTCCCAATCATGAATGTTTTAAATATAAAACTTAATTATTACACCTTGTATTAAATTATAGTTCTTAGGATTCATATTGAAAAAAAACAAGTATTCAAGGATGTATTCTCACAGATTGGGCCTAACTACAACTCCCAATGATGGGTAGTGCTATGTAGTTTAATAAAAACATACATAATATCTATTTGTATGTTGTTACTTACTTATCCTTTCATTCCAATGTTAAAATTTTATTTTCATTAACCCCTTTAAAAAATGCATAAAATATCCCTTTCAAATTGTCTAATGGCCAATTAGCCAAACAACCTAATGTCCTAAAGGACAATTAGCCAATTGGCCTAATAGCCTAATTACATAATGGCCTATTTTCGAATTATAATAGTTTCTTAATCACATAATGACCAATTTCACTAAAATCCTAACAACCAATTTTTATAATGGCCTAATGGACAATTTTCCAAATGTACAATTGGCCCAATAGCCTATTGTTGAATTTTCATAGCAACCTATTGGGAAAATGCATTATTGTCCTAATGGGCTGATCTATAATTTGTTAATGTTTCTAATGACCTATTTCCATATTTTTCTATTAGAATAATGGACTAATGGATGATTTTCCAATTGTCATGACGGTCTAACAACCAGTTCATCAAATTTGAATAACAACCTAATTTTCATTTGGTAAATTGGAATAATGTTCTACCAGACAAATGTCCATTTGTCCAATAGACCAAATAACCTAATGGAGAATTGGTTTAGAGACCTAAAGAAATAATGGCCTATTTTCCAGTGGTACTAGTGGTCTAACATAATAATTACTAATTTTCCATTTAGAATTATGTCGTAAGGGCTTATTGGTTTAAGGACCAAATAGCCTAATGGACAATGGGAAAATTGGCCTAATGACCTAATTACAAATTGGAAAAGTAGCTTCATGTCCTAATGTATTAACAATCAATTATACTAATGGACAAATGGATTACTAGCCTAATGGAATGATCACCAATTGGTTGATTGGACTTATGGACTAATAATGTTACATCCTATTGGCATAATAGCCTAATGGCCAATTGGCCAATAAGGATAATGACATGATAACAAATTGGTCAAATTTTCCTAACTACTTTGTTACCATTTTTTAAATTGTCCTAATGGCCTAAAAACCTAATGGTTGATTGGGAGAATATTCTAATATCCAATTTTCCCATTAGCCTAATGGTCTAACGACCAATTATCCAATTTTAATAGTTTTCTAAAGGTCAAATTACATAATGGTATAATTTATAATTTACCAATTATCATGTTGGTATAATGTCCTAATGAGAAATTGTACAATTATCCAAGTGGAATAATGTCCTAATCACTAATTGGCCTAACGTACAATTCATAAAATTCACTATATGACCTATAAGATAAAGTGAAAATTGGCAAAATTGTCTAACAACCTAGTGGACAATTGGAAAATTAGACTAATGGATAAAATGGGCAATTATCCAGATGGCCTAATTGACTATGGCCTAATGATATCATGGACTAACAGGTCAATGGCCTGACGGCCTAATTTCCTAATTTCTTAATGGATAATTGGCATAAAAACATAAAATCAAATTTTCCTATTGGCTATTTGGCCTAACCGCCTTATGGAAAATTGATATATTTGTCAATTTACCTAATCACTAATTGGAAATTTGTGTTAATGTAAAATTTTCTAATTATCCTAATGTCCTAATGGATAATTGAACAATTAGAAAAATTGACTAATGACCAATTGGACGATTTTCTTATTAACTAGTTAGTTAATTTCGTAATGGTATAATGGCCTAATGGAAAAATTTTCAATTGGACTAATGACCTAATGACCAATTGTACCAATTTTCTAATTGACAGTTGGCCTAGTGTCAAGCTGGTCAATTGGCCTGATTGATAATTTTCCCAATTTACTAACATAAATTTTCCATAAATGCCTAGTAGCCAATTGGACAATTGGACTAAAGGCCTAATTTATAATTTCCTTAATGGCTTAATGGTAAATTGTCCTAGTATCCTAATAGAAAATTGGACTAATGGAATCATACCCTAATGTCCTATTGGCCTAATGCACTAATAGAATAACATTCAATTGGAATAATTGGACTAACATCCTAAATACTAATAGAAAAATTGGAATAATGGCATATTGGTCTAATAAACTAAAAACCAATAGGGAAAATTATTCTAATCGTCTAATATTATAATGGCCTAATAGACTAATTTTCAATTTACTAGTTTTCCAATTGGAACAATTTCCAAATGCCTTATTGGAATAATGTAAAATTTGGAAATTTCATTAATTGTATATGGGTCTAACAGTAAATTGGAATAATGGAAAATTGGCCTAACAACCAATTCATCCAATGGAAAATTGGCTTAAATTACTAATTCCTAATTTTCATAATTTCATAATTCCCAAATGGCATGTGGACCTAGTGGATAATTAGACTATAAACATAATAACCAATTTAGAAACTTTGATAAAGGAATAATGGACCAATGGTCAATAGAACAATTTTCATAAATTCATAATGGCCATTAGGATTTTAGAAAAATTGGAATTTCTAATGACACAAAACTAAGGTATTTGTATTTAATGATTTTGAATTGTTCCTAAATACATAATTTGAATTATTCAAATTAGGGGAATTATTTTGGTGTTATTGATACCACATAAAAATAACTTTTAGGATTGATTTTATCACGGACTAAATATTATAAATTATGTAAAAATTGGATTTTCTAAATAGTTTTTATAGTAAATAAAAATATATAATCATTAAATTTATAAGAAATGTCATATATATATAATGGAAATTCAATATAATGAAAAATATATAGGATTTGATGTTATAAAATGAATATAAATAATTCATATCCATGGTTATGAAATGTTCATAAAGACTAGGTAAGTGTTTATGATTATCTTTTATTTATGTGTTTTTCATCAATGTTAATCAAAGTTTAAATTTATGAATTATTCATTCATTTAAATATTTTTCCTTTTTTATTAATTTTCGTGTTTATAGAATGTTTACATTCTAAATATTTTTATACAAATCAATGTCATGTAAAGCTAGTTGTAATGGGCATTGAATCCCATGTTCCTCAAGTAGAATTAATTATCTGGAGTTTGAGGAAAAAGGATTTAAGTGTAGTAAATAAAGAAATAGAAGAAAATATTGTATGTTTTGTTATTTATATTTAAAAAATTATTTAAAAACGTATTATTTATTTATTTATTTATATTTTCATCAGTATGATGTTGATTCCATCGATGATATTTAAGATGGAAACTTCAGGGAAAATGATCATTTGAGTTGTGTATTAGGTGAGGAGTATCGAGGTCAAGTCAGATTAGGCTAAAAATTAACATTATAGAAGTGTGGAATAAGTAAATTGATCACATAATACTTCATGAAATCTATGTAAGTTAAAATTAAATTACTTCCATCAGATGCCTCTACTAACGTTATTTCAAATATGGAATAAATAAGCTATTTAAATTATGCCTTGAGTGATGTTGATGAGGTTCATAGTTTGGTTCAAGATAATGGTGGTAAAGATGATGATGTTAATGATAGTGGTGAAGAAAATGATGAAGAAGGTGATGATCCTATTACTACTCCAGATGGAATGGTTGGGTATGATGATGTTACTAATGGTGATGGGGATTAGGATGTTTGTGATGGGAGGATATTAATCCCCATTAATTTTTAATTTTTAGAAAAGAGATAAGTGTATGTGGAAAAATGACATGAATTGATTGGTTTTATGGACGTAAATGTATTTTCTAGTGCCGAAAATGGATTGAAAATTACTAAATGTAGTTGGTGGAATGATAAATATAAAATATTTATATTTCACTAAATTTCTATTGTGTTTTTTATTTTATTTACATGTTTAGGGTCCTAAAGAGCAGCAGTTGTTTCCAAATGGGGATAGGTGCATATATCCATTTTTTTTCAGAAGTGTGGGTAGAGATTTTATTTTGGAAAAATATCTACCCATTGTTTTGGTTAAACCATGTGTGTGATAAAATATGTAGGGATTTACTCATGATTTCTATAGAAACCATGTGTATAGATCTATATAGATAGCCCAATTATCAATGGCTCTAAAAACCATGGGTATATCCTATACCAATGGTTTTATGGAATTTACCCAAGGTTTTAAACCATGGGTATATAGTGTTATTTACGTAGTGATAATAATGCACCAAGAATTAATCTTCCTCTAGATAGCTAGGAAACTCATTCCTAACGTATAAAATCACATTTTTATCAATCATATATATATATGAATTGAGTATTAAGATCATAGGAACACCCAATCATGTGATCCCCCAATATATCTAATAATTTCCTGGAACCATATGCCTTGGGAGTAGAGTAAATAACTATGAGAAAACCCCACTGAAGGGGGATGAGACCTATTACTATAGCATCAATATAAGAACACATGTAATCCTAGTAGAACTATTTTCCAAACCAATTCATCAATCCATTTTCATCAAACCAATATATGAATACCATTTCATAGACAATTTCTCAATTCGTTGAAAACCTTTTACCATTCACTAAAAAAATAGAAGAAATTATCCTTTAAAAAACCATTTAAACCCAAAAAATTATAGTCTATTAATTATTTCATTTCAATTCATTCTAAATTTAATAACTTCTATCAAACTAATATATGTTAGGGATAGAACCACATATGTCAAAACTCGTTTCACATATTTCCACAATGGAAACAATCACAAGAAAGGATCCCAAAACAACAGTGGAGTCCTTATAATAAACATGTACATCTCATAATTTATTCAACTTAGAAAAAAAGTCTTTAATCAAAAGAAAACAACACATCACTGAAGAACTCATTCACACAACACAACATCCAAAAAATTAAATTACCCTTAGAATAAGATACCATAATAGTTCTAGATGGAATCAATAAGAAACAATACCACACATAATAAAATCCAATACTGTATTGCAAAATAATTATTAGGATAAATGAAAAAAAATTGAATGGATGTATTACACATAAAGATAAAATCCATTTTAAAAGGCGATTAATCCCCAATCAAATCAATCTGTATTGAATTGAGGATTCTAAAATCACCAGAGAGGATTTGTATGTCTAGAGAATTTATGGATGGAAAATAATTATTAAAAATATCAATGTAAAAGAACCCAAAAATACATTTCCCCAACATTTACATGGAATATAATATATTTACACATCGTTTAATCCTCATGACTTTTATATACCAAAAACTCATCTCATTTTTGTTATAAATATATCATTTAACACAACACGACAGGTAAAATTTTAGGTTGTGTACATTGTTCACAACATATTCCATAATGAACATATATGTTTTTTACTCCCATTAATTGTCTCCTATTATTCCTATAGACAAAAAAATATGGAATATTTATAAAAACCTCAAACCAAATCAGGTGTTCTATAAACTTGAGGAGAACCCTGAAGTGATATTATATGTTTCTAACTAGAGTCTGTTAATTCAAAAAAACAAATACAGAACTGAAAATTAGGTCCTTTTTATCAGAATATATTATATATCCTCCGGAGTCCCAAGAAACACACAATTCCTGGAGAAATCATGATAAAGGGGAATTAAATACCAGAAATTAGTAAATATGATGTAAAAAATTCTGCATAATATGTATTTCAATTCCTTGGATGTCATGTAGAAGAATTTAGTCTGGTAAATAGGTTATGGAACCACTCCCCCATCAAAAAAATTTATTCACAATTCTTATGAGAATATTACCTATTCTTCCATAACACATAGTCCCACGACATCGACTACCCATGAATGATATTCAACATAGATTCGAATATCTCATAAAGATTATCCAAAATAGAAACTACTATCTCTAACACAATATCTTCCCAAATTAGAATAAGATACGGATCAAGAATGTATTTCTACATACGGGGTATGTGGAAAACATCATGAATACATATCATCTGCACTAGAAATTTCAACTAATATGTAACCATCCCAATACCCTCAGTTACCTCAAATGGTCTAACATATCTTATGGACAACATTCCATTTTTATAATTCTATAGTGAATGAAATGAGGAGAAACATTCCTGAAAACATTTCCTCATGTAGAAAAATACAATGTACAGTTTCATTACTCCGCATAAATGTTATATTTACTATATGTTGTAAGAAAAATAAAATATATATCCTTAATCCTTGTAATCATCTCCAAACCCAAACATTGTCCCACCAAAGATGTTTCACCCACCACAACTCAATGAATATGTGATCTTCATGGGTGACCATATAGATCCTCTAATGGACTGATTCTCATCGATGAAGGATTATTGTTGTTATAATAAAATTCATCCATATTAGATTGATATCCCAAATTCCAAAAAAAATCTAATTCAAAAACACATAGATTATCCTCCAGAATATGAATAGAGCACTTCGTATTACCATATGTTTGTGGATGAAAATAATTAAGAAATTAAACATGATTCCTTATCAAATAATAATGACTTATATAAAATATCTATGAAAACATAAGATCCAAGTATGAAAAAATGATACCAGGAACCCAATGTATCCTCACAATTTATTTCATGCACAACATACTCAAATCTTCATCTTTTTTACTGTAGTTTATCAAAATAAAATATAATGAATTTGTTATCCTATCAATCACAAATATGGTAGAATATATACCTCTGGGGATCTATGGTAGTTAATCTAATATTTTGTTTTATTTTAAAACCAGCGCTAGAAGAGGATAGATCAAACCATATGGTTTTTGATTTTATGCTATTATCTATATGAAAGTGTAACAATTGGAAGAAATTATAAATGTCAAATTTAATACCTGGCCATGAAAATCATGGTCTCATTTCATATTACATCTTGTTATTTTTGAAATGAATGGCCCCTAAAGAACTATAAAAAACAAACAAAACCAATCACCTCATGGATTATGGGATGTAAACCCGTTCTCAAAAATAGATAATACAATCTAATGATAGAAACCGACATCAAATAGTCTCATAACAATATAAAGTTTCACAATTTATTCTAGAAATATCATCCAACTACTGAATATATATAACATATTTGGGTATAAATGATGATAACTGAACACTTGTCAGAACCATACCTAAAACATCATATTGATCATGTAGATGCATCTTACAATATTTCTCAATTTGGTTCCATTCCTCCATCTAATTCATAATAGATTATTATTTAACTTTTCTAATATGAGAATCTACAATGGAATTCCATATCACTATCATATAGGCAATATCAAAGTAAAACTTTTGAACATATTCCACCCAATGGATATTCCTTAGAATCAATTATATCTAAAAAAGTTACAAATCCAAATCAAATGGTTTTAAATTAAGTGAACCATTCACAAAAAATATTACACCAACACATGATCCCTATAATATCTAAGGGAAGCTCAAAATTATTTGTGAAAAAATTCATCTCATAAATTTGAATTTGATGAGTTCCTTAATCTGCCACATTATCATCTGACATAAGCACACAACCTAAACCAGTTCCTAAATAATAACATAAAACCCCATTCCACATTCCACGCTAATCGAAAATAAGAATAGGATGTGAAGTATGGATTCTATTAATATCCCTAAAATAAGACTACAATTTTAAATCCTAAATTAATTTAACCCCTTCCTACAATGAGTAGTGAAAAGTGACACCATCATCAAGAAATCATTGACTAACCAATGATAGTATCCAACAAGACCATGTATGCTCTGAATCTCAAATTCATTCTTTGTTTCTTCCATTGACAATATTGCAATTACAATATCAGGATAAACTATGAATCCTTTATAATAAATCCCATTCCCTATAGACACCACATATTAAATTGAAAAAAAAAATCATTTTTAATGATTTCAATAGAAATGATGACTCCATCATATTATAAATGCTGATGTCAAATGGTGTTAGTGAACACAATCATATTAAGAATAAACCAAAATATCTTCGAAAAACAGTACCACAAAAGTGTTGAGATAATGATGGAATTTTTGATTCATAAAATTCATAAATACATTATGAGAGTTACTCATACCAAATGAAATAAAAATTTATTTAAAATGTTCATACCTACTCCTAAAATCAATTATAAGTATATCAAACTCCTAAACTCTGAGATTATGATAAATCAATTAATGGTTAACCATTAAAACCCACTTTTACCCCTTTAATAGTTTAAACAAATAATTCACATGTCGTGAAGGATACTTGTTCTCAATCTTTACCCTGTTCATCTTCCAATAATCCAAATATAGTAAGAGTGAACCATCATTCATCTTGGAAAAATAGAATTTAGGATTCCCAAAGAGAAACACAATGCTGAAAAAAACCCTTCATGATAAGATCGTCAAACTGAATATCGATATCATTCATCTCTACTTGTTTTTATCATAGGAATGTAACAAAATTGCCTATGTAAATTGTATTTGGTCAATTGTGATCTACCCATCCCACTTTGTAGGATGACCATATAAATCCTTACAATGAAATCCTGAAAATTACCAAAAAAGTGTATGATCATCAAAAGAAGAAACATCGTCGGGATCAACTACAACATTGTGGAAATAATCATGAGTTTTGGGAGAAAATGCCATGCATGACCAAAACACTACTACTGCCCTCCCATAAAAACCATAGATCTCTAATTTCACGCATGAAAAGAGTAATATCAATGAGATCAATCTATCTTAGCCTGATTAGAAACAAGAGAATCCAACTCAATTTTGATTTGTAATAGGTACATATCGAGAATCAGAAAATACCAGATAAAATTCACTTCAACTATTGATATCCCACAAGAACGATAGTAAAAACAATACACTATCCACTTCCCAATATGTTTAACCAACCACATAAAAATGGGAATTATTTCCATGAAAGGACAATCATATCAACAAAAAATTAGATATAAACAAATGGGAATCACTAGTATCAATAAAATCAATTACTATTGAAGATACAATAAATAGTATACCACTCATCATTGTTGGACCTTCATATGAATCTATTTGAAACTCATCTACTATGAGAAGGTTCATCACTGTTAATGCAGATGGTTGAAGCCATGTGGTTCTTTAAGAATTTCACTACCATGGAGTATCCTATGGAGTAAATGATCAGTAACCATATCAAGGTGTTTTCTAATCTTGGAAAAATACTACAGATGACCATTATGTCCACACCTCATAGAAATGATCGTAGTTAAAGGAAGTGAATACTTGGTGTGTCAAACAACTAAAAACTAATAGAAAGCCATGGGGACACCACTATATATAACTAGTGTTTCGAAGTAGCATGCTGATGAGAACCACCTCAACAACTATAGTGATAATCTTGACACTTACTTTTTTTGGTAAACAACTAAAGAATCCACTAGGTGGAAGAGAAGTGCATGAATATCCAACCATTCCTATTGATTTAATATCATCCACTATATCCCTATCTATTTTCTCCACATAGTTCAGAAAAATCAGAATAAATACATCTGATCTGATATCTGGTCACTAACCCCGAATGTATTTTTGAGCCTTTAGTTGGTCATTCTTGGCATACATGGGTATAAAATGAACTACCTCCACAAAAATATTTGTGTACAGTTACACCAAACCCTCTACCTCTTTAAAAGAAACAATATCTAGAGACTTCTCCTTCATCAACGACTCGAGAAAAACCACTAGAAAAAGAGAGTCTAAAATAGTTCTATTCTAAGACCACGTGTATATACATATGTAGAATAAAATCCCCAAAATTCATTTTGGGACCCTCAATTATGACCAATTTTCACGTCAACATAATACACATAGGTGTATCTAGTTATTCGTTGACATGTTCAATCTATTCAAGCTATTACTCCCCCTCATGAGGTTCAGTTGTCACATTACAAGATAGTGGCTTTACAAGGAAAAACACTCGTGACTAATAATTTTCTCTTATAGCAATAGGATGTACCTCAAAACAATGTTCTAATCATGTTGTACATTTAGAACCATTGAACAAACATCCTTCATTATTTCCTCAATAAAAGTTTTCTCTATTGGTGGATTCTATTGAGCATAATTAGTTGAACCCTCTTAATGAACTTACAGATCATGTCTTGGAGGCATACTCCTACACACTATATGCTTTATCAGCTACAAAGACATGATTTGTATATACCTCTCCATCATCAGTGACTCAAGATAAAACCACTGGAATACTGAATTCTTGAAACTCTTCCATTACAATCCCAAATTCATATAATCATGTCCCGAAAAATCCAACAAACACTTTCTAGGACCCTCATGTATGAACGCAAAGCAATTCACCTTGCTACTATCATGTGTTCAAAGAATAAAAAGATATAATCAATCATATAAAACCATTTCTTCACCTATAAACATTCATTCATAATTTTACATGATAATGGTTTCACATGCAACAACTCCTCTGATCAGTCATTTTATCATATAACTTCTAGAAGTGCATCAACAACTATGTTATGAGTTTCCAGTACATTATTCTCGGTGTCATGAACTACCTCTATAATTTCCATAATAAAATTTTGATTCATAGGTTGATTCTCTTAAGGAGCATCAGCTGCACCCACCAACGAAATTTACACATCATGTGTTAGAGTCATACAGATACACCTAGATATAGAAGAAATGATCATATAATAGAATAATATTTGCTTTCAATCCATATAACCCATAATAATAAACTAATACTAACATCAAAACTGAAAATAGAAGACCCACATTAAAACTTCCCATGGTAATTTGAATCTATTCATAGAAAGATACGGACATGAACACACCCCAACCAACCACACAAGTTCTTTAAATCCTATCTTTACTTTATCAAATATCATAGGATAATATCTCTTTAGGATAGAGCCCCATTGAGACCATTATGAAACTAAAAAACCAAGATACCCTCTTTATACCATCACCTAACGTAGTCTAATATACACTATAATGGAATTCATGTTTCCCATGTTCTAGCACCCAGAAGCCAAGAAACAAATACAAGTAAAGGGAACTATTGCCCACAAGCTGAAGAAAAAACATGGAATTTAAATACAATGTATAGAGAAAGAAAAAAATATATAAATATATTCTATAATAGAATATAGATAGAGGAAATGATACAATTGAAATAGCTGCAACAAACACCTCTATGGGAGAAGTCTATTTAAAAATAATAAAATCCTAACAATTCTACACTAACAAATCCATGTGATATAATTGGAAGACCCCCACCATCTCACCACAACCTAAAGAAACCAAGATGATTAAGGTAACCTTTAGAAGTGCATTTTTATCACTAATAATGGTTTCCCCTATCATCAATGTTAATGGGGTCCTTAAAAAATTTCCACCTTTATTAGTAACACTGAACCCTTATTTTGCACAAAACCCCACTTTCTCAAGAATTTGAACCCCCTTCAATATAGCTAAACACCTAACCCTTCCTCAATTGTAGTGGGTGCCCCAGAAAGCATTATTCGGCAAGATTCGATCTATGTACCTCCTACTGATAAGGTAAGTTATTTACCCCTACACTATATTTATTTTCACCATTTTCAGTTATTTCTATTTATTTATTTATATTTTCAAAATTATTTATTTCATTCATTTATTAAAAAATGTATTTAAATTAATTTATATTAAATATATTAATATATATTCATTAGTCACTTATTTATTTTTTATAGTTAAATGTGTAATTATAGAATTTATTTCTTATAAGACAATATGAGAAAATATAAAAACATTTAATTTTAAATAAAACTAGATTATAGAAAATAATAAAATTTCCAATCCATAATATCTAAATGAATGTATTCTTTGGTAAAAAATTTAGGCACTACTAAAAATGGACAATAATGTTCTCTTTATAGAGAATATATACGCAAGGATATTAAAAAAGGATATACCAAATAAAAACTCTATTTTCTGTAATTTTTTACTTTTACAGTCTCATAAAAACTGGTATGGTTTCGCCCATGTCACCAAGTCATAGAACATTCTGTAAACATTGAATTGATATGTTTTAGATTCCAAACAGACTCCAACATCATAATTTATGGCTATTAGATGTTCAAGTCATATTTTCAAACTTCTATTTGACCATATATTATTTCATTTCATCATTTTTCATCCAATTATTATTATATTATTACTACTCAATAATAATGATACAATTTATAATTAATAATATCCATTAATTATTTTATAATCCATGTTCACTACTTATCTTTTAAATTAAGTGAAAATTAGAATTTAGCTTCTCAAAGTCCTATTTTGAAAAAAAAATAACACTTATATAAATATAAATATATTTTTATATTAATGTATTCTTCTGACTAAAATATATTTTGTTTTACTATGCATAACAATTATCAGTGCTAGAAAAAAAGTGATGATATTTGGGGGATTTAACAATGCTTGAAATAAAATCATTGATAAGCCCCCTCATTATCAATGATTTTTAACTAGCACTTATATTGGGACACTATTATCTTCTCTTTTTTAGAAGCACTGATAAATTACACACATTATTGGTGGTTTTTTATTATCCCTAATATAGGGATCCCTTTATCAATTATTTTTATATGTGTTGATAAATGGAAACCTTTATATAAAAATTTCTATTTGAGATGATAATGGATACTTTAGTCAGCACTTTTTCTAATGCTCTATAAACTTAGATTTTTTGTAGTGTAATGATCTTATAATTCAATAAATACCCATTCACGTCTACCAAAAGATTGGGAAAACAATATTTTATTAAAACTCCATTTCCAAAAACACAAATCGAATCATTCAATAATTCCAATTCATTTAATAAAACTATTTTTAAAAATAACCTGAGTAATGCAGCTCACCAACATAGGCTAGATATTTAACCACTTACCTTAAGAACATGTTAGCACATCCATGCAATGGAATCCACCATAATAAATGAAAAAATTATAACATAGGCCCTATAATCAATATACACATCTAAATATTTATTATATTTAAAATACGGGTTGGTGCGGAACAGGAATCTACACATACCTCAAGAACACACACCTACCTCTACAGACCATATAATTGAAAGAACCCCTAGAACAAGATTAATCCATGGATCTATAGGGAAACAATAATAAATGTCAACACGGATAAAAAAACCAAAATTCCCATGTAGTGATGCTACTATGTTCAATATAAATGTATAAGAATAAGGGTTATCTTAATAAATGAGATGAAACACAACTAATAAAAGTATCAATCACTGAACAAATCAATTTTTATCGAATAAAGGCTAGAAAAATAATTGGAGAGGATTCATAGGTCATGATCTCTGATGGTTGTAGATGTTTGAAGAAATATATCATTCGAGTATAACCCTAAAAAAATTACACTATATTTACATGATGTGTAATCCATTTCTACAATGTGTAATCCTTGGGACTCTGATATGCTAAAAACTCGTCGTCATTTTATTAAAACCTATCTTTCATCACTATATAACATATACTATTTCACACTATATAAATGGTTCACAACAACTTCCAGGTTGAAATTATATTTCATTTAATCCCTTTAATTTGGGTGTATTTATCCTATAGACTATAAAAAAAGAAGATTCATTACAAAAACCTCGAACCAACTCGGGTGTTCTCCAAACTCAATGAGAAACCTATAATGCCATTATGCATTTATACCTAAACACTATTTATTAAAATAAACATGCACCCCTAATCAATACATCATTTTTTAGAAAGTGTCATACATCCTCAAGAGTCCCAATATACACCCAATTTAAGAGTAATGTACAAATATGGTGTGAAAATACATGAAATCGATTAATGTTATCTTACGACTAGAGATCATCAAATCTAATGAATATCATCAAGACACTATCAAAGAATTGTATCTTATTTACTAGATATTTTGCTAACGACAAATATGATATGGTATAAATGTAAATTTATAACTATTCATCGTTAAATGATACCTGATATTGGTATTAAATGTTTCATATGTATTGTTTTTGTCTTCCTCACAAGATCAAACACTCTGAAAACCAACAATCACCAATTAATGTTGTATCCTTAATTGAAGATTAACATTAAGATGATTTATGTTAGATTCATGAAAATTATAGGAATCTAATGTATGTAATATTACTAAATATATAAATATAAAATATGATTGATGAATATAGAAAATCCATCATTGAATATAAGAAAAAAAAGTAATGTGTCTTGATATTCAATGTAAAAATCATATATGTATTGTTTATTCTTTCAATTTGTAAACATCATGTATTTTAGATGATTCATTATATGCACAAATATCAAATTATATTTTTGTAAGCATGTTATCATGTAATATAAGATTCAATAGATTAGTACATAAAAAATATCTACCAAACTCTATGTGGATCATAATAAACGTTATTACTGTAATCATTATATTCCTCATTGAAGACATTACTTATATAAAAATAATTGTATGGATGTTCCTTAGACTATGAATACATTATCTACATAACTGTATTATGTTATATGAATTAAACTTAAGGATCATATCCTTATATTCCAATGTGAAGAATATAAATGAAAATAGAATAAGGATATGAGATTATTATAATCTATGTAAACAAGAAACAATAATAACGCATCTACTGTCATGTAATCAAATAAAAAATGAAAAAAAACTATCATGATAATATGTATCATGATTTAGTTTGGGTGATGGATGATTTTTTTAATGAGTTAAAATCTGAAGAATGAATCCATTTCCAAAATTTTATTATGATATATTTCTCATGAATCATTTTTTCAACAAGGCAACATGATCTGGACTATCTTCAGATGGAATATATTTCTATCCCTATTTAATATATATAGAAATCATTAATATTATGTGGAAGAATGGAAAACATTAGATAACAATAAATTAGTGATAATTATTTCTATTCTAATTCACATTGTTCTTTAATGATAATATGTATCTATATATATATTTGATGTAGTTTCAGGGAATCAAGATCAAATATTTCATGTTTTTTAAATAGACAGTTATTGAGAATATATGTGTTTTGTAAGGTCTATATTTCAAGATATTAAAATTCAATTGTTCGTGAGTTATCATGAATATAGACATGGAAAAATACACGAAAAAACAAATATTATCATATATTATTCGACATATATGTATCACATAAATACAATATAATTTATTTTCAATACATTTGATACTGAAAAATTAGAGACAAATCATCGAGTATTGATGTTGAAAAATAATGAAATTTTTTATTTATAATAATCAGATGAAGAACGGTTTTTTAGGATGGAGGATATTTGGTTTTGCATTTACATTCATCGATGTATAATATAATTTGAAGAAGAAGTTGGAAGAATAATTAGAGTATTATGATCATTTCAGTTTTGACAAAATAAAAATAATGATGGTGAATCATGTCATACATGATGATTTGTATATTAATTTGAAGTTTTTTGAATCATTTATTACAAAAATTATTAGTATATTTAAATAATTATACTATAAATGTATGTAAAGATGTATATTAAGATTAATAATCAAATCAAAAATAAAAAAATATTTAATAACTTTTTCATTGGCACCAAAAAATTATGTCAGTATAATTCTATAGATGAACGTGTGGTAAGTAAGAACCAAAAGTCTAATATGATTTATTAGAAAACTATTTTCAATTGAAAACCATGCACACATCTATCTCAATGGTTGAAACTAGTGATTCGTTTGATGAGAGGGGAAACAATGTCACCCTAGAGACTATACTTCTATCATATAAATGTGAATCATGTAAGTTTATTTCGATGATTTTATGGTTCTATTTTGAAATCATTAATTTTAAGAACAATTTTAGAAGAGGAAATGAGAGAACAAATAACCATAACATATGATAGAGGTAAACAAGGAAAAATAGGTATAAATAATAAGTAGAGATTAAATGTCACTAAAACTAATTTTCCCTGCTCCCATAGTAGAATGTATCCTTAACTTGTCCCCTAAGTGTTTAAATATTATTAATGGTGTGTGTCAAGTATTAATACTATTATTTGTGATATTGAATATCTAAATATGTATTTTATATTATGTTTTAATGTAGGTGTTGGTCTATGAGTTTTTTTTTCATGTATAATAGTGTTCCCATAAAAAAGGAGAATCAGTCTTATCATTTAGAACTCATTTATCCTTTTTATTTTAATCATTTTGGAAATTTATTTATCTATTTTGTGTCACAATATTTTCATTTTGACCGATTTCTGTAGTTTGTAATTGAATATTTATTGAAATATATTTTTGTTACATTAAGTTGTTCTGATAATGCGTTGATTAGTGTTATTAATTTATTAAAACATATTTTTTACATGTGAGATCACCTGAAGCTATATTTATATGGATTATGTTTTATTGAGATTTTTTATTAATTAATTGTTTTTTATTTTTTATTTTTTCAGACATATTATTTATATGTGAGATCATCTCACTTATAAAGTTTGAACTTGGATCTTACATGTGATAACCCATTATTATTCTTTTTTTTTGAACAAAATAGCTTTCTCTGTTATATATTCAATATCAATGAACTAATTTAAATCAATGTGGATTATGATTGTCATGTCCTGACTCGGATAACCCTATGGGTAGTAACTAGACCCATTTACGACAAGGCCTCAAGTGTGCCTCTCGGTATTACATAGGCTACAAACTAGAAGCAAGGGCCTAAAGGTGGTATAGTGGAGAGACTATAACCTATAAATTATAAATAAATACATAGGGAAATCTTAAATAAATAAAATTCTGTCAATTTTAATGACTATAAAATTTTAAAGACAGTACCAAACACCTGTTAAATAATCTAACCATGAATAAACAATGATAAGATGTAAATACAATGAAGTCAGTATACATTAGGCAATATATACAACATGGGTAGAATTAACAAATAAATAAAGAAACAAAATAGCCCAACTATAGTCCACAACCTAATATATGCTCTGTCAAAGAATCCCTTGTCGTGTTCTTTTCATTCAGTTATAGCAATGAAGAATAACAATCCATGTCATGACCTATAGACAGTAGATATGTTTGGGTACCAAACAAGGGTGTGAATATTTTGTGAGTAAAACTCGGTAGGACACCACCAATGATGTCTAATAAAAATAATTTCCATGAATATAGATTGTTACAATGAGTATGTATATCAAAAGTATGTCGTAATGTAAATAAAATACATGTCTGGATATGTTTCATCATTGGAACCCTGGCGGAAAATTAACACATCGACCTAAGATAGAATATCTTTAAAAATGATAAATTTTATATACAATGTATTCAGGTCACGAATTCCGTGTTTAAATGGATATGTTGTGTTTCAAAAATCCCAACCCACCTCAATAAAAATATTTAAATATATAGTACATATGAAACTAAAACTCAATCGAATTCTTATAACTAAAACTGAAAGACCACTTCATCACTTACCTAAGCTCTTATAATCCTAAATTTTATCAAAACCCCATTTTATTACAAAATATCTCTATGGTTCCCCAAAGAAAATTTCATTTCCTTAAATGGCTAGTTCGGAGACACAATACTCAGACCATTAGGAATTTCTATTGAAACATTCTATAGTATCCAATTAATTCTCCCAATATGATTCTAATCTTTCTTATCTAGTAAATAAATGAGGATAATGTAACTAGTACTTAAATAGATTGAATCTTTTGAATCCCTTATAATTACTGTTACCCCATTATCCCATAGTTATATATACTTTTATTATAATGGAATTGACATAAGAGATCACATTACTAAGGATCGATCAGTTTTATATTATTGAATAACTAGACACATACATGGTTCCCTTATTAAATTAGAAAATAAACAAGGAATATAACAAAAAGAAATAAACTTCATCATATAACTTATTCAATAATTTCATTTTCACAACTTGGGGAAGGAAAAAAATAAAAGGGTGAGTTCAAATGCTTAGTTAGGGTTATATGAATTAATAATAAGTGAAGAAATTTCATTATTTAATAGTAATTATGTCAAGGTAAATAATATGAAATTACCATTTCAACAATACAATTAGAATGAATATTCAACAATAGGTTTTGTTATATTGAAAAACTCATGGAATGTAACATCAGAATTCTGAATATAGAAAATGATTATAAATGGGAATTTATGTATCATGAACATGAACCATTATAACATCAATATAGGTTAATTCTATGGGTAAATACCCATATTATTATATTTGGAAATTAACACAAAGGGTTTGTCACAAACTGTTGTGTCTCATTAGACATGTCAATTCATCAAGGGGCTATCTATAACTGGGCCTCACCCATCATAGCTAGTCAAAATCATTCCATATACATAGATTAAAATAAATTAAAACTCTGTTTGTAAAAATGGAATATGTATAAGACAATAATCATATGCATGATTCATGAAATGTGTATATTCAATGAATTATGGTCATAAATAAAAGGGAAATACCCAAACACCACACACAAGGAACAAGTGGTTAATGGGATATAAAATTGGTTTCCCTAAAATAATGGATTTAAATCATATATAGACATTCATAATGTAAAATAGGTATACATCATGTTAAATTATGTCAAACTGAAGTGAAAATTTTTAAAAATATTTTTTATGTAACATTAGAAAATTGCCTCTTCATTTCAATTAATTAAAAAATTTAAAGGTGTCTTAAAAGTGGGAAAATGAATAATTGTTTTCATAAACTATAAATTAAATAATATTGTTTTTTATTATAATAATATTTATTTTTGAATAATATTGGTTTCTTAAAATATATTATGTGGTGTTCTTGAAAAAGGGTATCAAAATGGAATGTTCAATTAAATTGGGCTTACATATCAGGAGGAATTGAAAATTGAACCTTATAGAAAATGAATTTCCCTATCAAATGAAGATCAATTGACCTAGGAACGTATTTATTAAAACATTTACATATAATATATGTATATTAAAAAATAACTAGTAATTTCATTTTTTAAAAGTGTGATAAAACATAACCCGAATTAAAATGGATGTTTGGGAAGAATCTCTTATATATTGTTTGAAAGTGTTATTCACATGGAATAAATTTTCTAGATAATGAAATTGAATTCCATAATATATTTTTTTATAAAATTATAAACATGTATTTTATTTTTTATAATTTTATTAAATTAATATATTAACTTTTTAAGGAGTTTTAAGCTTCAACATTTTCATTAAGGAGTGTTTGTTTCCTTGGTTTTTATGATTAGTTCACTTGTATAAATGTGTGGATGTTTGTATAAAATTGGATCAGTTATCTATAATTGATAAAATATGTTACAAATGAAAGGAAGAAAATAATAAATTGTATTATATATCATTTATTTTCCAAATTTTACGATGACTAATTAGATAAAACATTAATGATGAACCTTAGATTAATTTGGTGAATTATTTATTATCACAAACTATTTTTGATTAATTAATCAAAATTATATATATAATAGTTCTAAAATATTATATGAATTATAATATTTATAATAAAAAATTAACAATAATAAATCTTTTGTGACCATTCTTGAATAAGGTAATGGAAAATAAAAATACATCTCTAGGATGGTGGTAAATCGTCATATCATAGTCTATATTTTCTTTTTTAAAATAAAATGGAGAGGAGATAGACATTGATGATGGATTTTCCATTAAAATAATTAAATTATACTATCTCTAATATATGATATTTAAAATTCATGTATGTATAGACGATGTTATGGAAGGATAACAATTGAAAATAAATTAAAGAGAAAATAAAAGGAAACGAAAGAGGATTTAACCTCTTTAAGTTTTTAACGTTATGAGCCTACTTTAGGGACTTGTGATTGGTATTTTGGTGAGACTAAAGGATCTTCGACATGGGGAAGGATTTGGAAGATTATTGGGTATTAATTATACATGATTTTAGGATTATGAGTTGTGAGGATATGAGGGGTCAGTGTTGATAATTATAGTTGAGGAGAGAGATGTTTCCTCTATTTTTCTATTCATTAGTTTATTATTTGTCTTCAAGACTATAAATATTAGAATAATTGTTCCTAAATGTATTAAAATAATTAATGTTATTTTTATATTATGGGATTAAATCATCTATACATCATCGATTACTCAATAATTCATGTATTTAGCTCATTCTATTAATTATTGTATTTCACTATTCACCAAAAAAATCAATTATTTTAGAAAAAGTCTAAAAATTCACCCCAAAAATTTTATTATGTTTAGAATTAAAAACTAATTTCAAATTTAATGAAATTATTTTATAAATGTGATAAATTAAATTTTTATTTAATATCATTTTTACATAGAAAATATCAATTTTAACTTTTTATCTTTTTTAAAACATAATGAATAATTAATTAGGCCCTCAACAAATTATCCTATAATTAGAAAAATAAATATATATTTATGAATATATTTTCTGAAATTAATTTTTTTTAAATCATTAAATTAAATATATAATCGAAAATAAAAAATTTTCTTATAAATAATATCAACACTGAATTGATAATTTCTAAAACATTTATTTACATGTACTATGATATAATTATATCATATTACTAATTACACAATGCAAAATTTTTAAATATAATCTCATTAAGTGAGATTACAATTATATTCTTTAAATTACTATTCACATTGGTCATACTACTATTCCAATGGTCACGATACACTTTCATTGATAAATGTAACTTAATTTTTTGAAAAAGAAACTTATTAATTTCATAAATCATTTAAATTTTTTTCCTGGTCCCTATAATATTTTTTAGGATTTATAATATATGAAAACATTTTGTGTGAATTGTATGCTACCAAATTAAATGAATTTATTTAATTTGATACATATAGTGAAACATTGTGTGTTATATTCTTCCCGAATTTATAAATTCAATCTTTGAAATTTTTCATTTATTTTTATATATAAAAATATGAGGGTTTTCTTCATCATAACATCGTTAGGATCCCGCATTTCTTCTTACATTTAATGGTTTCTCTAAAGAAACTTCACAAGTTGAATATTTCGATTTCTCAATATTTTTTCTCTTGTGTCACGAATCTCGATATGCTCTTCTTAGAATGTAAAGTCTTATTATGGTTAAATTTATTCATAGGTGAGTACATGTGTCAGTTCTGGAATGCACATCATTACCACTAATATGTAGAAGACATCATGCACTTTGGAGAGACCAAGAGGAATTGATAATTAGTATGATTCAACTCCAATTATATCAAGAACTTCAAATGGTTCGACGTACCTGGGAATCATTTACCCATTCATAAATAACTATATGACACCCTTCCATGAAGATACATTAAAAAATACATGATCTCCCACTTGAAATCCCGAATCCTTTCTCTAATTTTTTGTACAAATCTTTTGCCTTTTTAGAGATGCTTTAATATGATCCAAAATAATATTTACCTTTTTAATTGTATCTTAAATTTATTATGGCCCTATAAGTTTCCACTATCCAACTCTATCTTAATAAGATTGAGTTTGACATCTCATGCCATATAATTGAACATACGGTGCCATTTGAACACTAGAATGTAACTATTGTTGTAGTAAAATCACACCAAAGATAAATAATCATAATACAAAACATGAATGTAATGTGATAAAGATATCAACATGTCTTTTGATGTTTGAATAGTACATTTAGGATATACTTTGGTTTTAGGTTGATAAAAATTACTCAGATGAATATCAATATCTAGAGACCTCTAAATAATCTTCCATAACATTATTTTTAATTTGGGATCTTGATCATAAAAAATCTATATATTTTTACCATGAAGTATTACAACAAAATAAATATATAGCCTTTATAGGATCTGAAGAGAAAAATCATCTCTTATTACAATTAAATATGGTGATTTTCTAAGGATACAAATGGTAACCTATACCATATCATACTTTATTGGTGTATTTAGTAATTTAATGAAACATTTTATAGTAATTTCATCCTACACCCACATAAGATTTGGTAGAGGTTCAATGACTCCCTAAGAAATTTTCTCTCAACTATCACTTGTTCAAATTATAAGCATCTTGGAAGAAATAAAACAATTACTAGTTTCATGCTATCCTACAAAAAATGTTATTTTAGATATTTTTACTTCTTGGTGATTCTATGGTGTATCGGGAAATTTGAGCTATGAGCATCATCTAATAGTTCAATTTTCATTTCATATATTCATCAAACACATAACCTCTTTCCAAAGTTCATAATTCTATTTCGATACATTAAGTCTTCTAATCTTCCCTCTATAATGGATTTAGGTTACTTTTGAAAATACACTTATTCAGATAGAGATCTTTTTGTTTTATCTTGCAATGTTGGTTTAGAAATCAATGAAAAAAATTTGGTGTTTTTCTATCATTAAATATTCCCATATCTATCTTTACTAAATCCAGGAATATATGATTTTTTTCAATACTCATTTGGGTATGAAGTCCAAGATATTTCCCATTTATCTCATATGGTACCTTATTATCATTACTCGTTTGGTAGTGTATTTTCAAATCATAATCATTGCGTTATTTGAGCCGCTATAATTTCCTCATGTTGAGTACTTTCAATTTAGATATGTGTTTAAATTTTTTTTGATTAGTATATGTATCACATCATTCACCATAGAGATCATGTATCCATATCTTCATAGCAACGATTCTGTCTACTAACTCAAGATCATGTGTTAGCTATGGTTTTTCATCTGTCTTAAACTATCATGATGTATATGAAATAACATTATCATTTTTTCATAAGGAAAAATTCAATTCTATTTTTTAATGCATCATTGTATATCAAAAAACCATCATTTCTTGACTATAGATTCAAAATCAGAGAAATGAAAAATCTTCTATTCAATTAATCAAAGAATTATATGTATTATTTTTCTATAAAAAAATTATACAATTACATATGATCTTTATTAAAGATCTATACAATCAAAAAAATGAACAAAAACCTAATAGTAACCTTCTAAAAAGACTTAACTATGTAAAATTTTTATGTTCACTGGCGTAGAAAAATCATGAATTTCTTTTTTCTTCATAAGATCAACTAAGATTCTATTTCTAGAGAAAATATTAAAAAAATAAATTTACTAAATCCATACTTCACACATTTAGAGTTTACCATGTAACTCTAACCTTCAGAGAGTCACATGAATAATCTAAACTTGATTCGTAGGGTATTCATATATATAACAATACACCATAATATCATCAATTAATACAATAAACAATCATCATGACATTCCATGAATAGTATATATGTTAGATCCATGAAAACTAAGAGAGCATTATTCAATCCAATTGTCATTACTATGAACATGTAATCGGCATACCTCATTTTAAAAGTTGTCACCAGAATATCTTCCTTCTTTAATCAAAATGGATGATTCCCAGAATAAAGTTCAATCATTGAGAAATATTGAGTTATATGAATCTGATCAAATAAATCATCATTTTGAGGGAGAGGATACTTGTTCATTATTTTAATAAAATTTATTCCTCTATAGTCAATAACAAGTGTTAAGAATTCATATTACTTATTAACGAAGAGAACTGAGGATCCCCCCTAGAGAAAAACTATGGATAATAGATAATTTTTTATTAAAATCATGTAGTTATTTCTTCAAATCCTCTAATTACATATCTTCCATTGCATAAGGATTCATTGATATTGGTCTTCCATCAGGGATTATATCCTAGTTATTTAAACCTCTCTCCCTCAGGGGTTCCAAAGTAATTCCTCGGGAAATGCACTAATGTATTCCTGCACAATTGGTACACCCTTAATTCGATGACTAATTTACTCACCCTTATATGTTATTTTATATTCCTCACCAAGAATTGCATTCAGTATAGCTAATAGGGGATGATCTAGATAAGAAATATATGATGTTTTTTCTACTCTAAATATAAGGGATTCTACATCTTCCCCATTGATCATAATTTCCTTTTTATTTCAATAAATTGTACTATCATATTGTGAAAGGATTTCAATAATAAGTATTATATCAAATAAAACATAGGTATGAAAACATGTTCCTCAAATAAAGAATGTTTAATATCCATAAACAGATGGTCCCAACACATTGTTGTTGCAATGGGACTTCCCATAGGGGTTATGACTGAAAAATACCTTATTAAAATAAAAGGGAAATATTTATTTTTATTCAAAAATAAGGTAGATAAAAATAAGTGTGATGATAAATAATGAAATAAACCATCAACTATATTTTAACATAGGATTAATGTACCTGTCAACCCATAATTAGGTTCTTGTAATTTATATGTTTTGATCACATAAGATATGAAATCTCCCCATGGACTCTTTTTGGTATATTCCCATGATGGTTGGAACATTGACTTCAATCATTCCCCATTTCATTCTAATATAAAGATAAAAAATAAATTATATTTTTATTCCCCTTTCAAACATTAACTTGATGACCATTTTCTACACACTTATAAAAAACTCCCATGCATTTAGAGAATTTTTCCAGATGGTTCTTTCCATAATATCTATATAATGGAAATGTATTCATTGCCTTATTATTCTTTATAAATCATATTTTTCATGGTTATCAAAATGAACTTTTTATTATCTTCATTTCACTTGAACATATCGTATCTATTAATTTTTTTATCTATTTTAATGGAACTTAATTAAATTTTATCATATGATGAAATGTTATGAGAATCCATTGACCATTCGGGACTTGGTTTTTGACCTTAAAATAATTGATCAATCTTGTTTTCCATGTCATGTATGTAATCAATAGCATACATGGAATAGTCATGTGAATTTATCCTCATACTCGGTAAAAATATCATATTTCCATTACATTAAGCTATAGAATTTTCACTTCATTTCATCTTGTTTATCACAATGGAAATATTTTTCAAATTTTTTGTCATTAAATATTCTCTAATTCATGTATTATTTTTTATCATTCTCTTTGTTATTTTGGAATAAGACCACCATTGATGAACATCTCCCTTGAGATAATATACAACCAGTACTACCTTTGAATTTTCATTGCATCCCAATGCCTGAAATATCATTTCAAGGGACTTGATCCACTAATTTTCAACCATTGTATTAGTACTCACACTAAAATATGGGGGTTTATTACCTGAAACAATCCAATATATACGTAGAATGATTATTCATTATAACCGGAAAAGTCTATCCCAATATGGTCATGATCTTTTCAGCTCTCACACTAACTCTATTGACTTGCTCAGAGAGGGAAATCGTGTCATTTACCATGAGTATTTATTCCCATCCATCAATTAGGTTCCATCACTAAATATTGGCACACACTAAGATATAACATAATCATCATCAGGATATCACATCAAGTTCCTTATAAGGGATTTTTATATTTCTCATGTTTACATAACTTCTAGTTCCATCGGCTTCTACTATACTTGATCTAATATCAACTATAAGAAACCCAACCCCATAAAACAAGAGTTAGTGGTAATTTTATAAAAATGGCATAGATATAAGATATCACATCACCAAGGATGTATCATTTTAGATGTATCTAAGATCTAGAAAAATAAATGGTTCTTTAATTACATTTAAAAATTAACGTGGAACATACAATGGAAAATACATAATTTCATTCCTTTTTTGAAAATATTTCATATTCACGACTCGGGGAAATAAAAAATAAATGGGTGAGATAAAATAAATAATATGTGTTATATTAAACAATAATACGCGACAAAAATTCAATAAGGCATCGTCAATTTGTAAATGTCAAGATTCTGAAAAACACATTCCAATAATACAATGGGAATGAAAATGCAACCATCAATTTTTTCATAGTGAAAAAATCATGGAAAGATATAAATTAATACTGAAAGTAAAAAATGATTATTTATTGTAATTCATGTTTCTTGAAAAGGATCTACCATACCTTCAATATGGTTTATGTCTCAGGGTAAAAACCTGACAAATTATGTCTGGAAACAAACACAAAGGGGTTGTCACTGAGTTTTTTGTCTCATGAAACATGGTAATCAATCAAGGGGCTATATATAAATAGATCCCCCCCAATTACTGAAAGTATAAATAATTATAAATTAATATTCCCAATTAAATAACAACATCATATGTAAAAATGGTATAAGGATAAGACAATAATCATATCTATGATAAATGAGATGTGGATATTTAATGAATAATGATCAGAAATAAAAGTGATGTATACATACACTATACACATGGAATAAGTGGTCAACGGATATATCATAATGGTTTACATGAATTAATATATTTTAATAACACAAATACATCAATAATGGAATATATAAGCATATCATGATCAATTATGTCTAACTAAAGTTAATAAATGAAAAAAAAAATTAAAATTTCCCTGAAAATAGCCTCTTTATTTCGAATAACACTAGTGTAAAAAATGATTTAACATCTATTTTTGTCTTCAATTTTAACGATGGTTTTTAACCAACATATATAAAGGTGATGTAAAAAATAAGGATATCAGTGTAGTTTTTTAGAAAATTGTCATTGAGAATTGAATGTGTTTTATTTTTTGTATCATTTTATCTAAGAAACAGACACAAAAAACCACTCCAGTTTATATTTGTTTTGTTGATTTCATAGATAAAATGATGCCCAGAAAGTGAACAACATGATTTTAGCATCGAAATATGATATAAAATGATGTTGAAATCGAATTGAATTTTGTGAGTGATTTTTCATCTATTTTATGATAATCGAATTTTAATGTAAAAAATTTAGAAAATTATAAATATTACAGCTCAAAAAAATTCGAATCACCATAATAAAAATAAAATATTCAACAATCAAACTGAATTTATAAATAACAATAAGTATATATAATCATACAAACTATAATAAAATAATTATATATGCCTTTGTATTATAAAGTAAAATTAGAAAAACACACCAGAAATTTACAACATGATCATTATTGGTAATTATTGATGAATTTTTTTGATACCATTATGTTCAAACACATATTTAAAATAATGTATTCATTTTTTAAATTGGGTTTTAGGAACATGTAATTCTAATTAGAAACATTATAATATATATACATTAAATCATAATCATACATAACAACTAGTTCACAATCAATGATCGAAGATGGTCGAGTTCATCTTTAGTGTATGAATCGACATACAAGAACATCTAAAATAAAATTTAATGATATAATAATTAAAAGAGAATACATTAAAATATAATATAAAATAATAAATATGACCAACCTGGTTAAAATGAGTCGTTACCCCTATTTTGATTATCTCATACATGAATCGTAGTACATAATAACACCAATTGTCATGTCCTAGTTGACAATGACAAAACAGTTAATAAAAATAGTAACTTGATATTGAAAACCAATATATATATATATATATATCAAAAAAATAAAAAAAATATCTAATATAAAAATTAATTACCTTTACCATCACATAGTTTATTGCATTTGGCTTCTCTAGTGATATTTGTTAAATTTTTCCCATGACCTACATTTTCACATATATAAACTAATAATACATTTAAAAAAATGGTAATTAATCATAATGAGCATATAAAAAAAATAAACATATATTTATAAAATGGTTAAAAAATTTACAAACACCAATTAATAAATAAAAATACAAATATAATGTGTTTTAACTTTGGTAGAATATTATTAACATCCTATGGCCACAATATTACCAAATTATCACATTTAGTGACTTTATAATTAAAATTAGTGCATAATTATGTTTCTATTCTTAGAGATCAAGAAATGGAACAACCAAGCACCCAATATTTGTCATTAATAACCTCTCATATATATATATGCCTCTCTATTTTCAATCAACATATATAAAATATCCATTTAAATGAATTCTAGATATATAAAACCATAAAAATTTGTGGTGTAATTTTTGAAATGAAGCATGTGTAGGTACATAACTAAAAAAGTAATATATATAGTAAATTCAGACCATATTTATTTTAAAATTTTAAAACTGGAAAATCAATTTACATACATAGAAAACAACTACAACACATGCATGTTGAGCTCTTCAAAATTAATTTATAGTGATATCATTTCTAAATATTCTTAATAGATAGTCTCTTCCACATATTTTAGATGACATATTGGTCATTTAAAATATGACATATTCCAAAAATGAGATAAAATAAATCAATTGATATATTTTACCTGTACGGCCACCCAAAGTTGATCTTTCACCACCTTGTCGACAGACATCCAATCCAAATATTAAATTATAATCATGAAACAAGTATAAATGCTGATATAACTAATAAATTTCGTTGCATTTGGTCCATTTTCATTATTATTAACATCAAAAAAATTATGTAGTCACTTGTCTTGATGAGAAAGTAATGGTGTAATGACCCAGAATTTCCATGTATTTTTTTCAAATATATGGGAAAATTACATGTCTTCCAAAATTGGTGTCATGTGATTCTGAGGCCCGGAGTGCCCAGAATGAATTTTTTCTATTTTTTTCAGGTACGTTCATTAAGTGTGGGAGTGAGTTTTTCTAAATTTTCTACCAGTGCTATGAATTGAAATCTGAAGGCATTGTTGAACTCACAACACTAGTATTTGCATAAAGAGAATTTCAACACGATGGCAGTTGGTCGAGGGTGAAAGTTAGTTTTTGGGTTTTTCATGTAAGAATAAAATAAAAATAAATTTGTGCGAACATTTTATTTTTATTTGTAACACCCATGTGGGTGTTTGGAGGTGCGGTCAACCAGAACTAATCCTCCATGTGGAAGTTGGTAGTGGGAACCACCAAACCTTAACCTCCCATGAGAGGTTATGGTGGTGGGGACCACCCGAGCCTAACCTCCCATGAGAGGTTATGGTGGTGGAGACCACCCAGGATTAAACCACCCTTTAATTTGGAGAAAAACCATAACTACCTCATTAATGTGGAGGAGCCTCTTGATCTTCCTACACATTAATTGTCCCAACGCACATACCATTAACTGTGCCAACATAGTTTATTGGTTTTCTCCCCTTTATAAATTATGTAATAGCATCGTTGGAATTTAGGAAGGTTCATAATAAATGAACTGTCATAATTTCCATGATAGTTACATACCTTCCCCATCTCCTATATATATAGTGTGTGGTAGGAGAATTTGGGATGGCATCACCAAGAGACAAAGAGATGGTAAAGTGACGTGACGCCCAACACTTGGAGGATTATGCTCTCCATGAAGAACGCTTTCTCCGAACGAAGAACTCATTCTTCCAATGAAGAACACCGACGAAGAACACCGGCCCTGACATCAACTTTCTTCCTTGAGACATCCTCCGACGTAGGACGTCTTCGACTATGAGGAACCGATGCACAGACCGACAATCAAGGAAAACGCAGATGACACTGACGCCCGTCTTTTTTCCAATGATTTTTCTTATTTTCCGTGACTCCGTCAACATTTCAAACCGAGGTAGGGGTTTATTGCTATTATTTTACCACTTTCTAGGTACTCCCTTATTCTCTTGTGCGGGATTGGGAATGATTAAATTACGAAAGATAATGGTTTACTTTCTTTGCTTCATTCTTGTGAACCGTATGCTACCACTCTAAATGTATGATGGTGTGGGCTAAACTAACATTGCACGACCCACCACCATCATTCTACATTGTGGCATTCTTTAGAGTGAAGGAATGTGACGAATGCAACGACACTTCCACCTATGGCCACCACGCCTCACGTCATCCCTACAGCGCTTCGGCCTCCCGGCTGAACAAGCATCATGCCCGCCAGCCGCGCCACCCCGATCGCGCTGCCCGCTAGTAGCACCCCCCTACGGCCACTCCTCCTGCCAGCCAAGCCGCGTGCTGGCCACACCCCACACCGACCGCACCTCCTTGGCTGCAAAACATGCCAGTCGTGCCTCCCCAGCCGCATCATCTGCCAGCTGAGCCGCCCCGGCTTGCGCCACCCACCGGCCTCCCGAACCGACCCGCACCCCTCATGTCACCCTGGCCGAGCGGGCCCTGAGCCCTCTTGGTGGCCTGCACGAACCACCTCGCGCCCCTCGCAGCGCCCCATCCAAGCCGGCCCGCGCCCCTCTTCACGCCCTGGCCGAACCGGCCATTTTCCCTCGCGACGCCCCCATGGTCGAGCCGTCCCGTGGCACCAACAGCACCTGCGGCCCCTCGCGGCCTGTTAGATCTTCCAGAAGATAAGGCCGCATTACAGGTTGGGCCTTACCCTACGGGTCAGGTCGATTAGACCCATGCCCGGTCAGACCGGACCCAGGCCCACTACGACCATTTTACGATCCTTCGGCCATATCTTTGGAACCAGACATCCGTTTGATGAACCTTTAGCCACGCTGTAAATCATGGATCGAGTCAGTCCCTTTGATTGATATGCCACTGTGTTTTGGATATAGTTGAGGTATGGTCAGGTTGGATCGATCACGAATCCAATCGGGCCCCTGGAACTAAAAGGCTAATAACTCACATACCATGCGTCAGATTGACATGCCCTCTGTTTCATTGATACCACTTGATGTGGTAAACCTATGAGATACCTCATCATGGGACTTTGTGACAGTTTGAGTATCTACCTGTATCTTTTGGAGTGGATCCTTCTAGAGACGAGTGACCATAGAGGGAAGACTTAGTAGCTGGTTGAGAACTGATGACTTCTGACCGTTTTGACACAGAGTGGCTCTACTAGACTAGTGGGGAGAGCCTTAGTGATGTGGAAGACCCACAGGGGGGAGCGCCTTGGTGTTGTGGCAGACCCACAGTACCAACAAGAGAATTACCTCAGCATGCTACGAGGGGGAGCGTTCTTGGTGACATGGTAGACCCACGGTGTGGAGCGTGCTTGGTGACACGACATAACCATGGTACTCGACAGGAAGAGTACCTCAATAGTCTTATGTTAGTGGGAAGCACGCTTGGTGTCGTGGTAGGCCAACTGTACTGAATAGAGGAGGAGTTCTCTGACAGCCTTGGTTTCGACAATGTGACTGGGGATGTTACTTGATACTACCCCGGGAATAAAATCCTGGTTGAGTTGAGTAAGATTTTATGTGTTTTCCTCATGATTGAGATGGATCACATGATAACATATGTATATGTATCAGAATATACCTATGTAAGGCTATCTGTTGATTTCATTAATTTGGGTTTATCCTTGGTGAATTATTGTGAGACCTTGATGGTCTTGGGGTCCCTACTGAGTATTTTTATACTCACCCCTACACGGTCTATGCCTGCACATTGTTGTGTTGGAAGAAGGCGATGGACAATGCTGATTGAGGCTGAGAGTACTAGGACTAGACGGTACAAGGAGGTGGACCATATGGTGTGTTGGTACACGGAGGAGACGGACAGACGTGAAGGGCTGAGGAGACGATCTATACCTAGCCTTCTGGCAGGAACCTTGGAGGACGACCCAGTAACTGTTTTTTCTTTTTTCCTCTATTGTACTTGTACTTTCAGTTTCTTGTACTTTCCATTTTGTCTTGTATTCTGGCCCTTCTACTTTCATCACTCTTTTGTTATACAGTTTACTTGGTGTTTCATATCTAGTTGTGTGATTTCTTGTGTGTGTTTTTATAGGCTATAAAGGCAATTCTTTCCCAGTTTTAGGGAGTTACACCGTTGGTGCTAGTTGCCAGCCCTTGGCCTATGGAATGCAAGAATGGGGTAGTCACGGAACTAGCCCTGGGGGATGAGTCGTGAAAAATTGGTATCAGAGGGAGGTTCAGATGTGTGCTTAGTAACCCCACTTGTTTACCTAGTTTAAGTTGTGGCATATGGGTATGTAGAGCCCTAAGGTGGGGAGAATATAAAGACCCAGTATTTCCATGTAATTTTTTTAAAATATATGGGAATTTTACGAGTCCGTGAAAATTGATGGTGTGTGATTCCATTGCCCAGAGTGCCCGGAATGAACTTATGATGTTTTTTTATGAATAAAGGATGGCGATGATGGTAAAAATGGAAATGGTGCCACCACTTGTGGCCAACACGACCCGTACCTCCCCCATGGCGCTCTAGTCGTCTGGTCAAACGGGCTCCGCACCCTCCGGCCGAGCCACCTCGGCTGCGCCTCCTGCTGGTCATGCCCCTGCTGGCTGAGCCACCCGTCAGCCACGCATCCCCTGCCTTGTCATCCGCCTGATGGGCCTCCCCAGAAAAGGCCTCCCGTCAGCCCCCCAAACCAGCCTGTGTCGCTCGAGTCACCCCAGCCGAGCCGGCCTGCACCCCTCACGGTGTCCCAGTCGAACCGGTCCGCGCCCCTCATGGCGTCCCGGCTGTGCCAGCCAATCCCCCTAACAGAGCCCTGGAAAAACCGTCCTTGTGACCTCGCGGCACCCCCGTGGCTCCACGGCCCCTTGCGTATTACTGGACCTTCTAGCAGACTGAGCCACATTACGGGTCGGGTCGGACCAGAACTCGGCCCACTACGACCCTTTTTCGCTCCTTCGGTCATCTCTTTAGAATCGGATGTCCATTTGACGAACTGTCAACGACTCTAGAAATATTGGAGTGAGTTGGTCCCTTTGAGTAATACCCCGTGGTGTGTTTGGTATAGTTGTCGTACGGTCAGGTTGTATCGGGCACGAATCCAACGTGGTCCTCAGAACTAAAAATATAATAACTCACAGACTAGGTGTCTGATTGATGTGTCATCTATTGCGTTGAAACCCCCTTGACATGGCGGACATTTGAGATACTTCTTTATGGGACATCTTGACAGTTGGAGTATCGACCTGTATCTTGTGGAGGGGATCCTTCTGAAGACAAGCGAACATAGTGAGGAGACCTAGTAGCTGCTTGAGACCTGACTAATGTTGATAGTTTTCACTTTGAGTGACTCTACTACCCTAGTGGGGAGCACCTTGCTGTCGCGTCATAACCACAGTAGGGTGCACCTTGGTGTCGCAGAAGACCCATGGTACTCGACAGGAGGAGTACATCAATAGGCTATGAGGGGGAGCGCGCTTGGTGACACGGCAGACCCACGGTGGGGAGCGCGCTTGGTGACGTAGGAGATCCACGGTACTCGATAGGAGAAGTACCCCTGTATTCCAAGGTTAGTGGGAAGCACGCTTGGTGTCGCGGTAGGCCCACTGTACTCGACAGAGGAGGAGTTCTCTAGCGACCATGGTTTCGAAAATGTGACTGGGGATGGTACTTGATACTACCCCTAGAATAAAATCATAGTTGAGCTGAGTCAGTTTTTCTATGTTTTCCTCGTGATTGAGATGGATCACTTGATAACATAGGTATATGTATGTGAATATACCAATATAAAGTTATCTGTGTATTTCATTATTCATGATATATCCTTGTTGGATTTTTGTGAGACCTTGAGGGTCTCAAGATCCCTACTTAGTATTTTTATACTCACCGTTGCACAGGCTATGCTCTCACTTTGTTGTGTTTGATGTTGATAACAGAAATCACTGACAGAGGCTGAGTGTACTAGGACTGGACAGTACTCAAAGGTGGACCATACGGCGTGTTGGTACACAGATTAGATGGATGGGCGTGGAGTTCTTAGAAGGTGATATGTACCTACCCTTCAGCTAGGAACCTCATAGGACGACCCGGTAACTATTTTTCCTTTTTTCCTCAGTTGTACTTGTACTTTTAGATTCTTTTACTTTCCATTTGGGCTTGTATTCTGGCCCCTTTTAATTTCAGAACTCTTTTGTTATATAGTTTACATGGTGTTTCATAAACAGTTGTGTTCTTGTTTTTGTTTTTTTTACAAGTTATAAGGGAGATACATTCCCAGTTTTAGGGAGTTACACCTTTGGTACTAGTCTCCCGCCCCTGGACTATTGAAGATGGGATTGGGGTAGTCACGAAATGGGCCTCAGGGGACAAGTCATGACAAATACTGATTCCACCATCCCTTTCAGTAGATAGTTCACATGGCTTGAGCACATTGCATTATTTCCAGCACCAGAGGCCTCCCAGGTTTGGAGGAGACATACAAACTTGGATTGATGAGGAGGCGATATTTACCTACCTGTCATGTAGGAACCGCGAAGGATGACCCAATATCTATTTTTCCTTTTTCCTCAGTTGTACTTCTAATTTCAGTTTCTTTTACATTCCATTTGGGCTTGTATTCTAGCCCCTATTACATTCAGCACTCTTTTATTTTACAGTTTACTTGGTGTTTCATATCGAGCTGTGTGCTTTATTATGTGTGTGTTTATAGATTATAAAGGCAATGCCTTCCCAGTTTTGGGGAATTACTACTTTGGTTTTATTTCCCATCTTATGGCCTATGGAAGGCAGGGGCCATGCCGTGACAACCCCAACCCCGCCTCCCATAGGCCAGGGGCGGGCGACTAGAACCAAAGGTGTAACTCCCTAAAATAGGGAATGCATTGCCTTTATAATCTCTAAACACACACACAAGCAAGCACACTACTAGATATGAAACACAAAGTAAACTGTATAACGAAAGAGTGTTGAAAGTAAAAGGTGCCAGAATACAATCCCAACTGGAATGTACAAAAAAATGTAAGTACAAGTACAACTTTGGAAAAATGGAAAAGCAGCTACTGGGTTTTCCTCTGAGTTTCCTACCTAAAGCGTAGGTACAGGTCACCTCCTCATCACTTCACCTCCCTCTGTATCCTCTGTGTACCGACACACCGTATGGTCCACCTTCGGGTACTGTACAGTCCTGGTACACTCAGCCTTTGTCAGCACTATCTGTCGTCTGCTTCCAACACAATAATCTGTGGGCATAGCCCGTACAGGGGTGAGTATAACGATACTTATTAGGTACCCCGAGAACCTCATGGTCTCACAAAAATCCACCAAGTATAAACCAAAAATAATGAAATCAACAGATAAACATACATAGGTATATGCCCATACATATACCTAAGTTATCAAGTGACTCATCTCAACCATGATGAAAACACAGAAAAACTGACTCAGCTCAACCAAGATTTTATTCCAGGTGTAGTATCAAGTAACATCCTCAGTCACATTTTTGAATCCTCGGTAGCAAGAGAAATCCTCCTCTGTCAAGTATAGTGGGTTTTCCATGACACTAAGCATGCTTCCCACTAACCTTGGACTACTGAGGTAATTCTCCTCTCGAGTACTTTAGATCTTCCACGTCACCAAGTGCGCTCCCCACCGTGGGTTTGCTGTGTCAACAAGCATGCTCCCCCTCGTAGCCTGCTGAGGTACTCCTCCTGTCTAGTACTGTGGGTCTGTCGCGACACCAAGACGCTCCCCACTGTGAATCCTCCGTGACACCAAGGCGCTCCTCACTAGGCTTGTAGAATCACTCTAAGTCAAAATGGTTAGTATTAGTCATGTATCATCCAGCTACTATGTCTCTATTCTATACTTTCTCGTCTCCAGAAAGATCTGATCCACAAGCTACAGGTCGATACTCCAACTATCATGAAGTCCCACAAAAAAGTATCCCATTGGTCTGAGTTCTATAGAAGTCGTGGTTTCAACAATGTGACTGGTTATATTACTTGATACTACCCCTAGAATAAAATCCTTGTTGAGCTGAGTAACTTTTTAGTGGTTTACTCATGATTGATATGGATCACATGAAATCTTAGTTGTATGTATGAGAATATACCTATGTAAGGTTATATGCTGATTTCATTCATTATGGTTTATCCTTTGTGAATTTTAATGAGATCATGGGGGTATCAAGGTCTCTAATAAGTATCATTATACTCACCCCAACACAGGCTATGCCCACACATTGTTGTGATGGATGCGGAAAACGTACAATACTGATGGAGGTTGAGAGTACCAGGACCGGACGGTACCCGGAGGTGGACCATACGGTGTGTCGGTACATGGAGGAGACCGAAGAAAGTGGAGTGCTGAGATAGAGATTTTTACCTACTCTTCTGGTAGGAACCTTAGAGGATGAACCAGTAGATTTTATCCTATTTCCTCAGTGGAACTTGTAATTTCAGTTTCATTTACATTCCAATGCGGCTTGTATTTTTCCCCTTTTACTTTCAACACTCTTTTTTTATATAGTTTACTTGGTGTTTTGTATCCAGGAGTGTGCTTTCTTGTGTCTGTGTTTTTCAGATTATAAAGGAAATACCTTCCCAGTTTTAAGGAGTTATGCCTTTCGTGCTAGTTTCTAGCCCCTGGCCTATGGAAGGTGGACTTTGGTTAGTCACGACACGAGCCCTGGGGGATGGGTCATGAAAAATTTGTATTAGAGGAGTTGGTTCTACTGTAGAACGTAGGACTCTAACATTTTCTATGAAGCAATAGTGTTAAGGTTAATGAGTGACTTTTTTCCGATCAGGGTGTCTAGTGTTGGTACGGCAGCCGACGTATCCATACACCATGATCCTAATTTCTGATTTCCAACTCAGTGCATGAAAACACTAATTGCATGTGTGTTTTCAAAAGATTATTTATGTCAGCTCACCAAGTATAACCTTTTGACCATGGAACACCTGTTTCTTTTAAGGATGCCTCCACGTAGACAGTTGGGAAGAGTTCTGAGAGTTGTATGCACTGATAGCCCACCGAGCGACGAGGCCTCGGTGCAGTGCTGTTTTCCAGCAGAGGCACCAGCAGTACATTTCCCTGTTAGGCCACCGATGACACCAGCCCCAGTAGTAGACGGTTCACACTGCTTGAGTGTGTTTCATGAGTTCCAGTGCCAAGTCCCATCCATGTTTATGGGAGAGATAGACCAACACGCATTTGAGGATTGGCTGGAGGCCATCGTGAGTGTTTTCCAAATGGAATGGACACCAGCTGGTCCCAAGATGATTCTTCCTTCCACCTTTATACCGGAAGCAGTGGGTAGATGGTGGAGCTCTATGCTCCAGGATCACGATGAGGTGACGCTTCTCTGGGAAGACATCGAGAGCCTGTTTTGGGCAGAGTCTGTCCCAGTGACCCTTCACACAGTGCACATTCAGGACCTACTTCATCTGCAGCCGAGCAGCATGACTGTATCTCAGTACTCAGCTAGGTTCACAGACCTCTCAAGCTACTCCATTGATATGGTGCAGAACCCATTCTTCAAGGGCCATATCATCGAGTAGGGGATCATGCAATAGATTAGGGCTTTGTCGATCTCACTCAGCATCCTCACGTAGGTGGGGTTGTTAGATAGAGCCCTCTTAGTGGATAGTTCCCTTGCTAAGCAGTATCCAACAGTGAGATCCACAACTAGTCAACATGTAGTGGAGTCTTCTATAGCTGGCAGCAGACAAATGTTTTTGAGGTCTAAGAGAACCAGACCTATAGGTGGACAATCACATGACTCAGGATCGGTTGTGAAGGGCACCCAAAGTGGAGACAGACATGCCAGGATCAAGTAGTGTTATGCTTGCAGCTTGCAGTGTCACATGGCTTGGGACTGTCCGGTCTGCCGTTCAGATGATCAGCAGACGGTCTAAGAACTGACCAGGTAGAGATAGAGATTCGATCTAGGTAGTCTGCAGGGGGTCGGTGGATGTGCCAAAGGAGCTGGTCGTGTAGCTGGTGATGGGAGATGTTTCGAGATGTTACCACCACCACCACATGGAGGTCCACCCCAACCGTAGGAAGCTGGTGGACATGGGAGAGCTCAACTCTAGGCAGTTGAGGCCTATGATCACAGAGCTCCAGCGATAATAAGAGGTACGATCTATGTCTACTCTATCATAGCTGTAGTACTTATAGACACAGGTTCTTGTCAATATTCTATTTCCAATGCCCTCATTCGGAACTCAGATATTCCGATAGAGTCATTGGCTCGATCCTTATGGCTAGATACTCCTATGGGAGCAAATTCGATGATTACACACTCGTTCCAGCATTGTGAGCTTACTCTAGGAGGCAATAGCTTCCGTTGGGATCTCCTAATAGTGGTTTCAAGGCTTTAGGACTTCATCTTGGGTATGGACTGGTTATCTACAGTCCGTGCTCAGATAGACTGTATTAGGTGCAATGTGTGGGGTTTCTACAAGGATGGGACCAGGTTTACCTTCACTGGAGAGAAGGGATCCTTTGTAGTGCATGATGGACTTACCAGAGGAGAGTGCAGCCGATCACTCATCAATTGTCTTGCCTTACCCTCGGATATGATAATTTGGAGAGTCTGAGGTATCCTGTAGTGGTGGACCAGTACATGAATGTTTTCCCAGATGATGTTCCAGGTATACCTCCTCGTAGATATGTGGACTTTTACATTAACTTGTACCTCGGTATGGCACTGATATCTACACCAGCAAATTGGTTGGCTCTCGCGGAGCATCCAGAGCTACGGGTATAGCTGGAGGACTTGCAGGAGAAGGGACTGATTAGGCCCAGTGTCTCACCTTTGGTAGCCTTGATTCTATTCACCAAAAGGGGGGATCGGAGCTTGAGACATTGTGTCGACTATTAGCACCTGAATCAGGTGACTGTAAAGAACAAGTACCCACTCTTGATGATTGAGGACCTCTTTGATAAGCTGAAGGGAGCATGAAGGTTCTCTAAGATATACCTCAGATCATATTATCACTATCTCAGAGTGCTAGACAAGGATATGCAGAAGATAAACTTCAGATGTCGGTACAACAACTACGAGTTCTTGGTTATGCCATTCGGTGTGAAAAACACACCAGCAGTGTTAATGGGACTCATGAACATGATCTTTCAGCCATTCCGTGATTACATTCTAGTAGTCTTCATCAACAAATTTTTGATCTACTTAGCTACTAAAGTGGAGCATGCCTATCATTTTTAGGTATTAATGGAAACACTCTGAGATCATTAGATTTATGGTAAGCTCACAATGTTCTAGTTTTGGAAATTAAAAGAAACTAAAAGTACAAGCACATCTGAGGAAAAAGGAAAATAGCTACATGGTCATCCTTCAAGGTTCCTACCTAAAGGCTAGGTACAGATTTCCTCCTCTATAATCCACATCCATCCATCTCCTCTGTGTGCTGACATGCCGTATGGTCCACCTTCGGGTACCGTCTAGTCCTGGTACTCTCAGCCTCTGTTAGCGATGCTCGTCGTCTGCATCCAACACAAAAGGTTCGAGAATATGCCATGCAGGGGGGGAATAAGGGTACCCAGTAAGGACCCCGAGACTCTCAAGGTCTCACAAAAATCCACCAATGATAAACCACAATGAATGAAATCAACTGTTAACCTTACACATATATATTCCCATACATATACCTAAGTTGTCAAGTGATCCATCTCAATCATTAGGAAAACACAGAAAAACTGAATCACTCAACCATGATTTTAATCCAGGGGTAGTATCAAGTAACATCCCTAGTCACATTGTTGAATCCACGGCTACTAGAGAACTCCTCCTCTGTCGAGTATAGTGGGTCTTCCGCGACACGAAGCGTGCTTCCCACTATCCTTGGACTGCTGAGGTACTCATCATTTCGAGTACCAGGGATCTGTTGCGTCACCAAGCGTGCTTTCCACCGTGGGTCTGCCACGTCACCAATCATGCTCCCACTCGTAGCCAGCTTGGCTAATCCACCTGTCGAGTACTGTGGGTCTGTTGTGACACCAAGGTTCTCCCTATAGTGGGTCTTCTGCAAAACTAAGGCACTCTCCACTAGTCTAGTAGAGTCACTCCGAGTGAAAAATTTCAGCATTCATCATGTCCTGGTGAGTTACTAGGTCTCTTCACTATGATAGCTCATATTCGGAAGGATCCACTCTACAAACCATATGTCGATACTCCAATAATCATGAAGTCCCATGAAAAAGTATCTCAATGGTCTGCCACATCAAGGGGGTCTCATCACAACAGACGGCACGTCAATTGGACGCCAGGTCTTTGAGTAATTATCCTTTTAGTTCCGGGGGTCTGATTGGATTTTTGATCGATCCAACCTTACCATACCTCAACTATACCCAAAACACAGTGGGGTATCACTCAAAGGGAGTTACTCGCACCATGATTTCCAGCGTTGCTGACAGTTCGTCAAATGGACCTTCGGTGCCAAAGATATAGCCGAATGAGCATGAAAGGGTCGTACTGGGGTCTGTCCGGACCAACCTGGTCCGACCTGGCAGGGGTTGACCCAATTCGGGTTGACCCGACCTGACCCAAAGGGTCAGGCCTGGCCCGTAATGCGGCCCGGTCCTCTGGATGGTCCAGCCGGCCGTGAGGGGCCGCAGGTGCCGCGGGAAGGCTCAGCCGAGGGGCAGCTCGGTTGTGGGGGGCTGCCAAGGTGCGGGGCTGGTTCGGCCAAGGAACCACTAAGGGTCAAGGGGAGGCCCATCCGGGGTTCCATGAGGGGTTCATGCTGGTTCGTCCGGGATGCCGCGAGGGGTGCGGGTCAGCTCGACCGGGTTGCCGCGAGGGGTGTGGGCTGGTTCGGGAGGTCAGCGGGCAGCATGAGCTGGGGTGGCTTGGCCAATGGATGGCGGGGCAGGGGTGGCATAGCCGGTGGGTGGCACGGCCGGGGAGCCACGGACGGTGGGCATCAAGGTTGGCGGGTGGCCCGACCGGAAGGGGGTGCGGGCGGCGGGCAGCGCGACAGGGGTGGCCCGGCCGGCAGGCAGCGCGGCCGGGGTGGCAGGGCCAGCGAGTATGAAGCCGGTTTGGTGGGGAGGCTGGAGTGCCGTGGGGGCGGCATGGGTCATGGTGGATGTTGGAGGCGGCACTGTTTCCTTCTTCTCCTTTTTTTCCTTCCTTTATTTTTATTAACACCACAAAGAATAATGGAGGAGGGTCGGCTCATGTTAGTTTTGCCCACACTATCCACATTTAGAGTGGTAGCATATGGGTCACAAGAATGAAGCAAAGAACATCAACCATGATCTTCTGTAATTTAATAATTCCCAATCTCGCACAATAAGAGAAGGGGGTACCAGGAAAGTGATAAAAATAACAATAAACCCCTACCTTGGGTTGATACATTGACGGAGTCATGGGGAAGAAGACGAATCGCTGGGAAATAGACGACCGTCAGTGTCGTCGTCATTTTCCTCGATCATCATTTTTTTCGTCAGTTCGTCATAATCAAAGACATCCTATGTCTGAGGGAGTCTCATGGAAGAAGTTCTAAGTTGGGGTCGGCGTTTTTCTTTCAGAGAAATCGTTCTTCGCGGAGATCGTAATCCTCCAAGTGTTGGGCATCGTGTCACTTTACCAGCGCTTCATCACTTGGTGAAGCCATCCCAAATCCTCCTCCCAAGCTCCATATATATAGGAGAGGGGGAAGGTAGGTAACGATCATGGAATTTATGATTATTCATTTATTTGGAACCTTCCTAAATTCCAACGGCACTATTACAAAGTTTAAAAAAGGGTGGGAAGCCAATTAACTAAGTTAGAAAAATTAAACGTATCTGCGTTGGCATTATTAATGTGGGAAAAGCTCAAGAGCCTCCTCCACATTAATGAGGGGGTTGAGAGTTTTCAATCCCTAGTGGTCACCACCACCATAACCTCTCATGGGAGGTAATGGTTTGGGTGATCCCCAACACCATAACCTCTCATGAGAGGTTATGGTCTGTTGGTCCCCACACCTCATCTTCCCCATGGTGGTTTAGTTCGAGGGGAACCCACCTCCCAATACCAACATGGTTGTTGCAAGCAAGAAAAAAATGTTAGAACTATTATATTTTTACTTTATTCTAACATGAAAAATCCAAAAACTAACATTCACCATCAACCAACTGACATCGAGATGAAAGTCCCTTTAAGTGAATATCGGCACAGTGTGTTCAACGGTGCCCTCAGATTTTAATTTTGATCTCTAGTCCTGAAGTTAGAAAAACCCGCTAGCACATTTACTAAACGAACCTAAAAAACTTTAGAAATTCATTCTAGGAACTCTGGGCCTCGTAATCACATGCCGTCAATTTTTACAAACTCGTAAAATTCCCATTTATTTAAAAACATTACATGGAAATTCTGAGTCTTCACATTCTCCCCATCTTAGGGATCTATGTCCCCATAATCCACAACTACAACTAAGTAAACAAGTGGGGGTATTGAACACGCATCAGAGCCTCTCGCTCCCGTGTGCTCTCCAGGAGGTCCTCGTGCTTCCAGCGAACAAGCACCATAGGTATCAACTGTCCACGAAGTACCCACTTCTGTCAATCCTCAATCTCTACTGGAACCTACATAACGTCACCCCATTGTCAACGTCCATATCTCCATGGACGATGATGTAAGAATGGCCATGCACGTATCTTCTCAGTAGGTAAACGTGGAAAATTTCATGCACCAGTGCAACTGAGGTAGAAGAGTTAAGCGGTAATCCCCCTCGCCAACTCTATTGAGGACCTAGAAGGGTCCAATGAACCTTGGAGATAACTTGCTGCCTTGGACAAATCTCCATAGACCTTATCGGGGTCAGGACCATAGAAATACATGGTCTTCATCTTCAAACTCCATAGATCTCCGTCTCCTATCAACATATGAATTATTCCTACTATGTGCAGTCTTCATCTTCTCCTAGATGATATGCACCTTCTCTGTGGTAGCCCGTACAATCTCTTGTCCCATGAGTGATGACTCCCCGGGGTCAATCCAACACAAAGGTGATCTGCAAGGTCACCTATAAAACGCCTCAAAAGGTGACATCCCTATCGTGGAGTGATAGCTGTTTTTGTATGAAAACTCCACCAAAGGTAAATGATCCTCCCAGCTGCGACCAAAGTCAAGGACACAAGCACGCAGCATGTCATAGAGGATCTGAATGGTCCGCTCAGTCTAGCGATCCGTCTTAGGATGGAAGGCGGTGATCAAATGAAGTTGCGTCCTGAAAGCCTCCTACAACCCCTTCCATAGCTGGGAAGTAAAACATGTGTCACGGTCGGGGAGAATCGTCGAGGTTACTACATGTAGCTTCTCAATCACTTCCACATAGAGGCATCCCATGTTCTCTACTGAACCCTTCTCTCTAATTGATAGGAAGTGGGCCGACTAGGGGATTCGGTTGACGACCACCCAAATCGAGTAATGTCCCATGGATGTACATTGAATTCCTATCACGAATTCCATCTAAATCCCATCCCATATCCTCTCTGGAACCTCTAAAGGCTGAACCAAGCCTGGTGGTACTTAATGCTCTGCCTTCACTTGCTGAAATGTGAGGCACCAAGAGACAAACTGTGCTACTTCTTTCTTCATTCCCAGCCACTATTAGAGTCATCAGAGATCCTAGTAAATCTTCACCACTCCTAGATGTACCACTAGAGGGAATGTGTGGAACTCCCTCAACACATCCTCCTGAAGTGACACTGGTACCATATTATGTCTTCTAAAGAGGATGACGTTCACCCCACACTACTGGAAAATGGACATATTCCCACGGTTTTCCCCAAAACCGTGGAAATAGGTACCCCTATACCCACGGTTTTGGAAAACCGTGGGTATATGTGACTTTTCAGGACCTATACCCAAGGTTTTCCAAAACCATGGGTATAGGGAGGTCTATCCCCATGGTTTTGGAAAATCGTGGGGATAGGTCCTAAAAAGTGACATATACCCACAATTTCCCAAAAATGTGGGTATAGGGGTACCTATCCCCATGGTTTTGGGGGAAAACATGGGGATAGGTCTGGGCTAAAATACATATACCCACGGTTATGAGAAACCGTGGGTATAGGTCTCTTTTGTTTGCGCGGGAATTTTTTTTTTCCGCGAGAAGGAAATTTTTTTTTTGGCAGGAACCCTATACCCACGGTTTATCCCTCTATACCCACGATTTTTATAACTATATTTAACTGAATATATATATTTACATATAGGTGATGTTAGGGTAGTGGTTAGATGTGGTGTTTGCAGCGAAGAGGTTGCGGGATCAAAACTCGGCACCTGAATTATTTTAGGACCTATACACACGGTTTTGAAAGCGTGGGTAAAAGCCGTTGACACAGTGGAAATTGGCTATGTTTCAGTGACACAGTGGAAGGACACCTATACCCATGGTTTTGGAAAACCGTTGGTATAGGCTGGGGACTTATACCGACGACGTTCCAGCCCACGGTTCCCAAAACCGTGGGTATAGGCTATACCCACGGTTTGGGGGGATATACCCACGGTTTTGAACCGTGGGTATAGGCCGTTTTTTTAGTAGTGCCACCTTCAAAAAAATCCATCAGGTTCATGTCATACGGATATTTGAGCACGTCGTGTATCGTAGTCAGCATCCTCAAACTGCGCCTTCGTGACTCGCTGAAGAAGTGGGGGATTGACTGTATGAGATTGAAGAAAAGCTTCGCCATCATGATCCACAAAGGATATCTACAAAGTGGACAACTTCTCCCTCACCCCACCTAGTAGATTTATAACAGATCTCCTGCTGAGTGCATGTACAACAATGTTCCCCTTCCCAGGAGTATATATTATCTCAAAGTTATAGTCTTGGTGGAACTCAATCCAACGTTTTTGTCTCAGGTTTAGGTCTTTCTAAGAGAAGATATACCTGAGACTCTTGTGATCAGAGTACACAGTGAAAGGCTTGCCCATCAGATAGTTCCAACACCTCTTCAAAGAGAATACCACTACTTCTAACTCCTGGTCATGTGTTTCATAGTTCTTCTCATGATTTCCCAGCTGTCAAGAACTATATGCGATCATTGCTCGTTCCTTCATCAGGACACATTCGAGTCTGGTCCCTGATGTGTCATAGTAGACTATGTACCCTACACCTTCCTCTGGAAGCCTAAAAATTGGGGCTCTAGTCATCCTTTTCCTCAGCTCCTGATATCTTAGCTATAATCTATCAACCACACAAAGGGTCGCCCCTTCTTCATCAAGGCTGGATGTGTTTCTAAAACTCTGGAGAAATATAGCACAAACCTATGGTAATATCCAACCAAACCCAGGAAACTCTGTACCTCTATCACACTCCTGGGTGGCTCCCAAGTATGTACAACCTCAATCTTCACTAGATCAACCGCAACTCCAGCCTCTGATATGACATGTTCCAGAAACTGAACCTCTCAGATCCAAAACTACGACAAACACAACTTCAATAGGAAAGGGGTTGGTGACTAGCACCATAGGAGTAACTCCCTAAAACTGGGAATTTGTGGCCTTTACAACCTATAAACACACACACAAGAAATCCCATAGCTAGATACGAAACACCAAGTAAACTATATAAAAAGTGTCTGCAGAAAGTAAAAGGGTCCAGAATAAATGCCCAACTAGAAAGTACATGAAACTGAAACTACAAGTACAACTGAGGAAAAAGGGAAAATATCTACTGGGTCATCTTAAAAGGTTCCTACATTAAGGAAAGGTACATATCGCCTCCTTATCACTCCATGTCCGTACGTCTCCTCTGTGTATCGACACGCCCTATGGTCCACCTCCGGGTACCTTCCGGTCCTGGTTCTCTCAGCCTCCACCAGCGCATTATGTCATGTACATCCAACAAAACAAGGTGTCGGCATATCCCGTATAGGGGTTAGTGTAACGATACTCAGTTGGGACCCCGAGACCCTCAAGGTCTCACAAAAATCCACCAAGGATAAACCACAAAGAATGAAATCAACAGACACCCTTACATAGGTATATGCCCCTACATATACCGATGTTATCAATTGATCCATATCAAACATGAGGAAAACACATAAAAACAAACTCATCTCAACCAGGATTTTATTCCATGGGTAGTATCCAGTAACATCTCCAGTCACATTGTCGAAACCACTGCTGCAAGACAACTCCTCTTCTATCGAGTATAATGGGCCTGCCATGACACCAAGCGTGCTTCCCACTAACCTTGGACTGCTGAGGTACTCCTCTCGTCGAGTACTGTGTCTCTTCCATGCCACCAATATTGCTCCCCACCATGGGTCTACCGCATCACCAAGCGAGCTCCCCCTCATAGCCCACTGAGGTACCCCTCCCTTTGAGTACTGTGGGTCTGCCGCGACACCAAGGTGATCCCCATTTTGGGTCTTCCATGACACCAAGTCACTCCCCACTAGGATAGTAAAGTCACTCCGAATCAAAAAGGTCATCAATCATTAGGTCTCAGCCAGCTAATAGGTCTCCTCACTATGCTCACTCATCTCCGGAAGGATCCGCTCCAAAATCTTCAGATCGATACACCAACTATCTTGAAGTCCCATGAAGAAGTATTTTAATAGTCATATACATCAAGAGAGTCTCAACGCAACATATGGCGCATCAGTCGGATGCCCGGTCTGTGAGTTATTAGCCTTTTAGTTTCGGGGGCCCGGTTGGATTCGTGCTCGATCCAACATGACTGTACCTCAACTATACCTAAAACACAGTGGGGTATAACTCAATGATACTTAATCACTCCAGGATTTCTAGCACCGCTGATGGTTCGTCAAATGGATGTTCGGTGCGAAAGATGTGGCTGAAGGACCTTAAAAGGATCGTATTGGGATAGGGTCTGGTCTGACCCGGTCGGAACGACCCGGCCGGACCCATAATGTGGCCTAGTCTGCTGGAAGGTCCAATAGGCTGAGAGGGGTGACATATACATAAAATCGGACCCTGACTTCTGATTTCTGACTCAGTGCACGAAAATATTAATTGCATGTGTGTTTTAAAAAGTTTTCTTTAAGTCAGCTCACTAGGTCAGCTCACCTGGTATAACTTTTTGACCTTAGCGCACCTAATTATTATTCAGGATGCCTCCACATATACAATCAGCTATATTTCTGATATTTGTACGCACTGGTAGCCCACTGAGCGATGAGGCCTTAGTGCAGGTCCCTTTTCCAGCAAAGACAACAGCGGTACCACTCCTCGTTGGGCCACTGATACCAACAGCCCCAACAGCAGATGGTTTATGCCGCTCAAGCATGTTGCATGAGTTCCATCTCCTTGGGCCACCAACGTTTAGTGGAGATATGGACCCACAGGTGGCTGAGGATTGGCTGGAGGCTGTGGTGAGAGTCTTCGGACTCGAAGGGACACCTACCAATCTCATGGTGATCCTTTCCACCAGCCTTCTACAGAAAGCAGTAGGAAGATGGTGGATCTTGATGCTCCCAGTTCATGATGAGGTGACGCTTCTCTAGAAAACATCGACAGCTTGTTTTAGGTGAAGATAGTCCCAGTGACTCTTTGTGCAGTGTGCATACAGGAGCTACTTCATCTTCTATAGGGCAACATGACTATGGATCAGTACTCAGTGAGGTTCACTGACCACTCACGTTAACCTACCGATATGGTACATGACCATTTCTTTACTACCCAGACCTTTTAGTAGGGGCTCAAGTAAAAGATCAGGGCTTCGGAGATCTTACTCAGCTTCCCGATGTAGGAAGGTGTGTTTGAGAGATCCCTCCTAGTAGAGAGTTTCCTTGTTGGTCAGTCTCCAGTAGCGAGACCCACCAGTAGTCGACATGTAGCGGATATTTCTATAGCTAGAAGCAAACATATGTCACAGAGGTCCAAGAGAACCAGACCCACAGGTGGATTACCGCATGGCTCAGGATCGGTTTTGCGGGTCCACCAAAGTGGAGACAGACATGCCAGGAGCGGGCGTTGTTACGCATGTTGTGGGCCGGGTCACATGGCTCATGATTGTCCAACCTACCATTCAGATGATCATCAGAAAATCGAAGGACCGCCCAGGTAGATATAGAGATTCGATCGAGGAGGTCCACAGGGAGCAGACAGACGTAGTAGAGGAGCTATTCGTGCAGCTGGAAGTGGATGACTAATCGAGATATTACTTCCCCCACCACCAGGAGGTCCACCCCGTCCATAGGGAGAAGGTGGACATGGGAGAGATCAGATCCATGAAGCTAAGGCTTACGATCATGGCACTCCGAAGATGATTCGAGGTACGATCCGTGTCTACTCCACCATCGTTGCAGTATATATAGACACAGGTGCCCGTCATTATTTCATTACCACTGCCCTCTTTTGGAACTTCATGATTCTAACAGAGACGTTGGCTCGATCCTTACGGCTTGAGACTCCTACAGGAGCAGATTAAACAATTACAAACTAGTGAATACTGTGAGATATTACTCTAGTAGGTGAGAGATTTGGCTGGGATCTCTTAGTAGAGGCGTCGAGGCCTTATGACATCATCTTGGGTATTAAATGGTTGTCTACAATCCATGATCATATAGACTGTATTAGTTGCAATGTGTGGTGTGTCAACACGAATGGGACTAGTTTTACCTTCACCGGAGAGAAGGGAGCCATTTTAAAATAGGATGGACTTACCCAGAAGAGAGTACAGTTGATCACTCATCAGTTGTCTAGCCTTACCCTCGGTGTTGTTGAGGTGGAGTGTCCAAGTTATCCTATAGTGGTGGACCAGAATGCAGATGTTTTCCCTAATGATGTCTCGGGTCTACCTCCTCACAGAGAGGTGGACTTTTACATTGACTTGTACCCCAGGATGGCACTAATATCTACATCAGTGTATCATATGGCTCTCGCAGAGCTTCTGGAGCAGCAGGTATAGGTAGAGGACTTGTAGGGGAAGGGTTCATCCCGCCCAGTGTTTCACCTTGCGCAGCCCTGATTCTGTTCTCCCAGAAGGCAGATGGGACTTGAGACTTTGTGTTGACTATCGGTGCCTGAACCTGGTGATTGTGAATAACAAGTACCCACTCCCGAGTATTGACGGCCTCTTTGATCAGATAAAGGGAGCACAGTGGTTCTCGAAGATAGACCTCTGATTAAGCTATCACTAGCTTAGAGTTAGAGATGAGTATGTGCATAAGACAGCCTTTAGATGTTGGTATAGCCATTATGTAACACCCCAAGATTTCATAGTGTGTTATTTCTTCAAAATAATTCAATAACTTTCACTACACGCAACACCGAGTTAAAGCGCACCATGACATACCAAACTAGCCATTATGAATAGTAATACCTACTTTTTGAAATTTTATAAATTCTATCTCTCAAAATGGACTTCATTTTTGGATTCGGAGTATCAAAATTATCATACGGTGAAATTTTGGTACTTTTCGGATAACTTTAATATTTTGATGAATAGTGAATATTACTAAATTTTAATTAAAAACAACTTTTTTAATCAAAATAATTAATATTGATAAATTATGAATTTTACTATTTTTAAAATATAATTATAATATATTTTTACCATTTTATCCAATGGTGTTCATTAGAATTAATTTCACTTTGAAAATGGATGTAAACAATTGTCAATCTTTTGATATATATTGTTTCTTAAAAAAACGTTATTTGTTGGGACAGCGGAAATTAATTATAAAATTAATTAATGCAACTTATATGTTTGGAATTTTGTAAAATAGGCATCATTTTCGAATTCGGAATATCAATTATAGCTTAGGCTGAAATTTTGGCATTGTTCTGAAAAACTTCAATTTTTGATGAATAGTCAAACTACTAAGTGGTAGTTAAAAAAACTGAATTTTTCATAAAACAAAATTTTACCGCTTCTCAGAATGGAATTTTGAAAATCCAAGAGACACGGTTAATATCAAGAAGTAAAATGTGGTTCAATGAGATGAATTTTTTTTGGTGAATAGTAACTTCTTACTTTTATTTACCACGGTTGAAAGTAAATAGGGTAATTAAGGGTAAAAATAATATTAATATTACCCTAACACATGTCATAATTCTATTTGACAAGTTAATCTCGACCAAAAACAACCTTAGAAATAAAATATTACCATTTAGGTCCACATGGATTATATTAGGACATTTATTATTATTTAATTCAAAGAAGAGTTAAAAGAGTTAAAATCAAAGTTTGTTTACTAAAACATTTTTAATATAGTGTTATACATAAGATAAATTCGATTGTAAATATTCATTAGAAATATAATAAGATTATCTACATAATGATATTTTATTTATAATTTTTGGACTTTAAATAATTTAATTTATTTATGACACAATGATGATGCAGAAATTACCATAATAGTGAAACATTAAAATAATTGATATTATCAATACCCAAATAAATATAATTTGAGACTTTTAATGAATTACAGTAATTTAATAGGATAATATGACATATTAGGATTGATTTAATTGACTTTTTTTTAAGTAATCATTCTGTTATAAGTTTCACAAAAATCAACTATTGAATAGTGTGAAAATTGACATAAAAGAGTTTTTAAAACAAATATTATATTATTAATTGATATTAAATTCCTAAAAATATAAGGATCGGCCAAGAGACATATATCATGATATGTGTATCATTAATGGACCACTTTGGGGTCGCGTGTATGTATATAGTATGTTTATTAACTATATAATATAAAAATACAAAGTGACATGGTAAATGTCAAACTAATTAACTAAGAGTTAAAACTAAAAGATAAGGTTAATATAGTAACCCAAACCTGTCTAAATTTTATTGGTTGAATTGTTTTCGACCTATCCCCACCTTAACCTTTGAATAATCAACTTTGGTGCCATTATAAACCGAATATAAATTTATTATAAATTAATATTTCTAGCTTTTCCAAAGGTGCCCATCACCCCTCTTATAAAAGGGCACTCACCCTTCTCATTACTTAACACCTTCAAAGCCTTTTGGTTCGGCCAAACTCTGCCCAAATACTCTCTAAAAATCCCTAAATTCATCCTAGAGGCCTTAATTTAGTCAGAAAGCCAACTTAAGGAGCCCTTTTGATCAAATCAAAAGGAAGAACCCAAAGAAGAGGTAATGTTTTCACCACCCTTTTTCAAATTCATTTCTTCTTCCACTTCTTCTTTATTTGTTATTACCATTCTAAAATAATAACTCCAGTATCTTATATATACGGTGATGTTATTATAAATATGGTACAACCATATTCAGTATTCTATCCACCCTTTGAATAACATTTCACCATATGTGCGTACGTATGGATTACCGTCTCCACGTCGTGGTGTAATTGTTATTCAAAATATTATTATTTTTATGGGTATAATAATGATGTGTAACTCATGTAAATAAAAAATATAACATGATAATGATTCTGTATATATGATATAATATCCAATTATATATTATTTTTATATCAAATGAATGATATTGTCGCTCGTGCGTACGTCCGGACTAATGTCTCCATGAACGCGATGAGATTTATTCTCCATCGTATCCATTCAAGTATAATTATCATTTGATGATTTAAAAATAATGTTTATGGACTTGATATCATTCTTTATATGAATAAGATACAACCTATCCATGAAAAACAAGGCTTACGCAACAAAACATATAAAATAAAACGAGTAAGCTAACACCCGAAACGATGATAATACTAAGATATTTTTAACAAAGAAATGTTAAAAGATCATATATGATATCATATTAGTATATATGACTCTTGTATAATTTAATAACAATTATTTCACCATTATACCAGAGTTTAACCTACCCTCAACCAAAGAAATGTACAAGGTAAGGTTTTTTCATCTCACTCCTTATTCCCATGAGATTCATGCCATATTGCCACTATTACCTTTTGTGTGGTGTATGTATTGCCTATAAATGTATTCTATGTGTAAAACACTTTAATTTATGTGTATTTACATATTCATTGTATGATACCTCTTTCATGGGGTGTATGTTTCATAAGTTACCATATTGGTAAGGGTTTATTTCACAATCTCTTCATTATCCGAGGTTGTTTATACGTAATAATCTACTGGGATCTCTTTATCATCCACATCCATGTTTTTTAAAAATGTATTTCAAAACATTTTTACTATTTACAAGAATATGGGTTAAAGTCATTTATACCCTTTTTTGAATTTTTATAAGTGGTTTATAAAGGAATCTTTCCGTCGTTTTCCAAACAATGTGCTTTTTAACCTTTTCGACAGAATTAAGGTAAGAATGTGTTTTTTAACTTATACGGTGGGTGCAGTTATCTTCTGCCATTATAAAATCGTCGAAGCTTCCCTTAAAATCTTATAAGAATATTTTCAAAGTAAATGTTTTATTTTATAATTATGTGACTTTAAAATGATTTCAAAATGAATATTTTAAGAATTTGTGAAAGGTACTCTTTATCAAGATCATAATTTTAAATGTTTTAAAGATTTATCTTTCTAAATATTTTTAATGAATTTCCATGTTTTCAAAATGATTTTAAGGATTTATTTATATGGACATGAAGGTTTTAAAATGATATTTCTTTTCAAATGTTTCAAAGTGGTATGGGACACTTTCATTCAAAAATCACTTTTAAATTACTTCCTTTATAAATGTGTGACTTTTCAATGATTTCGAGAAACGAGATATTTCTCTCAAATAGTTTTGATTTCATCTATGTCAACATCTTTTATGAGATTTTAATATTATTTGAAGTGGATTTAATATGATACAAAACTTCTATATTATATTGTAGGTTTTCTGCTGTGTTTTCCTGTGGATGTGCTATTTTTATACCATTCATGGTTTATGGTGAAAATGATGACATTTCGTATGCTACTTTTAATAAAAATGTTTATGTTATGTTTAAACCTTTTCATATGGGAATGCATTGAACTTAATATGTGACGGGTGGAGCCCGCTATAGCTCCTTGATGCATCGGTAGGTCTCATGAGACAAACTAGTGTCTTGGCACAAGGCCTTGGAAAAATCTTATTTGTAGTCTTGGCACGAGGCCTTGGCTATGTGGTTATGATAGTATGGAATTATGAATTCCATCATTATGAAAGTGGTTATTGATATTGCATGTGATTATTCGATTAGTAGAATATCCATGTGAATAAGTAAATGGAATTATTTCATTTTACCTTTTCCATACTATGTTCAAGTTCAAGTTTAAAAGGCTTTTGTTTTAGTTATACATTACCTTAAATTTTTAATCTTATTTATGAAATTTTCCTCTTTATTGTTATCCTTACTAGGCATTTGAGCTCACCCCTTTTCTATGTTTTATTTTTCCCAGGATGTGAAGAATTAATTTATGAATGACCTGCAGGGATAGTATGTGGGGATATGAGTGTGGAATATGGAGAAAATATATTGTTTTAGCTTTTCACTTATTGATGTAATGTAAAACTTTATGAATATATCTAGTGTTTCCAAGGCTACTAAACCAATCGGTCTTTCGAGATTTTATCTTTCTCGTGATCATGCCAATCTTTTGTAATAATGCATCGACTCTAGGTAACTGGGGTTGGGGCATTACAGTTGGTATCAGAGGAAGTTTAGTACAAATTCTGGAAGCTAGATTTAGATAAACTCTGATTAGAGCACATATATTTAAGATGGACTTTGAGGATTAGTATAGACGAACTTCCTAGAATTTTGGTATTGTAGAGATTTTGTGAGTTTTTGAGCAATACATCCCTGTCTGGATACGAGCATGTGGTGGTGGCTATGGCACAGATGTACCTAGGGGAAAAACCTGGAAATACTGCTTTGACCTAGACTCTAATGGGAACTGGTGCAAGACAACGGGCCTTGATGCACTCTTGGTTACGACACTCCTGGGGGATATTCTTAGGATAAATCTCATTTTATTTACAAATCATTATGAAGGGTTTATGAGTATATACATCCTCAAAGATAACATTTTTATGATTATGGATTATATCCATAAACTATTTAATTTATGTTATGTGTTTTACAAGTTTTGGATTAGGTATTGTAATTCATAAACTAATCTAGTGTATTCCATTGTTTAGAAATGGCGCCCAGTAGAAGGAGTGAGAACTCTAGAATTGCACATGATCCATAGAGAAAGAAGGATCATATGTTTCATGGTCTTAAGCCAGAATTTATAAGAGAAATAGTCTCCCATGAATTATCATCATATGAAGAAATAATATCATGTGTTGATAAGATAAGTAAAGAGTTTACTGAGTCCTATGGCTTTGATGGGAATCAAGAGAAGAAAAGGATAGAAGAGATAAAGATGGGTAAAGGGAAAAGAGAAAAGAATAATTTTCCCATATGTGATAAATATGGGAAGAAACACCCTGGAACTTTCCTGAAAGGAATGGGAGTTTGTTATAAGTGTGGAGAAAAGGGCACAAAGTACGTGACTGCAATGGTAAGAAAATGGTTTCAAATGTACAATGCTTCATTTGAAAAGATTTTGGACACTATGCGAACCTATGTCCCAGTCATCAAACTATGCCGCAAATGATGCTATTGGATAATAATCAAGTTATGATACTACCACATATGAAAAGGAATGATTAGAGTTCTTATGTTGATTATGTCATTTGAGTGTTGTATCAACAATGTACTTGTTATAATAATTATGGAGTATATAAGGATTATACTATAGTACTATTTCACTAAGGACTTGAGATTATTTGGAACAAAGAAAAGTGACTCAATAGCAGGATAAATTTTTGGAAAATATATGGTTGAGAGAATGATAAACCATAATACAGTTCTGATACCGAGGTAGTGATTTTGGAATAATACATGATTTATTTGGATAAATTATATTGGATATTATTGACTACCTTGAAACATATTAATGATTTTTATATTCCATCATTGTTGGGGATTAAAACATTTTTGGATTGAAGGAGTATATATATTATTCTTTAAGTAATAAGGGATCATGAATGTAATCAATATGGTTTTATGGTAATTCAGGATGTTGCAGTGTTTTAAAAGAATACATGATGAAGGTGTTCACATGTTATTATGCGGAAAAAAGGATCATTATTGTGTTTACCTTCCTTATAAATTTTGGACTGAAGTATTTTTGATAGTTCTAGTTTGGATTATTTTTTATTTCCATAAAAGGAAAACCCGGAGGTTGGGCGGCAACCCCTCGCATCCGGCAAGGCCGCGAGACTCGAACCCACAACCGAAGGGCGACAAGGGTGTATCACCTACCACTGACCCACGTGATGTCCTGGATTGAATAATGTCGTTTTATTAATGGTTCTTCTAGATGAATTATAAATCCATTTTTTAACCCTATACAAATAGGATAAATAGAGTATTATTTTTAAGTTCTATTATCTTTTAGAGTGAAAGATTAGTCTGTGGTAGAAATTAGTTAAAGGATGGAACTCTACTTGTCAAGAATATATTTTTTTTCTTCTTCTCTTATTCTATGAAGAAATTAATTCATATACTTTATTTAAGGAATCCAAAAACCAAAAATGTGTTATCCTAATACCCTATGTTTTGTTGAACCGATGGTATTTCAAATCATCATAGATTGATGAATTTAAGGACCTCAATTTTAAACTTGTTTGTGATTGATGACCTCAATCACTACCTATAAATATTTGCATTTTTCCCCCACTTATATGTCTCTAATTTCCACCAATGTTCTCCTAATTGAGATTATAATTTGGTGGTGACCCTTTCATTTCCCTTTTCCTCATATAAATAATAATTTTAGTAACCCAATTTCCGATGTGGGTCTTCCCACAAAGATATTTTTTATTTGCAACCTTTTATTTTCGAAGAAACATTTCAAATTGCGAAGATGCAATTTATTGAAAGAGAGAGAATGTAACACCCCAAGATTTCATAGTGTGTTATTTCTTCAAAATAATTCAATAACTTGCACTACACGCAACATCGAGTTAAAGCGCACCATGACTTACCAAACTAGCCATATGAATAGTAATACCTAATTTTTGAAATTTTATAAATTCTATCACTCAAAATGGACATCATTTTTGGATTCGGAATATCAAAATTATCCTAGGGTGAAATTTTGGTACTTTTTAGATAAATTTAATATTTTGATGAATAGTGAAATTTACTAAATTTTAAATAAAAACAACTTTTTTAATCAAAATAATTAATAGTGATAAATTATGAATTTGAGTGTTTTTAAAATATAATTAGAATATATTTTTACCATATTATCCAATGGTGTTCATTAGAATTAATTTCACTTTGAAATTGGACGTAAACAATTGTCAATCTTTTGATATATATTGTTTCTTAAAAACACGCTATTTGTTGTGACAGCGTGAATTTATTATAAAATTAATTAATGAAACTTATATGTTTGGAATTTTGTAAAATAGACATCATTTTTGAATTTGGAATATCAATTATAGCTTAGGGCGAAATTTTGGCATTGTTCTGAAAAACTTCAATTTTTGATGAATAGTGAAACTACTAAGTGGTAGTTAAAAAAACTGAATTTTTCATAAAACATAATTTTACCGCTTCTGTGAATGGAATTCCTAAAATCCGAGAGACACGGTTAATATCAAGAAGTAAAATGTGGTTCAATGAGATGAAAAATATTTTGGTGAATAGTGACTTTTTACTTTTATTTACCACTGTTAAAAGTAAATAGGGTAATTAAGGGTAAAAATGATATTAATATTACCCTAACACATGTTTTAATTCTATTTCACAAGTGTATCTCGACCAAAAAAAACCTCAGGAATAAAATATTATCATTTAGGTCCACTTGGATTAGATTAGGACATTTATTATTATTTAATTCAAAGAAGAGTTAAAAGAGTTAAAATCAAAGTATATTTACTAAAACATTTTTAATATAGGGTTATACATAAGATAAATTAGATTGTAAATATTAATTAGAAATATAATAAGATTACCTACATAATGATATTTTATTTATAATTTTTAGACATTAAATAATTTATTTTTTTACAACACAATGATGAAGAAGTAATTCCCATAATAGTGAAACATTAAAATAATTGATATTATAAATACCCAAATAAATATAATTTGAGGCTTTTAATGAATTAAACTAATTTTATAGGATAATATGACATATTAGGATTGATTTAATTGACTTTTTTGAATTAATAATTCTGTTATAAGTTTCACAAAAAACAACTATTGAATAGTGTCAAAATTGACATAAAAGAGTTTTTAAAACAAATATTATATTATTAATTGATATTAAATTCCTAAAAATCTAAGGTTCGGCCAAGAGACTAATATCATAATAGGTGTATCATTAATAGACCACTTTTTTGTCGCTTGGATTTATATAGTATGTTTATTAACTATATATTATAAAAATACAAAGTGACATGGTAAATGTCAAACTAATTAACTAAGAGTTAAAACTAAAGGATAAGGTTAATATAGTAACCAAAACCTATCTAAATTCTATTGGTTGAATGGGTTTTGCCCTATCCCCACCTTAAAATTTTAATAATAAACATTTTATCCATTATAAACCGAATATGAATTTATTATAAATTAATATTTCTAGCTTTTCCAAAGGTTCCCCTCACCCCTCTTATAAAAGGGCACTCCCCCTTCTCATTACATCACACCTTCAAAGCCTTTTGGTTCGGCCAAAATCTGCCCAAATACTCTCTAAACTTCCCTCACTTCATCCTAGAGGCCTTACTTTGGTCAGAAAGCCAACTTAAGGAGCCCTTCTGATAAAATCAAAAGGAAGAACCTAAAGAAGAGGTAATGTTTTCACCACCTTTTTTCAAATTGATTTCTTCTTCCACTTATTATTTCTTTGTTATTACCATTATAAAATAATAAATCCAGTGTCTTATATATACTGTGATGTTATTATAAATATGGTACACCCATATTCAGTATTCTATCCACCCTTTGAATAACATGTCACCATACGTGCGTACGTACGACTTACCGTCTCCACGTCGTGGTGTAATTGTTATTCACTATATTATTATTTGGATGGGTATAATAATGATGTGTAACTCATGTAAATATTAAATATAACATGCTAATGATTATTTATATATGATATACTATCCAATTATATATTATTTTAATATCAAATTAATGATATTGTCGCTCGTGCGTACGTACGGACTACCATCTCCACGAACGCGAAGAGATTCATTGTCCATCGTATCCATGCAAGTATAATTATCATTTTATGATTTAAAATTAAAGTTTAAGGACATGATATAATTCTGGATATGAATAAGATACAACCTGTCCATGAAAAACATGGCTTAAGTAACAAAACATATAAAATAAAACGAGTAAGTTAACACCCGAAACGACAATAATATTAAGATATTATTAACAAAGAAATGTTAAAAGATCATATATGATATCATATTAATATATATGATTCTTTTATAATTTAATAAAAATTATTTCACCATTATACAGGAGGTTAACCTACCCTCAACCAACGAAATGTACAAGGTAAGGGGTTTTCATCTCACTCCTTATTCCCGTGAGATTCATGCCATATTGCCACTATTACCTTTTGTGTGGTGTATGTATTTCCTATAATTGTATTCTTTGTGTAATACAATTTAATTTATGTGTATTTACATATTCATTGTATGATACCTCTTTCATGGGGTGTATTTTTCATAAGTTACCAAATTTGTAAGGGTTTATTTCACAATCTCTTCATTATCTGACGTTGTTTATACGTAATAATCTACTGGGATCTCTTTATCATTCACATCCATGTTTCTTAAAAATATATTTCAAAACATTATTTATATTTACAAGAATATGGGTTAAAGTCATTTATACCCTTTTTTGACTTTTTATAAGTTGTTTATAAAGGAATATTTCCGTCGTTTTCCAAACAAGGTGCTTTTTAACCTTTTCGACAGAATTAATGTAAGAATGTTTTTTAACCTATACGATAGGTGCGGTTATTTTCCGTCGTTATAAAATCGTCGAAGCTTCCCTTACATGATTATAAGTAGATTTTCAAAGTAAATGTTTTATTTTATAATTATGTGACTTTTAAATGATTTCAAAATGAATATTTTAAGAATTTGTGAAAGGTACTCTTTATCAAGATCATAATTTTAAATGTTTTAAAGCTCTTTCTAAATATTTTTAATTAATGTCCATGTTTTCAAAATGATTTTAAGGATTTATTTATGTGGACATGAAGGTTTTGAAATGATATTTCTTTTCAAAAGTTTCAAAGTGGTATGGGACACTTTGATTCAAAAATCTCTTTTAAATTACTTCCTTTATAAATGTGTGACTTTTCAATGATTTCGAGAAACGAGATATTTCTCTCAAATAGTTTTGATTTCATCTATGTCAACATCTTTTGATGGATTTTAAGATTATTTGAAGTGGATTTAATATGATATAAAACTTCTATATTATATTGTAGGTTCTGTGATATGTTTGACTGTGGATGTGCTATTTTTATACCATTCATGGTTTATGGTGAAAATATTGACATTTCGTATGCTAGTTTTAATACAAATGTTTATGTTATGTTTAAATCTTTTCATATGGGAATTCATTGGACTTAATATGTGACAGGTGGAGCCCGCTGTAGCTCCTCGATACATCGGTAGGTCTCATGAGACAAACTAGTGTCTTGGCACAAGGCCTTGGCAAAATCTTATTTGTAGTCTTGGCACGAGGCCTTGGCTATGTGGTTATGATAGTCTAGAATTATGCATTCCATCATTATGAAAGTGGTTATTGATATTACATGTGATTATTCGATTAGTAGAATATCCATGTGAATAAGTAAATAGCATTATTTCATTTTACTTTTGCCATACTATGTTGAAGTTCAAGTTTAAAAGGATTTTGTTTTAGTTATACAATGACTTAAATTTTTATTCTTATTTATGAAAGTTTCTGATTTATTGTTATCCTTACTGGGAATTTGAGCTCACCCCTTTTCTATGTTTTATTTTTCCCAGGATGTGAAGAAGTAATTTATGAATGACCTGCAGGGATAGTATGTGGGGATATGAGTGTGGAATATGGAGACAATATATTGTTGTAGATTTTCACTTATTTATGTAATATAAAACTTTATGAATATATCTAGTGTTTCCAAGGCTACTAAACCAATCGGTCTTTCGATATTTTATCTTTCTCATGATCATGCCTATGTTATGTAATAATGCACCGACTCTGGGTAACTGGGGTCGGGGTGTTACAGTTGGTATCAGAAGAAGTTTAGTACAAACCTTGGAAGCTAGATTTAGATAAACTCTGATTAGAGCACATAGATTTAAGATGGACTTTGAGGATTACTATAGAAGAACTTCCTAGAATTTTGGTATTGTAGAGATTTTGTGAGTTTCCATGCAATACATTTCTGTCTGGATACGAGCAGGTAGAGGCGGCTCTGGCACAGATGTACCTAGGGGTAAAACCTGAAAACACCGCTTTGAGCTAGAATCAAACATGAACCGGTGCACGACAACGGGCCTTGCTGCACTCTTGGTTACGACACTCCCGGGGGATATGCTTAGGATAACTCTCATTTTCTTTACTAATCATTATGAAGGGTTTATGAGTATATACATCCACTAAGGGAAAAATGGGTATTTGCGACGGGTTATTTGCGACGGGAATAAATCCCGTCACAAATAGTCCCGTTAAAAACTTATTTGCGACGGGGGTATTTACCCGTCGCAAATAATTAGGCTTTTGCGACGGGATTGCTTTCCCCGTCGCAAATAGTTTTCCGGTGATGCGCGTCAATTCGCGGGAAAACTATTTGCGACGGGAAAATATTCTCGTCGCAAATAACCGGCGGCGGTAAAATGTATTTGCGACGGGAATATTTCCCCGTCGCAAATCGTATGTCGGCAGGTGGTTATTTGCGACGGGACCCGTCGCAAATAACTATTTAACCGTTGACCGTAATAAATGTTGGCTAATGTATTTGCGATGGGTACCGTCGCAAATAACACTATTTGCGACGGGATTCCCGTCGCAAATGGACCCGTCACAAATAATCAAACCTATAAATACCCCCATCCGTTTTTTTCAAATCATTCTCATTCTCTATCTTCTCCTGGTCTCAAACTTTTGTTTCTAAAGTTGAGGTTTTCTTCAGTTTAATTTTTTTCTCCGGAGCTGATATTACAGTTTTGAAGAACGATCAGAGCAGATCAATTTTCAAGGTATTTATGTTCATTTTAATTTAATATTTATTTTTAATTTTTTATTAGTTTCAATTATTCTTAATTAGTTGTAATTTATTTATGTTTACATTGTTTTTTTACTTAATAAATTTAAATTATTAGTATTGTTAATAGTTAATGGTAATTAGGAATAATTAGGAATAATTTTTAATAATTAAGAATAAATATTAATAATTAGTAATAAATACCAATAATTAGGAATAATAACATTATTACATTATTAGTAAATTTTATTATTAATATTAAAATAATATAATTTTTTATATATATACAATTCTCTTTTCATCTGTGTGTTTACTGTATTCACATGTATTATTTGTATGTGGAGATAGAAAACGCACAGATGAAAGGAGAATTGTATATAAATCAGAAAATTATATTATTTTAATATTAATAATAAAATATATTAATAATGTTATCATTTGTAATTATTGGTAATTATTCCTAATTATTGGTAATTATTCATTTAATTACAAATAATTAGGAACAATTATCAATAATTATTAATAATTAAGAATAATTAGTAATAATTAGTAATAATTAGTAATAATTAGTAATAATTAGTAATAATTAGTAATAATTAGTAATAATTATCAATAATTAGTAATAATTATCAATAAGTAGTAATAATTACCAATAAGTAGTAATAATTACCAATAATTTGGAATAATTACCAATAATTAACAATAATTAGTAATAATTACCAATAATTACCAATAATTAGTAATAATTACCAATAATTACCAATAATTACCAATAATTGCCAATAATTACCAATAATTAGGAATAATTTGAAATAATTAGAAATAATTAGGAATAATTAGGAATAATTAGGAATAATTAGGAATAATTAGGAATAATTAGTAATAATTAGTAATAATTAGTAATAATTAGTAATAATTAGTAATAATTAGTAATAATTAGTAATAGTTAGTAATAGTTAGTAATAGTTAGTAATAGTTAGTAATAATTAGGAATAATTAGGAATAATTAGGAATAATTAGTAATAATTAGGAATAATTATGAATAATTAGGAATAATTAGGAATAATTAGGAATAATTAGTAATAATTAGGAATAATTAGGAATAATTAGTAATAATTAGGAATAAGTAATACTTACCAATAATTTGGAATAATTACCAATAATTAACAATAATTTGTAATAATTTGTAATAATTACCAATAATTACCAATAATTAGTAATAATTAGTAATAATTACCAATAATTACCAATAATTATCAATAATTTCCAATAATTACCAATAATTACCAATAATTACCAATAATTAGGAATAATTAGGAATAATTAGGAATAATTAGGAATAATTAGGAATAATTAGGAATAGTTAGGAATAATTAGGAATAATTAGGAATAGTTAGGAATAGTTAGGAATAATTAGGAATAATTAGTAATAATTAGGAATAATTAGGAATAATTAGGAATAATTATTTATAATTATTTATAATTATTGATAATTATTTATAATTATTTATAATTAGTAATAATTAGGAATAATTAGGAATAATTAGGAATAATTAGGAATAATTAGGAATAATTAGGAATAATTAGGAATAATTAGGAATAATTACCAATAATTAGCAATAACTACCAATAATTAGCAATAATTACCAATAATTAGCAATATTTAGTAATAATTTGCAATAATTAGTAATAATTTGCAATAATTAGTAATAATTTGCAATAATTAGTAATAATTAGTAATAAATACCTAAAATTGAGAAAAATTAGAAAAAATTAGGAAAAATTAGGAAAAATTAGGAAAAATTAGGAAAAATTAGGAAAAATTACCAATAATTAGGAAAAATTATCAATAATTAGTAATAATTACCAATAATTAGTATTAATTACCAATAATTAGTATTAATTACCAATAATTAGTAATAATTACCTATAATTAGTAATAATTAGGAATAATTACCAATAATTAGTAATAATTACCAATAATTAACAATAATTAGTAATAATTAACAATAATTAGTAATAAATACCAATAATTACAAATATTTAGTAATAATTAACAATACTTACCAATAATTACCAATAATTGCCAATAATTACCAATAATTGCCAATAATTACCAATAATTAGTAATAATTATGAATAATTAGTAATAATTACGAATAATTAGTAATAATTACGAATAAATAGTAATAATTACGAATAATTAGTAATAATTACCAATAATTAGTAATAATTACCAATAATTAATAATAATTACCAATAATTAGTAATAATTACCAATAATTAGTAATAATTACCAATAATTAGTAATAATTACCAATAATTAGTAATAATTACCAATAATTAGTAATAATTACTAATAATTATCAATAATTACTAATAATTAGCAATAATTACTAATAATTAGCAATAATTAATAATAATTAGCAATAATTAGTAATAATTAGAAATAATTACTAATAATTAGCAATAATTAGTAATAATTAGTAATAATTAGGAATAATTAGGAATAATTAGGAATAATTAGGAATAATTAGTAATAATTAGGAATAATTAGGAATAATTAGGAATAATTAGGAATAATTAGTAATAATTAGGAATAATTAGGAATAATTAGGAATAATTATTTATAATTATTTATAATTAGGAATAATTAGGAATAATTAGGAATAATTAGGAATAATTAGTAATAATTAGGAATAATTAGTAATAATTAGGAATAATTAGGAATAATTAGTAATAATTAGGAATAATTAGGAATAATTAGGAATAATTATTTATAATTATTTATAATAAGTAATAATTAGTAATAATTATGAATAATTAGGAATAATTAGGAATAATTAGGAATAATTAGGAATAATTTGGAATAATTAGGAATAATTAGGAATAATTAGGAATAATTAGGAATAATTACCAATAATTAGCAATAATTACCAATAATTACCAATAATTACCAATAATTAGCAATAATTACCAATAATTAACAATAATTAGTAATAACATCATTACATTATTTGTATATTTTATTATTAATATTAAAATAATATAATTTTCTATATTATATACAATTCTTTTTTTTCTGTGTGTTTTCTGTCTCCACATGTAATATTGGAATTCTTTTTCAAAATTATCAACCTACTCGCCAATGGAGAGGTGAAAGTGAATGCCAATATTACATGTGGAGACAGAATGTTAAACACACAGATGAGAGGAGAATTGTATATAATATAAAAAATTATATTATTTTAATATTAATAATAAAATATACTAATAATGTAATGATGTTATTATTATATAATTAATATTTATGTAAAAAATTATATTAGTATTATTAAAAAAATAAAAAATCAACATAATATTAAAATTATCAATATTTGTAACAGGTTTTGCTTTATTCTCAATATATTCAATCCTTGCTTGAGTGTTTTTTCTAACAAATTATTCAAAACCAGTAATGCTTTTATATTTTATAGAAAAATATGGAACAACGAGGTCGTCAATAGTCATTATTAGATGACCGCATATGGATAAATCAACGTAGAAATCCAAATGGTTCTGGTTTAAATCCAGTATATATAGAGGGTGTGGATATTTTTTTATCATTTGCGGCATCAAATCCAGAATTTGTTTCAGAAGGAAAAATAAAATTCCCTTGTAGAAAATGTGCATTGAGAACGTTTGACACGTTTGACAAAGTGGGGGAACATCTCTTGCGTTTTGGTTTTCAAGCAGATTATGTTTTTTGGTATCAACACAGTGAACGCAGTTCCAGAGCAGGTGATACCAACTTGATTCTAGATCCATCCCAGTTTCATGATTTAGTACATGATGTTGTAGGTTCATCTGTTCAACATACAGAAACTAGGGCTGATATAGCTTCAAATCCTGAGTTGGGACCGTCTGAATTTTATGAGTTGTTGAAGTCTGCTGAGGATGCATTATATCATGGCTGCAAGATGAGAAAATTAGAAGCAGTTGCAAAATTTATGGCTATCAAATCAGATAACGAAATGTCAAACACCTGTTTTGACCAGATATTTTCTTTGCTGAAAACACTGTTACCCGAAGGAAATGTTTTACCTGCAAATTACTATGAAAGTAAGAGGTTGGTTTGAAATTTGGTACTTACTTGTCAGAAGATTCATGCATGTTCAAATGACTGCATTTTATATTCTGGGGAAAATGAGTCGTTGGATAGTTGTCCCACATGTGGGAAACTGAGATATAAAGAAGGACAACACGGGAAGTCTGGTTTGATTCCTGTAAAATAGTTGAGATATTTTCCGCTTACATCCAGACTTCAGCGTTTATTCATTTCTAAGAATACAGCGACAATGATGTCATGGCATAAAGAGAATATTTCAACTGATAAAAGCTTGAATCATCCAGCCGATGGTGATTCATGGAAACATTTTGATAGAGTGCATCCATCCTTTGCTTTAGAAGCTAGAAATGTTCGACTGGGCCTTTCTACTGATGGTTTCTGTCCGTTTGGATCTTATGGTAGTCAATATTCATGTTGGCCTGTTTTTTAACTCCGTACAATTTACCTCCATGGATGTTGATTAAGGAGCCATATATCTTTTTGACTTTACTAATTCCAGGACATCCGAAGAAAAATATTGATGTTTATTTGAATCCATTGATTGATGAATTAAATTTATTGTGGAGTACTGGTGTCAGTACATATGATGTTGCAACGAAACAGAATTTCATACTGAGAGCAGCATTGATGTGGACAATAAGTGACTTCCCGGCTTATGGGATGTTATCTGGCTGGAGTACACATGGTCAGAAATCATGTCCTTACTGTATGGGAGAGAACAAAGCATTTATGCTCATTCATGGAAAGAAACCTTGTTATTTTGACTGTCATCGCAGATTTCTTCCAGCTGATCATCCTTTTCGCAGAAACAGATCTCATTTCAGAAAAGGAACAGTTGAAATGGATGGACCTCCAAAAATTATATCAGGTTCGGAGTTAAAATCAGTTGTATTTTCATTACCTCCCATCACTTTTGCTCCCACAATAAACCAACAGAAAATTTCTGGTTTTGGGAAAAAACACAATTGGATTAAACGTAGCATATTTTGGGATTTGCTATATTGGTCGGATTTGTTGGTCCGCCACATGTTAGATGTCATGCATATTGAGAAAAACTATTTTGATAATTTGTTTCATACAGTTTTGGATACGCCAGGAAAGAGAAAAGAAAATTTAAATGCACGTTTATATCTTGCCCAAATTTGCAGGCGTCCAGAATTGGAACTATTTGAGAATGTCAGAACAGAAAGGTTACTGAAACCAAAAGCAACTTATACACTATCTTAAGAAAACCGTTTATTATTTTGTCAGTGGATTGCAGATTTGAGACTTCCAGATGGCTGTGCTTCCAATTTGGGTAGATGTGTAAATAATGGTCATATTACTGGATTAAAAAGTCATGATTGTCATGTTATAATGGAGAGACTTATACCCATTGGATTAAGAGGTCTGTTGAATTTGGTGATTTGGGATTTCATAACAGACATGTCTCATTTTTTTCGGGAAATTTGTGCGGCTACGGCAGATTATGATGCTCTAGGAAAACTTGAAAAATATGTTCTTGTAATTATATGTAAACTGGAAAAAATATTTCCGCCGTCTTTCTTCGACTCAATGGAACATTTGATGTTACATTTTCCATATGAATCCAAATGTGGAGGTCCGGTACAGTTTCGGTGGATGTACCCATTTGAAAGATGCATGTAAAAATTGAAAAGAAAAGTACGTAACAAAGCATCTGTTGAAGGATCTATTGCAGAAGCTTATTTGCAAGAGGAAATATCTTTTTTCTGCTCCCATTATTTTGAATCTGAGTATCTTTCAAAACACTACCGAATGGGACGGAACGAAAGGAATATTTATGAAATCGACAATCAATTATCTATTTTCAACCAGTCAGAGCTTGGTTTTGGTGGAGTTTATGAACGCTGGCTTTCAGATGATGAACATCAGAGAGCTCATACGTATGTTCTGCTCAACTGTGAAGAGATGACATCAGTTGTACTGTATGTGTTTATATCACTTATTCTATCATTTATGTTACAATAAATAACTTTGGTTTTTATAGGTTGTATGATAATCATATAAAGAATCAAATTCCACAAATTACAGCAGCTGCTCTCAAAGAACGTCGACTGAAAAATTTCTCTCAGTGGTTTCAAAAAATGGTAACATAAATTCTTTATCTTTTAGCAACTCATTAAATGTATAGTTTACTATATTGATAATTATTTCACAAATTTTCAGGTGTCTCGACATGCTGATAAAATTGACAAACGATTGTGTGTATTGAGTAACCCACCTTCCAAACTTGTTAAAACTTATAATGCATATGTGGTGAATGGATTTCGATTCCACACACATGCATATGGGGAATCGAAAAAAACAATGAACAGTGGAGTTAGCTTGAGAGGATCACATCATCGAGAAAATGAAGTTGACTTTTATGGCATACATGATGAAATCATTGAACTCTGTTATCTTGGAAAACATTACATAACCATGTTCAAATGTCGGTGGTTGGATACAGAGAGAGGCGTGCGTGTTCATCCAACTCATGGAATCATCGATATTAAATGTAAAAGTGTTCTCGCAGTAAATAAACCATTCTTATTGGATCAACAGGCATATCAAGTTTATTATGCAAAGTACTGTGCAACATCAAGAGACATGACTGATTGGTGGAGTGTAATAAAAATCAAAATTTGAGACAATCAGTTTAGTCAAAGTGAATGTGCTTTCACTGATGTGCAAAGAATTGATGTTTTTCAAGAGAGTACTCAAAATCAATCTTTTTTAAAGAGAGACATGAGTATCGATGACGACACCCCACATTTAAGAGTCGGTGATGACGATGATGTTAATGATGTCACATATGAATTTGAAACGGTAAGAGATGAAGCAACTGTAACTCGAATGGATATTGATGATGTTGAAAAGGAATATGAAGATGACATTGACATATATAAAGATGATGATGAAGATGAACACTGATAGCATTTCATGGTATTTATATACAATCATAATATGTATATATGTATATATAATAGTAATTATCAATTATTTGCTAACATTAACATTTTTTGTTTCAGATGGACGACGCCACATTTCGTGCGTTGGCGGATGCTGACCTGACTTTTGATGCGGATGAGTTGCTGACAGATGACCCTCCGCCTGCAGGCGCTCCAGGGAGTACGCGGAGGGGGCGCGGTCTTGCACGATTGATGATTCCTGACCCCGTCCCCGAGCGACGTCCACGTCTTGGGTTTGATCCATGCACACGGAGGTGTGATAACCTGTGTGATAACCTGTGGATTTCACTAAGATTTCATTAATCTATTCACATAATAAATGTTTATTATTTTTTCAGTTTTCCTCATATAGCAGTCGGACAGGGCAGCGCTATTTTGTGCAACTATTTCTCTCAGTCGTGGATCACATGGGAGCAGATTCCCATTGATGTGCAGCAGGCCATGTTCGGCCATTGGTTGGTACGTACGTAAATAAATAATTTTTATTTTGAAAATTATTTCATTTCTAACTTGATATTTTGATTTATTTGTAGGGTTTATGGTATCCGATCGAGGATACCATGCATGACGCCATCCACGAGGCATGGGAGGTGGCCATGCGTGATCGCCTTCGTCAGTTTTTGCACAATTTAAAAAAAGCTGCGATGAAGAAAGCAGGAGTGTCATATTTTGAGGAGTCATGTAGAGCACACTGACCAGAGTATATTTCATCCCATGTATGGGATGGATTATGTGCGCACTGGTTGAGTGGTGCCTTTCAGAGGAGATCATCGGTGGGGAGGCAGAATCGGGGGAGACAGGAGGTGACTCATCGAGCTGGGAGTCGTTCTTTTAGTACTCATAGACAGCATCTGGTACGTACATTATTTATAAATATTTTATATAACTATAAATATTAACATTTTATTTTTTATTCTTATAGGCTGTCGAGCACCCCGATATTATAGAGTACGACGTATATCACAGGATGTATAGTGATCCTGCTACTGGGGAGCTCAGAGGTGATCGTCAGCATCACATCGTGGTCAGTATTATTTGTTTTCAAGTTTAAAAATTAACCGCATATAATATATTGACAATTTTAATTTTAAATTGCAACTATAGGAGTCATATGTGGCCGCAGCGGCACAGGCCCGGCCTGAGAGTCAGGCCGAGTCATCAGATCAGACCACTGCCCGTCATTTTGATGAGGCGGCATGGATGTAGGCCACCCAGTATGCCTTCGAGAAGGGTCGGGTAGTTGGTATCGGCTCTCGATTGACTCCCGGAGATTGTTATGGCAGTGCTGCGATGTCGGCGTCCAGCTCGAGAGGAGCTCGTGCATCTTCTTCTACACAGTATGAGGATCAGTTGCGATCTCAGACTGTACAGATAGAGAGTCTCTGACCGGAGCAGGAGCAGATGCGTCAGTAGCATGAGGAGGAGCGTCGACGCCAGCAGCAACTGTACGAGGAGCAGGCGAGTCGGTGGCAGCAGCAGCATCAGGGGTAGATGGAGTACATGTGCTGACTCACTCCTGCTTTAGGGATGGAGTTTCCTCCACCACCATCTTCAGATCCCCCACCTCCCCCCTCCCCCCCTCCTTCAGATTAGAGTTTGTATTTCTGTTATAAAATTTGTGAAATCAAAATATTTTTTTTTTCTATTCGTAGTTTCTGTCTCATTATAAAATATTAATAATATTATATTTTTAAATAACAATATTAATATGAATAATAATATTATTTATATTTTATAATATTAAATTTTATATATATATTAAAATTTTATATATATATTAAAATTTTATAATATTAAAATTTAATTATTTTTTTTGTAATACTTGAATTATTTTAATATTTGAATGTAAAATAATTCTATTATTTTTATATTAATTAAAATAACTTATTAATATTTTTTTTATTTATGAATTATAATTGTAATATTATTATATTAATTAAATCATTTATTAATATTCTATTATTTTTTATTTTTGAATTATAATTCTACTATTATTATAGTAATTAAAATAATTTATTATTTTCATTTGTAAATTATAATTCTATTATTATATTAATTAAAATAATTTATTAATAATTTATTTTTTTTATTTATTTATAGTATTTGCGACGGGATACTATGCCCGTCGCAAATACTAGTATTATTAATAGTTTTTTATTTTTTTTAAAAAAGAGTATTTGCGACGGGATACTATTCTCGTCGCAAATACTAGTATTATTAATTTTTTTTATTTTTTTTAAAAAATTGTTTTTGCGACGGAACCGTCGCAAAAGAGATTTGCGACGGGTCCCGTCGCAAAAGGTATTTGCGACGGGTCCCATCGCAAAAACTATTTTAAAAGTTTTTTACAAAAGTACGGAATACTATTTGCGACGGGGAGAATGTCCGTCGCAAAAAAAGGCATTAGCGACGGGCCCGTCGCAAATAAGTGTAGTTGCGACGGCGTTTTCAGCAACGGGCTATTTGCGACGGGATCCCGTCGCAAATAGCCTGTCGCAAATACCTGTTTTTCTAGTAGTGATCCTCAAAGAAAACATTTTAATGATTATGGATTATATCCATAAACTATTTAATTTATGTTATGTGTTTTAAAAGTTTGGGATTAGGTATTGTTATTCATAAACTAATCTAGTGTATTCCATTTTTTAGAAATGGCACCCAATAGAAGAAATGAGAATTATAGCATTGCACATGATCCAAAGATAATGAAGGATCATACCTTTCATGGTCTTAAGCTAGAATTTATAAGAGAAATAGTCTCCCATGTATTATCATCATATGAAGAAATAATATCATGTGTTGATATGATAAGTAAAGAGTTTACTGAGTCCTATGGCTTTGATGGGAATCAAGAGAAGAAAAGGATGGAAGAGAGAAAGATGGGTAAAGGGAAAAGGGAAAAGAAGAATTTTCCCATATGTGATAACTATGGGAAGAAACACCCTGGAACTTGCCTGAAACGAATGGGAGTTTGTTATAAGTGTGAAGGAAAAGGGCACAAAGTACGTGACTGCAAGGGTAAGAAAATGGTTTCAAATGTACAATGCTTCATTTGCAAACAGTTTGGACACTACGCGAACCTATTTCCCAGTCATCAGACTATGCCGCAAATGATGCTATTAGATAATAATCAAGTTATGATACTACCACAGATGAAAAGGAATGATTAGAGTTCTTTTGTTGATTATGTCATTTGAGTGTTGTATCAACAATGTACTTGTTAGAATAATTATGGAGTATATAAGGTTTGTACTGCAGTACTATTTCATTAAGGACTTGAGATTGTGTGGAACAAAGAAAAGTGACTCAATAGCAGGATAAATTTTTGGAAAATATATGGTTGAGAGAATGATAAACCATAATATAGTTCTGATACCGAGGTAGTGATTTTGGAATAATACATGATTGATTTGGATAAATTATAATGGATATTCATGACTACCTTGAAACAGATTAATGATTTGTATATTCCATCATTGTTGGGGTTTAAAACATTTTTGGATTGAAGGAGTATATCTATTATTCTTTAAGGAATAAGGGTAGGTGAATGTAATGAATATGGTTTTATGGTAATTCAGGATGTTGCAATGTTTTAAAAAAATACATGATGAAGGTGTTCACATGTTATTACGTGGAAAAAAGGATCTTTATTGTGTTTATCTTACTTATAAATTTTGGACTGAAGTATTTTGGATAGTTCTAGTTTGGATTATTTTGGATTTCCATAAAAGGACAACCCGGAGGTCGGGCAGCAACCCGTCGCATCCGGCAAGGCCGCGAGACTTGAACCCACAACCGAAGGGTGACAAGGGTGTATCACCTACCACTGACACATGTGATGTCCTAGATTGAATAATGTCGTTTTTTAATGGTTTTTCTAGATTAATTATAAATTAATTTTTTTAACCCTATACGAATAGGATAGATAGAATATTATTTTTAAGTTATATTATCTTTTAGAGTGAAAGATGAGTCTGTGCTAGAAATTATTTAAAGGATGGAACTCTACTTGTCAAGAATATATTTTTTCTTCTTCTCTTATTATATGAAGAAATTAATTCTTATACTTTATTTAAGAAATCCTAAAAACAAAAATTTTTTATCCGAATCCCCTATGTTTTGTTGAACCGATGGTATTTCAAATCATCATAGATTGATGAATTTAAGGACCTCAATTTTAAACTTATTTGTGATTGATGACCTCAATCACTACCTATAAATATTTACGTTTTTCCTCCAATTATATGTCTCTAATTTCCACCAATGTTCTCCTAATCGAGATCATAATTTGGTGGTGACCCTTTTATTTCTCTTTTCCTCATATTAAGACTAAATTTTAGTAACCCAATTTCCGATGTGGGTTTTCCCACAAAGATATTTTTTATTTTCAACCTTTTATTTTCAAAGAACAATTTCAAATTGTGAGGACTCAATTTATTGAAGGTGGGGAGAATGTAACACCCCAAGATTTCATAGTGTATTATTTCTTCAAAATAATTCAATAACTTGCACTACACGCAACACCAAGTTAAAGCGCACCATGACTTACCAAACTAGCCATTATGAATAGTAATACCAACTTTTTGAAATTTTATAAATTCTATCTCACAAAATGGAATTCATTATTTGATTTGGAATATCAAAATTAGCCTAGGGTGAAATTTTGGTACTTTTCGGATAACTTTAATATTTTGATGAATAGTTAAAATTACTAAATTTTAATTAAAAACAACTTTTTTAATCAAAATAATTAATAGTGATAAATTATGAATTTGAGTGTTTTTAAAATATAATTAGAATATATTTTTACCATTTTATCCAATGGTGTTCATTAGAATTAATTTCACTTTGAAATTGGACGTAAACAATTGTCAATCTTTTGATATATATTGTTTTACAAAAACACGCTATTTGTTATGACAGCGGGAATTAATTATAAAATTAATTAATGCAACTTATATGTTTGTAATTTTTTAAAATAGACATAATTTTTGAATTCGGAATATCAATTATAGATTAGGGTGAAATTTTGGCATTGTTCTGAAAAACATCAATTTTTGATGAATTGTGAAACTACTAATGTAACACCCCAAGCATCTACGGTACGTTTCCCTTTGAATAATGCGATAGCGTGTGTTGTACGCAACCTCGAGTTCTAACACACACCACAACTAATTAAACTAGCCGTTGTGAATAGTAATACCTACTTTTTGAAATCATATATATTCTATATTTCAAAATGGACTTCATTTTTGGATTCGGAATATCAAAATTAGCCTAGGGTGAAATTTTGGTACATTTCGGATAACTTTCATATTTTGATGAATAGTGAAAATTTCTAAATTTTAATTAAAAACAACTTTTTTAATCAAAATAATTAATAGTGATAAATTATGAATTTGAGTGGTTTTAAAGTATATTTAGAATATATTTTTACCATTCAATTTAATGTTTATCATTGGACATAATTTTACTATTAAACCGAACATAAACAAGTGTCAATCTTTTGATAGTTATTATCTCTTAAAAACACGCTTTTTGTTTTGACAGCGGGAATTAATTTTAAATTAATTTCTGCCACTTCTGTGTTTTGAATTTAGGAAAATGGATTCCATATTTGGAATCAGGATGTTCAAATTGTGTAAATAGGTAACTTTTATTTTTAGACATTTTGAATAGTTACTGTGGTAAATATTTTATTTACCATGGTTAAAGGGTAAATCCGGTAAATAAGGGTTAAAAAAATAATATTATAATAATAAAAAATTACCCTAAAACGTGTCCTAACCTTATTGGTGGACACATACCCGACCATGGGCATCCTTTGGTCAATTTGGGGACCCCTTGGAGCCACTTGTATGTGGTAGGGACACTTTATATTAATAAAGTTAAAATAAAAATAAAAATGGCATAAGCTTACATCTTTTAGAAGAACAATTTTTACATAGGGTTATACATGTTGGATTTTAGATTATAAATATTCATTAGAAAGCTAAAAAGATTTCCTACTTAATGATATTTTATTTATAATTTTTAGACATTATATAATTTATTTTATTTATGACACAATGATGATGCAGTAATTACTATAATAGTGAAAAATAAAAATAATTGATCTTATAAATACCCAAATAATTATAATATGAAACTTTTAATGAATTAAACTAATTTTCTATGATAATAAGATATATTAGGATTGATTTAATTGACTTTGTTCGAAGTAATCAATCTGTTAGGAGTTTCACAAAAATCAACTATTGAATAATGTCAAAATTGACATAAAAGAGTTCTTAAAACAAATATTATATTATTAATTGATATTAAATTCCTAAAAATCTGAGGTTCGGCCAAGAGACTTATATTATGATAGGTTCCTCATTAATGGACCACTTGGGGGTCGCTTGGATGTATATAGTAAGTTTATTAATCATATTATATAAAAATACAAAGAGACATTGTAAAAGTGAAACTAATTAACTTAGAGTTAATACTTAAAGATAAGTTTAATATAAGTACCCAAACCTGTCTAAATTCTATTGGATGAGTTGTTTTCGACCTATCCACACCTCATCCTTTGAATAGTCAACTTTGGAGCCTTTGTAAACCGAATATGAATTTATTATAAATTAATATTTCTAACTTTTCCAAAGGTGCCCCTCACCCCTCTTATAAAAGGGCACTCCTCCTTCTCATTTCTTCACACCTTCAAAGCCTTTTGGTTCGGCCAAAATCTGCCCAAATACTCTCCCAACATCCCTCAATACAACCTAGAGGCCTTAGTTTGATCAGAAAGCCAACCTAAGGAGCCCTTTTGATCAAATCAAAAGGAAGAACCCGAAGAAGAGGTAATGATTTCACCACCCTTTTCTAAGTTCATTTATTCTTCCACTTCTTCTTCCTTTGTTCTTACCATTCGGAAATAATAACTCCAGTATCTCACATATACTGTGATTTTATTATAAATATGGTACAATCATATTCAGTATTTTATCCACCCTTTGAATAGCATGTCACCATACGTGCGTACGTACGGCTTACCGTCTCCACGTCGTGGTGTAATTGTTATTCAATATAATATTATTTGGATGGGTATAATAATGATGTGTAACTCATGTAAATAATAAATATAACATGTTAATGATTCTGTATATATGATATACCATCCATTTATATATTATTTTAATATCAAAAGAATGATATTGTCGCTCGTGCGTACGTACGGACTACCGTCTCCACGAACGCGATGAGATTCATTCTCCATCGTATCCATTCAAGTATAATTATCATTTGATGATTTAAAAATGATGTTTAAGGACTGTATATCATTCTGGATATGAATAAGATACAACAACCATGGCTTATGTAACAAAACATAAAAAAGAAAATGAGTAAGTTAACTCCCGAAACGACGATAATTCTAAGATATTATTAACAAATCAATGTTAAAAGATCATATATGATATCATATTAATATATATGATTCTTGTATAATTTAATAACAACTATTTCACCATTATACAGGAGGTTAACCTACCCCAACCAAGGAAAAGTACAAGGTAAGGGTTATTTCACAATCTCTTCATTATCCGAGGTTGTTTATATGTAATAATCTACTGGGATCTCTTTATCATCCACATCCATGTTTCTTATAAATGTATTTCAAAACATTTTTACTATTTACAAGAATATGGGTTAAAGTCATTTATACCTTTTTTTGACTTTTTATAAGAGGTTTATAAAGGAATCTTTCCGTCGTTTTCAAAACAAGGTCCTTTTTAACCTTTTCGACAGAATTGAGGTAAGAATGTTTTTTTTAACTTATACGGCGGGTGCGGTTATTTTACGCCGTTATAAAATCTTCAAAGCTTTCCTTACAAGCTTATAAGAATATTTTCAAAGAAAATGTTTTATTGTATATGGATCTTAAATGATTTCAAAATAAAAGGAGATATTTCTTTAAAAAGAATTTTGATTTCATCTATGTCAACATCCTTTGATGGATTTTAAGATTATTTGAAGTTGATTTATTATGATACAAAACTTCTATATTGTATTGAAGGTTTTGTGATATGTTTGACTGTGGATGTGCTATTTTTATACCATTCATAGTTTATTGTGAAAGTATTGACATTTCGTATGCTAGTTTTAATACGAATGTTTATTTTATGTTTAAACCTTTTCATATGGGAATGCATTGGACTTAATAAGTGACGGGTGGAGCCCGCTATAGCTCCTCGATGCATCGGTAGGTCTCATGAGACAAACTAGTGTCTTGGCACAAGGCCTTGACAAAATCTTATTTGTAGTCTTGGCACGAGGCCTTGGCTATGTGGTTATGATAGTCTGGCATTATGCATTCCAACATTATGAAAGTGGTTATTTATTTTTGCATGTGATTATTCGATTAGTGGAATATCCATGTGAATAAGTAAATGGCATTATTTCATTTTATTTATGCCATACCATGTTGAAAGTTCATGTTTAAAAGGCTTTTGTTTTAGTTATACATTTCCTTAAATGTTTATTCTTATTGATGAAAGTTTCCGCTATATTGTTATCCTTACTGGGCATTTGAGCTCACCCCTTTTCTATGTTTTATTTTTCCCAGGAAGTGAAGATGTAAGTTATGAATGACCTGCAGGGATATTATGAGGGGATTGTAGTGTAGATTGTGGAAATATTATGTTGTTGTATTAGTTTTTCATTTTATGATATAATGTAAAACTTATGAATATATCTAGTGTTTCCAAGGCTACTAAACCAATCGGTCTTTCGAGATTTGATCTTTCTTGTGATCATGCCAATGTTACGAAGTAATGCACCGACTCTGGGTAGTTGGGGTCGGGGCGTTACAGTTGGTATCAGAGGAAGTTTAGTACAAACCTTGGAAGCTAGATTTAGATAAACTCTGATTAGAGCACGTAGACCTAAGATGAACTTTGAGGATTAGTATAGAAGAACTTCCTAGAATTTTGGTATTGTAGAGATTTTGTGAGTTTTTCGAGCAATACATCCCTGTCTGGATACGAGCAGGTAGAGGCGGCTCTGGTACAGATGTACCTAGGGGTAAAACCCGAAAACACCGCTTTGAGCTAGACTCGAACGGGAACTGGTGCACGACAACGGGCCTTGCTGCACTCTTGGTTACGACACTCCCGGGGGATATGCTTAGGATAACTCTCACTATCTTTACAAATCATTATGAAGGGTTTATGAGTATATACTTCCTCAAAGAAAACATTTTTATGATTATGGATTATATCCATAAATAGTTCAATTTATGTTAAGTGTTTTATAAGTATGGGATTATGTATTTTGATGCATAAACTGATCTAGTTTATGCCATTTTTTTAGAAATGGCGCCTAGTGGAAGAAATGGAAACAGTATCAATGCACGCACTCCATGTAGGGATTGCCCTCCTGCTCAAGATAATTATAGTGGGGCTGGTGATGCAACTGGTGCTGATCAGCTAATCACCGTACTGGGACAACTTACTCAGGTTATGAATAATAACCTTACCCGTATGGAGCACCCTGATCCGCAGCGTGGAGGATCAATGTTAGATCGATTCATGAGACAACAACCACCAACGTTCAATGGAAGTACAAATCCCTTAGTAGTTGAGCAATGGATATTTTCCCTAGAGAAAATATTTCAGGCTTTGGGGAGTAGTGAAAGGGAAAAATTTACCATGGCAGTTTGCCGCCTCACTGGAGATGCTGATCAATGGTGGTCATTGATTCAAAACATGAAGGAAGATGATGAAGTATCAAACATGGAATGGAGGGAGTTCAAAGATCTGTTTTTAGAAAAATACTTTCCTCGCGACCATCGAGCAGATATGGAAAGGCAATTTCTGAGTCTGAGACAAAAGGAGGATGAGAATGTCACAAAGTATGAGGCTAACTTTACAAGGTTAGCGAGGTATGCTGGAGATTATATTCGCAACCCAAGAAGTAAGATTGATCGTTTCTTTGATGGGTTAAAACCATTTCTCCGTCGAGCATTAGTCTCACAATCCTTTTCATCGTACGAAGACATTGTCTCATGTGCTATCAAGACCGAAAAGGAATTATCTAAGTCTTATGACTTTAAAGCAAAGCAAGAGAAGAAGAGACCTGCTGATCAATCTGGGAATGGAAATAAGGGGAAGAAGGGAAAGGTTGAATATCCATCTTGTGGTAAGTGCGGGAAGAAACACCCCGGTGCTTGCCTGAAGGGAATGGGAGTCTGTTACAAGTGTGGTGAAAAAGGCCACCAAGCTCATGATTGCAAGGGGAAGAAGGAAGCCACCAACGTTCAGTGCTACAATTGCAGGGAGATGGGGCATTATGCAAATGCATGTCCTAAGCGTCAGGAGAACTTACCTCAGAAAAGGCCAAGGGATCAAGGCCAGGCTTATGCTATCACTACTGCTGAGGTAGAAGCTCCGAAAGACGTGGTGGCAGGTAATTTAATGGTTTCCTCAATTTTAGCAAATGCATTATTTGATTCTGGATCATCGCATTGTTTCATATCTTCCCAGTTTGCTAAGAAAATTAGATATTTCCAATTTGATTTAATAAGGGAGTTGTCAGTTAAAACTCCTAAGGGAAGTATCGTTGCAACAAAGTTTTGTGAATCAGTCCCCATTAGAGCACATAAATTTTCTTTATCTGCTGATTTCATCGTCATACCTATGATTGAGTTTGATATAATCCTCGGTATGGACTGGCTTTCGGACTATGATGCGAAGATTTATTGTAAGAAGAAAGAGGTTACGATTCTCGATGATAATGATAAGGAACACCTTATTTTTAGAGGAGAATCGTCACCACCTAATTCTTATTTAGACCCACCCCCAGTAGCTCAACTTAATTCAATTATTGGGGAGGAAGAGAATGAAGTAACTATCGGTGAGGAAAGGAATGTTCAAATAGAGGATGTACCTGTTGTGAAAGAATTTGTAGATGTATTTCCGGAAGATTTACCTGGACATCCTCCAGAACGAGAAGTTGAGTTTTCTATTGATTTGATTTCTGGATCAAGGCCTATATCGAAGACCCCTTATAGAATGGCCACTGTAGAGTTAGTCGAACTAAAGAAACAACTAGAGGAATTGAGTAATAAGGGATTTATTCACCCTAGTGTTTCTCCATGGGGAGCCCCTGTTCTTTTTGTTAAAAAGAAAGATGGATCTATGAGGTTATGTATCGACTACAGGGAGATCAATGCTATAACGATAAAGAACAAGTATCCCCTACCTCGTATTGATGATTTATTTGACCAACTGCATGGAGCTCAATACTTTTCAAAGATTGACCTTCGATCTGGATACCATCAGTTGTGTGTAAAGAAGGAAGACATTCCGAAGACAGCATTTCGAACCAGGTACGGGCATTACGAGTTTACTGTAATGCCGTTTGGATTGACTAATGCACCCTCTGTATTCATGGATCTGATGAATAGAGTTTTCAAGGAGTATCTCGATGAATTTGTGGTGGTATTTATTGATGATATCTTGGTATACTCCAAAACCTACGAAGATCATGAAAATCACTTGCGCATTATCTTGAAGACTCTGAGGAGGCATGAATTATATGGAAGGTTTAGCAAGTGTGAATTCTGGCTTCAGGAGATTTCTTTTCTTGGCCATATTGTCTCTAAAGATGGAATCTCTGTTGATCCTTCTAAGACCAAAGCAATCCAAGAATGGCCAGCACCTACGAGTATAACTGAGGTACGTAGTTTTATTGGTTTGGCAGGTTATTATCGACGTTTCGTCCAGAATTTTGCCCGATTGGCTAACCCATTAACGAAGCTCACACGTAAAGGGGTTAAATTTGTTTGGACAAAAGAGTGTGAAGAATGTTTCGAAGAACTGAAGAGAAGATTAGTCAATGCTCCTATATTGACTCTACCATCAGGGAATGATGGGTTCGTTATTTATAGTGATGCATCAAAGAAAGGACTTGGCTGTGTCCTTATGCAGAATGATAGAGTTATTGCCTATGCATCACGACAGTTGAAAATTCATGAACAAGACTATCCTACTCATGATCTTGAGTTAGCAGCTGTGATCTTTGCTTTGAAGATATGGAGGCACTACCTCTATGGTGAAAAATGTGAGATTTATACTGATCACAAGAGTTTGAAGTATATTTTCTCACAAAAAGAACTCAACATGAGGCAAAGGAGATGGCTTGAATTACTCAAGGATTATGATTGTACGATACACTACCACCCGGGGAAAGAAAACAAAGTAGCAGATGCTTTGAGCAGAAAAGACCATGGAGTTCTGAACATGATGAGAATTGAAAGGGATCCAATTTTCATGGATCTAGTGAAGATGGACATGGGAATAACCAGGGAAGGTGAAACATCAATGCTTTTTCAAATGGTTGCCAAACCATCTTTACTAGAAAGGATTAAGAGTTCTCAGACCGATGATGAAGAATTCCAAAAGAAGATTAAAGCTGTGAATGATGGGAGATTGAGAGACTTTATGTATGAAGATGGAATTTTGAAATTCGGGAAGAGACTTTGTGTTCCCAATATACCTGATCTAAAAAGGGAATTGCTGGATGATGCTCATAGTTCCAATTTCTCTATACACCCTGGGAGCACCAAAATGTATAGAGATTTGAAGGAACATTTTTGGTGGGACAACATGAAGAGGGAGATTTCTGATTTTGTGTCAAGATGTATGGTTTGTCAACAAGTGAAAGCTGGAAGGCAACAGCCTGGAGGAGTCATGCAACCTCTTCCCATACCGGAGTGGAAATGGGACAATATTACGATGGACTTTGTCATGGGGCTACCAAAGACTCCTAGAAGGAACGATGCAATATGGGTTATTGTTGATCGTCTTACCAAGTCAGCACATTTTCTTGCTATAAGAGAAGATCTACCCCTGGAACGTCTAGCAAGACTATACATTAATGAAGTTGTGAGACTTCATGGAGTACCCCTATCGATTGTTTCTGATCGTGATCCCCGTTTTACTTCAAGATTTTGGAAAAGTCTTCAGAAATCCCTGGATACTGAACTTCATTTGAGCACTGCTTACCACCCTCAGACAGACGGACAATCAGAACGGACTATTCAGACCTTAGAAGACATGTTGAGATCTTGCTCACTTGATTTTCAGGGTATGTGGGATCAATATTTACCTCTGGTAGAATTTTCCTATAACAATAGCTTCCATTCGAGTATACAAATGGCACCATATGAAGCGTTATACGGAAAGAGATGTCGTACACCAACCTGTTGGGATGACGTTGGTGAAAGAAAACTTGTAGGCCCAGAACTGGTGGAGGAAACGGTGGAAAAGGTGAAGGTAATCCAAAATCACATCAAAGCAGCTCAAAGTAGGCAGAAGAGCTATGCCGATAATCGAAGGAAGGATTTGGAATTTCAAGTCGGTGATCATGTTTTCCTAAAGGTATCTCCATGGAAGGGAGTCATACGTTTTGGTAAGAAAGGTAAATTGAGTCCCAGGTACATCGGACCTTTCGAAATTCTAGAACGAATTGGGGCTGTAGATTACCGATTGGCAATGCCGCCAAGTCTCTCCAAAGTTCACGATGTGTTCCACGTATCTCTGTTGAGAAAATACATGCCTGACCCAACGCATGTACTCACCTATGAGGAATTAGAACTGGAACCCGATCTGTCTTATTGCGAAGAGCCCGTCAGGATTCTTGATACAAGACAACAAGTACTGAGAAACCGGACGACGCGTCTGGTAAAAGTTTTGTGGAGAAATCATAAAATGGAAGAGGCAACGTGGGAACCCGAGGAACTTATGATGAAGAACCACCCAAGTCTTTTTATGCAGTAATACCCTAGAAATTGCGAGGACGCAATTATTTGAAGGAGGGTAGAATGTAACACCCCAAGCTTCTACGGTACGTTTCCCTTTGAATAATGCGATAGCGTGTGTTGTACGCAACCTCGAGTTCTAACACACACCACAACTAATTAAACTAGCCGTTGTGAATAGTAATACCTACTTTTTGAAATCATATATATTCTATATTTCAAAATGGACTTCATTTTTGGATTCGGAATATCAAAATTAGCCTAGGGTGAAATTTTGGTACATTTCGGATAACTTTCATATTTTGATGAATAGTGAAAATTTCTAAATTTTAATTAAAAACAACTTTTTTAATCAAAATAATTAATAGTGATAAATTATGAATTTGAGTGGTTTTAAAGTATATTTAGAATATATTTTTACCATTCAATTTAATGTTTATCATTGGACATAATTTTACAATTAAACCGAACATAAACAAGTGTCAATCTTTTGATAGTTATTATCTCTTAAAAACACGCTTTTTGTTTTGACAGCGGGAATTAATTTTAAATTAATTTCTGCCACTTCTGTGTTTTGAATTTAGGAAAATGGATTCCATATTTGGAATCAGGATGTTCAAATTGTGTAAATAGGTAACTTTTATTTTTAGACATTTTGAATAGTTACTGTGGTAAATATTTTATTTACCATGGTTAAAGGGTAAATCCGGTAAATAAGGGTTAAACAAATAATATTATAATAATAACAAATTACCCTAAAACGTGTCCTAACCTTATTGGTGGACACATACCCGACCATGGGCATCCTTTGGTCAATTTGGGGACCCCTTGGAGCCACTTGTATGTGGTAGGGACACTTTATATTAATAAAGTTAAAATAAAAATAAAAATGGCATAAGCTTACATCTTTTAGAAGAACAATTTTTACATAGGGTTATACATGTTGGATTTTCGATTATAAATATTCATTAGAAAGCTAAAAAGATTTCCTACATAATGATATTTTATTTATAATTTTTAGACATTATATAATTTATTTTATTTATGACACAATGATGATGCAGTAATTACTAAAATAGTGAAAAATAAAAATAATTGATCTTATAAATACCCAAATAATTATAATATGAAACTTTTAATGAATTAAACTAATTTTCTATGATAATATGATATATTAGGATTGATTTAATTGACTTTGTTCGAAGTAATCAATCTGTTAGGAGTTTCACAAAAATCAACTATTGAATAATGTCAAAATTGACATAAAAGAGTTCTTAAAACAAATATTATATTATTAATTGATATTAAATTCCTAAAAATCTAAGGTTCGGCCAAGAGACTTATATTATGATAGGTTCCTCATTAATGGACCACTTGGGGGTCTCTTGGATGTATATAGTAAGTTTATTAATCATATTATATAAAAATACAAAGAGACATTGTAAAAGTGAAACTAATTAACTTAGAGTTAATACTTAAAGATAAGGTTAATATAAGTACCCAAACCTGTCTAAATTCTATTGGATGAGTTGTTTTCGACCTATCCACACCTCATCCTTTGAATAGTCAACTTTGGAGCCTTTGTAAACCGAATATGAATTTATTATAAATTAATATTTCTAACTTTTCCAAAGGTGCCCCTCACCCCTCTTATAAAAGGGCACTCCTCCTTCTCATTTCTTCACACCTTCAAAGCCTTTTGGTTCGGCCAAACTCTGCCCAAATACTCTCCCAACATCCCTCAATACAACCTAGAGGCCTTAGTTTGATCAGAAAGCCAACCTAAGGAGCCCTTTTGATCAAATCAAAAGGAAGAACCCGAAGAAGAGGTAATGATTTCACCACCCTTTTCTAAGTTCATTTCTTCTTCCACTTCTTCTTCCTTTGTTCTTACCATTCTGAAATAATAACTCCAGTATCTCACATATACTGTGATGTTATTATAAATATGGTACAATCATATTCAGTATTCTATCCACCCTTTGAATAACATGTCACCATACGTGCGTACGTACGGCTTACCGTCTCCACGTCGTGGTGTAATTGTTATTCAATATAATATTATTTGGATGGGTATAATAATGATGTGTAACTCATGTAAATAATAAATATAACATGTTAATTATTCTGTATATATGATATACCATCCATTTATATATTATTTTAATATCAAAAGAATGATATTGTCGCTCGTGCGTACGTACGGACTACCGTCTCCACGAACGCGATGAGATTCATTCTCCATCGTATCCATTCAAGTATAATTATCATTTGATGATTTAAAAATGATGTTTAAGGACTGTATATCATTCTGGATATGAATAAGATACAACAACCATGGCTTATGTAACAAAACATATAAAAGAAAATGAGTAAGTTAACTCCCGAAACGACGATAATTCTAAGATATTATTAACAAATCAATGTTAAAAGATCATATATGATATCATATTAATATATATGATTCTTGTATAATTTAATAACAACTATTTCACCATTATACAGGAGGTTAACCTACCCCAACCAAGGAAAAGTACAAGGTAAGGGTTATTTCACAATCTCTTCATTATCCGAGGTTGTTTATATGTAATAATCTACTGGGATCTCTTTATCATCCACATCCATGTTTCTTAAAAATGTATTTCAAAACATTTTTACTATTTACAAGAATATGGGTTAATGTCATTTATACCTTTTTTTGACTTTTTATAAGAGGTTTATAAAGGAATCTTTCCGTCGTTTTCAAAACAAGGTCCTTTTTAACCTTTTCGACAGAATTGAGGTAAGAATGTTTTTTTTTAACTTATACGGCGGGTGCGGTTATTTTACGCCGTTATAAAATCTTCAAAGCTTTCCTTACAAGCTTATAAGAATATTTTCAAAGAAAATGTTTTATTTTATATGGATCTTAAATGATTTCAAAATAAAAGGAGATATTTCTTTAAAAAGAATTTTGATTTCATCTATGTCAACATCCTTTGATGGATTTTAAGATTATTTGAAGTTTATTTATTATGATACAAAAATTCTATATTGTATTGAAGGTTTTGTGATATGTTTGACTGTGGATGTGCTATTTTTATACCATTCATAGTTTATTGTGAAAGTATTGACATTTCGTATGCTAGTTTTAATACGAATGTTTATGTTATGTTTAAACCTTTTCATATGGGAATGCATTGGACTTAATAAGTGACGGTTGGAGCCCGCTATAGCTCCTCGATGCATCGGTAGGTCTCATGAGACAAACTAGTGTCTTGGCACAAGGCCTTGACAAAATCTTATTTGTAGTCTTGGCACGAGGCCTTGGCTATGTGGTTATGATAGTCTGTCATTATGCATTCCAACATTATGAAAGTGGTTATTTATTTTTGCATGTGATTATTCAATTAGTGGAATATCCATGTGAATAAGTAAATGGCATTATTTCATTTTATTTATGCCATACCATGTTGAAAGTTCATGTTTAAAAGGCTTTTGTTTTAGTTATACATTGCCTTAAATGTTTATTCTTATTGATGAAAGTTTCCGCTATATTGTTATCCTTACTGGGCATTTGAGCTCACCCCTTTTCTATGTTTTATTTTTCCCAGGAAGTGAAGATGTAAGTTATGAATGACCTGCAGGGATATTATGAGGGGATTGTAGTGTAGATTGTGGAAATATTATGTTGTTGTATTATTTTTTCATTTTATGATATAATGTAAAACTTATGAATATATCTAGTGTTTCCAAGGCTACTAAACCAATCGGTCTTTCGAGATTTGATCTTTCTTGTGATCATGCCAATGTTACGAAGTAATGCACCGACTCTGGGTAGCTGGGGTCGGGGCGTTACAACTAAGTGGTAGTCAAAAAAACTGAATTTTTCATAAAACTTAATTTTACCATTTCTTTGAATGGAATTTCGAAAATCCGAGAGACATGGTTAATATTAGGAAGTAAAATGTTGTTCAATGGGATGAAAAATATTTTGGTGAATACTAACTTTTTACTTTTATTTACCACGGTTAAAAGTAAATAGGGTAATTAAGGGTAAAAATGATATTAATATTACCCTAACATATGTCCTAATTCTATTTGAGAAGTTTATCATGACCAAATACAACCTTAGGAATAAAATATTGTCATTTAGGTCCACTTGGATTATATTAGGACATTTATTATTATTTAATTCAAAGAAGAGTTAAAAGAGTTAAAATAGAAGTTTACTTACTATAACATTTTTAATATAGGATTACACATAAGATAAATTGGATTATAAATATTAATTATAAATCTAATAAGATTACCGACATAATGATATTTTATTTATAATTTTTAGACAATAAATAGTTTAGGTTATTTATGACACAATGATGATGCATTAATTACAATAATAGTGAAACATTAAAATAATTGATATTATAAATAAACAAATAAATATAATTTGAGACTTTTAATGAATTACAGTAATTTTCTAGGATAATATGACATATTATGATTTATTTAATTTATTTTTTTTGAAGTAATAATTTTGTTTTAAGTTTCACAAAAATCAACTATTGAATAGTGTCAAAATTGACATAAAAGAGTTTTTAAAACAAATATTATATTATTAATTGATATTAAATTCCTAAAACTATAAGGTTTGGCCAAGAGACTTATATCATGATAGGTGTATCATTAATGGACCACTTTGGGGTCTCTTGGATGTATATAGTATGTTTATTAACTATATAATATAAAAATACACAGTGACATGGTAAATGTCAAACTAATTAACTAAGAGTTAAAACTAAAAGATAAGGTTAATATAGTAACCCTAACCTATCTAAATTCTATTAGTTGAATGTTTTTCGACCTATCCCCACCTTAACCTTTGAATAATCAACTTTGGAGCCATTAGAAACGGAATATGAATTTACAATAAATTAATATTTCTAGCTTTTCCAAAGGTTCCCCTCGCCCCTCTTATAAAATGGAACTCCCCCTTCTCATTACTTAACACCTTCAAAGCCTTTTGGTTTAGCCAAACTTGGCCCAAATACTCTATCAACTTCCCTCACTTCATCCTAGAGGCATTCCTTTAGTCATAAAGCCAACTTAAGGAGCCCTTTTGATCAAATCAAAAGGAAGAACCCAAAGAAGAGGTAATGTTTTCACCACCCTTTTTCAAATTCATTTATTCTTCCACCTCTTCTTTCTTTTTTATTACCATTCTAAAATAACAACTACAGTATCTTATATATACTGTGATGTTATTATAAATATTGTACAACCATATTCAGTATTCTATTCACCCTTTGAATAACATGTCACCATACGTGCGTACGTACGGCTTACCGTCTCCACGTCGTGGTGTAATTGTTATTCAATATATTATTATTTGGATGGGTATAATAATGATGTGTAACTCATGTAAATAATAAATATAACATGATAATGATTCTGTATATATGATATACTATGCAATTATATATTATTTTAATATCAAAAGAATGATATTGTTGCTCGTGCGTACGTACGGACTACCGTCTCCACGAACGTGATGAGATTCATTCTACATCATATCCATTCAAGTATAATTATCATTTTATGATTTAAAAATAATGTTTAAGGACTTTATATCATTCTGGATATGAATAAGATACTTCATATCCATGATAAACATGGCTTACGTAACAAAACATATAAAATAAAACAAGTAAGTTAACACCCGAAACGACGATAATACTAAGATATTATTAACAAAGAAAAGTTAAAAGATCATATATGATATCATATTGATATATATGATTCTTTTATAATTTAATAACAATTATTTCACCATTATACAGTAGGTTAACCTACCCTCAACCAAGGAAAAGTAAAAGGTAATGGGTTTTTCATCTCACTCCTTATTGCCGTGAGATTCATGCCATATTGCCACTATTACATGGGGTGTATTTTTCATAAGTTACAAAATTTGTAAGGGTTTATTTCACAATCTCTTCATTATCCGACGTTGTTTATACATAATAATCTACTGGGATCTCTTTATCATCCACATCCATGTTTCTTAAAAATGTATTTCAAAACATTTTTACTACTTACAAGAATATGGGTTAAAGTCATTTATACCCTTGTTTGACTTTTTATAAGTGGTTTATAAAGGAATCTTTCCGTCGTTTTCCAAACAAGGTGATTTTTAACCATTTCGACAGAATAAAGGTAAGAATGTTTTTTTTAACTTATACGGCGGGTGCGGTTATTTTCCGTCATTATAAAATCGTCAAAGCATCCCTTACAAGCTTATACGAATATTTTCAAAGTAAATGTTTTATTTTATAATTATATGACTTTTAAATGACTTCAAAATGAATATTTTAAGAATTTTTGAAAGGTACTCTTTATCAAGATCATAATTTTAAATGTTTTAATGATTTATCTTTCTAACTATTTTTAATTAATGTCCATGTTTTCAAAATGATTTTAAGGATTTATTTATATGGACATTAAGGTCTTGAAATGATATTTCTTTTCAAAAGTTTTAAAGTGGTATGGGACACTTTGATTCATAAATCTCCTTTAAATTACTTCTTTTATAAATGTGTGACATTTCAATGATTTCGAGAAATGAGATATTTCTCTCAAATAGTTTTGATTTCATCTATGTCAACATCCTTTGATGTATTTTAAGCTTATTTGAAGTTGATTTATTATGATACAAAACTTCTATATTATATTGTAGGTTTTGTGATATGTTTGACCGTGGATGTGCTATTTTTATTCCATTCATGGTTTATGGTTAAAATATTTACATTTCATATTCTATTTTTAATATGAATGTTTATGTTATGTTTAAACATTTTCATATGGGAATGCATTGGACTTAATATGTGACGAGAGGAGCCCGCTATAGCTCCTCGATGCATCGGTAGGTCTCATGAGACAAACTAGTGTCTTGGCACAAGGCCTTCGCAAAATCTTATTTGTAGTCTTGGCACGAGGCCTGGCTATGTGGTTATGATAGTCTGGAATTATCCATTCCATAATTATGAAAGTGGTTATTGATATTGCATGTGATTATTCGATTATTAGAATATCCATGTGAATAAGGAAATGGCATTATTTTATTTTACATTTTCCATACTATGTTGAAGTTTAAGTTCAAAAGGCTTTTGTTTTAGTTATACATTGCCTTAAATTTTTATTCTTATTTATGAAAGTTTCCCCTTTATTGTTATCCTTACTGGGCATTTGAGCTCACCCCTTTTCTATGTTTTATTTTTCCCCTGATGTGAAGAAGTAATTTATGAATGACCTGCAGGGATAGTATTTGGGGATATGAGTGTGGAATATGGAGACAATATATTGTTGTAGATTTTCACTTATTGATGTAATTTAAAACATTATGAATATATCTAGTGTTTCCAAGGCTACTAAACCAATCAGTCTTTTGAGATTTGATTTCTCTCGTGATCATGCCAATGTTAGGTAATAATGCACCGACTCTAGGTAACTGGGGTCGGGGCGTTACACATTATGAGTTCTTCATTATGCCATTCAGTGTAACCAATGCTTTAGTAGTGTTCATGGGGCTCATGAATTGGATCTTTAAGCCATACCTTGATCGCTTTGTTGTAGTCTTCATCAAAGACATTCTGATCTACTCGGCTACTGAGGAAGAGCATGCCTATCATTTTCAAGTAATACTGGATGCACTCTGAGAGAACCATCTTTATGGTAAGCTCTCGAGGTGCCAGTTTTGGATATGAGAGGTTCACTTTCTAGGGCATGTCATATCAGAGGCTGGAGTTGCAGTAGATCCAGTGATGATTGAGGTGGTACTTGCTTGGGAGCCACCCAGGAGTGTGAAGGAGGTATGGAGTTTCCTGGGTTTGGATGGATATTTCAAGAGGTATGTGCCAGAGTTCTCTAGAGTTGCAACACCACTATCGCCCTTGGCAAAGAATGGGAAACCCTTTGTGTGGTCTGAGTGATACCAGCAGAGATTTCAGGACATGAGGCAGAGGTTGATTAGTGCCCCCCATCTTGAGGCTTCCAGAGGAAGGCATTGGGTACGTAGTCTACTGCGACACATCAGTGACCAGAATCAGATGAGTCCTGATGCAGGTGTGAGCAGTGATAGCATATGACTCAAAAAAATTGAGCCATAATGAGCAGAACTGTGCTAACCATGACCTATATTTAGCAGCAGTGGTATTCACCCTGAAGACGTGGAGACACCATCTGATTGGCAAGCATTTTACCATGTACTCTGATCACGAGAGTCTCAGGTATATCTTCTCGTAAAAGGACATGAACCTGAGACATCGACATTGGCTTGAGATCGTCCAGGACTATGACTTTGAGATAGTCTATACTATTGGGATGGAGATTGTTGTAGCAGATGCACTCAGCAAGAGGTATCGTATTCAACTACTAGGCGATTCGACAAAGCAGTTGGCCTCTTTTTAGATATCCTTTGTGGATAGAGATAGAGAATCATTTCTATATTCTCTTACAGCCACTTCGCCACATCTTTAGCGATTCAGGGAGGCGCAGTATGGGTACGCTGACTGCGATACACGGCGTGCTCAGATAACCAGAGGACAAGCACCTAATGGATTTTCTAAAGGTGGGGAGCATGTCATCCTCTTCAGATGACGTACCATGGTACAAGTATCACTTCATAATGAAGTGTGGAAGATGTTCCACACATCCCCTCTAGCGGAATATCTAGGAGTGGCGAAGATGTACCAGGATATCCGATGACTGAACTGGTGGCCGGGAATAAAGAAAGCAGTTTCGGAGTTTGTTTCTCGATGTCTCACTTGTCAGTATGTGAAGGTGGAGCATCAGGTACGAGGAGGCTTGGTCCAACCATTAGAGGTCCCATAGTGGAATTGGGATGGGATATCCATGGACATCGTTATAGGACATCCACGTACATCTAGGGGGTATGACTCGATTTGGGTGATTGTTGACTGACTCACCATGTCGGCACACTTCCTATCGATTAAAGAGCATGGTCCATTAGAGAGATTGGGACACCATTATGTGTATGTGATTGTGTGGTTACATGGAGTACCCTCGATGTTTATCTCTGACCGTGATGCACATTTTTTTCCTGGATATGGAAGGATTTGCAGGAGGCTTTCAGGACACAGCTTCATTTGATCACCGCCTTCCATACTCAGTTGGACGGCCAGACTGAGCAGACAATTCAGACCCTCGAGGACATGCTATGTGATGTCGTCCTTGACATTGGTCATAGCTGGTAGGATCATTATCCTTTGGTGTAGTTTGCGTACTACAACAGTTATCACTCCACCATCAGGATTCCACCTTTCGAGGTGTTTTACAGGAGACCATGCAGATCACCATTGTGTTGGACTGACCTAGGGGAGTCAGCACTCATGGGGCTAGAGATGGTATGGGCTACCACAGAGAAGGTTCATATCATCTAGAAGTGTATAAAGACTCAACAAATATGGTAGCTGTCGTATGCCAATAAGAGGTGAAGTCCTCTAGAATTCGAGGATGGCGACCAAGTCTTTCTAAGAGTCTCACCTCATCGAGGATTGTAGAGATTTGGACGAGGTGGAAAGTTATATATGAGGTTCATCAGACCTTTTCCATTACTCCATAGAGTTGGTGAGGTGCATTACCGCTTAGCTCTTCCACCTCAGATGCACCAGGTGCATGACGTCTTCAATGTATCCCAGCTGAGGAGATTGTGCACGACCCTTCTCACATCATCGACCATGGTGAGCTGGACATCAATTATGGGGAGAATTTCATAGAGGTTCTAATAGAGATTGAGGATTGACAGGAGCATGTCCTTCGTGGATGGTCGATACCTCTCGTGTGCCTTCACTGGAAGCATGGGAACCTCCAGGAGAGAACATGGGAGTGGAAGGCTCAGATGTATGCTCAGTACCCCCACTTGATTACCTAGATTGAGTTGTGACTTATGGGGATGTATATCCTTGAGGTGGGGAGAATATAATGACCCATAATTTCCATGTGATTCTTTATAAATATATGTGAATTTTACGAGTTCGAAAAAATTAAAGATGTGTGATTTCGATCCCTGAAGTGCCCAAAATTAATTTCTAAAGTTTTTTTCAGGTACGTTCAGAAAACGTGCGAGCTGGGTTGTCTTACTTTTGGATAGTGCTCTGAATTGAAATCTGAGGGAACCGTTGAACTCACAGCGCCTGTTTTCTCTTTAAGAAACATTCCCCTCGACGACAGTTGGTCGAGGGTGAAAGTTAGTTTTTGGGTTTTTCATGTAAGAATAAAATAAAAATAAAATTGTGCAAGAATTTTTTTTTATTTTCAACACCCATGTGGGTGTTGGTAAGTGGGGTCCACCAGAACTAAACTTCCATGTGGATGTTGGTAGTGGGGACCACCAAACCTTAACCTCCAATGAGATGTTGTGGTGGTGGGGACCACTCGAGCCTAACCTCCAATGAGAGGTTATGATGTTGGGGACCACCTTGGATTAGACCCTCCATTAATTGGGAAAAAAACCTTAACTCCCTCATTAATGTGGAGGAGCATATTGATCTTCCTCCACATTAATTGTGCAAACGCACATACCTTTAATTGTTCAATCTTAGTTAATTGTCTTTCCCCCCTTTTTAAATTATGTAACAACAACGTTGGAATTTAGGATGGTTCCTAATAAATGAACCATCATAAATTCCACGATCGTTACCTACCATCCCCCCTCTTATATACATATGGATCTTGGGAGGTGGATTTGGGATGGCATCACCAAGCGAAGAAGCATTGGTAATGTGACGCGACACCCAACACATGGAGGATTACGATATCTTAGAAGAACGCTTTCTCCAAACGAAGAATGTGTTCTTGAAAAGAAGAACGTCGATGAAGAATTCCAACCCTGACTTTGACCTTCTTACTTGAGACTTCCTCTGATATAGGATGTATTAAACTATGACAAACCGACGCATAAACTGATGATCAAATAAAATGCTGATGATACCGACGTCCATCTTTTTACAATGATTCGTCTTCTTCCCGGCGACTCTGCCGAAGTATCAACCAGAGGTAGGGGTTCAATTCTATTTTTTTACGCATTTCCAAGTACTCCCTTCTTCTCTTGTGAAGGATTGGGAATGATTAAATTACGGAATATCGTGGTTGATGTTCTTTGCTTCATCCTTGTGAACTGTATGCTACCACTCTAAACACGGAGGGTATAGGATAAACTAACATGCCCCAAACCCCCTCCGCTATTCTACATTGGGGTGTTCTTCGGAATGAATGATAGAAATGAAGGCTATGAAGGAAATGACACCGCCACTCGTGGCCACCGCAACCCACACTGCCACTATGGTGCTCCGGCCTCCCGGATGAACCGGCCCCGCGCCCGCCGGCCGAGCCACCCCGGTCGTGCCGCCCACTTGCCGAGCAACCCCGGACATGTCGCCCGCCGGCCATTCCCCATGTTGAACAAGCCACCTGCCGGCCACACCCCCCCACCCCTCGGATGCGCCCCCTTCCGGTCACGCCACCTCGGCCGCGCCGACTGCCGGTAGTGCCACCCCGGCTCACGACCCCTTTTGGCCTCTCGAACTAGCCCCCACCCCTCGCGGCACCCTGGCCAAGCCAACCCGCGCCCCTCAATGCATCTCGGCCAAACCAGCCCACGCCCCTCACTATGCCCTGGCCGAACTGGCCTACGCCCCCCTCCACACCCCGACCAAACTGGCCTTGTGCCCTCGCGGCAACCGCATGGTCGAACCGCCCCACGTCACCCGCGGCTCTGCGGCCCATGCGACCCTCGCGGCCTACTAGACCTTACAGAAAACCGGGATGCATTACGGGATGGGCCTGACCCTATGGGTTGGGCCTGGTCGACGTGAACTGGATCGACCCATGCCAGGTCGGGGCGGGTCAGTCTGAACAGGTCGAACTGGACCCAGGCCCACTACAACACTTTTACGCTTCTTCAGCAATATCTTTGGAACCAGACGTCCATTTGAAGAACCATCAACAGTGATGGAATTCTTGGAGCGAGTTAGTCTCTTTGATTGATACCCCATTGTGTGTTGGTTATAATTGAGGTACGGTTAGGTTGGATCGAGCACGAATCCAACCAAACCCCCAAAACTAAAAGGCTAATAACTCACAGACCGAGCATCTGATTGACATGCCGTCTGCTGCATTGAGATACCCTTGATGTGGAAGACCATTGAGATACTTCTTTGTGGGACTTCGTGACAGTTTAATTATCGACCAGTCACTCCTGGTGTAGATCCTTCTGGAGAAGAACGAGCTTAGTGCGGAGACATCGTAGCTAGCTGAGACCTGTCTACTGCTGAACATTTTGACTCAGAGTGACTCTACTAGCCTAGTGGGGAGCACCTTAGTGTCATGGTAGACCCATAGTAGGGAGCACCTTGGTGTCGCGACAGACCCATGGTACTCGACAGGATAAGTACCTCAGCAGGCTATGAGGGGGAGTGCGCTTGGTGACATGGCAGACCCCCGGTGGAGAGCGCGCTTGGTGACCCGGAAGATCCATGGTACTTGACAGGAGGAGTACCACTGCTATACACGATTAGTGGGAAGTTCCCTTGTTGTCATGGTAGGAACACTGTACTCGACAGAGGAGCAGTTCTCCAACAATCATGGTTTTGACAATGTGACTAGGGATGTTACTTGATACTACCCCTGGAATAAGACCCCAGTTGAGTTGAGTCAGTTTTCCTGTGTTTTCCTCATGATTGAGATGGATCACTTGATAACTTAGTTATATGTATGCACATATACCTATGTAAGGAAATCTGTTGATTTCATTATAGGTGGTTTATCTTTGGTGTATATTTGTGAGACCTTGAGGGTCATGGGGTCCCTACTGAGTATCGTTATACTCACCCATTCACGGGTTATGCCTGCACCATGTTGTGTTGGATGCAGACGATGGACTATGGTGATAGAGGCTGAGGGTACCTGGACTAGACAGTACCCAGAGGCAGACTATTTGGTGTGTCGGTACACAGAGGAGATGGATGGACGTGGAGTGCTGAGGAGGTGATCATTACCTCCCCTTCTGATAGGAACCTTGGAGGATGACCCAGTAGTTGTTTTTTCCTTTTTCTTTATTTTTACATGTACTTTCAGTTTCTTGTACTTTCCAGTTAGGCTTGTATTCTGGCACCTTTTACTTTTAGAACCCTTTTGTTATACAATTCACTTGGTGTTTTGTATCCAGTTGTGTGCATGCTTGTGTGTGTGTTTATAAATTATAAAGGAAATGCCTTCCATGTTTTATGGAGTTACGTCTTTAGTGCTAGTCGCTAGCCCCTGGCCTATGGAAGGCGGGCTTGGGGTAGTCACAGAACGGGCCCCAGGGAACAGATTGTGACATATAGTTTTGGTAAACATGTAATGTCTCATTTGCTAACTTGATAATTTGATATCTGAATACTAAAAGTACAGTAATCCCCTACTAAAATATGATTAGTAGTACTGCAATTATTTTTTAAAAATTAAATGTTTGATTTATTAAACAATTATATTACTGGATATTTAATAATATAATGACAGATAAATACCATGGTAGAAATTCTTTTGTCTCTGTATCAGTATCAATCACTGTAATAGGAAAATGTACAGAAATTTTTGTGCACCAGAATATAATTAGATAATTTAGTAACTAGAAATATAGGAAAACTTAATTTTTTATGTAAATAAGTGGCACACATGTTTATGTTTATAATCCACAATAATTTATTGACTCTTAACCCAAAAATATATTCACATTGAACTATTAAATATAAAAATTAATTCATTAACGATATATATATTTAAAATTTAAAATATCATTATTTCAAAATGTGTTATCATATAAATAAATTAAACCAAAATATAATAATTTAAATCAAATATTTCAATGAATAAATATTTAATCATAACCATATAATATAAAAATTTTACAATAAAATCATATAAATATTCCAAAATATATAATTAAATGTACAATAGTTATTAAATAAAACTATTTTTAACCAATTAATTTTCAAAAAATATACATAATGATGTAAATATTTACTAGATTAATTTGGAGAGTAATTTATTATTTTCCCATATTCCATCAACATGATCATTTAGAACTGCATTCACTATGTCTACGTTATAGTCATTGTTTTCCATAAATCATGTAGTAGATGAATAATTATCAAATAAATCAATAACATCATCATCATCCTCATCATCCAAATGGATTATTCATCCTTGAAAACCATCGAACCACTAACTGTTCAATGGATCAATGACATACAATACATTGTTTTCATGTGTGGCCATGATAAATATTACCTCATTGCAATTAAATATTTGGAAATCAACAAGTTTAAACCCATATTTATCATGTTCCACACCACTATTACTGGAAACCGAATTACACTTAAACACATTTACTTTAAATTTACTAAAATCATTTTCACATATGTCTTCAATAACCCCAAAATATGGTTTTGATGAAAAAATTGGGTTATCTCTTTTTCAATTGAAAAATGACGTGCTTTAGTAATGCCCATTAAACCACTATTTTGAACGATACTCTCTTCATCCAGCTTCTTTGTGTAAAATATGTACCCATTAATATTAAAACTAGTCCATGTGATCACATTAAGTGATGGTACCCCTACCAAGCATTTTAATTTTTCTTATGCATATATATTTGTGTTGACATTCTAAATAAACCATGAAACCAGTTTATTTTTATTCTCAACCATGAGCCACTTTTTATTTAATTTTTGATATCATAACATTAATCCTATGATATGTGTTGATATAAATGATTGAACCTTATCTTTGATGTTGAAAATGTATAAATGTGTCTGAATCACTTCATTACATGAAATGAAAAATAATATTATGCCATGAATCCCTCTACCTTTACTATTAACTATCATATGTCAAGATATATGGAGACCAATATTCTCCACTTCATACAAATAATCAGTGCATAACTAAATCACCTATTTCGATACATATTTTCATCAATAAAAGCCTCTAGTCGATTGGGATTTTTAACGTATCCCTTCAATATATTCACATAACATTCAAAAGTATACTTCCAACATAAATATACATGCCTACATATTCATATCTCACACTACAAATGAATCACTAAATGGACCATTATATCAAAAAATATAGGTGGGAAAAACATTTCTAGTTCAAAATAAATAAGAGAAGCTTCATTCCCTAACACATCAAAAAAAATTGGATCAATGAATTTTCTACAAATTGATTTCAAATAATTACATAACCTAATGATAATATTTCTAATTGGTATAGACAATATACTTGGTAGTATGGGTTCAAGAAGTTGATTCATCAATACATGAAAATCATGGAATTTCATACCTATTAATTTACAATCCTTAAATGAAACATAATTCATCACATTTGAAGAATAATTGTTGGGTATATTAATACCATGAAGAAATTGACAATAATTCACCCTCTCAATCTTTCTTAATTTGTGAAAAGATGGTGGTAAATATGTTATGCTTCTTTTAATAGTGGGAGCTAACTCTAAACGTATCCCCATTGATATCAAGTCCAACCATTCATACAATCCATCTTTTGTCTTTCCTTTTATTTATAAAATGTTTCCAATTAAATTGTTACATATGTTTTTATGAACATGCATAACATTGAGTTTATGTTTTTCCCTAACAATATCCAGTAAGATAGTTGGGAAAAGATAGATTGTTTTTTCTGGATATTTTATTGAAGGTCAAAACATCTTTTCATTCCAAATTTCAAATCAATGTTGTTCACCCAGAATTAATATTCTAAAACTAAAAATGATTATTGGGGAATATTTTATTCTTATAATACATTAAATGCTTTTATCAATCTATGATAAGGATGAAACATTCTCAAAAATCATTGATGTCCCATGTTCACTATCTTTCTTCTATTCTGCAATTGATAATATGAAGTATCTTCTTTAAAAAAATCGATATGCTTTATATCCCCTAACCTTATATCCAGATAATTTTATTTATGATAGAAAGTCATTAATAATGACCATTATCATATCACACAAATGAAATTACTCATTCTTGTATGAATCTATCACTTTAACATCTTCTGCCCATAACTTTTTAGAATTATCAATCAATTTGAAAAAGATAAACATAAATAAAATTTCATGGGTTTTTTGGTCGAGAAATCATCAATATGCTCATATCATATTTTTTATTCCACCATATATGTGGGGTCATTTAATAAACTTCCAAAAAATAGGCCATGAACAATTTTGGCTATATAGAATTGATATGGATTCAATCCATCGGCACATAATTCTATTTTGAAATTTCTAACTTCACTTCAAAAATAATGAATTTGTTTAACAAATATCATCAATTGTTGTGAATTAGTTGGTTGATGTAAGTTACCATTATAGATGCACTCATCTGAATTTCATTAAAACCTTTTTTATGAAATTGAATTTGGATGTATACTCTTCAAAAGAAGAATTAATAGAAGGTAAAAAATGTTTTTTGCAGGAGCATTGATTCGGGTGCCTACGATTAAATTATAGTTGTAGTATTTTACCATTCCACCAACTTCATGCTTTAAAGTTAACTAATATCAAAACTAATGATAAAACTATATAATACAGCAACTTGGGAATAATTTTTTTTATCAAAATATATATACAATCATTCAACAGTTTTTGTTTTATCGATGGTTTCAACACCTAAATAATGAATTAATTCATCAATATGATCCCATGCCTCATTATGAATAGTGTTATCAATAATAGATGTTGAATTTGTAGTTATTTCACCATTCCATATCCAACATGTAAAAATAAGTCTAAAACCATTGAAAATGATGTGATCATTGATTTATTTGGCGTGGAACAGTCTCATATTCAATCACATCACAAATGGAAAGAAAATAAAATCTATGTTTTGATGATTTTATTTAGAAGATTCCATGATATAATAAATTACTTTTTCATATTCACTAGTGGTTCTTCATAAATTTAACAAATTACGATCCATTAATGACTTAATATCACAATATAAAATGTGAATAAATTAAAACATGTAAAATTTTAAATATATAGATATATAAATCAATAAATTGTATACATAATCACATTTAATAAAAATTATTTGTAATCATGGTATGACTCTATTCTATATAAACGTCAATTATCCAATTGCACCAAATCATTATAGACATTATGAAAAACATTACAACTCTTGTTATTCAATCCCATCTACTTTAGATAAAATTATCATATAAACTCTATCATATTGGAAAAAATGTAACAATATCATTCATTAATCCAATTCATAACTTTGTGACCTTATAGGTATTGAAATAAATAAATATTATTATGAATTCCATATTTCATAAGCATTACCCCATAAATCCCACTATAAAAAATTTTATAATTCAAGATCACAAATTATTTGGCATGATCTTTATTAATAACACTCATATCAATATATGAACATGTCCACCAGATGTATCTCCATGTATTATATGAATACTCATATAATTTAAATATATAATACATTGAGACTGACCGCTATAAATGGAAAATTTCAAAATATTACTTAAAAACTCATATATAAATGAATCCCCCATTACAATGTTCAATCTAGATGAATATATCACATATAAATCATACAGGTAGATAAGAACATTTCATATCACATATCTAACAATTAAAATGAATTTACTTTTCATTTAAAAAATTCTTGTTCTATATGTTTATACAAGAAGATAAATTCCATATTGGATAAATATCAACTACATACAAATAATTAAAACAACATATCAAATGAGTTAAAAGTGGTGTATAATTTTTCATCAAAATTGGAACAAAACATACATAATGCAAGTTTAAAAAATGAAAATTGGACCTTAATTAGGACATCAATCCCTCGAATATTTTTAATTAATTTGAACAAAAAAATATAACAAAAACATTTAAAATTGAACAATTAATAAGATGAAAAAAAAGGAAATAAAAAAACATTGGATTATTGGGTGAAAAATGGATTCTGCAAAGATAGTAATGCCCTAGGTGATTAAAAAATGAAAGAGGGAAAAAAATAAAGATCTAAATTCATGAAAATAAAAGAAAATCAACACCAATGGTCATTAAGGATTAGTGGGTCACCTTAGGAGTAATTATAAACCCGGAGAATATTTTCACAAGTCCAAAAAAATGATGGTTTGAAAGCCAATATTTTTTTAATGGTTTGGATTATGTTTTGAAAAAATAGACACCGTAAGGTCCTGAGTAAAACTTTTTTAGTATTGATTTTAAAAAACATGATGCAATAAATTTATTTACTATGTTGTTTTTTTTTAAAAAAATGGATGCTAAAAGTCACTCTGTACTGCTTTTTTTATCCAGTTTTAAAAAAACTAAAATTAAAAAGTGATATATAAAATGTTTCATGTCGTTTTATATAAAAATTGATGCAAAAAAGTCGCTAAAACTACAATTTTTATCCTTTTAAAAAACAAGAATCATATCTCTGACCTTGAAACCTCTATTTTCTAGTGGTTTAATGAAAAAATATAAAATAGTCTTTAAAGAGGTATAAGACATAATTATTTACATAAAACAAGAAATGAACAAGAATCGTTTTCAAGATAAAAAATGTATTTTTAGAAAAATATCGGTGTATTAAAAAAATATTATGGGGCGTACTTTAAAATGGGAAATAAATAGGAATGTTCCCTTAAATCGGGCTTGCTTATCAGGAGAAATTGAAGAAACAACCTTATAAAACTGGCATCTCACCATCAATGGAAGTATAATTGAGAAAGTAAATTATTCATTGAAACATAAATAGCGAATTTATAAAGATTTAAAAATAATAATTTAGAACTAAATTTGGATAAAGAGAGTAAAAATCCAGCTAGAATTAAATAAGGATGTTTTGGGAGAATCTGTTACCTTATGTCTGAAAGTGTTCTTTACTTGTACATAATGTCTTATATAAAAAACATATATGCATTAATAATTTAATAAATACCATATTGATCATATATTGATTCATTATTATATTATTATGTTCATTTATTACCTTTTTTATGAAATATTATATTGAACTATGTCAATAAAGAGTGTTTGTGTACATGATTTTCATGATTGGTTCATTTGTATACAAGTATGGAATTTCATGTAAAATGTTATAAATTCATCATAATTTAAATTATATGTTTTTAATGAACATATAAAAAATTCAATTGTCTTATATATCATTTTTTTACTACATATGATTATTATTCAATAGAAACAACATCAATGGTGTATGTTAGTTTATATTTCTGAATTTTCTATTATCACGAACTAGTTCTGTTTTGTTAATTAATATAATTCTTATATACTGGTTCTATAAAATTATATGAATCATAAAAAGTTTAATAAAATGTAATTTAACCATAACAATGGTTTTATGACCATCCTTAATGATGGTAATGGAAAATGAAAATTCATCATCCATGACGGCGATAAATTGGCACTTTAGAGACATTATTTTTATTATTAAAACTAAAGGGAGAGGAGAATGAGATTAATGATGGATTTTTCAAAGAAAAAAATAAAATATGGTATATATAATATAATTTAGTTATAATTAATGTTTGGATAGATTATTTGAGGGAATAATAAGAAATGAAGATAATTTTAAAATAGAATAACGGAAAATGAGAGATGATTTCACCTCTTAAATTCCTTCACCATGAAACCTCCTTAAAGGGATTTGTATTGGACTTTTTGTGACAAAAAAGGCTCATGTATGTCATAATTATAAGTTAGAATAGTATTTTTAAGTAATTTTACATGATTTAATTATTAATAGGTGTGAGGATAATAGTGGGTGACCTGTAGTATTTATACTGTAGGGGAGGGGTGTTTCTCGTTATTTTATGAGTTAGTATATTATTTTTCTATACAAGTATTAATTGATTTATAATAATAAATAAATATATTAAAATAATTAATGAGGGTTCTATATTATGGCCTTAAATCATCTATTCATCATCTATTGCCCAATAATTTGTGTATTTATCTTAAACAGAAAATACCCACATTTCACTATTCACCAAAAAATCAATAATTTTAGAGAAATACCAAAAAATATCTCTGTCCATTTATTAACAAGTATAATTAAAAAAATAATAAAAATATTATTAAAATAATTTTATAAATATGAGAAACTAAATTTTTATTGAATATTATAATTTACTAGGAAAATATCATTTTTAATATTATAATTAATTTTATAACATATTAAAATTTTAATCAATGACACAAAAAATTAAAAAAATTCATAATAAAATAACATATTAATTTATGATTAAATTTTATGAAAATATATTTCATTTTAAAACATTATATTAGATATAAAATTTAAAGGAAGCATTTATTTTTATAAAAAATATCAACACTTAATTATAATTTCAAAAATAAATATTTATATATACAGTGAAGTAATTATATCATATTACCATTTATAACATACAAAAATTATATTTATACATCCATATGTGAGGTTTATATTCTATTGTTTGAATTGCTATTATAAAGGGTCACATTTCCATTCCAAAGGTTCTTTTACTATTTTATTGACATATGTTTTTTGATTTTATTAAAAAAATATTATATCTATCATCTTACATTTATAATGTTTTTTTTTGATTTCTATGTAATTTTGTTTGATTTGTTGTATATTAAATAATTTTATGTGGAATTTAAGATATCAAAGTTATTGAATTTATTTAGGAGGATACATACAATAAAATCTTGGGGTGTTATATCTCTAATTGAGCACACATGACCAGGTCCAATAATAATTTCAATGAAAATCCATGTTAAAATGATACAATAATATTGACTTATCTAGTGGTGTGTTTGGTGAAATTATTCACCCACTACATAAAACTTTTCAAGAGAACTCAATTCAACCCTCCTATGACTAAATATTTTTTAAAATGGTCGACTTCAAAAATCAACACATCCAATACTTGATCGGGACACCTTTAATCATAGGCACATAATATCATTTTGGGCATGGTCACAAATTTTCATAAAAACATCTAGTGATGTAACCTAGAAAAACCATTCAAGATCATTCTTTTGACTATGTCACTACAAAATCTCTAGTGAACACTCAATCCAAAAACTTATGGATCATCATAATACTTCTCGTTTTTAATTTATACACATTGACTTCAAAAAAATTTATATTCAAACATAAAATAGGAATTTAATTAGGAATAAATACATAAACTATTTAATTAATCCAATGTGATAAAAGATGAAAATGTCCTTTGGAAGAAAAATATAAAGGTTCCCAAAATAGTTCACATAAGTGGGTTATAATGTAGTGACCAACAACATTCTCCATAAATTAGGAGCATAATTTTCATCACACTAATTCAAAAAAATTCTAGATTCCACATCCCAATATCTAACTATCCCTTAATAAATCAGATGCAATGGTTATGAAGAGGCTCAATTCTATGAAGTAATGTAAAGACCATCTATCTCCCATTCACACATCTTCATAAATGTTTACATGAAATCATTGAGTTTTAAGTGAAAATGAAGGTATCGACATTGAAATATAAAAAGGTATACTACTCACCTTCTAGATTACGTTAAACTCCTCCTCCAGTTCAAATCCCAAGGGTTCCTCCTTCAAACCATAAAATATATTCAGATAACTGAAATTATAGATTACACTCTCTAAACATTCTCAGGATGATGTAAAGTTATTGGTAATGGTCATTTAAAAACTAGGATTAAAATAAAATTCTGTAAATATTTGTATCTCACATTCTCTCTCCATCAAAGTTCAATATAACTCGGTAATACATGACTTAAAAAACCCTGAGACCACATCAACTGACAAACTTTTTCATGTTCGACCACAGGTCAACCATCACATGGTGCCTAATTTATTTCCAAATTATCCCTCATATGGGGGGAAATCCCATTAATTTACCAAATTATTTTGGCCACTATGCATGCATGTATCAAATCTTATATCATTTCTCCTTGTCTTTCACCAGTAGGATTACTGACATTTTAAATCTAATTGTTACCATGATCATCTTGCATGAACTAAAATTTCATTCATAATGGGTGTACAATCCTATACATCCCAGTTCATGGCCATACACATTCTCCCATGAATAATCCACTAAAATAAAAAATCTAATCATTTTAAACATCAAATCAATTTTATCATGTTAGGACCTCCCTTGGAACATATATTTGAAAACAATAATCTTTATATGCCAGGATGTATCAAAAAACTACCTACCTTATGAAATCATTTTAAAAAATTAATTGTTAACTATACAATCAATGTTCTCTTGGGTCATGCATATAAATATTCTAAACAATCATATTTAGTTTTTATACATAAGAACCCTACATTATTCCTCAGATATTGTTGGAATTACTATGCCAACATTAAAGACCCTCATCACATACCATTCATTTGTCATGAAATGAGAATACAACTAATATCGCCACCACTAAGGTGTTCGAAAAACTAGGAACCCCTTATCATAATTTTCCATTGATATTTTCAACCACTAAATCATTAAAATATAATTCATAACTAATTTTTTTAGGTATTTATTCTTGTACTACCAATCACAATGCAAAAATTGTGGCACTATGCCCATCCAACAATCCATATGTTCACTCGCATGAGAACCATTATGAATTTATGGTGCTATACTACATAGAACAAAACATGCCAAAAAAATATCTCAAAAAATTTATAAATTAGGCTTGGTATAATGATAATCGACTATCATGTGTCAAAAAAACTATCATCGTAGGAATAATGACATCAACTTCCATGTATCATCCGACTAGCCCCGGCTCCTCTCCAATCATCCTTATCAGGGAGTGCTCCATGAAGGTTCAAAAATAAAAAAAAATTATAATGAGATAACACACATAAATTTTTTACATATTATAACACCAATTATAATTTAAGCTCAATAGATGACCACCTGACTAACTGATTATGTCATTTTTTCTACTAAGTGTCCTATCTAACTCATACAGTCATATAATGAAACTTATATTTTCATGTATCAAGGCTCAAAAGTATAAAATAATGTGATATTCAAGAGGGATACCTCTACTAGGTTATCCACTCACTTTAATATAAGTTGTCATCATTAGAACTATTCCAAAACTAAAATTTTACAAATCAGTATTGTCAAAACCATTTGTTAATAAAACATATGAAAACAAGTCAACTAAGACTCAAAAAAACATCCTTGTTCATGTTCACGATATACCTCAAGGAAATCTTAAAACTGAACCCTTCATTTGGTTCATGTTAAGAATAATGCTAATTGTTTTATTCAATTCATTACATCAATTCAATTTTATCCCAAAAATAAAAGAAACATAGACAAATGAGAATTTATGTATAAATTATAAAGGAAAAGTAATATTAGTACATAGACTATATTATACCTCATATAAATTAAGAAAGAAACACATAATTTCATTTTAAACATTCATTTTTTGATCAATAGGTTTTCATAACTAGCTTACTTTAGGAATATTTTAATTGAAATCAACAGAGGAAACACCCCTTAGGTTATAATTTATATTTTAATTTACTATATCCCCATATCCGTGATTTTCAAAGGAAAAAAAGTATCTTTTATCACATTGAATGCGTATAATATTTAATATGACACCATAGATTTATACAGCACATCGTTCAAGAGTATATAGATGCATTAAATAAATATCAATTTTATGATAAATACTCCCAAGGGCTTATATACAAATGAATTGGATTATATAGTCATCCTATGAGGGTCCAATCATGCTAATAATGGTTCGTTTATATGTGAATCGAATGAAAAGTTATGTAATCAATACTATAAAAATTAAACATTTCATCACATTTATGATCAACCCATAACTATTAAATTTATTATCCTTTTAAGAATCCCTCTACCTAGATATATTATATGAATAAGGCTGTAAAAGGATCATATATGTTCAGACTAAAACATATAAGGATTCAATCATATGATTCTACATTACCTTGATATAGAGTTACGACACATTATAATATGGCATTCTGACACCGACTTTTTATCTATCATTGGGAAATTTAACTACGATAAATAATAAATGACTTGAATTTATTAAAAAAAATTCCATTCCATTTCTAGGATTTAATTTCATGTCCATTTAATTTCATTAATTAATATTAGGTTAGGTAAACAAGATTCTACCATAAAGCTATCCATGAATGTGTTAATAAGGTTTTCTTGACACTTTATCTAACAAACCATAAATCCAAAAAAAATTAATAGAAAATAAAACATATCTTGAGAATGTAGATATAAGAGGACATAATTTCAAAAGTATGGGATTTAAATGATTAGTCTAAATATTCTCCCAATCATGGTATATATAAAATATTTCTAAATAATCACAAAAACATTTTGTACTGATAATAACAACACAAAATCATGCAATTTTGTTATACAAATAAGCATAATAATGACACGTGAGACCAATGTGCCTTAATTTGATGCATGAGAACACTAGTTCTCAACCCAAACTATGGAAAGTGATACATCCAATATATTTGTAACCAATATAAATACAAGTTATGCCTCACAATTTGAAATAATGATTATATTTCATAAAAATTAGTATGAATTATAATTCAATCTCTAAAAACATGATCTTTCCCCCATCTGTGTGTTGTCCAACCCCCAACAAATGATATTAAACATGTCACAATACAGTCATTTTTTCTTGTATACCATCCCAAAATAGCTTTAAAATTAAAGGAATCTTCTAATAAATATTTATCTCTACCAAACCCGGTTCAACATATAGGTGGTGCAATATGGGAGAAAATTTCACAAGTGTGCCTCCCCATATGACAAAGGCTTCAACTAAGAGAAAGGGTGTAAAGTTCGTACAACGGGGAGACTATACCCTCAAAATTAGTTGAAAATACATAGTGAAATAATAAATTAATTAAATGTTATACAAGATTATGATAACCACTTATCATCAGTAAATTGGTAACCCAAAAATGTTATAATAATCAAACAATTGATGAACATGGTGTGTTATAAATAAAAATTAGTCAACATGATGTTGGCAATATATCAAATAGGATTATGATGAAAAATAAATAATTAAAGGAAATAATCTAACCCTAATAGGAACCCCAGAAACATGATCAGTCCCCAACTCACATATGAAGTCCTAGTAAATAATTAAAAAAAGAAAAGAAGCATGAGAAAAGTCTAAAATTTATTTCTAGATATCTATCCAAGTACCAAATGGTGTCCAAATTAGGGTGTGATTAAAACCTATTAATCCATCACTAGTGTTGTCTAATGAAAATTCCTCCCTTGAATATTGTTTATAATCATGCGTAGGTATATCAAAAGTAAGCAATGAAGTAATAATACCCATGATGAGCTTGGGTTCCTCATAATACCGCTGTACAATTATACTGAATTTTTCATATTCTAGAATGTCTCAAAGTATGTTATATTTAATTTTAGATTCACTCCTAGGACCCTTAGTAAATGAAAATGGAAATCGTGTAAAAATATAATCATACAGGGTCTCAAATCTAAATAGGACATCATCCCACAATTCTAACCCAAGAGGATGTGTATCTTTATGTATAATAATTTCTTTAAAAAATGATAATGAACACTATATTCGATAATTTGGAACTCCATGTGTAATAAATTAAGATAAATAATGCAATGTAATTTCACTTCCTTTGTATCCAAAACCCATATGGTATGTTATATCCATGAATTCCAATAATAATGGAAGGGAACTTCATGTCAATTAACTTCAATAATCCATAATAAAATTCATGTCCATAAAATCTAATAAATAATGGAATGTAATTCCATTAACAATAATTTCAATAAACCATATTGAACATCATGTCCACAAAATCCCAATAAAAAATTAATGGAAATTTCTTATCCATTAATTTTAGTAATCTATAATGAACATCACATAGATAAATTCGACTAGGCAATTAAAGGGAATTCCATGTCCAATAATTTGGAATGTTTTGTCCAATAGGGATTAATTCCATGTCTATCACCACTTAACCATTTGAATTTAGACAATTAATCAGGACTTTTGGGACCGTCCATGGCATTGTCTACTTGAACCCATGTATCAATAAAAATTACCAAGTACATTACATTTAATAATCTATCACTGTCCATGGGAAGCACCCTTTCCAATTTAAAATTACTTCATTACTTTATATCATCTCACTCGTTGTTATAAAAAATGGAATGTGATATGATCTAACCATTGAAACATCATCTATAATCATTCAGTCATGGGATTAACTCAATATCTAAAAAATCCAAATTACATTCCCTCACCACTCAATCTACTTTTATTTCATTAAAATTTAATTTTTTTATTTATTATATTCCATTTTATTTATAAATTACAAGGGGTCAAGCAAGGTACTCTTACTCTTTATAAATTTAATAATTCAATATTTCATGCATCTTATAATTTACAACTCCAACCCACTCATTTTTTGTTTAATTTTCAATGATGAATAATAATTATAAGCATTTAATAAAACTCTCCTAATGTGATGTATCAACTTGAGGTTGTTAAACACCAACCATTCCAAGGGGCTTTATAAACATAAATTCTATGGTCTAGACATTTAATTTTTTGTTTTTTTCATTTTAGATGAAATGAGTGGATGGTATGGAATGTGACAAGGTTACAAATACTTATCAATGTTAGTACATTAATTGAAAATAAATTATACCATATACCTTATATAATTAATTCTGTATTCTTTTGTTATCGACATTTAATTCATGAAGAAATTAGAGAGACTGAAGAATCCAACGAACACACTAAAAATAAGAAATATTATCTTATATACTTAAAACATATTAGACGATAAGGTAAACATATGAAGGAATCATTTTGAGTTTTTTACTCACAATTAGTCTTCCATCAACGCTCGCATTGTTTGATCTAGACCAATAACATGGGGGATCGACCATTAGAGAGGAGAGGAAAATAAAGGGGTTTCTGGAGGGATAATAAAAGTATTTAGGGTGTAAATGGGGTAGAAAAAAACTTTTTCTGGAGGATAAAAATGGCATTTTCTTTTTTTATGAGGTCTAGGGTTAGCCCACATGGTATGATAAATCATGAACCAACCATGAAACTCCACTGTCCAAGCACCCACATTTAATGTAGTTCTTCACATAGTTTACCATCTATATCACCCCATGTTTTTATAATTGTTTTTCATTCCAATTAATTGAATAACATTGATATCCTGTATTACACACAAGAACGTATTAATATTTCATTACAAGTATCTATGGGTTTCCTTGTGTTACACACAACATTATGTTTTAACAAAACCATGATGTATTATTATATTATTTTTAATAATTAACATTATAAAATAGACGTTAATAGTTTTTATTTGAATATGAATAGATTATTTATATTGATTAATTTTAGTTTTTTATATAAATGAATATTATTAATAAAATAGTACCTAATTTTTTGTAATGTCATTTTATGTTTAAAAAAATTTATCAAAAAAGGCTTCTTATTTATCTTAATGAATTTTAATTAAATAATTTTCTCATGATTTTTGAAAAAATAATTCTTTTAAATTTTGTAATTTTTTAATATCCACATTTAAAAGTGATTATAGGTTGAATTTTATATACTTTTCTGAAAAGTTTAATTTTTTGATTAATAGTAAAAAATAATTAATTTTAATTAAAAACTCCCATTTAATTTCATTTATTTATATAGTTAATTTATATTTTAATTTTTTTTAAATTATAATTATTTCAATTAACAATAAATTAATCATATTTCTGTAATTGAAATTAATTTCTTATTGAATTTTGATATTAAAATATTGTATGGTTTTGTACACTTTCTCTTAAACCCCCCCACATTATCCTCGCTTCTACCGGATTAATTACATATTAAAATTTCCTACATCTATTAGTTGATTTTAGAATATTTTATTCTATAATGGGAATCATCAAAATTTATGTTATCTGACATGTCTGACCTATTTTTTGACCATGATGAATAGTAAAAAATGGTTAGAATTATATGTTATGGTTAAGGTAACAAGGCATTAATAGGGGTAAAACAAAAATGAAAATCGTTAAAATGTCCAATAAGCCTATCTAAAAAATATTTTATATACATATTTAAACCATTAACCTTATATGGTTGATAATAATTTATTTTTTATAATTTTTCATGAGAAAAATGTGGGTACAACTTTTTCATTTTAAAAAGTACAAGTGTTCCACTAACCATACCTATAAGAGTAATCCCTTTCTGTTATCTAATTAATACCATAAACCCCTTTTAGATAACCCATTACCATTACAAATCACATAAAATAATCCCTAATTTTATCCAATAGTTTTTAAATTTTATGAAATCCATTATAGTATGGATTTTGGTGAAAACCTAAGGAGGGTACCCAAATAACAAACAATGTTCATCGATGAGTGTTTCTATTTTATTTCTTCCTCCACATCCTTAATTTATTATTATAAAAATATTATATAATAAAATCATAATATTACATTTTATTTTATTTTATTTTATTATGACCATGTCTTATAACTATATCCACTTCCAATAAATGGGTTACAAAATCATTGCTTGTGTGTTTTTCACCTACTACATCATGAAAAGATTACACTTGTTGTTCAATTACCACCTCTGGTGGTTGGGTTATATAGTGGATATAATGAATATATATAATATTTAGAAAATAATAATTTCCAATGGAGTCATTATTTCATATATATTTTTTCCATTATATATGGGACACAATAATGTCTCTCGTGTTTTTAGAAGATAACTGCCTAGAAAAGCGGCGTGATTCACATTTTATAAAACTTTGTGGGTATAGATTAATATATTTTAAATAAATTAAATAATTATAATATTATTTATATATTTATTATTAGTAAAAGTTAATATTTAATTTTTTTTATAAATTTACACTTACAAAAAGATGATAAACTCACTCAAGTACGTCTAAACTATCACCTTTACGAAGTGATGCGGCTTTGTTTTCAACACAAAACCTCATGAATAATATGTGTAATTAGGTTAAATGAAATAATATAAAAACTATTGTATTTTCGTAATTATATAAATATAATATTTTACTTACCTTCTTTCAATAATTACCTTTGAGAAATGGAAATGTTTCTCATGCATATGTACAACCTATCATCTCATTAATTATAAAATACTTTATTTCAATAAATAATATTTCATGAAGAGTCTAAAAAGTATATTTGATCTATAAATATTTTAATTATCGCTTAAATATTATGGTGGAGGTTATGTAACCTAGATCTATGTAATATGAAGGAAAACAAAAAATCAAAAAATATATGAAAAACAAAGATTTTATTTAATGAAACATGACATTAACATGTAATTGTTAATATTTGTTTTATAAATGGACATACTAAATTAATATATTATATTATATATATAATTATGGTTCACTAATAGATGTAAAAAAATTATATTTAGTTTATAGGATATTTGAATGATTGTAATGCAAGTCAAGACTTAAGGTAATTGATTTTCGTTTCACTTTTATTTTTTGTGAGAAAAATTATATATTCACCCCAAATGTTGTTTATATGGTGTATATACTACCCATGAATTTATTTTATGATTCATATACATAATATTATTTTTATTTGAATATAAATTTTACGATATATCATTCATGGGGATTTTTTTAATAAGTTACCAAATCGATAAATCATTTTGGTCCCAATTTTCAATTATTGAGACATATGATTATGTTATACACATATCTAATTATACAATGTGTATAAAAATATCCTTTTAAATTTAATATCATGAATTTATTTATTCTAATTATATTTTAGGATTCATCTTATCATATTCTTTTTTGGGGATTAAATTTCAGATTTAAAAATGTAGTAATGATTTTATGTACAATCTCATCATTTATTAGGATTATTTGTGATCATATTTGTGATGATGGAATATTATCTTCCTAATCTCATGATACTCATTAAATTTATTCTCTTATGTTTACGTCATGAGAATAAATCTTTCACTTTATTTTCCGCCCCTTATACACCCCATAGTTCAAAAATTATTTTTTATAAAAATGACTTTTTAGTAGAAAACCTTTTTTTTAAACTATGTTCTTTAAGAAAATTGGAAATTCTACAAAATATCTAATAAATCATTTTTTACCAATTATTTACTTAATAATAAAATAAATTAATATTCATTCTTTTTAGAAATAAATATCTTTGGATTTTATTGGAAATGTGAAAGAAATCATTATTTTAACTTCAAAAACAAGAATAAAATTTTACACCATCATGACCTTCAATATATTTGAGTATTAGTTTTTATGTATTAAAATTTATTTTAAAATTATAATAAATTCAAAAACAATTATTGTAAATAAACATTTTTCATATTTTATAAAACATGTTTCCCAAGATATTCCAAAATATTATTTTTAAGGATTCATTTATGTGTTTTCATGATTACATGCGATAAAAAATTTACACAGTATTTTACAAAAAAAATTAAAAATGGTTTTAATGAATTTTTATTTTACTCATGGAATTATCGAAGTTATTTATCAGTCAAAATCATTTACAATCTATGACGATATACTTTAATGTATCATATATATTATTGGGGTTATGAACTATGTATTTCATTCTTATTCTTACCCTAAAAGTTACATGAATTAGATGAATAATTGTTTATGAAACCCATTTCACTTCCATATGTTATATGATGATAAAATAATTATTATAAATACTTCTTTTTTTAATGGTTTATGTTTTGATTTGATGATGAAATTATAGATACAAATATTTTCATACATAGAAATTAAATCAATTTTTATGAATATTTATTAGATTTCACAAACTCTTAAGTTTCATGTTATATTATTGTCCTTGGAAACATGGAAACATAAACACTGGTCGATAAGTAAACTACACCATCTAACAATATGTTATTTATAACTTGAACACATATTAAACATATCATAAATAATAAATATCAACATAACTGGGGTAAAATAAATATAATAATGGGTGATCTTAGATGATGATTATGGGTAAAAAATGGAGATACATAAACATGACAGGGACATAAGGATATGGGATCAAGGGAATTACAATTGAAAAAAATACCATGATATAAAATATAATATACATGATTCATAGAGTAATGATTTGTAGTTCATAAGACAAGAATCATTTGAAAATAAAATTTCATGATCCATTATAGAATAACATTGGCATATGACATGGATTTTTTGAAAACCCGTAATCATAGAAAATAATTTTTATATTATACAAGAATATCATCCAAGGATATCGTATTGGAATGGTTTCACTTCACAAACCATCATAGCAGTTAAGGATCATTACCAAGACTATAATGGTGGACAAAGTCCCTTACTGAACAGAGTTCACTTATCATTCTAGTCATGCCTATCTAATGAGATATAAATAATTTCCCAATACTATAGAGGGAGATATAGGTCCCACCCATCACATAGTAAAAGAGATATTTTTTTCATGTCCTGTAATAATAAATCATCATTATATGATAACCCATGATATGAAATTCTTGTCATAAAAATTTCATTATATCATCACCTCTAGAAAAGATATGGGTTACATAATAATTTTTTCAATAAATAACCATAGAAATGAAGTAGGATTCATAAATATCACACTATAAAAAGAAATACCATTCCAAGATATAATATTAATTAAATCCTTTGATCATAGCCACAGTAATGAATTTTTCACACAAAAAATGGGCACAAAGATGGAAAATAATTTTTAAAGATCCTTTCCAACAAGTCTTAAAGAAGATTATCTTTCAACACTGTAAAATTATTTTGTAAATATAAAGCAGTTGAAAATTTTTTTTATTTAAAATTATAATTATTATTATAATGGAATATTTTTTGAAATTATTGTTCATGAGGTTAAAAAATTCTGCTCAAACTGCCCACATTAAAATGAAGATTCCTTTCACAATATTGATAAAATCCAAACAAGAATTATTTTGGAAATAAATGAAGATTCCATGGTTTTTTTGTGAAAATAAAAAATGGGTAAATAGGATTTTAAAATCATGAAATACTAAAAAAATTAATACATTTTTAGAAAACATAATTTTGTAGTATAATTTATTTATATCCGAAGTGAGAAATATATTCATGTTTTCTAAATAATATTTATTAATTATATTAAGTAATAAGTAGTTGAATATGTTAAAATTAATTGAAAATATCTTGAATAACTATATGTAAATAAAATTCATGATAATTCTTGAGTGTTATTTCTTGGTATTTATACATTGGATAATTACTAATAAGAAATATTGATAAACATTGAGATTGAAACTGAGAATATTTTCTAATTTCGAAACATTGAGTAACCAGATCCCTAAAAAACAAAACAAAATAAAACATAAATATCATGATGAAAACTTAATTAATGATATTACTTGTAAAATGGTACTTATATACATTGTGTAATTCAATATAGGTTCATAACATAACATGCATACTTCTTAATGAACGAAAATTGAGACAAAAATCCCTTGTGGCTTCTATGACTTTTGAACCATTTCTCCCATTATAGATATGTCCTTAAATGGTTATTTAAATTAAAATAATTTTATGTATTTGAATCATATAATTCATTCATGGTAATTATATTGAAAAAATTAAATAAATATGTAGTGAATATGGAATTTCTGTCATTGAAAGATAAATAGAGATGTAAATCCCATTCCTTATGTCATGACTCCCATCATATTAATTCAAACATCTGTTATAAAAAATATTATGTTTTTTCTAAATATAGTTATTAAAAATATTCATATATTCCATACCATATATTATTTTCTTAGAAACATTTTTTCCCATGCATTGACATTTCCCTCTTAAAGTTATGTTTTGGTGAATAACCTATTTTTTTCATGTATGTTAAGATTTTTTAGTCATGGTAATATTAATTCAATAATGATTAAATAATGTAAAGAATTTAAACCAATATATAAATATATTATACATTAAGTATATATATATTCAAAGTATCCCATAAAATATATTTGTAGAAAATGAAATAAACTGTTCATGGAGACCATAGGCTCTACGAACAGATGAACATTGACACTATTTTCTTGTGGGATTGAATGCATCATAATTGAATGATATATATATAAATTAAAAAATCATGGTTTTGTAATATAAATCATAATATTTTATAAAAATTATCTTCAATACATTCCATGTAAACCATTAATTAATCACATCTTTTCTAGAGGTTTCAGACTATCGTGCACAAAAACAACTATATTATATACACAAATAGGAGAGAGTAAAAAATTATATGTGATAAAAAAATTAAAATAATAATAAAATCATATATATCATATATAAAAAATAAATATATCATTATCAATATAATTTATATGTGGTAATGGAAAAAAATGACATCGGTTCGTGAGGTGGTTGTTTGTCGTATACATGAAAGATGATATTGTAGCCCATGTGATGGATGTGTGTACGATAATAGGTCATAACCATAACATAACATAAATAATATCATATTTTATAAAATGAGGTTATTATATCATCATGTTATCATATTAATAAAAAATATTGGAGGAAGATATAGCATAAAAGTAGTCGTCGATAAATCTTACCTCTTATTCAGGTATCGTCCTTATGAATGCACTAAAAGCCATCCTTGGTTGGATTTATATACAAAATAATGCTACTAGGATGGGTTTAGGGAATTTGGGAAGAAATTTGATAAATTTTTAAAAAAATATGATTTCTATTGTGAGAAATAGAGGATACAAGGTGGCCTTTAATAAGTGAGGTGAGTAGAAAATGTGATAATATTTGGATGAGAGAATTCCAACCACGTTTTTGAAATTTCAAAAGGGTAAAAATTAGGATTCTTTCAAACAATAGATTTGTAATAATACTAATATTTCTATAAAATGGTTCTCATTATAGTGGATTGGTGATTTTTACCCTTATTTGTTTACATTAAACCCGAATAAATCCATTTTTACAACAAACATGGTAATTAATTTTTACTACATTCACAAATCAATTTGTTATGAAATTATGCCATAATTTTTACAAATTATATATTACTATAATTCCATATATTGAAAACAGTTTTTTAAATTTCCATTCACATAAGTAAAATATTTTAATTTAGTATTAATACTACTGAAGTGACAAGAAACCAGGTTTTTAAAGATAAAATGACACAAAGTTTGCAATGTTTTTAGTTCAAATATCAATATGTGTTAAGTATTTATCAAAAAGTGAATATATTTATTAAAAATAAAAAAAATCACCATTTATTGATTTTAAAAATAGTAAATTTTAATTAATTATATATTAAATTAATTTATTATATTTTTTATAAAATTAACATTATCATTTTTCATAAAAATATATAAAAATATGTTTTTTGAGAAACTAATCTATTTAAAAAATATAAAGACATTACAAAAAATATATATATTATTATAAAAAATATTTCATTATATTAAACCATTATACATAATATATTAATTATATTAATTGTAATTCATATCAATAAGAATCATGGCTAGTTTATAACGGTTTCATTTAATTAATATATCTTGATTTATTTAAATCTCAGGGTTCTGTGTAACACACACTGAGATAGAGTTTTCGTAACACAATATTGACATGGTGTTGTGTTTCATGAAATATATCAAATAAAAATAATTTATTAATAAAAAACATCAAAAAATATTGGGGTGTAACATTATACAACATTAAAATTTATTTTCCATTGAAATTCATCATTCTGATTCAAAAAAATGGATAGTTATACCTTATCATATCCTCATATTCCAATTTATATTCATCATACAAGTAGTTTACCTAAAAAACATTAACTTGGTGAGTGGTTTTTTATCATATAACATTCATTGTATGGTCCATAATCACCACAAGATTTTCCTCATAAAAATTATATTTTCGTTGTTGTATGTCTTTTTTGTTCAGCACATGTGAATAGTCCTGAATATGCATACTAAGAATATATACACAGAACACGATGTGTACTTGATAAAGGTTCGATGTAAGAACCATGTGATATGATACCCTCCAGATATAATCTATAATTTAAATGGGACCAATATACATTGGGATTAGATTCACTTTCTTCCCCGAATCTCACAACCTTCTTCAATTGAGATACTCATAGAAACCCCTTATCCCCACCATAAAATTATATATCTCATTGATGATTATAATTATAAAATTTCTACCAAATCTGAATTTCATTTATGTTCTATTAAAATTAACTAATCTTTTTTCCATTTATTTATCTATCTTATCACCCAATAGAATTATTTTTCAAACATTATTCCAAAATATTGGAGCTCTACATGTCATTCTATAGAATGATTTATTAAGTTCTATCTGAAATCTTGACTTAAATATATTGTTATATCAAAAATCGACCAGTGGAAGGTGTTTCTATGAACCACCTATGAAATCTAAATAGAATGATCTCAATATTACCTCTATGTTTGAATTTTCCTTTATCACAAACAATATTTTTAAGGACCATCCATAGTAATTTAAGTCAACATCTTATTAAGTGATTGAAAAATACATCTCTATAATATTGAGGTAAATATTAGATCCATATTAGGTATAATAAAATTTGGTATTCCATGATTCCTTAAAAAATCCATAAAATATATCATGGAAAGTCAATCTTGTAATTAGTCTACTCTAACATAAATGAATTGTGACTAATATGTAATCTGATTGATAATAACCAATATATCATTATTACCATTAAATGTTTCTGGGAATACAATGAGAAAATTTAGGGTGATGTTTTCCCATTTACATTGTGGTATAGGCTACATATTTATCATTAAGTTATACCATTTTATTTCATCCTTGTCTTTCTAGTATACCATTCATTGAGACAAACAATTTACGATATATATCTTCATTCCATTAAACAATATGTATTATTTCCAATCTATATACATCTTCATAATTCCTTGGTGAATTGAGATTGAAGAACTATGATATTATTAAAACAAGTCCGTATTCAATTCTAGAATAGAATAAACACATACGCAATTCCTAAACCATATAATATCATCACAATCAATGTTAAAATCAAGAACATTTATATCCTTATATTTAATCTCTACATATTTCTGCAATACTTATTCAATATTCACTTGGATAAATAGTTTAAATTTAAATTGAAAATGATAAGATTTTTCTCTTTCCATTAATATTTTAAAATCCAAATTTAAAAGTCCAAAAATATTGGGTCTTTTATGGTCCTCATCATCTATAAGCTATCATGACACTTTAAAATAAAATCATCAGCCATATTTTTCTCTTTACCATGTTTGTAATATTCTAAATAGTAACAATATTTAATAATATCAAACCATATTATTTGTCACTTATTCATCTCCTTTATGTTAATATATACATTAATCATTTCTTATTTGTATATATATCACACTTTTCTCTAAATATGAAATCCCTAAATATATCTAATGAAAAAAATTCCAAATTAAACTTTAAATCATGAGATTGGTATTTTTTCTCATTATTCATATTTTTTCATGAGGTGTAATCTATAACCATTAATTCTTCCTAAGAAAACATACCAATACCTTATTGAACAATTCATATTAGATTACAAACCATTCTCTTTAATATAGTAAATTAATAACAAGTGCACTATCTAAACATCTCTTCACTCTTTTGAAATTTTATTCACATTAATGAATCCAGAGTAACTTGTCTCCCCTATGAGGTCACATGGTTAGAGTTTTAGATAATCATTCCACATTTTATAAAACCCATATATTATATTTATCCAAACCAATAAAACGTTGGAACACATTCATTATGGATTCTCTAGACCATCTTTCATTGGACTTAATAATTGATGAATCTACAAATACATCCTCAATTGAGATTATATGAACAAAAACAAAAACATTTTGTATCCAAAATCCATATATTCTAATTTTTTTTCTTTATTTTATCCTTCATATTTGTATTTAGTATAATTATAATGTGATATTTAGGAAATTCATCTCTCTTTGAGTACATAAGAATATATTATATAAAGACTACCAAAAAATGATCAAGGTAATCTCAAAAGCTTATTTTACTTAAATCCATGAAGATAGTATTGAAATTAGTATGACAAAATTGAATTATTAAATATTCATAGTGTCTACTGATTTTACGTAATTACGTATTGGGAATATCTTCAATTTTAAACATAAAATGACTATGTCCATAATTATGGTAAATCCTGCACAATTATTAATCTTCATTCCATTGATCAAACACGACGTCAATATAGGGAGTGCATAATTGTTCTATATCATCATATTGTTTAACTCCAAATAATCAATATAGAGACCCATCAACCCATATTAACTTTTTACAATTAATAAGTGAACCCCAATATGAAACACTTATCTGAATGAATATATTATTATTGTTACACTAGCTTTTCTTATTTAATCCTTGGAACAAAATTGGGGCCATTCTATAGGAAGTTTTTGTGGTGCTAGGTATGATTTCTATTGAGAACTCCACATAAATTTTTGGTGGAAGGATATGAACTCTTCAATAATGACATAAAAATTTCATGTTTCTCTCAATCCATATAATATAAAAAAACCCATATATATGGAAATTAATAACCAATAAATGGATTTGATGTACCTATTAAGTTCATAATTAGGGTCACATCGATTGATGTTCATAGTTTTTTTTGAGAAATTAAATGAAAATTCCCTTCCTCTAATACTTATGATTGATTTTTATAGATAAATTCAACCAAATTTAAATATAAAATAAAATTTGACGTGTAGAAAAATGACAACATTTTTAGAATGGAAATTTCCACAACACCAGATAGTGAGGAATCATAAACATGAGATATGATCATCTTACCATTAGATATTTTTACTAATAATTCTAGGTATAATCATTTGGGTGTAATCTTTATATAATTTTAAAATCTTTATAAATGAAATATTATGTATATCCAGAGTAATATAAAAAATTAGGAGTTCTAGCATGGATGGTATGTGTACATTTCGACATATATTTATCACACACCTCCGTGTAAATTGATATATCATGAGATTTCATTTTTATATCTTCATAATTGGTTTATGACATAGATCATCATCATTAACCTTATGATTTGGATATTTGTCAGACAAATTCTCACCGTCTATACATTTGAAACACTGGAGTGTGGGTGGTTATTTCTATTCTGATTTCTCTCTATTAACATTGTTGGTTCACTTCAACTCATCACATCAGCAATCAATTTCACGATGACCATCCTATTCACATAAAAAAATATTGACTATTACCTTTAATGTAATTTCCTACAAGATTATTCCCACACTTTTACAATAAAGGAAATATCATATACTTCTCCCCATGGTAGAAATTTTTCCCTTTGAAATATATCTTCCTTTTATTTACAAATCCATGAAATTGATACATAAATAAAACCTCCACATCCACATTTATTTCACACTTAATAGTCACACCTAAGATATATAATTATTTTATGTATAATTCCATCAAGAAACATTTTTTATGACACTAATGAATTAGTCTCCCTTACATTCAGGTTGTATGATAAAAATAGGAGTGTATGTCATATGTATTCAAAATTTTACCCCACATGTACCAACACATTTATTATGATTTTTGTTCAACTCGAGTAACTCAATATCCATATTCATTAAAAGAGAATGAGAAAAATAATTATTGGAAAATATATTATTGAACTCATCACAATCCATTCACTCAATTACATTTTCTTACCTAATATTTATTATAAGAGTCCTTCATTGATCTAATTCACCATCCAAAAGGTTGACATCCAAAATGAGTTTTTCATGTTATGAACACTAGATAAAAAATCATTGGTATTTATGACTTATCCGGAAACTAGTGGATCATAATACATGAAGAAAAAATGTTTATGTTCCCTCATGAAGGTTTCAACAATTTATTTACACCTTTTCTTATTGGGTTGTCCCATGTGATACGTATATTGCTAATATTGTTTAAGCATATAAAAGAGTTTTTCACATTCAATCATCAAATAAATATGGAATCATTGAAGTAAAATAATTTCATTTTCCATCACAATCAGGATTAATACAATTCGTTTAGTTTCTTATTGTTGAATACAATGAAAAATCATAGTGTAATAAAGAATAGTCATAGAGGGGAACCCCATAATCATGAAGACCACTTATAAGATTAAATAAATCATAAATTATTTTTTAATATATGACAAATTAGGTTTATATTACGTTATTCATAGTCATATTCCATTTAAAAAATTTATAAAGGTTCATAATGATTTTGTGAACTTCCAAATAATAACCCTTTAGGCTGTCAAACGATGTGTGCAACAAGGCCTATTTTCAAACCCATGTTCTAGATCAAGTGTATCTTAGTACAATATTTTAGGGGTTGTTACACCTATGTATATATGTACTATATCCACATATGTACCATCCAGAAAATGATTTCATTTTTTTGAATCAACATAATCTATCTTTTACCAAAATTTCATGACATTTTCCAATACATTGGATCACCCTTTTACTTGTCTTATATATTTCAATAGGGATCTCAGTAATGTTTTCGTATTATATATTAAAATTTTTAAGAAAAACAATATTATTATACCAACTATAAAAACCTTACCTTATCATACCTATATATTACATCATTCTTTATGAATATTTATTAAATTACACAATCCAATGCCTGATGATCGAAATGGTTTAGTGTCTTCTGAAGACATGGAAACATAAACACTAGTCTATAATTGAGAAACAAAATTTAGAAATATATTCTTAAAAACTAAGACCCTACTAAGACATTACATATATATTATATATCTTCATAACAAGGGGAAAGGAATCTATATAAAGAATTTTCTCATATTCTTAGTAATAATCTAGATGAGATATATGTAAGTATATCATGAAGATATGTGTATGACAACATGTGAAAACACTTTAAATCCATAACCTTCATATGAAATATCATATAAATTATTCACAAAAAATATATTTATTTCAAAAACATTAATCATAAGACAGTAAAAGGACATGATCCCTCATAGAATAACATTACCATAAGACATGGATTTGTGGAATACAAATAAAAATTAAAAAATATTTCCATATTAGACAAGGATAACATTCTTGGAAATAATATTATAATGGGTTCACCACTCGAGACATTATATTAGTGAAGTATTATTCCAAACACCATCATAGTAGAGAAATTCCATTACTGAACAATTCTCACTCATCAATCGAGTCACGTATATCTCAGGAGATAGAAATTGATATCTATTTCATAAGAAGTAGATATAGGTACCACCATTCTGATAATAGAAAAAATATTTATGTTTTTCAAAAATATACTAAACAGACACCATATAATATCCCATAAAACAAAATGGGTATCATAACCATTTAATTATATCATAACATATGGAAAAGTGACAAGTTTCTTATTCTTTTTGTCATAGATTTTTTTTGAATATAATTTATTGTCATAAAAATCATTTAGTCAAAAAAATAATTATGAGAAAGAATATGAATTATATTGTTGGATCATATCACCCATAAGAAATAGGTAATACAAATTTATGTAATCATAGATGGAAAATGACTTTGTATGATTATTTAAAACATTTATTGAGGAAAATATCCATCCATATTTTCTATATATGTTCTACAAACTAAAAGACATTGAATATTTTTTAAATTTAAACTAAAATTTAAAAAATAATGGAATCTTTGAATCAATTATTGGTTATGAAATTGGAAAAAAATCATATCGTACACAATAATAGAAAGCTTCCATTCCAATTTAATGTAAAAGAAAAACCATTATTGTCATGGAAAATTGAATGAATATTACTTTATAATACTTTTTATAAAATAAAAAAAATGGTAATAATATGTTTTTTTAAAATCATAATTTATTAGTAAAATATTTTTTAAAACAATTTTTTAAATATTTTTTTGAATGGAAAAATATTTTCAATTGAAGAGATAAATAAAGTTATATTTTGTTAAAAAATTTATTATTTATATTACGTTACATTGTATAATAATTTTATAATTATTATAATATATCATGAATACACATAGGGGAATAAAAGTATGAGAATTATGGAGGGTTAGATATTGATATTACAACATTGGAGACTTAATCATAAACAATGAGATTATACAATAAGATTGTAACATAAAATCTATACCACATTTGAATCATTGATTCATAAGAACCATGATGGAATAAAATAAAATGAAACATTAATTTTAATTATTATGAATAAATTCTTGATATAACAAGTTAAGGAGTTTCATAAACTAATTATTACTGGATATAGGTTCATAACATAAAGTACATCCCAATGAATGAAAATTGAGACAAAAATAACTTTCTAATCGGTAACATTTTCACTATAAAACCTAAGAAATATATATCATAAAATGGATATTTAAATTAAAAATATTTTAGTTATTTTAATAATATAATAATTTAATGGGTAGTATATAGACCACATAAACAATATATGTTGAATAATGAACTTTTCTTTGAGAATGTTACAGTGAGAGAGAAATATCATAACATATGTATTGACATCTATTGTACACATTAAAATCTGGTATATAATAACTAAATTTTTTGTATTCCTAAGAAAAAACCATCATAATAAATATCATACCATATACGATTTTAATATGATTTATTATTTCCTATTTGTAAACAATTCCATGATAATTTGTTTTTCAGGTAAAAACTGCTGTGTTTTTCAAATATTTTTTGAAATTTTATTCTTACTAATATTACTAATATCATGATTTTATTACAAATATAATATAAATAATGAAATAAATATCACAAATATAAATTATATATGTATTTATAGTAATCTATTAAAATTAATTTAAAAAATTCAAATAAATCATTCATTGAGTTGCTTGGTTGTACGTACGCATGAACATTGTATATATTTTGTTATTTGATTGAAAGAAATAAAATTAAATGATATATCTTAAAATTAAAGAATAATTTTTATGTTATTTATTTCAAAAATATTTATTAAACTAGACCCTAATTCATTCCATGTAAATCATGATTGAATCACATTACTTCGTGAGATTGTAGTCTTCCGTAAAACCATACGACAATATCGTATTCCCACAAAATGTAGAGTAGGAAGGTAGATTAGATATAAAATTTATCAAATCATAATAAAATAATAAATATCACATATATATATATATATCTTATAAATAATAAATCCATCATTATTCTCATATATTATAGGTTGTAAGGAAAAAAAGAATGACATCGGGTTGTGAGGTGGTAGTCTACTAAACACTGAAATGATGAGTTAATAACCAATTTGATGGATGTGTGTGTGGTTGTGGTTAATAACCTTGAAATAAAAAACAATCTATTTATAATTTATATTGAGGTTATTATATCTGGATGGTATAATAAGAAATGAAGGAAGTGGAGGATGATATAATATAAAAACACAATTTGATTAATGTTACCTCTTCTTTAGGGTATCACCCTTATGTTTGCACGAAAATCCATACATTAATGGATTTATATCCAAAACAATGATTGTTGTATAAAAAGATATAATTTACCAAGTTATTTGGGAAGGGTTTTTCAGAACCAAATTGGTTTAAATGTGTGAAGAAGAGAAGAGAGGGGTGGCCTTTTATAAGTGAGGTGAGTGGCAAACTTGTAATTTTTTGAAATAGATAATTCTACCCACATTTTTCATATGTCACAAGCATCCAAATTAGTTAACTATAAAAAATAGATGTGTAATGTTATAAATATGTCTATAATTTGGTTTTTAGAGTAGTGGATAATTTATTTTTCTTTATATTTTTCCTTTAACCTCATGGTAAATTGTTTTTATCTTAACATGTTTAATTAATTTTTAAAAAATACACTATTCATATTGGTAAAAAATTATTTATGAATATTTATAAATTATAAATTATTCTTATTTAATATATGGAATTTAAAAAATACATCCACATAAGTGGAATAAATTAATTTAATATTAATCCTACAAACATGACGAGAAATATTGCTTTTAAAGGGAAAATAATCAAAATATTACAAATTTATATATCCAAATTCAAGTTGAAATTGATTACAGTAACATCAATAAGATTAATTTATTTATAAATTATCTAATTATACATAAACTTCAAAATAAAATATAACTTAACTTTGAAAATAATTTTTGTGAAAAGACAGTATTCAATTAAAATTAGGAATATATCATTATTCATCAAAAACTAAATTTAATCATAATAATATAAACATATCTTGATATTCTTTTTTTAATTATTTATTAATATAGTATGTTTAAATTATCACATTACTTTTATAAAATTTTCAAAAAAAATTCCATTGTTCAAAAAAAACATAAATTACTACATTATTTTGAGATACGAGTATTTTGAAAACATATAGAGACATTGATAAGAATTAGGTATTTTCTTATCAATATGATTTATCTGAATAAAATAATTAGATTTAATATTTACAAATTAGTTATTATTATTAATATTACTATGTTTAATGGTTTGTTTATATTTGTCAAAAAAATAATACATCATGGTTTTGTTAAAAATCAATGTTGGGTGTAATGAAGGATAAGATAGAGTTACATGTAACTAAAACATGATTTTTTCATATAATTAATGGCATAAATGAAGTTTAATACATTTTTAAAAATAAAAATAAAAAAACATTGGGTGTAATAGAAATGATTATGCATCCTGTTTGTTCTCCACTTGTTATGTTATGATGAAATGTTGTTGAAACCCATTTAATTTCATGGGTTCTGATATAGTGATTATTTTATGAACATGTGTGAGTAATATTTTTTATTTTAATTATGTGATAATTGTTAAAATATAACCAATTATAGTGTTTAAATTATAAAAAAAATGATGAGACCTATATATATCTCTAATACATTGGGTAAGGATTTATATATCATAACAAAGAGAGGACTAGAAAAGGGAGTGAACATGGTTTTAATTAGGATATTTTTATACTTTGATTATATTGGGAGTGAACCATGATAACCATTATGGGTTTGGGATTGAACTTATTCCACTATTAGTTATGGGGGTATATCATTCCTAGGAAGTGTATCTTCCCATACAGAGATCTGATATGTTCTATAAATAATTATTGACTACTAAAGAAACTATTTTATGTAGATATTTATTAGACATAATTCTATTTCTCATTCCAATTTTATGCTCTCATGGATCATTTTATTATATTTCCTTATGATTCATGTTTATGAACTACCTATCTTTAGGATCCTACTCATGTTTTTGATCATTGATATGTCGGGTATTTTTTCATTTGTTTTCGTCAATTTCTCATACACTTATGTTCAGGTTTATCTTACATATATCTTTTGTTTTTTCTTGTTTATTTTTTAAGAACATTTATTCTTATGTGTACATTCACTATTTTGTTATAATTTAATTTATGAATGGTGTATTTTTGAGGAGTATTATTGTGGAAGATATTTATGCGAGATGTTGAATCTCATTCACCAAACTAGAATATTATCTACGTAGTCTCCAAATACACTAAGCTGTTATTGTTGAAAATAATATTTTTGTATAATGTATTTTATATTCTTATATAAGAAATTTAATATCTAGGTATGAAAATAATGGGTTGATATAGTAGGAATCATAGGAAATATTTAGTTAAAAATTGAAATATAGGATGAGAAAAATTTGGTGAAATAACTTGGGATATATCATATGAAAATTCTATGGACATGCCTATATATAAATCTAATGATGATTAAATATATATGTATGTAAATTAATCTAAATTTTATTAAATTATAGAGTGAATGGATTCTAGTAAATTAATCAATTTCATTACAATAAAACTATATGTGTATTTGGAATTGAGGTACCTATTAGTAATAACTACTAAAAGGTAGTGTTGATATAGACTAAATCATCACCTAGTGGACAACAACAGGCCTCACTGTAAAACAAACGTAGGAAACCTTGGGGATATTCTTGGAAAATTCCAAAACATCTTAAAAACCATCATGAATGATTTAAATATATGAGGACTATGAATGAACTGTGATAAACCTATGATTTCACATATTAAAAAAGAAGTAATTATTAGTAATTATTATAATTTGTAATTTTTCCTAAATATATTGTTTTCTGCTTAGGATTATAGGTACACAGAATATTTTTTTGGTTTTAGTCATTGAATAGAACGATAAGTAATCAAGTTAGAAATGAATATAATTGAAAATTTGGTGAATATGACCAACTAAATTGGATGATTATATGAGAGAAAAATATTTTGATTATTCATAATAACTTATGGAGATATATAATTAATGACATGAACATAGGTCAGATTACTATTCTTTTAAATTATAATATGATAATCATGGATGCATGTTTTTATGGTTATGAACGTAGATTAAATAAGATTCAACTTCTATATTTTTAGATGGGGGAAAGGGGAAACTATAATAATATATCAATTGTATGAGAAGATGTTATCTTTGTAGAAATTAAGGTTAGAGAGTGAAAAATTGTCAAGGATTTTGATGAGTTATGTATAGGGAACATGGGCATGATATAACTCAATTAAATGAAACACAAATTAAATTTCATACATAGAATATAATTATTCTATGTTAATCATTAAAGAGAATGGATTCAATTATTTATGCGATGTGATTAAAAGATTATGTCTTATAAATATTTTTTCAATTATATTTTGGTTTTCAAAAACATGAAACATATATGTATTATTATATGTTGGACACATATATGTCTCCATTTAATATTAAAATAAATTTATTTATTCTATAATGGGATTATATGTTTGGGGTTAAAAATAATTTTAAAATCATATAAACCCCTCATGATTTTTTGTGGGATGGGAGTGTATCAATAATAAGGATATTTTAGTAGACATTAATGAAAACATAATGCTTTGGGTTTGAGGTGGAAATCCCATTTAATATAAATATAATTAAAGGTATTGGTAACAATTTGGGTTTATCTTATCTCTAATTTTAATGTAATTATGGTGTATTTCAATTTCATAAAACCTTATTAATATAGTTTTGGAAACATGATATCCCATAGGCTTAATGAAAATCTATTGGATATGTCAGGGTTGTAAGACTTGAATCTACAAATGAAGGGTCATAAGTAAATATCCCCAACCACTCTTCTATAAATAAGATTGGTTCTTGTTTGACAATATAATGTGAGGCATTTCTGAGTATGTATCATGATTCATAGTAATTGTTAGATCCGAAAATTTTGGTCGATTAATTGTTCTCATTTATAGGTTCTAATTTACCCTTGTTCTGAGTATACCATGGTTGGGTTTTTGTTTGGGGTTCTTTTGTTTAAATTTTTAAAATTTTTGAAGTTAATGGATGAGAAAGAGGAACTATAATTATTGCTCATGGTTTTACCAAACCACACACATTTAACAGATAACCATGTATTACTAGACATAGGGGAATCACATGGCTGGATCATGGGTTTTCTAGCCATTCACCCACTTGGTTTACATTTTTTTACCCTAAAAGTGGTGCACTATTAAGAAATCTGATTTGGAAAACTGGTCACACATTCCCTATAAACCAATCATGTAGAATTTAACTCCCCCAAACATTTATAAAATATCCCCTTTCCCCCGGTATTAAACCCTAATCACACCATCTCATACCTAAAATATTTCTTCTAGATTTTTAATATCTTTATAGGTTTCCAAGAATCCTCAAACTCTCCCTTTTTTCAGATAAAGAGGAAATATTTATCTTCCATCTGTTATAGTTTAAATCATTTTTTTCTTTTACCCTAAATATATTTATCTAGATCATTGGTTTTGATCCATGTTCATACACACTATCATTGTACTCATCCTTCATCATCAATTTGGGAATTTTTAGTCTGGTTAATGTCATTAACAATATTGAAGTGGGTGGTATACTTTTCGATTCCCAAATTTTTTATTTTGATTTATATTATGTGTTGTAAATTTTCTACTTCCATGTTTGTAAAATGAATCATCAATTGAAATAACTAATTGGTTAATTAATTAATTAGTTTATGTAAGATATAAAATAATTAGATTATGATAATATAATCTTAGTGGGTTTACAAAAACAGTTTATTATTATGGTTATGAAGTTCTTGGTAATTGGAGTTAATGGATGGTTGTATTAACCAAGATGGTGTAAGGGATTTTATGACAAAAATTGATAAATGGTTTAATGGTTAATTTTTCAAATTATTCCATGTAAATTAATGTGATGAATTGTGATTGTTTGATAAATTCAAATTGTACACCATGAAAATAATGATTTATAAGAAGGTTGATAATAATTCACAAGATGAATATCATGTGTGTAATATATGGTTATATATTTGACAAAAAGTGTGTGAAAATAAAGGATTTTAAAAATACAATTATGTGATCACGAGTGTTGAATACGGATTAATGCTCCAAATACCCACATGTGATAACAATTAGGTGTGGTATAGTGACTAATTCTCCAAATACCCACAGGGTTCTAGACATGAATCTTATTCCAAAGGTGTTGGAATTTGAGAATAGTTACAAGTATCCTTGATATGAAATATGAATTAAATGATTGATAAAATCCCCTAATATAATGATTTATGATTCACAATGATATAAATAGCAGACTCTAGTATGGACTAAAAGATATATTGATGGATTGGGTGTCATCATGAACTCGAGTAATTATGTGTTTAATTAAAGCATAATTAATTAGGAAAAATTATTCCATGGTTTAGTTTACATTATTTTTATACAACTAAATATAATATTATAGATTGGATATTGTTTTATATGTCGATCGAGGTGGACTACTAATTTTTAATCACATCCTTATAGGGATACCTAAATGGTACATGATAGATATAATTATTGCAGGAAAGGATATGAGGAAGAGTCGTGTTTTTAGATGATATTTGTTAGAAAAATGAAAAGAGAACTAGACAAGATTTTAGGACCCCCATGGGTGATTTTTTAGTTTCTTTATATTATCTTTTCATATTGATAGTTGAAAATTATATGGCATTCCATATATTATACTTTAGATTGGATATAAATTTTCAAGTTATTGGTTATATTATTTGGATATTTTATATTTATTTTACACAATTTTTTATTTTATAAAAAATGAATGATCACCGCATTTAATATATTATACCCTCACTCCTATTTAGTGAACTCTAGCACATGGGAACGCATGCCGGAGGTTGTGTGGCCAACTGGATGGGGAAATAGTCATGTGGAACCAAGGATGGGGAATTAAAATTTGGTATCAAATGGTGATTCCGTTCATTTATATTGTATTACGATTCGGTAAAGTTAGAAAGGATACTATGATGATTCATGACTTGTAAAAGAGATCATGAACATGAGTAGTTAACCAATGTATGGGGGAAATAGTGAATTAACTGGGGTGAGAATGTTGTTATGGATGCTATTGTTACGGTTTATTGTTATTTCATCTTTGGTGATGCACTCGTTGTGTTATGTTTTTTTATAATATTTTTTCGACATGTCTCGATAATTCATGAGATTCGGGTTTAAAAGACTCATTATAGATACTTAGTATTTATTCGCATCAAGAATCAATCTAGAAATGCATGGAAATGAAATTTTTTAGGATAATTTCATTAATGAAATTTTTTTTATTTCATGTGTAATATAAGGGTTAATTTCTTCTAATATGAAATTGAGATATTTTAAATGATGGAAAATGTTATAACATTCAATATATAAATGGTCATATAATGAGAAAATTGAATTGTAAAACATTCTACACATTATTATCCATGACCTAGATGACATGTGATTAACGGTAGTGAAGGTGCCTCATTTTTTGAAAAAGTGGTGTGCTTTGGGGGTTTATTGTTAGAGATTTATGTGAATCTGTCTTATATAATTATGTTATTTTTTTAATGTTTCATAATTAATTTGTATGGTATTGTAGAGATATTCCTCCACAACAATGCTTGTTGATGGAAATACATGGGGACACTTCTATAAATGTTCCTCCAATATTGTAACTAAAGGCTTGAATATTTCATGGTGAAAGAGAAGGAATGAATTTTCAGGAGAAGATTTCATAGTTTATGGAGATTATTAAAAGATACCATGGGCCTGTTGTGATGATTATGTTCTATATAAAATATAACTTTCATTTGTTGTACCATCTTTTATATACCAAAGTTGGTGGACCAAATGAATCAATGGTTTGGATTTCATCGATCTAGAAAATCTATGACAACATAAATAATCCTATTGAAAATTCTGTCAATCTAATTTTTTATATAACACATAGTCAAGTGAAGAATTTGGTTGGAAATCTAGACTCAGGATGGGTAATGTGAGAATATAGAGTTGAAGGTAATTTATGTGATGTTCATGGAGCACTTCTGAAGAAAAATATTTTAATATCTGTATTGAATTGGAATGTCGAGATATTTTATGATTAAACTTATCCAAAAACTACCAATATATTTGGATCATCATGATGTTATTCCTTGTATCTTAAGTTGGTGTAATGATGCAATAATCATCTATAGACTACATGGGTTGAGGTCGCAAAAACAATCCATTCTTTATCGTACAATAGCTTTTACAAATTTAATTAAAGATAAATATAGTGGGAATGAAGATAGAAAATTAGGAATATCAGGGAAGGAAAAGGAAAAAAATTACTATCCTATATAATATAGGAATCAAGATAGTGAATATAACTTTGGAAAAAATATTATTGAAAATTTGAATAATTATAATTTTATGGGAGATTAATGTATCTTTTTGGAGAAGATGAGTAGTAAAATAAGAAAGGGCATATTATTAAAAATGTTATATGGGAATTTCACTCAAGCATTGAAAAAATTATATAAGTGATGAAGAAGGTAAAAAAACAATTATTTTCACTAAAAAATAAAAATAAAATATTAAAAAAATAACCCCAAAAGATATAATTGATCTAAATAAATTAACAGTTAAAATAAAAAACCACATCATTCAATTTGAATAAAATACAATAGTGAATTATAAAGAAAGTAATCATGATAAAAAAACAAGTTTATGTCATTCGTGGAATCAAAAAATTCCAAAACTAAGTTTCATATGTCAATGAGCCTTATTTGAAATGTAAACCTTATAATGATATATTAAAATGTTCATTAATGGATTAAATCACAGAGGAAGATAATAATGAGAAAAACAATGTTTACAAGACCTTTAATATTTCCAAAATAATATCCCTTGAAAATCCAATAATTTCTTTGGTTTCAAAATTTGAATCATGATATACTATAAATTTATATATCATTTTCTCATAGGAGAAATCAAAATTTAAGAATATGATGTCATACATATACAAAAACATTGGTTCTTTGAAATAATACAATGAATATGGTAAGAGTGTATATAGAAATAAAGTACATATCCCCATACAACATGTAATATATATAAGAAAATATGTTTATATAGTTATTTTCAATTATATAGATGCTTTAATAAAATGATGATTAGTTTTTTGGCTTTAATCGTTCACACTACAATAAAGCCAGTTGGTACTTAAGGTAATATTTGATGGAGAACCAACAAACATAATGAAGAAGACATGAAAACCAATTATTAAAATTGAAAAATTATTTCAACCACTAAAAAATATTTCTAAAACATGTGAAAACATCTATATCTTGTTAAATAATGTTTTATTGTATTACTATATCAAAATAGTTTATACTAAAAATCATAGAAACTATATGAGGAGGAAGAAAGGGAAAGGAATGTGATTGTGCTATTGAAACATACCTCGCCTATACAAAAGTGAAATAACATTAGATATAAGTTTTTTGTTTTTGTTCACATATGAATGAATATTTGAAATTATTTATGAATGTAAAATATTACAAATAAACAACAATGACTTTCGGAATTGATGTTTCACTCTTAATTAAGTGACTTAGGTACACTATTATTGGAAATGAAAAACATGGATCTATAAGTTATTTATTTTTAATGGGTTGAAACATAATCTTTTTGTGTTTTACAGAAATTGGTAATGGTAATAATGTTTTTTAAGAATCATTTGGTTTTTAAATAAGATAATGATTAGATGTTTGTAATAAAGGGAGAACAAACCAGGGGAAAAATTTCCCAAATTGGAGATGGACATGGTTTATGTTATTTGTCAATTATTGATGAATACTAGTTATAACAAAATAGGTTTGGAAGTATGTTCTAGAAGAATATGAGTGATATTGAAAATAGAGAATTTATTCATGATATTCCAAATATTAGAAAAGAAAAAAAAATTGTTGTTCAATATTCCATAAAGGTATGAATACCAACCATGTATATAATAAATGTGAGATATATTCATCTCATCACTTAGATCTTATACAATAGGATATATATGGTCTAGTGAGAAAAAATAAACTATAACGACCCAATGATTTATGATTAAAATTTTATTTCCTTTATTTAATTATCTAATGTATATAGAAAAAACATGCACCCATTATGTTTTATTATATCCAATTGTATTTAAATGTTCATTATGTGTCATTATCATTGATAATTTTTTCATTGAATAGTGATCACATGACTAGTATAAATATAGGGTTTAAACAATCCCTTTTTCCAAAGACAAATGATCTGATGGCTTCAACTAGTAGGACCATAACCTATAAATCCCATTTAGGAGAGATTCCAAAGGAGATATAATTTCAATACATTTATGTAGACAAATCCCAATCCGAGATCCAAAAACTTATGTATTAGAGAAACCGTTTACGGGAGAAGTTCAAGATCATCGATATTATGGCCCAAACCATGTTAAATGAATATCCCCTGAATTCCCCATCATCACCGAACATGCTGTAAGGGCATAGTTTGGTGTAATTAAGGGATATGTAACAAGACCATATCATTATGATTATATTCATTTTTTTGTATAGAATAATGAATACACATTAATTCTGTTATTGTAACTTTGTAAATGATTTTAAAATTACAAATAGTATTTTTTAATATATAAATTAAATTAAGAAATATATATTTATTAATTAAATATTATTTTATAAAATATTATTAATAAATTACTTTTATTAAATATAATTGATCGTATAATTTTTATTAAGTCAAATGTAAATTTTATTATGGTTTTAAAACTGTTGTTATCAAAACCCATCAAATTTCAATAAATGAATGTTTTATTTTAAAAGTTGAAATAAAGATATTAAGATATTTCTTCAGATAAAATTTATATTATTTTGGGAATCAGTATCTCAAAATTATCCGACGGTAAATTTTTCATAATTTTTTGAGACGGTCATATTTTTGGGAAAAAATTAAATGCCATCAAAATATATTACGTGTTTTATGACATCATTATGACCCAATAGTGTTTTTATAAAATAATATAAAATTTAACTTCTTCCAAATATATGTTTTTCCATTAGAATTATGTAATTTATGTTTTATTTTATATGATTTTTTAGGCCTTGTTAAATCCTCCAAACATATAAAATTTTTCATGATTATAAAATCATTTCCTTGAAAGTTTGACTAACCTTCACATAATCCAGGGAAATATTTTAATATATTTGGCCTTTTACCTTATAAAATAATGTATACCACTCCCCATTGATATAAACTATGGGATGGTTTGTGGTTTTGAATATTTTATTGTGTAATATCCAAAACCAAAATGATAAAGAAATCCACATCATTTCTTATATAAACATACCCAAGATACCACTCAATTAACTAACGATCTTTTATAGGATACCACCCTCTGACCCCAACTCCCTACAGTCCTCCCAGGTAACCCCAAGCTTTAATGAAGCCTCCCCCAGGACTTTGGGATTACACATCTAAGTAAGGGATTCCCACAATCTTCTCTTCCTATGAATTCTAGAACCATGTTTTAAATATAGTTCTTTTTTAGTTCAATTTTTTATATTTTAATACATTTATAATAAACTTCCTAATTTTCTTTTTTATGTCATTTTTAAAGGTTTATCATTTATCCCCCTTCATTTGGACCCTTTATAAACCTGTTACTATACCAAAATTCCATGAGGGTTCCTTCTGTTTTAATTTTTTTCCAAGTTTACTTATGTTGTTACAGACATTAATTTTACATTTAAAATGATATAGTAAGTTATATAACCTCTATTATACTATCCTTTTTCTATTTTAATTATGAGATACCCATTTATCTCTCATCAATCCCTTTTTTGTACACCTGTTACCATGCCAGAATTCCTTAAGGGATTTCTCTCTTGTCATTTCCATTCATGAATTAATTTTATATTATGCATCGAAATTCCATTTCATATGTTGAGATAATATGTACCATGATTACCTTTCTGTACATTTCATTAATAAATTATGATATACACATTTCTTTCTAATCAACCCATTTTTTGAATTTATATTTGACGTCGTTATGTAGCCGAAATTGCACCATGATTTTTCAAGCCAAAATCATCATATATTGAACACCATACCCATTTCACTATCATGGTTATTCACCATTATGATCACGTACTTATTTATTGGGGACATACATGTATTTATTCCACATTCCATATTCAATGTATAAATTAGAATGTTTAATGAATCCATGTTTTATGATCTATGTGGTACACTTATACATGAAAATGAAACTATTAGGAAGGGTTCTCCCTAATAGCACTCCAATGTATTTTTTAGTGTTTAGTACCATTATACACCATGTGAAATGAGAGTTTACTCATGCTAATTCATGGGAAATGAGGTTTTACTCAAGATAATATTTTTGAAATGATCCTTACCTCATGCTAATATCAAGTTGAAGTCTGTTTCCAAATTTCTATGTTATGAATATCATTTTATATCCAAACATTATCTTCATATTTTCTTTCACTCCACTGATATGACTATTTAAAATATTGAATTTTCTTTCCCATTTTATGCCCTGTTTATTCTCTTAATAGGATTTATAGCTCACCCTTTCCTTTTTCATGTCCACGGGTTATCCCATGCGTTGCAAGTACGAAGGAATGTAGTGGCTTTGTAAAATTATTTTTCAATAATGATGTGTATTTCATGTTTTATGTTGTAATTAAATTTTATTAAGCCCCAAATACACAAATCCTATTGATATTATGATTTTCATTAAGTAAAGTTTTATGTAATAAATCATGATTAAATATGAAATTAAAAAGCACGATTGTTATTGTTCCGACCAGAAGATAGGTTTAGTTATTTTTGGGAATACGATTAGAACACTCTAGTGCCGTCTTTAAGGATAATACTTTGTATAAGAATAAAATACCTAATTTTTTTTAAGTATATATTATGTGGTCTATCTAGAAAATATATCCATGTTTGGATAAAAAACATAGAGTGGTGGCGTTGGAATAGATATATATAGGGATAAAACCCGATAACACTACTTTGAGCTAAACATGAATAGGAACTTGTGTATGACAACAGGCCTTGCATCACTCTCGGTTTAACTCTCTCGGGGGATATGATTTAGTAAATTCATTATCTTAGATTGATCCATTATTAATGGAAATTAAATCCCCTAAGAATATATGTTTGGAGGTAGATCATGGATACCATAGATCAAAGCCCATAAATTCAAAAACTAAAGAGATAAATTTAATTTATAAATTGTACCTTTTATTTCACTAGATTCCCATTTATGTGATTAAATATATTTGATAATCATACCTATTTTTTCTTTAATTCTATCCAATGGTCGAAAATATGAGGAATTGGGCTAACAACGAATATGATGATCAATGTGATGACTGCCCTACTGATATTCCCAATCTGATGGGAGTGAGAATCAAAAACTTTTTCATGATACTATCTCAGTTAACTCAATTTATTATTATAAATCTGATTTAATAGGAACATCAAACCCCCTAAAAAAGAACAAGTCACAATTGACAGCTTAATGAGAAAAAGGCCCCCTACAATCAATGGATCATCTAATCCCTCAATCAACGAACAATGGATCAACTCTATTGAGATTGTCTTCAACATCATTCAATTCTCAGGATAAGAGATGAATTTTTTATATTCATATCATATGGAGGATGAATCTAGTCAATGGGGTACATTGATAAAAAATATGACTCCTGAGGAAGACATTTTAGGTGATGGAATGGATGGATTTCTAGGAAAAAATGATTTCAATAAATATTTTTCCCACACCCTATAAGATAAGATGGAAAGGGACTTCAATTCCCTCAAAAAATAAAATGTAAGGAATCCATCATAGTGTTGGTGGAAAATTTCACAAGACATTCATGGTACACCTCTAGTTTTTTTTCACCCTTGAATGCAATGTTTACAGATTCTATGGTGGTCTCATGACTATTCTAGGAAAATAATTAGCAATCCGTGACTTTGTTAGCTATGAGGAAATCATCCAATGTGACATCAAATTCATGATGGATATTGGTGAATCACTGGTGTATCATGGGGATAATAAGCAAAAAGTGGAAATTAATTATAGAAGTCTGATAGATAATGCCGACAACTCTAAGAAATTACAGCACCCAACCTGTCAAATGTGGGGAAAGAATCAGCCCAGAAATTGCATAAGGGGATCAAGGAAATGTTATGGGTGTGGAAGAGTAAGGAACCAAGATAATAATTTCCTATAGTAAAAAAACATAATGTGACAAAGGTAAGGAATTATTTAGTAAACCCTCAGTGTGTTGTTAATTGCAACAATTGAAGGGAACCGGTGCACATTGCAAAACAATTCTATATGCCAAGGGAAATCCTAGGTAACCAATAACCTCTATGTAAGCAACGAGGTCCTTTCTATAACTACCATTGAAGTGAATCCTCACAATGATGTGGTGATAGAAATGTTGGTTATTCATTCAATAATTGCGAACATACTTTTTTATTCATGTTCTAAACATTATTTTATATCCTGGATATTTAGTAGAACAATCTAAACACCACTACAAAGCATGAAAGTTGAGATGCCAGTGAGTATATAAAATGGAGATATCATTGAATCCTATGTATATTACTCTTCCCATTTCACAATTTGTGGATTGAAGATCACGATGAACCTCATCATACTCCCCCTGGTGTAATAGGATTCAATTCATGTCATGGATTGGCTTTCCCTATATAGTGCCAATAAAAATTGTCGGGAGAGGGAAATCACTATCCATATGGTGAATAGACCCCCGATTTGATATAATTGCAATGAGGAGGATGAGTCAAATTTAGCACCATCATCACATGAATGGATACTACTATATAATGACCATTCATATCTTTCAAATATGATTAATTCAAAGGAAAAAACCCATCCTTGAAAACATGCCTATTGTGATGGATTTTGCTTATGTGTTTATTAAGGAATTAGCTGGTCTTCCTCCTATAAGATATGAGTAGTTATCAATTGATCATATATATAGGGTGTTTGCAATATCCAATAGTCTATATATACTTGTTGTTGTAGAGAATGAGTAGCTGAAATTTTAACTATATGAGAATTTGGATAAATGGGTTTATATGACAAAGAGCTTCACCTTAGGGTTCACTAGTAATATTCATCAAAAAGATGGGTGGGTTAATTCACCATTAAATTAATTATCATGATCTCAACAAAATAAATACAAAATACACGTATCCTATTTCGATGAATTGGTGACTTTTTTGTCAACTATGTGGAGCACAAAAATTTCCTAGGTGGATTTGTGGTCAGGATATTACCATGTTAAGGTAAAGAAAGAGGATAACCCTATGAATTATTTTCATATGAGGTATGGGCATTATGAATTTATATTTATGTCATTCAGACTCACAAATTATCCAACAATATTTTATACTTTTAGAATAGATCATTTACGTATTTCCATGAAAATTTTTTGGTAGTCATTATAGAAGATATTCTAAATACTCCAAAACCAAGGAGGATCATGTGGAGAATCTAAGAACTATGATAGAGACCTTGTGAAGGGAGGTGCTCTATGTAAAGTACAACAAGTTTGATTTATGGTTGAATTAAGTCCCATTCTTGGGGTATATCATCACAAGTAATGGGATATTGGTAAATCCTTACAAAAAACTAAACTGAAGGATGGAGGAGGGTGACATCTATGATGGATATCTATACCTTCCTAGAGTTAGCTCGATATTATCACTAATGTGTGAGAAATTTACCATGATTTTCAAACAATAATACCAAGATAACATAGACAGGAGTGAAGATTTCTTGTAGTTATGAATGTTATGAAATATTCAAGGATTTGAATTAGAGTCTTTTCACTGCCCATGTGCTCACACTACCCACAAGTGTTGATCTTTTTATAATCTTCAGTGATTCTTTGAATAATGGAATGGGGGTGTGTATTAATGAATATTGACAAAGTCGTTGCATATGGATCATAGAATTTGAAAATTCATGAGAAAAATCGTCATGTACAAGATCTGAAGTAGGAAGTTGTGATGTTTGAATTTAAAATTTGGTGACATTATCACTTTGATAGAAGTTTGAAATATATATATATATATGTCACAAAAGTCACAAATATATATTCTCACAGAAAGTGATGAATATGAGCCAACGAAGAGGGTTAATGATCATTAAGTATTAAGACTACTCAATCCATTACCACCTTGGGAAAGATAACAAGCGGGGAGATTCTAAAAGTAGAAAGGATCTAGAAATTATATCATTGACGATAATTTAAATGGATCCAATCATATTTGACATGATGAATAAGGAAATGGGAATCATAAAGAATGTAACTCGATCAATCCTTTTATAAATTATTTCTCAATCATTCCTTTTGGAAATGTTAAATGATTCTAAAAAATATGACGTGGGAATTTATAAGAAAGTGGAATCTATCAAAAAATGGAAATCATTATAGGTCAATGTTAATGTAGAAGGAATTGTGAGATTTGGGTAAATAAAATGTGTTCCATAAAATTTGGAGTTAAAGAATGAACTTTTGGATGATGCATATAGTTTGTATTTCTCTATTCACCCTATAAACACAAAAATGTATCGAGATCTCTGAGTGCACATTGGTGGAAAAAATGATGAATGAAATTACAAAATATACATTAGAGTGTGTAGTATGTCAGTAAGTTAAGGTTGAGAGGTATAAGTCTAAAGGGATGATGCAACCATTACACGTACGAACATGGAAATGGGAAAACATCTCCATTGACTTTTTCACAAGACTTTATAGGAAAAACCAATGAAAACAAATGATATCTGGGTTGTTGTGGATCATTTTACAAAGACTTTTAACTTCATTTAAATTAAATAGCACTTCTCATTGGATCAACTAGCACATATATACATAATTAGAGTGGTAATCATCGATGGAGTACCTCTATCGATAGTGTTTGATCAGGATCTAAGATTCATGTCTATATTCTAGAAGAGTCTCCAATATGATCTGAACACTGAGTTGAAATTCAACACGGACTATCACCCTAAAAATTATGTCCAGTCTAAGGGTATTGTCCAGAAACACTAAGGAAATGTTGAGATCATACACAATATACTTTAAAATATTATGGGACCAACATCTTCCTTTAGTAGAGTTCTCTTACAACAACAGTTTCAACTCAACCATTCACATGGCTCCTTATGAATCCCTTTATGTGAAGAGGTTCTGAACACCAACATGTTAGGATGAAGTTATGGAAAGAAAACTTCTAGGTCTAGAAATGGTCAAATAAATGGTGGAGAATGATAAGACCATCCAGCAGCACATCAAAGATTCTAAGAGTCGACAAAAGCACTATGATGAAAATCATTGATGATGCCTAATGTATTATGTTGGAGACATAGTATTCATTAACATATCTCCATGGAAGAGAGTTATGATATTTTGGATGAAGAGAAATCTCATTCCAAGTAATGTCATCCCATTTGAGATCCTTGACCACATAGTAGTAGTGGCTTATCAACTAGTACTCACACTGAACATGTCTCAAGTCCATGACGTATTCCATGAATCACTCTTAAGTAAGTGAATATCTCACCCATCACATGTACTCAATATAGAGATTTTACAATTAGAGAATAACCTCTAATATGAGAACAAGCCGTTGAAGTTCGTAGATCGTAGAGAAAAAGATCTAAATAATTCGAAAATTACCCTTGTTGAAGTGTTTGGGAGAAACCACAAGTCCGAAGAAGCAACATGGGAACCATAGTACATGATGATTTAGAGTACCCTCATTTGTATTAATGTGTGAAACCTAAATTTTTAGAGTGAAATTTCATAAAGGAGAATATTGTAGAGACCTGAAATTTTATGAATAAGACTATATTTATTTTAATTAAACATCTTTTGGAAATAGAAAACACTTTCACTCATTTTTTTTATTATGTACAATTGGATTTAAATGACCATTATATATCATTTTCATTGATATTGTAGTGATTGAATAGTGACCACATGACAAGAATAAATATATGGTTTTAAAAAATCCTTTTGGAACAGAGAAAGGATGTGATGGACACAACCAGTAGGATCATATCCTATAAATCCCATTTATAAAGGATTCCATGGGTGATATCATTTTTTGGTTTTACCCTAGACCAAGAAAAACGGAGATCCAAAAACTTATGCAAGAGAAAAACAATTTACAATATAATTTCAAGGTCATCGAGATCACGGCCCAAACCATTTTCACTGAACAACCCCATGAAGGACCCACCATTTCACACCTTACTCTTAGGGTGTACATTTTTTTAATAAAGGTACATGTAACAAGAACATAGAATAATAATTTTGTGAATTATTTTTGTATATAATAATGAATATACTTTCATTCTATTATTTTTACATAGTAAATTATTATTAAATAACATATAGTATTTTTGGTAAATATTAAAATTCAATTAAGAAATATATTTTGATGAATTAATATATTTTTTGGATTAAATAATATTTTAAAAAATATAATTTTTAAATTAAATTTATTGAATACAAATTATCTTATAAATTTTATGAAGTCAAATGTAATTGTTATTATGGTTTGAAAACTGTTTTTGTCAAAGCCCGTCAATTTTAAATAAATGTCAGTTTCTATTTTCAAAGTAAAAATTCACATATTTAGAAAATTATTCAGATAAAATTAATATTATTTTTGGAATCAAGATTTCGAAATTATCTAATGGTGAATTTTTCATAATTTTCTAGGACAAACAATTTTTAGGTAAAATTTGATTATCATATAAATATATAATGTGTTTTATGACATCATAATGACCCAATAGTGATGTAATATAAAATTATAAAAGGTATATTCTTTAAAATTAATTTTGATCTGTTTAAATAATTTAATTTTAGGTTTATTTGATTTTTTTATTAGTCCTTATTGAATCCTTCATGACACATAAAATATTTTAAAATTTTAAACTCACTTCCTTGAATGTGTGAGTCACCTCCACATAATAAATGGAAATATTTAAATATCATAATCCATTATCCATATGAAATAATTTATAACACTTTCAGTTTCCAGAAAATAATGGAAAACCCAACGGATGGTTTTTGGTTTTGAAATTTTTTTTGTGCAGTGTCCAAAACCAAAATAATAATGAAATACTCATCCTTTCCAATATAAACCCACCCAAGATACCACATATCTTCACTCAATATCGATGAATCATGAACACCCTATTACCACTACTTTTTATAGACCTCCCAAGGGTCCCCCAAGCTCCCAAGAAGCCTTCCCCAAGCCTTTGGGATCACACATCCATGTAAGGGATTCACACTTTCCTCTCTTCCTTTCAATTCAAGAAACCTATTTAGAATTCAAGTTTTTAATTTAAATTGGTTGTATTGTCAGAATTTTATAATCAATTATCAACAAAAAAGTTGATTTTATTTCAATTATGGATAATTTATACTCCCTCATTTAGTGCCTTACCTAAGCCTTTGTATGCTGAAATTCTGTAATTTTTCCTTCATTTCTCAATTTTTTCCATGTTTTCTAAAATAGTTAAATACTTTTATTTTCAATTAAAAATGGTGGGGTATATTTTCTAACCATCCCTATAATTACATTATTATTCTTTAATGATTATATTCCAATTTTCTCTCTCATTAATCCCTCCCGTGTGTACCTATTACCATGCTGGAATTCTATATGGGCTTTCACTCATCTTATATCCATTCAATAATTTCTTTTATATTAGGAATATAAATTCAATATAATATGTTAGTATATTATTTTAAATGATACCCTGACACTCCATTTCAATTATAACTTTTTATATAACCATTTATCTATCATCAACCCATTTTAAAAAAAATTATTTGATGTCATCATGTTAAAAAAATTACACCATGATTTTCCATGTCAGAATCATCGTGTAGTGAATACCACAACCATTTCTCTATCAAGTTTATTCACCTTTATGATCATGTACTTATTTATTTGGGACATATATGTAACTATTCCACATTCTATTTACATCAAAAAAAATTATGTTTAATTAATCCATACATTATGATCTATGTAGAACACTTATACATGAAGACAAAATGATAAGGAAGGGTGCAGCCTGATAGTGTTCTAATACATTAGGTAATGCTTACTATCATGATATTCAATGTTAAATAAGGGATTACTCATACTTATCGATGTGAAATTAAGGTTTTATCAAGATAATCCATGGGCAACGAGCCTTGCCTCATAATAATATCATGTTGTATGTTGTTTCCACATTTCCATGTTATGAATATCATGATATATCAAGACTTTATGTTCATGTTTCATTTTCTCTACTTTTATATTCCTATTGACTAAAATTTATTTCCTTCCTCATGTTATGGAATGTTTATTCCAATATTGGGGTTTATATCTCAGCCTTTTATTATGAATTTCACCAGGTGATCCCATGAGTTTCTAATTGCCAAGGAATGTTGTGGTAATGTAAAAGAAGTTTTCAATAGAGAAGTGTATTTCACATTTTATGTTTTTATGTAATTTCCCTAAGCACTAAAGTCACTATAACTCGTGATATTCTTATTTTATTAGTTTAATTTTTTTAATAAATCAGGTTTAGATATGAAATAAAAAAATAGTGTTGTTATATAATGAATCTACATTAATAAAATTTTGTAATCTTTGATTATATTACTCACATATATGTATAATATTTTTTAACCATGAGTCAAAGAATCTAATTTTTTTCAAATGTTTCATGTTAACTCATGAAAATAAATTTTATTATCCCATAAGGAATATTCATTCAGATAGTGGTTCTAAATATAAAAATGTAATATATAAGGAGAATCTTGAAAAGAATATAATTTATCCTGAATTTGTTACACCAAACACAACGAAGATGAAAGGTTTTTTCAATTGAAAAAATATAACATTTGATGAAATTAAATGAAATATTTTGATTTAACATTGTTCTATTTTATTATTTTTTAGGAACATTTTTGGGGAAGCTCATTATATTCATATTTGAAATTTGTATTGGCCAAACTCTAATAAGACTTATTATGAGATGTATTACAACGAAAATTCATGTCTCAAATACCTAAGTCTGTTTTGAAATCCATGAATTATAAAATTGATGGGTTAGAATCAAGGAATGTTTGATAAAAGAGGTTTTGATGGTATCCTTCAATGATACCCTCAAAAAAGAAGAGGACACATGTGATATAATAATGAAACATGAATGGGTATTGATTGTACAGATGTGACCATTCTTGGACATTCTCATAATAAATAATAATTTTATATTTTATATATGATAGGAAGTGAATGTGAAGTGTTTATAGTTAAACTAATAATATTGATGTTATACAATATGAGGGTAATAAATTAGTTATTTCCCATGAATATGAGAAATATCAATTATCTAATCCCAAAAATTGTAATTCAGTAAAGGTTCAAAATATTATTCTTCATCAAGGGAAACACGTTCAAACCCAAATAATAGCGGGTTATCTACACATAATTATTTGTATTCAACACTTGATACAGAAGATGTTTTGAATCATTGGATAATCATGAGTTAATTGAGGTTATAAATTAAGAGAAGAATCAAACCATGAATAATGAGACATGAAATTATGTACTCATACCAATAAATATAAATATTATTATTATATATGGGAATTTTAAATTAATTTTAATGAAATATATAATGTAATAAGTAACAAGAAATGACTTATTTGTATGGCATAATGATAAATTGAAGGCACTAATTTTGATGAGGTTGTGGCCCCAGTAGTATGTGTTGAATTTTTTAGAATCATTCTTGTTATCATTAAACAAAAAAGATATGTGATATTTAAAATAGATTTAAATTTTTATTTTCATAATGGAGTAGTGATGAAGATGATTTTTTTTACAACCAAATTTTGATATTCTTGGTCAATATGAATGTTATTAGTACATGTTGAAGAAGGTTTATATGGTTTCATTGATGCTCTAATTTCATCTCATTCTATAGAGAATAAATATTAAAAAAATATATTAATATCACGAAATAACGATTTTCAAGTAGGCTCTACATAAATGAATATCTGGTGGTCTCCCTCATTGATGTTATTTATTCCAATGATATCATATTATTAGATAATGATGATGAAATTCGGTAAAACAAATTTGTATATTAAGATGTTATTTCATATTTTCATTTTATGAGAAATGAAATAGTATCTTGGATTTTAAAAAATCATGTATGAAAATTTATATTTTTCTATATGAAGAAAATTATGATATTTGACATCTGATGAAATTTAGTGTAGAGGATTCTAGTCTTGATTACATAGAAATTATTATAATAATATTATTAGAAAAATATGGTCAAGGATATGCGGTTGATTTTAATGATTTTATCTTCTTTATTATAATTATGTTATATTTAATGTAATAATGGTTGGATATTTTATAAACTATAAATATTTATGCAATGTATCAATGTGAAACAACAAAATATCATCTTATACATTGAAATCAGTTATTAGATATATAAATTAAATAATTGAATTATGGATTTAATATGATAACATAAGATAAGTTAATCTATTCGGTAACAGAAATGATTAAAGGTAGCATTTATTAATGAGGTATGATCCACATCTGGGGAATTTTCCAATTGGGAAAAATTATATTAGTGAAATTATAAAGAATAAAAATTCAGTAAATCCCATTATGGATATTGTTGAGTATGTAGATACCACAAGATCTAAAAAACACATATTTTGGATAAATACATAGTTGGAATACTTGTTACTTGATGCAAAGAGACTCCTTCTATTGGGTTCGGATAAACAATTTTCTACAAATATAAATAATTATATAATGAAATATTCATAATAAAAACACCTTGATGTTAAATATCACATCATCAATGTGTACATATAATTAAATGAAAAAAGTATCAACATTACATATAATGGATGAAGTTGTTGATATATTCACTAGACCACATTAAGAGTAAAAATTTTAGAAACATTGGTTGATCAAGAGTGTATTACCTGATTCTCTTCAAGGCTAAGGTGCATAATTGTTTCTACGTTCTCCATATTATCATTGAATTGTTGTTTCATATAAGTAGAATAGATGTAACATAAATTTTTACATTGGTATATAAATTACTGTTAAAGGAAGAGTACATATTTAGCTAGAGTTGTTAAAAGGGGTAATCTATGATTTTAGTGTGTGTTATCTAATTTTCAATGATTGTTGACGTTATTGTAGGAAGTTATTTCTTATAGACTCCTATTTTCAGAGAATAAAATATGTTTTAAAATATTTTGTCGAAGAAATTTTCTTTTTATAGATAATAAATGGATGTATTTTATGAAAAGGTTATTAAATCATTGTATATGGACAAATTGGTATTTAAATTCATTGGTTCTTATTTCCTAAACTGATTTTACTAATATTTTATGAGAATTGTTATATAATAATCCATTTTTATATTTTTATGTTTTTGTGATTTATGATAGTTGGTCGAAATTAATCTACAATGTGGAATATTATTAGGGCCCAGATATTTTTAGTTTTCTATTATTCAAATTTTATTTGTTATTCCTCATGAAATATTGTTTATGTGTTTTACTTTTTCAAACTTAAATCACATATAATTTTTAAGTTTCCCATAAAATGGTGAACATATATTGTCTAATGGATCAGTGAATTTAAAAGGAGTCTAGACGTAATAATTCATTGGTCTGAAGTGATCATATAGATTTTATCAAATAATTATTTTAAAAATATGCTCACATGATTAATCTGACAGTGTTGTTTGATAAATTTAATTTGTTGATGATTTTTTGATCCCAAAGTTATCATACCTAAAGAAGATTTTAATTATTTTAATTGATTTTTTGAAAAATGTTGATGATTTAAAAAATGATTCTACTATATTTATATTATTAAAAATGTGGTGTTGTGAAATGTTCGCGAAAGGATCTAATGAAGGAATGTTATTTAATTTTCGGGGTTTTTAATATTTGGTATTGTGAATGTAAATGGTGTTATCATATATATAGTTACAAATATTTTATTAGGTTAAGGTCAAAAAGGTATTCATGGGTGGTCATTATGAAAAATATTTAGATTATGTCGATTGGGATTAAATTTATAAAGAAATATATATTATTCCACCATATTGACCAGGGTAATGTTGCATCAAAAAAAGAAGTTTTTATCGATTTCTAGGTCATTACATAATACTATGAAGTCATTATAAAATTGGATTATAGTTAACCTTCATAGGTTCATTGTACATAGATAAAATTTTAGACATATAGAAACCCATCAGAGGGGGAAGTGTATTGTGATTTTTTTGTGAGGTAGAATCTAATAGAGACATCAGACTGAATTATTCTAAGTGATGAAGATAATTATGAGGGGACTCTAAAAAAATAATCTTAAAATAGAGAGTTCCAAAGTGGGTGTATCAAAAATGGTTTCAGATAAATATATGAATTGTTATATATTTACCAAATGTGAATACCTTAAGATGGTCATTAAATGTTTTAGTAATCGTGAAGGAAAACTAGAATTCATTCCATTATTTTTAAAGGATTGACTATGTTTTTTAACATCATTTTTTATTAAATGTTTTCTATAATGTTTAACTCCTATTTTTAGGGAGTAATATACTGGTTAAATAATAAAGAAATTTGATCAGTATGTTCATTGTATAAGTTGGTTATTTAAATTTTAATTTCTAATTCCTCATTTAATTTATGTAGAAAGAATACCTTTATAAATGGGTTAGTGCAACGAGATGTTGTTGTAAATTTTTTGGTATTTAGAAGAAATTTTACATAAGTAGTGTGGTCATTGTTTGAATACTGCGAAGAGGATTTAGTCTAATGAATATATGAAATAGTTTCTTTTTAGTTTTCATAATACGAAAAATGTGAATAGGGGATTAGTAGACGAGGTTAAAGAGGAATCAGATGAATAATGTGGAGAAGTGAGTGGAATAACAATGTCAATTCAATGAAGAGGAAATCATTTTAATTTTCATCTACAAAGGGTACTATAGGAAGAATTGATTGGATGAACAATTTCATACATAAAACCAGAAATAAGGTCATTCTCATATTATTTAATGAAATTGAAGTTGAAGAAGAACATTCAATATAGGAAACTTTCAAAACACTTAGGAATCATAGTGACAATATTTTGAAGCCTATTGGTGATGATTTTTACTATTTATAAATAAAATTTATATCATATTATCTGTTTGAGTAGAACATTAACTGTCATACTGAATATAATGATATGTAATGGATAAATATTCAATAATTTTGAAAAGTTAAATATATTATTTTATTGTTGTTTTATGGTCTTGTATTACACACACTCATTTATAATGATTTAATTATATTTGGGAGTATTTCATCATTTAAATACCCATGTTCATGTGGTTTTCCTTTTCTTTTTTCTAGGATAGTCTTTTCTCACGAATATAGTGTAAAAAGTTAATCTTATGTAAGAAAACATAAAAATACAAGATCAATGATTCACCTCTTCCCTCACACAATGATCAATACTTATCTTGATTTTAATTTGAAGTGTCTCTTTATGACTGTTGATGTAATATTGAATCCATGATGATATTCGGGATAATAGATGATATTTGGAAGTGTTTTTCCATTCCAATAGTTTGCTATGTATTTCTAACAATTGAAGAAATATTCATAACAATAATGTTATTATAGATAAAGGATGATATTCAATGGTGGTTTGCTTTTCCACTATTTTAGTGTGTCTTCATCATTACTAAATTATCACGTTTACTTATGTTTAGACTCTACCTTCGTGTTGATATATGGTGTTTTTGTAAGATTATTGGCCAGGAAAGAGAATATAATTTTAGTGAACCTAAACCTTAATCTACCTGTAATAACCTCCATAATATTATTTTAATTTTATGTTATTATTTTATTGTTTGAATAATGTTGTTTATTATCATCATTTAACATTTTCTTATTAGAGTGGACTCTATTACTATTTTTAAATAATTTTTTTTGTTTTATTCCATGTAGTGTTTTACCACCACCCTTGTGTTTCATTGGTCAAATATGTTTTATGGATTTCTTGCTATTAATTTTCATAATTAAGATTTTCACATTAAATTAATAGTATTATTTATCTCCCCAATTATTCCTTGGTAGAATACATAGAAAATCATATTTTAATGTTTATTGTGTTTAATTTAATAAAACAAATTATATTTTTTTAAATGAATAGTTTTCCAATTAAATATTTCTTTTAAATATTCAACTTCTAAAAATAAAATCAATGGTTTATTATATTTTAAATGGTGAAATGGTTTCTTGAATCCAAATGGTTTCATTATTTATTTACGTAGATTTTAATTTATTAAATTTAATAGAATAAAATTTTAGTTTTACATTCCGAACTATCATGAATTGGATATATCATTATTGAATTTATATATATATGTTTGTGTGTGTGTGGATTTTCCAAATTATAGGTTATTATATTTGAGTTCACACACATATATATTACTTCGGTTATTCTTAATTTCCATTCAAAATTAGCATTTTGTCCATGATTTTTCAAATTATCATAGTGCTTATTGTAAGAAAAGGATAATATTTATTGACACGTGGATGTAAATGATAGAATTATTTGATTCATTTTGGTTTTTTATATATTTCTTGTATGATCATATATTATAATACTATTGTAGTTATTTTGGATTATATAGGAATATTAATTGGAATGTATTTAAAATATATTAAGAGGTTTTGTTTATGAATATTTTCGTTTCGGCTGTTTTAATCATACTATATATTAAAATGTATTACCATCCATATTTTGTAGTGGGAATACCAGTATACTGGAATGATGATCTATTTTTTTTGTTTTATTAGGAGAAATAGTTCCTTCATGTTTCTATTTGATACCCTTAAATAGGTTTCCATCGCATAAGGATTGGGAATTCACATTGATCTTGGTCACAAGATACCATGATCACATAGTTTAGATGTATTCAAAGGAATCTCATGTTAAAATTTGTGTGGAAATAAAAATATTTTTTGTTATACTTTTGGATCAATGTTTTATGGAACATTATATGATTATATTATTAGTAAAATCGTGGAAAAAACAAAAAAACACATAATGTGTGGGGACTAGCAACTCTTCCCATTAATTTTGGGGTCACACCCTCTTTCTCCCACTTTCCCCAATTAGTAATAAAAAAGAACATTTATGTGTCTATTATTTTTATTTCACATCTTCTTATTTGTGGATATACTTGTTTCCACATCAATTATATGAATTATTATCCATTTTTGAATTATTTTTTATATATCGTTTATTCTTGAAGCCTCTCATTTATTTTTCATTAGATTATTATTCCCTTATTGATGAAGTGTGGTATTATTTTGCAAAAGTAACCCTTGAATATGAAAAAAATTGACCTTATTATGTTAGGAATCTAGTTATTTATTCATCCATATATGTCTTATATAATTCTAATGAAACCCATTATTTTCTCTTTTGTTTATTTTATATCTTTGATATATATATTTCTTTTCATTGTGTCATATAGGATTATTTGAGTAATTCAAACTGATGGGTGGGACGGGAATTATATATCCATATAATCCATTGTTTAGTTTATTATATATCATGGGATAATTATGAATATTTATAATTCAATTATATTTTTAAATAATGTTATACATATACACGATGCATTGAGAAACGGATAAAATCTTATTCTATTTTGGTCATGAATTTTGACCTCTATGATGATGATTAATAAATTTTCATGTTCCTTGATGCATGAAATCTTCATATGATACATATGATTATGATCCAATACTTATAATTTGTTAATTATGCAGATTCACACACATGTTCTCATGTTTATTCAGGTTTTAAGATACATCCTCTTATTCCCCCCATAACTAGACTACTCACACAACCTTTCATTATTTTACAACCTCATTTGATTTCTTGTAATAATGAGTTTATTAAATCCATTTTGAATAATTTGCTGAAGTATTTAAATAATTTTTAATTTTTCATATGCATTAATGTTTTATGAACTTTTCTTTATTAAGACACTAAATCTATTTATTTTGGGATTATTAATATTCAATATGTTTTTCAATGAAATTATTTAATAATCAGGTATATTTTTTATTTTTTTCTATATTTTTTATAAGTGTAGGGTTTTTTTAATTGGGATATATTATTATTAAAGTAAATCCTTATTTAAACTATGGATTTTATATGTTATAATTTTAAAATATATTTATTCATATGAATCCGTTTTTTATGAATGTATTATCAAATTATGATTTATTATATCATATTATACTTTAGAAAAAGAAGGGAACCATGATAATAAAATATATATTTCATATAAATTTAATATTAAATCAATAATGTATGTTTTTTATTTGATTTATCTTCGACACATTCCAGTATATTAAATACTTTTTTAAAAAATATTTTATCAACACCTAGATACCTTGAAGTAGAGATATCATTGGAAACAAATAGCACTCAAATTATTGAAAATCAAGTGTTGGAATATTCCCAAATTAAAAAAATAATATTCTCTTGATAAACCACATAATTATTCTTTCGGTCGAATTTTAGTATATAATCGACATGAATTAGATCTCAATATATAGTTCACACATAATATATTATAAATAATATATTGATCCATATCACAAATTTTCACATGATCCCATAGAAATTAATTGTGTATTATGAAACTAAATTTTGAAATAAACTATATTTATAGATGTTGATACTTAATGATGAATTATATCTTTCTCAAATGGATGAAAATGGAAAACTACAAACATGATGCCATTCACATTGTAAAGTAACATACTGATCTATTCCTCAATGACATGACCATTATTCCCAAATATCTTGCGGTATAATGTTAAATATATCTTATATATGGTGTGGAAACAATATCCATAAATCCTTATAGGATAACCATAATACGAACTGGTTGAGTTAAAGAATAAATTGATAGTGTATCTGGATAAAAGTTAAATTCACCCCCATGAAACACCTTGGGGTTCGGCAGTTAAATTTGTATAAAGTATGATAAAATATATATTTGTATCTTCTAACAAGAGAAAAAAAATCAATAAAAAGTATCTAAAACAATGTAATGGTTCATTTATAGATCAGAAATTTTCATCTCCGAAATTCAAAAACATTGAACATTATTATGTATTTCATTAAATGAATCTCAAGAGAGAATATATTCATAAGATTGGATTTCATACAAGATATATACACTATGTGGTCATAGTTTTTCCATGTTGATATAATATTTCCTATATATTTTAATGGAAATGATGAATATGGTATTTTTAATAGATTAATAATTTATTAGTTAATTTTACTAATGAAATTATCATATACTCAAAATGATGACAATAATAGGAGGAATATTTAAGGATTAAACTACTGGTTTTAACTAATGAGCAGTTATATTATATTATTATAATGTTATATATTTCAATCCATCATATAAAAATATCTGTTCATGTGATCACATGTAATGTAACTTCCCTGGTTCCTTCAAACAAAAAGGTAATTGAGGACTTAGGTATATCATTAAGTTTCACAAATATTCAAAGTATTTCTTATATTATATGGGTATGAGTTAATCACTATGGGAAATTTATCTTCATCACCCAAACCACTAACATAGTTAATGAAAAAAAGGGTAATGTACATCTATTGTAAAGAATGATAAGAAATACTTAAATAATATATGAAGGGGATATCCATCGAACATGTTCTAAAATTACCATCTAGAGGAGAATGAGTTTGTGAAATATAGTGATACTTAAAAAATTATATTGCATTATAATGAATAATTATAACTTTTTAACCTATTATTTATTGAAATTGCATACCCATGAAAAAAATTAAAAGATAGAATATTTATTATTAGAAATACTAATTGATTTATTTAATTTTTAGTGTCATTACCTCAATGGAAATTTTTTGGTCACAAATATATATTGATCGCAAAAAATTAAAAAAAGTTATTCTCATAAACAAAGTTGATTATGCATCATCAAATATAGTTTTAGTTAATCAAGGACTACGGATCATCAATAAATTATGATTCTTGGATGATGAATTATGTAGTTGACGAACACAAAATAAAGAATCAAGATATCTAATCAATAATAGGGATATATAAAGAAACAATATTAATGGATATAGAAAGGAAATATATATAAATCATTTACCAGGGATAGAAAACATACATCAATAAACCATTTATCAAATATGAGATAATGGAAGCACAAAAAGATAATTTTTAACATCAATAGAAGGTGATTATAATAAAGGAATGAAATATTCGTGGAATAAACACTATAAATATAGTGTCATTAAATGTGGAACTATACTCAGAATGTTTTAATCAGAAAATCTAATGAAAGATCAATTTGATGTTGCACATAACTCACATTAATTTATCCACCCTAGAAGTACCAAGAGAAAATGAGATCATCATATTACTCTTTGGTTCCATGATGTGAATAATGATATTTCAAAGTAGACATCAATTTTTTTAATTTAATTGAAAGGAAAGGGGACCATCAAAAATACAATGGGATGGTAAAAACATTATGTATACTAACATTAATGGTCGATAATATAACTATAGAGTTATTCAGGGTTATTGTAGATAAATATAAAATAAAAAATTACATTTGTTTCATATTGGATTAACTATCCAACACTTCCCACCTCATATCTATCAAGGAAGTTTCCTCGCATGATCAATTGTCCATTATATATGTCATGTGACTGGTGAGGCTACAGATTGTTCAACTTTTGATCATATTTGGTTAATATCCAATATTTACCTCTATGTTATAAAGGATCCTTCAAGATTTTGTGGATAGTAAGTTCCATATTAGTAAGAACCTTCACTCCCAAAATAATGGCTAATAAAAAAGGACCACCCACACAGTATAGTAATTGTAGAGATATATATTAAAGGAAATTATGGGGGGAAAGGTTCAAAATTATTGGTTACACAAGTTCTCTAAAACAATAGTTTCACTAATAAATTCTTGTAAACATAGAAAAATCTATATATGTAAAGAGATGTAGAACATATAGAATAAAATATGGAATTAGTGATTATATGTATCTATTACATGAACATATCCATGAAATTATATCATAGGTTTACGTAATACTATATTATATAAAAGTTTTTCATAAGTTAGTATAAATTGGATTCCAATAATTATCAAAGGGAATAGTAATTCATAGTAAGAGGTAAGGTGTTACTTCAATTATCTCATAGGAAGTGATTACAGATGTATGAAATGAATGGAAAGCTCAATCCTAGTTATTTGTCCAAATCATGATCTTTATTAATTAATGAGTTGTCTACTACCAAAAAGAACAACCCCTAGACGTCTCTAAAATAAATGTTTTTTCTATATATCTATGTTAAGGATGTACATACCTAAAAATATAATTTAACAAATCTATATGTTTTAAAAATAATGAAATGCATTACTTGTGTGTAGATGATGATAAAAATCAGGGATCATAGATAGAGTACTCAATGCAACAAGACAACTCGTCATGTTAATATACTTTGAAGACACCATATGTATGATGACAGAAAATCGGAACCTATGGATGAATGAATAGTAAAATTAGTAAATCAATTCCTGATTAAGAATGTGAGTATAAATTCTAAAACAAGAATATTTTAGTGGGGGATATTTAATCATCCGGACTTTTCTATATGAATTATTCACAATTAATAAATATTTCAATTATATTTATATTTAGAATGAAACTAATAAACCAAAAAAATAAAATCCCCCAAATCATTATTTTATTAAGATTAAAAATAACAAATGGATGATATATAAACTCAACAAAACAAAAAATTGTACAATAATATTATAAAAACAACAAAATTAAATTCCATGATTTCTAAATCATAGAGCATCCTAGACTCCTAGAATTTTTACCATCATCATTAACACTACGAAAAAATCATGATAAATATCACTGATATATGATATGGTTGTATTTAAATTTGACAGAATATTTTTATAATGATTAATTATTGAAATTTGATGCATTTATAGGATGTACAAATGAAATATTACAATTTGAATAGGGAAACATGACCTTGGAATGATAATCTAAAAGTAATAATAGAAACATTAGTAATATGACATTATTATGATAGTTGAAATAATAACAAGTCTTGTGAATAAAATTATTCATGATTAAAACAACTAAATATAATTACTTTGAAAATATTAAATTATTAATCAAATTAGAAAACTAATTCTAGTAATAGTATATAATATCAAATACTGTGTTTTAGCCAATTGACTGAAAACTGTGATTTAATATTGATATCTAATTAATAATTTTACTAATTCTTTAAAACATTGTTTAGAAAATAAATACTTTTTCCACATCCACAGAACTGAATTTTGAGGGACTAATTTTTTAATGATTTTCTAAAAAACATAAATTAGTTTGGAAATTATAAAAATATAATTTTTCAAATTTTAAATGTTTTATCCCATTATATTTATGTAACTATTACCAAATAAATTATAAAATACTTTTATTGACCAAAATAGATTTAATAAGAAAATACAATCAATTAATAATAATGATGATTATTTAAAAAAATAAAACATAATATTTAATGTCCAAAAACATAATGTATACCATTTTAGAAAATATTTTTTCAATTTTTCAACATTTATTTTGTAGAAAAAAATTCAAGTTTTATATGTTTTAAATGTCATAAATATTATTATAATTCAAGACTATTAATATATCTATGGAAAAAAAATAATGTATTATAATAGAAATAATATTTTATTAATTATTTTTACATAAAATACCATAATAATTTAAGTAAACAATAAAATCACTCCCCCTTATAAAATCACATCTACAATACAATAAATTTAAATATTAAACTCAATTATAATGTTATAATCCCACTTAATTCCATATTTATTTTGTAGGGTCACTTCACTCGAACCATTTAAGGCATTGTCCATTTAGAAATGTAGTAATCATCAAGAATGAGGTAACACCACTTTTTTTCATTTCATCTTATACATTAATTCTTTTATTCACTTCATCTTCTCTAAAAAATTATTATAGAAACATTTAATAACATTATTAATATAATACTTATATTCTTATGGAACTATAGAATTATAATAACTTATTTATTATGTATTTCACTTATTTTAATGTCTTGATAGTGGTCAGCTTAGGCGTCTATAAGAACATTGACAACCTACAATAAAAAAGTACATTTATGTATTGGTATTCTATATTAAATGTGTATAAATAATAATAATTTTTGTACAATTATTTTATTATAAAATATTCATAATATATACCTATATATTACATCCTTTCCCCTATTTTGGAAAATTCTTATTAATGGTTGGTTTATCACTGATGAGGATTATCTTAATTCCTTAACTATCCTCTCCATTATATTTGGATAGTGTAGATAATATATAATATATAATATATGTTTATTTATCTATTTTTCTTTTTATGTAGTTCATTTATGTCATCTATAAATAAAATTAAATAACACCCCAAAAATCTGAATTTAAATGGAATAATTTGAATAATTATTTCCTCAAACTATATAATAATAAAAATTTAATTGATAAATCCCCATGATTATAATTGATCAAGAATTATAAAAATGAGTATAATAAAAAAATTGAAACTATTCTAAAAAATATCTATTAATTATACGTGAGGTTAATAAATAGTGAAATAAATATTACATATGGTAAGGGTACTCTCAAATATCCTTTTTCATTTTGGTTTAGTCCATGTTAATCCATATTTTGTATTGATAACATCAAAAAAAATTGAAAATACATGTATTTCTAATTACATTTTCTTATTATAGGTATATGATTTTTCCTAATTTTAAAAAGGAAATCATATCAATGATTCAGTTACTATTTATAAATTATTTTTTTCTATATCTCCTCTAACACCCAAAACTTACATGGTGCTTTTCACTTTGAAAAATACAATTTCTTGTGTTGGATGCAACACTGAGTTCAAGCGCACCACGACATATCAAACTAGTCGTTTAATAAGTGGTTATTATAAGTAATAACCAAATTTTAAATTATATATATATTCCATATAATTTTAAAATTCATCTTTTTTGTTTCTTAGACATAATATAAATAAAAAATCAAATTTTTAGCTAAAAGAAGTATTTTTTTTCAAAAATGCAGTTTTTCAGCAATTTAAAGAAAAACCCTTTTTAAAATCTAATATTTGACAATTTTATATGTTAAATTTGATGAAATTAAATTATTAATTATATGCGAGACATAAAAATTTATTTTGGATAATTTTTTGGTACTTTTCTGATAACATTCATATTTTTATGATTGGGGAAAAACAATAAATTATAATAAAAAAAACCTTTTTTATTCCAAATAATTTGTAGTGTTAAATTATACATTTTAGTGGGTTTAAAGAATCATGAGATTATATTTATAACCTGTAATATAATTTAGTTCATTGGATGTAATTTCAAATTTAAATTGTATATAAACACATCTCAATCGTTTAACAGTTTTTACTTCTTAAAGACCTTCTTTTTTGTTTTAACAACGGAATTAATTTTACATTAATTTCTACAAATTATGTGTTATAAAGTTGAAAAAAAGATTCCATATTTTTAATCATTATTTCCAAGTTTTTTAAATAGTTAACTTTTATTTTTAGACATTATGAATAGTAATTTTAGTAAATATTTAATTTTCCATGGTTAATGGATAAATTTAGTAAATAAGGGTAAAAAATAAAATTATAATAATATTAAATTACCCTAACATGTTTCCTAAACCTGTCTTATAATACATTTCTGACCATGGGCATCTTTGGGTCGATTTTGGGACCCCATGGAGCCACTTTGGATTAATAATGTCATTTTATATTAAATAATGTAATGTAAAGACAAAAATAACATAAACATGTATCTTTCAATAAAACAATTATTATATGAGGTTATATAATTGATCACCTTGACTATAAAAATTCATTCTTAATATATAAATCTTTCCTAAAATGTTATATTTTATTTATAATTTTTTACATAATATAAATATATTTACTTATGACATAATAATTGTGCAGTATTTTCCTTATATATGATAGAATCAAATCAATGATATTATAAATATTAATATAAATATAATTTCAAAGTTTTGATGCCATAAATAAATTTTTCAGGTAAATATGACATGTTAGGGTTGATTGAATAAATTTTTTTCGAAGTGATAAAGTTTTCATGACATTCACAAAAACCAAATACCAAATAGTGTCAAAATTGACATAAATGAGTTTTTAAGAAAATACTATATTATTAAATGATATAATATTATAAAAATATATATTTTGTCCATAGAACATAGATAAAGATATATATGTCAATAATGATCCAATAGGGTTTATCTTGGATCTTTATAGTATGTCTATTAATCGTTTATTATAATAATAAGATAAGATGTTGTAAAAGTTGAACAATTTGTCTAGGAGTTATATCTAAAAGATAAGGTTAATATAGTGACATACACTTATTTAAAACCTTTTGGTTGATATTATTGATACCCATACCCTACTTATCCAAGAAATAAATCCATTTGGAGCCATTATAAATCGAATGTGTGTGTATAATAATGTAATATTTCAAATTTTTCCTAAAGTTACCTTCACCTCTCTTTTAAAAGGGTACTTCCCCTTCTCTCAAAATAACACCTCCAAAGCCATTTAGCTCACCCAAGACCTAATTTAATATCCTCCCAACTACCCTAACATCAACATAGAGGCCTTAATTTTATCATAAATCCTACATAGGGATCCCTTTTGTTCAAATCAAAAGGAATCACCCTAAGAAGATGTAATAATTTCATCACCTGCTTCAAAGTTTTTTTCCCCTTCCTCTTTCATTTTTGCTTACATAACGAAATAATCACTCCAGTACCTTCCACATATTGTGAATTTTTTATAAATATGGTAAAACCATATCCATTAGTCTATCAATCCTATAAATAAAAATGTCACAATATGTGGGTACGTATAGCTTACCGTCTCCGTGTAGCGTTGTAGTTTTTCATTCAACACGTCATTATTTAGATGGGTATAATAATATGTATAATTTATGTAAATAATAATTATAATATTTTAATTATTCGATATATATGTTATACCATCCAATTACATATTATTTCACCATAAATAGGATGATATTGTCGCTCGTACGTACGTAAGGCTTACCGTCTCAACAATGCGATGAGATTTTATTCCCTATCATAACCACTCAATAATAATTTTTATTTTATGATTACAAGTAATTTTTATGAACATAATTTCATTCGTTGTATTCATAAAATACATCATATCCATGAAAAACATGAGTTACAAAACAAAACATATAAAGGAAAATAAATCAATTAACACCCAAAACAATGATACTAATGAAATATTGTTAACAAAACAATATTAGAAGATCATATATGAAATATTATTTAAGTATGTGGTTATTTTATAATTTAGTAACAATTATTTAGTTATTATACTGTAGGTTAACGTACCCTCGAACAAGGAAAAGTGCAATGTAATGTTTAAATTTACAATTTCATTATTACTTGAGGTTATTAATAAGTAATTATTTACTGGGACCTCTTTATCATCAACATCAATTTTTCTAAAAAATGTATTTCAAAAAAAAACTCTATTTACTAGAATATGTTTTAAATTAATTTATACCCCTTTTTTACTTTTTATAAAATGGTTTTAAAAGATTATTTTTGTCGTTTTCAAAACAAGGTACTTTATGACTTTTTCAACAAATTAAAGTAAGAATGTGTTTTTATCTTTTACGGTGGGTGTGGCTATTTTCCATTGTTATAACATCTTCGAAGCTTCCCATAAAACCTTATAAGAATATTTTCAAAATAAATTTTATCTTTTTTAATGAATTTACTTTTAAATGATTTCAAAATAAAAAGAGGTATTTCTCTCAAAAAGTTTTGATTTCATCTATGTCAACATCTTTGAAGGATCTTGCACTAGTTTGAGGTAGATTTATTATGATACAATCTTCCATATTTTATTTAATGTTTTTTGATATTTGGGACTGTGTATATGTTATTTTTTATACCATTCATGGTTTATGGTTAAATTATTAACATTTCGTATTCTAGATTTAATATAAATATTTATATTATGTTTCAAAATTTTCACATGAGGAATGCATTAGACTTAGTAAGTGATGGTTAAAGCATGTTATAGCTCCTCGATGCATAGGTAGGTCTCATGAGACAAACTAATGTCTTGGAACAAGGCCTTGAAAAAATCTTATTTGAAGTCTTGGAATGAGGACTTAACTATGTGGTTTTTATGTCCCGCATTATGCATTCCATTATTATGAAATTGGGTATTGATATTTCATGTGATTATTCAACTAGTAGAATATCCATGTTAATAATTAAATTGTATTATTATATTTATATGTTCGATATTATGCTGATGTTTATGTTTAAACATCATTTTTTTAGTCTTATGCATTTCCTTAAATCCTTATTCTTATTTATGATAGTTTCCGCTATATTATTATCCTTACTGAGCATTTGATCTCACCCCTTTCTTATGTTTTCTTTTTCCAAGGATGTGAAAATTTATATTATAAATAACCAACAAGTATAGGCTAATGATATGAGTGTGTTCAAAGGGGATAGAATTTTTTTCTTAATTTCATTATGTATTGAAAAACTTATATATTTATCTAGTTTTTAGAAGGATACTAAACTGATCGGACTTTTAAGACTTGATTCGGTGTATCATGCCAATGTTATGTAATAATAATCCGACTCTGGGTAACTAGGTTTGGGGCATTATTGTTGGTATCATGTAAACTTTTTTATAAACCATGGAAACTAATTTTTTAGAGAAAAATATTGAATATGGAACATTACCCTAAGATAAACTATGAGGATTAGTGTAGAATAACATCCAATAATTTTGGTAATATATTGATTTTGTGAGTTTTCCAAGAAAGAAATCTGAGTCTAGATTTGAGAAGGTGGAGGCGGCACTAGCACAGATGTACCTAGGAGTGAAAACTCCGACCAAGAGTTTCAGGCTTAACCTAGGGTATCCTGGTAAACAACAATAGGCCATGTTGCACTCTTCAGTATAACACTCCTGTGGGATATTATTAGGATAATTCAAAATTTCATTACAAGACATTTTTTAGAATTTATGATTATATAATATCTCAAAGAAACCATTTTTTTGATTATGTATTATATCCAAAAACTGTACAATTTATGTTAAGTGCTCTATAAGTTTGGAATTATGTATTGTGATTCATAAACTAATCTAGTGTATGCCATTATATAGAAATTGATCCTAGTGGAAGGAATGGAAACCGTATCAATGCACGTAATCCATTTAGGGATTTCCCTCCTACTCAAGATAATTATTGTGGAGCTGGTAATGCAACTGGTGTTGATAATATTATCACCATACTGGGACAACTCACTTAGGTTATGAATAATAGCCTTACTCGTATAGAGCACCCTGATCCACAATATGGAGGATCAATGTTAGACCTCTTCATGAAGTAAAAACCACCAAAATTTAACCAGAATACAAATCCACTTGTAGCTAAGAAATGGATAAGTTTATTAGTGAAAATATTTAATGCTTAGGGGAGTAGCGAAAGGAAAAAAGTTTTCATGGAAGTTTTTCACCTCATGGGAGATGAAAATCAATTGTCGTCATTAATTAAAAACAAAAATGAGGATGAATAAGTATAAAATTTTAAAGGGAGGGAGTTTAAATATCGTTTCTTATAAAAATACTTTTCTCGACACCATTGAGCAGATATGGAGAGGAAATTTCTATGTCTGAGATAAAATGAGGTTAAGAATGTCACAATGTATGATGATAACTTTTCAACGTTATCAAGGAATGTGGAAGATTATATAAGTAACCCAAACAGTAATATTGATCTATTATTTGATTGGTTAAAACCATATCTCCGTTGATAATTAGTCTCATAGTCTTTCTCGACGTACGAATATGTAGTCTCGTGTGCTATCAAGACAAAAATGGAATTCCTTAAGTGTTATGACATTAAATTAAACCAAAAGAAGAAGAGAATGGTGGAGCAGGAGAACTATAAAGAGAAAAATGGAAAGAAGGGATTTTCCTTATGTGATAATTGTGGGAAGAAACACCTTGGTACTTGTCTAAAAGGAATGGGAGTTTGATGTAAGTGTGGTGAAAAAGGCCAAAAATCTAGTGATTGCAAGGGAAAAAAAGAGGCTTTCAATGTAGAATGCTACAATTTTAGAGAAATCGGGCATTATGAAAATGAATTTCCTAAGCTCCAAGGAAACATACCTCAAGAAATTTTCAACGGCGGAAGGCTAGTCTTATTTAGTTACAATAGTTGATGTGAAATAATTAATGTATTTGTGTTTTTTGATTCCTGAATTATATTCTAGTTATAAGAATAATGTGGTTTATATATATATATGTATTTTTCTTCAGTACTTTTTGTTTCCATTAAGGCTTTAATGTGATTAAAGTAATCATATTTCACTATGTGAAAATAAGAGAATCATTACATTGTTTGGGTAATCTGATGTTACAATTGATTTTGGAATTTATAGACCATTTAGAGAGAGTTTGGACACAATTATTTTGGATAACTATAATGGTTGAAATGAATTAAGTTGAACTTTGGATAGTATTTTTATGGTTTAAACATTTCTTAAGATTATTTTTGGAATACTATAACACTGTAGTTTTAGAAAAAAGGACAACGAGCAGGTCATGTGATAACCCGTCGTGTCGAAAAAAGCTACAGGAATCCAACCAGGAACCAAAGTGAGAAAAGGATTTATCTCATACCACTGTCCTAAAAGAATTTTGTGGTTATTATAAAATATTTTTCTTTATTTAAATGGTATGTTTTTATATTTGGAACCCATTATGATTAAGATAAATAGAATATTTTGGAATTATATTATGTTTTGAGTGAAAGATGAGTTTTTGGGAGAAATTAGTTAAAGGATGTATCTCTACTTAACAAATATTTTTTTTTCTTATTCTATGAATATATTAATTCTTAAACATTAGTGAAAGGATCTTAAAAAATTTTATAATACCTTATGTTTTGTTAAAATGATGATATATTAAATCATTATAGATTTAGGGCTTTGAGGCCCTCAATTTTCCATTCACTTCTTTGTTATTGATGATCTCAATCAATCATTATAAATATTTAGATTTTCTTCAAATTATAATTTTCACCAATTTTATCCTTTTTTAAATCCTAATTTTGTGGTGAAAATTTCATTTCCCTTTCCCTCTTATTAAGACAAAATTTTATTATCCACATTTTTTATGTGGGTTTCCAGAAAGGTATTTTCTATTTTTAAGATTTTATTTTCGAAAACAATTTCAAATTGTGAAGACGCAATTTATTAAAAAGGGGACTAATGTAACACCCCAAGATTCTATGGTACGTTTCTCTTTCAATAATACAATAGCATACGATGTACGCAACACTGAGTTCAGGCGCACCATGACCTATCAAAATAGCCATTAAAAAACAGGTTATGAATAGTAATAATAACATATTGAATTTTATATATAACCCATTAAATTTTAAAATTCATTTTTTTGTTCCTTAGACATAATATAAGGGAAAATTCAATTTTTTAGATAAATAAGTATGTTTTTCAAAAATGCAGTTTTCCACCTTTTAATGATGAACCGTTTTTAAATCCAATATTTGAAACTTTTATATATTAAATTTTATGAAATTAAATTATTCTATTGAATTGGGACATAAAAATTTAACTTGGATTAATTTTTGGTACTTTTCTGATTACTTGAATATTTTAATAAATAGTGAAAAACCCTAAATTTTAATTTAAAAAAAATTGAAAAAAATTATAGTGATAAATTATAAATTTGAGTGGTTTTAAAGTATCAGAAGATTATATTTTTATCAATTAATATAATTTATTTCTTTTTATGTAATTTCACATTTAAATTGTACATAAACATAAGTCAATAGTTTGATAGTTTTTACTTCTTAAAAACCCGCTTTTTGGTTTTATCCACTGGAATTAATTTTAAATTAATTTCAGAAACATCTGTGTTTTGAATTTGTAAAAATGGATTCCATATTTTTAATCAGGAAGTAAAAATTTTGTAAATACGTAACTTTTATTTTTAGACATTGTGAATAGATACTTTAATAAATATTTTATTTGCTATAGTTAAAGGGTACATCCGGCAAATAAGGGTAAAAATTAATATTACAAAAATATTAAATAAACCTATTACCTGACCTAACCTTATAGGATGATACATTTCCAACCATGGTAATCCTTTGGTTGATTTTGGGACCCCAAGGTGCCACTTGGGAGTAATGATGACATTTTATATTAATTAATGTAAAGTAAAGACAAAAATAACATAAACATGTATCTATTAGTAAAACAATTTTTTATGAGGTTATATAATTGATGTCTTTGACAATAAATATTAATTAGAAATATAAAAATATTTCCTACATCATGATATTTTATTTATAATATTTAGACATAATATAAATATATTTATTCATGATGTAATAATGGTGAGGTATTTTCCTTAACAATAAAAGAACCAAATAAATGATATTATAAATATTATAATAAATATAATATTAAAGTTTTAATACCAAAAATTAATTTTATAGGTGAATATGACATGTTAGGAATGATTAAATTGATTTTTTGGAAGTGATAATGTTTTTATGACTTTTACAAAAAACAAAATACCAAATAGTGTCCAAACTGACATAAATGGGTTTTAAAGATAAATATTGTATTATTAAACGATATAATATTCCTAAAAATATATTTTTTGAAAAAAGTACTTATATAAGGTTATTTGTGTCAAAAATGAAACACTAGGGATTCCCTTGTTTTTTTATAGTACTTTTATTAATGATTTATTATAATAATACAAGATGACATGGTAAAAGTTAAACTATTTATCTAAGAGTTAACTCTAAAATGTAAGGTTAATACAGTGACCTAAACTTGTCTTAAACCTATTGTTTTATAGGATTTCAACCAATCCCACCCTTATACTAGAAATAAATACATTTATAGCCATTATAAACTGAATATTAGGATATTATAAAGTAATATTTAAATCTTTTCTTAAAGTGACCTTCACCTCTCTTATAAAAGGGTACTTCCCCTTCTCTAAAAATCAAACCTCCAAAACCATTTTTCTGGGAAAACTACTGCTCAAATATCATCCCAACTACCCTATATAAATCCTATAGTCCATACTTTTATTAGAAAGAAAACCTTGGGTCCCATTTTGATCAAATCAAAATGAAGCACCTGAAGAAGAGGTAATAATTTAATCACCAGTTTCAATGCTGTTTCCTTCTTCCACTTCATATTTCTTGGTTGTTTCCATACCAAAATTATTATTCTAGTAACTTCTATATACTTTTATTTTATTATAAATATGGTACAACTATATCCATTATTCCATCCAACCTATAAATGACAATGTCACCATACATGCGTACGTATGGCTTACTGTATCCACGTCGTGGTGTAGTTTTTCATTCAACGCTTCATTATTTGGATGGGTATAATAATGAGTATAATTTATGTAAATAATAAATATAATATCATTAGGATTTATTATATATGATATGCTGTCATATTAAAAAAAATTCAATATCAATAGAATGATATTGTCGCTCATGCATATGTATGGCTTATCGTCTCCACAACGCAATGAGATTTCATTCCCCATCGTAACCACTCAAGAATAATTTCCTTGTTTATTAAAAAATAATTTTTAAGAACATAATATCATTCTGGATATGAATAAAATACATCATATCCCTAACAGACCTGACATATGCAACAAAACATTTAAAGAAAATTGAATCAGTTAACACCCGAAACAATGATACTACTGAAATATTATTAACAAAGAAAAATTAGAAGATCATTTATGATATGATATTTATGTTTGTGGTTCTTGTATAATTTAATAAAAATAATTTAAATATTATAAATGAAGTTAACATACCCTCGAACAAGGAAAATTACATGTTATGGTTTAATTATACAATTTCTTTTTTATCTGAAGTTGTTAATACATAATTATCTACTAGGACCTCTTTATCATCCACATCCATGTTTCTTAAAAATGTATTTCAAATTTTTTTACTATTTACTAGACTATGTGTAAAATTCAATTATACCCATGTTTAAAATTTTATAAAAAAACTAAAGGAATCGTTCCGTCGTTTTCAAAACAATGTACTTTTTGACCTTTTCGACAAAATAATGTAAGATTATTTTTTTACTTATACAGCGGGTGCTGATATTTTCCACCATTATAAGTCCTTATAAGATTCCCTTACAAGATTATAAGAATATTTTCAAAAAAAATTATTCATTTTAAAATTATGTGAATAGTAAATGATTTCAAAATAAAAAGAGATATTTCTCCCAAATAGTTTTGATTTCATCAATGTCAACATCCTTTGATCGATTTTACACTAGTTTGAAATTGATTTATTATGATACAATGTTTTATATCGCTTTGAAGGTTTTGATATTTGTTTTACTGTGGATGTGTTATTTTTTATAGCATTCATGGTTTCTGGTTAATGTATTAACATTTCATATGCTAGTTTGAATACGAAGGTTTATATTATATTTCAATATTTTCATATGAGGAATTGATTGGACTTGGTACGTGATAGGTGGAGCCTGATATAGCTCCTTGATACCTCGGTAGGTCTCACGAGACAAACTAGTGTCATGGAACAAGGCCTTGACAAAATATTATATGTAGTATTGGGACGCGTCCTTGACGATGTGGTTATGATGTCCGGCATTATGTATTCCATTATTTTGAAATTGACTAATGATATTTCATGTGATTATTAGACTAGTAGAATATCCATGTGACTAGTTAAATGGAATTATTTGATTTATCTTTGTCAAATTATTCTAAATATTATATTTACAAGGCTTTTATTTTAGTCTTATACAATTCTCTAAATTTTTATGCTTATTTATTATAGTTTCTGGTATATCGTTATCCTTACAGAGCATCTGATCTCACCCATTTCTTATGTTTTCTTTTTCCAAGGATGTGAAGAATTATATTATGATTTTCCTACTAGGATAGAACTATGATATGCGTGTTTTCAAAGGTGACAAAAAAATTATCTTTCTTTCATGATGTAATGTAAAACTTATTTATATATATCTAGTACTTCCAAGGCTACTAAATAGATTGGTCTTTCTAGATACGATTCCTTGTATCATGCCAATGTTATATAATAATATACGGACTCTGGGTAACGGGGGATGGGGAATTACATATCTCCTTTATTATTAGTATCTTTATTCTTCTCCTCTTCATGGAAATTATTATCTTTTTTAAAAATGACATTATTTAACATCCCAAATTATGTTTTCCATTTTTCATTTTTTTAACCTTCATTTATATTAATCCATATATTCATTATAATATCACAATGAAACCTATTATTTTCACATTGTATTATTATATTATTATGATGTAAATATGTTTTATTTTTACATGTAAGGAAATTGAAATTGTATATTAATAATAATGTGATGGGAGGTACTAAAATATTATATCCTTCCATGGTGTTTGGTATATTATTATACCTCATTACATCATATCAATATACATGGAAAAATTAGCATAGTGTACAATGTTATGCATAGTCTTTTTATAATGAGATTTTTTCATACTATAATCATGTCATGGATATAATATTTTACTTATATTATGATGATTAATTATAATTATTTTTTTCATTCCAATACGTATTTAGATTATTATTATTATGGTATTATTTTTATTATATGATAGTGATTTTGATTTTCACCCATGTGAACATGTTAATTCATGTTTTATGTTGTCATGATCCAACCTTATGGGGAATTATATGAAAATAACCCAATCCCACCCTCAATATGCTTGGGGATCGTGACTAGAATAGATTTTTCTTATAACACACATGGGAGGAAATTTTTAAAGTTCTTCATACACTCATAAATCTTCATGCCTATAAAATGTTGAAATGTAAAAGAACTGATAAAAATACATTTATACATATATTATAAAACGTTTAGAGTATGGTATAATGTACTAAGAATCTTAAAATGTTTCTAAAATCAATACCACCCAAAATTGAAAATAATATACATCCCTCGTAGAAAGAGGGGACTGAATTCAAATAGAACACTTGTATAGACCTCCGTTTGTCTAGCCCAAATGATGATCCCCCAAATCATAGTCCACTAAGGATGATGTAAATAGGTATTTCTTTTATTTTAGACAAATCATTTGTGGAAATGTCTCATTCATTTTTTTATTAAAACAATACCCAGTTGGACACCCTAAAAACCCAAATTATAAAGCATCCAGGGTAGTCAGAATATTAATCACTTATATATCAAAAAAATATGATACCCAATGATAATGAAGGATATTTAGAATATACTCTAAAAATAATATGGGGCTCAAATTTATAACCCACTACCATAAATAGATTCACTATGAGTATTAAAAGTAACTTTCGTCTGGGAGGAACTTCTCCCCAAGAATAACTTCCACATACGAAACCTATATTATATGTCATGCACATCATGTCTAGCCAAGAAAAATTTTGAATGATACTGAGCGGTTTCATCTAAGAAACACACTATATTAGAGTATACATTATCCGAAGGATCATAACATGATGTACAAATAGGGGTTCAATATCTAGGGCTCACAAAGGGGAAAACATACCCTGTTAGAAACCTCCACCTTGATAGAAGATCGATTCTTGGGTAAATATTGTTCTTGATGATTCTAGAAATCCATAATTTGGTAAATAATCATATACATGAGGACTGATTCAGGCCTCTCATAGGGATACATTCTCTACATTACTGAGGAGTCTAGTAGAAGCGATTGAGACAAGTCACACTATAATAATGGAACCCTAAAAACCTTCACTAATCATTATGAAAATATATAGTGGCTACTAAAAATATGTGAATGCTATATTGAACCTCCATAAAATTGGAACCAATAAAATAGACTCCAACAATATTGGTCCATGTAATCCCCTAAAAGATCACATCGTATGAAAATTGAGGATAAAAATGAATCAATCTAGTCCACAAATGAATAAGTAGCATCTCAATAGTGTGACACAACATGTATCTCAAGCCTAGAATATCTTATATATTATATTCACAAATCATGAACTAAAACAATTACACAACATATCCACTATGGTTACATGGAATGTATGTGTTGATCTGGAACTCAACATCTATTCTTCATGTGTTCCTGTACATTGGTCCACATACATGTACATTAGTCCATACCCATGTAATTAGATATGTTTATGTACATATATTTTCTCGTGTACACTAGGATACCTGTATATATCTTAGGTAAAAATAATGTTTAGTTTCTGAGGTGGGACTCGACATGTGGCCTACCCACACCCATGTAAATTCCTATGTCAAAACTAAATTCCCACCACACACACCGTGTAAATCCACCCAGTCTTATGGGAGTGTACTACCTATACAGAGAGGGGTGTTTGGAAGGTGACCATATTTATGGTGGCAGGTACCTTATTATATGCCATCCTTAACACTCTATGTAAACCCTTGCTACCACTATAATGATAACACATAGTGTATGTTCTTGAAGTGCGCTCCATGTGTATCAGGATTTTTAAGAATCCTATATCTTGTCCTACTTTTTCACTCATGCCTTCCATTTTCATTAGATCTACCACCAAACTGACTAAATAAAATGGAGTTGGATTCATTCAAAACCATCCATCATCATCTGTCGAATTCATCCATTAACACTACGTGGGAAATGGCTACTATTTCAACTCATCGCCACCGGTACAGACCATAATGGAACCTAGGGTCTCCAACATAACCTTAATTTTCTACCATAATCACAAAAAATGATCCTATCATTGGTCCTGAATATGGATCTGTTGAAACATTCAATTTTTTCATATATAGAATTTTTGAAATTCTCTTTCTAGGTATCCATAAAAGTTCCAGCTAAAATAAATTTAGACGATGATGATTCACAAAAAGGGGGAAGAAATGTACAAAACACCAGAGGAAGAACAAACCTCATCCTTTTTTAGAAATTGTATTGATCCTTTTTCTTTAGAATGATGAAAAAAATACACTAATTAGTAATTAAATTATTATTCATCATATCCCATATAATCAAACATATTCCCCAAAAAACTATAGGTTATTGTGTCAATATATTAGTTGATTGATTTGTATTCTTCATGGGATAAGAAAATGGATAAAATCATTCCAAAATGAAATAACGTGAGTTGGATCAATTTTAGAAATTAATGAATATACAATATAGCTTTTCATGGGATCCTTGATTTCTTCTTTCACACCCATTTCCAATGGTCGATCTATTAATGTTCATCCCTAAAAGCTCATCCTGTATCTCCTCATTGAAAATAAAAGGATAAAAATACAAACTAAAAATTTTGTTGAAACCATTTTTATTTAGATTTTTTTTTGGTCACTACATCTAGAAATGAAAATTAATGAATTCATTTATTTATGGATGATTTATTCCCATTATGAATTTTTCACAAACTCATGATACTGGAAACAATTGTTTCATTCCTTGGGTTAAATCCATGATCTGAACTCAATATTGTTTCCAGATATCTGATACAAGACTCCATTTCTTTTGTATTCCAATATTTTTGGAAGCTATACATTAATGATATTAATATTTTTATTTTTTAAAAAATATGAACTTAACGCTCATGGAGTCTCATTATATCATGTCACCTCCGCACATGGATCTAAGAATATTCCTAAAAATATTCCAAAGTCATAAACAGAAAAAAAATGATTATAAATTATTAAATTCATCATGGATTTTCATTCCAAAAAAAATAAATAATGGTGGGGATTCTAATCTCTCAACCGGGTATCCTAATTCCAGAAGAACCCAAAATAGTTTCTTGTGTTTCCAAAAAATACACAGTCAATAAATACAATTTCCAATGAAGGGTTGTTCTATGAAAGTACTATACACCATTGTCACCTTGAAAAAATATACTCCACTCCAATATCCTTGTTTAAGCTATTCAACTTTCTACAATGAGTCTTGAAAATACATCCTCGGTTTTGAAATGTAGAGAACAGAAAACCACTAAAACAACTATGTTAATGACATTAAGTGTAACACCACCTCTACAACTCAAAATAGAAGTAGTAAAAAATAAAGGGCCTATGAACCCTTGAGATTTCCCTTCACCCTTGGAAAAACTTGGTAACTCTTAAAATATAATATTTTTTATCGTTGGACATTAAAGAACTTTTGATGTTTTGCTAGAAGTTTTCATATTATATTGGATAAACTAAACCCTTAAAACTGTCACTAGTGCCAAATATAGGGTCTTGGTTTTGTCATGCACTCGCTCTGAATAGTATAAAATTGATATTTAGGGTCCCAAATACATTGTCTCAAAATGGTCATACTCTAGTGTTGTAGTGATTATCATTATGATGTAAAAAATACACTGATTTTAGATGATCGTCCCAACAATAAACCTAAACAAATATGTAAACATGAAGCACGATTACTAGAACCTAAATAGTCTACTTTATGTAGCCAATTAGAGGGTTAAAACCCTATTCAAAAATACAACCAAGTCCCCAAAGGTATTAGACATACTCCCCCTAATTATTCAATGATATATGAATCATATTTTGTAATGATCATCAATCAAATTTCATAAAGATGCAATACAATCATCACACATAGGTGTCTTAAAATCTCAACAAATATCTAATGATCATAAAACTTAGACAGAAGAGATAATAAGAGTTTAGCATGAAAATTACTGTCAGACCCTTGGCTTTCCGACTAATTCAAATATATTCTGGTATATCCTTACCCCTATAAAATTTATAGGTAAGGGAAAAATACCTCCTCAATAAATCCTTTTGTAATGAGACTATTGTCACCATCTATTTTCCAATAAGTTTAATGATCATATCAACATTGATAAATCTATATGGAACATATATAGAGGATATATGGTCACCCAAAATCTCACAATTTTTATATATAAGATACATCTCTCTAAAACATTGAAGTGGCAGTGGGGTAGAAAATATCAACTAAAAGTATACTACAACTTCCTCAGGTATTCTGAATCCATTAACTTAGATGTTTTACACACATGGATTTCATCAAATAAGAATATTGTGAACTAAACAAATAATGGTTAAGGATAATTTCCATAAGTCATGTACTGATACTAGGGTGTACAACATGACCAAGGTTATCTCCGTGAAGTGAAAAATCCATTATGGCTTTGAAAAGGAACCTTTAATATATCCTACTCACAAAATAGAGCGGGTGATAACATATATCGACATAAATCTAGGATAACCACTTCTTCATTATCCACTAGTCTATGTACTCTTTGATTCTACGGAGTGTATATTCATTATCGTGTCACAAGGTTCAAGTAACAACAACTCATAGATGAATAAAATATCATATTCACCTATTAGGTGAATAACTCTATGATTCTAAGCTGAACATAATGTTCCTTAAAATCCCCCATTATCTATAAATACATAAGATCACCTTCATATTACAAAGTTCAACGAGTAAAAATGATGTTTTACATCAAAACTTTGGGGTGATCCCTAGTGTCAATCCTTCTAGAAGACTATAGATTGGTATGGAGATAAAACCGGAACATTCTTGGAAAATATATCCTCATACTTCACTATCACATCTATAAAAAAGATAAAATATTCCAATACTCCAAAAATATCACTATTAAAATGATATAAATTTGGTCGAAAACACTTTCACATGAATTCATCATGCTCTGTCTTGGATCCCTCCTAATCAAATACTGAAAACTCCGTCACAAATAGATAAAATACCACCACATTCACTATTAAAAATTATAGAGAAATGATTGTAGGAAACAAATCCATACTAAGGAAAATAACATAGGGTCTCAATGCTCCAAAGATTATATTCTTGGCGAGGCTCACTCTCCAGCCAGAGTCATGTCACACTTTCAGTAGAAGCGTATAATCTCTGATCCTACCATTTAAAGACTCTACTAAAACGTTCAAGAAATTTTTTTCCAGTAGTGTAATTATTTCTAGAATATAGTATAAGTTCATCGATAAGTGAGATATGACTGCATGTTAAAAACTGCAACTCAAGAAGTGAAGACACATGTCATACATCAAACCGCACATGAAGAATCTGCATGCTCGTAGTTCATAGAACTAATCCATTACATTTAATAATTATTTAATACATCCAGGTTTTTCTCTAAATACATATCATAAAAAATATTTAATAAAAAATCCATAGGAACTCAACAAAAAAATTGCCACTATCCTCTTTTGTGGTATTAAATTGCCAACATAGTTCTTGGATCCTGTCTCCAGAATAATTCATAGTTGACTAATTTTCTGTCTTCATTTCATATCCCATGTCATTAAAAAAACAACACAACATTTCATTATAGATTCCTAAAGTATCCCTGGAAAAAACATTAAAAAATAAGAAAAATTTTGTAACTTACATGTGTCTAACAATACTTTAAAAAGTAGAATAAACACATATCATACCTTGAAACACTCCTATATCCTCTAGGTAAAGAACATAGAATGCCTAAAACTATCAAATATTTTTACCACTAACATAATGATCATGGATTTGTCTTCCTATTTTTGGTGGTGGAACCATAAAATAGAATCCACAATAGCCTCCTACTAATCCCCCAGCTCCTCCATCACATTTTCTGCCTCAAAACACTCTTTATTATTGCTAATGCCTTTACCAAGGTAGTTTATGATATACCTATATTGTTATAGAAAAATGTGTATTAAAATCCCATGGTTGATTCTGCAACCATGTCACGAATAATAATGCCTCGACTTGTGGGAACTCATCATTCCCCACGGTCACTGTGAATGGTGATTCCTCCAATGATGAGACCTATGGTTCACATTTACACTTGGTAGGCTAGGAATGCCCTGAATATTAGATGATAACTACTATAGTTTCTCTTGATATGCTATTTAACCATGCACATCATCATCTAGAACCAAAAGTGCCATCCTTGAATCAGGCTGACATTCTATATATAGAAGAACAACTAGAGGTGGCTCTATGAATTGACCAATAAGAGAAATAGTGAATTTATGAACATTGGAGAGATAGTCAGCATCATGATTTATCCCCTTCAAGGAGTGCACATCACCCACCAGTTCATACGTTCTATCCTATTATAGAAACCTAATTAGATATCATTATGAATATGCCCAAAAATAATAACTGATGCACCACAGTTAATGAGCACATATCTAGTGATATGGCACATGATGTCCACAAAAACAAAAATTGATTCTAAAATGAATCATGTAAAAAAAATCTCTTTATACCTAGTTCATACATATACCATGTCAAAAAGTAATTTATCAGAGTCCTATTGAATGAATACATCAGCTTCCACCCCAAAACAATTCTCCTTGACATAAAATCCAATCCTAAAATATTTATACGTTATTCCCATAGTTCCCAATATAAAACTCACATTATGAAAAAAAATCAAACCCTGAAGCCAATTAAATGAAGAATCACTACCTTTAAGTTGGGGAATTCCTATGATACCACTCATCCATGAACCAACCTAGTGGTGGTCAAGCCACAACTACCCCAAGTCCACCTCTAGTTGTCCAAGGTTGAGCGGCAATTATCGATTAGGCATATCACACATATGAGAGGCATTGGCCAAATGTACAAGTACTCATTTTCAGGTCTCCAAGCCCATAAAATGACCAAAATCTAATATAAATTATAACAATTAAAGAATAGATATATAATCCCACAATCATATAATGACATAATGTTGCAGAAATCCTATAATTTGAAAAATGAAAGCCCCCAAAAAACAAAAAAAATAATGTATTCAATTCACAAAATGATGAGAATACTATCGAATGAAACAACAGTATAGAAATCATTGTTTTCATGCCCAAACAATTATTCACTTTCTCCTAGTCCACAATCATCTCAATAAAAGGGTATCTCAACTACATGATACATGAAATGTGGTGAAAGAGACCGTGTGGGGGTGATGATAACAACACCCAGTAGGACAACCGAAAAACCAAATGTAAAGCATGAATAGTAGTTTGATCATCAAAGATGTATTTCAACAAGATATGAGGCATATAGATAATGAATGATATACAATTATTATTATAAAATACTCTAAGTCTCAATTTTATCAACCACTACCATCCATATATTCACTTTGAGGTTTCTAGGTATTTCTCATCTGGGAGGAACTACTCCATGAGATGTACATACAATAACGAAAATCATCCAATTGTCACGCTTGATAGTTCTGTCCATGAAAATTAAAAATGATACAATGGGATTTTATCAGAAAAACACAGCTGATCAGACTACACCTCATTGGAATAATTTGTTAATGATGATTAGATTGAAGGTCAATACCTAGGGCTCCCTAGGAGGCATAAAAAACAAAAATCCTCATTAACATGGGATCAAAAACTGAGTAAATATTGGTCATTAAAATTACAAAAATAACTATCTAGAAAAATAATGAATGAAAACATGATTTTACAGAACTCTTGGAGGGATAAATGATCAAAGCCACTAATGGGTATTGTTGAAGAGGACTAAGACAACTCACCCCAAAATAAGGAAACCCACCACCACTACACTAATCATCATGAATCTACATAGGGGTCACCCTATATGATGATAATGGGATGTATCACTAAACCCTCTTTAGAATGGACCAAAACGAGCATAGTAAAATGATAATGATCCATGAAATCTCTGAGAATCTCAAAATGAAGCTGAACTGAGTAAAAGGAAGAATCCAACAAGTCCTCGATGGAGTACATGTCATTTCCTAGCGTTATATGAAATTTATCCCAAGACTATAACTTTAGGTGTCTCATGTTCACATGTAATGAACTTAAAAACGAATCAGGAATGTCCACTGAGGTTTCATTGTGTGAATGTGACTATATATAACTAAAAAATTAATTCTTCATAAGCCCTAGTACATTAGGATATTCCCATGCACTTGGATGTGATTGAGAACATGGATAATCTAATGTATTCAAATCTTCATATATACATCCATTGCACATGTGGTTTTGAGGGTATATGATTATACTCAACATGTGACATTACCAACCCTCTATATCATATTCAGCTGAAATATCCCCATTCCTTTCCCTCAAGAAACAAACACCACCATACCTCTCCATTGCTGCATTATGTCGTACTCGAATAGAGGTTCACTAATCTGATCATGATATCCCACTGTAATTCTGCACTAGGATCCCATTTCTTATGCAAAATCTGGATTCATGGAAATTATTTGTTACAATAAATATCAAACATGTAACTATCGATGGCCTTCTATTTTTATAATTCAAGTAATAAAATATTCTGATGATTATCATACGTACAAAGGGGTAGAAACCCACAATAAAATATCAATAATAATTCTTGAACATTGTTCATATTTCCATAGATCTATTTCCATTATAAAAACAAATGAATTTCTAATAATAAATACCAAAATAATTCTCCTTCAACTACAAGATAAACAAACACATAACAAAAAATATATTTGATCCATGAATCATTGGATTTGTCCATTTATTTACATTCATCGTGGGATAATAAAATATGGATGAATACAAAAAGAGAATATATTTATATTTGGACCAGTCACTATTGAAGAATGAATCTATATCATTTTCTTTGGTGAGATCCTCTATTTTTGTAGGCACACCAATCACCATTGCTCAATCTTTCGATCTTCGTCCACAGAAGCTCATCCACAAGATCCTCTCTCAAAGACAATGGTTATGATGAAAAAAAAATTGGTTATAACAATGTTTATATATATGATTATTAATTCTCTACACCATTAAATGAAAACAGAATAATTTATTAATTAACTAATTATTTTTGGATGTGATTTTTTCCCCAAACTCTGGATAACGTAAAAAAAATTATGTGACTCCTAGTGTAAACCCTCTGTTCTCACCCAAATTCGGTTCTACATATTCAAAATGAAACACTTTTTGGGATTTATTCAACTTTTTTAGAAGACAATTATCATAGGATGTTAATATATCTAAAAAATTAAGATATCAAATTTAGGCTCACCGAGGCTCCGAATCTTGCACTATCTCGTCACCATTATTTATAAATATTCCAAGAATTATCCCAATGTCTTAAACATATAAAAATTACATAACATATGTTTCTATTTATTATTAGACTCGTTGATGATATTTTGACTCATCCTTCTTTGATATATTTCATCTTGTGATTACATCAACCAAAAATATAATGAAAACCATTCAATGAACTTTGAATAACATTTTAAATAATGTTTAATGTTTAATATAGATTAATTTATTATGGACATAAATTTTTTAGAACATTAAAATTCATTATTCTAGGATTCATAACAATTTTTAACTTTTTATTATTTTTTTAATAGTAATATATTTAAGGAAAGATTCATTTTACCAATGATGTCCTTCCTCAAAAAGAATGATATGGGTGGTTATTCCCCAGACCATTTAATATCTCACCACCCTAGTGATAATCATTGATCAATCTCTTCATACTACTTCCTAACTGACTAGTACCCATATAATCTTTTCTACTCTCCTCTTAATCAATTTTAGAAATTAATTATTATTTTCTACACACATATATATATACGTATGAAAAATATTCTCACAGGAGTGTGAATATATGATCGTAAAACCTACTGAAAATAACTAAACTTAATAATCTCATTATTAGGATCTTATACACCTGGTCCTAGGTTGTAACTCCCCATTCCTACCTCCAAGAGCTCAGATATTTCCATCCCTCCCAAATTAAGGATATCACACACATGGAGACCTTGCCTATGGTAACTATTTGTATACACCCACACAAATCTCCATTTAACAATGTATAGATAAAAAATATATATTAAAACATTCATAAAAATATCTATCCCTCAATTAGACTTCAAAATTTTGGATAATATGTAAGGGAGAAATAAAATCCCACTAAAAATATCAAGAGAATATAAACTTTATAGAAATAGTGGACCATATTGAAATGATACCTTAGGAAGGGTCCTTGGACCTGAATTTATAAAAACACTATTCTGGTCATCCCACTAATCTCTAGTTAGTCTAGGTTGTCCTTGGACATCAAAAAAATGCCTCTCGGAAGCATAAGACATGACATGTGCAGGAAAATACCATTGAAGGATGTGTATAAAAATACCATGTTTGGTCTCCAAAACCCAGAATAAAAGGTAGAGACTATATGGAAATAGTTTTCTTAACACAAGAAAGAAAGAACCCCAAACAAGAGAGAAACTCCATCTCAACCACTCTTCTATTATACATGGCTTGTAATCTCATTACACTTGGTGTGTCAACCATAATATGTGAAAACACTATATGGAATCCTAGAATCATCAATATGTATTTATCTTAGAATCAATGTATCATGATGTCCCAAGGACATAGAAATACACATGATTCTAATCAATTATCAATGGTAATGATTATCCATGAAATCACAATCCATGATCCCTATTATCCCACATAATAGTCATCCGATAGATACAATACATCAAATAAAAACCAACCATCCCAGAAGTCCCATATGAGATAACAAGCTACATTAGAAACAACTCTCTAGGTCCACCTCTCACTCCCATGACTAGAGGTCTTATCACCATTATATTTCACCCTTTTAATGCGTTTAGGGGACCAAATAGAAATTACCATCCCATTCCATTGCACACAATTGAGGGATAACTATTCCAGGATATGCAGCCCATGAATCCCCTATAAATAGATCAAGGTAGGAATGAAACCCCACTACTTCCCTACTACTAAGGGAGTAATGACTTCTAATAATCCTGTGAAATATTCATAATGCCAATATGGATTGGTCATCACCTCACCATAATGAGGGAGAACAACAACCTAACTAGGTGTCATAGATAATAATTGTAGGGGCCCACTCGTTGGAACTACACTCCATAGCTGAAGGATCTCCAAATATTGTGGATGACCCATTCCATGATGTTGCTTGAAGATGGGGGAGTACAAAATCATATATAGATGGAATACACCATTTCTATATGGGAGTTACAAACATAGATGTATGATCATAATTGCGTACAAATTCCCTAACATGGAAGGGGATTATCAACCCCAGAATGGAAGACCTACAACCTGCTACAATAGGGGAGTATTAAATATTATAGAATATCTCATATGGTGGATGTGCACCCATTATGACAAGGGAACACTAACTCAGTGCATATAGAACCTTCACCCAAGGGCCTTGGGGGAGTACTTACTCTATCTTTATAACGAGTATGGATGGCATGTGCCCTTGTGTGACAGCGAAGCTCTATCTCAAACTAAACAATCAATATAGGGGACCCCACCTAGGTCTAATAAGGGATTTATGACCCTAGGAGAACTAATCTAATGGTAGAGGACCCCTTACCACAATAGGGGTCACGTTTCTACTAATATGATATTCTAGAAAAACACTTTCTTGAATACGAGAGGGGAGTGGATGTCCCATTGTCTATATCATAAACAAAACCACCCTCTATAATCAGTCATGAGTAACTAAATGTTTCATCACACTCATAGTACGTCATGAAATAACATTTCCATGGGTTGGGTACCCATTCTCTTATAGAATTGCATCACCACTCTATTAATCTAAAGAGTCTAGGGTGTCCCCTTCATAAGATAATACGGAAGGGTACCAACACAAAAATCTCTTCATTGATCCCACTAGATCACCACCCATGATCTATAATCTCTAGTGAAGTTACATTCAATATGAAATACACCAAATATATCTCAATATACCATGAAGGATACCATTACATTATAATTGAAAAAATTCTCTAGATAATCTACTCTCAGGCTTGAATTAGACCCTTGAAGAAGAAGTGATGGTAAGAGGAAGATAAAAAGAACATAATGGAATGTATGTTGGGGTCCACATGAAATGTGTCAATCTCCAAAACACCTCTATGAGCCATCTTCCTTGTGGATTGGTTGGACATGTGAGCATACATGGAATGTAAATGTTGTAAACATCATGTCCTTCCTAACCTAGGTAATCAACCATGTTTTTTCCCAGAAATCATGGCCAATCATGTCTTCAACAATGAGTGTACCCCTAGTACATGGCATATTCTAGATATCTATCTTATGGTCCATGTCCTTAGCCTATTCCAGTGAATGAAACCTCGTGTTTATGTCTTCTATTCATGTACTTTCAAATGGACCTGTCTGATGACATGACATATCTATCCATGTCCCTCTACAAAATAACGTGTGATCACTACATGGTGTGTATCCACTATTTATAGTGTATATTCTCCAATATTTAATGTTCCCCAAGTGAGGATAACACCCAAAATATTCTCTCCCACTACAGGCCATGTGATTAGGAATTTTTAATGGGAATTCCCTTCAAGCCACTGGAAACACCCTAGTTTCCACAAAAACCAAAATATCGACCCTCATAGGGTCCATAACAGTTGTATGAGGCCTTAATAAATTTTAACAAATTGATTCGAAAGGGGGATGAAGACATAAAACTCAATCATAACTATCTCATGGTGAAACACCAATGCTTCAGTATTATATCCATGCTTTGATGTCACTACACCATGATTTGGGAGAAATCATCATCTAGATTGATGATTATCGGTGCCCCCTCTCATTTTTTCACCACACTTCATCTATTATGAAACTGGGGGGCATCCTCTCAATCCTACCATAAGTAAGGGAAAGGGGGAATGGTTTTATAATTTAATTAATTAACAATATTATACTTAACACCCCCCCCCCCCAAATTACCATCCACCATGCAGTCGATGCCGAAAGATTTTATATAGCACCTAGGGTAAACACAATGTTCTGAACTCAACCATGGTTTTCAGTTTTCGGATTTGAAACATTTCTACTGAGTTATGAATTTATTAAAAATAATCAATGTGTGTGTGATAAAATGTATTTAATAATTTTAATATCACCACACCACATCTCTCTAGACACCATCCTACTTCACTAACTCAACATCTATATTTGAAAATATTCCTAGAAATATTACAAATTCATTCAATTTAGAATAATAGTCACTACACTATCCCTATCTTAAATATTTTCTTCCATGAAAAGATAAAGCATAAGAAGGGGAAAAAATAATCTCTCTACTAGGCCTCTCATTATAGTAATCTCATAAATGTGTTCATGTACTGCCTGTAATAATTCACTGAAGAAAACAAAAAAATCCTCAATATTCCCAACATAACACTCAATCCAGGTCGACATCATGAAAAAAATTTGGAACATGTCTCACCTGCTACATCACTTAGTCCATCTTCTATCACAGGGTCTGGAGGTACAACACCTTGATATCCTATCAGGTATACTAACATAACCCACAATTCTCATCTACCCCTAGATTAAACGTATAATTCCGACCTCAATAATATCATGAAACATCCCTATAGATAAGTAAAAAAGTGTTAAAAAATAAAACCACAATAATATCAAAATGTACATACTAACTCTTAACAGACCATGTGTTAATGAACCTCAAACTGTACCACCACCATATTTGGAAACTGAAATCTCATATCATCACTACTCCATGGGTCATACTATCCATATGATAATCTTAACATATACCTTATCACACATGAGATCATCCCTATCATCTAGGTATCACTGTATAAAGGATGAAGACTATATTCCAAATGTCATTTCATCTCTACACCAATTTGTGGAAATCATCTGAGCATTGAATATAGGGAACAAAACCACATTGTGGAATCATTATAGGGCCTCATTCTACCACTTCAGAATGATTCTACTCGAGTAACTCTCCTACCTTTTTCAAGGACACCATCAATAGAATGGGGTGGCCAATGATACACTCTATAGTAAAGTCAATCATTAGTTTTGAGCATGAATTATCCAATGGTAATGTCAACGCTTTCTTCGAAACTCCTAAATGAATTCCTTCCCTAAACACATGGGTCAATGGAACAATTCAACCACACATCGACATTGTCTACTTAATGTGGAATTCAATCACCTTTATTGTTTTAATTAATTTACAAAATCATATTTTAAAGGAGTAATTATCATTATTTTTTATGACTTAGATGTTATATCATACAAAATCATCATTGGGTTCTACCAATTCCTCGCATCACCCTGGGAAATGCTTATAAAAAACTATAGTGAATAGTGTACCTCCTAATATTTACTAAAAATACATAATAAATATTAGAAAGTAAATAGAGTGTACCAATACACATAAATGGATCCTCTACATTATAGGCATTTGCGGCTGACATCATTCCTTTTCCCCATCATTTATGTCCACGTGCCTAGTGCATACAACCTAGGGGTGGTGCTAGAAATATATTTAACTATATGCCACCTATATGTTCCCTCCCCTCTCATATTTCACATCTTCCATCAATAATAACTACATGCTCTAGACACTGTCTCTACCTAGGTGGTTCATCAAACAGCTCCCTTTCAGTAGCATAGAGGATAAGATAATCTTACACAAGATTTTACCATCTATCTAAGGTATAAAACTGCCTATCATGTTGCTGATTAGATCCCTAAAGTGATTCCTACACTATTGACCCACGTGTTGGAGTCTGGGCATGGGTATGCCTCTTTAACCACAATCATTTTGATTGATGTATTCTAGCTAATTCCATTATCTCATCCTCATTATAACCAATATCAGGTCCCTCCAACAGACCCTCCTCTTTGAATATATCTACAATTTGATCTCTCTCCGACATCTCATCAATGTAGGGAAGTGACAAGGCTTCCACACAAAATCATATTTATTTAAAGAGGACCTTATCAAAGTTATATGTTCTGTGAAATTGGTCTTGAAAAATATCTAGGGATTATTGTGAATATTTGGTGAACTTCACAGTGTTCTCTTCCCGGCACATTCTACCCCATTGAAGTTGTATAAGATCTTAGATATTCACTGATCTCAATGTGTCTAAATATAAATCTTCATTAATGATATTCTAAAACTCCATATATGTATAAATCTTCTCATAAAGGATATACATCACCAGAAAATTCCATCTCATGTCCAATACCTATAGACGACTCGCCACTACAAACATCATCTGGTCCTGAGTATCCTCAAAATTTAGAAAACACGAATGACTACCTCAAGTTAGTAATCAACAACCTAGGGGTCTGTATCACCCTAATACATGGGTCGTAACATCCTATAAATCTAATTTAGGACACTCAACCTATGTTTATCATTGTCTGGAGATGATGAAAAAATAGTCTGCTCAATGGGTGCAATCTCGAATGGTAGACTACTTGGTGGTGCTACCTTAAGCCCAGTTTCATGCACAAAAGTTTCATCGTGGGGTGAATAATCAAAAAAATCTCACCATGGAACCATGTTTTATGTTTATCGCGATGGAATACTAAAATATAATCAAGATACACCATGAATTTAGTGAATAACAGGGGAGTTAAACAAGGTGTACATGGAACCGATAACCCAGCCTTATATGATTTGTGAACCGACAATCCCCATAAGAAGTGCCTCAATGTTCTGAGTTGACGAGGAGGTTATTTGAGTCCTGGTGAATGATTATGGTTTACATAACACTCAAACTAGTGTCCCTATCCATTAATCTAATCAAAAAACACTTTACCACAATACCCATAAATCCCAAACCAATCTCATGTATTCTTGTTCTTTGGAAGTACCTAATCTAATAGTAGTCAATAAAAAACCAACCCATATAACCCCATATTTTGAATCCCCAAGACATCCTTCATTAATCCATGGTGTAGTGTCCAACACTTAGTAGGAATATCACATTAATTGGAGGACTTATCCTGTTGTACTAGTATACACTTACCAAAAAACATCTCCATTCAACAATATAGAGATACCTAAGATGAAATAAAAAAACCATGTATACAACTATCCCATAATTAGATTATAGAAAAAAATTCTAAAAACATAAATGGGAAAAGAAAAAGTGTACTATAATCTAGAAAACATACTACCTTCTCAAAAGGAATGGAAAATATCAAATTAACCCACAAGAATGATCCACAGACAGGCATAGAGAATCACCCAAATCTATTTAGTCTTCTAATCTCATCCTTCTTCTGGTCCTATAGGGAAACTTTCAAAGGCCTATAGTTATTACAAGATATGATATGTAATGGAAAATATCATTAAAGGGTGAGTATAATAATATCTAGTAGGTTCCCAAAACCTAGAAATTAAATGGAGTTACTGGAGTGAAATAGTTTTCTCGACTCAAGCTAGAGCGTACCCCAAATGAGATAGAATCTCTATCTCAACCACTCTTTAGATATACATGACTAGTCTGCTCAATGAATATATTATGTTAACCAATATTTGTGACAACTCAAAAAACGATACATGAAATCTCCCATATATATTCATCTGTGAATCCATCTGTCATGATGTCCCGACCTCACATCAAACCACATGATTATACTCATTGATCAATGGTAATGCTGATCTTAGAGAACAAACTCCATGATTCCTTCCATCCGAAATGAAAATCATCTGAGGTATACCTTTTATTATAGGATAGTCTTCCATCCCTGATGGACCATATTAAAGAACACACCCCACCAAAACTCACTCTATACGTATAATAATTGTGGCTATTAATATAGGTTCAATCATTAATTTCTTACACCCTGTGCAATCTCATTAATACACAAGTGGATATTCCCTCAACTCTCTACCATTCATAACCAAGGGATAACTGGTTCACATTATGAATCATGAGGATCCTCTATAAAAAGTGAATTTTGAAACCCATACATCACTCCTTCCAAAAAAATATTTGAGTACTATTTCTAAATCACCCTATGAAACCTCTATATTACACTTATGTAGAGGAACAGACCTCACCGAATAATGGGAGAAGAAACTTATAACAAGGTGTTGTGAATAACCATTGGTGGGGATTTATCCTTGGAACATCACTTGATATCAAAGGGAGATCCATATCCCTAGAGGGCCCACTCCCTGTCACTACTTGAAGAAGGGTGATTACCTCTCTGTAGATAGATGAACCACAACTAATAGATAGAGGTTCTTCGTTTATACATATATGATCATATTGGGTGACCTAAACCATTACACCGAAGGGGAGTATTGACCCCATAAGAGAGTACCCATACCCTGTTATGATTGGGGAGTATTGAGTATTCCAGAACATCTCATATGAAGGACCCACACACCTGTTTGATTGGGGAATACCAATTCCTGGGATAGAGGACCCACATCCTGGAACCTCCTGGGGGTACTGCCGCTATATATATAATGTGTAAGGAGGTTTCATTCCATGGTGTGATAGAGGACCTCTTTCTCTACCTACATGAAGAATATTGGGGACCTACAACATGGTCTGATAGGGGAGTTCTTTTTCAGGGAAAACCACTCAATGGGTAGAGGACCCACTCACACTATAGGTTAGTTTAGTCTCAGTAGATGAGAGATTAAAGGAGAATATGTTAAATGATATGAAAAGGGAGTACCTATCCCAGCATCTCCCTAATAAAAAATAGATATTTATCATCGTCCAAGAATCGCTAAAAATAGCATCATGCTCTACATGCCTCATGTCGTAGCTCTATCAATGGTAGGGAACTGACACCCTCAGAGATGTGTAGAACCACTCTACCATCCTCAAGACTATAGGTGGACCCACTTCCTGAGATTTTATGGATGGTTACTAATCTCGTTATCTCTCTAGTGACCCACCATGATCACTACCCATGATCATGCACTATTAGTGAAACCTTATTCATTAATCACTCCATGTAGTACCTCAAAATCCACCATGAAGTCCACCAACACATTCTATATTGAAATATGATCATTATAATCTACTCATATGATAGAATATGAGCCCTTAAGAAGGTTTGATACTAGGTAAAATTTTCCATGAATAGTATATGTCATGTACTATTTTCCACAAGACATGTGTCCTCATTCAATCACCAAGATGTGAACTATGTTGCACGACATGGCTTGACATCTAAGATTACCAATTATATACAAGGTGTGTCTTTCATGACATATTCACCATCTCAAGTCTTTCTTCAAACGGAGAAATTATCCATGTATTCAACATGGTTTATACCACCAGTGCAAGGTGTGTTCAATCTATCCATCCAATAGGCCATATACTAAGGAAATATGCAAGTACGAAAACCCATGTATATATCTTATGGTCATTTACATTCACATAGATATTTCATATGACATGGCATGTCTATTTATCTCCCTCACCCATATGAAATGTGCTCACTACAAAGTGAGTACCCATAGTAAACAGTTTTTCCCCCAAATATTCATCATCCACAAAAAGGGAAGAACATTAGTAATGTGAACCTACACTACATGATGTGTGATTTGTATTCTAGAATGCTAATTCTCTAGGATCAACCCAAAACACCTCTGTTTCTAATGAAACCCATAGTTTGACCCCTAAAGGGTCCATATCATTCAAATACGGGTGATAAAATGTTAAAATATTCATAAGAATGGGGAATAGGATGTGAAACTCAAATATTCATACGTTGTGGTGAAATAATGAAGATTATGTTGCAGATCCATTCTACATAGTCATTGAACCATGATCTCAATTTTATCATCATCATGATCAAAGATTGAGGATTCCTTCTCTATTATTTTCACCTTTGTTCGTCTGTTGTAAAGGGGGGATACTCTCAATTTTTCCATGAATGAGAATAGTGTGGTATGGTTTAGTAATTTTATTGATTATGAAACCTCTATTTATCTACATATCTACTAACCATCTAATGATAATGAGACATTATAAAGTTTTATATTCAAACTAGGGAATACAAAATGTTTTGAACTTATCCATAGTATCATATTTATTATTGGAGACTCTTCTCTTGAGTTATTCTATGTTTTTTAATTAATTGTGCACACATGATAAAATATTTTTAATATTTTTAATATTAGTGGACAGATGATCTATGGTCCTTGACTCAGTACGTGGATTAAAAATTATTCTTAGAAATATTCCAATGCAATATAGGTCGTATCAATAGTCTCTACACACATTACCAGTTTGTGTTGAATAAAAGATAATAAAAATTAAAAAAAAATCCAACCATCAAAAACAAAAATGTTAATTTTTTTAAAATTCACAAATTCTTAGCACATACATGTATAAAATTTATCTTGATAAAACTTTATGAAAAATGATCCTACTATCCAATACCATCACCTATATCCTCCTTTATTGAAAAATTTTACTTGAACATCCCCATGCTAGTCCCTTCAAGGAGAAAAAATATACTTCGTGTTCGTACATTTAGTTGTACCTATCAAATAATAACACTACACATGACATCCAATAATTCATCTATAACACATGGTTTCTTATATTCCTATAAAATTTGAGGATTCATTTCCTAAATTTACTAAAAAAATTAACACTTGAGATGATCCCCAGTCCACATTATAATGAAAAATTTACATAATTTCTAAATTATTCACCTCTATTGGAGTCTCAGGATCTCACTAAAATGTATCTTCCACAACCTCCCACTTAAATCATTCCATATTATGTCAATTATTATATTCATAATTCTGATTATTTTCATATTCATATAATTTTGGATTCATCAATCTATAAAATCATAATAATAATTTTTTCCAATCATCACAATTTCAAATAACAAAATTTTTCTGTATTCCCTACACAGGGAAAAAATGTAATAAATCCAATAAAATCAGTCCAATTATATAATTAAACTCATCCAATGATTTTACTCAATTAATTATTTATTATAAATAATATAACGAAACAATTTTTTTGTTTATTAATAATATAATCTATTTAGGAAAATAAATTTTCCAAATTCATCCAATAATAAATAACAATCATATGCATGTTGAAACATTCCATCTCCATAATTATGAAAATAATGTTTGAATCCTTTAATTTCCTCCATTAAAAAAGTTGTATTTAATACACAAAAATCATATTAAATAATAAACCAATCGAATCCTACCATGAGCATCGAAAATCATATTATTGTCTAGGAACACACAAGTATTTTTCATATAAATATATACCATATACTATCTATTCTATCAATTCCCATAATTTATAGAAATGATAAATAGGAAAATATATCAAATGAAATTTTCAAAAATCCTACCCAAGATTGACCATGCCATAGAAAAGAAATCACATATAACCTCAATTCTTCTCCTTGATCATTAGAGGTTTTCAACTTGATCTTAGGGTTTATCTAACTTTCTTATGCAGATATTTAACCAAATATTAATCATAAAACAATTAATAAAAATAACCAACTCAAATAATAATAAGTAATATAATAAATTAACACTATTATAAATAATCTATAAATCTGTATTTCAAATTTTCTCAATGATATAATAAATTTAAAGTTGTACAAATATAACTCAAGTAATGGTAATAGTACAATATATCTAATATTTCACAAGTGTAATGAAAAAATAGATCCAATACAGGAAACCAAACTCTAAAAAAAATCTTCAATATGATGTTTTAAAAAACTAACTCCCATATATGAATGTTCTTCCCCATCCATGCGTAACAATGTATAAAATATCTATGCATATTATGTGTGAAAATATATAGTGAATGAAATAATATCATTCGAAACCATAATGACCCAATGAATCACCTAATGCTTGACATGTACTTTTATGATTGTTGTAGAAAAATATAATTGTTTTAAAATATTCTAAATAGAACATATAATTAAATTTTGTGTTCTTATTAAGCCACCTCAATATCACATAAAACTCATTCAGACAATGATTCAAGAAAAATTATATATTTTCTAATGTATGATAAGAACAACAATAGTTTTTTAATATACTATTTTAATTTTAAATATGGATATATCATTGTGTATATGTTTTCCATAGTTTGTGAGAGAAATATATAAAAAAACACATGAACCATGTAATAAAAAATCAAAACTTTATTACAACAATATAACACATTATAAATGTAGGATAAATAGATTCCATGAAATTAAAAATATTACAATGTTATAGTAATAAGTAATTTATTAAGGTCATGGGGGTTAAATTAAATTGAAAAAACACATACAAACTAAGGTCACCAAACATAACAACTCATACATTACATACATTGATATTACATTAAAATTAAATTATATTCATTACAACATATAATAAATCCATGATAGATCCATATAAGTATAATGACTTTAGAAGTATAGAAATATAAACAACTTGTTTATAAGACATGTACATTGTCTCCCACTTATTTCTTCATAACTAGAATCATTTTTAATATATTTTACTTAATACCCTTCTTCATTAGCTGGGAAAAATAAAAATATGAAGGGATGATCTCAAATGCTCAGTAATGATAGACAATGTAAATATCAATCATATCACAATCATAAGACATAAGAACATATCATTTGGAATTTTTTATCCTGCATGTGAAAGATCGTGATATCATGTAATGAGATACAAGTTAATAAAAATTAATATACATAATCCCAAAATAAAAACATAATACAAGATATTGTGAGGAATACACATAATCATTAAAAATCATTTCATTTTAGTCATGTCTCATCACCGAAACCATCATAATGGACAAAGTCCATTACCGAATCAGGGTTACTTACTGTTCCATCCCTACATTAGTGAAACGAGTTTACATGAAGTTTCATCCATGTCTATATCATGAGATATAAATCCTTATACAATTAATTTAATGGATATATATGTCCAACACATCTCATTATGAAATAATTCTTGAATATTCCACAAAATCATAAATAATTCATCATAGAATAATAGAAGAAATAAAATAATTTTCTTAAAAATTATTCCACCATAAAATAATCCATATAAAATATCATTCAATAATTAACACAATAAAATCACATTAAAAATAGGGATACAAAAATAAACCATATTAAAGTGATACATCTTTGTGGGAAAATAATTTTCATAAAACACTGGAATATAATTCTTGAGAAAAATATCCTTTATTTTTAAAAAACATTTTATTTTGTCACAATGCTGTGAAATTTTAAAAGAAAAATATATAGTTGAAAATGAACATGAAAAAGTGTAATAAGAGATTCATTGAAATAATAACTTATGAATACATAAAAATCCATTCATTCACCATATGTTAAAAAACATTATCCTTTTACTTTTTCAAAAAAAGTTAAAAAGTACCTTGTATCAAAAAACACCAAAATATTACCTTCATACCATTTAATAAAAAATTACCAATGGGTAAAATTGAATTTAAAAATTTGTATAATAATAATAAAATATTTCATATTATATAAAACATTATCGTGGATGATAAATATACACCAATAAATACTGACATATAAAAAATCTCAAATAATAATGAGAATGTAAAATTATCACTTACATTTGGTATGATATCCATCATATGAATCCAAAAATCATGTGTAGTGATTTAAATAATTTTATTGACTTATAATAGAATCATAAACGTTTTTATGATATCATATATGATTATATTACAATCCTTTTATTAGTAACATTTCCCTGTCACTCGTTTTTCAGATATTAACTACGTTATGTTCTTATGCAAATTTTGTCGAATAAGTTCATATTACACTTAATAGGATATATTTATGTCATTTAAATAATTATATTATTATAATATATATCTTCTTTATTCATTATATTAATATATATAATCATTGTTTAATGAATAATATGTAGAATAAATCACATCGCATCGTGGAAGCGGTAAGACGTACGTATGTAAGAGTGACGATATTATTCACTTAATGGTTATATAGTATGGAATTGGATGATATATTATTTCTACAGAATAATTATAATGTTGTATTAATTATTTAAATCCATTATAATCATTATTATACCCATCCAAATAATTTATTGTTGAATAACAAATTACACCACGGCGTTGACATGGTAAGTCGTACGAACGCATGCATGGTGATATTGTTATTCATTGGATGGATAAAAGGAGGTATAAGGCTATACCATAATTATAATAACATATTATTATTTGAGGATAAAATATTTGTTTCTTTATTATTGAAACAACATAATAATATGAAGTAGAAGATGAAAAAAATTGAATGAATGGCTAAATAAATTACCTCTTTTTCAAGTATCTCCTTTTGATTTTCACAAAAGGAATCATTATGATGTCATTATTCCAAAATTGTGAACTTTTTGTATGAAATTAGGGAAGTTGGGAGAGTAAATGGTTAGCTTTTGTCCGAGATTAAGTTCTTTAGACGTGTGACTAAAATAGAAGCACATGAGACCTTTAATAATAGAGGGGAGGGCATCTTTAGAAAAACCAAAATAGTTAAAATCATATAAATTAATTTTTAAATTAAAATGGTTCCAAAGATAATTATTTAGAATATAATATTAGGATATGTTGAAATACATTGAACAAATAAACTTTATGTATGTTTTTATATTATTTTATACCATATAACATTGATTTATCCTTATTTAACCTATTTAATTGTAATTGTGTTAATAAAATTCTAAATATTAAATTATTATAAATATTTACATATATGGTTATAATTTATCATAAATTGAAATATAATAAAATTTTAGACCTTATAATTATCACTATTAAATTTTTAAATGTTTTTATAATTTTTAAATAATTTAATAAAAATTTATTTTTTTAAAATATCCATATAATCAAATTTGAAATAATTAAATTCATTGATTTTATATAAAATCCAAAAAGATGATTAAATGAAAAAAAAAATATTTAATACACTCCTAACATGTCATATTAACCTTGAAAATTCATGGAATTCAACACTTAGTTCATATTATATTTCTTTTAAAAATTTTAAAACAATTTATTTTATATTTCTAGTATTACAAGAATATCCCCATCACTATTGTATCATCCTTAATGGAAATTATATAATTTCAAAAAATTATAAATAAAATTATATGATGTATTTAATTTTATTAGATATCTAGATACTACCCATAGATGATTTTATCTCCTGTTTATCCCTATATTATAATTAATATAATAATATAAAAAGAGAGTGTGATAGTTTGTCACAATCATGGACTTTAATAGGATTAAGGTCATATTCATGAAAAAGTGGACATCAAATGATATAATTTAGAAAAATATATGATAAGGGTGGAATTTATTCATCCAATAGAATTTATACTGTTGTTAAGGTAATTTAATATTATTATATGTTTTTATTCACGTCATTTACATTAAACCATGGTAATAAAAAAACGTGAATGTTACTATTCATTATGTGAAAAAATAAAGGTAACATATTAACATAATTTTGACCTAAAGATTCTAAATATAGAATCCATTTTTCAAAAATCAAAACACGGTATTTTTAGTAATTATGTTAAAATTAATCTCTTTTTCCAAAAGAGAGAGCGGGTTTTAAAAGACAAAAAATTGCAAAAGTATGGATTGTATTTATATCTAAATTTAATGTAAATTTAATGATAATGACATAAAATATATTGAATGGAAAATATATTTAATTTATTCTTTAAAACCATTAATTATTATAACATAACTATATAAATTGTTTTGATGAAAAAAGTTTTTTTCACATAAAATTTAGTATATTTTTACTAATCATCAAAACATGAATGTTATCAAAAATATATCATAAATTAATCCAAAGTAAATTTTTGTATCCCATTTCCAAATAACACCTTTATTTTCTCATATAAAAATTTTTAATGTGTGAAAATATTAATTCCAAAGGGGTTCTCCATTCAATGGTGTAAAATTAACATTTTTAAGAAGGTTTTTATACATCAAATAGGGTATATTGGTACTATATGACTATAATATCTCTTACATCAATATCAAAAATATTTCATTAAATATATAACATATATTTATCTCATTAATTTCATTACAAAATTTAATTAACTAAAAAAATACAAATATCTAATTGATTCATATTTTTCTTAAATAAATGATATCCAAATAATTCACAATGCATTTTCATAATTTATTTATAATTATTCCTGGTAACCTAACGGGTAGAATATAATAGTAATTTTATACTAAGGGTGTCTCATGGTTCATTTAAAATAATTATTTCATGTAAATAAATCAACTACTAAATGAAATTTTTTTAAAGAAAATATTTCATAAAAACATCTAGGTGTCAAATTCTATTCCCTAAAACTGAATTTCTCCCTTGAAATTCGTCACATGGAAACAAACAAGTTAGGATAACTATCTGTTATTATATCATCAATTTCCCATGAAGATTCTTCAAATTAGTGGTTTTGGCAGAAACTTTTAACCAAGCGAGTAGTCTGGTTTGGGAGAACTTTTTCCCTACAATATGGAATCGCTATCGATTGTTCTTCATAAGAAAGATATTGCTCCAGTGGTATAACTTCTGAGTTTATTGCATGTAAATGATTAGGTATGTATTATATTTGGAGATATACATGGTACACTGCATTAACATTAGAGATATTCAGTGGAAGTTCAAATCAGTAAGTTAACTTCCCAACAAGATCCAGAATTTGAAAAAAAACTGATATACCTAGGGATCATCATTGCTTTCTTTAAAAATATCATTAATATCTTCTAGTGAGATATTCATAGAAACACCTTATCAACCACATCAAACTCTACGACTTTTCTTTGGTTTTCAAAGTAACATTTTTTAAACTTGGAGCTACTCTTACTTGTTGTTTAATATATCTGACCTTTTCTACCATTTCATCAATAAGATCAGGTCCTAATAGCTTTATTTCCCCAACTTCATCCCAACAAGTTAGAGTTCTGCACTTCTTTATATAGAGTGCTTTTTAAGGAGCCATATTAATACTAGAGTGAAAGTTATTTTTGTAATAAAATTCTACAAAAGTTGGGTGTTGATCGAAACCACATTTGAAATCAAATGATCAACCTCTCAACATTCCTTTTAGAGTTTGAATGTTCCTTTCAGAATGACTATCTATTTGAGGATGACATGTAGTGATGAGACTTAAATCGTTCTCCAGATCATTCTAAATACATTTTTATAACATCAAGAAAAACCTCATATCCCAATCAGATATAATGTAATGTGGTACTTAGATCAATCTTAGCATTCAATTTACCTAAATATTGTAAATTTGATCAAGAGAGAAATCCTCCCTAATATTAATTAAGTGTACCGTCTTCATAAAGTGATCAACTATAACTCATATAGCATTATTTCATTTTTATTTTGTGCTATGTCTGGTGACAATGTCCATAGTGATGTTTTCCAATTTCCATATGGGTAATGGTTGTAAAATCACCTTAGACCTCAGTCTCTTATCCATATCATGCCAAAAAAACCAAGAATTGACAGGCATATTCAATGACATCTATTTTCATGCGATCCCACTAGAAATACACTTTTAGGTCCCTATATATCTTTGTACAACAAGGTGAATATAAATTTAAGATCTATGAGCCCTGTCAAATATATCCTTTCTTTATTCTACTACGAGAGGAATAAAAACATGGTTCCATAAGCATATTATTCCATTAAAATCAAGGTTAAATTCAAGAACATTTCACACCTTCTTTTGTAGCTCAACATATTTCTTCTATGCCTCATTAATATTCACTTGTATAGATTTTTGAACATTCATTTGAGAAAGATAATATTTATCCCCTTGTTTTAAAATTTCATGATCTTTCCTTATCAAATCCATAAATATTAGATCTTTTTTATCCTCTTCATGGGTAGGGTACCACGGTCTTATCGACTCAAACCATCTGACACCTAGTTCTCATTCCCTGGGTGGTAATATATTGATTAGTCATAATCTTTAATCGACTCCAACCATATTATTTTGCACAATTTTAGTTCCTTTTCTGTGAAAATATACTTCAAACTTTTATGATCAATATAAATATCACACCTTACACCATAATGTTAATGCCTCCATATTTTTAGTGAAAAGATTATCACAATTAACTCAAAATCATGAGCTTGGTAATTTTGAAAATGTATTTTCTACTACCATAAGGCATAAGCTATCACCATATCGTTTTCCATTATAACAAATCATATCCCCTTCTTGGATGAATAACTATAGATCAAAAAAAATTCTCCACTAAAAGGAAGTGTGAGCATTGGTGCATAGGCTAATATTCATTTTATCTCATAGAAATCATCTCCACATTCTTCCATCCATTCAAACTTAACTTCTTTCCGTGTCAATTTGGTAGGTGGATTAGATAATCATGAAACATCTATTAAAAACATTAATAAAATCCATCCAAAGAAAGAAAATTTTTGATCTCATTTCCCATTTCTGGTCTCAACCAACATTTAACAAATTATTTCTTTATAGATCCATATAATTCCCATCTCTTGAGATTACTTGACACAAAAAAGAAACATTCTGAAGCCAAAATTCACATATAGTAAATTTCTCATATTGATCATCCTTTCTCGGGGTCTTCAATAAAATTCTCATGTGGTCTTCGTGTTATAACTATCTCGTTGAGTATACAAGAATATCATCTATAAAGGCTAAAATAAAATGCTCAAGATAAACATTAAAGACTCTATTACTTATATACATGAAGATAGCGGCAGAATTAGTAAGAACAAAAGGCATCACTATAAATTCATAATGTCCATACTGTGTACTTAATGTCGTCTTTGGTATATCCTCCTTCTTGAACCATAATTGATGATGTATTGAATGACGATCAATATGGGTAATATATTAATATCTGTGTAGTTGTTTAGATAAGTTTTCAATGTGGGGAAGATGATATTTCTTCATGATAGATATCTTGTTATGTTCTTGATAATCAATTCAGAGTCCCATTGATCTATTTTTATTCATAACAAACATAACTTGTTCTCAACAATGAGATACACTAGGTTGTATTAATCCCTAATCAATATTCTCTCAATGTGATTATTTAATTCCTTTAACTCAATTGGGTCCATTCTATAAGTTTTCTTTGAAATACTCATAGCACCTTTTATGATTTCTATTAAAAACTAAACTTGTTTATTTGGTGGAAGGTCGGAAAATTACTATGAAAAAAATCATCAAACTCTAGTATAATGGGTGTATTCCTAATTTTGGGTGTCTCCCCAAACATTTTAGATAAATAACCTCTATTTAATGGAATCAAGACCCATGATATGGAATACATATCTTTTGGAATTTTATATTCATCATTACGTTTATAGATGATCATATATTGATTTGGAATATGAAATTTAACATTCCTTCGATTGGAATGGTTATGAGATTCATATATAAAAATACAATCCATGCCATGAATCACATAAAATTATACTACGGGAAGGATCACAATATTTTCCACAAGAAAATCCCTACAAACATCAACTGGAGAAGAATTATAAACTATTCATGTGACTGTTGTGCCACTATAAGTTTTGGTAGCTAACTCAACATCTAATTGTTGAGGTAATACGACGATACCCATAGAAAATTCTTAGGAAATAATAGAGTGGGTGGATCCAGAATAAAATAAAATATTTTCTACTTTAGTGTGGATGGTAAGTGTACCAATAACCACTTCATTTTCATACTCTACATGGTCGATAATGATTACATATGACTTTACATTTTCTTCATCCTTAAGAGTTTGTTAACATCGATCATCATAGGTAACCCATCAATTAAGGAATTTATTAGAATAATTCGTCATTTATATTCACTTGTAGCATTGAAGTGTAGGAGATTCATTTTGTGTATCATTTTCCTTTTTTGGATCATTAGATATCTTTTACCAACACTTCAACATTAAACTGCTTGATAACCTTCTTTTCAACACTTAAAACATTTACTATTTTCTTTAATAAAATTTCCTTTAATTTTCTTTCCACACTTTGTATAGGGCCCCATCATTAAACATTAAATAATCATGAGTTATGTCCAGAATTCACATTGAGGATATTTTCAGGTATAGAGACTTAGAGAATTGGGCCATAACTTTTGAATTGCATTTCAAAAATTACAAAGTAGACATTTCCAATCAGTTTCCATTTTTTCAGAAAATAAAAACTCTTAAAAAAAGAAACATACCTTGTTCTATGTTTTATACATCATAACAATTACTTGATATCATCCCTAACCCTAATAATCATCAAGTCCTTTGAAAAACATTTCAAAATGTGGGATGAGAATTAAAATCTCAGTAAAGGTTATAAAACAAGGAAATAAAACATTTGTCCACCGATACGTACAAGTAAATAAAATCATACATTTCAATTTTTAACATGCCATACAATATAATAATATTCATGAATAACACATGGAAATCATAAATCATAAAGGTAACTTGTGGCATCTATATCATACATACGTTGTAGCTTCCAAATCTATATAGGGAGTTACATTTGGAATAACTGTCACAGAATATTTCCTAAATATCTTAGGAGAAACATTAACATTTACTTATGTCATGTTACTCAATGCATAATAGATCTATCTCGGTCTCACCCAACCTAGGTTAATTAAAAAACCTTTTGTATATGTAAACAATTCCCAAGAACCATAAAATATTCATAACACATAAAACAAACATAAAATAAAGATAACAATTCAATATTTCAATAACAATATATTATTTAAATATATTGAAATAATAAATGCTTTCTCAAAACCATTTTCAATGCCAAAATACGTAAAAATGGTATATGGTATTTATTTTATTTTAAAAAACACAAAACTTGTTTAGGAAGCCAAAGATCAAATAATACTCATGGCGGTGGAATGGTCGTTGTGTCCATGTACATCAAAAAGAAATATTCTTTTTATCATTTCGTAAAATTATTCATAGAGAAAATATTCCCATTGAATGAAATTAAAATGAAAAATAGTTTATACATCATATAAAAGAATGTAGTGTATAAATAAAAGGATTCCTCAATGAAAGGAGATTGGGGCGAAGTCCTTTAGAACAATTGTACCATAATATTAAGCATAAATCAATGAAATAATTATGTGTCAAAAATATAAATACACTCGATATAAGTGTATATTAAGTGTAAAATAATCATAGGTCACTCACACATATTCATATCACGAAATAATCAAGAAGTATATGTTTAACCCAAAAAATTGAAATTGGGTTTAGGGGTTCCCATACTGATTTGGTAACGAACAAAACGTAAACCACAATTAAGAAGGATAATACAATGAAGATGTTAATACACATAAATTAAATTATATTAAAAATATATAAATTAATGGTCAGTTAATACACCACACAAAAGGAAATTGTGGAAAATATATCATGAAACTCACAAGAATAAAAAGTGAGATGAAAAACCCTTATCTCGAGTCCAACATGACTCGTTTATTCCCTGTTCTTTATGAATAATAAATATAAGTTAATTTCAACTTTATTCAGAACCTTTTTAAAGTATATTATTCCTTTTATATAACTCATTACCTTGATATAACAATTATTAATTATTTTAGTTCACATCGGACATTTTGTGGATGTTCAGAACTTGAGTAAAAAAATTAACTTTTTATAATAAAAAATTCTCCATATGGTCAAAATTATATTCTCTATAAAATGATATTCATGATTTATATTTCATATATATCATATATATCTATTATATATGTATTTATAATAGTTCATAACATTTGGACATTAGAAATGAAATTCTCCGTTCATGGAAATGGTAAGTCGTACTTACGCATGAACACTACATTCATTCCTTTTTCATTTTTTAAAGGATTGAAAGATAAATGGAAAATAAGAATATTATAATTATAGTATAATATATTTTTTATATATGTTACATAATCTCATAAATTATATCCTTTATAAATTCTATGTATTACATGAATGAGTCATATCACTTTGAGGGGGCGGTACTCCGCACTTCCTCAAATGAAATTTTCGTATATACGCTTTACGGAAAGCATAATGGTATGATGTAAATGAAAAATAAAAAAGCATATAGATAATATAAATATATTATATATCACATATAATTATAGTTCTATTATAATGTCATCCATGAGAGGTTGTAGGAGATAATTTAGCAATTATCTTTTCGTGCGGCAGTACTGCACCGTCCACAAGAACATTATGTATGTAGCCATTAGATTGAGGTTTGTGGAATTTTAGTTATAATAATTCTCATAAAAACACCATAGTATATTTAAGATATTGTTTTTGTTATAAAATAATGGAATAAAGAGAGTTTAGAGGGTTGGATAAGGAAATTAAAAGAAAATAACTTTAGAGAAGATGTAACCTTTAAATCTGGTAACTCCCTTTGGTTTGAACTAAAAGTATTTATTGAATTTCTATATGCCTAAGGAAAGGATTATATGAGGAATATAGGGACATTTGGAGCTTCCCATATTATAGTTTGGATGATCTTGGGGCTTGGGATCTATGAGTAATTGGTTAGAGGTGGTGTCCTTTTATAAGAGGGGGGATGGGCTCTTTTGGAAATATAGAAAGTATTATTTTATTATTAAAAGATTTTCGTTTTAAAAAGGTAAAAAATTCATTAAATTATAAGATAATATTTCTATTGTTTTAAATAAAATAATCCAGTAATAATTGGATAGGTTTTGGATATTTTTTAAATTTGATAATCTCATTTATTTAAATCATTCATTAATAAGTTAATAACTGCATCATCATTTTGTCATAAATAATTTTATATATATGATATCTATAAATTATAAATAAAATACCATGATTTAGGAAATAATTTTATCTTTCAAATGAATATTTATAGTCAAATATATATCATAAATATTCTCATGTAAAAATTGATTTACTAAAAGATATATGTTTAATTCATTTTTGTCTTTACTTTAAATTAATTAATATAATGTGACATTATCACTCCTAAGTGGCTACATGGGGTCCTGAAATAGACCCAAAGATTCCATTAGTCAGTAAAATAGCATCCAATAAGTTTAAGACAAGTTTTTGGGTAATTTACTATTATTATAATGTTATGTATTTCCCTAATTTACCATATCATCCCTTTAACCGTGGTAAATAAAATATGTATTGAAGTAAATATTCATAATGTATGAAAATAAAAGTTACCTATTTATAGAATATGTACCTCCTCTTCCAAATATGGAATCCATTTAACAAAATTAAAATCACAAAATTTTCAGAAATTAATTTAAAATGAATTCCCATTATCAAAACCAAAAAGCGTGTTTTTAAAAAATAATAACTATCAAAAGTTTGACACTTGTTTATGTCAAACATCAAAGTAAAATTACTTATAATGACCAAAATAGGATTAAATTATAAAAATATAATCTAATTAATCTTTAAAACCAATTAAAAAGATAATATATTCATATAAATAAATTAGATTAAAAGGCATTTTTCAATTAAAATACATTATTTTTCACTATTCATTAAAAAATGAACATTATCATTAAAATGCCAAAATTTCATCCAATGTAAATTTTTATGACCCAATTCTAAAGAAGAATTTTATTTTTTTCAAATAGAACATATACAAGTGACCAAAACTTGATTTAAAATGGGTTCTTCATCAAAAGGTGGTAAATCGACCCTTTAAAGAATATTTGAGTATTTATGCTTCAAATTGGATTCATTCTCATTTTAAGACTCTAACATTCATTGGATAAATTTAATGAAATTTAACGAACATTTATAAATATATTTTATTTATTTCTGTTCATTCCCTCCAAAACAATGGTTATGCATTAACTACCATTTAAAATAATATTATATTATTATTTTTCATTATGACTCTACCTTATGTGCCACATGAGATATTAGGGGAAACCCATTTTTGTGTGTTCGGTACGCCATATAACATAGAATCTCCTTTAAAGTAAGAAATTAATATTTAATTCAAAAATCTTAATAAATATCAAAATTTCATATTCTTTATTCACCTAGGATGTTATATCCTTCCCCCTTTTGGAAATTGCATCCTCACAATTCTAAAATTGGGCTCAAAAACTTCATTGAAAGTCTCACAACCAAAAAAGAGTCAATAAAACTATCACATTAAAAGAATGAAAGAGAATTAAAAAGGTCACCTGAGATAACCCATTAAAGGATACAATTAAAACATTGATATGGAATAGAAAACTAACAATCAAGTTCTGATAGAGAGTGATGTAAAACATGATTTGGAGAAAGTGAACCACAAAAAAATCACAAACTTGTGATGGGTTAAATGGTATTTTATTCCCTAATAGGAAACTTTATCAGAAAATGTTTATGTTTTTAGTTAATTTTCATAATTTTGAAGAATTTATTTATGATCTTAACTAAAAACAAAAGGAAATATACTTACTTGTCATGTAGACTTTCAATCTTTATTAAATTCCTACCACAAATGATTCTTTTCTCAGAAGGATGAGTAGTAAACCTGACTTGGTCACATAAAAAGAAATAGAATAAACTTATAGAGTATCACATAATCCAAAAAATATGAACTATATATTTCCCTTTTCTTTAGACAACAACCAAAACCAAAATGGTATGTACGAGATCATATAATCCCCAAAAAGGACAATCCTTTATAAAAAGAAAAAACTACTCTTAATCTCAAAAATTGAACAAACAATACCCAAAGTTCAACAAAGACCATTCAATAAAAAAATTGTCCTTAATATCCTTCAATATAATCCAAACTATTATTGAAACCCAAAAATTCAGAAGGATTGGATCACCTAGTCTTTTATGATAAATCTAAACTTTAATCTCCAAATAACATCAGGTACTCCTAAAGTCTCATATTGAAATGTAATTAACCTAATAACATATTCTCTATAATAGGTTAATAATTCCCATAAATAACCTAAATTTCTATGTTTACAGAAAAAAAATAGTTTCTTCCAAAATAAAATTCTACCTTTACTTTACAAATAAAATCTCATAGTATTCTATTTCCCTTAATCATATAATATTCCCCAAAATAGAGAACATATTCTAAAAGAACCTTTATTACTTAATCAACAAATAATTTTCCTATATTAAGGATATAGATTTGATAAAACATAAGTTCCTAAAATCAACTTATTCTTGATCCATAAAATAATTTAACAAAAAATAATAAGTCATACAACCCTGGGACTCCACTTAGGCTAGAGGTAGGATATTCTCCCTTGTCGCACATCGGTTTTGGTTTCGATTCATGCGGCCTTACCGGACGCAATGGGGTTCCACCCATCTAGTGTGTTGTCCCTTGTTATTTAACACATATATAACTTTTTCCTGATTTAACCTCAATGGTTGTCTTATACCTATTTTTTTAATCCCAACTCATAATGACCTCAATATCTTAATTCATGAAGTCTTATATATATTTACATTTTAACTCCATAAAGTAACATTATTCCCAATGAAAAAACAGCATACCATGATCATGGTTTCCACCTAGTTTTGTCGTCATCTTGTTCAAATTGATAGATGGTGCATGAATTGTGACAATGATTTAAAGATCCTTCAAAATCATCTACTTCCATTATCCAAATACACATCATACAACTTGAGTCATATGGATGTTCATAGAAAACTATTTTTGGAAAATTATCAAGTGTGAGATATAATTTCAAAACATATGTTAATACATTCTTTTTATAAAATAGTCCAATAGAGTTTGAGTTGAAACATTCAATCAATTGTCCTTTGAAAATACCATAAGTATGTGATGAAAGATAATAATTTAAAAGAAAATATAAATAGGTTGTGCAAGGGTCGCCTTCTTCAGAACCTTTCTCAAAATCATAACAAGCTTCAAAATCATGTGATAAGGTAAAAAATCTGAAAATTCCTTGATAATATGTACCTTTCATGAAAATATGAGGATATTTAAAAAAATATGATTTTATTAAATACAACTCATGATCCATGATTTTATTGAGGTATAACATAGGTGTTTGATATCTACAAAACTTTCTTGAAAGTGTGTTGTATGTTATATAATGTTTCAAAATCATCTGGACATGACATTGCAATAATTATTGCAATAAAGTCACCAAGAAAAGATTTGAATTTCATTTGAGATCCTCCCCCTTCAATTTTTAACAAACATTCCTTGATCTGAAAAAGTTACAAAATAAGGATTTAACTTAAGGATTAGACATAGAGACTAACTGTGAGTGTTACAAAATCACTAAATCCCTAATGCTTTCTAAACCTACCTCTAATACCAACTATAAGGACTTGTCCATAAACATTTCATAATCTTTTGTTATGTCATGAATTCACATTGAGGATCTTTCAAGGTTAAGAGTTTTAGATAATTGGGCCATAACTATTACATTACATTTCAAAAATTATGATGTAGTCACATCTACTCAGTTTCCATTTTCTTAATAAAATACAAACTCTTAAAAAAAGAACCATGTATTGTTCCATGTTTTAGACACATGGAATTTTCCTTGATCTCATTCTTGACCCTATTCATCTTTAAGTCCTGTGAAAAACATTTCAAAATAGGGGAAGAGCATAAAAATCTCAATAAAGGTTATAAAACAAGAAAATAAAACATAATTCCATCAATTCATAAAAGTCAATCCAATCATACTTTTCAATCTTTAATAAACCACACAAGATCATAAGATTCATGAATAACACATGGAAGTCATAAATCATGAAGGTAACTTTTGGCATCTATATCATAATTATGTTGTAGCTTTCATAGCTACATAGGGAGTTGCATTTGGAATACCAGTCACAGTATATTCCATAAATCTCTTAGTAGAAACACTAATGTTTACCTCTGTCACATTGCCCAATGAATTGGAGAGCTATCTTGAGCTCACCTGCCCTAGGTTTATCATGGAACCACCCAAGGATGTAAACAATTCCCTTGAACCGTAACATATTCATAACACATAATAAACATAACGGAAAGATGAAATGTCCACATTTCAATCACAATATATCATTTGAAGATATTGAAATAATCAATTATTTTTCAAAACCATTTTCAATAACAAAATACTTAAAAATGGTATATAGTATTTTTTTTCCTTTAAAAAAATTATGGTTTGTTAAGGAATCCAAAGATTAAATAGTACTCTCCATGGCGGAAATGTAATTGTCACTGCATATGTTAAAAAGAAACATTATTTTTTCATTCAGAAAAACACTTAGTAGAGAAAATATTCCCTTTTAATTAAATTAAAAATCACATGGGTTTATATAGCGTATAAAATAGAGTCGTGTATAAATCAATGGATGACTCAATGAAATAAGATTGAGATGAACTCCCTTGCAAAGATTGTACCATTATATTAAGGATAAGTAAATGAAATAATTGTGTGTGAAAAATATAAATACACCCAATACAGGTAGAAATTATTTTTAAAAAAATAAATGGTCATTCACACATATTCATAGTGTGACATAATCAAGAAGTAGAAGTTTAAACCATTGAATTGAAATTGGGTTAAGGAGTTCCCTTACCGATTTGGTAACTTAAAAAACATAAACCACATGAAACAAGGATCATAAAATGAGGATGTAAATATAAATAAATTAAAGTATATAACAAAAATAATACAATCATGGGCAACACGTACACCACACGAAAAAGAAATTGCGGAAAATATAGTATGAATCTCACGGGAATAAAAAGTGATATGAAAACCCCTTACCTCGAGTCCAACTTGACATGTTTATTACTTGTTCTTATGGAATAATAAACTTATGTTAATTTATACTTTCATCAGAATCATTTTCCATTTTGTTGTTCCTTTTATATCACTTATTACCTTGCTATAACAATTATTAATTATTTCAGTTCATATCGGACATTTTGTCGACGTTCAGAACATGAGTAAAAAATGAACTTTTTATAATTACAAATTGTCTATATGGTAAAAATTACATTGTATCCATAATTATATTCTTTATTTATATATCATATATATAATATATATCCACTTTATATTTATTTATAATAGTCCAAATCATTTGGACATAAGAAATGAAATGCACCATTCATGGAGACCAAAAGTTGTATGTGTGAAGGCTACTTTCATTTCTTTTTCATTTTTTAAGGAATGAAAAATAAATGATACCTAGGTATATTATGATTATATTATAATATATATGTTATAGTTTTACATAATTTAATATATTCGATCCTTTATACGTTCTATGTATAGCATGAACAAGTCATATCACTTTGGGTGGGTGGTAGTCCGCACTTCCTCAAATGAAATTAACGTATTTGTGTGTTGTGGATAAAATAAGGTATGATGTAAATGAAAAATACATAATCATAAAGATAATATAAATATATTATATAACACATAAAAAAATAGTGTCATCACAATAGCCACCATGAGAGGCGATAGGAGATAATTGAGCAATCATCGTTTTTTGAGGCAGTAGTTCGTCGTTCACAGAAACTGTATGTTCATATCCATTTCATGGGGTTTTGTGGATGTGTAGTTCGAATACATATCATAAAAAAATCATATTATTTTTATTATACTGTTGTTGTTATAAATTAATGGAATAAAGATATTTTATGGGGTTGGAGAAGGAAAATAGAAGAAAAGAACATGAGAGAAGACGTTACCTTTAAATCGGGTAATGCCCTTTGGTTTGAACAAAAATGATTTCTTCAATAGCCTTATACCTAAGGGAAGGCATATACAAGGAATATAGGGATGTTTTGAGCTTCATGTAGTAGTGTTTGGATGATCCAAGGGGCTTGAGAGGTGTGAGTAATGGGTTAGAGGTGGGGTCCTTTTATAAGAGGGTGGAGGCTCTTTAATATAAAGTGTCATTATCACTCCTAAGTGGCTCCATGGGGTCCCAAAATCGATCCAAGGATTCCCTTAGTCAGAAAATCTCATCCAATATGATTAGGAAAAGTTTAAGGGTAAATTAATATTATTATAATATTAATTTTTACCCTTATTTACCAAATTTACCTTTTAACAATAGAAAATAAAATATTTACTAAAGTAAATATTTATAGTGTCTAAAAATAAATGATAACTATTAACAAAATTTGGACCACTTGATTCCAAATATAGAATCCATTTTTTAAAATTTAAAATACAGTAGTGGCTGAAATTAAATTAAAATTAATTCTCGTTGTCGAAACAAAAAAGTGTGTTTTTATGAAATAATAACCATCAAATGATTGACACTTTTTTATGTCCAATTTCAAATTGAAATTAATTATAATGACCAAAATTTGATTAAATGGTAAAAATATAATCTAATTTCACTTTAAAAACATTCAAAAAGATAATCTAAACATATAAATAAATTATATTAAAAGGCAGATTTGAATTAAAATACATTATTTTTCACTACTCATTAATAAATGATCATTATCAGAAAAATACCAAAATTTCATCCATAGTTAATTTAGATGTCCCAATAATAAAAAATATATTTTATCAAATAGCACATATAAAAGTGTCAAAAAATATATTTAAAAATGGTTCTCCATCAAAAGTTAGTAAATCGACCTTTTAAAGAATATTAGAGTATTTATGCATAAAATTGGATTCATTCTTATTTTAAGCTTCTAAAATTTATTCGATAAATGTAAAGACATTTATCAAACATGTATAATAATATTTTATTTAGTTCTATTCATTCCAGCCAATAAAACATCTAGGTGTTAATTACCACTTAAAATAATATTATATTATTATTTTTCATTATGACTCAACCTTATGTGCAACATGAGATTTTCAGAGAAACCCATGGTTGCATGTCTGGTACACCATCGAAAATAGAATATCAATTAAATTAAAAAATTATTATTTAATTCAAAAATATAAATAAATATGAAAATTTCATATTCTTTATTTACTTGGGATTTTATAATTTCAGTATAATGGAAAACTCATTTTCTATTCAGTGTGGTCTTTGTATTTTCCTTTTAATTCCAATTTTCTCTTTTTATTAAAGGCATAAGATTGATGGGTTACTCCAATCTCCGTCTCAAACTTGAGAGAACATCATATGTTTTCCTTGTAGATATTAATGTCCCTTGTGGATAACTACCTTCAAAGACTTGGTTTTAAGCAACTAAAGAATCGATCAATTTCACAACTTGGTTAGACAATAATTTCAAAAGCGTACATTGCATGTCTTGTAAAATTTTATTCGTATATACAAAAATATTCATCATCCCTTTTATTATGTTCATGTAACTCCTTCTCCATATTTTTTCAAAGAATAAAAGGAAAGTACTTATTGAAAAATAAGTTTTTGAACCCGTCTCATTTCATGGATGCAATTTCATCTCTTTTCCTCGTATTATTCACAAGATTCCACCATTGATCAGCTTGACCTTCCAAATGGTATTCATATAAGATTTCTTTATCATGTTTAGAACATAATAGAACTGAAAATAACATTATCATGGTACTGATATGTTCTTCATCCACTAATGGATAAGAGGACCCGATGAATGAGGTGGATGTTTCTTCATTAAGGATTCCATAGAATGATTCTCCCCCCATTTCTCATTTGGAAGTCCAATATGATTCATAGATTGATAATGTTTTGTGAGCATGGATACAATATTTTTCATTCCATCACCCATAACATTTGGTTTCTCATGGGGGAAAATCATTTCATTTCTCGTCACATTCAGCATTAATGTGGTACCTTCGGGTTCCAGCAATTGACTAAAACCCTAAAACATAGTATGAGAAACACTAATAATAATGGGAAAACTACATAATTCAAGAATAAAATTTCAATTTAAGACACTTTATGTTTTATCCTATGTTATCCATGTTCATTTCGAAAACACTAATTTATAACCTATACTTAAACATATCCTTAGTGTTCTTACTATTGGATTCTCATCCTAGTTTTGAAACATTAACAATACATTTTCCCTGATACCAACTATAATGAACCATTTTATATATAAAATGATTATACATAAAAATTGTATTATAATCTTTACAACATATAATAAATAAAAGATAGGTCTCTATATGTATATTCTCTTTATAAACTAGTAAACATAATCAACTGGTTCAAAAAACATCTACATTGTCTTCCGCTTATTTCTTTCTAACTAGACACTTTTTGGACATATCTTACTTAATAACTTTCTTGATGACCTGGGAAAAATAAGCATATGAGAGGGTGAGCTAAAAATATTAATAAATGTAGACAAAGTAAATATCAATCATATCACAATCATAAGACATAAGAACGTAACATTTTAAAGTCTTGTCCTGTATATGAATGATCGTGATATCATGTCATGGGATAATAGTTCATAAGTATTAATAGACATAACCCAAAAGTAAAATCATAAGACATGATGTTTTTTAGAATACACATAATCATAGAAAATAATATCATATTAGTTAATGCTCATCGCCTAAATCATTATAGTGTACAAAATCCACTACTAAACTGTGTTTATTTTTCATTCTAGACTTGTATTTCAAAACTGGGTTTACTTACTTTTTAAACCATATCTATCTCGTTAGATATAAACAGTTACACAATTAATTGGAGGGATATATAGGCCCTACAAATCTCATTATGAAATCATTCTTACATATGCCACAAAATCATAAATCATTCATCATATTATAACCCAAGAAATACAATGGGCTTCTTAAACATCATTCCATCATAACAAAATCCATATAATATATCATTCCATTATTAAAATATTAAAATCAAAATAATAATTTGGATAGATACATAACCCTATTTTAAGAGATTAATCTTAGATAGAAAATAATTTTGATAAAACACTAGAACATAATTCTTTAGGAAAATACCCTTTCTTCTTAAAAAATGTTTTATTTTCTCAAAATGTTGTGCAATTTTAAAAGAAAATAATTTAGTTAATATCAATCATCAAAAATTTTAAATTATTTTTCATTTAAATAAGGTGTTATTAAGATGTAAAAATCCTTTCATAGTATATAAGTTAAAAAAACATAATCCTTGTACTTCTGTTGGAAAAGCCATAAAGTACCCAGAATCGAAAAATGCTAAAGGATTCCTTTTATACCATTTAATGAAAATTTAAAAATAGGTAAAATTGACAATATATTATTTTAGAAGTAAAAAAAATATTAAATATTATATGAAGCATAGATGTGGATGATAAATAAACTCCAGTAAATATGTACATATAAACAATCTCATATAGTAATGAGATTGAAAAATCATCACTTAACTTAGGTCTGATACCCTTCATATGTATCTGAAACTCCTATATAATTATTTAAATAATATTATTGACTAATTCCAAAATCATCATCATTTTTTATGATATAATATATGATTATATTATCATTCATTTATTAGTAACATTTCATTTTCACTAGTTATTTGAATATTAACTGCATTATGTTATTATGCATGTCTTGTCGAATAAGTTCATATTCCACTTCATAGGTTATAGTTATATAATTTATATAATGATACTAATATAATATATATCATATTTATTTATTCAATTAATGTATACAATCGTGGTATAATAAAGATCATGTAGAAAGAATTGCATCACATCGTATAGACGGTGGGTTATAAGTATGCGTGAGGGACGATATCATTAACATAATTGTTAAATGGTATAGAATTGGATGGTATATTAATTATAATGAAAAATTATAATTTTATATTCATTATTTATATCCATTATAATCACCACTATACCCATCCAAATAATTTATTTTTGAAGAAAAAATTACACTGGTGTGAAGATGGTAAGCCATACGTAGGCACACATGGTGATATTGTTATTTGTAAGATGGATAAAAGAAAGTATAACATTGTCCCATAATTATTATAATATCTCATAATATATAATATAATATATTAATTACTTTATTTTGGAAATATTGTTACATCCCAAGCTTCCACGATACGTTTCCCTTTGAATAATGCAATGACGTGCATTGTACGCAACTTTGAGATTCTAACACACCACAACCAATCAAACTAGTTGTTATGAATAGTAATACCTACTTTTTGAAATTATATAAATTCTATCCCTCAAAATGGACTTCATTTTTGGATTCGGAATATCGAATTTATCCTAGGGTGAAAATTTGGAACTTTTCGGATAACACTTATATTTTGATGAATAGTGAGAATTACTAAATTTTAATTAAAAACAACTTTTTAAATCAAAATAATTTATAGTGATAAATTATATTATTTAGTGGTTTTAAATTATAATAATAATATATTTTTACCATTTTATCCAATGGTTTTCATTATAATTAATTTCACTTTGAAATTGGACCTAAACAATTGTCAATCTTTTGATATATATTGTTTCTTAAAAACACGCTATTTGTTGTGACAGCGGAATTAATTATAAAATTAATTAATGAAATTTATATGTTTATAATTTTGTAAAATAGACATAATTTTTGAATTCAGAATATCAATTATATCTTAGGGTGAAATTTTTGCATTGTTCTGAAAAACATCAATTTTTGATGAATAGTGAAACTACTAAGTGGAAGTCAAGAAAACTCAATTTTTCATAAAACTTAATTTTACAGCTTATATGAATGGAATTTCAAAAATCCGAGAGACATGGTTAATATCAAGAAGTAAAATGTGGTTCAATGAGATGAAAATAATTTTTGGTGAATAGCAACTTTTTACTTTTATTTACCACGGTTAAAAGTAAGTAGGGTAATTAAGGGTAAAAATGATATTAATATTACCCTAACACATGTCATAATTCTATTGGAAAAATTTATATCGACCAAAAAGAACATTTTGAATAAAATATTATCATTTAGGTCTACTTGGATTAGATTAGGACATTTATTATTATTTAATTCAAAGAAGAGTTAAAAGAGTTAAAATCAAAGTTTATTTACTAAAACATTATTAATATAGGATTAGTTATAAGATAAATTCGATTGTAGATATTTATTAGAAAGATAATAAGATTTCCTACATAATTATATTTTATTTATAATTTTTACATATTAAATAATTTAATTTATTTATGACACAATGATGATGCAGTAATTACCATAATAGTGAAAAATTAGAATAATTGATATTATAAATACCCAAATAAATATAATTTGAGACTTTTTATCAATTAAACTAATTTTCTAGGATAATATGACATATTAGGATTAATTTAATTTACTTTGTTCTAAGTAATAATTCTGTTATGAGTTTCACAAAAATCAACTATTGAATAGTGTCAAAATTGACATAAAAGAGTTTTTAAAACAAATATTATATTATTAATTGATATTAAATTCATAAAAATCTAAGGATCCACCAAGAGACTTATATCATGATAGGTGTATCATTAAGGTACCACTTGGGTGTCTCTTGGATGTATATAGTAAGTTTATTAACTATATAATATAAAAATACAAAGTGACATGGTAAATGTCAAACTAATTAACTAAGAGTTAAAACTAAAAGATAAGGTTAATATAGTAACCCAAACATGTCTAAATTCTATTGGTTGAATGGTTTTAGACCTATCCCCACTATAAACTTTGAATAATAAACTTTGGAGCTATTTGAAACCGAATATGAATTTATTATAAATTAATAGTTTTAGCTTTTCCAAAGGTACCCCTCACCCCTCTTATAAAAGGAAACCCCCCCTTCTCATTTCATCACACCTTCAAAGCAGTTTGGCTCGGCCAACCCCTGCCCAAATACTCTCTAAAATTCCCTCAATACAACCTAGAGGCCTTAGTTTGATCATAAAGCCAACCAACGGATCCTTTTTGATCAGATCAAAAAGAAGAACCCGGAGAAGAGGTAATGTTTTCACCACCCCTTTTCAAGTTCCTTTCTTCTTCCACTTCTTATTTCTTTGTTATTACCATTCTAAAATAATAAATCCAGTATCACATATATACTGTGATGTTATTGTAAATATGGTACAACCATATTCATTATTCTATCCACCCTTTGAATAACATGTCACCATACATGCGTGTGTACGACTTACCGTCTCCACGTCGTGGGGTAATTGTTATTCAATATATTATTATTTGGGTGGGTATAATAATGATGTGTAACTCATTTAAATAATAAATATAACATGATAATGATTCTTTATATATGATATACCATCCAATTATATATTATTTTAATATCAAAATAATTATATTGTCGCTCGTGCGTACGTACGGACTATCGTCTCCACGAACGCAATGAGATTCATTCTCCATCATATCAATTAAAATATAACTACCATTTTATGATTTAAAAATAATGTTTAAGAACTTTATGTCATTCTGGATATGAATTATATAAAACCGATCCCTGATAAACATGGCTTACGTAACAAAACATATAAAATAAAACGAGTAAGTTAACACCCGAAACGACGATAATTCTAAGATATTATTAACAAAGCAATGTTAAAAGATCATATATGATATCATATTATTGTATATGATTCATGAATAATTTAATAACAATTATTTCAACATTATAGAGGAGGTTAACCTACCCCAACCAATGAAAATTACATGGTAAGGGGTTTCTTATCTCACTTTTAATTCTGTGAGAATTCCATTGTTCCCCACTTATTTATTACATGTGGTGTGTGTACTGCCCATGTTTGTATTCACTGTGTAATATACTTTAATTCATGTATATTTACATCATAATTGTATTATCCTTCTTTCATGGATGTATGTTTTGTATGTTACCAAATCAATAAGGGAATTTGAAATTTCAATTTCCACTCATTCGTCTTTATGCATACTTCATTGATTATTTTAATCCAAGATTATTTTTAGAATCACTATTCATTTGATCATGTCATAATTTCCACTCCCCTTTCTGTGGATATAATTTTTATACACACATTCAATCAATTGATAAATTCTCAAGTCATCGGTATGAACTTGATAAGAGTAATTTTAACTCAATCTATATTTGTCGAGTTAAATATCCAATTAATTTGTTTTGTTTTTACAAGAATATGTGTGAATGTCCTTTGATTGTTTTACACTGAATATCTGATCATATTTAGTGTATTTATATTTGTCACACATAATTACGTCGTTGAATTATCCTTAACCTAAGGATACGATCTTTATGAGAGATTTCATCTCAATCTACATTCCATTGAGACTTCTTTGTTGTTATACACCAAATCACTTTTATGTGGTGTATATAATGTACTTTGACATAGTATATCATGAATTCCTTTAATCTCATGATATTAAAATGTTTTGATTACCTTAATTATTTGTATTCAAGTGTCTCTCTTTTGGCAATAAACTCTAACTAAAATACCATTTTTAAATGTTTTAAAGAATTATTCTTCTAAATCATTCTCATTAATGTCCATGTTTTAAAAAATGGTTTTAAGGATTTATTTATATGGACATTAACGTTTTAAAATTAAAACTCCTTTTCAAAGTTCCAATGTGGTATGGGACACTTTGATTCAAAAATATATTTTTAAATTGCTTTTTGACAAATAGAGTGACTTTTAAATGATTTCAAGAAAAAGGGGGATATTTATCTCAAATAGTTTTGATGATTATTTTCATCTATGTCAACATCCTTCATTATTCTTGATTGAGGTTAATGTGATACAATACGATCTTCCATATTGTATCAAGTGAGTTTTGTTTGACTGTGTATGTGCTATTTTTATACCATTCATGGTTTGTGGTTAAAGTATTGGCATTTCGTATGCTAGTTTTAATATGAATGTTTATGTTATGTTTAAACCTGTTCATATGAGGAATGCATTGGACTTAATATGTGACGGGTGGATCCCACTATAGCTCCTCGATGCATCGGTAGATCTCATGAGACAAACTACTGTCTTGGCACAAGGCCTTGGAAAAATATTATTTATAGTCTTGGCACGAGGCCTTGGCTATGTGGTTATGATAGTCTGGAATTATGCATTCCATCATTATGAAAGTGGTTATTGATATTGCATGTGATCATTCGACTAGTAGAATATCCATTGAGTAAGTAAATGGATTTATTTTATTTAGTCTTTGCCATTTTATTCTGAAATTCTAGTTTAAAAGGCTCTTCTTTTAGTTATAAATTGCCTTAAGTGTTTATGCTTATCTATGAAAGCTTCTGCTATAATGTTATCCTTACTGAGAATCTGAGTTCACCCCTTTCAATGTTTTATTTTTTTTCCCAGGATTATGAAGAAATAATTTATGAATGAGCTGCCGGGATAGTGTGAGGGGATATGAAGACAACATGTTTTTTTTATGATGTAATGTAAAACTTTATGAATATATCTAGTGTTTCCAAGGCTACTAAACCAATCGGTCTTTCGAGATTTGATCATGACAATGTTATGTAATAATGGACCGAATCTAGGTAACTAGGGTCGGGGCGTTACATTTGGTATCAAAGAAGTTTATTACAAACCTTGGAAGCTAGATTTAGATAAACTCTGATTAGAGCACGTAGACCTAAGATGAACTTCGAGGATTAGTATAGAAGAACTTCCTAGAATTTTGGTATTGTAGAGATTTTGTGAGTTTTCCGAGTAATGCATCCATGTCTGGATACGAGCAGGTAGAGGCGGCTCTGGCACAGATGTACCTAGGGGTAAAACCCGAAAACACCGCTTTGAGCTAGACTCGAACGGGAACTGGTGCATGAAAACGGGCCTTGTTGCACTCTTGGTTACGACACTCCCGGGGGATATGATTAGGATAATTTACATTTTCGTTACAAACCGATTTAAATTATTATATATATAAGATGAGAGTAAATGTCCTTGGTTAATCCTAATGTGTTTCAAATTGAGAATATGGTGACATGTTAATCTCTAAATGATTGCATGATTACTATTACTCACACAATGCTTTCTAGTTTTAGTAAATGGATGGATTCCAAGGAATTCATAGTGACTTTGAGAATGATGTACAAGGTGGGAATGGTGGTGGAAATGAGCAACAAAATGGAATGTTGATAGGCCTAAAAGATATCTTCTTTATGCAAAATCAATTTTCCAAAAATATGATCAACAATATATATATTAACCAATTACCGGACTCAACAAAGAAGAGAAAGGTGATGAATGATAAGAGCTCCAGTAGTGGAGAACATGGAGAAAGAAATCCTCAATTTCCGTCATGCAGGAAATGTGGAAGGAGACACCCAGGAAAGTGTCTCAATGGGACAACGAAATGCTTTACGTGCGGGAAGGAAAGACATAAAGTGAATAATTGCCGAAGAAAAATGAAGAGTAATATGGAAGAAGACAAAAAAGTTTCCAAGAATCCATTTACAATCATATTCCATAAATGTAGGGGACCTGGCCATTACCCAAGAGAATGTCCTATTCTATAGGATATTTTCTTGGTCATAGAAGAATCTATGTAGAAATAGATGGTTGGATAAATGTTTAAAAATTATTAGTGATCCTTGTTGAAGGGTTTACTTTGGAATAGTTTTCTCTTTTATTTGTAACCCTAACGTTTGCCATGTGAGAATGATATTGATGGAAGAATTATCCTTTCTCTTGTGGATATAGTTATAAATAACCATTTGGTTTTATATGATCATTGGGTTTGAGGCAATTACAAATTATTATAATTTGGGATGAAAATGCAAGGTATGAGATAAAATTTGTGATTAAATTATGGTTATTTTGAGGAATTTATCTCATTTTGGTAATGTTATAAAATATAGTTTTTGAAAAAGGAAAACACATAGACTGTGTGACAAACCGTCGCGTCAGACAAAGCTGTGGGAATCGAACCCACAACCAAAGTGTGATTGGGATTTATCGCCTACCACTGGACTACGTGAAGTCCCTGGTTAGTGTGACTATTATTTTTAGTTAAATGATTTTATTGATCAAATATAATTTTATTTTGGATCTTATGTCTTATCAAATGAATACCCTTAGTATAGGAAAATGATTTGGTGATTAAGTGATAAATGTAATTTTGGAAGTTGTTCTCTTTGGTGTGAACACTATATGCCCAAGGAAAATAGAATAGTATGGGATTTCCTTTGAGGAGTAATGGTGGATTGTTATCTATGATTTTATTGTGGATTTATAATGATTTGGATTATTTATGGAAATGATGGGGTTAATTACTTTTATGTATGTGATTTTAAGAGTAATTAATGTCATTTGGGGATACAATTTAACGTGGAAGACTAAATTCTTAATATGTTTTGGTTTTCAATATTAGTTTTGATTATGTTAAAGGATTTTATGGACAATTTATTATTGAATGGTATTTATTTAACTTTGGGGTATTGTTGGTTTAATTTTGGAAATTAAGATTAGTGTTTATTTCTCTCAAGGAATATCCTTTTGGGGGATCATTAGATCTTGTACTAACCATTTTGGTTTTGATTAATCTCTAAAGATAATGTAAATATATAGTTCGTCCTGCATGGATCATGTGATTCTATAGAAGTTTATTCTAGCTCTTCCAGTGTGAACAAGACTTCTTGAATACTCATCGTTTAAAAAATGAGTTAGTGGTAGAAATCTATTAAAAAATGAAACTCTACTTAAAATGTATGTATATATCTTTATATTCTTAGTCAATATCATAAATTAATTCCTCATCCTTATGTAATTTAACTTAAAACAAAAAAATGTTGTCTGTTTACTTTCCTACTTGGAGACTAATGGTCGTTTGTCCCAATACAAGTTTGTGGTTTTCTTATTGTTAACTCTCTCCTGATCATGATTTCTATCCCTCTCCATCAGAACTTGACACTTAGTTTATCATCTATATCCATGTTTTCCTACATGGAATCCGAGTATGGGTTATCTTGGTTGACCTTTATACCTCTCTTTCTTTATTTTAAAGTGATAGTTTTATTGACTCTTTTTCTGATGTGGGACTTTCCATTATATTCCCAATCACAATTTTATAAATTGCGAGGACGCAATTTATTGAAGGATGGGAGAATGTAACACCCCAAGATTCCACGGTGCGTTTCCCTTTGAATAATGCAATGACGTGCATTGTAGGCAACTTCGAGATTCTAACACACCACAACCAATCAAACTAGCTGTTATAAATAGTAATACCTACTTTTTGAAATTATATAAATTCTATCTCTCAAAATGGACTTCATTTTTTGTATTCGTAAAATCGAATTTATCCTAGGGTGAAAATTTGGAACTTTTCGGATAACACTTATATTTTGATGAATAGTGAAAATTACTAAATTTTAATTAAAAACAACTTTTTAAATCAAAATAATTTATAGTGATAAATTATATTATTGAGTGGTTTTAAATTATAATTATAATATATTTTTACCATTTTATCCAATGGTTTTCATTATAATTAATTTCACTATGAAATTGGACCTAAACAATTGTCAATCTTTTGATATATATTGTTTCTTAAAAACACGCTATTTGTTGTGACAGTGGGAATTAATTATAAAATTAATTAATGTAACTTATATGTTTAGAATTTTTTAAAATAGACATAATTTTTGAATTCGTAATACCAATTATTGCTTAGGGTGAAATTTTGGCATTGTTCTGAAAAACTTCAATTTTTGATGAATAGTGAAACTACTAAGTGGTAGTTAAAAAAACTGAATTTTTCATAAAACCTAATTTTACCGCTTCTGTGAATGAAATTTCAAAAATCTGAGAGACATGGTTTTTATCAAGAAGTAAAATTTGGTTCAATGAGATGAAAATAATTTTTGGTGAATAGTATCTTTTACTTTTATTTACCACGGTTAAAAGTAAATTGGGTAATTAAGGGTAAAAATGATATAAATATTACCTTAACACATGTCATAATTCTATTGTACAAGTTTATCTCGACCAAAACCACCCTTAGGAATAAAATATTATCATTTAGGACCACTTGGATTAGATTAGGACATTTATTATTATTTAATTCCAAGAAGTGTTAAAAGTGTTAAAATCAGTGTTTATTTACTAAAACATTTTTAATATAGGGTTATCTATAAGATAAATTCGATTGTAAATATTGATTAAAAATCTAATACGATTTCCTACATAATGATATTTTATTTATAATTTTTAGACATTAAATAATTTAATTTATTTATGACACAATGATGATGTAGTAATTACCATAATAGTGCAAAATTAGAATAATTGATATTATAAATAACCAAATAAATATAATTTGAGACTTTTTATGAATTAAACTAATTTTATAGGATAATATGACATATTAGGATTAATGTAATTTACTTTTTTCGAAGTAATAATTCTGTTATGAGTTTCTCAAAAATCAACTATTGAATAGTGTCAAAATTGACATAAAAGAGTTTTTAAAACAAGTATTATATTATTAATTGATATTAAATTCATAAAAATCTAAGGATCGGCCAAGAGACTTATATCATGATAGTTGTATCATTAATGGACCACTTGGGGGTCTCTTGGATTTATATAGTAAGTTTATTAACTATATAATATAAAAATACAAAGTGACATGGTAAATGTCAACCTAAATAACTAAGAGTTAAAACTAAAAGATAAGGTTAATATAGTAACACAAAGCTGTCTAAATTCTATTGGTTGAATGGTTTTCAACCTATCCCCACCTTAACCTTTTAATAATCAACTTTGGAGCCATTAGAAACCGAATATGAATTTATTATAAATTAATATTTTTATCTTTTCCAAAGGTGCCCCTCACCCCTCTTATAAAAGGGCACCCCTCCTTCTCATTTCTTCACACCTTTAAAGCAGTTTGGTTCGGCCAACCCCTTCCCAAATACTCTCTCAAATAACCTCCCTACAACCTAGAGGCCTTAGTTTGATCATAATGCTAACCTACGGAGCCATTTTGATCAAATCAAAAGGAAGAACCCGAAGAAGATGTAATGTTTTCACCACCCCTTTCCAAGTTCCTTTCTTCTTCCACTTATTCTTTATTTGTTATTACCATTCTAAAATAATAACTCCAGTATCTTATATATAATTTGATGTTATTGTAAATATGTTACAACCATATTCAGTATTCAATCCACCCTTTGAATAACATGTCATCATACGTGCGTACGTACGACTTATCGTCTCCACGTCGTGGGGTACTTGTTATTCAATATATTATTATTTGGGTGGGTATAATAATGATGTGTAACTCATTTAAATAATAAATATAACATAATAATTATTCTTTATATATTATATTCCATCCAATTATATATTATTTTAATGTCAAAATAATTATATTGTCGCTCGTGCGTATGTACGGACAACCGTCTCCACGAATGCGATGAGATTCATTCTCCATCATATCCATTCAAGTATAATTATCATTTGATGATTTAAAAATAATGTTTAAGAACTTTATATCATTCTATATATGAACAATATACAACCTATCCATGACAAACATGGCTTACGTAACAAAACATATAAAAGAAAACGAGTAAGTTAACACCCGAAAGGACGATAATTCTAAGATATTATTAACAAAGCAATGTTAAAAGATCATATATGATATCATATTAATGTATATGATTCATGAATAATTTAATAACAACTATTTCAACATTATACAGGAGGTTAACCTACCCCAACCAAGGAAAAGTACAAGGTAAGGGGTTTCTTATCTCACTTTTAATTCTGTGAGAATTCCATTGTTCCCCACTTATTTATTACATGTGGTGTGTGTACTGCCCATGTTTTTATTCATTGTGTAATATACATTAATTCATGTATATTTACATCATCATTGTATGATCCTTCTTTCATGGGTGTATTTTTTGTATGTTACCAAAACAATAAGGGAATTTGGAATTTCAATTTCCACTCATTCAACTTTACACATACTTCATTTATTATTTTACTCCAAGATTATGTGTAGAATCACTATTCATTTTATCATGTCATAATTTCCACTCCCCTTTCTGTGGATATAATTTTTATAGACATAATAACTCCATTGATAAATTTTCAAGTCATCGGTATGAACTTGATAAGAGTAATTTTAACTCAATCTCCATTTGTTGAGTTAAATATCCAATTAATTAGTGTTGTTTTTACAAGAATATGAGTCAATGTCCTTTGATTGTTTTACACTGAATATCCAATCATATTTAGTGTATTTATATTTTTCACACATAATTACGTCGTTGAATTATCCTTAACCTAAGGATACGGTCTTTATGAGAGATTTCATCTCAATCTACATTCCATTGAGACTTCTTTGTTGTTATACACCAAATCACTTTTATGTGGTGTATATAATGTACTTTGACATAGTATATCATGAATTACTTTAATCTCATGATATTAAAATGTTTTTAAAACCTAAATTATTTGTATTCAGGTGTCTCTCTTTTGGCTAGAAACTCTAACTAAAAAACCATTTTTAAATGTTTTAAAGACTTATTCTTCTAAATCTTTCTCATTAATGTCCATGTTTGAAAAAATGGTTTTATGGATTTATTTATATGGACATTAAAGTTTTAAAATTAAAACTCCTTTTAAAAGTTCCAAAGTGGTATTGGAAACTCTGATTCAAAAATCTATTTTTAAATGGATTTTCGAAAAATAGTGTGACTTTTAAATGATTTCAAGAAAAAGGGGGATATTTCTCTCAAATAGTTTTGATGATTATTTTCATCTATGTCAACATCCTTCATTATTCTAGATTGAGGTTAATGTGATACAATAAAATCTTCCATATTGTATCAAATAAGTAATGTTTGACTATGGATGTGCTATTTTTATACCATTCATGGGTTGTGGTTAAAGTATTTGCATTTCGTATACTAGTTTTAATATGAATGTTTAGGTTATGTTTAAACATGTTCATATGAGGAATGAATTGGACTTAATAAGTGACGGTTGGAGCCCGCTATAGCTCCTTGATGCATCGGTAGGTATCATGAGACAAACAACTGTCTTGGAACAAGGCCTTGGAAAAATATTATTTATAGTATTGGCACGAGGCCTTGGCTATGTGGTTATGATAGTCTAGCATTATGCATTCCATCATTATGAAAGTTGTTATTGATATTGCATGTGATCATTAGACTAGTAGAATATCCATGTGAGTAAGTAAATGGCTTTATTTTATTTAATCTTTTACATTTTATGCTGAAGTTCATGTTTAAAAGGATTTTGTTTTTACTTATAAATTGCTTTAAGTGTTTTTGCTTATCTATGAAAGCTTCTACTATAATGTTATCCTTATTGAGCATCTGAGCTCACCCCTTTCAATGTTTTATTTTTTCCCAGGATTATGAAGAAATAATTTATGAATAACCTGCAGGGATAGTGTGAGGGGATATGAAGACAAGATGTTTTTTTATGATGTAATGTAAAACATTATGAATATATCTAGTTTTTCCATGGAAACTAAACCAATCGGTCTTTCGAGATTTTATCATGCCAATGTTATGTAATAATGCACCGACTCTGGGTAACTGGGGTTGGGGCGTTACAAATATAATATAAAGTTGAAGTAGAATAAGAAAAAAAAATTTAAGAGGTGATAAAATAATTACCTCTTTCTTGAGTATCTTCTTTTGATTTGGACAAAAGGTCTCTATATGATGGATTTCTGCCTAAAGTGTATACTCTAAGATGAAGTAACGTAAATTAGGAGAGGAAATTGGTAGGGTTTTGGCAGAGAAAAAGGGCCTTAGAGGTGTGATTAAAGGAGAAGGAAAGGATCCCTTTTATAAGAGATGGGATGGGTACATTTGGAAAACACAAAACTATTAAAATAATATAAATAAATTATTAAATTAAAATGGTTCCAAAGTGGATTATTACTAATATAAGATGAGGAAGGGTTGACATACCCTAAACCAATATTCTATATACATGTCTTTCATTTATTTTAAACCTTATAACATTGATTTGTATTTATTTAACCTATTTACTTTTAATTGTGGTAATAACATTCTAACAATTTAATGGTTTAAATATTTTCTTATATGGTGTTAAATGACCATAAATAGATATCTCATGAAATTTTTAACCTTATAGTTGTAAATTTGTAATATTTAAAAAATTATATTTTTAAATAATTCAATATAATATTATTTTTATAAAATATCAATAGTGAAAATTTTGAATCTATTCAGTTCTATAATTTTAAATATAATTCACATTGAAAATAAATTTGAAAGAAAATATTTAATAAACTCATAAAATTCATAGTCACCTTGAAAATTCTTGGATAACGTTAATTAGTTCGTATTATATTTCTTTTTTTATTTTTAATACAATTTATTTTATAATTATATTAATAAAATAATTTCTATTTCAATATTGAGTCATCCTTAATTATAATTATTTAATTTATAAAAATTATAAATAAAATAATATGATGTAGTTAATTATTTAATATTTCCATAGACTATATATTGTCGATTTTACCTCCTGATGATCACTATATTAAAATTAATATTCTTATATAAAAAGAGAGAGTGACATTTTGTCACATTCATTGATTTTAATAAAATTAATGTCTTATTCACGAGAAAGTGGGTATTACGTTATTCAATTTAGAATCATAGATGATAACGGTCAAATGTAGTCATAAAATTGGATTTTTATAGGTGTTAAGGTAATTTATAATTTTATATTTTCCTTTAATTACCTGATCTACCCATACAGCTCTTATATAAAAATACTAAAGTTACTACTCATAATGTCAAAAAAAGTAACCATTTAAAATAATATGGACTCAATGTTTCCAAATATAGAATCCATTTTTCAAAAATTATATCATATAAATTTCAGTAATTAAATTAAAATTTATCCCATTTTCGGAAAGAGACAGTGGGTTTTAATAGCTAAATCATTTTAAAATATTGGATTGTTTTGATATCTGAATTCAACGTAAAATTAATGCTAATGAAATACAATATATTTAATGATAAAAATATAATATATTTACAATTTAAAATAATTTGATATTAAAATTTAACTATGTATATAATTTTGATAAAAAAGTTGGTTTCACATTAAATTTAGTGTACTTTAACTATTCATCAACACATGAATGTTATCAGAAAAATATTATAAATTCATCCAAAGTAAATTTTTACGTCCCACATAAAAAAATAAAATGTTTTTATTGTCATATATATATTATTAATTTGTGAAAATATTAATTTAAACTGGGTTCTCCAATCAAAAATGTAAAATTAACCATTTAGAAATGGTTTTATAAATCAAATCTGGTTTATTCATACTATATGACTAAAATATCCATTGGATGAATATAAAAAATATTTTATTAATTATATATTATATATATCTTATTATTCTCATTACCAAAATAAATTCACTAAAAAATAATAATTTCTAATTGATTTATATTTTTCTTAAATAAATTGTAGCTAATGAATTCACAAAGCATCTTCATAAGTTAGTTATACTTTTTCCCACTAACGTAGTGGCTAGGATATAATGGTAATTTTATAATAATGTTTTCTTGTAGTTAGTTTAAACTCATGATTTCTTGCTAATCATGAAATTGACGAATAAAAAATATTAATTGAAAATATTTCGTAAAACCATCCAGATGTTACACCAAATATATAGAGCACCTTCATATGAGGGTTATACAACCTCATATATGAACCATTATAGTTTATATAGACTATAGTCCCTAATTTTTATGGAATTAAGGTCCCTTTATATGGGACTGACGACCCCTTCTATATACCCACCATACCTCTTACACTACAAAGGAATTTTTCTTTGCTCTTTCTGAGAGCCTCAAATTCATGAAAAAATAGCCCATAAATCCACACAAAAGGATAATTATTTGATTTAATCATGGGTTGGATGTAGAATTATTATGTGACAATAACATTGATGAAATACCCATAAAAACAATCTATTAGTAATAAATAAAAATTAATTAATGTTTTATTTGAATATCTATAGGGTTTTGGATGTCTAGAAATATCACACATATGAATATCATTGTTGAAAAGTATAAGTCCAAAAATATGATTAGAATTTTTTAAAATATGTAGAGAAAATCGAGATAATAGTAATTGAATAAGAAATAAATAAAATAAGAAACTATTTATATTACATGACATAAATAAAATATGAAATTCTATTTTTGAAAAAATTATGTTTTAAAATATTGAAATTAAAATCATAAATTCTATAGGATTAATTAAATATTAATACTAAAAAATATTTCAAAATAATTTATTAATTTAATTTAATTTTTCAAATTTCTAATTTATATTAACCAATGATGTTTCATGGAAATATTCTAAAAAATATGAGTATTTTGGTGAATAGAAAAAATAAATTTTCCCAAATACCATCTATTCTGGGGAATAATATTGATGAAATAATTTCTTCATAAACTTGAAAATGTTTTTCTAAACCACAAATATTTCAAATAAGAAGAATGTACAATTGAAAATTACTAGAATAAAATTTAAAAACTATAAATAGATTTTTAGATTTTTAAGAGACAAAATATTCCATTTAAAAATGATTTTTCATTTTTCATGTATCATTTCTTTAAAATAAATAAATTTCCTATTGTAATGATTTAAAATTCATTAAAAACTTCTATTTTTTCTGAAACACTATTCATAGTGTCGAATAAGTCCACAATTATCAGTGTAAATGTTCTACAGAAACAATTGGAACACTGTTATCAATGTATCAAAAAATACATCAATAGTTAAATAGTTAAATCATAAAATAAAATAATAGTATTCAAAAAGAATTAGAAATAATTTAGACCCTCTAATAATATATAGTATTCAAATGTTATATCTGTAAAACCTTATGTCCATTTTTACAGAAATTTAGAGGGAATCCAAAATTTTGACTCTACAGTAGGTGTTGTTATGCAATCATATATTGAGATTTGAATTCATATACATTGAGAATCATGTATAGTTATGTTTCGATATGGACTCATTCCTAGGATTTCCTTGAAGTGATTATGTAAACCTCGGGAGAATTGGGCCAAAGGTGATCAATTTTTCAAGGGATTTCCCCCTATTTTTGTATACCTCACTAATTCAGAAAACCATATGAGTAAAAATTATGAGTTACTTTTTTCATGTGGATTAGAGAATAATTGTATTGAAACTATGAAAATCTTTCATTCTTTGTTATTGGTTGTTTTTCTTGATTAGGACATGGTGTGGGAAACTTTTTATGAAAACCATGTGAGGTTTGTGACCATGTATAGTTAAGGTCTCACGGTTGGCACAAATATTTGAAAACCATGAATCCAAGTTGTTCAAATTTCATTAATTCCTTAAAATCCAAATAAATAAATTTTCACCAAAAATATTATAGATCTCCCCAATCATCCTCCTCTATCTCATGTGTTGTATGATAGTATATCCCTATAATTCCCCCTCCAATTCTCCTTGGATATGTGGTGTTTTTTGTATCATTATTTTTCTATTATGATGAGTTAATCCTATATTCTTCATCCCTATTCCTCTGTTATCTCCCTCTTATATTGATTTATTAGATTCCAAATTTATGATTATTTCGACAATATCATTGTAGAAATAATTCTTTATGATTGGGTGTTTTATCCATGGGGATATAGTGTTCCCCTATATGAGTAACATATGTAGTTCCATGCTATTCCATTTGAAGTATTCTGATATATGGATTTTTAAATGATTATAATTAAATAGGATGGATTTAACGGTTAATGGTGCATTACATGTCTTGTATTTATCTCGGGATAGTTCTAGGAGAACTATATAGACCATCTGTGAGTAGTTGGTCATGGTTGTGGTTCAACAAGGATTCCTAATGATATTTTTTACATTATTCAGAATTTAATTAAGTTGTATTGATATATATGAATTATTATAAAAAAATTAAATAATATAACATTTCATATTATAATTAATTATTTTTTTGTTGGCTTCATGTAGAACCTTGATAGGAGAAATGGGGCCTCAAAATAAAGGGAGTGAGTTACAGATTTACAATAAAAGGAATGACTAAATCACAGGTAGATGATACCAAGAAAAAATCCTTCAGTGAATGAATTTATTTCTGTATTCATGTGATATTTTCTCCTTCCATTGAGGGAGATCAATAATATTAATTTAATGAGTTTGTTTTGGTTAATAATGAATCTATATAGAAGGATGTGAGTGAAAAGGGATAATGTTGGACCTTGATCATTGGCCTAATTCCACGAGCATTGATGGTAAAGGATTTAATGATAAAATCATGTTATGAAATATATATATCCTAATGGGTGAGAATATAATTTTTTAGGTGATCGTAGTATAATTATATTGATTTCTTTAGTTTCATTGAATTTTGGATAGATTCCATAATAACTAATTGTCAATGGATTATTTATAGAATTTATTTGATAAAATAAATCGACCATGGAGGATAGAAAATAGTGTGAATGAAAGAAATTATGAGACCTTGTATAGGTTCCATTATATTCCCCCCGAATATATAAGAGGGTGTCATATTGGGATTATTAGCCTATGTTTTTCATTACCTGAATGAGATATGACTTATTGAATAAGGTCCAGTTGAGATGTCTATGGGTCTAGTCTTCCTCACCCATAAGTACATGTGCACTAGAATGGTATTCCTAGGTTAGATTTCGGATAAGTTGGGTGTGTGAGGAATGATTTAGGATAACATGGAAATTGAGATGGTACATGGTAATATTTCAAGAGTGATGTTATTATGGAATATCAAATGGGTCTAGTGAGGTTGTGTTGTGATTATAATGATGTTGTGTGATGTAATTACCTCTAAGTGTTGGGCTCATACCCAAGTGTTGAAATTCAAATAAAGGAATCTATTTGTGGTTCCTATGTTGTAATCATAAATGGGGGAAATTTTGTGGATTCTCTAGTGATATGTTAACCAATGTTTGGGTTAGTGAAGGATTGTAGGTATTGTTGACATTAGGTGTAATGTTCTAGAAAGATTGTTGAGGGAATGAGCCCAATGTGGCAATTTATGAATAGATAAGATATAATAGGAGTGGAATATTAGCCATGTTTCATTTTAAATAAATGTTTATGGAATTTTTTGTAACACCCTAATATATTATGATATATTTATATTTATGAAACATATATGTGTTTGATAACATTCATTAAAAACAACATTGAGATTAAATGAACTATAATTTACTATTGAAATATTATTTTTAAATTTAAAATTTATCACATATCCTTCAGATTGAATTGTATAAATAAAACTAACTAGATCATTAAAAAATGTTTCAATATTATCCTTGATGGAAAAGTATTGATTAATTCCTATTAAATAATTACCATATTAAGAAGTTAAAAATAAAATCATTTTATGTTCAAAGGTCACTTTTCAATTGAATTTTATTTTTTTATATTCTGTACATTGATAACAAAAAATATATGATTATGATGAAATATATTTGTGTTTAATGGGAACAAATGAATAACAGTTTATAAATATATTATCAAGTTGTTATAAATAAGGATTAATATTTTTAAAGGTAATAAGATATATTTTTAAGAAAACTATTTTTATTATCCATAATGTGTTAAATTATAGTAAATTGAAAAATTCATTATTAGTGAATGCTTTTAGTTAAAAGTGAATATATTAGATTCAATACAAGATGTTAACATTCTTCTATTTATTCTCTATGAAATGATTTTTATAAATTCTATTTTTATCTAAAAATAAATTTCTACAAAAATTATTCTTGTTATGTTTTGAGAAATTCTTTTAAAATGAATTTACAAAAGTAATTTAAATTTAATATGATAAAATGGATCCATGTTGGGGTAAATATTTCAAAAAATTTAAATTATATCTATTTCACTTTTTGTTATTATGAATTGTTATTGAGGTATAAATTCATTACAATGGTGATAGTTAAAAGGGTATTTGGTAGATTAAACTGAATAGATAATAGTTTAATTGAAAAAAAAACTTATCTAAATCTTATTTAATGAATTTTTCTATACATTACATAAATTTATATTAATGTAAGTTAATTTGGAAGATCTTTCCTTTTACATTGTCTTTGTTATGTATTAATATTTGTAATAATTTAAAAGTATCCACTCATCTCACATAAAATAACAAAACACTTATAGTAATATTACCAGAAAACATGAAACCTTTACCTTAAAAAATATATTATCCAACACCATAACAATACCCTTTCATTGACCATGATATTTTTTTCTTCCAAAAATACACTTCCTTGACGAAATAAGGTTCTTTTAAAAAGATGATACCGAAAGAAAGTGTATATGTTCTTTCCACCATTTGTAACATTTTTTCTTCTTAAGCCTCGTAAAAATAAAGAAAACTATATTAACATGATAAAAGTGATATAAATTATATAATTAGATGTTTTTATGTTAAAATTTGAGTTATTTTTTATCTTCATCAAATCCGTTATAAAATAAAAACATCACACTTTTGTACGTGTAGACTATAAACTCCATGTATCAATGAAAACTATTTTTCATTTCCTCTTTTCAGGGATGGACATCAAGATATATTTAATGTATATATATTATATATATGATATAATTATGATTCTTGAATGGTGAATTATTATTTATTTCTCTTTTGTTCTATACATTCAATAATAGAAACCTCGCTTATGCATACATAAGAACTAACACCTGTATGAAGAGATGTATGTCATTTTTTATATTTACATTTTATGGTATTTTATATAGTTATAAATAAAAAAATTAAAATTACTAAATGATTAAGACACTTTACCTGAAAAATCATTACTAATTAATAATGAATTCCGTCAACAAGTTGAAACATGCTTGCAAATGATACTTTTTTCAACCAATTTTTTTAATGAATAATTTTTATTAAAAGGGTGATAAGATATGATAAAATAATGATATAATTTATGTTATAGATTATTATGGTTATATAATATATATATATATAATAAATAAATACTTACTATATTGAAGTTTTGAGAATGTATGGATCAACATAACACTTGATGTAAGGGTGTGTGTCATAATTTCATTTATTTTAATGATTTCCAATGTTAAATAAACATTTAGGAAAATTATATTAACTTCACACATAAAACCCCATATATTTACTTATACCATTTTTATTAATATAATTTTAAAATATTTGTATTGTTCTATTTTTTTCATACATAAAATTACACAGAAATATATTTTATAAAAATTGACCATATTTCATCATTTATTACCAATAATTTTTCTCCATAATGATAATGTTCGTAAAAATGATATCTATGTTTTTATCTATACATAAATTTTTTTGAAATATTTTTTATTACATCTTCCCTTTATTACTAGATAATAAAATTATTCCTTTAAAATTCATAACTTTTGAATCGATTTTTATAATTTTATAAATTATAAAAATAATATTCCCTTATAACATATACTGCATGAAAGGATATTGAAATTATCATGAATGGTCATTGAAATAAATATGATTTTAATATTTTCTACGGTTATATTCCAACAATGTAATTTTTTTAATATTTTTAGGTTTTTAGATTCATCAAAATAACAAAGAAAATTGAATTTTATCTATTTCCAAGGAAATTTACGAATTCTAATTTAAAGGTATTTTTCATCTACATCAAAATACATTAATTATTTTTATACGTAACTAGGTATATTTTCTTATGATACTATTCACATCATTTATCTATTAATCTTTTGATGATGATTTTTTAAGGATGATTCTATGAGACACCACAGAATAATGTTATTGAGTCATGTGGAAGAATGTATATCCATTTTTCTTACCTTAGTAGTAAATAAGTAACAAAAAATTAACAATATAAAAACTAATTTCATATAGAATTAATGATTCAGTTACATACAAATAAATTATTTTATGTCTATAAATTTAATGATTTATTAACTTATATTACAATTTAAAATACATCCTAATTTTTAATAGGAATTAAAAAATTTATGTATTATTAAAAAAACACACAAGATAGATTTTTCCTCATAAATTATCGTACACATCATTGTGCACTATAAATTAAATTTTTCTTAAGTCTTTGTGTGAGAAAAAAATAAACAAGTAGTGATTAATAAATTATAAATCTTTTAAAATTTTAAAAAACCAATAGAAAAAATCTCATAAAAACCAAATAAATAAGATTTAATAAAAAAAAATTGTCAGAAAAGTCAAAATCACACATTAAATAATGATGTACAATTCAAAAAAAACATATTACCTTCTATTATATGAATTATTAACTATGATGAATTCATAAATACTATTAAACAATTTTAAATTGAAAAAATAAATTATAAAATATCAAATCCTTTTTTATTTCTAAAATTCTATATTAAAATATTATTTTGATATATTTTCTTGTAAATGAATCTAATTATTTTTATGATAATGATATCATGGGTTTGGAAGAATGTTAGGTGACATAAAACATTGACCTTTTTATTATGCCTACTTATTTCATGGTAAACAAAGTACCTTATGGTTTGGGTTCCTTGACTATCCCTAATCTTCTTCAAAAAAGACCATAAAAATATTAAATTAACATTTATAACATTATGATTTTTAATGGATTTTTTATCCTTTTTTCAAAACAATTGTCATAGATATATATATAAATAAAGAGGTATGTGTGTGTTTTTTTTATAAAATAATAATAGGCAACTAAAACTCATGAAAAATTTATTTAAAATGTGACATGATTCAAAAATGAACATTGAAATAAAATATATATAATTATATAAATTTCCATAAAATATTTTGATATAAATGAAATCAAATTAATATATTAATTTAAAAGAAAACATGATTAAAAATTATTATAAAATTGAATTTTTGAATTAAAAAAAATATACATAAAATAATAATTTATGGTTCATAAAATATAGATCAAAAATATAATATATTTTGTAAAAAATTCACTAAAGAGGGAGTATTAATTTATTTTAAATAAAAAAATTAGAATATTTTAAACATGAAATGAAAATTTTGATAGTGTATTCCCAATAAAAATAATATAATATAATATAACTCCTTAATAAAAATTTAAAAAATTAAAATATATTTTTTAAAAAATTTAAATTTCATTTCACATTAAATTTAAAATTTAAACTCTTAAAAAATTTTGAGAAATAAATCTTCATTTGAATAAATATTTTTATCCTATTATATATATAAAATTTACATAATGTAGTTTATAAATCCAAATAATAACATCATTAAAACATACAGATGTCGAGAAATTTTAAAATTGAAATATAAAATTATATTATTTACCCCCACATATAAAATTATTTTTTTTAAAAACTATATAAAGAGAAAAAATATAGAAATTACTTTATATAAATTAAATTCTCATTTTCAAATTGAATTTAAAATTTTAAAAAAAAATATGATCAAAGGTATATTAACACAACCCTTATTAACCAAACATCCTTCAGAAAATAGTTCCAAAAGTTGTCATGCATCCCCCAAAAATTTCACCCGATTTCTATACATATATACATATTTTCTATATGAACACTCAAAGCGTAGATCCCTTAATATAGATAATTTCAATAACAAAACATTTTATATCTTAATTATTTAATACAATATTGAAAATACAGATGAAAATAACTGTATATAGTAACCATTTTGTAGAAAATTGATAACAGACCCCATATCCTAGTAAATTAAAAATTACAACAATTATTCCCTATTTTTTTGAAATACAATTTGTTTTTCGCAAAATAGGATATATATATATATATATATTAAATCAACATTCGTTATATCTTTGTGTGTGAGAATATATTAATGTCTTTGTCAATTTCAATTTATGAGTTCTTTTTTTCAATAGGATCTTGGTATTATTATTTCAATTATTTGTATTGTTTTTTACATATTAACATATATCTGTGTGTGTGTGTGTCTTTTTGTGAATATATTAATTTATATCTATTTATACTAATGATGTGGCTATTATTGTAACAATTTGAATGCGGTGGAATAAGACAACAAAACCCAATCCCTCAACCAAGTATTATTCATATGATACCCATTCAGTTAATAAATTTCCATTATTAATCAGGGTTTAATATATATATATATATATATATATGAATATATATATATATATATATATATATATAGTCTTAATTCATTATAGTACATAGGGGATTAAAAATATCACAATTTCCTTGGGTTTTCTAATCATTTAGCTCTCATTGAATATGTCAAATAGTAGTGGTTGTATGTTTATTTTATGAAGCAGAATAACGGTATGCATATTGATCAAAACACACATTTGAAATTCCTTTAACAATGATATTTTTTATGTGTATGTAAGAAAATATAATATCAATGAAATCCATGGTGGTATGAGTGTCCACTCACTATCTCTCAACCTGACCCCACGGGCGCTACTAAACTCCCTAATCAAATATATGTGCCCCAAATCATGTGTATCCCAATATACTCTATCTCACAACCTATGTGTCTTGTACATACATCTCAATACCAATGTGAGTACATTCCATAATAATCATGTAGTTATGGTTGATCCCACCATGCCCTATTTCTCATCTAGAAAATCACAAAATGTTTATCTTTTAAATACTATGTATAAATTACGTATGTTAAATACAGTTATATATAGTCCTTAAAAATTCAAAATACATATTACATACTAAATTGACATTTAATTAATAATATATTTACATTAATCTGTATATATACTAATAAATATTATGATACAATCTATTATATATGAATATGATAATATAGTCTACATATAACTACATTTGATTAATTTTTTTCCTTTAATTTTTTTTTGTGTTTATAAAAAGGATACTACTATTAAAATAAGTATCTATAATATAAAAATAGTATTTAATAATTATCATTTAATAAATTATCTTCTTATTAATTTGATTTATTTATATTCATTTAATAATTTCTTTTTTAGTTGTATTAGTATTTATTAGTAAATATTATACTTCAATAAACATATCTCTAATAAATATTTTATAAACAATAGAAATAATAATATCAATCATTATTTTTGTTCTATAATAAATAAATCTTTTTTTTATATTTATGCTAACTCTAAATTTATAGTGACATTGTTTTTGTACATGGTATAAATTTTTAAATCTGATCAGACTTCTATATTTTCCTATAAATATCGTATAAATATGTGCTCAACGTGGTTATTTTATAATAAGAATGATTCAAATTATTTTAATTTGTATCCAAAGGCTTAAAAATAATTTTACTTCATCATCTTCTAACTAAACATCAAAAAATTTTAAGTCACACATTTCCCGAACTATATCACTTTAAATAAATGTACATTATATCCCATTAATTTAATTTCGAAAATGTTTATAATTATTATGATTTTTTTTATAACTTCTATAATTTACATTAGAGTGTAAATTTTATTGGATGATCATTACAAGGAATACTTCAACCATTAATATTTTATATGTATTCCCATTTATTATTTCCAAGTGTAACTAATTATAGTTATCAATTTTATTGCTTTATAATATTTTTATTTCTTTTATATTCTTATATTTTTTGTTATTTCATATAGTGATTGTAGACTTGTAGTCTATCAGGGACACTTATACAGTAAAATTCATGTTGGGATTTTTAATTTAGTTATCTTAATCATTTATAATATTTTAAAATATTTATAAAAATACCTTATATTCTATAACTAAATTTAGTATTTCATCACTACATTTGTTTATTTTGACTCGTAGGATATCAATGAATCACTTAAATAATTTTTTATTTATAAGAAATAATATTTTGTGTATGGAAGTTTTATATATTATGAATCTCAATACATTGAAATGGGTTAATTAAGATATGATTAAATAACGAATGTTTTTATGATATTATACACACCATATCTCCTGGTGGAATAAGATTATTTTCTGATGAAATTCTTATGGAACCCATTAATTTTCATTGGTTATGCTATGATGAATTGATGAATGTTTTTATGATCTTGTGGAACAAAAGTGTATAATATTTGACCGGTGATGGTGGGATAGAAATTATATAGTCCTCAAATCCACTGGGAAGTTTTTTATATCTCAATATATTATATGTAGCAGAATGGGGGTGGAAACCATTTTAGATGGAACTATGTGAACTGTTATAGTATTGAGAGTGTTAATTGACTAAGGAAATAATGAAATGGAGAGTGAACCTTATCCACTATTGGAGTTTTTCCACAACGATGAACTATTATGTTAACCAAAAAATAAAATTATTTTTTCTAGGGTTTTATATATTCTATAAACAAAGGTGTTATGCTTATGTTTTATTCTCAGATATCATGGTTTATTATGGATTATTCCACAATATTATGAATTATTTATTTTTTTATAACTATTCCTTATACACTAAATCAATATTTACGATCTAGATTGATTAGGTATGCATATTTTATGTTATGATAATATTATCAAACAATAATTCATATCATATGCTCACTTTGGATCATTGATTGATATCTAATATGTTTTCCCTAACTCGAAATCTGAGATTACCAATTTATATGGATCTATTCCCCCTGGATTTGAAGAATGTTTTTTGCAATATATATCTAATAAGGGTTCTATTTGAGTAGAAAATTATAGAATATGTTTAATATCATTTATGATATATGTTTATTATGTATCTAGTTACTTAGAAGAGATGACCTTTTTGGGCTGCAGAATATATTTTTATGATATGTATTTATAATTCAGTGAAAATGAAGTAATAATTATAAATTTAATCCTTATGTCACATTAGTTTTTATCATAGTCAGTTTTTTATTTTTATAGAATATTTTATAAATAATATGAGAATAAAACTAAAGATAACATATGAAGAACAGATAATGATATAGGGTGAACCTAAAAATTCCATAGGTTTATATGAATATGTCCTAATTTAGAAACACATGATAATGTTTTTAATGATTGTATGATTGTTCACAATGACTAATTTTGTTATCTTATGATGCTAACCAATTTTGTTTTATTGACTAATTAAATATAGATTCATGGAATTGTGGTGGTGGGATGTATGATCCAATATTTAAGTATATTATATGAGAATATTGATATGAATTATATTATCTCAAGAAAAGAATCATGGAATATTAATTAATATCCTCAATTATTATATTTTGACATATCTATGAAAACTCATAATGATATAATGATTATATCAGAATTATATAGATATTATTTAATATTAGATTGTGGGAATGTTCTTACTCTAAAAATTATGCTTCTCTCCCTTGTAAAATTTGATTTTTTTGGGGACTATATTGTATTTATTTATATACATACCTTTTGAATTATATGTGAGGGGATTTATTATTTTATATTCTAAACCAACCTATGTTAATTTATTAATGTAATAATAGAGATGATATTTCAATAGAAATTACATCCAATTTATGTATCATATTATAAATTCATGAGGGTTTTTTATCTTATATGGTTGGGCTGAAACAAAACATTAATGATATCACACATGTTTGGGAATAAAAATATGTATTTTCAAAATAATTTCAAATAATTTCCTTGAAACATCATGTTGGGTTTTGAATACAACTCATACATGGTCCTCCTCTGATTTAAAATACACTTTATATGATTGACCAGATTGAATTGCACGAATTAATGGAAGAACTGAAAGAGGTTACATATAAGGGAATAATCTGGCCGAGTGCATCACCATTAGATATACTAGTTATTTTTAATAATAATAAATATGGTTCAATCCGTATCCAAATTTATAATCATTAATGTAACATGATAAATACAAAAAGATATACCATCTACCACATATTTATGATTGTTTTGACTAGTAGGGAGGTGAAGTGTATGTTTCTATAATTTTTCAATCATCTAGATAACATCAACATTGGTTCAAAAAATTTCTCATATCTAATAAATTAATCCATCTATGGTGTGGAATCTATAACAATATACTGATTTCATTTGGACTTAACAATGCCATATATATTTTCATTGATATAGAGAATATTTCCTCTAGAGATTTCCTTGATCATTTTGTGATACTCCATATATATGATACTATAGTATAATCGAATTGAAAAAATGAAATTGAAAATCATTTGATGATTGGGTTATAGACCAGGATGATGTAATTTTTTATACCAATTTTTTTATCTGTTAATTATAGATACAATAACAATTTGTCATGGGTCATGTGATCACAAGGGATTGTATATAAGTGGATTCTTCACAGATGGATGTTATTGTGAATTTTCCTAGACCAACCATAGTGACCAAAATCTATTAATAGTGTGGGATTTATGTGTACCTTTAATGAGTTATGTAAATTTTTCTCACATATATAATATCTTATATTCATTTTAATGAATAATAGATCAAAGTAACTATGGATAGATGAATGTGAATATAATTTCAATGAACTGAATAGAATGTTGGTCAATGATCATATTCTCATACATCCCTTTTGATTGTGGGGGAATATGGGAGTAGCTCCATGAGTGACACTATGGGATACTTTCTACCAAACAATGTACCTTTATCCTATAAATATTTGAAATTCTTTTGTATCATATCTTTATATCTATGATCACATAATTGATTCTTTTAATCTAGAATGGGAGTTCTCTTTTGAGATGATAGTTTACAGAGCATTAGAGAAATTGGATCTGATGATGAATATAAATCATACAAAGAATAAAAATCATTATCCTTCTTCAAAATATAAGGTTATTTCCATTTTATAGGTTCTGAAAGGAGATGATCTACACACAATGGCCACATAAAAGATTTCCTTTTATAAGAAATCAGAATATAAAAGTTTATCAGTCTTTGAAGATTCTGAATCCCCTCAGTAAATGCACAATATGTGTATATTCTATATCATCGGGCATATAAATTATCCCAAGGGAGATTAGCCATTGATTTTTATTGATCTCAAATCCCAAATGTCCTATATTATGGGTAATAGAAATAGGAATCCTTTTCGAATCGAAATTGGTTTTAATTGCATTATATATTTATCTCGAGATGACTTGATTTTTTTAAAATATTGTAATTTTTAACTAAATATTAATATCCTGTGTTTATCTATGTGGGATTTTTTTCATTTAGCACATTAATATAGTACAACTCTATGGAACAAATACTAGTCAATATTAATATCTTAAAGAAGTTTTTTTACCCAAAATTCCTAAACGATATTAATTCTTGTATTAATATTCGTCTAAATATTGATCAATGCACAATAAGTAGGGAGGTTTGAAATTATTGAAGAGTGATGGTGAAAGAGAATATTTATTCAAAAATATAATAAATCATCAATTTCACAAATAATTACTACAAATAAGATATCAAGGATGAATATGGGAACAAACCTCCATTCTATGAGGTATTGAGATTAACTAGACATTCAATCTATAATAGTAGGTTAATTCAAAAGAAGGTGATACCATCCCCTAAAATTGAATTTAAAGGTGTTAAATGATCTAAAAATGAAAAGCGCAATGTCATTGAGAATATATAACCCTCCAAATATAATTATATCAGTAGATTGTTGGATAATAAGGATATCATTCTCACCTAAAATGATAATCTTTGAAAAAATTGGATTGATTTAATATAAGAGTAAGAGAAGGAGGTTGAGGATGAAATTGTTATAGGTGCAATTGATAAGAATATCTGGGAAATTTTCAATGAAATCTAACATGACCATACCCTTTAAGAATCAATAATTATAAATGATATAAATTCTTTTGGCTCCGTTTTAAATTATTCTCATGATTTGGATAGTGTTTAACTTACTCTTAAATGTTTGGAAAGGATTCCTAGTCCTTAATAAATCCAAAAGGATAATCATGAAGGATTATATTACTTATTTTAGAAATTCACTTGTAATGAACAAATAAACATTTAAAGTTCTTCATAACTCCAATGAAAATGAGCCTTGGCAGAGAATCACAAATGGAATTTCAGATAAACTATAGGTATCTATCCTTGATTCTCATATTTCTATCAAAATCTCTCAATCCAACTTGGAATTTATATAGAATCATCCCCTTTCAAAATTTAATAGTAGTATGAAGACCTCATCCTATAAAAATTCCGCTTTTTATGATCAGAAGACTAATATTGCTCCAACAACATCTGAATATAATTACAATGATTTTTCATATTCTCTTGTGGTCAAATAATATGATGACTCTATTCCTACTACTACAGAAAATATCTATACCAACCAAAAATTATTCATGGAGGGAGAGGTTTTAATGTAAAAAGAAGGCAAGTTCCACCCCCAAACATAGTTTCAAAAGAATATTATTTTTTAGAATTTTCAGGGTGTAGAAAACCCAGGCACTATAAATTCGTTGAAAATATTCCCTCACACACACAAAAAAAAACTCTTTAATATTTCTAAGGCTAAAAATTAATTTTCCTCGTAGTTTTTTTTGGATATTATGGTAAATGATATGATTTTATTTTTGGTAGAAGATATAATTTTTCTATCGAATCTGTTTTGGTTTTTGTGCATTCTTCTCTGAACAAAGTATGTTCATTTAACATAGAAGACGAGGATTTCACTTAATAAGTGATCTCTCATAACTTTCAAATTTTCTTATCCTTAATTTATGCTGAAAATAGATACCTTGATAAGATATTTATTTATATAATTTTACCTTTTAACAAATAAAATTTAATATCCATAGATCATTACTAGAGATTTTAATTCCATCCTATGTCTTTGTAAAAAATGGGTTTGACCTATTACCCATTCACATAAAGAGATTTTATCTCCTGCATTTAAGATAATAACCTAATTGAGGTAAACTTAGTTAGGTCTAAGTATACATGGTACTGAAAAAAAAAATTGATCTATATATAGTAGTCCTAATAGAGCCTCTTCTATTTAAAAATATCCTTAAAATGGGAAATTTTATCTATAATTACCCTCCCCATATTAAATTCTGTTCAACAACCAACTCTACTCAATCTTTTGATAAGATGATCCAAAATTATCGTTTCTTTTATATTTAACAAAATGGTGGCCTATTTTAAGTAATGTAGTGATATTATTAGAGATACATGTAATTATATTCATTATTGAAGTGATTTGTTCTCTTGTATTATGAGAATAAAATTCTTTAATAAAAAACTCATTATATGGAATAAAGTCTCATCCAACCAAATAAAAAATGATATTTCTTCTTCCGAAGATAATCTTAATCAGATAGAGGAAGTATCAAAATATACTAACAGTACTCCTGATCTTCATAACAAATTGAACTCTCTAATAATTTAAACTATCTTCTCTCTATAATGTATAAACATAAAAATAGTCCATTTAAAATTAAATGGCTTTAGAGTGGAGATATTAACACCAAATTTTAAAACACCCTACAAACACAAATGAAATATTGTAGTCTTATTGACTTTAAAAAGGAGGGGGATAATATTAATGATAATAAAAAACGACTTATGAATTATACAGTTTATCATTAGAAAATATTTTTAATGGGATAGAACTAAATAATGATTTACTACATGATATCGTTCTATACATTGTTTGTAATGATAATAGTATCTTCCCCACTTGTTTCTCTCTTTATTATTAGACACAATACGCAGTTTTCGGCTTAATTCTAGATATTTCTTCCAAACATGTTGGATTTAGTCTTTCCTTTTTTCATCACAAAGATGATATCATCGATATGGATGTTTGTAAATAGGTTAAATAATTCATCTCCAATGGGACTCCTCCAAGAGGCCTTAATACCAAATTCATTTATTTTGATTACTAAAGTGGATAGATTCAATGAGATATGACTTTTAGACCTATATCTATTATTTAAAAAATTTATAAAATCATTTCCAATGAACTTTCAAATAGACTTAATTAAATTTCTAATAAAACAATTTAATGGAATTAGTTTAGTTTTTTAATGTACATTACCATTCATGATTGTATCTTTTTGGTATATGAATGAAAAAATCATCAACATCGGTCAAATAAAGGATATATCATTTCTAATAAACTTGGTATTATAAATTCCATTGATAATATCTATTGGAGCTTAATATATATGGCCCATAACTTTTTTTGGTTTCAATGATCTTTTTTTAAATAATTAAAACCCTTTTTAGATCAACACATATATCATTTCTGGAAAATACCTCTCCTAACAGTTATTTTAATTTTACAAAAGGAGTTAGATTGGGTAACCCCCTATCTAATATCATATTTTTAGTAGACTAGGATTAAAAAGAAGGAATGCTACATAGTTGGTGAATCAAGGTAATATAATACTCATTCATGTCCCAAGAAATATCATTGCACATTCTCATATCCTTTATAAATATTTCATTATCCAATTCATACAAGAAGAAAAAATAAATATTCAAATTATGAATGTATCCCTCTCAAATATGAATTTGTTTCTAGACAAGTTATTATCCAGGTAAAATCCATTATTTTCATCAGAAAAATATTTCCATCTATAGGAAGAGTTGATATAATGAATGATTTGGGTATCAAATAAGGGTATCTTTCTTTCAAATATATTTTTGTACTTATTTATTTGGGGAAATCCTAAAATTATTTACTTTTTTAAAATAGTTGATCAAATAATAAAACAACTTTATTCTTGGTAATGGAATTAATCATATATGGGTGGAAGAATTTTCTTAGTTAAATTCCCCATTATTTATTATATAGTTTATGCTTTTATGGTTTACATATGGGATATTGTTCATCTAAAAAATAGAAACATCTCTATTTTAAATTTCTTTTGGAGATAGTGTACTCTTGAATAAATGTTAGTTTTTGTCCGTCGGATAAGTTATTTCAAGACACTTTCTAATGGTGGTCTTGGATTCAAGAATATCATGTTATTTGATCATTCTTTAGAGGCATGGTTCACATAGAGCCTCCTCAATGATAACTCTATGATCCTCAATTTCTGTAGAAATATATTTTTAAAAAAATTAATGATATGAAACTTTCAATATATTGAATTATCCATTTGGCTGGCCATTAATTATTTTGTCTCAAATATCATGTCTCTCTCTATATCGTTCAATAATAAGGAATCTTCTCTAAATTATTGGAATCATAATATGACGAGATCTACCCTTATTTCTATGGTGGATTCCATTTATTTAACTAATTATAATCAAACATTGATATATTATTTTTGTAACTCACCTATATCATAAGTAAATAATAGTATTATAATTTTTTAAAAAAACTAATTTTTTTCTAGAACCGGTGATTTTTCAATATGGTAACCTGAAAAAATGGAATACTAGATTCAGAAAAATTTTATTATAATAATTTATTTGAAAAAATATATCTATTTTCATGTTTAAAATTATTTAATAATCCTTGTATAGTTCCTTCTAGTTTAACTTTGGATTGTAGAATTTATCATAATAAATTATTTACTAATATTTGTCTTCAATACTTTGGTGTTCAACTATGTTCTAAATTTTGTTTGTCAAACCAACACTGAGAGGATTAAAATATAATTTTTATTTATGTTCTATGACAAATTCTATATGGAAATAAATCTATTATTTCATTGATTTCATGTGTCTAGATATGGATTTCATCCTTACTTATCAATAGAAATGCACTACTGTAGATATGTCGCCATATTGTAGGAATCTTTTCACTACTACAGTGGAAGAAATCATTCACACAGTCTAAAATAATATTAAATCTATTAATTATCATAACAATTCTTTCAATATCCCTTATGTTAATGTGAATATCCATTCTACAAACAAAGTAGCTACCTAAGTGCAAGATGATTTTTTTATCAAAACTCATTCTGTGAATTTAGTGTTTTCCATTGTATTAGTATTTCTCGAATATATATATCCCAACAAGAGGAACAATTGAAGTCTATTAATAAGACCCTATTCAATGATGTATCATATTCAATTTATTTTCATCAAAAGAAAAACTAGGTCACTCACGTTTTGGATCTATATATAGGGATCATAATCGTTTTTTTTGTAATGTTTTTATGATTCATGTGGAACTGTTTGTTCATTGAAATTAGAAATGTTTAGTGTAATTATTGTCGTTATTTTTTACAAGGAAAAAAGTTAGATGATCATATTTCTGGAACATGACTCCACCACCATCATGCAAGTGCTCATAAATGTCATGACTCATATTTCATGGCCCCTCAAAACATGATGGATTGAATCCTTGCATTCGATTTCAGATATCAATTATTTCATCACCCATGAATTTTTTGTGGTGACTCAGTGAAGGTTGGTATTTATAAAAATGGATTAAACACTGTAATCACTAGGGAATATGAAATTCCTACTTATTTCCTCCCTTTAATTGAAAAAAATAGTAAAAAAATTCCCTCCTCCTGTCTTTTTAAAATTTGTTTTACATTAGACCAAGGAACCACCTTCTAAAAACAATACCCTTCAGTGATTAATGGTTTTCAATCTATATTGATACATTAAATATGGAACTTGGATGTTTTATATTGTAAAATGACAAGGTTGTAGCTTATAAGTAACACTAGTTTATGGTTCATGAGATATATTACTAAGATCCTTATTCAGAATAAGAAGTGTCGATTTTATATTTGTATATATGGAGGAATAATCTAGATGGTGATATGTGTGCCTTATATTCTAATTAGAAATTAATTTTTTTTATATTAATATAGAAATTGTGAAGTTTTTTACAAATATAATCATTGAAATTGATTAAATATTTAAACTTCTTAATAAATTACCTCCCTAGGAAAGAGAACAATGTAACTAATTCTATAAGTTGGAAGTTCAATGCTAGATTTGGTGTGATGGGGTTAAGAAGAAATAAAATCTTTATGTATTTTTAGTCGATTAACCATTAAATCATAAGGAAATTATAATTATCCTATCTTTCTCAGTTTAATGATTAAATATAAATTTATTTTTATATTAATGTTATTGAGTGGGGGGATCGGGATATGTAGAATAATGTAAGGATTGTTCCAAATATTGACATTGACCATGATATAATTACAAAATTAGATAAGTTAGGTTATATATCATCAAAACTTTAATTATATAAGTAATTGTTGGATAAATCTAATAGTTCATCATTTTCTATTCATCTAGGATGTGTGAATATTTATAGGGATGTTAATATAATTTATGGTGAGACTACATAAATAGATATAATGTGAAGTATTTATCTCCTTGATTGGTTTTCCAATAAGTTAAGGTTGGGAAACAAAAATCATAGGGGATGTTAACCCGTTAACAATAGTTTAGTGAAAACAGGAAAAATATCCACATAGATTTCATTTTTGGATTCCTTAAGATATATAAATGGAAAAATTGTATTAGGGTTGTAGTCCTTAATCATACATAATCAATGAATCCAATTACCATATTAGAGTATTTAGATTACATCCTTAGTATGAGGCATCCAATTTTTTTATATTTTTAGTGCTTCTTTGGTTGGTATTAGTAATCGGTGGTTTTCGGTAGGTTTTGGTTATATTTGAAACCATTTGGGAGGTTTTCTGGTTCAAGAAAAGTTATGAGAAACCATGAAAATTATCAATGAAATTTTTTGGGATATTTATCGAGTCTATGATAAGGGGAATATTTGGTGCATGATTTCTCTAAAAATATTGTATTTCTTTAGAAACTATGCAGTAAGGGACAATGGTGTTTTTCATTTTGGGGTGTGGATTATCAAACCATGCATCAAAACTATATGTCTGGGGTGTTTCATGATAGTGTCACATTCACGGTTAGTACATGTATTCATCAAAAAAGGTTCTTAAACCCCTAATGTTAAAATATAAATCATAAACTAATATTTTAAAACCTTCACTCACTAGAAATAAATTTATATATATTTAGGAGCATAGGTTATGGACCCACATCATTTCGTTATGAAATTTTACTGACTCGTCTCCCTTTAAATCCTAATTTCAATATAATAAATGGAATTTGATCATGGAGAATAATGGTATAAAAACTCATCCTTTCATTTTTAATTATTTATTTTTAGGTATACAAATTTTTATTGAATAGATCCATATTTTAGGGCTTATACGTTTGAATCTATTGGATGAATAATATTTAGATTTTTTTACATTTTTTATAGAATAACAATGGTTGAATAGATTGGATAGATCATAGTGTGATTCATTGAGTTAAAAATGATTTATTATGAGGTAATTGGATTCTATCATCTTATTAAATCATTATATATTTTTAAGGCCTAGATATCTAAATGCATTGATATTCAACCTTTGGAAATCCATTGTGAATATTTGTTAGAAAAAACACCTTATTTCATCATTTGGTGATCATTTTATTTTTATATGATGTTGGAACAACCACTTGGGGTTAATGATTAAAATTATATAAATGAATTAACACAAATATACTTTTTTATAAAATTAGTTAATAAATTATTGATCTTAAAAAATAATTTTTTAAATTATAAATTGGAATGTACTAAATTTTGTGTGTTCATATTCATTATTTGGGTCCTTATTGATTTGGATGTGGAACTCGGTGTCACTTGGGGGTACCCATTATATTATAACCAATGATAGATTTTATGGATGGAATAGTTAATAGTCATTCATATTTGGGTTTTCGAGGAAAAAATTATATGTGTGTCTAAGAGATAGTGTAATGGGTATAACTTTTCATATAATTGAAAAAATTGGTTTTATTCTTACGATTAATTGAATTCAATTGGTGAACTACATTATTTTTACCTTAGGTTGGTTTATTTATATTTTTAATCATTACTTAACATGATAATTTCCTTGTGGTTTAATTTGGAATGTATGTTGCAAAATTCTTACTATTTTGAATACTCACCTCATTGATATTCACTATGGTCCCAATGCAGAAATTATTTATCCTGACATAGGTAAAAAAAATTCTCATACTTATCTAGTGGACTGTCATAATTATATGTTATTATAGTTCCTCTTCAATATTATAGATGATTTTTTGGAGTGTTTGGACTGATTCCACATCAATTTATTTCTTTTAGGATTAAAGTCAGATTTTATGTGGGAATTTTTTTCCAAATGTCTTGTTTATACTCTGATTTTATTCAGTTATTGGGTTTGAATAGTATTGTATAAATTTCATGAATCATAGAGTATTGATATGATTATGTTAATATTGACTTGGTAGGATTTCAATTATTTTAGGTAAATCCATCTCCCAATTATTTAATAACCCTTGGAATTTACCTTTATGATTTCGTGTCTAGGGTTCACATAAGGTTAGAAGCACCTCTTATATCTCCAAGGAAATTGTTAGGGTTGGCATGTTAGAAATTAATTATTTTTGATCAGTCCTATATATTATGATTTTAGTCTGATGATTGGATATGTAATATTTTTAAATGTATAGAATAAAATCCCTTGAATACCTTTTTATAATGAACAAAAATTTACTATGGTGGTCTAGGTTTAGCAAGATGTTTTTAAACACCTATATGACTATTCCCACCCCATTATAATGGGTTTAAGCTTTTTTTATATTGTATAATTAATTAATTAAAAGACTCATAACAATGATTTAATTTCATATATAATGATTAATGATTCATGGAAACTAGTTGTAATTATTTTTGGTTGATATTGGATATCTTAAGCCTTTATATTTATTAGTATATAGAGACTAAGGGTTTCTTTTTCTCTAAAAACAGAGATATGGAATTATTTTGGTTCAATGATACATAAAAGAAGAATATAGAGAAAATATTATTTCTCATATTCCTTGGGTGAAAAAATGAATTTATGCAAAAAAATCCTAAATATTTCATGTTGTTGGTGGATGGAATAAAAATGAAAAAAAATACATATGGATCATTCAATCTAGTTTTATAAAAATATTCAATCAACATATCATGTGAATTCCTGACCCAAACAGGAAGCATAATGGATTAGAAATATGAACGAGATAATTTAATTACATGGTTCCTTATCAAATTCATATTTTATCTTAGTAGTATACATGTTTCATGTTAATGAATGGGGATTATGGGATTTAGTTGTAATAGCTAAACTCAACCAAGGTCTTACGTGGGATGTAATCAGAAGATTTATGAATAATAAATTTTAACCACACACATTCAGGATAGTAAATAATATGAACTTTTTAAAAATAAATTGTAGAACATATCAATGACGGGGTATGTATATATGTTCGTGAACATAGTTTGTTTTTCTGAATGTGGATTTTGTAAAGTACTTATATAGACGATATATTTGATGTTGGAATTAGATCAAAATAACGTTCTATTATTTTTTTTCTTCTATATTAGTTATTATAAATATTTGATTTATTATTCATTGGTGAAATAAAGAAATTTTATTATAAATAAAACTAGAGGAATCATGTTCATCTATATGGGTATAGGTGTGAACTCCAATGCGAGGAACAAGTGGAGGTGGGACACTTTTTCCCATAAAGGTAGAGCATCGGAGAATCCTTCCTATATATTCCTTTCTAACCATATACAACACAGTAATATGTTGGGATATTTTCAATTGGTATTTCAATAGAAAATGATGTCATTGTGTAAAAACCACCCTAACTGTGTCAAAACTATAATCAAATTGAGAATTTTTAAGTTATTTCGCTAAATCATAAAACTATTTTACTTGGAATAGATCAATTTTTTCTACAAATATATATTCAATGGTAAAAATATTATGTCAGAATATTTCATATACTTAAAACTGAGTTAGATATGGTGATCCTAAAAACACTATTCATCATCAGATAATGAAACTATAGTAGGGAACCGTGGAATACGGAGGAATGATTAAGAAGATTTATAGTGCTGAGAAGATGATTACAGAGGTTGAATATGGTCCTTCAACTATATGTGGAACCATTATTAATAACTCAACTGTTAAAAAAATTCTATTTGATTTTTTCCAACCCCACTATTTTATTTCTTCTTATGTTATTAATCAAAATGGGGAGTATATAAAGATAACAAAACTTTTAATGAGTATCCAAACACATATCAATTAGAATGAGTGGAAATAATGTATATAAATCTTGTTCTTTAACAATTTATGTAGTATATTTTGGTTGATGTATTCTTTATTAGAAATTGATATATCTGATTTTATTCAAGGAATTGATTAATTACTTTCTTATAAGGATAAAATCTATTGTTGTGCATGATGAGTAAATTTTTCAGCTTATGGTGGGAAAATATTATCTTTAAATGAGATTCTCATGTGAAAAAGATAATATAATTACCTTTAATAGATATGGATAGAGGAAATTAAAATCATCTAAAAGGATTCACTATGGTTATTGATGAAAAAATTTAAACAAAAAAAATCTTCACATTGGAGATCGGTATAAAGAAATTTATCAAAAAAATTTAACCGATATTCCAACTAAAAGAGAAATATAATTGTTTATACATATCTTATAATGTGAAAATACATTTTCCCATCAACCATATTGAATGGAACTGATGAAATTATGGAAATTGAAGGTCCATTTGTAGGAATTGGAATGTAAATGTCTCATAAGTCTTAGTGCAACACCTTAGTCTTATCAATATACCTTTTTAATAATGGATGACTGTCCACAATGACTATATGTAGATAATCATAAAATAAATAATGTTCAAATAATGAATAGATTTAAATCCCAAATATTTATTTTTTATTCAATAAATTAAAATTATCCCTATGTATGTCAACCCATAATTTTTATACAAATATATTATATCTTAATAGATGAATAATAAATTAAAAACATAACATTAAATTCAAGAATAACATAGGTTTTGTGCCTTTGGAAACTTGGATACATAAAAAACTCTTTCATAAAATATTTACATCATATCCCACATAGTTGTTCATAAATTTTAACCTTATTAGACACATCATACTGAGAATATTTTCATCATATCATGGGAAAATTGAACATAAAAAACGTGACTTAGATACTCAGTTTTCATAAAAAAGTTAGTGATTAATGATCACTAAAACATTAAATGAGAATGCGATAATGAGAACATGATAATAACATTTGAAAATCATACCCCACATATCAAAGATCATAATCTTGAGTAATTTCATAAATCAAAGAATCTCATAAGGCATGAATCATAATGAAATTTCTGAACACAAGAAAACAGATCATAACATAACCATATAAATGTAGAAAAAACAATGGAACATAATATTATGAACTTTTATAAATATAGGTAAATAGAATCACTAAGTTATGGTTATGATATCAAGCCCCCGCATAAATATATGGACATGAAAACCAGGTCAATACATAATCTTATGAAGATGAAATACATGTATTTATATATTCTTATGTACCTGATAACTAGGTCCACACAAAATTATTTAGAGGTGAAATCCATGTCTATACAAGAAATAATTTTCACAATATATCTTCATGTATATCATTTTTACATCGTTATTTATCAATCACTTCCCAATATAGTGAAGAGATTCAGAGTAACCAAATATCAACTAAATACAATCCATATATGTAAATACCACAAGATAATAAATCATCCATCGTAACATCATTCTAACTAATCAAATCTAAATTGGTTGAATAAACATATCTTCATAATTGTTATAAACCACCCAAATAATTAATAAGGATTGAACTATTAGATTATATCCCCATTTAAGCATATGTAACATCAAATTATGTTATCATACATGAAAAAAAATATGTTAATGGATTACTGAAAAATTTGTGATAAAAATATCCTTTTCAAATTGAAATATCATTTTCAAAAAAAATTACATAATATTAATGATGAAATGTTATTTGAAAATAAACATGTAAATTTTTAATGGAGGCTTCAAAAAATTGATCTTTCATTCCGGTGGGAAACTCAATGGTTTCTTTATATATTAAAATTAAACATTAATTTAAATTTTTTGTCCAAAAATTAAAAAATTACCCCATTCCTAAAGAGATAATAAAATCACTTATAATTTTTTTTAAAAAAATTCACCCTATTTAAAATATAAATTAAAAAAAATTACAGGATATTTGAATCATTCTTGTATTTTTTTGAGAATATAGGTATATGGAACAATAATATTACTCTACCTAATAGACATATAAAAATAGTATTTTGATAATAACTTTTTTATGACTCTTATGTACATAAGGTGAGTAAAAATAAAGGAAAACATGTATTCATGAAAAGTAACTAGTGGATAAAAAATTCAAGAGTTTATTGAGATTTATATCATTAGATTCCCTTATTAGAACAAAATCAAATATAATTCCAATAAATAGTGAAGCTATGACACAAAACCTTTACTCCTTTGGAAGCATTTAAATAATAAGTCACATGAAATAATAACCTCAAAGGATAATTAAAATAAATGAACATGAAGATAATAACAATATAAAATGTAAAGGAAATTATATACGCATAATAATATAATATAGGTTTATAATATATTATATTTCTCAAAAAATCAATTTGAGATGATAAACCGTTACCAAGTGTTCAAATTTCATTGAAAGAACCATATCTGCTTCTTCATTGAAATAACTACTTTTGATTTCATATTATGAACCCTCAATTTTTAATATAGGAAATCTAATATCCATAGAACATGAAAAGGGGAGTGGTGATGAAAATTTGGCATGGTTATGTTTTCATATAACGCTCAAAGTAACATAAAGAATATAAATGAGGGTTCTTATTTTTAATTTAGTTGAGGGGAATTCTTTAGATTTTATAAAAGTATAAAATATAATAAATTTATTATCTATAAAAATTTTACCAAATGAAAAGTATAGAAAAGTAAGATAGGATGGTGGTGAAATATCATCAACCGATAAATGTTTAGTTTGATTGGGTGTTGTTTTAAGGATTATCTTTAGTTTTGAACCATCGGTTGACCAATGTTAGCCTTAACAATAGTAAAGTATTTTTCACAAATAAAGGGTTTTAATTATAATATAACTTCAAAATTCAATCATATATTAAAAAGGGTGAATAATTAAATCAAATCTAATATTACACTTTCTATTTGATGTTTTTTATTATTTTTAATTAATTTAATAATATATTATAATTATAAAACATCATTATTGTATATTTTTACAGTATTCATTTATTGTTCAATAAATGATATAAATTAAATGTTGGTATTCGAATAGAATCATTTATCACATGACTAATATGTTATTTTTATATATGGAATCCATTTAATAGTATATCTCACTCAAATTACATTAATTATATTATTTTTAAATCATTTATTTTATTTCGCTATTAATTATATTTATATTTTATTAAGGTTTCACAAACATTTATTGTAATTATATATATATAATAGTTATAAATTAACTACCACTCTGAATATAATTTCACTATTCCTAAAATTTACATTTATATTTTTTTATAAATATCTATTGTCCTTATGAGAACACATAAGAGATATTTAAAATTAATAGAGTTACATTTTTTAACATTATTTTCTTTAAATAATATATTGAATATTTTTATCAATACGTTTCCATTAATCTAATACATTTTTATCCAAAGGTGATCAGGGTTGAATATACATTATCCAACAATCACAAGGATGAAAAAGCATGGCCTTATCACTTAGATTTATGCTGGATTTACCTAGAATACCCTTAATTGAGGTGATAAATTTTAAAATGGTTACACTAAAACTAGAACAAAAATAAAAGTGGAATATTAACCAAATTTGATACTTTATATTTTATGTATTCAATCACAATTTCTAATGAAATAACTACATGTGGTAAAAATTTATTGTAATATAATTGTGACAAATGTTATGAAACATGCTTTTACGAAAAAAATGCCTTTTAAGAAATAAATTATACTAAATTTGTCTATTAAATTACATAAAATGACAATAATTTGATTATTTTAAATTAAAATGAACTAATGAATATTTAAAACATATCAAAAATAGTATTTTTCATTGTGAGTATTTTAAAAGAAAATAATTATTTTAATAAAAACATTATTTTTCATTATTCATTGAAAAAAAATCAAACAATTACGAAATATTTCAAAACCTATTTTGGAGATTAATTGGATATTCTAATTTAAGAAAGAATAAACTTTTACACTAATGAAATATCATAGAGATTCATAATTTTTTTACAATATTCTCTCAAAAAATAACTAATTCCATTTTTTATAAAAACATATTTTTAAAGAATAAAATTTTATTTGAAAAAAAGGGGTACTTAATTCCTGACCCTTAATAATAAAATTATTCATTTGGAAGATTATATATATTTCATAATGTGTTTTTCCTATTCATAACCACATATTCAATTGAAATGTAATAATTTTCATATAATAATATTTTTTGGCTCTATTAAGAATATTTTTTTATATCATATACATTATCAAACATAACTATATTCATTACAAATTAGAGGATTATATATTATCCACCCACATTACTTAATAAAGTCCACTAAAATTGAAATGGATTTCGTAATCAGGGGTATAATATTTGAACATTTATTTTGTTGGGGGCCACATTATAAAAAGGTTTGACGTTCCATACTCTCAAAAATAGTGAAAGAGAAATATTAAGGTAACAATCAATAAAACATAAATAGGTTACAAAATAGGATAATATTTGCGGGAAGTGATAATATAGACAGGTTGTAGAAAACAAATTGCCCTGGACTATTAGAGATAGATAGGGACTATGGTTTGGAGGATGTAAACCAAAAAAAGGACATGAATTGATGATAGTTTAAAAGGAAATAAATTCATAGAAACTGAACATCATAGGAAAACATTATTTACATAAGATCCATTTTCGAGAGTAGAGGAATTACTTTACCTTTTACCATAAGAACATAAGAAAATATACATATATGAAGAGTAAAATTTCATCCTTTAATCAATTTCTATCAAATTCTAATCTATTTCTCCACTTAAGGAGTATTCTATATGAATCATCATTTAATGGATAAAATGTGTTTTTTAATACATTCCTCCAATATTTGGGAACTATATAAAATCAAAAATGGTTAGAACAAGGTATGATATTTCAAAAATTTAATAGACCTTCGTAGAAACAAATTTTACTCCAAAAATTAAAAAAAAATCTACATAGAACATTTAATAAAATACTATAAATAATAAATATAATTAAAAACCATAAAATTAAATAACTTTTTAACATCAAAGGTGATCTCAAAATATTCATCTTAGATCCAAAAAATTGAAATTCATTCTTCTAAATTATTCATTCAAGTTTAAACACAAGTTAAAACTAGGACTAACACAAACCTCAACCCAATGAATCATCTCCCAAAACATCAATAATCACTATGATAAATCACTTAATAACAATATCATGTTTTGAACTCCCCCAATATATAATGAATCATATTCAAATACTATCCTAAAGTTTATTCATCATCTTGAAAATAAATTTTATTGAGATATCTCTTTGTTAATGACTTATTTTCAATCATCTATATTATTTATATCACACTATCCAATATACCATACTTATCATTAAAAAACTCCTACACTAACAAAAATTGTTATTTAATACTTAATATATAATTATACCTAAAATAGAAAAAAAGCATCTACCTTAAAAATCCCATCACCAAAAACGTATAAAAGGGGTGACTATGCCATTGAACATATGATCATCCTTAATCCTATAAACCAATTATGGTATCTATAACACGTAATTTTACATCATAAGAAAATAAATAATATTCAGTAAGTAACACAATCCTTATTACACTTATAAAATCATATACAATTTAAAATATTCCATAAATCTAAAAAAATGAATATTATTCTTCAAAGATGGCCAAAATCAAATTATCATGAAATCACTAACCAATATCAGTGACACCAAAAGTATCACATATACTTCATGAATTTAAATAATTTATTTAACACAATTATACATTTTCATTATACAACTAAATAACTTTTATTGGTTATTGGTACCATTCATCATATGTTATTAAATCCATAAATAAACATACATTTAATTGGCCTTAGATATTTCATCATTTCTATATCCATGATACAAATGATGTAATACATATACAACATAACTCTCCAATATATTTAAACACATAAATAATTCTTCCTTGATGATTTTCATAGCCAAGTTCCTTCTTTATTCTAGGATTTAAACATTCGATTTTGTCATTGTCAAAGATAATTACCATATTTTATAGACTTCATAAACACAAATATGAATTGTACATTAGAATGGTCATTATTCCCCTCCATAAAAATATTCATTTTTACTATTCAATTACATTTACGATGCTCATTGTTTTTAAATAGAAAAAATATTCTATTTTCTTTAATATATCATTTTTCGATTCTTCTCATGTTCTCGACATATATATAGTTGAATCATTTCTACTTCATAGTTTCCCCCACCTGAGTTCTTAGTGAACTATATCCATCTCTCCATTAGTGAGTTTAATAGTTGTTTAATGTAAAAACATTTAATAATATGTCATGATATATAATTATGAATATTCCTAATATTCTTCCATATTTTAATCATTCCATTTGGATCATCATTTCCATGTTTTCTATCACATTCAATAGTAACACGGTTCCTTAATGTTCAAAAAATAGATTGAAAAAAATTAATGTTAGATAAAATAATCATAGTAAGAAATAATGAAATAAAATTCATAGGATTTCAAAAGAATAATTATTGAATTTAAATATATGAAAAATTATACTTAATCAAGGTCATCCATATACTCCATATATTTAAATAATTTATGATGTTTTATAATGAAAATTTGATTTATCCCAAGCAACTCCCATATGAGTGAAATACTAGTTTTACGATAAGGGAACAATCATTGATTACTAGAATGATGGATGAGACATTATCGAAAATGTCATTTATTGGTTATTAACATGTGTACTTTTTGTTTCTAGAATGAGATATATTGTTACCAAAACCAATTAATATATATCTTACAAAAAACATTTATATGTTTTTTTATACATGTCATATCCCCAAGGTTATCCGTAATGTCTTATCGTGTAGTTTCCAATGGTTAAATAAATATTACTCTGATACTAACTATAATGACATGCACATTTCATACTTAAATTTTATATCTTAATATATGATTAATAAATATATAATATTATAATCCATGCCAAAATAATATTGGTCTAGGGCCATTGGAAACATAGATATATATAAAAAATTTTATAAAATTTTTATAATGTCTCTTTTTTATTTATTCAAAACTAACACCATTCATAAACACATCATACATTAAATAGTTATTCATATCCTCGGGAAAAGAGAATAAATTAAATGGTGAGATCATATTCTCAGTTAAGGTAAACAAGGGAGACATCAATGATCTCTAAAACATAACATATGTTTATGGTTATGAGAACATGATCATAACATTTGGAAAATATACCATGCATATCACAAATGATATTCATTAGTCATGGCATAAGGAATGGAAATTAGTAGAAATAAATAATAAATTAATCCAAGAAAATATGGGATGAGAGAATAACGTAGACAAAATAATGTGTAAAAATAATCTTATAACATTGGTAACATATATAAATTGAATCAATTTTTCAGAATATGTAAAGGATATGAAATTAGGCCATCTCAATAAAAATTATAGACATGAGAAACAAGTCTTTTCATAATATCATTTATAAGAAATCTTGGTTGGGAATAAATTTATAGGCATAAAATCATGGTCCACACAAAAAACTATGAACATGGGATCCAAGTCTACACTTAATTTGATCGACCTGAAGATTACTTCTACACATGTAACTATGAACATGAAATTAATATCATGAACAACATATTGACCAAATGATTTTACATCCATGCCCAATTAATATTACATATTAAATAGACCTTAAAATTATATAATAATAATCCATAAATATAAATTCATCAAATTCATAAACCATTCAACATAACATTATAACATAACCCATAAAAAACTAAATGTTTTTGTAAACATATCATCATCTTAAAAATAAGGCACATAGATAAATAATGTGGATTGAATCATTGAATCACATCCCTAGTGTAGAATAACTTACTTAAATGGAGATTTTCATAGTTGAAGAATTCATTTAAAGGATAATTATCAAAAATACTTTAAAAAATATACTTTTCAATTTGAAATAAATTTTTTAAAGTTAAAATTTCTTAAATATTAATGAAAAAATATTCATTGAAAATAATATTTAAAATTTGTAATGTAATCTTGAAAAAAAAATGATTGTTTATTAATGAGACAAATTTTTTCTATGTTTTATATGTTAAAATTAAATATTACATTCATTCTTTTGTAGGAAAATCCAAAAGTGATTGTTTGGAAACCCACAACATGATTCTTTTTAATCTATTTTTTAAAAAGTTAGTCATGTGTAAAATTGAATTTATAAAATCATATTATAATTGGAAACATGTTTTTTAAAACATTATTTGAGGAAAATTATATTTATGAAATACAATTTTCGACTATAAATGTCATGACCCATCCCATAAGGGCTCATACCCTGACCACCACATGCCCTAATTTGGTATTCCATGGGATAGTGACTAGCACAGAGTAAGAATATACCATAACTAGAAGAAATTTTACTGAGCACATACACACACACACTCACATCACTATGAAGAAAATGATGAAATGTGAAAACACTAAGTAAGAAATGCATGTGTACACTCAGATACAAAACAAAAATAATGACAGTAGGAAAATTGGAAAGTAAATAGGGATAGAATACAAGACCATCACAAGAATGAGCCTATAATATGAATATACAAGTTCCTGAAACTCTTCCACAGAAAACCCTACATGAAGGGTGGGCATAGGGTATATTTTTGAATATGTATGAGCCCAACACATTTTTCTTATCCCTATATGGACAACCTGGTCCTGGTCCACCAATAACTTCATAAAATCATCGATAATCTACAAAAGACAGAACAAATGCAAGAAATAATTGTGTATGGGTGAGTAAAACAATACTCAGTTGGACACCCCTAAACCAAAAAAGAAATACCCCTAAGAAATACCCAAAATATACCACAAAATAAACACATGAAGTACACCATAAAGAAAATAAAGAATGTACATTCAATATATTCAACTCAAAATATTATAAGCCTAAATCATGAAGAGACAAATATTTTTAGTTTTAGTCTATAAATCTCCATGTTTCCATGACTAATGAATTTTTGATGGTGCATGGATCATCGATGTCACATGAAGTGTTGATGATGCATAGAGCATCGATGGCACACAAAGTGTTGATGGAACACAGAGCCTGGATAGAGCTCAGAGCATCTATGGTGCATGGAGCATCTTTGGACCACATCTTTTTTATGTTTCTTCGTTCATCGATGGCTCACAAAGCGTCAATAGAACATGAAGCATTGATGGATCATGAATCCCCTAAGTCACGTAGTCACAAAGTCACATCGAGACGCTGGTTTTTGCTCTTACTATGCTTGTTCAAGGAGAACTTACTCCCCTAGCTATTAGGTCATATTCCAAATTCTAAAAAGACTCACATAGAGTTTCTCAAAAGTACCTACTCATCTCAAGGGTCTCAATTATATAAAATGCGGGTCAAATGGACACATGGTTTGAAAGTTATGACTGTTTTTCTAAAAAGGTCTGACCCAGGTCTGATCTGACCCATTGACCCGACCCATCAGCTAACCAGACCCAGGCTGACATACTCGACATGGTTCAGCCTGACCCAAAACAAGATGGCCTTATGGGATGCTTGGTCCATGCCACTGGGCCACTGGATGGAATCTTCTTATCTATTCTAGCATGCCGCATGCGAGCAGGTCGGTGTGTGCCGGACATGACCTGTCATCGATTTATCCTTCTGATCAAGGCAGATATATGTCATGTTTCATGTGGTTGTTCTACCTCCTCTTTTTATTCCCACGGTCTCACTGCTACCATGACCACCCTCTGAAATGGCTTCGAACAGTGTCATACTGTCATGGCCCCCAGGTCATTGCCTGTGACTTCTGTGACCACGGGCTCTCATGAAGCCCTTGTCGAACCATGTTGTGCCTCTGCCACCGGTCGCCCTGTAGTGGCCCATCCTGCTTCTTTCTCACCTAGCCTGAACCCCATCAGGCTGCCACTTCCTCCAACTCAAGAAACCCTACCGGTGGCCCGTTGCTACCTCACTCTCCCCCTGAACCGGCCAATATGGCTGTATCTTTCCCTTGTTGAAGACACCACTCCGGTGATCTTTCTTGCACCATCATTAGAATCCACCTCTCCCAAACCATATCATGCTATCGTTTCACCTCTACTATGCCATCATGGGGTCAAACCTTTGATTTCGGAACATCAAACCATGAAATGGGGGTGCAATGGTCATCCGTTCAAATATGGGTTTCAAGGGAGAAGAACATATGAATAACATAATAAATTGAGTGGGGATAGATAAAGAACATGAACGCCCAATGAACTGAACATAGACATGTTTATTTCGTTCTTGATCTTTTCATGTTATAAAGATTCATGAAGAACAAATGGATGAAAAAATCTAAATCCCCATTCAAAAATCCTGATAGTAATTATCAATCCCACATGAATGAATGAACTATGGGTCAACATGTTCATGGGTTTGTGCATGTTCCTCATTTGAATCTAAGAGGGAAATGAAATTTAAAAGAAAATCAGTATCCTACAATGATGTTGGATTATTCAATGATGAAGAATAGAGGATTGTGTCTTCATAGATCCTTGATATGTCAGATTTTCTCATCTTTTTTTGTCGACGTTTTAGTTTCCTTTCATTAGAGGAATTTCAAGGGTTATGTTGATCACACAAGAATCAAAAAAAATATATCCCTTAATTAATAGAAACCAACACAATATCAAATAAAATATTTTTTATTAAAATAATTAAATGATAGTGACATCCAATTTCTAACATTCATAGTCGACCTACGTCGGTCAATGTTAGGAACCACCAAAGGAAATGTCTATACTCTAACGCAACTCTGCCCTCAAATTTCTGATCTAAGCACCCATTTATATGTTATTCTGATTTTAAATAAAAATTACCCATTAATATTATTAAAAACAAATCGTTTTCATTGTATCATAAAGGTAATTCTAGGCTGAGAAGTATCACACAATCTCAGTGTCTGGAATCATTATTTTCCCAATTAGTTTTTAAAAATAAAACCATAGAAAATATGAGTCAATACATCCTTCCACCTTAGGTATTTAAATCCAAGAAAGCCAAAGAATGTGAAACTCAATAAAAAGATGAAGGTATTGATGAACATGATCCTTCCACTCCCATGTTATCTCCATGATATTTTTGTGCTCCCACGTAACACACACTAGAAGAATCGACAACCCACAAAGGATCCACTCAAGTAGATCCTTGGTCTCTACTGTGTTCCAAAAAAAATGTCACACCATCCTCCAAATCCATCTCACCCTAGTCGATGAGGTATGATGAATCATGCACGTACCTCCTTAGATGTGACATGTGGAAGAACACATTAACTTGGTGCAACTGCAGTGGTAGATCTAGGTGGTACATATCCTCTCCATCTCAACTATTAATCTAAAAGGGGATAATGTACCTTAGAGATAACTTATGATCCCAGCCAAATCACTACAATCCCCATCGAGGTGTGACCCAGAGGAAAACATGGTCTCCCTCTAGGAACTATAGAATCATCCATCAACAATCAGTATACAACATTTGGTTGCACAATATAGTTCTTATCTACTTCTGGAGGATCTGCACCTTCTCAAAGGTAGCCCGAACGAACTCTAGACTCATGAGTGCTGACTGGCTTGGTTCAGTCCAAAAAATTGGTGACCTCTATGGAAACCAATATAAGGCCTAAAATGGTTTCACATTAATGGTATAGTGATATCTACTGTTGTACGGAAACTCCTCCAGTGTTTGGTGAACCTCCCAATTGTAGAAAAATTCTAGGATGCATGCATGTAGAAAGTCCTCAAGAATCTAGACCTTCCTCTTTATTTTTCCATATTTCTAGGGACAAAACACCATGATAAAGTGAAACTAACTCCCAAACACCTCCTATAATCCCATCCAGAACTAGGATGTAAAAATAGCATCACAATCTGAGACAATCATTTATGGACTTCTATGATTCTAAATTATCTCATTTAGATTGAGGTTTCCCAAGATAACTATTGTACTCTTCTCATGGATCGGTATGAAGTGGGCCTACTTGGTTACTCAGTCAACAATCACCCAGATGGTATATTGTCACATACATTTTCATACTAAACCCCTCATGAAGTTCATCGATATCCCAACCCTCTTCCACTATGGAACCTCATGTCGTTGGGTCAAGCCCACAAAATCCTAGTGCTCAACCTTCGATTACTTGAAATTGAGGAATCTAAAAATAAACTATTACACTACCTTCTTCATCCCGATCCACGAGAACTAACATAAGAGGTCCTCAAACATCATTTCCACAACTGGATGTATTTCCAAAGGGGGTGTATGGAAATCCCCCCAGTCCTCCTCCTACAATGACACGGGGTTCATTATACATCCTCTGAAGAGTATGACATGCCTCCTACCTATTTAAACCCATCAGGGGAATACCCCATGGGAAAAAGTGAACATCATGTCTCATAATAAATGTCACCATGTTGTGCCTCTCTAACTCAATGTAAGAGTGGAGTGGTGAAAATCATTAATTAGAGTTAATACGCACCATCTCCATCCACAAAGTAAATATATAATGTGGCCAACTTCTCTGACACCTCACTTAGAAACTGCAAGTTATATATCATACTGAGAGAATTTTCCACAAAGTTCTGCATCCGTGAGTGTAAAAAACATAAAGATATATTCTTGGAGGAACTCAAGACATCTCCACTATCTTATGTTAAGATCCTTTTGAGAGAAGGTATACTGGAGACTCTTGTGGTCAGAGTAGATGGTAAACCCCTCGCCCATCTAGTAGTGTCTCCACATCAAAAATGTCAAGACTACCACTACGAGCTCAAGAATATGGGTTACATAGTTCTAACCATGATTCCTTAACTATCACAGAATAAATAAAATCACCACTTTCCCCTACATCAGGACACAACCATGACTGATCCTTGATGCATCATAGAACACCATGTACTCAACACCCTCATCTTGTAATCTCATGATAGGAGTTCTCTTTATCCTCTTCCTCACCTCCTAATTTCACTATGGGCACATTTGTATCCACAAAAAACATTCCATTTTCATGTCAAGTCCATTAAGGGTGTTTCTACTCTATAAAATTTGGTTACAAACCTCTGATAGTACCCATCTAAATGTAGGAAACTCTGCGCCTTGGTAACACTCTTGGGTGCTTCCAAACTATGCACTACATCAATCTTGGTCAGATCCACTGTTAATCTAGACTTTAAAATGACTTTTCATAGAAATTAGACCTCCCAAATCTAAAAATGAAAATTCAAGAGCTTCCCATAAATATTGAGCTTTCGGAGTGTGTCCAGGACCATTCTCAAGTGTAATGTATCCTCCTCCTTGGATTCTATGTACAATAGGAAGTCATCAATGAAGACCACAATGAACTAGTTTATGTAAGGATTCAATATTGTGTTCATGAGTCCCATGAACACTTTCAGGTAATTATTCACACACAAATACATCACTATGTACTAATAGTGGCCCTATAGATATCTAATGGATGTCTTTGGTAAACTCTCATCCAGTACAAGAAGCTGGTGATAACCAAATATGAAGTCTATCCTCGAGAACAACCTTTATCCCTTTAGTCCATTGAAGAGATCATCAATCCTCAGTAGTGGATTATTATTCTTCATAGTCATTTGGTTCATCTGCTATAAGTTCACAAATAATATCAACCTCATATCATCCTTCTTGGAAAACAAAACTAGGGTCATATAAGGTGAAATAGTGGGTCTCATGAAGCCCTTACTTTACAAGTCCTCCAATTTTACCCTCTACTCACAATGCATCACGAGAGCCATCCGATAAATAATTGTAGATATCGGTGTCATCCCGAGTTACATTTCAATGTAGAATTAAACCTGCCAATGGGGAGGTAATCTGGGGAAATCCTCGGGAAATACTTCCTCATACTCCACCACCAATACTAGAAACTACAAACTATTATCATCTACTATTCTGAGGGTGAGGCTATCCAACTGGTGATTAATCAACTTCACCCTCCTATGATTAAGCCCATAATGATCTTTATATGTTTCATTTTCAAAAATAATTGAAACCCAACCCCATCCTTTGGGACACACTACACTCTGTATCTAAAATACTCAATCTAGTTGTGAACTACTGATAACAAGTCCATACCAAGAATAAAATCTTAAGGACTCAAAGCCGCCACTATGATATACCAACCAAAACACTCACCCCCACGAGTAAGCGAACACTATCGACACCAATGTGTGATCATCAAATATTCCCCCAATAATAATCTCTATGTATATAGATCGAGTCGACAGTTCCATTGGAATATGCGTGTTTCCCACAAGGTTCATGGAAAGAAAATAATGACTAGAACCTATGTCTATAAAAACTATGGATATAGTGTAAAATTCAAAGATCATACCTCTTATCATATCTAGAGAACTAGAGTTATAAGAATCCATCACCTGAAGTTATCCTTGTCCCTATCCACCATCTCCCTAAGCCCGTGGTGGACCATATGTGGGTGGTTGTGGTGGTATGTGAAACCTCATCCCACTCCTTGATTCATTACCTACTAATATACCATTACTGCTTCCCTACAGAACACTATTATCCTAAATCCTCATCTACCTTAGTGTTCCCTCAACTGTCTACTGACTATCTGCATGTGGATTTAGGTAATATGGAGATAGATATACCCAAACGTTGCATGAGTAACAAAATTTGACATTCATCTGACCCACTCTCCCCTTGGAGTCCCGCACCGCTAATCCCATATCCTTTGGTCATCCCCCAGAGTGCATCACCCGCTTTGGTCACTGTGTTTACAATAGGATTCCTACTACCAAAGAATCATCTTCATGGAGTTTGCTAGTAGCTCCCACTGCTGGCGTCTTCTCTGCTGAAAATATCTCCACTACGATGGCTCCCTCCATTTCCCCGCTTATGTTGGAATGATAAGGGATCTTATGGATACCCTTATCTAATAGTATAGACCCTTTTAGAGGTATGGGTCTAGAATAGTGGGTTTCATACCATCTTTGTGCATTTGTGAGAACGATATGTAAATCACTTTGATTACTCCGCTACTACATGACTACCCCACTACAGGTGCAGGAGCTCCAGTATGCGCACAGAGCTTAACGTCTTCGTAAATAACTCCACCCTGAAGAGGCACTAAATGTCTTCCAAAGACTTATTCTTCTCATCATGTGTTGGGATCACTAGTCTCCACCATTACCCCTCTAATCCATTAAGAAGGCTTGCGGGTAGAAAATCCACTTCGTCGAAATGTATATTCGCAAGGTGGAAGGCAAGTGTAACTGCATCCAGCCAATACTCAACCAATTCTAGGTCAGGATCACCCCTTAACATAGGAGGTTGATGCCTATAAAACTCATGAAATGAACTCATCTAGCATGAATCCTCTACCGACAGTGTCGTTAGAAATTGATGCTCTCTTGGTGGTGGTATCAGTGGTATTCAAACCATTGGTACTATCTCTCATACTATTCCACGAACAGACGCCTCATCTCTAGGAGGGTCATCCATTTGATCACAAATTGGAATCATTAATGGCTATTTGTGTGGAGGCATCCCGAAATAGATCAAGAAATATAATAGTCAATAGACTATACCATGTGATTTGACTCCATAACGACATGAGAACACACTCAAAATACTATATGATGCATGTACCATTTATTTTCCCAACAAATAGTGTTTTATATTATTGAGTCTAAAAGTAGAATTAAGAGTCCTAGTGTATGGATACGCTACATTCCCCAAAAATAATAGGCCTATAGTCTGAAATCCGAACACGAAATACTAGACGTTGTTTCCCCAAACCTATATCATATACATTTAGTAATTTAGGTAGAACAAAACACTCTAATACCACTCTATCATGACCCATCCCAAGGTCCCCGTGTTGTGACTGCCCTAATCTTGTCTCCGATTGGACAGGGGCTGTCGGCTAGCATCGAGTAGTCATATCCCAAAAATGGGAGTCATTTTTGTAGGTACATGTACACATGCACACATCTCAACACAAGAAATGATGACATATTAAAAACACTAAGTAAACAATGCTTGAATAAACTATGATACCAAACCCAGAGTATGACAATTGGAAAACGGGAAGGTAAACAGGGCCAAAATACAAGCCCACCAAAACAATGATTCTTCCAAGTGAATACACAAGTTCTTAAAACACATCCATAGAAAGGCATACCTGAGGGGTAGGCGTTCGGTAGCTTCCTGAAGCTATCGGAGCACAACACATCTGTTTGATCCTAATCACAAACTGGTCTGGGTCCACCTAGAATTTTTTCAATCAGTCGATTATCTACACAAGACATGACACATGTGGGAGAAGCCTATATGGGGGTGAGTAAAAAATTTCTTAGTAGGACACCCTGAATCCAAAAATGAATTACCACTAATAGATAAATGAAGTATAAATCAAAGGAAACACATTCAGTACACCAAAATGGAAACACATAAGTACAGTCAATACGTTCGTCTTATGCAGGTATAAGTCTCAAGTACAAAGAGAAGGATTTTCTATTTGAGGTCCAACAATTTCATAGTTTCCATGACTCATGAGGTTTCGATGGTGTATGGATTTTTGATGGTGCATGGTGCGTTAAGAGCACATGTAGCATCAATGGCCTACAGAGCATCGATGGTGTACGAAGTGTCTATGGTTCTCGGAGCGTTGATCGCACACAAAGAACTGATTGAGCATAGAATTTCGATGGCTCATGGTGCCTCAATGGCCCATAGAGAAACGATGTCCCACAGAGTGTTGATGGTTCATGGAACGTCAACGGGTCATGCAACCCCCAACTCCCATAGTAACTATGTCACAGCCAGCTGGATGATTCCTCTCGTAGTGTTCTCTTTCTAAGATAAACTACTCCAAAATCCATTAGGACATATTCCAAATTTCATAAATACTCAAATAACGTATCTAAAAATGTCCATCTCCTTGCAAGGGTCCCAACACCACAAATGGCTCATCAAAGGGACACATGATTTGAAAAATATGGATATTTGTTTAAAATGGTCTTACCTAGGTCTGGTTCGGGTCCGGTCCGACCCACAATAACCAACCCGACCCATCCCGACCAGGTTTTTCATACCCTGAACCAGCTTGTGCTATTGGGTTTGGACCATCAGGCATGGCCCACTGGGCTGCTGGAGTGACCCAGATTATCCAGATCAGCCCACTGCATGTGGGCCAGTTGATGTGTGCCAGACGCGGACCACCGTGGCTGCATCCCTCCCATCAATGCAAAGTTGTTCCACATTTCACTCAGCCAGATCACCTCCTCCACCTAGTTTCTTGGCCTCACTACCATCATGGGGCCCCTCCGACATGGCTTTGAGCTGGATTCTTCTATCATAGCAGTGGCCTCCTAATGCAACCCCGTGTTCTCCTACTGCGGACACTGTGGCTGTAGTCTCCCGTGAAATCCCAACCGACGACATTCCACCTCCACCTCCGAATTCCCTTCTAGAATCCCATTGACACCTCACTCTCTACTTGGATTGGCCCTCATGGATGCATCGTTCACTCACTGTCAGCCGCCCTACCGGAAGCATGCCTTATGTCATCATAAGTTGCCACCTCACACGAACCATACCACACTCCCATCACACCTATGTTATGGAATCACAAGGTAAAACCTTCTTTCTCGGTCCATTGAATCATGGATAAGGGGAACAAGGTTCAAACATTCACGTAGATTTTTCAAGGAAAAAGAATGTATGAATAACGAAACATATTGAGTAGGGAGAAATAAAGCACATGAATTTCCAATGAACGAATCTTAGACTTATTCGTTTTGGCATTGACCCATTCATGTTTGAATGTTTAATGAAGAAAAAATCAACACATGGATCTAAATCCCTATTCAAAAATCCCGCAAGCAATTATCCATCCCACAACAATGGATAAACAATGTATCAACCTATTCTTGGGTTGGGTTTTTATTTTTTATTTGAATCTAATGGGGAAAGGAAATCACAATTAAAATCAATATTCTATGTTGAGGTTGGATCAATCTTCAAATAAGAATGGAGGTATGTGTCATCATCGATCCACAAACCTCTAGCGTTTGTCCTCATTTTTCAGAGAGGTTTTGATATCCATTACTTAGAGGAATATATAGGTTTATGGTGATAACCACAGATTCTTGAAAATAGGACTTAAACTAAAATAAACCACGGTAGTATAAAGGAAAATATTTTTTATTAAAATATTTTAATGATGGTTACATACAATTTCTAAAATTCACAGTCAACCCACTCCGATCAATGTTAGCCCCCATCCAAGGTAAAGTCACTACTCTAAGCATAACGGTGCCCTAAAATTTATAATCCTAGAACCTGTTCAGAATTTATTCCTGTTTTAAATAAAAACTCCCGACACACCTTATTAAAAACATAACATTTTTCATCATATCGTTTCAAGCACACTGGGACTTGGAATCTCACACCATCTCAGCAATTGTCCACATAATTTTACTAATTAATTTATTAAAATAAAAACGGAGAAAATATGAATCATTACCATAAGAGAAAATAATGTTGATTTTCATATAAAATATTTTTCAGTCTCTTAGTTAGAAAAAGTGAGCAGAATGAATTAAAAATTTTTATTCTCATGAAATAACATAAATAGAAAATTATTCATATTAATTTTCAAGGAAATATCATAATATTTCATTATTTGACACATAAACACAATCAATCCCGATAAAAGTGAGATTGTACTATAAATACCTTACTACTATCGTAACATTAATGTCATAAGCGTGATTAAGAAATAACATAAAATGATACATTAAATCTAATGAAAATTATGATAATCATGATTTAACATGATAAAGGTATGTTCATTTTCCTCATAAAAGAAATAGGTTTCTAATATAACATACATACAAAGGAATATAATTTTAGATGATGAACCCTTACACCGAGCTCCACATTCTTCAAATGCACTCTAACCTCATATTATTTGAATGAAATCATTTTGATATTTATTTCAGAACCATAAAGTTGGCCATTTGAGAATATAAGAACCCATAAAATTTTTCTAAGAGAGTGGAGAAGAGAAATTAGTTGGGTTCGGCTATGCTTGAATACTCAACATAGAGTGAACAAGAGAAATGATGGGTGCTCCTTTATAATTGATGGGTGGGGAACAGTTTGGATTTGTTCAAAGAATAAAATATAATAATTTAATTATCTAAAAAATGATTTCAAATGGTTAGATATTCAAATATAAGGTATTATGTGGTTGAAACCACATACAAAAATAAATTTTGATAGGTCTAAGGGGTGTTTTAATCCTTACCTTTTTATTTAACTTCCCAAATATCATAATTTAACTGTTACCGTGGTTACAATTTTTTCATTCCTAATGAATGTAAATTTTGGATATTAGTATTTCATTGACTCATAATTGGATTAGAGGAAGAATTTTAGATTATATTATATCCACCTTCTCATCTTTCATGGTTATTTATCATTAAATTATTTACTAAAAAATTCAATTTTGATAAAATATCATCAATTTGAATTTTGAAACTATTCATTTAATTTGATATAATATAAATAAAGTCAAAGATTTAATTTGATTATAAAACTTTTATACATTTAGAATATGTTATATTTAACTTCAGAATTTATGTACAGTATAACTATCACAAATTATCTTACATTTAATGTTATTATAATCATTTATTCTATTTTTTCTATTTATTGAATAAATGTTTTATAATTTTTTTAAATTAATTTAGTATAATATATAATTGTTAAAAAAATATTCATGAATATAATTTAATTATTAATAAAATAGAAATTTATAATTTTTTAATATGTTTCTTTTATCCAATTGTGAACCCATGAGAAATATATAAATCTAATAGAGAAACATTTTATGACATTCTTTTGTTCAAAATTTATACGATTCTTTTTCTTCTAAATGTCTATTTTTTTAAAAACATGATAATGTGGTTTTGAGGGATGAATTCAATTCATCCGATAAGAATAAGGGTGAAAAATTATGGCTTCTCGCTTAGTTGCATTATATATTAACCATATTTACCCTTTACTAAGGTGATAAATTTTACCTTGGTTTCTATTCATATTGACAACAAATTAAAGGGAACTATTTAACAAATTTTAACCTCATTAATAAAATTATGGAAGTCATTTTATAAAATACAATAAATATGTGTTAAATAAGTTAATTTTTTTATAATTCTGGGATAAATGTTGAAAACCATTTTTTTGAAAAAATAATCTTTAAATATAAAAATATTTTTATACTAAATTTATGTATAAGATTTTTTTGAAAAGGTTATGATAAGATGATTTTTTATTTAAAATACTGATTTTTTTAAAATAAATTTAGATTTAATATTTATAAGTACATCATTGGAAAATATATTTTTGAATAAAAATCAGTATTTTCTTTATTCATTGAAAAAATATTTATTTTCCAAAAAACCTTAAAATATCACCATTAAATAATTTTCATATGATTATCTCAAAAATTATATAATTTTTATAAAAGGAAACTTCTAAATTATTTTGATATTGCATATAATATCCCCACATAGAAATTCATCAATAGCATTTTTGAAGAAAATTTATCTTCGACGAATAAACTATATTTACTAAAAATTGACATAAAAAATCCTATTTATCAATCAACAAATTTTTATTGATTAAAAAATTAATATAAATCATAATTAATTTATTTCTACTCATACTCATAAATTCAATGTATTGATTATAATAGTCATATAATAATATTTTGGGGTTTGTAAAATCATGATGTTTCTTGTTTTATATGCTATCAATCATAATTCACCTATTGAAAAACATTATAGTGTTAAAAAGATGTTCTTAATGACTAATATATATTTAAGATATCAAGAAAACTATGTTTTGAAACATAATATTATAAAAATATTTTTTGGAAATTTCTATTATTATTGTGAAAATCTGGTCTGGATTTATGGTCTTAAAATTCACAAGAAATTTTCATGGAATTGATGGATTATTGGTTTCAAATGTACCTATACTCTTCCACTAGAGTATTTGTGGATGAACTTATGGTGTATTTTTCAAACTCATAACAACTATGATGAAAATTTCGGGATTATTTTCTACACATTGTGGTTATATCGATTTTATAAAAAATAATCAAATTGTGATTTTTGGTTACAATATGTTCTTTTATTGTCCATTTAATTTATGAGAATGTACACAATAAAATGATAGACCATGTTATCTCTTTGAAACAAATAATGAGGTTATTTTTAATACACATCATAATGATCATAGTATAATAACATATATACTTTGTCTACAAAATTCCAGGCTTCACAACTACTTTGAATGTGAAATGTCAAAAATAAGTCCATTATAGGATAGTTATGATTTTGACTATTTTTATAGCATAATTCAAGGATAAAACTATAACCAATTCCCACCTTCATAAAAGTAGGTAATTATTATGTGTTCTATCATTACACATTCTTTCCATGATTCTATTATGTTATTATTCATAGATATCATGACATGGATTATGGATCCTGGTAATTTTAAATTCAAGAATAAAATTATCAGACCCATAACCCTAAATTTATTGTACTGGTTAATGATTTGAAAACATGGTGTTATTATCTTTTTGGTGAGAATGTCACTATATTTAAAGATCAAAAATGCTTTAAATACATCATTTCAAAATTGGGTTTGAAGATAAGAAAAATATTATGGATATAATATCTCAATATTTTCAACTTTGACATGGTTTATACACAAAGAAAAAAATTTCTATGGATGATAGTTTAAGATAAAATAGATATAAATAATTAGAAAAATATGTTATTGTTTAATGGAAAAATTGAGTATGGTTCAATATATGAATTTATATTCCACTAATAAAAAAGCATTCATGGACATATTTCCATTGAAACTTATTTCATATTTGGTTGAGAAATTTGAGGAAGCTATAAGATTATATAACCCTTTTCTTACCATTATGAAAAAACACAATAGATGGGAGACTATTGGTAGTTCAGAAAAACATGGTAAGTCTGTAATTCTTCTTTATGGTTAGAAAATTATTCCACCATCATTCTATTAACTAATTCTTTTCATAATATAGCCATTTTGTATGGGTGACTAACAAAGGCTTATAAATCATTTACGGAGTTATGAGGACCCATTTTTTAGGGTATTTGATCACCTATAAATATTTCAATGATGATCATCATCAAGAATCTATTATATTGAAATCATTTCATTTACCCTTGTAGAAATGGGAACAAATTGTTTTTCACAACATGAAAAGTTTAAAAATAATGATTTGGAATAACTCTTCCATATTTGTGATTGTAAGACAACTCAAAAAGTCATCTCAATTAATATCAATCTATAAATCAAATTAAACATATGAAATGGTGGAGAAATACATTTTACAAGTGGTAATATTACATGGAATTCTAATTTCAATTATCTTTTACCAAGATCAATTATTTAAATAACTAAGTTAGAGACGTATTTAGAAATATTTGAGTGCCCATTTGACCATGATGATCAATTATCATCCTCAAGCAGATGGGAATTCAGAACAAATGATAATGGAATTAAGTTAATCTCATATCATTCATTATATATTTCAGTGTCTCACGGAAGGATCGCTTCCAAATAGTGGAATTTTATGAGTAAATACTTATCAATAAATTATATATATATATATATCCATTTGAAAAAATTGTATTGTTTACCTTGTTGATCTCTACTATATGGGATATAAATTGTTGAAGAATCGAATATTTGATCTACTATTTTTCATGAAGTTATCTTGAAGATTCATATTTTTTATAAATAGATGGTTTACACATAAATCCACCTAAAATATTATCCATATCATAACCCCCCCCCCTATTTTCCATTATAGTGGGATGTCATGTATTCTTAAGAGTATTTAAGGTAGGGTATTCTTAAATTGGGTAAAAATAAAGAAATTTATCAATGTTTTTTTTTGAAATTATTGAGATAATTGAATTATTTTGTCATGATACATATTTTTTACGTAATATGATGTCTAATTTAATTTCAAAATATATTTTATATATCTATACAATATAAATACCTACCCAATACTCTCTAGTAGATTTACTAGGATCATTTTTTCTTCAACCATATAATTAATTTGTTTAGTAATCAATTCATATCTACGATAGAGAAGAAAAATACATATGGGGAAAACATATATTTTGGTATGAAAATCCTAGAAACATATTGAAAGAACATAAGATACATGGGAACATAAGAAATATATGCTACAAAAATGGATAGAACTCTTCCAAAGAATCGCAACTGCTTGTCATTGTGGGGTATGAAGATATTAATTATACAAACATATAAACTATAGTTTATGGTATGTAATATATTTTTCTGATAATTGGTATAACTACATCTTGTCTGGATAGGTTTATAGGGGGTTTTGATGATTTTTGGAAGTTTTAGGGAGGTTACATGTTTGGTTGATGATTAAGAAAAACATTGTGGTCTTTCTAGGTAACCATGCATCATCTTGGGAGAGTTCAGGGGGAGGTACACGAGTGGAAAATGGTTATAGAAAATAATGGGGATTACAATTTTAATTATTTAAATGGTATATAGGATTATCACAATGTTGTGTCCTAGTTTTTCAAACAATGTGTAAAAACTGTGAGACCAAGGGTTTTGATGTGATAATGCCTCCACAGTTGGTACACGGCTCGGAAAGTCATGAAATGTCATTAAATATATATTAAAATATTTTTTATTCCCTGATACATGCAGAAAAACTCTCATTATTTCTTATTTTCATTAGTATCTTGACCCACAAATTTCATGTAGGTGAATGTGGAAACTCATTTATATCTAGATCACAATTTTAGTGCATCAAAGTGTCCTAAATCTAAAAGACCGAAGTTAAGTACCACATGCTCTCTATATTATTAATTAAAATTTATATAATAATTTTCTTTTAAATTAGAATAAATATCATGTTATTATGAACAAATCTATTAGATTCTTCAATTTATGAAAAAAAAATTATGTTTTCAAATGAATGAGAACGTGATTATAGAATGGTGGGTGCATAAATAAATTAATCAGGTGGAACAAGATCCACTATGTGGTTATATGATTATCTATTTTCTACCCTCATACTATAAATAATATTCTTGTATTTATAAATGAAATAATGGTATATTAAAAGAATATAATTTTTATTCCTTTTGAGAAAACCCTATTTATTTCTTGATTCACTAAAATGTGGATTTTAATTGGTTATTGAAATAACCATCTAGTTTTAATATTTTAATTATATTCCAGAATTAAAAAATAAAATGTTTTTAATATATTTCCTTGAATAATCACTTTTCTTGAAACAGGATATCAAAAATGATAACTTGGTATATAGGGAATGGTGTTCATTTATTTTCATTATCCGTGGACTTATTGATTCAATCATGGTAACTGCTTCCACCAAGGGTACATAGAGGAGTATTGTAGCACCCCCGGTTTGAGGTATGTAGTCCTTTTATGCCTTTTTATGTGTTTAAAGTGCATGGGATGAGTTGTGAAGAGGTTCGGAGAGTTTGGAAAGGTTTTGGGTGAGTTTAAAGGATTTTCTATGGCTGCACGGTTTGAGCACGGTTAGGGGAAACCATGTGGATGCTCCAAGAAACTGTGTAGGGGGAGATAGTAGGCTCTGCATGGCCTGTGCACGGTTTTCCAAACCATGTGAGGAAATAGCGAAGACCCTTTCTCTCGAGGCAGTAGCGTGCACACGGTTAGCGCACGGTTTTCCAAACTGTGCGGGATAACCGTGCGACCACATAAAATATGGTTTTAAAACTCAAGTTCACTTGGGATTGCCTCATTCCACTTCAAATTCTCTCCCACTCGAGCCTCACTAGGGATTTTGGGTCCTCAGGGGTTGAAGGTGATCTTCCACTGATTCTTTAAGCGATTCAAAGGGGTTTAATGGTGGTTTGAAGTTGGTTTCTCCTAGGTAAGTCTCAGCTCTTGGTTTTCTTGTGGTTTCATCTATATCCACATCTACCTCTTGCTTGGTTTTCGAGATCTATACTTTTTGTGTGTAGAACTAGGGTTTTGGTTGCCTTGGATGATGATTTTAAGGCTTGTGAATGTTAGAGAAGGGTATCTGGAGAGTTTTTTGTGGTGCGTTCTCTAAATTGGAGGTGCGGTTTCTCGTGGGTCGATTTCCCAGGAACCCTAAAGGTAGGTGGATTCTCTCTCGACTCCACATGTTTATTACTAGTGGTTCTTTTTTTACAATTAATTATTTGTGCTGAAAAAGTTAATTGTGATTGGTTGTGTGAAATTGGTTGCAAATCCATTTGGTGATGTTTTGGGGATTTTGGGGAAAATGGGGTTTTGTGGTGTAATTATATTATTGTGGATTTTAAAATGGAGATTTCGAAATGGGATTCTATTGATGATTTTTGAAAATGATTGATGGAAATTGTTTTCAATAAATAGGTTGTTTTATTGAAATGTTGTTTGGAATGGAAAATATTTTCAATAAATCGCTTATTTATTGAAGTGGATTGATATGCAATGGAATGAGTTGATTGCATGATGTTGTGACCTTGGTGGGATTATGATTGGTTTGTCTTGATTGAAATGTTGTGTGGAAGTGGGTGGGAAGTGTCACTAAAAAGGTGATGGATTGTCATCAGAAGAACAACCATGTGGGTAGTGGTTGGGAAGTACCGCTAGTTGTGAATGGGTGAACTGGTTGGATGGAATATTCACTATTTGGTTGTGGTTGGGAAGCACCACTAGGTGTGAATGGGTGAATGGGTTGGACAGAAGCTCCACCATTTGGTTGTTTTGGTTGTTTGTTGTGGATTTCATTGCAAGTTGGAAATTGTTGTTCTAGTGTGTGAATGATTAAATGGCTTGTGGAATGTTTGGTTGGATTTCCAGTGGTTGCTTGGTTTGGGTGTGATGCCCTGGTAAGGGCATGTTTGTCCTAGATAAATGGTTGTATTTTTGATTATTTTATATAAATTGTTTTATATAAATGTTCTAATGGTTTTATCCTAGTGGCGTGTCTTGGGAAGTCATTTGGGGAAAAACTACTGAGTTTTAGTACTCACCCCATACTTTGACACATTGGTGTCTTTGCAGATGATGTGTTCCATGATGTGGACAAAGGTAAGGCATCTCCCTCCTTTAGTGGTGCATTGTGATGTCTTGGTGGATCTTGGAGCTTGGAGCTTGGTGTGGAGTTGTGCTGGTGTCATGGATCGTATTGTTTGTTGTTTGGTTTCCTCTTGTACTCTGATGTGGTGTAGACATGTCTGGTTGTATTGGTTTTGGGTTGTACTCTGGTACAAATTAGTTTCTTTTGGTAATGCATGTTTGGCTATTTTATTGACATGCATCATAAAGTTCTGGTTAGTGGATTGTTTGGTTGGTTTTGTCTTAAGGAAAACTTGTTCCCCAAATTGTTCTTGGAGCCCTCACCCATAATTTCTAGCCTTTGGTGCCTTGGGAACATCGCTTATGGACAAGTAACCCTCACTACCTCCTCAAGCCAGTGAGGTCAGGGCGGGGTGTTACAAGTGGTATCAGTTTGTTCGGTCCACAGCTTTCAAGTGAGAGCAGTTGTTCGATCCTTGGTTTTGATCATTGGTCTTGTTGTGGACATTCGTTCTTGGTCTATTCCATGAGTCGGGATGGTAGTAAGGTGTAAGGATGTCAGAACATGGAATGTACGACATAAAAGGACATAGCTAACCCTCTTATACTAAAATTCAATTTACCAGGGAGTTGGGTACATAAGTGTTTTGGAAACACTTATATGCATTGGAAATCTCATTGTCGTGGGCATAGCTAATTAGATGTGCATGGAATATAAAGTTGAAATTACTTCCCTCTAGGATTCATATTTCAATAGGGTATAATGATTTATGGTGTGATATGAATGTGTGAGTTTGTAATGTGAATAAATTGGTATTTTGAAAATGGTTTGGTTTTAAAAATGGGGAAACATGGAAAATGTGAAGTTGTGGAAAGCCATGAGTGATAGTGTTGTGTAATATGATTATAAATCGGAATTTCTAATGTATAATGAAGTGAGACTCATGGTTGTTTGTTTTTTGTTGATAGGAATCGCACTGGGTAGGCATTATGGAGAACAACCGGAGGAGGCTGCACAGAATGTAGTAGCACCAAACCCTCAGGTGAACCAGCATCTAGTGCAAAGCATAGCACAGGCTTTCCAAGCTGTGGAAAGTGAAAAAACAATGGGTGAACCAAGGAATGTGGATCATGTAGTTCAGTTTCAAAAGCCGAATCCACCCATATTTAGGGGTGAGTCAGAACTGGAGAGGGATGAAGTTTGGTTGAATATAATGAACAAGATTTTCATGTTCTTGGGAACACTGGTAGAGTTAAGAGTTATGTAGGCCACGTATAGGTTTGAAACTCATTCCCTTTAGTGGTGGGAGTTTGTAGTCCAAGCGGGGATGGACCTAGGTGTGATGTGGGAAGGCTTGGAAGAATTGTTTAATAAAAAATTTGACCCACATACATTCATAATTCATCATACGACTGAATTCTTCAGTTTGTGTAACACCCCAAGCTTCTACGGTACGTTTCCCTTCGAATAATGCGATAGCGTGTGTTGTACGCAACCTCGAGTTCTAACACACACCACAAATAATTAAACTAGCCGTTGTGAATAGTAATACCTACTTTTTGAAATCATATATATTCTATATTTCAAAATGGACTTCATTTTTGGATTCGGAATATCAAAATTAGCCTAGGGTGAAATTTTGGTACATTTCGGATAACTTTCATATTTTGATGAATAGTGAAAATTTCTAAATTTTAATTAAAAACAACTTTTTTAATCAAAATAATTAATAGTGATAAATTATGAATTTGAGTGGTTTTAAAGTATATTTAGAATATATTTTTACCATTCAATTTAATGTTTATCATTGGACATAATTTTACAATTAAACCGAACATAAACAAGTGTCAATCTTTTGATAGTTATTATCTCTTAAAAACACGCTTTTTGTTTTGACAGCGGGAATTAATTTTAAATTAATTTCTGCCACTTCTGTGTTTTGAATTTAGGAAAATGGATTCCATATTTGGAATCAGGATGTTCAAATTGTGTAAATAGGTAACTTTTATTTTTAGACATTTTGAATAGTTACTGTGGTAAATATTTTATTTACCATGGTTAAAGGGTAAATCCGGTAAATAAGGGTTAAAAAATAATATTATAATAATAAAAAATTACCCTAAAACGTGTCCTAACCTTATTGGTGGACACATACCCGACCATGGGCATCCTTTGGTCAATTTGGGGACCCCTTGGAGCCACTTGTATGTGGTAGGGACACTTTATATTAATAAAGTTAAAATAAAAATAAAAATGGCATAAGCTTACATCTTTTAGAAGAACAATGTTTACATAGGGTTATACATGTTGGATTTTCGATTATAAATATTCATTAGAAAGATACAAAGATTTCCTACATAATGATATTTTATTTATAATTTTTAGACATTAAATAAGTAATTTTATTTATGACACAATGATGATGCAGTAATTAATATAATAGTGAAAAATTAAAATAATTGATATTATAAATACCCAAATAAATATAATATGAAACTTTTAATGAATTAAACTAATTTTCTAGGCTGATATGATATATTAGGATTGATTTAATGGACTTTGTTCGAAGTAATCAATCTGTTATGAGTTTCACAAAAATCAACTATTGAATAGTGTCAAAATTGACATAAAAGAGTTCTTAAAACAAATATTATATTATTAATTGATATTAAATTCCTAAAAATCTAAGGTTCTGCCAAGAGACTTATATTATGATAGGTTAATCATTAATGGACCACTTGGGGGTCGCTTGGATGTATATAGTAAGTTTATTAACCATAATATATAAAATACAAAGAGACATTGTAAAAGTGAAACTAATTAACTTAGAGTTAATACTTAAAGATAAGGTTAATATAAGTACCCAAACCTGTCTAAATTCTATTGGATGAGTTGTTTTCGACCTATCCCCACCTCAGCCTTTTAATAGTCAACTTTGGAGCCTTTAGAAACCGAATATGAATTTATTATAAATTAATATTTCTAGCTTTTCCAAAGGTGCCCCTCACCCCTCTTATAAAAGGGCACTCCTCCTTCTCATTTCTTCACACATTCAAAGCCTTTTGGTTCGGCCAAACTCTGCCCAAATACTCTCCCAACATCCCTCAATACAACCTAGAGGCCTTAGTTTGATCAGAAATCCAACCTAAGGAGCCCTTTTGATCAAATCAAAAGGAAGAACCCGAAGAAGAGGTAATGATTTCACCACCCTTTTCTAAGTTCATTTCTTCTTCCACTTCTTCTTCCTTTGTTCTTACCATTCTGAAATAATAACTCCAGTATCTCAAATATACTGTGATGTTATAATAAATATGGTACAATCATATTCAGTATTCTATCCACCCTTTGAATAACATGTCACCATACGTGCGTACGTACGGCTTACCGTCTCCACGTCGTGGTGTAATTGTTATTCAATATAATATTATTTGGATGGGTATAATAATGATGTGTAACTCATGTAAATAATAAATATAACATGTTAATGATTCTGTATATATGATATACCATCCATTTATATATTATTTTAATATCAAAAGAATGATATTGTCGCTCGTGCGTACGTACGGACTACCGTCTCCACGAACGCGATGAGATTCATTCTCCATCGTATCCATTCAAGTATAATTATCATTTGATGATTTAAAAATGATGTTTAAGGACTGTATATCATTCTGGATATGAATAAGATACAACAACCATGGCTTATGTAACAAAACATATAAAATAAAATGAGTAAGTTAACTCCCGAAACGACGATAATTCTAAGATATTATTAACAAATCAATGTTAAAAGATCATATATGATATCATATTAATATATATGATTCTTGTATAATTTAATAACAACTATTTCACCATTATACAGGAGGTTAACCTACCCCAACCAAGGAAAAGTACAAGGTAAGGGTTATTTCACAATCTCTTCATTATCCGAGGTTGTTTATATGTAATAATCTACTGGGATCTCTTTATCATCCACATCCATGTTTCTTAAAAATGTATTTCAAAACATTTTTACTATTTACAAGAATATGGGTTAAAGTCATTTATACCTTTTTTTGACTTTTTATAAGAGGTTTATAAAGGAATCTTTCCGTCGTTTTCAAAACAAGGTCCTTTTTAACCTTTTCGACAGAATTGAGGTAAGAATGTTTTTTTTAACTTATACGGCGGGTGCGGTTATTTTACGCCGTTATAAAATCTTCAAAGCTTTCCTTACAAACTTATAAGAATATTTTCAAAGAAAATGTTTTATTTTATATGGATCTTAAATGATTTCAAAATAAAAGGAGATATTTCTTTAAAAAGAATTTTGATTTCATCTATGTCAACATCCTTTGATGGATTTTAAGATTATTTGAAGTTGATTTATTATGATACAAAACTTCTATATTGTATTGAAGGTTTTGTGATATGTTTGACAGTGGATGTGCTATTTTTATACCATTCATAGTTTATTGTGAAAGTATTGACATTTCGTCTGCTAGTTTTAATACGAATGTTTATGTTATGTTTAAACCTTTTCATATGGGAATGCATTGGACTTAATAAGTGACGGGTGGAGCCCGCTATAGCTCCTCGATGCATCGGTAGGTCTCATGAGACAAACTAGTGTCTTGGCACAAGGCCTTGACAAAATCTTATTTGTAGTCTTGGCACGAGGCCTTGGCTATGTGGTTATGATAGTCTGGCATTATGCATTCCAACATTATGAAAGTGGTTATTGATTTTTGCATGTGATTATTCATTTAGTAGAATATCCATGTGAATAAGTAAATGGAATTATTTCATTTTATTTATGCCATACCATGTTGAAAGTTCGTATTTAAAAGGCTTTTGTTTCAGTTATACATTGCCTTAAATGTTTATTCTTATTTATGAAAGTTTCCACTTTATTGTTATCCTTACTGGGCATTTGAGCTCACCCCTTTTCAATGTTTTATTTTTCCCAGGAAGTGAAGAAGTAGGTTATGAATGACCTGCAGGGATATTATGTGGGGATATGAGTGTGGATTATGGAGACATTATGTTATTGTAGTAGTTTTTCATTTTATGATGTAATGTAAAACTTATGAATATATCTAGTGTTTCCAAGGCTACTAAACCAATCGGTCTTTCGGGATTTGATCTTTCTTGTGATCATGCCAATGTTACGAAGTAATGCACCGACTCTGGGTAGCTGGGGTCGGGGCGTTACAGTTGGTATCAGAGGAAGTTTAGTACAAACCTTGGAAGCTAGATTTAGATAAACTCTGATTAGAGCACGTAGACCTAAGATGAACTTTGAGGATTAGTATAGAAGAACTTCCTAGAATTTTGGTATTGTAGAGAATTTGTGAGTTTTGCGAGCAATACATCCTTGTCTGGATACGAGCAGGTAGAGGCGGCTCTGGCACAGATGTACCTAGGGGTAAAACCCGAAAACACCGCTTTGAGCTAGACTCGAACGGGAACTGGTGCACGACAACGGGCCTTGCTGCACTCTTGGTTACGACACTCCCGGGGGATATGCTTAGGATAACTCTCACTTTCTTTACAAATCATTATGAAGGGTTTATGAGTATATACTTCCTCAATGAAAACATATTTATGATTATGGATTATATCCATAGATAGTTCAATTTATGTTAAGTGTTTTATAAGTATGGGATTATGTATTTTGATTCATAAACTGATCTAGTTTATGCCATTGTTTAGAAATGGCGCCTAGTGGAAGAAATGGAAACCGTATCAATGCACGCACTCCATGTAGGGATTGCCCTCCTGCTCAAGATAATTATAGTGGGGCTGGTGATGCAACTGGTGCTGATCAGCTAATCACCGTACTGGGACAACTTACTCAGGTTATGAATAATAACCTTACCCGTATGGAGCACCCTGATCCGCAGCGTGGAGGATAAATGTTAGATCGATTCATGAGACAACAACCACCAACGTTCAATGGAAGTACAAATCCCTTAGTAGCTGAGCAATGGATATTTTCCCTAGAGAAAATATTTCAGGCTTTGGGGAGTAGTGAAAGGGAAAAAGTTACCATGGCAGTTTACCGCCTCACTGGAGATGCTGATCAATGGTGGTCATTGATTCAAAACATGAAGGAAGATGATGAAGTATCAAACATGGAATGGAGGGAGTTCAAAGATCTGTTTTTAGAAAAATACTTTCCTCGCGACCATCGAGCAGATATGGAAAGGCAATTTCTGAGTCTGAGAGAAAAGGAGGATGAGAATGTCACAAAGTATGAGGCTAACTTTACAAGGTTAGCGAGGTATGCTGGAGATTATATTCGCAACCCAAGAAGTAAGATTGATCGTTTCTTTGATGGGTTAAAACCATTTATCCGTCGAGCATTAGTCTCACAATCCTTTTCATCGTACGAAGACATTGTCTCATGTGCTATCAAGACCGAAAAGGAATTCTCTAAGTCTTATGACTTTAAAGCAAAGCAAGAGAAGAAGAGACCTGCTGATCAATCTGGGAATGGAAATAAGGGGAAGAAGGGAAAGGTTGAATATCCATCTTGTGGTAAGTGCGGGAAGAAACACCCCGGTGCTTGCCTGAAGGGAATGGGAGTCTGTTACAAGTGTGGTGAAAAAGGCCACCAAGCTCATGATTGCAAGGGGAAGAAGGAAGCTACCAATGTTCAGTGCTACAATTGCAGGGAGATGGGGCATTATGCAAATGCATGTCCTAAGCGTCAGGAGAACTTACCTCAGAAAAGGCCAAGGGATCAAGGCCAGGCTTATGCTATCACTACTGCTGAGGTAGAAACTCCGAAAGACGTGGTGGCAGGTAATTTAATGGTTTCCTCAAGTTTAGCAAATGCATTATTTGATTCCGGATCATCGCATTGTTTCATATCTTCCCAGTTTGCTAAGAAAATTAGATATTTCCAATTTGATTTAATAAGGGAGTTGTCAGTTAAAACTCCTAAGGGAAGTATCGTTGCAACAAAGTTTTGTGAATCAGTCCCCATTAGAGCACATAAATTTTCTTTATCTGCTGATTTCATCGTCATACCTATGATTGAGTTTGATATAATCCTCGGTATGGACTGGCTTTCGGACTATGATGCGAAGATTTATTGTAAGAAGAAAGAGGTTACGATTCTTGATGATAATGATAAGGAACACCTTATTTTTAGAGCAGAATCGTCACCACCTAATTCTTATTTAGACCCACCCCCAGTAGCTCAACTTAATTCAATTATTGGGGAGGAAGAGAATGAAATAACTGTCGGTGAGGAAAGGAATGTTCAAATAGAGGATGTACCTGTTGTGAAAGAATTTGTAGATGTATTTCTGGAAGATTTACCTGGACATCCTCCAGAACGAGAAGTTGAGTTTTCCATTGATTTGATTCCTGGATCAAGGCCTATATCGAAGACCCCTTATAGAATGGCCACTGTAGAGTTAGTCGAACTAAAGAAACAACTAGATGAATTGAGTAATAAGGGATTTATTCGCCCTAGTGTTTCTCCATGGGGAGCCCCTGTTCTTTTTGTTAAAAAGAAAGATGGATCTATGAGGTTATGTATCGATTACAGGGAGATCAATGCTATAACGATAAAGAACAAGTATCCCCTACCTCGTATTGATGATTTATTTGACCAACTGCATGGAGCTCAATACTTTTCAAAGATTGACCTTCGATCTGGATACCATCAGTTGTGTGTAAAGAAGGAAGAAATTCCGAAGACAGCATTTCGAACCAGGTACGGGCATTACGAGTTTACTGTAATGCCGTTTGGATTGACTATTGCACCCTCTGTATTCATGGATCTGATGAATAGAGTTTTCAAGGAGTATCTCGATGAATTTGTGGTGGTATTTATTGATGATATCTTGGTATACTCTAAAACCTACAAAGATCATGAAAATCAATTGCGCATTATCTTGAAGACTCTGAGGAGGCATGAATTATATGGAAAGTTTAGCAAGTGTGAATTCTGGCTTCAGGAGATTTCTTTTCTTGGCCATATTGTCTCTAAAGATGGAATCTCTGTTGATCCTTCTAAGACCAAGGCAATCCAAGAATGGCCAGAACCTACGAGTATAACTGAGGTACGTAGTTTTATTGGCTTGGCAGGTTATTATCGACGTTTCGTCCAGAATTTTTCCCGATTGGCTAACCCATTAACGAAGCTCACACGTAAAGGGGTTAAATTTGTTTGGACAAAAGAGTGTGAAGAATGTTTCGAAGAACTGAAGAGAAGATTAGTCAATGATCCTATATTGACTCTACCATCGGGGAATGATGGGTTCGTTATTTATAGTGATGCATCAAAGAAAGGACTTGGCTGTGTCCTTATGCCGAATGATAGAGTTATTGCCTATGCATCACGACAGTTGAAAATTCATGAACAAAACTATCCTACTCATGATCTTGAGTTAGCAGCTGTGATCTTTGCTTTGAAGATATGGAGGCACTACCTCTATGGTGAAAAATGTGAGATTTATACTGATCACAAGAGTTTGAAGTATATTTTCTCACAAAAAGAACTCAACATGAGGCAAAGGAGATGGCTTGAATTACTCAAGGATTATGATTGTACGATACACTACCACCCGGGGAAGGCAAACAAGGTGGCAGATGCTTTGAGTAGAAAAGACCATGGAGTTTTGAACAATATGAGAATTGAAAGGGATCCAATTTTCATGGATCTAGTGAAAATGGACATGGGAATAACCAGGGAAGGTGAAACATCAATGCTTTTTCAAATGGTTGCCAAACCATCTTTACTAGAAAGGATTAAGAGTTCTCAGACCGATGATGACGAATTCCAAAAGAAGATTAAAGCTGTGAATGATGGGAGATTGAGAGACTTTGTGTATGAAGATGGAATTTTGAAATTCGGGAAGAGACTTTGTGTTCCCAATATACCTGATCTAAAAAGGGAATTGCTGGATGATGCTCATAGTTCCAATTTCTCTATACACCCTGGGAGCACCAAAATGTATAGAGATTTGAAGGAACATTTTTGGTGGGACAACATGAAGAGGGAGATTGCTGATTTTGTGTCAAGGTGTATGGTTTGTCAACAAGTGAAAGCTGGAAGGCAACAGCCTGGAGGAGTCATGCAACCTCTTCCCATACCGGAGTGGAAATGGGACAATATTACGATGGACTTTGTCATGGGGCTACCAAAGACTCCTAGAAGGAACGATGCAATATGGGTTATTGTTGATCGTCTTACCAAGTCAGCACATTTTCTTGCTATAAGAGAAGATCTACCCCTGGAACGTCTAGCAAGACTATATATTAATGAAGTTGTGAGACTTCATGGAGTACCCCTATCGATTGTTTCTGATCGTGATCCCCGTTTTACTTCAAGATTTTGGAAAAGTATTCAGAAATCCCTGGATACTGAACTTCATTTGAGCACTGCTTACCACCCTCAGACAGACGGACAATCATAACGGACTATTCAGACCTTAGAAGACATGTTGAGATCTTGCTCACTTGATTTTCAGGGTATGTGGGATCAATATTTACCTCTGGTAGAATTTTCCTATAACAATAGCTTCCATTCGAGTATACAAATGGCACCATATGAAGCGTTATACGGAAAGAGATGTCGTACACCAACCTGTTGGGATGACGTTGGTGAAAGAAAACTTGTAGGCCCAGAATTGGTGGAGGAAACGGTGGAAAAGGTGAAGGTAATCCAAAATCACATCAAAGTAGCTCAAAGTAGGCAGAAGAGCTATGCCGATAATGGAAGGAAGGATTTGGAATTTCAAGTCGGTGATCATGTTTTCCTAAAGGTATCTCCGTGGAAGGGAGTCATACGTTTTGGTAAGAAAGGTAAATTGAGTCCCAGGTACATCGGACCTTTCGAAATTCTAGAACGAATTGGGGCTGTAGCTTACCGATTGGCAATGCCGCCAAGTCTCTCCAAAGTTCACGATGTGTTCCACGTATCTCTGTTGAGAAAATACATGCCTGACCCAACGCATGTACTCACCTATGTGGAATTAGAACTGGAACCCGATCTGTCTTATTGCGAAGAGCCCGTCAGGATTCTTGATACAAGAGAACAAGTACTGAGAAACCGGACGACGCGTCTGGTAAAAGTTTTGTGGAGAAATCATAAAATGGAAGAGGCAACGTGGGAACCCGAGGAACTTATGATGAAGAACCACCCGAGTCTTTTTATGCAGTAATACCCTAGAAATTGTGAGGACGCAATTATTTGAAGGAGGGGAGAATGTAACACCCCAAGCTTCTACGGTACGTTTCCCTTCGAATAATGCGATAGCGTGTGTTGTACGCAACCTCGAGTTCTAACACACACCACAACTAATTAAACTAGCCGTTGTGAATAGTAATACCTAATTTTTGAAATCATATATATTCTATATTTCAAAATGGACTTCATTTTTGGATTCGGAATATCAAAATTAGCCTAGGGTGAAATTTTGGTACATTTCGGATAACTTTCATATTTTGATGAATAGTGAAAATTTCTAAATTTTAATTAAAAACAACTTTTTTAATCAAAATAATTAATAGTGATAAATTATGAATTTGAGTGGTTTTAAATTATATTTAGAATATATTTTTACCATTCAATTTAATGTTTATCATTGGACATAATTTTACAATTAAACCGAACATAAACAAGTGTCAATCTTTTGATAGTTATTATCTCTTAAAAACACGCTTTTTGTTTTGACAGCGGGAATTAATTTTAAATTAATTTCTGCCACTTCTGTGTTTTGAATTTAGGAAAATGGATTCCATATTTGGAATCAGGATGTTCAAATTGTGTAAATAGGTAACTTTTATTTTTAGACATTTTGAATAGTTACTGTGGTAAATATTTTATTTACCATGGTTAAAGGGTAAATCCGGTAAATAAGGGTTAAAAAATAATATTATAATAATAAACAATTACCCTAAAACGTGTCCTAACCTTATTGGTGGACACATACCCGACCAGGGGCATACTTTGGTCAATTTGGGGACCCCTTGGAGCCACTTGTATGTGGTAGGGACACTTTATATTAATAAAGTTAAAATAAAAATAAAAATGGCATAAGCTTACATCTTTTAGAAGAACAATTTTTACATAGGGTTATACATGTTGGATTTTCGATTATAAATATTCATTAGAAAGATAAAAAGATTTCCTACATAATGATATTTTATTTATAATTTTTAGACATTAAATAAGTTATTTTATTTATGACACAATGATGATGCAGGAATTAATATAATAGTGAAAAATTAAAATAATTGATATTATAAATACCCAAATAAATATAATATGAAACTTTTAATGAATTAAACTAATTTTCTAGGCTGATATGATATATTAGGATTGATTTAATGGACTTTGTTCGAAGTAATCAATCTGTTATGAGTTTCACAAAAATCAACTATTGAATAGTGTCAAAATTGACATAAAAGAGTTCTTAAAACAAATATTATATTATTAATTGATATTAAATTCCTAAAAATCTAAGGTTCGGCAAAGAGACTTATATTATGATAGGTTAATCATTAATGGACCACTTGGGGGTCGCTTGGATGTATATAGTAAGTTTATTAACCATAATATATAAAATACAAAGAGACATTGTAAAAGTGAAACTAATTAACTTAGAGTTAATACTTAAAGATAAGGTTAATCTAAGTACCCAAACCTATCTAAATTCTATTGGATGAGTTGTTTTCGACCTATCCCCACCTCATACTTTGAATAGTCAACTTTCGAGCCTTTAGAAACCGAATATGAATTTATTATAAATTAATATTTCTAGCTTTTCCAAAGGTGCCCCTCACCCCTCTTATAAAAGGGCACTCCTCCTTCTCATTTCTTCACACCTTCAAAGCCTTTTGGTTCGGCCAAACTCTGCCCAAATACTCTCCCAACATCCCTCAATACAACCTAGAGGCCTTAGTTTGATCAGAAAGCCAACCTAAGGAGCCCTTTTGATCAAATCAAAAGGAAGAACCCGAAGAAGAGGTAATGATTTCACCACCCTTTTCTAAGTTCATTTCTTCTTCCACTTCTTCTTCCTTTGTTCTTACCATTCTGAAATAATAACTCCAGTATCTCACATATACTGTGATGTTATTATAAATATGGTACAATCATATTCAGTATTCTATCCACCCTTTGAATAACATGTCACCATACGTGCGTACGTACGGCTTACCGTCTCCACGTCGTGGTGTAATTGTTATTCAATATAATATTATTTGGATGGGTATAATAATGCTGTGTAACTCATGTAAATAATAAATATAACATGTTAATGATTCTGTATATATGATATACCATCCATTTATATATTATTTTAATATCAAAAGAATGATATTGTCGCTCGTGCGTACGTACGGACTACCGTCTCCACGAACGCGATGAGATTCATTCTCCATCGTATCCATTCAAGTATAATTATCATTTGATGATTTAAAAATGATGTTTAAGGACTGTATATCATTCTGGATATGAATAAGATACAACAACCATGGCTTATGTAACAAAACATATAAAAGAAAATGAGTAAGTTAACTCCCGAAACGACGATAATTCTAAGATATTATTAACAAATCAATGTTAAAAGATCATATATGATATCATATTAATATATATGATTCTTGTATAATTTAATAACAACTATTTCACCGTTATACAGGAGGTTAACCTACCCCAACCAAGGAAAAGTACAAGGTAAGGGTTATTTCACAATCTCTTCATTATCCGAGGTTGTTTATATGTAATAATCTACTGGGATCTCTTTATCATCCACATCCATGTTTCTTAAAAATGTATTTCAAAACATTTTTACTATTTACAAGAATATGGGTTAAAGTCATTTATACCTTTTTTTGACTTTTTATAAGAGGTTTATAAAGGAATCTTTCCGTCGTTTTCAAAACAAGGTCCTTTTTAACCTTTTCGACAGAATTGAGGTAAGAATGTTTTTTTTTAACTTATACGGCGGGTGCGGTTATTTTACGCCGTTATAAAATCTTCAAAGCTTTCCTTACAAGCTTATAAGAATATTTTCAAAGAAAATGTTTTATTTTATATGGATCTTAAATGATTTCAAAATAAAAGGAGATATTTCTTTAAAAAGAATTTTGATTTCATCTATGTCAACATCCTTTGATGGATTTTAAGATTATTTGAAGTTGATTTATTATGATACAAAACTTCTATATTGTATTAAAGGTTTTGTGATATTTTTGACTGTGGATGTGCTATTTTTATACCATTCATAGTTTATTGTGAAAGTATTGACATTTCGTATGCTAGTTTTAATACGAATGTTTATGTTATGTTTAAACCTTTTCATATGGGAATGCATTGGACTTAATAAGTGACGGGTGGAGCCCGCTATAGCTCCTCGATGCATCGGTAGGTCTCATGAGACAAACTAGTGTCTTGGCACAAGGCCTTGACAAAATCTTATTTGTAGTCTTGGCACGAGGCCTTGGCTATGTGGTTATGATAGTCTGGCATTATGCATTCCAACATTATGAAAGTGGTTATTGATTTTTGCATGTGATTATTCATTTAGTAGAATATCCATGTGAATAAGTATATGGCATTATTTCATTTTATTTATGCCATACCATGTTGAAAGTTCGTATTTAAAAGGCTTTTGTTTTAGTTATACATTGCCTTAAATGTTTATTCTTATTTATGAAAGTTTCCACTTTATTGTTATCCTTACTGGGCATTTGAGCTCACCCCTTTTCAATGTTTTATTTTTCCCAGGAAGTGAAGAAGTAGGTTATGAATGACCTGCAGGGATATTATGTGGGGATATGAGTGTGGATTATGGAGACATTATGTTATTGTAGTAGTTTTTCATTTTATGATGTAATGTAAAACTTATGAATATATCTAGTGTTTCCAAGGCTACTAAACCAATCGGTCTTTCGGGATTTGATCTTTCTTGTGATCATGCCAATGTTACGAAGTAATGCACCGACTCTGGGTAGCTGGGGTCGGGGCGTTACAGTTTGAAGCAAGAGTTTATCTCTATGACAGAGTATGAAAATATGTTCTTGAACAAAGTGAGGTTTGCACCCGAGGTCGTGGGTAGCACGTTGTTGAAGGCAAGGATCTTTGATGTAGGGTTATGTCAAGGAATCCATTCAAAGATAGAGGTATTGTGTATAGATTATTACACAGAGATAGTGAATAGAGCCTTGGTGGCTGAGCGGGATCTGTTGGGTGCTACGAGTGAAGGAATCATGGTGGTACCCATTGGGAATAGTGGGAACTATAATGCTAGGATCAAGAGGAGGAGGGACACTTATTCCCAGGGTGGGAGTATGTCACATAATCCGATGGCAGGATCGGTGAATCTTCTTCTGAAGCCCCAGAGCAAACCACGATGTTTTCAGTGTTGTTCGATGAGCCACATCAAGATAGATTGTACGACACAACCTCGAGCTTGTCATAATTTTAAGCAGATGAGGCATCTATAGCGTTATTGTTATAATGATCCGAGGTCAGGTGCGTGTGATACTCCTCAGATATTGCCGATGTCATATGCTTCGACGGGACAGGGACTGCAGCACACCCCACATCAGTAGAGTAAAGTGGGTCATGGTGATTCTTGGAATACCACGACACCTCAGGAAGGAAATAAAGATCAAAGCATGGAAAGAAAAAATGTGTTTGGAGCTGAGAAAGTTGTGTTGGATGATCAGTCGAGACCATCCATGGTGTGAGGTACTATTATTTTAAATTATACCTTGATGCAAGTGTTGTTTGATATGGGTGATTTACACTCATTCATTGTTTCACGTGTGGTTGTTTTGTAGGTTTTAAGGGTAGAAATTATGCCCTCGATTTTAAACTGTCAAACTCCTCTGGGTCAAAGAGAGTGTCGAGCCTTCTTGTGTAGAGCATGTTGTATCATTGTGGGTAAGGTTGGTCTAAGGTGGAATTTCTCAATGCTTGAGATGGATGGGTATGATGTAATCCTAGGAATGGATTAGCTAGTGGGGTTTAAGGCCCACATAGACTGCAAAAGTGGCTTTTACAACACACGATGGTGTTAGCAATCTCTTTAGAGGAGAGAGGCATGAATTCTAGGGTGCAACGGGTTTGTTGGAAATAGAAGTAGGCATGTTATCGTATCAGTTGGCGGTATTGTCATTGGAATCGATAATGGGTGTTGAGAAGAGTGTTCTTTCAACAGTGGTGGATCAGTTCATGGAAGTTTTTCCTGAATAATTTTCTAGGTTACCTACCAAAAGAGAAGTGGAGTTTACTATTGATCTCCTTTTGGGGACCAGTTTTATCTCACTTACATCTTATCGGATGGCCCCTACTGAATTACAGGAATTGAACGTCCAGTTGGAAGAGTTAGAAAACAAACAGTTTATCTATCCTAGCACATCCCCGTGGGCAGTGTTGGTGTTGTTTGTGAAAAAGGCGGATAGAACTTTGAGTCTCTATGATGATTATTGTAGACTTAACCAATTTACGATAAAGAACATATATCCACTTCCATGAATTGAGTATTTGTTCGACCAGTTGAGGGGAGCCCAGTGGTTCTCCAAGATCGACCTAGGGTCGGGATAACATCAATTGTAAATGAAGAAGGATGATATTCCTAAAACAGCTTTTAGAAGTAGATATAGACATTATGAATATGTGGTTATACCCTTTGGTCTAACGAATGAACCATCAGTGTTTATGTCATTGATGAATCAGATATTTGAGAGATATCTATATTCATTTGTGGTGGTGTTTGTAGAGGATATTTTCGTGTATTCACAGACAAGTGTGGAGCATGAGATGCACTTGGAGACAGTGCTAGGGATCTTGAGGGATCATCAGTTATATTCCAAATTGTCAAAGTGTGACTTTTGGATACAGGAAGTTCATTTTCATGGCCATGTAATTTCTAAAAGAGGTGTTTCAGTGTATCCGAAAAAGATAAAGGTTGTCATCTCATGGAAATCGCCAAAGAATGTGTTTGAAATACAGAGTTTCCTTGGTCTAGTTGGGTATTATCGGTGTTTTTTTCATGGTTTTTCATATTTTTCTAAGCCAATGAAAGCTTTGACAAGAAATAATGTTCCATTCCAGTGAAATAAATAGTGTGAGCAGTGTTTTAAAGTGAAAAAGGGTCACCTTACATTATCACTAATCATGGTTTTTCCAGAACCATGAAATGGGTAGGTGGTGTATTGTGATACATTAGGATCAGGGTTGGGGTGCGTTCTCATACAAGGGAATCATGTGGTTTCATATGGATCATGGTATTTGAGAGTACATGAGAAGAACTACCCAACTCGTGATTTGGAATTGGCCGTAGTGGTGCATCCTTTGAAAGTGTGGCATCATTATCTCTTCTATGAGAATTTCACATTATATATAGATCACATGAACTTGAAGCACATTTTCTCACAAAGGGATTTGAACTTGAGGAAAAGGATATGGATGGAATATCTTCATGTGTTTGATTTTGACTTAATGTACACACCTGGTATGGGAAATTTGGTGGCAGATTCATTAAGTAGAAAATCATATGCTCATATGGTGAAATAGGAATCGAACCAGTGGTAGTTGATGTCAGTTATAGCCAATATGTGGTTGTAATATAAGGACCAGGGTGATAGAGTGGTCTTCTTTTCGGTTTTGTTGATTCTTGACTTGGTTGTCATGGTTAAAGAGGAACAGATATCTAATTGTGATTGTGTGGCCATGGGGTCGAGACTCAATTGTGGGGATACCATTAAGGGTTGGAAACTGAATGTAGATTCAGTTTTGTGTTTTTTGAATCATATGGATGTAATAGTTGCTTGTAAATAGGATCCTCTCAGGGCGTATCATCATTCTAGGTGGGCTGTTCATCCTGGAATTCATAAATTTTATAAATCATTGAAAGTGCTGTTCTGGTGGGCTATTATAAAAATAAGAGTGGCAGAGTTTGTTTCGAGATGCTTGAATTGTCAGCAGTTCAAGGCAGAGCATCAGAGGCCATCAGGAATGTTGCATTCATTACCAATCCCTATTTGGAAGAGATAGAAAATAGCAATGGATTTTGTCACAGGTCTCCCAAGAATGGTCAAAAATCACGATGCCATTTGGGTGATAGTGGATCGGATAACGAAGTATTCCCATTTCATCCTAATTCGTGAATCTCATATGGTGGAAGATCTGTCCAAAATCTATATCTAGGAGGTGGTAAAGATGCATGGTTTTCCAGTTTCGATCGTATCTGATAGAGATCCGAGGTTTACATCTCGTTTATGGAAATCCTTACAGCAATCCCTTGGGACGCAGTTGACTGTGAGACAGTGTATCACCCTTATACGGATGGTCAATCCGAGAGGAAAATACAAACATTGGAGGATATTTTGTGGGCTTGTGTCATTGATTTTGGTGGCTCATGGGAGGAACACTTGTCGTTGGTTGAGTTTTTGTTCAAAAATAGTTATCAGGCATCAATACATATGGCTCCATTTTAAGCTTTGTATGGTTGGATGTGTCATTCTCCACTATGTTTGGTGGAAACAGGTGAGTCCATGATGGTTGGACCGAGCCTTGTCCAGGAGACTACGGAGAAGATCAAGCTAATCAGAATGAGAATGGAGACGGCTCAGAGTCTTCAGAAATCATATGTGTATCATCATCGACGATCTTTTTCATTCGAGGTGAGTGATCATGTTTTCTTGATGATCTCTCCTAGGTTGGGACATCATCTGTTTAGGAAGCAGAGAATGTTATCTCTGAGGTATATGGGGCCTTTTGAGATTCTTGAATGGGTCGGTGAGGTGGATTATTGTTTGACTTTTCCACATAGGATCAGGGCGGTGCACAATGTGTTTCATGTGTCACAGTTGAAAAAGTATCAGCCGGATTGTGACCATGTCATTCGATGGGATCTTATTGAACTAGAAATGGATGCTTTGTTGGTACACGTGCTAGTGAGGGTTGTGGATAGGAAAGATAAAGTCATGCATGGTAAAATAATCAGTTTAGTTCGTGTTTTATAGCAGCATGGTAAGATTTAATAGGAGACTTGGGAGCGGGAGAAAGAGATAGTCAAGAAGTGGCCCGAGCTCTTTCGGCAAAGGGAGGGTTCACTACTTTCTGAGGACAGAAATTCCAAGGTTTGGGAGAATTTAGCACCCCCAGTTTGAGGTATGTAGCCGTTTTTATTCCTTTTTATCTGTTTAAAGTGCATGGGATGAGTTGGGAAGATGTTGGGAGAGTTTGGAATGGTTTTGGGTGAGTTTAGAGGCTTTTCTATGGCTGCACGGTTTGAGCACGGTTAGGGGAAACCATGCAGATGCTCCAGGAAACCGTACAGGGGGAGACAGTAGGTTTCGCATATCCAGTGCATAGTTTTCCGAACCGTGCAAGGAAACCATGACGACCCTTTCTCTCGGGGAAGTAGCATGTGCACGGTTAGCGCAGGGTTTGCCAAACGGTGTGGGATAACCATGCGGCCACTCAAAATAGGGTTTTAAAACTCCAGTTCACTCAGGATTGCCTCATTCTCCACCAAATCCTCTCCCACTCAAGCCTCACTCCGGATTTTGTTTCCTTAGGGGTTGAAGGTGATCTTCCACTGATTCTTGAAGCAATTCACAGAGGTTTTCTGGTGGTTTGAAGGTGTCTTCCCCTGGGTAAGTCTCTCCCCTCGGTTTTCTTGTAGTTTCCATTAGATCCACATCTCCTCTTTCTTGGTTTTCAAGATCTACACTTTTTGTGTGTAGATCAACGGTTTTGGTTTCCTTGGATGTTTATTTTATGGATTTTCAATGTTAGGGAAGGAGATCTAGAGAGGTTTCGGTGGTGCGTTCGCCGGATTGAAGGTGCGGTTTTTCATGGATTGATTTCTCAAGAACCCTAAAGGTAGGTGGCTTCTATCTCGACTCCACTTGGTTATAACTAGTGGCTCTTTGTTTACAATTAATTTTATGTGCTTAAAAAATTAATGGTGATTTGTTGTGCGAAATTGGTTGGAAATCCCTTGGGTGATGTTTTAGGGATTTTTGGGAAAAAGGAGGTATTATGGTGAAATGATTTTGTTGTGGATTTTAAAATGGATATTTTAAAATGGGATGCTATGGTTGATTTTTTAAAATATTGATGGAAATGGTTTCCAATAAAAAGGTTTTTTTATTGAAATTTTGTTTCGCATGGAAAATTATTTTCAATAAATGGATGATTTATTGAAGTGGATTTATATGTAATGGAATGGGTTGATTTCATGATGTTGTGAAATTGGTGGGTTCATGCTTGGTTTGTCTTGATTGAAATGTTGTGTGGAAGTGGGCTGGAAGTATCAGTATAAAAGGAGATGGATAGTGGTTGGAAGAACCACCGTGTGGGTAGTGGTCGGGATGTACCACTAGTTGTGAATGTGTGAATCGGTTGGACAGAAGCTCCAGTGATTGGTTGTGGTTGGGAAGTACCACTTTGTGTGAATGGGTGAATGGGTTGGACGAAAGCTCCACTATTTGGTTGTTTTGGTTATTTTTTGTGCATTTCTTTGCAAGTTGCAAATTGTTCTGCTTGTGTGTGAATGATGAATTGGCTTGTGGAATGTTTGGTTGGCATTCTCTTGGTTGCTTGGTCTGGGTGTGATGGCTTGGTATGGGAATGTTTGGCCTCTGGAAATGGTTGTACTTGTGATTATTTTATATAAATTGTTTTATATAAATGTGCTAATGGTTTTATCCTACTGCCCTGTGTAGGGATGTCATTTGGGGAAAACCTAAAAAATTTTAGTACTCACCCCCTGCTTTGGCACATTGGTGTCTTTGCAGATGTTGTGTACTGTGTCGTGGGAAAAGGTAAGTCATCTCCCTCCTTTAGTGGTGCATTATGGTGTCTTAGTGAAGCTTGGAGCTTGGATATGGGGGTGGAGCTATGGTGGTGTCATGGCTCGTAGTATGCCAATTGAATAGAATTAATAATTCAATTCTGATATCTCTATTTATTTTAATTAAATATTTAAATTAATTTGGTCTTCCTCTTTTTCATTTTATTTATATTTTGAACATTGATCTAGTATGTTATATTCCTAGTGGTATGATTTGGAAATCCAATTTGGGGTTTCCTATCAGGATGTTTACTCATCACATACATATACATCATGGTGTGTATGTAGACATCATTTATCAAGACACTGGTAATGAAAGAGTCTAATAAATCTCTTGTGGAGCATTAGGATGCAATATTTTTAGGATAATGGTCTTAGCTCGAATATGTTCATGCAGAGGTGTTGGATTGGTTCCATGATAGTTTTTTTGAGTAAAGATATGTAATAATATTTTCATGTGTGTTCTTTTTGACTTTTTGTAGCTAATATAATTTTTTAATTATCAGTGTTTTGGATTTATGTTTTTCATTTCATTTGTTATATATTATTGTTTTTTTGTTTTATTGTTATCTTTGTGGGATGTGTATTTTTTAATGTTAAATTGATCCTAGTGATTTAGTAAGCCCCGTGAATTTAATTCCATCATATGGTGTCCAACATATGTCGCCCATGGTTAGTAGCACTTTGGATACTTCCAGGAAAATGGTTATGGTTGGGATATTATAATTTATCTCGTGATCATCCCAATAGGATATATGTTATGGAAGTCATATGGTTTCATGTATTTTCACTCTAAATCATATTTAACCATGATTTAAATTTTATTATGATGTTCTTTATTTTTTTTTGAAATATTTGAATACATAGTATAAATTTAAAACTATAAATCATTCCCATACATAAGATCTAAATACACTACTGGAATGTGGGTTTTTCCCCACAGTTACATACCAACGGTTTCATAGAACCGTTGGTAAATGAGGTTTTTCCCGACGGTTCTAATGAACCGTTGGCATAGATGTTCCCTGGGAGGTTTTTTCCCAACGGTTCATGAGAACCGTTGGGATAGAGGTATGCTTTTGGGAGGTTTTTTCCAACGGTTCTCTAGAACCATTGGGATAGATATGCATATGCCAACGGTTTTAAAAAACCATTGGCAAAGGTTCTCCCCAAATTCCCAGCCACCTGTTCTCTCCCCCATTCGCGATACACAACCCTAAAATGGGAGCAGCAGCCGATTTAGGCGATCTTGGAGGTACTGACAGCCGGACCTTGAATCTTCCAGCTCTTCTTCAGGTTATTCTTCTTCTATATCTGAAAACGTATTCAAATGTTTGGATAGTATTTAAATGTATTTTCATTTTTTCCATTAGTTTAGGTGATTTTGGAGCTACTGTTGGCCAGACCTGCCTAAGGGTGAGTTTTCTTGAAAATTCCTTTTTGGATTTTATCCCTTGAACATGGGATGTCATTTGTGAAAGGTTATATAAATAGAATTGATTGTTCGATTTCTGAATTGAATTGTAAATTAAATTAATTAAGGGTATTTTATTGTTTGCATTCCCCTTTTAACACATGAATGCCAATTATTTTTTAACACATGTTTTAATTGTATTGCCTTGCCAATGTGAGTAAAGTAGAGACTATGCTATGAATCTATGAAACTGGATTGAATTTATCTTATATTTTATGTTACCATGTTAGATATATTATAACTAATGCATGTGATATCTTTATAGTCTTGTTAGGAGTGTTCTATTAAAAATTCCCATGTGAGCGCTTGAATTTTTATTGAATTGCTAGCCATTATGAGTTATGTTGAAACCATGATATGGAATTGATTGATTAAGCAAGGGAATCTCATTATCTTGTCATTACAACATGAGTAAATGAAGCTTCATTCTTTTCAGGTTATTATTTGATTGAGTCGCCATTTTGAGGTGAGTTGTATTAAATACCTTTGTTTTTGACCTTGGTATGTTTAATGAATTGTTTAAATGAAATGGAATTCATTAAATGATTAATAGTAAATAGTGATACATGGATTCTATTAGGATGCCAGGTATATAATCTTGTTTCTATTAACTTATACGCTTTATGTGATAAATGGATTCACAGTGGAATTCCACGGATAGACTCATTTCTTTGAATATTGATTAAGCCATGGGTGATACATGGATCCAAGGGAGGGATTCCATAGATAGACTAATTTAATGTAGAATTATATTCCAATTGATACATGGATTCTTATGATAATTCCATAGATAGACTTATTGAATGTAGAATTATATTCCATTGATATGCGTCTTGTGTGGTGGTGGTGTGGTTTATGTGTTTTATGGTAGTAGTGAAGTGTGTGATTATGTAGTTAATGTGAACCCATAGGTTGAGTATTTTGTGCTATCTATATATCATGTATTTTTATGTTATTTCTACCCATTCCCAACCAGAGTTGGATAAACTTACCAACGATCAGAGGTTTTGAGTTATGAGTATTTTTTCTAATATCTAGGATGGTGGTTATATGTTTGGATAGCTACCATGTCTTCCCTACTCTTCCTTCAAAAGTGATTGACCATGTGTTTTTAGGCAAGATGCGATGTGATTTTCCATGTGTCTTCAGGTGAGATGTACTATGATTTCCCTAGTGTTTTTCGGTGAGGTGTGATGTGATAAGGCTATAATAAGATGTGGCATGTGGTTGGGGTCATGTAGGGTAGGAGGATGGAACAAGGTTGATGTTATTCATGTTCATGATACCCTACTAATATGGTTATGGGATGAGTCATGCTGTTATGTGATATAACACATTAAGTTCTTGTTGGTTTTACATTTTTTCAATAACACATTTGTATGTTTTTTTGACATGTGTAGTTGATACCTTGATTATTTTCTTCCTTTATCATTTACTTAAATTTATTTTTTATAATAGTTAATGCCTATTGAATTGTTTATGACAAAATGACTTATATAAATTCTTTTTACAGAATGGACAGAAGTTGGATGTATGAAACTGATCGGATCTCAGACGATTTTCAAAACAATTTGGAGAGCTTTATAGATTTTGCATTTCACAATGCTTCAGATAGTGGTCGCATACACTACCCATGTTCCAATTGTGTTGGTAGACCTTGGTTGAGCCGTGAAGAAGTCAGCTACCACATAACCAAAAATGGGTTTCAAGCAAACTACTTTCTGTGGTATCACAATGGGGAGAAAACGAAATCTCAAATTGGTGGTGATCGAAATGAAAAGACTAGAATGGAGAATTTGTTAGATGATCGGTTTCCATTTATTCGTCATCATGAAAAAGAAAGGATTTCGACTCAATAAGACTTCGATATGAGGACAGCTGATGCATCTAGTGAAAATGATGATATTGATAGGGTGAAAAAATTGAATGATGCTGCCACGACTCCAGTATGTCGACAATGAGATAAAATGAAAAAGATGGAATTTTTAATCCGATTATTTCATAGGAAAACTATGTATGGGATTTCTAATACAGCAATCGATTACATTCTTACCCTCTTGAAGGATTTACTTCCAGATGATGCAGATATTCCCTCAAACCACTATATGGCATGGAAGTTAGTTGAGGAACTTGTATTTTCAAGAAACAAAATTCATGCTTGCCCGAAAGATTGCAGTTTATTCTGGGAGGAAACCGCTGAACGAAATGAATGTATAAAATGTGGCACATCCTGCTGGAAGTCAAAATCTGATGGAACACCATCCCGTGTTCCACAGAAAGTAATGTGGCACTTCCCATTGATCCCCAGACTCCAGAATCTTTTTATGTCTCATGAAATATCAATAAAAATGAAATGGCATGATACCGAGAGAAAGAAGACTGATGATGAGTTGGTTCATCCAGTAGATGGATTTGCATGGAAGAGATTTGATGCTCGACATCCTGATTTTGCAGCTGACATGCGTAATGTGAGGCTGGGTCTTTCATGCGACGGTTTTAATCCGTTTGGGCAGATGCTTACTTCGCACAGCACATGGCCAGTTTTTATACACATTTATAATCTTCCCCCATGGTTGTGTATGAAAAAATCTTTCACTTTCATGAGTATACTCATATCTGGTCCTTCTGATCCCGGCATTGATATTGATGTATACATGCAACCTTTAATAAAAGAGTTGAAACTTATTTGGGATGTGGGTGTGCGCACATACGATGCATGTTCGAAAGACATATTTCAGATGCGCGCTGCGCTTATGTGGACAATCAATGATTTTCCAGCTTATGCAATGATGTCTGGATGGAGCACGAAGGGAAAACTATCATGTCCAGTTTGTATGAAGAATACACAATCCAGAAGACTGAAACATCATTGTAGTTTCAGTTTTATGGGACATATACGATTTTTGCCAAAGGATCATCCATATAGAATGAATCGTCGAAGATTTGATAATACTATAGAGACCGATGATCCACCTCAGCATATGTCTGGAACTGATGTGCTTAATGAATTGAAAGATTTCAGTTTTTCGTTCGGGAAGGGTCAAATGAAATCTGGAAAGAGAAAGAATGTTTCCATAGAAACCTGTTACAATTGGAGGAAGAGGAGTATCTTTTTTGATTTTCCTTATTGGTCAACCAATTTGCTACGTCATTCCTTAGACGTAATGCATATTCAAAAGAATATATGTGAAATGTTGCTTTCAGTTCTTCTAAATGTCAAGGGGAAGAAAAAAGATGATTTACGATCTCAACGTGACTTGGTGGATTGGGGCATCAGACCAGAATTGCATCATGTGTGTATCAGTGAAAATAAATGGCAACTTCCATGTGCTTCTTATGTGATGACACCTACTGAAAAAAAACAATTTTTGGAAGTATTAGAGAATATTAGAGTTCTTGATGGCTATTCAAGCAACATATCTAAACGGGTCAACAGAAGAGAGTTGAAGCTAAAATCTTTGAAGACTCATGATTATCACGTTCTACTGCATGAGTTTCTTCCAATAGCAATCCGTCATCTTTTTCCAATAATGTAAGGGTGGGTGTTATTCGGTTGTGCCATTTGTTTAGAGATATTTTTGCTAAGAAGTTGTCCAAGTCTTTCTTGAAAAAAATGTTGACAGATGCCCCATTAATTTTGTGTGAGTTGGAGAAAATATTTCCCCCATCATTTTTCACATGCATGCTGCATCTGACTATCCATATTCCAAATGAAATACTTCTCGGAGGACCTGTTTCTTTTCGTTGGATGTATCCAACTGAAAGAAATATGTTCACATTAAAATCTTATGTTCGAAACAAGAATCATCCCGAAGGTTCTATCGTGAACGGTTACTTAGCTCAAGAATGTATGGATTTCTGTTCAATGTATTTGTCTGATCTTACTACAAGAATGAACAGACCAATGAGAAATGAAGAAGAACAATATGAGCAAATTGAACCCAGTTTTCCGTCACTTCCTCAAACAGGAGGAATTCCTGGATCATATACATTGAAGACATTAAGCCATGAAGAGCAGGAGATGGCACATCGCACAGTTTTGTTCAACTGTGATTTGTTCGATGACTATATCAGGTAACAAAATTGAATATGTATATCTTACATATATATCTGTTAAACTATTCATATTTTTTTATCTACAGGGAACATAAAACAATGATAAATAGGAAGCATCGTTCTTTATTTTTGCGAAGGAGAGAGACTTTTCATAGCAAAGAGTTTTCTGCTTGGTTAAAATTGAAGGTAAAAATATTACTGTTTAAATTAATTATTTCAATAATTACTTAAGTTTAACTATCATTTATATTGCAGGTATTGAGTTTGTCTGCTGAATCTGTCTCTGAGGAAATAAGAGCTTTGGCTTTTGGTCCTAATACCGTGGTTCGTGACTGTAAATCAATTGTTATCAATGGGTACAGATTTATTGTCACTGAACGAGCCAAAAACATGAGAACACAACATGATGGTATTATGGTTACTGCCACAACAGATTGTTATGCCAGTGCATCAGATAGTAGACCACGACTTGAAAATGTGGGTTATTATGGAGTCGTTGAGAAAATAATAATATTGGATTATTACTCTCATGGACGAGTCACAATGATGAAATGTCATTGGTTTGATTCGATGACGACACATGACACATTTATTGATGATTGTGGATTTCGAGTAATTAAAATGACCCGCACTCTTGAAACCGAAGAACCATATGTGTTGGCATCAATGGCTAAACAAGTTTTTTATGTCAAAGATCAACTTCAACCTGAATTTGGTGTCATAGTTGAAGTAATTCCAAGACATATTTTTGATGATGTTGTTGATGGAATTGACACTGTCCCTATTGCCATTGGAACCAATCCATTTATATCTTTTGATGACTCTAATAGCTCAATTGTCATATTTGATTGTGAACCTGAAGTTGTGGTTGGAAATATATAGAATCATTCATCCATGTTCTCAACTCTTTTGGTTTACCTCAAGTTGGGTTGTTAAGGTTGGTAATATTCATATTTATTTAGTATTGATCACAAATATGTTTTAGCTGACTTGACCGTTATGTGAATTTTCAATGTTTATTGGTTGCTGTTTTATTTGAATTGCATTTTCTAATTTGGAATTGAACTGTATTCAAACCATATCAAACAATATTTCTAACTTGGTGAACATTACAACTTGTATGTTTTATTAAATTCATTCAAGCTCTTCTAAAACAATTGATAGCTAAATTACCAATGAATCCCCTCATTCCCTCATATATTTAGTTTTTTGGTTTACACATTAATTTTCTTTTTCTAATTAATTACATATTTGTTTTCCAATGCAGGAAATGAATCCAATTGAAGAGAGACGAAGAAAAAAATGGCGGAGAACAATCGTCGGATGGAGGAGATGGGCATTCCACCATTAGTGCCTACAGTGAGTACTTTATTTCAAATATATATATATATATATATTTACAGAATATATAATGTCATGTGATTAATTTTTTTTGTAAACTTTTTTGTAGGATCCACCATTACGTCGACAGTTATTCGACGAGGAGCCTAGTACTGGTCCTAGTACTCAGTCTGGTGGTACGAGGAGGGTTCCTACCAGAGGTGGACGTAGAGCTGCGCATGCCCGACTAGACCCTGCCCCTCCCACTGACATTTCAGCCTTCCCACATTCTGATCCCGGTGTGTCGTTAGGGACAAACGGGATATTTAGACCTCCCATGTTTTCGCTACCTTCTGCATCTTCTGCCCCATCATTTTCACATCCCATGATGATTCCCACTCCCTAGTCAGCATCAGGTCATACAGCTATTCCATCTTCTTTTCCTTCTACTTCTGTCTCTCCGAGCTTTTATATTCCATCGTCTTCGACTCCTGTACCACCAGAGGGTGTTCCATCAGGTTCTGTGGATCCGGCGCCACTCATTGATTAGACTAGCGTAGGTATATTTATAAAACCCTAACAAATTTTTATAGAAATATTTATTTTCATTATAACATGTTTTGATAAAATATTTTTTTTTCTTTCATGACAGATACATCTACTGACAGGAGGCGGGGGCGGGGCCGTACATGAATGCGTTCGGTGTGGAACCGTCGCACACAGGTTATGGTGGAATATAATGAAGACAATCAGATGGTTGAGAAAACAGGGCAGCAATGTCGGAGTTTTATGGCGATGCTTGCCGAATACTCCGACATCATTCCCGCCAGCCCGCTATCGTGGAGACATTTTCCACATGAGGTAAAAGATAGAGCTTGGGCAGAGATATGGGTAAAAAAATATGTTGTATTTAATGCCATGAATTATTTTTGTATTTATATGAATTAATATTTTGATTTCAGCTTCGATTTAATTTTCCTGATGGTGAGGGTGCACGACTGGCACGTCTAAAGGATTTAGGCGAGCTTTGGAGAGCCTACAAGCATGAGCTATATATTGGTTGGCGTGCTAGAGTTGGCACTGAGTTAGAGGCAGTACCAGTCGTGGATGATTTTCCTATAGAGCAGTATCGTCAGATGATTACTCATTGGACGAGTACCCAGTTTAAGGTATGAATTACATTTGAGGTATTTAAATAATAACTTTCAAATTTTTCATTAATATTATCCTTTGCATTATCAAATTTTATTTAGGAATCATCTGGAAAAAATAAAAAAAACATTGATGCAAAAAAATACCTCCATACACTAGGACGCACGACGATGTCGGATCATGAGAGGCAGCAGGTATGACAATTGTTTATAAGTTTTCTTTACGACTTACATTTTCTTTTGTTTCCTCAATTATTTAATCATTTGCTAAAATTTTTATATAACTTTTGTTTTCAATGTCATTGTAGAGGCAAGTACAAAATATTGAAGGACGTGTGCCTCGAGCAAAACTGTTTTGCTCGAGTAGACGAAAAAAGGATGGAAGTGCTGTCAATGAAGCGACTCAGCAGCAGATTGTAAGTTTTAATCTGTTGATTTTATATTTTAATATCTATTTCGTAACTTAATAATATATTTATATTTGTAACAGGATGCTTTAGAGGCCCTCAATGCCCAAGAAGCAGACAATTTTGGGCCATCTGATCACTTACATCAGGTGTTGGGAGATGATCATTCTGGCAGAGTACACTGCCGACCTAGGATAGCCCCGACGAGGTATTGGCCTGCCTTAGGTACGAGTTGTAGTCCCACCGAGCTGCAGAAAGTTAGGGCACAGGCAGAACAGGCTGAGAAAAGGGCCACAGAGATGGCAGAACAGTCTGCTAGGGCAAACAGTGCATTTATGAAATTTATTGAAGTTCTACGTCCAACAATTCCAGCAGAGGCCAACCCAGCGATTGATGAATACATTTCGTCGATACATTCTATATATGGTGCACCAGGTGGCAATTCCAGTAGTGGTCAGGCCGATGTCCAGCTTGAAGATGATGATGGCGAGGAGTCTGATGCGGAAGAGGAGGGAGATGAGGAGGGCGAGGAGGAGGGAGAAGGTGAGGAGGAAGGCGCTGTGGAGGGTGAGGACGATGACGAGGACGATGACGAGGGTGATGATGATGATGACGATGATGGTGATGGTGATGCTGATGTGGGACATATTGATCCGTTACATTTTTGACTTATATTACTGAGATTTGATGTTTAATCTATTCTAGTTGTTGGTTTTATCTAGACTCGAAGTATAGTATTGGAGTTGAGTTATTTTTATATATTGTCTGTTTTTATGGATGTTGTTGTCTTTTAGTGGTTGTGTGTTTGAGAACTCCCTGGACAACCCCCCTCATTCTTGTACCCTGGACAACCCCCCCCCCCCCTCCCCCTTGGACCCCGAACACCCCCCAAACACCCCCCGGACACCCCCGCGGACAGCCCCCTGGACAGCCCCCCGTACAGCCCCCAACCCTCCACCCTGGACCCCGGATAGCCCCTCGGACAGCCCCTCGGACAACCCCCCCACCCTCCCCCTTGGACCTCGTACAACACCCCAAACACCCCCGGACAACCCCCTGAACAAACCCGGACAACCCCCGGAACAACCCCTGAAAAACCCTGAAAAACCTCTGAACAACCCCCTGAACAACCACCGGACAACCCCCTAAACAACCCCGGACAACCCCCTGAACAACCCTCAAACACCCCCTGGACAGACCCCGCACAGCCCCCCCACCCTCCTCCTTGGTCCCCGGACAGTCCCCCGGACACCCACCGGACAGCCCCCGCGGACAGCCCCCGCGGACAGCCCCCTGGACAGCCCCCCGTACAGCCCCCACCGGACAGCCCCCGCGGATAGCCCCCTGGACAGCCCCCCGGACAACCCCCCCCCCCCCCCCCCTTGGACCCCGGACAACCCCCCAAACACCCCCCGGACAGCCCCCTGAACACCCCGGACAACCCCCTGAACAACCCCCTGAACAACCCCCGGACAGCCCCCTGAACAACCCCGGACAACCCCCTGAACAACCCCCAAACACCCCCCGGACAGACCCCGCACAGCCCCCCCACCCTCCTCCTTGGTCCCCGGACAGCCCCCCGGACACCCACCGGACAGCCCCCCTGGACATCCCCTCCACCTTCCTTAATTTCATTAGCTCTGAAATGTTTCATAGCACGATCAACTAAAATCTAGTCCATACTAAATATGATATAAAAATATTCTATATGAATTTCCATAAGATTTTAAGTGAAAACAAAAATTGACATACGAAAAACTGACCAAACGCATTCGAAATGTGTTGATGCTTTAGGACAACGATCCATGGGTCATATGTGACGTGTACGAATCAACCCCGCCTCAATCCGAGTCGCGGTGTGGCCAGGATCAGTCTAAGTGGCTCTCTTTTGATTAAAATGGACATCATTTTAAGTACATACAGAAAACCGACCAAACGCATTCGGTTTCCGTTGAGAACGATCCATGGGTCATATGTGAGGTGTACGAATCATCCCCGCCTCAATACGAGGCGCGGTGTGGCCAACACCACTCTAACTGTGTCTGTTTTGTTTAAAATGGTTAGGATTATAAGTGAAAAGAACTGGCATACGCAAAACCGACCAAACGCATTCGGTTTCCATTGAAACTTTAGGAGAACGATCCATGGGTCATATGTGACGTGTACCAATCATCCCCGCCTCAATCCGAGGCGCGGTGTGGTCGGAACAACTCAAAGTGTATGTCTTTTGTTTCAAAAGGACATCATTTTAAGTGAAAAACATCAACTGGCATACGGAAAACCGGCCAAACGCATTCAGATTGTGTTGATACTTTAATACAACGATTCATGGGTCATTTGAGACGTGTACGAGTCAACCCCGCCTCAATCCGAGGTCGTCCGCTATGAATTTGACCGTTTGACGCCCGTTTTGGCCGTTTATGACACCAGAACTGCGTTGTCGGTCACCGCGCGCACACGGCACGTCCGATTGACGTGCCGTCTGCTCGACCACTTCATAAATCACTCACCTGTATTTTTTGTCTGATTTCAGGCCATTCTGAAATCGTTCGGCCCGTTTGGACCCCCCTCACGCGCGTTTACGAAGCGCGCGCATCACTTAAAACACGAATATTGAGCCGTACCGCGCAAACCGCACGTCCGATTGACGTGCCGTCTGCACGTACACATCATGAATAATAATTAGAATTTTTCTCGGTGGTTTCAAGTCAATCTGAGGTCGGACTCTATGAATTTGACCGTTGGACGCCCGTTTTGGCCATTTATGACACCAGAACTACGTTGTCGGTCACTGCGTGCACACGGCACATCCGATTGACGTGCCGTCTACTCGAACACTTCAGAAATCACTGTCCCGTATTTGTCGTCTGATTTCAGGCCATTCCGACTTCGTTCGGCCCGTTTGGACCCCCCTCACGCGCGTTTACGAAGCGTGCGCATCACTTAAAACACGAATATTGAGCCGTACCGCGCAAACCGCATGTCCGATTGACGTGCCGTCTATGCGTACACATCACGAATAATAATTATAATGTTTCTCGGTGGTTTCATCTCAATCTGAGGTCTTCCACTATGAATTTGACCGTTGGACGCCCGTTTTGGCCGTTTATGACACCAGAACTGCGTTGTCGGTCACCGCGGGCACACGGCACGTCCGATTGACGTGCCGTCTGCTCGACCACTTCAGAAATCACTCACCCGTATTTTTCGTCTGATTTCATGTCATTCCGACTTCGTTCGTTCCGTTTGGACCCACCTCACGCGCGTTTACGAAGCGCGCGCATCACTTAAAACACGAATATTGAGTCGTACCGCTCAAACCGCACGTCTGATTGACAAGCCGTATGCGCGTACACGTCACGAATAATAATTAGAATGTTTCACGGTGGTTTCATCTCAATCCGGAGACGCGGTGTGGCCGGAACCACTCAAAGTGTCCGTCTTTTGTTTCAAAAGGACATCATTTTAAGTGAAAAGCATCAACTGGCATACGGAAAACCGACCAAACGCATTCCGAATCTGTTGATAATTTATCCCAACAATCCATGGGTCATATGTGACGTGTACGAGCCAACCCGGGATGAATCCGAGTCGTGGTGTGGTCGAGATAATCCTAAGTGGCTCTCTTTTGTTTAAAATGAACACCATTTTAAGTACATATGGAAAAACGACCAAACGGATTCGGTATCCGTTGAAAATTTAGGAGAACGATCCATGGGTCATATGTGACGTGTATGAATCAACCCCGCCACAATCGGAGACACGGTGTGGCCGAAACCACTCAAAGTGTCGGTCTTTTGTTTCAAAAAGACGTCATTTTAAGTGAAAATCATCAAGTGACATACGAAAAACCGACCAAAGGCATTCGGACTGTGTCGATACTTTAGAACAATGATCCATGGGTCGTATGTGATGTGTATGAGTCAATCCCGCCTCAATCCGAGGAGCGGTGTGGCCGACACCGTTCTAACGGTGTATCTTTTGTTTAAAATGGACAGGATTATAAGTGAAAAGAACAATTGGCATACGCAAAACCGACCAAACGCATTCCGAATCTATTGATAATTTATCACAACGATCCATCAGTCGTATGTGACATGTACGAGCCCACTCGGGCTCAATCCGAGTCGCGGTGTGGCCGGGATCAGTCTAAGTGACTCTCTTTTGATTAAAATGGACATCATTTTAAGTACATACGGAAAACCAACCAAACGCATTCGGTTTCCGTTGAAACTTTAGGAGAATGATCCATGGGTCATATGTGAGGTGTACGAATCATCCCCGCCTCAATCCGAGGCGCGGTGTAGCCAACACCGCTCTAACTGTGTCTGTTTTGTTTAAAATGGGTAGGATTATAAGTGAAAAGAACTGGCAGACGCAAAACTGACAAAACGCATTCGGTTTCCATTGAAACTTTAGGAGAACGATCCATGGGTCATATGTGACGTGTACCAATCATCCACGCCTCGATCTGAGGCGCGGTGTGGTCGGAACAACTCAAAGTCTATGTCTTTTGTTTCAAAAGGACATCATTTTAAGTGAAAAACATCAACTGGCATACGGAAAACCGGCCAAACGCATTCGGATTGTGTTGATAATTTAAGACAACGATTCATGGGTCATTTGAGACGTGTACGAGTCAACCCCGCCTCAATCCGAGGTCGTCCGCTATGAATTTGACCGTTTGACGCCCGTTTTGGCCGTTTATGACACCAGAACTGCGTTGTCGGTCACCGCGCGCACACGGCACGTCCGATTGACGTGCCGTCTGCTTGACCACTTCATAAATCACTCACCCGTATTTGTCGTCTAATTTCATCCCATTCTGAAATCGTTCGGCCCGTTTGGACCCCCCTCACGCGCGTTTACGAAGCGCGCGCATCACTTAAAACACGAATATTGAGCCGTACCGTGCAAACCGCACGTCCGATTGACATGCCGTCTGCGCGTACACGTCACGAATAATAATTAGAATGTTTCCCGGTGGTTTCAGGTCAATCCGAGGTCGGCTGCTATGAATTTGACCGTTGGACGCCCGCTTTGGCCGTTTATGACACCAGAACTGCGTTGTCGGTCACCGCGTGCACACGGCACGTCTGATTGACATGTCGTCTACTCGAACACTTCAGAAATCACTGTCCCATATTTTTCGTCTGATTTCAGGTCATTCTGACTTCGTTCAGCCCGTTTGGACCCCCCTCACGCGCGTTTACGAAGCGCGCGCATCACTTAAAACACGAATATTGAGCCGTACCGCGCAAACCGCACGTCCGATTGATGTGCCGTCTGCGCGTACACGTCACGAATAACAATTATAATGTTTCGCGGTGGTTTCAGCTCAATCCGAGGTTGTCCGCTATGAATTTGACCGTTGGACGCCTGTTTTGGCCGTTTATGACACCAGAACTGCGTTGTCGGTCACCGCGGGCACACGGCACGTCCGATTGATGTGCCGTCTACTCGACCACTTCAGAAATCACTCACCAGTATTTTTCGTCTGATTTCATGTCATTCCGACTTCGTTCGTCCTGTTTGGACCCACCTCACGCGCGTTTACGAAGCACGTGCATCACTTAAAACACGAATATTGAGCCGTACCGCTCAAACCGCACGTCCGATTGACGTGCCGTATGCGCATACACATCAAGAATAATAATTAGAATGTTGCAAGGTGGTTTCATCTCAATCTGGAGATGCGGTGTGGCCGGCACCACTCAAAGTGTCCGTCTTTTGTTTCAAAAGGACATCATTTTAAGTGAAAAGCATCAGCTGGCATACGGAAAACCGACCAAACGCATTCCGAATCTGTTGATAATTTATCCCAACAATCCATGGGTCATATGTGACGTGTACGAGCCAACCTGGGATGAATCCGAGTCGCGGTGTGGTCGAGATAAGTCTAAGTGGCTCTCTTTTGTTTAAAATGAACACCATTTTAAGTACATGCGGAAAAACGACCAAACGGATTCGGTTTCCGTTGAAACTTTAGGAGAACGATCCATGGGTCATATGTGACGTGTACGAATCAACCCCGCCACAATCGGAGACGCGGTGTGGCCGACACCACTCAAAGTGTCGGTCTTTTGTTTCAAAAAGACGTCATTTTAAGTGAAAATCATCAAGTGACATACGAAAAACCGACCAAAGGCATTCGGACTGTGTTGATACATTAGCACAAGGATCCATGGGTCGTATGTGACGTGTACGAGTCAATCCCGCCTCAATCCGAGAAGCGGTGTGGACGACACCATTCTAACTGTGTATCTTTTGTTTAAAATGGACAGGATTATAAGTGAAAAGAACAGCTGGCATACGCAAAACCAACCAAACGCATTCCGAATCTGTTGATAATTTATCACAACGATCCATCAGTCGTATGTGACATGTACGAGCCCACTCGGGCTCAATCCGAGTCGCGGTGTGGCCGGGATCAGTCTAAGTGACTCTCTTTTGATTAAAATGGACATCATTTTAAGTGCATACGGAAAACTGACCAAACGCATTCGGTTTCCATTGAAACTTTAGGAGAACGATCCATGGGTCATATGTGAGGTGTACGAATCATCCCCGCCTCAATCCGAGGCGCGGTGTGGCCAACACCGCTCTAACTGTGTCTGTTTTGTTTAAAATGGGTAGGGTTATAAGTGAAAAGAACTGGCATACGCAAAACCGACCAAACGCATTCGGTTTCCATTGAAACTTTAGGAGAACGATCCATGGGTCATATGTGACGTGTACCAATCATCCCCGCCTCAATCTGAGGCGCGGTGTGGTCGGAACAACTCAAAGTGTATGTCTTTTGTTTCAAAAGGACATCATTTTAAGTGAAAAACATCAACTGGCATACGGAAAACCGGCCAAACGCATTCGGATTGTGTTGATACTTTAATAAAACGATTCATGGGTCATTTGAGACGTGTACGAGTCAACCCCGCCTCAATCCGAGGTCGTCCGCTATGAATTTGACCGTTTGACGCCCGTTTTGGCCGTTTATGACACCAGAACTGCGTTGTCGGTCACCGCGCGCACACGGCATGTCCGATTGACGTGTCGTCTGCTCGACCACTTCATAAATCACTCACCCGTATTTGTCGTCTGATTTCAGGCAATTCTGAAATCGTTCGGCCTGTTTGGACCCCCCTCACGCGCGTTTACGAAGCGCGCACATCACTTAAAACACGAATATTGAGACGTACCGCGCAAACCGCACGTCCGATTGACGTGCCGTCTGCGCGTACACGTCACGAATAATAATTAGAATGTTTCCCGGTGGTTTCAGGTCAATACGTGGTCGGACGCTATGAATTTGACCGTTGGACGCCCGTTTTGGCCGTTTATGACACCAGAACTGCGTTGTCGGTCACCGCGTGCACACGGCACGTCCGATTGATATGCCGTCTGCTCGAACACTTCAGAAATCACTGTCCCGTATTTTTCGTCTGATTTCAGGCCATTCCGACTTCGTTCGGCCCATTTGGACCCCCCTCACGTGGGTTTACGAAGCGCGCGCATCACTTAAAACACGAATATTGAGCCGTACCGCGCAAACCGCACGTCTGATTGACGTGCCGTCTGTGCGTACACATCACGAATAATAATTATAATGTTTCTCGGTGGTTTCTGCTCAATATGAGGTCATCCGCTATGAATTTGACCGTTGGACGCCCGTTTTGGCCGTTTATGACACCAGAACTGCGTTGTCGGTCACCGCGGGCACACGGCACGTCCGATTGACGTGCCGTCTGCTCGACCACTTCAAAAATCACTCACCCGTATTTTTCGTCGGATTTCATGTCATTCCGACTTCGTTCGTCCCATTTGGACCCACCTCACGCGCGTTTACGAAGCGCGCGCATCACTTAAAACATGAATATTGAGCCGTACCGCTCAAACCGCACGTCCGATTGACGTGCCGTATGCGCGTACACGTCACGAATAATAATTAGAATGTTTCACTGTGGTTTCATCTCAATCCATAGACGCGGTGTGGCCGACACCACTCAAAGTGTCCATCTTTTTTTTCAAAAGGACGTCATTTTAAGTGAAAAGCATCAACTGGCATACGGAAAACCGACCAAATGCATTCCGAATCTGTTGATAATTTATCCCAACAATCCATGGGTCATATGTGACGTGTACGAGCCAACCCGGGATGAATCCGAGTCGCGGTGTGGTCGAGATAAGTCTAAGTGGCTCTCTTTTGTTTAAAATGAACACCATTTTAAGTACATACGGAAAAACGACCAAACGGATTCGGTTTCCGTTGAAACTTTAGGAGAACGATCCATGGGTCATATGTGACGTGTACGAATCAACCCCGCCACAATCGGAGATGCGGTGTGGCCGACACCACTCAAAGTGTCGGTCTTTTGTTTCAAAAAGACGTCATTTTAAGTGAAAATCATCAAGTGACATACGAAAAACCGACCAAAGGCATTCGGACTGTGTCGATACTTTAGCACAAGGATCCATGGGTCGTATGTGACGTGTATGAGTCAATCCCGCCTCAATCCGAGGAGCGGTGTGGCTGACACCGTTCTAACTGTGTATCTTTTGTTTAAAATGGACAGGATTATAAGTGAAAAGAACAACTGGCATACGCAAAACTGACCAAACGCATTCCGAATCTGTTGATAATTTATCACAACGATCCATCAGTCGTATGTGACATGTACGAGCCCACTCGGGCTCAATCCGAGTCGCGGTGTGGCCGGGATCAGTCTAAGTGACTCTCTTTTGATTAAAATGGACATCATTTTAAGTACATACGGAAAACTGACCAAACGCATTCGGTTCCCATTGAAACTTTAGGAGAACGATCCATGGGTCATATGTGAGGTGTACGAATCATCCCCGCCTCAATCCGAGGCGTGGTGTGGCCAACACCGCTCTAACTGTGTCTGTTTTGTTTAAAATGGGTAGGATTATAAGTGAAAAGAACTGGCATAAGTAAAACTGACCAAACGCATTCGGTTTCCATTGAACCTTTAGGAGAATGATCCATGGGTCATATGTGACGTGTACCAATCATTCCCGCCTCAATCGGATTCCACATATAATTGTCATCTAAATTTTAAATTGAATTATGTATGACTTATGTATGTTTATGAATTGTAATTTAATTATGGATGTGTATAGTTTCAGGATCCATTATATGTTAAATGTGTATGAATTTGTTCGTAATTGTATATGTATGTTTTATTTTATTATAGGTACAATAGTTGGATCGAAAATGAGGTGAAAATGAGGCCTGATGAGATGAGAGGTGCCTGATGTACATGGGAGAGGGTCTGTGCAAATTGCAGGCTGCTGCAATTTGCAGCATAGGGTATGCCAACGGTTTTAAACCGTTGGCATATAATCCTAAATAATTTTTTACCAACGATTCAATGAACCGTTGGTAAATATCTCTTTTCCCAACGGTTTGAAGAACCATTGGGATAGTTAAGGTATATTTGGTTTTCCCAACAGTTTGGGAGAAACCGTTGGGATAGAGTGCCTTCTGTCAGCCTGCCCCAACGGTTTCCAGTAAACCGTTGGGAAAGGTTTTCCCCACGGCTTGCTTCCCTACGGTTGGGAGAACCGTTGGTATATCATATACCAACGGTTTTAGGGGCTTTCCCAGCGGTTGTGAACCGTTGGGAAATAGTGTATTTCCAGTATTGATAAGAGGACAATTATATCTTTTAATACATGTTTAGTTTTTGTTTTATAGATTCTATAACTGGTTGGGGTAAAATCATTCCACTATTTGAACATTATGAATAAAATAACTTTACTATAATAATTTGATGACTCCTTATGAAGCCCTATATGGAAGGAAATTCATAACTACAATGTATACAGAAAAGCTCGGATATAGGAATCTATTGGGATATGAGATATATGTGGAAATAAAGGGGAATTTCAGTGCCATTCATAAGTAGATTTGGGATGATAAGAGTCAACAGTTAATATATAGTGATAATAATCAGTGTGATATTTTATTTGATGTTGGTAATAGTGCATTCATATAAATATCTCTAAGGAAGATGGTTATGATATTTGTAATTTAAATAATTATCATACCTATATAAAATATTATGTTTATGATTTTTTATAATATTAGTATGGTAAGTTGTTACTTATCACTCCCACAAAATCATTCCCATGATCACGACGTGTTCCATGAATCCTTTTTGTGTTAGTACATAGTTTATCATTAACATGTACTAATAATAGTGGGTTTTCTACTTGAGATTGAACTTTTATATGAGAAAAAACTAGTGGAGGTTTCTAATTTAATATGTAATGTTCATTTTTACCTGGTCATTGACCATTTCAAAGATTTTAAATGAAACCATAAATTTGGGTAAGTGATGTGCGAGCCAGAAGATTATAAGAAGATAATATAGCATTATTTTATTACATCTAAATAATTGTAATTTGATGGTAAAATTTATATACAATGCTTTAAAGACTGAGAATTATAATTCATAAATATTGAATTGGGAAATAAGGACATTCATTTCATTATATTATATTCCCTGATAGAGTTATTTAGTTCCAGTTCCTTTAGTAACATGTGAAAAAAAATTAATTATTCTATAAGTGAGATACATCATCTCTTACTAAGATCAACATTGCTATAATTATTCTTATAATTATCATAGATAATATCAATATGTATATCCTAGTGAATGCAAACATAAAAGGGGATAAACTTAGATTCTTATTAAGGGAAATTAAGAGATCTTTTAAAATAACATTAGGATATGTTTATGAGAATATGTGAATAAAATTCAAAAACAAAACCCTTAATATCATATATTATAAATGTGAGTCATGGAACAAATATTGATAGTTCATAAGACAGAAATCCAAATTTAATCAGATAACATTATCCATGAAAGAATAAAATTTTAAAATGATAATGATATTTTGCATACGTAGAAGAATATAGAATCATTTCCTTTCTAGTTTGTGGCTCATTGAAAAGACTATCATTGTAGAATCGGTTCACTCCCCAAACTGTATGTCACATCCTAGGTAAATAAAGAATAATACATATTTCATATTTATTTATATTTTTGAATTAAATATTAATTTTTCTTTAAAAGGGATTCTATGTTCAATAGTGTACCTGATACACAACAACGGGTTTCTTTGAAATCTTACGCTGCACACTAATAATATAATATTATTATTTTAAATGGTAGTTAACGTCTAGCCATTATATTGGTGGTAATTAATAGAGCAAACTACAATATCATTATAAATGTTTGTTAAATGTATTTACATTTATCCAATTAAAGTTAGAGTCTTAAAATGTGAATGAATCTAATTTTAAGCAAAATTTACCTTAAAAGGTCGATTTATCGCCTTTTAATGGAGAACCCTCTTTAAATATAGTTTTGGTCACATTAATACATTATATTTGACCAAATAAAGTCCTTCTTTATAATGGGGACATCAAAATTTACTTTATGTAAATTTTTGTAATTTTTCTGATAAAGTTCATTTTTAATGAATAGTGAAAAATATTTTATTTTAATTCAAAACTGTGTTTTAGTATAATTTATTTATATTTTTAGATTATATTTTTAATTATTTTTAAAGTATAATTAGAATTTATTTTTACCATGTAATCCAATTTTGGTCATTGTAATTAATTTCACTTTGAAATTAGACATAAAAAAATGTCAATCTTTTGATAGTTATTGTTTCTTAAAAACACGCTATTTGTTTTAACAAAGGAAATTAATTTTAATTTAATTAATACATCTTCAATGTTTTGATTTGTAAAAATAGACATCATTTTTGAATTTGGAATATAAAATATAGCTTTTCCTAAATTTTTGGTAGTTTTCTGAAAAACTTAAATTTTTTTATGAATAGAGAAACCAATTAGTAGTAGATAAAAAACTGACTTTTTCATTTAAATGAAATCTCAACACTTCTGTAAATTGAATTTGGAAAATATTACATTCATGGTTGTTATTATTATGTAATATTTGGTTCAATAATTTGAAAATAATTTTTAGTGAATAGTAACTTTTGACTTTTATTTACCGCGGTTAAAGGTAAATAGGGTAATTAAAGCTCAAAAATATTATAAAAATTCAAAATTACCTTAACACTTGTCCGAACCTTATTAGTTGAGTCATTTACGACCATGGACATCTTTGGGTCACTTTTAAGACCCCATTGAGCCACTTGGGAGTGATAATGACACTTTAAGTTAATTAACTTAAAGAAAAGGCAGAAATGACAAAAACAAATGTCTTTTAAAAAATTAATTTTTACAAGGTCTTATATAAGATATATTTTTGACTTTAAATATTAATTGTAAAGATAAAAATATTTCCTACATAATTATATTTTTTTTATAATTTCTAGACATCAAACAAATTAATTAATTAATGACAAATTAATGATGCAGTATTTACCTCATTAATAAAAGATTTAAATAAGTTAGATTATAATTTTTAAAAAAATATCCAAAACCTATCCAATACTTATTGTGTGATTTTATTCCTACCATGAGTCATCATATATTTGACTTTAATTAGTTTTGGACCTTTAGAAACCGAATATCATTATATAATAAAATAATATTATCACACTTTCCTAAAGAGCCCATCCTTCCCCTTATAAAAATCCCTCACTTCTAACCAATTCTTCACACCTCTCAAGCCTTTTTTTCTCGACCACCATATTAAAAATTAAGCTTACTACATCCCTCTACTCCTTATATAAGCCTTACCATAGGCATAAGGAACTTCAAGAAGTCCTTTTGGTTCAAACAAAAGGAAGTTACCCAAATTAAAGGTAACGATTTCTCTTAACTTCTATTCTTTTATTTTACTTCTCCAACCCCAAAACTCTTATTATTCCATTATTTTATAACAACATAAGTATCCTAAATATACTATGATGTTTTTATGAGAAGTATTCAAACTACACTTACACACACCTCCATCTAATGGGTGAAGAAGATATTGTTTTTGTGGATGGAAAACTAACGCCTCACGAGACGATGATTGTTTGATTATCTCCTACCGCCTATCATGGTGGCCATTAATATGATAATATATTTATATATGATATATATTATTTTTATTTTTTATTTATTATTTGGTATTTTTTTATATAATACCTTTATGGTTTCCATTATGGTTAAACGCGATAATTTCATTTGAGGAAGTTCGGACTACTGCCCCCTCAAAGTGATGTGACTCATTAATGCCATATGTGGGACGTATAAAGAATGGAGTTAATGATATTATATATGATATTATACCAGAATTATAATATACCTATGTATAATTATGTTTTAATTCCATTAAAATAAGAAATAGAAATGAAAGTAGTGTTCATGCGTAAGTACGACTTATTGTCCCCAAGAATAGTGTATTTCCTTTCTTACCTCTAAATTAAATGTATTGTTATAAATATAAATATATATATATATATATATATATACTGGATATATATGATATATGTGATATCTAAATAATGAATATCATTCTGGATATACTGGACTATTGACCGCATGGATAACTTGTAAATAAAAGGTGATTATTTTTTACTCAAGTACCAAATATCGAAAAAACGAACGTTATTAACTTAAATGAGTACATAATGTTTATAACATGGTAATAAGTGATATAAAAGGAATAATAAACTTGAAAAAGGTTCTTAATAAAGTATAAATTAACTATAGTTTATTATTCAAGATATTTAAGAATGAACGGGTCAAGTCAGACACGAGGTAAGGGACTTCGTCTCAATTTCCTTTCATTGTGGAATATTTTGTTCTAATACACGACTTTATTTTATACAATATAAATTTTTTTTTGAATTTTCATTTAATTCCAAGAGAATATTTTTATAAGAAGCAAATTACTAAATGACAAAAAATGAATGTTTTTTTTATGTAAGTGGCGACGACGACCTTTTTCCGCCGCTGTGAGTACTATTTGATCTTTGTCTTCCATAATAAGCTGAAGTGTTTTTTAAGGAAAATAATCACCATATAATTTTTACATATTTTGGTATTGAAAATGATTTTGATAATGTATTTTTTTATGTCAATATATTTCAATGATATATTTTGATTGAAATTTGGAAATTTCATCTTTATTTTATGTTTGTTTTATGTGTTATGAATATGTTTTAGATCTTGGGAATTATTTACGTATATGGGTGGTTCTGTGATAAACCGAGGGTGGGTGAGCTCGAGCTAGCTCTCCAATGCATTGGGTAACGTGACAGAGGTAAACATGAATGTTTCTCCTAAGAGATTTAGGTAATATACTGAGATGGGTATTCCAACGTAACTCCCTATATAGTTATGATAGCAATAATGTAAGTATGATATGAATGCCATAAGTATTTTTATGTTTAATGATTACTATGAATTACTCATAAATCTTATGTTTTCATGAGTTAAGTAAAAGAGTTTATGTTTTGTATGTATTTATGAACTAATGTTTTCTTTCTTTGTTTTATAACCCTTACTGAGCTTTTTATGCTCATCCTACGTTTTGAAATGTTTTTACAGGACTTAAAGATGAATAGGGTCAAGGATGGGATCAATGAAAAGTCATGTTATCCAAAACATGGAACTAGACATGGATTTTTTTTCAAGAGTTTTTATTTTATGAAAAAAATGGAAACTGAGTAGAAGTGTCTAATTTGTAATCATTTGAGTTGTAAGACTTATGTCCTAATTATCTAAAACTCTAAACCAGAAAATATCCTCAGTGTTAATTATTCATTTAATTCTATATTATGATACGTTTAAGGTCATGTACTTATACTGTAGTTCAACTCATGGTTCACTCCTAGGACTATCATATTGGTTAGATTCCCTTACATATCTATGTCTAATCGTCATTCTATTCATTTTTACCTCATTTGGTATCCATCTTTACCGAATGCATTGAAATGAGATATAGGTCCCATATGTATTGGTTATAATGTAACCACTGTCCTTGGTTGTAACATAATAACCATCCTTGGTTATAACATAAGAATCATCACCTAATACATATCATAAAAACGTGTGCCAAAATATCATAAAACATTCATGATATTATAATCAATGAAACGAAATGGGTTTCTAAAACGTTTATCTTAACATAGCATGTGGAAAAGAAACAGGTTTCAAAATAAATTCTCCATTCCATCAAAGCATTACCCATGTAAATTGAAGAAAGTTTTATTGTCATTCTATCAAGATATAACACATGGAATAGAAATAGGTTTCATAAACAGGTTTTCACCATAACAATAATACATATTGGGAAAGAATAAGTATGGTATACTTAGATCATATACATATTAAATCACATGTAACATAATAAGATGTCTTCTTAGATGTATTATGACTTTAAAAGTTCACTTGTAAGATTTATTTAAGAAAATATAAGTCCCAAATTGAAAGGTATTTTTTAAAACAAAAAAACTTTTCTAAATTCATTCCTTTGATTATAACCTTTGAAACATATAAATGAATATTTAAATATAATTTTAAATATTTCATGAGTAAAATATCCTATACATTTTAAAAATGAACATTTTGAAACCAAATATTCCTTGAAAACTATTGGAATAAATTTTATTCAAAATGAAAATTAAAACATATAATGGAATGGTTAAATCATTAACTTAATCATGATGGCAGAAATTATTGTTCATGTAATACAAGTTAAAAAATTATTTCATTCACATATTTGTTAACAGAAAAACATGAATTGTTTTTATAATGTCAAGAATATTTCTTTTAAAACTCTCAAATAAAAGAATAATTGTGTAAAAATTCATTAATAAATCTTTTGGATAATGTTATAACCTTTTAAAAAATACTTCCAAATTACATGGATGTGGAAGAAAAATAGTTTTTCAACCGAAGAAGGAAATAAATTTAGTTTTAATTGAAACATTTATATTTAATATTGACAAAATAAAGAATTAATTTATTGGGAAAAATATTTTCTCTTGACATAACTAGAGTATATAAAAATTCAAGTGCTTCTTAAGAGATAGATCATAAAATTTTACCATGGGAGGAATAATCCTGTACAATCTCAACAAATGATAATGTTGTAACATAAAAAACTACAAATTATTAAACATGGATTCATGATAATAATGTAAGAATAATGTTAAATAAAACTTATAATATTATTATAATAAATAAATTCATTATATTACTTGTTAAGGGGGCTATATATAATTCTTATAAAAGAATATTGGAGTGTACATAATGAATGCCTTAAAGATAAGAAAATGAGAAAACAAATCACCCACTGCTTTAGAATCTTTTTAATCACAAACCCCATGAAATAGTGGTCATAAAATGTATACATAAATACCCTTAATTTTCCGGGTATTAATCAAATTATACATTCTGGGGAATTATGTAAAATAAATTAAATAAACACATTGTGAATATGAAATGTGTCTCACCTAAAATAAAAGTGAGAAAGAAATCCCTTAATTTAAGTATCGACTTCCTTCATACCCATTGAAACCAATATTTAATAAATATTTATTTATTATAAATAAACTACATAACCAATATTTTATATACCAGGCCATACATTATATAATAATGACCTTTTATTGCATGTTTTTTATCAATTCTTTGATAATATTAAATTTTGGTTATAACTCTTTAGTATTTCATGTATTTTCTAGTTTGGTATTTTTGTTCCTCTAATATTTATACTTGTTCTTTAATATCTATAATTACTAACATGATCTAAATTTCATATAAATTTATTATATATTTATTTCTAGTTTTCCAATAAAGTTAGAGATTGGAATTGAAATACCGCGTTCCTAAAATGGTAGGCCATATGTATACACAAATGGTGGTTAGATTTGTTCAATAGAAGAACTAAAATATAGGTTAACTATAAAATACAATTAAATAATAATTTTTATGTACCATATATCACATATATTATGTAACACATTGATATTTTAAAAATAAAAACTATTCTCTATAGCATATTTTACACGCAATACTAAGTTTAAATAATATAAGAAATATATAACCATTATAACATTGCAATAAAAACTCTGAGTATGAATAATATTAACATAATTGTGATATATATATATATATATAACCATCATACTCAATTTAATAATCTGAAAAATATTTTCAAATAATCAATCTTTTTTTTCTAATATTATATTATTAACAAAATATATGTATTCTTTAAACATTATTTGTATTTATTTTGGTGAAATTTTTTAAATAAATTACTAGATATTTTAGATAATTTATTTGATAAATGAAATTAATATTTGAAAATATTATAACCAAATTTACATTTGGTTAAATTTTGGTATTTTTCAGAAAATGCATATTTTTAGGGAATACTTAAAAATACCGACATTTCTAAAAACAACATGTATTATTAAAATATTAATAAATATTAAAGTACCATTATGTTTTCAATATAAATATAAGTAAAATAATTAAAAAAAAATTATTTAATCCTATGAATTCGTTTTGAATTAAGTTTATATTTTTTATAGTATATGTTGGTCTTTGGGTTTTGAAATGGGGGTTTTCTGAAAACAATTTCAAAGTGCATAGAATTTCATATTTTAAATTATCTTGAAATAAAAACCTCAACATAAATATAAAATAAATATAATTTAAACAACTCTAAGGAAATGTTGAAATCCCACACTTAAACCCCCTTAAAATCCCAAAATCTACAATAATATGAGAAGAAAGATTTTCCCTTTTCACCAATAAAGGAATAAACAAATATTGAAAAAACCCAATATAGATCTGATTCTGTCGGTAATGGGCCCAAATACAAGGTAGACACATTCTCCCTCCTATGTTTCATTTATAATATTTGGTTAGTCAAATTCAAAAACAACATTCCTCTAGCCAAGAGAGGGTACATACGAGATACCATTCCAATTAGCTACGGTCTCTACCATAGTTGGAGGCTAACATGAAATTGATGTGGAATGATGTCCCGTAATAATGGATCAATCATGGTCTCAAAGTTCTTCTCTAAGGATAATATTCCCATCACTAGGTATCACCACATCAGTATTAACATTGAAAACTCCTGAAGGGGGAGAAATCCATATGATTGAAGGGGATTTAGAAATCACAGTGGTATGAACCCCCTCAATATCCTCCCATTGGTAGTACCAACAGTACTTATAGATAAATCCATTCCATGTCATCTTACACAATCCTCTCAAAAATGAAGTTTCTTATGAAAAAAAATATAATCCATCCATATATACACATTCCCACGATAATCTAATTAAGGAAATATCTTAATAAATCCCCCTCAATAAATTTAAAGTCCCTAATATTTCAGAAAATAATCATGTCCTAAGTAACACACATCAAACATGGCATGGTTACTGAGGGGAGGGAGAAAATGGAGTGAAAATATATTTTCATTACAACCCCATAGAGTGATCACAAACTGAAGAAGGTACTTATGGGTCAAGTGAGTGTATGTTAGATGGACACCACTATACAATTTCCAAAAAAAAAGTTTTTTCTATCAACTGTGCATTTAAATTCCAATTGTGTTTTCAAAAATAGGGACAATTACCTTCTCCAACCACAACACATGAACTATAACTTGATCAGATAGTTTTGTAGTATAGATATTCATGAGACCTACAATTTTTTTTGGGGCCTATATCGTGAACCACAATAATTTTCAGGATAACCTTATGATCAATCTAAATAAACGTTTGATCTGTTATCCAACAGTACCAATCGAATATTAAATCAAAAAACAGCCTACTTATAATGTAATCCTCATGGTCATGTAAATTTTATGAATAGGTATTCATACAATCTAATGTAGCTATCCAAGGATCACACCCAATATTAACTGAATCCCCAAAGTATTTTCTCCAATAAATATCAATATTCAATATGACATTTGATTTCCAAACACTTTTCCAAATATAACTCGGTCGAGAACCCAATACGGAGAAAAAAATCATTATTGTAAAAATAAATTTCTTTGCAAAATATAGAACATAAGTTTTTTAGGACTTATATATGGTTCCAACCTTTCTTGGATAGAAGGGAGTTTTTAAAAACATTCAAATCTCGAAATCCCATGAGACTACAAGAATATGGAGAACATTTCTTCTCCCTAGATAACCAATATATATGATTTCCTCATTATCATATCCCTGCCAATAATTTTAAAAGTCTGAATAAATATGATGGATAAAAAAATCATGGACCTTGAAGAGGGGTATAATAGAAGATAGAATGGATTAGGCTACATCATTGATAATAAAATCCATACCTTCCATTGAATAAATCTTACCATACCAACCCTATATTATTATGTGGTCTTTAATAAGGATGAAAGGTGATACTTCTCTTTTGGAACATAAACAAATCATTATGAGGCCATGATATTTTCATTTTTATCCATGACCACAATACCACACCAAACAGATATAATTCCCCTCATCTCTTATTAAATACCTCACCTTTGATACATCTCAAATTTGAAAAAAATGACCCATTTTCTTAAGGCATTGTTAAAAGAATAAATAATTATGAGAATATCTCGAAACAAATTTGATGATTGTCTTGAGAAAAAGAGGGAATCATTATTGATCAAAATGTGACTAATAAGAATACTATGCTAACTCAACTTGGTTGCATGAAAGAGTCCATATAAAGCTAGTTTAGATAAATTATGAAAAAAACATCAGTGACCATGAGAAATGTGTAAGGGTAATTAGGTTCACCTTTTCATTTTCCTCAAGATGGTTTGAAATTCTATGTGGGGAATCCATTAATGTTGTTTCTATAAATAACATTAAGAAAACTTATAATCACTTCACCTCATTTTGATATGAATGAAATATTCCTCGTAACCTCCTCTAGGAAGGCCAATTAATCTCAATCTTAAGCCATTGACATGTCTGTGTTCAAATCCAATGTACTCCTCCTTAAAGTATAATGGGTTTTCATAGAATAGAAGAGTTTTTGGGCCATGTTATCATAACCAATAATAAGACTATTTAAAAAATAACTCTATTTCATTGAAATAATATAGGGAAGAACCCTACCAATGTGGTATAAGAGGAAATTTGAAAAATTATTATAGACCGCATTACTGAAGCTAATAGGCCAAAAATCAGAAATTTTAACCAGAACAAAGATTTTTGTGATCATAAAAATAAAGGTTTCCTTAATATTTTCCATACTTATAAAACTATCCCATAATCCCTACATTAATGAAATAATATTTGTAAACAAAATATTATAATACATATTTATAAAAAGATAATGGAACACCTTATGAACATTGTTCCCTTGATGAATGAATTATATTTAGGAAAATGACACATCCCTCCCTAGAAATGTTCATATCATGATTAAAATCCATGGCATTGGTCACCTTAGGCTCGACACAGTGAATCATTTCTCCATGTTAGTGCCTCTCTAAAAAATTCCATTTCTTTATAAAAGGAATCAATCATCTATAGAATCACTAACTCATCATAAGTGACTTTTATGTTCATATACATAATCATATAACATGAGTTTTTTTATTCTTCTAGTAGAGGCCTTTCCTTTGAAGTACCTAGTTTTTTGGTCAGCTTGTTTGATGGAGGTCTCTATTGAACTGAAAATACAATATCATTCATTGTATCTTAGGTCCTTTTCCATCTAGTATTACAGAGTCACATCCACCTACAATTAATAAATATAATTGGTTCTTTCATAGTATATTTCAAGATATTTCTCAAGATAAAGAATTCTCTGATCAAAATTGGTGATGTGTTGTCATCCCTAATGCTGCCAATGAGTTTCTACCTCCTCAGTCTTATCCCAAACATGGTTGTGAGAGGAGGAACAAAAATATTTGAAACCATACCGAAAAGTATCATTGTGGAGACATGTAAATTTGAAACTAAAGATCTATATTTTATTCTCACCCATGGGAATATCCTATGGGTGGAATAATATAGGAAAATAGTCAAATGAGATCAGAATCATGTGAGAATCCATGTTCCAACAGAATCCATGAATCTAGTCAAAATATGAAAAAAAAACCTATCCAACATTTCTAAAATTATAGATGCATGTTCGCATCCATGAAACCAAGTTAACAAACTCGCCAAGAATCCATGATTCAAAAGTCCAACATGAAGCACCCCATCAAAAAAGAGGTGAATGGAAGAGGCACTTTTTCAGGAGTAAGAAAGATTCCCATAGTGGTACAAGATATCATTTAAATCCCCACAAATAAAAATGGGGCCATGTAGTATATTCCTTGTATAATTGACCAAATCCTGGGATCTCCACTTATTTCTCACTCCAATATAGATTGCATAACCAAAAAACATTACACGAGAAACTGATACAAGAGAATCATGATGGAAAAGTGGGGATTATATAAGTTAACAATTGAAGAATTAATTTTCTCTTTCCACATAAAATAAACGTCATGGACAATGCCCACAAGTCCAACCATGAAATAGTTATAAAACCCAACCTTAAAAGAAAATATAATCATGCATGTAATTTCAAACATGTTCTCCAACAAGAAGAACATGTTGGGGAAATACATAGACCTCCATTAGTAGTGAATTCATACTGACCATGGGTTCCTAAGAACACGAATATTCAAGGGGAAGGTTTTTATTATGGTACAAAGGAATGGTTCATTCTAGCCATCAACTCTGAAACTTCAATATGAGAACTACCACCCACCACATACAATATTTTTAGGAAATATACCTCCTATAGTGAGGCCTTTGAGTCTCACATAGAGAAAAAATAAGTGGATTATAACTAATAGTGATTGGATCCTCTCTATGTAGCCTCTTCCACATAAGATTATTTTTAACATCCAGTGTCACCCAACAATGAATATTGATTCCTTCCTTAGGTAGTATAATAGAAAGATCTATAGAAGGAGAGTGGCTTCAGTCTGGCGGCTATAACAAAATCTAATTCAGGTTATGGGGGTGTATAAACATATTATCATACCCAGATCCAATCCATGAACGATGATCTAATGTTTTCTATGTGAATTGTCCTCTCTAATAGACCTGAAAACAATGTCACTCGAAGCATAAAGTGGTCTGCCATCATAGAAACTATGACAAACCTTCTCTTTATTACATACATAAACTTGATTTATTACATAGACTCTTCACTTGATAAAACATTAATGATAGAGAGTTCTAGTGTCTTTGTGGATTAGGAACATTACATAACAACATAAAACATGAAACACAACATCTTTATTGAAAACTTCCTTTACATGACCACTACATTTCTTCATACTTAGCATTGCATGGGATAACATGAGGACATCAATAAGAAAAGGGTGACTATAATACCCAGTAAGGGAATAAAAATGGAATAAAATGGGGAATATAGTACATGTTAGAAAATAGTCATATCAATGGATAACAAGAGAAAGATGAACATAAATGCATGATAAATGATAATAATCATAACAAGGAGATATGGCAACAGCATTTAACATGATATTAGCATGATACAAGGACCATTACACATAGAGCATGATTAAAACGTCATTGAAAATGAAGCACAAGTAAACCCTCGATGAACTTGAATTAGAATGAGAAAAAATATTTCAAATGGCGTTTCATGATACTATACTTTATCCAGTGCATTGGAGTGCTATCAGGGAACACCCTTCTTAAACATTTCATTTAATGCATATGTGTGCCACATGGATCATATAACATGGAATCAATAAATCCCATAATTTATTCCACAATTAAATGATGTGTAATGAATAAATGAAATTAAAATCCAATATGTATATGTGCAAAAATATGAATACACTTGATAGATACATGGTTATGGTATTCACTATACAATGATATTGGCTTCGAAAAATGTGGTGCAATTTTGGCAACATAACGGCGTGACAAAAGAATTCATAAATATGGTTGATGAGAGATAAATGGGAATCTCATCATATTTACATGAAATGGACTGTAATGGGGTCATATAAAAACATGTCCCAACAAATGTAACGGAATTTATATACATAATACAAAATAATTTCTTGAATGTATATGAGGAGAGAGAAATTCCATAAGAAATTTCAGCATGGTAATGGGTGTACAAGGGAAGTATTAATGAGATAGAAAAGGGATCTATCATCATTGAAACAGAAAGAGGGTAGTATGTTGGAGGTGAAAAATCATACCCCAAATTTTATAATTGGAAATAAAAGGGAAAAACAATATAAGGAAATCTGGACATAAATAAGAAAAATGAAAATCCTTTACTTGGAAGTGTGATTTAAAAGGATTGGGAGGGCCTTGAGAGAGACTTCTTGGGAGCATGGGGGCCTTCAGAGGATTCTATAGAGAGGAGTCTAGAGTTTGGATGTACTCAAAAGGCTTTGTGTGAAGATGAAGTGGGTGCTTATGTGGGTTTATATAGAAAAGGATTTGGAAAACTTTATTATTTAGGTTTGGGACACCACACATTAAAATAATCAAAACCACATACCTGCCTATGGTTTGTGCCCAGGTTTTCATCCAAATGTGATTTTAAAACAGTATTTTATAAGTAAAATGTCCTAACTTATTAAAAAAATAGGATTTCTTATGTGGAGGTGAGTCACACTATCAAGGAAAATGATTTAAAAAGATAAAATGTTTTATAAGTCTTGAAGGGTCCCCTAAATCTTTGTAAAGTAAATAAAACAAGACCAAAATCACATTATTTTAATGGTAAAACATATATTAGCCGAAAATAATGTTTATAGTGATTTATTACCTCACTATGGGGTCATTATGAAGTCATAAAACACATTATATATTTAAATAGTATTTAATTTTTAACCCCAAAATTTGAATGTCCCGAAAAATTAATAAAAATTCACTATTTGATAATTTTGACGTCATGATTTCTAAAATAAAATTCATTTTATCTAAATAATTTTCTAAATATGTGAAATTTTACATTTAACATAAAAAAATGATATTTATTGAAAATTCATGCGCTTTGACAAAAACATCATTCAAACTATAATAGAAATTAAAATTTTCTTCCTAAAAATTATAACATAATATATATATAGTAATTTATTTATAATAATATTTTATTAAAATTTTATTTAATTCAAAAATTCATTGATTCATAAAAATAGATTACTTGGTTGAATATTATCTAAAAATACTAGTTTTTCTTTAAAAACTCTTTACAAAGTACCAATAATAAAAATAATGTATAATCTCTATACAAGAATAATGTACATAATTTTAGTTTAAGGGTATTGTTACATAACCCCTTAAAACACACATATAAGAACTTATGGTATGGTTCGATATGGTGATAGACTCTTTGGGAGGCTCGGATAACATTGATTGAGTTGTAATCTCTATCAACTACCACTTCTATCGAAGGTGGTTCCGCTCGAGCTTAAAGTATTCAATCTCCGCTTGGTCTTGGTCAAGAGAGAAGCCCAATGATGCCACCTCTTTTCTGATCTCTGATAAATGGGATTCATATGGGGAAAGTCTATTAGATTATGTCATCACATCCTTTGTCTGAGTAAATTAGATTTTTTAAGACCCTATATTTATACTAATCATGTGATCACTATTCAACGACTATATTTGCAACTGTCACAATTCGTAATGGTATTTTAAAATCCAAAAACATAAAACCATGGAATTTTATATTTTGTCCATAAACATTTTACATAATAAGACATTTAAAAAGACCAAGAGTATTTTTTGTTAATGAATGTTTGGGTCATTACAGAAACTGGAATCACACCATGGTGACCAGTTGGAAACATTTAAGGAGGAGGCCCTTATGGGTTTGGAGCATCAGTTGTTAGTGGATAGGATTCTGATGGCGTCACCACTCCAAGTATTGATGAATGTAGTTTTGAACCTTATATGGAAACATGTTTTCATGAGAGGGGACCATCGTATCATCCTGATTAACCAATGAAATAATAACATGCTGATGAATAAGAAGAGGGTCTAAAAACTGGTACAATTCAGGAATAAACATTCTTTGAATGAGGAAAGGTTATGTAGACATATTTATTTTTATATTCCATGTTACAAATTTATCATCACCCTTGGGTCCATTATCGAATATCCCATTTATAGAAAGGTCAATTGATAAGGTACACGTGACCAATTGATGATGGTTGAATAAGGTATCTAGGTAAAGGGGAAGGATGGAAGACCCAATAGTATTAGCACTACTTTAGATATCGAGGGGTCTTGTACCACCCATCTATTGAGCATAATTATAGCCTTATGTTCATTAGCCTCCGATGTGGGATGTCAATCTGAGGATTTGTCCTATAGAGAGAGGCTATATTTCAAATTTGGTCCTCCCTCTAAATATATTTTCTTCATTCTAAATTGATTAATCCAATAACCAATGATTCCAAAGAATAAATTCAAATAAATATGTTTATAGAATTCAAGAGACATGAAAATCTTTGAATCAGATAATTTCATGAACAAACACCACTTAAGGGACAAGATATTTCCACCATTACCCTAATCCACACTAAGGGACATCACGAGATCATATATTTATCATCCCAAAACATAAATTCCACAATTAAATTCATATTCCCAATCATGACAATCACATTTAATCTGATAAAGTTAATTCCTTTCACTTGTATCCAGAAATATGAGTGGGAGAAAACCATCACGCTGGTATTAAATCTAATAGAAATGTTCTTTATAATAATAATGTTATTATAAAAGGATAACGAAAATTTGTTCAATAATAAAATCTTTTTAGACTCCCTGGAGAATTCCAAAATAATCATCCCGAGTTCGATTTCCTTAATAGATATTCCTTATTCCAATATCCATGTTGATTGAATTGTTTTTTTGGGCATTAATTTAATAAGTTATTTTAGATGAACTCATTCCCATAAAAATATAGGATAGTAAATTCTGACGATTAATTTCTTTTCTGGAACTGACTTCCAATGTTGATTTTACCCGATAAGCAATCGAAATCAACTACCAATATCTCAGTAGATCGTCATCCATAACTATAGAGGGAAGAAAATATGTATCTGTATATAATATTAACACTACTCGTGATAAATGATGATATTAGTAAATTAAATCAATGATTGATCACCAAAGAAAACAAATAAAAGGATGAATCAACCCTTTGTTAAAGAAACACTACGACAGAACCACGAATACCCTAAGAAGGTACCTCCCAGCGTGAGACACATTATGTATTGTTTTTTATTACTAAAAAACAAATAGTGGGGAATTATTTAAATGAAATTAATATATAAAATATATACCTAAATACTAATCATGATTCGTAAAATTATTATTATTTCCAAAGAATTTACAGAAACTATTTTAAAAAAAAATACTTATAAGGAACTTTCTTTTTCATCACATAAGTATGTATAATTTTAAATTTAAATTTTCCAATTATGATAGATGAATTTTATTAATTAGAATTTATATTTTTAATAACAATAATTTATTTTATCAAATAATGTTAGCTTAATTATTTTCCACAATTAATAGGGAAGATAATAAAAATTAATTACCATAGTTAAGAAAAAAAATGGATTTATCGGGGGTTAATTTAATAGGATACACGTTGAAAATACATAATAAATTTTTTAAAAACTACTATATGAAATTATGTATACCTTAGAATCTCTAATTATTCATAATTACCAATTTTGGTCTCTTTTAGCAAGTAAAAACGTGTTTAAACATTTTTTCATTCAAAAATTATAAGTGTGCCACCAAGCTCACAAATAAAATGCCAGCATCTCTCCTCTATTATTAAATCAATAAAAACCTTTTAGATCATCCAATATCAAACCTGATAAATTAAAATATTCTATACCCTCATCCTATAATCCTTTTTTAATCTTAAATCAATTTTTAGGATACATTAGTTATAATCATAAATATGTGGAATGAGATGTTTTAAAATTCCTAACTATGCATTTCTATTTTGTTTCTTTATTAACCTCCTTAAAAACTTCATAAATTATGATTATATAATAAAAAACATCTATAAACTAATCATATATTTTTATAATAATAAAATTATATAAATCCATCATTACTTCAGTCAAATGAGATAAAAAAATAATCATTTGTGTGTTCATATGACTAAACCTTGCAAACCGATGTCATTTATTTCTATATTTACCTCTAATGATTTATTATAATTATAGATTTAAATTATATGCAAATATATATATGAAACTTTTAATATATTTATACATAATTATTTATTATATCACGTATACCATCATAATTTCCATTTTGTGGGGGATATAAAAAATTTCGCATGTGTACGATGAACAACCACCTCAGGAAGTGGTGTGACTCATTTTTTTCACTAACATTTTAAATAGAAGGTAATAAGGTTATAAATAATCAATATATGTGATATAAATTAAATAATAAAAATATTTAGTTAATATTTTTCAATAGGAAAATATAATATATCATATTCATTATTACACTGAAAATTGATTATAGCGTTCATGTTCATTTGACGGTTGCCTCCATGAAGTGATGTTGTTACCATTTTTCATCACCGAATCACAAAGATAATATATATAAATAAAATCCATGAAATAAAAAAGTATTATGTTGTTTTTATCATTTTTTAAAATATAAAAACGTTTAACTTCCTTCCATAACATTCATTGAAAAATGGAAACTTTACACATGCATATAAAATGCTTACCGTATCCATTATCGTAACATAGTTCATTTTTCAAATCCTTATTTAATTTTTGGGTTTTAATGTAAAATTTATGTATAAATATTTTAATGTTTTTTGTATTATTATTCTAGATATATTTAAATAAATACCTCATTAGCCATGATGATCATAAAAAATCCATTTTGAAATAATGTATTGGACATCTTTAAATTTCTAGACAAGGATTTAACTGATTTAGTATTTAAAGATATAAATTTAATTACAAGAAAAATTATTTAAGTTTAATGATTTGAAATTATACAAGGTTTTTATGAAATAAAATAATATATGAAATATAGTTATTCATATGTTAATAGAAATGTAGGGAAATTATGGACTTGAGGAAAGGGTTTTCTCATCTCACTTTTACTTCTTTTAGACATATTCCACATTCAAATATATATTTTTTTGGTTTCAAGTATAAAATGAAAAATAATTTAAATTATAATTATTTTCATGAAAATAAATTGTAATTAAAAATCCATATGTGGTTCTATCATTTCATGGGGGTTTTATCCGAATATTACCAAAGCTGTAAGGGACACCATCCCAATTTCCATTAAATGAGGCGTATTGTAATATTATGAACCATTAGATTCATGAGGTTTATATACTACCAAAATTGGCATGTTCTATAATGAAAATAATAATTTTTTGATATTTAATGATTCATTTTATGTTTCCCATTATAATTATTACAATTGAAAAGATTACTAAGGTGTCAAAGTCTTTATATTAAAATCTCATTTATTCTTGGACTATTTATGTTAAATATCATCATGGAAGATATAATGTGATATTATTTCATTAAAACACATATATTTTATTCTCGATTTTATTGAATGTTGTTCACATGTTTATTTTTCGTTTACTCCCATATTGTTTTGGGAAACATGAGGAAATTTTTTTATAAGTGATACTGATTTTTTATTTTCATTTATATTAGTAATATTCCACTTTCATATCCATGTTTATTAAAATATTATGAAAAAATTCCTTTTTAGAAAATTATTTCATGAATTCAATTTTAAATTTACATTTACCTTCTTTCAATGGTTTTAAATGTAAATCTTTAAAGTTTTTCAAATTGTTTACATTTAACTCCTTTTATCAAAATGTTTTTGAAAAGAATTTTTTTACCAAATATGTTGTGAATGGGTTTTCTAGTCATAATTTTAATTATTTCCATTGATGATTTATTTATAGGATTCCATGTTTAAAAAAAAAAATTCTCAATATTTTTGAATTGTTAATTTTTAATGGGGATAATTATTGCATAAAAATTAAAGCCCTAAAAAATGTTTCTAATGATTCTCAATGATATATCTATTTATAAAAATAAAAAAAATTCTATTGGTAATTATTCTCCAATGAAGATAGTTTTTAATCCTACCGTCTTCAATATTTTTATTAATGGATTAATAATGTTTTAATGATATTTTTTTACCCATTTTTTCATTGTGTTCATCATGATTCGAATAGATTGTTATGAAAAATCTTTCTTTACAATGTCTTAATCATGGTTCATATATAATGTTATGTAACATGTTTCTTTTCCATATATTAATCACGGTTTTAAGTTGTTGTTATGGTATATTTTTCTTTTACCCCAGTTATTCATTATTCTAACTTCTCTTTATGAAACTTGTTTCATTTTAACAGTTCATTAATTTTCATCTATATTTTTTTGTAACTAATAAAATATAGGATTTTTAATGGTGTCAAAAAAATTTAACATCTATATAAACCCTCATTATTATTCTATTTTGGATTAAGACTAAGTACCTAACCTTTTGGCTAGTCTGTTTCCTTTTATTGGAAGGAAAGGTAACACATGAGTTGGAAGCAATCTGTAGAAGAAATACATACTGTTAATTAAATTCACTAGATTCATTATATTGGTTAGTATCGATGGGTTTTATTGGGAATGAAACCAATACACACTATAAATTAAATAGAATCTATGAATTCAATTTCATGATGGGTATTGTTCTAGTTAGAAATAGTTCACAATGTGTGTTGGTTTTCCAATAAGGGGAAAAACCAAAACATCACATGACATCTAAAATATATATATTTCATGTAAATTTAAGTAAAATATGTTTTAAGGGGAATAAACCTTATTTTATAAGGGATCTTTACTTTTATTTTGCATAGGAGGCCATCTTAATAAAGATCATCCTTTATACGTAACCCGGTACATGAAGGATTTCCATCATCTAATGTCTATTTCCCTGACCATTAGTCTCGTTGGATATGTTCCAATGAGATCTCTTTTACTTTTCACCATTTTTCCATTTTTCATCCCATCGATGATGTTATTTTTGGGTGATCTTGTTGGCACTATTTTTATACTATATTTCGATGGTTCCATTTTCATTGATTCTAGACTATTTCAAATTACTAAAATGATTGTTTTTTGTATATCAAACAATGGTATATGGATGATTTCATTTACCTAAAAGTCTTATTGTCTTTATTATGTGCCATTATGAACCATGTTGGGATCTTTTAGTGATGCCATTTAATATTTAATAAAAAAATGTTAACTAATAAATCCATGTTTAATATAGTCCTAGAAAATATAAAATTAACTTCATAGGGTGATAGCCAAGATACGAGGTACCCTTATGGGTGTGCATTCCATAATGGAATAAGATCCTAGTCCCTTGGATGAATTTATTTAATAAACTAATGGATGTGTGTGTTTTCCATTATTTTGAATTAATCTTTCTCATAAATGGTATTAATTTTAGAAAAGTTAATACTATCATGTCACACCAAGTTGGGGGTCATATAAGGGTACAAACTTAAGGATTCCTGGGATGATCCCATCAAGAATTGTAATGAAAATTGAATATAAATACTAACAATGTGGGAGGTTTACAAGGATTATTTATAGGATGACATAGATTGGCTCATTGAGTAGTTTTTTTAACTAAACCATGAGTGATACCTAGTTACCTAGGGGAATTTCAAAAGATAGAGTTGGTGGTAGTTGATTCTATGATATTCTATAACTAATACTTAGTCCCCTATGTGGTATACCTAGGATGGAATTAGAGGATTTGAATTTACACCATGAAAATATTGATTGATAGTTCCTTTTATAGATCACCTTGGATTGAATCTTATGGTGACTATTATTTATAGTGCAACTTCAGTGATACTAGGGTTCCATTTTATGGATATCCATGGATAGGATAAAGAAAAAAAAAATTGTATGTACACATTATAATAGAATCTTGATTTCTATTTATAGATCTTAATAGCTAACTACCATACCACGAAGAAGGATTGGGTTCGATTTATGTTTATACGTGACTATTTGTTGGACCAATCATATTTATTTCCATGTACGTATGATAAGAGATTTTTCATAACCACTTATTTTATCATTATATGTTATCAATGGTTCTTAGATATCCAACATAAGAAAAAGTAGGTACCATTGGTTGGGGCTCCCATAATGAACTCTATATAATGTGCACTATTTTATTATTTATTTTCGACTACAACTATAAGGACCCAGCATTAAACATTACATAATATTGAATTAAATGATTAATTCACATTGAGGATCTTTTTAGGTTTAGATTTTTAGAGAATTAGGATGTAACTATTACATCTCAAAAGATTAAAAAGTAAAAACATCAACAAAGATTCCATTTTTTCCTAAAATAAAAAATCTTGAAAAAAAGATTCATGGCTAGTTCTATGTTTTAGACAGCATGACTTTTCCTTGATCCAATCCTTGAACCTATTCATCTTTAAGTCCTGTGAAAACATTTCAAAACATGGGATGATAATAAAAATCTCAGTAAGGGTTATGAAACAAAGAAAGAAAACATTAGTTAATAAATACATAAAAAACATAAACTCTTTTAATTACCTCTAGAAATCATAAGATTTAGGAGTAACACATAGAAATCATAAATCGTAAAGGTAACAAGTGGCATCCATAAAATACTTACATTATAGCTATCGCAGCTACATAGGGAGTTAATTTGGAATACCCATCATAGTATATTTCATAAATATCTTAGGAGAAACATTCAAGTTCACATTCGTCATGTTACCCAATGCATTGCGGAGCTATCTTGGGCTCACCCAACCTAGGTTTATCATGGAACCACCCGTATACGTAAATAATACCCAAGAACCATAACATGATCATAACAGATAACATAAGCATAAAAGAAAAGATAAAATTACAACATTGAAATAACAATATAATAGTTTAATATATTAATGTATCTAAACAATTATCAAAACCACTTTCAATACCAAAAATATGTAAAATAGTATATGGTATTTATGTTTCTTTTAAAAACATTACGGCTTGTTAAGGAAGCCAAAGATCAAATAGTACTCGCGACGGAGGAAAGGATGTTGTCACCACATACGTTAAAAAGAAACATTATTTTTTTGTCGATTAGTAAAACACTTAGTAGAAAAATATTCCCTTTTAATGAAATGAAAATTCAATTGTGTTTATAAATCGTATAAAAGAACGTCGTGTATTAGAACAAAATATGCCTCACCGAAAGGAGATCGAGACGAAGTCCATTACCTTGTATCCGACTTGACTCGATCATTCTTTAATATCCTTAATAATAAACTAAAGTTAATTCCTACTTGCTTAAGAACCTTTTTCAAGTTTATTATTTCTTTTATATCACTTATTACCATGTTATAAACATTTTGTAATCATTTAAGATAATAACATTGGTTTTGTCGATATTTGGTACTTGAGTCAAAAATGAACACCTTATATTTACAAGTTGTCCATGTGCTCAATAGTCTATTATATCCATAATGATATTCATTATTTAGATATCATATATGTCATATATATCTAGTATATATATATATATTTATAGCAGTACTTATCTTTGGGAGGTAACAAATGAAATGCACCGTTCATGGAGATGGTAAGCCGTATGTACGCATGAACGCTACTTTCCTTTCTATTTGTTATTTCAATGGAATGAAAACATAATGATACATAGGTATATTATAATTCCATAATTATATCATATATAATATCATTAACTCTATCCTTTATATGTCCCACATATGGCATTAAGGAGTCATATCACTTTGAGGGGGCGATAGTCCGTACTTTCTCAAATGAAATTATCACATTTTCCCATAATGGAAACCATAAAGGTATTCTATAAATGAAAAATAATGAAGCATAAAGAAAACAAAAAAATAATAATATATATCATATATAAATAACGTTTCATCTTAATAGCCACCATGATAGGCGGTAGGAGATAATCGAACAAGCATCGTTTCATGAGGCGTTAGTTTTCCATCCACAGAAACTATATGTCCTTCACCAATTATATGGAGGTGTGTGTATGTGTAGTTCTAATACTTATCATAACAACATCCTAGCATATTTATCATACTATTTTTGTTATAAAATGAAGTAATAAAAAGATTTTTGGGGTTGGAGAAGTAAAATAAAAGTAAAGAAGTAAAGAGAAACTATTACCCTTAATTTGGGCAACTTCTTTTGGTTTAAACAAAAAGGACTTCTTTTAGTGCCTTCTACCTAAGGTAAGGTTTCTAAGAGTAGGATAGGTATGTAATTAGTTTAATGGATTAGAGTTTGGATGATAAAAAAGGCTTGATAGGTGTGAGTAATCGGTTATAAATGAGGTCTTTTTATAAGGGAGGGGAGGGGCTCTTTAGGAAAGTGTGATAATATTATTTTATTATATAATTATATTCAATTTATAAAGGTCCAAAACTCATTGTGGTAGATTAAAAGATGACTCGTGGCCGAATTAAATTCATTCAATAAGAATTGGACAGGTTTTTTATGTTATTTTAATATTTATAATCTTATTTATTTAAATCGTTTATTTATTAGGTAAACACTGCATCATTATTGTGTCCTAAATAATTTAATTTATTCGATGTCTAAAAATTATAGAAAAAATACAATTACATAGGAAACATCTTTAGATTTACAATTAATTTTTATAGTCGTAATGATAACTTATATAACACCGTGTAAAAATTAATTTACAAAGAGATATTTTTTATATCATTTTTGCCTTTACATTAAGTTAATTAAAATAATGTGTCAGTATCATTCATAATTGGCTAAATGGGGTCCCAAAATTATCCCAATGATGCCCATGGTCGGCCATTACTCATCCATTAAGGTTAGAAAAAATTTTAAGGTAATTTTGAATTATTACAATTTTCTATTTTCCTTAAATTACCCTATTTACTTTTAACCGCGGTAAATAAAAGTCAAAAGTTATTATTTACCAAAAAAAACATCTTATTGAACCAAATATTACCTTCTATTAATATCCATGTATTTCAGATTTTCAAAATTCAATTCGCAGAAGTGGTAAAATTTCATTTAAATGAAAAATTCAGTTTTTTTAACTACTACTAAATGGTTTCACTATTCATCAAAAATTGTTGTTTTTCAGAAAACTACCAAAAAATCAGACTAAGATATATTTGATATTCCAAATTCAAAAATTATTTCTATTTTACCAAATTCTAAACATAGAAGTTTCATTAATTAATTTAAAATTAATTTCCGTTGTTAAAACAAATAGTGTGTTTTTAAGAAACAATAACTATCAAAATATTGACACTTATTTATGTCCAATTTCAAAGTGAAATTAATTCCAATGGCCAAAATTACATTAAATGGTAAAAATATACTTTAATAAAACTTTAAAACCAATTAAAAATATAATGCAACCATATAAAAAATTAAATTAAAATGGAGTTTTCAATTAAAATAAAATAGTTTTTACTATTCAATAAAAAATGAACTTTATCAAAAAAAATTCCAAAAATTTACACAATGTAAATTTTGATGTCCCCATTCTAAAGAAGAATTTTATTTGGTCAAATAGAATTTATTAAAGTGACCAAAACTATATTTAAAGTGGTTTCTCCATTAAAAAGATGTAAATAGACCTTTTAATGTAAATTATGCTTAAAATTAGATTCATTCACATTTTAAGCCTCTAACATTTATTGGATAAATGTTAATACATTTAAAAAACATGTATAATTATATTGTAGTAAGTTTTGTTCATTCCCTCTAACACAATAGCAAGGAGTTAACAACCATTTAAAATAATAATATTATATTATTATTGTGCAATGTAAGATTTCAAAAAAACCTATTGTTGCGTATCGGGTATGCTATCGAACTTAAAAACCCCTTTAAAGTAAAACTTATATTTAATTCAAAAATATTAATAATTATAAAATTTGTCTTATTCTTTATTTACCTGGGATGTTACATCCTTCCCCATTTTGGAAATTGTGTCCTCGCAATTTTTATTCACTTATCAAATTATTGGGGATATTTGTCCCTCATAGCATTTTCAGATTCCCACGTTGCCTCTTCAAACATATGGTTTTTCCAAAAAAACCTTTACCTGGTGAATTACCTTATTCCGCAACACTTTCTCTCAACGTTCAAGAATCCGGACTGGTTGTTCTTCATAAGAGGTATTCTACTCCAAATGAACTACCTCTGGACTCAAAACAAGAGATGGATCGGGAATATACTTTCTTCACATCGAAACATGAAAAACATTGTGTACCTGGGATAAACATGGAGGTAAAGCCACTTTGTATGGAATTGATCCAACTTTCTCTAGGATTTCATAAGGTCCAATGAACCTCAGACTCAAATTTCCCTTATTACCGAAATGCATCACACTTTTCCATGGAGAAACTTGTAGAAAGACATGATCACCTACCTCAAAATAAAGATCCTTCCTCCGGTTATCCACACAACTTTCTTGTCTACTATGAGCTATTATCATGTGCTTCTAAATCAACTGAACTTTCTCTACCATCTCTTCTACCAATTCTAGTCCCATCAACTTCCTTTCGCCTATTTTATCCAAAAAGTTGGAGCTCGACAACACTTTTCATATAATGCCTCAAATAGAGCCATCTGTATACTAGAATGAAAATAGTTATTATATGAAAATTCAACCAAATAAAGAAGTTGGTCCCAACTTCCCTGGTAATCATGTGAATAAGAATGTTGCATATCCTCTGAGGTCTAAATTGTTCGTTCAGACTGCCCATCTGATTGAGGGTGAAAAGCTCTACTAAAATTTAATTCAGTACCCGATGACTTCTGAAGGCCTTTCCAAAAGTTAGAAGTTAACCTGGGATCACGATCAGATACAATGGAGAGGGGAACTCCATGGAACATGACTATCTCTTTAACATACAACCAAGAAAGTTGATCTAGATACAATGTATCTCTAATAAGAAGGAAATGAGATGATATAGTCAATCGATCAATGATAACCCAGACTGCATTATTACCTCGAGATGTCTTCAGTAATCCCACAACAAAGTCCATGGATATATTTTCCCATTTCCACTCCAGCACTAGTAAAGAATGAAGCATCCATTTTTGGTAACTTACACTCTACTTTAACCTACTGACAAGTCAAACACTTCACAGTAAAATCTGCACTATCTCCTTTCATTCCATCCCACCCGTAATACTCTCGAATATCTTTGTACATCTTAGTACTGCTAGGATGAACTGAAAACAGGGAACTGTGTTCTTAACATAACAACTCATTCTTAAACTGTGAATCTCAAGGCACACATAATCTCTTTCAAAATCTCAAAACACAATCATTATTAATTTTAAATTCAACAAACATACAATTCTAAACCAACTCTACCTTTTTCTATAACTCATTGTCTTCCTTCTGTGCTTTCTTAATTCTGTTTGATAGAGATGATCACACTGACACCTGATACTAAACAGAAGAATTTTCTGCACCAACAACGTCTATGCAAATGTTTATCAAATCAAAAACCAAAGGATATTATTCCAGACATAACGTATTTAATGAAGCATTACTTTTTCTACTCAAAGAATCAGCCTCTTTATTTACTTTTCCCGGATGGTAATGGATTGTGCCAACATATTCCATGATTAATTCCTACCATCTCTTCTGTCTCATGTTTAATTCTTTCTAAGTGAATATTTACTTTAAAATTTTGTGGTCAGTATATATTTCACATTATACTCCACAGAAATGATGCCTCTAGATTTTTAAATAAAAAACAGTAGCATCTAATTCCAAATCATGTGTAGGGTAATTTTACCGAGGTGGTTTCAACTGACGTGAAGCATAAGCAATTACCTAATCATTTTTCATTAGGAAACAAAAAATTCCTTTCAATGAATCATTACTATAGATAACAAACTCACCATTTCTAGATTGCAGTTCCAAAACTAGAGCATTCACCAATATTCTTTTCAATTACTGAAAAAAATCATCACATTCTTTTTTTCAGATGAACTTAACACCTTTTCTAGTTAACTTAGTCATTGGACTAGATAACTGGGAAAAATTTTCAACAAACCTCTGCTAATAACCTACCAAACCAAGAAAACTATGGATCTCGGTTAGATTTGTGGTTCTTGGCCATTCTTCAAGAACTTTTGTTTTAGCAGTAATAACAGTTATTCCATTTTTTGAAACAACGTGACCATGGAAGGAAATTTGTTACAAAAAAACTCACACATGCTGAATTTCCCAAATAGTTTCTTTACTTTTAATGTTTTCAAGACAACCCTTAAATGACTTTCATGTTCCTATTTCCTTTTGGAATAAACCAAAATATCATCAATGAACATGACTATGAACTTATCCAATAACTCAAAGAAAATTATATTCATAAGATTCATGAATACAATATGTGCATTGGTTCAACCAAAAGGCATAACTACAAATTCATAATGACCATATATAGTATGAAACGCAGTCTTTCGAATGTCTACTTCTTTCACTTTCAACTGATGGTACCCCGATCTCAAGTCAATCTTTGAAAATTACTGATCTCCCTGGAGTTGATGAAAAAAATCATCGATATGAGGAAAAGGATACTTGTTTTTAATATTGATGTTATTGAGTGCTCTATAATCAATGCAAAGTCTCATTGAACCATCTTTCTTTTTCACAAAAAAGATAAGAGCACCCCACGGTGATTTTCTATGTTGAATGAAACATTTATCTAATAACTCTTGCAATTGATTCTTTAACTCTAAAAGTTTAATTTGAGCCATTTGATAAGGGGGTTTGGAAGTTGGTTTAGCATCAAGTACTAATTCAACACTATATTAAACTTCCCGATCAGGTATAATATGAGGAAACTAATTAAGACAAATATCAAGGTACTCATTTACCATTGGCACATCATTAATCTAAATAGTTCTTTTATTTTCAACAATATGCGCAAGGTAACATTAATTTCCATCTTTTACTAGTTTCTGATCTTCCTGGTATGTTATCAAAAGTAAGGGTTCATTTTTTTATAAAACTGAAATCATTCTGAAAATAAACCCCTTTATCTCTACAGTCAATCTTAGCATGATAAAAAAAATCAATTCCATACCAAAAATAACATCAAACTCTACTAGAGGCCAAACAGTAAGGTTTTCAGGTAGAATCTATCTATAGACAAGGACATGAATGTTCTTATGTTTTCTTTTTGACTCAACATTTCTTGCAGATTTTTTACCATAAGTTTTATATCCATATCTTGAGATTGAATTACTAATTTACTAGAAAACATATTAGAAATGAAAGAGTGTATATACCCTGAATCAAACAATACATTGGCATAATATGAATAAACAAATAGTGTACCTGATACTACGTCATTTAATGTCCCAACATCTATTGAAATAGTTGCAAAGGATTTCACCACCCCTTTATTCTTGTAGGCTAGTTTCTTTCCCTCTGTTAATTTCTTTGTTGGACACTCATTTTCATAATGACCCATTTCATTGCACTTAAAACATTTTACTGACTGTAAATCAGATTTTTTCTTACCATTACCCTGATTTTTTTAGTGAAATTACGAGCCTTATGTCCCATTTTACCACATCGGTAGCACTTACCAGAATTCAAAAGTCATTCCCCAGCATGCATTTTGCCAAAATTTTTAAAAACTATAAACTTAATTTTCTTACCATCAGACTTTTTTGAAAGAGTTATTCCCTTTTGTCTTCAACCTCGACCTCTTATTCTGTTGTTTTTCAAAGAACACAGGATCATCGGAAAACTCCATTTCCACCTTCTCTGCACAATGAACATGTTTTTCATAACTTTTGGACTCACAAGAAGATAAAGCCATTAGATACATTGGATTTAATATTGAGTAGAAATGGTTGACTTTACTATCAAGATCTCATATTAAATTTAGAGTATACCTTGCCAGTCGAGTGAATTTTGCTTCATAAATAGCCACTGAGTCATCCTCCTACCTCAAATATAGGTATTTTTATTCCATATTCAGACAAACCACCTTAGGAAAAAAATTCTCAAGAAACATACCTTTGAATTCTTCCCAATCAAGAGCATCAATCTCATCACTGTACTAGATATTTTTCACCATAGACCACCACTAATCAGCTTCACCTTCAAAACGATAAACAAGAAGACTAACCTTTTGATTTTATAAACACCCCGTGACATCAAAAAAAATTCCAGTGCTTTAATCCACCCTTATTCTAGCATAGGGTAAGATGATCCTCTTAATGATCGGGGATGTCGCCTCATGAAATACTCTGCTACTGACATGTTCCTCTATGGTTGATCTGGCTTATCTCATGCATAGATACCACCACCATTTATAACCTGAGTCAACTATTCAATCACTGGAACAAACTTTTCAGTTTCGATTCTGACCATCTCAGGTTGCTGATTTGGAAGGTTGTCTTCCTCCTGATGTCATCCCAAAAATAGTTGTCATGTTTCCTCTATAGAAACCCATTCTAAAAACAAAAATATCTTAGGTGAAGTAACAAGGTAATCTGTAAATGCTATATCATTTCAATCATAACATATAATAAAAAAAATTGGGTACTAATTTAACAATACCATAACTCCTAATGTTGTCTAAACTGACCCTTGATACCAACTATAAGGACATGGCATTAAATAGTACATAATATTGAATTAAATGAATAATTCACATTGAGGATATTTTCTGGATTTGAGTTTCAGAGAATTAAAACATAACTATTATATCTCTAAAGATTTCAAAGTAGACACTTCTACATAGTTTCTATTTTATTCATAAAATAAAAACTCTTGAAAAAAAGATTCATGTCTTGTTCCATGTTTTAGATAGCATGACTTTTCTGTGATCCCATCCTTGACCCTATTCATCTTTAAGTCTAGTGAAAACATTTCAAAACATGGGATTAGCATAACTAGCACAGTATGGGTTATAAAAAAAAGAAATAAAACATTAGTTCATAAATACATTCAAAACATAGACTCTTTTACTTACCTCATGAAATCATAAGATATATGAATAACATATAGAAATCATTAATCATAAAGGTAACTAGTGGAATCCATAACATACATACATTGTAGTTATCACAACTATATAGTGAGTTACATTGGAATACCCATCATAGGATATTCCCTAAATCTCTTAGGAGAAACATTCATGTTTACCTCCGTCAAGTTACCCAATGCAATGGAGAGATATCTGGAGCTCACCCTCTCTAGGTTTATCACAGAACCACCCGTATACGTAAATAATGCCACGAACTATAACAAGATCATAACACATAACATAAGCATAAACGAAAGAAAAAATTCCCACATGGAAATAACAATACAACATTTCAATATATTAAATTATCTAAACCATTATCAAAACCATTTTCAGAACCATAAATTTTCAAATATTATATGGTATTTCTAGTCCTTTTAAAAACATTACGGCATGTTAAGGAAGCCAAAGTTCAAATAATACTCACGCTGGCGGAAAGGTCATTGTCACCACTTAAATTAAAAAGAAACATTATTTTTTTGTCATTTAGTAAAATGCTTCATAGAAAAATATTTTCTTTTAATGAAATTAAAAGTCAAAGTTGTTTATATAGCATATAAAAGAAATTCATGTATTAGAACAAAATATGCCTCAATGAAAGGAGATGGAGATGAAGTCCCTTACCTCATGTTTGACTTGACTCGATCATTCTTTAATCTCCTGAATAATAATCTTAAGTTAATATATACTTTCCTAAGTACCTTTTTCATGTTTATTGTTCCTTTTATATCACTTATTAACATGTTATAGACATTATGTAATCATTTAAGTTAATAATGTTTGGTTTGTCGATATTTGGTACTTGGGTCAAAAATGAACACCTTACATTTACATGTTGTCCATGTGGTCAATAGTCCATTATATCTAAAATGAAATTCTTTATTTAGATATCATATATATGCAATATATATATATATTTATAACAGTACATATCATTTGGAGGTAAGAAATGAAATGCACCGTTCATGGAGGTGGTAATTTGTACGTACGCATGAACGCAACATTCGTTTCTATTTCTTATTTTAATGGAATGAAAACATTATTATGCATAGGTATATTATAATTCCAGTATAATATCATATATAATTTTATTAACCCTATCCTTTAATTGTCCCACATATGGCATTAACATGTCATATCACTTTGAGGGGGCGGTAGTATGCACTTCCTGAAATGAAATTATCGCATTTACCCATAATTGAAACTATAAAGGTATGATATAGAAGAAAAATAAAGAAGCATAAAGAAAACATAATAATAATATATATCAAATATAAATATATTTTCATCTTAATGGCTACCATGATAGGCAGTAGGAGATAATCGAACAATCATCGTTTAGTGAGCCGTTAGTTTTCCATCCACAGAAAATATATGTTTTTCACCCATTAGATGGAGGTGTGTGTAAGTGTAGTTCAAATCCTTCTCATAAAAACATACTAGTATATTGAGTATAATATTTTTGTTCTAAATTATAGGAATAAAAACATTTTAAGGGTTGCATAAGTAAATTAATAGAAATAATGTTATAAGAAACTGTTACTTTTAATGTGGGTAACTTCCTTTGGTTTACACAAAAAGGACTTCTTGAAGTGCGTTATACCTAAGTTAAAACTTCTAGGAGCAGGTGAGGGATGTATGGATCTTAATTGGTCAGTGTTTGGTCAAGCCAAAAGGCTTCAAAGGTGTGAGGAATTGGTTAGAACTGAGGAATGTCACGAACCGTCCTCGGGACTCGTGCCGTGACTACCCCAAGCCCACCTTCCATAGGCCAGGGGCTGGCGACTAGCACCAAGGCGTAAATCCCGATAAAAAGGGAAGGCATTGCCTTTGTAAAGTAAATAGGCACCACAGATTACAAGCGGAAGAAGTAAACACTAAGTAAAAACTGAGTATAACAGTAAGTACCGAAAGTAAAAGGGGCCGGAAATACAAACCCAACTATAAAGTACAACTCGAAAGAAAAAACAGCAACTGTAAAGTAAGCCACTACGCCGAGCTGTCCACTGAAAATCCCACCTGAAGGGTGGGTACAGATAGCTCCACTACTCCTCGGGTCCCGCCGTCCGCTCCGTGCACGTCCCGCCTAGTGGTCCAACTCCAGGTACCGTCCTGCTTTGCAAGCCTCAACCACGATCAATGCTGTCCATCGTCTGCAACCAACACAACGTAGTGCGGGCATAGCCCGTGCAGGGGTGAGTATAAGCTACTCAGTAGGGACCCAGAGACCCCCGAAGGTCTCCCAAAATCCACAAAGGATAAACCACAATTGAAAGATACAATCACGAAGTACAACCGACACTGCTTAGGTATATGCCCATACATATACCTAAGTCATCAATCCTTGTCCGGCTCCAACATCCGCGCCCAAGCACAACCCAGTCCACACAGGAAAGCAAACGTAAATTCACACAGGATAGAACAACACAATCCAAAAAGGAGAGAAAAACTTAATCCACACAGGATAGCATGACACAATCCACAAAGGGAAGAAAAACGGAATCCACACAGGATATCACAACACAATCCACAAAGGAGAGCCAAACGTAAATCCACACAGGATAGCACAACACAATCCACAAAGGAGAGTAAACAGTAATTCAGCTCACACAGGTATACATCATCGAAAAGGTGAAAGAGATGACCAGATATAGATATTGAATCATCTAAGATGGGACCCACATAGGATACAAGACCAGTATTGAATCATCTAAGTTGTGACCCACATAGGATACAAGACCAGCACAGCTAGGACCCACATAGGATACAAGATCAGCTGTCTTCATCGATTCACCTATACTGGGACCCACATAGGATACAAGACCAGTATTGAATCATCTAAGCTGGGACCCACATAGGATACAAGACCAGCACAGCTAGGACCCACATAGGATACAAGACCAGTTGTCTTCATTGATTCATCTATACTGGGACCCACATAGGATACAAGACCAGTATTGAATCATCTAAGCTAAGACCCACATAGGATACAAGACCACCACTCTTCATCGTCGCAGTCCCATGAGAATCTCTGCACAGTCGTCGTCGCAGTCACAGTAGCAGTCGCAGCCAGCTCTAGGGTTCCCGCACACAGCAAGCTCGTTCGGGAGGGTCCGCTCCACGAGCTGAGAGGCTGATACATCAACTGTCACAAATTCTAGAGTTGATGTATCCAAAAGTTCTGTATCGTCAACGGGAACTCAACGCAACAGACGGCGCGTCAATCGGATGCCCGGTCTGAGAGTTATTGGCTTTTTTTGTCCCAGGGGCCCGGTTGGTTTTTAAGACAAAACCAACGCGACCGTACTCCACCTATGTCCAAACCACGGTCGTAGTATCCCAAAAGATCCGTCTCACTAAGAGGAACTCAACAAAGTCGACGACACGTCAATCGGACGTCCGTAGCTCAAGATATTAGTGTTTCCGCTCCGAGGGCCCGGTTGGTTTCGTGTACGAACCAACCCGGCTGAACTCAAAGTATTCTAAAACCTTGACTGCGATATACCGAAACGACCGTCTCGATCCAAGGATCACATCTCCACTGACGGCGAGTCATTTGGAGGCTCGTAGCTCAAGTTACGGGCATTTGACCGAAAGTGGCCCGAAACGGGGGTCTGGGCCCGGGGCGACCCGGCCCGACCCCCCCCCCCTGGGTCGGCCGAACCGGGTCGACCCGACCTGGGTCCGACCCGACTGGGCCCGGCCCGGCCCGGCCGCAGCCGTGCGGGCGCCGCGGAGCGGCGGGGGTGCGCGCGACCGCCACCCCTTCGCCACTGATTTACACCGGCGGCAACTGCCGCCGGCCACTTCCGGTGGCGCGTCGCCGCCGCCTTCCGCGGACCACCGGACGTGATCTGGTGGTCCGTTTCTCCTGCTGTCTTCGCCTATGGTCCCCCCGGGACCCGACCTTCACTGCGAAGGCCTCAAAATTACCTTGCGGCCTCATTTGTCGTCACCCGTCAATCTGCATGTCAAAAACAAAACGCGCCATATTCATGGTTCTCCGGCGTGGCGTGCTGGCGCCGCACCCCTTCGCCGTGGCTCCGCTCCGGCCGCGGTGCCTTCGACTTCCTTCGACGCGGCGTGACAGCGTCGCGTTCTTGTTCGACTTCTCAGCGTGGTGCAACGGCGTCACGTAATACTTGCCGAGCGATTCTTGCGTGGTGCGACGACACCATGCCATTCCGTTCCATCCATATTAGAAACAATATCAATAATGGAGGAGGGTCGGCCGTGTTTGTGCGGTCTGTCCCCCTCTCGTTAATCGATAACAACTGGTTGTAAAATCACGATGGATGACATGGAAGAATTCACGAACGAAATAATTAAATAATAAACTTCAACATCAATCTGCATGAACGAACGATCCGTGGATCAACCTGGAATTGGTTGGTCCGCGCTCGTCGTTCTATTCTCAAAAGATAAGAGAATTCCAAAATAAATTCCCCTACCTCGGTTTCAAGAGCGGAGCACGTCAACAAGCTGTGGAAGGCAAGCGTCGCGGAGGTCGGGCGTCGCGGTAATCGTACGTCGATTCCGTTGACGTCGAGGTGCGTCTGAAGAGGTAGGTCGCTGGAGAATCTTCGTAAGCTGACAGAGAAAGCCCGAGGAGGAAGCGGAATCTCCTTTCGATGCACGGGAAGAAAATAGAAAGAAGCGGCATCGTCGATCTTCAGAAACACACCGGCTGCGAAGAAGAGAAGAGACGACACGTCTTTCTCTTCTTATGGTGACGGCGTTCTTCGTCGGAGCCTAAGTGTTATTCGTGTTCTTCGTCGAGGTTGAAGAAGAAGAAGAAGATGCTTCCCAACTCTCTCAAAGTAACAAAACTCTAACCAAAGAAAATAAAATAAGACTCTTTCTTATTTTATTAACACAACAACACATTTTAATTTCAAGAGTTTGAAATTCAAAACCACCCACAACTCACCTCATTAAACTCATCACGTTTAAGTCATAGGTTATAACTTAAGATAACAAAATTAAAGTGGGAGTTGAGGGGGGTTTTAGAGGATATGAAGGGGTGGGGTTTGTGTGGGCCCCACCACCCTCATAACCTCCCAAGGGAGGTTGGGTGGTTACCCAACTACCATCAAGACAACACTTCGAGTAAAATAATAAAAATTGTAGTGTAAGTATAAAATAAACTTCCAAAATTTTTATTATCAACACTCACGTAAACGCAACTCCGGAACAGCAGTTCCTAAGAAACTACCGGCGCTGCTGTTCCATCGGTGGCCTCGGAGTTCGATTCCGGGCACTGGTTGAAAAGTTAGAAAAACCTGCTCGTTCGTTCACTGAACGTACCCGAGCCAAACTTCGGAAATTGATTCCAGGCACACCGGGCCTTAGAATCAGGCGCCGTCAGAAACTACGTTCTTGTAAAATCCCAAAGATAATTAAGAAAAAATTTCCCTTGAATTTTACGGGTCATAACATCACTCCCACCATAGGGCTTTACGTCCCCGTAAAGTTTCAACACAAACTAGGGATATAAAGGTGGTAGATCTAGGCGGTAATCCACGTCGCCAATCCTGATGATGACCTGGAAGGGTCCGATGAAGCATGGAGACAACTTGCCACCTTGGCCAAATCTCTGTAATCCACGTTGAGGTGAGACCCGCATGAAGACATGGTCGCCATCCTCAAACTCTAGTGGCCTCCACCTCCTGCCAGCGAAAGACTTCTATCGGATCTGAGCTGTCTTCATCTGCTCCTGGATGACCTGGACCTTCTCTATCGTGGTCTGGACCACCTTTGGTCCCACAAGAGCTGCTATGATTTCTTCTTTGCCGATTAAGAGAAATCTTGTCTTATCCCTTGGATGAACCACATTCTTTTCCTAATACAGACAATCCGATATGGATGATACTAATCCATACCAAGGATGACGTCGTAAGGCCTTGACGCTACTACTAAGAGATCCAACCATTACACTCGCCTCCAAGGGTTGAGTCTTACTATCGGCATCAGTGTGTGGTGACTCGGTCTCCTCCAGTAGATGTCTCACAAGTGAGGGTCAAGTCAACAGTCAAAACCGGAACCTCTTAGTAACAACACAAAAGAGGACAGGAATGAAAACATCACAAAGGTATGCGTCTTTTAATATTGCAGATCATAATAAAAAGACATTACACAATAGCAACAAGGAACTATAAGTACAAAGGATGTATCCACTAGTTCCGCTCCTGTCCATTTGCTCCCAGATATCCATGATCGAAGGCCTCAGATTCCTGAAGCTGAGCTCTCCCATGTCCACCAACTCCCTACGGTCGGGGTGGACCTCCTGGTGGTGGTGGTGGAAACACCTCGAAGTGTCTCCCGCCATCGGCTACTCGACCAGCTCCTCTGCCTCATCCGCCTGCACCCTGCGGACCACCGTGGCCGAACCTCTGTCTGGGAGGTCCCTCTACCACCTGCTGCTCAACTGTAAGACGAGTCGGGCAGTCTCGAGCCATGTGACCTTGCCCGCCGAATGTGTAGCAATGCCTTCCCCTCGTGTAGTTGGCTCTCCTTCGTGTGCCCCGCACAACCGAATCTTCATCCAGCGACTGCCCATCTGATGGTCTGGCCCGTTTGGACCTCTACGTCACCTGTCTACAGTCAGCTGCAGAAGACCCTGCTATGGGCCGTCCTGTAGAGGGCCCTGTCACTGGAGCCTGCTCAGCAAAAAAACTCTCTACTAGAAGGGCTCTCTCCAACACATCTGCCTGCGTAGGAATGTTGAGGGAGATCATCGAAGCCCTGAACTCATGCCTCAGTCCCTGCTCGAAGGTCCGGGCCCAGAATAACGGGTCCCGTACCATATTTGTGGAGTAGCACGAGAGATCAATAAATCTCGCCGAGTACTGGGCCACTGTCAAGCTGCCCTACCGCTGCTGAAGAAGCTCCTGAATGCGCACCGCACGAAGGGTCGTTGGGACGAACTCGGAGTGGAAGATTCTCTCAAAGTCCGTCCAGAGAAGAGATGTCTCGTCGTGCACCTGGAGCATCAAGCTCCACCATCGGCCCGCTGCTGCGTGCAGTAGGCTCGCTGCGAGGATCACCATGAGGTCTGCTGGTGTCCTCACTAGCCTGAAAACTCGTACGACTGCCTCCAGCCAGTCCTCGGCTGCCTGGGGGTCTATCTCCCCACGGAACCTAGGTGGTCGCTGGCACTGGAACTCGTGCAGCACGCTAAGGCGACGTGCATCGTCAGCGGCTGGTACTGGAAGTATCGGTGGCTGGGCTGGTAAAGGTACCGCCGGTGCCTCTGCTGACAAAGAGCCCTGCCCCGAGGCCTCGTCGCTCGGTGGGCGGTCATCACGCTCCACTCTTGGAACCCTAGCTGGATACCATCGTGGGGCCATCCTGAAAGAAACAGGTGTGCCACAGTCAGAACAGTATACCTGGTGAGCTGACAGGAGTAATCACAAAGAAAACTTGAACACACATGCAATCAATGTTTTCGTGCATTAAGTCGGAAATCAGAAGTCATGGTCCTTGTGTACGGATACGTCGGCCGCCGCACCAACACTGGACTCCCTGGACTGATAACCACACCCAATACGCTAAACACTATTGCTTCACATAGAAGAAAGATCAGAGTCTGCAGTAGAACCGAACTCCTCTGATACCAATTTGTCACGACCCGTCCTCAGGGCCCGTGTCGTGACTACCCCAAACCTGCCTTCCATAGGCCAGGGGCTGGAGAATATCCGCAAGGCGTAAATCCTAATAAAAAGGGAAGGCATTGCCTTTGTAATGTAAACAAGCACCACAGAGCACAAGCGGAAGAAGTAAACACTAAGTAAAAACTGAGTATAACAGTAAGTACGGAAAGTAAAAGGGGCCGGAAATACAAGCTCAACTATAAAGTACAAATCGAAAGGGAAAATAACAACTGTAAAGTAAAGCCGCTACGCCGAGCTGTCCACTGGAAATCCCACCGAAAGGGTGGGTACAGATAGCTCCACTACTCCTCGGGTCCCGCCGTCCGCTCCGAGCACGTCCCGCCCAGTGGTCCACCTCCAGGTACTGTCCTGCTCTGCAAGCCTCAACCACGATCAACGCTGTCCGTCGTCTGCAACCAACACAACGTAGTGCGGGCATAGCCCATGTAGGGGTGAGTATAAGCTACTCAGTAGGGACCCTGAGACCCCCGAAGGTCTCCCGAAATCCACAAAGGATAAACCACAATGGAAAGATACAATCACGAAGTACAACTGACACTGCTTAGGTATAAGCCAATACATATACCTAAGTCATCAATCCCTGTTCGGCTCCAACATCCGAGCCCAAACACAACCCAGTCTACACAGGAAAGCAAACATAAATCCACATAGGATAGCACAACACAATCCAAAAAGGAGAGCAAAAAATAATCCACACAGGATAGCATGACACAATCCACAAAGGGAAGCAAAACAGAATCCACACAGGATAGCACAACACAATCCACAAAGAAGAGAAAAACGTAAATCCACACAGGATAGCACAACACAATCCAGAAAGGAGAGTAAACAATAATTCAGCTCAAACAGATATACATCGTCGGAAAGGTGAAAGGGATGACCAGATATAGATACTGAATCATCTAAGCTGGGACCCACATAGGATACAAGACCAGTTGTCTTCATTGATTCATCTATACTGGGACCCACATAGGATAAAAGACCAGTATTGAATCATCTAAACTGGGACCCACATAGGATACAAGACTAGCACAGCTAGGACCCACATAGGATACACTACCAGTTTTCTTCATCGATTCATCTATATTGGGACCCACATAGGATACAAGACCAGTATTGAATCATCTAAGCTGGGACCCACATAGGATACAGGACCAGCACAGCTAGGACCCACATAGGATACAAGACCAGTTGTCTTCATCGATTCACCTATACTGGGACCCACGTAGGATACAAGACCAGTATTGAATCATCTAAGCTGGGACCCACATAGGATACAAGACCAGCACAGCTAGGACCCACATAGGATACAAGACCAGCTGTCTTCATTGATTCATCTATACTAAGACCCACATAGGATACAAGACCAGTATTGAATCATCTAAGCTGGGACCCACATAGGATACAAGACCAGCACTCTTCATCGTCGTAGTCCACTGAGGATCTCTGCACAGTCGTCGTCGCAGTCACAGTAGCAGTCGCAGCCAGCTCTAGGGTTCCCGCACACAGAAAGCCTGTTCGGGAGGGTCCGCTCCACGAGCCGAGAGGCTGATACATCAACTGTCACAAAGCCCAGTGTTGATGTATCCAAAAGTTCCGTATCGTCAACGGGAACTCAACACAACAGACGACGCGTCAATCTGACGCCCGGTCTGAGAGTTATTGGCTTTTTTGTCCCAGGGGCCCGGTTGGTTTTTAAGGCAAAACCAACCCGACCATACTCCACCTGCATCCAAACCTCGGGCGGAGTATGCCAAAAGATCTGTCTCACTAATAGGAACTCAACAATGTCGACGGCACGTCAATCGGACGTCCGTAGCTCAAGATATGAGTGTTTCCGCTCCGAGGGCCCGATTGGTTTCGTGTATGAACCAACCCGGCCGAACTCAAAGTATTCCGAAACCTTGAGTGTGATATACCGAAACGACCGTCTCGATCCAAGGATCACATCGCCACTGATGGCAAGTTGTTTGGAGGACCATATCTCATGTTACAGACATTTGACCGAAACTGGGCCGAAACGGGGGTCTGGGCCCGGGGCGACCCGGCCCGACCCCCCCCCCCCCCTGGGTCGGCCGAACCGGGTCGACCCGACCCGTGTCCGACCCGGATGGGCCCGGCCCGGTCCGGCCCGACCGGCCGGCCGCGGCCGAGCGGGCGCCGCGGAGCGGCGGGGGTGCGCGCGGCCGCCACCCCTTCGCCGCTGATTGACACCGGCGGCAACCGCCGTCGGCCACTTCCGGCGGCGCGCCGCCGCCGCCGGTCACTGGCGTGGTGTGCCGCCGCCGCCTTCCGCGGACCACCGGACGCGCTCCGTTGGTCCGTTTCTCTTGTCGTCTTCGCCTATAGTCCCCCAAGGACCCGACCTTCACTACGAAGGCCTCAAAATTACCTTGCGGCCTCGTTTGTCCTCACCCGTCAATCCGCATGTCAAAAACGAAACGCGCCATCTTCGTGGTTCTCCGGCGCGGCGTGCTGGCGCTGCGCCCCTTCGCCGTGGCTCCGCTCCGGCCATGGCGCCTTCGACTTCCTTCGACGCGGCGCGACAGCGTCGTGTTCTTGTTCAACTTCTCAGTGTGGCGCGACGGTGTCACGTAATACTTGCCGACCGATTCTCGCGTGGTGCGATGGCACCACGCCATTCCGTTCCATCCATATTAGAAAAAATATCAATAATAGAGGAGGGTCGTCCGTGTTTGTGCGGTCCGGTCCCCTCTCGTTAATCGATAACAACTGGTTGTAAAATCACAAAGGATGACAAGGTAGAATTCACGAATGAAATAATTAAATAATAAACTTCAACATCAATCCGTATGAACGAACGATCCACGGATCAACCTGGAATTGGTTGGTCTGCGCTTATCGTTCTATTCTCAAAAGATAAGATAATTCCAAAATAAATTCCCCTACCTCGGTTTCAAGAGCGGAGCACGTCAAAAATCCGCAGAAGGCAAGCGTCGCGGAGGTTGGGCGTCGCGGTAATCGTACGTCGATTCCATTGACGTCGAGGTGCGTCCGAAGAGGTACGTCACTGGAGAAGCTTCGTAAGCTGACGGACAAAGCCCGAGGAGGAAGCGGCGTCTCCTTTCGTTGACACGGGAAGAAGATCAAAAGAAGTAGTGTCGTCGATCTTTGGAAACACACCGGCTGCGAAGAAGAGAAGAGACGGCACGTCTTTCTCTTCTTATGGTGACGGCGTTCTTCGTTGGAGCCTAAGCGTTCTTCGTGTTCTTCGTCGTGGTTGAAGAAGAAGAAGAAGACTCTTCCCATATATCTCAAAGTGACAAAACTCTAACCAAAGAAAATAAAATAAGACTCTTTCTTATTTTATTACCACAACTACACATTTGGATTTCAAGAGTTTGAAATTCAAAACCACCCACAACTCACCTCATTAAACTCATCACATTTAAGTCATAGGTTATAACTTAAGATAAAAAAATTAAAGTGGGAGTTGAGGGGGGTTTTATAGGATATAAAGGGGTGGGGTTCGTGTGGGCCCCACCACCATCATAACCTCCCAAGGGAGGTTGGGTGGTAACCCAACTTCCATCAAGACAACACTTTGAGTAAAATAATAAAAATTGTAGTGTAAGTATAAAATAAACTTCCACAATTTTTATTATCAACACTCGTGTAAACGCAACTCCAGAACAGCAGTTCCTAAGAAACTACTGGCAGTGCGGTTCCATCGGTGCCCTCGGAATTCGATTTCGGGCACCGGTTCAAAATTTAGAAAAACCCGCTCTTTCGTTCACTGAACGTACCTGAACCGAACTTCGGAAATTGATTCTGGGAACACCGGGCCTCAGAATCAGGTGTCGTCAGAAACTGCATTCTTGTAAAATCTCAAAGAAAATTAAGAAAAAATTTCCCTTGAATTTTACGGGTCTTTACAAGGAATTTTTATAAAGGGGAGAAGGGGATCTTTAGGAATGTGTGATAATATTATTTTATTATATAATGATATTTGGTTTCTAAAAGTCCAAAACTCATTAAGGTAGACAATTAGATGAATCATGGTCAAAATAAATTCATCCAGTAAGAATTGGACAGGTTTTGAATGTTATTTTAATATTTATAATCTTATTTATTTAAATCATTTGTTAATGCGGTAAACACTGCATCATTCTTGTGTCATAAATAATTTAATTTATTCAATGTCTAAAAATTATAGAAAAAATACCACGATATAGAAAATATTTTTATCTTTCTAATTAATATTTATAGTCGAAATGATAACTTATATAACACCATGGGAAAATAAATTTACAAATAGATATTTTTTATGTCATTCATAAGTGGCTCCATGGGGTCCCAAAATCATCCCTAGGATACCCATGGTCATCCATTACTCATCCAATAAATTTCAAACAAGTGTTAAGATAATTTTGAATTATTATAATATTCTATTTACCTTGAATTACCCTATTTTCCAATAACCGCGGTAAATAAAATTGAAAACGTAGTATTCGCCAAAAATTATTTTCATCTTATTGAACCACATTTTACTTACTGTTAACAACAATTTATGTATGATTTTCTACATTCAATATACATAAGTAGTAAAAGTTTATTTAAATAAAAATTTCAGTTCGTTTAACTACTAGTAAGTGGTTTCGTTATTCATCAAAAATTGATGTTTTTTAGAAAACTACCAAAAAATTCAGCCTAACCAATATTTTATATTCTGAATTAAAAAATTATATCTATTTTACCAAATTATAAACATAGAAGTTGAATTAATTAATTTAAAATTAATTCCTATTGTTAAAATAAATAGATTGTTTTTAATAAACAAAAACTATCAAAAGATTGACACTTGTTTAAGTCAAATTTCAAACTAAAATTAATTCCAATAACCAACATTGGATTAAATGGTAAAAATATATTCTAATTAAACATTAAAACCAATTAAAAATATAATCTAACCATATAAATAAATTTGATTAAAACGCAGTTTTGAATTAAAATATAATATTTTTCACTATTCATTAAAACTGAACTTTATCCGGAAAATTCAAAAAAATTACACAAAGTAAATTTTGATGTCCCCATTCTAAAGAAGGGTTTTATTTTGTCAAATATAATGTAATAAAGTTATCAAAACTATATTTAAAGATGGTTCTCTATTAAAAGGCGGTAAATCGACCTTATAATGTAAACTATGCTTAAAATTAGATTTATTCACATTTTAAGCCTCTAACTTTTATGGGATAAATGTAAATACATTTAACAAACATTTATAATAATATTGTAGTTAGTTTTATTCATTCTAGCCAACACAACAACTAGGAGTTAACTACCATTTAAAATAATAATATTATATTATTAGTGTGCAATGTAAGATTTCAAAGAAACTCATTGTTGTGTATCAGGTACTTTATCGATCATAGAAACCACTTTAATGTAAAATTAATATTTAATTCAAAAATATTAATAAATATGAAATAGGTCTTATTCTTTATTTACCTGGGATGTTACAATAACCATTACCTGTACACTATACATTTTATCTTAACATGATTAATTTTTCTAAAAAACAATCTTGGTAGACTATTATGTATATCTTAGAATATTTTTGGGTAGTGTATGTTACAAAAATAATCTTCATGATTCCATGAGTAGTCAAAGGTAAGCACTCAAATTCCAGTGTTTAATTTCAAGTAATATGATTGAGTTTTGGAGTAGAGAACTGATCATATTCTCATGATATTATTGGTTTTGGTTTTTGGTATTTTTGTCTGTTATAGAATATTGTAAAATCATAAAACTAATTATCCCCTGTACTTCTATTTTTCTATACCATAATGACATGTTCGTCAATTTTTTATAAGATCTTTATTTATTACTCTTTAATTTATGTCTATTTATTATTTACTTCTGTTTATTTCTCTTATCATGAGTGTATATTCAACACATCATACCATTAGAGACCTTAGATACTATTTTGTATACTTTGGGTTATGGGTAGGAATGATTGATTCCATGTAGCTAGTTGGCTAGGGTAATGGCTTGGTTGAATGTATTTTAGAATTCTACAATGTGGTATAAGGGATTTTTCTTTTTTCTTGATGTTTGGGTATTATACAAGAGACTATGAATGTGTCAGAATATGTAATGATGATGTTCTTGAATGTAAATATCCATCATATCGTGGAATACCAAATTAAATTGTATGTGTTATTGTTGTATTGTTTATTTCCTATTATAGTTATACTTTTTTCACCATTTGGTGGTGAACATTTTTTGTGATTTTAATATTGCTATTATTATTATTTGGGATTTCATTTCTTTTATTTTTCCTGGTATTGATTAGGGGTATAATCACATGTGTTATTATTGGTAGTTGATAGATCACCTATGATGAAATATAATATTCTATATGTATATATGTCTTGTTTCTTTCATTTCTTGTATTTCCTGTTATTTTTATTACTACTTTGATTAGTATACATGAATATGTACAAATGTTTCTTGATTAGATAAAATTATTTGATTAATTAAACTATATACATAACTATAAAACATTTTTCCCATATAAATTGATGATTGAAACTTAATAAACCAATTATTCAAAATTTTAGGCATGTACCATAGTTACTATGGGAAAAAACATTAGTTGTTCTGGATTCTTGAATTCCATCTATAATTTTTGAATCATGTACTTCTATAAATTTGGAATGGCATTTCATTCAATAATCTCATCATACGTGATGTGATATATCTTGATACCAAAAGTAAATTTTCGGTCAATGTTACATGACATACCTTTTTCTATTTATAAATATGGTGGTCCTTAATTAAAACGTTATAACATTATTCCCTTTTAAACAGTTTTCCAAAAAATATCCAATTTTTAAACCCCATAGAAAACTTATACTGAAACACAATATAAATTTGATTAAAAAAATAATCACATTAAATATGACAAAATAATTCCTCTATAACATGAAATAATATTGAAAGCATAATGTTATTTTTTAAATTTATTAATATATTCACTATATATGATATTTTTAGAAAAATCGTAATATTTCAATATTCACTGAAAATTAATGATTTTCCAAAAAGATATAAACAATTCAGCCAATGTAAATAATTATATTAAAATTTCACAAATAATGTTCATTTTATGAAATATATTTACAAATACAAAAATAATTATTTACAATATTATATTCAGGAATATAAATAGAAATAATTTTTAAGGGAAACATATTTCTACAGAATAAAATTAAACAACTAAAACATAATTGATTATTTACTAAAAATTTATCAATATTGTATATATAATATGATTTATTTACATATGTTTTATAATGAAGTTAAAAATATTCATACAAACCAATTTATCACAATGGTTATATATGTTATATATTTTGTTTCTCTACTAAATTTGTTGTTGCATATCAAATGTGATAGCAACCAAAGATTTAATTTCTAAAATGTCAGGGTGTTAAATCATCCAATGTTTAATAAATTTCATCCTCAAAATTAGAAACTTATCTCAGTAATCAATGGTTGGTTACATGAAAATACATTTTTTATAAACCCACATTTTAGTCTGGGTTGAAGAAAAATTGTTGATTAAAGACAAAGAAAAGTTTTATGGTTTTCTAAAACAACTCATAATATGTGTCAAAATAGAATAAGAGAGGTGGGAAGTGAATATTTGGTCATGGAAGAAAATAATATTTACTAGATATTGATAATGAGTGATATAGATCATTCATCACAAGAAAGTGAATGCTCAAGTAAAATTTAATGGCCACAAAAAAACAAACCAAAGTGGTGTGAAAAAATATCATTGATTTCATCAAAATTAATGGTAATATAAAAAACTGTTTAAATATCCATTTCCAAGAGCATAAGAATTAATTTTACATATATACTTACAAATTAATAAATTAAAAATTCTAAATTAGAATAATTGAATTATATTATCAATCTTAACATCCATATCATATTTTTCTCCAAATTATGATTATTCATGATCAATTTTTTCCAATTCCTAAACATCTAAAATAAAATTTTATAGGACCACATTAAGATAAATATTGAAATTCAAGCAATTCCAAATCTCTTTTGACATTAACCAAAAAATTGGTTAGAACATTTTATGTGTTTTTTTTCAAAATGACTAAAACATCATATGATGAATTAATACACTATTATCCAAAATTCAGTATTAATACACATAGATCAAAATAAATCATTCTTAAATAACCTCAAAATGTAGACTGTTTGAACCTAAAATTTTACCTCATACCGTTCATATTTCAATAACACAAATATAGAATTTTTGAATTTGATGTTAATTACTTTGTTAACAAATAACTTTTCAATCCCAAGGTTATATATATGATAAAACATGTGTTCCCATAATTACCTCAATAACCAAGATCATATAGACCCTAAAGAGTATCAATTCCTTCAAAATTATTTCCAAACAATATAAATCAATAATTCACATTAATCCAATGTTTTATATATTGTTCAACCTAATAAAACATCAACTCAATTTTTATTAATCTCTTTAAGGTATCAACCCAGAAAACCTCTAAGTGGAGTCCAATAAATTGATCTTATGGTCATCATTAATCATATAAACTAATAATGGTATCTCTAAATCTTAATATAACCTCACATGAAAACATCCTACAATACAAAGTTATATAAACCGTTCTTTATATACCATCTATGATATCCTCAAACCCTATCTCATGGATATGATTCTATCATTACATTTTCCTCTTTAATACTAATGATGGTTACACATTTTCTCCATTATAATCCTAAAACATCATTAGGAAATATTATATCACATAAATTATCAAGGACCTATTTGGTTTAGAGTTTTATATATTAATTAAGAAACTAAACAAAAAATTTCAATGCATTTAAATGATAATTTACTACACTTAACCCATCATTCCAATATCACATTATTTCATTATCATAATTTATATGATTCCCCTGATGACATAATAAATTCAAAACCAGTCATGATAATTTGAGGAAAAGGAAACATATGAAGGGTGAGCTCAAATTATCAGTATGGGTAAATTTAATCATTGAAAATTGAATGTCATTAGTGATAATATGATGTTTATAAGGATATAAGGATATAATAATAATGGATTATAAGATCATAAAGGATATCACACCCATAACTAACTAAATCATCAATCATGTAATATGAACTATGTCTTTAACAATGTAATGGTCCATAATAATAAATAAACATGATCCATATGACATCAATCATGATCAAAGGCTACATTTTAATCCTATAAAATGTATAGATAAAACATGTTGGTATCTTGGAATATTTTCTCAATATCCCATGTTAAAAATATATAAGAAATAACTTGATCCCATTTAAATACACATGATAAACTATTTGGTAACTCCCTCCTTCATGAATATCAAGAAAATATACAATATCCAAAGAATTGGATCACAGTCTAGGGACACCCATAATATAATCTTTATCAAGATCACCTATAACAATCCACATCATATAAGTTGGAGTGGACCCAAAATAAACTAAACGGGTTAACAAGTTACCATAAAAAAATTTCAAGTACAACTCAAGAATAAAACATATATAATCCTTTTAATTCTCAACATAATAATAATAATTATACATTCATTTCTTGATTCAGCCTTGGAGATGAGATAAGTTTCAAAACAATCTCATTGACACATGATTAACCCATGGAAACTAAACTTGTTACTTAAAAATATCATTGAAAAATCATTCACATATTGACATGTAATAACTTTGATAAAACTATCTCTAAAAAACTATTAATTGGTGGAAAAAAATAAGTATTGTAGCATCATAATTCAGATGTCGGTAAGTGGCGCATAAGCTGGTTAGCCACAGGACCCCATGGGATACCCCTCACACATTATAGGTTACAGAATAGAAGGGAGGGTCTATGATGATATGGTGAAGAGAAAATAACATCATGATCAATGTAATACATATCTATAGATAATAAATAGAAATATAGGAATGTGTAATAAATCAATATACTATTGAATAACGATGATCATGTCATAATACTATTAAAAATTGAAGTACAGATGATATTGGGATATAAGTATATAAAACCTGATTATAGTAGAAAAAAGGACCAAGACTACCTCCACAACCATCATGCACAATGTATCGTTCTTCTCTAATACATCAACCAAATATAGGAAAATAAGAATCAAAAACAAAATGATTTCATGTATCAACCCATGAAATCATGAAGTGAAATAAGGTTCCATACAGGACCGGAACATGGTGTGAGATATACTCAATAGTCTACAACCAATGGACTATAGAAAAATCAATGACTTGTAGATAAAATGGCCAGTTTTCAAGAATTGGTATAAGTGAACACTAAATAAGTTAATAAATAAATAAACTAAATAAGACTAGTTCTTCATGGGATACCTAACTATAAAAATAAATTTTTATTAAGACATGTATCTCAAAAATATTTACAAACTTTAATAATATAATATGTTGTTGTTGTAAACCTTCAGACATATGTGATTGGGAAAAAATTTGACTCTACCACCCAAGGGACAATTATAATCATGGTCCAAACCAAAGCATGATGTTTGATTGGTGGTCATATCCACTGATATATAATTGTATTTCAATATTTTATTTCAATATATAAATAGACTTTAATAAATTGAATTATGATCCCCTCCAAGGTGATCTATAAAAAGGTACCCATGTAACAGTCTCGAAGAACTGTAAATACCTATCAATATAAGAGTCGGTCCATAGAGATCAGTAAAATGAATCCCATGTATCACACTTAGTATGGTGTCAATACATAACCCTATAATTCCATCTATGACATACCATAAAGGGAAAGATGTATCACTAGTGGAATATCATATCAATATTCTCCATCGATCCCATATATATTAATTCACATAGGGAACCTGGTATTTCTCACGAGTAAGGTAAAAAATATGCTCGGTGAGCTCATCCATTGAATCCTATAGTGAATCCATGAGTCACCCCCACACATTAAGATTCATTTGAAATTCTAATTATTTCCCTAGATGATCATGTACAAGGAATCCTTATATATAGACCCTTTAATCTACACATATATAGTGTAAAGGGAATGTTTTAACTATCATAAAATTCATACTATTTATGGTAAACTGTAATTTATTACCAGATAAAACATACACACCTCCATTAGCATCTTAAAAAAATCAATACGATGCATGAGGATCATAGTCCATTAATTAAGGCACACCCATAGGGGTAACTTGCATTACTTTGGTCACCCTAGGTAGTTAATTCACAGGATTCTATAAATATCTCAAAAATGGTTTATCAATTAAATTAAATTTATTAATAATTTTGCAGGAATCATCGAAGGAATCATGTGGGTGACATAATGTCACATAATAAATAAAAAGGGACTTGAAAGGAAAAGACTATTCCACCTACCTTATGTATGTTTGTGACTACACATTTTTTTCATCCTTTTAAATGAGGTAGAACATACTAATATGGAATAAAAATCATATTTCTTTAAAATAGTTCATATTATCTTTCACCAAAACAACATCATCGATGTAATGAAAAATGAATAAATATTCTAATGTATTGATGAGATTACACTAACATATCCAACAAGAAAAATAGTATGAGAAAAATAGATTGGAAGACAGATATCCTTTATGACCTTGGTTAGGTGAGGATGGGGAGATTCTATTGGATGGAATCCTATTTAGAAGAAAATAAATGATCCCATTTAAAATAATGGGCCATGTCCCCGTTAAATAAGTATGTTCGGAATTTACATGGTGTTTATATTTCCACGCATTTTCTAATGCTTGGTTTTCTTCCAATCTCTAAAAACCCAACACACTGCATGAAATCGGTGTAACATGATCTTTACATGTAGTGAATATTGAACTCATAGAATGCATTGAGTTCAATCTCTATAAATATCTTGGCTCCTAGAAAGCATAATTCATTTCATGAATTTAATTACTGTCATTTTTGTCTCCTCTATTTGGCCCCTATCCCACCTTTCACCATTACTTCCAATAAGAAACAGACCATATTAAAGGCATGTAAACCCAATATTAAGAAAAAAGAGGAACATAACAATGATTTTCCAATAATTTAGAATATTTTATACCTCTTTGATAATACGAGACATAATAACCTCCTCATAAAAAAATAAATCATACATGAGCTTATATTATAAGAGTGGTAAAAAATTTCCATCGAAAGGATCCACCACTATACATTTACATCCATCTCTCTCATAAGACCACATCTATACATGGATATACAACCATATCACCCCGACAAGAGGACCTGACCGGACTACGGAGAATTGTTTCTCTAATCTATGATACATATCAATTAATAATCAAAAGATAAATCTTCCTCTGACTAAATATCATTGATAAAAATTGAATGAGAGGGGTTTTACTGATAATAGTGATGTTGTGATACCTTGAATACATCATTCATGGGTCAGTACCTCTGAGGTAAATGCAACCAAATGGTTTCCGGTCTGACTCCATCCACAATCTTGAATGGCCAGACATAATAAGGTGGTTGACATCCATATCTCAGAATCCTTCAACTTCCCAATATTTTTGGCACTCAAATAAATGTCGAATGTACCTCCTAAAATTCTAGAGGATGGTAATGGTGAATGGTATAAGAATATTTCGTATATTGAATTGGACACATATGCTTCTAAATCTACTATAACCACTCAGATATCTCTTGAATGAGATGAGGACATACTAGTGATACCTCACCTACCTATAACTATCTTAGTGGTGAAAATGTGACCAAATGTAAATGGATTAATATCGATCCATCTAAATTGTTCCATGAAAATTTTTATTTTAGGAAAACTCAATTAGAGGAGTGTGTTTCTCCGAAGAACATTCAACATCAAAGACACATTACCGTAGCATGTCCTGTATAATACCTATTGTATTCTTGGATTTTACATTGGCATGATGGTGATATGTTGTTCACATGATCACCTATGAACTGATTTTCTTTTGAAAACCATTCAAGGAAAAAAATTTAAATAGAAATTCGTTGTCTGAAAAATATGATAGGGAACACCATGAAGGTGTAAAACAACCCGAACAAAACACTTCCCAGTATTATAAACTGAGAAATTACCTTGAATAATTATTAAGTGTGTGACCTTAGTCAACCTAAAAATAATCACCCATACAACATCACTTCTGTGAGGGGATCATAGGAAACCCGTCACAAAATCCATTGGGACATAATCCCATTTCCACTCTGGAATAGATAGAGGCTAGAAATGTCCATCAAGTCATTGGATCTCACCATTAATCATTTAAAGTATTTTTAACTAGGTGATAAAACTTATAATATTCCACTTTATACCCCACCACCAACACTAAAGTCATATGTATTGGTAAAACAGGTTAAGCCATAGGTGTACTTCCCAAAATGGAGGAATAAGATTACCTAATCAAATATTCTCATATATCTGCTGAAACGGATATATTAACAAGAAATACTATAACCTAATTCTCATTAACAACTCAACAAGGTGTTTTCTTCTCACCTTAAACACACTCTCTTAGGAATTTGCCCTCAAAATTTGAAATAATTCACCGCTTCCCCCATTCTAGAATTGTGGATGTCACTACCAAAGATGCTAAAACATGATTCCCATGATATTATTGATCCTCAAGATGCAACATAGAATATAGTAAAATTAAATACAACATAATAATGGCCTCATGGAAAACCTATGTCTGAGTTTTTATATTCTGTGGTGGGCTACTTCATTTTTCTTTTTTGCAGTATAATTTATGTCAAAGTCTGAAATATTAAGGTACTATACCCCCTATATGATATAAATTCTATTCAACCTTTTTTTGAAATGAATTTGACAAAATTTGGTCCACGAAATTGAATAAATTCTCACCCATAAGATAATTCCTCTATCAACATAAATCATGAACCACAACAGACAACTCAAGGTCGTTCATTGGGTAATTCTAATCATGAGAAACTAACTAGTAGGACCCATATTTTATAGACTAATCTACCTATATCATAACATCTTATGGACTGATTGATGATGTATCACAATAAAATTTATGGATTTTAATCAGTTCTAGAGGAATAAATATTGACATGAAAATCACTCTCTTGTTCAACTCTTAAAAGAATTCTTCTTAGACTTATTTCCATAATAGCTTCACACCACTTATATCTAAACCCATTAGAGCATCTTCCATGCATCAAAAGTTTGGAATAAAATTATTTTGATGGAAATTAATCCCCATGATCCCTCATATGTCAATGAAATAATTGGGATTCACCTAGGAAACCATGGTTCTCCCCTCTCTCAGTCAATATATACCCCACCCTGTAAGATAATGTGACCTAGGAAGTGAATATTATTGATCCAAAATGAAATTTAGAAAAAATAGAATACATTTGGTTTCAAATCAATATATTAATCACAATATAAGGATTCTTGGGGGTTTATGTTGATAATGAGAATACAAGGATATATCTTCCACAAATGCAACCACAAAATAACATAGATATTGGAAGAAAAATATATTCAACAATTTCATAAAAATGATAGAATGTTCCAATAGAAGAACTAGATATTCAAGAAGATACTATCCATCTGAGCTACCACAACATCACCATTTCTAGGAATACCCCTCTAGTTCATTTATTCCCTATGAGCTTGAGTTGGATGTAGATGCATCTTTTGTGGAGAATTTGATATTTATCAATAATCATAAAATAAAATTCATCTAATGAAGGATAGTTCCTATTATCTAGGTTATATGGTGGTATATCAATTTATAGGCCATATTATAGGATATATAGTATGATGTATGTGTTTAGTGGTTGTATCTTTTCTTAGATAATTTTTTACCACCCTCCGAATGGAATCTTTTTAACATTTTGTTTTATGTTGGGGAGGTTATAATTTCCTGTATCACGAAAGAGGTTTGAAAACATTTATATTTTTCTTAAACCATTTTAATGTTTCTATTTTGGTTATTGATTTGGTAATAACATCTTTAGGATGGTCTGATATCATTATGGAAGGAAAGGTAGAGGGTGGGATAGGGACCGGCTGCAGGACAAATAAACAGCTGTAATTAAATTCAAGACATGATTTATGTTGGACAAGAACCCTTATTTTTATATTGAGTGAATTAAATAAATTCTGTGAGTTCAATATTAACAACATTTAATGAACTTGTTAGACCTAGTTCAAAGTGAATGTTTGTTTTTTCTAGATGGGAAGAAGCCCAAGAATTACAAAACCTGTGAAAATATAAACACCATAGAAATTCAGAACTTCTTTTTTAATGGGGACGTGACCCATTATTTGAAAGGGGATATTTTATTTTATTATAAATATTATTCTAGAAAACTATAGATCCTCCTCCTCACCACTCATAGGATGTGAAGGATATCCCTCTTAAAAAATCATTTAATTGCACTCTTTGTCTTGTCGACTGCATTCTTATAATATCTTTATTACTTTATCTTATTTAATTTATTTATTAACAAAGATTACACTATTTGGGGAAAAGATAAAATGATATATTTTCATTGAATTTATTGATTATTTTATTTTATTTGTTTCTACCTCATTTCAAAAGCTGAAAAAATTTCATTGGTCGTCTATTGAAATGAGTTAGGTAGAATAGTCATTTTACCTAAAATTATCTTTATATTTATTTTGTAACATAATGTAACACACATGATTCCTCTTTTGATGCCTTAAAAAAAATTTAAAAATAATTTTAAATTGTAAGACCATGTTTAATGTAGTTCTATAAACCCTTGAATTAACTATATAGGGGCACCACCCTAATATGAGTTACTCATATAGGATTTTATTCCTTAATGGGATAAGTGCCTCATTCCCTGTATTTAATTTTTATGATACTAATGGATTTTTTTGAGTTATCTCATATAATTAATTATGGTTTCACATAAATAATATGAATTTTATGATAGTTAAACCATTCCCTTTACACCATGTAGAGCGATGTAATAGTGTCCCAATATGAGGATTCATATGATAGACTCATCTATCTTAGTAATTAGAATTAAAAAATGGATCTTAATATGTTGGGGTGATTCATGGATTCATTATAGGATGTCATAGATGAGTTCACTTAGTTTATATTTTAGCTTACCCCTAAGAAATATGTGGTTCCCTAATGTAATTTCCATAGATGGGCTTACTGGGAATTGTTTATATGATATTACACAAGAAATACAAGGTCACCTGTGTTGTATACCTTATATGGGATTAGATGGTTATGAATTTACACCATACCTAATGTGATAGAAGTGATTCATTTTACTGATATCCTTGGAAGGACTCTTATGCTGATAGGTATTTAAATTTCTATAGGATTGATGCAAGGGTTATTTTTTACTGATCACCTAGGAAGGGATGATGATTCCATTTTTAAAATTCTAGGTATATATTTTATTAAAATGTTGAATTGCAATAATATATCATAGGATATTTCCACCAATCCAAAAAAATGCATGGATTTGGACCATGTTCGTAATTGACTCTTTGATGGATGATTAATATTTCATCGCATTTATTTATGCCTACAAGTTTATGATTCCCATATTTAATATTAGTATAATTTGGAGTTGTCTTAGTTATGTATGGATTATGAAAAATCAGGGAGCTTTAGTTTGGATCCCATGAGGAATCCTGATTGATTTAGTTTATTTATTTATATAGTAATTTATTTTTCACTTTTAACATTACTTACAACTTGATCATTTTATCTAGACATCAATGATTTTTAAAGAGTCCATTTTTTGGGTCAATTTATCTTATCTCCCACCATATTTAGGTCACCGATGGAACATAAAAAACATTATGATTTCAAGGGTAGGGATAGGGAAGTGTCTAGAATCTTATGTTTGATTCCAAATATTATGATTAAGTATGGGATCCGAAAACTGAGCATATGTTCATGTCTCATGTGGAGGTATTTTTTCCTTTTTCCTATAATTAACTTGTTGTATATGAATATATCCTAGTATCATATATAATTCTTATTTATATATAATCATGTCATGATCATCCTTTTTCTACTGGATATTGATTTATTACTTATTCCATTAATTATATTTATTATATACCTTTTTTTCTTACTTTGATCATGAAGTTTTTATCTCTCCATTATAACCTCATAGATCCTAACAACTATTTAGTAGCCTATGTAGTTTGAAGACACAACCATGAGGTCATTAGGATAACTAGATCATGGTGTCGCTTAGTGTCATGTGGGTAGGGATGCTATATAACCAATTTCATCTCCACAAATTAATCAAGTTTCAAATATATTGTTATGAAACCTGTTTCATTTACTCGTCTCAATAATTTTTAAATGATATTTCCAAGGATAAAATTTAATTTCCTTGGGTAAATTATCTTTTAAAATGATTGTTATGAAACTTGTTTTATTCCAAATGATGAATTAGCAATTGAAGGAATAACGATTATTTTCATGTTGAAAAGTGAGAGATACCAAATGTTTTATTCATTAATGGAACATTGTAAACTATTTATGATCATAGGACACCTAGATACTAAATGGTGGGTCCATTACAGATCATGTGTTGTGGATTGTTCCAGGTGTTCCTAATATAGATTATATGCTTGGTGCACCAAGATAGTGATCCATTGCATTGGGTAATTTACTTTGTTTATAGATTCAAGAAGGAAGGGGTTACATGGGAGTTTCTTCTATTGATTTAACTAGGATCCAGTATTTTCATACTTGGGTTTAACATGGTTTATAATGAAAATGATCCAAGAAACCAACATGTTTTGTTAATTATTTTTATGGGTTTAAAATTTATCCATTGATCATGATTGATGTGACTTGGATCGTAGTCATTTATTATTATGGAACATTACATTGTTAAATCAATATTCCATATTATATAATTTATGATGTAGGCACTATTGGGTGTGATATATTTTGTGATATTCTCATTGATTATGATCATTTAAACATACCCATATTCACATCATATACTCACTATTGACATTAAATTTTTAATTCTTATGTTTACATTTACTAATAATTTTATCTCAACCTTTATTTGTTTCCACTTCCTAATTTTATCAGTAATGATGTTGAATTATTTATTTCTTTAAGTATTTCATATGGATTATGATGATGACATGATGTGATATAGTAGATGCTGGTTTATGTGGGGGTAAATTCTAATTCTAAACCTGGTTATTTTTTCTGTGATTTTCCCTATTTATTTAAAACTCTAAACCTAAGAGGTCCTTGAGATTTTAAGTGATATAATATTTAGATATGATTCTTTATCATTATGTTAGTGAAACTTGGGTAACCATCATCTATATTGAAGATTAATATGTAATGTGAGCATCCAATCCGGTAGAGATGGTTTTAGGCTGTTATAGTTGTTCTATATAGAAATTTTTAGATTAAATTGGAGAGAGAGATGTTTTCATGTGATGTTATCTGATGGTTTAAAAATACCATCATAAGATTATACAATTATGCATGATCACATAATCAATGTCTTGGAAACCCCCTATAGATTTTATGAGATGATAACATTATGTTATTAATAACATTTTAATATATATTTTATTAGGTTGAAGTATATATAATTATTTTGTTTAATGTAAATTATGAATTTACATTTTTTGGATATATATTTTAAGTTTTTGATACCATTTATGGTCTATCTGATCGTTGATATTAAGGTGATTATTGGAACACATATTTTATCATATATATAACCATGGGATGGAAAAGTAATTCGTTGACTATGTGATTAATATTACTTCAAACAATTGACATACATTTTGGAAAGAATTATAATACGTATGAGATAAAGTTAGAGGTTAAAATAGACTTTATTTTGAGGTTATTTAGAAATGATTTAGTTTTATCTTTGGGTATTACTATCGATTTTTTTTAATAATGTAGTAATTAATCATATAATGGTTTACTAATTTTGGTAATCAAATTACAATGTTATAAACATTTTTTAGTTAATTTCTAGAGGCATTTTTAATTTATTTAATATATCTTTTATCATTATGTGTTCTTATAAATATTGATTTTAGTGCCTTAGGCATTGAAAAAAATTAATCATGAATACACATCATTAAGAGGAAAAGGATGAGATTATTGTTGAAATTGATAAAAGTATAAACATTTACAAATTATTATATTATATTTCATTATTCTCTTTACCTACAAAAAATATTGATTTTTAACATCACAAAAAAATGATATTAAATCAATGTTTTTACATATTACCATCATTTCTGATGAAATAAATGAAATTGTTCACACCTCTGTGGTTTATGTTTTTTTCATTAAATTTAACTTTCTCAATCAAAATCATCTGATGACTTATCTCAGTCACTCATAATAATTATCTAGTAATTATTATTTTCATCCATGTATAAATATTATCTTCCCACCAATTGTCTTTATTTTTTATACATGTATCACTTATTTAAGAAGTATAAAAACTTTTCTCTTTATTACACACTTAAACATATTTTATTACATAAAAACATAACTTGATACAACATAGACGATCGAGAGGTCTAGTGTCTTTAGGGCCTAGGAACATTACCTAATGACTTAAAACACAATATCTTTATTGAAAAATTCTTTTACGTGACCACTAAATTCCCTCATACTTAGCATTGCATGGGATAACCTGAGGACATGCATAAGAAAAGGGTGAAATATAAAGCCTAGTTATTGAGTCAACAAGTCATTACATTAATAACAATATAAAATTTAGGAAATAGGCATATCATTGGAGTATAAAAGAAACATGAACATATAGGCAAGATATAGCATGATTATCATAACATGAAAATGTGGCAACAACACTTAACATGGTATTAGCATGATCCAAGGATCGTTACACATGGGGCATGAGTAAAAAATAATTGCACATTAATTACAATTATTAAACCCTCATTGAACTTAACATATCATGATACTAATCTTCACCCAATTCATTGGAGCGCTATTAGGGAACACCCTTCTTAAACATTTCATTTAATGCATAATTATGCCACATGGATCACACAACAAGGTTTCATTAGAAATCATCATTTATACCAAGAAAAAAGGTATGTTAAATTAATACATTAAAATATATAATAAATAAGTAAATTTGCATAAAGGGAAATGCCCTTGATAGAGAAATGGGAATGGTATTCACTACACAATGACTTTGATTTGAGAAAAATTACGGTGAAATTTCGGCAGCATAATGGCATGACATAAGAATTCATAAAAATGGTTGATGGGAGAGACAGGGGTGTCTCATCATATCTACATGAAATTTACAGTATGGGGCTCATATAGACACATGTCCAAACAAAGTTAATGGAAATTATATTCATAATAAAAAATAATTTCTAGAATGTGAATGAGAAGAGAGAAATTTCTCACCAAATTTTGGCATGGTAATGGGTGTACACAGAAAGAATTAATTACTGAGAAAGAGGTCCCTAATAATTTCAATAATAGGTATGGGAATATAAGGGGTGTTTTAAATCATACCCCAAAATTTTTAATTGATAAATGGGTATTACAACATAATGAAACTTGGGTTAAAATAAGAAAGGAAGTAATCACATACTAGGAAGTGTTATCCCAAAGGCTTGGGAGGGGATTGAGAGTGGATTATTGGGTGATTGGAGCTCCTTGGGAGGATTCCAGAGAGAGTAGGGAATGTGTTAGTTGAGCTTCAATGGATTTGAATGAATATTAAGTGAGAGCTTTCGTGGGTTTATATAGAAAAGAGAGATAATTCTTTATTATTTAGGTTTTGGCCACTACACATCAAGCTAAACAAAACCACAAACTATACCATGGTTTTTCCAATGGTTTATTTTCCAAGGGGAGTGAAAAAAATTAATTTTTAAGTAAAATGGATGAACTTATAAAAAAATTGGTTTTCTTATGTTGTGGTGAGTCACACTATCAAGGAAATCAATTTAAAAATATGAAAATGTTTTATAAGTCTTTGAGGGTCCACTAAGGCACCATAAAATTGATCAAAAAATCTAAAATAACATTATCATAAAGATAAAACTTATATTGTCAAAAAAACTCATTTATATTATTTTATTACATCACAATTGGGTCATTATGATGTCATAAAACACATTATATATATAAAAAGTATTTAATTTTGACCCAAAACATTGACTATCTAATAATATTATGAAACGTTCACCATTATATAATATTGATGAACTAACTCTAAAAATGATATTCATTTTTTTCAATAATTTTCTATATATGTGAATTTTTTAATTTTAATATAAAAAATGACATTTATAAAAAATTCATGGTTTTGGACAAAAATAACATTCCAACCCTAATAAAATTACAATTGTATTCATAAAAAATTATATAAACATTTATATTTAATAAAAATAATTTAGTGATAATATTTTATTATAATATTATTCAATTCAAAAAATCCATTAATTTTCCAAATTATATTTCTTAATTAACTAAAAATTCTATGTTTTCTTTAAAAACTATTTACAAAGTAACAATAATAAAATTAATCTATATTCTACATACAAAAATAATGTGCATACTCATATTGTTTGGTTCTTGTTACATAACCCCTTATAACACAAACATTATAATGAAGGGTAATGTGTGAGGTGGTGATAGACTCTTAGGGTGGCTCGGATAACATCGCTTGCGTGGTAATCTCTATAAACTTCTACTTCTCTAGTAGGTGGTTCCGTTTTATCTTAACGTCTTGAAGCTAGTCTTGGGCTTGGTCAAGAGTGAGGCCCAATTATTCCAACTCCTTTACATGCTCTTAAAAATGGTCCTTGTATTGAACAATTCTACTAGATGAGGCTATCTCCTCCTTTTTCTAAGTAAATAGAAAATTTTAAAGCCCTATATTTAAACTAATCATGCGATCACTATTCAACGACTATAATAGCAACAGTCAAAATTCATAATGGTATTTTAAAATAAAAAAACATAAAACCAAGGATGTTAATATGTTATATAACCATCTTACATAAAAAGAAATTTAATTCTATCACAATTAATTTTCATAAATAAAATTTTAGGTCATTACAATCATTCCCCCTTAAGAAATTTCACCCTCAGAATTTCCTTTTTCCACACTAAAATAAATGCGGGTAACTCTGTTTCATCACTTTCTCTGATTCCCACGTTGATTCTTTGAACTTTTTCTTTCTCCACAACACTTTCACGAGGGTAATTGTCATATTTTGAAGAACTGTTTACCTATAATCTAAGATCTTCACCGTCTTCTCTTCATAAGATAGGTCATTCTCTAATGGTATCACCTATGGATTGAGTAAAGTGATGGGTTAGGTAGGTAATTCCTCAAGAGAGATCCATGGAATACTTCATGTCCTTGAGATAGGTTTGGTGGGAGTGATAGTCGTACTCTAGTTCTCGTCAATGATTAATAGAAAATCCCTTTTTTCGACTCTGAGCAGCTTTAATGTGCTTCTAGATGGGATTAAAATTCTCCACCATTTCATTGACCATTTTCAGACCTAGAAGTTTTAACTCCAAAACATCATCCCAATATGCCAGTGTTCTACACCTCTTCCCATAAAGGGCTTCATGAGGATCAATTTGGATGCTAGAGTGGAAACATTTATTATAATATAAAACTACCAGAGAAATATGTAGATCACATCCTCATTTAAAGTCCATTGAGCTCGCACTCAACATGAACTCAAGGGTTTTTATAGTCTACTAAGATTGTCCATCAGTATGGGGATGATAAACTATACTAATTCTCCGCTATGTATCCAGATCATGTTGAAGAATCTTAAAAAAATATAGAGTTGAATCTTGGATATCGATCGGATACAATTGAAAATGGTACTCTACATAGCCTTACCAGGTCTTAGAGGTATATATGTTCTAGTGGATCATGTGGGAAATCCTAATGAAATGCAATAAAGTGTGTATTCTTTGTAAGATTATACACAACAAACAAGATATAATTGTTTCCTTTGGATTTCTACGGAAGTCCGGTGGCAAAGTCCATGGTGATGTTCTCTTATTTTCATGATGGTATGGGTAATGGTTGCATCATCCCCTTAGACTTCTGCCTCTTAGCCTTCTATTGATGACATACCAGGCAATTTGATGTATACTCAGTGATCTCCTTCTTCATGTTATCCCACCAACAATTATCTTGAAGATCTCGATACATCTTTTTTTTCTAGGTGAATGGATAAATTTGAACTAGGTGCATCATCCAAAAGTTATTTTCTTTAACTATGGATTTGATGGAACACATAGTCTTGACCCGAATCTCAGAATTTTGTCTTCGTTAATATTGACCTTTGAGGATTTCTCTTTTCTGATAGTTTCCACCTTCTTATGAATTCCCAAATAATCTTTTTTAGCATCCTTTAACATCTCTAAAAGATACGGTTGAGAAATATTTTGTGAAAGGATTGATGATGGTACATTCTTTATGATTCCCAGGTCTATCTTCATCAAATCTAAGAATAATGGAACCTTTTTATTTCTAATCAATTATTTAATCTTTGGTTCCATTCTAATTATAGCATCAACCACCTTGTTCTCTTTCCCAGTGTTGTAATGGATTGACCAGTCATATCCTTGGAACAACTTTAATCATCTTCATAGGCATACGTTCTACTCTTTCTGTGTAAATATATTTGTCAATTTTTTGATCTTTTTATATTTCACACATCTCCCCAAATAGGTAATTCCACCAAATTTTCAAAGCGGTGATTACTTTAGCCAACTCCAGATCATGTGTTGGACAGTTTTTCTCATGATCTTTCAATTTTCGTGAATCATAGAAAAAACATTTTCATTTTGCATCAACACACAACCCATGCCCTTTTTCTAAGCATCACTAAATACCACAAAAGATTTATCCACTTGTGGGTAATGTGAGCATTGGCGTAGTGATAAGACTCATTTTTAACTCCTTGAAACTCTCTTCATATTCACCACTCCAAGAAAATTTTACTCCCTTCTGAGTTATCTTGGTAAGATGGTTCGACAATCATGAGAAATTTCTCACAAATCGGTGATAATATCCAGCTAACCCTTAGAAGAATCGAATATCCAGTAACGATGTTGGCCTAAACTATCCCTCCATTGTAGCTATCTTAGAGGGATTCAAAAATATCTCATTTTATGTGTTGATATGACCTAATAATGAGACATCCATAATCCCAAACTCACACTTTCTTTACTTTTCTTAGTGATTCTCTATATTCAAGGTTTCAATTATAGTGTGTAGATTCTCCTCATGCTCCTCCTTAGTATTAGATAATATTATAATATCATCTATAAATACTACCATAAATTTGTTGAGGTAATCTCTAAAAAATATCTTCAAAATTTCTCTGAAGATTTTTGGATCATTAGTGAGTCTAAAAGGAATTTCTATGAATTCATTTTTCCCATACCTTGTATGAAAAGTAGTCTTGGGGATATCCACCCTTTTCACCCTTACATTGTAATATCTTGAACACAAATTCACCTTGGAAAAGTATTGTGATCCATATAGCTGATCAAACATGTCATCAATTCATGGAAGAGGATACTTGTTATTTATCGTGATTTTGTTGAGGTCACAATAGTTGATGCGAAGGCACATTGACCGATACTTCTTCTTGATGAAGCAGACTAGTAAACCCCATGGTGAAGCACTTGGGAATATAAACACTTTATCTAGATTCTCCTGTAGTTGGTTTTTCATATCCTCAAACTCTAAAATAGCCATTCTATACTGAGTCTGGGATATTTTCAGTGCCCTTGGTATAAGTTCAATTTATAATTCAACATATCTTCTAGGAGGAAGACCATGAAATTCCTCTGGAAACACATCAAAAAATTACCTCACTATTGGAATGTCTTCAAGGATGGTTGCTTCCTTAGTATCAATCAACTGATCCATATATGAGTTCACATAGGGCAGTAATATCAACTCTTGAGATGATGGTGCTAAAGAAGATTCATCTTCCTCCATGCACTTGTATAAAATCGAGGGTCAATTCTCCATATAAGGAGTGATTTTCCTATCACAGAAATTTATGTTTGCTCTGTATAAGGAAACCCATTCCATACTGATAATTGCATAAAATTCCACCATAGAAAGTATGAAGAGGTTCACTGGGAAGTTCAATCCACAAATTATGACAGGGTAGGAGTTAAATGGGTGGGATAAAAAGATTTTCCCCATTTTCTGTACTCACCAACATCTTTACTTCCATGATTTTTGGTGGTTTTGGGATTGTTATACAAAACATATGTGATACAAAAGAATGTGCAGAACTAGAATCAAAAAGTAGGATCCTTATTCTTGATTGAATAACTAGCATACCTATCACTACTCCATTATTGGGGTTCACATCGGCGGTAGTGATTTAAAAGGATCACCCTTATAGGCTTGAAATTTGTTGGTTGCCTCCAAAAGACTTTGTATTAGGGAACTAATTTTCAAGTTGACGTGGTTATTTATAGTTGAAGCAATGAACAACATGTTGAGGGTAAAACAAAGTGTTACTCTCATCTATCATATCTGCGGGTTTTTCTTGTCGTAAGTTAACGACTAAGTTCCTTTCTCTTCGACCCCTAATGCATTTCCTCATCAAATTCAGCCAATTTTCGGGGCACTTCTTTCTGTACCATTGGTCGGAGGGGTGATGGATTTATTTAGCACTGTTGGATTTATCAATTGGACTGCAATAATTGATGTCCACCTTACGGTTCATATCCTCATGATACCCCTAAGATTCACTGATCTCCATTTCGACCATGTGGGAACATTAGACAATTTCCTCAGCTATGGATGTCACAGATCACGATGGCTTTCCATAGGCTAGGTTTCCGCCCACCAAAGACATGATCAACCTTGATATCAAGGGTAATGACAAAGTTGGAGGTGTATCGTGCAAGACTTGTGAATTTTTCCTCATACGCTCTGATGGATTCATCATCTTTTTTCTTAAAGTCAAGGAAGTTCCATTCCATATTAAGTTAGAGGGTGTGAGGAAAATATGTATCCAAAAAAATTCTAGAAATTCTTCCATTCCAACACCTTGATAACCTCATCAAGATTCATGGTTTTTATCAATGTCCACCATTGATCGGTTTTACCCTCCATATGATAATCATCCATAAGAACCTTCTCTTATTTATAAAATTGATGGATGGAGAAGATCTTTTCAATGGAGTTGATCCATTGTTCTGCAATTGAGGGATTAGATGATCCATTAAAAATAGGATTCCTTTGTATCATTAAGATATCGATTGTGTCTTGTTCTTTGTTAGGGGGGTTGACCATTCTTCTTGACCAATGTTTCTATTCAAATCATGAGTTAACTAAGAAAATATTGTGACAATGTATGAAATTCTTGTTCCCATTTGTAAGAACCTGGTTCTTAGTTTTGAGGTACAGGTTTCTTCTTTTTCCTTTTCCTTAAGTGTTTTTAAAAAAATATGGAAAATGGGGAAAATCATAAATTTTGGAACTACACACCGTGTACTTTTTCCACACGCCATGTACTTATGGCCGTATGGGGATGATTACACGCGGAGTGTAGCCTTGTCTTCGATAAGGGGTGTAGGAACCGACTACATGCCGTGTAGTGGTACTTACACACCGTGTAGTCAGTCGGCAGGCCAAAATAGTAAGGCGGTGGAGTAGCCTCTAGTTGGGAGACAGTACACGCCGTGTACTTCGGAGTATATGTTGTGTACTCATGTCGACGAATGAATAGTGTAGTGGCACTGCCAAATGAATAGTTAAATGAAAGATGTACATGACATGTACTCAGAAGTACACATTGTGTACTTTGTTTTTTCTGCTTAAAATAGCCAGTAGCCTCCTCATTTGGAAGATGAGACACTTGAGCCGATTTAGAGCCAAAGGAGGAGGTCGAACCATTGAAGATCCACCGGGTGTTCGTCTGGAATCGGTTTCCGCCTCGGACGATCCTGTTGGAACTGCACGGGTAAGGGACTCCACCTCCTTGGGTGCTTCTTACCAATTCTTCTTCTAACATGAGTTATTTACATTTGAATAGGTTTTGTTCTTCGTCAGATCTACACCATTCTTGGGCGTTTCTGGAGTCGGTGTTCGGGTATAACGTCCGTTGGTGTATAAGGTAGGTGGCTTTGTGTTAATTTTTCCAACTGTCGTGGGTTTTTTGCATTTTCGTTCCATGAACCCATGTTGGGGTGTCGTGTGGATGAGGTAGTTGCTATATTTAATGCCTAGAATTTCATAGGTGATTAAATTATGATAAAACAATGCTGGTTGGGATCATTGCTTGGATCTGGAACCACCCCGGGGGTGTGTTTCTCTGATTAGTCATTTGGCCAGGATACCCGAGGGTATTCCTTTAATGTAGTAGTTGTAGAATTCCCTTGAGTGGAATTTCTTTTTTACTACATTTTGACATGTTGGGCATGGCCCGGTTACCTTTTTAGCCTGAGGGCGTTGTTGTGATTGGCCTGTGGGCACTACACTATTTAGCCTGTGGGCAGTAGTTATTTCGGCCTGAGGGAAACTTCTTATATGCCAATGGGCAGCTAACTCTATGCCTGTGGGCGACACTACCTACGCCTGAGGGAAAACTATGTTATACCTGAGTGAAGATTCTTGTTTTGGATACTCGTTACCCAAGGGTAGAAGTTTATGTGTCTGGGGACACTAGTTGTTTACTTAGAAATTCACTGTGGTGATTTTTTTAAATAAAATTAATTAAATGAACAATTAAATGGAAATTTAACTGTTAAGTTAGTTACTTTGTATTACTTCATACTTTATTTCATTTTACCAGTGCACACTATTATTGCATGTTAGCATGCAGTTGGGAACAGGCCTTTGGTGGGTTCCTACTGAGATATATTTCTCACACCCTGTTTGGGTCATGCTTTTCGGCCCAAACATATTACGTTTATGTAGGTGTAGATAGGGGGAAGAGTCCCTATACAGGTACTTGACTGTTTTTGTGGAGTAGGAGGGCATGGGACAGAGCCTAGGCTCGCGATGCCGCTGCCAGATGTTTTGCTTTGTTTTTCTGTAATCTTCTCCTTGTTGTATTGTATTGATGTATAACAGGTTTTGGCTATTTTCTTAGAACTTGAGACATGTAGCATCATTATTTATATACTATTGGTTATATCCATTGTTGTTTTTTGTTTCAATTGTGTATGGTTTACTACTTCCGCTGTTTTTTGTATGTTTTATTTTGTATTCCGCTGCACTACACTTTGAAAAATGAGGGCATAGTTTCCCCACTAAGACCAGGGCCCTCGCTTCTAGTCGGTAGCCTCTGGAGTTTGGGGAAATGCGCAAGAGGTTATATGGGGAACCAGGTTCGGGGCACCCATTCCGTGGCACTCGGATCCAGGATGTTACAAAGTGGTATTAGAGGGGTTCTTTTCTTTGACATACTATTTTGATCTGTAGTCAAGGATTATATGGAACTGTAGTTGGTAATAATATGTGCTCGGGCATAGCTAACCCGTGTACAGGGAAAATCTAGTCTACCTCGTATTTTTGAAATTTTTTCGGTTTTTCAAATTTTACAGTTGATATGTTTTCACCTTTGGGTGACACACTTGAGATTGTGTTGTTATAATTTATATATGGGTTCTCTTTAGTTGCAACCTGATGAGATGAGGGTATGTCGTCTCATGTATCATATAGGCACATTCTAGATATCACATTCCATGCATAGTTTCCATGCCATGTAGGTGCATTAGAATTTTCATGGTGTTGTGATAGTTGTTTTTGCTACTAAAGCATGCTGTTGTGATAGCTGCTTGATATATACATGCTCTGTGATAGGGTATTCTTTGTATGAGCTTTTTTAGAGAATGGACGCTAAACTTTGGTTTTTGGGGAGTATGGTCGCCCATTGACCGTAATTTGGTGGATCATTGACTGTTTATTTTTTATAACACATATGAGATGTCAAACTTTGATTCGTGAGGAGTATGGGCCCCCACGGATCGGAATTTGACACTTAGGTGTTATTTTTTGGTATTTTTAGGGTTCCAGGGTAGTTTCTGAGGAATATTATCCGCAAACCCAGTATACATGCCGTGTAGTATTTTTATACACGCCGTGTATGTTCTTCTCTTCGGGAAGAAAGAAGAAAATGAAATTTTTAAGTACACGCCGTGTACTTTGAGTACACGCCGTGTAGTCTCTTCTCATGTCATAAACCGTGTGGGCGGTGACACAGGGTAGGGAAAGGCTTGGGTAAAACACGTCGTGTAGCTTTTGTACACGCCGTGTAGTGTGACCGAGATTACAGCCGTGTAACTAACAACACGGGTCGGTGAACTCCTGTACAGAACATGCCGTGTCAATGATGAACACGCCGTGTAGTGTGACCTAGGGACTCAGACTTGTAACTGACAAACACGGGTTAGTGTCACCTCTCCTTGAACACACCGTGTACCTATGGGACACGTCGTGTGGTCTTGTCTGAGGACAGACCATGGGGTTTTAGCCGTGTGGCTGGAAAAAGGGGTGTTGTACACGCCGTGTACGGGTGTAACACGTCGTGTAGTTGTAAGCCGAGTAGTTGGCCGTGTCACAGACGACACGGGCAGTTGGAAAATAACATCGTACACACCCTGTAGATATTATACACACCGTGTAGTTTTTGTTCAGTGGATGTCGTGTGGCTTAGCCATGTGTAGGGACCCGGGCAGGGGAAGGTAAGTCAAGTACACGCCGTGTAGTCAGTGTACACGTCGTGTAGTCTTGCTTTGCCAATTTTTGCATCCCTTCTTCCACTTGTTTATTTTTTGATTACTTCTATTTTCAATCTTAATAATCTTGAATCTGAGGCGTGATTTTGACCATGTAGTGTCATGCCGCCTAGACGACCGCGATTTGTTCTCTAGGAGAGCGGCGACTATTATACTCCTAAAATGGTGGGCCATGGGCTACCAGTTGATCCTCCAGTAGGGCCAGATGCGGCACCAGCTGCTATACCGGACACAGGCGCGGAGGCGCAGTTCTGTGAAGGCTTATTGAGGTTAACGCAGACCATTCAGGGAACACCGCAGGTTGCCACATCTATGGCCGAGCTGACACGTATCTTCCAGCAGCTGCATCCGCCTATGTTTTCAGGTGATTCCAAACCACAGGATGCGGAGTCTTGGAAAGGGTCGATGCAGACTATTTTCGAGCATCTAGAGACGCCTCCAGGGCGGAGGGTCAAGTTCGCGACTTACATGCTGCGTGATTCGTCCAAGAGGTGGTTGGATGTTACCACCCAGATAGAGCATCATAGAGACATGGCGTGGGAAGATTTTCAGGCAGTCATCTATGACTTCTTATTTCTGGAGATGCTTAGGGTAGATAGAGCTCAAAAGTTCATGAATCTGCAGTAGGGCGCAATGTCGTTGATGGACTATTCTGCTCGTTTTACGGAGCTTCACCGTTTTTCACCCGTGCTGGTGGGTGATGAGACATTGAGAGCCAGACATTTTGAGGATGGTCTATGGTATGACATCAAAGCATTAGTGAATGTTTTTAGGTTGCCTACTGTACACACGATTGTAAACCAGTCGTTGATTATATAGAGGAACCTGCGGGAATCGAGCGGTGTGGTCCAGGCCCGTTCAGCACCGGTTACTGGTACTATTTCTGTTAGAAAGAGGAAGAGACAGAGGGACTTCTCTTAGTGTGGCAGTACCATTCAGAAGAATGCTTCAGGTGGCTAGGTTATGTGCTACCAGTGTGGTAGAGTGGAGTACAAGAGGCCGAAGTGTCCACAAGTCCCAGTGGAGTGCCGAGCTTGCAGCATGATGGGTCATCTGCAGTACTTTTGTAGGGCGTTTCCACCAGTGGCTAGTGAGAGGGGTTCTGTGCAGACTCTACGTGCGGGATAAGGACCAGTGGCTTCTTACCAGTCAGGGAAGTGGAACACGTCAGGGCGTGCAGGCAGAGATGGTGGCCATGGCCGTGATAGCCAAACGCCAGGATCTTAGAGGCAGCAAGGCGGGACACCTCAGGGTAGCCAGGCTGTGTCGTTGGGCCGCAGCACTGGCCAGGCATATGCAGTGTAACAGACCCAGCAGGAGCAGGATCCCGGACCTTCTACAGTTAGAGGTACTATTCTAGAAGCTTATGTCCTGTCTTCAATACTTTTTTATGTGGGTTCTACGTATAGTTTCATATCTGTACCTGTTGTGGAGATCTTTGGGCTCTGTGTTTCTACTTCTTCAGATATCATGACGCTAGACACGCTGTTGGGGACTAGGATGGCAGGTGTGCGTCGGTGTAAGGAGTTCCCCCTTGAGGTTGGTGGGTGTCACTTCCTTTGAAACCTCTATGTCTTAGAGATAATGAGATATAAAGTCATTCTCGGGATAGACGGGTTGGTTCCCTTTCGAGCCTTTATAGACTGCTATCGTCCCAGGGTGCGTTTCACATCACTAGAGGGTGGAGAGTTTATATAAAAGGGCGAATGGGATGTTCAGGCGAGTCGAGCTGGACCAGAGCATCGTGGGAGATGTGGATTCATAGCCCAGATTGCGAGCTTATATCTGGATGACCAGGGGACTTGTCAGATGGATCTCCCTCCTATTGTTGATCGTTTCAGGGATGTCTTCCTGGAAGAATTTTCGGGTCTACCTCTGGAGAGATAGGTGGATTTCTCCATTGAGCTTGTGCCAGGAGCAGCATCGGTGTCCATTCCTCCTTATAGGATGACTACACCTGAGTTGCAGGAGTTCAAGAGACGGTTAGAGGAGTTACAGGAAAAGGGATTTATCCGACCTAGTACTTCTCTGTGGGGATCACCGGTCCTTTTTCAAAAAAGGTGGATGGTACCCTTAGACTTTGCGTGGATTATCGAAAGCTAAACCAGTTGACGGTTAAGAACTGATATCCCTTATCGAGGATTGATGATCTTTTTGATCAGCTTCGTGGAGCATGAGTGTTCTCAAAGATTTAGTTGAGATATGGATATCATCACCTACGTGTGAGACCATTTGATATACCTCTCACGGATTTCAGGAGTAGGTATGGTCTATATGAGTATACAGTTATGCCATTCGGACTCACGAATGCGCCATTAGTTTTCATGGATATGATGAATCATGTGTTCCATCCGTATCTTGATTCATATGTGGTAGTATTCGTGGATGACATCGTGGTGTACTCTCCTACTCGACATGACCATACCACCCATCTAGAGATCGTACTGAGTACACTGAGAGAGCATCAGCTATATGTTATGCTCTCGAAGTGCCAATTTTGGATGGACCAGATTCACTTCCTCGGTCATATCATCTTAGAGGTAGGAGTTTTAGTAGACCCAAAGAAGGTGAGAGCAGTAGTTTCTTGGGAGAAGCCTAAGAACGTGTTTCAGATACGAAGTTTCCTAGTGTTGGCTGGTTACTACAGGTGTTTTATACAGGACTTCTCCCACATGGAAGCGTCATTGACGGGCTTGACTAAGAAGGGTGTGAAGTTCATTTGGTCAGAATCTTGTGAGGCACCTTTTCAGGACCTAAAAGAAAGGATGACATCAGCATCAATCCTGATAATCCCAGAGCAGGGGAAGAGCTATACAGTTTACTATGATGCATCAGTTATTGGGCTGGAATCAGTGTTGATGCAGGGCGATCGAGTTGTTGTGTACAGGTCTCGGTAGTTGAGGGCGCATGAGAGGAATTACCCGAAGCATGATCTCGAGTTGGTAGCAGTTGTTCATGTGTTGCGCTGTTGGAGACATTATCTATTGGGAGAGCATTTTGTGGTGTTCACCAACCACAAAAGCCTCAAGTATATCTTTACTCAGCGTTACTTGAATCTGAGGCAGCGAAGGTGGGTTGGATACCTACAGTCCATTGATTTTTAGCTTGCCTATACACCTGGTAAAGGTAATGCAGTAGCTGATGCACTGAGCAGGAAGACTCAAACACAGGCAGTGTAGGAGGCCAGTGGTGAGTGGGAGCTTATGGCTTTGTTCTCTAAGATGCATCTAGAGGTGCATGACAGTCAGGGGTAGACTTATCTTTCTTCTTTAGCTGTGACTTCTACCCTCCAGGATAAAGTGAGGATGAGGCAGGTATCTGATTCAAAAAGCCTAGTTCTACGGGAGTCGGTGGTAAGTGGGGACCCTTCTCCTAGGTGGACAATAGGCGATGGTGAGGCTTTATGTTTCCATGTACGAGTATGGGTTTTAGGGGATATACGTGAGGATATGATGCAAGAGTTTCCTGCTTCAGCTTGGGTAGTTCATCTCGAGGTTACCAAGATGTACCGTGACTTGAGGCGTCAATACTGGTGGCCGGGTATGAAGAGAGATGTACCTGGTTTTGTTACGAGGTGTTCCGCCTGTCCACAGGTGAAGGCAGAGCATTAGAGACTAGCTGGGTTGTTACAGCAGTTACCCATTCCAGAGTGGAAATTGGATGATGTCGCTATGGATTTTGTGACAGGGTTGCCGAGGTCACCTCATGCCAATGACGTCGTGTGGGTTGTTGTGGACAGACTCACGAAGGTAGCTCACTTCTTGTCGATCAAGGAGACCTTCAGTGTGGAAGAGCTTGGAAGACTGTATATCTGAGAGATCGTACGTCTTCATGGGGTCCCTCATTCTATCGTTTCATATAGGGACGCCTGCTTTACATCTCATTTCTGGCAGAGTTTTCAGAGGGCGCTGGGTACACAGGTGCTTCTGAGCAAAACATACCACCCTCAGACAGATGGTCAGTCAGAGCGTACGATACAGGTGTTAGAGGACATGATGTGTGCATGCGTCCTAGACTGTGGGGGCTCTTGGGAGAGTCATATACCCTTAGTTGAGTTTGCCTATAAAAATAGATTTCAGGTGACTATTGAGATGGCACCATATGAGGTGTTATACGTTAGGTCGTGTTGATCACCTTTGTGCTGGTTAGAGGGAGGTGAGACAGCTTTTCTGGGACCACATCTTCTGCAAGAGATGTCTTAGTAGGTCCAGTTGATTCAGAAGTGGATGGCTACTGCGCGGTCTCTTCAGAAGTCTTATGTCAATCGTCGCAGACGACCTTTGGAGTTCGTGGTTGGAGATCAGGTTTTCTTGCGTGTTTCGCCGAGGCTGGGACATAAGCGGATAATGAGGCAGGGTAAACATTCACCACGGTATGTGGGACCATTTGAGATTCTTGAGATAGTCAGGCTGGTTTCTTATCGGTTGCGGTTACCACAGTGGTACCGAGCCATGTACGAAGTCTTCCACGTATCTTAGTTGTGTCGCTATCATTCAGACTCGTCTCAAGTTTTTCAGCCCGAGGAGGTTGAGCTGGAGACAGATGCATCTTTTGAGGAGCATCCGATTAGTATCGTTGACAGGAGCACGAAGGTTCTCTGAGGCCGGTCAGTTCCTCTCAAACGGGTGTTATGGCAGCATGGCCGAATGCAGGATGAGACCTGGGAGCGGGAGGCCGATGTATGAGCTCAGTGGCCAGAGTTGTTTTGTGATTTATCTTCGCCACCCTTGGAAGGGAAATTCGTGGACGAATTTCTATAAGGGGTAAGTTTTTAAGAACCCGGTTCTTGGTTTTGAGGTACGGGCTTCTCCTTTTTCCTTTTCCTTAAGTGTTTTTAAGAAAATATGGAAAATGGGGAAAAATCCTAAATTTTGGAACTACACGCCGTGTACTTTTTCCACACGTCGTGTACTTCTGGCCGTGTGGGGATGAGTTCACGGGGCATGTAGACTTTTCGGTGACGAGTGGTGTAGGAACCGACTACACGCCTTGTAGTGGTACTTACATGTCGTGTAGTCGGTCGGCAAGCCAAAACAGTAAGGCGGTGGAGTATCTGCCAGCTGGGCAACATTACAAACCGTGTACTTGGGAGTACATGTCGTGTACTCGTGTTGATGGCTGAATAGTGTGGCGGTGCCACCAAATGTACAGTTAAATGAAAGAAGTACACGACGTGTACTCAGAAGTACACGCCCTGTACTTTGTTTTTTTGGCTTAAAACAGGCAGTAGCCTCCTCATTTGGCAGAGGAGACACTTGAGCTGATTTGGAGCCAAAGGAGGAGGTCGGGCCTTTGAAGATCCACCAGGTGTTCGTCTAGAATCGGTTTCCACCACGGACGATCTCGTTGGAACCGCACAGGTAAGGGCTTCCACCACCTTGGCTGGTTCATACCAATTTTTCTCCTAACATGAGTTATTTACGTTTGAATGGGTTTTGTTCTTCGTCAGATCTACGCCGTTCTTGTGCGTTTTTAGAGTCGGCGTTCGGGAATAACATTCGTTGGTGTATAAGGTAGGTGGCTTTGTGTTAATTTTTCTAACTGTCGTGCGTTTTGTGCATTTTCATGCCACAAACCCATGTTGGGGTGTCGTGTGGATGAGGCTATTGCTATATTTAATGCCTAGAATTTCATAGGTGATTAAATTGTGATAAAAAAATTGCTGGTTGGGATCGTTGCTTGGATCTGGAACCACCCTAGGGTTGTGTTTCTCGGATTAGCCATTTGGCCAGGATACCTGAGGGTATGCCTTTAATGTAGTAGTTGTAGAATTATCTTGAGATAAATTACTTGTATACTGCATTTTGACATGTTGGGCATGGCCTGGTTACCTGTTTAGCCTGAGGGCATTATTGTGATTAGCCTCTGGGCACTGCACTATTTAGCCTGTGGGCAGTAGTTATTTCGGCCTGAGGGCAACTTCTTTCGTGCCTGCGGGCAGCTGACTTTGTGCATGTGGGAGACACTACCTACTCCTGAGGGAAAACTCTATTATACCTGAGGGATGATTCTTGTGTTGGATACTCGTTACCCGAGGGTAGGAGTTTACGTGTTTGAGGACACTAGTTGTTTACTTGGAAATGCAATGTGGTGATTTTTTTATATAAAATAGATTAAATTAATAATTAAATTTAAATTTAACTGTTAAGTTAGTTACTTTGTAGTACTACTTACTTTATTGCATTTTACCACTACACACTATTATTGCATGTTAGCACGCAGTTGGGCACGAGCCATTGGTGGGTGCCTACTGAGATATATTTCTCACACACTGTTTGGGTCACACTTTTCGGCCCAAACAGATTAAATTTCTGCAGGTTTAGATAGGGGGAAGAGTCCCTATATAGGTACTTGACTATTGTTGTGGAGTAGGAGGGCATGGGACCGAGCCTAGGCTCGCGATGCTGCTGCCAGCTGTTTTGCATTGTTTTGATGTACTCTGCTTTTTTTTTTGTACTATATTGATGTATAACATGTTTTGGTTGTTTTCTTAGAACTTGAGAAATGTAGAATCATTATTTATATAATATTGGTTATATCCAATGCTATTTTTTGTTTCAGTTGTGTATGGATTACTGCTTCTACTGTTTGTTGTATGTTTTATTTTGTATTCCACTACGCTACACTTTGACAAATGAGGGCATAGTTTCCCCACTATCAGACCTAGGCCCTCGCTGCTAGTCAGCAGGCTCTAGCGTTTGGGGAAATGTGCTTGAGGTCACGTGGCGAACTGGGTTTGGGGCACCCGTTGTGTGGCACCCGGATCCGGGATGTTACACCATTGGATAGGGCCTCTCATTAGAAAATACATTACATTGATCTTCGCATCGTTTGATAGCATGATTCCTCCTATTACCAGCCATAGACTGGAATAAAAGGATATTTAGGGGTAACACATAGAGGGTATTCCATGAACAAAAATGGTTGACATATAAATAACTTTTATTTCCTTAACTTATCAATATATAAGCTTTAATCTATGTTATTCATGATCTACATCCCAACATACATTATTAGGGGAATTTATTCATAGTCCCTTAACAGTAGTTCATACTATGCTTTTGAATTTACCAAAGAATATCCCTAGGGAGTGTCATAACCAAGAGTGTAGTAAGGCCCATTTTCGTGTACCAGGATACCCCAGGTCGAGCCTGAAACTCCTTGTCAGATTTTTCACTCCTATGTACATCTGTACTAGATCCGCCTCTACCTGCTTGTATCCAAACATAGATTTATTTTCATTAAAAACAACTTACACAATACTCACAAAAACATAGGGATGTTTTTATTATACTTAGTGTTATCCCTATGTCTTTCACTAGGGTTTTCTAATCCTAATACCAAGAATAACAAAACCAATCCTCTGATACCAACTATAACAACCATGATCTTTATTACACAATTAAACATATATTTTTACATAAAAAATTTACTTGATACAGCATATATGATCTATATCTCTAGTGTCTTTAGGGCTTAGTAACATTATGTAATGACTTAAAACACAATATTTTTATTGAAAACTTCTTTTACATGACCAATACATTCCCTCTTACTTAGCATTTCACAGGATAACCTATGAAAATTCATAAAAAAGGGTAATATATAAAACCCAGTAAGGGAGAAAACAAGGCATAACATGAACAATACAATACATGTTAGGAAGTAGACATATCAATGGATCATAAAAGAATCCTAAACATAAAGGCATGATATATCAGGATTATCATAACATGGAAATGTGGCAACAACACTTAACATGGTATTGGAATTATCCAAGGATAATTGAACATGGAGAATAATTAAACCCTCATTGAAAATGATTTATCATGAGTAAACCATCATTAGACTCGAAATATCATGATACTAATCTTTACCCAATGCATTGGAGTGATATCATGGAGCACCCATCTTAAACATTTCATTTCATGCATAAGTGGGCCACATGGATCATAAAACATGGTTTCATTAAATATAATCATTTATTCCATGATAAAGGAATCTAGAATTAATACATGAAGCTCTATAATCAATATGTAAATGTGCACAATGGGCAATACCATTGATAGAGAAATGGGCACGATATTCACTACACAATGACTTTGGCTTGGGAAAAATTGTGGTGAAATTTCCCTAGCTTAACAGTGTGACATAAGAATTAATAAAAATGGTTTATGAGAGAGAAATGGGTGTATCAACATATATACATGCAATATAAAATATAGGGGACCCAAAAAATGTAATGGAAATTAGATTCATAATAAAAAACAATTTCTTTAATGTGAATGAGAATAGATAAATTCCTCACGGAACATCAGCATGGTAACAGGTGTACTTGTGAGGCTTTAATTAGAGAGAATGGGGTCAATAATCATTTCAAGAATAGGTAGGGGAATATATGGGTGGTGATAAATCATAACATAACATTTTTAATTGAAAAAACGATATTACAATATAATGAAATTTTCATAAAAATAAAAAAGGAAGGAATCACTTACTTGGAAATGTGATCCCAACGGCTTGGGAGGGGTTTGAGAGAGGCTTCTTGGGTACTTGGGGATCCTTTGGAGGATTATAGAGAGAGGAGGTCATTGGTTGGTCATGCTCAAATTTCTTTTTGTGGAGAGGATGTGGGGGCATGGGTGGGATTATATAGAAAAATGGAGGTAATTCTTTGTTATTTTGGTTTTCACCACCACAATTCAACTAATCAAAACCACAAACCAAACCATGGTTTGTGCCCAAGGTTTTTGAAAAATGGGAGTGGAAAACATTATTTTATAATTAAAATGGGATATCTTGTAAAAATATAATTTTTTCTTATGTTGATATGAGTCACACTCTCTAGGAAATAAATTTAAAAAGTTAAAATGTTTTATAAGTATTGGAGGGTCCACTAAGGCACCATAAAATTAATCAAACAGTTAAAAAATAACATTATTTTTAAGCTAAAAAATATATTGGATGAATAAATCATTTATAATATTTTATTACATCATCATTGGGTCATTATGATGTCATAAAACACATTATATATTTAAACAGTATTTAATTTTGACAAAAAAATTCAACTGTCTCTGATAAATGAAAAAATAAAAAATGGATAATTTTGACGTCCTAATTCCAAAAATAACATTCATTTTATCTAATTAATTTTCTATATATGTTAATTTTTTACATTCAAAAAAATTGACATTTATCGAAAATTCATGGGTTTTGAAAAATATAGCTTTCAAACATTAATAAAAATTTCAATTGTATTTATAAAATTTTTAAAACCATTTATATTTAATAAAAAATAATTTTGTGATAATATTTTATTAAAATATTTTTTAATTAAAAAAATTCATTAATTCGTCAAAATTTATTCTTAATTTACTAACATTTCTATTTTTTCATTAAAAATTATTTACAAATTAACAATAATAAAATGAAAGTATATTCTATATGCAAAAAAATGTACATAATCATAGTGGTAGGATCTTGTTACATAACCCCTTATAACACCCACACAAGACCTAAGGGTAAAGTGTGTGATGGTGACAAACTCTTGGGGTGGCTCGGATAACATCGCTCATGTGGTAATCTCAATTAACTTCGACTTCTCTCGTTGGAAGTTCTGTTCGAGCTTAACGTTTTGAAGCTCATCTTAGGCTTGGTCAAGAGCGAAGACCAATGATGCCACATCCTTTACGAGCTCCAAAAAATGGGCTTTGTATGGAATACAATTCTACTGGATGAGGCCATCACTTTCTTTATCTGGGAAAATTGGATTTGTTAAATCCCTATATTTATGCTAATCATGTGATCACTGTTCAGCGGCTATAATAGAAATGGTCACAATTCTTAATGGAATTTTAAAATCCAAAAAACATAAAACCAATTTTGTGTATACTTTATATAGCTATCTTAAATAATAAAACATTTTATTATATAAAGATGATTTTCATTAATAAAAGTTTGGGTTGTTACAAGAAGACCATCATACTTCACATTCTCATTTATCAAGATGATTTTTTATCAACCCATATTACGATGTGGGTTTATAGAAATGGTATTTTTAAATATACAACCTTATATTTTCTATAAAACATTAAAAGTTTTCGTTTGGCATTTATTAAAGGGGGTAATATGTAACAGCACAATATTTTTTAAAATAAAACAATGTTCAGTAGCATATTTATATGCAACTCCATACTTAAAGGACTAAAGAAATATATAAATTTTATAACCTAGATATTAAATTAGTTGGTAATAATAGTTTTAAATACATTATGAAATATATATGTCAAATTAAAATAATTATCGATAAATTATTACTCGATAATCAATTATTATTTATTAATCTAATTTTACTCTTCAAGAATATGTTTTCTTCAAAAATGATTTGAATTTATTTTCAGGAAAATAAAATTACAATTTTATTATAAGATTTATTAAATTTTTTTCATAAAATGAATTTAATTTTGAAAATTTTATTATCAAAATTGACATTGGGTGAATTTTTTAAATTATTTGTAAAATAATAAAATTTTGTGGATAGTGAAATATACCCATACTTCTAAAAATTTCATTCATATTCAATATTTTTATATAATTAAAAGTAACATTACGGTATTAATCATATATAAATTAAATGAGGGATTTTATAGTTATGTTTAATATGATTAATTTTTTTAATAAACATCGTAATGGATTTCAATAGAAGTTTTTCTTCAAGTTTGAAAATAGTATTTCTCCAAAAACTATTTCAAAGTGCTCCATGTTTGAATTTTTTTATAAAATTTAAAAAAAAAAATAATGAGTAAATATTTACGAGGAATTATATATTATATAAAAAATCATATTAATTCATCCACATACTATTTTTATTATTTTTCATAGAGTTATTATAAAATCATCATTTTAATGGAATAAATATCTTGAAATCCCATTTTTCGTTGTCTATGTGTGTTTAATTTTATATTAAATTTTTCTAAATATTTTTATTATATTTGATAAAAAGAATTAAATATTTGTAATAATTATAATTTATATAATCTAATAAGTTAAACATAATATTTTACAATATGGAATAGAAGAAGTAATAAAATTGATTACTACATTTAAGGTAAAAACAGATTTGTTGGCGGACAATGTAAAAAGATAATGCCTAAAATGACACATATTCTTATCTAAAATCTATTTAATGGAAAAATATGAACCATATGATTACATTTAATTGTTATTTTTAAATTTTATATCCATTTTTTATTTCAAAAATGTGGCTATATCTTTTTCTTTTAAAAACATACATGTGTTCCTTTCAGCTCCGGACAAAAGTCCACCCCCTCTCCTCTCATCGTTATTACTTAAAAATATTTTTTATTATAATAACTACCAAATTAACCTCTAAAATTACATTTTCTAATCCTATAATGATTTTTTGGTTATAATGATATTCCATGAATACATTAGGTATAATCTTAATCGAGTTGTCAGAGATGAGATAAAATCCCTAAATATATGTTTTGGTTTTATTTAATATTCTACATACTTAAAATAGTATTATTATATAATTATACAATAAAAACATTATATATAATATAAATTTATGTGATTATGTTAATGAAATATCCTAAATCATCCTTTCATTCCATCAAATGGGATATGAAATAATCATTTGTGTGTACGGAGGACTACTGACTCGTGAAATGATTTCATTCATTTTCCTTCATAGCCTCTCAATATTTATTATAATGCTTCACATAAATTATATATAGGATAATTGTAATATATTTTATTAAATATTTGGTTCTAATATATCATATACCTTCTTAGTATCTCTTCTATGTGGGATACGATATCATCGCTCGTGTGTACCGAAGTCTACCGCCTCACGGTTTGATGTGATTTGTTTTACAATAACACTTTACATGGATGGAAATAAGGAAAATTATAATTAATATAATTTATATATATGATATAATAATTATGTAAATGTCAATTTTATCTATCTAAAAATATAATATATCATTTTCTTTCTTACAAAAAAATAATAATAACAACAGTCAGGTACATGTAGACTACCGCCTCCACAAAGCGACATGATTCACTTTTTCCATCAGTAAATCATATGGATAATATAAATATATATATAAGAATAATTAAGGAAATAATTTGATATTTATATATTATTTTAATTATTTGAGGATAAAATATTTCATACCTTCTGTTCATGAATATTAATGACAAATGGAATTGTTACTCAAGCGTATGTACAACATACCATCTTCATGACCGTATCTTAGTTAATTTAACCTAAAAATCATTACTGATTAGATTTTAAAGTACTACATATGAATAATTATTTTAATTATTTCATGATTATTTATTGATATGTTGAAATAATTACCTCTTTATCCATGGAAAACACACTGAATCCATTTTTAATTAATGAACCAAATGTCTCGAAAACACCTAACATAGACTAAACTAATTAAGTATTAAAATTTGCCATTATAAAGAAATATTAATAATTTTTTATGTATAATTATTTAAAAATTCAAAATGTTCTCAGTAAATTAATTAATTGATTTCCAACTATTATATAGGATTAAAATGAAATACGATGAAATCTGGCACACGGGGTAGGGGTTTTCTCGTCTCGCTTTTACGTCTATGAGACACATGATTTATTCACCAATTATATTTATTTATCTATGAATGTAATTGAAATTAATTAAATTTCTGATTATTTTCATAAATATTTTTTTAATTTAAAAATCTATATGGGGATATATCTTTTCTTGGGGTTTTATCTACATATTACTAAAGTAGTAATGGACTTCATCTCAAATTACCTTCATTAAGGAATATTATAATGTTACATGCCTATATTAATTTATGAGGTGTATATAATTACCCTTTTGAAATTTTATATCGTGAAACTCATTATTTTATTTATATTTGGAGTTTTATTTAATGTTTTTCAATAATGGGGTTATGGTTGAAAATATAAATATTGTGGAAATGGAATTATGATGCAATATCATTTCTTTTAGGATTCTTTATGTTCAAGATTCATAGGGAGGAAATTATATGATATTTAATTTCATGAAATGTTTCTCTTTTATTCTCCATTATTTAATAATTATATTCACATGTTTAATTTCTATTTACTCCATTAATAATTGACTAAAAATCAAAAAAGATATTTCCAAGTGATAATAATATTTTATATATTTTTATTCCATGTATCTTCCTATTCCAAATTCAAATTTTTAAAAATGATATAAAAATTTCCTTTTCAGAAAATAAAATATTTCCCAATATTCAAGATTAATTATCTTTTACCTTCAATTATATTCTTTTAATAGTAAATTTCCTTATATTTTCTAAATCGGTCCCGGTTGACTCCATTTATCAAAATGTTTAGAAAATAATATTTTACATACAACATTTATAAAATAAAAGGATTTTCTAACCATCCTATACAGTATTTTCCTTTATGTATACATTATATTATTATAGAATTCTTTATAATGAAAATTATTTTAAAAATATTTTTGATTTTTGATTTTTAAATGTGAGCTTCAAAGTAAAATGGTTATTATCCTAAAAATGTTTTTAATGATATTTCAATGTTATTTCTATTCATCATTATCAATAACCATTGTTATTAATATATATACAGTGGGTATATTTTTAAAATTATAATATCCTCACTCTTTATCTTGATGGATTAGTATTGTTTCAAATAGATTTTCATGGATATCATTTATTTTCCAAGGATTAATCTTGAATATAAGATATTTTTATGAAACTTAATCCTCTTTCTTTGTTTAATCGTTTTTCAAATATATTGTTCTGGAAATATTTTATTTCCCATGGTATAATAATGTTTCAAATAGATTGTTTTGGAGCCCATTTTTCTATGGTTTAATCATGATTCAATATGAATTATAGGAACCTACTTATTTTACATAGGTTAATCAAGATTCAGTGTGATTTAAAGGTAATATATTTCTTTTCCATGATTTAATAATGTTCTTAATATTTTGTTTATGAAATAATTTTCTATTCTATGAGAACATTATGCTTTTAATATATTATTAAGGAATTAATTTTTCTTCCATAGGTTAATGACTTTATAATGGGATTGTTATTAAACCTATATCGTTTCCATGATTGAATCATTCAATGAAAGAACAATGAGTATTGTTATATGAAAAATGGATGATTCTAAATGTTTCGGTCATCACTGGTACTTGAAAATTATTTTTGACTGAAAGTTCACCAAAATAGATCCATTGGATTTCGATATATTTTATAAAATGGGTGTGGAAAGGATATCACCAATTCACTACATAATTTAACTTTCTTTGAGTGGAAATAATGATGGGAATACCTGAGGGTCTTCCCTAAGGATTTTACTATGGTCCAATTATTTCTAAAATCACTTGATCATGGATTATGAATAATATTTTCTAGGACAAAAAAATGTTTTATCATTTGTTAATATTTTTATATAATGATTCATTTCATTAGTATTGATATTAAAAGGATCTTGGTTATCTATTCGGATGACCCTTTCCTTTGTTAAATATGTATGCCATATTTCATGATTGATGATTTTGTTATTGATGGGTATGAGGTATTTTATGATTTTCTCATGCAATTTAATTATCAAATTACACCATTAAAAAATTAAAATTCACTCATATGACATTAAATGTTTAGTCTTATGTTTACTTTTATTGACAATTTGATCTCACACATCTAATGTTTCCTTCTCCTCAAGTTAGAAATAATTCTGTTGAATGAATTATTCCATGATGTATTTAGTTTTGATAGTGATGATGAATTGATGTGAAATAATAAAATTTGTATTAATATGGATAATTCATCATTTAAATAAATTATTTTTTTATGATATTTCCTTAATTATCTAAAACTCTTGACCTAGAAGTTCCTTCAGAATATAAGTGATCTAACATTTCTTTTCGATGTTGTATGTTCTGGAAGGAGAAATTTTGGTAACCTTAATCAGGATTAAAGGGGGAAATGTATAGTTATAATTAGATCCTAGAGTGTAGGATTTTAGTTATTTTAAATTCATTAAATTTACACAAATTAATTCCTTGAAATGTATTAGTTAAAAAAATCACATGGCTTTGAGAGATAGTAGTCTTCCATACCCACGAATGACGTCACCGTACCCCCATGGAATTTGAATTATTAATATGTATGTGAAATAATTATATAAGATGAATAAATCTGTCAAAATAAAATATATATTAATTTAATCTATCCTTATTACCCTTAAGGTAAAATGTAAATGGTAATGAAAATCACTTTAGTTTTTTGTAGGGGTATTCCTCAATATGCTTGGAAAACATTATTGTTTTACAAATATTGTGGCCAATATGAATTTAGATGTGGTATCATAATTAAAAATGTATAATAATATCATAAATATCATATATAAACATTCATACTATCAATATATCCATCCATGAGAAGTGGATATTGAAAAATCATAACATTTATTCACATAGTGCTCATCTGACGTACACACAAAAGATGATTTTGTATCCCATGTGATGCAAGATGAGATAGATATAGGTTATTACAATAAGATAATAACATACATGTATAGTGTATATAAATGTGACATTATATTAGTCCAGTTTATAAAGATTTTATAGAGTTATAAAAATAAGAAAAAGTGAAACATATTGTTAAAAACATTTCTTCTTTTTTAGGAAACCTCATTAGGTTTATCCAAAATACGTCCTATATTTAATTTATGATCACAAAAAGTACATATTTATTTGGGGTGTATGTATGTAAATAATTTTGGAAGTTATATTTTGATCCATTTTTTAGATATTTGAAGAGGAGGCGAGAGTGGGTTTCCTTTTATAAGTGAGGTGAGTGGGGCACATGTGATTTTTGGAATGAAAAAGGTGCACCCACATTGATCACAAGAAAAATATTCAAAGATGGAATATTATAAAACCTTATAGGTAACCAAATACAAATATATCCATCCATTGGATATTTTATCATTATTTAGGTTATTCTTCTCCTTATCATTTTAGTTACAGCCCCCCCCCCCCCCCCCCGCAATAAATCTATTTCAATATTAACAAGGATAGATAATCTTTAATGTTTTACTATTTGTTATATTAATAAATGATGTTTAAAATAATAGATAATATAAATTCATTCAGATTTAATATATGGAATTCATTTTAAAAAATTCCACTAATAGATGTGGAATAATTAAAATTAAAATTAATCACACAGATGTGATTGGAAATCATTTTTCCAACGGGAAATGATTAAAATGTTTAAAAAGGATATATATAAAAATTAACAATAAAATCTATTAGAATAACATTAATTGGATTAATAGATATATAATTTAACTAATTTTAATTTTAATCTCCTTATAAAATAATTTTTATGTTTTTAAAATCATTAAATGAAATAAAAATTCTTAAGAAAACCCATTATTTTTAACTATTAAATGAAATAATTACCTTATCATAATATTATAAAAAATAAACCCTATGATGATGTTGAAATTAGACTCTAAAAAATAAATTTCCTTTTTTATAATTCTTTTTTAGTCTCAAAATAAAGCTCAAAAATATATCAAAAATGAGAAAAAAAATTATTTTTAGAACAATATAGTTTTTAACCATAAATTATATTTATTATTATATAAAATCTATAAAAAATAATTATATGAATTATGAATATTTTATTGGAAATATAATTTATACATTTCAAAAAAATTAACATTTTTTAAATTTATTGATGTAAAAGGAATTGGTGCCCATAAAAATAGATTTTTTTTAAAATTGATTTATGTTGCTTTCAAATTGTTTTTATTTACATTATATGTAATTGGAAATAAAATAATTAGTTATATTTAAATTTCTCAACCATATATTTTAATAATTTTGTCGTGCCTCTTAATTCCTACCATTCCCACACGTTTGGGATATCTATCGTATTAAATAATAATAATTTAATAGTATACCACGTTTTTTTAGACATGATGTTGAATATAACCCAATAAAAATTCAATTCCTCATATAACATAATCTAGAGTAAATATTGCTTATAATGTTAGCTAAACATGGTGTTTCCGGTAATGCTAAATATGGAAAAGATTAAATTTATTTGAAAAAATATTTTTCACAAAATCTCTTTGTGTTACAGGGGGGAAGAATGAAACACCCGATGATTTTAAGATATATACCCCTTTCAATAAATTTTATGTGTTTGATATCATGCTTTACATGAAACCCAAATCTTATATGAATCATTATATACTATTGAAAACTTATTATTAAATTCGGTTGTTATCTCCTGATAGTTGTATAGTGGAGCATAAAGAGAAAAATTTAAATTATAACAAGTATATATAAAATACTTCTTTAATGAAAAAGTATTGCTTTATTCCTTGGAAATAAATAATCAATTATAAATATTAAAATGATATAATTTCATTTTAAAAACATATTTTGGATAGTATAGTATTATTCAACATATTATGTTTTTTGACCACTAATAAATTATTTTTTTGATGAAAAATATTGGTATTTAATATCCAAAAAAGAATAATCATAATACATTGATTATCAAGCGGTTATAAATGAATATCAATTCGTTGGATGGTAAAAAATTATATTTTTTAAAAAAAATTGTTTTTCGTGCATAATATATATTATATTAATAAATTTAATTAATCATTATTAATGAATGATTTTAATTATAGCTATTTAGAATATATTCAGTAAAATTTATAACCATTTATCTAGTTTTTTATTAACAAGCTAAAAGAATAAATTGATTTTTATATTTTAGAAATAATTATTAAAATATTGATTCTCATTGTGTTTTTCACACTTATTTAAAAATGAATATAATACAATAATTTCAATATTTTTAATCATCATTTTTAAATTTAGAAATTACTTAAATATCATTTTTTTCATTTTCAATAGTAACCATCATAAAATTTCATTACTATGGTAAAGGCTGAAATGTTTAAAAAGGGGTTAAACTAAAAAGATAAGGGTTTTAAATACATAAACAAATTTTTAAATCCTATTTACTATATCTATTTTTATCATATATTATCCCATTTTCGTACATGAGATAATTTAGAGCCACTTTTCAGTCTTCAAACTTGAGTAAACCTTTCTAAATCCATTTCATATACTAATATAATTTATTTTACAATTGGATTATGATATTTGTTTTGATGGAAATTTTTTGGATATTCTAGATTGAATAAGTATTTTCTAGGGATAATGACTTCTCACCATATCAACGTTTATTAGTGAAACAATACAATTGAGGAATATGTGTGGAAACTTGAATATGTAATGTGGTTGAAGTAACCTGAATTTTTTTATTCTATATAATAGAATTTCAAGGATGTAAGAATTATAATTTTTGAATATAGAACCCTTTTATTTTATGAAATGATACATCTTAAATAAATTTGATGTGATTGATATCATACTTTTCACATAACATCGAGAAAAAAATGAACCATCATATTCAATTGATATATCATTACTAAATGTAATTTTCATCGCCTATTAATTTGATTATTGGGTATGATTAGGACTAAATAAATTAAAAAACTATTTTTGAATATTTTTCTTAATTAAAAACCATTGATTAATTACTATGAAAAATGTTCTCAATTTTAAATGGTAAAAGTGATATAAGTTTATGTTGAGAGTTTAATTTTTCAAATTATTTTATTTTTTTAATGTATTATGTATTTTTGTGACTAATAAATTATTATTATATATATATATATTGGTATGTATTTTTAAATAGTGAATATTAATTAATAAAATGATTATCAATTGGTTGTAAATGGAGAAAAAAATTGAAGGTAAAAATATATATTTTACATAATTTGTATTTTACATTAATAAATCGAATTAATCAAAATTGATGAATGATTTAAATGAAATGTGTAAATAATATACTATTTAAAAGATATAAATAACCATTTAATGGTTTATAATAGTAAAATAATAATAATAAATTTAGTTTCATTCCAAAAAATGAATATTCCAAAAATACAGTTTTCATTGTGCTCGACGCACTTATTTTAAAATAAATTAATGAAACATATAAAAATAAAATATGATAAAATGGTTTCAATATTTGGAATCAAAAAAGTCCAAATTTTTTAATGATTATAATTTAATTTTTTATTAATAATAGTAATGACGATAATGTTTTATTACGATGGTAAATTTTTAATGTGTTAACGAAAGGTTAAACTAAATAAAGATTGGTTAAGTTTATTAGAAAACTAGTCTACGCCTTTTTTATAAATTTATTTTGAACCATTAAAATATTATATTATATAATTTTCTAATTTTAATAAACATTTCCCTGATAATGACTTTTTTTTAATTTCTTAAATAATTACAAGTGTTGTTGTAACATCCCAAGTATGTAATTAATAACAGATATTTTTATCTATGTCTATTAATGATTAAGATAGTGTTTTAGAGGCTTAAAATGAAAATAAATACAATCTTATGCATGGAATACACTAATATTCTTAAAAGATTGTTTTACTGCCTTTTGATGGAAAACCATTTTTAAATCTATCTTTTGACAATTTTATAAGCTATTTTTGTCAAAATAAACTTATTATTTATGATTGGGACATCAAAATTTACTTTTTGTGAATTTTTGGTATTTTTCCGATAAAGTTCATTTTTTAATGAATAGTGAAAAATGTTGTATTTTAATTCAAAACCTCTTTTTAATCTAATTTATTTATATGATTATATTATCTTTCTAATTGGTTTTGAAGTGAAATTAGAATATATATTTACCATTTTATTCAATGTTGGTCATTGGAATCAATTTCACTTTGAAATTGGACTTAAACTAGTGTCAATCTTTTGATACTTATTGTTTCATAAAAACACGATATTTGTCATGAAAGTGAGAATTAGATATTAAATTAATTAATTCAGCTTACATGTTTTGAATTTTGTAAAATAGACATCATTTTTGAATTCCGAATATCAAATATATCTTAGGGTGAAGTTTTGGTATCTTTCTGAAAAACTTTAATTTTTGATGAATAGTGAAACCACTAAGTGGTAGGTAAAGAAACTGATTTTTCGTTTAAATGAAACTTTGCCACTTCTGTGATTTTATTTTCAAAAATCCGACATACATGGTTGTCATTAAGAAGTAAAATGTGGTTCAATGAGATTAAAATATTTTTTTGGTGAATAGTAATTTTAAGTTCTTAATCGTGATTAGTGGTAATTAGTGTAGTTTAAGGTAAAAATAATGTGTTAATAATATGAGATGAGCTTGAAACATGTCCTAACATCATTGGATGTGTCATGTCCAACCATGAAAATCCATGGATCAACTTGGGGACCCCATGGAGCCACTTTGGTTGGGAAATGACATAAATAATTTTTTTATTTAATGTTAAAGTAAAAATGACACAAACATGAAATGTTTTACTAAACCAATTTTTACATGGGGTTATAAAAGTCAGATTTTTTATTATAAATAGGAATTGGAAAGATAAAATTATTTCCTACATCATAGTATTTTTTTTATAATTTTTAGACTTTAAATAAATTATATTATTTATGACATCATGATGATGCAGCGATTTCCTCATTAATAAAGGATTTAAATAAAATAAAATGATAATGTAAAATCTATGAACTACACATTTCCAAAACCTATTTTATGGGTGTATTTATAACCCTTATCACCATACCCTTGAATTATAACAATTTGGGACCTTTTGAATCCGAAACTCATTTTAAAATAATGTAACATTTCTTTACTTTCCAAGACTGCCCCTCCTCTCCTCTTATAAAAGGCCTCCACCTCTACCTCCTTACCCACACTCCCAAAGCCTTTGGCTCGGCCAACCCCTTCCCATTTTGTCTCTCAACATCCCTCTCTTACTCCTTGAAGCCTAACTTTGGGCAGAAGTCTTCCAAAGGAAGTCTTTGAGCTCAAACCAAAGGGAGTTACCCGATTTTAAGGTAATGTATTCACTTGAGTCCTTTTGTTTTATTTTGCTTCTCCAACCCCCTAAACTCGTTTTATTCATTTCTTTTGTAACAACTCAAGTATCTTAAATATACTAGGATGTTGTTATAAGAAGGATTCGAGATACACTTACACACACCGACATCTAATGGTTAAAGAACATACTGTTTCTGTGGATGGTGAATTTATGCCTCCCAAAATGATGATTGTTCAACATTCTTTTAACACCTTCAAAGGTGGCCATTAAGATGAAAATATATTTATATATGATATATAATATGTTAATGTTTTCCTTAAACTTCTTTATTTTTAATTTTGGGCATACCTTTATGGTTTCCATTATGGGTAAACGCGATATCTTCATTTAAGGAAGTACGGACTACCGCCACCTCAAAGTGATTTGATTCGTTAAATACCATATGTGGGACGTATAAAGGATGGAACTATGATATTATATATAATATTATACTGAAATTATAATATACCTTTATATCATTATGATTCCATTCTATAAAATACGAAATAGAAATGAAAGTAGCATTCATGCATACGTACGGCTTACCGTCTCCATGAATGGTGCATTTCATTTCATACCTCTAAATGATTATGTAATATTATAAATGCATGCATGTACTGGATATATCTGACATATATGATATCTATATCATTAATACCATTCTGAATATAATGGATACATGAGCAACTTGTAATTATAAAGGGCTTATTTTTTACTCAAGTACCAATGATCGTTAAAACGACCGTTATTAACTTAAATAATTACATAGTGTTCATGACATGGAAATAAGTAATATAAAAGGAATAATTAACTTGAAAAAGGTTATTAAACAAGTATAAATTAACTCAAGATTATTATTCAGGAGATTAAAGAAAAACCGTGTCAAGTCGGACCCGAGGTATGGGACTTCGTCTCAATCTCCTTTCATTGAGGCATATTTTGTTTTATACACAACCTTATTTTATACGGTGTATAAACCCCTTTGACTTTTACGTTTATTCAAAAGGAATATTTTTTATACGAAGCATTTAATAAACGACAAAAGGGAATGTTTTTTTCATACGTATGTGGTGACAACGACTTCTCCGCCGCCGTGACCATTATTTGAGTTTCTGCTTCCTCTACAAGCCATACTTTTTTTAAAAGAAAAATAAATACCATGTTTTACTTTTATTTTATTTTGGTATTGAAAATTGTTTTCATAATGTTTTTATATCAATGTGTTGTATTGATATCTTGTGATTGAATGGTGGAAATGTAATTTTTCTTTTATGCATGTTTTATGTGATACGATTATGTTGAGGTTCTTGGGCATTATTATGAAGACGGGTGGTTCTGTGATAGACTAAGGGCGAGTGATCCTGATATAGCTCTCCAATGCAATGGGTAATGCGAAGGAGTGAAACGTTAAGGTTTCTCCGAAGAGATTTAGGTAATATACTATGATGGGTATTCCAAACATAAACAATAGGGTTACTCCCTGCGTAAAAAAGTTATGAATGCCTCAAGTTACCTTTATGTCTTTTGATTTCTATGATTTATTCATGATTTGATGAGGTATGTTAAAGTGATTATGTTTTATGGGTAAAGTATGATTTCATTCTTATGTATATATATACCCATGTTTCCTTTCCATATTTTTATATCCCTTACTGAGATTTTTATGCTCATCCCACGTTTTTTCGAAATGTTTTTAACAGTTCAAGGGAAAGGTACATGATATGATGATAGTTTCAAGGAAGTGTCAAGAAAGAATCCATGTTTTATTTTAAATATGTTTTCATTGATGGGAAACAAGAATATTATCTTTATGTAACCACTTGGTTTATATGTGGAATGTAATGCAAGTTTTATGATCTAATTATCTAAAACTCTAAACCCAAAAAGATCCTCAAGGTGTAATCTTGTAATAACTCAAGATTAAGTAAGGTTTAAGGCTGGGGCATTATAGTTGGTATCAAAGGTCGGTTTAGATAACTTTAGGAGTTAGAATTCTATTAAATTATTATCCAAAATTATTTTTTTATGGTCAAATTGAAGTGATATAGTATTTGAAGATTACCATGTTTCATCATCTAGGACATGTTTGTTCAGAATGGTTTTCCGTAGAGGAACCCGGGAAGCAGTGCTAGGAAGGCATACAGAAGGAAATAACCGTCTGAATCAGCATCCTGAGATGGTCAGAATTAGAACTGAACAGTTTGTTGCAGTGATGGCGTAGTTGACTCAAGATATAAATGGTGGTGGTATCCATGCATGAGATCAGCCAGATCAACCACAGAGTAACATGTCAGTGGCGGAACATTTCATGAGGCAACATCCCCCATCATTCAGAGGATCATCTGGCCCTGTGTTAGCTGAAGGGTGGATTAAAGAACTGGAGAATTTTTTCGATGTCATGGGGTGTTAAGACAATCAAAAGGTTAGTCTTTCTACTTACCATTTGGAGGTTGAGGCAGATTAGTGGTGGTCTATGGTTAAAAATATCAGGGACGCCGATGAGATTGATGCTCCTGACTGGGATTAATTCAAAGGTATGTTTCTTGAGAAGTATTTTCCTAAGGCTGTTCGACTTAGTATGGAAAAGCAATTCATGGAATTGAGGAAAGAGGAAGACTCAGTGGCTACCTATGAAGAAAGGTTCACTCGATTGGCAAGGTATGCTCCAAATTTTATCCGAGACCTTGATAGTAAAATCAATCGTTTTTACTCAGGATTAAAGCCAAAATATCGAAGGGCATTAGCTTCACATGAGTTTAAAAGTTATGAAAAGCTTTTTCAATATGATGAGAAGGTGGAAATGGAGTTTTCCAATGATCAAGTGTTCTATAACAACCAACAGAAGAAGAGACTGAGGTGGAAGGAGAAAGGTAAGAATTCTTCAAAAAAGTCTAATGGTAAGAAAACTAAGTTTCCAGTTTGTGATAAATGTGGAAAAAGGCATGCTGGGGAATGTCTTCTGAATTCTGGAAAGTGCTACCGATGTGGTAATATGGGACATAATGCTCGTGATTGCACTGAAAAGGATCAAGGTGAAGGTAAGACCAAATTTGATTTACAGTTAGTGAAATTTTATAAGTGCAATGAGATGGGTCACTATGAAAATGAGTGTCCGACAAAGAGCTTGAGTGATGGGAAGCAGTTAGACAACAAGCAGAAAGGGGTGGTAAAATCCTTTAAAACTACTTCAGCAGATGTCGGGCCATCAAATGAATTTGTATCAGGTACTTTTTTGTTTTTTCAGATTATGCCAGTGTGTTGTTTGATTCGGGGTCTACACATTCTTTCATCTCTGAAAACTTTTCCAGTAAAATGGGAATACCTTCTCAAGAAATGACTCCTGAACTTTTGGTAAAAACACCTGGGGGAAATGTTGAGGCAAAAAGAATTTATAAGAATCTTCCTATCCTTATCTGTGGAAAGAACCTACTTGAAAACCTTAATGTTCTACCTCTAGTAGAGTTTGATGTTATCCTGGGTATAGATTGGATCTCTATTTACCATGCTAAGATTGACTGTAGAGATAAAGAAGATTCTTTTCAGAAATACATTCAGTTTGTGTACAAGAATGAACCCTTACTATTGATAACTTATCAAGAGGCCAAGAAACTTGTAGAAGATGGAAATGAATGTTACCTTGCACACATCGTTGAAAATAAAGGAACTGTTCAGATTAATGATGTGCTAGTGGTAAATGAGTATCCTGATATTTTTCCTGATGAGTTTCCTGGAATAATACCAGATCGAGAAGTTGAATTTACTATTGACTTAGTTCCTGATGTTAAGCCAATTTCAAAACCACCTTATCAAATGGCTCAAATTGAACTTTTACAGTTGAAGGAGCAATTGCAAGATTTATTAGAGAAAGGATTCATTCAACCTAGCACATCACCATGGGGTGCTCCGGTTTTATTTGTTAAAAATAAAGATGGTTCAATGAGACTTTGCATTGATTATAGAGCCTTGAATAACATCACTGTTAAGAAAAAATAACCTTTGCCTCATATCGATGATTTATTTGATCAGCTCGAGGGAGATCAGTATTTTTCAAAGATTGACTTGAGATCGGGGTACCATCAGCTGAAGGTAAAGGAAGCAGACGTTCCGAAGATTGCGTTTCGTACAAGATATGGCCACTATGAATTTGTAGTAATGCCTTTTGGGCTAACCAATTCACCTGATTTATTTATGGACATAATGAATATAATTTTCCATGATTTCTTGGATAAGTTTGTGGTGATTTTCATTGATGATATTTTGGTGTTTTCTAAAAGTAAATAAGAGCATGAAAGACATTTAAGGGTTATCTTGCAAACCTTAAAAGAAAAGAAATTGTATGGGAAATTCAGCAAGTGTGAGTTTTGGTTGCAACAAATTTCTTTCCTTAGTCACATTGTTTCTAAAGATGGGATAATTGTTGATCCTGAAAAAACAAAAGTTGTGGAAGACTGGCCAAGACCCACAAATGTAACAGAGATTCGTAGCTTCCTTGGTTTGGCAGGCTATTACCGAAGGTTTGTTAGAAATTTTTCAAGGTTATCTAGTCCAATGACTAAGCTAACTCGGAAGGGTGTTAAGTTTATCTGGACAAAAGAATGTGATGATTGTTTTCAGGAATTGAAAAGAATATTGTTGAAAGCTCCAGTTTTGGCACTACCTTCCAGGAATGGTGAGTTTGTTATCTACAATGATGCTTCATTGAAAGGACTTGGTTGCGTCCTAATGCAGAATGATCAGGTAATTTCATATGCTTCACGGCAGTTGAAAACTCATGAGGTAAATTACCCTGCACATGATTTGGAATTAGCTGCTGTTGTTTTCACTTTAAAAATTTGGAGACATCAATTTTATAGAGTAAAGTGTGAAATATATAATTGTCACAAAAGTTTAAAGTATATATTCACTCAGAAAGAGTTAAATATGAGACATAGTAGATGGCTAGAATTAATCAAGGATTATGATTGTACAATTCATTACCATCCAGGAAAAGAAAATAAAGTGGTTGATGCTTTGAGTTGAAAAAGTAATGCTTCATTAACAATGCTGCGTTTGGAACGTGATCCTTTGGTTAAGGATTTTATGAACTTTGGCATAGAAGTTTTTGGTGCTGGGTGTTCTTCTGTTTTATTTCAGGTATCAGTGAAATCATCTCTATCAGATAGAATCAAGCAAGTACAGAAGCAAGACAGTGAGTTTTAGAAAAAGGTAGAGCTGGTTCAGAAAGGTAAGTTTTCTGAATTCAACATTTATAATGATTGTGTTTTGAGATTTGGGAAGAGATTATGTGTGCCTTGTGATTCACAGTTGAAGAGAGAGTTGTTATGTGAAGCTCAAAGTTCTCCTTTTTCAGTTCATCCTAGCAGTACTAAGATGTATAGAGATCTGCGGGAGTATTACTGGTGGGATGGAATGAAAAGAGATATTGCTGATTTTACTGTGAAGTGTTTGACATGTCAACAGGTTAAAGCAGAGCGGCAGTTACCGAAAGGGGTGCTTCAGCCTTTACCAGTGCCAGAGTGGAAATGGGAGAATATATCCATGGACTTTGTTGTGGGATTACCGAAAACATCTCGAGGTAATAATGCAATCTGGGTTATTGTTGATCGCTTGACTAAATCTGATCATTTCCTTGCTATACAAGATACTTTTTCCCTAGATCAACTTTCCCATTTGTATCTTAAAGTGATAGTCAGGTTACATGGAGTTCCTCTCTCCATTGTATCTGACCGTGATCCCAGGTTCACTTCTAACTTTTGGAAAGGCCTTCAGAAGTCGTTGGGTACTGAATTAAATTTTAGTACAGCTTTTCATCCTCAATCAGATGGTCAGTCAGAACGAACAATTCAGACCTTGGAGGATATGCTACGAGTTTGTTCGATGAATTATCAGCGAAGTTGGGACCAACATATTTCTTTGGTTGAATTTTCATATAATAACAGTTTTCATTCTTGTATACATATGGCACCATTTCAGGCATTATATGGGAAGCGGTGTCGAACTCCAGCTTTCTGGGATGAAGTGGGTGAAAGGAAGTTGATGGGACCAGAATTGGTATAAGAGATGGTAGAAAAAGTTCAGCTGATTCAGAAACACATGAGAATAGCTCAGAGCAGGCAGAAGAGTTATGCGGACAACAGGAGGAAGGATCTCTCTTTTGAGGTAGGTGATCATGTTTTTCTCAAAGTATCACCATGAAAAAGTGCGATGCGATTTGGTAAGAAAGGAAAGCTAAGTCCAAGGTTCATTGGACCATATGAAATTCAAGATAGAGTTGGATTCGTTGCTTACCGAGTGGCTTTACCTCCGAGTTTATCTCAGGTACACAATGTTTTTCATGTTTCGATGCTGAGAAAGTACATGCCAGATCCATTTCATGTTTTGAGTCCAGAGGTAGTTTAGTTGGAAGAGAACCTATCTTATGAGGAACAACCGGTCCAGATTCTTGACCACAGGGAGCAAGTGTTACGGAATAAGGTGATTAATCAGGTAAAGGTTTTTTGGAAAAACCACATGATGGAAGAGGCAACATGGGAATCTGAAAATGCATTGAGGGATAAGTACCCCCATTTATTCGATAAGTAAATAAATTGCGGGGACGCAATTTTCTAAAGGGGGGAACGATGTAAAATCCCATGTAAATAATGAATAATAGATATTTTTATCTATGTCTATTAATGATTAAGATAGTGTTTTAGAGGGTTAAAATGAAAATAAATACAGTCTTATGTATGGAATACACTAATATTCTTAAAAGATTGTTTTACTGCCTTTTGATGGAAAACCCTTTTTAAATCTATCTTTTGACAATTTTATAACCTATTTTTGTCAAAATAAACTTATTATTTATGATTGGGACATCAAAATTTACTTTGTGTGAATTTTTGGTATTTTTTCGATAAAGTTCATTTTTTAATGAATAGTGAAAAATGTTGTATTTTAATTCAAAACCTCTTTTTAATCTAATTTATTTATATTATTAGATTATATTTTGAATTGGTTTTGAAGTGAAATTAGAATATATTTTTACCATTTTATCCAATGGTGGTCATTGGAATCAATTTCACTTTGAAATTGTACTTAAACTAGTGTCAATCTTTTGATACTTGTTGTTTCATAAAAACACGCTATTTGTAATGACATCAGGAATTAGTTATTAAATTAATTAATTCAACTTACATGTTTTGAATTTTTTAAAATAGACATCATTTTTGAATTCGTAATATCAAATATATCTTAGGGTGAAGTTTTGGTATCTTTCTGAAAAACTTCAATTTTTGATGAATAGTGAAACCACTAATTGGTAGTTAAAGAAACTGATTTTTCATTTAAATGAAACTTTGCCAATTCTGTGATTTGATTTTCAAAAATCCTACATACATGGTTTTCATTAAGAAGTAAAATTTGGTTCAATAAGATTAAAATATTTTTTTGGTGAATAGTAACTTTTAAGTTCTTAATCGCGATTAGTGGTAATTATTGTAGTTTAAGGTAAAAATAATGTTTTAATAATATGAGATGAGCTTGAAACATGTGCTACCCTCATTGGATGTGTCATGGCCGACCAATACAATCCATGGGTCAACTTGGGGACCCCATGGAGCCACTTTGGTTGGGAAATGACATAAATAATTTTTTTATTTAATGTTAAAGTAAAAATGACACAAACATGAGATGTTTTACTAAAACAATTTTTACATGGGGTTATACAAGTCAGATTTTTTATTATAAATAGTCATTGGAAATATAAAACAATTTCCTACATCATATTAATTTTTTATAATTTTTAGACTTTAAATAAATTAAATTATTTATGACATTATGATGATGCAGCGATTACCTCATTAATAAAGGATTTAAATAAAATGAAATGATAATGTAAAATCTATGAACTACACATGTCCAAAACCTATTTGATGGGTGTATTTCGAACCCTTATCACCTTAAGCTCTAATTATATCAATGTGGGGCCTTTTGAATCCGAAACTCATTTTAAAATAATGTAACATTTTATTACTTTCCAAGAGTGCCCCTCCTCTCCTCTTATAAAAGGCCCGCACATCTACCTCCTTAACCACACTCCAAAAGCCTTTGGATCAGCCAACCCCTGCACATTTTGTCTCTCCACATCCCTCTCTTACTTTTTGAAGCCTCACTTTGGGCAGAAGGCTTCCAAAGGAAGCCTTTCAGCTCAAACCAAAGGGAGTTACCCGATTTTAAGGTAATGTCTTCACTTGAGTCCATTTGTTTTATTTTGCTTCTCCAACCCCCTAAACTCTTTTTATTCATTTCTTTTGTAACAACTCCAGTATCTTTAATATACTAGAATGTTGTTATAAGAAGTATTTGAGCTACAATTACAGACACCTACATCTAATGTTTAAAGAACATACTGTTTCTGTGGATGGTGAATTTATGCCTCCCGAAACGATGATTGTTCAACATTCTTTTAACACCTCCAAAGGTGGAAATTAAGATGAAACTATATTTATATATGATATATAATATTTTTATGTTTTCCTTAAGCTTCTGTATTTTTCATTTTGGGAATACCTTTATGGTTTCCATTTTGGGTAAATGCGATATCTTCATTTAAGGAAGTGCGGACTACCGCCCCCTCAAAGTGATTTGATTTGTTAAATACCATATGTGGGACGTATAAAGGATGGAACTATGATGATATATATGATATTATACTAGAATTATAATATACCTTTATATCATTATGATTCCATTCTATAAAATACGAAATAGAAATGAAAGTAGTGTTCATGCGTACGTACGGCTTACCGTCTCCATGACCGGTGCATTTCATTTCTTACCTCTAAATGATTATGTAATATTATAAATTCATTAATGTACTGGATATATATGACATATATGATATCTACATCATGAATACCATTCTGAATATAATGGATACATGAACAACTTGTAATTATAAAGGGCTTATTTTTGACTCAAGTACCAATGATTTTTAAAACGACCGTTATTAACTTAAATAATTACATAGTGTTCATGACATGGAAATAAGTGATATAAAAGGAATAATGAACTTGAAAAAGGTTCTTAAACAAGTAAAAATTAACACAAGTTTATTATTCATGAGATTAAAGAATAACCGAGTCAAGTCGTACCCGAGGTATGGGACTTCGTCTCAATCTCCTTTCATTGAGGAATATTTTGTTTTATATACAACCTTCTTTTATACGGTGTATAAACCCCTTTGAATTTTACGTTTATTCAAAAAGGAATCTTTTTTATACGAAGCATTTACTAGACGAAAAAAGGGAATGTTTTTGTCGTACGTATGTGGCGACAACGACTTCTCCGCCGCCGTGACCATTATTTGAGTTTCGACTTCCTCTAAAAGCCATACTTTTTTAAAAGAAAAATAAATACCATGTTTTACTTTTATTTTATTTTGGTATTGAAAATTGTTTTCATAATGTTTTTATATCAATGTGTTGTATTGATATCTTGTGATTGAAAGGTGGAAATTTTATGTTTCCTTTATGCATGTTTTATGTGATATGATTATGTTGAGGTTCTTGGGAATTATTATGAAGACGGGTGGTTCCGTGATAGACTAAGGGCGGGTGAGCCCGATATAGCTCTCCAATGCATTGGGTAACACGAAGAAGTGAAACGTTAGGGTTTCTCCGAAGAGATTTAAGGGAATATACTGTGATTGGTATTCCAAACGTAACCAAGAGGGTTACTCCCTACGTAAGAAAGTTATGAATGCCTCAAGTTACCTTTATGTCTTATGATTTCTATGATTTATTCATGATTTGATGAGGTATGTTAAAGTGCTTATGTTTTATGGGTAAAGTATGATTTCATTCTTATGTATATATGTACCCATGTTTCCTTTCCATATTTTTATATCCCTTACTGAGATTTTTATGCTCATCCCAGGTTTTTTTGAAATGTTTTTCACTGGTCAAGGGAAAGGTACATGATATGATGATAGTGTCAAGGAAGTGTCAAGAAAGAATCCATGTTTTATTTTAAATATGTTTCCATTGATGGGAAAGAAGAATACTATCTTTATGTAACCACTTTGTTTATGTGTGGAATGTAATGCAAGTTTTATGATCTAATTCTCTAAAACTCTAAACCTGAAAAGATCCTCAAGGTGTGATCTTGTAATAACTCAAGATTACATAAGGTTTAAGGCTGGGGCCTTATAGTTGCAACCCCTAACTTATTAATGGGAGCATCTACTCCTCTCTTATTTGCACCACATAATCCATTTAGATAAACATATCTCTATCCAAATACTCTCCCAACATAAACATACTAAAAATTTGTGTTCTTATATTCCAAAATTCCAATCCAATAAGCCTTACTATACTATTCAAAGTAGGATACAATAATTTTAGGTACATGTTTTTACAAATCATTCCCATGTTTCCTTTTTATTAATCCTCCCCCAAATATTTTTAACCAAATTAACATGATGGAATAAGTATAATTACTCTAACTATTTGTTTTTATATTAAAAATATAGCCATTTTCTATATTTTCCCCATCCATTGGAAAATTATAGAATCCCTCATTTAAACATGTGGACTACCACATCCATCTATCGATGTGATTCATTTTTCATTTCATCTTTATGTGGTTGGTTTTATGGATAGAATTAATGAATATATATTATATATGTTATATAATACTTAATCATTTGTTTTTATGTATTATTTACCTTTTTTAATTCCATCCATAAAAAATTTCAAACAACACTATTGCTTACATATGGACTTCCATCTCTATGAATCGATGAAATTCATTATTCATCACCAAATTATATATCTTATTATTAAAGTGTATATAATTAATTAATATGATAATTATGAAATTATAACTACTTTTTAAAATATTAATCAATTACCATTGTGCTAGTACAAGAACATGTTAACCGAAATATATAATTAAAGAAGAATATTTTTCCCCTGAATGGTCATTTTATTTAAGAATTACTCATAAAATGATAATATTATGTTATAAAAGAAATTTATATAGAAATTTATTTATGAATATGGGTTAAAATAGATTTATAATAAATATATATTTATTATATAGCAGTTTAGAATATGGATGACTCTAGAGTAGACTGGAGGTTAAGATTTTGATACAATCCAATTTCTTTTCAAGATTGTCAATGTTAAATTTCTATTGGAGGAAATTATGTTATCATTAACCCTTAAAAACTTATATTTTCTTCCACTCAATCTATTTTTTTTATTTTTATGTATTAGTACAATTTTCCATTCCATGTTATATAAAATTATAGAGAAACTAATCTTAGGAAAATTTTCTTTATTTATTAATTTCAGGCCATGATTCATTCTCCTCCAAAACCATGTTCTTAAAAATTATATATAGAGTTTTTTATTTGAACATAAATGATTGTGAATTATTTTTATTAAAAAAATATTTTATTTGGAAATTATTAATATGATAATTTTCCAATGTTCTATTTATGACTCCCTTTTACTTTATTAAAACATGTGACAAGAGTGTTATTTATTAATATATATACATATAATGAATGAATTTTCCTACCATCATAACCTATCATTTCATTAGTTATCCTTAAAACGTATCCATGGTTATTTTCAAAGATAATTTTAAAAAAAATGGAAAAGTTAATTTTTTAATATAATGAATGAAATTTATATCTTCCCTATTTTATACGAAATGTCTAAATTAAATTTTAATGTTATTCCTTATATTTTTCAATATCTTATAATTATTTTTATTCATCACTGGTAATGAGTTATTATGATACCTTCTACTTTTGTTCTTTTTATATCTTACAATAATGATAGTTTAAGGATGATTATATGAATCCCCTTACATTTCTATGATTTTGTTAAGATACAATGAAATAAGGAATAATTTTTTGTCAACAAAAACTCCCTTTCTATTAGAGGATTATGATTATATGATAAAGAAATGTTTATACAACCAGTTTATTGTCCACAAGTTATTCTATGATGAAATGGATAATTTTTTAATGACCATGTGACACACTTATCTATTGTTTAAATTATGATATGGGTGGTCCAAGAATTATCTAATCATTAAATGTATTGGGTAGTGTTTGATAACCCATTAGATAATGTAACATTGAATGGGGAGTGAGCTCGGTTTAGTAATAGACTTTGTCTTCTATGATTGTATTGGGAGTGATCCCTAACTAAGGAGATGGGTAGTAAACCCAATTTGCATTGCATCTTTTTCCACTATGATAGTATAATAAATGAAATTATTCTATGAAAATAATTTTATATTCTCACATGTATTCTACATATTTATGTGTTATTCTTACGATATGATCTCATTACTCAAGTTTAATTATTGACGATTCCACACATTTCTAATTGATTTTTTATGTTTAATCCTTATTCCATGAATCTTGAATAATGATATTGAATGATTTGGTTTAAATTCCTTATTTTATTATCTTTTCATTATTCCATTTTTATTATCTTATGGTCACTTAGAAAAATTTATGTATATCTATTATGTTTAGCATTATTGAGAATCTGATATCACATTTTTCTATTTTTCTATTTCTAAGGGTTATGAATAATGGTTTAATAAAGAGAATTTTTAATAATGGTTGTATAAAATAATAAAATTGTATAATATATTGATGATTTGTTAGTATATATGTTTATTAAAAGTCTATTATCCAAATAATCTATACCTTTATGGTTCAAGGGTGTGTATTACTATGAGATGTATTATATGTTTATATAAAATTATATACCATGTTTTTATGAGATGAATTTTTACCCACATGTCACTAGGTATTTGTCTTATGTCATGTTACTATTTTGATACCTGAGATACTGAAGATGAATAAACCTTTGAGTATGATATAATAGATTCTTGGGATACTCATCTGGATCAAAATGATGAACCACATATATAGAATAATTAATATGATACATTTGTTTCAAATTCTTTTCCTATTTTTCAATTCTATGTATATGACTTGGAATTTAGAGGTTTTTTATCTGGGAAGCTTATTATATTCCCTAAGGATTAACCATTTTTCAAAACAACATGAGATTCCTAGGATACTCCCTATGTTATTCTCTATAGACCATATATATGTGGGATACATTGGATACCCCCTAGGATCTACATAGTATTATTGATTACCATGGGATTATAATGATATTAAGATAGATCTGGATTTTAGTACTCATGTATATATAATGTCAGTGACAATATATAGGATCTTTCCTCCAAGATTGATAGTATTCCATTCGCTAGGATTAGCTCCTATGAATTATTTAATTAATATTATAAAATATTTTCATTGATCTTGACACATTTCAGAAGGATTATTTCATATGCTCAAATACATCAAGACACTAGAAAAAACTATCTATTTTTATCAGGGGTGTAACATTTTTACATGAGGATCAAAGATAGATTATTTTAGTAGGACTCTGAAATTATTTACTCATTATCATTGCATGTCATGTGTGAATAGCCCATATTTACAATTTCTTAACAATGCCCCACTGGTGGTTCTTAATAATGTTTTAATGAAGCCATATTTTAGGTACCATGGCCCTTGGGTAACCAAGAAAACATCACTAATCATAAGATTTGGAAATCTAGTGGTCCAATTTTTAATTATCTAGAAATATAGGTTCGTTGGGATTTAAATACTAGGATGACATGAGTCTCAACTATTGTAGTAGTGAATTATTATGGTTTATTATTTTATTATTTTTTATTTGTTATTTTCCCAGTGGGTGATCAGTTCACTTTTATTGGCATGATCGTGTGTCTGTATGGATGCATTCGTTTATTTGATCATTTAGATGAATTATGAAACTGATTATTTCAAATACATAATCTGATTATTTATTATGGATGTTTCATGGTTATTTAATTTTGTGTTAAATCTAATATGATGGTATAGTCCACCCATGATAACATACTAGACACATTATGTTTAACTGTATCATTTGGAATGGGGGGTAGAGTTCCATAGGTTGTGTACTGACTCCATTATGGACAATGATTAGTGGTCCCTAGATAAGGGATATTATAAAGTGGTATGAGGTGATATTTTAAAATATTCTTACTAGTTGGTGTGATAGAATATACTAGATATTGGAATTATTAAGATAATTTAATCTGACTCAGTTTACTGAATCATGAACAACCTTCTTGAGGTAAATACTCTATTACAAGACAAATGGGATTTTTGTTCATGAATTCAATATTTATAGTAATATGATTTCATCTATAATGATACAGTTGATTTTATTGATCAATAGTTTATATAATTCTAGATCATGGTGCATTGGAAAGAGGCATGATCATAGAAATCAATTTTAACACGTTGGAAGAACATGACATATTCCATATTTTGTTAGATGGTTATCACTGATGATGATGTTTACAAAATCTAAATTTTCAAAATAAACACATATATTTTCCACATAAAACATTCATTTATATTATAATCAAATGAAACATAATATATTTCTTTATATTATAGGCCATGTTCATGATACCAAAGGATATAATTTGTTTATGACTACATATTCCACCTAATTAGGGATTAATATAGGAACATAGTACATTGATGTATGCATTGGATTCCTTTTTTATCAACCCCATAGAGTGAAATTGTAAAAAAGGTTCTGAATAAAATAAAATGTTCAGTTACTGAATGTTTTACAAGAACTATATGGTGTTATCCTATATTAATTCGTGGTGTCATTATAAATAACTATACTATATGACTACAATATATTGATATGAAGTCCTAATGGGTACAACTATATTTAAACACACAAACACAAAACACAGACACAAACTAGAAAGGTTGGTGATTACCCTCCCCCATCCATATGGATATCCCACCCATCAAGGCTTTATTTATTTAATACATGGACTGTAGGACCAATGGTAATGAATCCCACTACATGGATCATAGGCCCAGTTGGAATTAAAAAACATTTCCTGGACCATAGGCACAATTTTTTTTGACCCAAAGGCCCTTCAGTGAATAGTTATTCAACCGTATTTAGGCTGCTATTGTACATCTTGCAGCACAACTGTCACTACAGTTCCACTGATTCTACAGTTCCACCTACACTATAGTACCATTCTCATGATGTTACAGTAAATTTACTCAATGGGTTTTCAAATCCCTTTATTCAAATACTTTTATAGGGTTCTTATAAAAAATCTAATCCCAAGCTGTAAATGTTTTATTAGTAAACAATGTATAGGTGTACACCACACCGAGCATGTCCTAGGCCCAACCCACCACATGTGAAACTCATTCCCCCATATGACTTTGACTGTGAAACATGTGTATGTGATATAGGAATGAATATATTGGGGATCATGTATGGTATGAAACATGATTATCCTTATGATATTAAGATAGGGATATATATTCATCTGGTGAATTGTGATGTATGTGAGATATATTTTATGGGATTTGATTGAGAGCAATGTGCCATGATATGTGTCTTAGAATATTAATGAGATTTATATTATGCCAGAGTTAAGTTGTGAGATACAAGGGTAACCTAAGAGATATCTAATCCTATATTTTTGAGTTCTTCATAGATGGGAAGCATTGTTAAATATTTGGGGTCATTAGATATGTTCATATGAGTTCCTACTGAGTATGATATATAAGAATGGAAATGTCATATTATTTTATGATAAAAATAACTTATAATGTAATTAGTATGAAGGGTGGATTTTAGATGATAGTCTAATTTGAATATCTAACCCTATATGTTTTGGGTGTTTTTTTAGATGAGGATATGAATTATTATCCTTTATGGTTGGTTTTATGATGGATAAATCATGCGTATATGTTTTTGGATTGGAAATGATAATTAATTTATGGTTGATCATGTGATTATCCTTGTTATGTTTTAAATACCACGAACTTATATGAAATAAAGAACTAAAGAAATTCTTTTCAGATGATACAAGAATGCATTGATCATGGTATTTGGTTTACTCACATGAGTTGTGGTTTAATGATATGAAACCCAAGGAAGCATGAGTTGATTTTTTTTTGGGATGTATAGGATAATACACACATTAGATATGGATAATATCAAAATGTATTGGTATTGTTAACCCTACCGGGTTCCACAACTTGGATTTTCGATAAGTAAAGTCATTGTAACCAATATTTGTTTCTCAAGAGCTATGGCATAAGAAAATATTTACAATGATGATATCACCGTGGGTCGGAGGAGGGTGTCATAATTATAATAGATGAATTTTGGTGGGTGTTTTGGATGAGGTTACTGGTATGGAATAAATGGGTGGTGTTTTTTTTAATGTTGGTGATCATGTATAATTGGTACGGCCAAATACCAACATAAAACAAGTTATGGATAAAGCATGGACTATGGATGTTCGACCTTGGTTTTGGTAGGGAGGTGGGTGTCTGAATCAAAAAAATTTATGTTTGAGGTGGTTGTTGGATATTGGTGTACATTAGAACACAAATTTATCTTATTATATAGGTAATACCGTATATGATATTCTAATACATAATATAATAGATTCTATGAATTTTAATCAGACTCAAGATAGTTTTTGACATAATTTAAGGGTGAGTGAGACAAGTGAGGCTTTCATGCTAAATACAAGCCATAATAGTTGGCTTTATCTATGATCAAACAACAAAATTACACTGATAATCACATTTTTCCTCTAGTGTGGGTATTTAAAAAATCTATTGATTCCATCAGAAAATTATAGAATTCATATTGAGTGATGATATAGTGAAATTGATTTTCAAATAAAATTTTTTGGAGACTGTCCAACTAGGGGAGGACCCACATGTGTTTTCATATGTAATTGAGTGAGGTGAGTTGGAAACCACACTGATCTAGTTGGTGGACCAATTATAATGTATCATTTTTGGAAATTCCAACTATAGGGAACATCATAACTTGGAATTGGCCTATATAAGTTGAATCATATGGTCTATATTTATGTGAGATTTTGGAATAATTTGATTGATGGAACCATATTATCAATAAATAAATCAGTTTCATTTATCATAATCTTTATGTTGGAAATGATGATGAATGAATGTCTCAGTTTATTGATGAACATGGTGCCTCGTGTTTTAAGATGCACAACTGAAGCTCAATTTTAATTCTAAAGTATAATGAAATGAGTTAGTTATAAATTAGTGATTGAGTACCTGGAATTTTATTAAGGATGGTAATTTATATAGTGGTAAATTTTTGAAACATAATCTCATTTTATGATGGAAATTTCAAACTGAATTTGAATTTTTTACAATTAAGCATGATAAATTTGGATAAATTTTATTTTGATTCGACATAAAATATTTTAAACATACCTATTAAAGGTTTTTAGACATGGATTGAGGGTCAACGGGTTTCATCAGTTGTTGTTCAAGTATCAAGTTCCCGATGTTGATATTTTGAAAATATAAAATGGTTTTACCCAAGTTCACAGTAATCATATAGTTTGGGAAAATTATTAAGGTAAAACAATGGAATAGGTATTTTCATAGGGATTTGGGAATGGTTGTAATATGGTTTCAAAAAAACTATGAATACCCTCTAACATTTGAGGGAGTTTTTATGGTTTTTTTGTGTTTCTAAAAACCTAATGGTCACACTCTGTGAGGTATGAAACCATAGTAATTATTGGCTACATAGTTTGTGCATGGTTTGGTAAAACATTAAAAAAATAATTGGAGCCAGAAGATTAATTTCAAAATGGTTGAAGGATGTTTTTCCTCCTTCATGAATTTTTGTCATCACAACCTCTCCTACTATATCACAAATTATGGCCAAGATGGTTTCCCCCCTCCTTCCTCCAGTTCACCTCAAATTTTGGTGTTTGTTGTCATTATTTGGTTATTTATAGATAATTATTACTTAATTCATCTTTCTTTTTACTTTTTAGGATCTCTCTCCAGTTTGAAGAGATTTTATGAGGGTTTTTTGATTATTTCCACTAGTTCATGGTATGAATGATCTTATATGATTGGGATTTTTCTCAAAATGATTGTGGGAATCCAAAGATAATGAACAAACATCATTTCACACTATTTAATTTTGGGTATGTCTCTATATGTATATGTCTTGTTTTTTCAACTTAATTGGATGAAATTTACAGTTAACTGACTATCACTATGTATTTATTTTTCCATAGACAACTTTAAAACTATAACACAGAACTTATATAATTGGTTGGTTATAATTTCAATGTGATAATGATGCCTGATATTTTTTCAAGGTTTATCATTATTTAATGAAATTGTATAATAGATTATAAATTATCTTAATTTTTTGAAAAAAATATATAATATTATAATTGTTTATTAGGATTCATGAACTGTGTTATGACCATGGAATGTGAAGTGAGGCTCAAATATTCTAGGGTGTGATTTCTGGGGATTCATTAAATAAAATAACTTTTTTTGAGGTTGGTAATCTCTTGAACATACCATTCTAGTGAATATTATTATTTAGATAATCTTGGGATATGTGGTATCTCCATTTGGGGGTGACCGACCATTTTAATTTAATGAATTTTTAGGGTAAAAAATAATACACATGGTTTTATGTAGCCTACAAGGGAGACAATTAATCTCAGAGAACTCTCTTAGTTCCTCAGCCACCAATAGCCAATGACTATAGTATTGAAGTGTTTTTAGAGACATAAGAACCATAATCTTTGATAATTTAGAAATTTAATTGATGTTTAAATCCCTATATATGTTACCTTATAATCATGGATAATTGGTAAGATTCATCACTTAGTGATGATTCAGTTCCAATTTATAGAATGTCTTCCCTGAAAATTTATACCCTGATGGAAATAAAACAATTGAGTGAGTAAACATAGTTTCAAAAGTATTTGATCAATTAGAAAAATTCTTTTATAAGAGTGTGTTATAATTGGATTTTTTTCTTGAGTTGGCCATGAGATGGTTGTGAGATGGCTTATCAAGCGAGGTCCAGTTGAAATGATTGTGGAGTGATTATTCCAACTCAAATAGGTTTTCAGAAGCTTGTGATATTTTCTTGAGTTTATTTTGGACATCATGGGTGAGTTATGTCCAACCTATCATGAATTTGATTTTATTATTGGATTTATGTCATACCTATAGTGTGATACCAATAAATATTATCTAATGAAGTGAGTGAGGCTATAAGTTTATTAGGATAATGTTGAGTGACACCCTTCCCAATAGGTAATGATCTCTAAACAAAGTGTTAAGATATATATTGAAAAAAATATGTAATTTTACCATGTTATGATGATAATTATTGGACTTGGTTGTTGAACAATTTATATGATGACCCTAGAAAGGGTTAGTAAAAATGAGTAGGTAATATCAACATTAAATGTCATGTTAAAACACCAAAGATGAAAATGTGGTCCCAATGATGGTAATGGTGATTTGATGAGATATCATAGGAAGGAAATATTTTCATCCTTCATTATTGAATTAATGAATGGGTATTTTCACCTTTGATTAATCTTTTTCCTAGTGATTATTGGGATGTTAGTGATGTACTACCTAGGACATGCCCTTTTATCAAAATATATATGTTTCCAAAAATACTCTTCAAGATCTAGAAAATGCATATCATTTGTGTAATGCCTCTGTTGTTACACCTTATTCAAATTTTATTTTCATTTTTATGTTCTATATATATTACCTGTGATTAAATATTTTCATATATGGTATTCATGGGATATTCCCTAGGTGATAGAATTCGATCCGGAAATCATTATATAACAAAGATACCCATAAGAATCTAGTGTATGCGCCTAATATATTGGATTCCAATGATATTTACTAATAGTCAGTGATTTCCCTTGATATCTATGGGATTTCAATGATATTTTCTCACTTAGAATTATTACACCTATTTTTGTAGGGTACCTATGATAATACATTGTATCTTTCCACTAAAACTGTCAAAATTTGATTTCAAAGGATTATATAATTGTAATTATTTATTACACTAACTAATATACATCTCTTGGGAAAGATATGTTTGGGAATTATTTAAATATATTATTATAGAAAAAGAAATGGTAGTAAGTGAATGTATAGTCTATCAGAGGTTCCATGTTAAATCCCCAAGAACAATGGAGGGTTATTTTATAATGCTTCCACAATTATTTATTTATTTTATGAATATATCACATTTTCAAACATTGTATTTATAGTGTACAGGACCTCAGTTTTAGTTCCATGATATGTTAAACCCACACCCTACTATGGTGAACATAGAACATAAGTACCTAATAAATTCCTATTGATTATATGTTTAGGAAAGGATGAGGCTCTATGTTTAGTGATTGAGTGACATATCATGGATAGGATTGAATGAATTGGACTAGGTGTGGTGATGGGATAACGGTAGAGCCTTGATTTAGTTTCATTATTTTAATATTAGTAATATGTGATTGGACTAGGGTTGGTCAGTTTATTTATATTGTTATAATCATTTTATTGTATGAATTTTTTCTTCCACATGTTCATTTTTATATAGTATATTGTGGTTTATTGATTCCATATAAAATTATTTTATGTGATGGATGATGTTTGGTTATTTTATTTTATGTTTACTCTAAAATTATTCTATATTCTCCATATGGTAATATCATAGACCCTCACGTTTAATTGGAATTTTGTGCCAAACATAGAGGCACACCTAACTTCATGTAGTGCCTCTATTTAGGATAACGATTAGTGGTCCATGTAAAGACCCAAAGTTTTATCAATGAAATTCTCTTATTATAATTATTCCTTGTTGTATATTAAAAGTTTTAAGAACAATGAAATGTAATGATACTAAATATTATGTGACCATTAAGCATAATTTTTCCACTTCTATGTTTTGAATTTCCAAAATTTGACTTACACTGTTGTGTTCCGGATGATTTTTAGAGATTAATTGAACAAACATAACTTTTAGTGAATAGTAACATATTCTTATGAATATTAATCAACCAATATGAATAGTAACATGAATCTTATGAATATTAAATCTTCCAAAAAAGTAATAACCTTACCCAATAATGATTAAATAAAATTTAGGCATCTTATAAGTGATAATTTTACCATAGTAAAAATATTGGTATTTTGAGTGTCATAAATAAATTATTATAATTAATTAATTACATTAAAAGAAAATTTATTTTCATAAAAGTTTTTCATAAATTAACAATTCTATTTCTTCATATTTTTAGATAATTTTATAATACCTTATGTGAAATTTGAAAGCATTATAAAATTAGTTTTAATTCTAAATACTATATTTTTCATGTAAACTATGATTTTAATTAAAAATTAATTACTCATATTTAGAAAATTATTTTTGAAAAATGGAATTCATTTTTGGATTCTACACATCTAAAAATGGTTAGGGTGAGTTTTTTTTATGAAATATTTGAATTTTATGAATAGTGAAATATCATAATTTACAAAATAATCTATATACACTAATTATATATTCATGTATGATGTTATGCTGATGTACGACCAATTGGTTCAGATTCACATGATAAAATTACTTTAATTATTCATTCAATACTCACTACAACATTTCTTATAGAGAAATAATGAATTAATGAATATTATATTGAGAAAACACCTCTCCCCTCCACTATAAATACCACCATTCACACCCTCATTTCCTCACACCTCTCAAGCATCAAGACTTAATAAACTCAGCCCAAACATCTTATTTAGACCCTTCCCCATTTCTAATAGCTTCTTGAATAATCAAAATACAAATACCAGCCTCCTTAAAGAGGATCTCAAGAGGAGTATTCACGAGGTAATTTCTCTCTCTCTCTCTCCTTTAAATTCCTTTCAACTTAAAGTTAATTTCTTAATATCTACCCACATATACTCATCCACATGATATAGTAACTTCAGTATCTAAAATATAATGTAATTTTATGATAATAATGTAATAATATATCACCCAACCCCCTTCTTATATTCTTTTTATTTTATAAAATAAAACGTTCTTTGCGAGATGTTAATTTATCACCTTCATGAACAACATGTTTTTTCCATTTCTACCCTCAGATATGTTCATGAAACCATTTTTATGGTTGAAACATAATATGTTATATGAATTATATCTTATTTAATGTTTGGGACCTATCTTATATAGATATTTCTAAATGAATAAACAAAACATGTTCACTGTATAACCACCCAAATAAACTCAAACAATCATCATTTAATTCTTATCTAGTGATTAATCCACAAGATATTTAATATAATACATTATAATATCATTTATAATTATGTAACATCATTAATAACATGAATGATATGTTCTGGATGTTTATACATGTTCTACACAAACTTCCATTTATGAATACAAGTGAACCGCTCAAGAAAACCATAAAAAACATTCCTGAACAATGTTTTTAAACTCTATAACTCATGAAAAGGACCATAAAAAACAAAATGAAACCACAATAAACAATATTAATGTAAAGAAATATGTGTAATTTTTTATTAATGAATATAATTGTGTTATACAAGACCTTAAAGAGAATAATTCCTTCGTATACAAGGAAAAGGGGAAATTCTTGAACCCAACATTCTTTCTTCAGGTTCTCCATCTTTCACTCCATGTTCTGTATGGGTACCCCATAAAAATTGTTTATTCATAATTATATTACACTTTTATAGGATATACACATTATCTAATTGATTTTATGAAAAAAAACATTGTTCTCCAAAAGAACTCTTCCTTCAAATAAACAAACCCTTTTTACTTCTGGAATATTGTTTCACTCTTCATGTATGGATAATAGTTCTATGTAAAGAATGATATTCCCTATTTATTATGGGGAAAAATGTTTATGAATGTATGATTTATTATGTGAAACCCATTTATTTCCATGGGTCATATTACATTCACGTTTTACATATTTTTAATGTGGCATGCATGATAATGTAAATATTATAATGTGACAGGTGCAGCCGGAATGAAATAGCGCAATATGAATGATTGAATGTGACAAGTCCACCTAGTATTTTAAAATGATCAATTTAATTAGTTAAAGTTATGAATCTAATTAGTCAAAGTTAAATGATTTTTGAATATGATTCTATCATTTTTCACAACTATGTGTGGTAGTTAACCACTAAGACAAGATGTTTTATTTTTAAACAATGCCACATTTCAAGTCTTTTGTTAATGATTACACTCATGTTAATGATTCTTTACCTGTGTTATGTTTATGATCCGTGATTATTATATTGTTTTTATCTACCCTCTTACTGGGATTTTAACTCACCCCATTTTTATGTATATCCCCAAGTGACTACATGTACTAAAGGAAGGTCGAGTGCCAATTAGAAGATACAGAAGAAAAAAGTAAATAAATGTTTCTGTTTGATGTTGTAAATGTTATCAAAGGTCCTAGTATTCCCAAGACACTAATAATTTAGATCCTCATGAAGTAATATTATTATGTTGTTTATCTTTGTAATTATGTAATAGTAATGTATGAAATGGTTTAGTCGCTTGTAAGAACCTGTATCTTCTTTTCAGGTATATTTTTCATTTTCTGGTCGGTTTGGGAAAAGAGGAAAATATGGAAATTTTAGAAGTACACGTCATGTACTGTGATTCCACTAGAGGCAGTGTGTTGTTCATGTCCTGTCCACACACATTGTCATGTATGGGTGCAATGGAGGCCACCTAAATTGGAGTTCTGAAATGGTAAGTACATGCCATGTACTTTGTTTTTTTCTTTCATTAAATGCACCGGGTTCGCGTCTAATGGAAAGAAACCACTCCTTCTAGATTTCATTCACCTGAGAGTGTTGAGCATCCACGGATCTTTGATGATTCCATGATCCTCTATTTTTCCTCTGATTCGAACACCGTTGAGTTCGTTGGAATCACATCGGTAAGCTCTTCCTTCTTTCAGAGCATCGTTTTCCAATTCATCCTCTTTTCCAAGATATCATGGGTTGAAATTTTTGTACGTTTTTGTATATCTATGATGTTCTAATGAGTTTCAAGCCTCGTGGATCAAGTATATTGATCTCCTAACCCTGAGGTAGGTGTTTTTTTCCTTTCCGTTGAAATTCCTTGAATATTAAGTGAAAATTCCGATAATACCCTTGAACGATGTATTGTGTGTTTACCGTTTTACCCCTGTTGTATACCTGCAATGATAGTATGCCTATGTAGAGGATATTTGGATATAAATATGGTTTAAATAATATGATGTGGATGTTTTTCCCATGAACATTCTGTTTTTGACCGTTCGGTCCTATTTTGCCATGGCTGCTTTTTCTGTTTCCATGCCTGTTGTAGTAGGATAGAGATATGTTTTCTAACATGCTTGATATGTTGTAGAACTATTTAGATAAGTAGTTATATATGTCTAATTTGTCCATATGGTATTTCTATGTTGTTATCCTACACAGGTTCGTGAGAACCTGGTGTAGTAGACTATGAGAGGATAGATTGAGTGAGCTTCCTCAGAGAGTCTTTGAGTTTTTGGCTATATGGGGATTGACTGAGTTAGCATCCTCAAAGAGCATAGGATTACTTTGGGCTATAAGGGGATAGACCGTGAGAGATTCCTCAGAGAGTCCTTGACTGCTTTAAACTATAAGGGGATAGACTGTGTGAGATTCCTCAGAGAGTCTCTATTTTGTATGTTTGAATCTCTTGATTACCATAGTCTATAAGAAGGGATTGACTATGTGAGCTTCCTTAGAGAGTCTCTGAATGACCTGGGCTATAAGGGGAAATGACAGAGTGTTCTTCCTCAGAGAGTCTTTAAACTTGGTTCTATAAGGGGAATTGATTGTGCGAGCTTCCTTAGAGAGTTCCTGACTACCCTAGACTATAAGGGTATTTGACTGCGTGTGCTTCCTTAGAGGGTTTTATAATTCCATATGACCAAACCAGAGGGGTTAGGCTGAGTGCACTTCTGAGAGTGTTTTTGGTACTTATTAGGTAGGACCAGAGGGAATGGTTGTGAGTACTTCCCAGAGGGTTACCTGTTGTGCTTTGCTTCTTGTTAGTTGTTTCTTGACTTAGAAAATGTGTATTGTTTTTTATTCAGCATGATCCTATTTACTATTTTCTGTACTTTTACCTTCCATATATTCACGGACTATTAAGAATAGATCTTTGGGAGGTTTTTTACTGGGATTTAGTCTTACAACCTATTTGGGTAATGCTTTTGGCCCCAAACAGACTATATTGTTGCAGGTATAGACAAGGGCAAGCACCCTTTGACTTCAGGTAATTGACTTGATGTGGGGTTAGAGAGCATGGGACAAATCTTAGTCTTGCGATTCTGAGGAGCTGTTTATCTTTCTTTTGTACTTTTTTTAGTACTATTTGTATTTCTAGCATTGTGACTTGTTAGGCTGCTTTCTGAGACATATGTATCACAGATCATATAGACATGTGCTTTTGTTGTTTATCATATTTAGCCTTCCGATGTTAACTTGTGTACGGATTGTTTACTGCTTCCACAATTTTTTATTGTATTTCTCTTCAATTGTGTACTCTTCCAATGAGGTCATAGTTTCCCCACTATCACACCAAAGGCCCTCACTGCTAGTCGGCAGCCTATGGCATTTAGGGAAATGCGCTCGAGGCCACGTGACCAAAGGGGTATGGGGCGCCTCTGGGTGGCTTCCAGAACTGGGACGTTAAAAAGTGGTATCAAAAGAAATTATTTTCTCTTGACTTACTGTTTGGAGCCTATAGCCAGGGATAGGATAGAATAGGTACATGGTAAGAAGATGTTATCAGGAATAGCTAACCTGTGTAGAGGGAAAATTCATACTACCTCATTTATTGCAATTTTTCTAGTTTTCAAATATTACAGTTGATTTGATTTCACCATTGGGTGATTCACATTCTTTATGTTGTTACTGTTGTTATTATTATGGTTCTATTTCTATCTCAACCTAATGAGATGAGGGTATGCCATCTCATGCATCATATAGTCACTTGTTAGAAATCACATGCCATGCATTCTTTCCATTCCATCTAGGATGAATTAGTGATTTCATGTTGTAGTGATAGGCATTGTATAGATTATTCATGCTATAGTGATAGATGCTTTGATAGAATCCCTGTCATTTGATAGGGAATTTGTTTGTAGAGACCTTTACTTAGATAGACACCAACCTTTGGTTATTGAGGTGTTATGGGCCCTCATGGACCAGAATTTGATGTATCATTTCTTATTTGACTTGTTATAACTTGTATAAGATGCCAAACTTTGATTTGCGGGGAGTATGGGCCTTGGAGTAGTTTTTTCAAGGACCTCGGGACACCCTAAGAGGGGAGGGGTGAATCAGGGTGACAACTTTTTCTTTTAATCTGATGGATCTTGATCCTACAATGGTAGGAACCTGTTGAACTTGTAAGATTTATATGATCAGAAAACAAACATTCACATTCACAGAAAAGACACAACACTTTTTACTTGGTTCACCACTAAGGGCAACGTCCAAGGAGCATACGCCGAAAATTTGTCGGTCGTACCAAAATACACTATGCTTCACTAGCTGTAGATTACAAAGTTTCGGGCACAATCACTCTGTCCCAGGCTCACTGCATTTACAAAGGATTAGAGATAGCTCACTACTTCCCTCGGGTCACTCCCGTTGACTCCCCCGGGCTCACTGCCTTCGGTGAAGTCCCACTCAGTTTCTAGACGTGAAGGTCTCTTCAATATATTTTCATTGAACTCTTTGTCTCTACTTAGCACGAGACTCTTCTTGCATCCAAGTCCGAAATTGATGCACAAGAATTCATAGAATCACTGAAGCGGTTAACCAAATTGTGTAGACAAGATTTACTGACAATTGCGTGCAACACTAACCCTTTTCGCGCAAAACCTTCCTATTACGTGCAAAATTTCCTTTTTCGCGCAGAAAAATATTTCGCGCCACAACACCCGTTTTCCCACAACTGAATATTTATGCACAACCCCAATATTTATGCGCAGCTCTTCCTTTTTCGTGCATCCTGGAATTTTCCACGCAATCTAGAATATTTCACGCAATTCTTTTACGCGATCCTTTTTCGCGCATCAGACCTTGAATGTTCTCTAAGTCTTCAACCGTCCAGAATGAAGGGGGTCACCTCATATTTATAGGCCTCTAAGACCCCCGCACGCAAAATCCCCTTCGGCGCGAAAACCTCTCATCTGGCGCGTAATGTTTCATGCAGGTATCGCTTTCTGTGCACCTCTCCATATATTTCGCGCAACCCATGCCTTTTCTATTTTTCGACATTTTGATTCTGAAACACTATTTGCACGAAAAACTTCACTCCGATATTTCACGCACCACACTGTTTTTCGCACCCAGCTCATGGATTTCACACAAAACCCATATTTTCCGCTCACCACTTCCTCTTTGTGCACACCTCATTTTGAAGACAATCCATGTCTTCATTTTATGATTTTGAGGCCCAAAAATTTGGCAAACACTGGGAAACAGTTCCACCTTCAATACTGTTGTCTACTTGAACTGTATGATCACTTTGCTAGCACACATTCTAAACTTGCACTGAGGATTGACAACAAACGCAAACCAAACTCTAATTCCTATATAGAACAGCCATGGTTCTAACATTTCTGAGGCTTACAGTCTGGAAAAACCCAGAATTCACGCCATGTAGTTTTGACTACATGCCATGTGTTCTTCTATTTGTGAAGAAATAGTTTTTCAAAAGTACATACCCTGTACTTATGTACATGTCGTGTAGTCACTAAATTGTCTCATAGACCATGTAGGCAGAGGCACAGGATGGGGAAATTCTTTTAGGAACACACCATTTCTAAATTTTACACGTCGTGTAATATGACCTAGGTACCCGTCCATGTCATGAACAACACGGGTCGATGTTACCTCTTCTCATACATGTCATGTCCTAAGACATTCCGTGTAGTGTCAGACGTGTATCCGGTCGTGTAGCTAACAACACGGGCTAGTGAAGCTTGTCGAAGTACACACTGTGTCCACCTTGAACATGCCGTGTAGTTTTTCCTTAAGAGAGCCATGTGGCTAGACCGTGTAGAAGGACTCGGGAAGGGAATTGGATTCAGGTACATTCCATGTGTTCGGACAACACGCCGTGTATTTGGGGTGTTACATGACAAGTTTAGGCAAGAGTACATGCCCATGCGAATTAATTAAGGGAACACGCCGTGTAGGAAAAGTACACGTCGTGTAGTCATGTTTGGAAAAACTTGTATGATTTCTTTCTTATGTTCCCTTCTTGTCCTTCCAGTTTTCATTTTCAGATAAACTTGAATGTAAGGAGTGTGTTTGACCTTGCAGAGTCATGCCACTAAGATGTCCTCTGGTTGACCACCAGTTTCAGGGCAGTTATCAAACGCCTGATATGGCTGATCAGGAATTTCCTGTAGATCCTCCTATTGTGATAGCCTTGTCCCCAGTGGTTATACCAGTTGCAGTATTCAATTCATAGTTTATGGATGTTTTTCTGAGGATGATACAGACCTTCCAGAGAGCACGGCCTCTTGCCCCATAGATGGCTGATTTGACGCGGGTTTTACAGTAGTAGAAACCTCCCGCCTTCTTAGGGAAGAAGGACCTCATACTGCAGAGTCTTGGCTCGAAGCCACGCTAACGATCTTCGACCATCTCGAGGTACCACTAGAGATGAGGGAGAAGCTCACGACCTACATGCTCTGAGACATTTCTAAAAGGTGGTGGGATTTCATCCCTTATGTGGGATGCCACCAGAATATGTCTTGGGAAGAGTTCCAGCGTATCTTTTATGATTACTTCTACCCAGAGACCTTGAGGGCTGATCGAGCCTATGAGTTCATGTAGTTAGAGTAAAGTATTATTTCTGTGATGGGGTATTCCTCTCGTTTCACAGATCTATAGTGTTTCACAACTATCCTAGTATGTGATTAGTTGTTCACGGCGAGAAAGTTTGAGGATGGTCTCGGGCAGGAGATCCATTCCCAGGTGAACATCTTCAGGTTGACTTCTATATCATCTATCATCAACTAGGTGCTGATTAGAGAGTGAAATCTGAGGGATTCTGGAGTTTTGAGCCAGGGCGGTTCAACATCAATAGTTTTTATTCTTCCTACTAATAATAGGAAGCGTCGTAGGGAGCTTTCGTAAGGTGATCAAAGTAGGATGGTTGCACATTCTGGTATCCACGTGGTGTGCTACCAGTGCAGGAGGAGTAAGCTTACAGGGCCACGTTTCCTGAGAGACCCAATGGAGTGCCGATATTTCGGCAGGATGGGCCATCTCTAGAGTTTCTGTCAGTTTTTCCTTCCAGCAGCAAGAGACATGGGTTCTTCCATGACTCCACATTTGGGAGCATCACCACTAGTTTCTCACCAGTCTGGGAACTGATGTTCTTCCTGCCATTTAGGATGAGGTGGAGGTCGTGGACAGGGTGGTCAGTCGCCAGCCTATCATTGACAGTAGGGTGGATCGTCTCAGAGCGGTAAAGCAGGGTCACAGGGCCATGGAGCAGGCAAAAATTTTGCGATGGAGCAGACCCAACAGGAGAATGATCCCGGACCTTCCACCATTCGTGGAACGATCGTAGTAGCCTTAGTTTTATCTTCTGCTCTTTTTGACACATGGGATTCCCATAGCATTATCTCTATTGCTATTGTGGAAAGATATGGTCTCTACATCTTTTCTTCTGCTGATATCTCGACACTAGACACATCGTTGGGGACAAGAACGGTTAGTGTACGTCAGTTCAGAGAGTGCCCTATTGAGGTTGTGATGTGTCACTTCTTATGGGACATCTATGTCTTATAGATGATGAGATATGATGTCATTCTCGGAATGGACTGGTTAGTACCATTCCAGGAAGTCGTCGATTTCTATCGCTGCAGGGTGAGTTTCATATCACAAGAGGGTGGATCTTTTCTTCATCGGGGCGAGTGGGATGTCCAGGCTAGCCGATCAGGACCCGAGCATCATGGGCTAGGAGGAGTTATAGACTAGTTTTCCAATCTATATCTGGATGACTATCGGACATCACAGTTAGACTTTCCTCTAGTGGTGGATCGTTTTAGGGATGTCTTGCAGAGGACTTTTCAGGTTTTCCTCCAAAGAGTGAGGGAGACTTTTCTATTGAGATCCTACCCAGAGCGGCACCAGTGTCCATTCCTCCTTATAGGATGGCTACACCTGAGTTGCAGGAGCTCAAGAAACAGTTAGAGGAGTTTCAGGCCAAGGGTTTCATCCGACCCAGTACATCTCCTTAGGGTTCGCCTGTCCTATTTGTGATGAAGGAAGACGGCACCCTCAGGCTTTTGTGGATTATCGAAAGTTGAACTAGTTGATGGTGAAGAACTGATATTCCTTTCCGAGGACTGATGATCTCTTTGATCGTCTTTGAGGATCCTGGGTGTTCTTGAAGATTGACTTGAGGTCTAGTTACCGTCAGTTCCACGTTAGACCATCTGATATATCTATCAAATCATTTAGGAGCAGGTATAGTCTATACGAGTATACGGTTATGCCGTTCGGTATCACGAATGTGCATGCAGTTCTCATGGCACTGATGTACTGAGTGTTCTATCTATATATGGATTCCTCCATGGTGGTTTTCATGGATTGCATCTTGGTGTACTCTCACACTCTACAAAACCATGCTACCCATCATGATATCGTTCTGATTACACTAAGAGAGCATCGGTTATACACTAAGATCTCGAAATGCCACTTTTGGATGGATCATATTCACTTATTTGGTCATGTTATATCAAAGATAGAAGTACTAGTAAACCCAGATAAAGTGAGGGAAGTAGTTTCCTGGGAGTATCCAAATAATTTCTTTGAGGTACGAAGCTTCCTAGGGCTGGCTGGACTCTACAGATGCTTCATACAAGACTTTTCATGCTTTTAGCACCGCTGACAGGTCTGACTAAGAAGGGTGAAAAGTTCTTGTTGTCAAATTCTTGTGATTCAGCCTTCCAAGAGCTGAAGGGGAGTTTCACATCAGCACCAATACTATTCTTTCCAGAGCCAGGAAATATCTATACTTTTTATTACGATGCTTCAGGTATCGGGCTGGGAGCTGTACTGATGCAGGGAGATGGAGTCGTTGCGTACGGGCCTCGGCAGTTGAGGCCACATGAGATGAATTACCCAACGCATGATCTGGAGTTGTCAGTTGTTGATCATGCCTTACGTTTTTGGATACATTATCTTTTAGGAGAGCATTGTATGGTTTTCACTAACCACAACAGTCTCAAGTACCTCTTCACTCAGCGTGATATGAATCTAAGATAGTGCAGGTGGGTTTAGTATCATCAATCCTTTGACTTTGAGCTTGCCTATACACATGGTAAAGGCAATGTAGTGGCTCACATGTTGATCAGTAGAACACAGATACAGGTAGTTCAGAAGGCCAGTACTGAGTGGCAGCTTATGGATCTTTTCTCTGAGAAGAATTTGGAGGTGCACAATAGAAAGGGGAAAACTTTTCGATAATCTGTAGCTAATACCTCTACTCTTGTAGATCAGGTACGAATGAGGTAGATATCAGAATCAAAAGGCCTAGTCCTGCGGGAGAGTGTGTCATGAGAGGACCCTCTTCCTGGATGGACAGTAGGTGAGGATGAGATCTTGCGTTTCTAGGGACGCATATGGGTGCGAGCAGACATACTCAAGGAGCTGATGTGGTATTTTCATTCCTCAGTTTTTCCAGTTCATCCTAGCGTCACCAAGATGTATCATGATCTACACTGCCAGTATTTGGTGGCTAGGAATGAAGAGAGATGTTTCTGGTTTTTTCATAAGGTGTTCCACATGTCAACAGGTGAAAGAAGAGCATCAACGACCAGCAGGTCTTTTGCAGCTGTAACACATTCCGGAGTGGAATTGGAATGATGTCATGATAGACTTCATGACCGGTTTTCTAAGGTCACCTCTAGGGAATGATGTTGTTTGGTTTGTCATCGATAGGCTTACGAAGGTTACTCACTTCTTGCTGATCAAGGAGACCTTCAGTGTTGATGAGATGGGATAGTTGTACATCCGAGAGATTGTACGTCTACATGGAGTTCCACACTCCATTGTTTTAGATAGGGATGCACGTTTTACTTATCGGGTATGGCAGGGGATTAAGAAGGCTTTCAGTACACAGTTACTTTTGAGTACAACATACCATCCCCAGACAGATGGCTAGTCCGAGCATACAATTCAGGTTCTTGAGGATATGCTCTGAGCTTTCATTCTCGACTTTGGAGGTTCTGGGGAGAAGCATGTACCTCTTGTGAGGTTTTCCTACAATAATAGTTTTCAAGCATCTATTCAGATTTCACCTTATGAGGATTTGTACGGTAGGTCATGCCGATCTCCCTTATGTTGGATGGAGGTAGGAGAAGCAGCTTTTCTGGGTCCTCTTCTTTCCTAGGAGACAACAGAGCAGATAAAGTTTATTCAGAAGAGGATGGCTACTGCATAGTCTCAGCAGAAGTCTCTTGCTGATCAGCAGAGACGACCTCTAGAGTTCAAGGTCGGGGATCAGGTTTTCTTGTGTGTCACACCAAGGTTGGGGAATAGGAGGATTAGGTGACAGGGTAAGCCTTTACTGAGGTACGTCAGACCATTTGAGGTATTGGAGAAAGTTGGGCCGGTTGCCTATCAGTTGCAGTTACCTCAGAGGTACCAGTCTATGCATGACGTCTTCCACGTTTCTCAGCTCTGACGTTACTTTTTAGACCTGTCTCATGTCTTGCAACCCTAGGAGGTTGGGCTGAAGGTGGATGAGTCATTTGAGGATCATCTTATCAGGATTTTCGATTGCAGTACAAATTTTCTCCATGTCTACTCTGTTCTTCTGGTACGGGTGTTATGGATGCACAGGCGGGTACAGGACGAGACTTGGGAGAGGGAGGCCGATGTATGAGCATAGTGGCTGGAGATTTTTGGGATTTCCTCTTCTACACAGCGATAGGGAAATTTGGGGATGAATTTCTTTGGGGGGGACGTTTGTAAGAACTCGGATCGTTATTTCAGGTTTGTTTTACCTTTTCTATTCATTTTTGGAACAAAGAGTAAAATATAGAAATATTCAAATTACACGTCGTGTACTTTATAAGTACACATCGTGTAATATGATGCTGTTGGAGTTCGTGTGTTGGTCGTGTCATGGCCACAAACACAGCCATGTATGGGTGATGAGGAGGCCACCTAAAGCAGAGAATGGAAAGGGAAAGTACATGGTGTGTACTTCAAAATTTCACGCCATGTACTTTGTTTTTTTTCATTAAATGCACTGGGTTCACGTCTGACGGACAGAAACCACTCCTAGGTTTCATTCATATGAGTGTTCCAAGAGTCTGCGGATCTTCGATGAGGCCCTGATGCTCCTTCCATCCTCCGATTCAAAAACCTTTAAGTGCGTTGTAATCTCAGTGGTAAGCTCTTCCTTCTTCAAGATCATCGTTTTCCAATTCATCCTTTTTTCCATGTTATCTTGGGTTGAAAATTTTGTACATTGTCATAGATTGATGACGTTATGATGAGTTTCAAGCCTCATGGTTCAAGTATATTGATCTCTTAAACCTGAGGTCGGTGGTTTGTGCCTTTCCATTGAATGTCCTTGAAAATTATGTGAAAATTCCACCAATACCCTTGAACGGAGTATTGTGTGGTTACCATTTTACTCCTTTTGTATGCCTTCCATGCTAGTATGACTATGTAAAGGATTATTGGATATTAATATGGTTGAACTGCTATTCTTTGGATGTTCTTCCCATGTATGTTCATTTTATGACTGTTTGGTCTTGTTTTGCCTTGGCTGCTTTGTCTGTTTCCATGTCTGTTGTAGTAGGATGGAGAAATGTTTTCTAACATGCTTGATATGCTATAGAACTGTTTATCCAATTAGTTCTATAAGTATACTTTGGCCATATTGTATTGTTATGCTGTTATCCTACACAAGGCCATGAGAACTGGGTGTAGTAGACTATAAGGAGATAGACCGACTGAGCTTCCTTAGAGAGTCTTTGAGTTTTAGGCTACACAGGGATTGACCGAGTGAGAATCCTAAGAGAGCCTATGATTACTTTGGGCTATAAGTGGATAGACCGTGAGAGCTTCCTCAGAGATTACTCGACTGCATTAAACTATACGGGAATAAATCATTTGAGATTCCTCAGAGAGTCTTTATTTTGTTTGTTTGAATCACCTGATTACCATAGGCCATAAAAGGGATTGACTTTGTGAGCTTCCTCAAAGAGTCCATGAACGACATGGGATATAAGGGGAATTGACAGAGTGTGCTTCCTCAGAGAGTCATTGACCGTTGGGATATAACAAGAATTGACCATGTGAGATTCCTCAGAGAGTTCCTGACTACCCTAGACTACAAGTGGAGTTGACTATGAGTGCTTCCTTAGAGAGTCTTTATAATTCCATATGACCAAACTAGAGGGGTTAGGCAGAGTGCACTTTCCAGAGGGTTGTTGGTACTTGTTAGGTAGGACCATAGGGGATCTCTGTGAGTACTACCCAAAGGGTTACCTCTTGTGCTTTGCTGCTTGTTAGCTATTTCTTGACTTTGGAACTGTGGATTGTTTATTGTTCAGCATGTTCTTGTTTATTATTTTCTGTAATTTTACCTTCCATATATTCAATGCCTATTAGGCATAGATCTTTGGGTGGTTTCCTACAGGGATTTAGTCTCACACCTCGTTTGGGTCATGCTTTTGGGCCAAAACAGACTATATTCTTGTAGGTACAGACAAGGGAAAGCGGCCTTCGACTTCCGAAACATAACTTGTTGTGTAGCTGGAGAGAATGGGACCAAGATTAGGCTGGCAATGTTGAGGAGTTGTTTATCTTTCTTTTCTACTTGTTTATAGTACTATCTCTATTTCCATAATTGTGAATTTTTGGCTGCTTTCATAGACATATATATCATGCATCATATAGATATGTGCTCTTATGGTTTATCATGTTTATTCTTTCGTTGTCCACTTGTTTATGGATTGTTTATTGCTTCTACAATTGTTTATTGTTTTTCTATTCTGCTGTGTACTCTGCCAATGCGGGCATAGTTTCCCCACTATCACACCCAGGCCCTCGCTACTAGTCGGCAACCTCTGGAATTCGGGATAATGTGCTTGAGGCCATGTGACCAACTAGGTATAGGGTGCCTCTGGGTGGCTTCTTGAACTGGGATGTTACATTGTTATATTTGGTATCAGAGTTAAGGTTTAATAAATTTGGGAATTAGGATTAGTGAACCCTAGAGAAAACCTCTAGTATGAGACTAAGTAAAAACATTCACACAAGAATCATTACATTGGGATCCCATAAGTTATTCTTTTAGTGAAAATTGTACAAATGAATAAGTCGTTTTTTTCATTACATGTTGACTTTTATTTTGTTCTAAGATTTTCTATTTTATAAAAGGTGGGAACCAGGAGAAAACAGGCCAGCAGCTCGTGTGAGGGCCAATGCAACGATTACTAGAATGACATCCTCAATTCTTTGGGAGGTGGAGTTTAAAACATCACGGTGATGCTTACCCACCTATCACAGGTTATGAACAATAACAAGAATAATGGGGAATTTCCTCCTCCACTAAAGAGGGAGAAACTACAAATCGAGTGTTTCATGTGACAATGACCACTGATGTTTAGTGGATCATCTGATCCACTAGTTTCAAAATAATGGGTCAACTCTATCAGGAAAATATTATATGTGGTTCACTGTTTTGAGATGGAGAATGTGACTATCCATTTATCTTCTAAATAGAGAAGCCGATAAATTGTTGGATTTTATTAAGAACACCAAGCCAAGAGACAAAATTAAAGAGATAGAATGGGAAGACATTAAGATCAGGTTTCTTAATAAGTATTTCCCATGAACTCTTCATAAGAATATGGATACAAAATTCATATAGCTCAAGAAAAAGGAAGGAGAATCTGTCACAACCTAAAACGTGAGTTTTATGAGGCGTGAATGGTATGCTTTGGGTTTTGTTATCAACCCTAATAAAAAAATTGATAGATTCCTTAGTGGATTAAAACCACTCCTTCTAAATGATATTATAATTTTAGAATTTTCGAGTTATGATGAATTTTTTGATGTGCTCTCAAAGTGGAGATGGAGTTCGAATAAGGGTCTGATGGATATGGTGACAATAAATCAAATAGGTAGTTTCAAGGTAGGGTATCTAATTATAAAGGTGGGAAGAAATATCAATTACCCACATGCCAATAATGTGGGAAAATACAACATGGGAACTGCCTCAAAGGGAATGGTAAATGCATTAAGCGTGGGAAAGAAGGAAACCATGAAAAAGAGTTTCTAAAAGTTAGGATAAAGAAGGAGATTGTGGTGGATGAATGGAGAGAACCACCCCTTGTTCAAAACAATAATTGTAGGAAGCAAGGGCACTATGCATTTAGTGCACTAAACCACGATTCCTCGAGGGTAATCAATGTCAACAGCCACTAATTCCAAAGGAACAAGGAAAGGATTATTCCATCAGTACTGTGGAAGTGGAGAAAGATAATGAATTCATACAAGGTACACTTCCTATTCACTAATGAATGGAAAAAGTATTATTTAATTCTTTTTCTACACATTCTTTTATATATTTTATATTTTCTAGAACTATAGAATTGAAGCCTCAAAACCTTCATGTAGAGATATCTGTAAAGACAAAAAGTGGTGCAATCATTGTAACCCAAGTGTTTGAATCATCTCATGTTGGTGTATGTGGGAAGATACTTCTAGTGAATCTCGAAATACATAAATTGTTGGAACTCGATGCTATAATGGGAATGGATAGTCTCTCATCATATATAGCATATATCAATTATTGGGAAAATAAAATCACTTTTCATATTCTGAATCATCCCTTACATCTAAACAAATTCAAAGAAGATCATGAATCTCCTTTGAAAAATCCTTCACTGATGTGGGTGTTGATACCCTATGAAGAATCATACCTCTCCCAAATGGTTGAGTCAAAAGAAAGTACCAAACATGGAGAAATTCTTATCATGAGATAATACAGTGATGTATTGCCGAAGAGTTACCCAGACATCCCCCAGATCGTGAGGTATATTTCTCAACATAACTCTTACCTAGAGCTACTCCTATCTAAAAGTGTCCCTATAGGAAGGATCCTATTGAATTGGAGGAGTAAAAGAAGTAGATGCAAGATCATTTGGAAAAAGGGTTCATATGCCATATTGTATCACCTTGGGGCACACCAGTGCTCTTTGTGAGGAAAAAAGATGGAACAATGCGGTTGTGTATCGATCATCTGGAACTCAACAGGATCACTATAAAAAACAAGTATCCTCTTCCAAAGATTGAGGACTTGTTCGATCAGTTAGTAGGAGATCAATACTTCTCAAAGGTGGATCTTCATTCTAGATATCATCAGCTAATTGTGAAGAAGGAAGATATTCAGATGACAACCTTCATACAATTCATGGGCACTATGTGTTTATGGTGATGCCCTTCGGACTAACTAATGCCCCAGAATTCTTCATGGATTTGATAAATAGATTCTTTATACATTACCTCATCAAATTTTTGGTAGTGTTTATCAATGATATTCTTCTCTACTACAGGTGCAAGGAGGAACATGAAGAACATCTAATACTTGTGTTAGTGACATCGAGAAAGGATATGTTGTACGCCTTGTTCATCAAGTTTGACATTTGGATGAAGAAAGTAACATTCTTGCGACATGTGATGACAAGTGAGGGAATTTATGTAGACCCTTAAAAAAAATCCAATTAAGGAATGGCCTAGTCCATCTTGTGTCATATAAATCAACAGTTTTGTTGGATTAGTTGTGTACTACTGATGTTTTGTGAGAAATTTATCACGATTTTCAATCCCACTAACTAAGTTAACACAGAAAGGGGTAAAGTATGTCTAGATAGAAGAACATGAGGGAATCATCAAGGAGATATATAGAAGGTTGATCATTGCACCTGTACTAACATTACTGAAAAGTGGAGAAAGTTTTTTGATATACAGCTATGATTCCAAGAAAGGATTGTGTTGTGTACTCATGGAAAATGATAATGTGATAGTCTATGCCTCATGGTAGTTGAAGATATATGATCAGAACTACCCAACGCATGATCTAGAGCTAAAAGCCATGATTTTTTCCTTGAAATTCTGGTGGCACTACATTTATGGTGAGAAGTGTGACATATACGCAGGACAAAAATCATAAAGTATATATTCACACAAATGGAGCTCAACATGCATAAAAGGAAATGGTTACATCAAATTAAAGATTACAATTTCTCTATTCACTATCATCATGGAAATTCGAACAAGGTAGCTGATGCTTTATGTAGAAATGAACATGCTTCTCTATCCATGCTTCTGATTGAGAAAGGCCATATATTCTTGGATACTCAAAAGATGGATTTGAAGCTCATAAGGGTAGGGGATACATCCTACCTTTCCCAAATCATTGAGCAACCAACAATACAAGATATGATTAATGAGGTACAAAGGGATGATTTGAAGTTACAAAATAAGGTGAATGCAGTATAGGAAGGGAAGATGCAATAGTTCAATATCGACGATAAAGGTGTGATTTGGTTTGTAGCACGGCTTTGTGTGCCTTCATCCCCCGGATAAAGAAGGATCTATTGGACAATGCACATTTCTCAACATTCTCCATCCATCCAAGTAGTACCATGATTTACCGAGTTCTCCGTGAACACTTTTGGTAGTATAACATGAAAAGGGAGATTGCGGAATATATCTCAAGGTGCATGATATGTCAGCATATTAAAGCAGAGCGAAAAAAACTCCAAAGATTTTACGCAGACATTGCATATACACATGTGGAAATGGGAGAATGTTACTATGTACGTTGTCATAGGTCTTCTGAAGACGTTGAAGGAAAATAATGTGATATGGGTTGTGGTTGACTGACTCGCCAAGACTGCCCATTTTATCTCTATTCGGTAAGATCACTCACTTGAACAACTTGCAAGGATATATGTGAATAATGTGGTGAGACTGCATGGTGTTCCACTCCAAATTATCTCTAACCATGATCCAAGGTTTACATCTAAATTTCGTAGGCGCCTTCAACATTCTTTGAGTATTGAATTAAATTTCTACATGGCCTATCGCTCCTAAATTGTTGTCTAATATGAATGGACTATTTAGATGCTTGAATACATGTTAAGAGATAGCTCTTTAGAATTCAAAGGTGGATGTGATCATCATCTCTCATTGGTTGAGTTCTCATACAACAATATCCTCCCCTCGACTATTCAGATAGATCCATATGAAGCCTTGTATGGAAATTGATATAGAACACCAACCTATTGAGATGAAGTTAAATAAATGAAGCTACTTTGACCCAATAATGTGCAAGAGATTATGCAGAAGGTTCAAGTCATCTAGAAACACATCAAAGCTACTCAGATTCGGCAAAAGATCTATGCTGACAACCATCAAAAGGACTTGGAGTTCGATGTTGGAGATAATATATTCCTTCAAATATCACCATGGAAGAGATTCATGCAGTTTGGAAGGAAAGGGAAGTTAAGCCCAAGGTACATTGTCCCATTTGTGATACTTAACCGCATAAGATTTGTGGCCTATCAACTTGCACTTCCACCAAATATGGATGATTTCCATGATATGTTTCACATATCACTCCTCGGGAAGTACATACTAGATCCCACACATGAACTGAACTCAGAGGGGCACAACTAAAATATGATATATCTTGTGAGGAGAAACCAGTGAAGATTTTGGACTGGAGAGATAAGGTTCAATGAAAAATGATAACCCACTTTTCCAAAGTGTTGTGGATGAACCATAAGTTCGAATAAGAATCTTGGGAAGCAGATGAGGCGATGAAGGAGAAGTACCCTCACCTATTTATGTAAAATGAAATTTTGAGGGAGAAATTTCATAAGGGGGAAAGAATGTAACGACCCAATGTTTTATCAATGAAATTACCTTATTATAATTATTCCTTATAGTATAATTACATTAGGAAGAACAATGAAATATAATGAGAATAAATATTATGTGACCATTAAAAATTATTTTTCCACTTCTATGTTTTGAATTTAAAAAATCTAACATACATTGTTGTGTTCAGGATGATTTTTGGAGTGTAATTGAACAAACATAATTTTTTGTGAATAGTAAGATAACCATATGAATAGTAACCCATGCTTATGAATAATAATATGACCCTTATGAATAATAAATATCCAAAAATAATAGTAACCTTACCCATCAATGATAAAATAAAATTTAGGCATCTTATATGTGACAATTTGACCATAGTAAAAGTATTGGAACTTTTTTAAGTCATAAATAAATAATTATAATTAATTAATTAATTTAAAAGAAAATTTGTTTTCATAAAATGTGTTCATAAATTTACTTTTTAATGTCTTATAGATTTATGATAATTTTATAAGACATTATTTATTTTTTGAAAGCATTATAAAATCTATTTTAATTTTAAAAAATGTATTTTTCAAGTAAATTTTGTTTAAATAAAAAATTAAATTAGTCATATTTAGATAATAATTTCTAAAAAACGACTTCATTTTTGGATTATATGCATTAATAAATGGTTAGTGTGATTTTTTGGGATATTTTTTGGAATATTTGATTTTTGATGAATAATAAAATACCATAATTTACAAAATAAGTTAAATACACTAATTATAGAGTCATGTATGTTGTTCTGTTGATGTAAGACCAATTGGTTTGGATTAACATGATAACATTACTATAATATGACTTGGAAGACTCACTATTACTTGTCTTGTGAAGAAATAATAAATTAATGAATATTAAATTGAAAAAACACCTCTTCCCTCCACTATAAATACCACCCTTCACACCCACATTTCCTCACACCTCTCAATCTTCAATAATTCTCTAAACTCTGCCCAAACATCTTCTCTAGCCCATTATCGATGTTCAAGAGATTCTTGTGTCATCAAAATATCAATCCTAGCTTCCTTAAGGAATATCTCAAGAGGATGATTCAAGAGGTAATTACCCTCTCTCTCTCCTTTTCCTTTAACTGACTGAAAATTAATTTTGTTTATTATCAAAACACATTGAGATAAAATTGAGAAACAAAAATTCAGTCATACAACCAACAAGACAAAATATAAAACGTCCAAACACCAACCATATTGGCCTCTCCCAACATAACCTCAGGATAAGAAACTACACTAATGCATGGCCAATCGGCTAGCTATCTCGCGCAAATATTGTCCTAGAACCGATGGCATAACCATACCCTCTCAACTTCCAAGTTCAAATGGCATGAATATTTGAAGGCTTCATGCTCTAACCACCGTCTGTAGTAGATCTGAGAAATTTTGTACATGTCACCCCAAACAAACAAAAGCACATGAAAAACAAAACTAAAAGCTAATGGCAAGAAAACATTTCAACCAAAACAACAACTTCCCCACTTTAACCATAGTAATTAAAGAGTAATTTGATATTACTTGACTCATTTTCCTTAAGAAATTTCCATCCGATAGAGGTAACATGGGTTTTCAAAACCCCCTTAACTAGATTTTCAAATGCTGAGGCAAGCTGCTCACATGACTGTATATACTCCTCAATGCTAATCTTCCCTTTGTGGAAACCCTAGAAAATAATGAGTTCTTTTTGGTCCACCCAATTGTATTGCACCTCATTAAGGGTCTCCCTTAAAGACATCCCCACCATTTTGGTTGCTTCCACCTTAGAAGCATTAAGAAACAGGACCTGATCAACCATTTTATCCTCCAAGATTAACCAAATGTCTGAAGTTTGCTCGCCATGTTCTCATGTCCCTATTGGTTAGTATCCTCCTTGTGAACCTTTTTGGATTTTCCCTTCCTTGCTGAATGAGTATCAAGAGGATGTGGCACGGAGGAGTAATCCCTCAGGCTCTTCCTCTTCATATTACTCTAATTACTCTATGGGCATGAAGCTTCACCTGTAGAATAGATGTGATCTCTATTGCACTCATGCATGCATCCCCAGTCTATCTCTACAGAATTAGCATGGCCTAATCCCAAGCACATCATGTCAAGCACTTCAAATTTGTTGCTTAGCTGGGATGAGGAACGGTACTTTGATTCTAAATTTCGCTTCCTAACCACCACTGGTTTTATCATCCACTTCCATAGTAGGTCTCTAATACCCCTTTCGCAACACACCACCATCCGACTCAGTAAACTCACCAAGGTTGTTCTCTTTTATGTCCTCCACCTGCACCACCACAGTCTTGCTCCCAGCCTTCTAACTTCCCGTTCGGGACACCTCCTACTGAACCACATAGTTCTTCATCACCCTATCCATGGGAGGCATCGTAGTAGGGATATCCTTCCTCATTTGGCTTGACCATGCCTCCAGTTCCGTATCACTAGCCACTGATCCGATAGGATTGATCTCCTCCACTTGCATGCAATCGAAGACATCCCCCCTACTGCTTGATCATCTACAATAGTATGTATCTTCACCAATACCTCTCCCTTGAGGGGCACCTAAGATTACTCCTATATAATATTTCACCTCCTCATAGTAGCCTGGGACCCCCTAAGATAAACTTCCATCAAATGACCCAGAAGCCTACTACCGGTGCAAAAATTCGTCCAGACTTCATACACCACATGCATCTTGCATCGGTACTCTTCGCCTATAGTGATCCACACATACTCAAATGGTATTTTAGACACATCCTGTTAAAAATAGACATGAGGATTGATATGATGACACAGAAATTAAATTAGGCTATCTAAACACATATACCTAACAATCATGTTCACTAGAAAACGAATAACCGATGGATTTTGAAATGGAAAGGGAAGATTGGGAAAGCGTACCCAAATTTCCATAGTCGGAGGGTCGTGATTCATATGTCAATCGAAGTACGAATGAAAAAATAAGAAATTGAATTTTCTGAAGTAGTGATGGGAACTTGTATAGGCCTTGTTGAAATCATCCATTGAGGAAAAGCTTATCATCATGTGTCGATTATCCAACAGCACCACAGTCACCCTATCCTGCAAGACCCAATAGTAGAAGACATGCTAATTGAATGATTCCACAAAAAGCCTTCACTGATAAATCATAGACACTAAGGTGTGCCTTAGAAGATTCTAGGATTCCATGAATTCTGCCGAAGATAACTGAAGGTTGGGGCACCCATCAGAAACTCTGGAGCTTTCAGGCCTAACAAAATTTGAGGAAAAGGAGGGAGCAGATCCAGATTTGAGAAGGGAATAAAAGAAATGGAAGAAGAGTTGAAGGATAATAAGGTTCCTCCCCCCCCCCCTCAATGGGGCATTTACCAGCACAACATCCACCATTGTCGAAGCAAGAAGAAGACTCCACTAGGGTTTCTCTTGAAGAGGTTGCATGGATGAGACCATGTGGTCCCTTTTTTCTTTAAAATCATTTCAATCTCAATTAAATTTCTTAATCTCTCACAATCCATCCTCATAAACATGCTATATTAACATCATTATCTCATATATACTAGATTTTTATGATATTAATGGGATAATATACAACCCAACCACCTTCTCCTCTTCAATTTATTTTATAAAAGAAAACTATATTCAGGAGGTGTTAATTTATCATCTTCAAGAACGACATGTTTTATTTTTTCCATTTCTACCTTCAGATCTGGTCATGAAACCATTTTTATGGTTAAACAAGAATATTTTATATTTATTATATCTTATTTAATGTTTTTTATATAACCTATGTACATATTACTAAATTATTAAACAAAATAAGCTCGTTGTAAACCACCTAAATTAACCCAAATAATCACCATTTAATTCTTATATAATGATTCATCCACATGGTATATAATATATTTAATTATAAGATCATTTAGTATTCTGTAATATCATTAATAATGTGAAATATTAGTTATGTATGGTTGTCCATATTTTTCACAATCATCCATTTATTGATACAACTGAACCGCACAAGAAAACCATAAAAACATTCCTGAACTATGTTTTTAAACTCTACAACTCATCCAAAGTCCCATAAAATAACTTAATGAAACCAAGATGAATCATATTCATGTACACATGGTTCTTTAATTCTTATTTAATGAATATAATGTGGTTATATGGTTAACTAATGAGAATAAAGAGTTCATATACAAGGTAAGGGGGGAATCCACGAACCCAACATTCTTTCTTCGGATTCTCCTTCTTTCACTCCATGTTCGGTATGGGTACTCTATAAAAAAAATTTATTCATAATTATCATTAACTTTTCTAGGATATAAATTTTCCCTTATTTATTTTTTGAAAAAACCCAATGTTTTCTAAATGAACTCTTCCTTCAAATAAATACACCTTTTTAACTTCTTGAATATTCTCTCACTCTTCACTCATTGATAGTGGTTCTTTGTTAAGAATGATATTCCCAATTTATTGTTGGGACCAAATATTTATGAATGTATGCTTTATTATGTAATAATTATTTCTTTACATGGTTCATTTTATGATAATGTAAATATTATGATGTGACAGATGCACCCATAATTATATAGCACAATATGAATGATAGAATGTGATGGGTGTGCCTAGAATTATTCATTGATCCAATGCATTGGGTAAAGTGATGAATCTCATTAATAAATGGGAAATGATATGTGAACATGATGCTAGCATTGTTCACAACTATTTTTGGTATTTAACCACTAAGACATGATGTTTCATTTTTATGCATTGCCACATTTCAAGTCTTTTATTAATGATTCATCTCAGGTTCATGATCCTTTTCTTATGTTTTGTTTATGCTCACCCATTGTTATATTGTTCTTATATACCCTCTTATTGGGATTTTAGTTCACCCTATTTTTATGTATATCCCCAGGTGACTACATGTACTAAAGAGAGGTCAAGTTCTAATAAGAATCTTTCAAAGAAGTAATTAAATTAATGTTTATGTTTGATATTGTAAATGTTATGTATCGTACTAGTTTCCCCAAGACACTAAACCTATGGATCCTCATAGTGTAACAATATTATGTTTTTTATATTTATAATTATGTCATAGTAATGTAAGAAACTATGGGGTCACTATATTCCGTGTAAAAGAAATGTTGTAATATCAAAAGGAGTAATATAGATCATACAAACAAACATCACTGGGATTTCACGCATAGAAAATTCAGTATGTAAAAAAAGATAAAAATTTTCTATGGATAGAACTAAAATATACAAGTCCCACCTGGTCCATGTCTCTCACCTATCCAACCATCTAATTTTTTTAATTCCCATGTAAAATATTTTACCATGAAGTCCAGCACAAGTTTAATAAATTCAATATGATTCCAATACATGATCTTATACAAAATATAGAAGTGAAACACCATTAATGTCCCATTTATATTACATAGTAGTTGATAATTAATTTATAAAAAGTATATAATGATGTAACACACAACTGATTTCAGTCATTGATTCACGCTCAAATTTACCCAAGAGATAAAGGTAGAACGATCATTGTAGTTTAGCTTGGGTTATCGAATCCTCAGAGACCTAAGAAGAAACCTATAGACACGTACATTCTATGGACTGTTTTTGGCTATGAAGTGGCCAAATTGGGTTGAATTTATATGGGTTTAAAGTATAACTAACATATTTAAGTGAATTCAATTTAAAATAATGAGTTGGTCCTAGGTTATCGCTCGGGGTGGATTGGACGTACTTCCTTTTTAATGATTTCAATTTCTTATATTTGAGATGGGTTCATTTAAGGAGATAAAACAACATCATCACTTACTGGATTAATGCCTACACCCTTTAATACTAATCACATATACACTTGAAGGATCAATGTTTTGAGCACTTCAAGGTAAAGGTTCGTATTAGCACTTGAAGCGTGTGGCTTAAATTCAACAAGGACGATGGAGTTTAAAAATCATCAAATAAAAATCTCAATTAAAGAAGTGATTATACATTAATAGGGTGATAAATGACATGAAATCCAGCCCCTTGATACTCCCTCGGATCAAACCATAAGTGGTTTAGCCTGCCATTGATCTAATGGTTTCAATGGAAGCGGAATGTAGACTCATGAGGGAAGAAATGGAGAAGTTAAAAAACACAACAAAATAACGATCACTCCACCGTTGTGTGATAATTTCACAAGGTATGGTGTGAATAAATTCACACCTTGATCCAACGGTATCAAATTGATATTAAGAACAACAGAAAAATAGGATAATAAGAACTTTTATTAAAAAACTAAAGTGAATTGAACAACTTACATGTGAAAGACAAATTTGAGACAACAAAATCGCAGCATAACATTACAATTGAACAAAGCACCCAAGATTCATTAATCCTCCAACACCACTGCCTTAAATAGGCATTTTTGAGCCCTTGGGTCGATCCTACAACAGTCTAAGTCACCTCAATTAATTGTGGTAGGCCATAGGTGGGTGTAAAATAAGGGAGAGAAGACTTTCCACCCTTGACCCGAAAAGGCATCCAGCTTGCATCCACCAAACAGAGGCGAATGAAACACCTTCTACATGACCGAGTTTTGGTGGGCCATAGAGGACTTAAATTAAGCTCCTGATGTCCCCTAACATCCTGTAAACTATCATCCCAAAAGAAGTTATGGTTTTCGAGATATGATTTAATTGGTGTGATGTTTTTCAGAGCCGCAGAATCTGGCCTAGAATTTTATCTCTAAATTGGGCCACCTAAATGGACACCATAAAAGCCGAATTAGCATTGGTTCATGAAGAGTTATTTGTTACTATACATGGTTTCTACAATCAAACGAAATTTGGGATTCATTGGGCCTGTATGTTGGGCCCCCCCATCTCATAAGTGGGCTGGTGTCCAATCTGCCTTCTCTAGAATTACTTCCATTCATCTCCAAATATCTCCATCATCGTTTATGAATCATCCATTGATCCCTGAATGAAAAATGTTTAAATTTAAGTGTAGATAGAGTTCCCAAAATATAAAATTAAAATATTGATAATTAAATTCCTTAGAATCATATGACGCATTGGGCCTAAATGTGTGTACATTAGGCATGAAGTGCATAAATGATGAGAATGGATGTTCATAATTAAAATGCACTAACTCAGGCCCATAAGATAAAAAATGAACATTTAATACCATTAAATGGTAATTAAAATATATGTTTTTGTTGGACAATCACACTCCCCAACTTGATATTTTCTAGTCCCGAGCAAATAATTCAATGATTTTATTTGAATTCCTTTCTTCAAACGTATTATAACAAACAGTGCTCACAATGTAAACTGCACACAAATATATCATTATAACCTATCAGGATAATTTCAAACAAGATTAAGTATATCCCAATCCCAAGCTCATTTTTTTGATCAAATCCATCATCATACTTCATCCAACTCAATTAGGTGTAATGATGTGTTGTGAATCACAATAGATATGGGGGTTCATTTTCATTCAAGGGGGAAATCATGGAAGCACTAGGTGGAATCACATTTAATCCTAATATGAGTATTCTTAATTCATTTTTTTTGTATTTTTTTCAATATTTTCATAGTAATTGATATTGCAGTTAATCAAATTAACCCATGTAGCAAGACTTTGCCGATGACTCCCATACTCATAAGCCTTAGGGCACCAAGTGAAGCCCACATACTCGGGCATCGTCTCGAGTTAAATTAATAAAAAACAAAGTCATTTTAACATAAATAGAGATATATTGAAAAAATCAGTGCTAGAAAACTCTGGAGTCACGATCCCCAAGTGCTGAAAGCCTCGCATTTTATCAATTCATTGCTATACACGCAAAAAAAATATTTTTATATTTTTATTTTTTTATATATTTTTTTGAATACTCATATTATTAATAAAAATTAAACCATCATATTCTATTAATTATGGGACCCCAAAAATTCAAATTAGTACCCCATAGTCTAGAGTACGTGCATTGTGGCATTTTGATTTAATGGATGAAAATAAAAATGATGAAAATTTTCATTGGACAACCAAACTTACAAAATCAATGCTTTTAAACATAATCATGAATTAAATTAAGAGTCAAGGAAATAAAAATTATTTTCTATATAGTTTAAATGTGAGAAAAGATGTTATTATATGAAGGATAAAGGAATTTTACTTTGCTTTATTTTATCATTGTTTTTTTATAACAAACATTTTGTTTCTACACCCCCCAACTTAGAATGAAACTGTCCCTAGTTTCGTAAAAATAAAATTTACAATGGGGTAGAGGAATAAAAGGAGACATCAATAAGAAAATTGAAATATGAGGATCAGGGAATGAAGTCACCCGGTGGTTGAAGTTTGATGTTCTTGCCCCTCCAATTTAGTCCTTTGATATCCATGTCGCTTGCAAAGTTCCCTAGTGGAAAAAGGAAAACAAACAAAAAAAATCAAACAATATATATATATAAGTAAAATATAAGTATATATATAAAAATTATAGAATAACTAAGCACATTAAGCAATAGGTAAGTGGTAAGCACGCGCCCCTGTCTCCCGTCGGTCCCGGGTTTGAGTCCCCGCGGCTTCGCCGGTTGTGACGGGGTTTTACCCACGGCCTATGGCATGTCCCCTTTTTTAATTATTATATTATTTTTATTATTTTTATTATTTTTATCTTAACCTATAAAGTAATAAAAATAAAACAAAATAAACTGATGATACATTGTCTTCTTTTTAAATTTCTGGGTAAGGTATTACTCAAGGATCACACCATGTGACACGGATGAATATGGTGCTCCCCTTTCGTACCCATCCATACTCATAACAGAAGACCAGGTCAAAAGTCTATTTTTTTATTTTTAAATATAAAAATGATTTATTAATCTTATTTGAAAAATAACGATGATTCAGAAAGATTAGAAACATAAAAAACACGGGTTGCCTCCCGTGCAGTGCTTTTTTTAACGTCGTTAGCCCGACATAGATCCTAAATTTATCAATTTTTTACCGGTTCATAGATTGGCTCAATTAACTCAGCATCTATTTCATGTTTATTGAATGATTAAATGAATGTTTTTAACCTTTGACCATTGACCTTGAAAATGTGACCACTAGTGGGATCTTGAATCTCTACTGCCCCATGGGGGTATACATGATGCACTATGAAAGGACCTGACCATCTAGACCTTAACTTTCCCGGGTGTAAATAATGTTTTGAACTATACAAGAGAAAAAAAATTTCCGGTTCAAAATGTTTGACCTTGATATTCCTAGATTGGTAGGCTTGAACTTTAGCTTTATTTATCCTTGAATTTTTATAAGCCTCCATCCTTCGTTCCTCCAGTTCATTGAGATCTAATTTTCTTTTTGTTCCGGCCAATGAGAGATCATAATCCATTTTCTTAATTGCCAAAAAGTCCTTATGTTCAATCTCCACTGGAAAATGGCAGGCTTTACCATAAACCAACCTATATGGGGACATTCCTAAAATGGTTTTATATGCGGTTCTATTGGCCCAAAGATCATCTAAGAGTTTCTCAGACCAGTCTTTCCTAGAGGGGTTGACAGTTTTTTCAGGAATTTGCTTAATCTCCCTATTCTCTAACTCAGCTTGACCATTGGTTTGAGGATGGTATGCAGTGGACACTTTATGAGAAATACCATACTTAGACATGAGTGAAGAGAATGGGCGGTTTCAGAAATGGGTTCCTCAATCACTGATTATAGCCCTAGGAATTCCAAATCGAGAAAATATGTTCTCTTTCAGAAATTGAATCACAATTTGATGATCATTGGACTTAGTGGGAATGGCCCCAACCCATTTTGAGACATAATCAATAGCTAAGAGTATGTAGTGGTATCCCTGAGAGTTTGGTAAGGGACCCATGAAATCAATTCCCCAACAGTAAAATATTTCAACCACTAAGATGGGAGTGAGTGGAATTTTATTCCTTTTTGTGATGGACCCTACTTTTTGACACCTAGGACATCTTTGACAAAATGTGTAGGAGTCCCTTGAGATGGGGGGCCAGAAAAGACCACATTGAAGAATCTTAAAAGTTGTTTTCTTAGAGGAAAAGTGACCTCCACATGCCTCACTATGATAGAATTTAAGGATGGACTCTTGTTCAAATTTTGGAACACACCTCCTAATGACTAATTCAGGGCAGAACTTATAGAGGTATGGATCATCAAACACATAGTGCCTAACATTAGAAAGTAATTTCCTTTGATCTTGAGTCCCTAAGAATTTTGTAATGACTCATGTAACTAAAAAATTGGCTATGTCGGCATACCAAGGGCAGTCACTCATAGAGTATAGGTGTTCATCAGGAAATGAATCAGACACAGAAAGGTGATTTGAGTTGTCTTTGAATTCCATCCTAGAGAGGTGATCAACTACAACATTTTCAACGCCCTTTTTATCCTTTATTGTGAGGTCAAATTCTTGTAAGAGAAGGACTCACCTAATCAGTCTATCCTTGGAATCTTGTTTTTGGAAGAGGTATTTTAGTGCAAAATGGTCAGTGAACACAGTGATGGGGGGATCCTAAGAGGTAGGACCTAAACATATCTAAAGAAACCACAATAGAAAGTAACTTCTTTTCAGTAGTGGTGTAGTTTATTTGAGTATCATTTAAGGATTTTCTTGCATAATCAATGACATAAGGAGTTTTATCATAGTGTTGTCCTAACACGGATCAAACAGCAAAGTCACTAGCATCACACATAAGTTCAAAAGTAAGGATCCAATTTGGAGATTTCATAATGGGAGGAGAGGTGAGAGAGGATTTTAGGGTTGAGAATGAACCCTCATAGATTTATGTCCAAACAAATGGAGAATCCTTTACTATGAGAGCACAATGGGGATGGGATATTGAACTAAAGTCCTTGATGAATCTTCTATAGAAACCAGCATGTCCTAAGAAAGACCTCACTTACTTGTCAGTTTTGGGTGATGGAAGGTAACGAATGATGTCAACCTTTGCTTTATCAACATCAACCCCCCTAATCGAGACAAGATGGCCCAGAAAAAGTCCCTATTTATCCATGAAATGGAATTTTGCCCAGTTTAGGACCAGATTCTTTTCTTCAAATCTTGACAAGACTCTCTCCACATTCTGCAGACATCCCTCAAATGTATCCCCAAACATAGAGAATTCATCCATGAAGACCTCTATAAAATCCCCTACCATGTCTGAGAAGATTCCCATCATTCACCGCTGGAAGGTTCCAGGGGCATTGCATAACCCGAAGGGCATGCGTTTGAAATCAAAGGTTCTGAATGGACATGTGAATGTAGTCTTCCCTTGATCCTTTAGGGAGACCTCAATTTTATTGTACCCCGAGTACACCTGCCACTCTCTCAAGGACTTGGTCAATGAATGGTAAGGGTAAATGGTCCTTCTTGGTGAATGATTTTAGCTTCCTATAGTCAATGCAAACCCTCCATCCACTACTCACCCTTGTTGGAAGAATCTCTCCATCCTCATTAGTTATCATTGTGATTCCATCCTTTTTTGGCACCAATTGGATTGGGCTCACCCACTCACTCTCAGCTATGGGATATATGATACCAGCTTTTAACAATTTCATAAGTTCTTTCCTTACTACATCCAAGAGATTAGGATTGAGTCGCCGTTGAGGTTGATGACATGGCTTTGAATCAGATTCCAAAACAATCCTATGAGTCCCAACAAGTGGGTTAATCCCAGGAATATCAGATAGGGTCCTACCAATGTCTTTATTATGTTCCCTAAGGACATCTAGAAGCATCCTCTCATGATTGGCTTCAAGAGAAGAATAAATAACAATAGGATGTGTTTGATTGTCCCCTAGGAAGGCATACTTTAGTGTAGCAGGAAGTTCCTTCAAGTCAAGATCAGGTTGGTTCAGAATTTCAACAGAATACTGGGACATTAGATCGAGATCAATTTTATTTCCTAAAGTTTTAGACAGGATTTATTCCCCACATGTAGAAGTTTCAGCTACTAGATTGTCTTGATCAGATTAAGGTAAGGAAGTTTGATAGGTCTCTATGAATGTGGTTTTCTGAAAGGTTTCACTGATTGTTGGACCTAAGACTTCACCATAAGAGCAATTTGAAAATGATTCAATCCAAGGAGATAAACTTCCTTCATATGAACAAAGGAAATCAATCTCATCCTGACTTAAACATTCATCAAATATTCCTTGATGTTATATGGATTCATTATCAATGCTTCCTATCATGTTTACTTCATGAATGTCCTCATCATCCCCTATTTGTGAGCTTGCATTATAGATGTTCAAGTCTAGACTCATGTTCCCAAAGGTGATGGTCATGTTCCCATTTCGAACTCGGATAAGAGAGTTGATTGTTGCAAGGAAAGGATGACCAAGGATGATTGGGGTTTGTTCCTTATTTCCTAAGTTTGGATGGTTTTCAGGGACAATGAAGTCAGCAGGGTAGATGAAGTTTTCAACCTTTACCATAACGTCCTTTAAAATCCCCTTTGGAAGCCTAATGCTATGATCAGCAAGTTGAAGTGTGACATATGTGGGTTGGAGTTCTTCTAGGCCTAACTGGAAGTACACGGCATAGGGGATGAGATTGACACTAGAACCTAGATCACACAAGGCCTTGACAACTTTTATTTTTCCTAGTTCAACATTGATGTAAGGGAAACATGGGTCTTTCAACTTAGGAGGAATGGTCCCTTGAATGGTGGTACTCACAGTAGCAGCCAAAAGGACTTGGTTTTTATGTGAAAATTTTCTTTTAAAAGTGCACAAGTTATTAAGGTACTTTGAGTAGGCATGTATAGTTTGGATGGAATCGAGAAGAGGAATGTTCAACATGACTTGTGAGAAGATTTCCCTCAATGTTTCACTCAATTCAGGCTTGGTTTTCCCCCTCATGCGTTGAGGAACTGGTGCAGGTTGTGGGGTTGTTTGTTGAAGAGTGGTTTCCTTGACAATGTTATCATGTTTTTCAGTTTTATTATTTGGTTCATTTGAATTTTCATTGATGTTTGAATCTTCATGTGGGTTCTGAATTAGTTGTTCAGGTTTCTCAATTGATTTCCCACTTCTTAAAACAGTCACAACTTTTAGTTGTTCATGAGTTTTTTGAGTGCAACTTGACTCTCCCCTTGAAGTTTAGGATGGCACCGCCTAAGTAGGCCTGGGTTCCTTTCCAGTTTTTATGGTTTGAAGTTCTTGTTTAAGAGAAGAGACTTCTTACTTCATTCTTTCCATTTTTTTGCACAATTTTTCTAGTAGACTTTATGGAACAGTTTGGGTGGGTTCTTGAGTAGGTTGGTTTATCCCAGGGGGATATTTTGGAGGTGGTATGGTTTGTTGAAAATGGACAGGTGGCTATTGGTATTGGATAGGTTGTATTTGGATCCGGTTATGTGTCTAGTAGTTCTGATGGGGGTAAGGATTTTGTCCCTGTGGTTGGCTAGGTTGTTGGTTATCTTTCCAGTGGAAGCCTGGGTGGTCATTATACCATGGGTTGAATTTGTTTTGGTATTGAGTCTTTCGAGAGTTCAGAGAATTTACTTCCACTGCAGGTCCTCCTAAAAGAACATACATTATGGATGGAATGGTTGGGAAATTGTCTGTCTTATGGTCATGTTTGTCACAAATTGTGCAAACAGGGTCAACAATTTTTATTTCATGGACTTTCCTAAGGTCTATCTCTACAACCTTCCTAGAGAGTGCTACAAGTTTATCCCTAAGGCTTTCCTCTTCTCTAAGTGTATGAATTCCAGTAGTTCTTTGTGGCTTTTCAGAATAAGGTGAAGTTCCCCATGTTTGGTTTTTTTCAAAAGGGCTTTCTAGATACTCGTAAGCATCATTTGGGGATTTGTTTTTAAAGTTTCCATTACACATCATGTCAATGAATTATTTGTTCCCCAGACCCAACCCTTCATATAAAATTCTCACTTGTTCAGGAATATAAAAACCATGGTGTGGAACCATGTTTAGAGTGTCTTTGAACCTCTCCCATGTTTCATAAAATGACTCTCCCTCTTTTTCAAAAAAGTTTTGGATACTCTTTTTTAGTGCGATTGTTTTGTGGTGGGGAAAATATTTTTTGTAGAATTCTCATTGTAGTTGATCCCAAGAGTTTATGGATAATGGTCTCAAATTTTTTATCCAATTTTTAGCTCGATCCTTTAATGAAAAATGAAATAGCCTCATCTTAGCTAATTCTAGTTGATGTGGGGGACACATGGTTTCTACAATATTATTGAACTCCATAATGTGAGGTAGGGCATCTCGGACTCCATTCCATGGGATGTGGGAAGATGGTTTAGGACATGGGGTTTAAAGATGTAGTTGGACTCTTCTAGGGAATTGTGTCTAATGCATGAGGGGGTATTGAACCAAGAAGGTGTGAGGTAGTTATTCATGGTTTGATCGACCGCATTCCCCAAGTTTGGGGCTGCCTCATTTGGGTTTCTATTTTGGTTTCCACCTGGGTTTATGAGTTGGTTTCTTTGAAGATGTTCAATTGAAATGGTCTCAATTTTTGAATCGGGGGTGTTAAGAAAATAAGGATCTAATGGAAAGAGTTCCCTTGGTGTACTTGACTCCCCAACCCCAGGACTATCCACCCTAACTAGACGGTTCGATTGATCGCGGGTGTAGGCGGACATGCGCCAAAAGAAAAAAAAACGAGAAAGGAACAAGATAAGAGAATTTGGATGAGAAAAGAAGAAATTGGGGAGAATAAAATGGGTGTTTAGATGACTTAACTGGGTCCCCGAAAATGGCGCCAAAATTTGATTCACGGTCAAATTTACCCAAGAGATGAAGGTAGAACGGTCCTGGTATTTTAGCTTGGGTTATCGAATCCTCAGAGACCTAAGAAGAAACCTATAGACACGTACATTATATGGACTGTTTTTGGCTATGAAGTGGCCAACATTGGTTTATTTTATATGGGTTTAAACAATAATAAATAGATTTCAGTGAATTCAATTTAAAATATTGAGTTGATCCTAGGTTATCGCTCGGGATGGATTGGACATATTTCCTTTTTAATGATTTCAATTTCTTATATTTGAGATGGGTTGATTTAAGGAGATAAAACAACATCATCACTTACTGGTTTAATTCCTACACCCTTTAATACTAATCACTTATACACTTGAAGGATAAAAGTTTTGAGCACTTCAAGGTAAAGGTTCGTATTATCACTTGAAACGTGTGGCCTTAAATTCAACAAGGACGATGGAGTTTACAAATCATCAAATAAAAATCTCAATTAAAGAAGTGATTATACATTAATATGGTGATAAATAACATCCAATCCATCCCCTTTCTACTCCCTTGGATCAACTCATAAGTGGTTTATCCCTCCATTGATCCCATGGTTTCAATGGAAGCAGAAAGTAGACTCACGAGGGATGAAATGGAGAAGTAAAAAAACACAATAAAATAACGATCACCCCACCGTTGTGTGATAATTTCAAAATGTATGGTGTGAATAAATTCACACCTTTATCCAAATTTATCAAAGTGATATTAATAACAATAGAAAAATAGGATAAGAAGAACATTTATTAAAAAACTAAAGTGAATTGAATAACTTACATGTGAAAGACAAATTTGAGACAACAAAACACAGCATAACATTTCAATTGAACAAAGCACCCAAGATTCTGTAATCCTCCAACACCACTGCCTTAAATAGTAATTTTTGAGCCCTTGGGTAGAGCTTCCAACAGTCCAAGTCTCCTCAATTAATTGTGGTAGTCCATATGTGGGTGGAAAGTAAGGGAGAGAAGACTTTCCACCCTTGACCCGAAAAGGCATCCAGCTTGCATCCACCAAACAGAGGCGCATGCAAAACCATCAAGACGATAGAATTTTGGTGGGCCATAGAAGACATAAATTAAGCTCTGGCTGTCCCCTAACGTCCTGTAAACTCTCATCCGAAAAAGAGGTATGGGTCTCGCGATATGGCTTAATTGGTGGGATGTTTTTCTGGGCCGCAGAATCTGGCCCAGAATTTTATCTCTAACTTGGGCCGCCTAAATGGACACCATGGAGGCCGCATTAGCATTGTATCCTGAAGAGTTATTTATTCCTCTTCATGTATTCTAGTATCCCACGAAATTTGGGATTCATTGGGCCTGTATGTTGGGCCCCACCGTCTCATTAGTGGGATGATGTCCAATCTTCCTTCTCTAGAATTACTTCCATTCATCTCCAAATATCTCCATCATCGTTTATGAATAATCCATTGATCCATGAATGAAAAATGTTCACATTTAACTGTAAATATAGTTCCCAAAATAGAAAATTAAAATAATGATAATTACATTCCTAAGAATCATATGACTCATTGGGCCTAAATTGGTGTACATTAGGCATGAAGTGCACAAATGATGAGAATGGATGTTAATAATGAAAATGCACTAACTCGGGCCCATAAGATAAAAAATCAAAATTTAATACCATTAAAATGTAATTAAAATATATTTTTTTATATGATAATCAGTCATGTTATGTATTCAATTTCTATCTAGGCCACCATGAAGTATAACCCTTCAAATATCAGTAAATTTTAGTGTCTCTTTTTTCATCTGTATATTTGACAGTGTAAAACACATAGTTCATGAGGACCATAAAATTTCTAGAAATGAGTAGTACTTGAACAATTCATGATGGAATAATAAACATTATGAATATCCTTAAATTTTATATTAAGATAATATGGAATCCCAGACACTCTATATGTTTGTCAAAAATCACTAAATATCTTGTGGTGTCTCAAACACTCAATCAGTTTGACCAGAGGTGGAAAATTTCATATAGGATCCAAATAACATTTTTAGGCATTAATTATGAATCATATAATGTATTTAATCTGACACTACTATTCAATCTTACTATAATTGGTAAATTTCATATAGTGTCTTATATTCTAAACTACTTTGACCAAAGGTTCCAAATGTTGTGTAGTGACATAATAACTCTATTGGTATTCCATAAGTTGTAAATTAAATATATAATCATAGTACACCTATAAGTAAAAATGTGGGTTGTAAATTCCAGATGGCATGAAACCTATTTTTCATTCTAAAAATTTTCAACCTATAAGAAATTTATTATGGAATGGTTTTGTATAGCTACATCACAATACACAACCATTAGGGTTGTGTATCATGACACCCAAAAACCCATGCCACTAGTCTATCATTTCATCATTCAATTTTTCTATAGAAACAATGTATTAATATTATTATTATGAATAAAATAATGGAAAAAATCCACATTCCCTAGTTCTTATCAAGAAACCCATGAAAACCTAGAACTAAACAATATAATATCAATAATTACATCAATCCTTACTCACCCAGCCTAAATAAATCATTTAAAAAAACATTTTCCCTTAAACATTTAAAAATATCACAATCTATCACGATATTGTTTATATATCCACATTGATCAACTTAACATTCTAGGATAGATCAATCAAATAGACATGTGCTAAGGAAACCTCACATCAATCCAAAAGGTCCTTCCCATGCTAAATCATGATCCCATAATGTGAAAACTTCCAACCATCCACGTAAACTAAGATATAAATTCTAAGCATGGAACAATACACCCTTTTCATTAATAAATCCCCCTAAGGATATCCCCTAGTATTATGAAAATAACTCAAAAATATATTTTAATCAAACTATTGGTTAGAAATAGACAATGAACCAATTGAGGAAAACCCACATTGTAGTCCCTCACTCAGACCACTGAGGGACATCCCAAATAACTCAGTTTCATCCCATGAACATATACCCTTTAGGGTATTGTTATATATAACATTCTAAAACACCCCTAATAATATAGTCCCTAGGTATATCAAAATTCTCCAAACCACCTAAGGTCCAAAAACTAAAAAATATTATATTTCTTTTCATAAATGTCCATAATTAATTGACTCAAAATCATGCCCCTTGTCTGTGCACACAATCACATCATTTAAAGCATATGGTAATAGATTAAGGTAACCACCGACCTTGATATTATAGTTACCACTCATCATGACATGATTTTCCAGGACTTAACTATTCTTATACCAAGAATCTTAATGTTGCTGATATCCTATCAAATTCCAAAACCCCAAAAAATTATTTATAAAAATTTATCATTAACTTATTTTAATTAATTAATTATCAATAATATAATAAATATCACTCAGTATCTTCTACTCACAAAAAACAACATTCAATGATATTTCAATGACCTATAAAGTCCCACCAGTACTCCATTTAGAAATCCTTCAGTGAATAATAGTGAATAAAACATCAATTTAGAATAATGTAAATGAAATACATATAAAACCCACTATATCACATTAAAATATTTGTTCTATAGAATAAAGGGTTTATTCTTCCACCAATGACTTCATTAAGACATCACTCTAAGAAAATTAATGTGTATGAGATAATTCCATCATGATATAGTGGTATTATCATTATTTACTATGGGGAAATAATCAAAAATAAGAGGAGATGCTAAGAAGAAGAGAGTAATATTGGAAAAGCGGATATTTCCCTACTTTTGTGTAGATAAAATTTTTTGAATCAATAAAAAATAAAAGGGTCATTTAAGGTTTGGGGTTAAGGGATATCTAAATGGGGTGGGTTGGCAGAAATTTCCTCACCTTGTTGTAACATTATCTAAATAGAGGTGTGAAAAAAATGATTGATATATTTCTCCTTAAAATAAACCCTTGGATATCAATAGGTACTAATCATGCTATAAAAGGAACACACATTACTTTACTCTCAACCAGTCCAAACACACTAATTATGTAACACCCTCAATCTTTTTGTTTCCATCATTTTTCTCGGTTCCATTCTGGATCTCAATATTTCTCTCATGTTATGGGTGTGATGTGTTTTAATTTTATAGTATTTCCATTGTTTATTTTCATTCAGTAACTTATACATGGGATCCATCTTTGAGTTTTTCTAAAAAATAGAGAACTTATTTTAAAGATAAGGTAATGCACAGTTTCTACATGATTAGGGACAACCGTGGGCCTTTCCTAGGAAACTGTGAGATCATTTTCGTTTTTTTGGATAGGGGTTAATGTACGGTTAGTAAAAAGTTTTTCAAACCATTTGGGATAACCGTCTGCCAAGTACCACATAGATTATGAGGGGGTAATGGTTGTCGCATGGTCTAGTAGACAGTTCATGTTGTCTAGGAAATTAAAATTATTAAAATTAAATTTATGTCCCCAAGATATTTAACTCTAAACAAACCACATTCTACCTCAATTAGAATTTATAGCTATCGGAGCTCCCACAATTCTTTCCTAGTCCCCTTGTACCTCAATCCATGGGTGGGTTTAACTCATATTTGTCGATGAATATTTATGTAAGCATGCTCTAACATGATTTATCCCTCTCTATAGGGTTTCTCTTCCTCCCCTCTTGAGTTCCTAATTTCCGTTGGGTGTATAACCTAGGGAGGGGTTTTTCTTGTCCTTTTTAGTCAGATTTTGAGTATTATTGTTAAATAATTACATGTTATGGTCTTTTTGTGGTGTAGTAATGGTTTTACACAAAATTCTAGATGATTCCAATTGTGATGTTTGTGGTGACACGAACTATAATTTTTAGATGAATTTTTTATTCATTTATTTGTATTTAAACATGTTCTATAGTTTATTTGAGGAGTGAAAAATATTTTTTGGCAGTGTATTGGAATGTGTTCGTGATGAAAGGTGATTTTATAAATTGAATGGTTATATTTTTGTATGATTTATTATGATGTTTCTTAAAAAAAGGTTCTATGATTTTTCTTGAAAGTGATAACTGGGATTTCAAAGGGATTTGAAGGCATACATGATTTTTATAAATGAAAAAAGATTTGTTTCATTTTTTTCTTAATCTACCAATTTAGTATGAATTGTAAAGTGTTTAAATAATGGAAATCATTTTTAATGTGAAATTTATTTCTGTGTGGATTTTCAAGGGGTTAACCCATGGAATTTTTTGAATCCATTATTTTTTTTGAATAATGTACCAAAAGGGTCATATGAGTTCTATAAGAAAGTAAAATTTAATTTCAAATGGTTTTGGAGCATGTGAAATGGAACGTGGGTTTCATTATGGAAAATGGTGATTTCCATTTGAGTTTATGTGACTTGGCATGTGTGTTTGGAAATAGAGTATTGTGTGACATGTGAAATTAGAAATTGAGCACAACGAGAATCTCAAGTATCTGGGAGGGTTAACTAGATCTAGTATGCTACTGATACAGAAAGGGTTAGTCTCAGTTTGACTTAGTTGGTTTGATGATAACAATACTAACTAAACATGTATTATGAAAAGAGACCACTAACATAATGGGGTGTCCCCTATTAGTATCTCGTGCATGAGAAAGTGGGTGGATGTGGTTTATATACCACGTGTCACTGAGTTGTGCGGTTTAATTTTCTCACTCGAGCTCGATTACCCTTGGGGAATTACCTGTAGTGATTTCTTATGACATGAGACATATGTGATGTGGTTTCATATGTCACAATATGGTAGGCCTTGATTGTATTTCATTTAATGAATGTTTATCTTTTCAAAAGTTTCATTTTTTAAATGTTACCTTTAAAAGTGTGGGTTTGAAAATTGGGTTCCCCAAAAAAATAATTTCTTAGATATTTTTGGATGAATTTTACATAAATGAGCATGATAAATTGTTTTCTAATGTTTTTTCATAGAATATTTTTCATTGTTTGGTGTCCTAATGGGATGTGTCTCACACCCTACATACATTATTGGGTGTATGTAGACTTTGTATGACCCTAGTAAAGGAAAGATGACTCATGTATATTGGGTTTTAAGGTTTCTAGAATTATTTAGGTTTTTGGTATTAGTGTTGGTCGCCTGAGGGTGATAACCCTCTTGTTTCAAATAGGATTTTGGTATTTTTTATGTTTTCCATTCCAATTTAGTATTCTTATTTTTATTTAAAATTATAATACATTGACTTTAAAATTTTTTGTTCCATGTTAATCTTGAGTTATTTAGTTATGTATTTTTTTTATTTCAATTAGATATTTATAAATATTAAATGTGAGAAATCATTCCCAAAGTATATTTTTGACTCCCATGCACTAGTTTTAATACACATGGACCGAGTCGGGTTTCGAGTTAAATGGAACTCCTTATTGTTTCATGAAAAAAATGGTTTCATAACATCTCATGCACATTTTTGGTCATGTTGTGTGGGGAATAATTCGGATATAATGGTGATTAGGTTATCAAGAATTGATGTTCTATTTGTGATTAGGGTTCTTGTCCATCACAGCTCAAGTCATGAATCGAGTTACCATGGGATTTTAGGTTTCTTTTTGTTTATAGGGTTCCTATATTATGTATTGTCTTTCAAAAATTAAAATTATGTTTTGATAGTGGTATCCATGAGCTCACATGGGCCTAGAAATCCTAGTAGAGTTAGGGTAATATTCTTAAAATACTCTCCATAATAGTGGTGTGCTTGGAATATGGTCTCCAACTATATGACTAAGTCACCCACTGACATTAGTTTCCTCTTTTAAATTTGTTTCAGTCCTTTTTGGGTATAAAAATCATTTTGAAAAGGCCTATTTTACAATGATGAAAAACAATTTTTAAAAGTAGAAGTGGCTAGGTTTTGAAAAATATTGAAAATAGGTTTTCAAAATTATTCTGAGTGAGATATTAGATAAGCAGAATTTTGTAAGAGTAATTTTCCATTATGTGGAAATTACTTTATAGAAAAATATTTTTATGTTATCAAAAACTATGGTTTATAAAAATTGGTTTTTCAGAAAATGGGATTTATTTTCAAGATGATTTTGAAACCTGTTTTTAATAAGATATGAATAATGTTTAATGGAATGGTTATTTATGAAATGGGATTGTTGTATTGCTAATAAAATTTAAATGGAATTTTTTTTGAGAATGATGAAAAAGGATTGATATGTGGAGTTAAAAAATGGTTCTTTTATTTGTGGTATTGTTTAGTTTTTGGAAAGTTATATTAAATCTAGTTATTTGAAGAGCATTGGGTAGTTGAAAGTATGGGTTGGATGTATTTTTTTGCAATGTGGAGTAGTTTTATTCATGACTTTTGTATTTCCATGATTGACCACATGCATGTAAATGTGTGAAAATGTGAATGGTTGATGACACAAGGTAAATAATGTCTAGTTTGGAATGAGTATATTACTCTATGAGGCACAATGGAATACCATTGGTGACTGTGAAACCAATCGTGCTCATTTTCATTCAAAAATCCTTTTAATAGAAGTGTTGATTTTTTTATAACTAGTAGTCATTTAGGGTGTTTCTATGTGATTTGGGATTGACTCATGCATGGTGTTTTCAGTTTTACAACTCCTCATGTTTGAATGGTGTTTCAAGTTGGAGTTTTTTTTATGTGTACGTTTTGAGATAATGGTTGGTGAATTGTTCTAAAAATTATTTTGTGGAATCCTTGAGAAGGTTCTGTTTTTTTCGAGGTTGTTTTGGTGAGTTTTGGCTGATGTATTAGTTTGGATGGGCCCTCTGTTTCCTTGTTGGCTAGTATAAACCCCTGGAAAGATATGATGCATATTTGAAGTATGACCATAGTGGAATAACCACTAGAAGAATATGTAGTTGGTCAATTAATGGGAATTCTTATTGAATATAATAAATTGAATCCACATTCATTTTTGTTTGAGTAGATCATATCGAAGAAGAAAATTGGATGCCGAAAATTGATGGAAACTCAATATTCCTTAGTTTTTCAGAGTCTTTAAAGGATTAATTTTAATATCTTTATAATTTAAGGTCTGCCCTGTAAATTGTGATGTGAAATTCAAGTGATGTAAAGCGTCCTGAGGCTTTTGGTGTCAACTATGGTGTTAAAAATATATTTAGATATTCTTCAGTTTATATTATGTGAGGGACCATGTTGTTCCATATTCATGGAATGTCTTGTCATAACAATCCATCATTTCTTTTTATGGAATTGGTGTGTTGTTTAGGGCCCGGTCTAATGTACCTATACTATAATGCTTATTTGTAGGTAATGGTAATGCCCAGTGGTGGTTTTTGGTGTTATGTTCTCTTTAAAATGTAAATGTTGATTTTGTGGAATCTTTGAAGAACATCTATTTTAACAAATAAATGTTTTACTTTCACAAATTCTGAAATTTTAATTTTAAATGGAGTAGAGATATGTGGGAATCTTTTCTCCATTGTTTCTTATTCGTCGAGAAAGAGGGTGATTCAAGTGAACCTTCCATGTCCTTGTCTCCGTGAAGAGACATGTTGATGTCATGTGAGTTCTATGGTATGTGGTGTTGTTATAGTTCCACCTAGAATGTTGTGTGGTCACTCATGATAAAAAAAAGGTTCTCCAGTCATGGATTGTCAACTTCAAACTATAAAGAAAGAGATTCTTTAAACAACAGGGCTCCAACCATTGGCCTTGAAGTGAAGCTTGCGCAAAATTAAGAATCACATGGGGAGTGAGGAACCTTGGTCCAGCTTTGTAGAGACCCAAAGCTTGACGTACATGGACATTACATTACTTTTTCGGAATACTTAGTACATAACAAAAACACACACACAAGGATCGTAATAGTTTAGTGTCTTTGGAAACTCGGAATATAATCTTCTAATCGTGGTGAAAGCTCTTCAACATCTCCCATAAAGATATTCCCTTTTTTACCTAAAACCTTTCTTTATATCCTGGGGAAAAGAAAACATAAAAGGGTGAGCTCAAATGCTCAGTAAGGGTAAACAAAAGAAATATCAATCACATCATTTTCATAAGAACATAACATTTTGTAAATCTTAACCTGAAAAAGAGAGCATAATTTCATAACATGGGATAAATCATAGTAGTGAAATGAAATCCCAATAATCATAACTTAAAACATGAAACTTTTTGGCATACACACATAATTATAGAGAATCATTTCTTATTAGTCAAGACTCATTGCCAAGACTATCTTAGTGGACAAAGTCCCTTTCTGAACCGAGTCACCCTCGTTTCAGTCCTGTTTCACTGAACTGGTATAAACTACCATTCCAGACATGTATATCTCATGAGATATAAAATCTTTACCCAATGCATTGGAGGGAGATATAGGTCCCACCCATCTCATAATGATACCATTCTTATGTGTGCCACAAAATCATAAACCATACATCATTGCATAACCCATGTAATAAAAATGGGAATCTTAAACATCATGACATCATAAAACAATTCATATACGATAAAGGAATTCATAAAAATAATTCCATCACAACATAATCAAATCAATGTAATAATAGGTATAAAAACAGAACCCTTTATTATCTTAGATGGAAAATAATTTTGATAAAACACTTGAACTTCATTCTTGAGGAAAATATCCTTTCTTCTTCAAAAACACTTTCCTTTATTAACATGTCATAAAATTTTAAACTAAAAGAAGCTGATTAACAATAAACTTGAAAACTTTTAAAGGAAGCTTCTTGGAAATAATTTTTTAAAAATCCATTCATGTCGTAAAAGTTAAAAAAACATTCTTCATACTTTTTTCGGAAAAGTCAAAAAGTACCTCGTACGAAAAACGGCAAAAGATTCCTTTCACATCTTTTACTAAAAACTCACCAAAGGGTAAAATAGGTTTTAAACAATTGTAGGTGGATGGAAATAATATTACATATTGAGGGAACAAGGATGTGGATGATAAAATACACCCCAGTAAATATTTACGAATAAACAATCTCGGATAAAAATGAGATTGTGATATTTCCCTTACCTTAGGTCCGATTTGCTTCGTAAGTGTCTGAACCTCCTGTATAATGATTTAAATAATGTCATTGACTTATTACAGAATCATACTCATTGTTATTATATCATATATGGTTCACTTATGACTTTATTTTACCTGTTCTTTTATATATTCCATGTTAAAGAGTGTTTTGGGTAAAATCGATTCATTTGTCGTAGGTGTTTGGACTTGTTGTTCTTGACATTATTATTACTTATATCATGATTTACTTACTTCCAGAATATAAAAAATGATTTATATATCATATATATTCAGTATATATGTATATATAATAGACAGATAAATGAAATGAAACACACCGTTCATGGAGACGGTAGTCTGTACGTACTCATGAACGTTGTTTTCCTTTCCTTATTGAATGGAAGTAAGTAGATGACATACATATATATATATATACATAAATCCAGTAGATTTTACATGTCATATATTTCATTATTATTCATTATATATACTTTATAATCATTCATTAATGGTTAATGTGGATAATGAATCTCATCACGTCGTGGAGACGGTATTCCGTACGTACGCACGAGCGATGATATCGTTCTCATGATCGTGAACCTGTGTTGAAGTGTATGTATACTATTCCAGTATCAATATCAATTTATAATAATCATATATAGATACTCATTACACCATTATACTCATCCAATTAAGGTGGTGGCGGAAAATAGATTACACCACGGCGTGGAGACGGTATTCCGTACGTACGCACGCGCGGTGATTTCGTTTTCCGTAGGATGGATAGATGGTGAAATAGGATTGTTTCATACTTATAATAACATATCATTTTATGAGTGATACTGATGTTTTTACTTCATAATGAAACAACCTAAGAAGAAGAATTGGAAGAAGAAATAAAGGTGAAAGAATCAGTAAGAGAAATTACCTCTTCTTTGAAGCGCCTCTTTGAGACCTCCTCTTAGGGCACTAAAATTGGTCTTTGAGGAAGACCAGAACCTCTAGGATGTTTCTAGGGAAGTGGAGAAGAGAATTTTTAAGGGGTTGGCCGAGCATGAAGGCTCAAAGTTGTGTGAGGAAGAGAGGGAGGAGGTGCCCTTTTATAAGGGAGGAGAGGGGCACCTTTGGAATAACTAAAAATATTATTTTATTATAAAGTCAAGTTCGGTTTTAAATAGCTCAAAATTGATTTATTTCATGGATAATATGGGTATGGGTCGAAATCCTCTCATCCAATATAATTTAGACAAGTTTAGGTTCCTATTTTAACCTTATCATTTTGATTTAACATTAAGTTAAATAATTTTACTTTTACCGTGTCTTCTTGTGTTCTTACACTATATGGTTAATAAACTTACTATAAGAAGAAAAACGAACCCCAAATTGTTTATTATTAATACATATAACCTTATATAAGTCATTTTTCCTAACCTTAGATTTTTAGGAATAAAATAACAATTAATAATATAATATTTGTTTTAAAAACTATTTTATGTCAATTTTGACACTATTTAGTAATTGATTTTTGTGAAAATCATAAGAGAATGATAAGTTCGAAAAAAGTTAATTAAATCAATAATAACATGTCATATTAACCTAAAAAATTAGTGTAATTTATAAAAAGTCTCAAATTATATTTATTTGGGTATTTATAACATCAATTAGGTCAATATTTTATTAATAAGATAATTAATGCATCATCGTTGTGTCATAAATAAATTAAATTATATAATGTCTAAAAATTACAAATAAAATACCATTTTGTAGTAAATATTTTAATCTTTCTAATTAATATTTATAGTCGAATTTATCTTATGTATAACCATATATTAAAAATGTTTTATTAAATAAACTTTGATTTTAACTCTTTTAACTCTTCTTTGAATTAAATAATAATAAATGTCCTAATCTAATTCAAGTGGGCCTAAATGGTCATATTTTAATCTTAAGTTTGTTTTTGGTCGAATTACACTTATCCAATAGAATTAGGACATGTGTTAGGGTAATAATAATATCATTTCTACCCTTAATTACCCTATTTACTTTTAACTGTGGTAAATAAAAGTAAAAAGTTACTATTCACCAAAAATTATTTTCATCTCATTGAACCACATTTTAATTACTGACATCAACCGTGTCTCTCGGATTTTTGAAATTCCACTCACAGAAGCGGTAAAATTAAGTTTTATGAAAAATTCAGTTTTTTTAACTACCACTTAGTGGTTTCACTATTCATCAAAAATTAAAAGTTTTTAGAAAAATACCAAAAATTAGGCCTAAGATATATTTGATATTATGAACTCCAAAATTATTTCTATTTTACCAAATTCAAAACATATTAGTTGCATTAATTAATTTAAAAATTTATTCCCGTTGTCAAAACAAAAGGCGTGTTTTTAAGAGATAATAACTATCAAAAGATTGACACTTTTTTATAACTGGTTTAAATGTGAAATTACATCCAATGACCAACATTGTATTAAATTGTAAAAATATATTCTAAATATACTTTAAAACCACTAAAATTAATAATTTATCACTATTAATTATTTCGATTGAAAAAGTTGTTTTTAATTAAAATTTAGTAATTTCCACTATTCATCAAAATATGAAAGTTATCAGAAAATTACCAAAATTTCACCCTAAGCTAATTTCGATATTCTGAATCCAAAAATGAAGTCCATTTTGAAAAAAAAAATTACAAAATTTCAAAAGGTGGTTATTACTATTCATAACGGCTAGTTTTAATAATATTTTAATAGCATATCGTTGTTTAGTGAAACTCGGTATTGCATACTACACACGCTATCAAGGAATGTCGCGATTGCGTGTAATGAAAGGCAAGTCAAGGATATGTGTTGTGAAAGCTCCTTTTGGTGTAGCGTACAACACAAGACATTAATGAAATTAAAAAGAATATTTTTCATAAAATCTCGAGGTGTTACATTCTACCCCCCTTAAAATGAATTTCGCCCTCGAAATTCGTCGGGGTTATAAATGGTTTACTATTCCAAAGTTTCTTTAATCTAAACCCACATCGTAAAAAGGAATACCAAAACCAATCTTTTAAAACAAAAGTATGAAACGTAACGGTTACCCAAATAAACTAATCACTGGGTTTCCACATAGGTGAAAATATGGATATGGAAGAGAAATCTAACCATCATGTTCTGATGGAGAGTGGTAGAGAACATGGCTATGGAAAAGCTAGCAATCACAAAGCCATAAATTTGTGACGATCTAAGGTACCATCTGATTCATCAGATATAAGAGCACTAAGACAACATTTTTGGTTTTCAAGATCGTTTCCCTAAAGTTGAAGAATTTGAATTAGAATAAATACTTACTTTATTTTGGTACAATCTCACTATTGTTCGTGCCTTGAAAAATTTCCACTTCATATCTTAAATAAATGAAGTTGAATTTGTTATTCGTGAAGTGTTAGGAGATCATGTGATAGAATGACGGGTCATTCCATCTGTCTCAAACAAAAGGTTAGCAAAAGTTATTAAATATACATAAGTCATTCTATAGTGAGATTAATCATATATGGTTCCTAAAATGAACTTATACTTCATATATCATACCGCGTAATAAAATAAAACTAGTTTCTACTAACCAGGGACTTTCTGTAGGCCAGTGGTATGCGATAAAGGCCTGTCACACTTTAGTTGTGGGTTCGATTCCCACAGCCTTGGCCGACGCGATGGGTTGTCGCACATCCTAGAGGTTGTCCTTTTTCTAAAACTACATTATTATAACATCCCATCAACAATATCAAAAAAAGTTTTATCCTTAAACAATACTAACTTATGTCCAACATAATCCATTCCAATCTTTAGGCTTATCTAAAATACTTCGGTCCAAGCTCATAGTATAGAGAAAATGATCACATGAATGCCATCATTTATCCCTCGTATATCTTGTTCGTCACATTCCAGTCATGTGAATACCATAATCATGTAATCTCTTGAAAAATGAATAGCCATTGAATCTTAGTGAAAACATGAGTGCTGACAAAAGATAGCTCTTTCCACATACCAAAATCCTCAAAATTCTATATACTTAGTCCTTATATAAATCATGAGCTCATGAATACTGTCAAACATTTCATTTTTTCCTTATCCCTTCATTATGCACATATCATCTTTTTTCTAAAAATATCTCAATCACTTTACATGGTTACCTGTACCATAAAATTATTGAAAACAACAATAGAATAATACAAAAATATTCTAATAAGCCATAAAATTACCTCAACAACATTATTCTTGAATAACAATACATAAACACTTCAATCCATCCTCTTCAATGATTGTCTTGGAATAATTCCTTCCTTGATTTAGAAGTAACTTTTTAGGTCAGGGCATTGAGTTGGGTAATGCCCATTTTCTCCACAAATAAGACATTGAACTTTATATCATTCTGTCACTCTATGACCCTTTTCTCCACACAGATAACATCTATCCCTCCATTTGAGGTATTCCTTGAGGTTCTTCTTCCCTTCTTTAGAAATCCCAATCTTCCTTTCTTTATGCTCCTCCACATGCGAACATGTATAAAAGTCTATCTTCCTCTTATTTGATGAATTAGGCATACCACTAAATTTCACCTTGTTAATCATATATCACGATGACTGATTCGGGATAATCACAATATCTTTCTCTCTAGGCATTACACAATTTTATTGCTCATAGTCACCAATTTGTCCATTGGATTCAATGTTAACCTAATTCCTTCGGGTTCCCTCCATTAACTAAAACACAAAAATAATTCTGTGAGAGGCAAAAATCATGCTAGAGAAAACAACGTAGTAAAGGGGGAGTACCCTCAATATCTAACATCTTAGGTTAAATTCTAAGATCGTTACCGTAGTTCGTATACTTATCCTTAGGGACATCCCTAGACATACCTTAGAAATATCTCTAGGGATCTCACTAACGTTTTCGCATCCTAGTTTCCAAAGGTTGACTAAACCTTTCCTCTGATACCAACTGTAGAGACCCGAAGCTTGACGTACATGGACATTACATTATTTTTGCGGAATACTTAGTACATAACAAAAACACACACACAAGGATCGTAATAGTTTAGGGTCTTTGGAAACTCGGAATATAATCTTCTAATCGTGGTGAACTCTCTTCAACATCTCCCATAAAGATATTCCTTTGTTTACCTAAAATCTTTCTTTATATCCTGGGGAAAAGAAAACATAAAATGGTGAGCTAAAATGCTCAGTAAGGGTAAACAAAATAAATATCAATCACATCATTTTCATAAGAACATAACATTTTGTAAATCTTAACCTGAAAAAGAGAGCATAATTTCATAACATGGGATAAATCACAGTAGTGAAATGAAATCCCAATAATCATAACTTAAAACATGAATCTTTTTGGCATACACACATAATCATAGAGAATCATTTCTTATTAGTCAAGACTCATTACCAAGACTATCTTAGTGGACAATGTCCCTTTCTGAACGGAGTCACCCTCGTTTAAGTCATGTTTCACTGAACCGGTATAACCTACCATTCCAGACATGTCTATCACATGAGATATAAAATCTTTACCCAATGCATTGGAGGGAGATATAGGTCCCACCCATCTCATAATGATACCATTCTTATGTGTGCCACAAAATCATAAACCATACATCATTGCATAACCCATGTAATAAAAATGGGAATCTTAAACATCATGACATCATAAAATAATTCATATACTATAAAGGAATTCATAAAACTAATTCCATCACAACATAATCAAATCAATGTAATAATAGGGATAAAAACAGAACCCTTTATTATCTTAGATGGAAAATAATTTTGATAAAACACTTGAACTTCATTCTTGAGGAAAATATCATTTCTACTTCAAAACCACTTTCCTTTCTTAACATGTCATACAATTTTAAACTAAAAGAAGTTGATTAACAATAAACTTGAAAACTTGTAAAGGAAGCTTCTTGGAAATAATGTTTTAAAAATCCATTCATGCCGTAAAAGTTAAAAAAACATTCTTCGTACTTTTTTCGGAAAAGTCAAAAAGTACCTCGTACGAAAAACGACAAAAGATTCCTTTCATATCTTTTACTAAAAACTCACCAAAGGGTAAAATAGGTTTTAAAAAATTGTAGGTGGATGGAAATAATATTACATATTGAGGGAACATGGATGTGGATGATAAAATACACCCCAGTAAATATGTACGAATAAACAGTCTCGGATAAAAATGAGATTGTGATATTTCCCTTACCTTAGGTCTGATTTGCTTCGTAAGTGTCCGAACCTCCTGTATAATGATTTAAATAATGTCATTGACTTATTCCAGAATCATAATCACTGTTATTATATCATATATGGTTCACTTATGACTTTATTTTACCCGTTCTTTTGTAAATTCCATGTTAAAGAGTGTTTTGGGTAAAATCGATTCATTTGTCGTAGGTGTTTGGACTTGTTGTTCTTGACATTATTATTACTTATATCATGATTTACTTACTTCCAGAATATAAAACATGATTTATATATCATATATATTTAGTATATATATATATAATAGATAGATAAATGAAATGAAACACACCGTTCATGGAGACGGTAGTCCGTACGTACGCATGAACGCTGTTTTCCTTTCCTTATTGAATATAAGTAAGTAGATGACACACATATATATATATGTATACATAAATAAATTATATTTAACATGTCATATATTTCATTATTATTCATTATATATACTTTATAATCCTTCATGAATGGTTAATGTGGAGAATGAATCTCATCGCGTCGTGGAGACGGTATTCCGTACGTACGCACGAGTGATGATATCGTTCTCATGATCGTGAACTTGTGTTGAAGTGTATGTATACTATTCCAGTATCAATATAAATTTATAATAATCATATATAGTTAATCATTACACCATTATACTCATCCAATTGAGGTGGTGGCGGAAAATAGATTACACCACGGCGTGGAGACTGTATTCCGTACGTACACACGCGCGGTGATTTCGTTTTCCGTAGGATGGATAGATGGTGAAATAGGATTGTTTCATACTTATAATAAAATATCAGTATATGAGTGATACTTATGTTATTACTTCATAATTAAACAACCTAAGAAGAAGAAGTGGAAGAAGAAATAAAGGTGAAAGAATCGGTAACGGAAATTACCTCTTCTTTGAAGCGCCTCTTTGAGACCTCCTCTTAGGGCACTAAAATTGGTCTTTGAGGAAGACCAGAACCTCTAGGATGTTGCTAGGGAAGTGGAGAATATAATTGGGAATGGTTTGGCCGAGCTTGAAGGCTCAAAGTTGTGTGAGGAAGAGAGGGAGGAGGTTCCCTTTTATAAGGGAGGAGAGGGGCACCTTTGGAATAACTAAAAATATTATTTTATTATAAAGTCAAGTTCGGTTTTAAATAGCTCCAAATTAATTTATTTCAAGGCTAAGATGGGGATGGGTCTAAATACTCTCATCCAATAGAATTTGGACAAGTTTAGGTTCCTATTTTAACCTTATCATTTAGATTTAACATTAAGTTAAATAATTTTACTTTTACCGTGTCTTCTTGTGTTCTTACACTATAAGGTTAATAAACTTACTATAAGAAGCCAAAAGAACCCCAAATTGTTTATTATTAATATATATAACATTATATAAGTAATTTGGCCGAACCTTAGATTTTTATGAATATAATAACAATTAATAATATAATATTTGTTTTAAAAACTATTTTATGTCAATTTTGACACTATTTAGTAATTTATTTTTGTAAAAATCATAACAGAATGATAAGTTCGAAAAAAGTTAATTAAATCAATAATAACATGTCATATTAACCTAGAAAATTAGTTTAATTCATAAAAAGTATCAAATTATATTTATTTGGGTATTTATAACATCAATTATGTCAATATTGTATTAATAAGATAATTATTGCATCATCGTTGTGTCATAAATAAATTAAATTATTTAATGTCTAAAAATTACAAATAAAATACCAGTATGTAGTAAATCTTTTTATATTTCTAATGAATATTTATAGTCGAATTTATCTTATGTATAACCCTATATTAAAAATGTTTTATTAAATAAACTTTGATTTTAACTCTTTTAACTCTTCTTTGAATTAAATAATCATAAATGTCCTAATCTAATTAAAGTGGGCCTAAATGGTCATATTTTATTTTTAAGTTTGTTTTTGGTCAAATTACACTTATCCAATAGAATTAGGACATGTGTTAGGGTAATAATAATATCATTTCTACCCTTAATTAACCTATTTACTTTTACCCGTGGTAAATAAAAGTAAAAAGTTACTATTCACCAAAAATTATTTTCATCTCATTGAACCACATTTTACTTACTGACATCAACCGTGTCTCTCGGATTTTTGAAATTCCACTCACTGAAGCGTTAAAATTAAGTTTTATGAAAAATTCAGTTTTTTTAACTACCACTTAGTGGTTTCACTATTTATCAAAAATTAAAAGTTTTTAGAAAAATACCAAAAATTAGGCCTAAGCTATATTTGATATTATGAACTCAAAAATGTTTTCTATTTTACCAAATTCAAAACATATCAGTTGCATTAATTAATTTAAAAATTAATTCCCGTCGTCAAAACAAAAGGTGTGTTTTTAAGAGATAATAACTATCAAAAGATTGACACTTTTTTATAACTTGTTTAAATGTGAAATTACATCCAATGACCAACATTGTATTAAATTGTAAAAATATATTCTAAATATACTTTAAAACCACTAAAATTAATAATTTATCACTATTAATTATTTCGATTGAAAAAGTTGTTTTTAATTAAAATTTAGTAATTTCCACTATTCATCAAAATATGAAAGTAATCCGAAAATTACCAAAATTTTACCCTAAGCTAATTTCGATATTCCGAATCCAAAAATGAAGTCCATTTTGAAAAATAAAATTTACAGAATTTCAAAAAGTGGTTATTACTATTCATAATGGCCAGTTTTAATAATATTTTAATAGCATATCGTTGTTTAGTGAAACTCGGTATTGCGTACTACACACGCTATCAAGGAAGGTCGCGATTGCGTGTAATGAAAGGCAAGTCAAGGATACGTGTTGTGCAAGCTCCTTTTGGTGTAGCGTACAACACAAGACATTAATGAAATTAAAAAGAATATTTTTCATAAAATCTTAGGCTGTTACAAGCTTAGTCTCCAATGTTGGGTGTGGATAGTTCATGATTCTATTTTTTAACTCCATTATTTTGGTATGTATTGTTTTGTGGGTAGTTTCATGATGTCCTCGTTCATTATTGTGACCCATGTTTGTGCAATAGTTCATCCTTTGTTAAAAGCTAGTGTGGCTATCTCATATTCAGAAAATCTAGTGGTTTTTCCTTTTTAGGTGAATTGTATGTGATTATCCTTATGTGCTCAGCCTTGTAAACCAGTTTCCTTTTTGATTGTTCTCATATAGAAGTGGTTTAATCCAGTGGGAATGGTGAATTTCCTATGGTTTTCCATTTGGTGTTGAGTTTCTATATCCAGGCCCCTTATGGTGAGGACTTGGTTTATGCGGTATGTTAACAAGTCTACCCATGTAGGGTTCCCGTGATATCCTTCATTGGTCGATTATGTTGTTTGGTTCTTATGGTTGGAATACCCACCACGATTCTATCTAAAATCTATCCCATAGTAAATCATTGCTAGTTTTTTCAAAATGGTGAGGAGTTCATTCATGCCTCCCCGTGTTGATATTCTAGTTTAGTTCTTAGTGTTGGATGTTCCATAGGGTGTCTCATTTGAAGAAATCTAATTTCGAGTTCCTCACATGAGAAAACATTGGGGATGGGGTGCACCTAGTGGTTTGTTGATGCCTGGTTGTGGGAGTGTTTCTTGAAAAGTGGAATGAGTTTCAGTTTTTTGTGTGTGAAGTGTCCTTAGATTGAGTGGTTGGATTATGTACTTGTGATAATTAATATTCTTTGGATTGATCAATTGGAGGTTTTTTGTATTTCTAGGAGTATGAGGTGTATGGTAGGAAGTCCATCCTAGCCTACTGAGTTAAATATTATGAATCTCTATTTCTATACATGGTGTACTTTTGTCCTACTCATTAGATGTTTATAGGGTATTTTATTGTGTTTTGTCGGAGTATCAGTTTTTGTTTCTGGATCAAACTATGTAATGGACTTCTGAGGGTGGAAATCCTTGTGGTGGGAAGAATTATCATACCAATATTTTTTTTTTATCATTTATCTTGGTTCAAGTCAAGATCCTGATATTTCGAAAATGTTATGTGTGTGACGTGTATGAATTTTTTGAGGTATTTACACTGATTATTTCTAGTCTTTCATTTTTCCTTTGGTTTCCCCCTTTATTTTTGATGAAAAATGAATAATTTGGGTTGAACAGTAGGTCGAACATGGTTGGATCATAGTTACAGAAAACAATGTGCCCTACCAAGGAAATCATGTATCCATTTGTGTGTTTTGACATTGGATAATACACAATTATCCCATGGTTTGTTAAACCATCGGTATAACCATGTGGAATTTACTTAATAGATAGTGAGATCCACATAGTTATCACATGGTTTAGCTGTCTATGGGGACTAACTTTGTGCATTTACTAGGTTTTCAAAAATATGAAAATTAACTTTGTGTCCAGTCAGGATTTAGACTAAATCCACCCCCATTCCACCACATTTTGGATTTTCAACCATGGGAGCTCCATCCAAGTATAAATAGGCCCCTTTTACCTAAATAAATTGGTGTTTTTTCCCAATTCTTCATGGAATATTCCTGTAAGTGTTTTTTCCCTTTATTTCTTCCTCTCTTTAGGGTATATCTTCATCCCCTCTTGATTTCCTAATTTCTATAGGGTTGTATTACCTAGGGAGTGTTTTTATTATCATGTTGATTGAGATCATAATGGTTTTTGTTAAATCATTCCTTATTGGTGTCTTGTGGTGGTGTGTTTATCATTTCACACCAATTTTCGGATGTTTCCATGTGTGAGGTGGGATGTTCTATTCCTTATTATCTTTTAAGGATCTTAATGTGCTTATTTTCACATTTAACATGTTTCATGGTTGAATGGTGCGGTTCTAAATATATACTGAAAGTTATTCGGCATGCTTTCCTAATTATAGTGGATTTTCAAAAGTTAAAGGTTCTGTTTCATTATTTTATTGTGATGATTCTTAAAAAAAGTGTATTATGGTTTGTTTTGAATGTCAGAAATGGGTTTTCAAATGGATTTAAAGGAGATAATGAGTTTTATAAATCAAATAAAAACTATTTCATATTTGATTCCTTGTTTTTTCACCTTCTATATGGATTTTAATTTTTTAAAATGATGGGAAACATGTTTAAAGTGAATTTTGTTTATGTGTGGATTTGGAAAAGGGGTAAACCCTTAGAAATGGATGAATCCATTATGTGTTTTTCTTGTAATGTTTTAAATGGGTTATATGAGTTATGTTAGTGGGTGAAATGTGTTTTCAAATGGTTTGAGTGTTTATAAAATGAAAATTCGTTTTTTCTAAGTGGGATGACTAGATCTAGTTCTCTAGAGATAAATAAGGGGATAGTACAAGTTTCACTAACATAGATTAATGATTACAATAGTCACTAAAATTGTATTACGATTAGAGACCAATAAAGAATTGGGGTGTCCCCTTCTAGTGGTTTATGCATGAGAAAGAAGATGGTTATAGTTTTTATGCCACATTTCACCGAGGTATGAGGTTCTAGTTTCTCACCCGAGAGAGATTACCCTTATAGATTTACACATGGTTCTCTCATGTGACATGATACTTATGTGATGTGGTTCCATCAATTAGCATACAATATTCATTGAATGTATTTCATTTAAATCAAATTTATCTTATTAAAAGATTTAATTTTAAAATGTAACCTTTAAAAGTGTTGTGTTGAAAAAAAATTTCCCCTTGAAAACTAATTTCATGGAAATGTTTCAAAGACTTTTACATAAACGAGCATGTTAAATTGTTTTCTAATGTTTTAGCACATAATATTTTTATTTTGGTTTCATACTACCTGGATTTAGATCACACCATAAACACACCATTGGGTGTATTTAGTCATTTTTTGTATGACCCGGTTAAAGGAAATATGATTATTGGATATCAGTGGTAAGGGTTTCTAGTGTTCCATATGTTATAGGTATTTGTGGTGTTGGGTTGAGGGTGATACCCAACATGTTTCATGAAAGTTTTTGGTATTTTTTGGGGTTTCCGTTCCTTTTTAGTTTCTGATTTTGGTTAAAATTGTAAATCATTGAATCTAAAAACTTTTTTACCATGTTTGGATTTGTTTATTCAGTTACGTATTATTTATCTCTGTTGGTTATTTATGTTTATTAAAATTGGTGGAACCATTACAGACTAATTTTTTTGATCACTATGTACTAGTTTATTTCCGTTGGTTATTTATGTTTAAAAATATGGATTTACCACACAAGACATGTTTTTAAATCATTAAAATATGTCAAATGTCAATAAACAACATGTAACTTCATTACCTGACGTGGCGATTTTTAGATGAGATTTTAGAGAAGATAATGCTAAGAATCACAATGATTTTTTACTGAAGGATTACATGTCGTGTAAGTCCACTACACGTACAGTAATAGTTGATGCACAGAAATAAAATAAATACAATGCTGGATTTTTTATGATACTTCTTATAAAAGGACTTCATCAACAACTCCTTAGAGGAATTTTGGGTCCAACAAGAGTAGCGCACCACCACCAAACATCCTCCAGATGATCTGAATACTTACTGTGCTGTGGTGGAGACTAAGATCATGAGAAGGATGCCTTAAATTTATTCAATAATGGAGAATATGGTGTAATATCATGTGATGTGGGGCTACGCCACATATAGTTGCAGATGAAAACAACCGATGAACACTCTCTTCCGAGATGAAATCATATTGGGTAATGTATTTTTGAATTTTTATTGATCATATACTTTTTAAAGAATTTATTTGTTTTCTTCAGTGAATATAAATTCAAAAAAAAAATTGGATGTTTTCTAGAAATATAAAGAAAATTAATTGACTTCAGTATTTAAATTTATTCAGAATGGACTTTCCATTGTGAATAGGGATTTCAGTTATGTTCAAATACTTGGAGGTATTTGAGTAATTGAATCACTTCAGTATGCAGGATAACAATCATTTCAAGGTCTTGATATGATGTCTATTTAATTTTGAGTGTTCACTTGGGTGTCCTTGTGTGGTGAATTTTGAAATTCAACTGAGATACTTTTTTATACAAGGATGTTGGGAGTGTCCCATAGGTTCAAGCTTGTCTATAACCGCTGTAATATTTCTGATTTCAAAGACATTTTATTTTCTTTATTTTTTTCTATATTCCAGTTATGTTTTCTTTCAATTTATTTTTATTTTTAAATTTTAAATAAAATCACAAAAATATTATCTTCATGTAAAAATAAAGCAAAAGTTACAGTTTTGAAACTCAATATGTAACCACCTCGAGATAGAACCCTGTGGTCAACAATATACAACAATATAATTGTAAAAATGTTGATTGGGGTTTTCGTGACAAAAAAACTCACATCAAATAGCCATACTAACCAGACATCAATCGACTACAAACAACTAATGACTTGAAGTCCACAAAAATTCGTCCACAAAATTGTGCTCCATAGAATATAAATAAAATCTAAAAATATTATACTAAAACACCATATATAAATCTATAGGTTTTTATGAAATATGTTTTTTTAAATAATTGAATTTCTTTGATAGCACATGATACATGAAACAATAATGTTTAATGAACCAGAATATAGTATTTATGTTATAATTTTAATTTGACCATTATAACATAGAAATTAAACCTGGAAGAATGAATATGAATAACCACCTTTTAAATAATGATTATAATTTATTTATATAATGAAAATATTCTGACATGAAATTTATTAATCATTAGTAAATTTTCTATATGTTTGGAAAATACAATCTCCTCTAAAAACATTTTTATTATATTCTGTAATGAATTAATAAAAGCAATTTTTTCAACTGTAAGAATTTTTTTTTTTGAAAAGATAAAATTCATTTATGAGATCTTAATTTAAAAAAATAAATTAAAATTTTTTAATCATCTAAATAGTGTAGATTTTTGGTGAATATGAAAAATATATTGTATTTTATTTAAAATGATATTATTTTAAATAATTTACAAGTTAAAATTTAATATAAGAATGTTTTAAAATTAAATTTGGTTTAGTTATATATTTATTAATGTATTTTTTTCATTTGAATCGTTTTATATTTAATTTTATATTTTTACATTATATACTAATTAAATATTTCTTTTTAGAAACATGCTTTTTTATTTCATCTATGAGATTTATTTTAAATTTGAATTTTAATCTTATATAAATGAAATTTTTAATCATAAATTCCATAATTGGAATCAGAATAATTAATCTTATATAATAATTTCAACTTATTATTTTACAAAAATGATTCATAAAAATACAAAAAATTAATTTCCACAATTAAGGTTAAATATAGTATACTCTTTGGTTAAATGAAAATGATAAGGACTCTAATGAAAGTAAAACAAGTCCAATTCCCATTTTATGGACATATTTCAAACTTATAACCCCTAAGGTATGTGAATAACCCATTTTTTATTATTTTTTAATATGAAAAACGTGTATACACTTAATTATTTTAAAAAATTCCATGTGCATTGTAACACCCCAAGCGTCGAAGGTACGTTTCCCTTTAAATAATGCAATAGCTTTCGTTGTACGTAACTTTGAACCTCTAACACATCACAACCAATCAAACTAGTCGTTATGAATTGTAATACCCACTTTTTAAAATTTTATAAATTTTATATTTCAAAATGGACTTCATGTTTTAATTTGGAATATCGAAATTATTTTAGGAAGAATTTTTGGTATTTTTCTGAAAACTTTCAATTTTTGATGAATAGTGAAAAACACAAAGTTATAGTTTAAAACCGAATTTTAATTTAAACAATTATTTATTTTATTTAAATTTATTTTATTTCAAATAAGTTACATAATACCTATATATGTTCAATGTAATTCATTGGTGTCAGTTTATAAAAATTTTAGATATATACAAATTTTATTTAAACTTTTTATCGTCTTTTACCCACCTCCTAGGAGCATTTGAAACTTTACATAAAACATAATTTTACCGCTTCGGTGAGTTGAATTTCAAAAATATAAGAGACATGGTTTATATTAGTAAGTAAAATTTGGTTCAATATGATTAAAATATTTTTTGGTGAATAGTAACTTTTTACTTTTATTTACCACCTTTAAAAGTAAATAGGGTATTTAAGGGTAAAAATGATACTATTATTACCCTAACACATGTGCTAATTCTATTGGATAACAATAATTAGACCAAAAACAACCTTAGGAATAAAATATGAACCTATTTTTTCCACTTGTATTAGATTACGACATTTAATATTATTTAATTCAAAGAAGAGTTAAAAGAGTTAAAGTCGAAGTTTAAAAACAAAAAAAAATTAATATTGGGTTACAAATAAGATATATTAGACTATAAATATTCATTAGAAAGCTGAAAATATTTAATGCATAATGGTATTTTATTTATATTTTTTAGACCTTAAATAAATTTATTTATTTATGACACAATGATGATGCAGTAATAATCTAATTAATGAAATATTAAAATATTTGATATTTTAAATATCCAAATAAATGTAATTTTAGACTTTTTATGAATTACACTAATTTTATTGGATAACATGACATATTAGGGTTGGTTAGATGAATTTTGTTTGAAGTAATAATGTTCTTATGAATTTTTCAAAAACAAAATACCATCTAATGTCAAAATTGACAAAAAATGAGTTTTTAAAACAAATATTATATTATTAATTGATATTCTATTTCTAAAAATCTATAGTTTAGAAAAAAGACTTATATAATAATTGTTGTATTATTAATAAACCACTTGAAGTTTTCTTGGAAGTATATAGTAATTTTATTAATCGTATAATATAAAAATACAAAAAGACATGGTAAATGTCAAACTCTTAAACTAAGAGTTAAATTTAAAATATAAGGTTAATATAGTGACCCAACCTATCTAAAATATAATGGTTGAGGGGTTTTCGACCCATCACCACCTTATACTTTAAATAATTTATTTTGGAGCCATCATAAACTAAAATATTTTTATTATAAAATAATATTTCTAGCTTTTCCTAAGGTGCCCCTCGCCCCTCTTATAAAAGGGAACTCCCCCTTTTATCAAATTCACACCTTAAAAGTCATTTGTCTCGGCCAAACCCAACCCAAATACTCTCTAAACTATCCTCCCTTCATCCTAGAGGCCTTAATTTAGTCATAAAGCCAACCTTTGGATCCCTTTTGATCAAATCAAAAGGAAAAACCCGAAGAAGAGAAAAATATTTCATCACCCCTTTCAAGTTCCTTTCTTCTTCCACTTCATCTTTCTTTGTTGTTTCCTTTCTAAAAAAATAACTCTACTATCTTCTATATACTATGATGTTATTATAAATATGTTACAACCATATTCATTATTCTATCCATCCTTTAAATTACATGTCACTATACGTGCGTACGTACGGCTTACCGTCTCCACATTGTGGTGTAATTGTTATTAAATACATTATTATTTGGATGGGTTAATAATGATGTGTAATTGATATAAATAATAAATATAAAATGATAAAGATTCCGTAAATAGGATATATCATCCAATTATATATTATTTTAATATCCAAAGAATGATATTGTCGCTCGTGCGTACGTACGGATTACCGTCTTCACGAACGCGATGAGATTCATTACCCATCGTATCCAATAAAGAGTAATTTTCATTTGATGATTAAAAATAATGTTTAAAGACTTGATTTAATTCTGGGTATTAATAAGATACATCCCATCCATAACAAATATTACTCACATAACAAAGAATATAAAGGAAATCAAATCTGTTAACACCCGAAACGACGATAATACTAAGATATTATTATCAATGCAATGTTAAAAGATTATATATGATATCATATTAATGAATATGATTATTGTATAATTTAATAATAATTATTTCACCATTATACACGATTTTAACATACCCTCGACCAAGTAAAAGTACAAGGTAAGGGTTAATTTCACAATCCTTTTATTATCCAATGTTGTGTTTATGTAAGTATCTACTAGGACCTCTTTATCATCCATATCCTTGTTTCTAAAAAAGGTATTCCAAAACATTTTTAATATTTAGTAGACTATGGGTTAAATTCATTTATGGCCTTTTTTTACTTTTTATAAAATGGTTTGAAAGGAATCTTTCTACTATTTTCCAAATAACGTACTTTTTGACTTTTTCGACAAATTTAAGGTAAGAATTTTTTTATTAACTTATACAGAGGGAGTGTATATTTTCCACTATTATAACATTGTTGAAGATTATCTTAACGTCTTATAAGAATATTTTCAAAATAAATGTTTTCTTTTATAATTATGTAACTTTAAATGATTTCAAAAAAGGAATGATATATTTCTCCCAAACAGTTTTGATTTCATCTATGTCAATATCCTCTGGGATTTTAATCATATTTGAAGTTGATTTATTATGATACAAAACATCCATATTGTATTGAGGGTTTTGTGATATTTTTAAATTTGGATGTGTTATTTTTACACCATTCATGGTTTATAGATAATGTTTTGACATTTCGTATGCCAGTTTTAATACGAATGTTTATGTTATGTTTAAGCCTCTTCACATGAGGAATGCATTGGACTCAGTAAGTGAAGGATGGATCCCGCAATAGCTCTTTGATGCATCAGTAGGTCTCATGAGACAAAACTAGTGTCTTGGAACAAGGCATTGACAAAATCATATTTGTAGTATTGGAAGAAGGCCTTGACTATGTGGTTATGAACGTCGGGCATTATGCATTCCATAATTGTGAAATTGGTTGTTGATATTGAATCTGACTGTTATACTAGTAGAATATCCATGTGAGTAAGTAAATGGAATTATTTTGATTTTAATTTTCTATATTATGATGAATTTTATGTTGAAAATGTTTTTATTCTAGTTTTATACATTGCCTTAAAGGTTTATGCTTATTTAAGAAAGTTTCTGCTAAATTGTTATCCTTACTGAGCATCCGAGCTCATCCATTTCTATGTTTTATTTTTTCCAGGATGCGAAGAATTATATTATGACTGACCTGCAAGGATAGTATATGGGATCTTAGTTTTGTCTATAGAAACAATTTAGTTTTAGTTTTTCATTTTATGATATAATGTAAACCATATGAATGTATCTAGTACTTCCAAGGTTACTAAACTAATCAATATTTCGAGACTTTCTCTTTTGTGATCATTCCAATGATATGTAATAATACACTGACACTGGTCTTTTTGGGTCAGGGCATTACATGCATCCTCTCCCCCGCTTATATTAGGCCACCACAACTCCTCTCATATTCCCACTTCCAAAACAATTTTTCTGAAACCATAAATTCCCAATTAACCTTCTTATATCCCTCTCCATATCATATAGTTTTTTTAATAATTAATCCCTCCTAATAAGGATTTAGTTATTAACTTAAATTGGTTCTCTGAAGAAGAGGTAAAATTATTAAACTTGTGTTTTGTTTTATTTATTCATAAACTTAATTAAAATCTAATAAAACATTGTTTATATGAAAAAAAATCATATTACATGTACATATATTCTCTAAGTTTCATTTAATAACCTATATCCACCTCATATTCTATCAAATGGGATATGAAACTGGCGATCATATGTGTAGAGGATTACAACCTCACGAATCATTGTTATTCATTTCCCATTACCAAATTTCATAATTTTTTTATAATTATGTATTAAATATATAAATATATATATATATATATATTATTTTACATTATTATACCTCAATAATTTTAATATAGGATACACCTACTTTCATTAAATTTTCAGGGAATATGATAATGTTGTCTGTGTGGACAATTGACACCCGCCATGCGAGGTGATGTGATTTGTTTGTCACTAAGGCATTACATGGAAGATAACCAGGGTATATTTAATGAATATATGTGATATATATGAAATAATAATTATTCCATAAAAATAATATGCTATTTATCCTCATTTTTACATTTTTATAGAAAATTTCACTAACATTCATGCCTATGTACACCCAACCTTGTCCATAAATAATATATTTAATTTTCTATATCTAAATATTATGGCTTATAATAACTACATATACTGAGATATTTTATATTTATTCATGTTTATAATTATTGATATTAGAAGACCATTATCAATGTAAATGGTTTGAAAAAACCAAAAGAAAATTATATAAAAAGCAAAGAAGCTATTTCCTAAAACATGATTTTAACTAGGAATTGTGAATAAAAAATTAATAAAAAGAATTATAAAATTAAATTATGGTATGATATGTGTAACTATGGTTCACTAATGATTTTATGATAAAAATATATTTATTATTCATTAGTTTTGAATGTGTATGAAGGAAGTTGAGACATTGTTTAGATAATTTTTTTCTAAAATTTTCATCTTTGTGACTTTTTTTATTCTATGAATGAATATGATTTTTTGAAATGAATATATATCCCATAAAAATTATATATCATAAATATATTTCTATAACTTATATTTAAATTTAATTATATTTTATTTATTAATGGGTGTTATGATTGAAACATTTCAAAAATGGTACAGTCGATTCATCTCACTTTTATTTCAATGCGACACAATGTTTATAAATAAATTGTTCCATTTTTTTGGTTTATATACAATCCAAGAATGTATAATGTGACAATTATAATGATAATTATGTGATATTAATATCCATGTATTTTTATTTCTTTCGTTGGGATTGTGATTCAAAAGATACCAGAGTGGTAAATGTTTAATGTGATAATCTCATTATTTTATGGTATTGTTTATGATATGCTTCTAATGATTATATCTTATAATAAACATATCAAGAAATTAATTTCACTTCCTATACTCAATTTATTTGTATATAATATATGGTTTCTATTAATTTTTCACTCTTAAATTATTAAAGGGGACAATAAAATGGTTTTCATAAAAAACATCATCATTTCTTACTTCAGTAGAAAAATCATTTTGCTCGAAATTTTTGTTTTCTAAAAATGTTTTAATGAATGATTTTAAAATTTTCTTATAATTTTTACAGTATATTTTTTCCATATTTTACTCTATAAAAAATTATCAAAATAATTAATCATGTCATTTTCAAAATAAGGCCAATTTTGGTTTTACAAAAATGTGATAGGATTGCTTATTTTAATATGTACGATATGAACTTAATTTTCCATCATCGCGACCAATAATCAATTTGAAGATTACATTTTATGTTTCAAAATAAATTTGTATAGAAAATTATTTTTTAATATTCTATGTGAAATATTATTTTTAAAAACATATTTTCAATTCCATAGGGAATTTTCCTGAAGAAAATATTTTAGTCATCATTTAAAATAATTTTTAAATATCAGATGAAATCCTTTGATGTTTCTTTGGATTTACAGGGGATATTATCCATTATTAACATCGTTATTGTTTTAATATGTGGTTTATGATTATGGTGAACATATTTTTTATGAACCTCATTCCATTTACATGGGTTTTTGTAGGATGAATTTATGTGATGGTTATGAGACCCATTATTTCAATGAGATATTCATTGATGGAATGTTTATGAGATCCTGTTCTAATGTGTCATGATATAATGGAAGTTTTATGATCATATGGAACAATTATTTATTTTTTTCATTATGTGACAATGGTTATGTGATAAACATGGATAATGGTAATTTTATAACCAAGGATGGTCGTTACATTTTATCTTAGGATTGTGGTGGCATTATAATCAATGAAAAAATTACGTTATAACCCAAGAGAGTGTTCACAATATAACCAAGGATTAGTGGGACCAATATCTCACTCCAATTCATTGAATAATAATATATTATGGGTGAATCAGATTTTATGTTCACAAAATCATGTGTGGCCCTTCATTCATGTGAATTAAATTATTCATGTGACAGATTTCCTATCCTTAATAAAATGAGTGTACTTGTTTCAATTTATACTTGTTCATAATGTTATAATCTTATGTCAATGACACAAATATAGGTCTTATTAAATGTTTATCATCTCACGTATTATGTACATTGACTCTATTATGATTAATGTCTTATGACCATTGATGATTTATTCAATGATCCATGTTTATGATCTATTATTTTCTAGGTATTGTTTTCAAATGGGAAACTCATTTTCTTATACACTTCTGCTAATTTCATTATTATATGAACATTAATATCATTCTGTTTACCTCAACTCAGTTTCTAAGATCCCCGTTTATTATCTTTTCTTCCCCATGTTATAAAAAATGTTTTATGTTACGTAACTCTATGAAGGGAGTTATATATGTTGAATATAGTGGGAGAAGATGTAGTTCACCTGTGAAGAAAATGTTTATGTTTACATGTTTCCAAAGGCATGAGTTCTACATGATTATGGTTGGATCAGTATCTTATATAATGAATATTCATATACTAAGTTTTAAGATTTATGTATGAAAAGTGTGGGTTTAAATTGTCGTAATTGGATAAATATTTATCTAACTATTAGAATCAATGTTGAGAAAACATTAGTAAAAACCCTTTCTATGAGCATAATTATTCGATAACAACATAATGTTTTGGTAAGAAATATATTATGTTGTTTACATAGAAATTCATCCATCTATGAACACTAATTGTGGAAGTTGTTTTGGAATAAATGTACCTTGTTTTAATAACCATAAAATAGGCTCATTAGGATTCACATGAAATTTACATGGTACGTTAAAATGGGAGATATTATACACCTAGTTTTACAATTCGTAGTAGTATTCATTATATTATTCAAATATTTCTTTTAAAAATCCTGATTTATTTGAATATATGTTACCATTAATGGACAAATTTAAACATATAGTTTCCTATAATTAATATGAGGTTTCAACATTTAGATATCCTATAAATGATTTCTCATGATTATGTAGTTTCTACACTATGATTTATGTTTCTAATACCATGTTTTGTGGTTTTAGTCAATTTAATTAACCTAAAGAAACAACTTTAATACTAAATGTAAAGTAAAATAAAATGATTTCCCTATGGATAAACCGTGTTTTATGGGTGAAGAAATGAAAAATATTTTTGATATGATTGAATAACATGTTTAATCAATGAAACAAAATAAACTTCAAAATGAGAATAGGAGGGAACAATATTCAATTTAGTCCCACATGAGGCAATATAATAATTATATTAGTTGTTCCATTAATTTACTAGTTGGAAATAAATGGATTAGTTCCATTGATATTAAATTTTCCATTCTCTATTTTCGATGCACGAAAAAATAATTTAGGATGTATGTAATTTGTAAATAAAAGAGGATCAATGGTACCATTTTAAAATGAATACAAGTTAATGGAATTAAATTAAATCCATAACATGGGGTAATATAAAGATAATATTTTTATGTAAATATATACCTTTTATTCTATGTATGTCTATAAAGAAATAATTTCTTGAACTCAAGAAGGATGAAGAAACTATTTTTACCTAAGAATATAATTTTACAAGATATCCAAGGTATGTGTTTGATTTTGTTATCAACCATAATTTAAAAATGTATTGATACTTTGGTAGAATAAAACCAAGTCTCTAAAAGTCATTATCTATAATAAATGTTCATAGTTAAACATAAATTTATTGATTTGAACTCAAGGTAAAATAATAAAATAGTATATTCCATCAGTTCCAATGGAACTAATAATAAATGGAAGATCATGTCTATTGAGAACTCAAATAAATTATATAGTGTAAAAAAATTCTACTACCCTACAAGAAAAAAATGCTGGAATAAACATAATATGAATATATTGAGTGGAATTAAGAAGTGTTTTAAATAAGGTAAGGCTTCTCGTAGATCTTAATAATGTCAAAAGGAAATTAATTGGACGATTAATTTCGTAAAAGAGAACAAAACTCCCAATATTAAATATCAAATGATCTAATTCTTCATGTGCAATGAGAATGGTAATTATTCTAATTATTTCTCAGATTCAATGATTAATGATGTTGACTACTGTTATCAACCACTTATTCTAATGAAAAAATGGAAATCTAAGGTGATCAATATTTTTTATGAGGGATTTAGAATACTTTTCTGAAAGGTTCATGTATAATTCAATCAAGAACTGGTCTTTTTTTATTCTAGATCTATCGACTAATTTATATTAGAGTAATTTTCTATGGGAATCAAAATACCACCTCAAAAATTACATGTTGAATTAGAATTGAAAACCACTAATGTTATGATGATCACATCTCAAGAATATGATTCTTCATTAGGTCAAGTATGTGGTAATGTAATTATGTTAAAACCTTTTATTCTCAATTTGGTTTAATTTGACGTCATATTATTCAAGGATTTTTTTCTACCTAAACCCCAAATCACGTTCTAAGGAAGTGAAGTCACATTTTATATTATAAACCTACTTATGACCATATACCCATGTAACCATAGATATGAACATATGATTGAGATCACATCCATTGTATGGGTCTTAATTCCTATGAAAAAGTTGTGTTTCTCTAATATTATTGGCGAAAAACTAAATATCGATGATCTAAATATTACTTAGGAGTTTACTGATTTTTTTTCAAAAATATTTTCTTATTCATGCACTAAATTATGAATTTAGGTTTTTAATATAATTCATGCCCAGATACAAACCTATTTTAAAGTATTTATATAGAACTTACATGATATAATTTAAAGAAATTACGAAAATATTCTAGTAGAACCTCTACAAGGGATTCATTAATATAATTGTGTCACCTTAGGGAATCCTAGTTATTATTTTAAGTAGATAGAAAAATCAGCATGACTCTTCATTGATAATTGGGAACTAAACAAAATCACCATCACCAAAAACTATCCCCTAGCCCATATTGATGAGTTTTTTATATTCAATGATAATATCAATACTTTTCCAAGATTGAAATCCATTTTAGATATCATTAGTTGAAGGTAAAAAAGGTTGATATACTCAAGACATGATTTCAAACAAGTTTTGGACATAATGGGAATATACTCATTGAATTTGGTCCTATTAATTTCTTCCATTATCTTTGGGGATTTAAGGAATTGAGTCCTTATATATTACCATGACACATTTGTTGTATTCTTTATGGATGATATTTTTATATATTATAGGATTAAATAAGTGAATTATGATCACTGGAGGATTATGTTAAAGAAAAAAAATAAGGATAAACAAAAAGAAACATTTACAATGATCTAATTTTGTTGCCAAAAGGATTCATTTTTCTATCATATAATTCGAACTGTGGCTATATCGGTGGATCCATCAACGAAATATCTTATCAAAATATTTTCCTAGACAAACCAATGTGATTGGGATTCATTTTTTGTTTGGATTGATAATATTATTTTGATTACGGTTAATTTATCATAATGATTTGATAAACTCATTATGCTAACCCATAAGGGAGCTAAGTTGCTCTGAATGGATGAATACAAGGAAACTTTTAGTGAAATGAAGAGAAGATTAATCAGCACACATGTAACTAGCTTAATATATAGTTGAGAAGGGATTTTAATATATATTTACACATCCACAAAAGTATTGTGATTCATTATCATGTCGAATGTCATGGTTAAAACTTATTCATCATTTTAATTGAATGTTCATGTGCCTAATTACTCAACTAATGATATGGATTTATGTGTAATAATTGTCTCATTAATGATATGGAGGCATTATTATAATGGAAAAAAAGTGTGTGATATGTACTCATGCAAAAATTAATGTATATATTCATGAAAAATTAATTGAATATGTTACAAAGAAGAGAGTTTAAGATTATTAATTATTATAAGTGCTCAATAAATAACCACCCTTAGAAAGAGAACAAGGTGGAAGATGTGTTCATTCGAAAGGATAATGCAAGCTTATCCATGATGAGGATCACAATAGATCTAATATATATGGACATATAAATATTGTATATAGATATACTAAAGGAAGTGATAAATTTAATCTTTATAAAATTATTTTTCAACCACCCATATAGGTGGATATTAAAGAGGTACAAAATATAGATATAGAGCTATAGAAGAAAGTGACAAATATTCCTAAATTTAGCCAAAATATTAATGGAATGATAATGTTAAAGATTAATATATGTGGTCCATATATAATATATTTGAAGAAGGTGCTATTAGAGGAGGCTCATAGTTCTTCATTCTCTATTAATTCACGAAGTAAAAGGATATAAGGAGATTTGATAGATTATTTTCGGAGGGGTGGAATGAAGAGAAAAATTCCAAAGTTTTTTTTATCATGTATGGATATGTAAACATGTTAAGGTTGATAGAAAAAATCCAAATAAAATATTACAACCATTAACCAAATGAGAATAAATATATGAAAAAATAACCATAGTTTCAGCATTAGACTCAAAAAAACATCTAACAAGCACAATGCTATAAGCATTATAGTTGATATAAAAATAAATAAATCATATATCTTCACTACTAGAGAAGATTTATCAATATATCATATTTCCATGATCAAAATTAGCGATGTGTTAATGTTTTATGGAGTTCCAAATTCTATTTTTCCTAATTAGGATCCATTTTTTACATAAAATTCTAGAAAACTTTTTTGCATGCTCTAAAAATATATTTTCGATTCAGCACTATGTGTCATCTTTATATAGATGGTTCATCTAATATTACAATTCAAACCCTAGAGGATATGTTGAGATCTTTTTCTATGTATTTAAAATGTGGATGCAACTAACACCTTCCCCTGGTTGAGTTTTCATACAGTAATAACTTTAACTAAATAAATCCTATGGATCCTTATGAATCCCTAAACAGAAATAAGTGTATAAATCCAAATTATTGATATAAATATGTATAAATAATGTTTTTATAACCTAATATTTATAATAAAATTATATAGTAGGTTATAGCCATTCATAATTACATAATGGAAACATAATTTTAGAAAAAAATATATCCTAATAATTGCTAGTGTGAAATTAATTCTGAATTTTGTGACAAGGTGTTTCTCAGAATTTCTTTATCGAAGAAGGTATTCAAAATTTGAATTAAGGAAAAAATAATTTGATGATATGTCAGACCATTTCAAATTCATGATCGTATCAAGATGTTAACATATAAGCTTATACTAAATTCAATTTTGGGGGAGGCAGTATATTTTAAAACCAAAATATCTTATGAATATTTTTTTGGAATAATTTATTTTCTTATGTAGCTTGATTTTCACACAACACCGAATTTTAATGACAACAATATACTATTTATATTTTTATTTAAAAAATTACCATTTTATCCAATCCATTGAATAATTATCTTTGAATAATAATAACCACATATAAACTACTATATATAAGTTTTTTATAAATAAAACATATTGACAGGATAAGTTCTTAGTTTTTTGGAAAGTCTTCATATGTTTCAAAATTATTATCTTCTCACAAAAAGACATTTTTATTTCTATTTGTGAACAAATAATAGAAGTAATTTTCTCTAATTTTATAAAATATTTTTGATAATAGTATCATTTTTAATCTATATTTCAATATTATCATTGTTTTATTTTTTGATATTTTTCAAAAATGATTAAAATGTTGATGAATAGTAAAAAATTATAATTTTAATTAAACAATATATTTTATCTTAATGAATTAAGAAGATAAAATTTATTTTATAATGGGTTTAAAAGTAAAATTATATCGAATATAAAATTATTAATCAAATTTAGATCATTTTAGTCTCTTTTATATTTATTTTTGATATTAAAATTTTTTATACTTAGAAAACAAAATCTTTTGAAATCCAATTTTTCATCACGTATGTGTGATTAGTTTCAAATTAAATATTTACAATTATTTGAATGAAATTATAAAAAAATGATTAAATATTTTTAATCAAAAAAATAATATTATATAATATTTTCAATATACTATATTTTCAAAAGAAATTATAAAATTAAAATAAACATAATTCTCATAGTTAAGGTTATTACAGGTTTATTTGTGGTTAAACTAAAAAGATAAGGTGTAAATAACAATTAAACTTGTAAAAATCCCATTTTATAGATATATATAGAAATTATTACTACCAAAGTTCTACAAAGACTGATTTCGTTTCATTTTTTCATGTGGAGAACATTTGTAAACTTTATTCTGTTTGAAAATTATGTGGGTCTCATCTCCCACATTTAGAAAGTTCACCCCCTCTCCTCCCCTATTAAAAATTAAATAAACATGTGGATCTGAAATTAATCTACAAATACCGTAATTAAATAATTACCCACATGATATAGTCATTCTTCTTATTAGTAACTCTTAAAAAGGATTTAGGTATAAATATAAATAGGTTCTTAGAAGAAGAGGAAAACCTTTTAGCCTTGAATTTTGTTTTATTGCATTATCAATCTCTTAAAAACCTCCCTAAAATTAAAATATGATTAAAAATAAATATAATATTTAATGAGAATATATAATTTTATTTTAATAACCTATATTCATCTCCTTTTCTATGAAATGGGAATCAAAACTGTCGATGATGTTTTCAGTGAACTACTGCCTTACGAACCGATGATATTATTTTTCCATCTATACCATTCAGGGATAGATATAATTATTTTATAATGGTTATAAATGTTATTTATGATATTTTTAAACTTTTGGATTATAATATAGTATATATGTTCTTATAATCCAATCAATCGGAATACGATAACATCATGCATGTGTTTGGAAGACAACCACCACATCAAGCTATGTGTTTTTTTTCACTTATTCTTTAAATGGAATATATAAGCATAGTATAAATAGATATATATTATAAATATTAAATTATAATGACACTTAAAACATTTTTATTATTTATATTGATTTTTTCAATCCTTTTAGTTTATAATAATCATTGTTTATATATATGTATGACCAAGGTCTCCATGAAGGATGTATTTCACTCTCTGTCTATAACATTTATGGGTAACTCTAAAAACATATATACTTAACGTTTATGATATTTTCTTCATTGATAAAATTATCAATATTATTTAAATATGATCAAATTAAAATTATAGAAAATACCCAAAAACTTACATGAAAAACAAATAATTTATTACAGGTAATGTTATTTTAAACAGGAATTTCTAAAAAAGGGTTATAAAAAGTAATTAATAAATAATATATGAAATTATATTGGTAATTATAATTTTTTTAATATATTTATAATAAAAATACATTTATTAAACTAGATTATTGACTGTATATAATGGAATTCATGGCTTAAGGTAAGGGAAATTTTCACAAATCTTCTTATTTCGGAACATGTTATTATATTAACCTATCTTCTTTGAAGTGGTTTACAGAAATCCCATTTGACATTTTTTATAATTAATATCTTAATTTTAATTATATTTGAATTTTCATTTGGTGTTATTCTATAATGGGTCTTAATTTTCAAATGATTCTAAATGGGTATGGGATTTTTCTCCTACATTTATTTATATAGGAATCATTTTTTATAAAAAAAATATTTCTTATGTGGTGAATATATAATAAAAATTAATTTATTTTATGATACATTAAATGATAATTATGGTATATTAATAACCGTGTAATGTTCTTTCATTGATGGGGATTATAATTAAAATAAATACCGAAGTAGTTAATCTTTAATGATATAATCTCATTATTTAATGGTATTTTTTATGATATACATTCAATTATGTGAACATATGTTGTACCTATCAAGAAAATAATTTTTTTTATTATTCAATTTTTATTTATATAAAATACTTCTTTTATATCCATTCTCCTCACATAAAAATTTATAATTAAAAAATATATTTTTTAAGAAAAATCATATTTATTTCTCTCTCGATCATAAAGACTTTTTATTCCACATAAATGTTCTAAAAATATGTTTTAAATAAATATTTGACTATTCTAGAATTATTGAATAAAGAAATTTTTACCCATGATGAAAGTTTAAAAAAATGAAACTTCTTCTCATTTTCAAAACAAGGCAATTTTGGTTTTCTTAGAAATGTGAATAGAATCTTTATTTTCTTTTGTCCTTCATGTATGGAATTTTATTCCATCATGAACAATTAATGATTTAAATAATCCATAAAAATTTTCATGGTTATATTGAACAGAATTATATTTCAAAAGTATTTTTTAAATTTTCGACAATAATTATATTTTCAATGTGGAATGGATATTTTTCTCAGAAAATGATCCATGTGATAACTAAAAATAATTTTCCATCTATTATGAACTCTAGTGATGTTACATATAATTTATCAGGGATATGATCCAATTCTACCACCCTAACACTTTTTAGGGATGGTTTACAATAAGGATGAATACATTTTTATGAAAGTCATTCATTTTCCAAGGGTTATAATATAATGATTTGATGAGATGATTATGAAACACATTTCTTATATATGGGTTATTTTATGAGGGAATTTTTATGATACCTTTTTTTCAATGGACATCATTTTATGAATATTTTAAGATATTTTAGAACACAAATGTTTTTTTCATTTTGGGATGGTGGTAATGTTATAACTAAGGATGGTGTGAATATAATAACCAAGGAAGGTGGTTCTGTTATAACCAAGGTTGGTGGTGACTCTAAAACCATGGATGTTGGTTACGTTATAACCATAGATGTCAGTATTGTTATAACCAATGATGGGTTGGACCTTCATACCCCTCCATTGAATTGGGTAGTGATATGTTATGCATGAACTATATTTGATGTTCACATGTTTATTAATGGACCCATCTATCATGTTCAAAGGATTCTGTGAGGGGAATATTTCATATTCATAAAAAATGAGAATATATGTTTATACTAATACATGTTCATGATGTTATAATCTTTTTTGTATACCAGAATTTTATATTTTATGACCACTTCATGCTCTAATTGATTATTTAAATTTATTCATTTTTTATTCAAGTCATATAAACAACCATGATTTATTCCATAACTAGAGTATATGATCTGTGATATAGAGTCTATGGTTTTAAAATGTTGATCTCATATTTGTATACACTTATAATCATGTCAATCTTCTATGATCATTGATATCACCCTTTTTTACCCTTGTTGAGCATCTATGACAACCCATTATTATGTTTTCTTCTTAGGTTCGGATTAAGGGGTTTCTTTATGATAATTACAAGAAGGATTATTGATATGAATAACTTAGTCGGATGACATGTAGTTTAGAAATGAATTGATTGGTTATGTTTCCAAGTTTGTAATTTCACTAGACCTTTAGAATTCTAGAGTGAATCACATGTTATGAAATGAATATTCTTCTGTTAAGATGTTATATATATGTATAAAATTTTCTATTTTATATTATCTAAGCTCTGGATCAATTTTAATATAATTTTCTCTAAATATTTATCTCCGATTTCTATATGATTAATTATAAACTCCTAACCATATGAATTATCATACCTAAAATGGTTTTTAATGGATTATTGATCATTAATTCATCCAAAAATTAAAATTTCATCATTTTTTCCAATTAGGATTTGGATATATTCCTACAACATATAGTTCTTGTCTATCCAAAATGACTTTATATGTAAAAACACATTACAATACCAAACAATCAAATGGATGTTTTTGAAATATTCCAAATACAAAAAAATTGCATTGTTATTGTTGATTATACACAAACCTAATTATTGTCACTCTCACATCCTGGATTACCACTAAAATCATCCTAAACCTAATCATAATGAAATCATATTTCAAATTAAAGATAAATGTTTTAACACACTATCACAAAACAATAAATCCTCAAAAATTTATTTTATATTTAATCAAGGTAGATTCTTTGAACACACTAAAAATTTATAAGGTTCACTATACTCTCTAATAAGTACCAATATTCCAAAAAATTGGTACAAACATAATTAAATTTTAAATTACCTTGTAATTTTAGTGACTAAAAATGTAAAATTATCAAATAATTAATGTTGAATTTGATGATCTAGTATACTCCAATAAACAAACATGGCTCATCAAAGTCCCATCCCCAAAAAGATGTAAACTCCATTAAAAATATAGTCCAAGATTGATTGTAATTAAGATCTCGATATAAAAAACTATTTTCTCCCCTGCTTATGAATTCCCATATAATTATTCAGCAAATTTTATGTATTCCCAAACCACATTATCCCTAAGTGATAAACTATTTTAAAAAAATATGATAGAACACTTGAATTTTTACTAAATATCCCATCTTATAGTTTTTTTATTCATAAATGTCTAGTGATGTCCTCAAATAAACATTCTAAACCTTGGATATCACTAAAATATCCTAATACTCAATCCTCTTATGACAAAAAACACCCATCAGACCAAACTGGACTTATCTTAGTTACTCACAACTAAAGCATTCTACCTTATAATTCCACATACTCTGACGCCATACAAAAGAACAGTTTATCTATCCAACCTATATATGTGTCACATAAATCTATAATGGATTTAATATTCATAGATATTGAATTCCATTCCTAATGATCATAAGCATATTATAATCCTCTATAATTCTGATAGGATCAATATGGAAAACATTCCCTTTATTTTAATCAACATACTACCTTTTGAAATATTTTATTGAGAGTATAAAAAACTACCCAACATGAAAACTCCAATATTTGTTTTACTAGGTACTTACTATCGGATATGTTTCCTTGATGAACACATAATTCCAATAGTAACTCCCGAGAAATCATTGATTAACAACATAATATTTTACACCCACTATTTATCACCTAAAACACATAACCCTCGTAGTAATATATTAAGCATCTAGAATATGAGGAATATCAAATTCTCACCATCAATAACCCATATTCATTTTAAAATTCCTTATTAGCACATACCATTATCCCACCCCTCAAGACCGCAATGACTCACATGGATTTCCATAATCCTAATCTAGAATGATAGTCCCCTCACAATCTAATACCCAAATCAATGATATTAATTAAACCTATTAACCAACAAGTAAATCATACCCATTATAAAAAGGCCAACACATCCCTCAAAAATCACTACATGTTCATTCATTCCTACCAATACCAATCTTATACCTAATAAAAATACAAAAATCTATCCAACATTTCTCAGTCATTGACTAAAATCCAAAACGAAAACAAATTATTCTATTAACCCAATACACAATATCCCACATACCTCAAAAAAGTTAAACCCAACATTTTTCCTATAAAGAAACTTAGAATCATCTATCCCACAAAATTGATAACTAAAAAACAAGTACCTAATAGACATAAAAACAACCTTAGAGAAATAGAAAATTATCATCCTGAGGAAGTATCTGATAATGAAATGACCAACCCATGGGTTTATAACAAAACTAAAAACTCACATTTAATCAAACCATATCCAAAAAAACCACCTCCCAGTCCTAGATTAAGAGATTAAAAAGTTGAATGAAATTTCAGTACAAACATGAACATATCAGGGATTTCCCATTGACTAAAATATTACATCCCATAAAAAGGATATATCATAGATATAGACCAACAATATTATGTATAACACAACATCATCTTCACGAACCAATTTAGTATTGGGATTTCAACCACTTTAATCATGAATATACTTCAAAAAAACATGACACATGAAATCCTCTACCATGAATTCAAAAAATTAATAAACCAATAATATATTAGTTAAAAAATCACTAAATAAAATATTTTTGGAAGTTTAAAAATATAAATATATTTTCAATCCAATTCAAAGAAATTTATTTTCAAAAATACATTTTGAGAAACAATTATAAAAACAATTTTTTTATTTTTTAAGAACAATATTTTAAGGAAAAGCTATTATAAAAATGTTTAGTTACCCAAAATTTTTAATATGATATATAATCTTACAAACTCTTACCATTCTAATCCATGAATATACCAATAAATAAAAATACAAACTAAAATATCTTGCATCATTGCACATATAACTTATAATAGTGATGCATAGTGAACACCAATCCAAAAAATTAGAAATGTGGCATTTTACCATACATGTTTTTTTAACAGGTGGATGGTGTATATCCAAATTTAAAAGCACATTTTACTCCAACTAACAAGTCTTAAACAAATATTTTAAGAAAAAATATATGTTTACACAATTTCATAATGCTTCAATTCCAAATGGTCTAGTTTTAGTACACCACCAGACCGCTAGCATGACTATCCATATGCCTAATATTTTCAAATAATAATAAGAATATATATCCAATGTTCAGAGAAAATATTATCAATATTATAATATATAACATTAAATAAATAAATAGTATCATTTATTATCAAATCATGTTCAAGGAGTTATAATTAATATCAATCCATAAACCCTTTAAAATTTCAATATGATACGTCACATAGAGACCAATTGATGATACAAAAAAATCATAGTGATCTCATTCCTATAAAATCAATTAAAAATGAAAAAAAAAATAATGAAAAAATTTATTATGAAATAGCTGAAAAACACAGGTCCTGCCTCTATCTAGTATCTCATCCATCCATCAGGCTACTCAATCATGATATCTTGTACTACAGTCCTATAAATTCTAATAAAATTTTTTTACATGAACCATGATAAAAATGTTTGGTTTGTGTATAAAATATAATAGGGAACCACCAAAGACACCTCTTATATAAATAATTTGATAAGTGAGTGTGTGTTCAAAAGGTAAATAATGTAGTACCAAATAATATGAAGTCAAACACATCAGGTTATCATGTTGTATTCCATCGACTATGATAACTCCCTCCACCTACTTCGGTTAATGCTAGTGAATCTGATCCATCATCTATAAATAGTATTATGAACCTCATGTTGTACTAATCAAATGAGTTATATAACTATGTTTATAGATTGTAAAATGTTATGTGGAATCATAGAATCCCATTAGGTATAACTATGGGATATCAAATAGATATGGAAACATATAATTATAATTTTTCTTAAAATATTTTCTAAATTCTATGCAGTATCAAAACACCATTCTTTTATGACCACAACATTCAAATTCCATAAATTATCCCAGACCCTATAACAGTCGAGCATATATTCCAAATTTTGAATGGATTATAGAACTCAATATTGGACTAACCATAGAAGATTAATGCTTCATGGAATCCTATACACTATATCAAACTAAAAATGGGTGAAAAATTATAGATGGAATCTTGAAAACAATGTCTAGAAAAAAATCTGATCCATTACATATGGTATACATGGATATGTATTATTCTGAAAAAGAATATTAAATTAGAAATGCACTAGGGATACGTGTATAATGGCTACACACTCACAAAACCCCATCAAGAAAATGTCTAATTAAACCCCAATACTCAATCCTCCAATACACCAATTTATTGTTCATGAAACACACAAACAAGATATAAAAATATAGATGGGTGTAACAAAAAACATGAACAACCATGAACTGGATCATATCTCTTTGATAACAACCCATCTAAAGCTAGGAAATTACCCGAGGATATCAAGAAGAATGTTAATAATGACTCACACACTAGTATCACTGTAATACCCATCACTAATATCAATAATGTTTAAATCTAAATTCATCCTAAGATTTATATCTACAAACAATCTATCCATACCGATCCACCAATCATGCTGGGTTGAATCAATTTATTATACTATTCCCATTGTAGGGATCCCCACATTAGTGTAATTGGGTGTACCCGTGATCACTATTTATCAAATAAATTAATGAAACCCATACTTCTAGATAATCTAGTAAATGAAGAAAAATAGCAGTCTATTAAACACTTCCTAGAAAATGCTTTTTCTTATAATTAGATCCCATAGACCTAATAATATACTATGAAATCCCTTCATAATCACTCAGCGCGTTAAACAGTAATCATAATGTCAATAATGGAATTACTTAATAAGGAGTCCTTCAATCAGGCAATCAAGTATTTTACAAAACCATGCATGGTTCATCTTAAAGACCATTACCCTATTGGGGTTCATTATTCATAAAAATTAATAAATACCATTAATGATGAATTCCTTTGGCACTTTTAAAATATCAAAACCTCATTCATCCAACCTACTCTACTCTAAACATTCTCTATCCCAAACTAAATATCTTCAATTAGATATTTTAGGCTAGGAGCCTAATAATGTGAAGACAATATAAGGAACGAATTCTAATGGTTATGTAATAATGGGACAACCTACCTCAATATCAATCATATAAATTGTTAATTTATTATTTTTTTAACCTCAGCCAAGCTTGTACTAAGAATCCACATTCTTTTAATCTCTTATATTATTTCTCAAATGAAAAACTTATTATAAAGAGTTATAATTATTTTAAATTAATATATTTTCTAAGAATAAAACCAAATTTCATCAGAATAGTTCCATGGTTGAAACCTCATGAGACAAAATAAAAAAAACATGGAATTTATTCAACTACACTATGAAAAAATACCCATCGATCAACATAGAATAAATTGATAATTTATTATAAAAATAATAAAATTATTAGAAAACTCATCATAAAAAGTAAAATAATTCAAATGATGTATTATGAGGATAATTATTCTAACTCTAGAAGCATTAATCAATCAGATAATGAATACCCATTAATAAGATATTGTTCCCCTGTGATCTTGTATAATTATCCTTAAATCCCTAGTTGGAATAATCTAAAATACATGGGAAATCAATGAAGATGATAAAAATAATGGGAGGAAGGGTATTATGAATCTACAGCGAGGTGATGCTACTCTCATTCAACAAAACAAATCCAGAGGGAAACATGGGCAATCATTTGGGAGAACAGAGGGGAGAGGGATAACTAAAATACATTCCCCTAAGAATCCATCTAGTGAAGTAAAAAGGTGTGTTAAACCTAAATTTATGGGTATCAAAAATAGACCCTATATTCTCACTGGGTACTCATTTAAGTTGTTATTATGATACAACACACCTAGTAGCCACTTTTTCTGGACCCATCTATTAACCATTAAATATTTATGTGTACTACCCAAATAAAGTAGAAACTAAATACCCAATAAAATCCACATAGTTCATGGTGGATACCAATTGCACATTATATTAATAGAGTGAGGTCTAACCTACTCTGCTCTGTTTCCAACACTAAAAATACACAAACCCGTAATGGGACATCCTAAAATTAACTATTAATGTAATATAAATAAAATCCAAAATAAAATATCTAAACTCTCTGAGTTAATATCCATGTAAATTTAATTTTCCCATCAAATTTTAGACTATAATGAAGTATTTAATTACATGAAGAACTATAGAGATGAATATTTGGTTGGAGATCTTCATATTAATAATTATACATTGGGATACTTCTATACTTTAACAGGTATAATTGTATGATCGGATCTAATATTTTATAAGTGTTTCTCTTTATCTGTTTTTGAGGAAAAATATTATATTAAAATAGAGGATTGGAGAAATATAATTTAGTTAAATAATTTTATCTATTATATTGGATTCTAGTATAAAGATCACAAGGTTAAATTTGATATAAAACGTTCTATGGACATGTGTATGAACTCCCCATATCATTCTTGATTAAATAACATAAATATTCACTATCATTAGACATGACAGGTGATGGATTGGTAGATATTGATACTTGTGAAGAACCATATAAACTATATCCCATCTGATATGGAAATAAAGGTGGTATCATAGATGAATATAGATATTTATAGATCCTCTAAGGGACTAAAATAGATGGGTGAAAATGGATGAAAATTTACAGTTCCCCTGATAGATTACAGGTGAATGTACAATAATAAACCTTGAAATCCACCTTGTTTTTTCAAGTGTATAAATTTTTTTCATGTCTAATATATCTTAATTCCAAGAAAAAAAAGTGTTCCGTGGGATTATTTTGGTATTTCTAGGAGTTGTGTCAGTCTTAGATTCATCCCACCATGTCGACATGAAAAAGTATTGGGGGACTCTTAAAATCATTTGATCTAAGACAATGTGAGTTCATTATTTTAGGGAATAATACCTTAAGAGATCTATATATATAGAGGAAATATGGATATCAATAGTGTTTTGTGAGTATTTGTTCAATATGAGATAAATACCATTTTCATCCCAATTTCAGCCTAAATTATCTTGGTTATGGATTTATGAGTCAGATAATTAACAATATTATTTTATTAATCATAATATATCTTGTATTATAGATCCTTTGAAGCTAAAAAATGAAAGGGAATAAAAGTAAAATTTCTCATCTAAAAATTATCTTATTAATAGACCAATGATGGAGATGATATAGGTTTTGTATCCTCATTTGTGGGTGAAACATCACGTGAAGTTGAATTTAATATTGGAAAATTATTATGATAAATTTCGGGTTAGACATCATCACCATGAGCACAACAAAGTAATGTATCATATAGGATCAAAAAAATAACACATAATAAAAAATACAGAAATAATATAAAAATAGATAATTAAACATATTATTAATTAATATACAGTTAAATTTTTAAATCATTTTCTATTCTGTATTTGTTAACATACTATGTAATTTTTATGTGATGGTATACTATTTATTACTTATTGGACTCATATTTTTTAATATATATTTGTAATTATTCATGAGATCCCTTTTCTAACATGTGCCTTATGCAACATTTTCCCTGAATCATGTCTACAATATAATTTCATTGAGTTAATGATTATTTAGATTATGTGATTTTCCTTCTTAAAATTATTTTTGTTATTAATCACAAAATTTCCTTGATAGACACATGTTCTTGGCCAACCCTCTTTTCTAGATATTTCATATGCCGCATTATCTATTATGGATACGATATTCCATATCTTTTCATTTATAATAATTAAAAAATGTGTCGTCCCATATGCCTCATAAAGTATTTCTATCATCAAAATTTCACCAACTTAGTTTTTGTGCGGTGATTCTTTAATTTTTTTAAATTCAATTTTTAGAGTTTGGAATAATGCTATGTTGGTTCATGTTTTTTAAGAGAGATTATATAGGTAAATAGTAAAATTTGGTTTTTATTTACTATAGAGTATAAAGGATGAATTATTGGGAATCATAGAGTTTTAGGTGTTTCATCCATAGTTGATTCTTATTTCATTGATTTGTCTCCTTATTTTCATCAATTCACAGGTAATTGTGATAGACTTTCCAAGAGTTATCCTAGTTAAGTAATAGATAAAAGATAATTGTGTGAAATCCATAATAATGATAATGAATGGTGATAACATTATGATTACCACTAATTCCTCACATGGTGGCTCTCACATGATGACATTGGTGATGTGCATCCTTAGAAAGGGTGACAATATCTATTATTTGTTTCATTATAAGCTTTGCATTCCATTCACCATCTAGTATACCAGTACATCGTGGAATTAATACATGAATATATCATGTTTAAAACTACATGTCACCATCCCAAATATATTCTTCATCACAAGTTCCCAAATTTAAAATAACACCCTTATCAGACAGTTCTACTGGTATTTATTCTCATGTAATTACATTTTTAGTAGATTATTTAATGGTTTTGAAATTGAAATTTTTATGATCATTTCCTACCATTATATTTAAATAAATATAATTATATAAAACACCAATGTCATATTTATAAATTATTTAATACTTTTATCATCTAGTTAATACCAGATGTCTTCATTTTGTTCTTATTAAACATTACCTAATGCTATTTTTATGAGTTAAGGAAGTGTAAATGAAACTAATGAGGTTTTTTTTGAAAAAAATATATTGTACCTTCATTACTTATTGTTTTATTTATGTTAATTAAATAGAATTTATAAAATTTCATTTTATTTTTCATTTTTTTATTTACATAATTAATTTGAATTTTAAAAGTATCAATTGTACTCTTTATATGGTGTCTCCAAAAAACTGGCATAAGAGGAAAATTGAATTGATTATTTTGTTACAAAATTCATTATTTTATGATTTTTTTGTTGGATATTTTAATACATTCATTGTGTCTTATTAATTTTGGTTGTTGTTATATTCATAATCAAATGAAACTATATTTTTTTAATACATCTATAGACGGATATTTGTTTTCTTCTATTAGTTTCAATTTAACATAAGAGTTAAAATGTGATTGTCAGATATTTCTAGTACATGGTTTAGATTAGTTTTCAATATGTGCCTTTATTTTTCATTGAGAGTTTGGCACATGTTTATATGTGTTTTTTTTCTTATCACTGTTTGGGTTAGAGTTCTCACCGAGCTCTATTTCTTATTCTGTAGATATACTGGTTAAATGATGATACATGAATTTGTGTTTTCTAAGAAATATATTATCCTAAGCTGGATAAGATTCCTAATTTATACTTATTAAGGATTTATTAATGTTTGATTATGATTTTAAGATTATTTAGTTTGTCTCTATTATGTGTTAAGGTAATTCATATTCATATTCATTGGATATTTTCAGGGCACTGTCACACTCAATGTGGTCTTTTTTGTTTTAATAAGCATTGTTTGTTTTCTATATCTTACACATAGAGTACTTATAATGATTTGAAATAAAAAGTATGGATTTTGGATTGCTGTCTGAGTACTTTATTTCTCTAGACCCATGAGTATATTTCTCTTAATATTTCATTCATTTATTCTATTATGTTCACTTGTCATTGGTTTCATTTTACTCTTCATGAAATTTTATATTCTATTTGAATATGTCTAATGTGTTTGTTCTAGATTTTTTTCAGTCATAGGAACTATTTTATCTATATTTTTATTGATCGTAGTAATTAGAAGTTTCTATGAAAATTATGATGATTATATATAAATGGGACTTTCTTATGTAATGGAGAGTTCTTGTTCCTTTATTTTGGTTAGCTTCGGTGTTCAATATGATCATGATTAGAAATTATATTTATATTTCATTAATTTGGGATATTCTAATTACCATTGTACTTATTATATTAATTTAGTTTTTATTAATATATAATGTTTGAATTGTGTGTGGTTAATATATTAAATCATTTAAATTATTGGGTTAGGATAAATGGATTTTCTTATTCGGTGATTTTTAATAGACCTTGGGTGTTTGAAAATGGATTCCTAGGTTTTTTGGGGTTGTTTTGATGTTTAATATGTCGTTTGGAAGTAAGAGAGTGAATTTTGGGGTTTTATAAAGAGTAAATTCCTTGTGGGGTGAAAACTATAGGCAATCAGTGTTCTAGTGGATCTCAAAAGAAGTCCAATGGATAATTTCCAAGAATATTTGACCACCATAAGAGTTTTAATGGATCCCACTAATTATTTCTCATGGTCTATTCTTCTATATAAATGGGGTATTTTATTTGGACCAGAAAACATTGAAACTCCTAATTTTGGTCCCTCAATCTCATATTCCTCCCTCTTCTTTTCCGAACACAAGAGAGGTCATCCAGGATTCCTACAACTCCCTTCTCTTAGTTTGGGATACATGGTAAATCATAGAGTTTCCTTCAACCAATTTGATATAGGGTTACTCCTCATCTACTCATTTATTCTCTCTTGAAATTATATGTTATTTTCTTCTATAATGGATTGGTATTATAATATATGATCTCACTATTTCATGCTGAAATCTTATCATAGTTGAGGGTTTTCATTTTTTCTTATTATTCAAGCAAAAAATTAAGAGTTTATTGTCTTTGGTTTACCACTATTTTAATAACTAGAAATATGTTCAAGAATATTTTGGGATTTTTTTAATTATACATTATTTTATTTATTGTTTTAGATGATTAAAATGGGGAGTTCTATTAATTGTTTGTTAGATTGATTATTGTGGCCTTCCACCTAGTTTTTGGTTACTTCTTGACCAAATTTTCTATATAGTAATTTTAGTTTCCTGTGTGATTTTTTTATAGATTTTTTGATAGATTGTTTTTCTAGATTCCATATTTATTATGAAGAAAGATGAATGGATCATCAAGAAAATTAAACATAAGGTTGAAATTATCCATATGTAATCTCAATTTAGTTTCCCTATGGTTTCTTTAAAATAATAAATATTACTTCACATATTATTAAATGTTAAAATAAATATTTTTTATTAAAAATGTATTGATGCATTAAATTATTGTTTTCAATATGATTATCACCTACATCTTTGGGTTTATGTTTATACCTGTTTCATTAAATTTTAGATTTTATATTTATATTTTTTTTATGAATAATTATTTTTTCCTCTTAAAAATTAATATATTGGTACTTGTTAGCATAATTTTCTCCTATTATATTTAAGGATAATTTTCCATTTATGAATATAAAGATTACACAACTTCATGGATTAATAATGTGTAATAATATAATAATGTTTCAGTTCATCATAAATTGGGGATGAATCTAAAATTATTTCATTATTTTTATTCATCACATCTTTGGAATTTGTTTTTGACAGAATCCCAAGATGTAATTATTACTGTTTATATACCTTTAATAAAATATATTTTCCTATGGGAGTCTCATCTATGTATTCTTAAATGTCAGGAATTCAATTATCTTGAGTTACTAATTAAAATATTTAAGGTGAAGTGTTCTTCTTATATGACTAAAAAAATGAACCCCTATATCTACCAAAACCAAGAATGGTCATGGAAATTGTTAAAACATTATAATATGAGACCCATGATATGTTTGGATTTAAAAATATCTTATATTATATTGTATATATTATATTTCAATATAAATATTCCACTGATGTTTTTATTTATAAATATAATGAATAAAATTTATGAAATAACATAATGGTATATGACATAAGACACTTATCAATGACTAGGACAGGCTTTCTAGATTTTGTTTGATAACATAGTAGATTGACATCATGAATATGTTACCCCAAATAGTTAGACGATGTAAAATTGATTTTTGTCGTGAAAAATATGTTACCAATATGATATTTTGTCTTCCTTTGAGAACTAGTAGAATGTCATGAAAATAAATAAGCACATCAACCATATTCATTTATTGACAATTGATTCCATAATTAGTAAATCGTGTCTATCAGCATTACATTAAGAAGTTTAATGTAAATAAATTCACATAATAATTGGATAATTTATTGGTGTAGTGGTGTTGAAATGACTTGGTAAGTAAAGATATATTAAAATGGTTTACACTTCAATCATATCTATTAATAACAGTTGAATGAATATTGTTTCTAAAACTCTAATAAAAGTGTCCTTAATTATTAATACCCATAGTAAATCCTTGGATCGATATATAGAATCATATTTAAATTTTAATATAGACTGACCAATGAAATGTTCTCATATTTAGAGAATAATTTTATTATATACTTGTAACCTCTTTGATAAAATTATAGTCTATACTATCATGTTACACAAATAAGTTAAGGTTAGATTTCATGATCCCATATAACTCAGTTTTACTTGGACTATCATGTTTATTAAACACTATGTTTTTTATTATTCACTATGAATTTATTTTTGGTATAACTATCATGTTTCATTTACTCTTATGTAGCTATTTTTTTATTATGGTGGTATCTAATGTACATTTATTATATCCTCAGGTTGTTAAATATTTCCAAAGTTATATGATAACATATAGTAATAATTTTAAAGGGATATGTTATGTTTGTCAAAAAGGTTCACATGTCCATATATTGATGTTAGATAAGATTATAGTTTTGGATGTGATTTCAATTCCAATAATCTATTTTCCCTATTCCCAAACCTTGAAGTGATGGGCTATAAGAATTCCTTGACACAAATATACAATATTCCATTTTCTTTGAGATAGGTTTTCATCACACTGAATTAGTAAAATCTGAATCTATATCTTCACAAATCTATACTTATTCATGTATATAGTATATTATATTGGACGGGGCCTCATAGTGTCCCTAATTGGTTATTTTAAAATCATGAGAACAATGATTAATTATGGTATTTTAGGTTTGGACCCTACCATTATAAGAAGTTTTTTACATAGTAGATACTATTATGTAATGATATTTATTATTTGATAACACCATTTTTTGATTGATAATCCTTTATACTGCAACTTATATTGAAATATGAATTTAATTGAGTAGATTTATCCACTTCACACACTAGAGTAATTTCATTGTATTATTGGTGTATTGTTTTTTCACACTAATTATTATAGCTCACTCCATGCATGTGAACTCTAATGGAAATGTGGCTCTAATGTTTTTCCTACATGTATCTGTAAGTACTATTTTGATCATTGGGATTTATTTATTATTGCTAAATGTTATTATTGTTTATTTTATAAAAAAATTAGAACCTTACCCTGGTAGATAATACTTCTATAAATCCACAGGTGTTACAGACTAATATTTAATATTAACCTTATGTTATTCTATATGTTTTTATTATACGGAATGCATTCTACTTAATCATCGTATTTTTTTCTATTAGTTTGAAAATTCAAAATTTTAAACCATCTCCCACTAGTATTTCTTAAACACTAATAATAGTTACGGACTATTAGTGATATGGAGGTCATGTTTATTTATTTTGATTATCTAGCCAGGTAATGTATTGTTTATTTTTCATTTTAACTAAAAAATTATTTCAAACCATGGGGGATGATATCATTTCTCAGATAAATATTTTAGGGTTTTCAAGATTGATAGTTGAGAGGATCTTGGATCATCAATACCTAGGAAGTTACCAATAAATATGCATTGAAAATGTCTTTGTGGATAATCTGTAGTACCAGGGGTTTCTAGGAAGTTTGTTAGTAAATAAATTCTGTATATTATGTGTTAGTTTGAGTGACTCATTTATATATGGGTTAAAATATTAAGTAAACATTCATGGAGATGCACTAAGTGACACCACCAATTCATGTTTATGTTTCCTATATTTATGACCATTATAATATATATACATATTTTATGTAATTTAATCCATGTAAAAAATTATTCTATATAAAAAACTAATAATTTAAACAATGTTTTTTATCTATACATTTTTATGCCCATAATGATTAATTGCGAAAATGAAGTGGATGAATATTATAATATCATTTATTATCAATAATATAGTATTTCATTAATTTAATGAAATTATTATTTATAATGTATTTTTTTCATTACCACTTTTTTCAAGTTATATTTATGGATTTTAGTGAATGATTGCTTTTATTTTATTATATATTACTTATCTATTAGTGGTTAGTATTTTTTAGTTCATTATTTTACAGATTCCATAACATGTTGCTTCCCTTCTATAGATTATCATTGATATAAAATTTACATAGTTTAAGAATTCTTTCTTCATATGATAATGTGTGGTATTTTTAATCTAGGAATGTTTCAATTTAAATATACTCTATAATTATTAAACACTTATACATTTTTCATTATAATGAGATGGTGTTTTAATGGACTAATTACATTAAACTATTGTTATATATTTTTCATAATTAATATGAGGAAATGTATTTCTTAAAAAAAATCAGTCATTAGATTTCAGTGGAAATAAATGTGGTTTTCATTGCTGTATTCGAAATAGTTTTCCCCCCAAATAAGTGTTCCAGAAACATAATATATTTAATGTGATTTTATAAGGAAACATGAAACTTAATTTGTTATATGAGAATTTTTTATTGTTTCAGATAAGAGGTAGATTGGTATAAATAATGATGTGGTAAATAATTTAGTAGAGAGTTCCTTATATTGTCTTTGGATGACTGGTCCTCTTTAGATATTAGTATAGGTAATAAAACATGATATTCCACGATGCAATATGGTTATTTCATTTATTATTTAGTTTTAGTGTAATGTTCTAAATGAGTGATGGGTAATTTAAATTAATTTGGTAGAAATTAGTTATTATTATATTTTATGAATAAGGATTTTAGAATTTTTTTATATCTAGTGGTGTAGATAAAATTAGGGATTTAGAATTGTAACACCATAGGTTTCTTATTAGAAATTTTCATTAAAAAATTGTTTTACCTTTCATAAATATGATTATTATTTTGAAAAAAATTAAAAAATAGTAGATAAAAGTCATAAAATATATTAATCAAACTACTGACACATTATTATCTAATACATGATCATTACAATAGTACATTTTACCATATACTATATAATATTCCATGGATGACTACATCCTTCAAAATGGAAAAAAATTAAATTAGAAAAAATAGAAAATAGTAATATCTTTATAACTACTAAATAAATTTCATCAAATTCACCCATATGAATCATTTTTAGTAGCACTAATCATATTATGAGAAGTAACACAATGAATGAGAAATCATTTTTTAAATCTGAAATGAAACATTAAAGGACAAGTTTAATTTGCTATTTTGTAAATGGATTTAATTTATATAATTTATTGGATTAAATATATATGATAAATTTCTTTTATAAATGGGTATATGGTCATTCTTTATAATACGATTAACAATAATAATTATTCAGAGTTATAGATTTTTAGCGGATATACATGAAGTTCATAGAGAATTTAAATATGTATATCCTAAATAAATTATTTCAGATAAAAATTATTCTATAACAATTATTAGACAAATTTTTATTTCAAATAATTCTTTTTTTTATGAATAAGTTTCATTTTTAAATTATAAATTTTTATAAAAAAATTAAATAATGTCATAAAAAATGAACTGATGATATGAAATTAATGATTGTTATATTATGAAAATCACATCCATGGAAAAAATATAAACTATAAGGAATACTAATTTTATTGTCCACAGATAAAAAATAATTTATTGAAATGAATTGGTTTTTATATATTATGTTTTTTACATAAACGATAAATGTTTCATTATTAAAAGAAAAAAATAATGAATTCATGATTTATATCAATTAAAAATTAAAAATCTGTAATTCATTTATTATTAAATGGTTAAAAATAATAATAATATCATTTAATATTAAAATGTAATTTTTTCTAGGGATTTATATTATTTCAATATGTTGGTTGTGTTTATCATAATAAAATAAATAGATCATTATTTAATAACTATATTAAAAATATTTTTCCAATAATATATAGAAATATATCAAAATTCATTTAATTTTTCATTCATTGTATGGAATGAGTATAATATTATTTTCTTCATGATATTAAATTTTAAAAAATTAGTATTTTTTGTTTTGAAATTAAAATTAATTTTTTGAAGTATTAATAATTGAATAAAAAAATTTGCTTTTAATTATAACATAAAATTTACTTATTTTGCTTAATTATATTTTTAGTCTTTAAAATAAGTTATCATGATAAAATTTATTCAACTTTGTAAATTCCAAAAAATCGTAAAGGTATCAATTCAAGGGTTAAAGACCTAAAAACGAGAAAAATAGAACATTGAATGAGTGAGTGATATATTTATCAACCTAACCTCATAATAATTACATTGTATTCAAAATTGGACCCCTTATCAATTAAAATTAATTTTGTTTGAAGATTTTTTTAAGTATTTAAAAAAATAGCACTCGTCTCACTTATAAACGGACCACTCCACTAACCCTTCAAATAAACATCTAAAATTTGAATTCCTACATTTAATATGAAAACTTTTCTTCTCTAATAAGACTATGTAATGTTATTAATCTTCTCGTCCCTATATAATTCCAAAATTAATACATATATATGAAGGTTTCAAGGATGTGATATGATTTCTTCATTATATATGAAAAATTCATTTTGTTTTTTATTTGTTATCAGAATCCAAATATTATTCATTTATATTTATATTTATAATAACAACTATATTACATCATTTTGTTTATTTAATGATGATTTTATAATATAATAACATCGTTATCATTATCATTTGTCGGTTATAACGTGTTCATTTTTTGGTTGGTTTACTCACCTATATGAATGATATTCTAACATTTCATCATAGATGGATATCAAAACATGATAACTGATTTTATTAGATATTAATAAATAAATAATTTTATTATTATAAAATTTTAGTTGTAATATATGAGTCATTATTAATATATCACTTTTGATTAGTAAAAATTTATAGAAATATGCATATTCTAGATTTCGTCTTGGAGAATTGTACACAAAACTCCTATGGTGCCCACTTAGAACATCTTAAATAATTATAAAATTTCTGTAAAAATAATATTAATATTTTATAGATGATTAGCTCATGAATAATAAATGAAAATTGAAATATTCATACAAAAATATATAAGGATTAGTTAAATATACTTCAATTAATGATTAATAATTACTAAAAATTTGTAATAAAAATATAATAATTGATTAGAAAATATTTATATAAATGGTAATAATTTTTAATAAGATTATAAGTAAGATACTTGATGACTATACCATTAGTATATGTTAATTTATAGATTATTTCACCAAAGGATATATAATATCATGGTTTTATATACTTAATTTCTTTTTCACAAGGTCATAATAATTCTTTATTAAATGTTAAATTATTCGTTTCTTTTATTTTTTAAATTTTTTATTAAAAAATGAATTTTGAATTTTTTTTGGAACCTACCTATTTAGATAAAAAAATTATTTTAAGGATTAAATTTTATATAAAAATATGATGTTGTTTAGAATAATACACAACCTTTCTAATGGATAATTTTTGCACAATATCCATATTATTTATTATTTTTCAAAAAATCTTCTTCTCCACATAGAATTGATTGTTTAAGGTAATTTTTCATTACCTATTACATTATTTAAAAATGTTTACATATAATATCCTTGATGTTATCTATATGGGTCATTTTATTAATTTCATTAAAAATGTTTGAATGGAAACTCATTTTTAATAATTACCACTCCGCCAACCATTCTCACATTTATAACCATTTTTCTTAATGAAACAAACACATAAATTCTTAATGGTTTTAAAATTTAATTTTTACACCCATTTGTTTTTTGATTTATTCAATTTAAAATCAATGTTTAATTTTTTGAGTAAAAAATAAAAGGATTCAATTTGACTTATGTATATTTTTATCCTCCAAAACACATTTACTAACATAATAATTATTTATTTTCAAAGATTCATTTTTTAACTATTTTAATGTGATTAGTTTTAAATTATTCATTTCCATTTCATGAAAATTTATTTTGAATGATTCTGTAAAAACTAATTTTTATATATATGAAACAAATTTAGTTCAAAAAACTATTTTTCCATTCTCCACCTTCATACTCCTCTTTACCACCAAAATAATTATCCCATTAATAATTATATTAATGATCATTCTCTATTTTATTTTCTGATATAACACTTGTTATGATTTATTTTCAATATTAACCTATCAAGATAATGATTTCATTTTACGTGATACCATTCAAAAATATTTTAAAACCCATTTAAATTCAATGGATTCATTAGGATGTGACATATGATTGACTTTATCAATAACACACTCTATTATATTCATTAATAGTCTTTTTTAGTAATATAAATCCCAAAAATAAGTTGGTAATGTTTTATATACCATAAGATAATTATTTTATATTATGTAATGATAGGGTTTTTCAAAAAATATAATGTCTTTTTCTGATTGGGTTAGCTCACAACATGATGTGTGGATAATATTAGGTTTTCTCATAACTTAATTTATGTATTTTATTGGGTTTCTTCATGTTGTTATGATTTCATATGCTTCTAAAAATTATATATCCCTATGTTATGCAATATTTTGTTATAATTATCTATCAATAAATAATAATGTCAGAGATGATTAATTTCTTATACCATTGGATGTGTGTGATACTAGATTTCATATTTACCTCTATTATTCCTTATTAAAAACTATAATTATTACATGTTATTCTTAATTTTAGTATTCTTGCATGTTTGTGATTTCTCATATTCTTATGGCATGCCCCCTTTTTACATACTAAAATATTTTCCCTTATCGAGCATTTCAGCTCACCTATTATCCAGTTTTAATTTTTGTTGATAAAATTTAATCTATGATTACATTTATATGGATATTTTATATAGATAAATTTATGGGAAATGTTAAAAATATTTTAAAAATTTTGTGTTATTTACATTGTTGAAAAATTGATTGTTTGGTGAAAAAAATGTATGTTTTCTATGTAACATTTTTACCAATTTCCCAAAAAATATAAAGAGAAAAAGGTAATAATTATTAAATAGAAAAATAATTTTATAAAATTCATGTTATTATGTGATGATTATTTTAATTTCATCTAATTTTTCATTATATTGGGGATTAGATAACATTAGTGGTTATGGTGTTATCTGAAAATGAATTTTGAAATGTTATGGATACCTTCATTAGTAAATAATATTAAGTTTGATCATATTTTGAAATCTATATATACACTTTATAGGTATTATGTTATTTTATTTTAATGTGATTCAGATATTTTGGAAAATTTTTACATCATTTAAAGAAGGATACATTATTGAGGTATATATTTCTCTTTGAGTTACTTTATTATTTAATGATGAGATAACATTGGATAATTGAGATATTGGGTTTATTTATTTTGGGAATATATGTTGACATTTATAGATTACATTGGGTGTTGTAAAGTGATTTAATGACAAGGTGATTTATTCTTTTTTAGGAAAAGATTAACATATTTTCAGAAGTGTTTTTAAATAATGTTATTTTATTGATATGTGATGTTATGTTGTTTGTGAAAAAAGGGTATTATGATTTTGAGATTATCAGATACCACGATTTCTAAGATTATATATTTTCAAGAATATGTGAGGTAAATTTTGGTTTATAATTATTGGGGATTATGTTAATTATTATATGGGAACCATATTCAATGAATGCAAGGTTGAACCACAAATGATTTAGGTTGAACTGAATGAATACCAGGCTATCATGTTAGTTTCATTAGATAATAAATCATAGGATTAATTTTAATATTAATAAGATGGAACTATTTTATCTTATTCTTATCACTCACACTAAAATTTTTTTAATTTATGGTAGGTAATAAGAAGAAAAAAGTAATATAAATTTGGAAGAATTAATATATTTTGAGTTATATTTGAGATGAATAAGTTTAGAAGATAATTAATCAATATATAATCTTATGGTTGATTATTCAATATATTTTTTTGACTATTTTATTTAATTATATGAAATAAAATTTATCTTGATGGAAGGAAGTAAATAATTAAACATTTTTTGTCCCTCCCAAATTTTTTAATTACAATAGTCATTTTAATGCCAAGATTATGTGATCCTTACACATTTAACAAAATTAATCTAACATTAAAAATAATTTACTATATATAAAATATTCATCATATTCTATGATATTATATTGTCACTTTATAGAATTTCATTAATATTGTAAAGACACAACCTTCCCATGTTACTTAAATTGGGAAATAACATGTCTATTTTTACCAAATTTTGATAAAGTTACACACACGAAAAGGCCTTGAATTACATTATATGACTATAGAGGAGGGTGATCTACAATAAGAATATATCTACATTTTTTTCAAAATAGAGATAATTTCAATTTACTCTTGGAACGAATAATGTTTTCATGTATTACGCAAGGATCAATAACAATGTTTTTAGGGATAAAAATTTTAGAATGATATTTACAAACTATATGAAAAAAATATATAATTTCATATAATAATCAATCATTTCTTACACTAATTTCAAAAAAAAAATAATAATTTCTTATGGGAACATGAATTTTGAGAATTTTGAAACTGAATGATGCATTGTTTCTACTCATAGACTCAGCCAGATGCATCATTAATCCTCCAGAATAGAAAATAAAAATTGGTTACAAAGTGATCTTCATTTTAAAAGGCATGTTTTAACCTATTTTTATTTTTTAAAATTAAAAATTAAAAACATAAGGACCCAATTTCATTAAGTGAGGATAATTTAATTCCATGGGATTATTAGAATAAATTTTTATTAATCTACATTTCTATCATTCATTAATATGTTTTATATTTTTTAAAAAAATTAATTAACATTTCTGGAAAATAATTCATAAATAATATTTTTCAATCTAAAAACACTTTATTCATGCATACATGAACATCAAAAAAATTGATCGAAACCATGTACTTCATTATGTTTCATGTATTATAACATTATTTAAGAGGGTATAAATTAAAATATGAAAATAAATATAATTTTATAATATATTTACCACTATAATATCATTAAAATTCTATTCATGCATAAGAATCACTATTAGCAGTAGTAAACCTATAATAATAAATTGAATAATAAATTATGAAATAATTTTTCAAATTTTAAATGTAAAATTAGAGGAATGAACATTATGATTTATGAAATAATTTTTAATTTTTAATTAATATAATGCAATGGGTGTAATACGACCACTATTTGATGGTTATAAATTGGTATATAGTTATTGGAAAAAATACCAATAAATATATTACAAATTAAAAGATATCAATATATAGTTGATAAACATAAACATTTTTACACAAAATATATTTATTTCCCTTATGAAATATTTATATGGAGGAAAATAATTTGTTTAAGAATATAAATATAGATACAAATTCATTGAATAGAAGGTCACTTATTCTAAATAAATTATTTCTATAAATGAATTTTTTTTTATAAATTCATTAATTTTGAAAAAAAATCACCAAATGTTTTCATAAGATATAATAAATTATTATTATTATAATTAAATAATATCAAATATATAAAGAAGTAAATATAAGGAATACAAATTTTATTATTCATGCCGACTCAAATATATATTATTTAATAAACATAAAAATTTATATATTATATGGTTTACTTAAAATTTAAATTTATCATTTCAAAAATATGATGTTTTATATAATTAATGGATTATGTAAAAAAAAAATTAATTATATTGATTCATTTATCAAAAATTTTATTAAATTACAAATTATACTATTCAATGTTAAAGAGATGTTTTTTAATGATTTATATTTTTCTATGTATTATGAATTTTTATAATAATTAATTAATCAATCAATATTTAAACACTAAATTGATTAAATTTGTTCATTATATATATATATATATAAATAAAAAAAATATTAATTTAATTAATTTTACTTGGAAATGAGTAAATATATTCATTTTACATTTAATAAAAAAATTCTAAAAATAGTTTTTACCACTTTTTTAATTTCTTTATTAAAAATATTTTTTATAAATTTTAGAAAAGTAATCAGTTTAAAAGGATTTTATATTTTTAATTATCATGTTAATATATTTCAATAAGGATAAATTTTTTGTTCATACAATTAATTTACTCATAAAAATGTGTGTCGCCACTATAAGAGCTAAAATAATGTAATTATTTCTTTTAAAGAGATGAGGGCATAAAATATCACAAACACATAACTTTTAATTGTTATATGAGTTCTTAATCATCCTCGTATCTTTTTATATTCATTATATTTCAAAATTGGATCCACATTCATTGAAAATGACTTTCACTTTTATATTAAGAAATAATTTTTTTAAAAATTTCACTCCTCTCACTTATTAAAACACCCATCGACCACCACTTTAGAGAATCACATGAAATTTGAATTCCACAATTTAATCTATCGTATTTTATTTCTAAATATACATATCCATATTTGTGAAGATTATATTTCATATAAGATTCTAATATATCTTCAAAAATACGATGGTTTCTATAAAGAGATATGATTTCTTCTTTATAAGTGATAACTTTATATTATTATTTCTCATTTATCATCATTATCCACATAAAATGTATTTAAATTATCTATAAAATCATATATATTTAATAAGTATACTAATATTAGGATATTATATTATATTAATATCTATAACATCCCAAAATCATAAAAAAAGAACATTTTTATTTGATAGTGTATGTGACACATAAAACTGAGCATAGACAACCCTTAAAATATTTTTCTTCAAATAAAATCTCTTCAATGTATTGCAGAACACCGAAACCTAAGTCTAAATGAACCATAATTTAGTTTACAATTTTATTGAAGCCATTAAATTGGTTTATATAATGAGAAAAAACTAAATTCAGAAAATTATGGTAATCTAATGATTAGAAATAAAATATTCATCATTAAAGATGAAAAGAAATATTTTCTTAAAACATTATTTATTTCTCAAGGGTGGGTTAGTATCCATTTGGGAACAAAATTTAAAATTATTTTTTACCACCATTTTAAAATATATATGATAAAATTAAATTCATGTTTTAGATAACTTTATCAATATTAAATTAGGATTATTTTTTGTTATTTTTCTAAAATATTTATTTTTTAAATAAGTAGTGAAAAAAACTTAATCTAAATTGAAAAATTTCGGTTCATTTAAATAATATTTATTATTTAACTATTGTTTGAATTTTTTTTCATTAAATAATTTTTAATATTATTTCAATTTATCCAAATTTGGTTACATGAATCATTTCATTGCGGAATTTTGATATAAAAATAATCTAAAATTTTGAACACATTCCCATTAAAAACATACATTCTCATCGTGCGAGTGGAAATAATTTTAAATTAAAATTTTAAACTAATATAAATTAAATTTGGAAAAAATTATTCTATATTTTTTATTAGGATAATATATATTTTATAAAAATGTCAAATTTATTTTTTAATAAATGAATAGTAAAAATAGTAAAAATTTGTTACAAATCTTAAGGGTTGAATATAATTATAATGGAGGTTAATCTAAAAAGATAAGTGTTAAGAATAACAATCAAGGAGTATGCCCTATGAGAGAAGGAAGCACCATCATGAGAATCTCAGTCAGGATAATGGAAAGCATGGTGGAAAATCAGGCGGAACAATTGCACCAGATCTTTCTCGTGTGATTTTCTACTAGTGCAGTAGACATGGACACTATTGTATACATTATCTTCAACCACTAGTGGAGTGATGATTTTGTGGCAATATGGGACATCTAGAGATGTTTTTCAGGAAGCAGTGGCAGGCTGGTGTTGAGGGAGAAGATTCTCCGAGTCAGAGTGTGTGAAGGAGTTCTTCTACAACATATAGGTCTGGTAGCTAGAGTTCTATTGGAAGAGGCGGAATAGTCAGTGGACATGGTGCTTTAGGTAATAAGCACTTGTATCAGTAGAGTGGTGCTACTCAGTGTGGTCAGGCGACACCAGAGGGAAGTGGGGCAGGATAGTTACATGCAGTGCAGTCTACACTTTCGGAGGGAGGGGCTAGTCCATCGAAAGTGAGAGTTACTATTCTAGTTTCTTCTACTTTAGATAATTCCTTGATTGATACGGGTGCCTCTCATTCCTTTATATCTTTAAATCTTGTTAATGTCTTCAACCTGGAGATGGAGTCCATAAGCTGGGTGATGAATATTGATACACAATTGGGAACACGGTCTAGGGATATCTATTTATACAAGGGATGTTCTCTAGAGATCAGTGGGTATCATTTCCTTATGTATATCTATATCCTTGATATGATGGGCTTTGAAATGATTTCGGTTATGTAATAGCTAAACGTATACTAAGCCCACATAGATTGTTATTACTATTGATTCACCTTTGTATATCTTGTGGATGACCAGTATGTCCTTCGTGGAGAATGGGATATCCATGCAGGCAAAGCTGGGCCAATTACTCAACAACTATCCAAGATAACAGCTGAAGTTGCTAGTCTTTTACATGATGATGGGAGTGGTAGCTAAGACGTCATTCCACCAGTAGTATAATGGTTTCATAATGTCTTTCTTGATGACTTTTTAGGGTTTCCTCCTGAGAGAGTTGTGGAATTAACTATTGAGATCATCCTGAGGGATGATCCGGTATCTATTCCACCTTACAGAATGGAACCAACTAAGCGTCAAAAGCTCTAAGCACAGTTGGAGGAGTTGGAGGATAAAGGGTTTATCTGTCCAAGTACATCACTTTGGGGATCACCTGTTTTGTTTTCAATGAAGGAAAACGAGATTCTACTCTTGTTTGTTGATTACCGGAAGTTGAATAAAATGATTGTGAAGAACAGATATCCTCTTCTATGTATCGATGATATTTTTGACCAACTGAAGGGGGATACTATGTTCTCAAAGATCGATCTGAGAATAGGGTATCATCAGGTGAGTGTTCGGACCTCTGATATACTGGGAACTTCTTTCAGGAGAAGGTATGGCCTTTATGAGTTTTTGTAAGTCCATTTGGGTTTCCTTATACTCTAGCAGTGTTTCTGGCCATGATGAACAATATCTTTCATCTGTATTTAGATCAGTTTGTGTTGGTGTTCATGGATGACATTTTAGTGTACTCTAAGACTCATGACGATCATTCTTAGCATCTTGACATCATCTTGAGTACATTGAGATAGCATCAGTTATATTCCAAGATATATAAATTTTAGTTTTGGATTTATATGGTAAACTTTGTGGGGCACATCGTCTCAGAAGAATGTGTGGATGTGGACCCAGAAAAAGTGTAGGTAGTGATTTGTTGGGAGTATCCCAAGAATTTTTTTGAAATTTGTATCTTTTCAGGATTATCTTGTTATTACATGAGATTCATCTAAGAATTTTTCCATTTGAAATCAACTCTTACTTGTTTGACAAAGAAATGGATAGTGTTTATTTGAATATAAACATGTGAGAATGATTTCAGGGAGTTGAACAAGCGCTTGACATCGACAACAATTTTGTTCTTACCTGAGTTTGGTGAGGAGTACACAGTGTGTTGGGACACTTCTGGGGTCAGACTCATAGTTATGTAGATGCAAGGGGATTAAGTTGTTGCTTATGGGTCCCAGAAGTTTAGTCCTCCTGAATGAAATTACCCTACACAAGACCTCGATTTGGCAGTAGTGGTTTATGCTCTTAAGTGTAGGTGACACTATCTTTTGGGTGAAAAGTTTATAATTTTTACAGATCACAAAATATTGAAGTATATTTTTCACAATGCAACCTAAATCTTCGACAATGAAGTTTGGTAGAATATATGCAATCCTTTGATTTTGAACTAGCATATACACCCAGGAAGGGGGAAATTTTGTCTCATTCCTTGAGAAAAAACTCAGACTTAGTTGGTACATGAGTCGAGTGAAGATTGGAATATGATGACTTTGATTGAGGAAATGCATGTCGTAGTTTAGGAGAGTCAGGAGAGGATGATTTTGGTTTCTGTAATAGTGGAGTCTCCACTCTTGAGACTAATTGGGGATAGGCAGTACAAGGATCCAGATTGTTTATCCTTAAGGGAAAGCCTTGAAGGTGTAGAGACACATTCATACTAGACAATAGATGAGTATGAGATCATTTATGTGAAAATCATGTTATTGTGCCTACAAGTATTCAAGAAGAAATCATGCATGAATTTAGATCTTCAGGGTGGGCGGTACATCCTGAGGTGAAAAAATTTTATTGTGACTTTCAATGGAAGTTTTGGTGGACATGCATAAAAAAAGAGAAAGTAGGGTTTCTAACAAGATGTTTCACCAATCAACAGGTTAAAGCATGGCATCAACAACCATGAGGCCAATTGCATCTTTTACTTATTCTAGAATTGAATTGGGATGACGTGTCTATGGATTTTGTTGTTGGACATCCAAAGACTCTTAGAAATAATGATGATATTTGGGTCATTTTGGAATAAAAAACAAAAGTAGAACACTTATTTTCTATCAGATGAACCTTTACAGTAGAGAATTTGGGAGAAATGTATGTGACATAGACAGTTCCTTTCCATGGGGTGTCAAGGATGACAGTTTCATATCACGATTTTCACTTTACTTCACGCATCTGGAAAGGCTCACAGAAGGTGCTCTATGCACAGGTTCTGTTAAGTACAACCTTCCACCCACAGATAGATGGGCAGTTGGAGCTTACTATACAGGTGTTATAGGATATGCTACGATCATGTGTTCTTGACTTCGGTGGTTCTTGGGAAAATCATTTTCCTTTAGTATATTTTTTCTATACAGTAGTTATCAGGAAACTATACACATGGAACCATAAGAGTCACTTTATTTTAGACCTTTTAGATCACCGCTATGTTGGTTAGAGGTAGGTGACTCAGAGCTGTTGGGACCGAGTCTCGTTCAGGAGACATCGGAGTATATACTGTTTATTCGAAAGCGTATGGCTATGGCTAAGAGTAGGAAGAAGTCATATGCTGATAGACAGCTACGACCACTAGAATTTACAGATGGTTATCGCGTTTTCCTACACATTTCACCAAGATTGGGACACTACAGGATACAGAGGCAGGGCAAGTTAGAGCCCCAGTTTGTGGGACTATTTGAGGTGCTGGAGAGAGACGGGCTGGTGGCATATCGATTAACACTTCCATGGAAATACATCTCTATGCATGATTTTTTCCATGAGTCACAACTATGGAGGTATCACCCAGACCCTTCTCATGTGGTTTATGAGGAGGAATTTGACATCGGGACTGATTCATCCTTTAAGGAACATCGGGTACGTGTTCTGGGTCGCAGTGAGAATGTGTTACACGGAAAGACCATGTCGTTAGTTTACATGACATGCCGACATGGAAAAGTTCAAAAGGAAACATGGGAATGGAAAGCATACATGAGGGATCAACGTCCCAAGATTTTTCGCTGGGAATCTTAGAGATGTTCGGGAGTGCAGCTCGAGGACGATCTGTTATATGGTGGGGAGAGTCTAAGATCCTTGCCTTTTAAGGAGTCATCTCAAGCACGTTTTCAGGTACTTTTTGATGTGTTTAAGTACCTTTAATTTATAATAGTTTCTTGTGGTGTGTTTGTGTGAATTTTTAAGCAAAAATAATGGATTGTGGGATATGCATGGTTTGATAAACCATGCAGCCACACCATGCAAAATTGGAATGAGGGGTCCACATGGTTGGCGCATGGTTTTCCCTTACCATACACCTCTACCCAGCAAACCGCGCGTGCGGGATTTCAATTCCAAAAATCCTCTCTTAAACCAACCAAACCCATGGGACATCCATATTTTTTACCTTGGATCCATCTTGATGAATTATAGATGTTGGCAAAACCTCCTGGAGAGATTCCAAGGGGATCTGGACATAGTTCTTTGATATTGAATGCCCAGATGGAAGATCCTCTCTCATTTCGGTAAGTGGATTTCATCATGTTTCTTCTCTCATTAATTACTCTACCTTTCCATGATATTTTAATAGAAAATATTTACCTTTTTATTTGATCAAAACGTATGAGTTATGATCTAGATCTTTGATTGTAGATCTAGATCTAGTTTTAGAAGATCTTTATGCCTTTGATCTTAATTTTAGTTTAGGTAATTAGATCCAGAGTTCTATTGATGATGTTATGCCACTCTAATTTTGGGGATTTCTATTGGGCTAACTTCTATCAATAAACCGAGGTAGTGGGTCTAAATCAAACTACCATATGTGTATTTTATGATATGTGAATGTGAGTTTTTTATTCATAGATTTACTTGATGATTGATTTCTTAATTTGGAGTAATTAGGAATGTGGAATTGAATTAAGCTTACTTGGTGATTTAATTGATAATTGAATCATAGAACAAACAATGGGGGGTTTCCAAGTAGATCTTTTAGGTATTTGATTTCATATTTGAGATACAACAATTGAGAAATTTATTTGACTACGTTAAGATAATAAATTGGGGAAAATTAATTATGTAAATACGTTTGGCTAGGTAAGATAATTAATTGTAAGAATTAATTATGTGCCATGATTTTATCTAAAGTAATTAATTGCGAGAATTAATTATGACTTATTGGGTTTTTATTTGGATAATTAATTTTGAAGAATTAATTATTGAAAGCGAATTTTGTTGATTGATTAATTAATTTTTGAATTAATTAATGGGTTATAGGCTTAGATAATTGTTTTATTAACTAATGGACTTTGAAATGTATAACTAATCATTGAATTAGTACATGAATAATGTGAAAATTATTATGAAGTAAATAATGATTAAATTGAAGAGATTTTGATGTCCTCGGTATGGTGTCCTATACTAATTATAAGTTGGGACATAGAAATGGTGTTCCTCCCAAATAGTAATCCAAGCATCAAATTATGGGGTGTTATGAATGATGACCTACACTGAATGAGAATTGGAGTGATAGGCATGAAGACCTACACTCAATGAGAATTTTGGTACTAGGAATAATTCCATACACCAAATTATTAATGATAATAAAAAATTATTATTCAAATGAGATTTGGGGTGCTAGTATGACAAACTACACCAAATTATAAATGATAATGAATGATGATTAAAATAGGAAACATTAATTGGACATGGACTCATGTGATGATTAAACATTAAATGAGAATGTCATATCTGTTTAAATTATGCATTATATGTGTTGATTTATTAAATCTTCAGGAAATAACTTTTGATTGGACTCATTTTAGACAATGTTGGTCCTGGCTTATTGAGTTAAACTCACACCCTTTTCGAGATGCTTGATTGGAACCCAAGAAGACTTTTTTATTTCAGGATAGGATAAGGGCAAGGCCCTGGTATATATTTCTGTTCGGGATTGGAGCATGGGAAAGGGAACCAGACGTGGTTTGGGGACCATTTTTGAGTCGTTGTATCTTTACTTTCAGTTTCACAGTAGAAACAAGGAACTCTCATTGTAATAACATGCTTTTCCTTTGAGTTTAATATTGTATTTTTCTGGTTTTGAATATCATATTTGATGGGGTTTCTCTAGTTATTTATATTCTTCCACACTTGGTTATTTTTATTTTCTTCCACTGGTGTTTTAATCTGATTATAGAGGGTATAGTCTCCCCAAGACTGACTTATTATGCCCTCACTGCTAGTCAGCATCCTCTAGAGTATGGGAAGTCATGCTTCAGGGTATGTGGCCAACAGGCTCGGGGCCCCATTGAGTGGATCCTAGATCGGGACATCACAATTACATTGATAGTCATTTTTATATGGGGAAATATTGAAAACTTTTATTTTTTACTCAATATGAATATTTTATGATATGACATACTGTTTATGAATTAACTCCATTATTTGATGTATATATATAAGGAATTTTTTGGACATGAAATACATGTGAGGGTATTTTTAAATGTTATCACTTCGGTACATTGGTAGTCTTATGAGGCAAATAAATATACATTTATAAAATTGGTTTCCTAAAAAATGGTTTTTTACACCATAGTTTAAAATTTTATATAAAAATGAATTGATGGAGTGCAACAGACCCAGCAGGAGGAGGATCCCGAACCTTCTGCAGTCAGAGGTACTATTCTAGTAGCTTCCGTCTTGTCTTCAGTTATTTTTGATATGGGTGCTACGCATAGTTTCATATCTTTACCCGTTGTGGAGAGCCTTGGGCTCGGTGCTTCTTCATCTTCTGATATCATGACGCTAGAGACTACGTTGGGGACTAGAACGAATGGTGTGCATCAGTGCAAGGAGTGCCCCCTTGAGGTTGATGGGTGTCTCCTCTCCTGGGACCTCTATGTCTGAGAGATGATGAGCTATGACGTCATTCTCAAGATAGACTGGTTGGTTCCCTTCAAAGCTTTTGTAGACTTCTATCGTCGCAGGGTGCGTTTCACGTCACCAGAGGGCGGAGAGTTTCTATACAAGGGTGAATGGGATGTTCAGGTGAGTCGAGCTGGACCAGAGCATCATGGCCGAGGTGGAGTCATAGCCCAGATTGCGAGCTTATATCTGGATGACCAGGGGACTTGTCATACGGATTTCCCTTCAGTTGACGATCATTTCAGGGATGTCTTCTGAGACGACTTTTCAGTTCTACACCCAGTGTGTGAGGTGGATTTCTCTTTTGAGCTTGTGCCAGGAGCAGCATCGGTGTCCATTCCTCCTTATAGGATGGCCACGCCTGAGTTACAGGATATCAAGAGGCAGTTAGAGGAGCTACAGGCGAAGGGTTTTATCCGACCCAGTACTTCTCCTTGGGGTTCTCTGGTCCTTTTTGCGAAGAAGGCGGATGGTACCCTTAGGCTTTGTGTGGGTTATCGGAAGCTGAACCAGCTGATGGTTATAAACCAATATCTCTTGCTGAGGATAGATGATCTGTTTGATCAGCTTCGTAGAGCACGAGTGTTCTCGAATATTGACTTGAGATCTGGATATCATCAGCTGCATGTTAGACCATCTGATATACCTCTCACAGCTTTCAGGAGCAGGTATGGTCTATATGAGTATACGGTTATGCCGTTCGGACTGACGAACGCGCTAGCAGTTTTCATGGATATGATGAATCGTGTGTTTCATTCGTATCTTGATTCATTTGTGGTAGTATTAGTGGATGACATCGTGGTGAACTGTCACACTCGACACGACCATGCCACCCATCTTGAGATCGTATTGAGTACACTGAGAGAGCATCGCCTATATGCTACGCTCTCAAAGTGCCACTTTTGGATGGACCATATTCACTTCCTGGGTCATATCATCTCAGAGGAAGGAGTTTCAGTAGACCCAGAGAAGGTGAGAGAAGTTGTTTCCTGGGAGTAGCCTAAGAACATGTTTGACATACGGAGTTTCGTAGGGCTGGATGGTTACTACAGATGCTTCATACAAGACTTCTCCCACTTAGCAGCATCTTTGACAGGTCTGAATAAGAAGGGTGTGAAGTTTGTTTGGTCAGAAGCTTGCGAGACATCTTTTCAGGACCTAAAGGGAAGGCTGACATCAACACCGATCCTGATACTCCCAGAACAGGGGAAGAGTTATACAGTTTAATGTGATGCATAAAGGATTTGGTTGGGAGCCGTTTTTATGCAGGGAGACCGAGTTGTGGCGTACGGGTCTCGGCAGTTGAGGCCACATGAGAGGAATTACCCTACGCATGATCTCGAGTTGGCTGCATTTTTGCATGCATTGCGCTGTTGGAGACATTATCTGTTGGTAGAGCATTTTGTGGTTTTCACCAACCACAAAATCCTCAAGTATATCTTTACTCAACGTGACCTGAATCTGAGGCAGAGAAGGTGGGTCGAGTACCTACAGTCCTTCGATTTCGAGCTTGCCTATACACCTGGTAAAGGTAATGCAGTAGGTGATGCACTGAGCAGGAAGACTGAGATACAGGTAGTGCATGAAGCCAGTTGTGAGTGGAAGCTTATGGCTTTGTTCTCTGAGATGCATCTGGAGGTGCATGAAATTCTGGGGCAGACTTATATTTCCTCGTTAGCTGTGACTTATACCCTCCTGGACAGAGTGAGGATGAGTCATCTATCAGATTTAGAAGGCCTAGTTCTACGGGAGTCGGTGGCAAGTGAGGACCCTCCTCCTGGTTGGACGATAGATTATGATGAGGTTTTTCATATCCATGGACGCATATGGGTTCAAGGGGATATACGCTAAAAGCTGATGTGGGAGTTTCATGCTTCAGCTTGGGCAGTTAATCCCAGGGTTACCAAGATGTACCATGACTTGAGCCGTCAGTACTGGTGGTCGGGTATGAAGAGAGTGATAGCTGGTTTTGTTACGAGGTGTTCCACCTGTCAGCAGGTGAAGGCAGAGCATCAGAGACCAGCTGGGCTGTTACAGTAGTTACCCATTCCATAGTGGAAATGAGATGATGTCGCGATGGATCTCGTGACGGGTTTGCCAAGGTATCCTCGTGGCAATGACGTCGTGTGGGTTTTTGTGGACAGACTCACAAAGGTAGCTCACTTTTTGCTGATCAAGGAGACCTTCAATGTGGACGAGCTCGGAAGACTGTATATCTGAGAGATCGTACGTCTTCATAGGGTCCCTCGTTCTATCATTTCAGATTGGGACGCCTGCTACATGTCTCGTTTCTGGCAGAGTTTTCAGAGGGTGCTGGGTACACAGGTGCTTCTGAGCACAGCATACCACCCTCAAACAGATGGCCAGTCAGATTGGACGATATAGGTACTAGAGGAAATGTTGCACGCATGCATCCTAGACTTTGGGGGCTCATGGGAGAAGCATGTCCCCTTAGTCGAGTTTGCTTATAATAATAGTTTTCAGGCAACTATTGATATGGCACCATACGAGGCTTTATATGGTAGGCCATGCCAATCACCTTTGTGCTGGTTAGAGGCAAGTGAGGCAGCTTTACTGGGGCCACAGCTCGTGCCGGAGACATCTGAGCAGGTCCAGTTGATTCGGAAGCGGATGGCTACCGCACAGTCTCATCAGAAGTCTTATGCTGATCGCCGCAGACAACCTTTGGAGTTCGTGGTTGGGGCTTGGGTTTTCTTGCGTGTTTTGTCGAGGCTGGGAAACAAACATATCAGGAGATAGGGTAATCTTTCACCGAGGTATGTGGGACCATTTGAGATTCTGGGAAGGGTCGGGCTGGTTGCCTATCGGTTGTAGTTACCGCAGCGGTACCGATCCATGCACGACATCTTCTACGTGTCTCAGTTGGGTCGCTACCATTCAGACCTGTCTCACACCTTTTATCCATAGGAGGTTGAGCTTCATCATGATGCGTCCTTTGAGGAGCATCTGATCCGTATCGTTGACAGGAGCACGAAGGTTCTCCGAGGTCGTTCAGTTCCTCTCGTACGGGTGTTATGGCAGCATGGCCGAGTGTAGGACGAGACCTGGGAGCGGGAGGCCGACATACGTACTCAGTGGCTAGAGCTGTTCTGAGCTTTTCTTTACCAACCTTGGAAGGGAAATTCGGGGATGAATTGCTATAAGGGGGGAAGTTTGTAAGAACCCGGTTCTTATTTTAGAGGTACATGCTTCTTCTTTTCCTTTTCCTTAAGTGTTTTTGAGAAAATATGGAAAATGGGGAAAAATCCTAAATTTTGGAACTACATGCCGTGTACTTTTGGCGGTGTTGGGATGAGTACACGGGGCGTGTAGCCATGCCAGCGACGAAGGGTGTAGAAACCGACTACACACTGTGTAGTGGTACCTTACACACCGTGTAGTTAGTCAGCAGGCTTAAACAGTAAGGTGGTGGCGTCGCCACCAGCTTGGCGATAGTACACGCTGTGTACTCGAGAGTACACGCTGTGTACTCATGTCAACTGATGAACAGTGTGGCGGTTCCGCCAAATGAATAGTTAAATTAAATAAGTACACATCGCGTACTCAGAAGTACATGTCTTGTACTTTGTTTTTTCGACTTAAAATAGGCAGTAGCCTCCTCATTTGGTAGAGGAGGTTCTTGATCCATTTTGGAGCCAAAGGAAGAGGCCGGATCTTTCAGGATCCACCAGGCATTCGTCTGGAATCCGATTCGGCTTCGGACGATTTCGTTGGAACCGTACGGGTAAGCCCTCTCCCCTCCTAGTATCGTTCTTGCCAATTCTTCTCCTAACGTAAGTTTTTTACATTTGAATGAGTTTTGTTCTTATTCAGATTTACGCCTTTCTTGGGTGTTTCTGGAGTCGGCGTTCGGGTATAACGTTCGTTGGTGTATAAGGTAGGTGGCTTTGTGTTAATTTTCCAATTGTCGTGCGTTTTGTGCATTTTTGTGCCACGAACCCATGTTGGGGTGTCGTGTGGCTAAGGACGTTGCTATATTTAATGCCTGAAATTGCATAGGTGATTATGTTTTGATAATAAAATGTTGTTTGCGATCATTTCTTGGATCCGGAACCACCCCCGGAGTGTGTTTCACTGTTTATCCGTTTGGGCAGGATACCCGAGGGTATGCCTTTGAAGTAATAATTGTAGAATTTCCTTGAGAGGAATTTCTTGTTACTGCTTGTTTACCTATTGGGCATGGCCCTGTTACCTGTTTGGCCTAAGGGAGTTGTTGTGATTAGCCTGTGGGCACTTTACTGTATTAGCCGAAGGGCGTGACTGTTTTAGCCCGAGGGCTGTCGTTATTCCGCCTGAGGGAAACCTTTCGTGCCTGAGGGCTTGACTTATGTGCCTGAGGGCGACACTTCCTACGCCTGAGGGCAATTTCTGTTAGGACTGAGGGCAACGCCTGCGGGTTGGATTCTGTATGGCATGAGGGCAAGCCTGAGGGTGTGGTCACTATCTTAGCCTGAGGGCACAGTTCTGGTTGGCCTGAGGGCTTGGGGCTGTTGAGCACGAGAATGTTACTAAATTATGTAAATTAAATGAATAATAAAACAGCAATTTAATTGTTAAGTTAGTTACTTTTTAGTAATACTTACTTTATTGCATTTTATTACTGCACACTATCATTGCATGCTTACACGCAGTTGGGCACAAGCCTTTGGTGTGTGCCTACTGAGATATATTTCTCACACCCTGTTTGGGTCACGCTTTTCGGCCCAAACAGATTACGTTGCTGCATGTGTAGATAGGGGAAAGAGTACCTATATAGGTACTTGACTATTGCTGAGGAGTAGGAGGGCATGGGACCGAGCCCAGGCTCGCGATGCCGCTGCCAGCTGTTTTGCTTTTTTTGCTGCACTCTGTTTTTTGTTGTACTGTATTGATGTATAACATGTTTTGGCTGTTTTCAAAGAACTTGAAACATGTAGCATCATCACTTATATACTGTTGGTTATATACACTGTTGTAGTTATTTCAGTTGTGTATGTTTACTGCTTCCACTGTTTGTTGTATGTTTATTTTGGTATTCCGTTGCGCTACACTTTGACAAATGAGGGCATAGTTTCCCCACTATCAGACCTGGGCCCTCACTGCTAATCGGCAGCCTCTGGCGTTTGGGGAAATGCGCTTGAGGTCACGTGGCGAACCGGGCTTGGGGCACCCGTTGCGTGGCACCAGGGTCCGAGACGTTACAATTAGATAGAACATCATTTTTTAATTTTATAGATGAAAATAGGGAAAATCATGTAACAATAATTCTATAAATTATTTATATTTTGTGTTATATCTATGATGAGTAAATTTGGAAGGTAATTTATCATGTTAGAATTTTTAGTATATTCTTTTTTTCATGTTTTATCTTTTTCATTCTATATATCAAAGATACATGACTATATTTTTAGGTAGTAAATATTTCTCAATTATTTTATCCCTCCCAAATGATTTAATTTCAGTCATTATAGAAAAATATTTTTCAGTTGATCTTTTTAATTTTATTTATAATTCCAATTTCTATCAAACTACATTAAAACCTGTTGAATTTTTCCCATATACATCGATATTATAGTGGTTCATTCAAATATTTCACAGATATTTTAAAAAATGTCCTTTCCTTGTTGATTAATTCTAGAATTACTAAAAGAGTCATTATAATGTTTTCACAATGACACAAAAAATAAGAAAGATTTAATGACTTTACAAAACAATGGTGGAGGGTAGTGTTTGAGAATTATATAACTACATTGTTTCATATTTTATAGAATTGTCTATATATTCCTTGAACCATTAATTTTTTTATTAATTACACTCAGATCATATCTACAAGTTTCATGCAAAACAAGTCAATATTGATATTTCAAATCTATACATTCAAATAATAAAATTAGAAATAACCATTTTAAATGATCACAGTAATTTTCCATATTGATTGTGACATTGTGAATAAAAATAAGAATTTGGATAATTGATAAACCTTCTAATAAATTTTGACAACTCATTGACTCTTCCTTATAAACACATGATTATCTAAAAGGAAAATTTTTAATGGAGTATGAGGGGATCTTCAATTTAAAAGTTCTATCTATTTTGACTTTTTTAACTAGAAAGGTAAAACCATCAGATGAAATTATATTAATATTGTACAATAAAAAAACAAATTTTTTAAAAGTCAGTTCTTTAAACTACATGTTCATTTCTAGAAAATAATTTTTCAATTTTTTATAAGAAACAAAAAATGGGTAAAAAATAAATAACAAAAGATATTAATCAAAATAATAACACCTTATTAACTCAAATTGGACCATTAAAACAGTGGTAAAAGAAACCAAATGGTATGTTACACTGCATGGATATTTATCCCCTATCTAGAATTCCAAAAAATTATAATTAATTTAAGGATAATACATTATTTATCTAACGTGAGGGGGAACCCTTACATTTATCGAATCCCATGTAGCATAATGACCTAGTGCATTGAGTGAAGTCCAAAGACCATAAGAATCCACACTGAAGAAAACCCTCTCACCTCCTAACATCTTTCTTCTCTAGTTTTTTACCTGATCTCAAATTTATGTCTTGTAATCATTGAATCTCTAATTGGGGAAATGAATAGGCATAATACCCTATCCATGAATGAAGCTTTGTTTCCATCATGATTTCCATTAATATCCTTTACACTATCTTACACTCCAATAATCAAAAAATTCTCTACCATGGCTCTCGAAGGGCCATAACTGATGGACTAAAATCCTAGAGTCCCATTATCCTAAAATCCCAATTCTTGTAAAAAGTACCACTATCATATTAATCTAATATAGTACTCTAACTACTATAGTGTTACATTAATTATATACAAATATCAGAAATTCTTTGTTTCCTATTTTTGTACAAAGATCATATATAAGAATATTGGGATACGTTTCCACTATGGAAACTCAAAAAAACTACCATTCCATCAATGATTATATCCCTTAAAAGTTCATAAATTAAAATTGGTTAATATATTGAAAAACAAATATCATAAAAACTAAAATTTATTCAATATCATCTTCACCAATATGAATCTTTTTCAGTAGCACTAAACCTAAAATAAAAAATAACATCATGAATGAAGATATAATATTGTAAAATGAAATTGAAAAATTAAGGGAATGAGAAGATAAATTTATGATGTTTGGTATTAATGGACTTTATATAATCATACGGGGTAAATATTACTATTATTTGACCATTATGAAAGGGTATATAGTTTTTTGATAAAATATTAGTGAACATATTAGAGGTCAGAGTTACATATATTTACATGATATAAATAAAAGTTATTTTGATGTTAATTATATATGTTTACATTATAAATAATTTATAAATTAAAATAAATGATTTTGGAATAAAATTGAAAGATACTAATTCAATCGTAAATATTACATTTATTCTAATGAAAATGTTTTTTAATTCTATTTTTTTAAATATATTACATATGAATATTATTTTTAATAAAATGGTTTGATCATGAATAATTATTTGTATGTAAAATAATTAAATTAAATATATAAAATAATTCAGAAATTACAAGGAATAATAATTTTATAATCCAATTACAATAATTCACGGTTTATATAAATAAAAAATTAATTTTTAGAAATTAATTGATTATTAATTTCTTAAAATAAAATGAAATTAAATTAATGTTAAAAATATATATTTTTCAATGGATTTTATTTTATCTATATATTCTATATTCTGATCATAATATAATTCATTTGTAACAATTAATTAATTATATTAAATATATTTTTTGTTAATATATATATAATAAACCTGGATTTTATTGTTTTTACAGGGAATGTGATAATTATAAATTCATTTTATGATTCATCATTTTTTCCAATAAATTATTTTTATATATTTTGAGTGTTTATATTGAAAATAAATTTTTTTCAATCTTATGAAATGAGTCATATAATATAAATTTCATATTTCAATTTACTATTTTCACATTTTTTTTATTCCCGAAAAACCCTATTCAACATTTGGTATCATGTGGACCTAAGATTTTTCCCAAATTCCATTAAAACCAATAATGTTTCCGAGTGGAGATATGATTTTTTTCTTGTATGTTTTAAATTCATCTAATCATTTATCATTTATATACTTTGTATAACTCTTTTAAATATTTATTTACCTCTTTAAAAACATATAAATAATATAATTATGATATTTAAATTATTAAATAAAAATATATTTAATTTCTAATCAAACTCATCCATTGATTATAATAGTTTCTTTGTCAGTTTTACCACTAAGTGGAATGATATTATAATTGTTTTGTTGATGGTTATGGAAACATAATTAATAGTATGATGCGATATTCAAAAGTAAGTAATTATTTTATATTTTTATATATTGTTAATATTATGATTTAACATAACTAGTAATATTAAATTTCGTTCATTAGAAACTACATAAATAACATGTTATTGATTTCTTCTTCAAGATTCATACCCCAAACTCCAATTGAATGCACCAAAAGCATCATATATAATTATATAAATTCTATTAAATTACCTTTTCTATTATATGGATAATAAATTATAGAATATAGTGTGATAATTGAAATTATTCCACTTAAATAGATATGGTCAAGACTACATACATTTATAATCAATACTAACTAAGAACAAAAAATAAATATGTAATTAATTAATGTAAATTATTAATATATTTGGAATTATAATTTAATAATATTTTCAAATAAATTATTGATAATTATTTTATTATTATATAATTTCTTAGAGTTTATTCATCCAAGAGGGAAGCTACTGTATGTTTTAAGTAGACTTAATTTCATTTTTCATTACGTTATAAACATTCTTGCATAAATATTATCTTATATGATTCTTCCATTATTTATTTCATTTTTTATATATGGAATATTCTTTTTTATATAGGGAAAATAAATATTTCAATTAGAATATTGTCTATTGATGAATTTAATTCTCTATAAAAACTTGAACTTTCTTAAAATAATTCATATCCATTCATGTGTTAAATTTTCAACTATATTAAAATTATTTATATTGTATCATGAATTTCATTATATAAACTTCATTTATTTATTTAGTTTTTTACACTACAATCGTCTAAAAAAGTCAAAAATAATCTTCTTATCGTTTCCCAAATTGATGATTTTTATATTTCATTACATAATTTGGAAAAGAATATAATTTTTAATATTTAATAATTGTATTACATTCCCACCATTATAATAGTTTTTTAATTAATCTTACTCTTTTTTCATGGTTTTCTTAATTGATTTATATTCCAATTTTTTTCTAATTATTTATTTTAAAATTATAAAATAATGACATAGAAATAAATAAAGGCATTTATTTCACCTAATATATATTATTTTATTCCAATAAATATTTATTTAATGAAACAAATTATTTTAAAGATCCATTATCTGCTATTATGTTAATGATATGATGTAAAGATACATCCTTTCAATTTAATGAAAGTTAAATTTTGAAGGGACGTGTTTCTTTTTTAATAGAAATGATCAAAATGATTTCATAATACTAATTTTCATTATTTCTCTTCCATTTTCCTATCTACTTCAAAAATGTCTATCTCTTATAGTTCAATGTTCATAATAATTCATTATTTTATTTTACAATATACTTCATTTAGTAGATTTATTTTTGTTATCAACTTATCTAACTCTTAATTTCATTTTATGTTATATAGTTTTAAAATTTAATAAGGAACATTTTCTTCCAATAAGGTATTCATCGTGATTTTTATGATTGGTTTCATGTGGCATACATAATTATGTATTATCCTTGTATTAGTATTTGGGTCCTATATATCACCAAAATGTAGTGGTAATGTTTTTTATCCTTTGGGATAATGACTTCAATCATGGAAAGGGTTGATATTGTTCATAAAATAACATGTGTTCATGATTGGGTTTTATTATAGTATGATTTTTTTAAATTACTAGGTTTACACACAACATAATATATTGACTTGATGGGTTTTTTCAATATTTTATAATTTATATTCTTATTCTTATTTCCTATCTCTAAGTTATTACACATGTTTATGTTATGCTTTATGATTTAGGATTAATGTCCCAAACAATAATTTGATATTCCATGTTATATGTATGATACTTAATAATATTTATCCTTTAACAATTCATTATTGAAAAATAATATTATTCCATTTTCTTATTCATATCTCATATTTATCTTTTCTCATATGCTAATGATATAATCATTTGTGACCCATATATTTTGTTTACTATTTTTTTCACTTTATATTACACCATTTATATTCCCTTTTAACCATATAATTTTATATAGTAGTATATTCGTAATAAATTATTATATAGAGAATATTTTATGTGATGTATAATATTTTTTTCAAAAAATAATTGTTCTTCTTATAGTGAAAAAATGTCTATTTTGTGGGGAAAATATCTTTTTTGTTTTGTAACAGGTTTTACTAAGTATTTTAAATTATTGATATAAAATTATCTTGGGTTTTAAAGAGATAATATTTTTCAATAATTTAGGTAATTATCTGATGGTTATTTTTTTGGGGTGTCTTAGGAAGTAAAATTTGGTATATATGTTTTGCGGAATGTTTTTTTTATATATATAAATTATATAATTATGGTTTCATAATTTGATGTCATTTTGGAATATTTTGCATTGAATGGGTGGATTAGTTTCTGTATTTACATGAAACATATGGAAAATGAATCATTAATTTGGGATCTCCCAATGAAATCTGGTGGATTAGAATTCATATGATGGGTAGGTCATAATGATCAATTTTTTTAAAACTCATACCCTTGAAACTACGAATTGGTAGTTATATTACATTATTGGTATGATCTAACTAATTTTAATTTATGGAACACAAGATTAATATATTTGTTACATATAAAAACATTATACATTTTATAAACATTGTTAAATAATATTACAATATCTTTGATCATATCCCTAATAATTTCACAATGTTCTCTTCTAGGTTTCCAGAGGAAAATAAAAACATAAGGCTGATCTCAATTTCCAAATTATTAGTATCATATAGAAGAAAATATTAGAACATCAACATGTAAAAAGTGATATGAGAGGAATAAATAAACAATATGAATCCATATTAAAATGAATTTGTGGGAAACCTATATCCATTTCATCAATTGAAATCTTGGAAAAAATGATAGTTGATATTATATTGATGGAATTAATCATTCCAAACATTAAAACATGTCGTGAAGGAGTTGGAATAAGAATCTATTCTGATATTGGGAGTTACATACACAAAAAAAGTTCTCTTGTGAGGCTTATTATTTCATCATGGGGTAATATTATATTATGCCCCACCTATCTCCAAATTAATTCCAGTTCATTCAACATAATAGTCAAAAAGACATTTCATACCATTTCGTAAAAAACATATTGTTGAATAAAAAAAATTCTATCCATATAATAAAAATATTTAAAACAAATAATACCTCAATAAATGGAATAATATTGTTTTCTAGTATAATATACCTTAATTACCATAAAAACTATAGGGTGTAACCAACATAAAATTAAATACCATTATCAATGAAATAAAGTAGTGATGGTACATTCAATGTATTAGGTTTTCCATGGAAGATAGTAGTAGGGATTATTATTTTTAATTATTTGGATACCAATTATATTTAAGGTAATTCCATCATCATTGTTCAAAAAAATCATGTGATTTTCTAAAAATATTCCTTGGGATTGTCAAGCCGGTTGAGAAATCTTAAAAGAACTCATCATGCATCATAGTTATGATTGAGTCAATAATCACTCAAAACATTGAATAGTGAAAAGAATATGATCATATATTCCACAACCCCATATAATTTATAGTATAAATATAATTATGTATTTTTAAGGAAATAACACATAGTTTTACTTTCCCAAAACATATCATTTTTTCCCACCATGGTAAATAATCATATTTATAATGGATTTAGTAAGTCATTAATTTAAAGAATACAAAAAAGGGATAAAGATATATATTTTTAAATACCTTTAAATTCATTATTAATTTGGTAAAAATCATTCTAGGGAAATATATGACCCATATAAAATTAAATAAGTGGTGAATATTTCATGAGTCCAAAAGAAAGAAAATTGAGACCGAGTAACCCAATTATGGCTTGGGTAGAAATTAAATCAAAATATCTTGAATTATTCATTATTAATTAATATTAAAATACCATTAAAAATTTAATTCCATGAGATAACATCTCAAATTGTTATAATACCCACCACAAAATGGTAATTATGTGCATGATACATAACATGTCTCAAAGACAGATATTTTTGACAAATAATCATTAGAAATACGTCATCTTAGTTGAATGTTATATAATATTTTGTATATAAATATTACCATCATAATTACATATTTCTCATCCGATTTTCAATTCTATATTTTTTATACTTAATATATAATAATTTCCCACATCTATATTAGTTATATCTCAGATATTTTCCAAATTGTGTGTGAGTTATCTTTAACGTTTTGAACAGGTTTTGTAATAGAGTTTTTTTTCTTTATTATTATTTAAAATTTAATTATTTGTATACAAAATAAGCCAGCAGAATAAATAAATTTTTTTATTCATAAATACCTTATCTTATTCCATTTTTGTTTTTTGTTGGTTAAAAGTGGAATTCAACTCTGATTTTTTCTATAATTTTACTAATTGAAAATGATATTTCAAAAATATGTAAAATATACAATATACCATTTCCAGAAGAAAAAACGTTCATTTTTTTCTTATCATATCATAATAACATTTTTATTTATGTTTCTATATTCATCCATGAATGTGTTTTTCGGATAATTCGTGTAGGTGGTCCGACATTCCAAAACATGAACATATGTCAATTGTTGGATGATTATGATTAAAAAAGTTGTTTAATTTTGAAATAATATCATTATAAAAAGGTAACAATGATTTTATATGGATATATGTAATTTTTTGAGATAGATTTATATATTATTTAATAATGAATAAATATAATGGATGATGAACAAGATGTATTAATTTGTGGAGTCTGTTGTCTAAACAACAAATGATTGATGTTTTTGTTTCATGAAAATTGAGATGGAATAAAAGTGTAAGAAAATGTAAAATTTCCAAAAAAAATAGTCATATTAATTATATCATGTTTATTCATTATTACTATCATTATTACCATACACTATATTAGATATGAAAAATTATGGATGTCGATTGGCAGAGGCAGCAGACCTCAAATACGCACAGACTGTGCTTTTTTCATAATTGTTGGAGAGGAAGAATGAAATGTATCTAAATTAATATAAAACATATAAAAATAAAATTTATTCTTATTTAATTTTGTTTTTAATGATATATTAATTTATCTTCAGTATTATTATAAAAAATAAAATAAGAATATGGTAATACTTACGTCATGGACTTGAGTTTTCTCTTAGAAATATTATTTGAAATAGAGGCTTTATGCTAACTAATAGTGACCGTAGGACAAATTAATTTATATAAGATTATATATAGAAATATTTTAATAGTTTATATAATTTATTAAGATTTTTTTTGTTATGATGTTAAGTATGTGTGTCCCTTTCATAAATGAAGAATTGGGAACTTTTTTGAATGCGTATTAATTTTAAATGATAGAAATAAAAATATTCCAGTTTATATGAATCTAATTTTTATAAATAATGATTTTTAGGGAGTAATTATAAATATACATTATCATTAATAGTATTCACACATGTTTTAAACATTTCAAAAAAAATTATTGTAAATCTTTTATATTTCATTCATTTTAGTTTTTACCATGGTAATAATTTATTTACTATAAAATTTATATTTTTTTAAAACTATAATTTTAAAACTACTATTAAAATTAGGAATAATGATCCATAATTTATCCTATATTTTACATAAATAAATATAAAAATATAAAAAAATTACTATTAATGTATATATTATAATATATATATAAATAAATTCTGTAGAAAAATGATGTTTTCGTAATTAATTATTCTAAATGTCATTTTGTTTTGATTTATAGAAGAATTAGTGTCAATATGTTTATATATATATATATATTAGAAATTAAATGTTAATAATTATTGATAAATTATTATTTTATTTTTTTATAAAAAAATTGAATAATATTTATAAAATATTTCATTGAGAAAAACAGTTTTACCCTTGTTTTGGAAATAAAAATTAATCCTAATATTATTATTTTTATACCTAATATGAAATTTAACTTATTAAATAATATGAAAATTTTTATCATAAATATTAAATTCAATTTGGTAAATTATATTCCTAATAAATATTTCATATAATTACATAAAAAAAATTGGTATAAAATATTATATATGATTCCAAAATGATAAATATATGTTTTATTAATAAAAAAATTAAATTTAAATAATTCATTATAATTTATAAAAAAAATTAAAATATATAATTTAAAACTATTTCAAAGAAACATTTAATTAATTCTTATATTGTTATAATGTCATAAAAATTATGGTTCTAGAAAAATCACAATTTTTTTATTATCTGCCTAAAAAAATTGATTCATAAAAGTTAAAAAAAATTATTCATGGTATTATTAAAATATGTGGAACGAAATAATGATGTCATATTGGAAAAATTAAAATCATTTAATTTCTCATTCAAATAAAATGAGAAATAGAGACTTAATAGAGTTTTTTTCTACAATAGTTTGAGGATTATATATTTACATTCTATAGTTGGGTCTCAGGAATTATGTGTGCCCCAATTAACTTAATTTGTGTGTTATTATATATTTATATAGTAATAATGGGTGTTTTTGGTTTGATATTTGTTGAGTACTTGTTTATGATTGAGTGGTAATTTTTTATTTGGGATTTGGATTTGATTTTATCTTTTTGAAGATGAATTAATTCATTTTTTGGGAATTGTTTGATGTTTAGTAAGTGGATTGGATGATCAGAAGTGAATATTAGGGTATTTAGATGTGTAAATTAATTTATAAGTGGGATTAAATATTTCACCAAAGTCTTTATTGATCCAATCACATGTCCAGTAGACTATCTAATAGAAAAATTGATTTCCATAACAGTTCTGGTATATTTCAAAAAACAATTTGAAAATGAGTAAAATGGAATTGTGATCCAAAATTAATAAAATACCTTATTAGAGTCACTCAAGAACACTTTTCCCACACATTTTTTTTTAACCAATGATATATCATGATAGATTACTCCTTCACCATCCTCTTATATTAGGAATCAATGTTTATCAAGGAGGTTCTATCCATTATTTTTATCTAGGGTCTCTCCTCATCTATTCTCTATTATCTTTCTCCTTTATTTTATTTTTTATTGTTTCAGTATTTTTAGTTGTGATCTTACCCTGGAATGGTGAAATCAAATCATATCTTAGGTTTTTCACTTTTTTTGGTTTATGGAAACTCTTAACAGTTATGTTAATTTCATTAATTTATATTTTGATTTCAAGGCATTAGGAAATGATTTATTTTTTGAATTTTCATATATTAGGGATGAAATTAAGGTATGTTTTGAGGAATTAAATTATTTATTTATATCAATTAATGGATAGATTTATTTTTATTATATTCATTATAGGTTTCTGATAGGGCGCAACTAAAATTTCTATGTGGATATTTTTTGTTTCCTTGTTATTTTTTATGAATAGTCTGGGAGTTGAATTTTGGGCCTACTAAATTTCCCATTGAGAATGACGTTTTTATCATCAAGGATATTAAAAAAGGAAATTTATTATACACTATAAAGAATCTGTTGGTATATTAATTTTTATTTTCTTACCTCCAGTTTTTCCATGTAAACAAATATAACCTCACATATTTTGTATATATGAGTCAATGTTTTCTGAATATATTTCTATGTTTCTAATTATGAGTTTCTATATGAGAAATGTATACATTCATTTTTTATGTTTGCTATTTGTTTCATTAAATTAAATATTCTATAACTATTTATATATTTTTTTAGTAATTAGTTATACTTTTATATTAGGGATATAATGTTCTTTTTCATTACATGTGTCACCTATTAGATATATTGTTTATTTTGATGGACCTTTAAAAAACATATAGTTCTAACAAAAAAATATAATTCATAATATTTAAAAAAGAAATACTATTATAGGGTTTTAAAAATTGGGAATTAATATTAAACAATTTAATTTTTTAAAAAGAACTAGAGTTAAGTATTTATTGTTTACTCATTACCAAGAAGTATTTTTCATTTAGTTCATACTTTAATTGAATTTATCATTGTTATGGGAGTGTAATATAGTTTAATGAAATTTTATAGAATTCAATTATCATAAAATATTAATTCAATCATATAACGGGAATGGTACTTTGTACTTGACTACATAGTTTATCCTTTGTAACATTTAAAACAAAAATTGGTTCTATAAGTTTTAATAATTGTTTAGCATAAGAAGATTGATTTTTATTCATTTCAGGAATTGTTATGTAATATAGTTTTTATCATTTGACTAGATAACGGAATCGTAGAAATATCGTAATAAATAATAAATGGAAGAAAATAATTAGCATAATGTCAAAGGATATGAAATAAAACAATCATCAACATTGATAGATTAATTCTCGAATGAGTTTGATGATTTAGTGCTATGGAATTTTTTATAGGATATAATAAATGTATATTGAATGAAAACTTTATTGGTTTTGGTCCCTTTGTGTTACCAAAATGTTATTTTCTCCTCAAAATGTATTTATTAGATCATATTCAAACAACATGATCATTTCATAAATATCAATTAATTAAGAAAATATTTCATATATATTAAATCATTTTCCACACTTTTTCCTAATGTAATATTATGTCAAATAACCACACATGACCTTTGGTTAATGGAGTGAATTTTTAGTGATGCTATGTTAAGGTAATGAAGAACCGAGAAGAATGGTCTATAATTAAATCATTTTAGTTAATAAATTCATATTTATTATTATTTCACCCATGTTACCTTATGATAACTTAATTAACAATACACAAAGTTTATCCTTTTGGATATATTCTAAACATCCTATATACAGTATAAGAACAATTCCAATATACTTTAAATCCAATATTAAATATATATGTTTTGAATAAATATTTAAATTAACGGAAGGAATTATATATCAATCACAAGTTGATAGATCCATTCAGATCTATTTATGTGAATTTTACTTTGATTATTAAGATAATGAAAAATTAATCCTTCTTACGGGGTTATATATCAATCGTACTAATCTCTAGAAAACTAATAAGGATCTATATAAGTAAATTATCATCTAGAACCTTGGGATAAATGTATAATCGATTCATGTTCTTTAGGGTTTCTCTTAATGAGTTTCAGTTTTATAAATTAACACCCATATTTGAGGATTGATCTAGTTTATATGACCATCAAAAGACCCTATTTTGAATTCAAGTGTATTAATATATTGGTAGAATCCTATAAATCCTCAAAAATTAAGACTACTTAAAAAAACAACTAAATTTCTATAATAATAAATTAATAATTAAAATATTATTATAGAATTCCAAAACCCATAAATTATCATCTTATGAAGATTGATACTGAAATCTGATAGATGGATTGTGATAAGAATATTTATCCATGAGATTACACATATAATATACCAACCTCAAACACAGAATCTTGAATTTGATGTTAAGGAAAAAAGTTAAATTTATGGATTTCATAATGATGAAGGTGACCCAATTTTCACCATCAAAATTATACAACATTGAAAATAAATATTGGGTCACTTATATACCCAAGGACCCATTAGGTTTAGTGTCTTAGAGAATTATTAAAAACTCTTACATTAATAACACACTTGAATTCATGGGGGAATTTTTCCCATTATACACTACTTTTCATATTCCATATTTTGATTTCAATATTTCCCAAAAAATCGATTAAATTAGATACCTTTGTTGACAAATTTTTTTAATCATTATTATTAATAACCTAGGAAAATAGAAACATAATAAGGGTGAGGTTAGATTCTCATTTATGGTAAATAGATTCATTAACAATTTAATGTCATTAGTGATCATAATAATCTCAGAAGGTTATGATGTAATAATCCAATTGAATGAACATAAGATTAGAATATTCATTCCCATAAATAAAAGTATCATCAATCATGAAACATGAGAAATATATTTATCAAAGGAAAGAGTCAGAAGAATAAATAATCATTACCCAATTTATTTCAATCTTAATAAAAAGAATCATTAAATACCATAGAAATCCTAATGAAAATTTATTGGTATCATGGAAAATAATATTTATAACCCATTTTAAACCCATATCCAATATAACTAAAGTTATGTTAAATCCAAGAAATTAATCCTCATGTTACTATATCCTTTGTTCCTCCATTGAAAATTGTAATGTTTTTTTTGAACCAATGAAAAAGCACGTGAAATAAATTTTTTACTGTTAACAGGGTAGGTCGATATTAAAATCGAGCGACTAAACTTTTATCTACAATAGTTGACACTGTGATGTGTATTTCAAATCAATTTTATTAAATTAATTAGATTAAAATTAAAATTAAAATAAATTAAATGAGGTGTAAAAGCCTTAGTAAATCTTTGGAATATTATATGAAATATTTTTAGATTTTGATGGTGAGTCAGCACGGGATTCTAAGACTCGTAGACTCTTGGTATTTTTAAAATAAAAATATAAAATTTATTTTATTCATACGCATCTTTGTTTATTTTAAGAAAAATGAAATAAATCTCAAATGGTGCGTCGTATGAGAAATCTGAGACCACTTTTAGGTCCAGTTTGCTGGTCTTAGCCTAGGTAGGGTATAACGTTGATTCGTATTGGGTGTTTGTCACCCTTGTACAAGATAATACCATTTTTATTTTTAATTAATTAATTATTCCATTTTTTATACAATAAATAATTATTTTCTCACAAACGGTGTGTTGAATAAGAAATCTGAGACCACCAATAGTTCTGGGACGTGGGTTTTACATTAGAAAGGGCATAACTTATGCTAGCATCGTACTTTTGGTCATATATCACCAAAAAATAATTTATTTCGGTATTAAATATTTTTTTGGCCTTTATAAAAAATAATAATAATTTTATTATTAATATTATTAATTTCATTAAAGACAACAAATGAAAATAAACTTCCATAATTAATAAATTGTGTCACGGTGTAAATAGTAATCAGGTAATTTAATAAATATGATATTATTAATTATTCAACTAAATACAAATGCGCAATCAATATTTATTTGAGGACCATTATTTTTTTTAATATTTGTTGTTTTTAAATTATTAATGTTTTAATTGATGATTTATATTAAAAAATAGTAATTTTAATTATTTTAAAATATCGAATTAAATTAAGATGTAGACCATTTATGTTTTTGTTGTCTAAATTTTTAAAAAGATACAAGGCGTGCATTTGGGCACACTATTGCAGGTCTTGGGAAACTATTAAATTAATCAAATAATTTCTCATCCTTTATGTGAAATTTTTACATCACACCCTTGCACAGCGTTCGGGTTAAAAATAATTAAAAAAATTTAAAGAAATTATAAAAAATTAAAATAGATGGAAAAGGAATGAAAGTAAATATTAAATTTAAAGCGGGAATGGGAAAATAGTAAAATAATTGAAAATGGGTCTGACCATTTTAATTATTTTTATTTTTATTTACCTTATATCCCCTTTTGTTTTTATTTTTATTTTATTTTATTTTCCTTTTTCTATTATTATTATTTTCCTTTTCTTTCTTTTCTTCCTTTTTCTTTCCTTGTTTTCTTCTACTCCTCCTCTCCTATTTGTGGCGCACCCATCCTCCCTAACTAGTGTGCACCACCTCCTTATCTCTTACAAAGATTGTCGTGCCTCCATTCATCGTCTGTTTTCATCGCTGTCAGGTGTGTTGTAATCCTCTCAGTAAATCTTATCCCACACACCAAGAATTGTATGATCTCATTCTTTATCCTTTGTGTCGTTCTTTGTAGAATGAATTTACACTATTTTGGGGTTTTTCTAAAATCATTTTTTTTCTTCCATTTTAGGTCAAATCATAGCCTACCACAGATCATTGGATCATCTGCGACCATAAGGTAGGGATTCTACTCTCTTTCCCTCCGTTTCATTAAAATATATAAAAACGCATTGTTGTGCCTTTAGTCGGTGCCTACCGAGTTTTTGCAAATTGACCTTATTTCTTTAAATTATTTGTTTTGCTTAATTGTTGCAGCCATATTGATCAAGAATTAAATTGTTTCAATTGTTTCAATGTGGTCAGACACCCCCTTTGGGTGTTTCGACATAGTCGGTATAATTTCTGTTAGCCTAGTATTTAATTTAATTAAATTCAAGTGTTTCCCATCATATTTTTGTTTTGTTTTATTTAAATAATTAATTTAGATAAATTTTAAATCTTTAATTGTTGGATATTTGTTAGTTGTTTGTGATGATTTATTTTTTATTAAACAGTTCCTTTATCTGCATGTGTTGTGCAACATATTTTTTATTGTGTTTAATTTAAATAAATAATTTAGAATAATTACAAACTTTGAATTATTGGATCTGGGTAGTTTTTTATGCTGAATTATTTATTTACTAAAAGGTGCATTTATCTTCTTATGTTGATGTGTTATCTTTCCTTGTTACGATAATTACACTATAATATTTAATTTATACCTTGTGATCCATGGGTGTATCTTCTTAGGTTCCAATATTCAATTTCATATGATTATTATGTCATATCTGATGCTGTGAAAACAATAATTCAATTCAGGGTGGGGAAAGGAGGTTGGTCCTATTTTAAGGTCCACACTTAGACCCCTCATTCCTGACTAGTTACCTCTATGTGACGGGGGCAGTGTTCTTGGCTTTTCTAAACCAAGACTCCACCGGGCTTTCTAATACTTATTAGTAATACTAGTTCCAAAAGGCCCCATCCAGATGGATCTAATGGAAATTTGGATAATCCATCATCGGATAGTGCTCGACCCCTTTTACGAGATAGGGATGGACTCAGGGTAAAGTCATGCCTCGAGAAATACTTGGTCTTTTGAAATATTTCTTTGGATGGGCTCGGGGGTATTGGATAATTTGAAAGATGTTCTGTGGATATACCTTCGGGATGGGCTCGGAATCCAACTCTCAACATGAACCTTAATAATGATGCACATATGGTTTATATTAATTCTACTTTGAGTCTCTTGTGATTAGTGATATTTCTCTGGTATGTTGAAGCACAATTGGTTAACACATGTCATAGACCCCAAGTTAAAGCATAAGCTTGGGGTGTGCATTTTTCCTGTTTTACGATTCTTTTCCTGACTTATATACATATAGGTGTGCATCCTTCTTATAGATACTCTTTTTAGATTTTTGGCTTAGGCCGAAGAAGGTGATTAGGAATGGGTGCCTTTGGGAACCCGGGTTGAGTTATTTTACTTTATTGCACATAATTAATTATCTACATTTATTATATAATGACACACTAAATTTTCTTACTGCATAAAATAGAAATTGTTACACACTGTGGGTGTCGGCCTACTAGGATTTTAACTCACACCCTATTCGGGTGTTGTTGACACCTGATTAGATTATATGTTTATAGGTATTAACAAAGTGAAGCGTGCTACTTCCGATTCTTGATTGTGTCTTGATGCTTAGGATGGAGACTGTGGGTAGAGGACCGAGCCTTGCTCGTGATTTAGTTTTCACACATTGTGTATTTTTTCAGTTGATAGCATGATTGAGTTCTTATTTTCCATGATTCTAGTTTCGATAGACATTATGGCTGACATTGTTTTGTGAGCTTCCGCACTTGATTATTATTCAATTAGATTATACATATTGCTTCTATAGTAGTTTAATCATTTATATAGTTCCTATATTTATTATTAATAGTTTTTTACTTCTTCTGTGTATTACCTATAACCTATGAGGGCATATTCTCACCCACTGACATGTTAAAAAGGCTCTCGCTGCTACTCAACAGCCTCTGGAATTCGGGGAGATGCGTTTGAGGTCATGTAACCCACTAGTCCGGCCACCGTATTAGAGGTGGACCAGGTTAGAATGTTACAAATTATTATTAGAGGTTTTATTTTATTCCTTTGTCTTACTATTTTGGGTTGTTCGACAAGATACTAGAAATGTGTATACGCTTGGTTAATAGTTGTGCCTGGGACTGATCCCCACATGTACGAGAAATGACAAAGTGTCCAGGGTTGGGATTGTTATTCATTCTTTTTTATGTTAAAATTGATATGATTTTACCTTCAGTGATTAGTGTGAATTCCTCTGATTATGAATTTATAGACATTAGGATATTTTACATTTGGCCTCTTTGGGAAATGATGAAGCATTGCATGCATCGTAATAGGCACATAGAAATTCACATGCCATGCATAGTGACATCCCATTTAGTTGAATTTTAGTCTACCTATTTATTCAAATTGTTTCCCTTGAATTTATACCATGTATTTTAATTTTTTAGCATTCTTTTAGATACCAGGTTTTAGTGATATATTTAGCATTCTAGGCTATTGCCATGTTGCATGTTTAATTCCATGTTTTCTTTGAATCATTATTTTATGCCTATTAGCATGTATCTATGATTAAAATGTTATTCTTCTATGATTAAAACATGTTTGTCTCTGTTAGATTTGTGTAGTAACCTTCTTGCTTGTTTATTATGTAATTGGTTTCTTTGCTAGCATTTATTGGCTACCTTTGAATGGAATCCAAATGCCAAAAACTATTAAGTTTTTAGTCTCTTTATAGGTTAATATCCACCCATATATATAGGATGAAATGTGTTTGAGAATATTATAATTTCAAATGAGTTGGTTAACTAACTAAATGCGCAACTATGACCATGTTGGCTAGTTGATTCATGTTCCTTGGGAGATAACCCGATATGGGTGTTGTGACCCTTAGTAATTAAACAACTATTTTTCTGTTGAATTCTAATGAACATAGGTCAGCTTTGTGTGATCCTTGAAATATGCCTTATCTTCTTAAAATGATTTTATGTTATATATTTCCTAATTAAGGATGGTATGTCAATTAATGTAAAATGTTTTAAAATGGAGTTATATAAAACATGCTTGTTTTTTCCTTTAGGTGTTGATTATGATCAAATACCTTATGTTTTGTTTTGAAAAATGGTACTTGATGTTTTGATTCAATATTTTGATGATTATAGATTAAATGAGATTAAATATAAAGGGCTTGGATATAGAACCTGTAGAGATTTCCTCTCTTTAAGACCCTATTATAAGGGTAGTTTGAGTTTCCCCTTGAGTTTATTTAGAAAAAAAACATTTTTTATGTCATTGTCCCTAGTTGGACCCCTTTCTTAAAAAGATACCCTTGTTCAGAGGAGTGCCCATGTTTTCCCCAACTTTTGTTTCGGGCTTCAGCATCAGGTAATGCTCATTTCCATCAGGTTAGGCATGCCTTAGGATTGGTCAGTTTCTTTATAGGTAATTTAAACCTCTCTTCTAAAGAGTGATGGATGATTTGGTACATCATCATTCAAGTTAGAATTCATCTTGCTACTATCTCATCTCAGGATAGAATGCATTCATATAAGCGATGTCATCGAGTGCTTAACGTTGTGACAAACAGGTTTAGTTCAGTGTAATCATCACGTCTTACATTGTTAAATACGTTTTGGTTCATCTCAGTAGTATAATGAATTCTCTGTTAAAGAAATCAAGTTTATCCTAATGCTCCAAATGAATTCCAGAGACTCAGGTGTTTTGACACACCAGCCAGTTTTTTGGGCTTTCATACCAATTGTTTAAACATTTTCCTTCTGGTAATCTGAAGTCCTCTTAGTTTACTCTTCCTTATGTGATGAGCTTGTCCCATATCTTTCCTTCATTCTCGATGCACTAAGAGCGCATCGATCTTATGCCATGCAAAATCTTTAAAAGTTTTTGGGATTCTTTAGGGTGGTTTTCTCAGTGTTTCACACTAATGCGTTGTTCTTATTGAGGCTTTGGTTAGTCTTGAGTGACCCTTAGATTTCTGTCTAGGAATTCATTGGACAAACTCTTGTACACCATATGTTTCCTCTAACATGACCATTAGGCCAATAACACTCTGGGCTCAGTAAATGTTTTGATATGGTAATCTGTCTCTTGTACCAACATATCACTCATGAACATGGAGTATGGACTACCTTGTGTTAGTTCCTTTCACTCTTTTTTTTGTCAATATGAGGTTACCCTAGACTTTTTGTCAGACTCGGTGATGCCTAAATCATGGAACGTCACCATAGGTCGGGGATGAACTTTGGTGGATGTGTTTGTGGTAAATTTGAGCTACCTTTGAGGAATACATCATAGTTTAGTTTATAAGACACTTACCATATAAGTTGAGCATCTTTGAAATTGTTGGCTGAAGTGGATTAACTAGTTCTCTCTCTTTCTCAATTAAGCGGTCAGTGAAGGAACTTTTTCTGACACGTCATGAGGTGAGACAAGTGCAGTTTGGGAAAACCGGGGCTTTTCACAAAAATCTGGCATAACATGGGCTTTAAGGGTGTTGGGGAATTTACCGTTTTATCTGTTTCGGAAATCACGCAATTCTTAAGGGTGTATCTTTTAGAAAATTATGATGCATGAAAGGTTCCATGAATCGAAAGTTCCCTCTTTCTAACATTAAATCCTAAGATGGGATGTAAAATTGGCCATAAGTTGTGAGATGATGATATGGTCGTGTCTCTAGTTGAACATGTCTGGATAGGTAATGTCTCAGTGCTTCAGTTGGAAAATGAGTATTGACACAGATCATAATAGCTTAGGTTCCCCTAGTTTAATTAATGTTTGAACATGTGTTGGGCATTTAATGACACAACACAACCTTTTGTATGATACTTCATGACCTCTGTAGATCGGGCGAGAGTTATTTTGTTCCTGAAGGATTCTCGGGGATCGTAAGTTCTAAGTTCGGAAGGTTGTAATGTTCAGTTTTTTAAAAAAGATTAAAAAACACAGGAAATAAAAAAATTTCCGTAAACTGGGCATGTCAATTTTAAAATTGAGCGTTAGTACTTTTATCTCTGATAGTTGAAACTATGATGTGTCTTTCATATAAATTTTATTAAATTAATTAGATTTATATTAAATTGAAATAATATAAATAAGGTGTAAAAGCCATAATAAAACAATGGAATATTCTATGAAATATTTTCAGAGTTTGACAGTGTGTCAGCGTGGGATTCTAAGACCCGTAGACTCTCTACGTTGACAGAAGAAAAATATTAAATTTATTTTATTCATACACGTGTTTTTTTATTTTCAAAAAAATTGAAATAACTCTCAAACGATGGATCATATTAGAAATCTGAGACCACTGTTAGATCCGGAAGGCTGGGTTTACCTTAGGAAGGGTAAAATCTTGATTCGCATCAGCTGTTTGGCACCCTCATACATGATAATACCATCTTTATTTTTAATTAATTAATTATTCCATTATTTATATATTAAATAATTATTTTCTCATAAATGGTGCGTCTAATGAGAAATTTGAGACCACCAATAGTTCCGGAATTTGGGGTTTACACTAGATAGGGTACAAGTTTTATGAGCATCAGAAGTTTGGTCATATCACACCTAAAATTATCTTATTTGGGTTATAAATATTTTTATTGGCCTTTATAAAATTAATAATAATTTTATTATTAGTATTATTATTTGTGTTTGAGAAAAAAATAAAAATACACATCTATAATTAATAAATTGTGTTGTGGTGTAAATAGTAACTAGGTAATGTAATAAATATGATATTATTAATTGTTCCAATTAAATACAAATTCACAATCAATATTTATTTAATGCTCGTTATCTTTTTTGAAATGGTTTTCATTTTCAAATTATTAATGGTGTCATTGATAAGTTATATAAAATAATAATAATTTAAAATATTTTAACGTATTGACTTAAATCAAGGTGCGGTCCATTTAAGTTTTCATTGTCTAAATTTTTAATGTGACCCATGGAATGTGTTTCCATACCCTGTTGCGGGTCCTAGGCAGCTATTAAATTAATAAAATAATTCCTTGGCCTTTATGTAAAAAAAATTATGTCGCACCCTAGTTCAGTGTATGGGTTAAAAATGATAAAAAATGATTAAAAAAAATTTAATCAAATTAAAAGAGATGAAAAAGGAATGAAAATAAATAATAAAATTAAAAGTGGGAATGGGAAAATAGTAAAATAATTAAAAATGGGTCTAACCATTTTTATTATTTTTATTTTTATTTTCCTTATCTCCACTTTTATTTTTATTTTATTTTATTTTATTTTCCTTTTTCTCTTATTATTTTTTCCCCTTTTCATTATTTTCTTCCTTTTTCATTCCTTCTTTTCTTCGTCCCCTCTACTCCTGTTCATGGCGCACCCCTCCTCCATAGTTGGTGCGCACCACCTTCTTCTCTTTTTGGAACATCTTCATGCCTCCATTCTTTGTCAGTTTTCATCGTCATCAGCTAAGATTTAAACCTATTGGTATGGCTTATTCCACTCACCAATAATCGTGCGATCTCATTCTCTATCCTTCGCACAGTTTGTCACGGAAGAAATTTACCCTATTTTGGGGTTTTTCTACAATCATATGTTTTCTTCTATTTTAGGTAAAATCAAAGCCTACATGGATCATAGGATCATCTATGATCATAATGTATGGTGTCTACTCTCTTTCCTTCCATTTCGTTTCGATTTATAAAAATTCACGGTTGTGCCGTAAGTCGGTGACTACCGACTTTGTGCAAATTCCCCTTATTTCTTTAAATTATTTGTCTCACCTAATTATACAGCCCTATTGATCATGAATTAAATTGTTTGAATTGTTGCAATTTGGTTAGACACACCCTTTGGTTGTTCCGAAGTGGTGGTTATAATTTATGTTGGTCGGGTATTTAATTTAATTAAATGCATGTGTAGCGCAGCCTATTTTTATTGTGTTTTATTTAAATAATTAATTTATATTAATTATGAATATTGAATTGTTGGATCATTGGTATTTATTTTTGCTAATTTATTTATTATTAAAAAGTTCCTTTATCTACATGTGTTGTGCAGACTATTTTTTGTTGTGTTGAATTTAAAAAATTAATTTAGATTAATTAAGAACATTGAATTTTTGGATCATGGTAGTTGTTTGTGCTAAATTATTTATTTATTAAAATATGAATTTATCTACTTATATTGATGTTTTATCTTTCCTTGTTAATATTATTATACTAAAATATTTAATTTATACCTTGTGATGGATGGTTGTATCTGTTTAGGTTCTAAGGTGTAATTTCATATGATTATTATGACATATCTACTACTATGAAAACATTAATTAAATTCAGGGTGGGGAAAGGAGATGGGTCTCGTAGTAAGGGTCATGCTTAGACCCTCCGTTCCTGAAATGTTACCTTTATGTTTCGGGGGGCAGTGCTCTTGGATTTTCTAGACGGAGACTTCCCAGGACTTTCTAATACTAGTGATTGATACTGGATCCAAAAGGGCCCGTCGGGATGAATCCATTGGCAATGTGGCTAAGTCGGCCTTGGATGGTGCTCAACCCCTTTTGTGATACCAAGATAGACTGAGGGTAAATTCATTCCTTGAGTGATACTTTCTCTTTTGAAAAATTTCCTCGGATGGGCTCGATGGTATTTGATAATTTGAATAATGTTCAATAGTGATACCTTCGGGATGGGCTCAGACTCCAACTCTCAACTTGAACAATAATAATGATGCACTGAAGGTTTATATTAATTCTGCTTTGAGTCTCTTGAGATTGGTGATATTTTTTTGGCATGTTGAAGCACACCCGTTTAGCACATTTCTTAGACCCCATGTTAAAGCATGGGCTTGGCGTATGCCTTTTCCTTATTTTACCTTGTTTTTCCATACTTATACGCATTTAGATGTGTATCCTTTTTATAGGTACTCCATCCAAGTTTTCGGCTTAGGTCGATGCAGGTGATTAGGAATGGGTGCCTTTGGGAACCCGGGATGAGTTATTTTACTTTATTGAACATAATTAATTATCTACATTTATTACATAATAACACATTTCATTTTATTACTGCATGAAATGTAAATTATTTGACACAACGGGTGCTGGCCTAGTGGGATTTAATCTCACACCCTGCTCGGGCGTTGTTGACACCTGAGTATATTAAATGCTTACAAGTATTGACAAAGTGAAGTGTGCTGCTTCCAATGATTGATTGTTTCTTTCTTCTTAGGATGGAGACTGGGGGAAGAGGACTGAGTCTTGCTCGTGATGCAATTTTTAGACTTTGTGTCTTTTCATTTCAGTTGATATCATGCTTGAGTTTCTATTTTCTATGATTTCAGTTTAGACAGACATCATGGCATTAAATTTTTTTGTGAGCTTCCACACTTGATTATTATTCAGTTGGATTATCTATATTGCTTCTACTATAGTTTATTCCTTTATATTCTACTGCTATTTATTATTAACTTTTGTTTACTTCTGCTATGATAATACATATTACCAATGAGGGCATAGTCTCCCCATTTAAAAAAAAGGCTCTCACTGCTAGTCAGCAAACTCTGGTGTTCGGGGAGATCTGTTTGAGGACATGTAACCCACCGGTCCGACCACCGTCTTAGAGGTGAGCTGGTTTGGGACGATACAACAATGAAGATTACCCGATGTATATTAGAGTGAATTCTAGGCACACTAATCATATAATCTATATCTGTCTCACTCAGTGCCTTCTGTTTTCACCCATTATATATGCTATATCAGGCTCACCCAGTGCTATCAGGGTGCACCCAACAAATAATCTATATCAGCCTCACTAATAACCTATAAAAGATCTCAACCCATCGTATAATCCACATAGGTCTCACCCATTCAACATCAATAATTTTCAATTACTATTTATAAATAAGAAATTTAGAATCCTTCACTATTAAATAAAAAAACAATGTTCTTTCATTGCTCGATTAACATGTTTGAAAAAATAGGTCTGATTAAAATATGATAATTCATCCAAATAATCAAAAATGATTATATCAATAAAACATATCCCTAATGGTTTGTAAGTAAAAACAAGGGTTATTGAAACTGATGAAGGGAAATACTATTAAATATCATTAAAAATATTCTTAAGGAATATAAACTTTTCACTTTGACTAACATTGTTGGATGTCATCATCGATGGAAAATGATTTTGAAAGATCCCTTGGATAATATCTTGACTATAATGTGCATTCCATTTTGAAAAAAAATTACATAAAATATAAAATTTTCTAAAAATATAATAAAAAAGGATTCATTTAAAATATCTGTTGAATTGTAAAAAAAGGATTCTTTAAAACATTGAGTGGTATGGGCTACAATTTTATTCATGTTGAGTATGTTAAAAAATATTCCTGTCAAGTTTTCTATAAATGTAATATAGTTGATCATTTGGAAATTTGTTGGAATATTAATATTTATTGATTTCAAAAAATTCAAATGATGGTTTCAATTACCTTAAACAATCATTGTAAAAAAGGTTCAAAACATTTTTATAAAACATTGATTTGGGATAAAAAAAGGTTTTCAAAGGTATAAATGAAGTTTGATATTATTAAAAATATTTTCTCCATCATTTTACGTACCAAAGAGATAAAAATGGTGCTATTACTTGAAAATTTAGTTGCTAACAAAAGGATAATAAAATTTAAAAGGTGAGGGAAAATATTTTTTTTATTCCCCCTAATGAAACTTCAATACAAATAGTATAAAAAATAACAGAGATTTTAACATAATGACTTTTCCACTTTGGTAATTAGTCAATTGTATGTGTGAAGTAATAATAACATCTGGTTAAAATTAATTAAGATTAACATAATTTAATTCATGATATAATATGTTAGGAAGGCTGTAGATACACCTCATAAAGTAAGATAGGTTTATAACAAATCATATGTCCCAAAGACGATAATATGATATGATCAACCCTTATAGTTATCATAGCATTAAAGTAACAATTGATCAATGAAAATATTATGTTTTTCAGTATTAATCCATAAAAAAAAGTATAAATAAAAAATAATATAATCAATATTTATTACACAAAAAACCATTTAATATCAAAGAAAATAATGTTGCAATATAACCCAATCAAAACAAATTAGGTTAGCAAATTCATTAACAGTTGAAAAAGTTCAAGTCAAATCTCATTGGATGAAATAAATAAAATTGAAGTTTTAAATACCATTATGTATAAATTATTTAGTATATATCGTGTAATATTGTATTATATGACTAATATAAATGAACATGAATCTATAACGTTAATATATTCCCCAATGAAAGAAAAATGTAGACGATGTACCTACCACGAGTCTGTACTTTCCATGTATGTGGATTAACTCCATTATAATAATATTATATAAATTATTTTATTTCTTAAGAAAAGTATTAAGGATTCGTATGTTATGAATAAAAAATTATTTTTTAATATTAAGGAAATATTTAAATATATAATTTTTTATTTTTATGTTAGTAGTTTTGAGGACGTTCTATTCATATTTTCAATATGATTTCATCTTGTTTACCATAGAGAATGTTTTAATTCTTCTATGATCAATAGAATAATAACAATGAAATATTTATCATTATTTATGAATTAATTATTCTTATAAATTCAATAGTAATTAATTTTTATGAGAAATGATATGTGTTAAAATCAAGGAGAGTATATTATATTTGTACGTATGGTAAATGATTCAATTTTTCAACGATCTTTATAAAAATAAGATAAATATTATATCATCAATATAAAAATGCAATAATATCATAAATATGGTGTTAATTTTTTAATTAAATTTAAATATATTATCCATGTGATATGATTATGTTAAATTAATCACATAGCTTCGTAGAGGTGGTAGTACATATGTACGCACAAAAATTATTATAATCTTTTAGTGAATGAAAATAAAAGGAAATATTTTTTATATTATATTTTTAGAAAGATAAATATTCGAAGAATACTAAATTTTTTCCTTATATATCACATGTACTCATTTAATTTATCCTATTACCTTTCATAAAATTTGTTACTATATAATAACTTTCATAGCTTCGTGAGGTGATAGTCCACCTCACACATGAGAAATATTATAGTATCCCCCTGAGAATGGAATGTAAACATGTATTTATGATTAAATAATTATATTTATATAATTATATTTCAATTTTATTATATATACATTATATCCATCAACATAACATGTCATGAGAAACCAACTTTGGATTACCCCTTAATCCTTGAATGGATATTTTTTTTCAATAAGAGAAGCTCAATGATATAGTGAAAAAGAAATTAATTAATTATGGTAGGGAATGACCAAGATATACTACTAATAATTTTTGAGGAAGAGAGGAGAAGAGGTGCACTTTTATAAGTGAGAGGAGGTACACTCTTGGATCTATATAAAGTGTTTAATTATCATAAATTTGTTTTCGTTGAAAAATAGATCCAAATTGATATAATTGAAAACTAATATGAATATGAGTCAAAATATATATTCTCATAAAATTTGTAAATTTTTTGTTATGTTTCGACCCTTATCATTTAGTTTAAACCTCGTGTTCACACAATTGACATTTACTATGATATTAATGCTTTAAACTCATTAAGAGTTATAAATGTTACTAGAACGGAAAATATTTTCATAAATTGACCATCGTTGATATTTTAAACTATACCAAATTCACATTGTAGAATACAAGGTTTTTATGAATTTTAAATTTTTTAATAAAATTTTATTTATTATATAATTTTATTTAGATCATTTTTTGAACTCTTCATTTATTTTGACTTTGAAAACTGTATAGATGAAATAAATTTCAATATAAATCTTTAAATATTAAAAAATATTCTATATATAACCAAAATATTTTGGAAACATAACAAACAATTATATTTTTATTAATTTAAATATTTTTTGTCAATTATTTTTTATTAATTTAAAACATTTGTTACGATATTTCGTATATATTAAAAGTAATTATTCAATCAAAAAAATTAAAAAAACATTATATGCACAAATATATTAATTTATCATAAAAAATAGTTTATGATTGATCATAATCAATTTTACACTTAGGAAAAAAATCATAAATATATTAAATGAAAGAGATTGATATTTTTTATTTTTTATTTTCATAAAAAAAACTTAATGTTCATATAAAAATTTGGTAAGAAGATTCCATATAATTTACGAAAGAATATAAATGGCCAAAAAAATCTAATTAAATAACATAAATGAAATTTTTATTAAAACATCCGATCCCTTTCCCAAAATTTATATCACATTTTACCTATTTTACCCTTATCGAAATGTGAAAACTGAAAGAAGGTTGCTATTTACTTTGACTAAAAATAAAAGGGATATATTTACCCAAAAAATATCTTAATTTTATATATATGATTTATTCTTAATTATTTAATTAGTATAATTATCAAATATAAATTTTAAAATAAGTTTTTAAAATGTAATGAAACCCATTTTTGAGAAAAATACATTTCAAAAAGCATAGAACTAGATTTATTCTTAAAAGATGTATATGAAAATATTTTGGTGAATGTGAAATTTATTACTTAATATATATTAATCCATATTCCTTAAAATCAAACATCAATAGTGACTACTTTAATTTATAAATAAGAAACGCATTGCATGCATAAAAACAGTTTTTCAAAGAAAATCTATTTTATTTTCAAATGATTTTTTTATTTATATTAATATGATGACTAATGAATTCAATTTATACATGTGTAAACCACAATTTTTCATAATTCACATAGTACAATTCATTCCCACCAATGAAATGGGTATGTGATAACTATCACATTATATTATAATATTTCAATAGTATATCATAGTTTATTTAAACTCAAAGTTGTGTGTATTCATTGAAATCAAAAAAAAATTAATTTATTTGAAATTAAATATATGATAGATCTATGGGTGGTAATTTTTATCCCTCATAAAATTAATTTCATCCATGTAATTTCATTACATTGATATATGTAAAAGATTACATATCTATTCCATCAAATCCTCAGGATCCTATCGAGACTCATTGAATATTTTATTTCTTTATAAAACAATAATCTGATAGGTAGTCTTGTTCTACCAAACATTCTCTCTAATATCCTATATTTTTAATGATCTTTATTCATATCAATGTTTATATTATATAATTAAAACCTCTATGTTTAGTAAATGTGAAAGCTTTTGTATGTACTTCCTCAAGATAGATTCATGGAACAAATATTCAACTTGATAGAGGTTCAATGGAAGTTCTATGTAATAATATATGATCCCTAATTGATCAATAATATCAATGAGAATAATATAAATAGGTATTAGATATCCCTTATTTTAAAATATCATAACATTTTTTCATTCATAAATTAATATAAATACCTTATCAATACCTATGAATAATATACTTCACTTGAGATTATTATAATAAATTTTCTATCAACTCTAAGATACCTTGAAGTGATGTGGAATGGTTATAAATTCCTCAAAAATTTTCTTTTTATTTCTAAATTTCCAATAAATTTCTTTACCAAACATCATCCCAACATCTTGGAGTTATACAATAATATTCATATAGGGATTTAACATGATCTTTTTGAATTCTTTAGTGAAATCAATTATTGTCTGAAAATTGAATTAGAGGAAGTTGTTAACCACCAACACCATTGAAATTCATTTAAATGGATCTCAAAATATCATTTATAGTGTGAGTGGTTATATCAAACATACCATATATCTAAAAATGCTATGAAGTAATGCAACACAACTCTAAATCAAGAGATTTTTGGAGACATTTTGAGAACATATAGTAAATCCTCATATTATGATTATGTAAAATGAAATTATATACTCCATGAAAACATAACACTTCTATAATATAAATACTATAAATCTAATAATGAGAAAATTCATTCTTTTTTTCAATTAATTGTGATGAAATTTAGAGGTAATAAAATAAATACGAACAATAATTAACTCCATCAGATGTTTTATGGAGTCCCACAGTAAAATACATGGTTTAATTTTTCCATATCCATTATATCCTGGGTAATGGTTATAAAATACATTAAGAGTTAAATCACACATCCTCATATATATTTCATACCAACTTCTAATATATATTCTAGAATATCTATCTTAATGTTTTCCCACCAGAAGTACTCGTTCAGAACTCCATAATTCTTTATACTCCCAGGTTGAATAGATAATGTTAAACTATGAGATTCATCCAATATCCCTATATTCAATTCTAGAATTGGGGGAAAAATATAGAGTTTCTAGATATTATTATTCCATGATAATCAATTTCAATCTGTGGCACACTTCGCATATTCATTTTCATCTCTACATATTCCTTCTAAACCGATTAAATACTTACCTGAATTGATAGAGGACCATATTTTGAGAAAGAAAAAATTTATACCCATCAATTTTTATTTCTATATCAAATTATTTTATTAAATCCAGAAATATTGGATCTTTTTTCAAACTCAACATAATTAATCATAGATGATCATTATGACTATAAAAATCTTCAAATTATTCTCTTTCCAAGGGTAGTATGGTATTCCATAGTCATAGTTTTCAATATAATTAAACCATATTCACCAGTGAATATTCATCAACATCTTAGTGAATATATACATTAATATTCTGTTACCAATTTTTATATCACACCCATCTCTATAAATAAAATTCATCCACATATTAAATTTAAAAAATTACGACAACTAACCCTGAATCAGGATTTGGGAAATTCTTTATTAAACCTTAAATTTTCATGATTCATAATATTTTACTACATCATCCAATAGTGATAAATGTTTAACTCTCTTATTTTATGTATCACTATAAATAACGAACCCTTCTCTGTTATAGGGTAGTTTAAGAACATGTACAATGACTAACCTCTTCTTCAATTCCTTCAAATTTTCCTCCCATTCATTTCTTGAACCGAACATGGAAACCTTCCAAGTTTATTTAGTGAGTGGATTAGTTGTCTATGATAAATTTTCTACAAGGAAATTATAATATCAATCCATACATAAAATGTACGATTCTCAATCACTATGGTTGTTCTAGTCAAAAATTCAACAACATCCACTTTTGATGGATCTACATATATACCCTCACATGAGATTATATGACATTGAAATGAAACATTTCTATAACTAAAAAACACATATAATTATTTTTTCATACTTATTATCCCACCTTATGTAATTTAGTAAAATCCTAAATAGATCATAATCCTCTTACATTCACTATAAATATATATGAATATCATCTACAAATACTTTCATTAAATAGAAAATGGTGATATATAAATAATTTTTTCGTTAAATACATGAATATAATTCAGAAACTATTAATATCAAATGGAATCACTATAAATTCAATTTTTATATACGTTATATGAAATTTTGTTTTAGATATATCCTCCATATTGACCTTAATTTATGATATACCAAATAAAGGTTAGTTAAGGAAATGTATTGATCTCCACACAATTGACACAAAAAATAATAAATATAGGGGAGAGGATACAATTCATGATAGTGACCTTGTTATGTTCTCAATATCAAATTCATAGTTTTAGTGATAAAATAATTATCCATTATAAAATTAATAGGTTTCACAACGGTGATTCACTTAATAGAAAAAATCCATTATAATGATTACCCTAGAGTTTCATCTTCAATTCGTGAAACTCAATTAGGTCCATTATATATAAGGTCATTGAAACAATTTTACCACTATATAAGATTTTACTTTAAAACCCAACATCATGACATGCTGGAAGAGTAGGTTTATCTTCTGTAAAAACATCAAGAACTGATATGTAATTGATATATAATGGATGACTTGTTTCTACCAACTATATGAGATAACAACCTTACAATGATGTACTATATGAATCATATTATGGAGTGACATATAATGGAATTTCATAATCATCTATGCACTAAAATATGATCATATGATTATTAAATTAATTATTACAGTGTCAAAATTTATGACATATTAAATACAATTTGTGTCACTATAGTTTAAACCAATTTAATACTTATATATCATATATTCAAGTCCTTCATAATGTTTTGTAACAAAAACTTGAATTAACATAAGCATTTCCCCTTGGAGTGTCAAACATAGCACACTGTAAGGGAATACTCACTATGCACTTCATTGATAGAGATATATACATGACCACCTTTTTAGGTTTAATAACCCAATATACATCAATGGAAAACCCATATCCACATATAGTATCAAGAATGAGATTTCATTATTATAAAAACACACTCTGTTATTTACCGTAATATAGGATGTAATTCTATACATAGGATTATCCAAATGGTTATCACTAATTTATTCTCATCCATGTTTCAAAAGTTAACTATTAAATTCTATAAGACTAACTGTTGATACCTATTTTTTCAAATATAAATATTAAATCATATTAGAACAATATTTAATAGATGACTTTAAGAAAAATTTCATAATCATATAGGACTAGTTTATTTGGATTCATTTTTATATAAAAAAAATTCATACAATATATACCACATATACCACTGATTTATTCATAACTAGAAAATGACTTAAATATATCATGAATAAAATCATTCTTCATTACTTGGGAATGTAACTATAAGAAAGGGTGAGATGAGATGACTAGTAATGGAGAAAATATGTTATATGAAGGATAACATAAATATAAATGAGTATTAGGGTATGGGAAATTAGTATTAACATTTTAAATCCCTACACTATATATCATAATTCATACTCTAGAGTCATGGAAAAACATGGAAGTTCATAACACAATAATTATAAAGAAATCAATGAACATCATCCATGAGAGAATATAAATGGCATATGATATAAGTTTGTGTCAAAAAAATTATCATTTAAAATCATTTACTTTTTTATTTCTCACTACTAATACTATCATAGTGGATTAGGTTCACTCCTCCTTCCATTGTATCATTATTATAGGTTCACTCCCATTATTATCATAGTTGTCAGAGTCTTTTATTGAGATAGGTTCACTTCCAATTTCAGACCATATTATGTCATAATATATATATATATATATATATATATATATATATATCCCCTATTAATTAGATTGATGTATAATTTTAGTCCAACAATCCAAATATTGTAAATACATTTATATGTTTCAAAAAATATTATAAATCATTAATCATATTTCACAACTTATTGATAGTTAACAGATTTCAAAAAAAATAAATATTTTATCATAAAATAAAGAATTAAAAATAAATAATTTTAAAAAACAAATCTTCATCCTATTAATAAACCATTCATTTAAAGAATAATAATGGTATCCTTAGATCATATAACTAGTAAATAATAAGTATCATCAATGTATTTAACCATAAATGGGAATTCCTTTCGACGATATGTTTGAATATTATTTCAGAAAAATATCATTTTACATAAAAATAATTTATTTAAAATTTAAAATTTTAAAAATATTAGGGGAAATATTTTAATTAAATTAACCTCGGTTTCATATAAATTATGATTTAATGAATTTATTGGTTGGGACGACATAAAATTCCTTCCATTCCATATATATTATGAAAATATTCATTTCATATTTTCATTAAAAATTCAAAAGTACCTCAGTCGAAAAATATAAAAAAATTCCTTTATGACATTTATTAGAAATTAAATAATTATTGAACATTAATTTAAACAATCATTGGATATTAATTAAAAAATTATTGAAAACATCTTTATAAAACAATGACTTGAAAGAAAAATATTCTCGACCAAATAGTAAAACACATATGTGTTTATTTGAAGAATTTATTTCAATCTCTTGATATATTAAATTATGGAAAATTAAAAAAAATATTTTGTATTCATTAATAAAATATTATTATAAGATTCATACTATTCATGAGAGGTTGGTCATAAAATTTCACCATCAGGAACTTAATCATAAATAATGAGACTATAACATAAATCCCTTAATAATTTGGTAATTTTTGAATCAAAATCCCCATGAAATAATAACATCAAATGAAAACATATTTATTATTTACAGAATAATAATCTTGTTAGAACATGTCATAGGGGTATTAAATACTCATCACAGAGGAAAAAAGAGGTGAATGTGAAATGTTGATCGCATAAAAAATTATTAGATGAGAAATCCCTTACCTCATGTACATATTGCTTCATGTATGTTTGAATCTCCTATATAATAAACAAATATTTATGATTCAAAAATATTATTGGATATAAATAATATATATGATCACATATATCATTTACTCATACCATTTCATCACCCATTTATTAATAAAATTAATTAAAATAACTTCTCCTCGAGATAACTACTTTGTATTTCATTCGTGTTCAGTTTAACAGTCCAAATACTTGAACTTTGATCATTGGTACATCATCACAAGACTTTTAATCATGATAAAAATTAAATATATATTAAATATATATATAGATAGAGACACAAGTATTTTTTTCATAGTTTTATTGATAGAAAATTGATTTACACCGTTCATGGAGACGATGGGCTATATGCAATCATAAACGATGTTCAAATTTTCTAATAAAAAGAATAAAAAATAGATATATAATATTCTATCGTTATATATTAATAATAATAATTATATTTAATCCTTATTTTAATATTAATAATAATTGAATTAAAATAATGTTAAAAACCTATTTGCAACTTTATTTGTAGACAGGAACTCATATGTACGCAAGAGTGATGTTTTAATTTTTTTGGTAAGGAAATGAGTTGCAAAATGTATGTTATATTATAATAATAAGATGTTAGTATGTTTTAAGTTACTAATTTTATTATTTTATAGTGGATAGAAAATATTTTTCAAAGGAATTAAAAGAATTAAAATTTAAAGTATTGTGTTAACAGTTATACAACATTATTGAGAAATCAATTTTAGTTCAAACCATAACCCTTGAAATGATGGTATTTTGGAAATACCATAAGAACATAGATTTGAGGATGGAAGATATTAAGGTATTATTTTAGGTCTTTCCTGAGATATAATGCTCAAAATGTGTGATGAATAGAGGACAAGAAGATCTATTTTACAATTCAGAGGAGGGGAACTCATAGAATTAATTAATGTATAAAATTAATATTAATTAATTTTTATGCAGAAATTGATCTGGAATATAATAATTGTAATATAATTGTATTATGAGTTGAAATAATATTATAAGATTTTTAAGGTACAAGTTATCATTATGGTTTCATATAAAAACCTTTCAAAGATCAAAAATATGATATATTTAGAAGAAAATAGTTCAAAGAACATAATAGTTCATCAAAATTGTATTACATTAATTATTTTTAAAATAATTTATTTTATTTTTCTATTAATTGAAGAAATAAAATGTCATCGTTTTTAAGGATTTAATGTAATTATTCCTTCTATAATAATTAAAAATAAATTACAATGATAAAAAATCAATATATCTTAAAAATAATAATTTATTGCAATAACCAGTACATTCAGTGAAGGTAAGGATCATTAGATTTTTCAATTTCAATTATTTAAATAGAACTAATATTTACTCCAAATAAAAATAATTAGGTGACAGGTGCTCTTGGGGATCATTCAGACCCAGAACCCTGAAATGGTAAGAAGGAACTAGGCCACATGGTTTTTCAACAATCATGTGGCCTAAGACAAATGACTATATGGCTAGTTGTAGATAATGAATAGATTATATTATCACTAATTGTGAATGGTTTGTCAAATGGTTCACCTAACAATGTACGTTTACCCTATGTATCAGTGAAATTCACATAGTTTGTGCAGTGTTTGTCCAAAAAATGTGTCCAAACCATGTGCCACAATATTTTTGTGTTGAAATGGCCATGTTTCCCTCATATATGTTATAAATTTAATTAATTTTTATACTTCTCCCTCCAGTGGACAACCGTGGTTTTCAGGTTCCCTTGAGATGAAAAATTCACTAATATAGGCATTTAGTGAGATATCCCATCATGTTTTCATTGCTTAATCTGTAAGTAGCATTGGATTCATCCCAGCAATCTATCTCAGTCTCTTGTTTCTTATCTATATTTATATTTTACTCTATCATGATATTTAGGTGCAAGCTCATTTTCCCAATTTTCAAAGAATTGTAATATTTCTCATATCTCATCCGACCACCTCTGAATATGAGTCTGATGTTGAGGGAGGAATTATCTATGGTTTTGAGTTAGATAGTCACATCATTTTCCATTTTAGTTTTGATGTTTTTTAATTATATCATTGTGTTGCACGTCAATGTTTTCTTAGCATCCTTATTTAATTGATTTATTCTTTACCACTTGACCATTTCATCCTATTTTTCACCTATTAAACCTTTTTTGGTAGTTCATAGGGTCGGTTCACCTTTTATGGTCACCCCTATGGTGATCCAAGTGATATTATCAAATTTAGATAATTGTGTTAAAATGTCGGAACTCTCTTATTCCATTCGATATAATTATTAACTGAAATTACCCTTATGTCATTAGTGTCATATGAAATCAATAGAACAACAAAGGTGTTTAGACAACACATAGTTAGAAACTCCCATGTAAGAAATTTATTTATATAAAATGACACCCTTAAATGCATTTTGATCTTTACAAACTTAATTTCCTTGGTTAGTAAATCAAGTTGAAATATAAATATGGATTTGTATATTTTCCTGATTAACATAATTCGTTAAATTAATAGAACATATTAAATAAAATTGTTATGATGAATGGGAATTCCATGCCTTTGATTATTCTTAATAAAAAAAATTATCCTAAATTTCATTTCCTTGAATGGTTTGAACATGTTCAATAGATCATGCGAGGGATATTTCTCCATGTGTGATGTGATAAACATGAATATGGCCTGTTTATATATATAGGATTGGTAAATAAGATAAATTAGAGGTATTTCCTCATGTTCAACATTAAAATTATGATATACCTTTATAAAGGGTGTGACATGATGGTAAGGGATATGTTGATCATGAAGGTTTCATGCTCCCCTAAATTGGGTATTGAGCATGATGTCTCACTCAACTGATATTGTTAGGACATTGAACTTTACACACCACACTACATTATTAGAGTGATGAAATGATGGATAACTCATAATTCTAAGAGTCTCAGATGATGTCTTACTCTCTTATTGGGATGTAGGGCATGTGGCCTATTGCTAGAGATTATAGGCTCATTAGACTAGTCATCGAAATTTATGTTATTCGCGGTCCATCCAGCACTGGTATTCTAGGTATATGTTCACTTACATCTATACGTACTTAGTTATTATAGGTGGATTAAATATATATTATTATAAAATATATAAATACTATTATTATATATATGTTATATGTTTATACTTCCATTCCAGCCATGAGTTGAAGTAGGTATAACCGCTAGGTGTCCTATAAGAACTTTAATGGCTAGTTATTTATTTATTAATTGTTGTTAATTAATTAATATTTCATACAGACTATTTATTTATGAGAACATATTGGATTACATGTGGATAATGTTGATGGTGGAATACTAAGATTTTTATCTCACACCCAACTTGGGCGGACTTTGTTACCAAAAATTATTATATTTTTACATTTATTAATAAGGTAAGGAACCCTAATATAGGTTTCTGGTATGCTTTTGATTTTTTGGATATTAGGAGTAGAAGACCAATCATTCTCTTGGGATTCTTATGAATCATATTTTCCCTTTATGTCTTTTTTACTATTTTTTAACATTATTTTATCATCCTGTTTCTTATTATTAATTATAGCATGTCATGAATCCACATATCAGACACAACCTTAGAGTCGTTTGATATTATTGTATGTATTTTAGTTATCTGTTTTTTATTCTGCATATAGTTATTTATTCTTTCTATTTTTCTTGTATACTTTCCCTACTATGGTAGGTTTCTTGGTAATTTTATTTGTGACATTTTGATAAGAGGTCATGGTCTCCCCATTGTTCCACATTTAAGCCCTCTTTAATAGTCGATAGCCTCTGGAATATAAAGAGATGCACTTGAGGCCATATAACCCACTAGATTGGGTCACAGTTTATGTGAACCATAATTAAGGACATTACAAAGTCGTAACAAAGGTAGGTTTCCTTTCTTACATTACCAATTAAAAAAATAGATCGGAGATTGTAAATTCATATAACTTGGTCATAATTCATTCATGGTCATTATGAACAAATGTTTTGGGTAAAGGCTGAGTGGCATGAATTATAAATTTTGATAGTATTTTTCCTATTACAGTGGATATCATTTCACCATTGGGTGATTCACATGTTATGTTGTGGGTATTATTATTTTTTTGATTGAGGATTTATTTCATCCTTGTCCCAATGATACAAGGGCATGGAGCATTGTTACAAGCATCATCATTAGTCATAGTAGGACTAATATGCATGAATTTCCCTTGGTCACATCTAATTTCATCATGAATGTTTCTATTGTATATTGATTGTTACTTGAATATGTGATGAATTGTTATGTCACTTCTAATAGGGATTAGAAAAAATAATTGATACTTAATGTGACTACCATGTCCTAATAGTGTTTCATGAATAGGTTAAAGCATGAACCATAAGCATTCAATTGTGGCCTATTGAACCATGGATATTTTGTCTCATTGGACGGAACATGTGATGGTGTGACTTTAATGGATATCATAATTTGGTTCATAAAGCGTATGGGCCCTTATGGATCGGAAGTTTAAACCATCTAATTCAACCATTTTTACATTTTTTTTATAAGGGAATAAGAAGAAACGAAAAATATATGTGTCATATAAAGCGATTATAGTTATCTGATACATATTAAATAGTGTCTTAAACCAAATCCTAGCCTTGTTATTGGGTAGTGGGGTATCTATTATGTCCTCATATCCTATTTTGGTCTCTTTCTATCATCTATACAAGTATTTTGAAGTAGGGATAATTGAATGATCATTTAAGTAGGAAGGCTTTACCCCTTTCCTATTTTCTTATGTGAATTCTTGTCAATTTCATAAATCACTAGTGAAAAATGTGTTTGGAATTATTTTTTCATACATCCAAACCCTCCTTTATTCGCACACCCTAAACATGCTAGTGTTTCATCCTATAGTGACACCTATAGAACATCTTTCTATTCCTGATTTGGTCCTTATTTCCTAGTTTCGAGATGTCTTCTTGTGTATGTTGTAGTCCATATTGGGTTTTGTTCGAACTTCCCCAAGTATGGTAGAGTTTACTCATGAACTTCAATGGAACCATCATCCCACCTTTTCGATGGATGGAGAACCTCAAGTTGTCGATTCATAAATAAAATAAATCCTTTATATATTCAATAATTTGGAGATTTCTCTAGAGTGGATGGTAAAACATTTGGCATATAAGCTACATGATTTAGCGAAAAAGATGTGGGATGTAATCACTTAGACAGATCAACATAGAAGTATTTAATGGGAGAATTTCTAGATTATATTTTATAAATACCTCTTTCCCAAGACTCTGAGGTCTCATTGAACTAGCGAATTCATGAACCTATTGTAGGTTATCATGTCTATGATAGAGTATTCAACTATTTTCACAAAGATGAAGTGGTTCACTCCTTCTCAAGAAGGCAACAATCTTATGACTTCTAGGGATTCAATAATGGTGTGGTATACACGATTCTATCATTGTTCAATGTCTTCAGGATGGCTACAATTTTAGTAATCATCATCCTGGACCTTATTATAGATTGAAATATGAGGTAAGATGATGATGCGATTCGGGGTGTTTTTATACATAGAACTATTAGTGGTTCATCTTTTGGGAGAATGAGACATTTTGAGGCTACTTGCGAAGGTGGTAGCAGTCAGTCTCCATGTGTATATAGTTTTATGTTCTTTCACTAGTGTGCGATACCTACACAAACAAAACCTTAGTTCTTATGAGATCCAGTCAAGTGTAGAGTCTATCATAGTATTGTAAATATTCACCATTTATACAGGACTTTCCATCCAGTTCCAAGTGAGATTGGATCTGCACTTACTCCTTCGATAGAAGATCGATTAGTATGATCACATTAGGATGGTAGTTGGATTACCACAAGTCGATCAAGGTGAGGTGGAGGTCATGGTATAGGCTGAATGACTTATGATTGTCAACACTAGTAGAGTGCGATTGCTCAGGGCAGTCAAGCAGTTGCTCGGGGTCATGGTATAGGCTACTTATATGTAGCTCAACCTATTTTAGAGGAGAATAGTGTTGGGACCTCTACTATATGAGGTACTATTATAGTTTCCACCACATTAGTGTATTTTTTATTTGACACATACACATATCAATATTTTATATATGTGGAAATCACTAAAAGTATGGCCCTTGAAATTGAGGACATATTTGGCATTATGAAGCTTGATACCCCATTAGGTATCTGATATCAGGGTTTTATTTGTTGTAAGAATTTTCCACATGAGATAGGTGGTTACCATTTCATGTGGATATTTTATGTCCCCAACATGACTATCTTTGAAACAATCATCGGGATGGACAGGTTAGTTCCCTACAAAGTCCATATTGACTACTATCTTCATTTGGTGACATTTTCATCCCTATAGGTCATTATAAACGTGTATAAGGTTGATTGGGATGATCAAGCTACATAATATGGACATGGGTAGAAAAGGCTGGGTAGTGTTAGAGCTCAGAACACCAATATTTTCCTGGAAGACTAGGGGTTCTAACACACTATTTTTCCTTATATAGTAGAGTGTTTTAGGGAAACCATTCCTGATGACTTATCTATTCTGCCTCTGGTGTGAGAGGTAGATTTTATTATTGGGTTTCTTCCAAGAGAACCACCAGTGACCATTCATCCATATAGGATGGAATCTAATGATATTCTAGACCTCAAGAATAAGTTGTAGTATCTAGAGGATAAAGGATTTATATTCCCTAACACATCTCCAGGGGGTTCACCAGTCCTTTTTTCCAAGATTGAAGATGGTTTCCTAATTCTTTTCATGGATTACGATCATTTGAATCAGTTCATAATAAATAACTTGTATCCAATTCCTAGTATATATGACATTGTGGATTATTTATAAGGATAAAAGGTGTTTTAAAAGATGGATTTGAGGTCAGGTTGTCATCAGGTTCATGTTAATCCATCATACATACCTCACACAACTTTCTGGATTAGGTATGTTCTATACGAGTACATGTTCATGTTGTTTGGACTCATGAATTAACACGATATCATTATGGATATAATGAATCAGGTATCCCATTTGTATTGGATTCCATTTTTATAATATTCATTAATGATATCATGGTGTTTTCACTCTCCATACACAACCATGAAACTCATCTTGAGATCATCTTTACTATATTGAGAGAGCATCAGCTCTATTATAATATTAAAAAATTACTCTTTTGGATCAATAATGTCCAATTCTTGGGTAATTTTAGCTTTATGTTAGGATTTTTTTATAGACCTAGAGAATGTCAGATCTCTAGACTCTTCAGAGAGACCCAATAAATATATTCTATATCAGGAGTTTCATGGGGATTTTCAAATATTACATATGCTTCAACCAAGATTTATTACACCTTAAAGTGACTCATATGAGCTTGACATAAAAGGGTCTCAAATTACTATGGTCAGAATCATATGAAGCATCATTTTTGGAGTTGAATATATATTTGACTTTAGTGGCAATACTGATTCTATTGAAGCTAAAAATATTATATATTTTATATTGTGATGCATTTTGTATCGGCATAGGAGATGTTCTGATGCAATAAGAGCGAGTCATCACATACCTGTCTATCTAGTTGATTGCTCATGATCAGAATTACCCAACACATAACCTCAATCTCACTAATATAGAAGATGAATTAGACTATTGGATACACTATCTACATGGAGAGATTTTTTTAGGGTTCAATTATCACAATAATCTCAAGTAAATATTTACACAATGTGATCTTAATCTCACAAATTGTAGGTTGGTTGAGTACCTAGAGACATTTGATTTTGATTTTTCCTACATGCTTGGTAAATGAATTTCATTAACTAATGCTCTGAGTTGAAAGAATTAGATATAGACTGTTCATAAATATTTTAGTGAATGGAAGCTCATTAAATTATCCATCGAGATGAACATTGAGGTTCTGGAGGAACATGGATAGACTATTCTATAATTCCTTAGCAATGACTTCTACTCTCCTAGAATGGGTGATAATGAGATAAATATCTGATATTAGTGTCCATATCCTAAGGGAAAGTGTCTCATTTGATGATATATCTACAGTTTGTACAGTGTATGGCGATGATACCATATTGTTTCATGGGTGTGTATAGTTCCCAACATACATCAGAGAGTACGTGATGTCAGAATTTTGTGCCTCTATAAGGTAGGTTCACCCTATTTTCCCCAAAATCTATTGAGATCTACGATGCCAATATTTTTGGCCGGTATTGTAATGGGTGGTTTTATGTTTCATCACTTGGTGTTACAACTATTAGTTGGAGAAGGAAGAGCACCATTAACTCGTAGAACATTTATTTTCATTTTCTATTCCTTGGTGGAAATTATATGATGTTTTGATAGCCTTCATGACTAGTTCACCCAGATATCCTCAAGGAACTGATACATTGTGGGTTTTTTTTATCATTTTATGAAGGTTTTACACTTCTAACCGGTATGAGAGACCATCATGGTAGATTATTTAGGACAGTTGTATGTTATGGAGGTTGTAAATCATTATGGGGCTTCTTTCTCTATCATTTATAACAGAGAATCTCATTTCATCCCATTTTTCTAGAAGGGGTTATAAAAGTCCTTGGGTATGCAGGTATTTCAGAATATATCCTATCACCCACAAACCAATGGATAGATGAAGCATATGATTCATGTTCTTAAGGACATGCTTTATGCTTATGTCCATGACATTTAGGATTTTTGGGAGAAGAACATTTATCTCATTGATTTATCTTATAACAACAGATTTCAGGATACCATCGAGATGGATCCTTATAAAGCCTCATATGGCAAGAATTACTCATTTCCTATGAACTGGATATAATTATAGGGGGAAGCTATGCTTGGACCACGTCTAGTTCAATAGACTTTAGAGAAGCTCCTGCTAATTAGAAAGTGCATGTTGATAGCTCAATGCATATAGTCAATATAGTCCAGAATAAATATGTGACCTATTGAGTTTGAGGATGAATATTAGGTTTTCTTGCAAGTCTCACCTAGGTTGGGGCATAGACATTTTTGTAAGTTGGGTAATCTCTCACCAAGGTTTTATTGGAACCTACTATGTTGTGAAATGGATCAAAATATTTTCTCACTAGTTGGAACTTCCCCAGAGATACAGATCAATGCATGATTTCTTTCATGTATCTCAGCATCGCAAATACTATGTAGACACATCAATTTTCTTTTAGCATAATAAGATTTAATTGGATATTTATTCTTTATTCAAGGGGTATCTAGTGTGTATAGTGGATTAGAGTGTCAAGAATATCCGATGAAGGTTAGTTCCTTCAGTACGGATGCTATGGAAGCATAGACGGGTACAAGATAAGACCTAGGAATGAGAAGAATGTATATGATCTTAGTGTTTCGAACACTTTTCTAAAAATACCTTTTTAACCTCAAAAGGAAAACTTAGAGATGGGTATCTTTACAGAGGGTAGGTTGTAATGAATCAAATTTTCAATGAAGGTATTGATCATCATTTATTCAATTAGAATTCTCTGAATGGCACAAAAATTTATTATAATCAAGAAAAGGACAACATGGATGTATTCGGTTCTCATTCAGATCTCGAATCCCTAAAATAGGAAGAAGGAATTGGGCCATACATTTTGTCTATAGTCGTGCACCTAGGGCGCAATGCCATGTGGAAGGTTATAGACATAGGACAAAGCATTTTTATATGGTTTGCACATGGGTTTTCAAACCATGTACCAAATCATGTGGTGTGCACCTATGTATTAGTGAATTAAGAATGCTTGGTGGATTTTTTCACCTAACCATGCAACTATACCATGTGGCTTGATATTTTGTTGTGAAATTACAATTTTTCCCTCACTTACGTCATAACCATTCTTAATTTTTCTTCTTCTCCCTCCAGAAGTTGGCCTTCATTTTCCTCCTCCACTAAGCTCAAGAAAAATCTAATCTAGGAATCTAGCTAGATCTCACATCCAATGTTCATTCATCAATTCATTATTAGAATTGGATTCTTCTTGGTAATCTCCCTTAGTCTCTAGTTTTTTATCTATGTTTTTTTGAATCTATCATGTTATTTAGGTGAAATCTCATTTTACCTATTTTTAGGTAATTGAAATGTTTCTAATATCTCTTCTATCAAACACCTAATCTGAGTCTAATATCAAGACAGGCATCATTAATAGTTGCGTGGTAGTTGGTCACATCATTTTCCCTTCGAGTTTTAATGTTTCATAATTTTGTTATTTTTCCACATGATCTCTTTTTCCAAGAATCATAATTTAATTTTTTTTCATTCATATAAATTTTACCATGTCAACATATTATTTAACTATTGAACCATATTTGGTAGTTCATAGGTTTTATGTACCTTATATGGTCACCACAAAGGTGATTCAAGCGAAATTGGTCATTTTGTATAATTGTATTAAAATTTTAAAACCCCCATTGTGCTTTTCATCTTATCTTTTAAATGAAATTACCCTTGATATATGAGTGTTAGATGAAATCAAAATAACCTCACAGGTGATTGTAGCACTTATAGTTGGAAATTACCATGTAGGAAATTTCAATATAGACAATGGCAACCATAAATACCATTTGTGCTTTATAAACTAAATTTCCTTTGTTAGTAAATGAAGTGGAAATGTAAATATGTAATTGGATATTTCATGATGGTTTTATTTCCTTAAATATATGAATAATATTAAATTAAAAGGTTTTGAAGGAAGGAAAATCCATGCCTTTGATTATGATTTATTAATTTCTTATCCTGAATTCCATTTCATTGAATGTTTTTCAAATTTTTTAACAAATATATTTGAGGTATTACCTCATTTGGGATGTGATAAACATGAATATTCATTATATATATATATATATATGTGTGTGTACAGTAAATAGGTTCCATGAGAGGTATTTCCTTGGGTTGAATATTATAATTATGATATGCCTTTATAGAGATTGTGACATAATGGTAAGGGACCTATTGAGCATGACAGTATCAGACACCCATACAATAGGTGTTGACCATAACGTCTCACACCATTGACATAATCAAGATGTTACGATTTGCGTGCCATATTCCCTTTTTTGAGTGATGACATGATACCTCCCTTACAATCCTGAGTGTCTTCCAGGAGGTCTTACACTCTTATTTGGATGTACGGAATGTACCCTATTTCATGAGCTTATAGGTATGATAGACTGGTCAGGGAAGTCTTGGTTATTCCCTAGTCTAGCCAGCACTAGTCTTCTGGGTATATGTCCACTTACATTTCCATGTACCGTGATCATATATTTGGGATCAATACATATAATTTTACTATATATATACGATTATAATATATATATACTATATGTTAAGACTTCCCTTCCAGCCATGAGCTGAAGCAGTTAGACCCTCCATGTGTATTATACGAACCTGAGTGGATAGTTATTTATTTACTCTATATTGTTAATTAATTAATATTTAATCCACATTTTTTAGCTACAATCACTTTTTTCATTATATATATACATCTTTAGTAGTGGCCTACTATGATTTTAATCTAACACCCTACTCGGGATGCCTTTAGTACCAGATAAGCTTGTTTAAATGTAGGTATTGATAAGGTAAGTGTCCTATAATGGGTTGTTGATATTGTTTTTATTAGTTGGAGCTTATGATTAGTGGACCCATCTTTAGCTGAGGATGATTATGGAGTATTTTTTCCCTCTTATTATTTTTTACTATTGTATTTCATTCTTGTATCTTCCTATTCCCATTTTTATTACATCATCCAATCTATCCATGTATCAGACACTAACTTAGAGGCATTTGATAATATTATCAGTTTTTCAGTTATATATTTATGATTCAATATTTTTTCATTTATTTTATCTTTTTATTATATATGTTTCCACTAAAGTTGTTTTTTATTTTAGTCATTCATGTTCTACTATTCATATAAGAGGGTATAGTCTCCCCACCATACCACCATTACACCCTCGCTTCAAGTAGGCTACCTCTGGAATATTGGGAGGCACACTTGAGTCCATGTGACCCACCATCTTGTGATATGTTTTAAATAGACCCCAAGTCAGGATGTTTCATTTATAATAAAACATAACCTCATTTCCCTTATGATAAAATATTAAATATATTAATGAAAAACTGGTATCATTTTGTATTTATCAATTTATTTTAATTATATAAAAACCATAATCTAATAAAAATGAAACAAAGTGATAGGAAATATGAAACTTTGTTGTACATTTCAGAACTCCACTAATCAAATAGGAGAAAAGAAAGATTTTATATAAATTTTGATGCCTTATCCAAAAGATATAACCATGTTCTACAAATTTTAACCTTATTGAATGACAATAATTTATGAGGGATGATTTTAAAAATAAATAATTAATTAAAGGGAACTATTTTCCAAATTTCAATTTCCTGCATCCAAATATGGGATCCATCTTTATAGACTCAATTTCTATAAGGGTTAGAAAACAAATTTAAAATAACTACACAAAACAAGATGAAAGTTGTTTTCTAGAAAACTAAATTTTGAATAAAAAATCATTTTTTCTTATGCCATTCCTGAAAAAACATTATATTAATATTAAAATATTTTATTCAATATATAATATATAAATTAAATTAAAACCATTCACCAATAGTTGTTAATTTAATATGTAAAGATAAAAACATATACCTTACAAAAAACCCATTTAAAAAATATTTCTTTTTTTTTCAAATTACTTTTATTTTCATTTCTAACTAATTGATAAAAATTAAATGTTTTTTATACATTTATAAACCATAAATTTCTCATAATTTATTTATTACAATTAATACCAACCAATTTAATGGATATAGGATAACACTCACATTAATTTATAATAACATTTCATTAATATATCATCATTAATTTAAACTTGGTGTTTTGAGTACTACATGCTGTCAAAGATATTAATTTTTTTGAAGAAGAAATATATCAAAAAATAGGTTTTTTACAACAATTACAAGGACTTTTGAGTTCTATGATCAACATTGAGGAGTTCAGAACTTATCAAAGGTTTATTATCATTCTAGATATCGTCGGTTGAATGTGAAGAGTGAAAGTATCCAAAATGAAGGTTTCTGTATGAGATAGAGACATTATTAGTTTTTTGTGATGCCCTTAGATCTTACTAATCCCCAAAAAATCTTGATGATCATACTAAACTGAGTCTTATAGGCTACATTGAAATGTTTATTTTAATAATTTTTAAGGGAATTCAAATTTTATCTTTGATAAAGGAGTAACATGAAGAAATTCCATGTTTTAACTTCCTACTCTGTTCCAACAATCTATACCTTGAACTATAATTTCCACATCACCTCAAGAACACACCACAATATATTTAATGATTTAAACTAGTAGTGTGGTCCTAATCTATAAAATGGGAGGACTATTCCAGGGATTCATAGTATAAAAATCGATGAAATAATCATACATCCATAAACATTAGTGAATGAATAAGATATAACTAAACATATCCAATGCCAAAAATGATGTTTTCATGAAACAAATACTACCAATATCCCATAATGATGATCTAAAAAAGACAAAATAAAATAAAAATAAAACACATGAGACTTGTCTCTACTACAATCCCCTATACTCACAAACATTGTCTCAACAAAACCATTGGTATCCCCTATCCCAATCCTCAAACATTCATGTTCTCTAACCTAATATAAATACATATGGTCACTAAATGAAATGAAATATATGAGTAGGTTTTGATCATAAAACTCAGTAGGGTCTCTCAAATCCTCCCCAGTATATTCCATCATATGAATGATTATACATAAGTAAAATAAACGTAATTCTAATTATGCACATTGGTATGTCCATCAAAAACTAGGATGAATCGACATGCAATGAGTAGATACACATATCGGGCCACCATGATTATATATCACAACTATTTTAGCATAATTTAAATATCAATCATTTCCTAAGTCTATCATATCAATTCCCAAATCATTCATAAATACTCAGGGAATGATGGAATCAAAAACCTGGACCCAATACTTGATGAAATCTGGGAAAACAATATGTCCAAAAGCCACGACCCTTCACTTATCAATCAAGGGAGTAAAATTGGTCTCATGATTAATCATGAATCTCCACCCATGGTAGTCCTCAAACCAATACTAATCATGATAATTTCCAAATCATGTATATTAATCAAAGAAACATTTGGAATGTTTCTCGACCTAATACCTATATTATATGTCACGGTCACCACACTATCCCAAACCATGCATGTAAGGGTCCTCAAACTAATACCTGATGGAATAGGTAATGGCCATCCACTATCCCAAGAAAAATATGGATATTTTCTTTACCTAATACCCAAAGGAACATGACACATTCATCCAGTGATCCAAGCCACTAAGTCATGTTCACTATACACACCAACCCATCCCCACAGTCACTAGACGGTCCAGTAGTTCCCTGAACCCTCTCTATAGACTCTCAAGAGGTAATTTAAAGAAACCCAATCCATGAATCCTCATTTAAATTTACCCTAAGAACAATCACATTAGTCAGAATCCCATCACTCAACTCACTGTCTCATCCCAATATTCTTTTCTCTCAACACCTAGCATGCCATCATAATGTGTCTCATCTCAACCACTAGGGTACCCACTATATCTTCCATACCCTGCATGGTCTCACCACATTGATACCATTATAATATCATGATCCACTAGAGAAATACCTAACCAATGTATACTTTGATCTAGACCAATATGTATAGTCCCACATCAATGAAGTCACCTAGTGTTCTAGGTCACGCTACCTAAGGACCATCTCAAGCCATATCGTACTACCAAACCATAGCCTCAATAGGTGGGATAAAATTCCTAATTAAATTTACCATATCATATTAATTTTATGTCCTGAAATATTCCAAATACCATGACCTAGGTTATATATCATATCTCATTAATTATATCACTCCACACTTCACCTAGAGTTATCCTTCTCTTTAATACTATTTCTGAATTGATAGGAATTATCCATATCAAATCATAAACAATGACTCAATGTAATCCTTGGGAGGAATTTCCTCATCACTCATAAGACATGTGATGGTTTCTTCAATCATCATCTATAAAAACCTCCCATTCAATAGAATTATAACTAGATAACACATATTATGCTATTCATGCCTTAGCATGCACCCAACAACCTTATCAATGACTCTTGTCACCATAGTGGTATCCTCATTCATTGGATACCAAGTCTATTGGTAAATCAAAATTTACCCAACTACAAAAGGGCATGTAGTCTCATCCTAAGAGGATGAATCCACAACATCAACTCATGTAAGGACTACACCTACCATTATACTACATTCCCAAACAAATAAATGTATCCATTCATGCACTATAAAGAACACACAAGAATATAAATTAGTATCATTTGGTCCAAATACCTCTTTTAAGTAGTTACACCTACATGCTACCCAAAAAACACATCATCCATTCTATCAAAGCCTCTCTTAAGCTCTGATTGGTCTCATCCAAGATACATAGAATTTTCCTCTAATAAAGAGAAACAAATAATTATTTATAATTAATTTTACTTATTTTTCCTAAAATGATTCCATGGGTAATTTTTTTTGGAAACCTAAACTTTAATCACTATCACACTATAACAACCTCCAATATTGTATAGATGGACTCCCAATTTCACCTCATTCAATCATTCCACACAGCCCCATCATTTTAGATCCATTCAACAATTATCCTGTAGAATCTACATCAAATCCTTAACTAAAATAGACCAGCATAGAGGGCAGTGATGGAGAAACCAGAAATTAAAATCATAGGAAAAAATACAAAAACTCACCACCTAAGTCAATAATAATCCATCACATCTAAATGGGGATCATTGGAGTGGTGTGGGTGGATAATTGGTTAAAAATGACCTCCCATAATCCCCCTTCCCCATCAAAATCATGAAGAACCCCAACTAGAAAAATATTGATTTGATCCAAATTAAATTGAGAAATTTCGTTATCCACAAGTTAGCATATGTAGAACTGATAACTGGTTGATGTGCCTAAGAAGAATGCATGGGATCTATCTAATCCTATTATCTACTCGTAGGCTGCTATTGAATTCAATTTATCCTATGAAAACCTCTTGAATTATTATAATTATTCCTAAAACATTTCAATAATTCCTAGATCATAAAAACCCATAAAATTTATTATTTAAGTATTCTAAAACACTCTAAATAACATTCATAGTACATGTTTTCAAAATGATCTTCTAAATATACAAAAATTCAAGATCTATCTAATAAACAAAATAATCCCAAATATACATGGAATTATTAAATCACCACTATAATGATTCTCATCCTTGAAATTTTTAGTAATTATTATTGGATGTCTACCCACCAATCCCAACCATATTTAACCCAAAATGAATTGTATTCTAACTCTTATTTCCCAATATACATCTATTGTGAAAGTCAAAACACTAATAATAGATAAAACAATATCTCTTCCGAAATAACTATTATAATCTCTTAACAACACCCAACATACCCGATAGGACATTCAATATATAGATTCAACCCAAATCTTCTAACATTAAGCCAGAAAACTAGATGAACCTTATCGACTGCCTTTCCCCAAACACTTTGCCTTAACTTCTAATGTACTTCCCTAACTTCTATCCATTATTCCCCAACACATAGAGGCATTGTAATGTATTCCAAACACTAAAAAATATTTTACACTTTATTCCAAGTGTAATTCCATTACTGGATCACCACTCACATTCTCCAACTACCATATTCCTAATTTGATGTGACACCATTTACATGCACTCCAAATTTTTGTTTAAATAAAAAAACATTGAATTACAAACTTTTATTCTCATTGTAAAATAAAATTTATAACCAACCATAATAAAAAACATAATAATTATTTCCACACTTACATGTGAGGAATATTTTATTGATTTAAGGTTTGTAAAATTATGTTAAAACATAAACTGATAATTCCCACATTAAATGTAACAAATTGAAAATTTTCGATTTATTTATGAAACAACATAATTCCTCACCAGTCATTAATGTCTATAAAATATTATTTCCATAAAAAATCCATCTAAACATGTTAAGTGCTCTATATTTCTCTGCAACCTACTAAAATGGAAATAAAATAATGGTGATATCAAATGATTAGTGAGGGAAACATGTAAATTAAAAGATCATGGAAAACAATCTAAGCATTTGGTAAACAACATTAATACATAGAAAACATGAAACTAAACTCATGTTACATCCATGATAATAAATGTAATTAAGAAAACTAATAATATTAATGTCATACTGATGGAATGGAAATTATATACCTAAAACCGTATTCTCAAGGCATTATGCCATGAAAAATTAATTATGTTCAAGGTCGAGGTCAAAACAACCTACTATCAACGCCTTGTTATGTGACACTGTATTTTTTTGGATGAATAATGCACTAAAAAAACCTATTTTGTCTCATGAGATCATTCTATTTATTGAGGGATATTTAATTCCATTAAAAACCCATATACTATTCACTTTTAATTCATCCAATATAGGATACAATATTAAACAATAAATAATCAATATTTCCAACAGTCATTCATATTTATGTAACAACATACAAAATACCAATACCATTCTCATATAAATAAAAGTGATAAATTAATCATAACCAATCCAATGGATGAAGTTTGGTAGTTAAAAAATACATAATCAACATGAAAATAATCATCTATTTTGTAATAACAAAACAAAAAATGAAAATAATTTTACCCATTAAAAAAGGATATATTTATTTCTAGTCTAAAATAATAAAATATGATATATATATATATATATATAATATACCATTTAGATGGATTAGTGTATGCCTAATAAAATTAACGAATAACTTCTCAAAATACACCCATTTGAATAATTATGATGGTTCCAAATGATTATATCTCTATTGTAACAATGGAAACCTATAAGGATGGTTATGAAGATGGAAAATATATGAAGAAATGAATGGTGGAATAATACCACCCAATAAGGGCTCATGAATTATATTTTTTTATAATGAGTTAATTTCTAAAATATATATATATATATAGGACTATAAATTGATAATCATGATCCATTTTAGTGTAAATCATTTTGATAAATAAATGTAAATGGATTTGAAAACATAAAATAACATTTAGAGAACAATGACCATAAAGAGAACATCACCATTCACTTCCAAAATTACTTTTTCAAAAGGTAAAGTAAAATATTATTTAAACCCACAAATTTTAAAAGAACATCTAATAAGGGTGCCTTAAAAATGAATTAATGTTTTATTTAGAAAATGTCCATACGAAGAATTTCATTATAAAGGGGTCATTTTTAATTCATGTAATTAATAATATTGGATAAAAATATTTTATAAATATTAATAAGAAATGTTTGAATGGAAATTACATTTTACAAAAGATTATACTAAAATAAAATAAAATAATATGTTGGGAGAACCAAATCATGGAAGAAAAATGTTCAACAAAAACATTATAACAGAATGAATGGGAATTGAGTTGGCAATGATCTTTAATACTTGATAAACTCTTTCACTTAACTCATGAGTAATAAAATATTATTTGGATTATAAATATTTATAAATTTAAATATTTTGAGTATTTTAGATCCATTATTATTGATTACCCCATACATTGGAAATATCATGCTTAACATGTAAAGTTTCTTATATAATCTGAATTGAGACCATGAGAATCTCTGTGGATTGGGTGAAATATCAATAAAAAATTTAAATGTAGGGATTATAATTTAACATCCATTAAAATTATTAAAATATATTTATTAAATTTTATCTCAAATAAGAAATTTATACACAACGTAAATTATAATAGGAGAATAAATAGAATACTTGTCTCGATAAAGATAAATTGAGACTTAAACCCTTTACCTATTATTTCTTACATACATAGAAGTAATTTAACCCATTTTATGATAAACATTTCCATATTAATAAACTAATTCGTAGCCTGACTCAAATTTTATTCCAATCACACCATTCATAAATAGTCATTCTCTATATGAGTTTTTCAAATTATAAACATCTTATGTTTATAATTTTAATCATTTTTATTAGTATTATAATAGAATCATATTAATTCGTTATTATTATAAATTTAATAATTAATATGTCACTAAAGATAAATATAGGGATGTTTTTTAATCAGTTAAAATGTTCCAAAATCCTTTCATGAGTGTTTTAGTCTTTATCCTTGAATATGAAATCTATAACAAGCTTGTTTCAGTTATTCTTAATGATCGAACTATGTTTTATTAATTAATGAATTAAATATTGATATAATAACTATTGATCTAAAAATAATAATTATTTAAAAATTTATATAATATTTTAATAGTGATTGTGTTACCATAGAAAGTCATGGAATAAATTAATAGTATTGTTCCACATTGAGAGTTTGTAAATATTTATTGTTTCTATTTGTTTCTTAATAGAGGAATCATTATTCTTTAATTTTCCAAATGTATTCATTAAAAAGTATTTATGTTTAGTTATATGGATGTTTTATAATAATTTAGGATATTCAAAACTCATTTTATTAGTGTTTTGGTCGTTATCCATCATGATGTAATCAATTAAAAGATAGTTTCAATTATTTTTCACTATTGAAGTTTTTTTCTTAATTAATGAATTATTTATTAAAATAAAATATCTATAAAAAAATAAATTATTTACACAATAATATCATATTTTACCAGTGATTTTGTTCCCATATTAATTCTTGGAATAAATTTATATTATTGTTCTATTTGGTGGTTGAACTGACCCAATCATAAACATACCATTATTTAGTAAATGATTATGAGGTGATCATTTTATAATATCATTTTTCCCAAAAAACATTAATGATATTAACTAGTGTTTATTATAATTATACATCATATTTAGAAGGAATTGTTTTAATATATAATGAATATTAATTTTATACAGGATTTGATTAAAAATTATATTCCTAGAACACTAATTTTTAAATTATTAAACCAAGGATGGTTGTTTTTTTCATACCCTTAATATGATCTGTAAATTTTCAAAACAAAACATTTTTTAAAATAAATATAAAATTTATTCTATAATACAAACCTTATATATGACCTTGTAATATGGTGAAGAAAAATAAAATTATTTACGTTGTGGATGCAGTAGCCTATACAATACATATGTTAAGTCAATAAGGTTTCGTAATGACATTTTCATTCCTAAATGTTTTGAAAATTACAAACACTTTATATTAAGGAAAATTATATTCCTAATGGATTATTTAAATCAGAAAAGACTCTCTTCTATAAGGAAATTTTTAACCCTACCTTTGTTTTCAATGTTTCATTTTATAATCTCTCTAACTAAAAATCATTTTACTAGTAAGTCAAAAAAATTGGGATTTATAGAGAAAAACTCTGAATATTATAATTTCATTGGATATGAAGTATTCTATTTTCAGGTTCCGAATTCTCTGAAATTTGGAATCAGAATTTTCTGAAATTTAGATTCTGAATACTCTGAAATTTAGACTCTAAATTCTCTGAAATTTAGACACCAAATTCTCTGAAATTCAGATTCCAAATTCTCAAAAATTCAGACTCTAAATTCTCTGAAATTTAGATTCGGAATTCTTTGAAATCTAGATTTATAATTCTATGAAATTCAGATTTGGAATTCTTTGAAATTTATACTCTGAGTTTTCTGAAATTTTGATTCTGAATTCTCTAAAAATTAGACTCTGAATTCTATGAAATTCAGATTCCGAATTCTCTGAAATTCAGACTCCAAAGTCATCAGAATTTAGATTCTGAATTCCTTATAATTCAGACTCTGAATTTCTTCAGATTTCCGATTCCGAATTCCTTAGAATTCAGACTCCAAATTCCTCAAAATTTAGAATCCTAATTTCATAGAATTAAAAAACTTAATTACTCAGAATTAATACTTAAAATTCCTCATAATTCAGACTCTGAATTCATCAAAATTCAGATTCTGAATTCCTCATAATTCAAACTCCAAATTCCTTAGAATTCAGACTCTGAATTACTAAGAATTCAGATTCCAAATTCATTAAAATTCATACTCCGGAATCAATATATTTCATATTCCGAACTCTTTGAAAAAAAATTCAAATATCCATGTCTTACAGATTCTGAATGTTTAATTTATTAGACTCTGAATTCAATTTTTTCCTTAGACGTGGAAAAATAGATACCATCTTTTTTCTTTCACATGTTATTGTTATGAAACTATGTCATACAATATATTTCTAACTAACTATTGGTTGAGTGACATGTGTATAGGTCCCTCTGATATTCAATAAAAAATATGACCGTTGGAGGAGGGAGTCGACCATTGCATTTTTTTCCTATAAATAGGTTCTCAATTGAATGAACTCATAATCCGTTGATTGACCTAGAGATTACATGTTATGAGGTGATTTATAGAGAGAGAAATACTCTCATTATTTATATATATCTAAACATCTTTTTCGTCTTTTATTTCGGAGACTCTGATTATTGCTGAGTACAATCGAGGGTTTTCAGGGATAGGAAGACAAAGTTTCCAACAAACTTAATGTACGAGGGCTTGCATGGATATTAAGATAGATTCTGATATTACTATAAAGGGATTACCTTGGTGTGGGTAAGACAGAATTACTTGAAAGTATAAACCAAGGGAACTTTATCCATGGTTGTCGGATACCCTACTCTTTGGGTTAAAGGATTTTCTACTTGTTACTTGTTTGGTTTCACGTTTTATTTTCATTGTATTTTTATAAATAAATAAAGTGTAATTTTCTTATACTTTCTTATACTTTATTTACATTGATAAATAAGTTTCTATATGCCTTATATTATAATCCTTCCTTTTGTAAACTTTTCTTAAGTTTTATTTCTGGAACCATATTTCTATAACCTATGAAAGTTTGTTTCATAGAAATATTTTTATGGTATGTGAATTAATGTTGTTTAACTTTGTTAAACATTTTTTTATTTATGGTTAAAATTTATATTTTTTGAACTTACAATTCACCCCCACCCTCTTGTAATTGAGAATCTACATATACTATTTCAATCCTACAATTGATATCAGAGGTGGTCTTTGAAATACTTATACATCATATATGTTTTATTCCTCAATTTTCTCTTATTCAAAATTTTCTTTCTTAACTTTTCTTGCTTAAGTTTTTCTTAGAGATTTTAATCTTTGTTTATAAAAATTTTATATTAAAATGTTTTGTGGAATGTTATTTTTTATATAAAGGCAGGAATAAATATCGGTTCAATTGAAAATCAAAATCCTACTAGACCACCAATTTTTATAGTAATGATTATTAGTACTGGAGAGAGAGAATGCAGACCTTTTTCATTAATATTGGAGTATTCATTTTTGTTATTCTTACCGGAGATTATAAAATTCCATACAAGGAAGTCAAAACCTTCACAAATAAGGGAAAATCAGAATATCAACTAGATTACAAGGTACGCAAAACATTGTTGTGTTCTATGAAAAGGAATATATATAATCAAATTTCATCTTGTGAAGCATACAAATGCATTTGGCATAAAATTGAAGTTACACATGTTTGTATTTCCAAATTTATAGAAACTAGAAGATAAATTTTGAGAGGTGATTATCATGTATTTTTATTTCCCTATGGAGAACCTGTTTGCAAAGTACAACAAAGATTTATGACCATTATCAATAGTCTTCAATCTATGGGAGAGAATGTTCTTGATAATGAAGCTCTTCTGGACAAAATAATTGATATCATGCCAAATGAGTATGAATCAAAAAGTATGGTCATTGATGAGAACAATAAAGTTTCCAATATTACACTTGATGAAAAATTTGGAACTCTTATTCAATATGAGACAAGAATGAAATGAGATGCTGATATGAATAAATAGAATAGTGAAAATGGAAGTGTAGATTTTACTACTACTAAATCTAAGACTCTGAAAAGGGTTACAAGATCTAATTCTAAGAAAGTCATTGTTCTATCTAAGTCTAGTGAAATTGAGCATTTTAAAATGAGTTAGATAATCTTGCTCGAACAATGAACAATATATTTGGGAAGAAATACTTTTAGTGTAGATATAAGAAGAAACAAAGAAAGGACAAGATCTGGTATATCTAGAGCTACTTGTTGAGTTCTATGAGTCTTTAAGTTTATTTAATGAAGGTGGGAGAGATAAATTCTCATTTAAAAGTTATGGTAAAACCTATTCTATTTCATTCAATAAGTCATCTAGTATCATTGGAATACCATATGAAAGAAAAAACCATTTTCTTCACCCACAAACTACCAGATTAATCTGAATGTTTTAAAAAGGATAAAGAATTATAATTCCTCAGACTCAAAGGAGTCAAAACCCCAAAGATAAACCATCTCTCAACAAACTTCAGGCTACTAGAATTATGGTTTCATGGATTCCTAATTCCAATAAATGGGGTTAAGGACAACTCGAAGAAGAGTGATATCTTCATTCTAGTTTTCCTTTTGAATGTGAGAGTGATAAATTTAGTGGAGTATATCTTGATGACGATAAAAAATATCAAAAATGGAACCCTCAAATCTCAAATCATTATATATCCGGAAATCCTAGCCACGATCATTTTATTATTCATAGAATCCTTTAAAATCCCTTTTAGTTCAATTCCTAGATTATTCAAAGTCTTTTTCCTAAGTGATGATACTTTGAGGAAGATGATGGTTGGTTTTAATGAAAAATCTAGAAAATTTTTTGGCTTATCTGAAAGTGATATTGAATCCTTATAAAAGAAGGTGGAAGTAGTATAGACATCCAATAAACCACCAAAAAAGAGAAATCACAAGGAAAAAGAAGTTTTTGAAAAACCTACATTTTAGGAAACTCAGACAACACCCCTAATGTCTAAGAAGAAAAAAAAGCCTACCCTAATGAATTGGTTTCCATGTAGAGGGAATAGAATAATAACAATAAAGAATGAGATCCTATATTTTTCCTGAATCCTACTGATCCAAGAGAATTAAAGATTAAGGATGCTGAGGAATATGAAAAATAAGAAAAAAGAGAAGAATCAAAAGAAGAAAATGTCTCAAGATGAGTTTGTTCAAGATCTTCTTAATGAAACTAAGAAATATTCTGAGAAGATTAAAGTATTTGAAGCATTTATCAAATAACTAGAACCTATAGAGACTCCATGAAAGAAGATGGTTATTCAAAAAGAGGAAGTGGAAGAATAAGAAGAAGAGGAAGAAGGATATTCCATTGATGATCTCATCAATCATGTTGAAGAATATCGTGAGAAGGAATTTCCTTCGGTAAAATTCTTGATCCAAACTTTTTAGGATGAATAAACCAAAATTCTATCACAAGGAAAAGAGGATCAGGTTCAAGAAGAGTTTAGTACACCTTCTGATGATGAGAACATCTATCATGACTTTATTCAACCTATTGATATTAAGAAAGATGTTGAGAAGGAAAAGGTTGATGAAGATAAAATTTTTCCTATCTCAGATAGTGATCATAAATCCCCAAAAGCTATAGATACCAATTATAGAGCTGGTAAAGGAAAACAGGTGATAGTCGATACTCCTTATAAGGATTTGTTCATTAATAAGGATGATCCTCCAGGTTCATCCAAGAGGAAGGATGCTGAGATTGAAAAAGAATCTTCACCTAAAAGGGAATATAATGCTGAATCGTCTTCCTTGGGTTAGGAATTTATGGTTCAGTCACAAAATAAGTTAACAAACATCATTCCCCTAATTCCTAGCGTTGATTCGAGGTGTCAGTTTCTTCAACAATCTTTCATTCAGAAGTCAGATTCTGTAAGAATGCTCATGGAAAAATCATAAATCTTTAGGCAAATTTCCAATAATTATTTATTTTTTATTATGATCATAGAAGTTATTTCAGGGAAATCACTAAGTGGTCAAACAATACAATTGAACATCTGATAATTCTTGATGACTTTCAAGACTCAATGAAAGATGGTTTTGACAGAGAAGATAAGAGGATGAAAAAGCTTATGAAAAGTTTTTCTGAAAATCCAAACCTCGAACAAGAATTCTGGAAGAAGGATGTAAGAGATCTAAATGGGAATCTCAATTTAGTTTCCTTGAATTTAAATATGGAATGAAATATCATATTTGATTTTGAATAGAAATTTAGCAAGAAAGAATAGCTTTTAAAGTCTCGGGCAGAAATCCTAAAGTCTCCTGATTAAAAGATCAAAGAATTGGAGAAAAAAATAAGGATCAAAAATAGCATATCACACTCTTTGAAGAAGATCATATGAAGCTTAAGAAGCTGAAGACCATAGTGACGAAGTTCCTGACAAAGGAAAAAGAAGGATGAAAATTTTTCTTATTCAAATCAGATCTTTTTTGGAACCATCCGTGTATCAATATTTATAATCTTAATGAAAATTCCTATTTTGTTACATTTTCTTTATTTTATATAGTTATAATATTTCTAGTACCATATATTTTCATTATATTTATGACTTTTGTAAAATAAAAAAGGGAGAGAAAGGAATGATAAAGAAAGAATAGTAAGTAAAGAAAACAATTCCCTAAGTAAGGGGGTGTCTATATAAGGGGGATTTTACTCAAAGAAGATTTCTTTATGAAAGAAAAATAAAAAACAACTTATTAATGTCAAGTATACCATCCTAAGGTATTTTATCACTTAAGTGGGAGTAAGTCGTATTCACCATGATTTAAAAGTAAAGAGAGATAAGTTTTTATTTTGTGTTCATAAAGAAAAATTCTTAGTCCTTATATTCTTTTTCAAAAGGATGTTTGTGATTTTCAAGAAGGGGGAGATTGTTAGGTCAATAAGGATTCCTCATGAATTTTCTATTCCTCTATGTTTTGAAAATCACAAACACTTTATCTTAAGGAAAAGTTTTTCCTTATGGATTATTTTCATTAGGAAAATTTCCCTTCTATAAGGAAATTTTTATCCTTACCTTTGTTTTCAATGATTCCTTTTATGATCTCTCTAAATCAAAATCCTTTTACTACTAAGTAAAAAATTTGGATTTATACCTAAAACCTCATAATATTATAATTTTCTTGGATATAGAGTATTCTATTTTCAGGTTCCGAATTCTTTAAAATTCAAATTCAGAATGCTCCAAAATTCAGATTCTGAATTCTCTAAAATTCAGACTCTGAATTCTCAGAAATTTAGACTCCGCGTTCTCAAAAATTAAGATTCATATTCTCGAAAATTCAGACTCTGAATTCTCTAAAATTTAGATTCTAAATTCTATGAAAATATGATTATGAATTCTCAAATATTCAGATTCCAAATTTTCTGAAATTCGGACTCTGAGTTCTTGGAAATTCAGATTCTGAATTCTCTGAAATTCAGGCTCAGAATTCTCTGATATTTAGATTCCGAATTCTCAGAAATTCAGAGAAAAAATCTTTAAAATTTAGATGCTAAATTCTTTATAATTAATAACTCAAATTGCTCAGAATTTATACTTCGAATTTATTTAGAATTCGGATTTCGAATTCCTCATAATTTTGACTCCGAATTCCTCATAATAGAGACTCTGAATTCCTCAGAATTCAGACTCTGAATTCCTCAGAATCTAGACTCTGAATTTATCATAATTCTGAATCTGAATTCCTAATAATTCAGACTCATAATTCCTCATAATTCAGACTCTGAATGCATTGTAGTTTTGACTCTAAATTCCATAGAATTCAGATTCCAAATTCCTCAGAATTCAGACTCAGAGTTCCTCAGAATTCAGACTCCGAATTCCTCATAATTCAGATTCCAAATTCATTGATATTCAAACTCCATAATCCATAGAATTCAGATTCCGAACTCTTTGAAAAATAGAATCCATATATCCTTTTATTATAGAATCTAATAGTTTTTTTGGTTAGAATCTGAATTCTGTTTTTTCCTTAGTCTCCAAAAAATAGATAACATCATTTTCCTTACACAAGTTATTGCTATGAAATGATGTCGTAAAATCTATTTCTAACTAACCATTGGTTAAGTGGCATGTGTATTGGTCCCTCCGGGACTCAAGGAAAAATATGACCGTTGGAGGAGGGAGTCGACCGTTGTGGTTTTTTCCTATAAATAGGATCTCATTCGAATGATCTCAAGATCTGTTGATCGACATACAGATTACATGCTATGAATTTTTTCCTAGAGAGATAATGACTCTCTTGCATTGTGTGGATATAAACATCTTGTTTAGTCTTATTTTATGCGACTTTGATTTTTGCTGAGTACAATCAAGGGCTTCCGGGAATAGGAAGACAGAGGTTTGACTACCTTAAAGTTAGAGGGCTTGCGGGGATACTAAGAAAGATTCCAATATTCCAATCAAGATCTTACCCGGGTGTGGGTAATACAGCCTTTCTTGAAAGTATAAACCAGGTACCTTAACCCAAGGTCGTTGGATTCCCAACTCTTTATGTTAATAAAATTTCTACTTGTTACTTGTTTTTTTAAGTTTTATTTACACTGTATTTTGATAAAGAAATAAATTATAACATTCTTATATATTATTATACTTTTATTTACTCTGAAAAATATGTTTCTATACACATTAAGGTAGAATCTTTCCTTAAGTAAACTTTTCTTAAGTTTCATTTCTGGAACCATATTTTTGGAACCTAAGCAATTTTTTTTTCATAGAACTATATTTTAGGGTTTGTGAATTTACTTTGTTTAACATTGTTAAACATATTTTTCCTTAAGGTTAAAAATTATTGTTTTTAAACTTACAATTCACCCCCCCCCCCTCTTATAATAGAGTGTCTGCATGTACTATTTAGATCCTACAACATAAACAATAGTTTTTTATTAAATGATGAGGTTTTTGAATAAATAATGATAATTACATTAATATATTAACATTTATATATAAAAATGATACTAATGTAATTTTTTAGTTTTTCATCAATAAATTTGGTAGAAGGTAATTAATATGAAAACTAAATAGTTAATAATACTCACACTGGATACTCGGATTTTCCTTGGACGTCTCATTGATTTGAAATGGATAACGATAACTAGTGTTGACTAGTTTATTAGTTTAATGTGGGGGGTTCTAGAGAGATTAAAATATAATTGTCTCAAGGATAAATTTTAAATTTTGGATTGTATTAGAGTGTCGAAGATGTTACAATTTTATATGTTATGGACAGGGTGGTTTTTTGGAAAACCCTTACATTTTCAATAATGTAAGGTTCTCATTCAAGTTTCAAAGGAAATAATGAGAAATATATGAGAAAAAAATGATTTATCATCAATTATCATCTCAAAAACCCCTTATTATGATTAATTAGAGTGAATTATGGTTTTTTTTCTAACTATTTTCCATTTACACAAACATACATTTACCATGTTAATTAATGTCAAATCGTAGTAATTGGTTTTTATTAAAGGAATTAAGAATGTCTATTTTACCTAATTTGATAATTTTTATTTCCCATTTTTTAATAATTTTATCATGTAAATTTTTTGAAAGTATGAAAATTTAATTTTAGAATATAAAAATTAATCACGTTAAAACAGTTCTGAGGGAAATAATGTATTTAACATGTAAATATATATATATAAGATAAAATTTTCATGGATACTGATTATAATGTAATAAATATATTTTAAATAATAAAATAAATGATTTTATACTTATAAGTAATTATAAAATAGAATCTCCTTTGAAAATTTATTTATTCCAATAAGTGATAAAAAAAATTTATTAATGTTACATTTTAATTATTTATAAAAATATTATAAATTTGTTTTATAAGTTCAAAAAAAAATTCAAAATGAATAATTTTGTTCATAAAATTTATATTTTCTTAATTTATTGTTTTTAATAATATATAGGTCATTATTATATAAGGGTAAAGTTATATAAAATAAAAGTTTGGTAAAATAGATATATTATGCTAAAAATTGACCTTTTCAAAAAAAATTAATAATAATTTATTTTTGATATGAATAATTAATAATATAAGTTCATTTTTATTAATGTAAAATAAAACAATTTGAAAATTTAGTTTTTTTATTAAAATCATAGAACAAAATTGAACAATTGTTTTAATATGAAACTGGAAATAACAAATTTTAAATGTTATCATTCTTATTTCATATCATTTTCAAACTATATTAATGTCATATAATTTTTAATATCTATAATTTTTAATCATTATTCATATATCTTTAAAATATTTTTTTTCAAAAAATAAAATTATTATGAAAATACATTTCTATGTAATAAAATATTTTATTAGTCATGTTAGGTAATGACTTTGAATTTCATTCATATTAATTATATAATTTATTTTACATATAAATTTTATTTTTAAATTGATTACTATTATTAAATATATTTAAGTAAAATTATAGGTTTCAATGGCCATAAATAAACATTAATATTTTATCTAAATATATTGTAGTTTTGATTAAGTTATTGTTGAATGTGGTGAATGTTATTGAATGAATTGCCAAATTAAAAGGTAATCATATATTATAATTTTAGCATGTTACAATGTCTTACCAACAAAACTCTAATATTATTCGTTCTTGAATCATTATATAAAAAACCTATGTGAGATTCCAGTGCACTGACACAACATACAAGTTCCAAATGTGATATTTGCTATGGAACTAGGTTACAATAAATATTCCCATAAAATGGTGATTTTTCACCGCATCGACCACTGTTGACCATTATCATTGAAACCATGAAACTTATAATATAAATTTATTTCTCCCATGAAAGATACATTAACTCTCATAATTGGAATGTTGTTAACATTTTCTGGAGAAAAAATAACCCAAACATCATGTCCCATGCTCTATCCATATTCATATGTAACGAATCAGAATATCCAACCCGCTCATTCCTTAGTGATACTCCAAACTGCATTCATCACTCATTCTCTATTCACCAAGAACATCATCCATGAAAAAACTAAATTATATCTAATTTTAGGGTCACATAGGTCAATATTAAACTCCTTTCTCTATGAATTCCCTTAAACTTCTTATGGATTACTAACTCCTAATGAGTCCCAACATTACATGCATGACTCTCTTATTGAGTGATTTTCTCTTCTCCCTGAAAACTATTATCAAGGATGAATCTCCTATCTACCAAACCATTATAAAATGATCCATTTCCAATACCACCTTCCATATCTATGGAATATCTCACATTTCTCAACAAAACCCCCAGTCCTCTATGCCTTCTCACATATCAAAAAATGTATCGTTCATGTCTCCTTTAGATTGACTATAATCTAAAACCATCATATTTTCACCACCTTCACACAGATCGGGTTTATCCATTGACAAAAAAATTCATAATAGTTTCATATATGGTTCATTTCACTAATCTAAAACCGAGCCAAGCACTGCACATGCCTAATATGTAACATTTTTCATATACCAAGATATATCCAAAATGTATCCTCCAGACTAACACTCCACTTCATGAGGCAGCATGATATATTGTGAACCCTCAAATGGGTTACCTACTACAATCTAACTTGGTCTCAAATGAACCCAATGGAAACACACTCACACACAAAACAATCTCACAAAAATATTCATTCTCACATGCATCACATCTCATTTTCCCTTGGATGACACACCTAACACACTAACCATGCCACACATTCATGTCATGCATATTAAAAAACCCAAGCTATCTTTTATTAAAAGGTTAACCACACAACCAGTATCACCATATTTTCTATACTTTCACCCATTATTCTAGTTAAAATAGAACTGGAACCACTAGGATGTTCATCCAACCAATCATGCCCTTCGAAACCCGCATTCATACCAACCCAAGGAATCAAACATCAATTTAAATAACCCCATAGGGGTCTATAAAAATTATAGTGACTATTTGTCATACTTGAATTATTCCCCAGTCATAAAATGCTTATGAAACTCTTTAGGTTTCAATTAAGAAGGAATATAATGTTAGCATAATCCCTATAAGGGTCTTCATACATCCCATAAATAAGGGGTTATATTTCAATCAATTGAGAACCTCCTAAAACATGATCCACATAGGTTACTATTAATAGAGTATAAACTATGGTTCTTCTGGGTATAATCCATCCAATAAAATATATGTAAGAACACTCTATATATGTATTTTGACGTAATTAATAGTTTGGCTTCTCATTAGTAAACATCCATAGTATATCAGAAAATAATGTGAATCATATATCCCTTCCATGATAACAAAGAATACCTCATGCCAAATGGCCAATAGATAAATTTTTTACTCTTTCTAACCATCAATGATTTGAAAAACCATAATTCATAAACCAAAAAATCCTTGTGAATCACCAAATGTGAAATCATAAAAATATTTCATCGAAAATCAGGAATATAACACATATTACCCTGGAAAACTATAATTCCAAATAGAATAGGTATTATTTATTCCTTGGTCTAGTATCCATTATAGGATTCTGCATGTCCCTAGACCTCCAATCTAATATCTCTCTAACAGATAAAACAAAATGATCTAATATTCCACTCTGTAAAAACCAATATCTAGGCACAATGTAGTTCGAAAATCATTGGATTCCATGTGGCCTCATGGGCTCCTCCCGATATTACAATGTCTTCCAAGAAGTACTGATTGACTAATCCATATAATGGCGATACTATGCCCGAAAAATATAGTAAACAATAGAAAAAATTACCAATAATCATACACATATATAAACATTATAGTACATGGAAATAATAAATAAAAATATCCAATATCAAAAATTATGATTTTATTCAAAACCTTCAACTAATTTTTGACTAGGGTAATCCCTAAAAAGGTATAAAAATAAAAAAACATACACACAACCTAGACCTACTACAATCCATAGGCTCACACATCCAATTTCCATAAACCCATTGAGTTCCCCCACACCAACCCTCTAAAAGATATGTTCCCTAACCGGACAAATAGATATAATTCATGTACATGCTTCAAGATTCCCAAGAATTTTGTTTTTATAAAATGAAATAGTTTGTTCCCAATGACCCTTAATACAAGATTTCATATGTAATGCCCCACCCCATATGTTTGGTGTCGGTGCATTATTACATTACATTGGAATTATTACAAGGAATAAAATCCCAATGGACCATAAAGATTAGCAGTCTTTGAAAGATAGATTACATACATGATACCCTTAATAAATTTTGAAAATTGAAAAAAAAAACATGATACATAATAAAATGTAACAAACTATATCCACGAACTCTTATTAAAATATTTATTCTTAAAAACATAGGGAAAGAAACATAATATAGTTGAGCACAAATGCTCAGTAAGGGTAAGTAAAGCAGAATAAATAAGGAATTTGTGATGATAATTAACATGGTAAGGTAAATTTTTGATAACTCATACCATTCAAATAACGTGATAAGGATAAATCAATATAGAAAGGTAAAAAGCTGAAACACATGTCGTCAATCAATGAATTAAAATTGAAACTTATCCATAGATATATCAATGAAATATATCTTGGATGAAAAATAACTAAATATAATATGGTTTAAATTATTTCTTAATTAATTCCATGTCTAAGTCACATGAGGACCTATTACTGTCAGGAACTATCCTCTAGACAGTTTTAAATTACAAATCCATCCTCCGTTTAATTTTCCAAACTAAATACTCTCATGAGAACCTATCGATTCATCAAGGAGATATAGAAAGTTTGAGGTCCTGTTGAAACCACATATCCAAAGCATTCAACATATTGAATAACCAAAAAATAATATGTCTTATCAAATACCAGTATTGGATAATAAATACGGATTTATCAAATAACTGTCAAAGTAAACACCGTATGAAAAATTGTATATAGTTTTGGAAACACTAATACACATTGAATAAGATTGTGGATATTAAAGTAAATTACCAATGAAATTTTATCACAATAAATTTATTTTTTTATGGGAAATTAACATTCATTAAAGGATGTGAAATTATGAACATTAGAGGGGAATAATCTTTTAACATTCCAAAGTTTCTCAAACCACTTTGAAACATATAAATCATAATCACCAGAAAGGTAGGACATTAAATTAATATTATAATATCTTTAGAATAAGTGGATTAATGATATAATGTATCAAAATGGGCAGTATGTATGGCACACAAAAGAATTATGTAGTGAATATGACTTTAATCTTACATATTTAAAAGTGTGATGAAAATCCTTACCTTTCCCTTCCTTTTTTTGTATGGTCATTATCATCCTGTATAGTGATTTAAAATATGTTACTAAATAATACCAAAACCATAATCATGTTTATAATATCATATATTATCTTCTTAAAATATTTTATTATCTGATATTTAACACTCTTTCATTAATTAAACTATTTTGGGTGTTAATTACCTAATTTTACCAAGTTTGTTTTGAATTGTTATTTCTTATTATTATTAAATATATCAGGGTTTAATCATCTCATGAATGTAAACCATGACAAAATTAACTTATATATTCAGTACATGTGAATTTATAATTTCCTATAATATTTGGATATTATGAATGAAATGCACAATTAATTGAGACAGTAGGATGTACATATGCGTGAAGGATACTTTCATTACATTATTGAATAAATAGATTAAAAAATAAATGATTCATATGAATATTATAATTCCAATAAAATATATATCTTATATATGTTATATAGAGTTATTAAAACCATCCTTCATACATTCCATGTATGTACTGAACGATCCATATCACTTTGAGGGGTCGGTAGTCCACACTTCCTCAAACGAAATTATCATATTTACTCAACCAAGAAAGCATAATGGTAAGTTATAAATAAAAATTAAAGAATCATAAGATATTTTAAATAACATATATATTTTATATAAATATATTTTCTTTTATAATGGCCCCCATGATTGGAGGTAATGAAAATTTTAACATTCATCGATTCGTGAGGCAGTATTTCGTTGTACATGGAAACCATATGTTTGTTACCCCTTAGATGGAGGTGTGTGTAATTTTAGTTATAACCCTTATCATAAAAAGTAATATTATATTGAAGATACAATTTTTTTTATGTAATCATAGAATAATAAGACTATAGGGAGTGGATAATGGAAATTAAGTTAGAAAGCATGAGAGAAGATGTTACCTCTTAATCGGGTCACTTATTTTAGTTTATACCAAAAGGATTTCTTGGAAAGATTTCATCCCAAATGCGTGATTCAAGTGTAAGGGGGGTATGTCGATAGACAATTTAGTTAAGTCTTGTCCAAAATTAATGTGATTGAGAGATTTGAGGAATGGGTATAGTTGGTGGCCTTTCATAGGGAAGGAAAAGGACTCACTTGGTATTCTTGAAAATAAGTTATGTATAAACATGTTATTACCTACAAAATGTCATACCAAACCACAAAAAACCATAATAAAAGTTTCGTGGCCGTGATATATCCATCCAATGGGTGTTGGAGAATTTAAAAGTTTATTTTGGCCCTTAGAATTAGGGTTTACGCGCATTTTTAAACCTAATTACACCTTAATAATTTTAATTAATTTCAATAACTTTCAATAATCAATTTTGTCAAAAATTATGTTGATATTATCAAACTAAAAATATCATATTATTTATAATTTTTTATATTGGATTTTCAAAATTCAAATAACATAAGATGAAAATTAGGATTAATTCTAATCTCACAAACATATGGATTAACCGGTTTTAGTAGGAAATTGGTCAAAATATTTTTATGTTTTTATATTCAATTTAAAGGATAAATATATTATAAGAAACTAAATTTTAATATAGATTTTTAATTGATCAAATGGGTCTTTAAAACAAATTTATGATATAATTTAACAATAATAATTATTTAAATGAAAAGGAAGCTTTTAACAACAATGCTGTATTTTTCAATATTCAAGAAAAAGTTATGTTTATCATAATAATACCAAGAATTTACCCTATGATACATTAGAAATTATTAATTAAAAAATTAATATTATATTTAAAAATAAAATTCATAAAATTTTGAAAATTTTATTGTAATATATGTTCTATATTAAATGGTGGTAAAACACGGTCTTGCAAGTAATGCGTGTTAATTCAGTGTTCTTTGTAGCGTACGCATAAATTTAGGTATAAGGAATGATAACAACAAAATTATATTTATTCAACAAGGAAAATATTGTAATTTATTGGGGTGTCACATTATTCCGATGATAATTAAATTTCATCCACAAAATTTATTATTGATATATGCATTCAAGGGATTTAAAATAAACTTTTTTTTAAAAGACCCACATCATAAAAGGATTAATATAACATATTCTTAATTAGTGAGAAAAGAAAAAAATTGTCACGTAACTAGTTCCCCTAAAAGGATAATATAGGTGGGAAATGGAAACATGGATATGGAATAAAAATCCAACAATCACATTCTAATGGAGAGTACTATAGAACACGTTCAAATGAATGTTTTATCCCACAAGACCATAAATAATTTTTGTTAGTAAAGGTAATTGATATCATCAAAAATTATGATACTAGGAAAACATTATTGTTCCAAACCCATTGTTTCTATAGTTATGGGATTCATTCACTATATAAGAATATATCTAAATATACGTAAACATTATATTTTTATTTTATTACGCCTTAACATATTTCTAATTCTTCTCTTTGCACAAGATGTGACATATAGTGAAGTAATATATTAAACTCTAAAATATCATCCATTGACCATATTTAACCATTTAATTAACATTTATGTTTTCCAACACATTATGATCCAATAACATCTGAATGAAATTCACAGAGTTTTATAGAGATAAATTTTAAATAACCTTCAATAAACAGGAAGCGGCCCTAAATTTTCACATTTCAAACATGTGAATAACTTCATCTTGTATCCTATTGAAATATGGTAATCAATCTATTCCTAAAAAAAACTTGTTGGAAATATTCATTCTTCTTTATTAATTAATTAAGACACATGTTATTGGATATATTCCTTAAATCCAAAAGCATTGTAAACTCTATCAATGATATCATAGACCACTTGTTGAAAATTATTCAATCAGTTCCAAGGTAGTCAATACTTATCCAAATCAATAATTTCTTCATAATTATCTTAACATAATGAATATATTAAGGGTTTTTTTCCTCATTCATGTGATTTTAAAAAATTGTAACTTTATACATAATATCTTTTCCTAGTACCATTCAATATATGATCTCAAATACTTAAAGAAAAATTACTACAGTACCACACTCATATATTCCATAATTCATATAACCAATATATTTATGATAAAATATTAAATTGATATAATTATATAACAATCATATTAATCATTCTTCTTGATTTTTAGTAATATCATAACATCATCTCTATCCAATAGATTCATATTGGTTATATTCCTTTGACTCTTGGGGTATTATTCCGCATAGTGTCTCTTATCAATGTAGTGGAAGCATTGAACTTTGTAAACAATTTTCTTACACTTTAAATGAAGAACCTAGTGACCTCTTTCTCCAAACTTATAAAAAAACTCTCATTCTCTTTAGGCATTTACCTGGGTGATTCTTTCCACAGTTATCACATGTTGGAAAATCCTTCATTCCCTTATTCCCTTTATCAATATTTTTCTCTCTCATCCTATTCATCCCTTCAAATCTATATTACTCAGATAATTATTTACTTATATTGTTAACACATGAAATTATTTCCTCATATTATGAGAGTACTTAGGAGATTATCTCCCTTCTAAAAGATGTATTAAGACCATGAATGATATGATCCTTATTACCCTTTACAGCACACACACTATAGAGTTCTCATTATGCCTACTATGCATCATTTATAAAGAATGGAATATACTGGATTAGCATATAAGATTATGAAATTTGTATAACTATAAATATGGTATGACACATAACATAAATTTATGCATCATAAATCCCAAAAACCATAGTATTTGTCTATATTGGGGAAATAATTACTTTTAAATACTTCATAATGGTAAGTAAATATAATGTGAATGATCCTAAGAATATCCCTTAGGAGTGTCAAACCAGGTGTGCTGTAAGGCCCATATTCATGTACCAGGTTCCCCCAAGTCATGTCCAGACCACCTTGTCGTATTTTTTAGTCCTATGTACATATATGACAGAGTCGCATCCACTTTTAGTATCCAGAGAGGGATTTATTACTGGAAATAAATAAATAATCCCTATATTATGAAAAATCTAGGATGTTTTTCTTCTCTTATCCTCAATGTCTATCTCAAGATTTTCCTCTCTAATTTGTGTTTTTCTAATTCTAGTTTCTATTGTTGCTACTAAACATCCTCTGATACAAAATGTAATTCCTCAACCCCATAATCCTGATGCTAGTGCATTATTACATTACATTAGAATTATTATAAAGAAGAAAATATTTATGGACCATTGAGTTTAGAAGTATTGGAAATACATAATATATTCATGATACCCTTAATAGATTTGGAAATAGGAAATAAAAAAAATAGATAATAAAATGAAACAAACTACATATTTGAACGCTTATTCAAGTATCTCTTATTCATAACATAGGGAAAGAAACACAATAAGAGTGAGCTCAAATACTTAGTAATGGTAAGTAAAGAAGAAGAAATAATGAATCTGTGATAATAATTAACCCAGAAAGGTAAATTAATGATAACTCATTCCATTCAAATAACTGTATGAGGAAAAATATATATTGCATGGTAAAAATCTAAAGCACTTTATATTTAATCAATGAAATAGAAATGAAATATATCCATAGATTTGTCGATGAAAAATATAATGGATGAATAATAAATTAATATAATATGAAAAAAATTATTTCTTAATAGAAATCATGTCTAAGGATCATGATGGACTATTACTATTAACTTATATACTCTAGATAGTATAAAACAATTGATCCATCCTCTATTTCATTTGGACAAATAAATCATCCCATAAGAACATATAGATGAATTGAGGATCTATATAAAATCCCAGATCAACCTGTCACAAAATTTCCAAATAATTACACATATTTAATAAACAAAATAAATATTGTGCCTTATCAAATACCCATATTGGAAAAGAAATACAGATTTATCAAATAACTGCCAATGTTAACACCACATAAAAAATGGTATAAGATTTTTTGAAATACTGATATCCATTGAATGAGAATGTGGATATTCAAGCATACTTCCAAGAGAATTTTATTTAATAATGCAATTGTTTTGATGGAAATTAAAAATCAAAAAAGGAAGTGATATTAAGAATATTTGAAGAGAATAATCTTTAAACATTCATGTCCCATACAATTTTGAAACATTTAAATCATAATCACTAGAAAGTTATGAAATTAAATGAATCTTATAATATCATGAGAATAAGTGTATTAATGATATAATTTATCAAAATGTGTAGTATTTATGGAAAACAAAAAAAAATTATTTATTGAATATGACTTTAATCTCACATATTTAAAATTGAGATGAAAATCCTTACTTTATCCTTCGTTTTTGTTGTGTGGTATTTATCCTCTTGTATAGTTATTTAAAATATGATAATAACTAATAAATATAGAATAATTATGTTTATAATTACATATATTAACTTATTACAATACTTTATTATATATTTTTTTAACAATCAGTCATTATTTTAACTGTTTTGGGTGTTAATTGCATAATTTTCTCAATTATTTTTTGACTTGTTATTTATTTTTATTATTAAATATATTATGTTTTCATAATATAAATAATTTAAAGAATTAATAAATTATTTTATATATTAATTACATAGGTATTTATAATATTCCATAATATTTTGAGATTAGGAATGAAGTGCACCGTTCATAGAGACGGTAGGCCGTACGTATGCATGAACACTGATTTCATTACATTATAGTATTAAAATAATTAAAACTAAATAATACATATATATATTAAAATTATGGTATAATATATATATTATATATGTCACATAGGTTTCTTAAAACTGTCCTTTATATGTTCTGTGTATGGCATGAACAAGTCATTTCTCTTTGAGGGGGCGGTAGTCCACACATCCTCAAATGAAATTGTCATGTTTTCTCTATTTGGAAATCATAAAAGTATGTTATAAATAAATATTACAATAGAATAAAAATTTTCAATTAACATATATATATAATATAAATATATTTTCCATCATTATGGCCACCATGAGAGGTGGTATCAAAAAATTAAATAATCATCCTTTCGTGAGGCACTGTTTCACTGTACACAGAAACTGTTTGTTTGTTACCCATTAGATGGAGGTATGTGTCATTGTAGGTCAAATAATGATCATAAAAACATATAAATTTTTTAATGAGACTAGATTTGTTATTTAATAATATAATAATAATATTATAGGGAGCGTATAATAGAAACAAAATTATAAATCAAGAGAGAATGTGTTACTTCTTAATCGGGTCACTTTTTTTGTTTATACCAAAAGGATTTCTTGGAAATAATTATACCCAAAGGGATTATTCTAGGTATATGGAATGTATGTTGGGAGATAATTTGGTTAGTGAATGGACAAACATAAAAGGCTTGAGAGGTGTGAGGAATGGGTAAAGGTGGTGGCCTTTTATTGGAAAAGAAAAGGACTCAGTTGGTATTCTTAAAAAGAAAATAAGTGTACACATGTTCTTACAAAAAAAAGTCATACAAACCCAACCAGACTCATGAATGAAATATTTGTGGCCAATATATGGCTATAAAATGGGTTTTGAAAAATTTCTAGGTTATTTTGACCCTTAAACATAGGGTTTTAGACAATTTTTATCTAAATTATTTTTTAATCATTATAATTAATTTTAATCACTATCAAGAATCATTTTTTCAAAAATTATTTTTATATTATAAGACAAAAAATATCATCTTTATAAAAAAATTATGATGGATTTTCAAAATTCAAATCTCAAAACTACAAAAATTAGGATTAATGATAAAGTCACAAACAGACGGATTAATTGGTTTTAGTAAAAAAAATTAAAAGATTGTTTTTTATTTATATTAAATTTAAAGGATAAATTGATTACAATGAAAACCATTATATTAATATATGTATAAGTTATCTAATGTCACTTTAAAACAAATTAAGTATATAATTTTACATTAATAATTATTTAAATGATACGGTAGTTGTCAACTAAAACAACGTATTTTCACTATTCACTAAAAAATAATGTTTCTCAGAAAAATCACAAAAATTCACCCTAGGATAAATCGGACATTCTTAATTAAAAAATTAATTTTAGTTTAAAAATGCTTAAAATTTTAAAAAAAATAGTTTTAAAAAAGGTTTAAAATTAAAATGTGGTAGAAATCGGTCTTACTTGTAACGTAAGTTAATTCAGTGTTGTGTGTAGCATAAGCATAAATTTGTGTATAAGTCATGCTAACAAACAAGTTATATTTATTCAAAGGTAAAATATTATAAATTATTTGGGTGTCACATCAGATTCATGTTTATTAATAATAAAATATATATATAACATCAAATATTCTCTTCAAAAAATTATGTGATAACTATACTTTCACCACACCCAGGGAGTACATAAACACACTAGGTCATCATGTACTAACTAGGAAATCATGGTTGATAAACATACCTTATTTGGTAAAATTACAGAATCCAACTGTTACCACATTCCATCATACTAATATCCATCCCATACCTAAATAATTTGTGATGGATGGTGTCCAAAATATTGACCCAATACCCACATACATTGCGCACTATGATATGTCCAAAATACATGACCCATAACTTTCACTCATGGGAGGTGAATTAGCCCCATTTAATACCATGAAACAAACCCATAATAATTTTTTATCTTAAGAAAATTATTATAAATGTTCAATACATGAACACCATCAAAATCCTTGTCTGTAATTGTCCTCAACCCAATCCCAAAGCATCAAGGATTGATAACCATACGGACCCAAGCCATGAATGTCAATGTCCTCTTCCTGATACCTAATGTAATAGAAATAAACCATCCACTTTTCTAAGTTTCACATTCCAGGGTCCTCAACCTGATACCTAAAGTAATATGGAATGATCATCCACCAACACAATTGTCGATAGAAAGGGTAACTAGCACACCAGACCATCCCCATGGACACTATGGTGGTTAAACAACACCTTGAACCATAATTGTAGACTCTAGGGAGGTCATATAAAGATTACTGACACATGAATCATAATGTAAAGTAACCTTATGATAAATCACACTGAGTCATATCCTATCACTCAGTGCACCAGTTCATCATAGGGATCCAGTTTCTTAAGTTATTTTCCCTCATCACAGCATGTCTCGTCTCATCCAAAAGGAAACCCACAATATCCACCTAAAACTCTATAGTATCATCTCAATGATACTATTATAATCCCTCCCACCACTAGTGACGTACCTTCTTAAGTGATAATCTGATCTGTACCCTGGGTTCTTGGGGTGTATCACCCAAGTCACTAAACACTCTTGATCATTCTACCCCATTTATTTTCCCATGCCATTTCATGATACCTGTTTTTCAATAAATTACATGACTCAATGTAATTTCCCCTATCACATCATGTATGAATATTCTCATCTGAATTTTGGAGGGAGTTCCTAGTCTCTCCAAAGACACACAATGGTCTCACATATCATCATCTAGTCCAAATCCCCTCATTCTAATCAACTTTATCTAAGATACCCATCCCAGGCTATATGTACCGTAACATTCACCCCAAAACCCTATTAATGAATTGTGTTTTCAAAATTGTACCCTCTTTTCTTGGTGAAAATTTCTTCAAGGAAATCCCAAAATTCCCAATTTCAAATAGTTTTTGGTCTCATACATAGAAGCACATGCCACCCTATCACCTCACCAAAGGAAATAACTGTGCCTTATATGTTATTCATAAACCAATTAATTTATAAATACATAAAATCTAAATAATAATAAAATATTCATTCACACTTAAAGGTCCACCCACCTCTTACAAGTAATTTCAATCCATTCACTACCATAAAAACACCACCACCACCACCACAAAAGCCATGTATAAGCTCTTCACAACCTCGCCCAAGCTCACATGAACCTTTTTCTATTCAGGAGACACAAATATGTAAATAAAAATAAATTTAATTAATTTTTGGAATATTGATTATAATAATTTAATCTATTGAAAACATCACATCATACCACTTCCACATTATAATTTCCAATCACATCATATTGATAGACACTTAGTATCCCAACCTTTATACATATACCAAATCATTATTGACTTTGGTTGATTCCACCATGATCAAGTGGATTTGAAAGAAAAAATGACCCAAAATCAAACCAACATAGAGGGAAGAAATTGGGATAATAAAAATTAATACCAAATAGAGAAACATACAAGAATTTTATCTTAGAGACAATTGGATTCTATACCTACTCCTAAGGTGGTCAAAGGAGGGTAGTGGTAGAGATAATTATCTATGAATGGCCTCCAATAATTCCTATTACTCATAAATAACATGAGGTACCCTAAATAAAAAATATGTGGGTTCTTCTATGTATAAAATCATCCACACAAAAAACGTGTTGACTAGTGTTGGTTTACTAACCGTCAGTCTTCCCAAGAAAAATACAAGCACCCTTAATGTCCCAAAAACATGGTAATGGATAACACAAACTATCATTTTGTGTTTTATAGATGCAACAGCCCTCTTGAAAACTCCATACCACCACCAAAACACTCCCTAAAATCTTGATAATCTCTTTATCCTCCAAATATATACCAAAATTTTATTCTATAATGCTAAAAAAATTATTTAAAGTTTATGTTTTTAAATTTAACCTCCCATGAAAGAAAAAAAGTTGAATTCTTTCTCAGAGAATAATGAAATGGAATCAACAAGGCATTATATATGGATTATAATGGAAATACTAAAAATGATATATTTTAGGTTATTGGACCCCTCAATGATAAAGGAAATTGAGAAGTGAGCTAGATCATTAATAATCCCAGGATTCCAAATATTTCATATATTATAAAGTTATTAAAAATAATTTATTAGAATCTTATCATTTTTTATATCTCATTTACTAAGATATCACATAATGGTTTAAATTATTTCTAGATAAAATAATGTGAGGAAGGATTTTAGGATCCAAAGATGAAGCTAATCAATGTGACTATACTCACACAAATCTTATGTGTAGATGGGTTTATGATATATAGTGAGGCTTTAATGAAATTCCTATTTCTTCTCATGATGACTGATAATGTGATAGCTTATTCCACATGATAGTTTATTGTCCCTAAGAAGAACTACATAAAAGTGATTTGGAGATAGTTGATGTGATTTTTTTTGAAGATATCTTGGCACTATATCTATATTGAGTAGTGTAAAATGTATATATATCACACGATTCTAATTTATATATTTGTAATAAATAACTCAACATGCATCAATGAAGTTTCTTAGAGCTAACTTATGACTACAAGTCCTCCATTCACTACCACCCATGAATGTCGTATAAAGTAAGTGATGCTATTAATAGAAAATTACACAATATACAATCTATGATGTGGATTGATAAAGATACAATCATCAGGGATATGCAATAGATGGATATGGCAATCATAATAATCGGGAATCAACCTACCTTTCTAAAATTATTTTCCAAACATCTATCCAAGAGAATATAAATGTGTCACAAAAGGATGATTTGAAGTATCAAAAGAAGGGGTTAATAGGAAATGACTTTATACTTCTAGAATTTAAAATTTTAAATTATGGTTTTATTTGGTTTGGGAGTAGACTTTTATTTCCTTCATCATTTTAGATAAATATAGAGATCTTTTTCATTTTACAAATATCACCTTTATCCATACATATTAGATTTTCTAGGATGTTAATTGATAATAAATATTATATATAGATGGATAAAATGAGGAATAAAATTACTAAGAACCCTTTATTATGATAGGAATTTAATAAAGATAAAATAGAGAGACAAAATTCCAATGTGATGATGCCACAATTTCTCATAACCACATGGAAATGGGATAACATCAAAATGGAAATTTTCAATAGAATCTTGAAGACATAAAATGGATGAAATTTTATAAGGGTTGTAGTGGATTGACCAAAAAATATTTCACACTTCATCCCTATTTGGGATTTTTTCACTCTAGAAAAATATACCAATATATAGTTAATATGGTGAGGCCATATAGGGAACCACATTTGATTGTATCTGATCATGATCCATAGATCGCCTCTAAATTATAGAGAATTCATCAACATAATATGAATAATAAATTGAATTTTAATGTATCCTATCAACCTAAAACTAATGAACAATATCAAAATAATATTCGGAAATTCAAGTTGATGTTTATATATTTTACAATCGAGTTTAATATAGTATTATATTATCATTTCCCATTAGTACATTTCCCAAATAGATTCATCTTCCACTCGAGTATTTAAATTTACCCATATGAAGATCTATATTGGAAGAGATGTGGAACTACTAAATTTACTAATGGGTTTGGTGAGAATATAATCATGAATCTGATATTGTTCATGAAATCACAAAGAAGTTTCCAGCGATTCAAAAACACGTTAAATTTTCACAATGTCAAAAAATATGTTAAAAATCATTAAAGATTCTTGTCATTTGAATCCAGTGATACATTTCTACATTAAATATCACCAAATAATAAATACATTATGTTTTGAATGAATTTAAATCCTAGGACAAAGTATATTGGCCCCTTTGGAATCCTTTATTGCATAGTATCAATGGTTTATTGAATAGAACTTCCAAAAACAATGTTCATGTTGATGATGTGTTCCACATATCTCTAACGAGGTAGTATATACCCAATCCCTTATATGTACTATTTCTATAAGATAAACAATGAGAGCATGATCTCTCCTATGGGGAGCATCTTATGAAGATTAAGGGTTGAAGAGATAAATTTATATACAACATGAAAACTCATCTGGTTAATGTTCTCTAGTGAAATATCATAGTTGAATAAGAAAAATGGTAATATAATGAGGTAATTATAAGGAATTACACTCATATATTCTAAAAAATAATATGAGTTCAAATTTAAAGGATAAAATTTCTAAAGGGGTTAACAATAAAACATATCAAACTTCTATATATTGAATATTACTTTTGTATAAATAATATCTATAAAATTTTATAATATAATTTGAAAACATGAAACACAAAAATTCTTATTTACTAAATGAGGGAAAATATATTTATAAAATTTAAATATCCAAGAAAATGGAAACTATTGTAATGTGACAATAAACACTAAAAAATAAGTCAATTTGAACTAGATAATATTGATCACTTTGATCTCCTAAAATTATCAACCCAATGAATAACACTTTAAAAATAATACATGAAATCATCAATCGAATAAACATTTTAGAGATAATGAATGTTGAACCATTACATGAATTGGGGTTAATGATGTATGAATGAGATGAAGGTTATATATAAGAAGTAATATAATCTTAGAAATAATAATATAACTTTTGTAAATTGTATTTCACACTTTTATCTAAAGAGATCATGCATCCATATTTTTAATGTGAATATCACTACAGCTGACTCTAGATCATGTATTGGGTATTTATTTTCATGAAACTAAAATTACCTTGAAGCATAGTGTAATGGCCCGGACCTCCCTGGTTCATTAATTTCTCAAAATCTAGTATTTTGAGTGTTTTGGGAGGCAACAGTAGCTCATTTCAAAAGTTTTTCCAAAAATTTATAGTATTTCTATCATTGGGTCATGTCGGTGACTCAGTGTAGGTAGGAATCATCAGTGACTCAGCATCACTAGGTCACATCAGTGAACTGTGTTGGTAGGTCACGTTTATGACTCAGTTTTGGTAGGTCAAGCATTGGTAGTTTGAGCATCAGTGAGTCAGAAATTGGTGGGTCATGTTAGTGAATCGATGTCTATGGGTCACGTCGAAGACTCTCTATTGGTGGGTTGTGTTAGTGACTCTTTGTTGGTGAGTGGCATTGGTGACTCGTTGTCATTGAGTCACTTTCAAGGAGTTGTGCCAGTGAGTCACGTCGGTGACTCACCTGTCAGTGAGTCATTTCCATCTTTTCCTAGTTTTTATAGTTTCTACCCTCATATGTTTTATTTGATGTAATGCCCTGAAGACTTTTAAGCAGCCCAGCCACATCATCTTGACCATGATAAAATTTTTAATGGCCTTTTGAAACTATTCCCTTCCTTTGATATAAGATCTGTATTTTTATAAAGATGATATCCTATATTACTTGAGCCCTTAAATTTTCTCTTGGAATTCCTAAAACCATTATTCCTTGATAATTCACATATATTTTGTTGACGTCGGTCGAGTTTTCTCTTGGAGTCCTTCCTGCTGCTCGTGTACCCCCTATTTTTGGCGGAAGGAGGAGTTTCTCATCATCTATTTTTTTGATGTAGGAATTCCTTCATCTCACTTTTAATTGTGTATCATGCGGGGTGGGTAAACTCATGTCTCATTGAGAATAAAATTGAATCCAAATCATAATTAGGGGTGTTATGAAGATGAACGAACCTGTTACGATAATGGGTTTGGCTACCTTAGTAAAAAATGAGGAACAGGAAAGATGATTTTGATGATTGTGGTTATATCTATTATCGTTGATCTATGTTTTTAATTGTATCGGTTGTATCCTTCTGAAAATCAGTAAGTTAGTGGTATTTTCTTGTACACAAGTGATTCTTTATTCTTTTTTGTTGATCCTCCAATGGCTACAAATATGAAAATATGGTTAATCACATATACCCAGTTGAATAAATTAATTCCCTAGGATTAAACATGTGTTGTGATCACCCCAAAATTAAGAAATTGGAATTAAAGAACAATATTGGTCAAATATGAAGAAACTCTTTTGATAGGTTTGTTTTTGTGCTATGTTATGTTCTATTAAGCTTTGGTAATGATTGTGGCTGGTTTCGTGTATGGGGAGGTGCTCGTGTTTTAATAGAATCTCAGGTTGGAGAGTTTGATTGATTATGGAATGGATGAACTTGTTGAATAGTGGGTCTACATCTGGGTTGTGTTTTGGTTGTTGAGCATGGTCTTTTTGTGTAGTGGAACTGCAATTGGTTTGAGTTTTTTTATTTTTCAGGATGTGGTGATTTTTATGCAGCGGGGCTACTGAGGATTGTTTAAGAGGGATAATTTTAATGAAGGAGTGTGTTACCTTGCATGGATATTTCTCCCAGAGTTTCCAAATACATTTTTGAAGTTTGTGTGGGTAATGATGTAACTTTTGGTGTATTGTGTTTGGTAGTTTCTCAAGTAGGGATGGAATAAATAAGTGAACGTATTATTTAATGTAGAGTGAAAATTGGTTAAATTAATTGGATGGGGTTATGAATTAAGTATGTATTTGGCTATGTGGTTATGCATTAGAGGTAGTAGCGAGGGTGGTTTTTTGTGGGCAGGTTTTTTGTTTGAGAACTCATAGGTTGGGATGAGTTTCTGGTACCTATACATATACTTGTAGTTCCTTGTGATTTCTATGCACACCCTACCCTAGTTGACCACTATGTGCCGAACACCCCCATTTCATAGGGGAGGGGGTTCCAAACATCTTGGTGGGATGATGGATGGATGGTTATTGGATCTTATCTTCTCCCTCTTCTATGAATTGGTCGCCCAAGACTCTTTAGGTAGGTTGTGGTGTGGTTATGAGGCCTAGGTGTCTGAGGGTGAAGAGTTTCTTCCCAGGTGTCTTCGGGATGACATTTGTTTTTCATTATCAGGTGTCTTTAAGATAAGGTTTTGGTTTTTTGGACTATGTGTTTATGGGAATGATGTGATGTGGTTTTGGACCAAGTTTTTGTGGGTGGGATGTGGTATGATGCCCAGGTGTGTACTGGCAGGTTGTGGAAGTGGGGCTTGTGGAAGAGCATGGTAGCATCAGAAAATTCTCCATTAGGGATGAGTACTTAACCAGTGGGAAGTAGTAAAGGGTACCCGATCGTCAATGTGCTTACTAATTTAATTTAATTTAATTTCATTATTTGGTGACTATTCCTTAGTGATCTTAGGGTGGATAGTATACCTTGTTAGGTTCTTCTGAGTTTCTTCTATTTTTCTCTTAGGGTAATTTGTATGCTTCTCCCACTTGTGCACGAGTGACTTCATGTTTTCTTACTGGGTATACTTTTATGCTCACCTTATGTATATAAATCTATTTTCAGGTTTCTAGTGAGATTATGCAGACCATGTTAGAACCCACAAGCTAGGGCATAGGGATAATTGTTGTGGCACTGCTTAGCTTGGTTCTTTTGATATTTACATTTTATTTTTTCCTTATATATATAGAATTTTTACTATTAAAATGAATTTGGTATGGATTTATTCTACTTTTATATATATTTATTAGAGTTTTTTGAGGTTGATACATATTATCTCCCGATCTTGGTTACTATAAAAAGAAAAATGCCTCTTATTTTATGAGATATGTATACCCATGGTGTTGGTCTCCACCTCGGGGCCTACTAGGGGTGGGACTTAGGGGTCATTATCTCTTTTTCATCTTAAATTAGGAAGGACTTGTAAATTTTACATCCCTTCCCTCATCTTAATGAAGGAGGTTTGTGAAAAAATGGTATCAGAGATAATGGTTGAGAGATAGAATAGAGTTTGGAGTTGGGAATGGTGAGTACTGCATGGGATGGTAGGGAAACATTGTTAGGTGATCTTGGTGTGTGACATAGTCTAGGGAAGACCGGCTAAGAGAAGGGATTTTAAGTCCCCTTATGATCTGATTCAAGGACTTTCATCTTACTGAACAACCAAGTGAGGATACACCATTTGTAGGGTAGAGACCCTAAGAAGGGTATGTGCATCATGCTGACTTGTGTCCTTGTTTTTTTTTGAGTGTTTTTAGGAAATTAAAATAAAAAATGATTTAAAATGAATCCTAAATAAATTATATCCTACTCAAGATTATGATTTCCCTATTATCATTTTTATCTATGGAACTCAGTTATCGTCTGTATGTGGTAAAAACAGTGGATTCTAATTAGGATAACCCGGTCAAACAATAGAGGGTTGACCCAGAAGAGGAGGATGATCAGCGGACGAAGAAAGTTTGTGATTTCCAGCAGTAGACTCTGGGAAAGTACGAAGGTAGTGTTTTAGATATAGAGATGGGGAATTTTCTTGAGGATATAGTGATCACTTTCCGCTTGATCGAGGCTCTAAAAAAGTACTAGGTTCCTCTGGCGGTAAGCTAGATGTAGGGTGCTACATGTCAGTGTTGGATGCTCTACCTAGGGGAGATGAAAGAGAATGATATTATATGGGTTGATTCTGAGAAGTAGTCCTGAGAGGAATTCATTTCTTCAACTATGAAGGCCAAGAAGAGACAATATATACTCTCCCTCTAGTAGGGGAGTAAGTTAGTTTAGGATTTGGGGATCAAGTTCAAGGATATCCTTCACATTGCTTTGGATCACTTTCTGAATGAGGAGTCTTGGGTGAGACTCTTAGAGGATCCACTCCTTCATTCCCTCCAGTACGTAGTTACTCCCTTCACATTTTAGAAATACCTAGAGTTCTAGAAGAAGGAGGAAGTTGTTGAGAGGATCTACTCATGATGAGTTCAACCATGATAGGGTAGCTAGTATGGTACTAAAAGGGGGATGGATTATAGTATTAGGTCTAAAGTTCTAGGGCCTTTGTGGTTTCGTCCAGTGGGGAGTTGACCTCAGTAGTTTTAGTTTCGACCTTCAAGTCCTCATGCTTTTTATTTAGTCTGGGGACTAAGGTGTTTCTCTTGTGGATGATATGGGAACCTTTGAATTTAGTGCTCAGTTTGAGCTCAGAATGGGGGAGGTGGGAAATTTCAGCGCCTACCTTAGTAGCAGTTTTTGGCCATACCAATTTAGCAACAGGGATGGAATGCTCTTGTTCCACTAAGGGGAGACGGAGCAAGTGGAGTCTGACCTCAAGGAATTCCTCATGGACCTCAACCCAAGAATGGTTGAGGAGGAAACATATAAAATAGGGACAGAAGATATTGGTGTGGCTAGTTTCATGCCATAGAGGTAAAATTTTTAGGAGGGTCAGATATTTTTCCTGGTATGATCAGTGTGTTCAATACTCTTTCTCATTCTTTTTTTTTCAAAACATCAGACTCCTTAGTTTTCCCCGATCTAGACCCAGTTTTGGGACTAGACATAGAAAGACTTCTCATGACCTTGGTGTTTAGTACACCAGTCTGAGGTCAGAACAACTTGTTTGATGTCTTTCGGAGATGTAGACTGATGTTGGAGTTGAATAATTACCGTGGGGATCTCTTCTTGCTAAAGGTGCAACCATACGATGTCATCTTTTCCATCTAATGGTTGTTTTCCATTCATTCCATCATCAACTTATTTTTGTAGGAGATTCATGTTTATAAATGTGGATATACAACATGTGGCCTTCATTAGCGAGTTGAGGTGTCGAGTGGGCAGCCAACGTGTGGAGCCTCTTCTTTCCTTGTTGCTCGAGATGTCAGCAGAATCCATAGATGATGAGATGGGGGAGGTTCCCAACATTGTTATAGAGTTCTTGGATGTTTTCCCGAAGTATTTTGTGACCCTACCACTCGATGTGATGTTGATTTTGGGATATAATTACATATCAGTGCTCATCTGATTTTGATGGAAACTTATCAGATGGTGCCTTCTGAGTTGTGAGACATGTGAATCTATATTGAAAATTTGATGGAAAAGGGCTTTATATATCCCAGTGTGTGAATGTGGGGTGCTCTAGCTGTAACACCCCAGGTAAATAAAGAATATGAATTTTTTATATTTATCCATATTTGTGAATAAATTATTAATATTTGGGTTTCAATCTTAGTTTGTTTTACTTTGAAGAATTTTATGGACAAATTGTTTATCGAATGGTCCTCGTTGAACTTTGGGTTTTGTTGGACAAATTTTGGAGATTAAGAATAGATTTTCTTTTTATAAAGGGTTATCCTTTTTTGGATTATCTGATCTTGTACTAACCTTTTTGGTTTGGTTTTGGTTAAAGTCTAAAGACATGGGAAGTATATAGTTCTCTTTTGTGGATTAGGTAGTTCTCTAGAAGTTGAGTATAGTGAACAAGTCTTCCTAAATACTCGTCTTTAGGAGAAAATATGAGTTTGTGTAAGAAATCTAATAAAAGTTGAAAGTCAACATGATAAGTAATTACGATTCCTTATGAATAAATTCCTCAATAAAAAAACAAAAAAAAAACAAAAAAATGTTGCCTATTAACTTTTCCTACTGGGGAATCGAATACCGTTTAACCCATCACAAGTTTGTGATTTTCTTGTGGTTAACTATCTCCTAGACATGTTTACTATCACTCTCCATCAGAACATGACCCTTTGTTTTTTCCTCCATGTCCATATTTTCATACTTGGAATCCTAGTATGGGTTAACTCGGGTGACCTCTGTACTTATCTTTCTTTATTTTAAAGTGATTGTTTTACTGACTCTTGTTCCGATGTGGGATTTTCAATGAAGTTTCCAAGCCCAATTTTAAAAATTGCGAGGACGCAATTTTCAAAAGGGGGGAAGGATGTAACACCCCAGGTATATAAAGAATATGACTTTTTTATATTTATCCATATTTGTGAATAAAATATTAATATTACTTTAAAGGGGATGCTATGCTCGATGGCGTACCCAATACGCAACAACGAGTTTCTTGGAAATCTTACGTTGCACTCTAATAATAAAATAATATTATTTTAAATGGTAGTTAACACATAGCCGTTGTATTGGTGGAAAAGGATAGAAATAACTAAAATATGATTATATATGTTTCTCAAATATTTTGAGTCTTTACAATAAATGTTAGAGGATTACAAATGAAAATGAATCCAGTTTTTAAGCATAAACATTCTAATATTCTTTAAAAGGTTGATCAAACGCCTTTTAATGGCGAACCTCTTTTAAATCCAATTTTTGACAATTTTATAAGCTCTATTTTTCAAAATAAACATATTATTTATGATTGGGACATTGAAATTTACCTTGGGTTAATTTTTGATATTTTTCTGACAATGTTCATTTTTCAATGAATAGTGAAAAATACTGCATTTTACATCAAAATTGCTTTTTCATATAATTTAATTATATGGTTATATTATCTTTTTAATTTGTTTTAAAGTGCAATTAGAATATATTTTTACCATTTAATTCAATTATGGTCATTGGTATTAATTTCACTTTGGAATTAGGCATAAACAAGTGCAAAACTTTTCGTAAATATTGTTTCTAAAAAACCCGCTATGTGTTTTGACAACGGGAAGTTTTTTTTAAAGTAATTATTGTAATTTATGTGTTTGGATTTTGGTAAAATGGATTACATATTTGGAATCAGAAGGTATAAATTATGTAATTAAGACTCTTTTGTTTTTGGACTTTATGAATAGCAACGACAGTAATTATCTTTAATTATCTTGATTAAGGAGTAATCGGGTAGTTAAAGATAATAAAATAATATCATAATAATAAAAAATGACCCCAAAATGTGTCCTAAGGCTACTTTTTGTCTCATGGCCGACCATGGTATTCCTTGTGCCAAACTTGGGGGCTCCATGTAATCACTTTTGTTAGAAAGTAAATTTTTATCTTTTTATTTTTAAAGAATGTTAAATGTAACAAAGAATGTATCACATAAGTAAAATATTTTTAATTTTGTCTATATAAATGATCTTTTGGACTATAAATATTAATTGGAAACTTAAAAATATTTCCTACATCATAGTATTTTTTCTATAATTTTTAGACATTAAATAAAATAAATTATTTATGACATCATGATGATGCAGTGATGACCTCATTAGTTAACAATTTAAATAAAATGAAAAGATAATGTGAAATATAAGACCTACACTTGTCCAAAACCTATTGTATGGGTTTAGTTCGAACCCTTATCACCTTATACTTGAAAAACATCAATTTGGGACCATTAAAATCCGAAAATCATTTGAAAATAAAGTTACATTTTATACCTTTCCAAGAGTGCCCCTCCTCTCCTCTTTTAAAAGGCCCCCACCTATACCTCCTTACCCACACTTCCAAAGCCTTTGGATTGGTCAACCCCTGTCCATTTTGTCTCTACACATACCTCCCTAACTCCTTGAAGCCTCACGTTGGGCAGAAGTCTTCCCAAGGAAGCCTTTGAGCTCAAACCATAGGGAGTTACCCGATTTTAAGGTAATGTCTTCACTTGTTTTCTTTTGTTTTATTTTGCTTCTCCAACCCCCTAAACTCTTTTTATTCATTTATTTTGTAAAAAATATAGTATCTTCAATATACTAGGATTTTTTTATAATAATGATTAGAGCTACACATACACAAACCTACATCTAATGGTTAAAGAACATACTGTTTCTGTGGATGGCGAATTTCTGCCTCACGAAACGATGATTGTTCAACATTCTTCTAACACCTTAAAAGGTGGCCATTAAGATGTCACTATATTTATATATGATACATAATATTTTTATTTTCTCCTTAATCTTCTGTATTTTTTATTTATGGCATACCTTTATGGTTTCCATTATGGGTAAACGTGATATCTTCATTTTAGGAAGTGCGGACTACCGCCCCCTCAAAGTGATTTGATTCGTTAATGCCATATGTGGGACGCATAAAGGATGGAATTAATGGTATTACATATATTATCCTACTGTAATTATAATATACCTTTATATCTATATAATTTCATTCAATTTAATACAAAAAGAAAGAAATGAAAGTAGCGTTCATGCGTACATACGGCTTACCGTCTCCATGAACGGTACATTTCATTTCTTATCTCCAAATGTTATGTCCTATTATAAGTACATATATATAATTGATATATATGTAATATATTACATATAAATTATGGGTATCATTATGGAATTATAATATATATATCCATCATTTTGTTTTAATTCCATTAATATGGCAAAAAAATGAAAGTAGCGTTCATGCGTACGTACGGCCTACCGTCTCCATGAACGGTGCTTTTAATTTTTTATCTCCAAATTCTATGGAATAGTATAAAACGAATATATACTGGATATATATGATATTTAAAACATAAATACTATTCTGGAGATGATGTACCTATAACTACATGGAAAATTCTTTTCCAACAAGTTCAATTTTTACTCATGTACTGAACATCGACAAAAACGTATGATACGAACTCACTTTATTAACCAATTATTATAAAATTATAATATGTGATATGAACTGAATAATAATATGTAAAGGAGTTCCTTAAGAAATTATAAATTGACCAAAGTTTATTATTCAGGAATATAAAGAAACAAACAAGACAAGTCGGACTTGAGGTAAGGGATCCTACTCCTCTCTTTCTTTTTAAGTACACCCTTTTATGTCATTCCTTTTAAGCTCATATTTATTGTGATTGGGATTTTATTTTATATTACTATTACTTTAATTTTGATGTTCATATGATTAGAGACCCTATTACCTCTCTACAATCCATATTGGAAGTTTTAAGTGGCGTCGTTAGGCTGCCGAGTTTTCGTAAGGGGTTTTTCATCTCACTTTTATTCCCGTGAGATTTACGCTACATTTGCCACAATTTCCTTTGATTGGTGTATGTTCTGCCCATTATTATACACTTTTTTTAGTATAATTTCATTTATGGGTATTCGAATCTTCATTGTATGACCCTTCTTCCATGGGGTGTACGTTTCGAAAGTTACCCAACTCGGTAAGGGGACCTTTTACCCTCCTATTTTTAAAATACTTCTTTTGTTATGTCTCTTAATTCACATACTATTATGTTGGGATATGTTATTTTATATCCTTATGGATGTAAATTTTATGTCAAAGTTATGATATTCCCTTTTTATCTCTCATCAACTCATTTTCTGAATTTTGAAGTGATGTCGTTAGGCTGTCGAATTTTACCAAGGGAACTTTTTAACCCAATTTCGATCTCTTTGGGTTCAACATGTAGTTATTGAATATGTCATATTTTGAATATGTTTGAATGACCTTTTATTGTTTTACACTTAATATACACTTATATTGGGTGTATTTATGTTTGTCACACATAATTTTGAGATTGAATTGTCCTTAATTTAAGGATACCTTCTTTATAAGGGAATTCATCACATTTGACATTTCTATTAAGACTTCATTGTTGTTATGCACCAATTAACTCTTATATGATGTACATACTGTCCTTTGGAATATTATATCATGAATCCATTTATTCTCATGATATTATAAAGTTCTGACTAAATGTTATTCCTCAATTATTGTATTCAAGCGTCTCTAATTTTGGTAGAACCCCTTTAACCAAAATATTGCTTTAAATGTATTAATTATTTTTTCTTATTAATATTCATGTTTTCAAAATGGTTTTAAGGATTTATTTATATGGATATTAATGGTTTAAAATTTTAAAATCTTCAAGGTGGTATGGGACACTTTGATTCAAAAATCTCTTTATTAAATGTTTTAAATGGTTTTGGAAATGGTTTCTTTTTGAATGGATTCATTATTTCAGTATACTAAAATGTTATATTGTGATTGAAATGTGGAAATGTTATGTTTCCTTTATGAATGTTTTATGTGATACGTTTATGTTATGGTTCTTGGGCATTGTTATGAAAACGGGTGGTTCCGTGATAGACTAAGGGAGGGTGAGCCCGATATAGCTCTCCAATGCATTGGGTAACGCGAAGGAGTGAAACATTAAGGTTTCTCCGAAGAGATTTAGGGAATATACTGTGGTGGGTATTCCAAAGGTAACCAAGAGGGTTACTCCCTACGTAAGAATGTTATTAATGCCTCAAGTTACCTTTTATGTCTTATGATTTCTATGATTTATTCATGATTTGATGAGGTATGTTAAGGTGCCTATGTTTTATGGGTAAAGTATGTTTTCATTCTTATATATATATGAACTCATGTTTCCTTTCCATATTTTTATAACCCTTAATGAGCTTTTTATGCTCATCCCAAGTTTTTTTGAAATGTTTTTCACAGGTCAAGGGAATGGTACATTATATGATGATAGTGTCAAGGAAGTGTCAAGAAAGAATCCATGTTTTATTTTAAATCTGTTTCCGTTGATTGGAAAAAATGAATACTATCTTTTATGTAACCACTTTGTTTAAATGTGGAATGTAATGCAAGTTTTATGATCTAATTCTCTAAAACTCTAAACCTGAAAAGATCCTCAATGTGTAATCTTGTAATAACTCAAGATTAAGTAAGGTTTAAGGCTGGGTCCTTATAGTTGGTATCAGAGGTCGGTTTAGATAACTTTAGAGTTTAGGGTATTCTCTAAGCACAAGTGACATTACCATAATGGTTAGGATTTCAGAAATAATCCTATTTTTAGATAAAGTTAATGAGTAAGTATATCTTAGTGTTTATCTTCCTCATTAGTACATGATGGATTTTTTGATATACTCACACTGACATTTCTGTTTTTAGTTGATGGATGGATCTAGTAGGCACCAAGGTGACAATAGGTTTGAAGGAAACTGTGGTGGTTCTCGGATTAAGAGACTGGATGAAATGGGGGATTCAATGAGGAAACTCGTGGTTGTTCTAAACCAACTATCAAGGAGTCATGATCAACCACTTGAACCTTGGTATGATATGTAATGCATCATTTACGAGATGACCAATCGATGTGGAAGTTCAGTTAATAATTATAAAGGTAACCATTAGAGTTTATATGATCCTTACTTTTGAGGTAATTATGGGTTATTATATGTTATGATGGAAAATGAAAGGCATGAGATAAAATTGAGGTTAAAATATGTTATGATCATTTTTGAAGATTTTATCTCATTTTGGGGAATATTTTATGAATTTTATAGTTTTGGAAAAAGGACAACACGTAGACCGTTTGACAACCCATCGCGTCGGACAAAGCTGTGGGAATCGAACCCACAACCAAAGTGAAACTGGTATTTATCGCCTACCACTAGACTACGTGAAGTCCCTGGTTAGTTAGACTGATTCCTTTTAGTTATATGATTTTATGAATTAAGAGTAATTTGATTTTGGGAAATATATTAACCTATCATGGAGGATATGTGATTAGGTTAATTACTTTTCAATACAAGACTTTAAGAGCAACTGATGTTTTTTGGAGATAAATGTTACGATTTAACTTGGAAGACTATATGACTAAATCCTTAAAATATTTGGGTTTCAATCTTAGTTTGGTTTACTTTGAAGAATTTTATGGACAAATTGTTTATCGAATGGTCCTCGTTGAACTTTGGTTTTTGTTGGACAAATTTTGGAGATTAAGAATAGATTTTCTTTTTATAAAGTGTTATCCTTTTCTGGATTATCTGATCTTGTACTAACCTTTTTGGTTTGGTTTTGGTTAAAGTATAAAGACATGGGAAGTATATAGTTCTCTTTTGTGGATTAGGAGGTTCTCTAGAAGTTGAGTATAGTGAACAAGTCTTCCTAAATACTCGTCTTTAGGAGAAAATATGAGTTTGTGTAAGAAATCTAATAAAAGTTGAAAGTCAACATGATAAGTAATTATGTTTCCTTATGAATAAATTCCTCAATAAAAAAAACAAAAAAAACAAAAAAAAACGTTGTCTATTAACTTTTCCTACTGGGGAATCGAATACTGTTTAACCCATCACAAGTTTGTGATTTTCATGTGGTTAACTTTCTCCTAGACGTGTTTACTATCACTCTCCATCAGAACATGACCCTTTGTTTTTTCCTCCATGTCCATATTTTCATACTTGGAATCCTAGTATGGGTTAACTCGGGTGACATCTATACTTATCTTTCTTTATTTTCAAGTGATTGTTTTACCGACTCTTGTTCCGATGTGGGATTTTCAATGAAGTTTCCAAGCCCAATTTTAAAAATTGCGAGGACGCAATTCCCAAAAGGGGGGAAGGATGTAACACCCCAGGTAAATAAAGAATATGAATTTTTTATATTTATCCATATTTGTGAATAAAATATTAATATTACTTTAAAGGGGATGCTATGCTCGATGGCGTACCCAATACGCGACAACTAGTTTCTTGGGAATCTTACGTTGCACTCTAATAATAAAATAATATTATTTAAAATGGTAGTTAACACATAGCCGTTGTATTGGCGGGAAAGGATATAAATAACTAAAATATGCTTATATATGTTTTTCAAATATTTTGACTCTTTACAATAAATGTTAGAGGATTAAAAATGAAAATGAATCCATTTTTTAAGCATAAACATTCTAATATTCTTTAAAAGGTTGATTAACCACCTTTTAATGGCGAACCTCTTTTAAATGAACTTTTTGAAAATTTTATAAGCTCTATTTTTCAAAATAAACATATTATTTATGATTGGGACATTGAAATTTTCCTTGGGTTAATTTTTGATATTTTTCTGACAATGTTCATTTTTCAATGAAGAGTGAAAAATACTGCATTTTACATCAAAACTACTTTTTCAAATAATTTAATTATATGGTTATATTATCTTTTTAATTTGTTTTAAAGTTTAATTATAATATATTTTTACCATGTAATTCAATTATGTTCATTTGTATTAATTTCACATTGGAATTAGGCATAAACAAGTGCCAAACTTTTCATAAATATTGTTTCTAAAAAACCCGCTATTTGTTTTGACAACGGGAAGTTTTTTTTAAAGTAATTATTGTAATTTATGTGTTTGGATTTTGGTAAAATTGATTACATATTTGGAATCAGAAGGTCCAAATTATGTAGTTAAGACTCTTTTGTTTTTGGACTTTATGAATAGTAACGACGGTAATTATCTTTAATTATCTTGATTAAGGAGTAATCGGGTAGTTAAAGATAATAAAATAATATCATAATAATAAAAAATGACCACAAAATGTGTCCTAATGCTACTGGTTGTCTCATTGCCGACCATGGGATTCCTTGTGCCAAACTTGGGGGCCCCATGGAATCACTTTTGTTAGAAAGTGACTTTTTATCTTTTTATATTTAAAGAATGTTAAATGTAACAAAGAATGTATCACCTAAGTAAAATATTTCTAATTTTGTCTACATAAAGGATAATTTGGACTATAAATATTCATTGTAAAGCTAAAAATATTTCCAACATCATAGTATTTTTTATAATTTTTAGGCATTAAATAAAATAAATTATTTATGACATCATGATGATGCAGGGATGACCTCATTATTTAACGATTTAAATAAAATGAAAAGATAATGTAAAATCTAAGACCTAAACATGTAAAAACCCTATTGTATGGGTGTATTTCGAACCCTTATCACCTTATCCTAGAAACACATCAATTTGGGACCATTAAAATCTGAAACTCATTTGAAAATAAAGTTACATTTTATACCTTTCCAAGAGTGCCCCTCCTCTCCTCTTATAAAAGGCCCTCACCTCTACCTCCTTACCCACACTTCCAAAACCTTTGGATCGTCCAAACCCTGCCCATATTTTTTCTCCACATCCCTACCTAACTCCTTGAAGCCTCACTTTGGGCAGAATTCTTCCCAAGGAATCCTTTGAGCTCAAACCATAGGGAGTTACCCGATTTTAAGGTAATGTCTTCACTTGTGTTCTTTTGTTTTATTTTGCTTCTCCAACCCCCTAAACTCTTTTTATTAATTTATTATCTAACAAATATAGTATCTTCAATATACTAGGATGTTTTTATAAGAAATATTAGAGCTACACATACACACACCTACATCAAATGGTTAAAGAACATACTGTTTCTGTGGATGGCGAATTTCTGCCTCACGAAATGATGATTGTTCAACATTCTTCTAACACCTTCATAGGTGGCCATTAAGATGTCACTATATTTATATATGATATATAATATGTTTATTTTTTCCTTAAGCTTCTGTATTTTTCATTTATTTCATACCTTTATGGTTTCCATTATGGGTAAACACGATATCTTCATTTTTGGAAGTGCGGACTAACACCCCCTCAAAGTGATTTGATTCGTTAATGCCATATGTGGGACGTATAAAGGATGGAATTAATGATATTACATATTTTATACTACTATAATTATAATATACCTTTATATATTTATTATTTCATTCAATTGAATACAAAAAAAAAAGAAATGAAAGTAGCGTTCATGCGTACGTACGGCTTACCGTCTCCATGAACGGTACATTTCATTTCTTATCTCCAAATGTTATGCACTATTATAAGTACATATATATAATGGATATATATGTAATATATTACATATAAATGATGGGTATCATTCTTGAATTATAATATATATATATATATCTATCATTTTTTTAATTCCATTAATATGGCAAAAAAATGAAAGTAGCGTTCATGCGTACGTACGGCCTACCGTCTCCATGAACGGTGCTTTTAATTTTTTATCTCCAAATGCTATGGAATAGTATAAAACGAATATATACTGGATATATATTATATTTAAAACACAAATACTATTCTGGAGATGATGTACCTATAACTACATGGAAAATTCTTTTCCAACAAGTTCAATTTTTACTCATGTACTGAACATCGACAAAAACGTCTGATACGAACTCACTTTATTAACCAATTATTATAAAATTATAATATGTGATATGAACTGAATAATAATATTTAAAGGAGGTCCTTAAGCAATTATAAATTGACCAAAGTTTATTATTCAGGAATATAAAGAAACGAACAAGACAAGTCGGACTTGAGGTAAGGGATCTTACTCCTCTCTTTCTTTTTAAGTACACCCTTTTATGTCATTCCTTTTAAGCTCATATTTCTTGTGATTGGGATGTTCTTTTATATTAATATTACTGTAATTTTTATGTTCATATGATGAGAGACCCTATTACCTCTCATCAATCCATATTGGATGTTTTAAGTGGCGTCGTTAGGCTGTCGAGTTTTCGTAAGGGGTTTTTCATCTCACTTTTATTCCCGTGAGATTTATACTACATTTGCCACAATTTCCTTTGATTGGTGTACGTGCTTCCCATTATTATACACTTTTTGTAGTATAATTTCATTTATGGGTATTCGCATCTTCATTGTATGACCCTTCTTCCATGGTGTGTACGTTTCAAAAGTTACGCAACTCGTTAAGGGGACCTTTTACCCTCCTCTTTTTAAAATACTTCTTTTGTTATGTCTTTTAATTCACATACTATTATGTTGGGATATGTTCTTTTATATCCTTATGGATGTAAATTTTATGTCAAAGTGATGATATGCCCTTTTTGTCTCTCATCAACTCATTTTCTGAATTTTGAATGATGTCGTTAGGCTGTCGAATTTTACCAAGGGAACTTTTTAACCCAATTTCGATCTCTTTGGGTTCAACATGTAGTTATTGAATATGTCATATTTTGAATTTTTGTGAATGACCTTATATTGTTTTACACTTAATATCCACTTATATTGGGTGTATTTATGTTTGTCACACATAATTTTGAGATTGAATAATCCTTAATTTAAGGATACCTTCTTTATATGGGAATTCATCACATTTGACATTTCTATTGAGACTTCATTGTTGTTATTCACCAATTCACTCTTATATGGTGTATATACTGTCCTTTGGAATATTATATCATGAATCCATTTATTCTCATGATATTATAAAGTTCTGACTAAATGTTATTCCTCAATTATTGTATTCAAGCGTCTCTAATTTTGGTAGAACCCCTTTTACCAAAATATCGCTTTAAATGTTTTAATTATTTTTTCTTATTAATATCCATGTTTTCAAAATGGTTTTAAGGATTTATTTATATGGATATTAATGGTTTAAAATTTTAAAATCTTCAAGGTGGTATGGGACACTTTGATTCAAAAATCTCTTTATTAAATGTTTTAAATGGTTTTGGAAATGGTTTATTTTTGAATGGATTCATTATTTCAATATACTAAAATGTTATATTGTGATTGAAATGTGGAAATGTTATGTTTCCTTTATGCATGTTTTATGTGATAATTTTATGTTATGGTTCTTGGGCATTGTTATGAAAACGGGTGGTTCCGTGATAAACTAAGGGCGGGTGAGCCCGATATAGCTCTCCAATGCATTGGGTAACGCGGAGGAGTGAAACATTAAGGTTTCTCCGAAGAGATTTAGGGAATATACTATGGTGGGTATCCCAAACGTAACCAAGAGGGTTACTCCCTACATAAGAATGTTATGAATGCCTCAAGTTACCTTTTATGTCTTATGATTTCTATGATTTATTCATGATTTGATGAGGTATGTTAAAGTGCCTATGTTTTATGGGTAAAGTATGTTTTCATTCTTATGTATATATGAACTCATGTTTACTTTCCATATTTTTATAACCCTTACTGAGCTTTTTATGCTCATCCCAAGTTTTTTTGAAATGTTTTTCACAGGTCAAGGGAAAGGAACATTATATGATGATAGTGTCAAGGAAGTGTCAAGAAAGAATCCATGTTTTATTTTAAATATGTTTCCGTTGATTGGAAAAACTGAATATTATCTTTTATGTAACCACTTTGTTTAAATGTGGAATGTAATGCAAGTTTTATGATCTAATTCTCTAAAACTCTAAACCTGAAAAGATCCTCAATGTGTAATCTTGTAATAACTCAAGATTAAGTAAGGTTTGAGGCTGGGGCCTTATACTAGCATAGTTTGTAAATAATGTAGATAGTGTTCATAGGCTGGTTATTGACTACTAGAGGCTGAATCAAATGATGTTCAAGAACCGTTACCCCTTTCTGAGGATAGATGATCTTTTCAACTAACTGAGGGGAGAAAGTTGGTTCTCTAAGATCGATTTGCGTTCTAGATTTCCCCAGTTGAGGGTGAAGGATGGTGACATCCGAAAGCCTACTTTTAGGTGATGTTATGGGAACTTCAAGATTGTAGTCATTCCATTTGGTGTTATGAATGTATCATATTTATTCATGGGGATCATAAAATCTATCTTATGTGAGTTTCTAGACCAGTTATTCATCCTGTTCATCGATAAAAACCCGATCTACTCGAAGTTAGAGTTGGAGAATACTGAGTATCTCATAACTGCTTTAGAGTTTCTTTGTCACCACCATCTCTATGGGAAGTTGTCTGAGTGTATGTTTTGGACATGATAAGTTAAATTCCTTTGACATGTGGTGTATCAACATGTGATAGCAGTGGACCCGATGAAGGTCGAGGCAGTTGTTTCTTTGGTAGTAGCCAAGAATGTGGCTAATGTTTATAGATTTCTTGGTCTAGCTGGCTATTACATGAGATTCGTACATGATTTCTCTCTATTTGTGGCTATTTTGATGGCTTTTACTAGGAAATACCAGGCCTTTGTGTGGAGTGATAAGTGTCAAGAAGATTTAAGTTATCTGCAGGGGAAGTTGGTCAGTGCTCCATTACTCCGGTTTCCGTAGGAAGGGGTGATGTTTGAGGAGTTATGTGACACTTCCCATATAGGATTGTGGTGTGTGTTTATGTATCAATATGGAGTGATATATTATAGTTCTAGGAGGTTATTTCCCCATGAATGTAACTATTCCACCCATGATATGGAGTTAGCAATGGTCGTGTTTGCGCTAAATTTTTGGTGGAATTTCCTCATTAGGGATTATTTTTTGGTCTTTATAGATCACAAGATCTTGAGTTATATCTTCTCCCAGTGAAATATGAACCTAAGACAGTAGAGGTGGATGGAGTTTTTCTAGGACTATGACTTTGATATATCTTACACCTTAGGAAATGGGAACATCATGGATGCTTCCTTGAGCAGAAATTCACAGAAGGAGGTAGTTCAAGAATCTACAGATTCTTGGAAGGTGATGGAGGAGTTGTCTTCCTTACACCAGGATGTAGGGATAGATAGTGGAAGAGTTTGTCTATTTTAGATAATAGTGTAGTCATCCTTGAGGCATCATGTGTAGGAGTCTCAATGAGAGCACTCTAAGTTAGAGGTGATGCATGATCACGTTGACCTGGGTGATGCTTCAGATGGGTGGTCAGAGGATGGATAGAATCAAATGTTATTCCATGGGAAGTTGTTTGTCCCAGTGGAAATAAGTGAGGGATTCATTGATCTATTTCATATCTCACCCATATAGGTACACCTAGTAGTTTCCAATATGTACCCTGTCTTATGGGATTAGTTTTGGTGGCCCAGGATGAAGCAGGAATGGGTAGAGATTGTGGCAAGATGCATTGTGTGCCAGCAGGTGAAGGATGAGCACTGTATTCTTGGTGGATCCTTGTGGAACCTATATTTACCTGAGTGTAAGTGGGATTACATGTCGATGGATTTTTTTCATAGGGATACCTAGGGCTCAATGAGTATATGATTCTATCTTTTTAATGGTGGACCGACTGACGAAATTGGATCACTTCTTAGGAATTAAGGAGTCAAGCACAGTGGATACATTGGCTAGGAGGTATGTGGGTGAGGTAGTGTGTCTACATGGGGTTAATAGATCCATCTTCATAGGTAGGGACTCACGTGTTACCTCATGGGTTTGGATGGTATTTTAGAATACCTTTGGCACTTTGTTGTGCCTTAGCACTACCTTCCACCCTCAGACAAATGGGTACACAAAATGGGAAATCCAAATGTCGGAGGACATGTTTCGGGCATGTGTCTTGGATTTTGGAGGATCCTGGGTGTGACACCTATCCTTGGTTGATTTTTCTTACAATAATAACTATCACTATTCCTTTGGTATGGATCCTTTCAAAGATGTGTATGGGTGATCATGTTGTTCACCTTTGTGCTGAACATAAGTTGGGAAGGTAGTTGTTTTTGGTCTGGATGCGGTGTAGAGTAAGACTGAGAAGGTACAGCTTGTTCATGAGAGGATAAAGGAAGCATATGGACAATAGAATTTGTATGCTGATCACAGGAGGAGGCCCTTGGATTTCATGTTTGGTGACTACATATTATTGAAGGTTTTTCCTTGATGTGGAAATCAAAGGTTCAGTAGGATGAGAAATATTTCTCCTGGGTTCATCGGACCTTTTGAGGTGTTGGGATGAGTTGTTGAGGTGGCGTACTAGCTGGATTTTCCACTACAGTTGGATAAGATCCACTACATCTTCTATGTATCCCAAATTCATCGGTATCTACATGATGACGCCCACATCATTTACTGGGGAGAGTTTGATATCGAGGATGATGAAACATTCGTGGAGTGTCTAGTAGAGATCTAGGATCATCGAGATAATGTACTGTGTAGATGGACCACTCCTTTAGTTCATATGTCATGGATTCATGGTGGCTCGGAGGAGATTACATGGGTGTGATAAGTGTTTATTTTTACCATTACCCAGAGCTATTATGAGTTTTTCTGATGTTCCTTTCTTTGTGATGTAATGCTTGAACCTTATTTTCTATGAGATGAGTTGTTTCTTTGTTATGTAACGTGTGATAAAGTCCTAAACATGAGGAGGTGAGGACCCAATTCCTAATAAAGATTCATTAATTGTGATAAGATTAATCCCTTTCGGGCAAGTTAGTGTTTCCTAGAGCAGATAGTATCTTTACATGGAGGAAGGAATTCCATGATTCATGTGTCCGGACAGTTTGGTTTTGGTTCTTGTGTGATGTTTCTTAGGGTCAGTTGGGGGGTAGTCGATCTTGTAGGAGGTGTTCTTGGATGTTGAGGCTTCAAGGTGTTTTATCATTGGAGCTTGGTATGTCCAATTCTTATCAGTGTTTTGGGTAGAGAAAGATCCTTGAGAGGTATCTTATTGGGTGGTTATTCAAACCCCTCTTTTTTCTTAGTTTGGTTTTGAATTCTAGAAGGAGATAATTGTTTGATAGGAATATGATGTAATATCTCGGACCATCGCGGTCCATTACTTTTTCAAAATCTAGTGTTTGGGGTGTTTGGGTAGACAATGGTACATCATTTCAAGAGTTTCTAAAATTTCTATTTTTTCATTCGGTGGCTCGTGTCGGTGACACAGCATCAGTAGGTCACATCCATGACATAGAATTGGTATGTCGCATAATTGGATCATATTGTAAGGTTGTGTTGATGTCTCAGCATCAGTAGGTCATGCATCGGAAGGTCGGGCATCGGTAGGCCTATTGTCGGTGATTCAGGTGTTCATGGGCCCTGTCGGTGACTCGTTGTCGGTGGGTCATGTCGGTGACTCGTTGTTAGTGTGCCGTGTCGGTGACTCATTTTCAGTGAATCATGTAGGTGACTCTATATTGGTGATTCAATATTGGTGAGTCGTTTCGATGACTTGTGTTGATGACTCGCCCATTGATGAGTCATTTCCATCATTTCCTAGTTTTTTCTGTTTCCCCCCTCTTAGGTTTTATTTGATGTAAATCTAGTTTAAACCCTTATTTAACCATTTGGGAAGTATTTTAAAAGGATATTAGTTATATATTTAATATCCTAACACCACGGAGACTTTTAAATGGCCTAGCCGCAAGGTATTCACCATGATCCAATTTTTAATGGCCTTTTGAAACTGTTCCCTTCCTTTGATATAGGATCTGGATTTTTCTAAAGGTGAGATTCTCCCTTCTTTGAACCCTTCCATTTTCTCTTCATACACTTAAAACCATTATTCACTAAGGATTCGCATCTGTACTGTAGACTTCGGTCAAGTTTTCCCTTGGAGTCCTTCCTATTGGTCACATACCCCCTAGATTTTGGCCCAAGGATGAGTTGTTGATCATCTGTTTTTTTAAGGTAGTAATTCCTTAATCTCTATTTTAATTGTGAATCATATGTGGTGGGTAAACTCATTTCTATTTGATAATAAGTTCAAATCCAAATCTTAATTAAGGGTGTTATGAAGATGATCAAACTTGTTACAATAATGGGTTTGGAAACCAAAGTAATAAATGAGGGGCTAGAAATATGATTTTGATGATCGTTGTTTTATCTATTATCTTTGATATATGTTGTGAATTGTATGGGGTTTATCCTTCTAAAAATCATGTTTGTTGGTGTTATTTTCTTACGCATGGGTGACAATTTATAATTTTTGTTAATCCTCTACTAAACGGATGCATATATGAAAATATGGTAAATCACGTATACCGGGTTAAATAAATGGATTCCCCAAGATTAAAATTGTGTTTTGATCACCCCTAAAATATGAAATTGGAATTAAAGAATAGTGTTGGTCAATTCTGAAGATAATCTATTTGATAGGTTTGGTTCTGTGATTTGTGTGGTTCGGTTCGGCTTTTGTAATGGTTTCTATGGGTTTTGTGTATGGGGAGGTGTAGGTGGTGTAATGGAATCTCAGGTTGGAGAGTTTGGTTGATTATGGAATTAATGAACATATTGAATGGTGGTTCTATATCTGGGATTCTTTTTGGTTGTTGATCATGGTATGTTTGTGCAGTGAGACTACAACCTAGTTGAGTTTTTTTATTTTACTGGATGTGGTTCTTTTCATGTGATGGGACTACTGAGGAAGTTTTGGTAGGGATAATTTTAAAGAATGATGGTGTTACCTTGTGTGGGAATTTCTCTCGAAGTTTCCAGAGAAATTTGAGAAGTGTGTGTGGATTATGATGTTACTTTTGGTATGTTTTATTTGTTAGTATCCTAAGTAGGCATGGAATAAATAAATCAATAAATCAATTTTTTAATGTAGAGTGATAATTGGTTAAATGAATTAGCTTTGTTTATGAATTAAGTCTATGAAAAGCTATGTGGTTATGCATTAGAGGTGGCAGCAAGCGATGTTTTATGTGGGAAGGTTATTTTTTTTAGAACCCATATGTTGGGATGAGTTTTTAGTACCTATATATATACTTGTACTTCCTTTTGATTTATATGTTCACCCCACACCAGTTGATAACTATGTGCTGAAAACCCTCATTTCATGGGGGAGGGTGTTTTTTCCAACATCTCAGTGGGAGGATGGATGGATTTTTATTGAATCTTCTCTACTCCTTCTTCTATTCATTGGTATCCCAAGACTCTTCGAGTAGATTCTAGTTCGGTTTTTGAGGCCCAAGTGTCAGCGGGAGAGGTGTGTTTTCCCAAGTGTCTTTGGGATAAGATGTGTTATGCTTTCCCAGGTGTCTTTAGGATGAGGTTGTGGTTTTGTGTCCCAGGTGTCTATAGGTAGGATGTGATCTGGTTTTGGCCCAGGTCTTTGCGGGTGGGATGTCGTATGTAGCCTAGGTGTGTTCGGTAAGTTTGTTATAATGGGGCTTGCGGAAGAGCGTGGTAGTGTCAGGACGTTCTCTGTTAAGAATGAGATGTTAACTGGTGGGAAGTGGTGTGGGGTACCCTATCATCGATGTTCTTAATGATTTACTTTTCTTAACTTTCATTATTTGGTTAGTGTTTATTGGTGATTTTGGGGTGGATATTATACTTTGTTAAGTTCTTTTGAGTTTCTACTATTTTTCTCACAGGGGTATTAGTATGCTTCTCCCACTTCGGGACAAGTGAATTTGGATTTTCTTAATGTTTATACTTCTATGCACGCCCTATGTATATAAAATTAATTTCATTTTTCCAAGGAGATTATGTGGACTGTGTTGTACCCTACTAACTCAGGCATCAGGATAGTTATTATGTCTCTTCTTATCTTTGTTCTTTTAGTATTTACTTTGGAGTTTTTCAATGTATTTCTAGCAGTTTTACTTTAAAAATGCATGTGGGCTGGATTTTGTCTTCTTTTATATATATTCATTGGACTGTTTTTGAGGTTTATACATCTTATCTACCAATCTTGGTTACTATAAAAGGGTAATTCCTCCCATTTTGTGATATTTGTATACCCTTGGTGTTGGTCTCCTCCCTGAGGCCTACTCAAGACGGGACTCAGGGGTCATTATCTATTTTTTATCTTGAATAAGGAATTTTGTAACACTTTTATATCTCTTCCCTCATCTTGATGAAGGAGGGTCATGACACATAGGCTATCACTTTGTCCTTCTATATTAAAAAAACATCCCAATTTCTTCTTTGAAGCAACCCAAAATACCATGAAAGTTTCTCCACTTGGGGGTAGTGTGAGTACAGGTGCATTGATAAGACTCTTTTTAAAATACATCAATCTCTCGTCACATTTATTATTCGAAACAAAATTTACTCCCTTTTGAGTTAGCTTGGTTGGAGGGTTTGAAAATCATGGGAAATTTCTCAAAAATCAACATAGTACCCAGTTAATCCAAGAAAACTACAGATATCTATCACAAATGTTGGCATCATCTATCGTTCAAATTGTTTTTTCATTTAAGGGTCCACAGATCTCTAATTAATTATGGCAATATTCCCCAATAATGATACTTCCTTCAACCAAAACTCACATTTTTTGTACTTAGCATAAAGATTTTTCTTTTATAAGGTCTTCAACATGGTTCTTAGATTCTCTTCATGTTACTCCATTTTTTTCAAGTATATTACAATATAATATATCAAAAATAAAAAAAACAGTAAATTCAGAAGATTCTATTTATAAAGTAGATTAATATTTATAGAACTACCACAAAACTGGGCAAGACATGCGCCTGCCTTTATCAGTGCTAACGGAAAAGCACTGATAAAGGGGTGGGCCTTTATCAGCGCTAAAAAAATAGCTGATAAAGGTTGTATTTATCAGTGCTTTTCATTTTAGCGCTGATAAATACACCCTTTATCACCGATTTTTACTAGCGCTAATAAAGGCTCACACGGATTGATAAAAACCCTCGGGTCCTCTCCCTCCTCCCCACACCCTATCAAGCTCTCGCGGAAGCCCTCCTCTACACCGCTGTCACTTCCTCCTCCTCCGCCGCCGCGATCGTCGCCTCCTCCTTCTCCTCCTCCTTCTCCTCCTCCTCCGGTCGCCGCCTCCTCCTCCTGCGGCCACCGCCTCCTCCTCCTCCTCTGTGCCAGCTCCTCCTCATCCTCCTCCATCGTGGCCTCATCCTCCTCATCCTCCATCGGCGCCTCCTCCTCCTCCTCCCCCTAGTCTACGGCCTCGTCCTCCTCCTCCTCCACCGACGCCTCTTCCTCCTCCTTCTCCTCTGCCTACTCTGCAGCCTCTTCCTCCACCGCGGCCTCCTCCTCCTCCTCCTCTACCTCCACTGTGTCTGCCCTGCCTCAGCCCTGCCTCTGCGCTGCCTCCGTTTCCTCTAGTGCCTCCACTGTCGAAGCCTCCTTCTCCTCCACCACTGGGTCCTCCTCCTTAAGGTGATTCAAATTGAATTTGCATGAATTAATTATGTTTGCATTGTGGTGACCCCTTGCATCCTATCCCAAATTATTAATATTGATTTTTGGATTTTATGAGTGTTTTTATTGTGGGTAATTGTTATGTTTGGATTGTGATCACATGATGTTATGTGTTATATTATATACTCATGATAATATGACATTACAACTTGAATGATTCACCTCGTATGTGTGTTAGCATGCATGGTGTTTATATGTATTACATCAAAGAAGTGGACCATCATGAAATTAATATCCCTTAGTAGGGTACTACACTTGATATGTGATGATGAAGACAGACAACCTAAGCATAGGGTGGAGGTACAACATATCCATGGTGTCATGTCATGGGTGTGCTTGAGGTACCTAGTATTTTCAAGGTCCCATTCACTATGAGATGCATAATGTTTTTCAATAACCACATGGATCTATCTCATACATAGATAGAGGGTAAGAAGGTCACTGATTTCCTGGCTACTTAGGCCTCTCTAGGTAACCTGTGTACCATATTTAACATCATAGGATCCCTCCCCACAAGCTTGTTAGTTTAGTTAAAGAATATTACCTTGGGATAAACTAATTTATACCTCCTTTCATTGTTTTTAGCCTTGTCCTCTTCTTGAAATAAAATATATCAACATTGGATGTGTTGAAATAAAGTTCATGACTGATTTATTTAAGCTATAACCTTGGGTTTGTTGTGCCCCCCCTCCATTACTCCCTCTTCTCCCCACCTCATCCATGCCTTCCCTCCTCCCTCATCTCCCTCTACTATAACTAAACCTCCTCCCCTTCCTCCACCCATACTCACTTCCCTCCTAGAACTATGATTTGAACAAAGGGTAGGTGCCTTCCCCCATCCAAACACATAGCTTATGGATCGTGGCCTATTGCAGCTAAGCACAAGACCCAAACTCTAACTCCACCATCTCCTTCTCCCTCTTCTTCTCCACCACCATTGGAAGATTCCATATCGTTGGGTTTTGATTTTCCTTTTGCATCCCACAACTCACAAGATGTGGTTCCACCTACCAATGTCCACCCCTATTTTCACTTTGAGGAAATGCAACACTATATGTGCTTGGACCATTTTCAATCCAAGTCAATTTTCACCAACAAATACATGGATTTGGTCATAATACACAAGGTCATCATAGACAAGGTTGTTATGGTAGCCCTTGGCATCAATGAAACACTCCGAAATTATTGATGTTACTGAGGAGACATTTTAGGAGCTCTTTTTAGAGTTCCTTACAACTTTCAAGATATAATTAATCTGTATCACCTTCAAACTAGGTGGTAGGGATTGGGATTTGACACTGGGTGAGTTCAGAGTTATCTTGGGGTTTATTCGTTTGACTTTGCTACATCCACTACCTATGTTGCTTTGTGTCTTGATCTGAACAAGACAAATAGACTAAAGAGTTGGGTGTTGATCACTCAAGAGCCCACGAGCATCCATGATCCTCCCACATCCAAGAGCACCCAGATGAAGGGTTATTATCTGAGGATTAGTCATTGTGCCTTAGCTCATGCCTGGATAGCATGGGGAGACTCCCACATAACCATCGCATAGACTAAGGTTCCCGTTATGGCCACTTCCATGGGTGCCCTTGTGGAAAACATATACTGCTTCTTACTTATGCATTTGGTCCCATGTGTTTCAATCAAGTCTTTACACTTTTACTTTTGATGCACATGTTAGGCTACCTATTGGCCTTACCCATGAGGTATTTCCTTGTACGAACACCCTATAGAGACCGCCCTATGAGATTGATCCACAAGTTGCACCGATTATCCTACTTCCTCACAAAAGGTATAGTTAACCCATGTCTATAGTGGTGAACCCCACTAACACACTATAAAAAACTCCCAATAACCACCCCTCATCAGGGGTGATCGAAGAGAGGAAGAGATTGGATGAATCCCAAGAACCACCCAAGATTTTCTATTATTGAGCACGCCCCCAACCATTTTTGAAGTATCTTGTTTTTTATCTAAATTATACTCATATTAATTCTCATCTAACCTATATACTCATCCTATGGATTTCAAATAGGATGAATATAAATAAAGAATGGATGAATGCCAATCGGTTGAAAAAAGAGTATGAAGAAGGCATGAAAGAGTTTATCAAGTTTGCAAAAGATCATGAATGTGACTCTTCTCAAATCCTTTGTCCGTGTTTACGCTGTTGTTATTCAAAAAAAATTAGTCCAGATGAGTTGGATGAACACTTGATCTGTCACAGAATAGATCAGAGTTATACATGTTGGAATAAACACGGGGAAATAACAAATGTAGGTAGTGACTGGGGTGACACTGAATTTTATGGATCATCTGATATGATTACAAACATGAACATTGAATTTGACCGTTTGGAGGATGTGATTACAGATGTTAATGATGACGAAGATCGTATTGAGGAAATGACAAGGACCTTCGAAGATGAACTTCGTGATTGCCCAAAATTGTTTGAGAAGTTAAAAAGTTGTGCAAAGACGCCATTGTATGTTGGTTGCACTAAATATACAGCATTTTCAGTCGTACTGAATCTGTATAATTTGAAATCAGACAATGGGTGGAGTGACGATAGTTTTATGAAACTAATTGACCTCATAAATGACATGCTCCAAGAAGACAATGAGCTCCTGATCCAAACATACGATGACAAACGAATGCTACGCTCTATGGGTATGATCTCTGAAAGAATACACGCCTGCCCGAATGACTGTATAATGTTTCGCAAGGACCACAAATCACTTAAAGAATTCCCAAAGTGTGGTGATTCTCGATACAAGAAAGATGAATCCAGTCCTACTAAAGTTTTATGGTACTTTCCAATCATTCCAAGATTTAGACGCCTATATGGAAGTGAGGAGACTGCAGAATAATTAACATGGCATGCAAATACAAGAATTAAAGATGGGATACTACATCACTTGGTAGACTCTCCTTAGTGGAATAGAATCGATCATGAGTATCCTGAATTTGGAAACAAGTCGAGAAACCTTCGTCTTGCGTTATCTACAGATCGAGTGAATCCTTTTGGTTTTCAAAGCAACAGTCACATTACATGGCCAGTTATGTTGATAATTTATAACTTACCACTATGGTTATACATGAAATGAAAATACATCATGTTATCTATGCTTATATCAGGACCAAAACAACCGGGTAATGATATTGATGTTTATTTAGCTCCATTGATCAAAGATTTGAAATTATTGTGGGATTCAGGTGTTACATTGTATGATGCTTACAGAAAGGAAGATTTCACTTTGAGAGTCGTCTTGTATGGGACGATAAATGACTTCTCTGCTTAAGGAAATTTTTCAGGATATATCATTAAAAGAACTCAAGGTTGTCCCATTTTTGAAGAAGGTACACAATCAATTAGGTTGAAACATTCATCAAAAACCGTGTTTCTAGGACATCGCAGATTTCTACCACGACGACATAAGTACCGTTCTTGGACGACATCATTCGATGGAAGTTCAGAAGAACATACAGCACCGTCTCCACTAATAGGTGATCAATTGTTTGAGAAAGTTAAAAATATGGACACTACATTTGGTAAACCGGCTTCGAAAAACCTTACGAAAATCGGTTGGAAAAAGAGATCAATTTTTTTTGAATTACAATACTGGAATTGTCTGTATGTAAGACATTTTCTTGATGTTATGCATGTAGAAAAAATGTATTTGATAGTGTTATTGGCATGTTGCTAAATACATCTAGAAAAACAAAAGATGGAATAATGGCTAGGTTGGACATGGTTGAGATGGGAATACGAGAAGATTTGGAACCAGTGAAGGGTGAAAAATGAACATTTCTTCCTCCTGCTGCTTACACTCTTCTAGGTAGGAGAGATATCAGTTTTGCAACTTCTTGAATGACATAAATGTTCCCGAGGGCTATTTGTCAAATATCAGTAACCTTGTGTCAATGAGCGACTTGAAGTTAAAAGGTCTGAAATCACATGACTATCATGTTTTGATGAAAAATCTCATTCCAATTGCATTAAGTTTCAGTTTTCCCAAGAATGTCCGCTATACATTAATGAAACTGTGTTTCTTCTTCAAAGCTATATGCAGCAAAGTTATAGACCCGGCAAAATTGCCAGCTATGGAAAAAGAAATTTCCGTCATATTATGTGAATTAGAAATGTTCTTCCCGCCTTCATTTTTTGATATTATGGTTCATTTGATGGTCCACTTGGTGAGAGAGATTCGACTATGTGGTCCTGTACATTACAGATGGATGTATCCCATTGAACGGTATACGAAGATTTTGAAAGGGTATGTCAAAAATCGAAGTCGGCCAGAGGGTTGTATTGAAGAGCGATATATTGTTGAGGAAGCCGTTGAATTCTATACCAAATACTTGTCTGGTGTGGAAAGCATTGGCTTACCGAAATCTCGTCACACTAGGTGGCTTGAGGGTGAAGGAATTTCTAGAAGAAAGGTTGTCACAATCAATATTACAGATCGGGAGTAGGCCCACCTTTATGTTTTTCATAACAGTTTCGACGTTGACCCATATGTTAAAATCCACAAAGAAATTATTAGGCATTTGAATCCATCTAGGGATGAAAAATGGATATCAGATACACATAATCGACAGTTTATAGGATCGTTTCGAGATCATATTTTTAAGAAGTCAGATGAAAATACAGAGTCAATTTCGGAACGACTTCGATGGCTAGCCAGAAGACCAAGTGTGTATGAATTATCTTACAATGCTTATGTAGTTAATGGCTATACATTTTATACTAATGAACATGATGAAGACAGTACCATACAGAATAGTGGGGTTACACTTGTGGCTGAAGCAATGCATGTTTCCGGTGCTAAGGACAGAAATCCAATTTATGCGAATATGTCATACTTTGGCAACATCAAAAAAATATGGGAGTTGGATTATACGGAATTTCAAGTTCCGATATTTCAATGCAAGTGGGTTGATAACAGAAGTTCTATTAAAATAGATGATTTGGGATTCGTGAAAGATGATTTCAGTAAGGAAGTGGAGAAAGACAAACTGTTTATAATGGCATCATAGGCAGTGCAAGTATTTTATGTTCCAGATCCCGCAAACCGAAACAGGTCAATCGTTCTACTATCAACCAAAACACCTGAAGGGCCAGATGAAAATTCAACGGAAGATGACGCTTTCATTGGGACTTCGCAATCATTTCTCAGTGGTCCCAATGTAGACGACGTTTTGTATGTCAGAGGATACCACAATGAAGGGATATGGATAGTTGATAGAGGGGTCAAATCCCTTCAGACTTTAAAAAAAGTGAGTTCAATAATCAGGTTATTGATTTTTATTGTAATATAGATTGTGTTACATTATGTTATTATCTGTTCGCTACTGCTTTTATGTGATCTAAATTAAAATTTAAACCAGTTCTGCAGATAATGAATTCTTCACCTGCTGATGCACCCAATCCCGAGACACAACACGTCTCTCAACCTGTTGTAGCTGGTCCCACTACTGAGAGACAATAGGTCTCTCAACCTGTTGCATCCAGTCCCACTACTGACGTACAACAGGTCTCTCAACCTGTTGCAGCTGGTTCCAGTGTCGATGCTAGCGCTTCGGAGAAACATAATGATGATGTAGAAACTAAGGAAATGGTAGGCGATGAAACCCCAGCGACACAAAAAAAAACAGGTGCATCGTAGTTTGAAAGTTTTAGCCAAAATCCTTAAGGAAAAACAAAACGGCATCAAATATGAGGTGGGATGGAAAAAACTAGGCCAGCATGTAAACCCCAACAAAGCCATGTTTACTAGCTACATTGGAATCATCACTCGACAACGTGTGCCGATTGATGTAGAGTCGTGGCACCATGTTGTCAGCGGGTTGAAAACATTAATGTGGGAAGAGATTACAGTAACATTACAATATCATCTATTTAATTTATTAAAATAAAATAAAATACTGAAATATTGACTAACCCTTCATCATCTCTTGCAGAGTGCATTTATAGTGGATGTTTCGCACAAATAATATGTTTTAAGACTGGAAGGAAGGATTCATAGAGGCTTTTGCACCATTTTAACGAAACATCATCTAAAATATGCCGAAGGGAAAATCAAGCCGCACCCACCTCCTCTTTATGCACACTTGATATCCCAAGGAACGTGGGATGCATTTTGCAACCGTCGTGCGGAACAGAATTTTCAGGTACATTGTGTTTGGTTACACGTTGTGTAACGTTGCTTGTATTCATCACGTTGATTGACAGGTTTTTATTTATGAAACAGCAACTGAGTACTGAAAATAAAGAACGGGAAGCAAAACCAGCATACCCCTACCGTAATGCAAGGCTGGGGTATGCTTCAATTGAAAAACAATTGGTACGTATTTTAAAAGTACTGTAATAATTTTTTATGACATAAAACAACACTGTAACCATGCTTCTCTGTTTATATGCATATTGATGAAGCAAAATCTCAAGTCACTTCCATTCCATGCCATGTTCTATGGAAGGAGGCTCGTGTTAATAAAGAGGGGAACCTGATAGATGAAAACACACAAAAATTGTGGGAAACATGTGTAAGTATGACATAATATAAACTTGTTTTTCTTTAAATCACTATTACATAACGATGCTTACTTATTTTTCCATATTTTCTATTTGACATAGTCACAGGAATCAACAACAACTGCACCAGATGCAGACATACTTTCAAAGGCCTTGAAACATCCAGAACAGTATCGCCGCGTCAGAGGTGTGGGTTTTGGGGTGTCACCCCGGGAAAATTTTCAGAAAAAAAACAAGAGGATGAACAAACTAAAGAATTTCATGTAATGATAGATAGAGTAGATACCCTTGAAGAACTATTCCAAACTCAATGAGAGATGCAAAAGAGTTTTATGGAGGAGAGGCGAAGAGAACAAACAACTCAAGAACAACATGCGCGAGAAGATCCACCCATCACCAGCTTTGAGGCGAGCCATTCCCCTCAAAGACCTAACTTAACCGAGGTAATAAATGTTCTAATATTAGTTTTTGTGAAATTTGAGTCACATAGACACTGATACCTTTCATGTAATGATATTCTACAGGGTGAAAATGACTCTGATTTATATCTGTCAACTCCCACCCATCGCCTTGTAGCGAGGGTTACGGTGTTCAATATGCAGAATGACACGCTACACTCCAGACCACTTCCAACCGGTCATGTCAAAGTGTCAATTAATGTAGCTCATGAGCCGAGCACCGAGCTACCCATGACAAATGATGATGTCGACAATCATATGGTGGAAAAAGCTATTGGAACATTCGTTGCATGGCCGTCGAATCTTGTAAAAAAACATGTTGACCAGGAGGTATTCATTTCCAATTCATTTTTCAAGCAGAACCTTTAACATTAAATTAGAAAATGTATGAACCGATGAATTTTATTATAGAAAGAAAAAATGGAGAAGCTAAAATGAAAGAGCGTCTCTAACATTGGATCAACCAACTGATCAAAATGATCTAATGAGAGCGCGTTCACCCCACCCGTTCTATATCCACATTTAATATCATTAAAATCTCATGTGGATATGAAAATGAAAGACGGAAAGAGTCATACATTTTTTTGTAAAAAAGATATTTACGGAGAGGAAACATTAGATTTTTTTAGTGCAGACACTGTTTCTGAGATCATCACATACGACTGGCTAGGCGCCTCAGTTATAAACATATACATGAGGTATGTTTTCATGATTTGATTTTACAGAAGCTGATATACTTTGATAATTATGGATAAATACATCTCATATTTTTCACAGGCGTATATATGAAAAACAATTGAATGGATTTTCCAATGAATACAAATTTAGACTCATTAGTCCTCACACCATTTCTACACAACGAGAAGAAATAGATTCTAATTTTCAGGCTGAATTAATGTCAAATCTGCTCAGAATGTTTCAAAGAATAATTACGACTGACAAACTCTTTTTAATACCAACGTTGCAGGGGTAAAACTCTATATTTTAATCATATTAATTGTATTTTTATTTCTATAAGTACTTATTTCATTTTGTGTTTTTAGGGAACATTGGATGCTCATTACAGTCAATTTGGACACTCCAAAGATTTATTTTCTGGATTCACTGCATGGATATCCAACTAACCGACCACACATGATGGCGATTGTCAATTTTTAATACACTAGATCCAAAATTTTAGAACTAAATATCTATTTATATAATTTATATTATCTTTTAATGAGGATTTTGTTATGATAGGGTGGTGTATGAATATCATCTAAAGGCTGGAATGAATCCATGGCATAAGGACGAAAATGCCCACAAGATCTACAAATGGAGAAGTATCTGGGAATATATAATGATATTTCACTATCCAAATACATATCAAAACAAATTACTTATTTTTCTCGATGTTTCTACAGTGTCTGAAACAAAAAAACGACAAGGACTGCGGTTATTATGTTTGCAAATTTATGAAAGAGATCATATTTCATGAACAAACTAGCATCCCTGAAGAGGTATTATTGAAAATAATTACTAATTTATTTAAAATAATTATTAATCCTGTGTGTATTTATATTATTTCAGTACTACTATGACGGTCACAAAAACTCCTATTCAGAAGATGATATAAATGTCTTTAGAAACGAATGGGCAGCGTACCTGATGGAAGAATGTAAAAAAATAGGACAATGAAGGTGAATTCCTAATACTTATGTTATCTTTATATGTTTATTGATATCTCCCTTTACACTTATTGATCATCTATGATCTCCCTTTCTTATGTTTCATATCCATAGATTAGTGAATTCCTACTACTTAGTTTGAAAATGACATAAACTTTAGAAAACAACACTACTGACATACGGAAAACTGAGTAAAAGCATTCGGATTGTTTTGCTACTTTAGGACAATAATCCACGAGTCATTTGTGACATGTATGAATCGACCTCACCTCAATCTGACGCACGGCGTGACCGGTATGGCTAAAAGTGTCTGATATCAGTTTCAAATTGAGATAAACTTTGGAAAACAACTGTACTGACATATGGAATACCGAGCAAAATCATTCGGATTGTTTTTAAACTTAAATAAAACTATCCATGAGTCATTTTTTATGTGTACGAATCAACCGCACCTCAATCCGACACACGGTGTGACCGTTATGGCTAAAAGTGTCTGATATCACTTTCCAATTGAGATAAACTTTTGAAAACAACACTACTAACATACGGAATACCAATCAAACGCGTTCGAATTGTTTTGAAACATTAGGACAACGATCCAAGAGTTATTTTTGACTTGTATGAATTGACCACACCTCAATCTGACGCACGGTGTGACCGGTATGGCTAAAAGTGTATGATATCAGTTTGAAAATGACATAAACTTTAGAAAACAACACTACTGACATAAAGAAAATATAGAAAACGCATTAGGATTGTTTTGATACTTTATTACAACGATCCACGAGTCATTTGTGATGTGTACGAATTGATCGCACCTCAATCTGACGCACGGTGTGACCGGTATGGCTAAAAGTTCCTGATATCAGTTTCAAATTGAGATAAACTTTGGAAAACAACACTACTGACATACGGAATACCGAGCAAATGCATTCGGATTGTTTTTAAACATTAGGACAATGATCCATGAGTCATTTTTGACATGTATAAATTGACCGCACCTCAATCCGACTCACGGTGTGACCGGTATGGCTAAAAGTGTCTGATATCAGTTTCAAACTGAGATAAACTTTGGAAAACAACACTAATGACATATGGAATACTGAGAAAACGCATTCGGATTGTTTTCATAATTTAGGAAAATGATCCACGAGTCATTTGTGACATGTACGAATTGACTGCACCTCAATCTGATGCACAGTGTGACCAGTATCGCTAAAAGTGTCTGATATCAGTTTGAAAATGATATAAACTTTAGAAAACAACACTACTGACATAAATAAAACTTAGAAAACGTGTTCTGATTGATTTGATACTTTAGGAAAACAATCCACAAGTCATTTTTTACGTGTATGAATAGACCTCACCTCAATCTGACGCACGGTGTGACCGGTATGGCTAAAACTTTCTGATATCAGTTTGAAAATGACATAAACCTTAGAAAACAACACTAATGATGTACAGAAAAATAGATAAAATGCGTTCGGAATATTTTGATACTTTAGTACAAAAATCCACGAGCCATTTTTGACGTGTAAGAATCAACTGCACCTCAATCCGATGCACAGTGTGATCGGTATGGCTAAAGGTGTCTGATATCAGTTTCAAATTGAGATAAACTTTGGAAAACAACACTACTGACATACGTAATACCGAGCAAATGCGTTCATATTGTTTTAAAACTTTTGGACAATGATCCACGAGTCATTTGTGACGTGTACGAATCAACTGCACCTCAATCTAACACACGGTGTGACCAGTATGTCTAAAAGTGTTTGATATCAGTTTGAAAATGATATACACTTTAGAAAACAACACTACTGACATACAGCAAACCAAGTAAATGTGTTTGAATTCTTTTTATACTTTAGGAAAATGATCTACGAGTCATTTGTGACGTGTACGAATCGAATTAACCTCAATCTGACGCACGTTGTGACCGGTATGGCTAAAAGTATCTGATATCAGTTTTAAAATGACATAAACATTAAAAAACAACACTACTGACATACGGAAAACTGAGCAAACGTGTTCGGATTGTTTTGATACTTTCGGAAAATGATCTACGAGTCATTTTTGACGTGTAAGAATTGACCGCACCTCAATCTGACGCACGGTGTGACCGGTATGGATAAAAGTGTCTGAAATCAGTTTCAAATTGAGATAAACTTTATAAAACAACACTACTGACATATGAAATACCAAGAAAACGCGTTCAGATTGTTTTGAAACTTTAGGAAAACGATCCACGAGTAATTTGTGATGTGTAAGAATTGACATCACCTCAATCCGACGCACGGTGTGACCGGTATGGCTAAAAGTGTCTGATATCAGTTTTAAATTGAGATAAACTTTGGAAGACATCACTACTGACACACGGAATACTGAGAAAACGCATTCGGATTGTTTTGAAACTTTAGGACAACGATCCATGAGTCATTTGTGACGTGTATGAATCGACTGCACATCAATCCGACAGACGGTGTGATCGGTATGGCTAAAAGTGTCTGATATCAGTTTCAAATTGAGATAAACTTTGGAAAACAACACTAATGACATACAGAATACCAAGAAAACGCATTCGGATTGTTTTGATACTTTAGGAAAATGATCCACGAGTCATTTGTGATGTGTAAGAATCAACCACACCTCAATCCAACACACGGTGTGACCGGTATGGCTAAAAGTGTCTGATATCAGTTTGAAAATGACATAAACTTTATAAAACAACACTACTGTCATACGGAAAACCGATCAAACGCGTTCGGATTGTTTTGATACTTTAGGACAACGATACACGAGTCATTTGTGACGTGTATGAATCCACTGCACCTCAATCTGATGCACGTTGGGACCAGTAAATATTTTCATTATATAAAGAATCAGTATTTATTAAATGAGATAAATCAATCAAAAACATATTGATTTTACATTATTCCCTTTCATTGTTATGAAAATGAAAACTTTTGAGTTTAAAATTTCATATTTTAGTTTCACATTTCCATATTAATGTATTCTTTCATATTACTGTTTTAATTTCTTTCATTATTCCATTACTAACATAATATTTGTTTTCTTATATAGGTGAATTTTTTCCTTGAGTTCAGATGCTTTGTTCGGCAAAAAATACCGTCGAGAGCGGATCATGGATATCAAAGGATGAAACATGAATGTTTATAACTGTTGTTGAATAATTGTAATTGTAACCATGTAAAACATTGTTTGAAATGTATATAGCAATGTGTTTTTTTATTCATGATGTTAAGTAAATGTATATACCGTTGTCGGTCAAAAAATTGTGTGCGGATTCTATGGTGTGCAGGTGTGCATGTGCAACATTGTGTAGGTATTCTGGTGTGCAGGTTCTGGTTTTTTCGTGCAGGTGATGGTGTCTTTATCAGCGCTTTTTCGAGTGATGATAAAGGACACCTTTACTAGTGCTAGAGGAGCGCTGATAAAGGGGACCCCCCCCCCCCCCCTTTATCTATGCAGGCATTAACAGCGCTTTTCTAATGCTGTTAATTCCAGTTTTTAGCGCTGATAAAGGGAGAAGTTGTAGTAGTGTATAGCATTAGTTATTCTGAATAGCATTACTATGAACTAATAATGCTCATACCTTATACAAAAAGCAATATTGGGGATGTCCTCCATCTTCAACCAAACATGGTAATACCCCAACCATAGATCCATCTTATAGAAATATTTTTCTCCAGGTATCATATCAAACAAGTCATAAATCTATGGTAGTTGATATTTTTTCTTTATCTGGATCTTGTTGAACTCAAAATAATTAATGAAAATGTGCGTTAACTCATCCATCTTCTTGATGAAGAGGACTAGGGAACCCCATGGTGAATCACTTGGGTGTATAATCCCTTTATCCAGATTCTCCTGTTGGTGTTTCTCCATCTCCTTAAGTTCTGAAACATCCATTCTATATGGATTCTTTGATAATTTTAACTCCCTAGGTATAATATTGACTGAAAATGCAACTTCTCGGCTTGGAGGAATACCATGAAATTATTTGGGAAACACATAAATGTATTCCCTCACAATGGGAATGTCTTCAAGGACGATCCTTTCCATAGACTCAATTATTTGATCTATATATGATTTCTCATAGGATAATAATATCCATTCTTGAGATGTTGGTGCTAAATAAGATTCATCAATCTCATTTCATTTGTTGAGAATCGGAGGACGATTCATGATACAGATATTTATTTCCTTATAATGGAAATTTATGTTGGATCTATAAAGGGAAATCCAATCCATACCCAATATTTCAATAAATTACACCAAAAGGAGTCACAAGGTTCACTGGGAAGGTCATCCCACAAATGTTGATAGAGGGGGAGTTGTATACTTTGGATACAATAATTTCCCCATTTTCCATTTTCACGAAAAACTCTAATTCTACTATTTGTGGGGGTGTTTGAATAGTTATACTAAAAGTTCATGATATTAAGGAATTCATAGAACCATAATCAAAATGTATGTTATTTATTCTTGAATTAATAAATATAATCCATATCACCACTTTTTTTCAGGGTCTACTTTAGAAGTTGTGAAACAATAAGCTCTCCCTTACTGCCTTGGAGGTTGTTGGTTTTTATCCAAAAACCCTTAACTTAGTGCATTTCTTTATAAAGTGTCCTAGTTTCTTCCTGTTGAAATAATAAAAAATGCACTGAGGGATTACTGAATCATTCCTTTCATCCATTGCATTAGTGGGTTTCTGCCCTCATAAATCTCTAGCTAGGTGTCCTTCATTCCTGAACCTTAATCATTTCCTTATTCCCCTTAGTCAATTTATTGGGTTCTTATTTCCACAATTTTTTACAAGTGTTTTGTCGAAATTTTTTAACACCATTGGACTTATCCATCAGACTTCCATAATTACACTCTATTTTCTACTTCTTATCCTTGTAATACCCTTGGGATTCATTTATCTTCACTTTGACTTTGAAGGCACGTCAAAAAAATTCTTTATAGCTATCAAATTCTCGAATCCCTAGTGTTTTTCATATACTACATTTTATCCCAACAAATAAGTGGTCAACTTTTTATTTGATGGTAATGCCGAAGTTGGAGTCATATCGTGCAACTATTGTGAATTTTTGCTCATACGCCCTGGTAGATTTGCCATCTTTTTTATGAGAGTTAGGAAACCCATTTTAATTTTATGTCATAGAGTGTGAGGAAAATATTTATCAAAAAAACATTTTTGGGAATTCCTTCCACCCCATTGTTTTGATCTCTTCCTCGAGCTTCATATTCTTGATCAATCTCCACTACCGATCATCTTCTCCCTCTATATGATAAATAGATAGTGGAAAATTATATTGATTGGAACATTTAAGGATAGAGAAGATCTTCTCAATGGATTTGATCCACTATTCAAAGATTAAGGGATCATATGGTCCATTGAATATTGAAGGCCTTTGTCGCATAGATCTCCCAATTACATCTTGTTATTTCTTAGGGGAATTTTTTTGCTCCTACTGGTCTAGGTTTCTATTTAGAACAGGAGTCGGTTAAGAGAGTATCCTCACAGATTTCACGATTCCCACTTCTATTGAGTTGGGAATCTCATTGGGCAGTCATCACATTTTCCATCACAATGGTTATTTACCTAATTCCTCCTATTTCCAGCCACATGCAATAATAAATGGAAAACATTAAGGATCATAATTTTTTAAGCTATTAAGTAGATAAATGTGAATCCAATTACATTAAAGGTATAACTTATAAATGAAATTTATTTATTAACTTATGAAGTTCTAGGATTCAATCTATGTTATATATTGATCTGTTTCCTAACATATAATATTATAAACATTTTTGTTCCCTTAATAATGGTTTGTAATGATTTTTTGAATTTTTAAAATTATATCCACTGGGAGTGTCAAACCAAGTGTGACACAAGTCCCTTTATCAATCACCAGTTCTTGGTTGAGTGAAGCTCAATATGGTGCTTTTAGGTTTTACCCCAATGTACATTAGTTCCAGAGCCACATCTACTTGTAGAATCTATACAGGGATGTATTTTCTTGATAAACCATTTACTCTATACTTACCGAAATTTATATATTCTCTATTATCAATATTCTTATCCCTAAGGATTTACCTAGAGTTTTCTAATCCTAAAATCAAAAATAACTAAACTTTTCATTTGACACCAACTATGAAAATCCTTCTCTTTATTAAATTTTAGGTCATTACATATTACATAAATGTACACATAATAGAACCTGGGATATTGATAATACTAGTGTATTTGGGAGTTATGTACATTACATGACAAATTAAAACATAGAATACATCATATTTATTGAAAAATTTCTTAACATTACAATATTATTACTTCATATTTAACACTGCATGGGATAACCTGGGGACATACATAAGAAAGGGGTTAGATATAAAGACCAGTAAGGGAATAAACATGACATATCTTGAAGAAATTAATAAATTTTAGAAAATAATAATATCAATGAGACATAAAAGGGGTTATAATCATAAACATGAAAAATGAGGCATGATATTGCAAGATAATAATAACGGAAACATTGGAAACATGGAAACAGCTTAAAACACTGCATCATAAACATTGGTCAAGGATAACTTCCAAGACATCATGATGTAAAAATTCCCATGATAGATTAGGTTCACTAACTAATACCTTATATGACCTATCATGAGACTAAAACATTACCTAATATGTTGGAGTGCTATAGAATTTTGGGCTCACCTGTCACTCTCATTTCATTCTCATGCTTAAGTGGGCCACATAGACCAAAAACATGGATTCATTTTTCATAGCTTTTTATTCCATGAAAAAGGAGTTTTGAATGAATACATGTAATTCCCAAATAAAATATTTATAGTTACATAAATTTCAACACCCTTTATATTAATTGGTTATGTTTATTCACTACACATTTTTTTGGAATGGAAAATCACAGAGAAATTTTGGCAGCATAATGAGGGTGTATAAATATTACTAGAAGGGATTAAGGAGAGTATAAGGTTTATCTCATAATTTATTCATTCAATGGAATTAATACGGGTATTTGATAACATATACCAACATTAGTAATTGGATAAAAAGGGGGAAATATAATTAGGATTCATGAATAAAAGGAGAAAGAAAAGAACCCTTGCCAAGAGAGTGTGAAAACAAATACTTGGGAGGTGCTTCATCAAAAATTCTGGGAACCTTAGGAGGACTACAGAGAGGGGAGGGAAGAGTAAGGACGTTGTAAAAGGATTTTTAGTGAATATAAATGCTAGATTTTGTGGGTTTATATGGGAAAATATAGGGGTTATTTATTATTTCTCAAACTTAGTTTTCAGACTCTATATAATAAAATAACCAAAACCACAAACCTTCCCATGGTTTTTTCCCATTTTTTCAACCAAATAGATTTTTTTTTATTATTTTATAATTTCAAGTTCCTAAATTACTAAAATAATACTCTTCATGATGTGGAAGTGAGTCATACTTTTGAAGAAATGATTTCAAAACTGTAAAATATATTATAGGTTTTGGAGGATTCATAATGGATTTATAAAATTAACCAAATAAAATTATTTTAAAGTTAAAACATTATATTTGTTTGACTATTCCCTTTATATTATTTATTAGATCACTTTTGGGTCATTATGAGGTCATAATACACACCGTATATTTATACGGTATTTAATTTCTACTCGAAAATTCCATTGTCTTGAAAAATTATTAAAAATTGTCCATTGGATAATTTCAACATTATGATTCCAAAAATAATATTTATTTTATCATAATAATTTTATAAATATTTTTTATTTTTTATTTTAAAATAATAATAGATATTTATTTAGAAATAATGTATTCTTTACAATAACAATTTTGAAACCTCATAAAAATTACATTTTACTTTCAAATAATTTTATTATCATTTGTATTCAACAAAAAAAATTAATAGTAATATTTTATTCAAATATTATTTATTTAAAAAAATTACATTAATTCATCAAAATAATAATCTTAATTTAAATTGAATACTGATTAAAAATACACTTTGTGTTTTAATATATAAAAAACAAAATTGTTTATCACGTTATGATAATAAGTAAATATAAACATTATTCTGTTTAAAATATAATATAACATTTAATATTATTTTTATTTTGATACATATATCTATAATACACTAGAATATTTCATATGGGTAAATTGTATGATGGTGATATTTTAATGGGGTGGTTCGGCGTACATGGTTTGGGTCAGGATCTCTATGAGATTGAACTTATCCTATAAACGGTCCCAATCGTTCCGTATTTATTGGATATTAGCCTGGGCTTGGTCGAGTTCAAATCCTAGTGATGTTATCCCCTTTTAAAGCACTGATAAATGAGATTCATAGGGTGTGATCCTATTGGTTTTGGTCATTACCTTCTTTGTCTATGTCAATTGGATTTATCAAAACCCTTTATTTATACTATTCATAAGATCATTGTTCAATAGATATATTATCAATGGTAAATATTCTTAATAATATTTTAAATCTGATAGGATATAGTAATATGAAATAAGTGAATGTGTTTTATATAACCATAATACATAGTAAGGAATTTAATTAAATCATAAGGGGAATTTTATTTATAAAAGTTCACTTCATTACAATTTGAGAACCTATCTCAAGTCATGACATCCAATAATTAATTATATTGAATTATTATAAATTGATCAAACCAATTTTAATAATTTAAAAATAATTTACATATTAATTTAATTAGTAATCATTTTTAAAAACACATTAGGTGATCCTATTGCACTCAAACCACAAGAAATAGGGTGTGGTCAATTTATGATGCACACTAGGGCCTATAATATATGAAATTATTAATTAGAAATTCCAATTAAATGAAAACTTTAACCCAAATTCATCCAAAACTATAACTAAAACAATGAAAAAAAATACCTTCTAGTAAATAGAAAATGACATCCTGATTTCCCCCTCTTGGGACCTCCTTTATAAGATGCATGAAAAATCCTCGTCAAGAGTAAATATTTCTCTATGATCAAGTGAAATTATTCATATGAAACCCTATGCATTCGTATTTAAATAAAATAAGAGGGAATGAGGAAGAATAAAGAGAATAGATTTGGAAATCACACCAATAATGTCATAATGAAATACTTCTTAACCACTAAGAATCATGGGAATGGATGGGCAGAAGGGTGTCCAGTCTCACTACATTCAAGAGAGTGTATGATTAGAAGTCCCCAAGGGATTTCTATTTTAAACCTCCCAAAACTAATTGTTTGAAAACCTATACCAATAATTTCATTTAATTATTAGGTGGTTCATGCCGTGAATCATTTGGGCAGTAGCACGTCCACCCTATTTCCCTGTTCACACCTTGAAGGCATCCTATGAATGTTATTCACGGCATGAATGACCTATTCACACTATGAATAGACTACATCTATAATTTTCAACATCTTGGACCACCATTCACTTCTCCAACATCTACCATAACACTTAATATACTAATTGATAATTAAACCACATCCAAAAAGACCATAAAAATATATTAAAACTCTCGAAATCTCATTTTTCATCCCAGTTATCAAAATGATCCTGCCAATAAAACAGAAAAAAAAATTCTTAAAAAATCCATAACCTATCTACACACATGGTTTTACAATATCCCCACCACAACACTTATCATCCTTGATAAGTTTCATCGACCATTAAATCAATGGTCCCAACATAATCAGGCTTCCAACCCTGTCCCAAATCACTACATCCAACTTTGGAATGTCGAATGAGATTCTTCTATGAAACTCCAAATATGTGGCACATAATTCCTCAAAACATGATCCACCTCTTAAACTCACTACTAAATAATTGAAACAATTCTTAACCATGAATTTATAACCTAATAGATCATGGTGTAATCAATTACTTCATCTCTAAGCTTATGGTGTTCCACACCATAATTATGAACTCATAATGGCCGGTTACAAAACCATAATTCTCCCACATTCAAATTCACCCATCAAAAAACATTCTCAATGGTCCAATAAAAAGATCAATTTGATTTCCATCATACTAAACCCAATTACAAATGAAAAAAAATTTTCGTTCCTCCTCTATCAAACCATTCTTGAAAACAATCAACTTTAACTGTTGATGCATTATATCATCATCAGATCACGATGCCTATATCCCAAGATGATTGATGTGATATTATAATCACCCTAACTAATTTAAAACAGGAAACTCAATGTATTCTACATTTTTATCCTCGCCTAATAAATAAATCTATCTTCTAAGCTCTCACTAAAGTACTGATACACCTCAAATTCATATAAAACTTGGATCATTATAAAAAAATTTAATGATCCTGATGCTTACACAACCTTTCCAAATACCCAATATAAATCTAAAATATAGAATTAACAAAGGGACCAGATAAAATAATATTTATATAAACACTTACATCCAATCTTCCTCAACTATAAAATGAGTTATCTTAAGAATACATGACCCAACTTCATGAGGGTCAAATCTCCACAAAAGAAATGAAAGTCCTCCCCACTAGAAAGATAATAAAAAACCTCAAACACTACTTTTTCTCAGATAATTGGAACATCATACTTATAAATACACCAAAACACTCAATCATAAAAAAAATTACCCTTCAATGGCAAATAGTGGACTCCATACCATATGATTTCCCTTAAAACTATCATTGAGTGAAACTTCAATGGTTTCTATCACCACACACATGTTGATCCTCTTGAGACATGTTCATCTTATACTAAGAAACATTTATCTAGGATAAAAACTGGAATCAATCATGCCACCAAACCCAATAAATTTCCAATGAAATATCTCACGAGGGGGGAATTTATCATTTAATTAAACATTAAAAACCAAACCATAAGCATCTCATTGAATTCATCAGTCTCCATCCCAAAAACAACCACTCTTAGATCTACAATTCAACAGTTGTCGCTCATAACCAACATGTTTTATTTCAATATTATTAAAATCAGTGGATGTATGCTCAAGTAAAACCCTTATCACATAACCCAAATCATGCTCTGATGACTCATTCACCATTGAACATAGGAACTGGTGAAAAAACAACTAACCATGATTACCTTCATGTCATTTTTATCGATCCTAAAGCATCATTGACACTCTTATTTAAAATTATAAATTTCACCCATCCCATTATCTATCACACTATCAAACAACAATTCGATTTATCTCAAAATTCCTAGCATATTTCCACACTCTATTATTTATACACTTGTAAACACTTCCAAAAAACATGGTTATAGGTATTAAATTGGTCCTAACCACAAAAAAACCTTAATACCAAATCCTTAGCACTCAAGGTGCTCTATAAATCAAAATAAAAGGTGTAATCATGCCTCAACAATATATAATAGGACCAGATATGCACTGACCTCAATGTAAGGCACCTATATAGGACTTCCACATTTTAAATATCTAAGGAATGACTATACTTATATATTTTATTTGATATCTTATCACATTCATCAATATCATAACTCAAAGCATCAACCCTTGATTCCCTCTCTAAGGAATTCCAAAACCTGGTCTAACTCATATCTCTAGTTACCCTCATATATCATAGCTCAACAAAAGGATGAGAAGATATATAATTAATAAATTGAAAATATCATCTAACCAATATGCTTAGCCACTTTTAAAGGCACTATGATCTCTCACCTAACCCATAGGTCATATCACACATAATTCATAACTCATGAGAAAAACCTTCAAACCCCCATCTCTTCGTCATAAATCCACTACTATATCATACTACCCACTCTAGGTTTTCACACATAATATCCATTACATGCTAAGTCACAATCCTAATAGGGAACTGATTCTCGCCATGAATCCACAAAAAAAACTACCCCCCCCCCTCAAGAATGACATTCTCAGATTGATCCTCATCGGGCCTCCACATACAGGATTCACACCCCTTGAGGATCACATTCTCATCTATTAGTATAAACATATATTTATTCATAACACCACCATGATATGTGTTTATTATACCATAGTAATATGATATGGTTATATATAATTCCACCAAGAAGAAATATGATAAATCACCATATAGGTTGTAGTTAACACATAAAATAAAAAAACTATTTTCAAAATCACCCCCAAGGGTTTTATCACTAAAAATCCTAATATTGTATCAACCTACAAGGTTCTATATACATCTGATACATATAGGGGATACATAGTTATCATCAAGGATAATATAATCGTAGATACGCATAACCTTTCCTTAGAAGAAGATTTATACCATGGTCCAGCTCAGTATAATTCCACAACAAATTTTAATGGAAAATAGCATAATTTATTACTAACACTTTAAGTATTTGAACCCTAAAATCGGTATTATCAATCACAAGAAGCACAGGTATGTCATGTGAATCCTATATGCAAAATATGATATATGAATACCCTCCTCTTTCAAAAAAGACAAGATCCAAAACCCAATAAATCATAAATCTTAAATCTTAAAAAATAAAAGTGTTTCATTCTAGATAAAATTATATATTCATACAATTGGAATCCAAGAACTCTAACCCCATGGCTTGATAAACTTGAATTTATATCAAAAAAAATATGCAGGATATACTGGTCTAATTTTTTTTACAATTCCAGAAACAATATTATTCCACCTTTCTACCATCTCTCTAAATAGAAAAACAAAAAACATTGATACATTATATGATATAAATCACATAAATTATATGATACTAATTTTTAACATCCTCCCCTGAGATGTGACCACATACTATATCCTAGATAGAAAAATTCACCAATGGGACTCAAGCATGGCTCCCCAAATGCTAGATTCTCCCAACAAGATGCGGGGATCTAAGGTAGTACTTTGGGGAGACTATAACTTCATATAATAGTATTTAATAAAAGGGATATAAACAAAGAATTATCCATAAATAAGAAACATCAAATTATACAAAAGAAATAAACAATAACATTCTTTTTCAAATAAAATACAAAAGGTAGTATTATAGACTCATGGTCAAATATATCATACAATAAAATTGACCTCCCACCAAAATTCACATATAAAATACAAATAAAGGAATAAAATACATTTAAGATCCACTCTATCCCCAATACTCACCAAATCCAAATCTTTATTCTAGTTTAAGAAATTCCACTTGATAATGCAATGATGGGCCTCTTCCTAACTTGAACCTTCTATTAGTAAAGTTTTCTGAGGTACCCAAGTTTCTTGGATACCTAAGTAGGGTGTGATTAAAACTCGTTAGGTCACAAACAAAATTGTATTATATATAACCATTAAATGTAGTGTAAAAAAGTGATATGATCATAATATAAGTGAAATAGTGTAGAAGAATAAATAAATAACCACTATCAATCCTCGAGTTCTATCATGGAACCCTGATTAACCTAAACCTACTTCTTCTAGTGTTGTCATGTCTCTGAGCACATTACATGACTATTACAAACAATATAAGGAAAATATGTCAACCACCATGTGGTAATTCTGGGTAGTTAGACGTCATAAGAATAAATTTATCCCCTACGAGGTAATACAAGGTGTTCCTTAAACATAAGGCTCAATTTATGACCCTTGAATGGAAACTATAGGCAATAAATAGTCATCAGTATCAATGGATGACTCTTAGGTGGATGAACCTTGTCATCCAAAATCATCATCTAGTATCATCGTCAACTCTTATGGGGTCACTCTAGGAATTTAATGTAATGAGGAGATAAGTATAACCCCTAGGATTATGATCCAAGGTTGTTAAAGTGACTAGAAAACACTACAGACACCTAGGATGGTGATCCTATGTAGTATAAGTAATCCAAAAACTCTTTTTAACCCTAGAAGGATGATTCTAAGAGGTCCAAGAAATCATCATGTGACCTATTTGATCCATGTGAGGTAATTATAAGTGATTTAATACTAACCAACTGATATTTTCAAATACAAAGGGGATGCACCAGGGCCATTATGATCATTAGGCATAAGAGTTGACTCCTAGGGTCTAGACATAGGCCATAAATATCATCAAGAATCATTAATAGCTCATAGGGGATGTCCCTATGCAATCATGGTTATTTGGTATAATTGTTGAATCTTAGGGGGTGACCCTAGATCATCAAGTATTATTAGTCTCACATTCGAGTCTATGGAAAATGCTCAAGGAATTTAGAAAATATTCGGATCATATTTTACTTACGTTCTTATGATACACCCATATTCATCACCACTTATTTCCCATACACACCATCTATGGGGTCAACATCTCATAAGGGAACCTACTAGAGTCCCCTAGGTTACATCGTAAAATGAACATCCTTGTATGTGTTTCTCTATATAATACTTATATTTTGGGTCAAAACCAATCACTCAAGGGTAATAAAACCCTTAATCTCATCAAGATTGTCATATGGACTCACTAAAAACATAATCAAAGCCTCACTGGTATTTCTATCAAGAGATAGAAAAAGGCCCATCTCCATTCCCAAGACACCACTAAGTCAGTCTTCACACCAAACCAGTATAAAAATCTTCATATGGTATAACCATTTAGGTAATAACATCTTAGTGGGGGAGTAACAATCGACCCTTGGTCAACACAACCGGAACCATGATATAAAGAATCATTAGGTTCTCACATAGCCAATCCCTAGGAAATCAATTTTAAATCATTTCTCACCTCTACAATGAGGCATCCATGGGAACATATACTAAAGGAAACTACATATCAATAATACTGGTTATAACCCTATAGGATTCATATATCAAAAGGAACACATTTATAATCAAGGCCTCAACCATTAGTGGTTGAGAAAATCAATCCAGGGCACAAGGGTCCATCATGGCCCTTGGCACATTGTTCATTCCTTTTATGAAAATTTTATTTTAATTAAACAGTTTACATAAATTAAAAAGGGTCAATCACCCTAAGTGGTGAGAGAAAATATCACAATTAAAACATATATATACGGAAACAAATACTATAAGGGTATGTGTGAGGGACCACCAACCGCAATTCCAAGCTATTTTCCTTTTAAATCACAGCCCTAAAACTCTTTCCAAGTAAATTCCACACTCTCACCGTCATTTGAGAACCAATATCAAGCCATGAAGTCCAATAATTTATTTTAATAAATTATTAAAACAAATTTTAACAATTTATAAATAATTTAAAAATTAATTTATGTATAATGCCTAAAAACTCATCAGGTGCTCCCATCATGCCAAAACCAAAAACTGCGAGGAGTTGTCTACTTCTACAACACCCTCAAGAGTAAGAATCCAAAAATCCACAATTAAATTTTTTTATTTAGTAACCACTTTATATAATTAATTTATTTTTTCCCATTAAACAAAAACTATGTTAGATAGATTTCTTCACACACACCACTGAAGTGAAATAAATATTGTGAAATATTTTGGTAAAATATAAATATTAAATATGATAGGAAAAAACATATCCATTGCCTAAGAAGGTGTGAATAGTAGTAACCAATATATGAAATATTCTTATAATAAAAAATAATAATTTTAATAATAATTAAATGAAATTAGTATTTCTAAAACAACTATGAAAATCATTTTAGGATTAAAAATATATTTTTTAAACATTGGTGTTTTATTTCACGATTATAAGTATATTGTGATTAAATTATAATAAAATATTTATATAACATGATTAACATATTACCAAATAATTAATTAGTAGATTATAGTAAATAAAAATAAAGAATTATTAAAACATTTTGAAAACCCTATTTTCTAATATGAACAATACTTTGATAAATTTTGTGATTTTATTTAAATGTCGAATTATAAAATTTTCAAAAATTTAATTTTAAAAAATTTAACTTTAAAAAAATGAAAATAATTTTTGGATTAATTATAATAGTATAATTATAATATTAATTTTCAGTATTTTTATGAAACATTTTATTTTTTGGTGAACGCTGTAATATTTCGTTTTTTACTAATATTATGGATTTTATGTCAATATCAGTACATCAGTATGAATTGTAAATTCATGAAACTTTTTTTGATAAAAAAATAGGAATTTTATGATTTAACTTAATAAAAAAATTATCAATTTATAAACCCATATTAGACATTTTAGAATTTATATTATATTTTTTCAAAAAATGTTGACTTTTCTATATTATAAAATTAGTATTTTAAAATCAATTTTATCACTTTTAAAATTTTAATAAAACGGTTTTTTTTTAATTTGGGATAATTATTTCTAAATTTTATTGTAAGGATAATTTTATTTTTATGCACAAAGGTTAAATTACCAAGTTAAAAACTAGTTACCATGGTGAAAAGAAGCATCATAAAGATGAGAAACTTTAGTGGTAAAGTGCCTAACTTATTAAAAACATGTTCTAATTCACTAGTGGAGGTTCAAATTGAACTTATCTATTATCTTATATTATTTATATATTTTTTAGACACTTTCCTTGAGATTTAATTCCCATTATTGAAAAAATTGGGTATTTAAAAAAATGTTGATCCTTTTGACATATAAAAGAGACTCGCCACTCTTTAGTTATCTCCCCATAAAAACTCCACATATTCAAAAACAATATGTACCTATACCACTAATAAAAACTCCAATACACCTTAAGGAGGTTTTTTTCTTTTCAATAGACCATTCATTAATGTTTTAATCCCCTTCACAAACTAAATAACCCAAGAATGTAGGTATAAGTTCCTAACCTCTCTTTCTATTTTATATTTATTTATGTTCTTTTTTTTTATTAAAATTTAATTTAAAAATTATAAATGATTATAAAAGAATAATTATATTACTTTTATGTTATTATAATGATGGTAAAATCATTTACTACCCCCCCCCCCACCATTTTACATTATGTAAAACAAAACCATAAATTGGGCATTGTGCGTTGTGTGGACTACCGCCTCCAAGAATAAACTTTCCATTTTCCTTCACTTCCATACATGGATATATTTAGTTTATATTTTATAAGTATACATGATATATATATAAATATATATATATTATTAATATTTTTCTTTTTTGAAAACAAAAAAAAATTAATGATCATTATAAGGTAATCTATAAATATCAATAAAACACCCAAAACAAGTCCATTGTAGTTTTCATATTCAAGAAATGTGACTAAAACTCCCATGTAATTGAATTTTACCATTATAATAATTTATAAAACAAAAATTATATTACAATTAATGATTTAAAAATGATTATTCATAGGAGAAAAAGTATGAGCATCACTACTTTTATGAACCTATCTTGAAAAAGTCAATATTATTTACACCTGATGTCGAAAAGATATTACTCAATATAATATATGAACATAACTTTTATTAAGGAAGAGTATAAATGGAAATTTATATGAATAAGGTTTAGAAATAGTTAATTAATATGTTTATTTTTATGATACTGGAGGTTAAATCACTTCATTGGATGTCAAGGGTAAATATACGGGACTTGGTAACTCAAAAACCTTTCTTTGAGTTATACAATTCCTTATTGAACTTAATTACTCAAAGATGTTCCATTTTGAATTATTTTCTCTCTTTTTTTTTATGTAAAAATTATTTTTGAACCAAATCTATTTTCATGAAAGTTTTTATTTTTGTATCTATTAAAAACATATATGAATTTTTCAAAAGATACTCATAACTTCGACTTTTATAGTGATGAATACAAAATGTTTTCAAAAAAACTCTTTTCATGATTTTGTTTTCATTATATTTAAGGTATATATATATAATGGGGTTATATTTCATGTTTTACCATATATTTTAATTAATTAACTGATTATTTTTGGTGATCCAGTTTTTGGTATCAAAAAATTTAATTCATTATTTTATTCTATACCATTTGGATGTTTTATGAAACTTATATTTATTTACATGGATTCTTTAAGAAATGTGAATGATTCCCATTTAGTTTTTTTATAGAACCATTTTTTTATTAGGGTTCTTTATGAAAAGTGAAATATTTTAATTTGGAATATTTAGGAAACACCTTTTATTTCCATGGGTTATTTATGATGTGATAATTAAATGATTTTAATATAGAACATGTAAGTATGGATGAATTAGGGGTGGGTCTTATATCTCCCTCTAATTCATTCGTTAAGATTCAATATCTTATGATATAAGTATTCACGATTAAATTTTAGTTTCTCATAAGCATAGTCATTATTGGTGTGGGTCATGAATATAATTTTTCCCTATACTTATGTTTTTACCATAGTTAAAGATGGTATTCATTGAGATCATATGCTATCATGATTCACGGTTTTCGATAAAATCCAATAGAATGTGTTAAAGATATTACAATTATATGTTGATATTTTTTCCTTTAATTGTTTTTCCATATACTTTCAATATCACTTATGTTTTATGGTTATCACTCATTATGTTATGATATTTCCTTATGATCATTTTTTTTACTTATTCTTATTCTTGATCAATTTTTTATTCACCCTTTATAGAATGTTTCAGATCACCCATTTTTTATATTTTCATAATAAATGATATGAGGAAAAGTCATGAAAAATACATGTCTAGATGATACTCTAATATAGTGAATTTAAGGTGAAATGATCTCAAGTATTATAAAATATAATGATTGTGTTTATAGTATATAAATACACTAAACATATCAGTCCTTGAAACATTATTATTTATTAAATGTGATGTTTTAAATCATGTTAGGGATGAAAAATGATTTAATTTTTTTATTGGGTCTCGAAAATTTATAAAAAAAACATATAAAACACTAAAAAAGTCTAGGAAACAACATACCACATGATAAATAGAGAAAAAATATTGATTTCATCCTCATGGGACCTCCTATATAAAATATACACAAAATAACCATCAAGTGCATTGATTTTTTCATGCTCTAGAAAAATAATTTGCTCAAAACCCTAGATATTTGGCCGAAAATCAAATGAGAAGTAAGGATTATGGATAAGGATAAGATAAGATGATATAATAATAATAATATTAAGATGAAACACTCTAAAACCACCTGGAATTAAGGGAAAACAAAGGGGAGAATGGTCTTTAATCTCTATTTATTTACATGGCTATCTGAGAGGATAACTTGAGGGGTTTCTAATTTAGAAACCACTACAGTCTATTTTTGAAAAAGCAACCCCACTTGTTTCACATAGTGAACAATAAATTTATGCCATGAATCCTTTGGGAAGTATCCCATCCCCATGGTTTCCACATTCAGGTCTTGACAGCACCCCATGAATGTCATTCATGACAAGATTGACCCATTCATGATGCGAATGGCCTAAAACTACACTTATCTACATCCTAAGACTCTGGCTATTTATCTGAAGTCCTCCAAAACACCCAATAAACTGCCTAATATTTAAAAAACATCTAAAAACACCATTTAAAGACACTTTAACTCTCAAAATATCATTCTGAGTCTTGGTTATTAAAATAAACTTTCCATAAAATTGGAAATTAAAATTCGTTCTAAAATTCGTAACCCATATGGACATGGGGTATTAAATTATGCATATAAAATCCTTATATCATTATATATGAAAAACTATCTAAGTCCCATCAAGGAATCATTACTATAAATAAAAAACTCAAAATTTATATATGGGAAGGATAACATTATATAATTAACCAATATTCTATAAAATTCCTAAAAACATTCATCTTATTCCTTTATATAGGTTAATTTGACTCATTTTCAAGTTAATTAGTAAGTGTGATAGATAAACATGATTTCTTTTTTGAAAACCATTTGTAGTAAATTTTGAATCTAAGAAAACAACAAATTATATTGACATTTATAGTTATTGTCAACTCTATCACCACCTTAGTTTTGTCAATATTAATATTTATACTATGTTTATAAGAAATATTCCCAATTAATGAAATATTATATGAAAAAATTAAAATTTAAAAAAATTCCATGTAAGTTGTTTTCATTTAATGTCTTCAAAACAATCCTTATATATCTATAATGTTACTAATAAATTTTTAACTAAGCTAGAATATAATCAATTAAAACCATGAAAAAGGTATCCAAATACTCATGGATAACTCTATTCATAAGATCTATAAAGACAATGGGTGAATTTATTAACCCAAAATACATAACCATGTACTCATATATTCTATACCTAGTTTGAAATTTCAAACTTTTAATGTATTCCTCCTTCAATTTTAGTTGGTGATACCGGGATCTGAGATCAATATTTGAAATATATTGAGCAACTTAAATTTAATCAAAAAATTCATTGATATGTGACAATATATACTTGTTCTTAATTATAATGTTTTTTATTTCTCTAAAATCAATGAAAATACTCATTAAACCATCCTTATTTATAAAAAACAAAACAAGAGAACCTTAATGATAAGAACTAAGATGAATGAAACTCTTATCAAAAGCTCTGGTAACTTATTTTTTATTTTCAAAATTTCAACTAAATTCATTTTCTAAAGGGGTTATAAAATTGGATTATCCCTAAAAACTAATTCAATAGTAAATTATACCACCTTATAAATAATGAAACTAGGTAAATAGTTAGTAAATATATCTATATATTCATTTAACACATGAGTAAAACTAATTTGAATGGTTTAATTATTTTAAACAATATGTAAAAGATAATTTTTACTCCCATATTTAACCAATTTTTTATATTCTTTATATGTTATAAATATTATGAATTATTTATTTTTTTCAAATTAAAATTGAAAAATAAGTTTTTTAGATCAACAACATATCTTATCATAGTAAAATGAAATCAAATCCACACCCAGAATAACATCAAACTATAAAATGATCCAGGAAACACGACTTGTAGGAAAAACCATTTCATATATGATCATAAATAGATTCATATATATTCAGGTTTCCTTAATACTAACCCTAGAGTTTTTATGAAAATCTATGAATTCATTTATTTATATGGTATTTCCATTTTACATGAAACTTTATGATAATTAAATGAATGTTTTCATCTTGGATGAAATAATACATTGGCACAGTTTGACTAAATAAGTAATATGCATGTAACGACTTAATTTTTGTGTACAAAATCACCCATTATAATAGAAAAATCCTATGACACACATTTCTTCATTTAGTATTAATTATTTTTACCTTGAGTAAATAATTCATGACATGAATGATCATAATGAGACAAATCTATGTAATCAAAAAATCTCATTGTTGGTTGACTATTTGTTTTTTTATTACCATTTCGATTAGAACACATTTCCTTGTAGTCACAACCCAAATGGCTCATCTTACCACATTAGTACCTCTTTCTAAATCTTATAGAAAACTTATTAACATTTATTTTAACACATTTGGAACATTTTTGGGTATTTCCTTAAGATTTATTTGTTTATTATTTCTCCATTTCTTACCTCCTTGACCACTTATTATTATTGTTATCATGGGGCACATAAGTGGAAACAAAATCCATATAAATATTCTGAACATATATAAAAATTACATGTAAATTTAAAATTCAGTAGAAGATAAAGTTCTTCCTAAACTTGGATCCAAACTTATATAAAATCAAATAATTTTACTCTCATAGTCTTTAATGAAATTTTGTGCATACTTTGTCAATATGATAAAATGTAATTTATAATTAGCCAACGAGTCTTATTCCTTTCACTTCAAATCCATAAATTTTTTTCCAATATATTTCGATGAAATTTAGTGAAATAAAACTCATAAAAATAGATGTTAAAAGACTATCAACATTGTGTAATCGATATTATCATCGTCTTTAGTATTCTTAATCAGCAACCACCACCAATCACATCCACCTTCAAAATGACAAATAAAAAGAGTTTCCTCTACCTTTCAATATTCCATATATCCAAAAACATAGAATAAATTATCCAAAGTATTAATCCATCATTCATCATTCATTGAGTCCAAAAATCCACTCAAATATAGAGAGTAATGTTTCATTAAATATTCTACTATTGAAATTTTATTCTATGGAGAATTTGTTTCACTCTCTTTCAGGGGTTTTACTGTAATTTGGTTGTGTCAACTAACTTAATACAACTAAAAAATATTTTGTTTCAATCATTCCAGAATTCTAATTTGGAAGGTTATCATACCCATGGTTACCTCCTAATTTAGATGGTTTGTTTCTTGTGTAAAAACCTATTATGAATAGCAAAATATTATATAAATAAACATGAAAATATTCAAAATCGATAATATAATAACATAAAAAACATTATAATTCCTTTAAAGATATTTTTAATAATATTAAACCACAAAAGCTATATAAACCATTTCTCTAATAATAATTATAATGGTCCTGTTCTATACCCAAAGGGTTATAGTTGATAAAAATCAGAGCACTCCATAGGTCACTACACCTCCTAGGTGTGGCACTTACTAGCATTCACAGTGGCATCCCTTTTCTAATTAATCCCTTTAGTGGATATTCATATTTCATCCAATGATCACATGTGATATTTCCCGAGGATCATATTCAATCCTTTTTTATGATATAAACTATAACACCAAGTATATTAAACAACACAAAATTACACGATTTATAATAAGGGATAAAATTTATTACATTTCTAGGATCATTTAGTTCTAGATTTTTAGATAATTAAGGAAATCATTACATAAAAATTTGGACACTTCCACAAAGTTTTCAATTTTTTCACAAAGACAAACTCATAAATTTACACCCCTCGTTCATTCAAGTCAATTTATTCATTTAAGATGATTTACTATATCAGAAATATTAGTCTCACTATACATCCTACACATCCATAGGTTCTATGAGAAACATTTTAAAACAAAGGATGAGAAAAAAACTTAGTTTAGAATATAAGAATAAATGATTCTAAATAGTCCAGTGAAAACACCTAAAAATGTTTAATTTTTTACAATTAAACATTAAACACATAAATAAAACATATCAGTAATATAAAATCAACTTTTTCTCAAAGAATAACTTTCCAAAACATTAGAAATCATTGAAAATTCATAAAGGCATCATAAGAAAAATGAGAACTCATGAAAATATTACTTCATAAAAAAACTTCCCCCATTAAAAGTTTAAAAATATTATTTACAAACTAATAAGATTATATTTACATAAAAACCATTATAAATCATAAAATAGGTATGTTTTAGGATCATATTCATAACCTATATTTACTATTTATTAAACTTTGTAACACCCCCTCCCCAAATAGACATATCATGGTTTTGTTTATTTTTGTATTATTTTATCTCATCTTTAATGGCTTCAAGTTTCAGTGAGTTGAGGGATTAAAGTTTATATTTTTGAAGGGTTTTTTAGAGGATAAAAATTATTCTACATGGATAGTAATAACTGTGTTGTGGCATTGCAGGTGGGACTATCATTTTAACATGTCCATTTCTCGTGGATTCCACATGGTTTGAAAAACCATAAAAAGTTCCCTAAAGGTTGTGTGAGTATAGGGGTGTGTATGGAGTGAGGCGTATGATTTTCCCAAACCATGAATCACTTAGGAAAAACCAATTGAGGTGCGTATAGACTTGGAAGTGGCTAGCACATAGTTGGAACATGGTTTTGAAAATTTTGTAACCTATCTAGGTTTTTAAATGTTCAGAATTTCCCTTTTTCCCACTTTGAATTTTAGGGGTTTTCAACACTATTCTCCCACTTTCACATCGACCTACCCTTAGGATCCTTGGAATAACTCTATATTATTCTACATCTTGATCTTTTTATTCTCTTTGAAATTTTTTCAAGTGGATTTTAGGTTTTTCCCCTCTCTTTACCTCTTCTTTCCTTATCCCTCTCTTTTCTCTTGGTTTTGGCTTCCCTTGTGAACCCTAGATCCCTTGTCACTGATTTTAGGTTTTTAAGTACGTCTAATATTGGGGTTTTTGTAAACTAGTATTTGCTGATGTTTTTTTGTCCCTTAATTTGGTCACCATTGAATTTGAAACATTCTGAAGAGTTATGTATCGAATCTTATCTATTTTCAGTAGCTGTTTTTTATATAATTGTTTCATTTTGGAATTCAAAGTAAAAAAAATTCTTTTTAAATTCCTTTTTATGAAAGTATGAGTATTTTTTATATCTCTCTAGTGATTTGAAGTAATTTATTTCTTCTTTGATCCTATCATAAAGTGTATGTTTTTTAAATTAGAGGCTTTCGTGTTTGAAATGAAATATTTACTAGTGATAATATTTTTTGAGAAGTATCTCTGTATTTTTGAAATGGGTTTCATGTTGTGTATTTTTTTACTCGGTTTTCATTTTTAATGAGTGAAAGATATGTTTTAAATGGAATTTGGTTCGAAGGTGAGGTATTAACCTCAAAATGGAATATAAATGGGGTTATTTAATAAATTTAAAATCATGAATTTGAAATGTGTCTATGATTTACCACTTAAGGAAATTCCTTGATAGATTATTTGAAATTCTTGATGTAAATAGTTGGCCATCAGCCTTATTTTGGATTTCAAATAAGAATACCCATGTTGGAGGGTGGTTTTCAAATTTTTTAAATTTATGGGTTATATACATTTTTTTCCAAATGGTGTTTGAAATGGTGATTTATGAAAGATAAAATGGATTGGTATCCCATGCCGTGTTTTACTAATAAATTTTTGGTTGGGAATTTGTTTTTTCAATGGGGGATGTGAAGGAAAATCCTTTATTTCCCCTTGATTTGTTACCCCTTGTGTGGGTTAGTGATATATAAGAGATTCTTATTGCTCCCCTAAAATGTAACACCCCCAGATTTTGAAAATAAATTTAATATTGAATGCATGAAACACCGAGTCTCTACAAAAAAACACTTTGTTATAACCTAGCCAATAAACATAATATTTCCACCTTAGTGAATTGAATTTCAAAAAACTGACACACATGATTGCATTCAGTAATATATTTAGAGTCTCATAATACATACTTAATTTTTAATGACTAGTAACATGCCCTTATGAATAGTAATATGAATAGTAATATGACCTTTATGAATAGTGAATGATATTATTCTTTTTTTTCTTAAGGTTATAGGATAATGAAATCTTGATTAATTTTTTAAGGTTATATAAAATGAATTATAGTTTTAAAATTCTTATTTTTAGAATGAATTATGATTTTATTTAAAAATTAAATTAATAATATTTAGAAAATTATTTCTAATAAATGGAGTTCATTTTTGAATTCTACCCACTGAAAAATGGTTAGGGTGAATTTTTGGGATTTTTCTGAAATATTCTTATTTTTTATGAATAGTAAAATATGGTAATTTACCGTATATATACATTATCAGTTAAATTCACTATTCCTAGCAACATGGATGATATAAACACACTTGTTTTAAACTAACATGGTCATGTTAATATTCTTGATCACAAGAGTCAATACTATTGGTTTTCTTTGACAAAATAATAAAATAATGAGTAAAATAATGGGAAAACCCTCCTATCCTCCACTATAACCCCCCCCCCCCTAACTCCCTCTTTTATTCACTCCTCTCAAGCCTTCTAACTTTTTTAAATTCTTATAAAATATCCTCCCAAACTCCTCCCCCATGTCTAGCAGCCATTGGTCTTATAAAAAGACCAAAACCTCTCCCCTAAAGAGGCTCTCAAGGAAGATTACTTCAAGTGGTAAATTCCTCTTTTCAATTCTTTTATTTCAACTTCCGTTTTTATTTTTATTTCCTCGCCTACTTTCATATGAATGTTTTGATGACTGTAGTACCTCACATATACTGGAATTTTTTTATGATAAAGTAATAATTCATCATTATCTATCTTTTTCCCTTCTTTTATACTAGAAAAGAAAACACCATCCGAGATGTGTTAATTTATCACATTCAAGGACGACGGGTTTTGAGTTTCTATTACCATTTTCAATTTCGGTCATGAAAAAATTCTTGATGTTTAAAAAATACTATAATATATGTATTATAAATTATTTAAGCTTTTTTAATCCTTTTTGTACACATTATATTAATTTATAAATCAAAATAAGTTCTTTGTGATCAAAAACCGCCAATTAACCCAAACAATTATCATTAAAGTTTTATATAATGATTCATCATCACTCCAAATAACCATACAAATTGTATGACTATGTAATATTCTATTTTTTCACTAATAACATTAAACTTATATTCTAGACAAAAATTATCATTCTACATGTTTATCCATCCATGAATATAAGAAAACTGATCATGAAAACCAAGGAAGAAAATGCTTCCAAACAAAGAAATTGAATCTATTAACCGATCAAAAGGCCATGAATGAACCTAATAAGGTTATAATAAATAAATTAAATGTAGGGGAGGTTCTGTAATCATTAATTTATGAACCTAAATTTTATTATTTAGACCATTAAGATCAAGTGAGGAACACCTTCGGACTTCAGGTAGGGGTTTCCTACCCGAACCTCCATTTCCTTTCGGGTTACTATTTGTCTCTATCTATCTAAATTAATTTCTAAATTATTCTTATGTACTCATTATAAAGACTCTTTGAATTTTCTATGTATATTTACAGACCATAATCCTTCTTTCTTTAATGGTAGTTACATGTTTAAAAAGGAAATTCCAAAATTCTTTTCGAAATACAAGCCTGATTCAAGGGAATTTCTCAAATTCTTACCTATTTTGAAGGGTACTAAATAATCTGTATTTAGCACCCATTATATTTATAAAATCACTCATTTTATTATGAAAATACTATCTTACTTTACTTCTGGTTTTATACATATATTCTTCCAAAAGAACACTTCTTTTCAATGTAAAAACGTATTTATCTCAAGAATTACTCGTTGGTTCTATAAGATTATTTTCATCTATTTCAACACTCTTGTTGAAACTTATGTATTATTGGGATTAATATTTATGATATAATCTACCATATTTAATTGAATTTTTATGATTAGTTTCACTATGAATGTGCTATCTTAAAACCATTCACAAATTTACATTTAATGGTTAGTGTTTATGCTTAGTGTTTAGGGGAAGTTATTTGTGTTTCATATGTTAGTTTCAATATGAATGTATATATTGTTTATGTTTATCCCAATTAATATGAGAATTCATTGGACTTATTATGTTATGGTTGGGACCCTCTATATCCCCTTGATGCATCGGCAGGTCTCATGATAGAAATAGATATGGACTTAGTAGAAGTGTCTACTTTGTAATCTTTTGAGATGTAATAGTTATGTTCTAATTCTCTAAAACTCTAAACCTGAAAAGATCCTCAATGTGAATTATTCATTTAATTAAATATTAAGTAAGGTTTAAGGTCGGGGCCTTATAGTTGGTATCAGAGGTCTGTTTAGATAACTTTAGAGGTTAGGTATTATTTAAGCATAAGTGACATTACCTTGATGGTCAGGATTTCAGAAAGAGTCCTAGTTTTAGATAAATTGAATGAGTAATTATATCTTAGTGTTTATCTTCCTCATTAGTACATGATAGTTTTGTTGATATACTCACACTGACCTTTTTGGTTTTATTAAATGGTTGGGTCTAGCAGGCACCAAAGTAAAATTGGATGTGAAGGAAACTGTGACAGTTTTTTGAGCAAGCAACTGAATGATATGGGAGCTGCAATGAGAACTCTTGTGATTATCCTCAACTAACTATCTGGAGTCATGATTGACCACCTAAACCTTGGTGATTTCTCTAAGGCGTCATATATGCGAGAAACAAATCCCTATGGAACTACAAGTAATAATCATAAAGGTAAGTGTGTTTAAAAACCTATGTGTCAAAAATGTGGAAAGAAACACCTAGGAAAATGTTTCAAAGGGATAGAAATATGCTATAGATGTGGAAATGAAGGTCATAAAGAAAGAAACTGCCATGGAAAAAGGAAGCATCCAGTTGACTCGAGGAAAGGGAAAGAAGTTCTTTCTGAGGGATCAATTGAATGTTTTAAATGTGGTGTGCATGGTCATTATTCAAACACGTGTCCTATGAAGAAGTTTCGTGAATGGGATCACCAAGATCATACAAATTTTCGTTTACCAATACCTAATGCCATTCCGATTGAGGATGAAGAAACTGAAAATGACCAATCAAAGGTATGGATTATTTCATAACTATTGTTTTACTATTTTGGAATCTTAGGATATGATTCATGATTTTGTTTGTAGGAAAGAAGTATTTCAGAATAAGTTGGAAAGGAATGGTTAATGGATCATGAAGAATGTTGAATGAGTAAGATGTCAACATATAAGGGCTTCAAGAGTTATGGTGAAATTCTTAAGAGTATTAAGTCTCTTTTGATTATGAGGTTACATTAGAAGACTTTTTATAGTATGTGTAACCCTGATGTTTAATATATGTGTTGGTTGGAGTGGATACTCAAGAGGGGGGTGAATTGAGTTCCAATTAAAATTTTCTGTTAAAAACAATGTTTATTAAAAACCCCCTATTTTAATATTAGATTAAACTGTAGTGAATTTATACATATTATAAAGGTTCAATTTCTTTCTCAAAGATTGATTAGTTCTCAGTTAACTTAATCATATGATTACATTAACTTTTGAAACTAATTTACTGGTTTATAATAAATATAAAAACTTGCGAGTTTAACTATCAAAGTAGCTTTGAAGATGAATTATATTTCAAAGTAATAGCAGCGGAATATGAAATAAATATGTAGTATGGATATAGTATGTAACTACAAACATAGAGAATTAACCAAGAGGTTCAGTCTCAAGCCGAGACTTAGTCCTCTCAAGAGTTTATATAAAAATGATCCACACCCTGGATCGGGGTTAACAACATTGAACACACCGTCCAGGTCACAAGACCTCTACCATAGTTCTACGTGGGGAAACAAACAACAGCTAGGAGCTGTCTAGGTCTCTCACGACCTCTACCACTATCCACAGTGGGAAATGAAGTGTAAAAAGGTTTGATGAGGATTTACAGATCCTCCAGTGAAAGTATAGGAGTCAGTGTGTGTGTTTAATATAGCAGATAACACACACTGCTCAAGATGTAAAACAAATGTATCACAGAGCAGAGATGTAGAGTTTTGAAATGGCTCTAGTGATTTCAGTGTAGCTCTCGACTCTTTTGTATTTGGTCAGAATTTATTTTGAGTCCTCTTCTCGTTTTTGTTTGAGAAGAAGAGTGTCGTATGCTTCAGGTTCAAAGGCAGTGAGATGTATTCGATGAAGTTCTTCAATGTTCTTTTGTATGCACAGAACTCTTCTTGAGTAGGCTTGATTGTGTATGAGGTTCTGTCTTGCTTGGTTCTTACTCGTCTTTCTTTCCTCTATATTCTTCTTGTGTTCTTCCGTCCACTCTCTTCTTCAGCAGAGTCTTCTTGTATTTATGTCACGTGCTTCGGAAGACAGAAAACGTTTCCTTTCCACAGGTACGAGGTACGGTTTCCTGACATCCAACAACCTTTTTTAATTAATTGACAGAGCATTAAAATATACCTAATATGACCATTGGTTAGATAAAATAAAGATAAAGATAAAGAAATTCAAACAGTTGTTTATGACTATTGAAGAATCAAGTGATCGGTAGGTCATCAGCATTAGTGAGTAATGATCGGTGACTCAGATAGATCAGCATCGGTGAGTCATTTTCATCGGTGAGTCATTTTACATCGGTGAGTCATTTTGCATCGGTGAGTCATTTTGATCAGCATCGGTCTGTCATCTGATCGGTGAGTCAGTTTGATCAGCATCGGTCTGTCATCTGATCGGTGAGTCAGATGATCAGCATCGGTCTGTCATCTGATCGGTGAGTCAGTTTGATCAGCATCGATCTGTCATCTGATTGGTGAGTCAGTTTGATCAGCATCGGTCTGTCATCTGATCGGTGAGTCAGATGATCAACATCGGTCTGTCATCTGATCGGTGAGTCAGATGATCGGTGGCTCATTTTGATATCGGATCGGTGCGACCTTTGTCCTTTGATATTGGATCGGTGCTTCCGATGTTTGTTGATATTGGATCGGTGCTTCCGATGTCCTTTGATATTGGATCGGTGCTTCTGATGTTTGTTGATATTGGATCGGTGCTTCTGATGTCTGTTGATATTGGATCGGTGATTCCGATGTCTGTTGATATTGGATCGGTGCTTCCGATTTCTGTTGATATTGGATCGGTGCTTCCGATGTCTGTTGATATTGGATCGGGGCTTCCGATGTTTGTTGAAACCAGAAGGCTTCCAAAATACTTTGTAAGTCAATAAGCATAGACAAAAACATGATAACAGATTCATTCACAGATTGTAATTAAGTTTATGAGAAATCAAACCAGATTAAGCATTAATGATATGTGATGATTTTTGATTATTAAAACATCAATCATAGACATGAAATCAACAATCTTCCAGAGGGCTCAACAATCTCCCCCTTTTTGATAATCACAAATCTTTATCATAAATAAAAACATAATAAGAATTATACCATAAAGAAAATAAATATAAAGAGATATATAAATCTCCCCCTTAATTTAAATTTCCCATATATATTATACAGATTTACCATATATATTATACAGATTTCTCCCCCTGAGATAGATACATCTCTCATATATATATAGATCTTTCTCCTCACCTTAGAGATATACATATTTTCTCCCCCATATATCTCTCTTCTCCTATATATCATTCGTTTTCTTCTCCCCCTTTGGGATAATCAAAAAGGAGGGAAAACATATAAGTGAAAGTGAAAGTAAAAGCAGTCAGCATAGAGTAGAGTGGAAAACAAATTTGATAAAGTACAAAATAGTACAAGCATCACATTGTTCACCCTATCAAAAACAATACACAGCTATTTGTTGGGATACAAAGGGGATTTGCCTTTGTCTTTGGGATCAATAGTGGGTAAGTTTGAAGGCTTGGAGGCAGGCTGGACTTGGCGAATCTGAAGTGGTGGTAGGACAACTCGGGCAGGTGTAAGAGCTAGTGCCACAGAGAGTTGTTGTTGAGAAACAGGAGCTGGTTGAGAAGCTTGATGAGGGACTGGACTTAACTGAGATAGAGCTTGAGCAACAGATAGCTGATTTGGAGCTACATCAGAGTCACTGAGAGGTTCAGAAGTAGGAACTACTATTGCAGTGGCCGATGCATTCAAATAGGGCTTCAAAAGATGAATGAAGTCCTGAATGACTTCTACCCCATACTTCATAGCTTTTTCAAAATCATCTTTATTCTCCATGAACTGGGACAAGGAAGGGGTAAAATCTTGCAACTGATGAACTTGAGTTTTGAAGGCCTGAGTGACTGGAGGTAATTTCAGATTCTCTGCCAACACCTTGAAGTTTGCAGCCATTTCATGCTTTGTATAAATCTTGGAAAAGTAATTATCAACTTTCTCTTTGATCTCTTGCAGAGCTTTCTTAGCATCTTCTGAATACACCAATGCCATCCTATGACTCTTATCACAGAGCTCTTTCATCTTACTCAAAGATTCTAAATCAAGAATTTGTCTAACAGCAGCTAACTCATCATGCACAACTTCTCTTAGAGCTTCTAGCTCACGGGTAGTGATCTTGGTTACCTTACCTGTACTGGCTTGGCCAACTATGTGAGTTAACTCAGCTTTCAACTTCCTCAGGTCAGACTTGTTGAGATGTTCAATAAAATTTCTCAAAACTTCCATCATACCAGAGATGGTTGATCGGAATTCGCTGGATAGAGATACCAAGCCGGTGTGAATATCTTTCATAGTCTGATTCAAAAAGGCTATGTGTCTGCCAATAAGTTCACCAGTATTGGCCAGGTCTGGCTTCACAGCATTAGATACTCTTTGTGAGAAGGCTTCCAATGAATTTTCAGAAACTTGTAGAGACACTTGAGTAAGAGCATTAGAAATTTATTCTCTAACTGTGGCTCTCACTGTGGTTAGCAATTCAATCTTAAACTTATTAAGATCAGCTTGAGAGATTCCAAAACCAGGTAAATTAACATTTGTAGGATCAACAGCAGGAACAGACCTTGCTTCTCTTGGGAGGTTCCTCTTCACAGCTGCAGCTGATTCTGGCATTGCTTCTTCTTCTTCAGAATATTCTAAGCCCAACACAGCATAACCAGGGTAGTCATCCCAAACAGCAGCACACATGGTGTATTTTGGTTTCTCATAGCTTGTTGTTCCACTGATTTTTGGTGAATCAACCTTGCCACTGATATGTATTTCTTGTTCTGACTGAGGTGATTCTATTTTATCTTCAGAAAGACCATCCACTGGTCTGTTATCACCATCAACAGCAGCCTCAGCATCATCAGCACGTCCATCATCACTCTTCTCAGAAGCTTCACTGTGATATTCTTCAGTATCAGAATCTTCTTCATCACCAAGAATGGGTTCTGATTCTAGTAGGGCTAAGGGTGGACTAGAAGGTCAAAATTCTATTCTTCTCTTGGGACTAGCAGTGTCAGGATCACTCCTATCATTAGGAGATGACATACTTCCTTCCTCAGTTGCAGTTCCTTCTTGCTCTTGGGCTTTGGTGGCCTCATCCTTTCCTTCTTCTTGCTCATCATCATCAGAATAAACTGGTTCCTCATCTGGTTTCAAGCCAGGGTCTCTCAAATCATTTGGCCTCTTTCCATGATCTATGGGATTGTAGGCTTCATACAATTTATCTTCATCTGCAACCCAGCACTTCTTCCATGTATTCCAATTGATTTTCATCCTCTTGCAGATATCTTTGTTGAGACAGAAGGTATGATTTGTTTCATCAACTTCATCATCTTCATTAATACATTCTAGATTCTTGAGCATGGTAGATATCATCTTTGAATAAAACAAGGCAGTGGCTTTCTTGGACGGTTTTACCATTCCAGCTATGTGCACCATCACATATCTACACAAATTGATCTTCTCATGTGTTTTCAGAAGAAAAAACAGGAAAAAATCCTGGTACTTTACAGCAGAAAAATATCCTCTCCAAGGGCAAAGATGGTGCTGAATAAACTTGAAAAGAAGTCTACATTCACCATCTAATTATGAAGCTATGATTCTCCGTGACTCTCTGTTTCCAGTCAGAGGATCTAGAGCTAATTCGTAAGAGAAGTAATCAGATGTTGGAGGAATATTCCCAGCATAATCCTCATACCGACCTTCATGAGGTACATTCAAGCACTCAGCCCACTGCTTAGATGAGAAAGATATTTTCTTTCCTTTTACCACAGACGACATCCTGGCAGCCTCCACACCATCTAAAGTGATTTCCAGATTCATATAGAACTCATGTACCAGCTTCGGGTAGTCTATTCGAGAGTTGTCAGAAAACCAGTCTATCCATCCTTGCAATTCAAGAACTTGCAGCAACAGTGAATTACTTGACAAAATCCACGCAGAGATGACTTCTCTTTCTACAGCAACAATCCGAGTTTCCAGGTTCTGATTTACTGATCGTTGAGAGGTACTACTCGACTCGCCTCGAGCACGCTTTGAAGGTACAGGGCTATCCGGTCCTTTGCTCGGTCTCTTTTGCTTAGCCATTCGAGGATTTTGGGAAGGCAGGAGTTCGAAGGTTCGAAGTAGAGGGGAAGAGAGGTTGAAATGTTCGGCAGGAAATGAAAGGTTAAAGGTTTAGGGAAGATAAATAGCCGCGTATAATTTATTTTATCATTTAGGGATCCCATAAAAAGTATAAAAGAAATTTACTAATTAATTACAATATAATAAAAAAAAGATCGGTATGACAGATCGGTTGCACAGATCAGTTTCACAGATCAGTTTCACAGATCGGTTTCACAGATCAGTTTCACAGATCAGTTTCACAGATCGGTTTCACAGATCGGTTTCACAGATCGGTTTCACAGATCAGTTTCACATATCAGTTTCACAGATCAGTTTCACAGATCGATCATACACAACTCTTGTTTAATAAATTTCATTCTTTCAGAGCATAAAGGCTTTGTGAAGATATCAGATAATTGATGTTCAGAACTAATAAGTTTTAAAGAAATATCACCTTTTGATAATGATCTCTTAGAAAGTGATGTCTGAAATCAATGTTCTTAGTTCTAGAGTGAGACACAGGGTTATTAGATATATTGATTGCACTAGTATGGTCACAGTTAATTGAAACATGTTTAAGATCAAATCCATAATCCAATAAAGTGTGTTTCATCCACAGAATTTGTGCACAGCAACTACCAGCAGCTATGTATTCTGCCTCGGTAGTAGACAATGCAACTGAGTTCTGTTTCTTACTACACCATGATACTAGGGATTTTCCAAGCAAATGACATGTTCTAGATGTGCTCTTCCTATTTAACTTACATCCAGCAAAGTCAGCATCTGAATAGCTAGTTAGGTTAAATTATTGTCCTTTTGGATAAAACAAACCTAAATTTACAGTATACTTAAGATACTTAAAAATCCTTTTAACAGCCAGTAAGTGTGATTCTTTAGGATTAGCTTGAAATCTAGCACACATACATACACTAAAAATAATGTCTGGTCGACTAGCAGTAAGATAAAGTAAGCTCCCAATCATACCTCTGTAATTGGTTTGATCCACTAGTTTCCCAGCTTCATCTGTATCCAATTTACAGGTAGTACTCATAGGTGTATCACTTTCCTTAATACTATCCAATCCAAAACGTTTTAAAAGATCCTCTGTATATTTACTTTGATTTAAAATAATTCCATCTTTAGTTTGAAGAATTTGAAAACCAAGAAAATACTTTAGCTCTCCCATTAAGCTCATTTCAAATTCATTTTGCATAATCTTTGAAAAATCAGTACATAAGGAATTTTTAGAAGATCCAAAAATAATATCATCAACATAGATTTGTACTATTAATACATCTTTTGAAATCCTTTTTATAAAAATAGTGGGATCAGCTAATCCTTTTGTAAATCCTTTTGAGGTAAGAAAGTTTGAAAGCCTTTCATACCAAGCTCTTGGAGCTTGTTTTAAACCATATAAAGCTTTAGAAAGTTTAAAAACGTGATTTGGAAAATGGGGATTTAAAAAACCAGGTGGTTGTTCTACAAAAACATCTTCAACAATAAAACCATTTAGAAATGCACTTTTGACATCCATTTGATATAGCTTGAAATTCAGATGTGATTCATAGGCAAGTAAGATCCTAATAGCCTCTAATCTAGCTACAGGTGCAAAGGTTTCCTCATAGTCAATTCCTTCTTCTTGATTGTAACCTTGGGAAACTAGCCTAGATTTATTTCTAATGATGTTTCCAGATTCATCAACTTTGTTTCTAAACACCCATTTTGTGCCTATGGTCAAAATGTCCTTAGATCTTTCTACTAATTTCCAGACTTTGTTTCTTTCAAATTGATTTAGTTCTTCTTGCATAGCCATTACCCAAAATTCATCATTGATAGCATCATTGATATTTTTAGGTTCTAACTGTGAAAGAAAAGCTTGATGTTCAACCTGATTTCTTAGAGAAGCTCTAGTCTGTGTTCCTCTATCTAGATTTTCTACAACAGCATCTAAAGGATGGTTCTTTAGAGTCCTAGATGGTCTTGAAATGATAGGGCTAGAGATTTCAGATTCATCTACATATTGAGGTTCAACAGAAGCAGGTTCTGGAGAATTTCCAGAGATGGATGTTTTAACTATAGTTCCATTGTCTTTATCATTGAGATTCAAACCAGAGAGATCATCTTCAAGAGAGATTTTAGGTTCATGTGGATCAGTTTCATCAAATTTGATGTGAACAGATTCTTCCACACATTTGGTTCTTTTATTGAAAACTCTATAGGCTTTACTAGAGATTGAGTAACCTAGGAAAATTCCTTCATCACTCTTGGATGCAAATTTGTCAAGATTGTATTTAGTATTGAGAATGAAGACTTTGCAGCCAAAAACATTGAAGTAGTTAACCTTAGGTTTCCTATGGTTCCACAACTCATAAGGGGTCCTCTTAAGAACTGGTCTGATCAAGACTCTATTAATGACATAACAAGCTATATTTACAGCTTCAGCCCAAAAGTAAATAGGCAGTTCATATTCATTGAGCATAGTTCTAGCTATTTCTTGCAGGGTTCTATTCCTTCTCTCTACTACACCATTTTGTTGGGGTGTCCTAGGGGCAGAGAAATTGTGACTATAGCCATTGTGTGAGCAGTAAGAATCAAACTCATGATTTTCAAACTCACGACCATGATCACTTCTCAGGGTCTTAATCTTGAGTCCACTAAGATTTTCTACAGACTTGGAGTATTTAACAAAGTAAGAACAAGCTTCACTTTTGTGAGCTAGAAAATATACCCAAGTATATCTAGAAAAGTCATCTACAAGAACATAGACATAGTGCTTCCCATTCAAACTAGAAACTCTAGAAGGTCCAAATAAATCCATGTGAACCAACTCGAGAGGTTGAGAAGTTGACACTTCTTTCTTTGATTTAAAATAAACTTTATGTTGCTTTCCTTTTTGACAGGGATTACAAACTTTGTCTGCTGGAAATTCAAGTTTGGGTAAGTCTCTAACTAAGTTCTTCCTAGAAAGTTTTCTAAGAGAGTGTACATTGCAGTGTCCTAATCTTCTGTGCCAAATCCAAGACTCTTTATGAAAAGCATTTAAACAAGGAATATTCTGCTTAGCTAAAGAATCTAAATCAACAGCATAAACATTTTCATTTCTTAAAGCAGAAAATACTAAAACATTTTTTGAGTTAAAAACATTGCAAGAATCATTTTTAAATTTCACATAAAAACCATCATCACACAACTGAGAAATTCTTAACAAGTTATATTTAAGTCCATCGACAAATAAAACTTCAGAAACCAAGATTGAATCAGTGTTACCAATCTGGCCTAAGCCGATGATTTTTCCTTTTGAATTATCACCAAAAGTGACAAAGCCTCCATCAACTTTTACTAAGCTCTTGAAACATGAAAAGTCTCCCGACATATGTCTTGAACATCCACTGTCTAAGTACCATATCTTCTCATGACAGCTCTTCAAGAAGGTCTCCTACAAAACAGATTTAGATGGAAGATGATTTTGGTACCCAGATCTTCTTGGGTCCAGACATGTTAGCAAATGATACTTTAGGTATCCATATTTGTCTAATGGGTCTTATATAATTTGTAGAATTAACATTCTTTGAAAGATAAACCTTATTAGATCCATAACTATGAATATAACTGGTTGAGGCATATGAAGTTCCAGAATTAACTATCTTCTATCCAGATTTAGGAATGAATCTAGTTTTGGAAAATTTTCTTTGTCCAGGTTGGTATCCTATACCAGTAGTATATCTAGGTGCAACTTGCTTTCCTAGCCTTTGTGTTAGAGTATTCTTTCCATTTGTGAACTTCTCTAAGTCTTTTCTGAGTTGTTCATTAGACAATTTTAGTTCAGTATTCTCTTTAAGCAACTGAGCATTCTTTTCTACTTCTATATCCAGATCAGATTTATGCTTAACACTTAAAGCATACTGTTTCATTAAACCTTTATATTTATCTTTAAGCTCATTACAGGTTTCTTCAAGCATATCACAATATTCAAATAGTTCAGATTTAGACATGTTATCACATTCAGAATCATCTCCAGAATAATATGAATTTAAAGCAGGAGTTTCTGATGTTACCTTAGAAGTGTTTGTCATGAAACACATGTTGGCTCGATTCCTTTCAGAGTCTGAAGATTCAAATTCACGTGTGCTGTCTTCTGAAGCACTCCAAGTAGACTTCATGGCTTTCTTGTACTTGTTATCCTTGTATTCATACTTCTTTCTATATTTCAGCTTTGGACAGTCTGCTTTTATGTGTCCTTTTCTTTTGCATTCATAACAGACAACTTCATCTGATTTATCAGACTTCTTCCAATCCTTTTTCCAGTGTCCTTTGTTATCATACTTGCCTTTGTAGTTTGACTTTCTGAAAAACTTCTTCTTCTTATAGAATTTCTTAAACCTTCTAGCAATGTGATCCATCTCAGCATCACTGTCAGAATCATTCTCACTTTCCTCACTGCTTGAACTTTCATTGATAGCTTGAGGCTTTTCCTTATCCTTATTCTTTGAGGTTGTAGTCTTGAAGGAAATAGACTTCCTTTTAGGTTCATCATCTTCTTCTTTGTTTACCTTGAGTTCTTCTTCATACATCATCAACTTACCAATTAGTTCCTTGACAGGCTGTTCTCCAATGTCACACAATTCTCTAATGGAGACAGAGGTTCCTCTCCATCTTTCAGGTAGACATCTCAAAATTCTCATGATTTGTTCCTTTGCTGGAACATCCTTTCCCAGAGAAGTCATTGTGTTGACAATTTCATTGAACCTGAGATACATATCAGAAATGGGTTCATCAGGATTCATCTTAAAATTATCATACTTAATAGTATAGGTATTCAATCTCATATCCTTAACATTAGTTGTTCCTTCATGAGAAACAGCTAAGGTATCCCAAATTTCATATGCAGTTTTACATGCAGAAATTCTATTAAATTACTCATCTCCTAGAGCACAGTACAAGGCATTCATAGCTTTACAATTATTATTGTAAGCAGTCTTTGTAGGTTCATCCCAAGTAGATCTATCAGTAGTGGGAATTTTTTATTCAGATTCAATAGCAGTCCAAATATCAAAACTCATGCTTTCTAGATGAATTTTCATTTTAAGTTTCCACTGAGCATAGTTTTTTCCATTAAAGAAAGGTGGCCGGTTAGTAGCAGCGCCCTCAAGTCTATTATCCATGATATCACAAAAAGAATTTTAAAGAGATAAAAATTTAGAAATAACATAAATTTTAAGAACATTAAAATACAACTAAAATCACAGTTGAAAACCAGGGTACTTTAGAAAATATTTTTCAACCTCTGATACCAAATGTTGGTCGGAGTGGATACTCAAGAGGGGGGTGAATTGAGTTCCAATTAAAATTTTCTATTAAAAACAATGTTTATTAAAAACCCCCTATTTTAATATTAGATTAAACTATAGTGAATTTATACAGATTATAAAGGTTCAATTTGTTTCTCAAAGATTGATTAGTTCTCAGTTAACTTAATCATATGATTACATTAACTTTTGAAACTAATTTACTGGTTTATAATAAATATAAACACTTGCGAGTTTAACTATCAAAGTAGCTTTGAAGACGAATTATATTTCAAAGTAATAGCAGTGGAATATGAAATAAATATGTAGTATGGATATAGTATGTAACTACAAACACAGAGAATTAACCAAGAGGTTCAGTCTCAAGACGAGACTTAGTCCTCTCAAGAGTTTATATAAAAATGATCCACACCCTGGATCGGGGTTAACAACATTGAACACACTGTCCAGGTCACAAGACCTCTACCACAGTTCTTCGTGGGGAAACAAACAACAGCTTGGAGCTGTCCAGGTCTCTCACGACCTCTACCACTATCCACAGTGGGAAATGAAGTGTAAAAAGGTTTGCTGAAGATTTACAGATCCTCTAGTGAAATTATAGGAGACAGTGTTTGTGTTTAATACAGCAGATAACACACACTTCTCAAGATGTAAAACAAATGTATCATAGAGCAGAGATGTAGAGTTTAGAAATGGCTCTAGTGATTTCAGTGTAGCTCTGGACTCTTATGTATTTGGTCAGAATTTATTCTGAGTCCTCTTCTCGTTTTTGTTTGAGAAGAAGAGTGTCGTATGCTTCAGGTTCAAAGGAAGTGAGATGTTGTCGATGAATTTCTTCAATGTTCTTTTGTATTCACAGAACTCTTCTTGAGTAGGCTTGATTGTGTATGAGGTTCTGTCTTGCTTGGTTCTTCCTCATCTTTATTTCATATATATTCTTCTTGTGTTCTTCCGTCCACTCTCTTCTTCAGCAGAGTCTTCTTGTATTTATGTCACGTGCTTCGGAAGACAGAAAAAGTTTCCTTTCCGCAAGTACGAGGTACGGTTTCCTGACATCCGACAACCTTTATTAATTAATTGACAAAGCATTAAAATATACCTAATATGACCGTTGGTTAGATAAAATAAAGATAAATATAAAGAAATTCAAACAGTTGTTTATGACTATTGAAGAATCATGTGATCGGTAGGTCGTCAGCATTAGTGAGTAATTATCGGTGACTCAGATAGATCAGCATCGGTGAGTCATTTGCATCGGTGAGTCATTTTGCATCGGTGAGTCATTTTGCATCGGTGAGTCATTTTGATCAGCATCGGTCTGTCATCTGATCGGTGGGTCAGTTTGATCAGCATCGGTCTGTCATCTGATCGGTGAGTCAGATGATCAGCATCGGTCTGTCATCTGATCGGTGCGTCAGTTTGATCAGCATCGGTCTGTCATCTGATCGGTGAGTCAGTTTGATCAGCATCGGTCTGTCATCTGATCGGTGAGTCAGATGATCAGCATCGGTCTGTCATCTGATCGGTGAGTCAGATGATCGGTGGCTCATTTTGATATCGGATCGGTGCGACCATTGTCCTATGATATTGGATCGGTGCTTCCGATGTTTTTTGATATTGGATCGGTGCTTTCGATGTCCTTTGATATTGGATCGGTGCTTCCGATGTTTGTTGATATTGGATCGGTGCTTCCGATGTCTGTTGATATTGGATCGGTGCTTCCGATGTCTGCTGATATTGGATCGGTGCTTTCGATGTCTGTTGATATTGGATCGGTGCTTCCAATGTCTGTTGATATTGGATCGGTGCTTCCGATGTTTGTTGAAACCAGAAGACTTCCAAAATACTTTGTAAGTCAATAAGCATAGACAAAAACATGATAACAGATTCATTCACAGATTGTAATTAAGTTTATGAGAAATCAAACCAGATTAAGCATTAATGATATGTGATGATTTGTGATTATTAAAACATCAATCATAGACATGAAATCAACAATCTTCCAGAGGGCTCAACAATATGAAAATTTTATTCAAGGAATAGTTATCTGTTCTTTTGTGGACATAGTTATAAAGAACCATTTGGGTTTATATGATCCTTACTTTTGAGGTAATTATGGGTTACTATATGTTATGATGGAAGTGAAAGGCATGAGATAAAATTGAGGTTAAATTATGTTATGGTTATTTTTGATGATTTTATCTCTTTTTGGGGAATGATTTGAGAATTATATAGTTTTGGAAAAAGGAAAACACGCAGACCGTGTGACAACCCGTCGGGTCGGAAAAAGCTGCGGGAATCGAACCCACAACCAAAGTGCAACTGGTATTTATCGCCTACCACTAGACTACATGAAGTCCCTGGTTAGTTTGACTAATTCTTTTTAGTTAGATGATTTTATGAATTAAGTGTAAGTTGATTTTGGGTTATCTATGGAAATTTATTAACCTATCATGGAGGATATGTGATTAGGTTAATTACTTTTCAATACGAGACATTAAGAGCAACTGATGTTGTTTGGAGATAAATGTTACGATTTAACTTGGAAGACTATGTGACTAAATCCTTCAAATATTTGGGTTTCAATCTTATTTTGGTTTACTTTGAAGAATTTTATGGACAAATTAATTATCGAATGGTCTTCGTTGAACTTTGGGAAAATTTTGGAGATTAAGAATAGATTTTCTTTTTATAAAGGGTTATCCTTTTCTAGATTATCTGATCTTGTACTAACCTTTTTTGTTTTGGTTTTGGTTAAAGTATAAAGACATGGTAAGTATATAGTTCTCTTTTGTGGATTAGGTGATTCTATAGAAGTTTATTATAGTACTCTTAATGTGAACAAGTCTTCTTAAATACTCGTCTTTTAGAGAAAATATGAGTTTGTGTAAGGAATCTAATAAAAGTTGAAAGTCAACATGATAAGTGATTATGTTTCCTTATGAATAAATTCCTCAATAAAAAGTAACTTAAAACAAAAATTTTGTCTATTAACCTTTCCTACTAGGGAATAGAATACCGTTTAACCCATCACAAGTTTGTGATTTTCTTGTGGTTAACTTTCTCCTAAACATGTTTTCTATCACTCTCCATCAGAACATGACCCTTTGGTTTTTTCCTCCATGTCCATATTTTCATACATGGAATCCTAGTATGGATTAACTAGGGTGACCTTTGTACTTATCTTTCTTTATTTTAAAGTGATTGTTTTACCGACTCTTGTTCCGATGTGGGACTTTCAAGGATGTTTCCAAGCCCAATTTTAAAATTGTGAGGACGCAATTCCCAAAAAGGGGGAAGGATGTAACACCTCAGGTAAATAAATAATATGACATATTTATATTTATCCATATTTTTGAATAAAATATTAATATTAATTTAAAGGGGATGCTATTCTCGATGGCGTACCCAATACGCAACAACGAGTTTCTTGGGAATCTTATGTTTCACTCTAATAATAAAATAATATTATTTTAAATGGTAGTTAACGCCTAGCCGTTGTAATGGTGGGAATGAACAGAACTAACTATAAAATGATTATATATGTTTTTCAAATATTTTTAATCTTTACAAAAAAATGTTTGAGGATTAAAAATGCAAATGAATCCAGTTTTAAGCATAAACATTCTAATATTCCTTAAAAGGTCGATTAACCGCCTTTTAATGGCGAACCCCTTTTAAATCCACTTTTTGACAATTTTATAAGCTCTATTTTTCAAAATAAACATATTATTTATGATTGGAACATTGAAATTTACCTTGGGTTAATTTTTGGTATTTTTCTGACAATGTTCATTTTTCAATGAATAGCGAAAAATACTGCATTGTACATCAAAACTGATTTTTCATATAATTTAATTATATGGTTATATAATATTTTTAATTTGTTTTAAAGTGTAATTAGAATATATATTTACCATTTAATTCAATGATGGTCATTGTGATTAGTTTCACTTTGGAATTAGGCATAAACAAGTGCCAAACTTTTCATAAATATTGTTTCTAAAAAACCCGCTATTTGTTTTGACAACGGGAAGTTTTTTTAAAATTAATTATTGAAATTTATGTGTTTTGAATTTGTTAAAATGAATTAAATATTTGGAATCAGAAGGTCCAAATTATGTAATTAAGACTCTTTTGTTTTTGGACATTACGAATAGTAACGACGGTGATTATCTTTAATTATCTTGATTAATGAGTAATCGGGTAGTTAAAGATAATAAGATAATATCATTATAATAAAAAATGACCACAAAATGTGTCCTAAGTCTACTGGTTGTATCATGTCCGACCATGGGATGGCTTGTTCCAAACTTGGGGGCCCCATGGAATCACTTTTGTGAGAAAGTGACTTTTTATCTTTTTATTTTTAAAGAATGCTAAATGTAACAAAGAATGTATCACCTAAGTAAAATATTTTTAATTTTGTCTAAATAAATTATCTTTTGGACTATAAATATTCATTTTAAAGCTACAAAAATTTCCTACATCATATAATTTTTTTATAATTTTTAGACATTAAATAAATTAAATTATTTATGACATCATGATGATGCAGCGATAACCTCATTATTTAACGATTTAAATAAAATGGAAAGATAATGTAAACTCTAAGACCTAAACATGTACAAAACCTATTGGATGGGTGGCTTTAGAACCCTTGTCACCTTATCCTCGAAACACATCAATGTGGTACCATAAAAATCCGAAACTCATTTGAAAATAAAGTTACATTTTATACCTTTCCAAGAGTTCCCCTCCTCTCCTCTTATAAAAGGCCCCCACCTCTACCTTTCCAAAGCCTTTGGCTCGGCCGCCCCTGACCATTTTGTCTCTCCACATCCCTATATAACTCCTTGAAGCCTCACTTTGGGCATAAGTCTACCCAAGGAAGCCTTTCAGCTCAAACCAATGGGAGTTGCCCGATTTTAAGGTAATGTCTTCACTTGTGTCCTTTTATTTTATTTTGCTTCTCCAACCCCCTAAACTATTTTTATTCATTTATTTTGTAACAAATACAGTATCTTAAATATACTATGATGTTTTTATAAGAATTATTTGAGCTACACTTACACACACCTGCATCTAATGGTTAAAGAACATTCTATTTCTGTGGATGGCGAATTTCTGCCTCACGAAACGATGATTGTTCAACATTCTTCTAACACCTTCAAAGGTGGCCATTAAGATGAAACTATATTTATATATGATATATAATATGTTTATGTTTTACTTAAGCTTATGTGTTTTTAATTTATGGCATACCTGTATGGTTTCCATTATGGGTAAACGCGATATCTTCATTTCAGGAAGTGCGGACTACCGCCCCCTCAAAGTGATTTGATTCGTCAATACAATATGTGGTACGTATAAAGGATGTATTTAATGATATTATATATCATACCATACTGGAATTAAAATAATATTATGTATAATTATGTTTTAATTCCATTAAATATGAAATAGAAATGGAAGTAGCATTCATGCGTACGTACGGCTTACCGTCTCCATGAACGGTACATTTCATTTCTTATCTCAAAATGTTATGTACTATTATAAGTAAATATATATAATGGATATATATGTAATATATTACATATAAATTATGGATATCATTATGTAATTATAACATACATATATATATATATATCTCATTTTGTTTTAATTCTATTAATATGAAAAAAAATGAAAGTAGCGTTCATGCGTACGTATGGCCTACCGTCTCCATGAACGATGCTTTTAATTTTTATCTCCAAATGCTATGGAATAGTATAAAATGAATATATACTGGATATATATGATATTGGAAACATCAATACTATTATAGATATTATGTACCTATAACTACATGGAAAATTATTTTCCAACATGTTAAATTTTTGACTCATATACCAAACATCGAAAAAAACTTCTGATATGAACTCATATTATTAACCAATTATTATAACATTAAAATATGTGATATGAACTGAATAATAATAATTATAGGAGGTACTTAAGAAATTATAAATTGACCAAAGTTATTTATTCAGGAATATAAAGAAACGAACAAGACAAGTTGGACTTGAGGTAAGGGATCCTACTCCTCTCTTTCTTTTTAAGTACACTCTTTTATGTCATTCCTTTTAAAGATCATCTTTCTTGTTATTGGGATGTTATTTTATATTACTCTTACTTTAATTTTTATTTTCATATGATGAGAGACCCTATTCTCTCTCATCAATCCATTTTAGAAGTTTTGAGTGGCGTTGTTTGGCTGCCGAATTTTCGTAAGAGATCTAACCTCTCTCTTTCTCTTTCAGTACTCTCCATTATGTCACTTATTTTAAGCTCCTATTTGTTATGATGGGGGATGTTATTTTATATTACTCTTTCTGTACATTTTATTGTAATGTGATGAGATACCCTATTTGATCTCATCAATCCATTTTTGGATGTTTTAAGTGGCGTCGTTAGGCTGCCGAGTTTTCGTAAGGGATTTTTCATCTCACTTTTATTCCCGTGAGATTTATGCTACATTTACCACAATTTCCTTTGAGTGGTGTATGTACTGACCATTATTTTACTCATTTTGTAATATTCTTTCATTTATGAGTATTTACATCAATGTTGTATTGTCCTTCTTTCACGGGGTGTATGTTTCGAAAGATACCCATGTCGGTAAGGGAACCTTTCACCCTCCTCTTTTTAAAACACTTCTTTTGTTATGTCTTTTAATTCACATACTATTATGTTGGGATATGTTCATATATATCCTTATTGATGTAAATTTTATGTCCATGTGATGAGATACCCTTTTTATCTCTCATCAACTCATTTTATGAGTTTTAAAGTGATGTTGTTAGGCTATCGAATTTCTGTAAGGGTACTTCTTAACCCACTTTCAATTCTTTGGGTTAAAACTCTAATTCTTGATTTTATTATGCCAAGATTATTTGTGGAATCTCTATGTTTTATTTTCCACAAACCTTTGTGTGGATATACTATTTATACACATAATCATCTCATTGATAAATTCTTATGTCATTTAGACGGACCTGTATCAAAAATCATAACTCAAACTCATTTCATTGAGTTAAATATCTATGTCATTGGTTTTGTTTTTCCATGATTATGTGTGAATGACCTATTATTTTTTTACACTTAATATCCACTTATATTTTGTGTATTCGTATTTGTCACACATAATCATGTAATTGATATATCCTTAATCTAAGGATACTGACTTTGTAAGGGACTTCGTCTCAATCCCCTTTCATTGAGGCATATTTTGTTTTATACACAACTATCTTTTATACGGTGTATAAACCCCCTTTGACTTTTACTTTTATACAAAATGAATCTTTTTCTATGAAGCATTTTACTAAATGACAAAAAGGAATGTTTCTTTTAATGTACACGGTGACAACGACCTTTTCCACCGTCGCGAGTATTATTTGGTCTTTGGCTTCCTCAACAAGCCATGATATTTTTTATATGAAATAAATACCATATACTCTTTTATGTATTTTGGTACTGAAAATGGTTTTTATAATGGATTTGTTATGTCAATATATTTGAGTGATATATTGTGATCAATGTTTGGAAATGTTTTCTTTCCATTATGTTTGTTTTATGTCTTATGATTTTATAATGGTACATGGACATTGGACGGGTGGTTACGTGATAAACCATATGACGGGTGGTGTTGTGAATACCAGGATGGGTGGTTACGTTATAACCTCCAGTGCATTGGGTATGGAAGTCGGCCGTATGGCTATTCCATTAAGTGATATGTGTGGAAGTCGACTGTATGGTTATTCCACTTAAGTATGTTTATGTCCCAAGTTACCTTTATATGTTATGTGTTCTTTATATGGGTTTTATGGTAATATTTTGGTTACAAAAGGGTAAGTAATGATCTTTTATTTATTGAAGAGTTTTTACTACTTCATAAAGGTGAAAATAATTACTTTGATAAAGTATACATGGTTTACTTGTTGTTTTGATAAACTAACAGTTTTCATTCTTTGTGTATCCCTTACTGAGCTTTTTAAGCTCACCCCAAGTTTTTTTTTTGAAATGTTTTTCACAGGACTTAATGTGGAATAGTGTCAAGGATGGTATCAAGGGAAAGTCATGCTATATAAAACATGGAACTAGACATGTTTCATTTTAAGAGTTTTTTTTTATTCTATGGAAACTTAGTAGAAGTGTCTACTTTGTAATCTTTTGAGATGTAATAGTTATGTTCTAATTCTCTAAAACTCTAAACCTGAAAAGATCCTCAATGTGAATTATTCATTTAATTCAATATTAAGTAAGGTTTAAGGCCGGGGCCTTATAGTTGGTATCAGAGGTCGGTTTAGATAACTTTAGAGGTTAGGGTATTCTTTAAGCATAAGTGACATTACCACGATGGTTAGGATTTCAGAAAGAGTCCTATTTTTAGATAAATTGAATGAGTAAGTATATCTTAGTGTTTATATTCCTCATTAGTACATGATGGTTTTGTTGATATACTCACACTGACCTTTTTGGTTTTAGTAAATGGCTGGGTCTAGCAGGCACCAAAGTAACAGTGGATATGAAGAAAACTGTGACAGTTTTTTGAGAAAGCAACTGAATGATATGGGAGCTGCAATGAGAGCTCTTTTGATTATCCTCAACCAACTATCTGGAGTCATGATTGACCACCTAAACCTTGGTGATTTCTTTAAGGCGTCATATATGCGAGAAAAAATCCCTACGGAACTACAGGTAATAATCATAAAGGTAAGTGTGTTCAAATTCCTATGTGTCAAAAATGTGGAAGGAAACACCTAGGAAAATGTTTCAAAGGGACAGAAATATGATATAGATGTGGAAATGAAGGTCATAAAGCAAGAACCTGCCATTGAAAAAGGAAGCATCCAGTTGAATCGAGGAAAGGGAAAGAAGTTATTTCTGAGGGACCAATTGAATGTTTTAAATGTGGTGTGCATGGTCATTATGAAAAAACATGTCCTATGAATAAGTTTCATGAATGGGATCACCAAGATAGTACAAATGTTCGTTTACCAATACCTAATTTCATTCCGATTGAGGGTGAAGAAACTAAAAATGACCAATCAAAGGTATGTATTATTTCATAACTATTGTTTTCCTATTTTGGAATCTTAGGATATGATTCATGATTTTGTTTGTAGGAAATAAGTATTTCAGAATAAGTTGGAAAGGAATGGTTAATGGATCATGAAGAATGTTGAATGAGTAATATGTCAACATATAAGGGCTTCAAGAGTTATGGTGAAATTCTTAAGAGTATTAAGTCTCTTTTGATGATGGGGTTACATTAGAATACTTTTTATAGTATGTGTAACCCTGATTTTTAATATATAAAAATTTTATTCAAGGAATATTTATCTGTTCTTTTGTAGACATAGTTATAAAGAACCATTTGGGTTTATATTATCCTTACTTTTGAGGTAATTATGGGTTACTATATGTTATGATGGAAGTGAAAGGCATGAGATAAAATTGAGGTTAAATTATGTTATGGTTATTTTTGATGATTTTATCTCTTTTTGGGGAATGATTTGAGAATTATATAGTTTTGGAAAAAGGACAACACACAGACCGTGTGACAACCCGTCGCGTCGGACAAAGCTGCGGGAATCGAACCCACAACCAAAGTGCAACTGGTATTTATCGCCTACCACTGGACTACGTGAAGTCCCTGGTTAGTTTGACTGATTCTTTTTAGTTATATGATTATATAAATTAAGAGTAAGTTGATATTGGGTTATCTATGTAAATTTATTAACCTATCATGGAGGATATGTGATTAGGTTAATTACTTTTCAATACGAGACATTAAGAGCAACTAATGTTGTTTGGAGATAAATGTTACGATTTAACTTGGAAGACTATGTGACTAAATCCTTCAAATATTTGGGTTTCAATCTTATTTTGGTTTACTTTGATGAATTTTATGTACAATTTGATTATCGAATGGTCCTCGTTGAACTTTGGGAAAATTTTGGAGATTAAGAATAGATTTTCTTTTTATAAAGGGTTATCCTTTTCTGGATTATCTGATCTTGTACTAACCTTTTTTGTTTTGGTTTTGGTTAAATTCTAAAGACATGGGAAGTATATAGTTCTCTTTTGTGGATTAGGTGATTCTCTAGAAGTTGATAATAGTACTCTTAATGTGAACAAGTCTTCCTAAATACTCGTCTTTTGGAGAAAATATGAGTTTCTGTAAGGAATATAATAAAAGTTGAAAGTCAACATGATAATTGATTACGTTTCCTTATGAATAAATTACTCAATAAAAAGTAACTTAAAACAAAAATTTTGTCTGTTAACTTTTCCAACTAGGGAATCGAATACCGTTTAACCCATCACAAGTTTGTGATTTTCTTGTGGTTAAATATCTCCTAAACATGTTTTCTATTACTCTCCATCAGAACATGACCCTTTGTTTTTTTCCTCCATGTCCATATTTTCATACTTGGAATCCTAGTATGGGTTAACTCAGGTGACCTTTGTACTTATCTTTCTTTATTTTAAAGTGATTGTTTTACCGACTCTTGTTCCGATGTGGGACTTTCAAGGATGTTTCCAAGCCCAATTTTAAAATTGCGAGGACGAAATTCTCAAAAGGGGGGAAGGATGTAACACCCCAGGTAAATAAAGAATATGAAATCTTTATATTTATCCATATTTGTGAATAAAATATTAATATTACTTTAAATGGATTCTATGCTCGATGGCGTACCCAATACGCAACAACGAGTTTCTTAGGAATCTTACGTTGCACTCTAATAATAAAATAATATTATTTTAAATGGTAGTTAATGCCTAGCTGTTGTAATGGCGAGAATGAATATGACTAACTACAAAATGATTATATATGTTTGTCAAATATTTTTACTCTTAACAATAAATGTTATAAGATTAAAAATGCAAATGAATCCAGTTTTAAGCGTAAACATTCTAATATTCTTCAAAAGGTCGATTAACCGCCTTTTGATGGTGAATCCCTTTTAAATCAACTTTTTGACAATTTTATAAGCTCTATTTTTCAAAATAAAAATATTATTTATGATTGGGAAATTAAAATTTACCTTGGGTTAATTTTTGGTATTTTTCTGACAATGTTCATTTTTCAATAAATAGTGAAAAATACTGCATTTTACATCAAAACTGCTTTTTCATATAATTTAATTATATGGTTATATTATATTTTTAATTTGTCTTAAAGTGTAATTAGAATATATTTTTACCATTTAATTCAATGATGGTCATTGGGATTAGTTTCACTTTGGAATTAGGCATAAACAAGTGCCAAACTTTTCATAAATATTGTTTCTAAAAAACCCACTATTTGTTTTGACAACGGGAAGTTTTTTTAAAATTAATTATTTCAGTTTATGTGTTTGGAATTTGTTAAAATGAATTACATATTTGGAATTAGAAGGTCCAAATTATTTAATTAAGACTCTTTTGTTTTTGGACATTATGAATAGTAACGACGGTGATTATCTTTAATTACCTTGATTAATGAGTAATCGGGTAGTTAAAGATAATAAGATAATATCATAATAATAAAAAATGACCAAAAAATGTGTCCTAAGACTACTGGTTGTCTCATTTCTGACCATGTGATGCCTTGTACCAAACTTGGGGGCCCCATGGAATCACTTTTGTGAGAAAGTGACTTTTTATCTTTTTATTTTTAAAGAATGTTAAATGTAACAAAGAATGTATCACCTAAGTAAAATATTTTTAATTTTGTCTACATAAATTATCATTTAGACTATAAATATTCATTGGAAAGATAAAACAATTTCCTACATCATAGAATTTGTTTTATAATTTTTAGACGTTAAATAAATTAAATTATTTATGACATCATGATGATGCAACGATGACCTCATTATTTAACGATTTAAATAAAATGGAAAGATAATGTAACATCTAAGACCTACACATGTCCAAAACCTATTGTATTGGTGGATTTATAACTCTTATCACCATATCCTCGAAACAAATCAATGGGGGACCATTAAAATCCGAAACTCATTTGAAAATAAAGTTACATTTTATACCTTTCCAAGAGTGCCCCTCCTCTCCTCTTATAAAAGGCCCCCACCTCTACCTCCTTACCCACACTTCCAAAGCCTTTGGCTCGGCCAACCCCTGCCCATTTTGTCTCTCCACATCCCTCTATAACTCCTTGAAGCCTCAATTTGGGCATAAGTCTTCCCAAGGAAGCCTTTAAGCTCAAACTAATGGGAGTTATCAGATTTTAAGGTAATGTCTTCACTTGTGTCCTTTTGTTTTATTTTGCTTCTCCAACCCCCTAACATCTTTTTATTCATTTATTTTGTAACAAATACAGTATCTTAAATATACTAGGATGTTTTTATAATAATTATTAGAGCTACACTTACACACACCTGCATAAAATGGTTAAAGAACATATTGTTTCTGTGGTGGCGAATTTCTGCCTCACGAAACGATGATTGTTCAACATTATTCTAACACCTTCAAAGGTGGACATTAATATGACACTATATTTATATATGATATGTAATATTTTTATGTTTTACTTAAGCTTCTGTATTTTTCATTTATGGCATACTTTTATGGTTTCCATTATGGGTAAACGCGATATCTTCATTTGAGGAAGTGCGGACTACCGCCCCCTCAAAGTGATTTGATTCGTTAATACCATATGTGGTACGTATAAAGGATATATTTAATGATATTATATATGATACCATACTTGAATTTAAATACTATTATGTATCATTATGTTTTAATTCCATTAATTATGAAACAGAAATGGAAGTAGCATTCATGCGTACGTACGGCTAACCGTCTCCATGAACGGTACATTTCATTTCTTATCTCAAAATGTTATGTACTTTTATAAGTACATATATATAATGGATATATATGTAATATATTACATCTAAATTATGGATATCATTCTGGAATTATAACATACATATATATATCTCTCATTTTGTTTTAATTCCATTAATATGACAAAAAATGAAAGTAGCGTGAATGCGTACGTACGGCCTACCGTCTCCATGAACGGTGCTTTTAATTTTTATCTCCAAAATGATATGTAATAGTATGAAATGAATATATACAAGATATATATTATATATGAAACATAAATACTATTCTGGATATGATGTACCTATAACTACATGGAAAATTATTTTCCAACAAGTTCAATTTTTGACTCATATACCAAACATCGAAAAAAACTTCTGATATGAACTCATATTATTAACCAATTATTATAACATTAAAATATGTGATATTAACTGAATAATAATAATTATAGGAGGTACTTAACCAATTATAAATTGACCAAAGTTTATTATTCATGAATATAAAGAAACAAACAAGACAAGTTGGACTTGAGGTAAGGGATCCTACTCCTCTCTTTCTTTTTAAGTACTCTCTTTTATGTCATTCCTTTTAAAGCTCATATTTCTTGTTATTGGGAAGTTCTTTTATATTAATATTAATATAATTTTTATGTTCATATGATTAGAGACCCTATTCTCTCTCATCAATCCATTTTAGAAGTTTTGAGTGGCACTGTTAGGCTGCCGAATTTTCGTAAGAGATCTAACCTCTCACTTTCTCTTTAAGTACTCTCCTTTATGTCACTTATTTTAAGATCCTATTTTTTATGATGGGGGGATGTTATTTTATATTCCAATTTCTGTACATTTTATTGTAATGTGATGAGATACCCTATTTGATCTCATCAATCCATTTTTGGAAGTTTTAAGTGGCGTCGTTAGGCTGCCGAGTTTTCGTAAGGGATTTTTCATCTCACTTTTATTCCTGTGAGATTTATGCTACATTTGACACAATTTCCTTTGAGTGGTGTATGTACTGACCATTATTTTACTCATTGTGTAATATTCTTTCATTTATGAGTATTTACATCAATTTTTTATTGTCCTTCTTTCACGGGGTGTATGTTTCGAAAGATACCCATGTCGGTAAGGGAACCTTTCACCCTCCTCTTTTTAAAAGACTTATTTTGTTATGTCTTTTAATTCACATACTATTATGTTGGGATATGTTATTATATATCCTTATTAATGTAATTTTTATTTCCAAGTGATGAGATACCCTTTTTATCTCTCATAAACTCATTTTATGAGTTTTGAAGTGATGTCGTTAGGCTGTTGAATTTCTGTAAGGGTACTTCTTAACCCACTTTCAATTCTTTGGGTTAAACCTCTAATTCTTGATTTTATTATGCCAAGATTATGTGTGGAATCTCTATGTTTTAGTTTCCACAAATATTTGTGTGGATATACTATTTATACACATAATCATCTCATTGATAAATTCTTATGTCATTTAGACGGACTTGTATCGGAAATCATAACTCAATCTCATTTCATTGATTTAAATATCTATGTCATTGGTTTTGTTTTTCCATGATTATGTGTGAATGAACTCTTATTGTTTTACACTTAATATCCACTTATATTTTGTGTATTCTTATTTGTCACACAAAATCATGTAATTGATTTATCCTTAATCTAAGGATACCGACTTTGTAAGGGACTTCGTCTCAATCTCCTTTCATTGAGGCATATTTCGTTTTATACACAACTATCTTTTATATGGTGTATAAACCCCCTTTGACTTTTAATTTTATACAAAAGGAATCTTTTTCTACAAAGTGTTTTACTAAATGAAAAAAAAAGGAATGTTTCTTTTAACGTACGCGGTGACAACAACCTTTTCCGCCGCCGCGAGTATTATTTGGTCTTTGGCTTCCTCAATAAGCCATGATGTTTTTAAAATGAAATAAATACCATATACTATGTTATGTATTTTGGTACTGAAAATGGTTTTTATAATGGATTTTTTATGTCAATATATTTGAGTGATATATTGTGATCAAAGTGTAGAAATGTTTTCTTTCCATTATGTTTATTTTATGTCTTATGATTTTATAATGGTACTTGGACATTTGACGGGTGGTTACATGATAAACCATATGACGGGTGGTGTCGTTAATACTAGGATGGGTGGTTACGTTATAACCTCCAATGCATTGGGTATGGAATTCGGCCGTATGGATATTCCATTAAGTGATATGTGTGGAAGTCGACCGTATGGTTATTCCACTTAAGTATGTTTATGTCCCAAGTTTCCTTTATATGTTATGTGTTCTCTATATGGGTTTTATGGTAATCTTTTGGTTACAAAATGGTAAGTAATGATATTTTATTCAGTGAAGAGTTTTTACTACTTCATAAAGGTGAAAAGTATTACTTTCATAAAGTATACGTGGTTTACTTGTTGTTTTGATAAACTAACAGTTTTCATTCTTTGTGTAACCCTTACTGAGCTTTTTGTGCTCACCCAAAGTTTTTTTTGAAATGTTTTTCACAGGACTTAATGTGGAATAGGTTCAAGGATGGGATCAAGGGAAAGTCATGTTATATAAAACATGGAACTAGACATGTTTCTTTTTAAGAGTTTTTTTATTCTATGGAAACTTAGTAGAAGTTTCTACTTTTTAATCTTTTGAGATGTAATAGTTATGTTCTAATTCTCTAAAAATCTAAACCCGAAAAAATCCTCAATGTGAATTATTCATTTAATTCAATATTAATTAAGGTTTAAGGTCAGGGCCTTATAGGCCATGTGAAATAAGGTACTAAGTGAGAGATATAATTTTTTCCTCTAATTTGTTAACAAACCACTAGTTTCAATCCAGTCATTCTAAAAATATGGGTAAGGGGTTTTTCATCATAGTAAGGATTATGTGGCATAGTTCAAGGAATTTTTTTCACTTAATCACATTTTAATAGTTATTTTTTTGGTTGGTATACCCTTATACAATTAAATTATTTTCACAATATGAATCCAACATTAAAACCATGAAACTTTTCATTTATTTTTTGGTTGTTGATTGAAGGGATTTTGATCTTGTGTTTTTTTATCATTTCTCATGAGTTCATTATTGTGGAAATTTTCCTAAATTATATTTTATATATTCCTTATTATTCATTGTTCCTACTTGTTATTCTTAATATATTTGTGTGTGGTAGTTCATTAACTTTGTAAATGAGTTTTCATAGATGTTAGGAAAACTTGTTTTGTATTTAAAGAATTTTCTATGGGTGCTTTAATGTGGGTTTTAAGATCATTGTTCTTATTTAATGGTGCCTTTGGACTGTGAAATTACTTAAACTTTCCATTTTTATGTTGAAAAAACTAATGATTTATTTTGAGAAATGTAAATGGGAGTTTTAGTTTCAAGATGGCATAGGTCAGTGGATTTATTTTCAAAATAAATGTGTTCGGTTTTGTAAAATACAGAAGAAAAAAAATAAAAGACGTTTTTTATATAATTTTTTTGTTTTCCATACATTATATATGTTGAAACCTTACTTTATAATTTATTTTAACACTATAATTAATTAATCACCGTAAGAAACATATTAGATAGATCCAACAGTTTTTGGTGACCTACTAAGATTTTTTTCTCATGCCAATATATATTTCAAGTTCTAGGTTCCTATTTGGATTTAGTTTTGTTTCTCATGGATTATATTTTATGATTCTAGTGGTGGTGAGAAAAAAAAAAGGTTTCATGGAGTTAGTTTGGGTTGGATCAAATTGGGTTATTTTGGCTAGTTTTGTATCTCTTTGACTTTGATGAATTCTCTCTTTTCATGGATGTTTTTTTATGTGTATGAAAATGGGTTTGATCATCTTGGTTAGTTTGGAATTGTTTTCTATGTTTTTTTACTTTGGCTCTTGTATTTATTTACACTAATGTTGTCTATCTCTATTTGGGTGAAAATTTTCCCAAATGGATTCTTTTGATTCCCAATAACTTTTTGCTTCTCTATGGAGATTAGGAATTCTCTTTTTGTCTTTTGGTGAATTAGGTCAGGTTCTAGATTCAGTGGAATTCTAGGCCAATTCATGAAAAAATAGTTTAAAACCTATTTTTTCAGTGGGTCCTTGGTTTTAGAGTACCCAAGTTAATTCTGAGGCTTATTGGGTTATGCTATAATCCCCTAGTTATTTGGAGATGTCCAGGTCGAATGGAGATTAAGGTTATCATATCTTTAGTGGTAATGGTGGGGATGGTTAAGTGATATCTTTCTCATCCTGATACTTAAACTTCTGGTGATAGTCGGGTTTCAAATTATGAATTCGAGTTATTTTTAGTTTTTCAGTGGTTTTTGGTTTATTGATCTTCTTTTACAATGTATGTGAAAAAAGGAATAGCTCCTTGTTATCTTGGTTTAGTGTGAGTATAACTTGAGTGAAATGATTATCTTCAATTAATTAAGAAATCATATGGTTCATTTATGGTGTATTATGCCATATTTATAGGGTCTGTAACACTATTGACACACGGCTACCCAAATTCTATTGTAAAAGAATGCACAACACTTATTCTCCCTCGGTGAGCCTTTTTTACCCAAATAAATTCTATATTTCTCTAAAATTTATTTTCACTTATTAGTTGTAAATATAGGAATGTTTTGATTCCCTTTTATGGATTTTGTTCATGTGAACCCTGTTTGAATGCGTGTGGAATTATTTATTTTATCATTTTTAAACTAAATTTTGAAAAATGAAATTATTTTGTGAAATTTTTATTTTAAAACTTGGTTTTATCAAATTTTTTATAAAAGGTTAGTTTCCCTTATCTAGAGATTTTGGAATCAATTTTTAAAGGGAAGGGATAATTCTATGGGTTCTTGCTTTTCAAATGAAAATGGAATTTTGAAATGATTTCTTGTGGATTTACTTGATTCGGGTAATGTGTGTGGGTTCCACAAAGGTTTTTTTATTTAAAAATATTTGGGGGATAATTTTTCAAGAATCAAACTTATTGTAGGTTGATTTAAAAATTATTTAGTAAGAAATAGTAATTTCAAAAGGAAAAGTTTCTTTTATTTTTGTTAATGATGTGTGCCTTGATTGATGGATTGTTTCATTGTCTTGATTCCTGACATGGTGGAATCATTTGTATTTTTTTATAAGTAATTAATTTATTATTTTCATGTCATTTATTATTCATTTTTCCCAATAATGGCATAAAAGTTTTCTTTAGTTTGGGTGCCTACCTAGACTCCATGTGGATTGGTGGGTGTAGAACCTTTATCAGTCTCAAACCCTATATTGGACTCCTTGGATCAACATCCAAATAATTTCAGTGGTGATTAGGGATCCATGTAATCTATAATGTGGTTGTAATATATTGAAGTAATTTTAAATTTATTTGGAACACCTAACACATTATGGTTGAAAGTTATTGAGGTATTTCTTTTCTATTTTAGCATACTTTTGTGGGAGTCAATGGTTCCTCCTTATTTGTGGGAAGTTATGTCTTGGGAGCTTTTCAAGATAGATTTTTTCAAGTGGTTCTTTCTAGAAGTTTTGGAAGGGGATATAGTACTTTATATGGTGAGCCTTCATCTAACTGACTGATCGTTGAAGGAGTGCATTGATCATTTTTGAATTTGGTCATCTTTTCTCTAAAGCTAGTCATTGATGATTCTGAGAAAGATTATTTATTTAGAGGTGGTATTCACCAAGATTTTGTTTTATCTATACTTGTATTTGGTTTGACATCATTTATAAAGGTTTAAAGTGAATTCATTTGAATAGAATCTAACCAGTCTAGGTAGTCTATGGTGGTTGATTTCTTAGTTATATCTGATGCATAGTGTAATTATAGTGGACATATAGATAACGCAATGAGTGAGGAGAAAAATTAGGATGACAAAAATCTAGGAAGAAGGAATATTTCTCATTATAAGAATATATCTATTGTATTCTTTTAGTGTGGGGATTAGGTGAATGATAAGCCCTCCTATATCAAGTATCGTAGAGTTTGACATTATTTTGGCTATTTTGGTTGTATTAATATGTTTTTTAAGATGAGTTTTTGCAAGTGTTCTTGGGTTTTATCCTTTGTGGGTGTGTTTTTTTACCTTTATTTTGATGGTTATAATCTTGGCGTTGGATCTTCAGTTGTGTTTTTTAGTATCTTGTCGATGTTTCCCTTGTGGGGAAATTTTTGTGGAGTAGTTAGAATGTCATTCAAGGCATGTTTTTTTTAATTCTACCCCTCTCCCACCCTCTTGGGTGTTTTTGTGTTTGGTAGTGACTTATATTTTTTGAGTCTCATTTGTTTGGGTGCACATTATTTCATATTTTTTATCATGATTTTTCTTATGATAAGCCTTTTATGTTCTCGTTTTTTTTCTCATTAGATAAACCTTAGGTGCTTTATTGGGTAATTGGGGTGTGAGAATTACCATTTTAGTTTCATATACTACCTAGTGTTTGTTATTTCCATTAAGATGCATCATTTAAGGGTGATAATGGTTTTGACCCTAGGTTAACTATTTGTATAGTGACCCTAGGTGAGGGATCATGTCATTTTTTAGGCTTATCGTGGTTTTTCTTCCTTCTTTTGGGTATTGAAGATTCTTTTTCTTTGGAGTGTGCTTCTCTAATGGTTTCTTGGTCGATCAAGGATGAAATTTTCAATAGTTCTCTTTGGTCCCACCATTTTAATAGAACTTCAGATAGTGGTGAGAACATTTTAGAGGAAATATAAATAGTGGGGATATCATGTTATGTATCTCATGATTTATAGGAATTGAGTTAGAGGTCCTTATTCATGTTGTGATTTGAGGTGTTTTGAATCTTTTAGTTTACTAGTTTGATCATTAAGGGGATATTGATTGTAGGATTTAGTTTCAATTTTTCTAGAGTGGTTCTTTTTGGTTAGTTCATTCATGGATCTTTCATCTTCTATTAACTCTTCTTTTTTACCGTGAACTTTTTGTGGGAATAAAGTGGAATGGTGGGGAGTTTTTGACCCCCCCCCCCCCCCAAGTAACATTATTTTATATTTTTTTTGTATTATTTTATATTATCATTATTTTTTTTAAGTTTTGATTGATTACAGGATGAAATTTCATGTTTTTATGGTTTTTCGGTAGTAGTACGATTAGAATGCATATTTAGTAATAACTATACGGTTCTTATTTGGGTGGCCCTTCCAGTTTTGAAGATCCATTTTGGATGGCTTAATCACGGGTTTTCAAATTTTGTGGAGCCCAATAGTGGTTGTGTGGGTCTTGGGGTGTTTTTAGGGTGTTTCTGGGTTGAGTATTATGATTTATCTAGGCCATGTGGAACTTAGGACAAATGATTAGAGGGGATCCTAACCTTGGAAAGTCCAACGCACAGTTAGTGCATAGTTTAGAAAATGGTGCGGCTAAACTGTGCGACCTTTCTATGTGTTTAAAAATTAGGAATTTGAATTTTTATATCCTTAAATTTAATGGGTTTTCACCAATATTCTATCTCATTCATGTTTCCTAACCCTTTGGAGCCTTGGAGGAGCTCCATCTTCTATCAACTCTTAATATTTTCCTTCTATGAGGAATTTTCCATGTGTATTTTAGGTGTTTTACGCACTCTTTATCTATTACTTCCGTATCCCTCTCTTTTCTCTTAGTTTTGGATTCCCCCATGAACCATAGATCTCATATGGCCTATCATGAACCAGCCTGGGTCGACCCCGAGCCAGGCACCCGAACTGATCCGTGGAACTTCCCAAATAGAGTTCTAGATCCCCACAAGCTGGAAAGTAGTGTCAGGCATCATTATAGTAGACAAGGAAATGATTTCTCCCAAATATAAACAATAAAACAAAGAGTGTAATGAAATTGATAGACCAGCACACATTTATAAAAACTAAATTGATCATCATGCATACAAAAAAACTTGAAGTACAACTAAAAGATACAACTAAACTGACCAAACCTGATGACCAACTAACTTTATGTTTCCCCATTGGTCACTCTATAAAACAATAATCACATGTCATCAAGGCAATTGATCTCACGAAAAAACCAACACGAGGGATAAAATCGGAAAAGAACTATATGCGTGATTATTAAAACTCCGTAGGCTAGCCTGATAAACTATTCCTAATGCACATTATTTGAAATAAAATAAACATCAATTTCAATTTTGAAATAGAATATATAAAATTAAGGTTTTCTACATGATTACTCAAAACAAAGTACAACACATTTCCCTTATTCATTTCCAAAAATAGATTCATTCAACTAGTGTGAAAATAATATTGTCAAGGGGAAAGTGATGTTTACATTTTCAGATTTGTACAAAGAGGATAAAACAATTTTCTTTTGAAAACCATTTTCATAATCCTTATTAAAACCATCCCACCACTTTCCAAGCGAAATAATACACAATAAGGCACGATATTAATCACACAATAAGGGAAATGTAAATGTGTATACAAGCATCATATTCATCACTTCAAGAAACTGAAATCCAAATAAAATGGGTGAACATATGAGATAAAGAATAATCCATAAGACACCAATTCCTGAGACCTCATCCCCATTGACATGTCACACATAATAAAATCAAAATTCTCAATATTCTTGGCTATCCTTTCTCAGATAGGCCAAGGTAAAATCCCATAGTAATAAACCCAAGATATCCACCTACTATGGGCCACTGATCAGTACCATAACCTACCAGTGAAGCAATCATTATTATAATACTCTCTCAATAATCCAGGTTCCCATGTCTCAAATATATAATGGGGGTAATCTAACCAATTCCATCCGAGCATCCAATCACAACAAATATAATAATAATAATTCACAATAGACAACACCCCAAGTCACTCCGAGGACCGATCTCATGCCATTAATCAAAAAGAACATAAAGAGTCCAACCTAAGGAACTCTCATAATAGATCATATGGATTCATTAGTAAGTAAACACCATCCATTATATACATACAAGTTTTTCATGAGAAAAATCCATAGGAGGTTTTCATAATAAATAATTTCACCATTTTTTCACAATGTTTCCAAACAGGCCTTTAAGCATTTCTCAAAAATAACTTTTTCCAAATGTACAAATTTCACGTTTAATAAAGAGGTGTATACACACCATTTACAGAATAAAACCACTTTCATAAATCCCTTAAAACATTCAGGATACATATCCAAAGTACAACCATTTTTATAAGGATTCCAAACGGGCTGTTTTCCGACAACTCGGTCCAGAACATGTTATAAACGAAAATCCCATTTGTTTGTACAACAAAAACCACATTTTAAAGCCATATAAGGACCCAAAATAACATTTTTTATTCCTAATATGCATTTATAAATCAGAACAAGTCATTTTAAATTGTACTTAACACAAAAAAACCTACTGGATAACTTACAGAACACATCGTATGCACTCTGTAACAAAACAATTCATTTTAGGCACTTGAAAAAGAATAAAAATAAAAATTTAATGCAATAAATTTATTCAATATACTGAAACTAATTCAAAATAACTTAAACCATGTTCTAAACATTAAAAACTAGGTGCAAAAGATAATGTAACATTTAAACAAACACTTGGTGTGTACTTTTATAACAAAACAACACTACTTTTCACAAAACAAGATATAAACACCACTTTTCACACCAAATAAAGTTATTTAAGGATTATAAAACAATAATAATAATGTTTAGAGGGTTAAAATACCATGAAAATATGAATCTTAAATAATTAGTACATGTGCAATGGTAAACCAACCTCAAATCCTTAGCGGAATGGAAACGCAGACCTGATATCACCATATGAGGGTTTATAAACCCTAAACATATGGATACCAGCCCTAGAAAAACCCCATAAAAATCATTTTATAATATAAACCTAGATTGATCATGACTAGGGGAGAAGAGAAAAATGATAAATAATAGAAGGAGGAGAAAGAGGGAGAAGAAAGGAGAACGAATCTCACCTTAGAAACTAGAAAACTATTCTTATTCTCATATATATACACCCTTTAAGTAAATTTAATGGATTTTAACTCCTTTTATATGATCCTTTGTTTTTAAAGAACTGGGAGAAAAATATTTGGGCAAAAACATTAAAAAAAGAATGATTTGTGAAAGAAACAAATTACCTCTTCAAATCTCGACGATTTGAGAAACGGTGATGAAGTTTGCCCAAATACCTGATGAATATGATATATAAAAAGTGTAAATGGAACATGGGGTGATCCTAGTGTTCTTGGTATTGAGTGATAGGTTTAATCACTGAAAAATATTAAAAAATAAATAAAATATAAAAGAAACAAATTTTTTTTAAACCGGAAATGGGCTTGTGGGATGGACCAATACCTGAATAAATAACCTAAATCGACCCTTATTGTGAATTCCTAAGGGGGGCAAAAAGGATATTTTGGTTTTAATTGGTCATGGGAGTCCAAGTGAGAAGTTTAATTAGTGAACAAAATTTAAAAACTAAGTAGTTATAAAAGAAACAAATTTTAATTTTAAATCTGAAAATGGGCTTAGGGTTGGCCCAAATCTTGAAGTAACAACCCATTTCTTCAAAAAAAACTCTCAAAAAAGCTATCAGGCACCCATGGTAGGATGATTAGAAATAGATTTCAGTTAAAAAATCAACAATCATCTTCGCCAAATCCTAAGAAATGGAATAGTATTTTCAAGGAACCAAATTAAAATCAAGACATGAAAAACTGGGTGTGACAATTCTCCCCACCATTAAAGCTTTCTACCCCCGGAAATCCATAACACATTCTAGATGAAAGAAAAATACCTAAGGATTCCTTATTAACATGGTCTAGTGTCTCAATATAAGGGCATATTAACCCCCATTAACCGAACTTAAGCCTCTTGCCTAACCAAAACACCAACTCACAACCACATCCCGAGAAACAATGGAAAGATCAAGCCACTACCACGAAAACCAAGCCAAGAACCAGATTATTGGGCATTCTCCCTATGAAACCAACAATCACCCAAACCAAAGATCACTCATGAAAACCAGTAATTCCAGGGGAGTCTTTAATGGACTCCCTGCCATTAAGAAACAACTATCACTCAACAAATTCTTAGGAAGAAACTCTACGAGACCCGTGGTGGTTCTCCCCACCATTAAGAACCAACGATCAATGACCAAACGAGAATTCAACATGAACTATGAATGGGTATCTCCCACAAAATCCCACTGAAACTCTCCCATTACAACCTACCAACCCAAGACAATATTAAAACAACATGGGCATTTAAACCACCCACTCCCACAAGGAGGGGATGAGAGTTGGGCCAACACTTTCTGCAAGGATTAAAACTCTCCACCACAAGGGTGGAGGCACAAGACAAGCCAAAATTCTTAAAACTTTGAGATTCATAACTATGTACCGGCTTCACTCCATGACCTATGGATGGATCACGGAATGATGATTCATCTACTTCCTTATAGTCAAGAACTTCTAATCCCAAACTGAAACATACATCATACGATTAGATAAAATAGAAAGATCAGAAACTTATGGCATAGAAACCACACTTCCATTGAAAATATGAGTTCATAGAAGGCCCAAAACATCCCTTACATCTCAGAAACCTGAACAACATTGGCACAACCACCTAGAAAAAATATCCCTTACACTATAAGGAAACTTACATAAAGAAACTTAAGACAACACCCCAACAACACATCACTTTTGGGACTTGACTCCATGATTATTTCTAAAAATGCCTCAACAGAATTGATACAAGTGACCCAAGCATCCAAAATCATGGTAGGTATTAGGAATACTTAGAGATGATAGCCTCTAGAGACCTTTCCTACCACACTAGTAACACACAAAGACATCACACCCATAAGAGGTTGATAAAGGATCCCAAGACCTTTTTATTCCATGACCCACTCCATCAATATTTAGTCACTTTATAATATACTTAGCAGAATCTTCCACACTTATATTAGGGATTGAAGGGGGGAGGACTACCTCAATCAATCCTACCATAGTGGCTTCAATATGGAAAGATTTCTTCACCACATTATTAAATTATGTTAAGTTCAACTCTAACACCTTTGACTGCAAATCGGTATGAATCCCAACTTCAAAACACCGAGCCTTAATAGAATCATTCGCAGCAGAAATTGAATAATAAGGAACTAGGTTCATAAAAAAATGGAAATACTCTGACATAGATCTATCACCTTATTGTAGATATCCCATCTACATCCCCTTTCTCACCCTTTAATTCTCTAATAAATACTGATGAATGAACAAATCCTTTAAGAACTCCAATGTATGATCTTATAAGGTATTGTTACAAGACACCGACTTCCACCACTTCCATGGTGAACCTCCAAGTAAGGAAGTTAGAGACATAACCTTCAACAACTCAGGCAACACAATGAGGATGAATTTCCTTTTTATCTTTCTCATCCACTCCTCCTCCTTGAGAGGATCTTATTTTTCATAAAAGATAGGTGTATTTAGTCTACTAAACTCAAGAATAAAATCCTTAGGTCTATCAGATGGAAATTCTAGTAATGGGGAGTCACTCACAACCATGATATTATCACCCATTGAAGCTTCATAGGGACACCTACTGAACAGGGAAAAAACAAGAACCAAATCAAGACTAACTCAACAAAAAAAAAATCCTCAAGAACAAAAACCACACAGGTGTCAAGATTTGAACATAAGAAAACAATACACTATAACATCAAAAAATTCCATTTGAAAATATCTTTAATTTAAAACAAACATGGTAGGTTAAACACTCACCATTGGTATTCTTTAGAGTCTCACTCGCATACATGTTTCTGTGCCACCCTGGGTATCCATCCTCTATGCCATACCGAGCATTAATTCACATTCCCATATAAAACCATTCCTATGAGAACCCATGAAAACACCAAAGGCTAAAACAAACAACCCAATTTTTCAAACCGAATCATTCAACCCACTTCTAAAATAATGTACCATCTAAAGGCACACTAACCACCAAGTAAAAATTCATTTTCAAAAATTCAGCAAGGTCTCATTTTAAAAATATGATAGCCACGAAGAATAAACCTTTTTCATAAAAACACCAACTGCTAAAAACCACTTTCCAAAACCAATTCATCATATTCAAACACTTTTCAGTATGCCAACATATCTGATTTACAACAAAATACAGAATCACTTTTAAATAATCTAAGCTTTACAAACATTTCATTTCAACAAATCATGTAGTTAGATTAAGGAAAATCAATCATGTTAAATCATTTCCATGTTATCCCCAAAATTTGTTTCACAAAAACCCAACTTTACAAAGCCACTATTATATTAAAATTTAAAAACCCATTTTTGACTTTACAAAATCTAACCATTCCATTAAAACCCATTTCCATAATTCTAACACAAGGATTTTCAAAACAATTTTCATAAATCAAGAAAGGTCTAAAAGACCCACAAAAAGGGAACTAGTGTTAGTGGGTGAAATGACCATATGGTTAGAGGCCAAATGTAAAACAAATGACCAACACAGAGAGTCTTATTAGGACCATTCCCCAGCTTCACATGGATTTCTAGGCCATGTGAGCTCACTGAGACCATTAGTCTAACCCCCTTATCATGTCCCAACAGCAAACAATCAACAAGAACCAAATACAAAAATGAAACCAGACTTCCCATGGAAACCTGAGGATCGAAATGATAAAGAATTCGTGACGCTCTTCCTAAAACTACCATTCAAGTCATGAAAATCCTACTCCATCTACATTGACATCCCTAACTAAAAAAGGGAACTCTAAAAATAAAGGTATACTAGTATCCGACCTCCTCTGATACCATTTTCCATGAACCAACCTGGGTCGACCCCGAACCGGGCACCCAAACTGATCAGTGGTCTGGACCAAAGGGTTTTCCCGATCCCCAATTACTGGAAACTAGTTTAGGGCATAATTAGAGTTGAAAAGGGGATGATTTTGACAAAATATAAACAATAAAAAAATAGTGGAAATAAATGGATAGCCTAATACACATTAATAAAAACATAATTGATCATCATGTATACAAAAAAACATGAAGTACAACTGAATGATATAACTAAACAGACAAAACCTGATGACCAACTAACTCCATGTGACCCCGCTGGTCACTCTCCAGCACAACGATCACACGTCGGTCAAGTAGATTGAACTCAACCTGAAACCTGCACAAGGGATAAAAACATAAAAGAACTTTAGACCTGAGTATTAAAACTTAGTAAGCTAGCCCGATAATCTATTCACAATGAAAATTATTTAAAATAAAAGAAACATTAATTTCAAGTTTGAACTACAATATATAAAATTAAGTTTTTCTACATGATTACTCAAAATAAATTACAACCCAAATCCCTTATTCATTTCTAAAACTAGATTCATTCAACTAGTGTGCGAATAGAATTTTAAAGGGGAAAGTGATGTTTACATTTTTCATATTTTTACAAAGAGGATGAAACACTTCCAATTGAATACAATTTTCATAATCCTTATCAAAACCAACCTACCACTTTCCAAGAAAAACAATACACAAGAAAGAACAACAGTAATCCCACAATAAGGGAAATGTAAATGTATATACAGGCATCATATTCCTAACTGCAAGCAACTGAAATCCAAATAGACATGGGTGAACCTAGGAGACAAATAATAATCCAGAAGATAGAATATATAAGACCTCATCCCCTTTGACATGTCACACATGATGAAATCAAAATGCTAAATAAGCTCAGCCATCCTTTCTCAGGCAGGCCAAGGGAAAATCCAATAGCAATAAACCCAATATGTCCACCTACTATGGGCCACTAGTCAATACCATAACCTACCAGTGCAAAAATCATTCTTAAAATATTCTCCCAGTAATCCAAGTTACCATTTTTCAAGTATATAATGGTTTTGATCCAACTAATTCCATCCAATCATCCAACTGCAACATATATATAATAATAATTCACAATAGACATCGCCACGACTCACTCCATGGACGGACCTCATGAGATTAATCAAAATAAACATAAAGAGTCCAACCAAAGGAACTCATATATGGATCAAAATGATTCGTTGGTAAGGAAATCCCATCCATTATATATATATAATTATTTCATGAGAAACATCCCTATGAGGTATTCATAATAAACAATTTCTTCTTTTTTCACAAGGTTTCCAAATAGGCTTTTAAGCGTTCCTCAAAAATATGTTTTTCCAAAGTTAAAAATTTAAATTTTAATAAATAGGTGTATACACACCATTTAAAACATAAAAATACTTTCATAAATCCCAAACAACATTCAGGTTACACATCCAAAGTACAACTATTTTTATAACGATGCCAAACGGGCCATTTTCCGACAACTCGGGCAAAAACATGTTATAAACCAAAAACTAATTTTTTGTACAACCAAAACCACATTGTAAATCCATATAAGGACCCAAAAATAGAATTTTTCATGCTTAAGATTCATTTATAAAACTAAAAAATTCATTTTAAATCACATTTAACACATAAAATCCAACCAAGCAATTTACCAAACACATGGCATGCACTTTGTAACAAAACAATTAATTTTAGGCACTTGAAAAGGAATAAAAATACCAATTGGATGCCATAAATTTATTCAAGATATGTATCCATGTTTAAAATACCCTAAATCACGTTCTAAACATCACAAAATAGGTGCAAAATATGACAGAACATTTAAACAAACACTGGGTGTGGACTTTTATAACAAAACAACACTACTTTTCACAAAACAAGGCATAAACACCTCTTTTTGTAGCAAATAAAGTTATTTAAGGAGTATGAAACAATAATCTTAATTTTTATATGGTTAAAATACCATTAAAAATATGAATCTTAAATAAAAATTACATGTACAATGGGAAACCTACCTCAAATCCTTAGTGGAATGGAAACGCACACCTGATAACACCATCTGAGGGTTTATAAACCCTAAACCTATGATTACCAGCCACAAATGAACAAAATCCCTATAAAAATCATGGTATAATATAACCCTAGGTCCACCATTACTAGGGGAGAATAAAAAACCAATAATAATGCAATCAGGAGAAAGAGGGGGAGAAAGGAGAAGGAATATCACCATGGAAACTAGAAAACTCTTAATATTCCCTTATATCTAAAAACTTAGGGTAAATTTAATGGATTTTAACTCCTTGGATAGTCTCATTTGGTCTGAAATAACCCGAGGAAGAAGATTTTGGGTAAAATAGTAAAAATAGAATTGTTTATGAAAGAAACATATTACCTCTTCAAATCTGTATGATTTAAGAAACCATGAGGAAGTTCTCCCTAATCCACAATGAATATTAAATCCAAAGAGTGTAAATGGAACATGGGAGGGTTTCTATGGTTATTATTCTCTATTAAGAGGTTAAATCACCAAAAAATATTCAACATTGAATAATATATAAAAGAAGCAAATTATTCTTTTAAAATTGGAAATGGGCTCATGAGCTAGTCTAATACCTGAATAAATAACACAAATCCTCAATGATTACAACATCCTAAGGTGGTAAAAATGGATATTTTGGTTTTAATAGGTTAGGGGTGTTCAATTGGGAAGTGTAACGAGTGAAAAAAATTTAAAAACAAAGGATTTATAATAGAAAGAAATTTTGTTTTTAAATCTGAAAATGGTCTCACGGTTGGAACAAATCTTGAAGTAACCAACCATTTCTAAAAAACTCCAAAACAAGCTATCAGGAAACCATGGTAGGATGATTATACATATATTTTAGTTCGAAAATCAACATTCAACTCACCTAAAACCCAATAAAATAATCATTATTTCCAATGAACCGGATCAAAACCAAGACATGAAAAACTGGGTGTGACATGCCCAATTTTAGTGTTTTAGGTGGATCTAATGTTTGGGTTTTGTTGTATGGGTTTTCTTAGATTCTATTTTTATACTTGTTGGAGTTTTATTCATTAAATGAAACATGTTATGATAAGTTTTATCATGATTATCATCTCTTTGAGTTTGGTGTTTCTATGAATTTTTTTAATTTTGGAATTTAAAGTGTTATTATTCTTTATAAATTCCATTTTTATGAAATTATAAATATATGTGATATTTACTTGGTGATTTTATACCATTTAATTGTATTTTGAACTTTAAATAAATTGGTTACATTATATATTACATGTTTTCATGTTTGAAATAGAATTTATAAAGTTAAAAAGATTTTTTTAAATGCCCATATAGATTTTAGAAATGGTTTTCAAATTGTACATTAAGTTTTTCCCTATTTTTGTTTTTTAATGAGTGTAAACTATTTTTTAAATAAAATTTGGTTTTAAATTAAGGTTCTGAACTCAAAATGGTTTATAAATAGATTTATTTAATAGATTCTAAATGGTGATTTGAAATGTGTGTGTGATTTACCCCTTAAGGGAATTCCTTGATGGATTCTTTAAAAAAAAATGATAGAAATTATTGACCATTGTCCTTGTTTTAGATTACATAGAATAATACCTATGTCAGAGGGTGGATTTGAATTATTTTGATTTTTTTGGTGATTTCCATCATTTTAAAAATAGTATTTGGAAAGGTGATTTATGAAAGTCTTAAGTTATTGGATTATCTAGTTGTTTTTTATTATTAAAGTCTTGTTGGGAACTTGGTTTATAAATGGGTTATGTGAAGGAAAACCCTTGATTTCCCCTTGATTTGATACCCTTTTGTGGTTAAGTGGTCTCTATAAGATTATATTTCCTCCCCTAAATAGTGGTAATGTGCTTTTTTATTCTCTGGGTTCATTTTATTGATGGTAGTAATCATTTTTTGGAATTAGGAGTGAGGGTAGATTTGGTTATTCCATTTTTGTTGCAATTTAATTGTATGTTTCAACACCTCAATTCCATTATTGTTCATGGGAAAACGGGTACTAAGTGGGAGATCTGATAATTTCCTATAGTTGGTTCTCACACTACATGTTTCACTTTATTCATTCTAGGAAAAATTTCCATGTATGGTGTTTTAAATTCAATGATGCTTGTGTGTCCTAGTTAGATGATTTATGGTTTGAAATTTAGTACATGGTGGTAGCTATTTTTTGGGTTGGTATACACTTATACGGGTAAATGTTTCAAACGTTAGGAATCTCATGGTAGAACCATGACACTTTCAATTTCTTGTTTGGTTATTGATTGAGGGGTGTTTGATCATGTTCTTATTTATATCGTTTACCATACTTTCATTATTTATTGAGGATTTCCTATTTTATATTTTATATATGTCGGCTTATTCATGGTGCCTACATTTTGTGATTCGCTCGTGTGTGTGTGTGTGAGGTGGGTCATTTCCTTGTATGTTATTTTTTAATTATTTTTTAAAACCTATTTTGAATTCAAAGACTCTTGTGTGGGTTCTTTAAAGTTGGATTCTAAACATATGTTCTATTTTAAAGGTATCTTTGGATGGTAAAATTACATACAGTTTCCATTTTAATTTGGACAAAAAAATGAGTTATTTTGAAAAATGTAAATGGGTGTGTTGTTTTTGATATGTTTTAATCTGGTGGATTTGTTTTCAAAATATATGTGTTTAGTTTTGGAAAAAAATTACTTTTTTGGAAAAATTATATTTTTTAAATTGCTTTGTTTTTAATATGCCATATATATAAAAATCATGCTTTACAGATTATGTTAAAACTATCATTTAGGAATTTTCTTATGAAAAATATTATATATATTCCATGGGTTTTGTTGATCTCCTAGGTTTTTATATAATGACTATATATATTTTAGTTTTTGTTTTTCCATTTAGATTCATTTTCGTTCAATGTGGTCGACATATATTGAGTCAGGTGGTGGTGAGAAACTAGAGGTTTCATGGAGTTGGTTTAGCCTTGTCTCATGTTTGTTTTTTGTTTGGATTATTTTGGTTATTGTTATATTTATTTCACCTATTTTTATTCTCTCTATTCATGGATGTTGTTCATGTAAATTAAAATGGGTTGGAACATCCTTACTGGTTATGAATTGTTTGTTATTTTTTTCTTTGGATCTTGTATTTAATTACTCGATTATTTTTTATGTTTTTTTTTGGTGAAATCATTCTTAAAGGGATTTTTATGATTCCTAGTCACCAGTTTACAACCCATGGGGATAAGAAATTCCCTTCAGGACATATAAAGAATTTGGTCAAGTTATAGGTTTCGTGGAATCTTTAATTAGTTCATGATAACTAGTGTCATAATAATTGTGATCACATAAATTACATGGGAGTAACCTAACTAGTTATTTTACTCATTTTTCATCTTATATGACTAAATCATAACCTAATGCAATATATATTGATATCATTCTCACCCATTTTCATGAGATATATTAATCTCACCTGTAATCATATCTAATTACCAAGTATCGTATAATGAAAAATTGATAATTATAATCTTTCACTTTTCATCATAAATCCATTTAATAACTCATTTTAACCCATAAGAAAATTTACTTTCCATTTTTCACATAATTGTTTTGGGAAATGTCCCTTTATTTTCATAGATAATAAAATTGAAAATTTACCAAATTAATGGGAATAGAATAATATTTCAAAAACCTTGAAAACTTGAGAATTTATCTTGATATAAAGAAAAATTATATGATGTTGTGAAAATTTGGACATGTTGTATACATCAAAAAACTTTCTTCTTACACTTTTGAAAAATTCAAAAATGATATATATGAAAAACATTGAAAATATTCCATTTAAACCATAATAAATAAAATAAAATATATTTGAAAGTTAAATTAATTAGTCATTTTATTATAAATAAAAAAATGAGACATTTAAATGAACATGGTTATATAAGTCAAAGAGTTTAAAATTTTTAAAATGTTTAAAAAACACTATAAAGAAAAATACATATGATTTAGTAACTTTTGAATCAAAATCAATTTGAAGGAGGGAAGTTGAAATATATTTTAATCCAATTTAATTTAATGAAATGAATTATAGAATATTTCCGTATGAAACTTTATACACCATATAAAATAAAACACGTGGTAAAAGTAGTATAAGTCTCAAAGAAAGAAAATTAGATGGGGAATTACTTAACTCATGTCTTGAATCACCGCTTATGTATTTTACATCCTGAAATAATAAAATTTTGTAAATTATCTACTCTATTTATAGTCTTAATCATGTTTATTCATTTATAATTAATCTTTTATTTCATTTATTACCTTGTCTAAATTAGTTACTAAATCGGATAAGTTCATATTGGACATTTTGAGGTCCTTTGGTCTTTAAATATTTTTATAATAGCTTTATAGTTTATCCGTGGTCAAGGGTTTGTAGTTTTATAAAATTATTCATATTGTAGATATTTTATGTATACATTTAATATATAAAAAATCAAATATTTAAAGCATCTGTGAAGAATAAAACACATAATTTCATGAAGTCAGTAGTTCGTACGTACATGTAGGTGGTGTTTCCATTTTTTTGAATGGAAAAGAAATAAAGTATATTTATTTTAATTTTATATATTAATAAATGTTTTATAAATTTAATAAGTTTTCATTAATTTAATTATTATTTCTATCCATGTGATGTGGTATTGAAAAAAAATAACATCACTTCTATGTGGGGTGGTCCACACGAACACATGAGCAACGTTTTCATTCTCGAACAGATGGGAGGGTAAAAAGATAAGTAACATCATAAATTTAAAGAATCATAAATATGTAATAAATATAATATATATTTATTTTATCCATTATTTTAACCATCCGAATTAGGTAGTTATGAAAAATTACACACAACACTTCGTGGAGGCGGTAGTCTACACGTACGTATGAACAATGTTTTCTTTTCCCATAAGATAGAAAATAGGTAAAAAATATTTTTTCCATAAAAATAATAAAATTTTATTTTATATAAGATATATATTTTATTTTTTTTATAATTATTGTAACTTATTTTTTATGATTTAGAAGAAGAAATAGACAGTAAAGGTTTTAATTGGGGCATAGACCTCCTCCTTCAAAAATGTTTTTCACTTACACTTTTGTCCATCTAAGATAGGTCATTTTAGATAGAAAATACCAATAAGAGATGACTAGGATATTTGGTAAGGTATTTCGGTATATATTGTTCAAGATATTGTGCTAAAATATTGTGTAAAATATATTATAAGAGGTTCCCTTTTATAAGGGAGAGGAGTGGCACTCTTGTAAATATTAAAAAATATAAAATACTATAAAGTCATTTATTAGGGAAAGTGGAACAAAGGAAACATAATTTATAATATAATATGTTTCAAGGAATAAAGTCACTCAAATAACTATATATAGACAGGTTTTTAATATATTTTAAGCCTTGTCCTTTTTCTAACTCCTTCACCCTAACTGTAGTGACAAACTTTCTCCATGGTAACTATTAATTATGACTAAAAATGAAATTTAACTCATTTCAAAATTTGAAATTTACTACTCAAAATATTTAATCCATTTACTAAGATTAATTTTTAATAATTTTAAAAAAAAATAATTCTAATATATGCAAAAAAAATCTTAAAAACTATTTTTATAAAAATAAAATATTTTTATTTGAAAAAAAATGAATTGATACCTATTTAGGGAAAATAATCATGATTATTGATGCTTCCCATATATTTTTTGGATTAATATTAAACAAATTAATTTTATGTAACTTTATATCCATGAATAAACTGAATGTAACCTTATAATCACACTATTAAATTCAAATATCCAAAAAATGTTTTAATTAGAATAAACTATAACCTAAGTTCAAAAAAGTAAACCATGGGTTTTAGAATACGAAATATTGTTTTTGAATTATTTATTTTTCACTTAGAAAACATATTTTCTCATTCTAAATTTTTTATGAAATTTTAAATTAATTTAACTACAAGATAACATCATAAAATTTACTGTATTTATAAAAATGTTATTTTTGACTATTCACTGAAAAATCAACCATTTCAAAAAAATATTAAAAATTAATCCTAAGAAAAATATTATATGATAAATAAATTAATTAATTAATTATTATTAAATTAAATTTATATCACTATGATTGTTAACTTTTAAATAAAATTATGTAAATCATGTAAAAACAATTTAGTTAGAAAAACTATTCCTTTTTCAATTGAAATAAAATATTAAATTATTTATAAATATATAATTAATATTTATTCATAAAATGAATAAATATAAATAATATGATTTATTTATTTCTATGATTAACTAATTTTTCTCATTATTTAGTTGTGAAAATTCCTTTAATGAATGTTTGTCACATTTCGATAATTTTTTTGAAATATATGAAGAAACAAAATTAGTGTTCAATTGTGAAAATCTCTACTTAATCATAGATAGTGGGATATTTTTATTCCATAAAACTTTAGATAAATTTATTAAAGTTAGCTCATCTAAGATTTTTTCAATTTATAAGACACCCATAACTACATCAGTTCATGTTATCAGAGGTTTTCTTACACTTATTAGATTTTATTGGTGCTTTATTATATATTTTTCTACTATCTATCACACACTAAACACCCTATTAAGAAAATATGAAACATTTAATTTGGGGTTTTAATTTTTGGAAGGTTTTTAAATTTTAAGTAAATCATTGGTAGAATATCAAATTCTGATTTCATTAAATTGGGAACAACTGTTATAATTAATGTGTGACACAAGTGAATGGCCAGTCTGTACAACCATGAGGAAAAATAAATTAAATATATTTAGACCAATCAAATATTCTTTCCAAAAATATAATGAAACCCAACTCTACTACATAATAATTTAAAATTATCTACTAAAATTTTTCTTCTAATTCGATAATTTTTTTCAAACTTTTTATTCAAAAAACTTATTGTATATACATATAACCATGACAAATATAATTTAATGATGAATAAGGATGTTAATATCATAATATTTTAGTGGTTATTTCCATATAAAATTTTTTACATTGAAATAAAGGATAAAAAGGGAACTAATAATTCCATCATTGATCATTTATCCGAGTCCACTATGTTAACTGACAAGAGAGATTATCCTAGACCACTAAATTAAGAGACATGGAAGGTTATCCAAGTCCACTTTATTAGGGTACATATGAGGTTATCCATATTCACTAAGTTATGATACATCTGTGGATATCCTAGTCCACTATGTTGAGGGAAATGAAATAATATCATATTCTAATATGGTAAGGGACATGAGAGGTTATCATGTCCCACTATGTTAAGGGATATTGGAGGTTATACTAGTCCACTATGTTAAGGGACATGGGAGGTTATTCGATTCCACTATGTTATTGGAAATGGGATTTTATCATTCGGTAAATCCATCTTGGTTTTTTATGACATTTATTTGGAATGATTTGTGGAAATTAAATTTGGATTTATAATAACATTGTTTTGGAATGCCTTGGGTAGTCCCACGTGGATTCATGATGATGTTGGTTGCAATGCCTTTGGGTAGTACCATTGGACTCATTGTGTTAATAATTTGTAATTCCTTATAGAACTCCCCCTTGGATTCATTATGAAACTCAATTTGTAATTACTTAGGGAAATCCCCCTTGTATTCATTATGATACTGATATGGAATTCCTTGGGGAAATTTTCGTTTGATTCCTAATGATATTGTTTTTTAATTACTTAGGTTAATACTGCTTGGATTATTTATAACACTTATTAGAATTCATTTGGGAGATCCCACATGGAATTATGATAATTTATAACCTAGAATGTCATATATATGCTTTATGGATTAGTTTGATCCTACTTATGATACTGATTTTGGATTCCTTGGATTTAATCCTTAGAGTTGGGATGACTACAAGTTTAGGATTTCCCATAATTCTCCCATGGATCTAATAATAACTTTATTGGTATTGTAGATATATACATCCATATTAGGCCAAAAAAATGTATGGTTTATCCTTGGTATCACCATAGAACCCATGGATAAATGTTGGTTCATTTATTTAAGTTTCTCCTTTACTTATTATGCACATGAGCATTAACTTTATTTCTCATATTGGATGTGCTTATAGACATAATTAGTTGTGGAAAAATGAGTTCTACTCACACCATACTTAATCCATTGGTTGGTACCTGAGAAGTATTCATGACGGAAGGATTGGAAAAATGAAAGATCCCTATAAATAATACTTTACACTTCTTAGATAGAGCATGGTAGTTTGGGACCATGCATGAAATTGGGACAATTTCGATGGTGTTTCCCAGTTATTATCATTTTGGTTTTTGAGTTTTGATTTATATGAATCAATTATAATATATGACTTCTTATATTATTTGTATAGTCTCGTTTTTAAATAGAAAGGGTAATGTTTTATTATTCATTGGTACTTTTCATGATTTCTATTTGATTATTTATCTATATATATCTGATTTTATTAATTTTTTATATTTTTTTCTCTAATATGTGGGTATAGTCTCTACATCATACCACTGTAGAACCATGCTATTATTTAGAATCATCTCATGTATGGTGAGGCACACATGAGTTCTAGTAGTGACCATCAAATTGGGCATTAATTAGTGGCCACAAACTGGGGGGACATAACAAACTGGTATCTAAGAACTTTTTCTTTTGTATAACTATTTAGGTAAGGTATACATGAGATAATGAACTATTGTAACATTGTATATAACTCAAGTTGGGGAATAGACAGCTCATGTATGAGGGAATTCCACCTTTCTAGGGATAGGATTATTTTTCATTCATTTCCCTTTTAATATTAGATTGTCTCACCTAGATTGATAAAAATAATTATGAGTTTATTGGTTTTTGGAATTTTATATCATTGTGGGAATGAAAAAATTTTGTGTGTGTACATGCATCATATTAGCTACATATAATGAAAGTACTAGTTTGGGATATTCCTAACACTGAGAGGGGGTGAATTATTTTTGGGAACTTTTCATCCAATTAAAAAATTTATCCCATTTACCTCTTAGACCTTTTAGATTCTTGATTATCTTATTCTCTTTTCTTTATCACATGTAGTTATATCAAAGCATTAAAGGAAATAACATGATATTTTTACAAGGTTCACTAGTCAATGTGAATAGATAGTCCTTGTTATTGTATATAAATGATCCAATAACACAACCACTATAATTTAACCCTTTTAATTTGGTTATAGTAAGTAGGAAATACCCTTTCACATTAAATACACTATAATTAATTAACAATGCATGTTTTAAAGCTCTTTCATGTATCATTATACTACCTCTAAATACATTATTCTCATTTTTAAAGGTTTATAACACTAATAAAGTCTTACACCTACCTACTGGATGCGACAATACTACTTTGATCTTACACTTCATCTCTAGTTACGTTTTTATCATCATGCAAGAAACTCTTCTTCATATTCACAAAAATAGAATAAATGTTTCTCTTATTCTCCTTTTTTAACTTTAGTCACAATAATAGGAATATATTGTGGACTAATAATCATATAATCCTCCCTAACCCAAATAAAAATCAACTAAATATTTACATGGCTAGTCACTTCTATGACTTCAATGAAAAACCAAATTCACTAAAAATTCTTCTTCTTATTTATATAATAACAAACTTCTTTGTGATTATTAAAATAATAAAATCTCAAATCCGCTTAGAATCATCACTACAAATTTATCCTTTATTATGATATGAAATTTTATTATAATGAATATCATATAATTATAATTCAACCCAAATGATAGTCACTAAATATATATTGGGCCCTCACATATTCTTGGACACACAATAATATGGAATTTTGAATCATTTCCAAATTCTTTTTCTTTAATACTCAATATCAATAAATGTTTATATCACTTATATTTTGGTCTTTCATGGGGAATCCAATATTTAATGAAACAATATCACACTAAATTTATTGAATTGTCGAAACATTAAAATTATTAGGTATAAATTCCATCAAAAATATATCTGGGATTCAATCTCAAAATAACTGCACACTTTTCATTTCAATCTTATCACATGAATTTTCATCAATACAACGCATGGTATTCTCATTTCATAAATTCTTTCACACAATAATTTTACCTATGTTATTTTATGTGTGTATTCAACTCAATTATTTAATATCCATATATTTCAAAAACCCCTTCTATCTACTTCTTAGATTTTTCTTCCAAATCACTTCAAGTATATCTAGGATAGTAAATGGAATTCATGGAATGCATGGTTTCATATAATTTTTTTCCACCCCACACTATATCATGCAAAGAGAATGATTTATATAGTTTAATTTTATATGTTCATTGTATTATCATGATACATATGTTTTTCACAAGTTATACTCCTTTATTCATCTGACACAAGAACTATCTATGAGTTACTCTTCATGATAAGATAATTGTTTATGAATTCCTTATAGTTGATTATGTGAAATCCAAATTTTCTTCACGTATATACATAATGTGGAAATAGTTTTACATGGTTTTTTTTTCACTATATCTTTGCAAGACCTAGATTTATTGAAGGATACTTCTTCACAAGATAGGAGGTGTGTTCACAGGTGTCTCCTCCTTTGTTTTGCATAACCAGAAAGTATGTGGGAGGTCCTTTTCATGACACTGGTGTGTCTGCAGATCTTATTCATATAAGATGTTTGTGGTTCCTTTTATTCATGTAACAGAGTACTAAAATCTTATTTGCATGAAAGGAATCATGTGTGCTCCTCTTCTTTCATGATAAGGGATATCATAAGTTCTTTTTTTAACACGATCTCTCACGATCTATCAAAATTCTGCTACAATTTTCTCATTCATTGCATTGTTTTTATAGAAAAGGATTTATTTAATATATCCACTTTTCATGATGTGTGAAAACTTATTTAATCACCCCGAATATATTTGGATCTTATTAATGTCAATAATTTTGATATTTTTAATCACTACTACAATGATCATGTGATCACCTGATATCTTTGCATGATAACTTTTTTGATCATGTGATGTCTCATTGGACATCTTCTAACCTGAATAAATCATGAAATAATACCTGTAAAGATGGATGATTCTTGTAATCAAAGATAATTTTATCTTCATTTGAAATATTCAGTGTGTGTCTTCCTTTTGAAACTAGTTCTTGTAGTAGATTCTTGCAACATCGCATGTTCTTAAGATAGAATCATGCATAGTTAGTTTTTGACACCACTGTTTCTTGTGATAGATTCATGTGAAAACTTCATGAAAATCATATGTATACAAGATTAAGTTACATTCCTTGATTCATTTCTTTTTATTTATCTTGAGCATTAAACAGGTCAAGTGAAGTTAGTCAATTGTCTTGATCTCGCGTGGAAAGATGCCTCATCGAGAGGTTGAACATGATAGGTGATATTAGAATTATGCGTGGATTATTTAATAAAACCATGTAATAAATTGGATGGATCAATTCAACTCCATCAAATAGACAACATTATTTTCATATATTTTTATTCTAGTGAATAGTACACCTGAGTAGGTGTCCCATATTTAACTCCACAAATAGAATCCCTCAAAATTATTAGTTAAAACGTGATTGCTCGTTGTTCGAGCAGGCTATCGAGGAATATCACCAGTAATACTTTCACACACATGAGCTTTTACTTGATGGGTATCTAGAAAAAACTATGCATGGCCTCATCTGTGTACTTTCCCGGGATTATACACTGGTCTATTTTCCTATTATGGATACTATACTCCTATATCTCCATGCTTGGTATCTCTAGCTAACCTCTCTTGGGCATGGTTGACCTTCAAGTCCCATATGTACCCTAGTTGACATTGTCTTAGGCTGCCTTGTAAGGTTGGACATATTATTTATTAACACATTTAAATTACCCTTAGTGAAAATTTCCATCATATACAAATGAATCCAAATTCAAATTCATGCCACTTATTCATCTTAAAATAACCCCTCATGAAAGAATAATTATATATCATAGTTCTCCTTCATGAAAAATAATATTTTTCATCATCTTATTTAAAACATTATTCATGAAAATCAGAATCTAAATGTTCTTCAACTTATATCTTTCATGGTTCCCATGAAATAGTGATATATTTCTTGACCTTATTAAAATTTCTCTTCTTCTATTCGTTTTAAAATCAAAATTCTAAATAACTTCGTCAACATAAAATCAACCTTCTTATTTTTTCTAAACAATGTGTCACTATTGACACAATTATTTCACATAAAGATCATTTTAACAATCATTTGATTATGAAAATCAAAATATTCAAACCATTTATATGTTTATTTATAATAATTTAGAACTTCCTCAAAGCCCTATCAAATTTGGGAATTATTCCCCATAATAACATTAATTAAATAGATTATTATTTCAATGAACACCATTGATAACCAATAAAAATAATTGACAACAAATAAAAATTAACAGAAAGTAGGATCTTTAATCTCCCCTTTTTATTTATTAAAAATACCTTCAAAGTTATATTTCGAAATGAATGTTTCAATATGTGAATATATACTTTCTCTCCCCTTCACTTTTCTAAACATTAATTTCACTTTATCTCCCACTTATTGAAAATAAAAAAAGTGCATGGGGAAAGGATGTAAGTCCATACTTAAGAAATTTTTCATACATCATTTCAATCTAAGCCTACTTGAGTCATGCTCAATGTAGAAAATAAGAGGATTTAATTAAACAAAAAAAATTCCAATACCAACTGATCTTGATACCTCATGAAATGAGAACTCATGTAATTGTCATAAATTATTATTCACTTTAATTATAGGATGAAGATGATAAATATGAAATGAAACATTTAATAAAAATCAACCTAAAACTCCTTCATTCACTCCAATAAATAGATAAAAAACATTAAATTGTAATAATTAAGATAAGTGACCATGGGTAGCTTCCCCATTTCTTATTACATTGATCAATTAAATTACACCCCCATTATTTTAGTTTTTTAATTTTTTATAACCAATGATGAGAGGTTATAATAGTCATAACTTTTTCAATGTCATGATATTCAATCAATTTCTAGAATAATCAGATTTGATACTAATTAGAGTAATGATTTCAGTAGATTCTTCATCTTTCTTCATTGGTCTCCCCCTCAAGGGAAACACTTATCAGTATCTTTAAAATGATGTATCTATTAAATAATGGATTTCAATAAGTTATAATTTAGAGAACACGCCAAAATGGATCTTCAACTTTGGATTATCCAAATTTGAAAAATTTCACAACATCACCAAGGAAAATCTTCTTGAACACTTGTTCTTCAGGATACCAAAAGTATGATCAAGCTTAGATGGTATCTTATTTATCTTGGTTCTTTAGTTTTTCTATCAATAATTGATTTAACTCACTGCTTATCAATTTCTACCCCTCATAGCTTGATACACCTTAAATTCCCTACATTATAAGTACAAATACAATACAAAAAGATTTAAGGGAATAAGGTGGATACTTCTATATTTATCAATTTGAACAGAAAGGTTGAGATAGATTTCTCAACCAAGTTCTTTCATTTCCTATAGTAATCAAGATTATGCATCGAGACTTGTGTTTTGATATATTTTTGGTAATCATGGATCTCATTACATTCTCATCTACGTTTTATATATAATTTTTCAACTTAACATAATTCAGGGATGATTCATTATTAATCCTCTTAAGGAATGCTTCTTATACTAGTAGAATGGTAAAAAAATTCAAAATGTGACCATCTTTCTTACATCTCTCACATAAAACTTCTTCAAAACAAGAGTTGTTTTTTATTAACAAACAATTATACACTTTTTATTCACTATGTAGAATCTTTTATTTTACTTTTACACTATCCTTATATTGTGCATTTTCCAACATCCATATTCTTTTCAAATATTTGGTCCAGATAACTAAAAATTCATTAGGAACTATGCAAACTAGTTTGGAACTTCCCCATGGGTTCTTATATGTTCTATAATTTTATTTTTTCTTTTAGATGGTGTACTTTTCTTAAAAATCTTGGATTTGAAATCCAAGTTCTTCCCATATTCCTTGCTCGAAATCTTCTTAGGTGAATTTGTGTCCATGGTATTCTTCTAATTTATTCCCAAGTTAGTTTCTTCATTCTTATCAATCTTTTTTTCTCTTCTTTTCTTATCAGCCTTTGATATATGTTGATATGAGCATGTACCATCCTTATAACCACTCCCATTGCATACATCAATGTTGTGTTCAAGATTTCTAAATCTATTTGAAGTATAAAATTTTTTCTAAACCTATAAATTTTGCTTCTTTATCTTTAGATTACTCTCCCTTAACATGGGACTTCATTGTGCTTTATAATTTATAGGATTTTACCAAAAATCATGTATGCAATGCTGAATCTGTTAAAGAACCAACATCAACCCACAAATCATGATCTTCATATTTCTTCTATATAATTGTTTTGGGTTCTCTTCATAGATTGTTGGTCTCTTAATAGGGAACCAGATTCCATACACTTTTTCTTATCCATTTTATTCATTATGGTACACTTCTAATCACCTTTTTCATCCATACTTTTACATAGTTTGGTTTCCAACAAGCACTATTCATGACCACAAATTTAGAAACATTAATACAAGTTGGTACGGATAGTACCTATTTCTTCAAAATTTCTTGTGATAGGTCATCAAAAGATGTAATGATCTTCTTATCACATGTTATTTTTATTTTAAAATTATAATTACCTAGTGATAATTTCTTACCAGTAGCAATTATCTATTTCTCTTGTGAAGACTCAATATGTCTCTTCTCAATATTAGAAAAATTAACTTCAAATTCTAGACATTAAATATTGAGGATGATTTTATGATCTTTAATCATAATAATATTCTCTTCACAATAATTCTCCATTCTATCAACTTCATTTTCTTAGATATTATATTTTTTTAAATCAAAGAGTCAAGTTCATTAATCTTATTGAATGATACTAAAAATTGTGATCTCTTGACTTTAGTGCTATTTTTCAATTTCTCTTAAAGTGAATGGATATTCTCTTACAAATTCTTCTTGAATCCCTCTTTATATTCAACTTATTTGAGACATTTTAAGGAATATATTTAAAATTTTCTTTTTAAAATTCAAAGGATCCAGCCTATCTGGATAGATTTAAAAAATCACGAATTTTTAATTTCAATACCTTCTCTAAAACATTAGTTTATACTTTTAAATGGGTGATCCCTTCTTGCATACATTGGAAGACTCCACAAAAAATAGATACATTTTTTTAGGAACACAATTAAAGATATATCTTAAAATATAAAATGATATCTCCTGAGAGTTTGTATATTGATCATCATCACCACTTTTTCCAGGATTTTCTTCAGGACATTTTTCAAAGGAACTAACACAAACCACTTGAATACTTGAGGAAGAATGATTGTCTATTTACTTGGTGGAAAATTGAGCCACCATATCTTTACTTTACAAGACTGATATGTCTTTATTGTTTCTAAGGCTTGGTGAAACATAAAATTCTTCTTATTTAGATAAGAGTGACTTATTCTTCAACTTTATTTTACCTTTCTTTATCTTTTTTCATCATGGTATTGGTAAAAATATAATTCTTTATAGATATAATGGAATATTCACCCAAATTTCACTTCGTTGTCAACAAAAGAAAGAAACTAGGATTTTCACAGGAGAATAGCTCCACTACAAAGAATATAAAAAATGTAAACCTACCCTTTGATAACAATTAAAAAGACCGTTTTGGGATATGCTTGCACTGAGAGTGGGGGTGAATAAATGTTGGGGACTTTTTAATTCAATTAAAACATTTATCCCCTTTACCTCTTAGATATATTTGGATCTGGAATATCTTATTCTCTTTTACATGTTTCATGAAAGTATATGAAAGCATTAAAAGATTGATCTCGATATTTTTACAAGGTTCATTACTCAATGAGAGTATCTAGTCCATGACATGGTATGGAAACGATCCAAACAAACAACCACTAGAAATTAATCCTTTTAATTTGGTTATAGAAAGTAGAAAATTATATTTTATTTGAAAGGTAATATCTTTAATTGAAAGTGAATTTTATAAAGCTCTTGGTTGTATCTTTATACTGCTTATAAAGATAGTATTATCCATGATAAATGTTTGAAAAAACAAGAAATTCTTCCACTAACTGATACCTATTGGATTTCACAATACTTATTTGATCTTACACTACTTCTCTAGTTACTTTCTTAACAGTATGGAAGAAACTATTCCTCTTCTTCACTATAGAAAGTTGAATGCAGCTAATCTTATTCTTCTAACTTTAGTCACAATAATATGAATATACTGTGGACTAATAATCATATAATCCTCCCTAAACCAAATAATAATCAACTAAATATTTACTTTTCTATTCAATTCTTATTCTTCATTGAAAAACCAAATACACTGAGACTTATTATTCTTCTTTATGGAATCACGAAATTTTTTGTGATTATTGAAACAATAAAAGCTTATATAATCTTAACATCATCACTGCTAATTTATCCTTTAGTCTTATATGATTGCGCAGTAGACTAATTATCCCATAATTATTCTTCAACCTAAATGATAATCATTGAATGTATATTGGGAACTCAATTCTACATCAACACACAATAACATGAAATTGTGAAATAATGTCAAGGTATCTTTCTTCTATACACAATATAAAAAATTGTGTGTATCAGTTCAGTTTTTTATTCATTATTGAAAACAATATTCAATGAAAGATTATCGCACTAAACTTCTTGAATTATCAACACACTAAATGTATCAGGTATAAATTTATTCTAAAATATTTCTTGGATTTATTCTCAAAATAACTTCACACTTTTCATTCAAATCATATCACATGTATTTTCATCAATATAATGCATGATATTCTATTTTTATAAATTCCTACTCATAAAAATTATACCTTTATTATTTTATGTGCATATTCAACTAAATTATTTAATATAAAAATATTTCAAACACACCTTTAAGCCTCTTCTTATATTTTACTTCCAAATCAATTGATTTATATAACGGATAGTATGTGGAGTGCATGTAATTCATGGGTTACATGGAAAGGTTTGACCACCACACACTATATCATGCGAAGAGAATGATTTTTCCAGATTCATGAAATATTTTTTTTCCTTCACGTGATCTGGTTTTGGGTCATGAGTTCTACTCCTTTATTCACATGACCTAAGAAATATTTGAAAGTTTCTTCATGTAAAATAATGAGTGTCCATGAGTTTCTTCCAAGTGATTATATGAAAGTAAAAGTTTCTTCAGGTATATACTTCGTGTAATAAGAGGTGTCCAAGGATTTCTATACTAATATATTTTCAAGACCTGTTTGTATAATGGGTTACTTATTCATGAAATATAAGGTGTTTCCATGGGTGTCACCACAAATTTTTTTGTGTAACAAGAAGGCTATATGGGTGGTCCTTCATGTGACACTAGTGTGTCTACATCTCTTCTTCACATAAGATGTGAATGGTTAATTTTATTATCATAATAGAGGATGAGGATCCTCTTCATGTGAAAGGAATAATGAAGTATCCTCTTCCTTCATGATAAGGGATCTCGTGAGTGCTCTATTTTAACATAGCCACTCTTGATCTATCAAGATTCAACAGACCTTTTTTTATCCCTTGAACAATATATAGGAAATGATTAACCACCTATATCAACTTTTTATTCCATTTGGGTACTTATTTAATTCCCTCTAATATCTCAACACCTCATGAATGTGAAGACTTTCTATGTATTCAATCACTGTTGGAATGATCATAGGATCATGTGATAGATTCACATGATCACTTCATTGATCATAGGATTCCTTGGTGGAAATCCTCCAAATAGAATAAATCATGAAATAATACCTATAAAGATGGAGTTTTTTCATTATCAAAGATATATTTATCTTTATGCGATGGATTCAGTTATCATCTTCCTTATATCAAAAGTTCTTGTGTTAGCTTCTTGCGATGTATCGTGTTCTTGTGAAAGCATCATGCATAGTCTTTTTTCAATGCCACTATGTATTGTGATAGATTCATTTAAAGACTTCATGAAAATCATATGAATTTAATATAATGTTTTATTCATTGATTCAGTTCATTAAAAAATTCTCAAGACATTAACATGTCAAGAGAATTCGATCTGTTGTCTCAAGATCATGTGGATAGATGCCTCATTGACAGGTCGAATATGATTGGTGACATTTAAATTATGCACAACTTATTTCATAAAAAAATATAATGGGAAACCAGATGGTTTAATCAATTCCATCAGATATCCAATGTTATTTCCCTCTATTTTTTTAGTGGTTGAATAGTACACCTAATTAAGATTCCCACATAGAACTCAACATATGAAATCCTTATTATTTACTAGATAAAACGTGAATACTCACCATATATTGAGCTGGATACCAGGGATCAGCATTAGTCACACTTACACACACATAGGATTTATCCCAATGGGCATCTAGGACAAACTATGCATAGTCTCATCTATGCACTATATGGGCCTTATACACTGTTGGGCAAAAATCCCTCAAGGTAACATTGAAGTATTTTTGGGTTGATTGTGTTTGTGGACAAAGAAGGTTTCCATGGATAATTGTCGAGTTCTCGAGAAGTTGTTGACATTCCATGTTGACAAAGAACTATGAAAAAGGAAAGGACGATCTGGAGGCGGTACAAAAGAGCAGTACAAGGTGGCGCCGTTTCCCAGTGTTTGCCAAATTTTTGGGGTCCAAAATTTGGAGTTTGGTGAGCATCGCGAAAATAGGATTTCCATGAAGATCATAATTTAATATGGAAAAGGCATGAATTTCGCGAAGATAGGATGCATGGTTTGGAAATCGCGGAGACCAGAAGAATGGAGGCGGTGATGCTTCGCGATTACCTCAAGCTTCGCGAACGGCAGAGGCTGAAGCGCATCGCGGCGGTGAAGGGATTTGCGAGGGAGCTTCAAGGCAAAGGCACGAAGGAATGCTGGGCTTCGCGAGGGAGCTTCGCAGCGAAGTCGCGAGGGTATGTTGACGGTGATTCTTCGCGACTACGTCAAGCTCCGCGAACGGAAAATTGCCAGGGAGCTTCGCGATTTGGACAGAATTCCGACAGAAACTTTGGAGCTTCGCGATTTGAGGTGACGTGGCATTCACTTCACGCGAAAAGGACGAGGGTCGGTGGAATCGCCTATAAATAGATGCCGACCCCTTCGAGCGAAGTAGAGATAATTTTCAAAGAAAATCCATTGCTCTCGGTTCGCGGAGGTGGTTCGCGAAGGTAGTGTGCTTCGCGAAATAGGAGCTTCACGGCGGCTATTGTAGCTCCGCGAAAGTTGTGTGCTCCGCGTTGGCTCAGTGAGATTCGCGAGAGAAGTTTCTTTGTAATGAGTTGAGCTTCGCGGGAGTTCTTCGCGAGAGAGCTTCGCGAAAAGGCAGGAGCTTCGCAAAGGCTTGTTGAGCTTTGCGAAATTGGGAGCCTAGCGAAGTTGAGTGCTTTGCGGAGGTCTTTCCAAAGGTAGTTTGCCCAGTGTTCAGAGGCAAAGAGGTATTCATCTACGGATGAAAGTTGAACTTCAACAGAGCATCTACATACAGAGAAAGATGCATTCCTTAATGGAAATGAAGAGACCTACAGGTCTATAAACTGTGAGTTGATTCCCTTCACAGAGCAGTGAGCTTAGGAAGAGGAAGAAGGTGATCCTCTCCACCGGCAGTGAGCCAGAGAGAGAGAAATAGGGAGTGACCCTTGGGAAAGCAGTGAGCTAACCCTAAACTTTGTATAGGCAGTGAGCCTGGGCATAGAAGTGATCTAGCCCGAACATTGTAATCCACAGCTAGTGAAGTCTAGTGGAATTTGGTACGAACCGGCAACTTGTCGGCGTATGCTCCTTGGACGTAGCCCTTAGCGGTGAACCAAGTAAAAATCTCTGTGTTTTCCTGCTTACTTCCCGGCATTGCATTCAAAGCATCATCATCAGGTAAAGGAGACAAGTGATCACAGTAACCACACAAGTGAAAACAAAGTGACCCTTGTAACAAAGAGGTCAAGATCCAGTGGGGCAGAAAGAACTTTGAAAAAGAATATCCATACCCTGATTCACCCCCCCCCCTCTCAGGGTATATAGGCCCCTATTGGCCCTAACATACACGATCATTTAAACGTCATTTGGATAGTATGAACCTCTACCACTATGTTTGGTGGATCGAGTTGACCTCCCTTGGGAATGGTTGACCTCTGGGCCCCATATGTTCCTTGGTTGAGGTTGTCTTAAGATGCCTGGTAAGGTTTCCCATGATTTTTATTAACACTTAGAAATTATTCAAAGTGAGAATTTTCATCATATAAAAAGAAATCAGACTTCAAATTCATTACACTTATTAATATTCAAATAACATATCATTAAATAATTGTTATATTTCATGGTTATTCTGCATGAAAAATACTATTTTTAATCATCTTCATTAAAAAATTCATCATGAAAATTATAATCTAAATGTTATTCAAGTTATCTCTATCATGGTTCTTATGCAATAATGAAATATTAAATGACCTTCATCAAATGTCTCTTATTCTATTTTTTGGAATCTAAATTTCAAATAACTTATTCTAAATCAAATCAACCTTCTTATTTATTGTAAACAAAGTTTCACTATTGACACAATTATTTGAAATGAATATCAGTTCATCAATCATTTTATTTGGAAACTCAAAGTATTCAGACAATTTATATGTTTCTTCATGTGACTTTAGCTCTTTATCCAAACTCCATCAACTTTGTAACCTCTTCACCATATTGACATCAATGAAATATATTACAATTTCATTGACCACCATTGATATCTGATGACAATAATTGAAAAAAATAAAACTTAACACAAAGTGGTCTCTTCATAGGTTCACATATCATTTATATGATTGTTTGTAATTGAATTATTACTTACTTGGATAATAAATAGAGTCATTTTATTTAAATAATGTCTAGTAATTTATATAGTGATTTACATATAGAATAATGGTGGTTCCTTAATTAACCAATATTATAAATCACTACTATAAAACATGTCGTTAATAGCGTTGTACTAGGCCAATATTAGTTCTAAAAAAGCACTGACAACCTCAGCACAGTTAAAAGTAAAACTCTTTTGTCAGTGCTAGAAAAGCGTTGGTAAATGGTATCTTTATCAGTGTAAATAATAGAGTTCGTAAATCATACTTTTATCAGCACTTGTAAAATCACTGATAAAAGACACCATTTATCAGTGATTTTATTTAGCACAGATAAAGAGACCCTTTATCGATGCTTTTAGAAGCACGGATAAAGATTCCTTTATCGACACTTTAAAAATCACTGATAAAGGAATCCTTTATTAGTTATTCTACAAGATCAGATAAAAGATATCATTATCAGTGCTTTTTGAATCGCCGATAAACATAATTTTATTGGCTCTTGTATAGGCACTGATAAAGTCCATCTTTATTAGCACATTTAGAAGCACTAATAAAGGTGCAAACTACAGTGTCATGTTACAGCACACTACCATACCAGAAATAGGTGCAATGTCCTGTGATAACACATTGCATCACTATAAATAGAACAGAAATGACCAAAATTAGATACAAATACTGAATTTAAATGAAATAAAATTTCTAACACAAATACAAGAAAAAAACTATTGTAGAGTATGTCAGCTATTTTTTTAATAAAATTAATGTAAATTTTGAATAAAAAGGAACAATTAGAGTCATACCAGTCACACCATGAGTATAATTGAGGTGTGACTAATTATTACACATCAAAAATGACTTATGGATCATTTTTTCTAAATTACCAAAACAATCTAAATGTGTTTTCTTGGTTTTGAGTATGTGAGTTGTTTTTTTATTAAAATTACTGTCAGTTTTGAACACTTGGAGTCATATTGGTCACACCATGTATCAGAATTAGGTGATTCTAATTCTTACACAACATAAATGACTTATGGATCATTTTCCTAAAGTAACAAAATAATCGGAATCCATTTTATTGGTTTTTGAGTATGTTAGTTGTTTTTTCACGAAAATTAATGTCAATTTTGAATAAAAATATGCACTTTGAGTCATAAAGGTCACATCGTGCATCGTATTGAGGTGAAACTAATTTCAACATGTCCCAAATTACTAATGGATCATTTTCTTAAAGTATCATAACAATCAGAATTCATTTCCTATGTTTTTAGACTGCCACTTGTGTTTTTTTACTAAAATGTCATTTTAAACTAGAAAAATGCACTTTGATCCATACAGGTGGAAGCGTGTGAGGGTATTACATGAGACAGGTTCATACACTTCAAAAATGAATTAAAAATCAAAGTCCCAAATTATCAAAACAATATGATTGTTTTCTCTATTTTTAGTTAGTGAAACTTTTTTGTTTTAAAATGACAATTTTAAACTGATAACAGACACTTTGAGTCATACCAGTCACACCATGTGTCGTATTGAGGTGTGACTGATTACTACATGTCACAAATTACTTATTGATCATTTTCATAAATTAACAAAATAATCCAAATTCATTTTCTTGTTTTTGAGTATATTAGTTGTTTTTTTCACTAAAATTAATATCAATTTTGAATAAAAAGATGCACTTTGAGTCATATCAGTCACATCATGGATACTATTGAGCTGAGGTTTATTTATACACATCCCAAATGACTCATGGATTGTTTTTGTAAATTAGAAAAACAATTAGAATTGTTTTCCTCTACTTTGAGTATGTCACTTCTTTTTTTCACTAACATATCATTTTAAAGTAGAAACATTCACTTTGAGCTATATAGTTTGCATCATGTGTGGTTTTTACATGACACTGATTCATACATGTGACAAATGAGTTATAAATCATTTTCAAAAATTATCAAAATAGTCATAGTGTATTAATTTAGTTTTGAGTGAGTGATACTTTTTTGTATTAAAATTTCAATTTTAAAGAGATAATGGACACTTGGAGTCATACCAGTCACATCGTGCATTGGGTTGAGTTGTGTCTAATTAATACACAAAAAAAATTACTTATGGATCATTTTCCTAAAGAAAAAAAATAATCTGAATGTGTTTTCTTGGTTTTGAGTATGCTATTATTACACTAAATTTAATCTTAATTTTGAATAAAACGACACACTTGGAGTCAAACTGGTCACACTGTGGCTCAGATTGAGGTTCTTCTGATTTCTACAAGTCCCAAATGACTCATGGATCAATTTCCTAAATTATCAAAATAATCATAATATTTTTATCTATTTTGAGTATACAACTTGTGTTTTTTACTAGAATGTCATTATAAACTGGAATCACACACTTTGAGCCATATAGGTGGTATAGTGTGTGTATTTTAGATGAGACTAATTCATACATGTCACAAATGAATTAAAAAATTCTAAATTATCAGGAAAATCCAAGTGCATTTTCTTAGTTTTTAGTGAGGGATTCTTTTTTATTAAAATATCAATTTTAAACTCATAATAGACACTTGGAGTCAAACTTGTCACACCATGTGTCGGATTGAGGTGTGGCTGATTCCTACACATCATAAATGGCTTATGGATCATTATATTAATGCAACAAAACAATAAAAATTCGTTTTTTTTTAGTATGTCAGTTGTTTTTTCACTAAAATTAATGTCAATTTTGAATAAAAAGACGCAATTAGAGTCATACCAATCACACCATGTGTCAGATTGAGGTGAGAATAATTTCTACATATTCAAAATACCTCATGGATCATTTTACTAAAGTATAAAAACAATAATAATGTATTTCATGTATTTTGAGTAATATGTTTGTGTTTTTTTAGTAAAATGTCATTTTAAATTAGAAACCTGCAATTTGAGCCATACAGGTTTCATCTTGTGTCTGATTGGTATGATATTAATTCATAGACATAAAAATGAATTGTGAATAATTTTCCAAAATTATAAATTAAATATGAGCCTTTTTTCTTAGTTTTCAATGGGTGACACTTTTTTGTATTAAAATGTCAATTTTAAACTAATAATGGGCACTTAGAGTCAAACCAGTCAAACCGCACATCAGATTATAATGAGAATGATTTCTATATGTCACAAATTCTTTATGTATCATTTTCCTAAATTAAAAAAATAATCCTAATGAGTTTTCTTGATTTTGAGTATGTCAATTGTTTTTTTTCACTAAAACTAATGTCAATTATGAGTAAAAATATGCACTTGGAGTCATACTGGTTGCACCACATGTAAAATTGAGGTGTAGATGATTTCTACATGTCCCAAATGACTCATGGATAATTTTTCTAAAGTATCAAAACAATCATAATGTGTTTCCTCTATTTTGAGTATGCCACTCATGTTTTTCTACTAAAATGTAATGTTAAACTGGAAACAGTCACTTTAAGCCATACAGGTGGAATCATGTGTGGGTTTGACATTAAACTAATTAATACATGTCACAAATTAATTATGAATCATTGTTCCAAATTAGTAATACAATTGGTGTAAAACATTTATTCAATAAGTCACATGAAACATTTTCACTATGGATCTTATCTTAAGCGACAAGTATTATGTGCACTTTTAAACAATTTTTCTCAAAAACCATCATGGTATGATCCTCATTATACTTTATTTCCCAAAACATTTATTGATTATAAGCTAAATCTTATTATCCTCCTCTACCATGGTCTCCACCTCGCTCTTCACCTCTACCACCTCCCCCATGTCGGTCTCTACCTCTGACTCTGCCTCCACCTTTGCCTCTACCTCCACCTCCACCTCATCCTCCACCTCCACCTCTACCTCCTATTTCATGATTTCACAAAAATTTTATTTTTTGCAGGTCAGTTATTCTAAGCAAATTTATTTCCTCCATTATACTTCTCCTCAATAAAGAGATCAAAAATAATATATAAGCATTCTGAAATTAATGCTTCACACACCAAATATCTTTTAAAGTTCATAACTCATACTACATCACAAACATAGTAGGTAATCACCTAAAATTATTATCGACATACATTCTGACAAAAATTATGATGCCCACCCATCTCTAAACAAATTTATTTCTTCTTTTGAGTAACTAAGTTGTCGACAGTCTTTATAGTGCTGAGAAAATATAGAAAAACAAATTATTATGAACTATATTTAAATAAATTGTAATTAACTTTGGAAATTACATTTTTGGGGATTATAGACTTTTCATTTTTTGTCATTTATATCATAAATTTCAAAACAAAATATCCATATTCGGTGTCATTATCTTGTTTCAGAAACTGTAGAAACATTGACCAAAATAAGTAAAATTTTTTGAAATGTTCTGATAGGTAAATATTTTTATATATACCTTAATTAGTTTTCATTTGTATTAATCCATAGGATTTATCCCTTCAGACACCAACTTTATGCCACAATCTAGCCTCTATTTAGTAACTGATCTATCATAACAAAATTCTTGTTAAAAAAAGATTGGACATATAATTTAAAGTTTATCTAAAAATATTTATTACAGTGTATTACATATTTACAATACACATCATGTGTGGTCTGTTGGTTTCATATCCATGTGTTGGATCCAACAAATAAATATTTTGGGTGTCTATATTGACTTCTAACAGTATCCAGTGCGTCCTAAAAAAACCGAAACAGTTATGTAATGAGGAAATTAAAAATATATTTTATGTGATTTGATTGTAGGGTTTTACCTTTTCATTGTAAGAATATAAACAAGTCTATCACTTGATGATATATTATTAAACACTTAGAGTAACTTAACATTTTTCTTATTAATTTCTTCCTCATTCAAATTAATTTTTAATGTAGAAATGATATAGCGATCAAATAATCCAAATCATTCTTCCAACGATCTTCACTTTATATAGTTGTGATATAAACATCTATAAAAAAATATAAATTGTTATTAAATTTAGTAAACATATTATCTCACTATTTGGATAGATGTATTATGAAAATGCACCTTATATATGTATTCACAATTGAGATGTCCAACCATTCATGCTTAAGAATATCATTTAGAGTCTCGAGACCAATTTAATCTGTCAAAGAATCTCAATATATATCTTCTTCATAATAAATGTAAGACATAGTTTTATCTTAAAATGTGGTATCTCATGAATTTTTAATGATAATAAATGTTTCACTATAACTGGTGGGGAGAAGGTACACTTGGATGGTCAATTTGTTTTCTTGGTTGATTCACTACATTTTATTGATTCAGAATTCTATTTCATAACCACTTTATCCATCTATAATGTCATAACTCACTTTAGAAATTTTAACATCAATGGTTACATGTTTTTTATATGAAAAAATATTGTTAAATCCATACCACATGTATCTTTATAAGATTAGATGTCCATTATATGAATTCTCCAATAGAAGCTTCGACCGTTGTAATATTTGGACCATCAAGTGGAATAGAAACATTAGCAATCATCTCATAAGCTACCTCAATACCCACTCTCATATGATATTCTGGGAGGTATTGATTATGTAGTTGGCCTCCTAGGATATTGTGCACTATACACATCGCAACACGGCGGTACGTGGGTGTTTATAGGTACAAATCACATACAAATATACCCTATAAAAGTTTAGTAATATCAAGTTATCAGAAGTTGTTTGATTCACATTTAGGATAAAGAGTAATGGAAAATTTGATTACCCTGGGTAAGGTATGAGGTTAGGGGGTATGACTATCCTCAAAGCTAGTGGGATCATTTAGTTCATGTATGCATCTTTTCTCCACCACCTATTCTCTTTGATCATTTCTTATACATTGGTCGGTCAAACCAGACCAAAAAATAATATCTTATAATGAGTCTATTTGTGTCTGAAATTATCTAATAATATTATATGTATCTTTATGTGGTTTTATCTTCTATAAATATTTTCGAGGATATACTTCAAAAACTAATCCACTAACACAACCATATTGTTCAGGCCACTTCAAAGCTACTGAAAGTAGATTTTCTTATGGTACAAACATTGCCGATTATTTTGTCTAAAGTATATAAAAATGAAAAAATAAAAGATATTTTTATGAACTATTATTATAAATAATAAAGAATTAAAATTATGTCATACATACACATGCTTCACATAATGTTTCGTGTTTTCATCAACTATTTTACCCTCTTTATTTACACGATCCTCTTTCCATAGCACATGATGTGTGATAGAAGTGGATTTAGATTTTGATTCATAAATTTGTATATAAATAATGGAACGTATGTTGTTTTATATCACATAATTAAAATTTTATTTTTTATTTAAAATACATAAAAATTTATTCACTAATGAAGCATACCCTATCCTTGATTTTCGATAGGGGTACATTTGTTTTTATACACTTTATTTACTTACAAAACTCCATTTTTGTTTCTTAAATTAACAATTTTCAATCAAGTTGGATAAAATAAATGATTTCAAATAATATATTATACACTACAATATACCTGAAATGATTTCTCATTTCAATGATTGGTGAAAGCAGTCCATGTTTCCCAGTTTATAATGTGTGCATAACTAAGTGGTGGGTGGGGATTTATTTTCCCCTTAGCATCCCTAAGATGTAACTTTGTAAGAAGAGTATGGAAGCCTCTATGGGAATTTCTAGTGGCCATTAAGACAAATTTCTTATGGAAATATTCTAAAATAAATGAATTATACAGGGAATAACAAAAATTAAATCAACATTTTATTATTTAATTTTTCAATAAAATAGAGAATATATATTTTAACATTATTGTTATATCTTTCTAAAGGATTTACTTCATTACAGATTGGATGTGGCACCGTGAATCAATATTAATCATCAAACTCATCCATGTTGTGATCCCAAGATAACTAATGAACATTGACTTTTTGGGCTTAATAGGTTGGCCATGGTGATTCCAACCAACGACAATTTTATACCATGAACTCCTTGATAATTTTATTCAGCACTGTGATGTTGTGTTGCTGTTGTTGTTTTCATCAAGATATTTTCGATCCCATAATAATTCTACAATTTCATCATCAATAGTTTTTTCTTACTAATTATTAGTAACATCATCATGTGCATAATACATTTTATTCATGAGTATTCAAACATTTAATTTTCCTTGAATAACAATGATATAATACACTCCATGCATTAAAGTCCACAATTTCATACATCTTGCCTAAAAATTATTATTGTCTTGAATAGAGATATAATACTTCAATAATAAAGTAAAACTAACCTTCAATACCATTATTTAATCTATCCTCAAATATTGATTACATTTCATATCTTGATGATGGATTGGACTCCCCCTTTCAAACTAGCCTTCCTCTCATCATTATGGTTCCAAAGTTTCTTGATCACTTACCTCTAGAATAGTTATTATTGCATTTGTTTGTTTGATATTTATCTCCCATATTTTGTGGACATCCAACTATGTTTCTTGAACTAATCTAACCAAAATTCTTCCCATGATCATTTTGGATGACTATTACTTAGAGTAGTTCTAGAAACATATAATATATGTGGGATGAGTCTCCAGAAACAAAATACAAAAAATGTTTGGGAGATGAAATTCAAGTTTCCACTAAGGTTAAAAAACAACTTAAATGTAACTTTAATTATAAATTATTACATATTAAATTAAAAAAATGAAGGAATGAACAATAAAATTCACATAACTTCCACTTGTAGTTATTTACTTCCACATAAAAACATTTATTGTTTTCCAATTCCTTTGAAATGTTTCAATTTTGGGTAGGGATTAGAGGAGACACAAACTTTTGGTGGTATTTATGTGATTTATATTAGAGATCTAGAAAAAAATACATCTCTCCAAGATTCTAAGACAAAGTATCATGAAGATGAAGCTGAAAATAGGGTCTTATATCTCTACAAATTATTGGAGGAATACCTTTGAGAATCAGATTAAATTACTCATCGTAGTAGTATTCTCATCCAAGTATGATTAGGTGAAAAGTTATAATAAGATTCAATGTGACCACACTCAAAATAAAAGTAATTTTTTATAAAGTTTTGTCAAAAGTAACAGAGAGAGTCGTATAAGAAAATTCTTATCAGGAAACCAAATAAATTCATTAAATATGTTTCGATTAATTTTTTAGTATCATTTTTTGTGTTCCCAAGAAGTAGTAAATGAGGAGGATGAAAGGTTGAAATATTTGAAGATTGAGTTGGGAGATGCATTATACAAATACATGACAAAGGCTACGATGAAGATTAATGAATACAATATGAGCGGTAGGTATGTCATCAAGGAACATTATAACCTCAATTATGGGAGGAATTATAGTTTGGAAGAGGTATTCTAATCCATCATCAAGATATAGAAGAAAATCAAGCATCTTAGGATGGATTAAATAATGGTATTGAAGGTTAGTAGTAATACAGTATTGAAGTATTATATCTCTATTCAAGGAAGTAACAATTTTGATGCAAGATGCATGAAAATTTAGACTTTTATGCATGGAGTGTATTGTATTTTATATCTATATTAAAAAAATGAATCCTTATTTACACAACCTTATTTTTTAATCTTGTGGTCCTTTTTTAGGAAAATTTATTTATGTTTCTCACAACTATTATGTGTTGTATGATTCTTTCACAACAGCGGATGGAGTTGTAGTTCTCAGTGGTCTCATACAGAGCTGGAATGAGTTTAAAGAGTAGGGGTGGCATTATTTAGGTATAGGTAAGGGGGAGAGAGTGAGAGATAAGATACTCATAAATAAAATTGACATTGATTACTATTTTTCTATATTTTTACATATATAGAATATTGATGTTAATAGAATTATGCATAAGTTCTAATATCAATCCCATATAAAATATAAGATACTAAAAAGTAATTAATATGAATATTTTGTGTCCTAAGACCATCGATAAGGGTATAATATACTAGGATTGTACCTATCTCTATAGAATAACCATGTATAGCATCATGCATAGGCTACTCAGCCATAAATAATCTACCAACCAAATCTAATGACTATGCATAAAAGGAATAGATCAAAATGACAATTAGAAGTTCCCCAACTAACCACATCGATAGAAATGTTTCACATCAAGGAGGTAATAAGGATTAAAATTTCCTAGGAACCTATGTTGATGGAATCGCTCAAAATGTATCCTCAATTAAAAATGAATTTGAATACCTCCACTCTAATGGTCTAGAATAAATGAACCCCACCCCACATACATTTGAAATAAATTCTATCTTATCAATAATTCCTCACCTTCCAATTTTGGATATTTTTTTAATCAACCCTAGTCCCAACAATCAATACCAATAGTCCTATTGTGCATGAATTCACATCCCAATACCCTTTAAATTGATTTTAAACATCATACAAACATATGAAACTAATTCACTTAGTATAATAATTGTTTCACATATTGAAGGATGTTAACCAATGCATTACCAAATTCAAGTCAAAGATATCCATCTCAAGAATAGATAAATCCTAGAAAAAATTATCCTCAATGAAAATTATAGAACTTGTTTCACAGTTAAATTCTAAAAGATCTCTTTTTACAAGATGTGTTCAGTGATTCAACACATGAGGTATCATTTCAACGTGTAATTCTATATGATCCACAATAAGATAAGTAATAAAATAGTGAGATATTTTAGTATCAAACAAAGATCGCATGAGAGTATAATTTAATAGAATCATATCTCGCACTATTGAAGGACTATATTTATCCTCTATGAGCATCGACTCGGCACTATATAGTTTTTACTAGTTGTGCATGACAATTATATATTGGTTTATTATAATTAAAATGATTATTGGGGTATCAGTGTTACACGAGAATCGCCATGGGTCACTTTTATATTTCATTGTCAAGGAGATGAGATATACGGTTCTTCATGGTTAAGAAAAGTGAAAAAACGAAAAATGTGGAAACCAAAAAATCAATTGAAAATAGAGGGAAAGTAGAAAATAACATACATTGGATTTTATTCTTGATTTTTCTGAGGGAACGTAGAGGATTCACCCCAGCAGCAGAGTAGTTCCGTGAGAGCTTGAGAATCGTGAGTGACTGAGTCGTTGTTACAGTTATTTTAAATATATCAGAGACACTTTTAATGGTGCTTTCATAAAAGTGCTGATAAAGATCACTTTTATCAGCACTGATAAAGATCGATATTTATCAGTGCTAAAAAATTGTTCATAAAAACACCTTTAATAACGCAAACATTTTAGCACTAATAAAGATGTATTTTAACAATGATTTTTATCACTGATAAAGATTGACCGTTATCTGTGCTAAAAAAACATTAATAAATATTTCTTTGTTGAGTGCTAAAATTTTAGCACTCATAAAGGATTTATAATTATAACTATTTAAATATATATAATTATTTATTTATAATTATATTAATACTATTTTAAAAATTATTATTATTTATTTATAATAATTATAAATTTATAAATTTATAAATATATACAGTAAATATACATTTATAAACATATTTTTTTATAAATATACTTATTTATAAATATTTATTTACAAATATATTTTTAACATTATTAGTTGATATATAATCTTAAATACATGCATTTTAAAAATGAGTGAAATTAAATAATTCAAAATGAGTACACTTAAAAAAATTGAAAAAATGGATGAGTTTTATTAATTAAATATAAATTATTAAAAAATTATAGATATATATATATTGAGAATACTAAAATATTGTAAATTAATATATATAAATAAATAATAGAAAATGATCAAATTCAAAAATAAAAAAAATATTAAAAATTAATACCCTAACTATCATAGTATTAAAAATAAATAAATAAAACTTAATGATTAAAAACATAATATATAATGTTATAATTAAAATTCTAAAATATACTAAAATTTGAATAATTTACATAAATATTATGTGTATGTGTTTCTATATATTGGGTAAAAATATTTCTGTGTGTGTTTGTATATAAAAATTCACTAATTACATATGTGTGTGTGTGTGTGTGTTTGTGTATGTGAAATCAATGTGACACACAATGTATGATATATGTTAAACTGAAAAATCAAACAATATTAAAAATGAATAATACATTAATATGTTTTTAATTAACATTTTATTCATTATATATATATATATATATTTAATATATATAATTTATTAAAATTTATAATTAATATATATATTATTCTTAATCATTTTTTTAATAATTGTTTCATTGCTAAATTTATAAATAATATTTTTTATTTATTCATTTTTAATTTTTTTTGTTTAATTTTCACAATCTTGTCATTTTATATATTTATATTTAAAATATACTATTTATTAATATTTATAATCTATATATATGAATATTAAATTTATTCATTTTTATCAATAATTATTTAATTAATAAAATGTTTAATATTTTTAGTTATTTACTCAATTTAAATTTTTATTTGTTTAATTATTTCATTTTACTCATTTTACATATCTATATATTTAAAATATACTATTTATTAATTTTTAAAATATATATGTATATATATTCATTTTATTCATTTTAAACAATATTTATTTATTCAATGAAATTGTAAAAAAATATTTTTATTTGTTTAATTATTTCATTTTATTGTGAACCATTATCAGTGCTAAAATAAAACTCTGCTAAGGATTCCATTTTCTCAGTGCTTATTTTAGTGATGATAAATATAGATTTTTTCAGCGCATTTTATTAGCAGTGCTAAATGTCAGTGTTATTTAAGGCATGCTTTGTAGTAGTGAAAGGTTAAATGTGTGTTATGTAATCACTTATCTTGATTATTACATGTCATGAAAAAAAATATTCTAGCTAAAACTTATATATCATTTTCTTCTACAACTTTCAATTGATGTTTCATTTAACCAAGCCTCAATTATAAAAAAACATTAAATTAATGAGTTAAAAATGTATTAAATGATCACTTATCATTGCTATTATGTGCCACCAGCTAAATTAAATTCAAATTAAGACATATAAATAATTTTCCTCTATAACGTGTAATTATAATTTTATTTAATTTGTCCCATCATTATGAAAAATTCTTGTAAATGTAAAATAAAAATTTGTTTTATTTTGAGACCTATATATATGATGTGGACCTTAAGTGTATATGATATTGACCTTATTTCTAGGATATTAGGGCTGTTAAAATCACATGATTTATGAATTCTATATCATGAGATGTAAAGAGTAGTAGGGGATTGTAACTGTTATCACTTTCTTTAAGATATAGTGTTGGTAACATTTTTTTTAAAATGTGATATGATATGGTTCATAGTTTGGAATGAATTTTTCTATAGAATGAGAAATAAGGGATAGAGAGATATCTAAGGTTTTGATGCCTTCATTATGTGGGGGTATAAGATAACAAGATTCTATACTTATTATGACACTGGTTCGAATAGTGACTTTGAGATTTTTTACTTTGAGAACTATGATATTTCATGACTGTCTATAACCCTTGTGAGTTTTTCTTAGCCTAATAGTGAGTAGGGTAAAAAATATTTTATCCTTTATGTGAGAAACTTATGTTATATGGATTGAGTGAAGTAGTGAGAAATTTTTCATGTCAATGTTTATCCTATATTGTATAGAAATGTGAGTTTAGGGTAATCCTATAGTGGGTAGTTTTCTTAAGTGTGGGTTGTTTCTGTGTGTTTTTGTGTGTTTGAAAACCCTAAATAGGGTATAGTGGTCTATGAGTTACTATGTGGTTCGATATATTGGTGAACTGAGTGCCGAAAATGAGTAACAGGAAGTTTTTCTATCATTATTGGTGTTGGATGTGATATATGAGGGTAACTGAAGAGTGGGGTTAACCTTTTATAGTGGATTCCTTATATATGAGAAGTGTAGTGGATTATTTACAATGATTTTGATACAAATAAGTTATAACAAGTTATTTGGATAGTTATGTGAACCCCTTGTGTGTTATGGACATAGAAGACCAACCTTGATGTTGTGAGTTGTGAATGGAACTTGGACGGGTAGTATCGGTCAGATTCCTAACCCTGCCGGTTGGGTGACCCTAGATGGTTGAATCTAAAATGGGTAAAGAGTGTGTAGTTACTTATATATTGGTGGTGATTCCCATTAATTTAAGTGATCATTTTTTTTAATGTCTAGTCTTGATTGACTCTATAGAATGTAGCCAAAAATGATCATGACCAAGCCTCAAATGTTCCTCCTTAGAGGCCAGATTCCTTTTCATGAACTAATTCAGGTACTGTTCAAAGAGTGAGTTGGTCCTGGATGTGATAATGTGGTATCAGATAATTTCCTTTCCAATTACTTTACTATTTGGTAAATGGTAGGTGGGAGTATTAGAAATGTGTTAGAGCCTTTGATGGATATCAGATTGGTGCATACATTTATTCCTATGACAAGTCTAGGTTTCCATGGATATGGGATTAATGTTCTTAGTTTATGAAGTTATAATTGTATATGATTTTTCCTTTGATAAATGAGAATGTAGTGTGAATTTTATGATTATTCATGGATTCCTATCTCTCATCCCCTTATAAATAGTCTAGTGACATATTTTGAATCTTGGTCAGCCATGGCAGGAGACATTTTTTATCCACCAAATTTTCCACATAGGGTCCACATTTATAGGCATGTTAGTGTGTGCTTTTTATAATGATTGAGGATAACTATTTAAAGTGTAAATAGTAACCTAAATGGTGTTTTCCCATATAGGTTCTTGGTGGCATTCTACTTAGTTGGACTACATTGTTTATGTTTCTTTATGAAAAGCTATTTTGATTACTTTGAAATCCAACTTGGTGATGGTGACAGCAATATAGTCTTCTAAAACGGAGGTGTAATGACCCTTATTAGGTTATAATGGGTATATATAATCTATTATAACATCTGATGGGTCTCTAGGAGAATTATTTTCATATATAGGGACTATTATAATAACCATGTTTACTTGGAAACCTAAATCCCTTCTAATTGACCCCTTGTAGGTGTATCCATTTTAGGAGTGGTTAATTAAAGAGTCATAACAACCTACATAGAGTTTCCCATCTTGATTTATATGATATTTTAATTTTATGAACATAATTTATTGTTATATCATCATATTTTTTAGTGCAACATAGATAGGTACCTAAATATTTCTAATAAACTAACCTAGATGGGGTATTAGAGTGTATGGATACTCATTGAGGGTTAGTTCATTATTATTTTACATTAAAATTATTAACCATCATAAACCCCTCCCCTATGAGGATTATTGGAGAGTATTAGGGTCTTGGTAGGATGATTCATGGTATGTGATACCTTAATTGTTCAAAAAATTACCCTTAATTTAATAGTTACTAATGGTTTTTACTTAAATGGGTTTCCAATTTCATCTTATAGGGTATTTTCCTCAATAACATTTAATTCAAAAAACTTTATAATCGATTCCATGTTGATAGGTTTTGACCCTTATAGTTCAATGAAATCTTTAACTCCCTTGGAGAGGTTTGATATACAAGTTAAATACTATGTAATAGTTGAGGTGGGAATAGTGATGTTACCTATGTTTTGTACTTAAAACAGGTTTTAACCTATATTTGTGAGAGACCCATGGGATATAGGGTCATACCAAGTTACCCATATCAAGAATTTATTGATTGTTCTATGTGGGAGACCTATATGCCCTTAGTTGTGAATCAAGCCCAAGTGAGATGGAGTTTGGTTTGGTTGAGGGAAACATATGAAAGGTGTTTTCCCAAGTTTATGGATTCCTTTTAAGGTAGTGAACTACTTGTGTAGAGACTGACACATGGGATGTGCTCATGTTCTGTGATATAGGAAGGATTGTGCCTTTGGTTCCTAAAAAATCACCTATGGTACATGGGTTTCGAGACTAACTTTGATGGAAAGAACAATTTGAGGTCCCAACCCTCTTAACAAATCAGTGTTCTATTACCAATGTGGTTAGAGAATGGGTGGATTCTCATGACTGGAATGGAATCAGAAAATTTCTAGGTTTTTGGATGAGTTAAACACATTTAAATCAATGGTGAAAATCAGTGGTTCTAAAATGACATTGTGAGTCTAGAGGTCATTGATGAATCATTGAAAAAATATGTTCTGGATTTTGAATAGAAGTTCCCAAGATATTTTTGTGTGTAAATATTAGCATTTATTGGATCATATTAAACTTATCCCTTGAAACGATCCACTCAAAAGAGTTTCATTCAAGTGGTGGATTGTGTGATACGATATTATACACCCTCTATGTAGGGAGAGTTTATTTCACCCCTATTGCACTCAGTAAATATTTAAAATGGAATTATAGTGAGAAATAGGGTGTGGCCTAAGGAATTATGGTTTTGAATTTTGATTCTTATTAGTGGGGTTACCCATAGCTTTGGTTTATTTAAGGGGAGTTTATAGTAATGAGAGATATCTTGTAAATAAACTGGGTGTCATGCAATGGTTAACTTAATGGTGGACCTTGAGATGAACTATCTTGATACATGGATTCATGGGTTTGTTAAGGGAAAGTTAATCCTTTCTTGGCATGAGTGTACCTTTAAAGTATTATCACGTGTTTAATGATAGAGTTTTATAAGTAAGTGTTTGATGGTGGTGATCCCATTGTTGGTTGAAAATCATCAAATTCCATGGATTCCATTCCCATGGTTTTGATGATGGGTACATGGTGATGTTTACATTACTGCTTAAGAATGATTGGTTTTATTTCCCCGTCATTAATTGTATCTATAGATGTATGGGGCATGGTATGTCCTGATTGAGAACACATTTTATTGGTGTGATGACAATTATTCTTTGAAGGTGGTGAAAGGGGTGTTGGTTTCTAGTAAGAAAACCTCATGTGAAAATGGGTCACACGAATATAATACTTGTCATTTATTGGTTTTTTTGGATTTCAAATGATTTTTTATTAATGTAATAGTAAACTAATATATTTAACAGTGAAAACCAGGTACCTGTTCAAATAAAGACATGGGTGGTGTCCGAGCATGGGTGTCAGGCTGGGATAGCATGTGAAAATCAAAGTGTATTCAAACAAGAATGTGTGAGTGATCTTGTTTTGTCATGGGAAAATAAATGTATAGGTGGTGGTTCGGTTAGAAAATTTCACTAGAATTAATTTATAGTATTTAGTGAGAATGCTCAAAAAGATCTCTGTGTGCCTTGTAAAAAAGGCATCAGAATAAAGTTTTGGATTTGTTGGCTTCTAAAGATGGGTGTTTTCTAGAATAATCATCCAGTGATGGTTCAACTTTTATTCACTCGTATAATTGGATGTGGTCAGTGAGGAACCACATTAAGTACACTATTAGGATGGGATGAATGTATTTTAAATGTCATCAAGGCCTTTTTAAGGAAATTCTAGCATCACCATGCTAAGATTGGTTGATTATAATTCTATTTATTATATCAAATATATGACCAGGTGTAGTTTCTTCATGGTTTATTTCATGTAGATAGTTGAAAAATATACTAGGATAATCTTTAGAATGCTACAATCATGTTTCATTCATCAATTCTAACAATGGTGGCACCATGGTTAGGAATTGGATATCTAAAGAAAGAACCTATAGTGGGAAGTTCCACTGACCAATTGATGAATAATATGATTATGTGATCGTATTTCATCATATATGATCTTAGTTAAGTGTTTTCATGATGTCTTGACAATGGTTCTGAGAGTTTTCTTGGGTATTGGTGGATTAAGAACCATATGTCTAAAGTGGATCTTCGAAACTCGGTGGGTATTCAGAAATGGAACATGTCCATTTTAGTGGTAATTATTGACTAGAGTAGGTCGGGTTGTTTGGTTAGATGCCCATAATGATTTCTTGGGGATGATAAGTGTTAAGGTATTAAGGATGTAAGATCCTTCATCTATATAAGTTGGAAATTTTCAAAGGAATTTGAATTTCCAATTGTTTAACAAGTCAGTTTTTTATCAAAGATTCAAAATAGAATTATGAATGTTAAAATACATAAAAATTATGTTTTTAGGCATGGTATGAGGCTTTAAAGGTAGTTTTGGAGGTTCTAGGTGTGTCCTAAGGGATCAGGTCCCATAGTTAATGTTTTGTAAATTTGTTTCATAGGACGCACAGTTGGCACATGTTCAGTGCTAACAATACAACCTAATAATGTGGCCTAGATTTTATAGCCACATGGGTTGGGAAACCATGTGGTAGGAAATGGGAAATCATGAAATTATCTAAAACTAATTATAGACATATCACATGATCGGAAAATATTTTGTTAAACCGTTCACTATAACCACGCAAGGTGGGTGTGTCTTAGATAATGGTGGTTAACAGTTTATCCAAACATGTGTCCAAACTAAATGGATCATTAAAGGAGGAAAAATAAAAAAAAAATCCCTTCTCAGACTTTAAGAGGTAATCACACTATTTCCTCCCTTATCCATCCTCACTCAAGCTAGCTCTCCTCCCCCTTCCTTTTCTTATTCAAACCCTTTCCTAGGGGTGTTCTTGGTGGATTTCTATGGAATTTGAGGTGAAATTTCTACTCTAATAATCTCCTTGAGTCTTCTCCACTATTTATATAAATTTATAAATTTTCATAGCTAGGGATTTTAACTCTGATTCTTATGGGACATGGTGGAATTAGATATCAATGAAGAGACTTTTTTCTCTACCATGAAAAAGGGTGACCAGGGAGACCATATGCACTTTTTTTCATTGAATTTCATTGAGGCATGTTGGCTTAGTGAGTTTCCAAATCCTTAAATTTTAAATTAAATTTATTGGGAGGTTTTGGGAACAATTACTTAGGGATTATTCATGTCTTGTGGTTGAGGATGTGTTAGAGGTTTTTGTAAGGAGTTAGGTCATAGTTCTGATGTGATGATATTGGCTAGTGATTTTTTGAGCTTTGTGACTTTGTAATTAAAATTTTTTATTTGTTTACAACCTATTGAGATCAATTAATTAATTATAGTTATAATTATAATTAATCAACTTATTAGGGTTTAATTGTGGGATAGGACCTCATATTTATTGGATGATCTTGTTGATCCTTTTAAGTTTACATAAACACTTGGAAAATAATGGAAATATTATTATGAGGTGGTGGTTTTTAATCCCTGAATTATGGTAATTATAGATGTTATGGTTGTATGTGAATGCTCAAAATCTCTCATGATGTTGATTCCCATTATTTAAATTAATTCCAAGACTTTTTTTTTAAACTAATTTTCTTAATTATAATGGATGGATGTGAGGAGTCACAAACAACCCATGTGTTAGAGATTTATGTTATGGTCCTTGGTGGATGAGATTGAGAACCTTAGGACACCAATTTGTCTCTAAACCTATTAGAAGGTGAGTCTTAACCAAGTTAGGCATTTAAATCCTTGTGCAATCCTGGGTGGATAGTCTATAGGTGGACTGGGATCAAGTTGGATGAATAGACTATCCCAGAGTGACTTTGAGCGCCAATATGAGCCATGAACCATCTCTTAAAGGTTTTCGTGGTGGAAATACCCCATATAATCAGCAAGTTCATGGAACTTTGTTTGTGATGTCATGGGTCTAGATGTCTTAGTGAGGTGATTGTTGACCTAAGATAATTACTTTAACCAGAAGGATCCCAAGTGGGATTTCTTTTTTTTAATACATCCAAGGATCCTAAGAGGGATGCCTGTTCTTATGTACAAATCTTGAGGATCCCAATAGGGGTTACTCTACTTATGTGTGGACCTCAAGGATCCCATTAGGGATACCTCTTCAGTGCATTGACCTATGGGACCCTAGTGGGATCCTCAATGGTTGACTAGCCCTAAGAGGGTGCATTATGGGTTTGGGTAGTGATGGAAGTAGGTGTCACCTTATAACCCCTACCAAACATTTTTTAGGGGTTGTAGTGGAAGAGATGATTTAGGCATTTGGATAACCCTACTCACTTATTTATGATTTCACTCAGATATTTTTGATGTAGTTATAAAATTCATAGGTTCTTTTGAGAACTCATCTTATAGTCCTAATGTGATGTGATGACATGGTGGGGATGCCGAGAGGTACTTCTTGGGATCCATCTTATGATCCATATTTGTTTAAATGCTACCTTAACAGAATAACTAATGTAACTATTATTCCTCCCTACCTAGGGAATATAGAGGAGGTTTTAGAGTTCATCTTGATTCCCCTATTAGTTATTATGTCACCTAGGATTCAAATATTTCTATGATATAGATGATTCCAGAGTTTGTTGAGTGGATAAATTTCCCCTATGCATTGGATGCTTGTGACATTCTCTATGATTTATGATGATCTCCTTGATCGATTCCAAGTATACTCTGAAGGATCGGGTGGACACACCATTATTACATTTCCTATGGCTGACTGGAAATGGGTTGTTGATCCAATGATTGAAATTTTTCGAGTTATTATCTTAGATCCAAGAGATTATTCCTTATATATTGTCTAAGTGTTATCTCCCTTAATAATTAATTCTACTTCTAGTGACTTTATTAACTATATATTATGACCTATGAATCTAACATCAGACTATAATAGGGAATTCTGAGACATTTTTTGGGTTCCATGTGTTACAAATGACTTGATTGGTATTCCTAGGACACTTAGGAACCATCTCAATTTCTTATTTATGATATGTATGGGTGATACATGGAATCCTATTTCATGTTTAGTGGAGGTTAATATAGGTGATACCTAGAGATAATTTTTTTATCCTCTACGGTGATGTAACTTAATCAAATACATTCTAATACTGGCTAATGTGTGTATAGTCAGACCTAGTTATCCATCATTCCCTAGGTATGACTTTGGTTATTTTTTCAAAAAAAAATATTTACTTTATTTTTTTAGTTGATTAGTTAACATATGAGTACAATGCATTTACTAGATATTTATAGGACCGTGTTGGTGGTTCCCTAATTATTTTTGTACTCACACCCTACTCAAGACATTATTGCATTGGGGAACCTGAGAAGATGTTAAATTGGTTTTAGACACAAGTTGGACTAAGGCCTGAGACTGATTGAATAGGATGGCACAGATGTGCTTATGGAGATTGGTATGTAGTATAGTTTGGTGTGGGAATTGGGTCCTTATTATTTTATTATTATTATTTTATTTATTTCTTTATATATGGTCTAACCAATGGGTGATCAATTTTGTATGTGTGACATGGATGTTTGGTCCTTTATTGTCTTTCATTCAATTACAGCCTTGCTTATATTTATTTCATCCAAAATCAAATTATTTACTATTAGATATTAGGTTTAGTTATTTACACTATCTTCATACTATGATAAGAGGTCATAGTCACCCAAACAACAAACCATAGGCCTTCAATGCTTGTCTACAACCTCTAGAATACGGTGATCCATGATTGAGACCAGGTCATGAACCATTTCTGCTACTTTTCATAGAGTTATTTGTCCTTAGAAAAGACATAGTTGGATTTAGAATATGTGAGGAATCTAGGATTGTTGGAAAGGAAGAATTTAGAGAGATTATCTTAGCTAGAGGAGTTTGACATGTAGTGAGCATGGCTAGCTGGGTTGTTAGGATTGTGAGCTTCATCTGATGGGATATTACTCAAGATAATGGATTTAGATAATTTAGTAGAGTGAAATTAAGATTTATTATTATTGGGTATGCTAATTGGAAACATGGGATATTAAGCATCGTTCATAGAGGTTAAATTGAAAATCCTTTACCATTTAAAAAGTTATTGAGGTTTTGTTTAACGGACATGGTAGGTGGATGTGTTTGACCTAATTTTATACGTGCAAAGGTTAGATTAGTGTTTGAATTTTTGTGTCTTTCATGGATAGCATGTGAGATATGTTGATGGGTGTCTTTTTATAAATCTATAGGATATGGGGTTTTAGTTGGGTAAGTTACATGACACCTAAGATGATTTTTTGATAACATATGGGAATGTATGGTAATTTATTTTGATGAAACCTAGTGTTTGCATGTGTAGACTATTCTAGGACATATGTGTTTGGTCCCTGGAGACCCATTGGGGTTATGAATTTATGAATTTCCAGAGTGTTCTGGAGGGGTCTAGGACTCTGTAGCTTTCCCTAACCATGTGATGAGAAGTTATGGGTTTCAAATGGGATTTTTGGAAGAATCATCATGAAAGGATGGGGGATATGTGTGATACAACTTTTTTAATAAAAAAAGTAATATGGTGTAAACCCTTGAGGATTTTGGGTATTCTATTCAAAGGGAGAGATACTCTGAGTTATGACTAAGTGTAGATTATCTTGGGGAGTGGGTGAATCAGGGAATGACTAATGTGTTAGAAAACATCCCTGTAAGAGATGATGAACTAGTCATGAGATCATGGGAACTTTAGCGATGTTAAAATGGACAACTCAAGTAATATATGTGTAGTTACCATTGTGAAAAGTGTGAGTTTTAGTGTGATGACCATTGTGTCTGTGAAACACTGAGTGCTTCAATGTCAATGAAAAATATATAAAGTTTCTCACCTATGAAAATATGTTCACCAGATCAGATATGAGTTAATAGGAGGACTAGGAAGGGTCTATATAAATATATAACACAAGATTTGTGTGATGGAAATCATGTTCATGGATATGTAGTTAGATCTCCCAGTATTGAGTGTATGGTGGTAGTTTATCATTAATTTTGGAAAGAAGTTATGTGGGGAACTATAGTGTTAATGGAGTATTGAGTAAGGATCAAGTTAATTACGTGTTCATGTAACATGAGAGAGGCACGAGAGAGCCAAATTTTAACAAATGGTGGATTTTGAGTAGGATCATTCGCATAAATTGATAATAAGGAAGTCATATATTGGGGATCATACCATAAAAAATTGAGAATGTGGTGCTCATTTTTATTAGTTCTATTAAATATTAGAAGATACATGTTTGCAAACCCAACATGAAAGTGGTTTTAGTTTTTTGACATCACTTTGTAGTAATTGGCTATTATAAAACATATATTGAATATACCCAAGTATGGGAATTAGTTGGCGAAAATTTTGTGTAGTGATCAGTTTTATTAAAAATGGATGATATATGATCATGTTCAAGTGGTATGAAAAGTTGACAATATTTTTAAGAATAGTAGTATGGTGACAAGGTCTATAGGAATTTTGTTCTTAGGAATAACATGTCTACTTGAATATTTATAAAAGTATTTTTGTTATTATAAGACATAGGAGTGATATTGTGGGTTCAAATACGGTTATTTGGGTGAGAAATAGACTAGTGTAGGATATTGAATCCACCATTGAGGTTTGATGGTGGTGATTTTTTTAGTTTCTTAATTCCTCCAAAATTGATGAATCATGGTTGTGTTGGTTGAAATAATCAGCAACATAATGTATGGTTTGATAATTTTTTGAGTAGTGAAGCTGGTGTGGATATATATTTTAACATGTCCTCAACCAGTGAGAGTGTGGGGAATCATCATTGATCAGTTTGAGTCTCTTATAGGATAATACATAGTATATTCACTTGATCCATAAATGAATTGATTCTTCCTAGAGAATGTATATATTTTATATAGACTGATGAAACTAATTAGTAGAGAAATGCATGTGAAAATAGGAGGGATTTCATTAAGATCTAGTGTATTCTTTATGTGGTTTAGGGTATGAACTCTATTTTACCACTTGATTCATGTGGTTAACCCTGGTTCATCACATGATTCAGGGGTTAACCCTAATTCATGACATGATTCATTGGGTGAACCCTAGATCATTAAATTATTCAAAGGGTGAATTGTGGTTCATGGAATGGTTAAAGGGTCGAACCACAGTTCATAGTGTGATTCAGGGGGTGAATCATGTGAAGAAATATAGTGAAGTATTGTTTTTGGGGAATTACTGTTTTAAGAAGTAAGATGTGTTGGTTTCATATCATGGCAGTTTGAAAAGGACCTTGTGTTTTGGGCCATTAGTAACATGTTGGGATTGAGGATAAAATTTCCTTTGAGGAGTGTCCAATTATTATAGTTGATGTAGTGAAAAGATTTTCCATGAAAATATAGTTCATATAGAATGAGTGGAGTGGATTCACATACATATATAGGAGGATGCAAGGGGGAAGGATTCTCATATAAAAGATAAATGTTTGGAGTATTTTTCAAAGAGACTTAATGATGTCTGAGTGAGTAGCACAAGGATAAACTTCTTGAAGATAGGGAGGCTGTAAAAACACAAACATTTTCTAATGAGAAAATACTTTTAAATTTTCACTGAACACATGAGTTTTACCTAGTCTTGAAGTTTATAGGGGCTTATAGTGGCCCAAAAATGGTTTTTTAGAAATTAGGTTGGTCTATATCTTTCAACTATAGACTGAAAATAATTTTCAACATGAATCATTTCATCACACTGTAAAAATAATTGGTATAGGGGAGAAACCCCATTCCATATTAACTTATATCATTAATAGGTAGTTCATTTTGTTAAACCCTACTATACACTATATTTTTATGTTTTTAATTAATTAATTAATTGGGAGATATTTTTTAAATAATAGGTGGGCCTCTCCTTTAACCAGTAGCGCTTGATGAATGCCCTTACCTATGGTTTTCTCCCCTTCCAAGAGGGTATCTCCCTCATTTATATATAAAGTAGTGAGTTTTTAGTTTTCATTGGAAGATATAAATAAGGATAATATTCCACATACTTATTTTCTTAGTTTCTTCTACTATTAAGAGATCTCGCATAATTTATGTGAATATTACCTATTTCTAAGGTTTTTGTATACTTTTATGATTTCTACCAGTTTTTCTCAAATAAAAGGGAATTATTGGATGAGTGAATATATAAAAATATAAAGTATGTGGTTTATATGATATTATGAAACTCTTTAATTTATTTTGGGAATATTAGTTGTGCGGTCACACCAAAATTTCCATGTGTTTAGACTAATTTTTATAAAATAATTTTTTCCTAAACCATGATATTGGACCATTCCATTGGCCAAGAATAAACTATTGGAGAGTATATTTGGATTTTATCCACCACGTCGGGTAATCTTGACTTGGAATATAAACTGGTTAACTAAAGGGGAAACCCAAGGTGTGTCGTGACCTGATCAGTTGACCTCATGTGTGTGAAAGAAGATTCATATGACATACTCAAGGATCGGGGGTACATATTTGTGATGTGAGAATGCTGAAAAGGAATTTATAGAATGGTTAAATAAATTTTCAAATAAATTGAATTTAATTAAATGATTTTCAATGCCATGGGGAATTTTCCTTTGGATTCCTGATGAAATTTTTTTAGAATTCCTTGGGGTAGTCTCCCTTGGATTCATGATGATACTAGTTAGAATTCCTTGGGGAACTACCCATGGATTTATTTTAACAAAAAAAATTAATCTATTGGGGAATTAACCCTTGGATTTATTAAGATACTCAATTCGTAATCACTTGGTTAAATCCCCCTTATATTCATTGTGATACTGATTTAGAATGCCTTGGGGAAATTCCCCTTAAATTCATGATGATATTGTTTTAGAATGCCTTAGGGTAATAACCATTAGATTCATGATGAAACTACTTGGAATTCGTTTATTTTATCCCCCTTGTATTCATGATAATTTTTAACTTGGAATATTATGGATATGCTCCACAAATTCATTTGGGACTACCAATGATACAGATTTGGGATTCCTTTGATTTAATCAATGGATTTGGGATGAAAAATAGTTTGGAATTATTATGAATTTTCTTGTGGATTAAGTTGTTCCTATATGGGTATTATGTGTAGAGACATATGGATTAGGATAAATTAGGTATGGTTGATCATGGGTTTTACCATGGAACCCGTGGATCAATAATTTTCTCCTTATTTTTGTTATGCTTTTATTTATTATACACATAATAATGTACTTTATTCTTCAGATAGGATGTGATTATATATGTCATTGGTCATGGAATATTGATTCATACCACACCATACTCAGGCCACCAGTTCATACCCAATCATACTTCATTATTGTTGCATAGAAGAAGGGAAATTGCCCTATTATTGATTCTTGGTCAGGATTGTGGGATGGGTCATGGGAGTTTGGGACTAAGATAAAATTAGGATTTTTTTCGTTTGTTTTATTTGTTATTATATTTTAGTAATTGAGTTTTAATGTATATGAATTTTTTTTTGATGTATGTTTATATGTATAGTATCATTTTTATATAGAATAGGATTATGTTGGATTATTTTTCGACACTTTATATTATGTTTATTTACTATATTATCTATATATATATATGTGATTTACATTAATTATACTATTATTTTCACTCTGATAAATTGATATATTATCCCCACCATACCACCATATACTCACACTACTAGTCGGAAGCCTCTGGAATATGGGGAGGCATGCGTGGGTTCTAGTGGTGATTATCGGCCTGAACATCGATTGTTGTTGAAGGACTAGGGGATGTTGCATTATCCTAGTCCAATAAATTATTGTATATATATATTTATCCTCATATATTATGTTAATAATAATTGGATTTTATCCTAGTAAATTAAGTTAAATCACATGATAGATCATCCATAACATCTCTAGACTTGCATGCTCGTATTTGGTGCTAAAAATATAATCATTACATTTATAGTTTTAATACCAATTACGGGGTCCAAATTTTAGTCATATTAAACATATAATATCAAACTGATATATGAGATCACTTACATACATAATGACCTTTTAGGTTTAGATTTTTAGAGAATTTATATAAATTATTACATAATAATACTAATGTATTTAAGTAAGAAATTTTCCCACTATACCCATATTTTCTTATTCTGTGTTAAGTCTTCATCATAACCCACATGAAACCCTTCTAGAAATATCTTACTTAACATATTTCATTATTACTTTGGGAAAATAAACTTAATAAGGGTGATATAAAATTCTCAATAATGGTAATCATATGAATAAATAAGTGAATACCTTCAGTGAGAACAAAATGAGATTTAGGGTTTAGGAATATATTTAATGTGAAGGAGTATTAAATAAGAGAATCCATACCCATCAAAACCTATATCATAAATCTAGATACATATAATATGACCTTTAAAAAATATTCATATGAGTTAACAATCATGGGCCATGTAAAAATAATACTTGATCAAAGGAATAATTAAAACCCATTTCAAGGATTTAAAGAAATGTATAGGCATCTTAGAACATCAAACATTCATCAGAAGGTAAACTAACCAGATAATTACCATATCTATTAGGATTATATTAAAAATAGATAAACTTTACATCTCTTTAGATTAACATAAAATCAATTTACTTAGTCATTTTACCCAATATATTAGAGTGATATAACAGACCCACTCATATTTGGTTTATAATGTAACCATTCATCCTTTGTTAGTAATGTAACCAACCATCCTTGGTTTATAACAAAATAACTCATAAATAATCCATACAAATTTATTGGTACCATATAATGAACAAAAAATTTATAATCTTCCACTTTCTAACATAAATCCTTTAAAAACAACCATCATTCCTTTTTACCTTGATTAACTTGTGGAAAAGAAATGGGTTCCATGAAAAGGTATTTAAAAAATCATAATACATCCAAAGAAATAATAAGTATGGTATAATTTTAATATATCCCTATTGTATTATAGTAAAATAATAAATGATATTTTATCATATTAAAATTGAATTTAAAATAACATTTAATACATTTCTTTGAAAATAGGGAAAATATCCTTTTCCTTTGATAATTGTTTAAGTAAAAATTCCTAGAATATTGAGAAAAAGATTTTCAATGAAAATAAAGATGGAAATTTTTAAATGTAACTTCAAAAAAATGTATAGTTATGATGTTTGTAAAATATAATCATTTGGAAAATGATAAAAGAAGATTCCTTTCACACTATTATTAAAAATAAAATATGCCCTATTTAGAAAAAAAATATATTTTCTTTTAAATATTTGTGGAGAAATTCAAATATATATTAAAATGACTTTAAAAACATTTATTCATATTAAATATCATTATCTAAAACATTTTAAATATTGATGATATGGCACAGAAAATATTTCTAAATGTAAAGATAAAAAAGATCAGTTTTTCCTTAGAATCGTTATTTTCATCTTATTAAGTACCAAAGAGAGAAAATGAGAGAAAATCATGTGAAAATCAGAAATAAATAAAAAATTATAATATATATTTGGTTTATAAAATTTATATCAAAAACATTTCCCTATAGGAACCTCTAACATAAACAGTCTCAAGAAGAAATGAGAATGTATCTTAAATCCTTTTTCTCTTTGGTAACTTTCGAATATAAAATAATTAAAGAAAAAATATGGTATATATTTTTAAAACCAATGAATTTTATGAATTAATATGTCAAAAATAATTTATGTGTAAATAAGAACACAATAAAATAAAATCATGGTGCATGGCATGAAACATGTCATAAGAACATGAGATTGAGACAAAGAAGACACATACAAAGATCAAAACATTTAAAGTGATAATTAATCCATGTATTGATTATGTTAATACATTTAAATATGCCTAAAATGTGAAAATATTGTTTAAAAATATTATAGATCAATTCACACATAATAATGGAATAATAAAGTCAATGGAGAAGTGTTATAACCCAATGGAAGGGAATTAAGTTAAGAAACCTCTTACCTAGAGTCCCAACTTTCTATGTTTGAACTTTAATTATTTAATAGTAAATCTATAAAAATTATTTAATTGATAAATAAAATTTTAAAATTTAATTACACTATCATTAAATCATTTATTTAATTTATTTAAATTAAATATTTAATTACATAATCGGTTAATTTCACGTCACGTGTTTTGAGGATGTTCGGTTCATAATTGAAAAATGGATTTGGTAGGATGATCATTGTGAATTGGGTCATTATTCAATAATATATAGAATAATAATAATGAAATAATTATAATTTTTATACAATAAACTAAATTTTATAACAATCTATTAAATTCATGCATGAAAAACAAATCACATCGCTTTGTGGAGGTGGAAATCCACACATACGCATGAATGAAATTTTCATTTTTCAAGATGTGGAAGTGTAAGAAAATAGATGATATATTATTTTTATAAAATTATAATTATTTTATTAATATCATTTTTATGCTTTAAATCAATCAATATAGATATCCATGATATGTGGTGATGGAAAACAAAACACAATGTTTCATGGAGGTGGTATTCCACACATATTCACAAATGATGTTTTTATTCCCCATTTGATTGAAAAATGAGATGAATAAGGTTATTACATTAACATAATAATATATTAGTATATTGGAGATATTTATCTTATTATATTGGAATTTTTTGGACATTATTGAAAGAGGTAGTGGATGAAGTGAAATGAAAATGCTCTGTTTAGAGAATTACCTCCACTTTAAAGAACGCCTTTGGATATCCCCTTAAGAACCATAGAGATGGTAGTTTAAGAATAAAAGAACATATATAATGTAAAAAATTAAGTTAATAATATTTTATTTATGTTTTCTCAAAGATAATTGGCTCAAGAAGTGTGAGTAATAGAAGAGTTGTAGTGTCCTCTTATAAGATAGGAGAGAGAGCCCTGGGAATTTTTTAAAGTATTAAATTAATATAAATTTATCATTAAGTTAAAGTGAAAAAAAATTGATATATTCATAATATATGGTTAATATAATTTTTAATAATATCATCCAAAAACATTTAGACAATTTAAGGTGATGTTTTAAACCATATATCTTAGTTTTAATCCCCCCCCCCCAATTAAGCCTTTTGACGGTTACCGTGATATCAATTTTTTACTCCTTATGGTCAATAAAGTTAATATAGAAAGAAAAATGACCCATAAATAGAATATGTTTGATATTATCAACCATATCCCATTCAAGTGTCCTAGAATAATATTTTTATGATTTTAAATTATTTAATAAAAATTATTTAACATTGGATACCATTAAAGTCATTTTTATGACTATTCACATAGTTGACCTTAAAAAATATCAATATTGTAAATTTTTATCACATAAATAAAACATTATATTAATTTAAAAATCATTTAAAACTATTAATACCCCAAAATAACATTACTTTGTAATTTTTTTCTATCATTTATGTAACGATCCAATGTTTTTCAATGGAAATTCTCTTCTTATAAATATTTCATAAAATCACATGAAAACATAGTATGATGAAATAATAAGTGCTAAGTTAATTTTAAACATAATTTTATCACTTCTTTATTTGTAATTTCAAAAATATGACAAGCATGGTTGTAATCAATAAGTTATTTGGAGTCTGATAATAAAAACTTAATGTTTGGTGAATAGAAACCAACACTTATGAATAGTAACATACCTTTATGAATACTGATATATCCTAATGAATATTAAACTTACCTATGATAATATATAAATATTATTCAAGTTGAAAGTATGATATACCTATATTTTAGGATAAGTAAATGAATGTTTTAAAACTGGTTTTTGATAATAAATTATAATTTTAATTAAATATTACAAAAATCATATTTAGAAAATTATTTTTTAAAAATGGACTTCATTTTTGGATTATAAGCGTCAAAAAATGGTTGGGGTAATGTTTTGGTATTTTTCTGAAATACTTAAACTTTTGATGAATAGTAAAATACGATAATTTAAAATAAATGAAAAATAATGGATTTATTGAGTCATTGATGATGTTCTACTGATGTAAGACCAATTATCTCAGGATCACATGATAAAATTACTATTATTGGTCAACGAAGACTCACTATTCCTTATCTTGTGGGGAAATAATAAATTAATGAATTTTATATTGAGAAATCCCCTCTCTCCTTCAGTATAAAACCCCCTTCACTCTCTCTTCTCTTCACTCCTCTCATGCCTTGTTACTTGACAATATTCTACCCAAATATCTCCCCAAGGTCCTCCTCCACGTCCCAAATCTCCTAGACTATTTAAAATACCAAAACCTCTCCCCTTAAGAGGTTCTCAAAAGAGGTCATCTCAAGAGGTAAATTCCTCTTTCCAATTCCTTCATTTCTTTTAAGTTCTTTTATTTTTGTTTCTTTCCTCACCTCCCTTCACCCTAATAGTATTATAAATCTAGTAACATAAATTTACTGGAATTTTTTCATACTAATGGGATATTTCATTATCTTCTCTCCTTTCCCCGCCTTTTATTTGAAAGAAATGAAAGCACCGGTTGAGATGTGCTAATTTATCACATTCAAGGACAACAGTTTATCAATTTCTGCTATAATATTTAATTATGGTCATGAAACCATTTGTGTTATGGTTTAACCAGATTATTATATACGTAATATATCCTATTTTTAGTTCTATAATCCTTTTTTTACAAATAGTATTAAGTTATAAAGAAAAACATGTTCTTTGTAATCAAACCTACCGATTAACAAAAACAGTTGTCACTATGGTTTTATATAAAAGTTTGAATTCAATATAAGTAACCAAATTAATTTTAAAACCATTTAATATCCTGGATGTTCACTAATATCATATAACCTCATTTCTAGACAACCACTTTCATCATTCTTGTTTATCCAAACTTGAATATAAGTGAAATGGTCTTTTAAAACCAAGTAGACAAATGATCCCGAACAATGAAATTGAACATTATAAATAATCAGGAAGGCCTTGAATAAACTAAAAAGGGTTATAATAAATCAATTAAATATAGAAGAGGTTATTTAATTATGAATTAATGACCCTAATTTTTTTATTCACGTCTTTAATAACAAGTGGAGAACAGCAACGAATTTGAGATAAGGGATCCTCTCCATTTCACTCTTAATCAATATTGTCCTCTATGCTATGCTTTTTATGTGTAATCCCAAATGATGGGGTATGTTTTATAAAATCACCCATACTTACCTAATGTTTTATAAGTGATGATAAACCTCTTATCTCTCTCATCAATCCCTCTTAATTACACCTGATACCATGCTGATAAACCGTAATGAATTCTACCTGAACTTTTTTTATTCCTTCGGGTTGCTCTATCTTTATTTTTACCAAAATGTAGTTGTATTTTATTTTTATGTAAAAATTATACATTATGTTTATATGCTTCAAAATAATGTTCTAATATCCATCTCTCTTTCTCTTTCGGGGATACACATGCTTCTAAATGAATCCCTCCTCGATACTTCCCAATAAGCACACTCGTTTTAAGGGAACTTCCCAAGTTTTTACCCAATTTCAAGTGCACTCTATCCTATTTTTTAAGACACCATTGTATTTATAAAATCATTATTTTTATTATTAATACATTCTTGGTTCAATTCTAGATTTATATAAAGTATTTTCCTCTTTTCTATCATAAAATCTCTATAGTATTTTCCTTAAAACCGCATAAAAATGTTTTAATGCTAATGTTTCTAAAATACATTTCTTATATGTTGTCACTTATGTTTGACACCAATTACCATTTTATATGCCTATTTTACCCTATTTATTTCCATATGTGTTCTAATCCTTTACTTTCATAGACACTTTCATGATACGCCCATTGGTTATGATTTATGTCATGAATTTGGTACCCAATTCTTTCCATGGGTACCCTTATGTTTATGTATGGTTGATTATCTATGATTATCTATGTGGTAAGAATATTTATGTGGAAAAAATATTCATGAAAATGTTGAGATGGGTGCGCCTAGATAGCACTCTAATGCATTGGGTAAGGTTAAGTTTCATGATATGCGATGTGAAATGGGATTGGCGGTTAGCTATGACCCGTACTAAAATGGGAAACGAGATTGGCGGTTAGCCTTGACCCGTACCAAAGAAATGTTTTATGATTCTTCCACATTTATATGATTCCATGTTTATATGATCCTATACTTATATGATATGATTTCATATGTTTCATACTTTTGATATCCTTATTTCATGCCTCCTAACTCATGTGCTTCAGATGTATCCTTATATTCTTTCCCTTACTAGGCTTTTCAGCTCACCCATTTGTTCATGTGTTCCCCAGGGTACCCTATGAAAATGTAAGGGCTCAAAGGAAGTTGGGATATCTTTATTGAGATTAAATAAAGAAGTGTTTTTTAACCCCATTTTTTATGTTATATATACCTAGTCTTCCAAGACACCAGACTTAACGATCCTTCACTTGTACTCTAATGACTAATTTTGATTAAAATCATGCAATGTTATATGTTAAATGCTTGGGTCACTATAGTTGGTATCAGAAGATGGTATAGTTATTTTTGGAGATTAGCAATAGATCGCCTTAGTGAGAACCTTAGGGATGAGACTAAGCATTAGAAAAAAATCATAAATTTTGGTAAATATTGAGTAAGTGGTTTATCAATCAAATACATCCCTGTCTGGATACGAGTAGGTTGAGGTGGCTCTGGCATAGATGTATCTAGGGGTAAAACCCAAAAACATCACTTTGAGCTAGACTCAAACGGGAAGTAGTGCATGACAACAGGTCTGCATGCACTCCTGATTATGAAACTCCTGGGGATATGCTTTGGTAGATTCATGAGCTTAGTATAACCCATTATTAAGGGAAAAAATCCCATAAGAATATAAGTTAAGAAATAGATCAAGGATAACCTGGATATAAACCTAAGGAATCACTTGTTAGGATATACTTCTTCTTTATAAGTTTATCCTTTTATATTCAAAGTTTCCTTTTTTATGCTCAATAGCTTAGTATTCAAGACCTCTAATTATACGTTCTATTTTTTATTTAATGGTGAGAAATATAAGAACGCATTCCAAAAACCAATGTGATAGGAAATGTGAAGATTTCTCTAATGATATGCCTGATATGATGGGATCGGGTGCTCAAAACTTCATGACAGTACTTTCTCATCTTGCTCGAGTTATGAATAATAACTTGAATCCGGATGAATTCCATCCTCCTCTATAGAAATAGAAAGTTGTCATAGAATTTTTCAGGCGGCAAAGGCCTCCCATGTTTAGCGGATCTTCTGATCCCCTCCTCACTGAAAAATGGATTAACTCCATTGAAAATATATTCTCTGTCCTCCAGTGCTTATAAGAATAGAAGGTTGTACTGGTAGTCTATCATTTTGATGGGGAATCTGATTAGTGGTGGACACTGATCAACAATACAAAGTCCCAAGAGGAAATTGATTCCATGGATTTGTTGGAATTCAAGAGGATGTTTTTCGACAAATATTTTCCTCAAACCCTCTGTCTCAAGATGTAAAGAGAGTTCCTCATACTCAAGAATAAGTGAGGTGAGTCCATTGGGGTGTTTGAAGAAAACTTTAGAAGCCTTGAAAGGTATGCCTCTGGATTTATCATGAACATTGAAAGCAAGGTAAATCGCTTCTTTATAAGACTAAAGCTGATTCTATGAAATTCCTTGGAGATTCTATACTTTAACAGTTATGAGAAGATTGTTCGTTGTTCCCTCAAGGTTGAAATGGATATTGGAGACTCTCAGTGGTCCCATGGTCCCAGTGATAAGAAGTGAAAAATGGAGAACAACATGGGTGTTGCATCAAAAAAATCCCATGATGGAAAGAATCATGACTTTTTCCCTTGAAAAAATTGCGGGAAGAAGCATCCTGGTAACTATCTAAATGGAAATAAGAATTTCTTCAAATGTGGAAAGTTTGGTCATCTGGACAAGAACTAACGAAGGTATATGAAAAATCCAACTAATGTGGAAGAATAAAGGAAGGTTCAGATCAATAATCAGCCTATGGTGCAGTGTTATAACTGCAAGGAGCATGGGAATTATGCAAACAATTTCCCTAAGTCGAGGGTAGTCGGAGTTAATCAACATCATCCTCCAAGTCAACAAGGAAAGGATTATTGTAAAGACCCAGAAATTTCAAGGAAATGTTTTTTATTAAATACTTTGAAATTTTACGAGTCTGTGGCTTCTAAAGGCACCTGATTCCGAGGCCCGGTGTGCCCAGAATCAATTGTTGAAGTTTTTTTTGGGTACGTTCAGTAAATATACGAGATGGATTTTTATCTTTTGAACCGATGCTCGGAATTGAAATCTGAGGACACTGATGAACTCACAGTGTCGGTATTCGATTAAGGGTACCCTTACCGCAGTTGTGTTTTATGCGGGTTGAAAGTTTATTTTTGGGGATTTAGAATGAATTAAATAAAAATTGTTGTACACAATTTTATTTTATTTTATTTTATTTACAAGAAGAAGTTAAGGGTGGGTCCCACATGAACCCAAACCATTCACCACCCCTCAAATCCTCATTAATACCCTTTATTCTTTTACTTTGACAGCTCCGCAAATTTATTATGGTGGAACCTTCCCACCTCCCTCCTCCCATAAATTGTGCCAATTCATATAATTAATATCAGCGTTAATTTATTAGCATCTCTTTTCAATTAAAATGAATTGCATGGAAATTATATTAATTGGTGAGCCTCCTTATTTCTTTTGAGTTGGAAAATCACTTTTGGGGGAAAATTCTCTAGAAAATTAAAAAGGGAGGCGATATTTCTTCGATGAAGAACACCGTTCTTCAACGAAGAACATCCCCGGTGAAGAATGTGAAGGACTTCTTTCTCGGACACACCTCGACTTCAAGGAGCCTACGTCGCCTACGACAACGACTCTTCCTCCATCATTGACAGGACGAAACCATTCTTCCGTGATGCCCGACTACCGCGACGCTTGTCTTATGTGGATTGACGATGAACGACGTCAACTATGAGGTAAGGGGGTTTTTATATTTCATTTATGTGATTTATACCCTCGAGCATGGCGTTTAATTGTTGGGTGATGACTTGAAACACTAACGCGGTGGGTACGGACTAAGGAACAAGTCTAGACCCATCACCGTATCATTCTTGATGCACAAGATTTTGGTGATGACGAAACACTGCAACGACGATTTGGAGCCTTCACAGTGGAGTTCGGATCCCGAGATGACCGCAGGCGTAGAAGGAAGCAAAAACGGACCACCGGAATGACTCTGGTGGCCTACGGAAGACCGTGGCGGCGCGGGTCGCTGGCACGGTGTCGCTGGCGACCGGAGGCGGCGGCGCCCCAGCACGCCGACGGCAGAATCCCACCGCGGCACCGAGGAGGGGATCCCACGGCCACGCGGGATCCGAGAGACAAGTGGCGCCAACCTAGCGCCGCATTCGCGGAACCGAGGGTCTCGCCCCCTGCTCGGCCAGCAGGCCAAGCCAGACCACCCCCCCCCCCCAGCTGGGCCGGGGTAGGTAACGTGGACCGGGCCGCGCCGTGCCCTACCGGGCCAACCCAGGGTGGGTTGGACCGGGTCGGATCGGGCCCAGACCCCCCACTTCGGACCGTTTTTCGGTCTTTTTCCCATAACTTCTGCTACGGACCTCCGATTGATGCACCGTTTGTTGAGTAGGAATACTTGGATCGAGACGGTCGTTTCTTTATATTAAACTCAAGGTTTTAGTGAAGTTTTGGTATGGCTGGGTTGGTTCGAACTCGAAACCAACCAGGCCCTTGGAGCGGAAACGCTTATAGCTTAAGAAATGGACGTCTGATTGACGTACCGTCAACTACATTGGATTCCTTTTGATGAGAAGGTTCTTTTGGAATATTCAATTGAGTTTTTGATGCAGTTGGAGTACGGTCAGGTTGGTTTTAGCTTAAAAATCAATCGGGCCCCTGGAACGGAAAAGCCAATAACTCTCAGAAGGGCGTCTGATTGACGCACCATCTGTCACGTTGGGTTTCTTTTGACGAGATGGAACTTTGGGATACATTAACTCTGGAATTTGTGACAGTTGATGTATCGACCCCCTTGCTCGATGATCGGACCCTCTCGGAATCGAGCATGTTGTGTGCGGGAACCCTAGAACTGGTTGCGACTGCATTGACTACTATACTGGAATCCTCCGTGGGTTGACAGTGACGACTACCGTACTAGAATACTTTGTGGGTTCGACACTAATATTCTTGTATCTTGTGTGGGTTTGGTGGTATTGACATCTGTACTTGTATCATGTGTGGGTCCGATAGAGTAGTTGGTCTTGTATCCTATGTGGGTCCGACAGCCTAGCTGGACTTGTATCCTGTGTGGGTCAGATAGCTTAGTTGAATCAGTGACTACATCTGATCATCTCTATCACTATATGAAAGGTGTATTCCTATGTGAGCTGATTCTTGACTTTCAATCATTACCAACAGTGTGATTGACTTCCTTCCTGTGTGGACTGGGTTGTGCTTGGGCTTGAGAGTAGGAGCCAAACTGGGATTGATGAATTAGGTATATGTATGGGCATATACCTAAGTAGAGTGGGTTGATGATTCGTGATTGTGCCTTTCTTTTTGGTTTATCCTTTGTGGATTCTAGGAGACCTTCAGGGGTCTTGGGGTCCCTAATGAGTATTATATACTCACCCCTGCAAGGGTTATGCCCGAACTACGTTGTGTTGGATGCAGACGACGGATAGCGTTGATCGTGGTAGAGGCTTGTAGATCTGGACTGTACCCGGAGGTAGAGCACTTGGTGTGATGTACACAGAGCAGACGGATGAACCCATGGTTCTGGGAGAGACTATCTGTACCCAACCTTCAGGTGGGATTTCTAGAGGACGACTCGGTGGTTGTTGCTTTACTTTACTATCGTTGCACTAGATTTTCAGTTGTACTGTACTTTCAGTTGGGTTTGTATACTGGCCCATTTACTTTTCAGCACTTACTTTTGTACTTAGTTTACTTAGTTCTTGCTTCAGTTGTGTACTCTGTTGTGTTCTTTACTTTTATAAAGGCAATGTCTTCCCTTTTTATTGAGATTTACGCCTTTGGTGCTAGTCGCCAGCCCCTGGCCGATGGAAGGCGGGCTTGGGGTAGTCACAGCACAGGCCCCGAGGACGGGTCAGGACAATTATGAAATCACTACTACTGAGGTGGATTTGGACAACAATGTAGTGATAGGTATGCTAGTTTTTCATTCAATAATAGCGAATGTACAATTTGATTCTGCTTCTATGCATTCATTCATATATTGCAAATTTAGTAGAACTATTCAAACACCACCTCAAAATTTGGAGGAAAGGTTATCTGTGAGAACAGAAAATGGGGTAATTATTGCGTCCATGGTTTATAACTCCTCCATGGTTAATGTTTGTGAACTGAACCTCCCATAAAATCTTTTCATACTTCCTTTAGTGGAGTTCAACGCTATCTTGGGCATGGATTGGCTATCTTTATACAAAACCAACATCAACTATCGGGAAAGGGACATCACTTTTCACATCCCAAAGAATCATCCTATTATTTACAAGTGTAATAATGAAGATGAATCTCCTTTAGAATTTTCATCCCAAGTGTAGTTATTATAGCCTTGTGAGTATGCATATCTTGCTCAAATGATTGATACAAAGTAGATAATCATGCTTGAAGACATGCCCATTGTGTGGGATTACACTGATGTATTTCCGGAAGAGTTTCCTGGTCCAAGTCTGAACCGAGAGGTTGAGTTCTCAATTGAACTTATCCCTGGATCTATGACTATCTCAAAGACACCTTATAGAATGGCCACCGTAGAGATGGAGCAGCTAAAGAAGAAGTTACAGGAGAATATGGAGAAGGGTTTTATACGCCCGAGTGCTCCACCGTGGGGTGCACTAGTCCTCTTCATCAAGAAGAAGGATGGGTCAATACACATCTACATTGATTATCATGAGCTCAATAAAATCACGATAAAGAAAAAGTATCCCCTTTCACTGATAGATGAATTTTTCTATCAGCTTCATGGGGCCAACTATTTCTCTAAGGTGGACCTTCGGTCAATATATCACCAATTAAAGGTGAGGAAGGAAGATATTCCCAAGACTTCCTTTCGAACGAGGTATGGACACTATGAGTTCATAGTGATTCCCTTCGTACTCACTAATGCTCCAGAAATTTTCATGGATTTAATGAAGAGAATCCTTAGAGACTACCTCGACTAATTTGTGGTAGTCTTTATTGATGATATTCAAATATACTCTAAGAGCATGGAGGAATATGAGAAGCAATTGAAAACTATGTTAAAGACTTTGCGAAGGGAGAAGTTGTATGAAAATTATAGTAAATGTGAGTTATGGATGGAGGAAATATCATTATTGGGGAATGTTATCACCAGTAAAAGGATATTAGTGGACCCTTCCAAGACAAACTCAATCGAAGAGTGGCCCAGGAAAACTTCTATAACAGAGATCCGCAGCTTTTTGGGTCTAGCTGGGTATTATCGACGATTCGTGAAGAACTTTTCAGGATTGTCAAACCCAATGACCAAGCTGACATAGAAGGGGGTAAAGTTTTTCTGGACACAGGAATGAGAAGACTATTTCAAGGAGTTGAAAAAGAGGCTTATCACTGCGTCAGTACTCACACTCCCTTCAAGTTGAGAACTCTTTGTGGAATATGGTGATATTTATAAGAAAGAACTAGTCTGAGTGAAAATAAAAAATGATAAATTGATAGCATATGCCTCAAGGAAGGTGAAAATCAATGAGAAAAACTATCCCACACATGATCTGGAGTTGGCGGCAGAGATCTTTTAGTTGAAAATCTGGCGGCATTATCTCTATGGGGAGAAGTGTGAGATATATACTAACCAAAAAATTCTCAAATATATATTCACATAGAAAGAGATTAATATTCACCAGTGAATATGGATAGAGCTCATCAAGGATTATGACTACTCAATCCACTACCATCCTGGTAAGGCAAAAAGGTGGAGGATGCTCTGAGTAGAAAGGATACTGCATCTTTTTCAATGATGAGAATTGAAAAGGATCTGATCTACTTAGATTTTCAAAGTATTTACATGGGAATCATTATGGTAGGAACATCATAAATACTTTCACAAATGATTTCTCAACCATCCCACTTAGAGAAAATAAAGGATGCTAAAAGAAAAGATGTGGAAATTCAGAAAAGGGTGGAAGCTATCAGAAATGGGAAAACCTCTGATTTCTAGGTTGATGAGGAAGAAGTTGTAAGATTTGGGAAACAATTATGTGTACCATCCAATCCATAGATAAATAATAAACAATTTAATGATGCACATAGTTCAACCTTCTCTACCCACCCAGGGAGCACAAATATGTATCGAGATCTCTGAGAAAACTTTTGGTGGGACAATATGAAATGGGAGATTACTGAATATTCATAAAATTTCCTAGTATGTCAGAAAGTGGAAGCTAAGAGGAAAAAAAGTCTATGGGGGTGATGCAACCACTAACCATATCATTAAGGAAGTGGTAAAACATTACCCTCGACTTTGTCACTGGACTTTCAAGGACATCCAAAGGAAATAATGTTATATGGGTTATTGTGGATCATCCTACAAAGACAGCTCACTTTATCGTGGTTCGAGGGTACTTCTCATTGGATCAACATGCATGGATTTACATCAAAGAATTGGTAAGGTTGCATGGAGTAACACTATCGATTGTATCCTATCATGATCCGAGATTCACTTCTAAGTTCTGGAAAAGTCTCCAGCATGCTCTGAGCACTGAACTAAACTTCATTACTGCCTATCATCCTCAAACTGATGGCCACTCTAAGAGAACTATTCAGACACTGGAAGACATGTGGAGAGCATGTTCTATGGAATTCAAAGGAGGATGGGACCAACATCTTACACTAGTTGAATTGTACTACAACAATAGTTTCCACTTGAGCAACTGAATGGCACCATATTAATCCCTTTATGGGAAATGGTGCAGAACACCGGCATGTTGGGATGAAGTCAGTGAGCATAAGCTATTGAGACCTGAAATGGTCAAAAAATGGTGGAGAAGCTGAATACCATTCAGAAACATGTCAAGGAAGCCCAGAGTAGACAGAAGAGTTATGCAGATAACCGTCTATGAGACCTTGAGTTCAATGTTGAAGACACGGTATTTCTATGCATATCTCCATGGAAGAAGGTCCTGAGGTTTGGCAAGAAAGGGAAGTTAAGTCCCAGGTACATCGGCCCCTTCGAGATCCTTAATCAAATCGGAGTTGTGTCTTATCGACTAGAACTTCCACCTGCCATGTCAAAAGTACATGATGTCTTTCATGTATCCCTCTTAAAAAAGTATATACTTGACCCTTCACATGTATTATCTTCATAGGGGGTACAGTTGAAGTATGATCTCTCTTATGAGGAGAAGCCAGTGAAGATCTTGGATCGTAGAGACAAAGTTCTATGCAACAATACTACTAATATTTTCAAGGTACTATAGAAAAACCATAAGTATGAAGAGGAAACATGGTAAATGGAGGAAGCAATGAAGGAAAAGTACCTGCACTTGTTTTTGTCTTAGAATGTAAAACAAAATTTTGAGGGCAAAATTTCATAAAGGGGGAAGAATGTAACGACCCAATGATTTTCAATGGAAATTCCCTTCTTATAAATATGTAATAAAATCACATGAAAACACAACATAATGAACTTCTAAGTTCCAAGTGACCTACAAACATAATTTTTTCACTTCTTCATTTGGAATTTCAAAAATCCGACATACACGGTTACAATCAAAAATTTATTCGGAATCTGATAAGAAAAACTTAATGTTTGGTGAATAGTAACCCACCCTTATGAATAGTAACATAACCTTATGAATAGTGATATACCCTAATGAATAGTAACCTTACCTATGATAATATATATATATATATTATTCATGTTGAAAGTACGATATACCTATATTTTAGGATAAGTAAATGAATGTTTTAAAACTGATTTCTGATAATAAATTATAATTTTAATTAATTATTAAAATAATCATATTTAGAAAATTATTTTTGAAAAAGGATTTCATTTTTGGATTCTACCCATTGAATAATGGTTGGGGTTAATTTTTTTGATTTTTCTGAAATACTTGAATTTTTTATGAATAGTAAAATACAATAATTTACAATAAATGCTAAATAATGGATTTATTGAGTCATTGATGATGTTATGATGATTTAAGTCCAATTGGTTTTGGATCACATGATAAAATTAATATTATTGGTCAAGGAAGACTCACTATTCCTTGTCTTGTGGGGAAATAATAAATTAACGAATTTAAAATTGAGAAATCCCCTCTCTCCTCCACTATAAAAACCCCCCTTAACTCCCTCTTCTCTCCACTCCTCTCAAGGGTTTTGCCTAGCTAATATTCTACCCAAATATCTCCCAAAGGTCCTCTCCCACGTCCAAAAGCTTCCATCCTCTTCAAAATACTAAGACCTTTCCCCTTAAGAAGTTCTCAAAGGAGGAAGTCTCAAGAGGTAAATTCCTCTTTCCAATTCCTTCATTTCTTTTAAGTTGTTTTATTTTTGTTTCTTTCCTCACCTCCCTTCACCCAAATAGTATGATAAATCCAGTAACATAAATGTACTATAATTTCTTCATACTAATGGGATATTTCATTATCTTCTCTTCTTTCCACACTTTTTATTTGAAAGAAATGAAAGAACCATTTGAGATGTGCTAATTTTGCCCATTCAAGGACAACAGTTTATCAATTTCTATTATAATATTTAATTCTAGTCATTAAACCGTTTGTGTTATGGTTGAACCAGATTTTTATATATGTGATATATCCCATTTTTAGTTCTATAATCCTTTTTTACAAATGTTATTAAGTTATAAAGAAAAAACATGTTCTTTGTAATCAAACCCACCGATTAACAAAAATCGTTGTCAATATGGTTTTATATAATAGTTCGAATTCAATATAAGTAACCAAATTAATTTTAAAACCATTTAATCATATATATGTTCACTAATATAATATAAATTCATTTCTGGACAACAAATTCCATCTTTCATGTTTATCCGAACTTTAATATAAGTGAACCGATCTTTTAAAACCAAGTAAACAAACAAGCCCGAACAATGAAATTGAACCTTATAAATAATCAACAAGGCCTTTAATGAAATAAAAAGGGTTATAATAAATAAATTAAATATATAAGAGGTTATGTAATTATGGATTAATAATCCTAATTTGATTATTCAGGTCTTTAATAACAACTGGAGAACACCAACAGATTTAAGGTAGGGGATCCTCTTTATTTCTCTCTTAATCAAGATTGTCCTCTATGATATGATTTTTATGTGTAATAAAAAATGATGGGATATGTTTTCGAACCTCCACCATACTGCCCTAATTTTTTATAATTGATGATAAACCCTTTATATCTCACATCAATCTCTCTTAGTTACACCATATACCATGCTGATAAACCGTAAGGAACTCTACCTGAACTTCCTTTATTACTTCGAGTTGCTCTATCTTTATTTTTACCAAAATATAGTTGTCTTTTATTTTTATTTAAAACTTATAAATTATGTTTATATGATACAAACTCATGTTCCAAGATCCATCTCTAATTATCTTTTGGGGATATACATGCTTTTAAGTGAATCCATCCTCGACACTTCCCAATAAGCACCCTCGTTTTAAGGGAACCTCCCAAATTTTTACCCAATTTCAAGTGCACACTATACTATGTTTTAATAAACCATTTTATTTATAAAATAATAATTTTTATTATAAAATCCTTCTTTGTTAAATTATGGTTTTATATAAAGGATTTTCCTCTTTTCTGTTTTAAAAGCTCTATAGTATTTTCCTTAAAACTGCACAAAAATGTATTAATGATAATGTTTCTAAAATATATTTATTATATGTTGTCACTTATATTTAACACCACTTAACATTTTATATGCCTATTTTACCCTATGAACGTCCAAGTATGTTCTAATCCTTTCCTTTCATGGACACTTTCTTGATACGCCCATTGGTTATGATTTATGTCATGATTACGGTACCCAATTCTTTCCATGGGTACACTTATGTTTATGTATGTTTGATTATGTATGATTATATATTTGGTAAGAATATTTATGTGGAAAGAATATTCATGAAAATGTTGATATGTGTGTGCCCAGATAGCACACCAATGCATTGGGTAAGGTTAAGTCTCAAGAAATGTGATGTGAAATGGGATTGACGGTTATCCTTAAACCGTACTAAAATGGGAAACAAGATTGGTGGTTAGCCTTGAATCATACCAAAGAAATGTTTTATGATTCTACCCCATTTATATGATTCCTTGTTTATATGATCCTATGATTATACGATATGATTTCATATGTTCTATACTTTGGATATCATTATGTCATGCCTCCTAACTCATGTGCTTAAGATGTATCCTTATGTTCTTTCCCTTACTGGGCTTTTCAGCTCACCCCTTTGTTCATGTTTTCCTCTGGGTACCCTATACAGATGTAAGGTCTCAAAGGATGTTAGGATCTCTTTATGGATATTAAATAAAGAAGTGTTTTTTTATCCCCATGTTTTATATTATATGTACCTAGTCTTCTAAGACACTATACTTAACTATCCTTCGCTTGAACTCTGATGATTAGTTATGCTTAAAATCATACAATGTTATATGTAAAAGGCTTGGGTTGCTATAATTTACATGATTTTTCTACTTCCAGTAAAAGAAGTGTATCGGTGTTGTGTAGGCATTTAAATTATTATATCACCACTAAAAATAAAAAAATAACATCATAAAAAAACATTAAAATAACCTTTTATAATAGTTCGTATCTTTTTTTATCCCAGATACAAAATTTTATATATATTAAAAGAAAAAATAGGTATTTTATAATTTTTCTTTTCTTAAAATAATATAACAATATTGATCAAGGAAAAATGGCACAAAATTCCATATTTTTTAATATATGATGGGTTGGTTTAATTAAAATCATAAAATGAAATATAGAAAAGTATATATATGATTTGGAATCATTTTTTGTGGTTTTGACCTTATTCTACCATTTAACTCTTACCATGGTGAAATCATTTTTACCAATGTTGTTATTTTATATAAAAAAAATTAAATTGAACTATTTACCAACTTTATACATGATTATTTTAAATTTAGAATCTATTTTTTTTAATTCCATCCCTATAAGTGTAATAAATTTCTTTTAAAATAAACCCACATAACATGACGAAAAATGATTTTCCAGATAAATGCATTTTAAAGTATAAAAGTGTTTTTATATAAAAATTAAGCATAATGTTGGTTTCAATGAAAATAAGTTGACTGTGTTTAATAAAAAGGAAATAATTAAATGTCAACATAAATTTAAAAAAATATAATTTTTAAATACTTGAATAAAAAGGGAAGTTTTTATTAGAATTTTATCACTATTCATTGAAAATTTAATCATTTCAAAAAAATCCCAAACTTTTAAGTTAATATAATTTTGATAATATGATTTAAAATTGATATAATTTTTATAAAAAAATCTAAAACTATAATAAATTAAATATAATATTTTCCCACAAAAAGAAATAAAAACCATTTTTGAAGAAATTGTATTTTTAAATCATAATATGACTTAACTAAAAATTATGTTCTTATTTACTAAGAATTAATCAATAAATTTTTATTAAGTAGAAACATTATACATATATTTTTTAATTTCATACTCTTATTCATACCATCCAATTCATCATCTAGGATACAATGATTATATTTAAAATAAAATTATTCTATGATTCGTTTAACTTGGGTTTTGTGTGTCCTATAAGCTATCAAGAATAGTCTTATTTTAAAATCTCTTCGTGTTAAATTATTTTTCTGACTAATTTAGGGTATAAGGATTGTTTTTCTAGTCCATTTAGTTAAGGTATGTGGTAGTTTATCCTAGTACACTATGTTAAAGGACATGGGAGGCCATCTTAATTTTCTATGTTATGGGACATGTATGTCCATTATGTGATGATTTTCCTAGTATAAATCCTTCATATATGATTTATTATCTTTATTCGTGTCAAAAAGTCATACTATATGTCACCATAGTTCATGATTATTATTTCTCATTACTATCCAATGGTATATTCCATTGTTTCTATTCTATGGTCCATGATTATGTTACTATATCTCGTGATCACTTCATATGACTCTATATTCTTATTCTATTAATAATTCCATTACACACATGCTCTTGTATTTCATTTTTTATGATATAATGATAAATTATATATTTCTCGTTTATATTTTTATTCCTTATTTATCTATTTTTATGTTTCCCTTTTTTTCAAGAATTTATATGTCAATATATGTCTTAGAGGAATCCATATATGTAGAATTTTATAGATAAAATGTATTCTATGTTGTGGAATAAGATGGATATTTTTCTAATATAAAAATAAATTAAATATTTTATCATAGAATTTAGTTTTAATATTGATACAATATGTATAATGATTTCAAATTATGTATATAGTTTTGAGATACATCAATAAGTACAATAGTATGTGTCTAAATTATGTATTAGAAAATAGGGTCTAAGGATGTGAGATTGAGGTGCTTTAGAGACTTGAGTTATAGTACCAACTTCAATAGGGGTAGGTCTATATTGGTAAGGTAATCTCATATAATTGTATAGATATTGATTTTTGTTAAAAAATAATATACACATATATATATAACTTCAAAAAATGAAAACATGGATATAAATGAAGATATATTATGTTTAATCCATGAACATCTGGTTTAATAATTATTTATTAAAGAAAATTATATATTTACTAAGTTCAAAAAATATTCAAGAACACCAAAGTCACAAAATAAGAGAAAATAGAAAGAGATCTTTCTTATTGTTATATGAAAATGCACTAAGAAATGTGAATTTTCTCATCTCTAAATTATCTCTAAGAAATAATACCTTTCGCAACACTAAATGATCACTGAGAAAGGTGTAGTGTTGATTTTCACCACTTTTGTTGTAGTGAAATTTCTACTTGATTGGTTTTGAAGGACCATCTCATGAACCTCGAAGTGGAAGATACCCATGTAAATACCTGGTCTATCATCAATGAAACAACATGTACTGAAGAACACAATACATGAATAGGAATACCATAAATGTTTTAAGATCTATATCCATTTAATTTGAAATTATTTTTCTTGATAGTTATCTCTTAGAGATATCCAATGAACTCTCAACACCACAAGAATAACACCATCCACCATTATCTTTATTTGTAACGAGAGGACCTTGCGATCTCATATGGTGTTTTATCACCTTTACCAAAAATAAAAAATGAGAACAAAGAATAAGATATTATTGGTTATGTATTATTATTGTCACACATAAACCACTTGGGGATCCCATACCTTTATATATGCTCACTTAATTTAATAAAGGGAGTTTTAATATCCCAAATAATATACGGGTAGTCAATTTTCATGAAATTTTAATTTTTGGTCTTAGATTAGGGTAAATTAAATGAATTTGGATTCAGATTATTAATTTTAGATTTTAAACATCTCAAAGAGGCGTTTTTTATGAGGAATTTGGAATAGTTTGTGTTTTTTGTGCTCATAAGATAATTGGATAAGGGACAATGGGGAACTGCCATTGAGATTTCAATAATATGAAGTGCACCATGGTTCAATGAAGGCTATTGCAATGTGGTGACCCATGGACAAGTATGGAAAAATTCAGTGGTGAAGGGATTCATTATAATAGTTCTTATAGAAGAAGAATCACATTATATATCAGGATATGTGTCATGTAGGGATCTCGTGGGTCGATTCCTTCGAATGCAGTCCTAAGGGGCCACACTGTAGAGGATGATGAGGTTATGGGTTCAATCACTCTACCTTTTGAGGTTGAGATTCACTACATAAAAGGATTCCATGAACAATGTTCCATGGCTAGGTAGCCCTATGCCATAGTCTGGGGGCTATATCATGAAAACCCATTAGGGAAAGGGAATCAGCCTTCCCCTCAAGGTGGGTTATGTCAAGGAGACCTGATCTACACTGTATCTGGATTCTTCAGAGGGGGATTGAATTATGAACCCTATATACATGAAACAAGGAGTCCTTATCTTTTTGTTTAGAGGGGTATACCCATCATTTTAGGGTTTCCCTCATTTATTTTAGAGGGAAGAGAGATGTGGGGATGTCTATTATAGCTATCCCTTTCCCCATTCTTCATTCACTTTTATTCTCTAGGTATATGGGTGATTTTGGTGTCACTTATACTATGTATTAAGGTTAATTCTTCCATTTCATCCTCTGTTATTCTTAATCTTTATATCCCACTGATTTTTATGTGATATAATCTAGTGTTTTGGTTATTATTTCACCAAAGCATGGTGAAATCATTGTGATTAGATGGGGATTTTTTCTGGAGAGTTTAGTGGAGATCTCATAAGGATTAATTTACGATTTTTCATGTAGTTTGTTTTTGAAATGGTGTTGTTTGGTGATTTTTTAGTGAATATTCCACTTTGGATGAAGTTAAATTATAGATTATAAATTTTTATAAATAATTATTTTTTGTATTTGGTGTGACAAAAGAGCTCAAGTGGAGATACAATCTTTCATGAGGAATATATGGGATTTTTGAAGGATGATTGGATCATAGCATGGGTAGTAACTAATTAATGGATGTTGGTCGTCCCTTAAATAAAATGTAATATGCTTTTTTATGAATTATTACTTGCCTATATTCCTATTTCATGGGACCAAGTATAGGGAAAGGGATTGAGATCACCTTACAAGAAGACAGAGGGTATATTTGAGACCCCTCGGGATAAAATAGGTGATATTTAGTGCGTTATTATTTTTTGAATCGCTCAATGAATTTTTCTCCGAGGGGAAAAGTTTTTGTTTGAGTTGACTAGATACCTTTGGTCATCTCAATATGTGAGACATGATGTGGGTATCCTAGTTTGTGTACCCAAAACTCATTTGGTATCTATGAGAAGGATTAATTATAGTGATGGTAAGTTAGATAGTCGTGCATATAACACTAGATTTGGGACATACTCTTAAGGGTGAAGGACTGTTTTATTAAAATCCTTGAACAGGGTGATTCCCTTAGGATAGGGAAGGTGAAATGGAGAATTTTTTCCCTTATGAATATGTTGAAAGATCTTTTGAGAGTAGTGTAATTTGAAACCTTATTTAGGGTCATGAGGTTTTATTGTAATGAGGATTGGATCATTCTATGAATCCAGGTTCAGGTATAGTCTATGGGTGTGTGGTCACTAAGAGGTGATAATAATTGATTTAGTGTTGATAATCAAAGATAAAAGGATAGGTCTCAAGTGACTACTGCCTTGCTTACTATGTTGGGAGAATGTGTGATTGGTCACATTCCTTGTTGTAATCTCTATTGTTCTTTGGATATGTGATGGATTCTAATATTGGTGAAGTGAATTATAAGCCATGGACCCACCATGAGTGAGATAATGATGGATAGAATACCATTAGTGAGATGTATTCCCCATTGGGTATGAATTATTGTCCAGTAATAAGTGAGATGGTGATACATGAAATTGGTTTAGATTCTCCATGAATGAGATAGTGTTATCTTAGACCTTTATTTAAGTGATAAGAAAATGGTACGGAATGAGATGTGATGATGGGATCTATCTTGAGTGAGAAGGTAGTGATGAGACCAACTTGAGTGAGAAGGAGTCCTTGTTTTTTATTTGATATGATTTTGGATGAATGGATTCACCTTGAGTGAGAAGGTGTGGTAAGAGGACCTCTATGAGTGATAATGTGAGTATAAAAATTAGTCATAGGACCCTATATTTATGCCTTCGAGTAGTGTTTGATACTTTTAGACACCCTTTCATACAACTTTGGGTATGTTATGGTATTTATTGAGATTCCCAACACTGATTCCTCAGGTACAGACTGGGTTATGGGTTCAGTAGAATGAGGTGATGATGATATTCTGGCATAGTGTCAAAACAAGTATGATCAGGTGTCTTTGTGGACTAGTTAGTATATAATGTTCTGATATTCATGGATTCATGGGGTCCTGGTTATTAAGCAAATTCTAATGCATTTGTGGGTGATATGTTTATTTTACTATTACATATTCATATATGATGGCATATATTAGGGGAACTTGGTGAGACCCCATTAAGATGTATTTATTATACCCCCACACAGTAACTCTAGTGTGCATGTGGACCTTATGTCTACTTTACAAGTTGAGAACATGTTGTGTAGTGAATCGGTATGGGGAATCCTGATGGGTGTTTGGATATTGGGATGAGTTGGGGCTTAGAGATCGTAGTATATAATATTGTATTTTATTTTATTTTTTATTTTTTATCTGATTTTCCTAGTGGGAGATCAGTTTATATATGATTGTATGCTTATTTATGGTAAATATGTTACAGAATGTTTTCTTATTTAACTATTCATACTTTTATTATGAATATAGATATTATTTGGTTACTTTTACTATTGTGTTAATCTGATTTGAGCACAAGATCCTCAGCCTAGTTGGTGAGGACTTGGCAGGTGCATCTATGAGACCCGAGTTCAAAATAGGGTGGAGACATATTTCTGGGGGTAATATAGTAGTACTATAGTAGTAATGTAGTAGGTACTGTAGAAGTACTGTAGTAGGTATTGTTTGGTACTGTAGAAACTGGACCTTTTAATCCATTTGGGCTTTTGGGCCACCAGTTTGGTCCTCGGGTCCTATAAGGTCTTCAGGCAACCCAAGGACTTTGGGCCAGTAAGGCTTTCGGGTCACCTCAAGGCCTTCGGGCCACCTCAAGGCCTTTGGTCCACCTCAAGGATTTTAGTCCACCTGAAATTATGCTTAATGGACCAAGAAGACTCTATAAGGAGCAGACTCCAGATCAGGATTCAGATCATGCATATTCACCAGAGAAAAAGCTAATGGATTTGGAAGAATGAGAGGGTATGGAATTGCCATCGGGACCAGCCTGTGCATGCACAGGAACCCTAGCCGAATAGGAATTCATAGGTGGAGAGCTGATACATGATGCATATTCTAGGGAGGAGTAGTTCAATGTAGTTATAGTCTATATATTTCCTCTAATAACTAAAGTTCATGTAATCTCTACGCAAATAGGCCTTGTAAGGGTTCCCCCTCATCCCTTGAAATGAGGGTTAGCAAAATTCAATAAAAAAGAAGTCCTTCAGTCCATTTGGGCTATGAATCTGATTTGAGGTAATAATTTCTAAAATATATGATTTAGGTCCTCACCATTAGTTGGTAGCCTCTTTCAAGTAGAGAGGTGTGCATGAGTCCACGTTCCACCTCAATAAGGGGCACAATGGAGTTCCCACCAGACCAGGGCATCACAAAGTGTTATTAGAGAACCTTTTCTAATCTTACTATTTAGTGTATGGTAGATAAATAATAGGTATATTTATGAGTCTATGATAGACCTCAAACTAGTGCATCATAAAAAACTTTTCGTGTGGAATTACCATGTTTCTAGGTGTATAATAATTTTTTTCTTGGTTTTTTCTATTATGATTGATGTATTTACTCCAATATAATTAATTTATTTAAGTTTATTATTTATTTTTTTGGATCATCTTCTATTAGAAGTATTTCTATATACAAGAATCATATTTATAACATAGGTTTAAAATGACATATATGTGCCTGTGTGTGATTTATTTCCCTGGTGATAGGTGTAGATCCCCAAGCCAGATTAGGTTCCTCTGAAAGTGGGGTGAATTAGTGGAACACTCATCTTATAAATTCATTTAATTTTTAATCCAACCTCTTGAACTTGTTAAGTTTCTCAATACACTGAGTGATGTATCATAGTCTAAACTTATATGATAAAATGATAAGAGAGAGCACATTAAATGATATTTATAAGGTTAGGCTAAAAGGCATACTCTTTGTCGTGTTGGTTATACCACCCAAAATTGATTCTCCCCTATAATGTTGTTATAGATTACAATGGTTGATATATAATAACACCATATCCTAACTCCAAAATCCACATAGGAGGTTATTTATACTACATTTTATAGTGTTACCATAATCCAGACTTTTCTTCTCCTACATCACAAAATACACTTCTCTTACTCTCAACTCTAACCAAGAGAATTTTACTTCTAGCTCCAACTGAAAGACTTCATCTTCTCCCAAATCCAATTGAGAGTCTTCTTATACTTCCAAATAAAACCAAAAAAGTTCTACCTTTATTCAAGGATTTTTCAACTATAGGTTGGTATTTTTATCTTCTTTCATGAGCTTGTAGGATCTAACTTTCACATGTAGTAGTTCCAGTACCTTTTCAGTTCACTGCTCTTGATCAAATATTTCTTATCACCTTTACTTAATTAGTTACCTCAGTGAAACTATTATCATTAAATTATTCCTTTTAATTAAATTATATAACTCAATTTACGTACTCAAGTGATGAACACTATATATTCCATATATATTTCATGTAGTACTTACTCTTTATGCATGTATGAAAAAATACATGACCTTCTAAACCAAAAGCCCGATAAAAAGTATTGATATTATATATTGATATTATGTGCTCATGAATATTATGTCTTGGGTTTTTTCTAAGTTATGAATGTGAAATTATGTATGAATTTATATATGTGCACATTTTTTACTGTCTTCCTTCAATTTCATTGTATCATGCACTCTTCTTTTCATGCAACTACTTCTCTGTGCAACTTTACACACCCTATATAACAGATATTCCTCAATCATACTACCTTAATTATTTTCAAAAATAATGTTCTGAAGTTTGTGAGTTATTCTCTCATTCACATAATTTTTATACACAGTTTCATAGTAAAACTCACAAAAACTTTTGATAACACACTGGACTGCAGTTCTCTTCATGAAACCAAGTAAGGTTTGCAAACTAATTCTTCATGAAACCCCTGAATGCTTGGATCACAAATTAAAAGGTTGTTGTATCTCTATTCTTCACAAAAGTATAATTATTTTTATATTTTCATCTAAAAATAAAGGGTTTCATCATGTTTTCATTTTCTTCAGGAAACTATAAGTCTTCTAAAACAATCAGTAGGCTCTCTCTCAGCCCTACCACCCTTTATATAGAAATGTTATACAACCTCACTTTTGGTTTTTTATTCCATGTAAAGTCTATCATAAATATCCAAAAAAATATTCCATGTCCTCCATATTTAAATATCACCAATGGATTTGGTGTTTCTAGTATATATGCATAAAATAACGGCATCCTTTATTACATGAGTTCATTATAACTTCTCATTGTGAGGTCCTCTCATGAATGCGATGAATATCACATGCTTCTTCTTACTCTTAAAACTCATGATCCTCTAAAAATCTGAATTTTATTTAGAAAATTCAGTTTTATTTATGACAATAAACTTCTTTGTGTAACAGCATGAATACATGACAACAATTTCATGCATGGAATTTTATAAATATATAATTTCTTTTCCCTTAAACATCATCATAAAAGACGGTCAGTTGTCTTGAGCTTGATGATTCACTCTTGTGAAACTAGAAAAACCCACAGGGGGTTAAGGTTAATGATGAATATTAGGGATTTATTAGATTTATCTCACCCATTATATTGAGTGGATGTTATATATCTATATCTTTTAAATAATAATGGACAGTAGCATGTTCTCATGTCCCAAATCAGTCTACACTTCATTGATAATCATTATGTTCTATCAGAACATTGACCCACAAAACTAGGTTAGAACTCAAAACTATGCACACACATACTTGGGGTGTGGACGACATGCTCCCCCCATGAATTCCATAGTTCACACCATGCGGGCGCTACACATCCACCCATAATCCTCTGTCTCTATATAGGATCCTTGGGCTGGCTCTCCCACATGTGTGGTTAATGTGATGGATCTTGTGTTTCTTTTAATGGTTGGCCCATTTTTTGTGTAAGTACCACTAAAAATATTAATGGAAATAATATTAAGTATATATTAGAATGGGAATCCATTCTCAAATTTCCTCTTCAAAAAATCTTCATGAAAATGCATATTTGTTTTGCATACACTTATTCTTCTTCTTACAAACATTATTGTAAATAGTGTGTCATTATTAACACAAGTCCTTGATATTTAATATAATTATAACAATCATCATAATTACAACGATAATTTCTCATGCATGAAATCCACTGTCATAAAGTGATTCCATAACAATTCTCCAAGCATCGCCACTTCTCACTATCAACTCATAGAACACATATTTATATATCACTAACAAAAAATGAAATAATGGGACAAAAAATTACTCCCATTTTATTTTATTTCAATATCTATTCATATATTTAATAGTTCATATTTATATTCAAATATTATCTCCTCTTTATTGGAAATCAAATGAAAATAGTATGTGCGGGGTATCCTCATCGCCTAAGTTTTCCTAAAATATATTCTCCTCCCTTATATAATTATTTATTGAACACTTATGAGGGAGGTGTGATATCACATTATTTTCTTAATAAAAATAATTTATTTAATCAAATATAAGATTATTAGGGTGAAACCGATGTAAAAAACAAGAGAGATACAACCAAGGTTGTTTATGTTATCCATAAACTACCTTGCATGTAAAATAATTCTCAGAAATTATCAATTCACATTTAATAAGTTTTCAATAATTATATATTTAAATGAAATAATAAATCTTACACACACTTAAATAAATAAATTATAAAGTTCAATTATAAATAAATATCTCCACATTGTCTTATCTTATGATCAATCAATCACACTTTATTTATTAATATGGTTAATACAATTAATACTGAGGGATGGAAGTGTGATTAGCATACCTCATCTACCAATTTTATTTGACTATTTATAAATTTCACATTCACTCTACAGTGAATATTTAATAACTTTATATCATCAATTCTCCCACTCAAGGGATGCATCCATCTCCTTCAATTCCTTGTAAGTCAGTAAAAATAAATATATAAATAAGTGAATAGTAATGGACCTCTTGGTTTTTCAGAATAAAATATGTGTCTATGATATTCCTCTCATCTTAGGACACTCTTTCCTTCCTAACTCAGATTTTCCTTTTTTTTTAAACACTTTATCCATTATATTAATTTTATTACATGAAATATCATGTGATTTAATTTTATTTTTAAATAGATCTGGCTATATAAGAAATAAATTCAAGCATTTTTTAGTTGAATGTCCTAACATCTTTCACCTTTAACATAAGAAAACTTTATCATTCATCATGTTACCCTTTTTAGGAAACATTTTAGATTTTTCATAAGAGTTTTCATTCACTAAATCAATCCACTTATTTATTTTATGGATTAATTATTTATTAGATTCTAGCTTATATCCTTTATTGTTGATGTTCACGGTAAATTCATAGTGGTCCATGATGTGACCATTCCAACCATAATAGAATAATTTTTTATTTGGTGTGACACCCTTCACATAATTATTCAAAATATTATTGGGACTTATTTATTTAATAATATTAATCTTTTTTTACCACCCAAGGATAACCTGTCATCTTTTTTTCTTACCTTCTTCCATTTTTTTATTTTGTTCTTTTTATATAAATAGTTGATTTATCCTTTATTGGTACATACCATAACTCAAAATAACATTAAACACTTATATTATAGTTAAAATATATATTTTCAAAGTATCCAAATCTATTCTTGGTAGACTGGTTCCCTTTCTGTGAATTTTGATTCTATTGTATAGGTTTCAATTTTTCTTCGTTTTTTATCTCCCTAAATGTAGGCATTATATAATTTTCATAAAATTATATGTACTACCGAAAATTTATATCTTGATTCACAAACTTAAAACAATAAAAAAAGTATCCAAAAAATCTTGATTTCTTCTTTCATGACACGTTATATTATCTTTGACACCTTTATAATTTTGGACAACACAATTCTTCTTTTGTGTTTTCTTTGGGAAAAAATAATTTATACACTTCTTCACATAAATCTATAAAAGTTTAGTGGATTCCTTATAACCTTTCCTCACCAATGTTTGTATAAATTTTAAATTTGAACCAATACTAGTCATTAAAACAATATTGGTATTCAAATATTTATCTGGACAAAAGGATGCATTTTTTAATGAGATTGTGGTCAATTTATCCTTAGATAATCTCAATGTCCCCTTGTAATTAGGTGGATTTTTTTATATATAATACTCTTATAAAATTAATTTCTATAGATATTTTTTCTTAGTATCTTTGAAAGTCTCAGATTTTTTCTCTTCTATATTTCCTAGTTTCACTTATAGTTCAAGACCTTTTATGTTGAGAGTGATATTCTCATCCTCAAATAATTTCAGTCTTTCATCCCACTAAATAATCATCTACTAATACTCATCTTTATGAACCTAGTTGTACTTCAATAACAAATTTTCATGATCCATAATTATTTTTATTTTAACCTCCAACTATTCATATTTTAGATTTATAGATGTATTATGTATCTTTTCAATATCATGGAGAATTTCTATTAAAAACATTCAATGATATATTTCTCATAAAAATTACTTTACAATTCTATAATGGGTTCACCATATCTTTCAATATAAAGAGAAATTTATATACTTTACTTTCACAAGTTTTATGAGAGTGTTGGATATTATAAAAATTTTATCCAATGCCTCTTCCATGGAATTAGACTGTTCTTACAGTTATAATTTTTTATCCTAAATACCCTTGATGTATATAATAATACATTTTACCACTTTATTGGGGATATTATTTGTATTATATTTGAATAAAAAATGAAGATCACTAAGAAATACATCATCATAAAAGATTTATCAGGCTTCATTAGAAGAATCATGATCAAGAGAATTATTGTAAGATATACCACTATGATTATGTTGTGTTTATGTATTTACTATAAGATTCTTCTTCAGATTTATTTCTTTTGTTTTCTTTATTCTCTTCCGATACATGGTGAAAATATCTAGATTAGTATCCTTAGGAGTAAATTATTTTTTCACTATTTGAGGTGGACCACTCATTTTCTTGAATAAAAACTACATAAATACTCTCTTGTATATTTAAAAGGAACCAATGGCTCTGATACCACTTATAGATCCCCAAGACAAATTAGGTGCCACTAAGATGGGGTGAATTATTGGTACATTCATCTTAGGAATTCTTTTGCTTTTGAATTCAACCTATTGAACTTGTTAAGAATCTCAATCAAATCATTGAACTATAATAGTCTCAAATAGTATATAGTAATGATAAAATAATTCATAGAAAATAATATTTACAAGGTTCATAAAAACTTCCTCCTCTTTTCCATGTTGCTCATACCCCTAAAAATGGATTCTCTGCTATAATATCGTTATCAATTACAATGGTAGATAAATAATCACACGGTATATTAATTCATGAATCAACACATGTGTTTCTTTATTCTGTTACCCAATGTATTTCCATAATCCACATTGGTCTTCTTCTTAATCACACAAGAGACATCTCTTACTTTTGGATACAACTGATAGAGTTTTGGCTTATAACTCCAACTACAAGACTTCATCTACTCTCTGATATAATTAAGTAATCTCTTCTATTTCTAACCCAAACTAAAATACTTATACTATTATACATGAATTGTTCCACTATAGGATTATTTTTTATCTTCATCCATAAAATTTTGGGATATGACTTGCTCATCTACATGTTCTTGTTCCTTTTTAGTTCACTGGTATTTCCCAAATATTTTTTATCACCTGTACTTGATCAGTTTATGTAGCGAAACTATGAATGGAAAATTATTCCTTTTAATTTAATTCATCACCTCAATTTTTTTGTGAAATTGATTCAAACTATATATTCAATTTATATTTAAATCATTACTCATTATTCATGCATCTATGAAAAAATTAAATGCCTTCTCAAACAAAAACCATAGAACAAGTATTTATATTATTTATTAATTTTATGTTCTTCTCGATATTCTATATTGAGTATTTCTTAAGGTGTGCATGTGAATTTATGTATGCATGTATATATTCACACACTGTTTTCCATATTTCTTTAAGTTCATTGTATCTTGAACTCTCCTTCTTGTGAAAGTGCCTCTTTTTGCATCAGTATACACTTGATACAACTAGTCTTCCTCAAGCCTACTGCATTAATTCTTTCCAAAATAATTTTCTCAAGTGAATGATTTATTCTCTCTTTAACATAAGTTTTATAAATGGTATCATATTAAACTTAATAGAAAAAATTGATAAAGTGTGGGACTCAAGTTATTTTTGTGAAACTGATTCACACTCAAATTTACCCATGAGATAAAGGTAGAACGGCCCTTGTAGTTTTGCTTAGATTGTTGAATCCTCATAGTCCTAAGAAGTAACCTATAGACACATACATTCTATGGACTATTATTGGCTATAAAGTGGCCAAATTGGGTTCATATTATATGGGTTTAAGTGAATTCTAATATACTTAAGTGAATTCAAATTAAAATAATGATTTTATCCTAGGTTATCACTTGGGGCGGATTATATGCATTCCTTTTCATCAATTTAAATTTCTTATATTTGAGATGGGTTCATTTAAGAAGATAAAAAAACATAATCACTTACTAGTTTAGTACCTACACCATTTAATACTAATCAACTATACACTTGAAGGATCAAAGTTTTGATCACTTCAAGGTAAAGGTTTGTATTAGTACTTGAAGTGTGTGGCCTTAAATTCAACAAGGATGAAAGAGTTTTAAAATCATCAAATCAAAATCTCAATTAAAAGAAGTGATTATACATTAATGGGGTGATAAATACCATCTAATACAGCCCCTTGCTACTTTCTTGGATCAACCCATAAGTGGGTTATCCCTCCATTGATTCTATGGTTTCAATGGAAGTGGGAAGTAGACTCATGAGGGAGGAAATGGAGAAGTAAAAAAAACAATCAAATAAAGATCACTCCACCATTGTGTGATAATTTCACAAGGTTTGATGTGAATAAATTCACACCTTGAACCAACGGTGTCAAAGTGATATGGAGAATAACATAATAATAGTATGAGAAAAATAGTTATTAAGAAACTAGGATGAATTAAAACAACTTACATGTGAAAGACAAACTTGAGACATCAAAATCGCAACATAACATTACAATGAAAGAAAGATCAAAATAGGATCAACTCCTCCACCACCACTACCTTAAATAGGAATTTTTTAATACTTGGGTATATCCTCATATATTCCAATTCTCCTCAATTAATTTTGGTAGGCCATAGGTCGGTGGAAAGTTGAGGGAGAGTTGATTTTTCCACCCTTGACCCGATGTGGCATACAGCTTTCATCCACCGAACAGAAGTGTCTTAATGGCCTTCTATATGGACTAATTAGAGTGGGACATAGAATAAAAAAGTTAAGAGACAGATATCTCCTAGCTCTATGTAAAATTTCAGCTCAAATAGATATGTGGTTTCTGATATATGATTAAATTGGTGGGCTATTTTTCTGGGTCGTAGAATCTGGCCTAGAATTTTATCTCTAATTTGGGTCACCTTAATAACCACTATGGAGGCCGAATTAGCATGAGATTATGCATAATTATTTGTTCCTATATATTTATTCTATAATAACATGAAATTTGGGCTTGATTGGGCCTATATGTTGAGGCCCCACATTCTCATTAGTGGGATGGTGTCCAATCTGCCTTCTCCAGAATTGTTTGCATGAAATCCCAATTTTGTGGTCTTCCAATGTGAATCTTCCAACACTCCAAAAGTATGAATTGTTTCCAATATAATTAGAAACCTGAAAATTAAATATTAAAATAAAATCAAGATCATTGGGTACTTTAAATGATGTTAAAAAATGTACCACATAATAGTGCATTTTAAGAATGAATTACAATCACAATGTGAAATGATGTTCAAAGTGTAAAATGCACTAGAATGGTGTTTATGAATAATAAAGCACATGACTATTATATATTTTAACAATGAATATTATCCTCATTTATTGGATAATCACACCCCCTGAAATTGAGTTTTTCTCTTCCCAAGCAAAATATATCTCAATAATTTGAAATTTGAATTCCCTTTTCCTAAAACATTTTAATACACAATGATCACCAAAAACCATTATACCAAAAAAATAATGAAACCCATAAAAATATTTTTATACAAGATAGTTTCATAATCAGATCCCAATCCCAAGTTCATTACTTTTTTCAAATTCATTTCCATATTTCATCCAATATCAATTAAGTATGAAGATGTGTTGTGTATCACAATAGATATGGGGGTTCATCTTTATTCAAGGGGGAAATGACGAAAGAGCTAGGTGGAATCACATTTCAATATTAAGTGAGTATTAATTTTTTTCAATATTTCCATGTTAATTAAAATTTCACTCAAAAGAGTCAACCCATGTAGCGAGACTTTTCCGATAACTCCCAGCCTCAAAGACCTTAGGGCACCAAGTGAAGCCCACATACTCGGGCATCATCACGAGTTAACTTAGTCAAAAACAAAGTAAAATTACCACAAATAGAGATAAAAATACTAACTCTGGGCCAGAAAACTATGGAGTCACAATCCCTAAGTTCTTAAAGCCACACAATAGGTCATTTCATTTCACAATGCGCAAATTTATTGTTTTTTTTATTTTTTTGATTTTTGATTTTTTTTAATACTCATATTAAAACTAAAATAATTACCAAACCTTTGATTTTTATTTGGGGGACCCCATGAACTTAAAATAATACCCCAATATCCAAAGGACGTGAATAGTGATCTTTTTTTTATTTGGAAGAAAATATAAACAATGAAATATCATATTGGACAGCCACACTTTCCAAAATCTATGCTCATGAAATTATACATGGATTAAAATCAGAATCAGGGAATTCTAAATTATTTGATATTCAGTTTCAATGTTTCTAATGTGTATTATCATGTTCAAAGTTAAAGGAATTTTTTCTTCCATTTACACACTTTTTTTTCAAATCATTTTTTTCACACAAAAGCAAAAAAAAATTATTTCATCCCCCCCCCCCCACAACTTAAAATAACATTGTCCCCGGTGTTTGAAGAAAATAAAATTTAGGAGTAGAGGAAGATAAGGGAAGTTCAAAAAGGAAATTGAAATATGAGGATCATGTAATGAAGTCACCTGGTGGTTGAAGTTGAAGTTCTTACTGCTCCAAATTAGTCCTTTGATATCCATGTCACTTGAAAAGTTCCCTAGTAGAAAAAGAAAAAAAAACAAAAAGAACAAAACAAAACAATATATATATATATATATAATAAAATAAAATAAAGTATCAGTGTATATATATATATATTAGAATAAGGAAGCACAATAAGTCGTAGGTTAGTGGTAAGTGTTCACCCCTGTCTCCCTTCAGTCCCGGGTTCGATTCACCGCGGCATCACTGGTAGTGACGAGGTTTGACTCATGACCTACGACGTTTTCCTTTTTATTATTATTATTATAATTTTATTTATTTTTTTATTTTTATTTTAACCTACAAACACATAAAATAAAATAAAGTAATAATACATTGTCTTTTTTTTAATTTCTAGGTAAGGTATTACTCAAGGATCACACCACGTTACACGGATGAATATGGAGCTCCCCTTTCATAGCCATCCATACTCATAATAGAAGAATAGATCAACAGTATATTTTTTTTAAATATCAACATTATTCACTAATCCCATTTAAAAAAATGATTCGCAAAGATGAAAATCAAGGGTTTCCTTCCTTGCAGTGCTTTCGTTTAATATCGCTATCTCAACTTAGACCCTTAATTATTTAAGTATTTTCCTCATCTAAGGTTGGTTCGCACATGTTTTCATCAACTTTATTTTTTTGGAAGAGGTATTTTAGTGCATAATGTTCAGTGAACACAGTGATGGGGGATCCTAAGAGGTAGGACCTAAACTTCTCTAAGGAAAACACAATAGCAAGTAACTATTTTCCAGTGGTGGTGTAGTTGGTTTGGGCATCTTTTAAGGATTTTCTTTCATAATAAATAACATAATTATTTTTATCACAACGTTTTCCTAACACATCTCCAACAATAAAGTCACTGGCACCACACATAAGTTCAAAAGTAAGGTTCCAATTTAGAGATTTCATGATGGGAGGAGAGGTGATAAAGGATGTGGGGGTTGATAATGAACCCTCACAACTTTCTTTCCAAACAAATGGATCATCCTTTACTAGGATAGCACAAAGGGGATGAGATATTGAGCTAAATATCTTGATTAATATTCTATAGAAACCAGCATGTCCTAAGAAAGACCTCACTTCCTTGACAGTTTTGGGTAATGGAAGGTGGCGAATGATGTCAACCTTGGCTTTATCAACTTCAATTCCCCTACCTGAGACCAGATGGCCTAGAACTAGTCCCTCTTTAACCATGAAATGGAATTTTTTCCAATTTAGGATCAGATTCTTTTCTTCACATCTTGACAAGACTCTCTCGACATTCCTCAGACATCCCTCAAATGTATCCCCAAACATAGAGAAGTCATCCATGAAGACCTCAAGAAAATCCCCTACCATGTCATAGAATATTCCTATCATGCACCGCTGCAAGGTTCCAGGGGCATTTCCTAACCCGAAGGGAATGCATTTGAAAGAAAAGGTTCTGAATGGACATGTGAATGTAGTCTTCCCTTGATCCTCTAGGGAGACCTCAATTTTGATTATACCCTGAGTACCCTTCTAAGAAATAGTAGAAGGCATGACCTTCCACTCTCTCAAGGACTTGGTCAATGAATGGTAAGGGGAAATGGTCCTTCTTGGTAAATTATTTTAGCTTCCTATAGTCAATGAAGACCCTCCATCCACTACTCACCCTAGTTAGAAGAATCTCTACATTCTCATTGGTTATCACTATGATTCTAGCCTTCTTGGGAACCACTTGGATTGGGATGACCCACTCACTCTCAGCTATGGGATATATGATACCAGCTTTTAACAATTTTAGAAGTTCTTTTATCACTGCTTCCATGATATTAGGATTAAGTTGTCATTGAGGTTGATGACATGGCTTTGAATCAGATTCCTAAACAATCCTATGAGTCTCAATAAGTGGGATAATAAAAGGAATATCATATAGGGTCTAACCAATGGCTTTCTTATGTTTCCTAAGGACATATAGAAGCATCCTTTCATGATTTGCTTCAAGATAAGAATAAATGACAATAGGATGTGTTTGATTGTCCCCTAGGAAGGCATACTTGAGTGCAGTGGGAATTTCCTTCAATTCAAGATCAAGTTGGTTCAGAATTTTAGCAGTAGACTGGGACATTGGATCAAGATCAATTTTGTTTCCTAGAGTTTTATATAGGATGGATTCCCCACATGTAGAATTTTCAGCTACTAGATTGGATTGATCAGATTTAGGGAAGTAATTTGGAGTGGTCTCCATGAAAGTGGTTTCTTAAAAGGTTTCACTAATTATTAGACCTAAGATTTCATCATAAGAGAAATTTGAAAATGATTCAATCCAAGGAGATAAACTTCATTCATGTGAACAAAGGAAATCAATCTCATCCTAACTTAAACATTCATCAAATATTCATTGATGTTTTATGGATTCATTATCAATTCTTATTATCATTTTTACTTCATGAATTTCTTCTTCATCCCCTATTTGTGAGCTTTAATTATAGATGTTCAAGTCTAGAATCAGTTTTCCAAATGTGATGGTCATGTTCCTATTTCGGAATCGGATAACAGAGTTGATTGTTGCAAGGAAAGTAAGACCAAGGAAGATTGGGGTTTGTTCCTTATTTCCTAACTTTGGATGGTTTTCAAGTACAATGAATTCAGTAGGGTAGATGAAGTTTTCACCCATTACTAGAACATCATTTAAAATTCCCTTTAGAACACTAATGCTACGATTATAAAGTTGAAGTGTGACAGATGTGGGTTGGAGTTCTTCTAGGCCTAACTAGTAGTACACCACATAGGGGATGAGATTGACACTAGAACCTAGGTCACACATGGCCTTGACAACTTTTCTCTCCCCTGGTTCAACATTGATGTAAGGGAAACCTTGGTCTTTCAACTTAGGAGGAATGCTCCCTAGAATGGTGCTACTCACATTAGCAGCTAAAAGGACTTGGTTTTTATGTGAAATTTTTCTTTTAAAAGTGAATAGGTCCTTAAGGTACTTTGAGTAGGTTGGTATGGTTTGGATTTCATCGAGAAGATGAATGTTCAACTTGACTTGTGAGAAGATTTCCCTCAATTGTTCACCCAATACAGTCTTACTTTTCCCCCTCATGTGTTGAGGAAATGGTGCAGGTTGTGGGGTTTTTTGTTGAAGAGTTGTTTCTTTGACAATGTTATCGTGTTTTTCAGTTTGATCATTTAGTTCATTTTAATTTTCATCCAAGTTTGAATCTTCATATGGGTTATGAATTGGTTGTTCAGGTTTCTCAATTGATTTCCCACTTCTTAAAATAGTCACAGCCTTTAGTTGTTCTTGAGTTGTTTGAGTACAGCTTGACTCTCCCCTTAAATTTGAGGATGGTATGCCTAGGTAGGAATGGGTTCCTTTCCAGTTTTGATGGTTTGAAGTTATTATTTAAGGGAAGAGACTTCCGAGTTCATCCTCTCCATTTGTTTGTATAGTTGTTTTAGTAGTCTTTGTGGAACAGTTTTGGTTGGTGCTTGAGAAGATTGGTTTATCCCAGGGGGGATATTTTGGAGGTGGGATGGTTTGTTGAAAATGGATCGGTGGCTGTTGGTATTGTATATGTTCGATTTGGAACTAGTTATGGGTTTGGTAGTTCTGATGGGGTTAAGTATTTTATCCCTGTGGTTGGCTAGGTTGTTGGTTATCTTTCCAGCGGAAGCCTGGGTGGTCATTATACCTTGGTTTGAAGTTATTTTGTTATTGAGGCTTTTGAAAGTTCAAATCATTTAATTCCACTGGGGTTCCTCTTAAAATAACATCCTTTATGGATGGAATGGTTGGGAAGTTGTCTGTCTTATGGTCATGTTTGTCACAAATTGTGCAAATAGGTTCTACAATTTGGATTTCATGAACTTTCCTAAGGTTTATCTCTTAAACCTTCCTAGAGAGTGATGCGAGTTTAGCCCCAAGGATTTCCTCTTATCTAAGTGTATGAATTACAGTAGTTCTTTGTGGATTTAAAAAATAAGGTGAAGTTCCACATTTTTGGTTTTTTTCAGAAAGTCTTTCTAGATACTCGTAAGCATCATTTGGGGCATTGTTTTTAAAGGTTCCATTACACATCATCTCAATGGATTGTTTGTTCCCCAGACCCAACCCTTCATATAAAATTATCACTTGTTAAAAAAAAGAAAAACCATGGTGTAGAACCATATTTAGGTTGTCTTTGAACCTCTCCCATTTTTCATATAATGACTCTCCCTCTTTTTAAAAAAAAATGGATGGTCTTTTTAAGTGAAATTGTTTTGTGGTGGGGAAGTATTTTTTGTAGAATTAACTTTGTAATTGGTCCCAAGAGTTTATGGATGATGGTCTCAAATTTTGTATCCAATTTTTAGCTCAATACTTTAAAGAAAAATTAAATATCCTCATCTTATCATATTCTACTTGATGTGGGGGACACATTGTTTCAACAATGTCATTGAACTCCTTAATGTGAAGGTAGGGCATCTCAGACTCCATTCCATGGAATGTGGGAAGATGGTTTAGGAAATAGTTTTTAAAGATGTGGTTGGAATATCCTAGGGAGTTGTTTCTAATGCATGAGGGGGCATTAGTCCAGGCAGGTGTGATTTAGTCATTCATGGTTTTATCAAATGCATTCCCCAAGTTTGGGGCCGCCTCATTTGGATTTCCATTTTAGTTCCCACCCAGGTTTATGAGTTGGTTTCTTTGAATAGATTCCATTGAAATAGGCTAAAATTTTGAATCTAGAGTATTAGGAAGATTTGGATTTAATGGAAAGAGTTCCCTTGGGTTACTTGACTCCCCAACCCTAGGACTATCCACCATAACTAGATGGTTTGATTGATCGTGGGTGTAGGCGGACAAGCGTCAAAAGAAAAAAAATGAGAAAGGGACAAGATAAGAGATCTTGGGTAAGAATAGAAGAAATGGGGGATAATATAATGGGTGTTGAGATGAATTACTTGGGTCCCTGGCAATGTCACTGAAATTTGATTCACACTCAAATTTACCCAAGAGATGAAGGTAGAACAGTCCTTGTAGTTTAGCTTTGGTTGTCGAATCCTCAGATACCTAAGAAGTAACCTATAGAAATGTACATTCTATGGAATATTTTTGGATATGAAGTGGCCAACTTGGGTTGATATAATATGGTTTTAAGTTAATGCTAATATACTTAAGTGAATTCAAATTAAAATAATGAGTTGATCTTAGGTTATCACTTGGGGCAGATTAGATGCATTCCTTTTCATCAATTTCAATTTCTTATATTTCAGATGGGTTCATTTAAGAAGATCAAAAAACATCATAACTTACTGGTTTAATACCTACACCCTTTAATACTAATCACATATATACTTGAAGGGTCAGATTTTTTATCACTTTAAGTTAAATGTTTGTATTAGCACTTGAAGTGTGTGGCCTTAAATTCAACAAGGATGAAGGAGTTTTAAAATCATCAAATAAAAATCTCAATTAAATGAAGTTATTATACATTATTGGGGTGATAAATAACATCCAATACATACCCTTGATACTCCCTTGTATCAACCCATAAGTTGGTTATACCTCCATTTATTTTATAGTTTCAATGGAAGCGGGAAGTAGACTCGTGAGGGGGGAAATGGAGAAGTAAAAAAACAATGAAATAACGATCACTCCAATGTTGTGTGATAATTTCACAAGGTTTGGTGTGAATAAATTCACTCCTTAAACCAAAGGTCTCAAATTGATATGTAGAAGAACATAATAATAGTATAATAAGAACTTTTATTAATAAACTAGGATGAATTAAAAAAACTTACATGTGAAAGACAAACTTGAGACATCAAAATCACAGCATAACATTACAATGAAAGAAAGCTCAAAATATGATCAACTCCTCCACCACCCTTGCCTTAAATAGGAATTTTTTAAGCCTTGGGTAGATCCTACAATAGTCCAAGTCTCCTCAATTAATTTTGGTAGGCCATAGGTGGGTGGAAAGTTGAGGGAGAGTTGATTTTTCCACCCTTGACCCGAGGTGGAAACCTGCTTTCATCCATCGAACAGACACATCTGAATGGAATTCTAGATGGTTGAATTCGAGTGGGGCATAGAATAAAAAAGTTAATATCAATATTTCTCCTAGATATCTGTAAAATTTCATCCAAAATTGATATGTGGTTCCCAAGATATGGTTAAATTGGTGGGTGGTTTTTCTGGGCTGAAGAATATGGCCCAGAATTTTCTCTCTAAATTGGTTCTCCTTAATAACCACCATGGAAGCTGAATTAGCACTGTATTGTGCATAATTTTTTGTTACTCTATATGTCTTATATCATTCCACGAAATTTGGGCTTCATTGGGCATGTATGTTGGGCCTCACATTCTCATCAGTGGGTTGGTGTCCAATCTTCCTTCTCCAGAATTGTTTGCATAAAATGTCATTTTCGTGGTCTTCCAATGTGAATCTTCCAACACTACACAAGTATGAATTGTTCCAAATATAATTAGAAACATGAAAATTAAATATTAAAATAAAATCAATATCATTGTGTACTTTAAATGTTGTTCAAAAATGTACCACATAATAGTGCATTTTAAGAAGGAATTACAATAATAATGTGAAATGATGTTCAAAGTGTAAAAGGCACTAAAATGGTGTTTATAAATAATAAAGCACATGAATATTATATATATTAACAATGAATATTAGCCTCATTTATTGTCTAATCAGAAACCTTGTAAGGTTTGAAAACAAGTTCTTCATGAAATCCCTACGTGCAAGGTTTGAAAATTAGGGGGTTTTGGTATCTATATTCATTGTTGAAGAATAATTATTCCTGGATTCTCTTTGAAAAATATATGGTTTTTTTGAACTTGGTTTTTCTTCATAAAATGATACCTCTTCCCAAATGCTCGGAAACCACTCTCTCGGGCCTACCTCCCTTTATATAACTGATTTCCACCACCTCACTTCCATTTTTTATTCTATGTCAATGATTTCATGAATATAGAGAAAAATATTCCGCAAATTCCATATTTTAATATCACTAAAGGATTAATTTTTTCTTATATATTTATTGATAATAATGGTGTCTTTTATTATGAGAGTTTGTGTTATCTTCTTACTATGAGGTCGTCTCATGCATATGATGAATATATTGTGCTTATTCTTATTCTTAAAGATCAGACTCCTCAACATATCTAAATTACCTTCTTCAATAATGTTTTCATTCATCCAAATAAACTTATTTAAGTAAAAACATGCATGTAAGACAAATATTTTATGCATGTCTTCATATCAATACAAAATATCTCATCACTTCAACATCATCGTAAAATATGGTCAGTTGTTTTAAGCTCAAGGACATACTCTGGTGCAACCAAAAAAATCAGGTTGATGAGATTAAAGATAAATGTGTGAGCTTTATTGGATATCTCTGTCACGACCCGTCCTCGGGGCCCGTGCCGTGACTACCCCAAGCCCGCCTTCCATAGGCCAGGGGCTGGCGACTAGCACCAAGGCGTAAAATCCCAGTAACAGGGAAGGCATTGCCTTTATAAGTAACAACCACACAGAGTCAGCAAGCGGAAAGTAAAGTGCAGAAAAGTAAAGGGGGCCGGAATACAAGCCCAACTGTAAAGTACAACTGAAAAGTAAAGCAGCAACTGAAGAAAAGACGGCGGCCTCGTGTCGTCCACTGGCAATCCCACCTGAAGGGTGGGTACAGATAGCCTCCAGGCTCCTCGGGTCCCACGTCCGCTCCGAGCACGTCCCGCCCAGTGGTCCACCTCCAGGTACCGTCCTGCTCCACGCCCCAACCGTGATCAGCGCTGTCCGTCGTCTGCAACCAACACAACAAGGTGCGGGCATAGCCCGTGCAGGGGTGAGTACAACTACTCAGTAAGGACCCCGAGACCCCCGAAGGTCTCTCGAAATCCACAAAGGATATAGCACAAAAGAAAGATGCAATCACGAAGTAACATCTGACTCGACTTAGGTATATGCCCATACATATACCTAAGTCCCCAATTCTAGCTCTGCTCACGAGCTCAAGAACAACTCAATCCACAAAGGAAAGCAAGACCCAAATCCACAAAGGAGAGTAAACAGTAAATCCACAAAGGATGGTTCAACACAATCCACAAAGGAGAGTAACATAAGATTCAGCTCAACCAGGTATACTTTTTCAGATGACGTCAAAGACGATCACTGATCCGTCTCAGTCGTCGGACCCACGAAGGATCGATAGGTACTAACCCCCGCAAAAAGACCCACGTAGGATCGGGCTCACACAGAACCTGTAGGCAGTGGCTCACACAGAACCGGTAGTAAGGACCCACGGAGGATCGGGCTCACACAGAACCTGAAGCACTGATCCACGTGGGATCGCTGAGTGCAGTAGTCGACGCAGTCCACTGAGGATCTCTGCACAGTCGTCGCCGCAGTCCACGAAGGATCTCTGCTCTGCCGTCGTCGCAGTCCACGGAGGATCTCTGCTCTGCCGTCGTCGCAGTCCACGGAGGATCTCTGCTCTGCCGTCGTCGCAGTCCACGGAGGATCTCTGCTCTGTCGTCGAGGTCACAGCCAGCGCTAGGGTTCCCGCACGTAGCGAGCTCGTTTAGGAGGGTCCGCTCCACGAGCCGAGGGGCTGATACATCAACTGACACGTAGTCCGAAGTTGATGTATCCAAAAGTTCCGTATCGACAACAGGATCTCAACGCGACAGACGGCGCGTCAATCGGACGCCCGGTCTGAGAGTTATTGGCATTTTCGTCCCAGGGGCCCGGTTGGTTTTTAGGGCAAAACCAACCCGACCGTACTCCGCCTGTATCCGATCCTCGGGCGGAGTATGCCAAAAGTTCCGTCTCACTTAGAGGAAACTACCACAGCTGACGGTACGTCGTTCGGACGTCCGTAGCTCAAGTTATGAGCGTTTCCGCTCCGAGGGCCCGGTTGGCTTCGTGTACGAACCAACCCGGCCGAACCCAAAGTCTTCCGAAACCTTGAGTATAATATACCGAAACGACCGTCTCGATCCAAGGATCGCGTAGCCGCTGACGGTTCGTCAATCGGAGGTCCCAGGCCCAAGATATGGGCGAAAGACCGTAGAGGGCCCGAAACGGGGGTACTGGGCCCGGGGCGACCCGGCCCGAACCCCCCCCCCCCCCCCCCCTGGGGTCGGCCGAACCGGGTCGGCCCGAACCGGGTCGGCCCGACCCGGCCCGAACCGGCTCGGCCGGGTCCGGTCCGGCCTGGGCGCGGCCCGGCCGACCGGACCGGCCGGCTCGGTCTTCGGCCGCGCGGCCGAAGAGCCGCCGCCGCGGGGTTGAACCCGCGGCTTGAGAGAAACCGCGGCCCCGCGGGGGGCCGCCTGTCACGCGGACGCGGCCGGGCCGCCGCGTCCGTCCCGGTTCCGCGCGGCCGCGGAACCGGCTGCCGCCGCCGCCGCGGCTTCAGCCGCGGCGGAAGGTTTCCACGGCGGCGCGCCTGGCGCCGCCGCCTCCGGTCGCCGGCGCCGCCGCGCCGGCGACCCGCGCCGCCGCCTCCTTCCGCGGGCCGCCGGAGATGCTCCGGTGGCCCGATTTCTTTCCCGTCTGCGCCGATGCTCCTCCCGGGGGACGATCTTCACTGCGGAGCCAACAAATTGCCCTTGCCGCGCGGTTTGTCGACGTCCGCCAAATCCGCACAACCAAAAATAGATCGGCGGAGGGTTGCCGGGTCTTGTTCGTTAGACCCGCACCCTCCGCGTTAGTCATAATCCACGGGAGGAACAATAAAACAAACAACAACAATTTTAAATGTTAAAATTGTTCGAAGGTCATGCTTCTTTACTTTAAAAGAAATAAATCACGGGAAGGAAAATATTCCAATCAACCCTTACTTTATCGTCGTCGTCGGAATTGCTCGTCGCGGAAGATGGAGATCGCCGCGTCGTCGCGGAATCGCTCGTCGCGTCGCCAATCTCCGGATCAAGATCAACGGATTTAATTAGTTTAAATCCGTTGATATTGAAATTAAAAAGGGAGAAGAAAAGATCTGATTCTCACCTTTGTTGCCGAACGAGGGTCGGCCGCGGAAGAAGAGGCGTCGCCGAAGAACGTCGCGGGTAGATCTCGTCGACGTCGCAGATCTTGGTGTGCGTCGTCGAATTCCGGTCGCCGGCGTTCTTCGCGTTCTTCGCGTTCTTCGCGTTCTTCGCGTTCTTCGCGTTCTTCGCGTTCTTCGCGGAGAGGGTGGAGGAACGAAGATTCTCTCAAATCCTTTCCAAGGATTTTTATGTTGGTCTTATTTTATAAACATGCCAACACGAAACCGGTTAAGAAACGATCCATCAATTCGTTGAATTAATTCAACGAAAGAAACGACCCATTTAATTCACGAAGAAACAGTCCATTTAATTCACGAAATAAACCGCCCAATTAAATGGTCTGTTAAGAATTAAAGAAAACGCGTCGGTTGACTTTTCAGTTACTTTGACGGGTTTTCGCGGGTGCGTTACTTAGCGAAAGAAACGGCGGGGCTCGTGCGGGTCCCACCGCACAAATATCCTACCAAGGGGTAGGATATTTCTGGATAGCATCCTATCCAGTTCAACTCAGTTCAAGCCGTCTTTAAGTGACTTCAAGTGGCTTCCAAGCAGCTTAAGTGAAATAAAATAAAGTTGTCGCACAAACTTTATTTTATTTCTGACTTAAAGCCGTAAAATTTAAAAACCACGTCTGAGCAAACGCAACTCCGGAAGAGGCGTTTCTAAGCAAATACCGGCGCTGCGATTTCATCGGTGCCCTCAGAATTCGATTCCGGGCACCGGTTCAAAAGATAGAAAAACCCGCTCGTCCGTTCACTGAACGTACCCGAGCCAAACTTCGGAAATTGATTCCGGGCACACCGGGCCTCGGAATCAGGTGCCGTCTGAAGCTGCGTTCTTGTAAAATTCCAAAGAAAATTAAGAAAAAAAATTTCCTTGAAATTTGCGGGTCTTTACATTACTCCCACCTCAGGGCTTTACGTCCCCGTAAAGATACATCAAAACTAGGGGAACAAATGGGGGTACTGAGCACGCATCTGAGCCTCCCGCTCCCAAGTGCTCTCCTGGAGGTTCCCGTGCTGCCATCTGACGCGCACAAGAGGAATCGACCGCCCACGTAGGACCCGCTCCTGTCGATCCTCGATCTCCACTGGAACCTCCGCAAAAGTCGCCCCATCGTCCACGTCCAGCTCCCCAAAGTCGATGATGTGCGTCGGGTCGTGCACGTATCTCCTCAGCTGAGACACGTGGAAGACGTCGTGCACCCGGTGCAACTGAGGTGGTAGAGCCAGGCGATAAGCCACCTCTCCTATCCTGCTGAGGACCTGGAAAGGCCCGATGAAGCGGGGAGACAGCTTGCCGCCTCGGCCAAATCTCCGTAAACCACGTCGAGGTGAGACACGCAAAAAGACGTGGTCGCCATCCTCGAACTCTAGTGGCCTCCGCCTCCTGTCAGCATATGACTTCTGCCGGCTCTGAGCTGTCCTCATCCTCTCCTGGATGATTTGGACCTTCTCTGTCGTGGCTCGGACCATCTCTGGTCCCACGAGTGCTGACTCCCCAGGGTCTGTCCAGCACAACGGTGATCTGCAGGGTCTGCCGTACAACGCCTCGTATGGTGCCATCCCGATGGTGGAGTGGTAGCTGTTGTTGTACGCAAACTCCACCAAGGGTAGGTGGTCCTCCCAGCTGCGACCAAAGTCGAGAACACATGCACGGAGCATGTCCTCGAGTGTCTGTATGGTCCTCTCCGTCTGTCCATCCGTCTGAGGGTGGAAGGCTGTGCTCAGATGGAGCCGCGTCCCGAACGCCTCCTGCAACCCCTTCCAAAGCCTGGAAGTGAAACGAGCATCTCGATCGGAGACGATAGACGATGGCACACCGTGAAGCCGTACGATCTCCTGGACGTAAAGACGTCCCAAGCTCTCTACTGAGCCCTGCTCTCTGATGGGTAAGAAGTGTGCCGACTTGGTGAGTCGGTCGACAATCACCCAAATGGAGTCGTGACCTCTGGAAGTGCGTGGAAGTCCAGTCACGAAGTCCATAGATATGCCGTCCCACTTCCACTCCGGGACCTCCAAGGGCTGTACCAAACCTGCTGGTACCTGGTGCTCTGCCTTCACCTGCTGGCAGGTGAGGCATCGTGAAACGAACTCTGCCACAGCTTTCTTCATACCCGGCCACCAGTGCTGTCGCCTGAGATCCTGGTACATCTTCGCCACTCCGGGATGTACCGCCAAGGGAGAAGTGTGAAACTCTCTCAGCACCTCCTCTCGTAAAGCGACTGGTACGAAGGTACGTCCTCTGAAAAGGATGTCGTGCTCTGCTCCAAGGGAGAAACCATCAGGCGCCTGACCTGAGGATATCAGTGCACGCCGGGTCTCACAGTCAGCGTCCCCACGCTGAGCCTCTCTGACCCGCTGTAGAAGTGGAGGAGATACTGTGAGAGACTGAAGAAAGGCTGTTCCGTCTCTATCCACGAAGGATATCTGCAAGGAGGCTAGCTGCTCCGTCGCCTCCTCAAGCAGCTGAATGCCCGTCCTCCTGCTGAGGGCATCGGCTACCACGTTCCCCTCCCCAGGAGTATAGACTATCTCAAAGTCATAGTCCTGGAGGAACTCAAGCCATCTCCGCTGTCTCAGGTTCAGGTCCTTCTGAGAGAAGATATACCTAAGACTCTGGTGGTCAGAAAAGACTGTGAAGCGCTCGCCCATCAGATAGTGCCGCCAAGTCTTCAGAGCGAAGACCACTGCTGCTAACTCCAGGTCATGAGTGGCGTAGTTCTGCTCATGCGGCCTCAACTGACGTGATCCGTAGGCGATCACGGCCCGCTCCTGCATCAGGACGCACCCGAGTCCAGTCCCTGATGCGTCGCAGTAAACTACGTACCCAACTCCCTCCTCAGGCAACCTCAAGATAGGTGCGCTGGTCAATCTCTGTCTCAGCTCCTGGAAGCTCTGCTGACATCTGTCTGACCACACGAAGGGTTTCCCCTTCTTCGTCAAGGCTGAGAGTGGTGCTGCAACTCTGGAGAAGTCTGGCACGAATCTCCGATAGTATCCCGCTAGGCCCAAGAAGCTCCGCACCTCTGTCACGCTCTTGGGTGGCTCCCAAGCTAGCACTGCCTCGATCTTCGCGGGATCCACTGCAACTCCCGCCTCAGAAATGACGTGCCCCAAGAAATGGACCTCACGTAACCAGAACTGGCATTTTGAGAGCTTGCCATAAAGCTGGTGCTCTCGGAGTGTGTCTAGCACAACTCGCAGGTGGTAGGCATGCTCCTCCTCAGTCGTCGAGTATACCAAAATGTCGTCAATGAAGACAACGACAAATCGGTCGAGGTATGGCTGGAAGATCCTGTTCATGAGGCTCATGAACACTGCTGGAGCATTGGTTACGCCGAATGGCATAACCAAGAACTCATAATGGCCATACCGACACCTGAAGGCCGTCTTCTGCACGTCCTCGTCTCGAACTCTGAGCTGATGATAGCCTGACCGGAGGTCTATCTTCGAGAACCACCGCGCTCCCTTGAGCTGATCGAAGAGGTCATCAATCCGTGGCAGCGGATACTTGTTCCTCACTGTCACCTGGTTCAGGCGACGATAGTCGACACAAAGTCGCAAGTTCCCGTCCGCCTTTTTGGCGAACAAAATCGGGGAAGCCCAGGGTGAAACACTGGGTCGGATAAACCCCTTGCTCTGCAAGTCCTCCAACTGTACCCGCAGCTCTCGAAGCTCGGCGGGGGCCATCCGATATGCTGGAGTAGATATCGGGGCTGTCCCGGGGTACAAGTCGATGTAAAAGTCTACCTCTCTACGAGGAGGTAGCCCTGGAACGTCGTCGGGAAAGACGTCCACGTACTGGTCCACCACTGCAGGAAAAGCCGGACTCCGCACGTCCACTGCTCCTAGGATGAGGCTAGCCAACTGATGTGAGATGGGCTGCACTCTCCTCCGCGGAAGTCCATCCTGTGCTGCAAAGGTTCCCTTCTCGCCGGTGAAGGTAAACCTGCTCCCGTCGGTACGAACACATCGCACCTTGCGCCTAAAACAGTCGATCTGGGCATGAACCGTGGATAGCCAATCCATGCCCAAGATGACGTCGTAAGGCCTCGACGCCGCTACAAGGAGATCCCAGCCGAAGCTCTCGCCTCCTAGAGTAAGCTCACACTGCCGGCACCAGTGCGTAATCGTCGAGTCTGCTCCCGTAGGAGTCTCTAGCCGTAAGGATCGAGCCAACGGCTCAGTCGGAATCTCCGAGCTCCGAACAAGGGCAGAGGCTATGAAAGAGTGACTCGCTCCTGTGTCTATAAGTACTGCAGCAAGGGTGGAATAGACACAGATCGTACCTCGAATCATCTCTGGCATGTCGGGGTCGTAGGCCTCCACTGCCTGGAGCTGGGCCTGTCCCTGCCCGCCGGCTCCCTGTGGTCGAGGTGGCCCTCCTGGTGGTGGTGGGGGTAGAGCCTGAAAGCGTCGCCCACCACCCGCTGCTCGGCCAGCTCCTCGGCCTCGTCCGCCTCCTCCCTGCGGACCGCCACGGTCGACCCTCTGCCTCCGCCTGGGTGGCCCCTCCACCGTCTGCTGCTCCTCTGATCGGCGAGTCGGGCAGTCACGAGCCATGTGACCCTGCCCGCCGCAAGAGTAGCACAGCCTGCCTCTCGAAAGGCTGGCACTCCGCTGTGTGCCTTGTACTGCTGAGCCGGTGTCCTGAGGCCGTCTGCGTGGGGGTCTGGTCTGCCTGGACCCGTGAGTCATCTGTCGGCTACCTGCTGCCGAAGACTCAGCTACCTGCCGCCCTGCGCTAGGTCTCGCCGCTGAAGAAGGCTCTGCCAGGAAGCTCTCGATCAGGAGGGCTCGCTCCAGCACTCCTGCCTGGGTCGGAATGCTGAGGGAGATCAGCGACGCACGAATCTCCTGTCGCAAGCCCTGCTCGAAGGTCCGGGCCCGGAAGAAGGGGTCCCGTACCATGTCGGTCGAGTAGCGAGATAGGTCCGTGAACCTCGCCGCATACTGAGCGACCGTCATGCTGCCCTGGCGCAGCTGGAGAAGCTCCTGGATGCGCACCGCTCGGAGGGTGGCCGGGACGAACTCAGAGCGGAAGAGGCTCTCGAAGTCCGTCCAGAGCAGGGATGCCTCATCGTGAACCTGGAGCATCAGGCTCCACCATCGTCCTGCCGCCGCCTGCAGGAGGCTCGCTGCGAGGATCACCATGAGATCCGCTGGTGTCCTCACTAGCCTGAAGATCCGTACCACCGCCTCTAGCCAGTCCTCGGCGGCCTGGGGGTCCGCCTCACCGCGAAACCTGGGCGGTCGCTGGCTCTGAAACTCGTGCAGTGCCCTGAGGCGACGTGCATCGTCGGCGTCTGGTACTGGAAGCATCGGTGGCTCGGCGGGTAAGGCTACCGCCGGTGCCACTGCTGGCAAAGGGCCCTGCACCGAGGCCTCGTCGCTCGGTGGGCTGCCGTCGCGCCCTACACTCGGAACCCTAGCTGGCAGTCGTCGCGGGGCCATCCTGAAAAGGAGAACAAGAGCACCACAGTCAGAACAGTATACCTGGTGAGCTGGCACAAGTAATCACAAGGAAAACTTGAGACTTTCATAAAGCAGATCAGTATACCCGGTGAGCTGACATAAGTAATCACAAAGAAAACTTGAAACACACACGCAATCAATGTTTTCATGCATTAAGTCGGAAATCAGGAGTCAGGGTCCTGGTGTACGGATACGTCGGCCGCCGCACCAACACTGGGCTCCCTGAACTGATAACCACACTCAATACACTAAACACTATTGCTTCACATAGAAAGAAAGGACGATCAGAGTCTGCGGTAGAACCGACCCCTCTGATACCAATTTGTCACGACCCGTCCTCGGGGCCCGTGCCGTGACTACCCCAAGCCCGCCTTCCATAGGCCAGGGGCTGGCGACTAGCACCAAGGCGTAAAATCCCAGTAACAGGGAAGGCATTGCCTTTATAAGTAACAACCACACAGAGTCAGCAAGCGGAAAGTAAAGTGCAGAAAAGTAAAGGGGGCCGGAATACAAGCCCAACTGTAAAGTACAACTGAAAAGTAAAGCAGCAACTGAAGAAAAGACGGCGGCCTCGTGTCGTCCACTGGCAATCCCACCTGAAGGGTGGGTACAGATAGCCTCCAGGCTCCTCGGGTCCCACGTCCGCTCCGAGCACGTCCCGCCCAGTGGTCCACCTCCAGGTACCGTCCTGCTCCACGCCCCAACCGTGATCAGCGCTGTCCGTCGTCTGCAACCAACACAACAAGGTGCGGGCATAGCCCGTGCAGGGGTGAGTACAACTACTCAGTAAGGACCCCGAGACCCCCGAAGGTCTCTCGAAATCCACAAAGGATATAGCACAAAAGAAAGATGCAATCACGAAGTAACATCTGACTCGACTTAGGTATATGCCCATACATATACCTAAGTCCCCAATTCTAGCTCTGCTCACGAGCTCAAGAACAACTCAATCCACAAAGGAAAGCAAGACCCAAATCCACAAAGGAGAGTAAACAGTAAATCCACAAAGGATGGTTCAACACAATCCACAAAGGAGAGTAACATAAGATTCAGCTCAACCAGGTATACTTTTTCAGATGACGTCAAAGACGATCACTGATCCGTCTCAGTCGTCGGACCCACGAAGGATCGATAGGTACTAACCCCCGCAAAAAGACCCACGTAGGATCGGGCTCACACAGAACCTGTAGGCAGTGGCTCACACAGAACCGGTAGTAAGGACCCACGGAGGATCGGGCTCACACAGAACCTGAAGCACTGATCCACGTGGGATCGCTGAGTGCAGTAGTCGACGCAGTCCACTGAGGATCTCTGCACAGTCGTCGCCGCAGTCCACGAAGGATCTCTGCTCTGCCGTCGTCGCAGTCCACGGAGGATCTCTGCTCTGCCGTCGTCGCAGTCCACGGAGGATCTCTGCTCTGCCGTCGTCGCAGTCCACGGAGGATCTCTGCTCTGTCGTCGAGGTCACAGCCAGCGCTAGGGTTCCCGCACGTAGCGAGCTCGTTTAGGAGGGTCCGCTCCACGAGCCGAGGGGCTGATACATCAACTGACACGTAGTCCGAAGTTGATGTATCCAAAAGTTCCGTATCGACAACAGGATCTCAACGCGACAGACGGCGCGTCAATCGGACGCCCGGTCTGAGAGTTATTGGCATTTTCGTCCCAGGGGCCCGGTTGGTTTTTAGGGCAAAACCAACCCGACCGTACTCCGCCTGTATCCGATCCTCGGGCGGAGTATGCCAAAAGTTCCGTCTCACTTAGAGGAAACTACCACAGCTGACGGTACGTCGTTCGGACGTCCGTAGCTCAAGTTATGAGCGTTTCCGCTCCGAGGGCCCGGTTGGCTTCGTGTACGAACCAACCCGGCCGAACCCAAAGTCTTCCGAAACCTTGAGTATAATATACCGAAACGACCGTCTCGATCCAAGGATCGCGTAGCCGCTGACGGTTCGTCAATCGGAGGTCCCAGGCCCAAGATATGGGCGAAAGACCGTAGAGGGCCCGAAACGGGGGTACTGGGCCCGGGGCGACCCGGCCCGAACCCCCCCCCCCCCTGGGGTCGGCCGAACCGGGTCGGCCCGAACCGGGTCGGCCCGACCCGGCCCGAACCGGCTCGGCCGGGTCCGGTCCGGCCTGGGCGCGGCCCGGCCGACCGGACCGGCCGGCTCGGTCTTCGGCCGCGCGGCCGAAGAGCCGCCGCCGCGGGGTTGAACCCGCGGCTTGAGAGAAACCGCGGCCCCGCGGGGGGCCGCCTGTCACGCGGACGCGGCCGGGCCGCCGCGTCCGTCCCGGTTCCGCGCGGCCGCGGAACCGGCTGCCGCCGCCGCCGCGGCTTCAGCCGCGGCGGAAGGTTTCCACGGCGGCGCGCCTGGCGCCGCCGCCTCCGGTCGCCGGCGCCGCCGCGCCGGCGACCCGCGCCGCCGCCTCCTTCCGCGGGCCGCCGGAGATGCTCCGGTGGCCCGATTTCTTTCCCGTCTGCGCCGATGCTCCTCCCGGGGGACGATCTTCACTGCGGAGCCAACAAATTGCCCTTGCCGCGCGGTTTGTCGACGTCCGCCAAATCCGCACAACCAAAAATAGATCGGCGGAGGGTTGCCGGGTCTTGTTCGTTAGACCCGCACCCTCCGCGTTAGTCATAATCCACGGGAGGAACAATAAAACAAACAACAACAATTTTAAATGTTAAAATTGTTCGAAGGTCATGCTTCTTTACTTTAAAAGAAATAAATCACGGGAAGGAAAATATTCCAATCAACCCTTACTTTATCGTCGTCGTCGGAATTGCTCGTCGCGGAAGATGGAGATCGCCGCGTCGTCGCGGAATCGCTCGTCGCGTCGCCAATCTCCGGATCAAGATCAACGGATTTAATTAGTTTAAATCCGTTGATATTGAAATTAAAAAGGGAGAAGAAAAGATCTGATTCTCACCTTTGTTGCCGAACGAGGGTCGGCCGCGGAAGAAGAGGCGTCGCCGAAGAACGTCGCGGGTAGATCTCGTCGACGTCGCAGATCTTGGTGTGCGTCGTCGAATTCCGGTCGCCGGCGTTCTTCGCGTTCTTCGCGTTCTTCGCGTTCTTCGCGTTCTTCGCGTTCTTCGCGTTCTTCGCGGAGAGGGTGGAGGAACGAAGATTCTCTCAAATCCTTTCCAAGGATTTTTATGTTGGTCTTATTTTATAAACATGCCAACACGAAACCGGTTAAGAAACGATCCATCAATTCGTTGAATTAATTCAACGAAAGAAACGACCCATTTAATTCACGAAGAAACAGTCCATTTAATTCACGAAATAAACCGCCCAATTAAATGGTCTGTTAAGAATTAAAGAAAACGCGTCGGTTGACTTTTCAGTTACTTTGACGGGTTTTCGCGGGTGCGTTACTTAGCGAAAGAAACGGCGGGGCTCGTGCGGGTCCCACCGCACAAATATCCTACCAAGGGGTAGGATATTTCTGGATAGCATCCTATCCAGTTCAACTCAGTTCAAGCCGTCTTTAAGTGACTTCAAGTGGCTTCCAAGCAGCTTAAGTGAAATAAAATAAAGTTGTCGCACAAACTTTATTTTATTTCTGACTTAAAGCCGTAAAATTTAAAAACCACGTCTGAGCAAACGCAACTCCGGAAGAGGCGTTTCTAAGCAAATACCGGCGCTGCGATTTCATCGGTGCCCTCAGAATTCGATTCCGGGCACCGGTTCAAAAGATAGAAAAACCCGCTCGTCCGTTCACTGAACGTACCCGAGCCAAACTTCGGAAATTGATTCCGGGCACACCGGGCCTCGGAATCAGGTGCCGTCTGAAGCTGCGTTCTTGTAAAATTCCAAAGAAAATTAAGAAAAAAAATTTCCTTGAAATTTGCGGGTCTTTACAATCTCTCATGCATCAGATCAAGCAGATGTAATATATCCCTATATTTTTAAAGACAAATGAATAGTAACTTGATCCTATGTCCCACAATGGTCTATGGTTTTTTATTATTAAATATTCAATGCTAGCTCTTTGATACATGGAACTAGGGTTGGAACCTAGAACAATTGAACACACATACATCAGGTACATTCAACACACTTGTCCACCATGTGATCCACAATGCTCACCCTACGATCACAATGCGTTTACCCATACTCCCCCACCACCATGTAGGCTTGTTGGTCTAGAACTCCCATGTGGTTGACCCTTGGGTCCCACATATTTCGTTAATGGGATGGACCTAATGTGGATTGTAATGTTTGCCCCAATTTGTAGTGCAATCCCAACAAAAAAAAATATGATTTTAAATGATTTTAATTGTAAAATATAATTACAATACATTCTAGAATTTATTCTTAAAAATATTCATGAAAAATGTACATTATTTTTGCGTGGAATTATTCTTCTTCCAAACACTAGTATAAACAATGTCTCACTATTTACATAATTCCTTGTGCTTTAATATGAATCCAAAAATCAAAACAATTATTAGGATAATTTATCAAGAAAGTCATCCAATGTCATAAAGTGAGTCCATAACAATTCTATAAGAATAAAAACTTCTCAACATCAACTCACTAAACACATATTGACACATCATTGAAAAAAAACATCATTGGTCCAAAATATAGGGTACAGTTGTTTAAATTGTTAGAAATAAATTATATGGATTTTTTCTATATAACTTGTTGGTTTAATTTTACTCAGTTGAATCATGATACCTTTTCTAATGGTAACTCATTTAGATCTTAGGGTGAGTGGTTTTCTAGTGATAGATATAAAATCCCTTCATGTAAGGGAAGTATCGTGACACTTAGTGTGTCAAAATAGGAATTAAATGTACGTGATAAGATTTAAGGATGGGTACGGTCTTCCTTGAGGTTGTGGATACCTTTTTGTGGGTTTTGGAAAGGTATATGGAAGGAATTAGGTTCATGAGATAGGAAGCACCCATGGTTCTTTTGGGATCAAGGTTGGGTTTAGAGAGAAGTATCTGTTAGATTCTTATCCCAATTTATTCTAAATACACCTTTTTTGTTAGATTTGGAGTGTGAGTAGATGAACACTATTTTGGAATGATGAATGGGTGGTGGGTGATCATGAGTTAACCTTGGTATGAGTGAGATTCCCCAGGATATTGGATTATTTTGACTTGATTGAGAAGTATGTTATGTGGTTTAGGTGTGTGGGACCAAGTTTGATAGGATGTGACTCATGGGATTATAAGTTAGGTTGTGTTATTAGGTTTCATATAATAATATACTCATTGGGTTTGGATGAGATCAAGTAATATCAAGGGTAATAAATTTTGAGAGCTTTCATAGCAGTTCACTCTGTCTTGAGGAGGAGAGTGATTCTTGACATATCTTTTTATAAAAATTATTCATGTTATAAGGAAGGTTAACACTAGTTGTGTGTGATTCATGTTTGTTTTATAGACCGATGAGAGACCATGTCTTGGCTAAGGACCGGTATTTTTGATGTGGTGCCTACGAGCATAGTGGCTTGGGTAGTTAGATGAGATGGGGGTGAACCTATATAATGCAAGGGAGAATTAGAAGTAAATCAAGGTCCCATATTATGATTGATCCATGTGGTCCTTGAAGGAGGTGTTAGTAATTAACATGATAGGTGGGAATGGGTTTGAAGAATAGAACACATGTGATGATGGGACTTTTTTGGATCGATGCTTGTGGAGAAGTGTAACAGAATCTATATATTGGGAAGTCCACCAATAGATATCAGAGTGTGTGTTGTCATGACCACCTCCCTTCAAATTTAGGATTCCTATATTATCAATGAAGAGAGAGAGAGAGAGAGAGAGATAGTTACCCCTCAGTCCCGCATCCAGTAGGCCCTTTGTTGGTGACTTGTACCAAGGGAATAAATAAAATCACACATATTAGAGGCATTAACCTCAATAGAAAAGTAGGATCGGTAGATAAGATATCAACCACCAAAAAATCCAAAACATAATATAAAATATATATCAACCATCCAATAGTGCATGAGAAAAACCAGATGAATATAAATAAAATCTCTATGCAATCTAAAAAAACCCTTATGGCAGCAACTCAATAATTGTTCCAACGCCCAAGAAATTAATGTTTATCTTAGTCTCCAAAATCCTCTTGGAAACCTAAGAAATAGTTTATATATATGTAGGGTGAGAATAAAAATTATACACAGTAGGATCATATCTAATATCGCTTGTGATAATATGAAAATATTATACTAATGCATCAGTTAATAAACAATACAACCAATAAGAACCAAAACAGGTCCACTTTCCATTCCCAACCTTACAGTGGCACTCTCTCCAAATAGAGAATCAAATTATGATAACATACCATCGAAATAAATAATAAAAGTTTATCCATATCCAATTACCTATTACTTTTAAACTCTCATCCCCAAGATAAAATGGCATGTGTTCTCATTCCTTCTATTCCATCACATCACATGTCCATCCACCTCTAATGTGGGTCAGGGTGCATCCCAACCTACCCCACAATCACAAGGTCTAGAATCTCATGATACAATATTTCATAATACACATCACAACCTAATCATGAAACTAGGTCAGTGTGGTATCATGAACATGAAAGACATTAAGCATGAACCCTTATCTCACCACGCATTACCCCCACCACATAAAACATCATCACCATTATTAGAAATATCCAACAACACCTGTAATTATCACTAGGAATCTCAAAAACCATTCATCATAATCACTACTACTAAAGGAAGAACGGGTAAGAGGTGGTATTTATCTATCCATTACACCACCAACCTGGAAGTTTGGAAAAATACCTAGAACCCATAACACTTCATTGTTAGAAAGGTTGTCCAACTCAGGAGGGTGTTTTTATAAATAAAATAAAAATTATATTTAGATATATAGTACATAATTTCCAACCTATGTGTTATCATCCAATTAGAATCACTTATCCCACAACACCATCGCAACATCTCACACCCTCTTTCATTAACTATTGCTAAAACCAATACAACACATCCCTTAAAAAATACACACATGATCCATAATTCATCTTCCCTTTTCAAGTTAAATTATTCCCATATTTACTATTTTCCAACCAAATTTCACTTATTAAACCCTTCATTTCATATTTAATGGAAACCCACTCTAACTATCACTTCACATTAAACTCTACAAGTTTATTGATCATTTCAATCATTAATCCAATTATCACACAATAATTTCATCCTGCACACACTTAATTTCTAACAATTTCATTTTAAATTTTATTATTAACACTTCATTCATCAGTAATGGGATACAACCACAAATACAACACAAAACAGTTTGCATGCCTCTCAACAAAAACTACATCAACACATTGAAACCATCACCACAAATCAACCATATCACCACAAAAATTCCAGAATATACTTCCAGTCCATCACTATATCTAAACCATCACATATCCACTTCCATTAACCAAGAACATTAAATTTTCCCACAACATACCCTATAGTTGAAATATTTGTCACCATCACTATATGATCCCCAATAAGGTTTTCATAACCAATGAAGATTCATGGAAAGTACATCATCACATAACATCACATTTCATCTTCAACATCTTCCAAAAATAAGATTCAAAGGGATTTCAACATTATTAAACCATCTCTTAATTAGGTAATTTTGAAAAAAAATCCATATTTACAAAGTAAACTAATTGATTATCCATATATTAGTTCTTAATATTTTATGAATGGTGATTTTAAGAAAGGTGTCATGAAAAATCCAATAAGTCACAATATTCACAACGCAAAACGAAATATCTATACCAAAATTAAATCTAGAATAGAAGTAGAATAATAATAATGAAGAAAATAGGGGAAATAAGAGAAACTTGAATCAGATAAACCAAGGTGTTCAAATGCCAAATAGGTCTGTATAGAAGGTGATGATAGGTTAAATGATTTAATAGGGATTGGGTAAAGCATAAAAACTTATGCAAGGAATATGAGACAGCCTCTTTTATATATGAGGGTTATTAAGCCTTCACCATGGTATAGAGGTCCTAAAAATTCTCATGGTGAGTCTAGTCAAAGACTGATCTATAATTTCCGCTTTAAACCCCCAATTTACATGAATTTTAATATTCTAATTAATTAATTTTGACCATCACCATGGCCTCATCAATAGTGTGGTAAAAGTAATTTCATCTACCTCGACACCCACCATAATCAACCACTACGGTGTAGCACCAAGCGCTTGGCCATTTTCTCATTACCACACCCAGGGCTATAGTGTGGTGGTCACCAAACTTATCATTTATAAAAGGGTAACAATCCAACCACCATTTCTAATAAAATGGTATCCTTAAGGAATTTACCTTGTACCTATTTCCAAAAAAAAGGGCATTCCATATGAAACTCCCTCAAAAATGGATTATTAGGACATTTCAATCATTATTATAGTAAAAAACTATGATTTTTATACATTGAAATTACATATTTTAAGATTGATAATCATTACATTACATAAAAATATTCCTGGAGATTGTAAAGTTATAGTTCATTTGGAAACTCAAACACATAAACAACTAGTCTGTAAGTGAGCTGTGTAGTCTCCCAAAATGTTCTTTATAACTATTACCCTTCTTATACATATCATACATAATACCATTATTCATATCCTAGGGAATGGAAATATAAGAAAGGGTGAAACCAGATACTCAGTAAGGGTAAACAAAGAAGATGTCAATATAGCAATAGCATATAGTTATGAGAACAGGGTAATAACATACAAAAACATATTTTAAATATCATAGATCATAAAAATGATTCATGTAATAAATCTTGGTAGATCATAAGACATGAATCATAATAAAATAAAATAATGTGATCCATGAGATAATAACATTTTAATAAGACGTATATTTTTGGGATATATATAATCATAGAAAATATTATGTCAAGGCTACCGACCAAGACATTCATAACATGATAGGCTTGGTCTAACAACTCGTGTACCTACTTCAGTCTTGGAATAACCTCCCATGTCCACTCATTTGGGTTTGGTATACCTCTGGTGTACCCTCTTTTGATATTGGTATAACCTCATGTGTATCATATTTAGGGATTAGGATAACTACTCATGTACCCTCTTTCAGGCTTGGGATGACATCTTGTGTACCATTTGAGATCATATAAAATTATTCATTACCCAATGTAATGGATGGAGATTTAGGTACCAACTGGAACAAGTCAAAATATTACAAGAAGGAAAAGTCTTCAGTAGTATAGAATCTAGGTAACACTTCCTTTGGTAAATATATTGATGATGATTGTAAGATGAAGGATACCACTCAGGTATCTCCTTATGAGACTTAGGAGATCCTTGTCAAGGCTAATTCAATTGAGGGGGTTACTTCTCCTGGAAAACACAAAGAGAAAGAAGACATTTTTGATTATGACAGCACCGATGCTGAGACACTTTTAGAAAGGCTAAAAGTTCTTCCTTCTAGTAGAGGAAGATCAAGAAGTTGGGATCGGGGTCATGGAAGGGCATAATGGCATGCACTACAAGAAGAAGATAAAAATATAACTGTTAGTTTAATGAAAAAGATAGGTAGATAGTTTTATTCCTTGGGATTTTCCATATTTCCAATTAACTTTTTGGATACTCTCTTTTGGTTTTTTTTAAATTTAAGAGGCAGTGCCTCCACCTCTTAAAAAAATATAGGTCCCAACTGTTTTGGTTATAACATAACCACCATCATTTTTCATAACATAACCACCATCACATAAGGAAATTCATACATGTGTGTGTCACAGTATCATAAAACATCCATCATATCAGAACCCATGAAAAAAAGTGGGTTTAATATTCATTTTGTAATTGTGTAACCTATGGAAAAAAAAAATTCATAAAAATCATTTCATTATTAACATAAACCATTCAGATAATGAATAAGAATGGTATCATCGGATCATATACCCCGTAAAGAATAGGTTACATAAAAGGATGTCATCTTAGATGGCGAATGATTTTGAAATATTACTTGACACATTTCTTGAGGAAAATATGGTTTCCACTTTGAAAAACACTTTTGAAAAAATAAAACATTTTCAAAATATTTTTATTTGAAATTAACCTTGAAATCTTATAAAGTAATATTTAAAAATAATTTAAAACATTTCATTAAGAAAATATAATTTCCTCTTTGAAAAAAAATTAAAACATAAAACATTTTAAAAATATTTTTATTTGAAAATAAAACTGAAAACATATAAATAATGCTTCAATGAAAATAATTCTCTTAAAGGTGGAAAATTTTGTTCATGTCATGCACATTAAAAAAATATTACCTTCACGTTTTTATAAAAAGCCAAATGGGCCATGTTTAGAAAATTTCATGAGTATTACTTTCAAAAAAATTGTAAAAATTAAAAAATTGGTAACATTTTCTTTAATAAATAATTTTAATAATGTTAAAAAAAATTAAAAATATTTCTAGAAAATATGGTTTTAGAAGAAAATTGGTTTTTTTTATCGAAGAGAGGAATAATGTCAGTTTTCTTTAAAAACATTTTTTTGAATAATGAGTACATAAAGAGAGGAAAATGGAGGAAAATATTTATTATCATGACATGAACATAATAGAATAAAATTCATGAGTTTCTTTAGATATGGATCATAATATTTCATCATCTAAAGTAAATAATAAACAATCCTGATAAATGATGAGATAGTATCATAAAACCCTTACCAAATTGGTAACATTGAATCTTAAGCACTATTAAAGACTAAAATTAAATGAACATTAAATATCATTAAAATCGGGATATTCATGATATTTAATATGAAATGGAATTTATAGACACCTCATAAAATAATATAGGTTTATAACAAAACATATGTCTCAAAGATGTAAAATTGAGACAAAAATCCCTTACCCCAAAGGAAACATTCAAATCATAAACCCTGTGAAAGATATATCCTAAAATGGAAATTTAAATACAATAAAAAATTCATGATAACCATCATAAAATAAATTAAATGTTATTATATAATCCACATAAAATAAATATGTGGTAAATATGGAATTTGTATCACATAAAATAAAAGTGATAAGGAAATCCCTTACCATAAGTCTCAACTTCAAATGTACACATTTGAACTATCTATATTAAAAATATAATTTTATTATAAATATATTTAAAAAAATTAATTATAGATATATCATACCATATATGATTTATCATGACAATTTATTACTCATTTATTAATAATTCCCTAATAAAGTAACGTTTCAGGAATAACTTCTTTGTTTTTCATGTATGTTTTTATTTGTTTTTTTTTTGCCCTTTTACATTTATAATGGTTCCATAATATCTATAATTTTATCCTTGATATAAATATTTTATATATTAAGTATATGTTAATTTATCTTTTTCTATAAAATTTTGATATAGAAAATGAAATACATCATTTATGGAGACGGTAGGTCACACGTCCGCATAAAAAATGCTTTCATTTTATTTATAGATTGAAAGAAATAAAGTTAAATAATATATTAACATTAAAGAATAATTTTTATTTCATATATATCATATATTTTTATTTAAAACTATATTTATTACCTTCTATGTAAAGTGTATGTGAAGAATGAATACATTGCTTTGTGAGGCAGTAATCCGTTGTACACACAAACGATGTTTTCGTATTCGCACAGAATAGAAATTGAGATGGAAAATGTTATATCATGTTTTTAGAAACATAATATTATCATACATAAATATTAAATCAATCATTATATATATATTTTAGATATGGTAATGGAAATAATGAATTACATAGGTTCCTAAGGTGGTAGTATTCCGTACACACAAATGATGAATCTGTAACCCATTTAATAGAATTGGAGATGTTTGTAGGTAATGAACTTAAGAAAATAACATTTAAGTATATGTAAGATACTGGGGCTATTATTTCATTGTGTTATAATAATAATTTATGGATTTTGATGAATAATTAAAATAAAAATTATCATTGAAGAACGTTCTCTCTTCTTCATGTAACCTCTATAGGTTTTCCCTAAGAGCCTTCCTAGGTTGGATTTCTAACCAAAATAAGACAAATAGGATGGGAGGATGGAAGTAAGGAATTTATTTGGTCATGTATTCCCTAAACCAATGGGTTTTGAAATTGTGAAGAGGATATAAGAGTGGGTGGCCTTTTAAAAGTGAGTTGAGTGACACACTTGTAATTTTTTAAAAGAAAAAGTTGTGCTCATGTTTTCACATGACACAAGGATCTAAAATGGTAAATTCTTAAAAATAGTATATATAAGGTCAAAATTTGGCCATAACATGGATGTTAGATATTTTTTGGATCATTTTCAACCCTTATATAACTTATTTTACCTTTCAAACCATCTTAAAATAATTTTTCTATTTTTAAATTCTTTAAAAGAAATGAAATTTCTTAATAAAAAATCGTATTTTTTACTATTCATCTATATATTTATCTTCTTATAAGATTATAAAAAATTCACCATAAGATAATTTTGTAACACCTTGAAAATTATAAAAGAGTGAATTTTATTTGATAGAGTGTACAACATGCTACACTAAATTTTGAAAGGAATATAAACTCTTGAGACTTTATGGTATATTTAATATTTTAAATAAATTTAATATATTCTATATCTTGAAATGCATTAAATACTAAGTTAGCTTTCATCACACACAATAAATACTTACTTTGATAGCTTGTGTTACACGTAAGACCGAGTTTTACCTAAAAAATTTATATTATTAAATTATTATTATTTTATATAATAATATATAACCTAGATGTTAAATTAGAAGTTATCAATAGTATTATTTAACATATGAATATATGTGGTTGAATTAATTTTTTAACAATTAATTATAAATGAATATAAAAACCAATTGAATATAAAGGAAATGTTTTTATACTCACAATGGTGTTTTATCCTAAGAAATTAAATTAATTACTATTAATGAATTAACATGATGAAATATATATGTTATATATTTAATAAAATATTTTTTATATCTATCCAATAGATTTTATAGGCACAAGATAAAAACATACACAATTTTAAGCATAAAAACCTATATTTTCTAAAGGTAGATTTACAGCCTTTTAATGGAAAACCTATTTTAAATATAATTTATTTATTTATTTAAATTTTATTTTCAATATAAAATTAATTTTTTAAATAAGAACATAAAAATTAGTTTGCGTGAATTTTTGGTATTTTTCTAGGAAGTCTCATTTTTTGATAAATAATGAAAAAAACTGAATTTTAATTCAAAAATTATTTTTTATCTAATTTATTTATAAGGTTACATTAATTTTTTTATTGGTTTTAAATACTAATTAGATCAATTATACATAAAATAATATAATTTATTTTATTTTAACCAATTTCACATTGATATTAAATATAAAAATATTGCAAAGTTTTGAATAATTTTACTTTAAAAATATCCTTTGTCGTCCCATCTACGGGATTAAATTTAAATTAATTTATGCCAATTATATCATTGAAAATTTTAAAAATTGATTACATATTTGTAATAATCATAATTTATAATTTATAATAATTTCAACTTATTTTTTTTTTCAAAACTATTAGTAAAAGTAATTAAAATTAATTATAGTAATTAAAGTAAAATTAATCTTAACAATGGACTAAACCTTAAACTTAAGGCCCAAAATAAACCAGAAAATTGTAAAAAAAAAATCCAATTTTTATCATATTTATACCATATACTCCATTTTATTTAATTTTTTACATTACTAGATCTACTTTACATGGGAAAAATGTGGGTAGAATTCCCTTTTCAAAAATTTCCATGAATGTCGCTCTTCCTCCACTATAAAAAAACACTCGCTCCTCCAGATTATTAACACCTCTCAAGACATTTGGATCATATATAATATACTAAATTAGGATCCCAAAATTCCTACCCTCATCCTATAAACCTCACTTTGGTAATAAATGAAACCAATGAAGTCTTTTGGTTTAAACCAAAAGAATTTATCCGAAAAAGAGGTAACCTTCTTCAATGCTCACTTTTGTTTCATTTACCTATCCACCCTTAAAATTATTTTTATTCCATGATTATAAAATAAACTAAGTAACCTATATATACTTATATGTTTTTATTTTAATTTTTCTACCTACACCTACAAACACTTCTATCAAATTGGTAACGAACTTACTATTTCTATGTACGGTGAATCACCGCCTCACGAAATGATGTCATTTGTTTTTTCTTTACCGCCTCCCATGGTTGGGAATTATGATGGAAACATTGTTTATATATGATATATAATATATATATATATATATATATAATATTAATTATGTATTTATTCTTATTTAATTTTTATATAACATGTACCTTTATGAATTCCATTTGGTTTAAATATGACAACTTTTTTGGTGGATGTGTGGACTACTGCATTCTCAAATCGATGTGATTATTTCACTCTATACATGAAATGTATTAGGGAAAGTTTAAATAAAAATATGTGGGATATATGAAATAAATATTATACTATAATTATAAAATACAATATTTATTTTTTATTGTATTAAATACGATAAAGAAATTAAAGTAGCGTTCATGCGTACATACGGCCTACCGTCTCCATGAACGGTGTAATGTCCCCGACCGGGATGTTGCTAAACCGGTGCTCCGAGCCGGGTGGTTACATGACCTTAAGCGCACCTCCCCGTACGCCAAAGGCTTCTGACCAGCAGCGGGGGTCTACGGAGTCAAGTGGGGAGACTATACCCCCTTTTTATCATAGTAAGACACAAAATAAATAAACCAAATAGAGGAAACAATAACCAATAAGCACGGAACATGTATAACATCCATTTCCAATAATAAATATGCCATTCCATACTACAAGTGAAAAAGTGTACAAAACCCCAAAATAAAGACAACGGCCAAAATCCCCAAAATGGTCCCGACTCCAAGTCTGGGTCCTCCACCAAGTTCTACCCATGTCCACTCAACAATCTAGAAAGGACCCTTTCCCCTCTCCTAACCTGCAAACATGAAGTCTGCTCGGGTACCCAATGGCGGCCAGAGCAGGGTGTGAGTACAACTCAGTAGGACACCACCAATGGTGTCTACAAAATATCCAGTATAAACAGATAGTGCATGCAAAGGAATATGAATGATAATTTCCAAGTAATTATTTAAGGTACCATTAACCAGTTTAGAGCCAAGCCATTTCCACTTCCATTACCATTCATTACAAACCCATTATCACCATTCACCATTTCATCACATTTCCATGGGTTAATCACATACGTTATGTTACATGGGTCTAAGGCCAACAATCATATGCAAGAGGGTAAACACATCGTTATCCTATCTCACTAGGACTAACCCCTCAAGGAAACTGTAACCTCACCTCGAAGCCGCAGTCCGGATGGATGTAACTGTTAAGAGAATAGAGCCTCAGTCCCCTTTCCTAAATCGTGCATTTAGGGTGGAGTTTAGAACCTCAATCTTTACTCGACACATGGGCATAGATCCTCAAGTCACACCCCACTCTACGAAGCCATGTGCACATGCTTATATATAAGTAACCATCAACCATCCAAACCATTGCCCTTTGGCAAACACTATTCACCACAACCCACATGGGAAACCACATCATGCCTTAAACCATTAACACATTAGCATTTCACATCATTTAACCATTCACCCAATCCCCATGTGTTATTCCTATCTCACTAATCATTCAACATTAAACCCATAATCTATCCCACTATGGTCTTTAATCAGTTTACACATTAACCCATTTAACCCATTCATCGTTCCCATGAATCAACCATTTAACCCATTCCACTTTAACCCTTAGGTTATTGCCAAGTCTAGGTGAATCACCTAACTTCTATTCCAAGTTCAAACGATCATGCCAGCATATTTATCAAGGGCTATACAATTCATTACAACAAGGTCACTTGTTTAATATCAATCCCTAAATCTGGGAAAAGCTGGCACATCCCATGGATGGCCCCAATTAGGTCAAGTCTATCCCAACACATCCCACAGGGATCATGAGGGTTCCCATTTTCCATTTTAAACACCATTATTACCAAAAATGTCAAGGTTATCCAAAACATAACCAAAGGAAAGCAAGAACACAACTATACATGCACAAATATCCAAATAAATATGGTATATCACTTGTAGACCACATACCTTGTAACCGCGGTTGAACGCACTCTCAATTGAGTCCTTAGACCTTGATCCAACCAACCTTTAGAGCTTCAACCTAAAACTCACCCAAAAGTTAGGGTTTTAGAGCTTCGAAAAGAGAGGGAGAGAAAATACAAACCTATACCAAAAACAGAAGCAAGGATGGGATTAGCCTTACCCGGAGCTTTGATCCGCAACCAATGGCACCAAAAACACCTTTGAATGAAAGTAGATCAGTCTCTTGGAGCCTTTGGGTGATTTGGTTCGTGCCTAAGGTGGAGAGGGAGGAAATAAGAGGAAATCCAAAGTGGGGTTTTTAAGCCCGGAGTGGAAAACTTGTAATTTTTCTCAACTTTAAGTGGTCACACAGTTTTTCCGCAGGGTTTGAAAAACCGTGTGCAAACCATGTGCATGCCACTATCTGGAAGAGGGGTCGCATGATTTAGCTGCACAGTTTGGAAAATCGTGTGCATTCTTTTTTCAGGAGGAGGAATGGTCGCACGGTTTAGCCTAGACAGGCCGCACGGTTTTCCTGGCTGTGCGCAGGTCATGCGACCTGGCTTGTCTTGCCCAGATTTCCTTTCTTTCATGACCCAAGCCCCCGAAACACCCCCAAGGCCTCTCACACTTTCAGGAAACATCCCTTGAATCCCGAAACAAGGGATTCAACCAAAACATAAAGAAAACATACCTTTCCAAAAACCAGGATCTTACAACCTCCCCACCTTATAACAGCTCGTCCTCGAGCTGAGCTTCCAAGCCTCATTGATCCACTGAAGAGAAGAGTTCGGGCCACTGAACCCGCATATCGAATTCCCGCTCCCAAGTTTCTTCATGAACTTTCTCATGCGGCCATAGTACTCGAACTAATGGCACAACCTTGCCTCACAAGGCCGTTTCAATATGATCCACCACACGAACCAGATGCTCATCAAAGGTCATAGTAGCCTCAAGCTCCACATCCTCAACATCAACCATGTGAGATGGGTCAGGGTGATACTGTCAAAGCTGCGACACATGAAACACATCATGCATCCCACCATACCGTTGCGGAAGATCCAATCAGTAAGTCACTAGTCTGATCCTCTCCACAATCTCAAAAGGTCCCACATACCTGGGTGCCAACTTACCCTGCTTTCGTATCCGATGGTGACCCAACCTTGGAGACACCCGAAGGAACACTTTATCACCCACCCAAAACTCAAGAGGTCTACGCCTCTGATATACATAAAACTTATTGCCTACTCTGATTCATATCCATTCGCTTCCTGGTCGAATTAACTATCTCTGAAGTCTCTTGCATGAGACTTGGTCCCAACAACTCAGATTCACTACCCTCTAGCCAACACAACATAGATCTACATGGCCTCTAGTAAAGTGCCTCAAATGGTGCCATCTGAATCGTAGCCTGAAAACTGTTGTTGTAGGCAAACTCAACCAATGATAGGTGACTCTCCCAAGAACTTCCAAAGTCCAAGACACGAGCTCTTAACATGTCTTCCAACACTTGGATCGTACGCTCTGACTGCATGTCCGTCTGCGGGTGGAAATCCGTACTCAAAAACACATGTGTACCAAGCAACTTATGCAACCCTTTCCATAAATGCGATGTGAAACGCGGATCTCAGTCCGAAACTATGGTCCATGGAACACCATGCAACCGCACTATTTCCTGAACATACAGCTCACCCAGCTGGTCGACTGTATGGGTCTCCTGAATTGGTAAGAAAAAAGCCACTTTCGTTAACCGATCCACAACCACCCAGATTGCATCCTTCTTCCATGGAATCCTCAAAAGACCCACGATAAAATCCATTGTCACATCATCCCACTTCCATTCCGGAATGGGAAATGGATGCAACAAACCACCTGGGCATTGATGCTCGGTCTTCACCTACTGACAGGTAAGACACCGTTCCACAAAGCCCATAACTTCCTTCTTCATTCCAGGCCACCAAAACTAGCTTCAGAGATCACATTACATCTTGGTCAAACTAGGATGAACTTCCCACTTTGATGCATAGAACTCACACATCAACTCTTCCTACACACACTTTGGCAAAACCACACGATCACAAACACGAACAACACCGTCCACACCAATGACCCAGCCAGAAGAAAGCTCCCCGCCTTTAAGATTTTACTTCATGATCAAACACTCTGGATCATCAAGCTGACCTTCTTTAACTCGATTTAAAAGTGTCAAATCCATCACTAAGGAAGCAAGAGTTACCTGACCACTCTCCTCCTACACCTCCAGGTACATTTCTGCAAACAAACCCATCACCTTCCACTCGGTGTTGGACTCCTGAACCATCTGATTATGAAGCTTCCTTATTAGAGCATCAGCAAAACTGTTTCCCTTTCCCGGCGTGTACACCAACTCAAAGTAAAAATATTGGAGATATTCAACCCATCTTCACTGCCGAAGATTCAGATCCTACTGTGAGAAGATGTACTTTAAACTCTTATGGTCGGTAAACACGGTAAATCGTTCTCCCTACAGATAGTACCTCCAGCACTTCAAGGCATACACTACTGCAGCCAACTCAAGGTCATGAGTGGGATAATTCCACTCATGGGGTCTCAACTGCCTTGACCCGTAAGCCACCACCCTCTCATCTTGCATCAACACAGCCCCAATTCTGATTCAGGATGCATCACAAAACATGATTTACTTCTTACCCGGCTCAAGTAAGATCAAGATAGGTGTTGTCATCAGCCGCTTCTTCAAATATTAGAAGGAATTATCACAAACCTCAAACCATTAAAACATAATTCCCTTATTGGTCAAGCCCGAAAGTGGTTCTTCCAAGTGAGATAAATCCTGAATGAACCTTCGGTAATACCCAGCCAAACCCAGAAAACTTCGAACATCAGAAACACTCTTGGGTTTCTCCCAAGATACAACTGCCTGCACTTTCTCTGGATCCACTAACACACCTACCTCCGAGATGATGTGACCTAGAAAATGTACCTCACCTATCTAGAATTGACACTTGGATAGCTTGGGGTATAGTTGGTTCTATTTTAGCGTACCCAAGACGATGTCAAGATGTTGGGCATGATCGTCGTGAGTTTTCGAGTACACTAAGATATCTTCAACAAATACAAACACAAATCGATCTACATAGGGATGAAAGATCTGGTTCATCAAATCCATAAACACCGTCGGTGCATTGGTCAAGCCGAAAGGCATTACCACAAACTCAAACAACCCGTACCGACTCTGGAAAGCTGTCCGCGATATATAGAAAGACCTCACCCTCAACTGCTCATAACCCTACCTCAGATCAATATTATAAAACACAGATGCACCCCTCAAATGATCAAACAGGTCATAAATTCTTGGAAGAGGGTACCGATTTTTCACCGTCATCTGATTCAACTTTCGATAAACAACACACAGACTTAACGACCCATTGGCCTTCTTTGCGAAAAGAACGGGAGAACCCCAAGGATACGCACTAGGATAGATAAACCCCTTACACTCCAACTCCTCAAGATTAACCTTCAGTTCCTGGAGTTCTGCTAGTGCCATTCGGTATGGCGGAATAGAAACTGGCTCCACTCCCGGAAGCAACTCGATTGTGAACTCAACATCCCTCTCAGGGGGTAACCCTGAAAAATCCTTAGGAAACACGTCCTGAAACCGATCCACCACAAGAGGTAAAACAGACTGCTCCCCTTCTGCATTGTTATCAAGCAAGAGACATGCCATTGGAGCCATGAGTCCACTCATCTGTTGACAAAACAGACCCGCACGCCCTGCTCGAACATCCCATTCGCCACGGTGGACATAAGTGTCACCCTAAAGCGACCTGAATAATACTCTACAATGGTAACAGTCTATGTGCACCTGATACAACACCAACTAATCCATTCCAAATATTAGGTCAAACCCTGACATCTCGAGAATGAACAAGTCCCACAGAAAATGATACCCACCAACTTCCAAGGCACATCCCTTGCACTGCTTGATATCCTCAACCCGCACCCACAACGCAGTGTAAATTGACATCACCCCACATACCCCCTCCACAGGTAAACCCAGAACTACCACAAGTTGAGAAGAGATAAAAGAGTGTGTGGAACCTGTGTCTAATAATGCACTAGCAAAAGTAGAAGCTACAAGGATCATACGTCGAACAGTCGATGGTCCAGCCTCACCATCACCAGGCACAAACTGAAATTCTGAAAGATAACTTACCCCTTTACCCTAGGCTCTAGCCTGAACTCCCTGCGCTGCACTGCCCTACTGGCGTGAGCGATCTTGACCTGGAGTTCTACTTCCACCACCCCTACCAGTACGGCCCGTTGAGCTCGAACTTCCTACCTGATATGGGGAAACTGATCCCCCTCCCATATCTGGTACCTACCTTCCACCATCATAATCGCCCACCTACTGAGTTCTCCTACAGAATTTCTCCACATGTCCCATCCGGCCGCACGAACGGCACTGAACTGGAGGTCGAGGACACTAACCACACATATGCCCCGGCCTACTGCACTGATAGCAGAACACTTGATTTCCACTCTGAGAGGTTGACCCTCTCTTCTAGCCACTTTTCACACTTCCACCATGTTGTGAGCTCTCATGGTGTCACTTTCGACCTTCGGTAGTTTCACCTCTCCTCTGTCCCACTAACATCACAAGCCCACTACCCGAAGCTCCCTTCAAGTTTCCTTCCGAGATCAGTGCCTGATCTACTACCTATGTGAACCTCTTCAAGCAGAAGATGTTTACTTGAGACCTGATCTCATGTCTCAGTCCATCCTAGAAATGCCTTGATACTACTGCCTCATCCCCTACTAACACTGGGACAAAGCGTCTCAAATCAGTGAAGCGACTAGCATAGTCCATCACCGATAGCAATCCCTGAGTCAGGCTCATAAACTATGCATCCCACTCCTGTATCAAAGTCTTTGGGTAGAAATACTCCAGAAATTTTTCCTGAAAAACCTTCCACGACATTCCCTTAGCCTGTTCAATTTGAGCCTGAATGTCCCACCAACGTCTCGCCTGGCCTCGCAATATATAAGAGGTCATCTTCACCCGCTTTTCGACAGGGGTCTCTAGATGATCCAATATCATCTGGATAGACTCTAACCAGAAATCTGCTACCTCTGGCCCACCCTCTGTGGTGAAATTTGGAGAGTATTGTTGTTGGAACTCCCTGGTCAGCTTAAACATACTCGGTGCAACCCTCCCTGGGTCTTAATCCATCATCTTCATAAGGCGAGCCAGGTTCTCTCGGAACTGGTCTTCTCTACCTTCATTGATCGCCACATTTTCTTGCTCCTCTACTAGAGGAGTCTTCTCAGCAACACCCTCCCATTTCCCAACTGGTAACCGACGTCATGGTGGCATTTCTGTACAATTCCAAGAAAGAGATTTAGCACACATACAACATAACTTTCATGAATTTATCAAAATCTCTTTACTAGCTACAAAAACCCACTTTTCATATGCTAACCAAACAACATTTTCCAACTTTTTTCAAACCCTATTAGTCCATTAAACATCATTTACCCACTTGTTTTATTTCATTCTTCTCATTATTTATTGGTTTCATGAAATGCATGATGCACCCTACTTTCCTGCTTCACACACCCACCTTGTGCCTGTGTCTAATACAATGCATGTCACCTATCTCCCTAGGTGCCTATAATGATGCATGAATTCCAATCCTCATTCCGTTAAGTCCACGATCCAAATATCATAAAACAGTCACATAAAACCACATGTGCATCACCCAACGGTGAAATATCATCAACTGTAGCAACACACCACCAAGAATAACATTTCCCAACCAGGGTGACTTGGGTTTTCATTCGTACATGGGTTAGATACTCCCAAGCACGAGCTCATTACCAAGGCCCGACACGTCTTAACCCTTGGCTACCAATACCAAAAAACAAGACCTTAGAGAAGGAGAAGAAAGACCTCCTCTGATACCACTTTGTAACATCCTCGACCCGGAATCCACTAAACTGGTGCTCTAAGCTGGGTGGTTACATGACCTTAAGCGCGCCTCCCCGTACACCAAAGGCTACCGACCAGCAGCGGGGGTCTATGGAGTCAAGTGGGGAGACTATACCCCCTTTTTATTAGAGTAATTCACAACAGAAATAAACCAAATAGTGGAAACAATAACCAATAACCACGGAACATGTATAACATCCATTTCCAATAATAAATATGTCATGTCATACTACAAGTGAAAAAGTGGACAAAACCCCAAAATAAAGACAACGGCCAAAATCCCCAAAATGGTCCCGACTCCAAGTCCGGGTCCACCACTAAGTGCTACCCATGTCCACTCAACTATCAATAAAGGACCCTTTCCTTTCTCCTGACCTGCAAACATGAAGTCTTCTCGGGTACCTAACAGTGGCCCGAGTAGGGTGTGAGTACAACTTAGTAGGCCACCACCAATGGTGTCTACAAAATATCCAATATAAACAGATAGTGCATACAAAGGAACATGAATTATAATTTCCAAGTAATTATTTAAGGGACCATTAACGAGTTTAGATCCAAGCCATTTCCACTTCCATTACCATTCATTACACACCCATTATCACCATTCACCATTTCATCACATTTCCATGGGTTAATCACATACATTATGTTACATGGTTCTAAGTATAACAATCACATGCAATATGGTAAACACATCATTATCCTATCTCACTTGGACTAAAACCTCATAGAAACCATAAACTCACCTCAAAGCCTCAGTCCTGGTGGATGCAACCGTTAGGAGAATAGACCCTCAGTCCCCTTTCCTAACCCGTGCATTTAGGGTGGAGTTTAGAACCTCAGTCTTCACTCGACCTGTGGGCATAGATCCTCAAGTCATACCCCACTCTACGAAGCCATGTGCACATGCTTATATATAAGTAACCATCAACCATCCAAACCATTGCCCTTTGGCAAACACTATTCACCACAACCCACATGGGAAACCACATCATGCCTTAACCCATTAACACATTAGCATTTCACATAATTTAACCATTCACACAATCCCCATGTGTTATACCTGTGTCACTAATCATTCAACATTAAACCCATAATCTATCCCACTATAGTCTTTAATCAGTTTACACATTAACCCATTTAACCCTTTCATCATTCCCAAGAATCAACCATTTAACCCATTCCACTTTAACCCTTAGGTTATTGCCAAGTCTAGGTGTATCACCTAACTTTTATTCCAATTTCAACCGATCATTCCAACATATTTATCAAGGTCTCTATAATTCATTACAACAAGATCACTTGTTTAATATCAATCCCTAAATCTGGGAAAAGTTGTCACATCACATGGATGGCCCAAATTAGGTCAAGTATATCCCAACACATCCCATGAGGATCATGAGGGTTCCCATTTTCCATTTTAAACACTACTATTACCAAACATTCCAATTTTATCCACAACATAACCAAAGGAAAGCAATAACACAACTATACGTGCACAAATACCCAAATAACTATGGGATATCACTTGTAGACCACCTACCTCGAAACCACGGTTGAACGCACTTTAAATCGAGTCCTTAGATCTCTATCCAACCAACCATTGGAGCTTCAACCTAAAACTCACCCAAAATATACGGTTTTAGAGCTTCGTAACGGGAGGGAGAGAATATACAAACCTTAAACCAAAAAGATAAGCAAGGATGGGATTAGCCTTACTCAGAGCTTCGATCCGCAACCAACGGCACCAAAAATGCCTTAGAATCGAAGGAGATCGGTCTCTTGGAGCCTTTGGGTGATTTGGTTCGTGCCTAGGGTATAGATGGAAGAAATGAGAGGAAATCCTGAGTGGGGTTTTAAATCCTGGAGTGGCAAACTTGTAATTTTTTCCATCTTTAAGTGGTTGCACGGTTTGTTCGCACGGTTTGTCTGCACGGTTTGGAAAACCATGCGCAAACCGTGCGCATTCCACTATCAGGAGGAGGAGGTGTCACACGATTTAGCCGCATGTTTTGGAAAACCATGCGCAAACTGTGTGCATGCTTCTGTCCGGAGGAGGAAGGGTCACACGGTTTAGCCTGGGCAGGCCGAACGGTTTTCCTGGCCGTGCGCCCTAGCCTGTCTTGCCCAGATTTCCTTTCTTCCATGCCCCGAGCCCCCAGAACACCCCCAAAGCCTCTCACACTTTCAAGAAACATCCCTTGAAGCCCTAAACAAGGGATTCAACCAAAACATAATGAAAACATACCTTTCCAAAAACCGGGATCTTACAAACGGTGCATATCATTTTCTATCTCCCAATTTTATGGATTATTATAAATATATAAATAATGAATATATATGATATTTAGATCATGTTTTATATTATTTATATGGTTGAACCATAATCTAATTAATAATATCAACAAGTAACAAGTCAAAACATTCTAAAAAAACTACTCAATTAACACCCGAAATAGTGAAAATAATGAAAGATTATTAAAAAATGGGGAATTAGATATTATAGTAAGATAATTTATGATATTATTGATATTATTATGGTTATTTTATAAGTTATTTACATGTTTAAAACCATTATATAGAAGTTTAAAGTATTTTCACCCGAAAGGAAACACAAGGTAAGGGATTCTTATCTCAATTTTCTTTCTATGAGGCATACACCATTTTCACCACATAATTTTTTTGTGTGATGTATATATTTATCCTATTTAATTTTATATTATTAATAAAATTATCTTCATTTTATTTTGAGTTTCATTTGAAATTATTTCTTTCATAGGTATTATAATTCAAAAGTTACCATGTAGTAAAGGATTTCATCTCAATTTCATTTCATTGAGGCATATTATATTGTTATGCACCTAGTTTCTTCCATGTGGTGTATAAACTACCATTTTTAAATATAATATCATTAATAATTAATTATTCATTGTATTTTGAGTTTCAATTTGAATTATTTCATCCAATAAGTCTTGAACTTAAAGTCACCAAGTGGTATAGAAATTTCATAACTCGATTCCTTTTTATTGGGTTATATTACTTCCTCATTATCTTTAATATTCTGTGATTATATATATAATTAATTTGAATATATATTAATTTATTTCCATTTTTTTTGGATTTAAAATTAATACACATAATAAAATCATTGATCAATTCCCACTTCAACGTTGTAGTCTTTTCAAGGGTTTAATTCATAATCTAATTTTATAGAGGATTGTTTGCACTTGAAATTGCACTAAAGAAATTTATATAATCATTTTTAAATAAATACTTTCATTTTATTCTCATATGGTTATTCATGACCTTTTTCATGCAAAATTTCCATTTTTTCACTCTTTGTTGCTCAAAATGTTTTAGAAAATGTTTTCAAGAAAACCTGAATTTATTTCTCTCTTTAGTCAGAGAACCTGTTTTCTTTTAAAAACCTTTTTTTATAAAAATATTTTCAAAAAAAATTAACCTTTCCAATATTATTTATTAAATAAATTTTTAACCTTTTTTCTTTTATTAATGTTTTCAAATGAATCATCTTGTCACTTTCTGAATAAGTCACTTTTCTAACCTTCTTACCTTCTAAAAGCAATGTTTTTTACATTATACAAAATGTACAGAATTACCCACCATCATTTCTTTGAAGCTTCCTTTACAAGTTTAAAATATTATCTTTTAAAGAAAGTTTTTTTAAAATTTATTTTCATATAAAAGTAATTCAAAATGTTTTTCAAAATGAAAACAATATTTTCTTCAAGAATGTTTTAAAAAAATATTTTTATAGTATTTCTATACATTAATGACAAACCTTTTATTTTTACTTAACTTGGGATATATTGTATTCATATCATCCTTATTCTTCGTATGGATGGTTTTATGTTTATTTGGTTAAGGATAGTATTGAAATTAACTTCCTTGATTCATTTCTATGGTCCTATTGAAATATTCACTTTCCTACGATCATTGGATATTAAATTTATTTTGATTATCCATATCATTTACCAGGGATATGTTCATTGCCTAAACTATATACCATTTTTACATTTGGTGTTTACTTTGAAATTTATTTGATTATCTTGGTAAATATTGATAAATCTATATTATTTATTCAATACAGATATTTGATAAGACGTATTGTTTATTAATTAAATCAATTACTCGATATGAGGAGTGATTTTTACATGAAGTGACAGTTGGGGATTGAACTTTATATATCCCCTCAATGCATCAATAAGTTCTCATGAGAAAAATTCGTTTTGAAAATTAAATAGGTTTCTACTAACATTTTTTAACTCTAAGGAGGATAGATCTTGACAGTAGATGTTTTCATATGCCTAAGACATGACGTCCAATAATGAATCATTTCCTTCATTTTGATTAAATATTAATTATCCATGATATTTTCATTATTATAAAATCTATGGATATATTTAATTATTAGTTTATTGATTTAATGGCATGTTTTTTCAGTTTCTTACCTTACTATATTGATTATGGATTATCCAATTACTTCAAATGATATGTGTGTTTAGTTATTTAACTTTACATATTATTTACAAACTTCCTTCTCAGTTTATTGATTACATGGCATGCATATTCAGTTATTACATGTCCATATTGACTATGCTCATTGATTTAATATTTCTTTTACAATGTTTAACCCTTACTGGTCATTTGATATCTCCCTTATTATATTTCATTTCCCTAGGATTCCCTGAAGTGTACTAAGAAATATATTGAAGGATAATTTATATGAAATAAATTTATCCTCAAAAGAAAAACTTTATGTGGTAATTAGTGGATTAATTTTTAATATAAGACTCATGTATGTATCTATATTACTAATAATACAAAACTCTTACGTCCTTCAAGATTCGATTCCTTGTAATCATTTAAATGTAATGGTAGTAGACACTGACTCTAGGATTACTGGTGTGGGGGCGCTACAATTGGTATCAAATAAATTTTAGTAGAAACTGCATGAACTATATTTAAGAAAACATAGATTATAGGACATAACCCTAGGGTAAAATTTGAGTATAAGTATATAATAACATCCTAGAATTTTGGTAATGTAGTGATTATGTGGTTCTTCCTAGAAATACATCCCTATCTGGAAACTACAAGTGGGTGTGGTTCTGGTACAGATGTACCAAGGGGTTACAACTCTTAAAAGGTGTGTTGTACCTAACTTGAACATAACCTGGTACATGACATCGGGCCTTACTGTGCACCTCGTTTGACACTCCTGGAGGATATTCTTAGGATAATTCATATTTTCTTTACAAACCACTATGAAGGATTTCAATTGATAATGATAATGAATTACCTAGGTTAAAACATACAATAAGGAATGAATTATGGTGAAATAAAATGGTTGAATTATTTACTGGGATTCTATAATTAAATTGTATAATTATTTTTACCAATAGTATTTTAGTTATAAGAATCATGAAACATATCAGTATTGTTTAAAATTTTAGAATCACATGTGTATTATTTAACTTAAGAGTTATCGATTCCATCATAGGATTATGATATTAAAGTTGGTCATAAGTTCTAAGTCTTAAACACCCCTTTTTAGGTTTTATGTGATGGGATTATACTGTGATTAAGGATATTTTGGAAGAAATTCATGGAAATATAACTCATTAATTTAGTATTTTTTCTTGGAAAGTCAATTTGAGGAATAATTACCATAAATTTTAGAGATGTGAGTTTAAAGGTATTGATAAAATTTAGTAATATTATTATTATCAATGACATTGTAATAATAGTAAAATTAGATTATAAGGATTTGAAAAAATATATTTTATATTCAAAACCCAAGTTAAATGGTTATTTAATGATTAAATTCCAAGTATTTACATCATATTTATTTTAAAAATTATATTATTATAGCATAGAAAAAGTAAAATCCACATACCAGGAGACATCCCATCAAATATGGAAAGGTGGTGGGGCTTAAACCCATGACCGGAGGATGATAAGGGTTTTATTCCTACCACTGGTCTACAAAATTTCTTGGTTAATGTGTAATTATTTTTTGTCAAACAATTTCATAAATAAATATTAATAATGAACCAGTAGTGGAACTTTTTAAGTTTAGAGATTGATTTATTAACCATATTGATTTTGAAAAATAGTTCGAGATAAATATAATGACTTGTTTTATGGGTTTTATAAGAAGATTTTAGTGCTTCAAAAAAATGGATTTCATTATTGGATATATATTTAATAGATTAAGTGATGAATTAGAATTTGATCAAGGAACAACCAAAAGATGTAATTGTTTATATTAAATTAAAACATATCAACAAATTATATTTTCTTCTATTATTAGGTAGTAAAATAATTACTCAATATTTGGAAAAGGAACTTAAAAAAATTTCTTAATACCGTAATATTTTTAACAGATGGTCTTTTGAATCATCACAGATTTATGGATTTTAGGCCCTCGAAATTCTATTTATCATTCACTTGTATGTTATTGATGACCTCAATCACTACTTATAAATATTTATGCTTTTCCTTTAATTCTATATCTCCACTTTCCACTAATTTTCTCCTAGTTAGAGACCTAGTTATATGTTATTTCATGCGAGTTTTGTACTTCTCATTCTCTCTTATTAAGAAGATATTTTATTATATCTTCACATGATGTAGTATTTTAACCAAGAAATTTTTAAATGTTAAACCCTAGATTTCTGAGATGGATTTTAAATTGTGAGGATGTAATTTATTTAAGGTGGGTAGAATGTAACATCCCAAAAATTCAAAGATAATAGCGTTTATTCGATAGCATATATAACACGCAACACAAAAAGTAGAAAGGAATATAAACACTCAAGAATTTATGGTATATTTAATATTTTAAATAAATTTAATATATTATATAGATTTCAATGCATGAAATACTGAGTTAGTTTTCATCGCACGCAACAAATACTTTCTTCAATATCTTACATTACACGCAAGACCAAGTTTTACCAAACAACAATATATTGTTACAATATTATTATTTAATATAATAATATATAACCTAGAAATTAAATTAGTAGTTATGTATAGTTTTAACATACATATGGTTATATATTATTGAATTCATTGGTTACCAATTAATTATAAATTAATATAAAAACCAATTGAATTTAAAAGAAATGTTTTATGCTTACAAAGGTGTTTTAACCTTATAAATTAAATTAATTTCTATTAATGAATGAAAATGATGAAATATATGTGTTATATATTCAATAAAATATTTTTTTATATTCATCCAATATATTTTATAGGCATAAGATAAAAACAGCCCCAATTTTACGCATAAAAACCTATATTTTCTAAAGGCAGATTTATCACCTTTTAATAGAGAACCTATTATAAATCCATTTTTTGGAAATTTTATAAATTTTATATGTCAAAATAAACTTAATTTTTTAAATAATAACATATAAAATTATCTTAGGGTAATTTTTACAGTATTTTTTTGAGAAGTTTAATTTTTTATGAATAGTAAAAAATACTGTTTTTTAATTCCAAAATTCTTTTTCATCTAATTTATTTATATGTTTAAATTAAATTACTAAATATTAATTAGATAAATTTTAAATATAATAATCCAATTTATTCCATTATATCCAATTTAATATTGAAATTAAATATAAAAACATAGAAAACTTTTGAACATTTTTACTTTAAAACCCCTCTTTGTAGTCACATCTACGGGATTAAATTTAAATTAATTTTTGAAAATTATGTGATTTAAATTTGAAAAAATTGATTCCATATTTGTAATTATAAAAATTTCTAATTTCTAAAATCCATTTTATTTTCATATTTATACCATTTCCTGCCTTTTATATAATTTGGTTCATTATTTAAGACACTTTACATGGTAAAAATGTTGGTGGAATTCCCTTCTCAAAAAATTACAATAATGTCACTCCTCCTCCACTATAAAAAGGCACCGACCCCTCCCACTTATTCAAAACCTATAAATCCATTTTGGATCATAAAAAATATTTTTAAATAGTCTCACAAAATACCTTCCCTAATCCTAGAAGCCTCGCTTTTTGAATAAATAAAACCAACTAATTATTTTGATTTAAATCGAAATGAGTTACCCGAATAAGAGGTAACCTTCCTCAATAATCACTTTTTTTCATTTATTGCTCCACCCATTAAATTATTTTTATTAAATTATTATATAGTAAAATAATTATTCTAGATATACTGATATTTTTTATTTTAAGGTTTATACCTACACCAACATACACTTCCATCAAATGGTAACAATCTTTCCATTTCTCTATACGGTGAATTACCACCTCACGAAAGGATGTCATTCATTTTTCCTTTACCACCTCTCATGGTTTGTAATTATGATGTAAACATTGTTTTTATATTATATATATGATATTTATTATGTATTTATTCTTATTTAATTTCCAAATAACACATACTTTTATGTGTTCTATTATGTGTAAATGTGATAACTTCGTTTGTGGACATATGGACTACAGCCTCCTCAAAGTGATGTGACACATTCACACTATAAATGGAAGATAATATAGAATTTTTCAATAAAAATATGTGACATATATGGCCTAAATATTATATTGTAATTATAATATACATTATTTAATTTTATTCTTTTAAATACATTAAGTAAATAAAAGTAGCATTCATGCGTATGTACGGCCTACTGTCTCCATGAACGATGCATTTCATTTTATATCTCCAAATTTTATGGATTATTATAAATAAATTTATAATGAATATATATGATATTTAAATAATGGTTTAAATTCCTCGTATGATGAAACCTTGATCTAATTAATAAGAACAAAAGGAAAAAATTTGAAACATACTCAAAAAACTCGGCAATTAACACCCGATATAGTGAATATAATGAAATATTATTAACAAAAGGATATTAAGATATTATAATAAGATCATATATCATATTATAAATATTATTATGGTTATGTTATAAGTTTTTTACATGTTTAAACACATTATACATAATGTTAAAGGATATTCACCTGAAAGAAAATACAGGGTCTTGGATTCTTGTCTCGCTTTTCTTTTCGTGATGCATACACCATTTTCACCAATTAATTCATTTTTGCGGCGTATATACTACCCATATTTTATTTTATATCATGATAAATTTATTTTCATGGTATTTTTAGTTTCATTTGAAATTATTTCTTTCCTGGGTATTATAATTCAAAATTTACCAAGTACTAAGGGATTTCGTCTCAATTTCATTTCATTGAGGCATACTGTATTTTTATGCACTTAGTTTCTCTCATATGGTGTATATACTACTATTTTCACATATAATATCATGAATACTTCATTATTAATAGTATTTTTAGTTTCAATTTGAATTATTTTGTCTAAGGGGACTTGAACTCAAAGTCACCAGGTGGTAGAGAAATTTCTTAACTCAATTCCTTTTTATTGGGTTATATTACTTACTCATTGTCATTCATATTCGATGATTATGTGTATAATGAATTTTACTATATGTTTATGCATTTAAACTTCTTATATGTGAATTTACAGTTGATACACATAATAAATCCATTTATCAATTATCACATCAATGTTATGGTCTTTTCAAGGGTTTACTTCATAATCTCATTCTATTTGGGACTATTTGCACTTGAAATTACATTAAATGAATTTATATGATAATTGTTTAATAAAACCTTTAATTTTATAATAATATGTTTATTAATGACCTTTTTCCATGTAATAATACCATTTTATATACTCTTTGGTATAAGAAATGTTTTAGAAAATGTTTTCAAGAAAACCCAACTTTATTTCTCTCTTTAGTCAGAAAATCTATTTTATTTTAGAAACCCTTTTTAATAAAAATGTTTTGATTTTTTTTTAAATTTCCATAACGATTTATTAAATACATTTTTTCCTTTTTTTATTTTCTTAATTTTTTAAAAAAGAATCTTCTTGTCACTTTCCAAACAAGGAACTTTCCTATCATTTTTACCTTATAAAAGGAATGTTCTTTTTACCATGTACGACATGTGCAGAATTACCCATCATCATTTCATTGAATTTTTCTTTACAATTTTAAAAGGTTAATTTTTAAAAAAAATAAAAGTGATTTTCAATGAAATTATTTCAAAAAAATCAAAATGAAATGGATGTTTTCCTCTATAATGTTTTTAAAATATCTTTTTAAAGGTTTTCTATTCATAAAAAAATATCCTTTTTTACTCTAATTGGGATATGTTGTATTGATACCATCATTAATATTCCTTTATATTTTTTTTATTGATTTAGCTAAGGATAGTATTTTTATTCACTTCCTTGATTTATTTTTTTAGTCCCATTTAAATATTAACTTTCATATGATAAATTGACATTGAATTTCCCCTAATTGTCCATATCATTTATTCTGGATATGTTCATTGCCTAAACCATATATTATTTTTTCATATGGTTTTTACTTTGAAAGTTATTTGATTTTCTATGAAAATATTGATAAGTCTATACTATTTATTCATTAAAGATATTTTATAAGCCATATTGTTTATTAATTAAATCAATTACTCAATATGAGGAATTATTTGGAAATGTAGTGATGGGTGGGGATCAGACTTTATATAGACCCTTGATGCATTGATAGATTCTCATGCTAAAAATTAGTTATGAAAATTAAACATGTTTCTACCTATAGTTTTAAGCGATATGGATGATAGATCTTGGTAGTATAGGTTTTCATCTTCCTGAGACATGATGTTTGATAATTAAGCATTTCCTTCATTTTGATTCATTATTTATTATCCATGATAATTTCACTATAACAAAATCTATGGATTCATTTCATTCTCAGTTTGTTGATTTAATGGAATGTGTTTTTAGTTTCTTACCTTTCCATATTGATAATGCCTTACCCAGTTATTTAAAAAATCATGTGTGTTTAGTTATTTATCTTTCCATATTTTTTACCCATATCCTTATCTTATTATTGATTACATGTCATGTTTCTTCAGTTATTACATTTCAATATTGACTATTCTCATTGATTCATTATTTCTTCTTCTATGCTTAAACCTTACTAAGCATTTTATCTCACCCTTATTATGTTTTATTCCCCCAAGATTCCTTCAAGTGTACTAAGAAATATATGTTATGATACACTATATAGAATAAAGTTATCCTCAAAATAAAAAATATATATATATTGTAAATAGTGTATTAATTTATAATACAAGACATATTTATGTATCTGGTTTACCAAGACTACAAGAATCTTTGGTCCTTCAGGATTTGATTCCTTATAATCATGCCAATGTAGTGGTATTAGAAACCGGATCATAGCTTACTGGGGTTGGGGCACTAAAAAATTTAATTAATGATTTAAAAAATGAATTATATTTTTTCAAATAAATTTTCTAAAAGTGGAAAAAATTAATTTTAAAATAAGTGGACAAAAGGATATAAAACAACTTTCTAGAACAATATATTTTTCAGGATAAAATTGGATTTATTCTTATTTATTCTTTATAAAACACATTATATGAATGTTAAAATTTTGATTAAATATATAATATATAAATTTCAATAAAATCATTCATCTAAAGTGGTTTTTTTAATTTAATGAGTTAAAATGTGTTTTTTTTTTTGCATAAAAATAGACTTTTAAAAAAATATTTCCTTTAATTTATAATAGTTTTTATTTTTATTTATAATCAATTTGTCACTAAAGAATTAATTTTATATAAATGTTTAAACCATATGTTTTCATACTTTGGTTAATCCTATTCATACACACCATCCTTATGGATAGGTGATAATTATTATATTAAATAATAATATCTTAATAGTGTGTCACATTTCCTTTAAACTCAGTGGTGTGTGTAACATAGGATAAACTTTATGTTATGTGTAACAAAAAATATAGAAATGTTTAAATTTATTTTAAAAAATATATTTCACAAAATCTATGGGTGTTACATTATACCACCCTTAAAATAAAATTCTCCCTCAAAATTTATCAATTTTATACCAACAAAAAGACATACTTCTACCTCATTTAATCCTTATATTCCCATGTATCTTACTCAAGATAGTGGTTTCACCACAAAACATTGACTAGGTGAGTGGTATTGTTTTGTAGCACTTTCTCTGTATGATCTAGAATCTAAATCAATTGTTCCTTATAAAAAATATCAAGCTCCAATAGTACAACCTCTGAGTTTAGTACATGTTTAAGATCATGTCACACCCCGAACTTGGATACTATATTATTTTCTTATTTTCTTGATCTTATATCTTTTTTTTAGGTTTGGGTTGAGCCGAAGTTAAAATTTTCAAATTTTTGGAAGTCTAGGTGGTCTTTTGGCCTACACATGGTTTGGACATATGGTTTGTAAACCATACAACTCAAGCCGGTAACCATGTGGCAGTTGATGGCTTCAGGAATAAGCTACCACATGGTTTGATCATGGTCGGGCAAACCATGTGGGTTGGTCATTCAGTCAGTTACCCTTTAGGAAGTGGCTGTCGCACGGTTGCTACATAGTTTGGTAAACCATGCATCTGAACCTTGCGATAGGCCCAGAGCCTTAAAACCATAAAATTCATATTCTACTCTCCTTCTCATTTAACCCTAACTTGAACCCCTCCCTCATTGGTCGGTTTTGTTAAATGAAGGGGTCCTAATACCCCTCTAGTTTAGGTTCTCCTCCCTCCTTGTTGCTTCTCCTTCTATTCCAAGGTGAGTTTTTAGGGGTTTTGGTCATTTTTATCCCCTTTCTCTTCCCCTCTCTTGATACTTTGGTTTTAATTTTGGGGTTTATCTCTTGGAAGAACCCTAATTTCTATGGTTTATATGTGGGTTTTGTTTCTTTTGATTTTATGGTGTGTGGATCATCTCTGGGGCTCAATTATCTCTTCCCTTGAGGTTTAATCACATGCCCACATCATTGAGGTAGGTGTCTCCATGATTTTCCTTTCTGAGGCATTCTATTGATGCATGGGTTATTTCAATTAATTTTTAAACAAAATTATCACATTTATAATTCACATGTTTAGTTTATGGTGGTGTTTTCTCATTGATAGAAATTGTTAAAAACGGGTTTTGAAGTAACTCTTTATTTATGCCAATGTATATATACTCCAAATGTGTTTGATTAAATTTTTATTGAATATTTAAAGGTAAAATAGGATGATTTGAGTGGTTTTTTACCTTAAAAAATTTTTAATAAATTGATTGGATTGTGTTTGGGCTTGGTTGGTGCAACATGGTGAATTTTTATAATATGGTTTATTGTGCTAGTTAGAAAGCATGCATTGTGCTTTGAAAATGGTTTGAAGAAAAGATACTTATGACATGCCATTAGATGTGGACACATCCATGTTTTCCCAAAGTTAACACATGGATGGGAACACAAGTAATTATGGCCTTATTTTAGCATAAAGATGGTTTTCAAAACACTTGGGTGTCTCTTTACAACTCTTAGTGTTTAACTAAACTCCCTTTGATTCAAATGACCCAAGGATTTTTTTTAAATGTTATGTTTAACATTATATCCCATTCGATATCTTATAAAAGTAGTTGGTTTCAAAATGATTTGGAATCCTTCTTTTTATCTTTAAGTGCATCGTATTTTTTCAATCTTGGTCTTGAAATAAAGTTGGATTTGGAATAAAGTTCAATTTGGAATTACGCTCTTTAAAGTGGTAGTTTGTGTTAATTTTGAAAATGGTTAAGATATATTTTTAAAGTATATTTGAGATGGACATGATATAAGGCCCATTTGGAATCTTACTTCTTCTTGGAAATGAAATTTTATTTTAAAACTGTAAATTCCTGGTTGGAATCTTTGAATGTTTTGAACAAGGTTTTATAAGACCAAGTGATGTGATGGCCCTGTTGGCACCGTGAATGAATTATTGTATTATGGTCACTCCTATAGACGGATTTCCCAATATAGGTTATTGTATAGGTAGTGGATTTGTTTGGGCTAGGAAAGTGTGGTGATGGAAGGTAATGTGATTCATGTATTTGAGGGCCTCCTAATTACACTCTATACTTTTACCATGGGTTTCCTGATAGTATTTTAGAGGGTTGAGTGATGGTTGTTGATCAAGCCCAATTAGATGGGTCGGTACCCCCTAGATTTTCTGAGAGGCTGGTTGGGATGTGTCACTAGACTGGTCTGTTTATGAAGGCCAGTTGGTTATTAACTAGGGAGCTTCACCATATACCGGTAGGTGGTTCTGACCCGAGTACATCTAGGGATCCCTGTATGGATGTTTAGTAATTTCCCATGGTTACTATTTTTATGTGATTGTTTACATTTTTTTTCAATTGATTTTAGGTTTTCACTGCTTATTTGTTTCATCACATCTTGGTATTGTTTGTCTTGGGATTTATAACCTGTTTACTTTTAAGTGTAGCATGGTATTTTTTTGGAATTTTATTTGGTTTTGGGTTTCCAAAATGATAGACTATTTTCAACTAATGAAAATGTGGTATGTATTGTTTTGAAAAAGAAGAATTTTTGTAGTTTATCTAAAATGAGAAAAAAAAATTCCTAAATGTATTTCCAAACTAGTGTTAATGAACTATTTTAAGGAAAGGAAATATATAGATTATGTGATGATTTCCTACTGAGCTCTGAATCTCACACCCTACTTGTACCATTCAGTGTCGGTAGACCCGAGACGTTTTGAAGGTTTAGTTTTTTGGTTTGAGTTTATTTTTTAGCAGGTTGGTTGGTTGATCGTGCTGACCATGTGGTCACATGGATATTGTTTTGGTAGTGGTTTTGTTTTTTTTTAGTTTTAGTTTTGTATTTAGTTTTCCATTTGTTCAACTGTTGTCACTAAATCTTTTTATACACATTTATTTTTTATTCACTTGTTAGATTTTTTTCTTATTTTGTTAATTTTATTTGATCTTGTTTATTGGGATAAAATCATTCCAACTTGGTTTATATTTGATTCCTGTCACCTGTTTCTAACCTGTGGGTATTGGGAATGCCCTTTGGTCCATGCCACAGACCAGTTTGGGTGTCCGGGTTGGATGGGATCTTGACTTGGTTTGTTAAAAATTGGTATTAGAGGCAGGTTCTTATTATTTAGGGAGTCTGTTTGATTGGAGACTAAGAATTTTTGTGATTAATTTATAGGTTATGGGTTGGTTCCTTATCACCACCACTCATGAAGAGACTCGATTTTCCAAGGGAGTTTGTAAATTGATTCTTGTCTTGTCTTTGTTTGTTTTGGATTGAGGAATGACAATGGAGCCGATCCGGTGTCATGTTGTGACCTTACATGGAGTAGTGACCCATGTGATGTCCAAGTGCATGGTTCAAGGTACTATTTGTTGTTATTTCCTACTTGGGTAATGACTCACAACCCAGTCACCAGGTTAGGCATGACTATTAGTTACTCCTTTCGGTAGTTTTCTGAAAGCTCTATTTCATTTTGGTTCTAGTTGGTGTGAGTAGTTTTTTTAAATAAAAATTTTATTCTGAAATGGGAATAATTTCTTTTAAATGGTTTCAAGTTTGAAAAATGGTTTTTAAGAAAAATGAGTTTTTGATTGAAAAATTGGTGAATTCTTTGGTTTTTAAAGATGAAATATTAAGTGTGTCCCTTAGCACACCTTATGAAAGTTCACATATATATGGGTATGTGTGGAAAGTGTGGGTTGACATGTATGGATGAAAATGGATAAACACATGTGTGACAGTTCATTGGATTCCATGGGTATGCATTTGAGATCAAAGGCTTGGCCTTATTTTTTCAAAGTGATTTTGAAAGAGGAAAATGATTTTTTAAATTTGTTTTTTTTGTCAATTTTGTATTTTTGAAAAGTGGATTTTTCTTTTGGAAATGGCCTTAGAAGAAGGCAGTTTTTTAAATTGAAATGGAAATGGGGTTTTTGAAAATAGTATTTTTGGCGGTTTTATTATGCATTCTATTTCTGATCTTGTTGTTTTGGCTTGAGATGTTTCTTTTTATTGTGATTTGGTTTGATGTTGGTTTTGGATTTGTGTTTTATATGTTGATCAAAATATGCCACCTAAAAAGGTCCTGAAAATTTCTAGTGAATCATGTGTAGTTCTTGGTTTTCTCGGTTTTTTTCTATTCTTCATAGTGATCGATGTCCATTAGAGGTAGTGGAGTGGATCGAGGAGGTAGAGCATGTTTTCAAATCGATGGGAACTCTAGAAGCCGTTAGAGTTCGTATTGTTCTAGGTTTATTTGAGGTCCTAGCTTTGAATGAATGGGAGATGTTTTCCCCACCATATATACAAGTTTGGATGATGTGGGAAGTGTTTAAGTCTGTCTTCATCCAGTGGTTTATACCTAAGGAGATGAAGACAAAGAACAAAGAATAGTTCATGAGTATTCAACAAGGTCAGTGGATAATGTAGGCCTATGTTGAAAACTTTAAGAAACTGGTTTCCTATACTTCAGAGGTGGCATCGCAGGATCTGTTGAAGGATTCTCTTTCATTAGGGATCTTCATCCAAATATCAAGGAGTGAGTTCTCTCCTCCAAGGATCTTCATTTCGATAATTTGGTAGATGAATCATTTCTAGATGAGTTGATTCTTGAAGCGCGGATATTTAGAAATCTAGTTTCTCTTGTTTTTTGTAAAGTTTCACCATCTAGAAAAGAGTGCATACCAGAGGAACCTGTCTCTAAAGAATCTCCTTCATTAGTTCTGGATTCCAGTTTGTTATACCGTTCACTTGTATTCCACCAGTGTGGACGGTTCGAGAATTTGAAGTCGTCACATCCCTCTGAAGACCTGATATTATTGCAGCTTATTGGGTCATCGTGAGAAATTCTTTAGAAACTTTTGTTCAAAGAAAGAGTTTTTATCGAAGGATGCTAGTACCTGATTCTGAGGCATTCTATGCTTCAGTCATCCAGGCTCCATCCACAGGCATAAAATTGATGCTTGTTCACAGTCAGGAGTCGTCAGGGAATGTGGAATACCTTGGCCCAGTTTTGTTTCCCATGTTGGGATAGAAATGTTTAAAGTTTCCTTGTTGTAGTTTTTCTTATTATTTTAAGTTTGTCTTTTCATTGTAAAAGTGTGATGAACTTGTTCTTTTAGGATTTAAGTGGTTGTGTTCATCTCGATGGGTATTTTAGAATCATTATTTTTTATTTTAGTGTGTTTAACCCTTGTGTGGGTTGGTCTTAGTTTTAGTGGTGCTCATTTGTAGATGCTTTAGTTTTTTGGAATTAATGGATTGTGTTTCTAGTTTGATATTTGTTTTGAGTTTCTTTTCAGGGGTTTACCCTCCCATTTTGTTGGTAGCCTTAAATCGGTGTGGGAAATCCTTAATTTCAATGGTGTTTTTATTCACCCTTATGTGGACGGTTTTTCATTTTTATAGGGACTTCCCTCATCCTAGTGTCCTGGTTTATTGGGTTTCCTTGTAGTGGGTTCCTATTTAAGTTCTGGTGGTGTTGTTTGGGTTTTAAAGTTCTTGTTTTTGTTGAGTTCTTGTGGTGGGGAGAACCCTATTGTGTTCTTCCATTATTCCCATGCTATGGATTATTATTGATTAGTCAAATGTGAATTCTGGATTTAATGGTAACCTCGAGTTTCATGGTTTCCCCTGGGTTTTTTTCGGGCATGGATTCAAGTTTTAATCATCTTTCATCTAGGTGAATTTCTAGAGGTAGAAAGTGTCTGTGGTGGGGAGAATTGTCACACTCTGACCTTGTATACTCTCTTATTTTCTTCTTTTCTTGATCTTAGATCTTTTTAGTTGAGGTCTGGGTTGATACACATTTAAAATTTTGGAATTTTTGGATGCTCGGGTGGTCTTTTGGCCTGCGCACGATTTGGGCACACGGTTTGTAAACCATGCAGCTCAACCCCTGTAACCGTGCGGTAGTTTCTAGCTTCAGAAAAAATCTATCACATGGTTTGATCATGATTGGTCAAACTATATAGGTTGTTCATGCAGTCAGTTCCCCCTTGGACAATGGCTACAGCATGGTTGGTGCATGGTTTGGTAAACTGTACAACCAAACCGTGCAATCAGGCCAGATCTTTAAAACTTTAAAATCCCTATTCTAGCCTCCATACCTTGTAACCCTAACTCAAACCCCTCCCAATTTGGTCTATTTTGGAACATAAAGGGATCACAATACCCCTCTTCCTTTGGTTCTCCTCCCTCCTTGGTGCTTCTCCTTCAATTCTAAGGTGATTTTTTAGGGGTTTTGGTCAATTTTCTCCCATTTCTCTTCTTCACAATTTACTATTTGGTTTCTCATTAGGGGTTTCTCTCTTTGTTGAACCCTAATGTCTAGGGTTTATGTGTAAGTTTTATTTATTTGGATTTTAGGTTGTGTGGATAATCTGTGTGGCTCTATTCTCCCTTATCTTGAGGTTTCATCATATCCTCACATCATTGAGGTAGGTGTCTCCATGATTTTCTTTTTTAATGAATTTTGTTTATGCTTGGGTTCTTTCAATTAATTTTTAAACAAGATTCATACCTTTATAATTCACGTGGTTAGTTTATAGTGGTGTTTCCATATTGAAAGAAATTGATAAAAATGGGTTTTGAAGTAAATTTTTATTTACGCCTATGTTTTTATACTCCAAATGTGTTTGATAAAAATTTTATTGAACTATTAAAGGTAAAATTTGATTATTTGAGTGGTTTTCCCCTTATAAATGTTTTATTAAATTTATGGGATTGTTTTTGGGATTGGTTGGTGGGATGTGGTGAATTTTTATAATGTGTTGTGTTGTGATAGTTGGAAATAATGTGTTGTTCTTTGAAAAGGGTTTGGGGAAAATATACATGTGGCATTCCATTGGATGTGGGAACATACGTGTGTATCCGGAGTGTACACATGGATGAGAACACAAGTGATGATGGCCTTTTTTAGCATAAATTGGGTTTTCAAAACACTTGGGTTTCCCTTTACAACTCTTGGTGTTTAAATAAACTCCCTTTGTTTCCAAATGAACCAAGGATGTTTTTAAATGTTATGTTCTTGGTTTCTAAATGATGTGGAATCATGTTTTTAATCTTTATGTGTGTTGTGTGTTTTCATCTTGGTCTTGAAATAAATTTTGATTTGTACTAAAGGTATGATTGTCATAGCACTCTTTAAATTGGTTGTTTGTATTAATTTAGAAAATGGTTGAGAAATTTTTTGAAAGTGTATTTGAGATGGACATGATATAAGGCTTAGCTGGCACCTTGTTTCATGTTCAAAATGAAATGTGATTTTGAACGTGTAAATTCCCAGTGTACATATTTGAATGTTTTGAACTAGGTTTTGGTTGGCACCTTGAATGACCAATTGTATAATGGGCACTCCTATATAGGGATTTCCCTATATGGGTTATTATATAGGTGGTTTCTATGTTTGGGGTAGGAAATTCAGGTGATAACAGTTAAGGTGAGCCATGCATGTGAGGGACTCCTACTTACATAGTATACTTTGACCATGGGTTTCATAGGAGTTTTTAGAGGGTTGAGTGATGGTTTCTGATCATCCACGATTAGACAGGTTGGTACCCCTTGGATTTGCTAAGAGGCCATGTGGGATTTTCCACTGGATTGTTCAATTTAGGGAGGCTAGTTGGTTATTGACTAGGGAGATTCACCATACACCGGTAGGTGGTTCTAACCCGAGTATGCCTAGGGATCGCTCTAGGTATGTTTAGGAAATTCCCATGGTTACTATTTTTGTGTGTTTGTTTACTTTCTATTGCAATTGGTTTTCGGTTGGTACTACTTATTTATTTTCATTACATCCTGGTATTGTTTGTCTTGGGATTTATAACCTGTTTATTTTTTACCATAGCCTAGTATTTATTTTTTTGGGAATTTAGTTTGAGTTTGGGTTTCCAAAATGATATATTGTTTTAAACAAATGAAAATGTGGCATGTTTTGTTTAGGAAAAGAGTAATTTGTGTTATTTATCTAAAATGAGAAAAAAATATTTTACTAAATATATTTATGAACTAGTGTTAATGGACTATTTTTTGGAAAGTAAATGTGTGGATTATGTGGTGATTTCCTATTGAGATATAAATCTCACACTCTATTTGAACCATTTGGTGCCAGTAGACCTGATCTGTTTTGTAGGATTATTTTTCTAGTTTGAGTTTCATTTGTAGAATGTAGGTTAGTGGATGGTGGTGACCATATAGTCACGTGGAGATCATGTTTTTAGCGGTTTGGTTTTGTTTTGTTTTAGTTTCAATTTTGTATTTAGTTTTTCGTTTGTTCAGTTTTTTAACTGAATCTATTTATACACATTTATTTGGGATTTAGTTGTTACCTTTTCCTCTTGTTATCTTTATTTTATTTGATCCTAGTTATTGGGATGAAATCATTCCAACTTGGTTTATATTTGATGCTCGTCAACAATTTTCATCCTGTGGGGATCAGGAATGCCCTTCAGGCCTTTCCACGTATCGGGTCAGGTGTCTGAGTTGGATGGCATCCCATCTTGGTTTGTGACATCACGTATGTACTTCCTTAGGAGAGGTATATGGAACACATCATAAACCTGATATAAGTTCAATGGAAGTTCAAAATGATAAGCTATTATCCCTATATAGTCAAGTATTTCAAAGATACTAATATACTTAGGGCTTAGTTTTCCCTTATTTATTCTGTAGATAAATTTTTAGAAATACCTTCTCGCCAACTTCAAATTCTAGATCACATCGATGATTATAAAAATAACAATTTTTTCAAATTTGTTCTATCTTTACTTGCTATTAAATTTCTCTAACCTACTCTATCATCTCATCAGCTTTCTCAAGTCTTAATATCATTCTTTCTACAACTTCATTCCAGTATAGTAGAGTCCTAAACTTCTTTCCATAAAGGGATTAATAAGGATCCATCTAAATTCTTGAGTGAAATTTATTTATGTAAGAAAACTACACAATAGGAAGGTGTTTATCCTAAACACATTTTAAATCCATAGAAAAAGATCTTAGTATATTCTCTAGGGTTTGAATTTTTCTCTAAGAATGACCATATCTAGTTCTGAAACTCAACTCTGTATCAAGAGATTAGTAAATAATTTACCAAATAATTGAGATAAAATTTATATCCTGATCAAATATAATTTAATTTAGTACCCTATGAAGACATATCACTTCCATGATATATATTTTGGAAAGAGTATCCAAAGATAAATTTTCCCTAATAGTGAGGAAGTGTTCTAACTTAGTTAGTTGATAAATTAAAACCCATAACTTCCTCAACGTCAAATATAAGATGAACCTTAAAGGCTACCATTACCTTTAATTATATGTCCACAAAATATAATGGAAATACTTCTCAAATAACTCTGTTAGTAAAAGATAAAAAACCATTGGGTTCTATTGCAATAAATGTCTCTTAAAATGACCTTAATCTTGATAAACTCTCATCACATAAAACACCAAAAGGGTTGTTACTGAATTTGAACTTATTATCAATCTTAAGCTCATAAACCAATTATGGTATCCATAACTCTTAAGTTAATATTACCTGGATACATATATGCTTCAAAAATATAATTCATCCTTTGTTCCTTAAATAAGATCTTATATTATATATAAAAATGTACATTGGAAACTTAGGTTTAACCTTGTATCGATAAAATATCAAATGTGATTTAGTTATTCCATAATCCATGTAAAGGGATATAATAAATGCTCAAAATCACATAAAATTTTACTAAAGGATGATAAATAATATTTTTATAAGTAACAATCATACAAAATCAGACAAGAAATTCCCTATGAGGGAGTGGAGGATAAGTGTTCCCAAAATATCATGATTCACTTAAACTTCCCTGATTACATAAGATTTCCCTTTTTCCTTTATATTTTGTGGTTGTTTTGATTTTCATACTCATTATACCTTGAATTGGGGCATTGATTCATATAATTATAATACTTCTAAAATTTGAAACACTATAGTGTGGGTGGTGTATTTTGTGCATATTTCACAATATGTGTATCATTAGCCAACTTTTTCCCATCACATCGATATTTGATTTCCTTATGACCTTCCCTTATACACTTAAAACATTTAATAGTTCCCTTAAGATATTTTTCTACATGTTTACTCCCACACTATGATCATCAAGTAAATCTCATCTTCTTATCTCTATGGTTTTTAGATTTTCCATTGAATTTCATTTTTATCTTCTTATCAAAACCATAAGATTAATACATAACTCCAAACTCCATTTCCGCCTTGATAGAACATTGAAAAATATATTCATATGTAATAAATTATCTTATGGATAACACAATTTTGGAGAATTGGTTTTAAGACACTGGAGAATAGATCAACTATACTTTTATATTGGATGATAATAACAGAAGCGTACCTTGCAAACCTTGTAAAATTTTCCTCATAGGTACCAACGGATTCACCGTTCATTTTATTTAGCTCATGGAACTCCTATATATTAGTATGAAGAATGCAAGGATAGTGCTTATTGAAAAATAAGTTCTTAAAATCATCCCAATACATGGAGTAAATTTCATCATGTTGTCTTGTATTCTTCATAAGATCCTTCTATTGATCTGTTTCACCTTCCAAATGGTATACAACCAAAATGAATTTCTCATTCTTCGAACATTGGAGGATGGAAAATATATTTTCATTAGTGTTGATATATTTCTCAGGAACTAGTGGATCATAATACCCATTGAAGAAGGGGTTTGTTACCTTATAAAGGACTCGACATAATGTTATTCCATCATTTTCTCATTTCTAAGTATAGAAAGATTAATATATTGAGAAAGTTATGTTAGAATCTCAACAAAATGTTTTATTCTAACTCCCATAACATTTAGTTTCTTGAGAGAAATATCATTTCATTTTTCATTTCATTTAGCATTAACATGACTTATTTGGATTCCAGCCATTGACTAAAACCAAAATCAAAGTGTGAGAAACACTCATCATAGTGGGGAACCACTTAATCATTAAAAATAACTTATAATATTTCTAAATCATGACACCTTATTTTTAATTTATGAAACCTAAGGTTTATCCTAGGTCATTCATTGTCATCATCTATTTAAATTCTTCATGATAGTTCATAAAGAGTTTTTGAATTTCAAAAACGTATATCCTAGGAGTGTAAATCTAGTTAGGCAGCAAAGTCCTTTTTTGTGCACTAGGTGATAATCAATTCTATCTCAATGTTACCTTTTCAGAGTTATTACCCTTAGGTACCACTATTCAAAATCCACATACGCTTATAGTATCATATTGGGATGTAATTCCTTGGAAACCTCTTGATATATCCTTTACCAAAATTCCAAGAAATGTTCATATAGTTTGGCTCATTATTATACTTATCCTTAGACATATCCCTATAAATATAATTATAAATATCCCTTGGGATATAAATAATGTTTTCTCATCCTAGTTTCCAAATATTAACTAAAATTTTCCTCTAATACCTATAGTAATGACCCAATATTTTCATACATAGATATTATATATTTTAATATTAATATTAATTACATTACATAAACACACACCAGAGGATCGTAAAGGTATAGTGCCTTTGAAACTTGGAAGTATAAATGACTGGTTTATAAGTGAGATACATAATCTCCCACTATGTTTTTCATAACAAGAACCCTTCTTATCCATATCAAACATAATACCTTTCTCCATATCCTAGGGAAGTGAAACATAATAAAGGGTGATCTCATATTCTTATTAAGGGTAAATAAGGGAGATATAAATATAACATGATCATATTAATATGATAACATGAGAATAACATATGAAAATCATACCTTATATATCATAGATCATAAACATGTGTCATAGAATAAATCTCATTAGTTTATCTGACATGAATCATAATAGAATCAAAGAACAAGATCTATGATAGAATAAAATTATCTTAAGACATAGATTTTTGGAATATACATAATCATAGAAAATCCTATTTCAAGGTTACCCACCAAGAAATTCATAACATGTTTGGATTAATCTAACCACCATTATACCTGCTTCCGTCTTAGGATAACCTCCTATATACCCTCTTTCAGGATTGGGATAACCACTCATGTACCCTTTGAGCTCATATAATATTAATCATTACCCAATTAATTTTAGGTAGATATAGGTCTCAACCTTCTTGCTTATAACATAACCACCGTCCTTGATTATAACATAACCAGTGTCACTTAATGAAAATCATACATCCGTGTTCCAAAAGATAATAAAATATCCATTATATCATATCCCATGATAATAAGTGGATTTTATAAGTATTTTATCATGGTATAAACAATGTAAAATAAATGGGTTTTATAAAAAATTTATCATTTTAAACAAAAACCATTCTGATAAAGATAAGAATAGTATACTTGGATCATATCCACTATAAATCATAGGTTACATCAAAGGATGTAAACTAATATGGAAAATAATTTTAAAATATTACATAGAACTTTTCTTGAGGAAAATATATTTTTCACATTGAAAAAATAGTAATAAAAAATTTTCAAAATCATTTTCTTCGAAAATAAACTTGAAAATTTAATTATAAAATATTTAAAAATCATTTAAAATATTTCATGAGGAAAATATCCGATCTTATTTGAAAAAAACTTTTTACAGAATAAAATATTTCAAAATAAACATGAAAAAATATAAATATTAAAAGAAAATAATGTTCATGATGGGGGTTAATTATTTTCATGACGTACATATTAAAACAAATTTTCCTTTCATGTCTTTTGGTAAAATCCAAATGAGCCTTTTTTGGAAAATGTATTGAATATTACCTTCAAAACATTTTTTAAAAATTCAAAAGTGTGTAAAACATTATTTATTAAATAATTTTAATAATGTTAAAAACACTTTTTAAAACATTTTTATAAAATATGATTTTGGAAGAAAAACGGTTTTTTATTGAAGAGAGAAATAAAATCAGTTTCCTTTAAGAAACTATTTTTTAATCTTGATTACATAAAGAGAGTAAAATGAAGGGAAAACATGTATTCTCATTAAATAACCAGATGACAATAAAATTCAGGAGTTTATTGAGATATGGATTGTAATATTTCATCATCAGAAACATAATAATAAACAATCCTGGTAAATAATGAGATTGTATCATAAAACTCATACCACTTTAGTAACATTGAATCACAAGTACCATTAAATAATAACATAAAATTAAACATTAAATATAATGAAAATGATGATATTCATGATATAAAATTCAAAATGGTTTATATATACACCTCATAAAATAATATAGGTGCATAACATGACATATGTCTCAAATAAGGAAAATTAAGACCAAAATACCTTACTTATTTGGAAACATTCAAATAGTAAACCCAATGAAAGAGATATACTCAAATGGATATGTAAATATAAATAATAATAAGTAGAATAATCATAAAATACATTCAAGAGGCCACATAAAAAAACATGTGGTAAATATGACATATTTCTCATTGAAAATAGAAGTGAGATGGAAATCCCTTACCGTAAATCTCGGCATCCTCCATACACATTTAAAAATCCTATAAAATAAATATAATTTTATTATAAATATATTATAAAAACATAATTATATATATATATACATAATACCATATATGATTTACTTAGGACTATTTTTTACCTGTTTATTAATAATTCCATGTTAAAGCCGTGTTTTGGGCTATAACGGCTTTGTTTTTCGTGTATGTTATTATTTATTATTATTTTGGTACAATTAAATTGATCATGTTTACATAACATTCATAATTTTAAAAATTATATAAATATAATATATATTAAGTATATATTTATATATATATTTAGAGTATTCCATAAAAGTTAGAGATAGAAAATGAAATACACCATTCATAGAGACGGTGGGTCATGCGCACGCATGAATGTTGTTTCCATTTTCTCAGTGGATTGAAATAAAGAATTATAAATAATATATTAAGATTATAAAATAATTTTTATTTCATATATATCATATATTTTTATTTAAACCTATACTTATTACCTTCCATGTAAAGTGTATGTGAAGAATGAATCACATTTCTTTGCAAGTTGGTAGTCCACCATACACACAAACAATATTATTGTATTCCCATGGAATTGAAAGAAAGAAGGAGCATATGATATCATAATTCTATAAGATTAATAATATCATAAATATAATATATAATTAATAAATACCTCATTATATACATCTATGATATGTGATAATGTAAAAAACAAATGACATCGATTCACGAGGTGGTAGTCCGTCATACACACAAAGGATGACTTCATAACTTATTTGATGGAAGTGGAGATGGTTTTAGGTAATTACATTAACAAAAATATGTATCAGTAAATTTAATAAACCTAAAGTATTATAACATTATTTTATAATAATAATTTAATAAGGTGGTGAAATAAATAAAATAAAAACGCTCATTGAAGAACGTTGAATCTTCTTTGGGTAACTTCGTTAGGTTTGCATAAAAAGCCTTATAAGGATGGATTTGTGAAAAAATTAAGGATTATAGGATGGTAGGATGTAATTATTGGATTTATTTTTTTTATTTAATTTCTAAACCAATGGTTTTTAAAAGTTTTAATAAGAGATAAGAGGTGTGTCCTTTTATAAGTGAGGTGAGTGGTACAATTGTAGTTTTTAAAAAAAAAGGTGTGCCTATGTTTTTCATTACCAAAAGGCTCAAAAATAATGTATTATCGAAATTATAAGAGATAAGGTCTAAATATATTCATCCAATGGGTTCTTAAAAAGTTTTGTATCATTTTTAACCCTTATAATTTTCGTTTAACACTCTGGTAAACCCGTTTTTACCATAACTGTGCTAACTAATTTTTACTGTTTTTACTATTCATTATGGTAAGAAACTGAGCTAAACTTGTTAGGAAATATAATTTATTCTAGTTAAAAATATTTAATCCATTTTAATAAATTCCATTTACATAATTCACAAATTTTAATTTAAAATTAATCTCACAGATGCAATGACACAACATATTTTCAGAGAGAAAATGTTCAAAAGTTTTAAAAGTTTTAATATAGAAATTGAATATTAAAATTATTCCAATGAAATATATTGTAATAATATATATATATATATATAATAGAACTAATTTTACTATTAAACTGATATTAAAACGATTTTTATGTGTTTAAATTCATTAAAAGAAATGAAAATTATTAAAAAAATCGGTATTTATCATTATTCAATGAAAATTTTATCTTCTATAAAAACTATTAAAAAATAAACCTAATATAATTTTTATATTATGATTTCAAAAATGAAGTTTATTTTTCAAAATAAATTTTCTAAAATTTTCAAAAAAAAATTAAAAAAATTTCCCAAAATTTAACAAAATTACTTCTCATAAAAATAATGTTTTTAGGGTAATATTTGATTTATTATTATTTGTTGTCAAAAAAACACATATGATGAATGTTAAAAAATTTATTTAATATATAATATATACATTTCAGTAAAACAATTCACCAAAATTTATTTTTTTTTAATTTATTGAGTTAAAACACATTTGTTTTCAAAAAAAAGTTTTTCAGAAAAAGATTTCCTTTACTTTCAAATAGTTTTTATTTTCATTTATAATCAATTATTAACCAAAGAACTAATTTTATATATATTTTAAAACCATATATTTTCATAATTTAATAAATGATATCCATACCTTCCATTTCAATGGCTAGATAATAACTATCATATTAAATAATAATATTTTAATAGTGTTTTAGGTTTCATTTAAACATAGTGTTATGTGTAATGAAAAAATAAACTCAGTGTTTCGTGTAATGGAAAATATCAAAAAGATTAGATTTATTTTAAAAAAAATCCAAATATCATGGTTTTATAATGTTCTTAACCAAAACCAAAAAACCAACTCCACATTCAACCTTTGATAACCCAGGTCTAAAACATTTATCTCCATGCACAAGCCTCCAAGAATACTTCAAAACAACGAAAACTATGCCCCCATCCAGGTATGGTGATTCTATGAATGTCCAAAACTCTCTCCAAGCCTCCAGAACACTTCTAAACTCCATATCAACACCACCAATCCATGGAAATATATAACAGGATGGTTTTAAGAATCTTGGTCCTCACATTAGATACCTGTCAAACAATTATCATCCTTAGGAATCAAAATAAAAACCTATAAAGAAAGAGTATAAAGGAAAAGGTCTGAACCACCATCCCATGAGATACCTCTCAAGGATATCATTGTGGCCCAAACACATCCACCAACCATGAATTACTATAAATAATAAAATGAAAATTTAATAAAACAATTGTAAACTAGGAATTACATCACCCAAGAAAAAAACAAGAAAAACAAAACTCAAAAAAACTGGGATATTGAGAATGAATCATGACTCGCATTCCCAGTTTCTCTCCTCTAATCCATCATGCCTCCACAATAAAAAAACCAAAGGGATAACTCGCCCATACAGTGCCTTATCTTAGTGGTATTGGATCTCAACTTATCTCTCTATAAATTCCAAATCATCCTTGATATCCAACTCTACCCAGTCAATGATATAGTAGTCATCATGAAGATAATGATGGATCTGAGACATAGGGAAGACATCATGGATCCTTTCCATTAATTATGGGAGATCCAACCGATATTCCACTTCACCAATTCACCACAACACCTTGAAATGAATAAAGAATTGGGGAGAAATCTTACTCTCCCAACCAAACCTCTATTACTCTTGGTGAGGGGAAAACCTCAAGAACACATGGTATCCAACCTCAAACTCCATGTACCTCCACCTAAAATTATCATTAGACTTTGTAAATTCTTATGAAACCTTCATCAACTCTTGGACCATATGGATATTCACTCTATCATGATTTTCACCTTAATAATACCAAATATTATTGACTCTCCAACCTTGGTCCTGCAAAATGGAGAATGAAATACCCCAGTAAGGACTCACGTACTACTAGCCCTAGAATTGTGTGATAAATACTATTGTAGTAAAATTATCATTGGTTGAAACATTAATTTCCATGGCATCCATGATTCACTACCTATAGCTCTACTCCTTGAGATTTTCTATCAGACTCCCTCTCAAGGCTCTCCTCCCTACAAGTGTATATGATTGATCACCTACACATTATTCTACACTACAAATTATATAAGAAGCATAAACGGGGTGAGTACATATCTGGTCATAGGGAACAACACATCCTCTAGACATCATTATATAGACTTCTCATCTATAAATAGAAGATTAAACTTAATATCGAGCTCTTTCATGATTAGGAAACCCTGATGAAGGGAGAGACGATCCTTCATTTTTGTATCCTTCATGATCAATGATAACAACACTAGAAAAAAGTCCCTCTAAAATTCATCCCATGAAACATCTTCCCTCTGGTGATCATCGAGATACAAAATCCATCATAGACATGCATCCCATCACATCTGAAAAACCACAATCATAACCAAGAACTCATATTGAGCTTAAATCATACCAAATGTGATCTCAAGATCCTCCATCTAATGCTCTATCTATAGATTAGAGATTCTTCCATCATACATCACTATACACTACCATGTAAAGGAACCCAAGGCCCTATATCATGCCTCATCCTCCTCCATCATATTTAGCCTCTAAGAATAAAATTGATCGGCCTACTGAAACTCTACTTCCTCAAATTAATGTGAACGATGACCAAGTGTCATTCCTTAAAACATAAATAAAAATCTAAGACTAAGAGTGTGGAATTTTGATTATTTATTTGATTAAATTCAATTTAATTTTTTAGACCACCCCATTAAATCAAAATCACAAACAATAATGATGTATATAGATTTTCTATTTCTCTACTAGGAAAGAAGAACCACCTTAATTGGTCATTAAATAAGCTCAGAGTCCTTTCATTAGATCATGGTAGTCCCTAAAATCCAATGTCGGTGCTGGTTTCCTGGGTTTATGTCTTGCACCAATCTTTATCGACATTATTTCCCTACCAACCCATCAAATCCACATAAGTTCCTAACCCCAATATCCATCCAATTTCATAACATAAACCCCTTTTATACCATTCTATCATGACCACTCCCTCCAAAGGTACCCCTCCTAGGATGATAATGAAGGAAGAGAGATAATAATCAAAGATTCCCTCTTTCAGTATGCCCCAGATTAGTGGCTAGCACTAAGGTTACAAATAAAATAACATATATGGAAGGTATTGACCTAAATAGAAAATTAATATTAGGATAAAGTATATCAAACATCAAAAAATCCATAATTTAATATTAAATTGGTATAAATTCATCTAATAATGCATAACAAAAAAATACAAAATAAAAATAAAGTCTTTAAAAAAGTATAAAAAAATAATCCCTCTAATAGAAACTCAATAATATCTCCCATGAACATTCTAATAATATCCAAATTAGACCCTAAAATCCTTCTAGAAACTTTAAAAATAGTTTATATATACATAGGTTGAGCATAACATGTGTACTTAGTAGGTTCATACCTAATAACTCTCATGAAATTGTTAAAAAAACATACAAATGCACTAATGAATATATATCAGAACCAATAAGAACCTAAACAAGTAATATATCCATTACTAACCACACCAAATAATTTTAAACAAATAATTCATCCATTTTTAATAAAATTTCATCAAAATAAATAATAAAAGGCTCCCCATAACAACTTACGCACTAATTTTCTACTCTCACTCCCCAACACCGAATGTCTTATGCTCTCATTCCTTCCTTTCAATCGCATCACATGTCCATCCATATCTGATGTGGGTCATTATACATACCTACCAACCCCGCACTCAAAATTTATATCATCCCATGAAGGTATTATTCATAATCCACATCACAACCACATCATGAAACTAGGGTATTAGGGTATCATGAACATGAAGAGAATCAAGCTTGTGCCCTCCTCCCACCACGCATGGCCCCAACCACATAACACATCCTCATAATCACTGGAAATCTCTAATATTATCAATCATCACCGCTAGGAATCTCAAACACTAGTTTCCATCATCATTAATAATATCCAATACAATTGTTCATCCTTACTATTAATCTATAACACTTACTAAAAACATCACTACTGTTGAAGAAAGAATGGGGATAATAGGGTATCTATCCCTCGACTTTACCAAAAATCAAGATATTTGGGAAAATTCTTAAAACCCAAAAAAATCGGGCATTGGTAATATAACGACCCATACTTAATATACATTGTTATTACTTCATAATTGAATCATACTTATTACAACATATAACAAACCCATGATAGGACCGTATAGGTATAGTGTCTTTAGAAACTGGGAAACATAAACAACTGGTTCATAAATCATCTATATTGTCTCCCGCTTATTTTATCATATCTAAAGTACCTTTTGGGATATCCTACTTAATACCCTTCTTCCTGACCTGGGGAAAAGAAAACATACAAAAGGGTGAGCTCAAATACTCATTAAGGGTAGAAAAAATAAATATCAATCATATCATATTCATAAGAACATAACATTTTGAAAATCTTAACCTGCAAAAGAGATCATAATATCATAACATGGGATAAATCATAGTAGTGAAATGTAATCCCAATAATCATAACATAAAACATTAAACTTTGCGTCATACACACATAATCCTAGAAAATCATTTCATATAAGTCAAGACTCATTGCCAATACCATCTTAGCGGACAAAGTCCATTTCTAAACTGATTTCACTCCTTGTTCTAGTCCTGTATCACGGAACCAGATTAACTTTCCATTCCATCCATGTCTATCTCATGAGATATAAATCCTTAACCAATGCATTGGAGGGAGATATATGTCCCACCCATCTCATAATGAAACCATTCTTATTTGTGCCATAAAATCATAAATCATATATCATAGCATAACCCATGTAATAAAAATGGGATTCTTAAACATCATGCCATCACAACATAATCAATATAAGATAAAAGGACTTAATAAAAATAATTACATCATAACATAATAAAATCAATGTAATAATAGGTATATAAATATAACCCTATATTATCTTAGATGGAAAATAATTTTGATAAAACATTTTAACTCCATTCTGGAGGAAAATATCCTTTCTACTTCAAAAACATTTTTCCTTTATTAACATGTCATACAATTTTAAACTAAAATAAGTTAGTTAAAAATAAACTGTAAAACTTTTAAAGTAATATTATTGGAAATAATTTTCTATGAAATCATAAAAATCCATTCATGCCGTATAATTTAAAAAAACATTCTTCTCGTACTTTGGCCAAAAAAAGTCAAAAAGTATCTCGTACTAAAAATGACAAAAGATTCCTTTCATGTCTTTTACTAAAAATTCCCCAATAGGTAAAAATGGATTTAAATAGTTGTAGTATAATATAATTAATATTAAATATTGAGGAAACATGGATTTGGATGATAAATATTCCCCAGAAAATTTTGAAGTATAAACAATCTCGGATAAAAATGAGATTGCGAGATTTTCCTTTACCTTAGGTCTGATATTCTTTGTATGGGTTCAAACCTCCTATATAATGATTTAAATAATGTCATTGACTTATTAAATAATCATAACCATTGTTATTATATCATATATGGTCATATTATTACCTTCTTATTAGTAATATTTCATTGCTACTTGTTATTCGGGTGTTCGTTGCTTTATGTTCTTATGCGTGTTTTGTCGAATAAATTCTTATTCCTCTTTTTAGGTTATAGAAAAATCATTTACAGAATGGTATTAGAAGAATATATATCATATATATCCGTTAAATTCATTTATATAATCATTATTCAATGAATATCGTGTTGAACGAGTCGCATCACATTGTGGAGACGGTAGGTCGTACGTATGCACGAGCGATGATATCGTTCCCATAATTATATTAATGGAATTAGAGATGATGATATAATATCTCATAATCAGTTTCATATTATAATAATCATATATAGTTATTATTTACACCATTATACCCATCCAGGTAAGGTGGTGGTGGAAAAAATATTACACCACGGCGTGGAGACGGTATTCCGTACGTACGCACGCACGGTGATTTCATTTTCCGTAGGATGGATAGAAGGTAAAATAGGGTTGTTTAATATTTATAATAACATATAAGTATATTAGTGATTCCTATTTTATTACTTTATAATGAAACAAATAAATAAGAGGAATTATAAGAAGAAAGAAACTTGAAAGAATCGTTAGAAGAGATTACCTCTTCCTCGGCGTGCCTCTTTTAAACTTCCTCTTAGGGCACTAGAGTTGGTCTTTTGAGAAGAACAGAACCTCTATGATATAACTAGAGATTTTTATAATAGAAATTGTCAGGTTATGGCTGAGTTTGAAGGCTAAAAATTGTGTGAGTAGGAGAGGGAGGAGGTGCCCTTTTAAAAGGTAAGAGAGGGGCACTTTTGGAAACCTCAAAAATATTAATTTATAATAAATTTCAAACCCACTTAAAAACCACCAAAAATGACTTAATTCAAAGATGAGATGATATAGAGTTGTAATCTCATCAAACAATAAAATTTAAACATGTTTTGAATTTATTTTAAACCTTATCAAATTGATTTATCCTTATTTAATCTATTTAATTTTATTTGTGGTAATAATACTCTAAATTTTATATTGTCAAAAATAATTACGTATGTGTTGTGAATTGTCTATAATTGGATACTTTATGACATTTTAGACCATATAAATTTAAATTTATAATTTTTAAATATTTTTTTGTGATTTTTAAACAATTTTATAATATGTTATTTTTATAAAATAAAAATAGTGTCAATTTTGACACAATTCATTTATTTGAATTTAAATAAATTCTACACAGAAAATATATTCAAAAAAAATATTTAATAGATTACTAATATATCATATTAATCTATAAAATTCTTTTATCAAATTAAATATTTGATATAATATTTATTTTAATATTTTTAAAACCATTTATTTAATATTTCAATCAATAAAATAATTTCAACATCACTATTGTGTCATCATTAATGATAATTATTTAATCACTAAAAATTCTAAATAAATTCACATGATGTATATAATTTTATTATATTTCTATATACTATTAATTTTTTATGTTTTATGAAGTTTATCACTAAATTAAAATTATTACACTTATAAGATATAAGAGAGTGACATGTTGTCACTTTCTTTGGTTTTAATTATAATTATATCATTTTCATGGTCAATAGTCCATGAAACGAATCTATTATAACCCTTAGGTGATATCGGTCGACTTTTATTCATCCAATATAATTTTGGCAGGTTTTAGGGTAATTTTATAATCTTATTTTTACCATTAATTACCTGATTTACCTTTAACTGTAGTAAATAAAAATTATCATAGTTACTATTCATAATGTCAAAAAACTAAAAGTAACCTATTAACATAATTTGGACCCACTTAATCCAAATATGGAACCCATTTTTAAAAATTCAAAACACATAATTTGCATTAATTAATTTAAAATTAATCCCATTGTTAAGAAAATGGGTTTTAAAAGTTAAAACATTGTCAAAGATTGAAATGTTTTTACCTATGAATTCAATATAAAATTAATAGTAATGACATGAATTATATTAAATGGTAAAAATATATTCTATTTATACTTTAAAACCATTAATTTTTATAAATAACCATCTAAATTATCTTGATGAAAAAAGTTTTTTTTAAGAAAAATTTAGCATATTTTTACTATTCATCAAAATATGAAAGTTATCAGAAAAGTATCAAAAATTTATCCAATGTAAATTTTTATATAATAATTTAAAATAATAAGTTTATTTTGTAAAATTAAACTTATAAACTTTTCAAAAATTATATTTAAAATGGTTGCGCCATCAAAAGCCGGTAAAACTGCATTTTTTGAAAATACTTCTTTTATACGAAAAATTGATTTTGTTTTCATATATAATTCTAGAAAATGTGTAAGATGAATTATAATGTTATAAAATTAAAAATTAATTTAATAATACTCATAACGTCTAGTTCATAATATTATAATAATTTATCATTGTTTAGTCAAACTCGGTAATGCGTACAACGCAAGCTATCGAGGAAGGTTGCTCTTCCATGTAACGCAAGCCAATACAGTGTTGTGTGTAGTGAAATATTCTCTTGGTGTTGTGTATAACATAAGAAAAAAAATATTTCTCATAAAATATCAGGGTGTTACAGGTAAGGTTATATAACTCAGTTGGGGAAAATATATAATTAACATTAAAATAAAAATTAGATAGATAACACATAATTATAACCTATGGGTAATCATCCAATTCAACTAGTGTATCCCACAACACCACCACAACATATCATAACCTCTCACATCAACTACTTAAAACAATTGCAACACACTCCAAAAAGAAGAGACACATGGGCCACAATTAATCTTTCCTTTTCAAGTTAACCAATTTCCCAATTTACTAGTTTCCAAACAACTTCCACTTATTAAACTTTTAATTTAATTTTTAATGACTAACCACTCTAACCAACACTTAAGATTCAATTATATAAGGTTATGAATAACTTATTCATTAATATAATTATTACTCACTAATTATAACCTAGTTACACATAATTTACAACCCAATCCTTTTCAATTTCATTATTAACACTTCATTCCATTGCTACCGGTCTATTACCATAAACACCCCACAAAAATATCTATATACCTCTAAAAAAAAGAAACTTAAACACATACTAACCATAACCGTATCCCAAACATCTCACCAAAATAATGACCCAACATACTTATGGTTCATCACTATATCACAACAATCGCACATCCTCTATATCAATAAAGTACCAAAACTCCACCCAAAATATAGCTGATACTTGAACTGGTCACTACCATCACTGTATGAGCCCCAACAAGGTTTACATAACCACTAAAAATTAATAATAAGTACATCATCACATAAAAACATTTAGGCTTCCAATTCTTCTATCAATTAGTTTCAAGGGGATTTAAATATATATTTCATCATCTCTTAATAAGGGTATTTTAAAAAATATATAGGTTTACAGGGGAACCCAATTTATCATATCAATACCCAACCCACTATGGACCACCTAGCTAGCAGAAATCTATTTGTGACAATCCCAATCCCATCTTCAATAGGATAGGGACTAGTGACATGATCTGAGAAGGAATAAACTAAAATGGGAGGCCTAAGCCTAATTTATATGTACGTACACACACATCAATCTCCATGAAAAGAAAAGAGGAATATTAATACTATAACATATAGAGTATAACCATGCATTAAATAACCTATAGGGGGTATTTCAGAGTAAAAAATATATAATAACAAAGCATAAATGGTAAAAATAAATGCCCGAATGGAAATGAAATCCCAACCTCCTAAAATCTAGAAAAGGGGAGAAACTGAGGTTCTCGGCTACTAATCTATAAATATGACCACTGAATGTGGTCAATTCACCCAAGTATCATTATGCTACATAGAATTCACCTCTTATTTTTCTTTTATCTACACAAGACATGAAACATATGGTAAAAACCTATGCATGGTTGAGTATATACATACCCAGTATGATGCCATGAAAACCACAAAGGTATAAATGAAAAGATACAACATAATTCATATTAACCCAAAAAAAAGAGAAATAATCCCAAGATATATGTTTATAAAGAAACTCAGATGAGGGAGAAAGGGGATCTTCATCTCCACATACTATCCATGGATGATGAGTCTATATGTAGCTCCAAAGGCCCATATCTGATGCTCAGCTCTCATGTTTCTCTATAATAAATCATGTGGAGGACCCTCACCTCGTCCCTATGATTCATAGTCAATGGGGGAAATCTCTAATAGAGGACATAAACCCTAGTGTGATAGGGGTAAAACTAAGTATATAGAGGACCCTCACCCTGGTTTGATAGTGGGGTGTCACTCAGTAGATTGAGGACCCATACCCTAGTGTGATAAAGGGTTCTACTCAGTGGATAGAGAACCCACACCTTGTTATGATAAGGGGTTCCACTTTAAATTCCTAGAGTATGGGGGACCATTTCCATAGTGTGATAAGGGGGTTTCCAACCCCAACCTCCCTCTAGTGATCCGACCTGATCACTATGATTGCTCAACAAGTACATTAAGTAGTGTCACACTCACAAAACCTTATGTTTTATCTCAAGATTTACTATGAAGGATACCATCACATTCTATATGGAAAACTACTCAGGATGGACTACTAGTGAGCCAAAATCTGAGTTGTAAAGAAGGGGATACATAAGGTTGAAGTTACTAGGAGAAGTACACGGCGTGTATGTGGGGTCACACAAAATGTGACATCACCCCATCTCCTAGGTGTGTTCTTCCCTAAACATGTATGGGGAATCAATTTTATATTAAATGGTGTGTAAAGGTGGTAAAAGGAATGTCTTGGCCACCCAAATCCTACATGTTTCCTTCCGGCCCGTACACATGTACACTGATCATTCCCATGTACAATGGTCGTTTCTGGGTACATTTTCTTGCTTATATACTCTATCCATTCTGGTTTTCCTAGCCATGTTTGTGCCCTTATACTCCTAGATTACATGTTTATCATCCATCACCATGAAACATAGAATGTATGGTTCATACATGGCATGTGATATTTATCTCCACTCAATGCCTTAAATACCACATCCAAGGGGCTACATGGTTTGTGTTCCTCCATGATACATTGAATGTAGTTAGGAAAATTATAGAAATCCAGTTTCTTTATGAAGATACCAGATCCACCATCCATTCTAGTTTGACCTTTGGAATCTGTAGAAATCAAATGAAACATCGTCGGTTGTTGATTCTCAACCTCTATTGGCTTGAAATTAGAATTTCAATTTACCATATAGGAATCCATCATGAGTTATCCACCACTATAGATCTCAAATTCATGAATCAATCACCTACATCCCGAATTTATCCTTTATTAATCCCCAAACTATCGATTCAAATGACATCCCTGCAACTTCCATGAATAACAAGCTCTGCCTCTATTATGGATCGATCATTGGTGAAGAAGGAATATACTAGAGATGTAGAAGAATGTTATCTTTTTTCTCCATATTTATCATGATCCACCCTAATCCATTCATCAATTCACATCCTTGAGTTTTCCAATTCCAATGAAGAATCCCCCCCCCCCTCCTCTCAAATCCTCCCAATTTTATGCAGTTAACCATGTCAATTTTCTATAATGGAGTTTTTATAAAGAACGGGTTAGGTTTAGGGTTACTAAATAAATTTATTAACTAAATTGATTAATTAAATTAACATACCCACCAATGTCTACCTCAACCAAACTTCCAGCATTGAATGGATTTAGATCATGCCTAGGGTAAACCCCACATACTAGAATCAAAGTTGGTTTGGTTTTCTCATCTGAGCTCCCCAAAAAAAAGAAAACCATTTATATAGAAATGTTGTGTGTGTGTTATTTAAAATATATTAGTATTTTTTTAATATATTAATTATAGGGTCTCTAGATACCCAAAAATAGTTCCAACTCAATAAAAAATCTAAATATATATATAGAAATATTCACAGGGAAAATCCAAAAAAAAAACTAGAGTCGTTACAGTATCCCCTCCTTCAAGGATTTTTACCCTGAAATCAGAAGCTAAAAAAATATGGGGGTACTAATTATTTATCTAACTTTTACACTACTAGGATCTCTCTTGTACACCCCCATGCATCAAAATCACATAAACCAAAGGGATGGTTCATCCATGTAGGATCCCCTCCTTCCAAACCTCGATCGCCACCAGGTACTCCACAAAGGTGAATCCATCCTTGATGTCTATCTCACCAATGTAAATAATGTATGTAGGTTCATGCACATATTTCATAATATGTGACACATGGAAAACATCATGCATTCAATAGAATAGTGGGGGCAAGGAAAATAAGTAAGAAACCTCACCAACCCTTTGTACGATCTTGAATGGCCCAATAAACCTTGGGGTTAGATTTTTTACCCATCCAAATATCTACAATCCTTGTCATGTATAGAATCTCAAGAAAAAATAGTCCCCTTGATCAAACTTCAAGGGCCTATGAAATATATCTACATAATATTTTTTTTCTTTAGGTTGTCCTCATGTTCTCGTGGATCACATGAACCTTCTATGTTATTACATGCACCATCTCTATCCCAATAAGAGATCTATTTCTAATATCTATCTAGCACAAGGATGACCAAAAGGGTCTCTATTAAAAGGATTTGAAAGGTTCCATGATGATATTAGATTGATAATTTTTATTATAACAAAACTAAACTAATATTAAGTGATCCTCCCAACTCCATACAAATCCCAACATTTAGGCTCTCAATATAACCTCCATCACTTGGATAGTCTGCTTGGTTTGTCATTTTTCTATATTTGAAACACTATTATCTTCCTGAACTAGGTATCAAAGTCCTCCTATAATCCTATCTACAACCATGACGTGAATTGAGAATCATGACTATATATGATCGTTAAGGGTACCCCATGAAGGTGGATGATCTCTAGTGTATACAAATGCTCGAATCTCAACTGATCATTACTCTTAAATGGAAATAAAGTTCACTAACATCATAAATTTATCAAAAATCACCCAGATAATATCAAGGACTCTAACTATTTATAGAATCCACATCACAAATTCAATGGATATTCAGTACCATTCCCACTTTGGGATATCAATAGGTTGTTTCAGACTTCAAGAACATGGTTCTCATCCTTTATTTACTAACATGTGAGACACTTAGAGAAAAACTTAGTGACACTCCACTCCATTCCATCCCACCAGAACTGTCATTGAATTTCCTTGTAAATATTTTCCACTTAGGGATGTACATCCAAGGAAGATGTGTGAAACTCTCTCATTACATCAACTCACAATGTGATTGAAAACACTATCCACCTCTAGAAAAAGTATGGCATTCTCCCCTCCTTTAGAAAATCCATTAGGTTAATATCTTGAGAATAATTGTCCATGTATAAAATCATAGTCGATGTCACCCTATTAAAGATCTCTTTCACGCTAAATAAGTGTAAGATTCACCACCATAAAATAAAGAAAAATTGCACCACTATCCTCCCTTAAGGTCAACTATAATGAATCTAACTTCTCATACACCTCCTCTACCAAGAGACAACAGGACTTACTACTAAGGGTATCAGCCACCACATTTCTTTTCTTAAGAGTATAGCTCATCGCAGAGTCATAGTCATATATGAACTCTAACCAATGCCTATATATTTGGTTAAGTTCTCTCAAAGTGATGATGTACATGATACTATATTGGTCTAAGAAAAACAAAGAAGCACTTTCTAGAAGACAATTTCTCTAAATCTCTATGGTAAAGACTACCACTACCAAAAAAGAGTTGGTTGTGTAAACCTGCACACAGCATCTCAACTTACTTTACACATTAGAAAACACTGTCTACCTCTATGTCACCATGAATCCAACCCTATCTCTAGAGGAATTATAAAAACACTGTGTACCTAACTCCCTTCCCTATAAGTTTCAACATCGGAGAATAGTCCGAAATATAACTCATCTCTTTAAAGGCTCTAGAACTGAATTTTCTAAGAAATGATTGGATTTTTCATGCTAAGGAAGTTGATGGGGATTATATCACAGAATATTCTTCCATGAACCTCCAAATGAACCCTTCCCATCTGATTAAATGCTTCAAATCCACCGCACTCTCATGTGACACACAATAAACTACTATGCAAACCTTTTATAAGTCCATTATCTCACCCATGACTAAGAAAAAATATCCCAAGAACTGTATTATTAGAAACTTGATACAACACTTTTAGAGATTCCCAAAAATATGGTACTCATAGAGTGTTTCTAGAACAACCACAAATATCTTGAATTCTCCACCTTTGGTGCCAAGAACACAAGAATTTCACTGAAGAATACCAGCATGAACTAATCCAAAAAGGGTGGAAGGACTTGACCTTATGTCCTGCAACCACTACTAGGGAATTAAACATGATGATGGGTATCACCAAGGACTCAATACAACCATAGAATCTTTAGGAATCCACCCTCTCTATAAACTCTTATCGCACCTGAAGCTGGTGACCACCGATCTTGATTCCAAAACTCTAAGAACCAAGTCTCCCCAATCCACTAGTTGAAGAATTCATTGATTCTAAAGGGTGTATAATCTTCACTGGAAGTCACTTAGTTTAGGTGAATTAAATCTTTACATAACCTCAAACTCTCAACTACCTCGTAAGGGAAAAACTAGGATTCCCAAGAAAATACACTAGGTCTCACAAATCTATACCTATGTAGGTCCTCAAACTATACCTTTATCTCTCAAAGTTATATGGGTTATCCAATATTCTGGTACATGTATCGGGTCACCCCTAGGTGAAATTATATATAGAAGAAAAAAAATAAATGAAGGTATTTCTACTAAATCCTTTGGTAAAATTCCCTCACACCTCTCAACATCACAAGAACTGAAATCTCATAACATCTACTACTCTAAGGGTCATAGTAGACAACTAATAAGGAATCACATGTATCCTCTAACACATGAGCTAATCCTTCTCTATTTGGGATTCCTTATTGAAAAATAAGGGCAAAATCATTCCCAAAAACTCAGATAAATTGAAAAACTTTTTGGAAGTAGTCAATTGGGAATAGATAGTGGGAAACTGGTCTATACTGAGTATGATATAACAGGGCCTCACCACTAGATATAGAAAGATTCCATGTGAGGATCTCTGTCCTCCCAGAGTTAGATCACACTATCATTAAAAGTGTTGATCACTGATCCTCTCTATAGGAGCCTCAAAACATAATGGTTGATCTAATAGGCTCTACTATTATCTCTAGGTATCAAATAGGGGCAACATCCATGAGAAATTGGTTTGTTACTGGATACTAAAACTATAACTAGAGCAGAGAATACATGGGTCATAACTTGATTACACCCTAGAGTCTCAGAGTCACAAGACTCTACTGTTTGAATCCATCATTCCCCTTTCCTACCTACCCTCCTTGAACAGATCTCACTCTAATACCTTATTATATTAAAATTACCTAAAACATATAATTCAAATTAACTCATCAACCAAACCTTGACATTATTCGTTTTGGTTGTAACTGACTCACCCACACAGTTTTAAATCATGTTACAAGGACATGTCTCAATGATGAAATTCCCCCACTTCCTTATATTCCCAATGTCACATAGAATGTCTCTAACACTAGGATCTAATAATTCCTTGTGTCACCCTTGATAATTCTTTCTTCTAGGACCACCATCGAGATGGATTCTATCCAACCAGGACACTCATACCATAGGCTCACTCCAGTCTTCTACCACTTCAGAAGGGGGTTATGGATCACCAAAATACATGGTGATATCTATCTTAAAAACGCATGATAAGTAACCAAAATAGGTGCATCATCTACTGGAACTACTAGAAAAAACTGATTCTCTATGAAGCATACTGGTTGTGAGCACAACCATCTGGTCAATCAGGGTCCACAAAATCTAGAAAACCAAAACATATGCCTAAATGTAATCCTTCATTGCATGAGGGTTTTCCTTTCTAGAAAATATCATTTGTTCAAAATATTGGAACTCATGTAATTTTATAAAACTATGCGCACCATCATCATGCCCTGCTAGAGCTATCGAATGATCAAAATGTGGATGTCCATACACCCAAACCACTAGGGAGAGTCTATGCACTACTCAATAGGTGGTAGTACTACTTGGTGCCAACTTGGAGGAAAAAATCATGAATGGGTCCCTGAATTGTGTCCTAAGCTCTCAACTGGTCATCATCGCAACACTGTCTTGAAATCCAAGATGTATATCATCATAGAGACATCGTGAATGTTTTCAGGATATACCACGGTCAAGAGTATTTATATTTAGAGATGAATCAAGAAGGAAATTCAAAGGAATAAATTATATATGATGAATGTACTAATGGTTCCTTTCAATTGATGTGTCAGTATATCGAGTCAACAAGTAGGAAGTTAGTTTCATGTTGAATGGATATGTCGGCCTCCACACCAACACTTGATTCTCTAGGCTGAAAAATAAACTTGATACACTCCAACACTATTTCCATAAGTTCCCAACCAATCCTCACAATGGGCCCCACTCTTACACCAACCTGAGTATAAACTTCTCTAATATCACTCTGTCATGACTAGACCCGTCAAGGCCTGCCTAGCTAGTAGTAAGCCAAGTGTGACAATACCAAGACCACCTCCAATAGACTAGGTTCTGGAGATAAGTATTGAGAATTCATGAAATAAAATGGGAGGTCTTAAACTAATGTAACTTTATGCACACACACTTCCATATCCATTCCAATTACATAGTAATAATATTACTATAACATTTATAGTATAACCATACATGAAATAACTACTAGGGAATACATCAAAGTATGAAAATATAAAAGAAAATACTGAAGGTGGAAAATACATTCCCAAATGAAAATGAAGTCCCAACCTGAAAACAACTATAAAAATAGGAAAACATTGAGAGACCAACTCCTAATCTCCAATTCTAACCACTGAACTCATTTAATGCACCCAAGTATCATTAGGCTCCATTGATATCACCATTGATCTGTCTGTTTTCTATAAAAGTCATGACATGTGCAGGAAAAGCCCATGTAGGGTTGAGTATATATATACCTAGTATGATGCCCTGAAAACCAAAAATGTAGAAAAATAAATATACAACAGAATTCATCTCAACCCATAACAAGAGGGAATTGAAACCCAATACATATATATATATATATGCTAATAAAGAAACTTAGACTATAAAGAAAGGGGATCTCTATATCCACAGCCTAACCAAGGATAATGAGTCTATATGCTACCCCAAAAGTCTATCTATGATTACCATAATCTCTCATGTCTATATAAGAAACTTTTTGGAGGACCCGCACCTCACCACTATAATGCATAGTGAATAGGACACAGTCTCCAATAGAGGACATGTACCCTAGTGCAATAGGGGGTTACACTCAGCAAATAGAGGAACCACTCCTTGGTGTAATAGAGGGTGACCTTCAGTAGATAAAGGACCCATTCCCTAGTGTGATAGAGGGGGTTCTACTCAACTTTTGTATAGAGTATGTGGTCCCACACCCTGGTGTGAAAGGGGGGTTGCTAGACCTGACATCTTTCTGATGATCCTTCCTGATCACTACTATCATTCAAGCATCACATGAAGATAAAGATGAGTACTTTTAAAAACTCATGTTATGTCTTGATATCCACTATAAAGGCAACCATCATGTTATAAGAGGAAAAATACTTAGGATAGGATACCCATGGGCCAAGATACGTGTTCTAATGAATAAGATACATATGGTAGAAGTTTCTAGGATAAGTACATGGTGTGTACGTGGGGTCACATGGCGTGTGACCTCACCCCATATCTTAGGGATATTATCCCCTAGACATAGTTTGTGAATATATGTCATACTAAATAGAATGTACAGGTGGTAAAAAATGTTTCTAGGACACCCAAGGCCTACTAGTGTCCTCCCGGCATGTGCCCGTGTACACTATTCATGCATGTGTTCCATGGTCATGTCTGAGTATATGGTTTTTCCCTTATACCCTTACCATTCCTGTGTGACTAGACATGTTCATTCCTATGTACTACTTGATTACATATCGATCCACCAGTATTGGGTCATATGGAATGCATGGGTCATACCTGGTATCTAATCTTTATCTCCACCCAAAACACTAATCGTCACAGCCAGAGGACAACATGGAATTTATTACTCCATGATACATGGTAGGTATTTAGGAAATTTGAAAAAACCCAGTTTCTTCACATAGATCCTATAACATCTATTTCTACTAATTTTAGTGTCTTTTGACCACTCAAAACCACCAAAATTGAAGGAAACATTTCCAGTCATCAATTTCTAGCCTTTGTTGACCATAAATCAGAAGTTTAATTTCCCACATAGGTTTTTTTTATGTTTCCACTGCATATTTGGATATCAAATCCCAAAATAAATCACCCTAATCCCAAATTTATCCTTGAAACATCACCAATACATTGATCCAAATTTCATTTGTGCCACCATCCTGAATTTTTGGTTTCAGTTTCTCTTGAAGTCGCACCTTCAATATCGACTCTCACCCCATAGGACAACAGAGAAGAATGTGAAGAATGTTGGGGGAAAACATAATAAAGAGGTTAATACATCATTATAAGATGTGTTAGTAGAAAACAATAAAATAATGAGATAATATATTAGGTTCAATAACATAATTTATAATCAGTCTCATGCAAAGTACAAGAATCACTAATAAAAGAAAAAATATAATAAATCAATTCTTAATCTTTTATCAAAAGGGTGGAAACCAAAAATAAAGATCCATAACTTAATTATAGATTAATAATTAGTGAAGAATGCATAATTTCGTGATGTAAAAAATAATATATTATGTGTTATTCATCCATATCATAGTCCACCTCAATCTGCTCATCGATCTGCTTCTTCAAGTTTTCCAACTCTAATAAAGAACGCTCATCCTCCTCCCAAATTCTCCTAGGGTTATACAACTAACCCTAGTGATTTACCATAATGGGATATTTATAAAAATAAGGTTATTTTTAGGGTTATTAAATTAATTAATTAATTAAATTCATTAAATCACTTAACATACCTTCCAATGGATTCATTAACCTAACATCCAATGTCGTCCAACTTTAGGTTGTTCCTAGTTTAAACCCCACATCTCAGAATCAACAGCAGTTTCGGTCTTCTAATATGTGGTACCAAAAAACATGAAAACCATTTATATCTAAATTATAATAATGTTTGATTTAAAATATATAAATATTTTTTTAATATATTAATTCTAGGGTCTCATGAAACACAAATATAAATCTGACTCCATAAAAAATAGATTTATGTAGAGATATATTCAAAGGAAAAATCCAACAAAACTAGAGTCATTAAAAATTATCCATATGTAAGTTTATAACCTTTTATACATTGTGAGTTAAATAAAGGTGTCATAATAAGGCCCATAAATCACAATAACCACAATAGAAAAAAGGTTCCTAACCACCATGTTTTTTTAGTAAGGGTAGTGAATAGGCATAAACTCATAAGAAATTTCATTAAATAAGTAAAAACATGAGATTATTACAATACCCTTTAATTTCATATTAATACAATTATTTATCAAATTGTTTTAACACATACTATCCACCAAAATAATAAAAAATATTGAAATTTCATAGATGCACAAAAAAAAGAGTTAATGAGGATCCCCTACCTCACATAAATTTCTAAAACTCTTCAGGCAAGGACGGAAGGTCATGAATCAACTACCAACAAAGTAAGAACCACCATAACCTAATAAAGTAAAAGTACCATCAATCCTTACTCAATTTACAACCCAAAATTAATGATATTATTTAAAACAAACTCCTAAAATGAATGAGAATATGAGTAAAATGAAATATAGGGGAAGGAAGAGTACCTCGATTTTTGAGCATTTAATCCATACAAATAAGGTTTTTAAATACCCAATAGGTGTGACTATAAAGTGATGAGAGTTAAAAGGGTCGAATAGGTATTAATATAAGAAGAAAAATAAAAAAAATGAATCCCATAAATCCCTTTTTCTAGGTGCTTTTGTAATCCTTCACTGTGGAAAGGGGGTCCTCAAAATGCATGTGGTGAGTCTAGTCAAAGTCCATATCTGGAATTCAATATTTTAACCCCCAATTATCATGTGTTTTAAAACTCATATCAATCCATTTTGAAAATTACCACATCATCATCCATGTAATGTTTTAGGAAGATTCAGCTCCCCATATTTATGCCATGATTAGTCACTATAGTGTAGCACTAAATGATTGTCCATTTTCTCTATACCATTCCTATGGGTATAGAATGGTGGTCACCACACTTCCCATTTCTCATAGGGAGACCATACAAGAACCACACCCAATAAAATGAGATCCATAAGGTTTTTCCTCTATCCTCATTTCAAAATGTTGGAAACTATATGTGAAACACCCTCTTAAATGGAATGTTAAGTCATTTCACTCTTAATGGTGCACCTCAACTGCAAATGGAAGACTCCAATGCCAACCTCCAAGAACCAAAGGCTAAAATAGCATACCACACACTCAAGCCTCTATGAAATATTAAAAACAACCATCGCTGATACCACCACTAAAACTTGGTGACCCTATAAATTCTTAGAACTCTCTCATAGCCTTCATAAAACCTATAAACTCCCTATATATTCCACTAAGTCCTAGAAAAATTTAAATGGAGGGTTTTAGGAATAACCTTTTCCCATTTGAATCTCATTGTAGATGAATTATGGTTATGTCATGGATGACATTCATGGTGATCCGGGAAAGGGTGGTGCTTGGTATTTCACATTGTAACTTAAGTATGAACATGATAGTCATACATGTGGTAATGGATGTAGTTTTGTCTATGTAGAGTATCATTTTAGTTTAACATGGTGATGATAATGAAAAATCCTATGGTGGGGAACTTAATATCAGTCACGGAGGTATGACCCTCATGTGGGTTAGGTCGTGAATGTGATGAGACCAATTAGAGTATGATCAAGGTAATTTTAGGATACTTGTAGGAATTTATATCTAATTTGACCTAGTTCCTCATTAAATACCATATTTGGGATTTGAATGTGGTATCAGATGGATTCAAGGTGTTAGAATTAGTCTCAGGATAGAGTTGGTGTGATCTGAGGGTGAGTTGGATTGAGGTTTTTTCAGTGCTCAGGGTGAGAGCATGATACCAGTGTGGGTGGTTTTTTTCTAACCATGGAATACACAAGGATTCAGGTTCAAACATTTGTGTGGTGTATATATGATATCAGAATTCCTCAATGAGTTAATGTATCTTGATGGGGAAATTTGGTGTAATAATACATTGTTTGGGGAAATCGAGCAGTTTTGGGTGAAGTTGTATAGAAGATAAATGTCCAGTGTTACTGTATGGAATTTGGTACGATGAGGCATAAGTCATGTCGAGCATGTTATTTGACCACTGTAATAGTGTTTTCAATATGATATTCTTATGTTGGGGAGCACCATAGATTAGAATCAGCAAATTTTGAGTAAAATATTACAGTCTAGAGAACTATAATCTTAGGGATGGATTGAGTGGTGATATAGTGGTGCTTCAGAATAGATGTGTGTGGTGAGAACCATATTAATATTTGTGCTGATGAAGAGTAGGTGTATCGTGTTTTGGTGAATTATGCGCCTTATTGTCTAGAGTTGTGTAGTTTATGCGCCTCTAGAATTTAAAAATGGAAAGTATATTTTTTGTGTAGAATTGATGAATGTGGTAGGTTATGATTTATAGTGGGTGTAAGAATCATTATGTTAAGGAATTTGTAGTGAAGAATAAATTTTATATGTTGTTGTTTTAGAGGAAATTTGTATTTTCATTTCTGAAATAGGGAATATTCAGTGAATTATGATGTATATTGGGAATATAAGAATTATAATTTATCAAAGAGATGTTTTATATGTGTAATGGGTCCCGGTTGGTGGTTTTGGTACTCAGGAGATCATTAAAGAAGGTTTGGAGTGGTCCTGTAGTTGAAATTTTAACTGTTGAAAAGGAACCACAGTATAGAAAAGGGTATTGAATCTTAGTGCCTCATAGACAAAGAGGCCACGGTGTAGAAGTGAAGGGTTAAATCATTGTGGTGATTATGGGGGAAGAACCATGTTGTATCCCAAAGGTTGTGCCATGGATGGATCCTATGGGTGGATTCCTTATAGTAAATCCTTGAGGGGCATGCTATAAAGGAGAAGGGGTGAGGGGGTGGCCCCTATATCTTTTGGGGGCTGGTTTTTTCACAGTTGAGGAGGCCACACTATAGTGAAGCCTGGTTTTGAATCCCCATTTTTTATCTCAGGGGCGTAATTATGGAGATCCCTTGGGAGGTAAGGCATCGGGATACCCCCTAAGGTGGGAAGCACCATAAAACCCTAATTTACACTGTAATTGGATATTGGGTATTGGGATTGTGTCATTAACCCAATGGATATGTTATAAGAATAATTTGACAAGGTTTTTTAAAATCAGTAGACTGATATTTTTAGGGTCAGTCCCTATTTAATTTTACAGGGTATAGAAATGTGAGGAGGATTATTTAAGACAACCCACTCCACTTATTCCACTTATTCAATTACTAATGTCTGTGGGTGATTTTGGTAGTGTTTCTATGATGGGTTAAGGTGTGTTATTTCATTTCATCCTTAGTTATTATTCCTCCTCATGACCTAATAATTTCAATGTGATTAGGAATAGGGTTTCAGTTTTTATTTCAACATTTCATGGTGAAATCATCCTATTTCTATGGGGGTTTTTCAGGGGATGTTTTATTGGATTTATTTAAGGGATGAATACATTAGGTTTTATGTATTTTCGATGATACATATATTCCTAGTGAGTTTTCAGTGAATATTTCTCTTGTAAATAAGTTAAATAACAAATTATAAATTGTTATCCTTAATTATTTACGGTGTGTAATGTGAGATAGGATCTCGGGTGGTGTTATGAACTTGGGTGAGTCATGGATGGGATTGTTCAAGGATGATTGAAGCATGGATTGGGTGGTACCAACTTTATGGAATTAATTAATCCCTTAAATACAAAATCATATTTCTATTTAGGCATGGTTTCTTGTATTCATTCATATTTCATGGTACTGAGTAGAGGTATTGGGACCAATATAACCCTATAGGAATAGATAGGTTGAATTTGATCCTCCATAGGTTGTAATAAGTTCTCTTTAGCACTTAATGTTTCTTGTAATCTCTTGGTGACTATGTCTCCATGGGGTGAAGATATCAGTTGATTTGAAGAGGGAACTTGGATGGCATTAGTATGTGATACATGGAATGGGTAACATAGGTTTTATAACTAGAGATATTTTGGAATTCATGAGAAGATTTAGGCTTAGTGATAGTGATTGAAATGGTCATACATATCATGTTGATTCAAAGACACCCTCTTAAGGGTGAAGGAGTGTCATAGAGAGTTCCATGAGTAGGATAAGTCATTCAGGACGAGGTGAGGTATTATGGAGATGGTTTTCCTCTAGTTTATTGGTTGATATATCTTCTAAGTGTATTTTTATATTGAACTTGTGTGAGGAACATAAATATTGATTCTGATGAGGTTTGGACTAATATTTGAATCTAGGGTCGGGTATAACCTATGTGCTATAAGGCCACTAAGAGGTGATGGATGTGAGTTACTGTTGATGATTATATATGGGGGTGTTGTTTCCAAAGTGACTAGAACCCTAATAATAATGTTGTGAGAATGTATGATGGTTAGTGTTATTTTTAGTGATTGTTGATGTTCTTATGATATGAAATAGGTTCTGGTGTGGGTGATGTGGATCCTGAGTCCTAGCCTCACCATGACTGAGATGGAATTGGATAGACTTATATGAGTGAGATGGAGTCTAAATTGTGTGTGAATTATTAGAAAGTGATGAGTGATATGGTGTGTCTTGAGACTGGTTTGAATTCACCATGAGTGATAAGGTATTTTCATTGACCTTTCCTTGAGTGAGAGGGAAATGGTTAAGAAAGAGATGTGACAAAGGAACCTAACTTGAGTGAGAATGCATTGATCAAACCTAATTTAGTTAGAAATTTTCCTAGTTGTGATGGGATGAGGTACTGGATGGATGTCATCACCTTGAGTGAGAAGCCGACAGTAGAGGACCATGTTGAGTGAAAATTTTAATCTGGGAAATGGGTGTAGGGACCTAACCTATTCCTTTAGGTGGTAGTTAATACTTTTGCTAACACTACCCTACACCTTCATGTATGGTTTGGGATTTAATAAGATGTAATACCTTAACTCATAGGGTATGGTTTGGGTTAAAATTTCATCAGTATGAGTTGATGAAAATATTCATCCATTGTGCTAAAGCTAGTATGATTTTGTGTCATGGTTTCCTAGTAAGAAAATAATGAAAATATGTGAATGGATTCACTGTGGGATTTTATCACATGACATATGAGGTTCTTGTGTATGACATTTTTATTTTATTCATTCATAAACATATATTATGGTGTATATTGAGGGAAATTAGTGAGACCCTACTAAGATGTATTTCTTAAACATTGCACATGCACTATGGTGTGTGTGCAGGCCTTGTTTATTCTTTAATAGTTGAGTATGTGATGTTTAGTGGATCGAACATAGGAAGATCAATGGGGGTTTAGATACTGTGATCAGTTGAGGCTTAGGGATGGTAGTAGATCCCCTTGTATTTAATTTATTTATTTACTTTGTATATGTGATCGATTCAGTGGGATATTAGTTTGTGTATGATTTTATTCTTCTTCATGGTATATTTTTTATATAATATTTTTTATTTGACTATGCATACTCTGATTATGGGTGTGGATGTTATTTGGTTATTTCTCATATTTTATGACTTTTATTGAAGTTAATAGTGTCCCAATGTATGATTCAATCCCTCGCTACTAGCTGGATGTCTCTAGAATATGGGGTGTCAGGATTAAGGTCATATATCTCTTTAGCCTAAGGCACTATTGAGTGAACTCTAGATCATGGTGATACAAGATTCAAGGATCAGATTCCATATCATGTCAACTTTCATGAATTACTTATAAAACATTCTCATTGGATATTCTGATCATTTTAACATTTTAAAAGATTTTTTTTATTCATAAATGTATCATCCCATTGATGCATAACCATAGTTAAATCATACAGGAGATGTGGTATTGATCATGCACTCAGTACCCATATCATAATCCTACTATGAGAGATGATATTAGAATATCATACCTTTAATTATATAAGGATTTCATAAACTATGATATACATCACATTCATATCATAGGATATGAATCAGGGTATATAATACAGTATTTTATCATGGTTTAGTGCATTTCAAACAATATCTCACTTAAACTAATATCCATTAATGACTTTATAAGAAAAAATCAAAAAACTTTTTAAATTCATCCAAACACTTTTGGATGTGATTTATCAAACTCCCTTAATTTTGAAACAAACACCTTACCCACAATTTAATCTTTATTCTAAGGCTATCATATGAACCAATGGGTCTTTTTAGTATTGACAACAAATATGAAATCTTGATTTCATATATGTAAGAAAAGAGAGGCCTCTAACCAAATTTCAATTCTAATCAAGATTTAAAGGGGTTTGGTGTGATCTAAATAAAATATACTCATATCTCTATATAAACATGTACACCAAAATATGTATCATATACATCATATGTATACCTATATTATGATAACCCATATCTTTAATAAGCATTAATTCGTGATTTATTACTTAAATATACTCTTAATAAAATCCAAAATAATTATGAGGCCTGGTGTTTTTAGGTAATATAATACATAGAAAAATAACTTGAAACATGGGTAAAGTAAAATTATTTAAAAACTATAAAACATTCCCATATATTCCATCAATATTTTAATACTGCATAGGATAAAAAGGGGACTTACATAATAAATGGGTGATCTATAAAGATCGATGAGGGAATAATAAATTATTAACATGATGAAAGTAATAAATGTTAGTCAAGAAGAATATCAAGGTAAAAAAATGGGTTAGAATCATAAACATGAACATCAAATCATGATATATGAGGATAAAATCAATGAAACATAATAATGTGGAAACAACATAAAACATGACATCAAAAGTATAAGTCAAGGATAAACTATAATACATCATAACATAGTGTTATTATTATAACCTCTTGTGCACCATAAATTCCATATCATGAGATAAAAATATTGCCCAATACATTGGAGGGATATATAATTATGGTCCCACCCATCACATTCATATTGTTTACATGAATTTGTGTGCCACATATATCATACAACATAAGAATTAATTTAATAAATTTTAATCAAATTATTAAGGATTATAGGTTATATAAATGTAATTAACCAATAAATGAAGTATAGTAACATTTAGTTGAATACCCTTGAATGGAAATGGGTATGGGTATTCACAACAAAAATGTTTGGCATGGAAAATCATAGGATAATTTCAGCAGCATAACAGGTGTACATAAATACTCATAGAAGGATTTAATGAGAGTGAAAGTTGGTATATCATTACTTTTACATCATAAGGACAATAAATTAGATCTTTAAAAAACAAATTCTGACATTAATAATTGGAAATAAAATGGAATAATGCAAATAAAGTGATTGAATAAAGAGGAGGATAGAATCCCCTTACCTTAAAGGGTTGCTTCTAAAAGATTATGAGGAGTTACTTAAGATCATGGGAAAACCTTGGGATGGATTTATAAATGGATAGGGAGATATATTTCATGATCAATGGGTTTTTATTTAAGATTTTTGGGATCTTGGGTGGGAATTTATTCCAAAATTGAGTGGAATTATATATTAATTTCTAAACTTGGGTTTTGGACTCTATATGAAAAAATAGTCAAAACCACAAACCTTCTTATGGTTTTTTCCTATGGTTTTTCCAAATATGAGTAATTTTAAATGTTATAAGGAAAATAACTAAAAATATTAAAATAATAGCATAGGTGATCTTGAGTGAGTCATGATTATAAAGAATTGATTTTAAAACATTAGAATATAAGATACATTTGGAGGATTCATTAAGGGTTTATAAAATTATGAAAATAAAATAACTCATTATTTTAAAAGGAAAAATATATATTTGGTTTTTTATGCATTTTATGTAATTTATCACATCACTTTTGGGTCATTATGATGTCATAATACAAAACATATATTTATACTGTAAATAATTTTTACCCAAAAAAACAAATTTCTCAGAAAATTATGAAAATTTTACCATTGGATAATTTTTATATGCTAATTTCAAAAATAATATTTATTTTATCAACATAATTATCTAAATATGATAATTAAAACTTTCAAATAAAAATAATTATTTACTAAAAAATACTTCTTTTTATGATACTAACATCTTTCTGACCTTTGTAAAAATTACATTGGACTTCATTAAATTATATTATAATTTATATAGAAATAAATATTATTTAATAATATTATTTTATAAAAATAATATTTATTTAAAAACTATTCAATTTATCCAAAATATTATTTTAATTGAAATTATAAAATACCCAATATACAATTTTTATTTCTTCATATCAAAATCTAATTTTTATTAAACATATTACATAATCATTTATAAAGTAATAATAAAAAGGGATAAATAAAATATTTATTTTATTTAAAAGTTAATATAAAAATTTATACTACTAGGTTTAAGATACTAAATCCCTTATTACACTAGTATACACCCTAAGGGTATGGTGTGTGATAGTGGAACTTTATTGGGATTTTTTGGAAAATATGGTTTGGGCTTTGATCTCGATAAACTTGAACTTCTCCTGTAAAGAGTTTTTTTCATATTTCAATTTTTGAATTTTAACTTGAGATTTGTCAAGGGAAAATCCTAATGATTCTATATCCCTTTGAATCTCCAATAAATTTTCTTCATACCATATGATCCTATGGTTCAAGTCCATCACTTCTTTCATCTATGTCGATTATACTTTTTCATAACCCTTAATATATAATAATATTAACAGTCGTTATATAATAGCTATATTATAAATGGTTAAGATTCTTAATGATATTTTTAATATAATAAGATAATTATGTACATATTCTATAATCATTGTAAAATTAAATATAGTGCATGCATATTTTATAGCTACATTTCTTAATAAGGAGTTTGTTCATTCAAAAGGGGAATTTCATTTATAAAATTTTAGGTCATTACATTCTTCCCCCTTCAGAAATTTCTCCCTAAAAAATTTATTTTATACACTAAAATATATAAGGTTACTTTTATTTCATCACCTCTTCTGGTTACCATGTTGCTTCTTCAAACTTGTTGTTCTCCCATAGCACTTTGACCAGGTGATTTATCTTGTTTCGTATAACTTTGTCTCTATGATCTAAGATCTTCACTGAATGCTCCTTGTATGAAATATCATTCTTCAAGGGTAATTGGATTTAGTACATGTGAGGGGTCCTATTTATACTTCCTCATGAGGGATACATGGAATACATCATGTACTTAGGGTAGGGTAGGTGGAATTTCTAGTTAATAGGTCATGTATCTAAGGAAATAAAAGATATAAAATGGTTTGATGTATCTTAGAATAATATCTCTCTTCATCCCAACCCACTTGAATTTCTTCCATAGTGATATAAGAAGGAACATTGTATCCTGGACCTTAAACACTATGTCACATCAATGGTTATCTTCATATCTTTTCTGTGGACTTTTCATAGATTTCATATAACGTTGAATGGTTTGAAAATTATTTATCATATCTTGGATGGTACCAAGTACCATAATATTTTTATCTCCAAATTCATTATAGAATGTTAGAGTTTTACACCTCATACCACAAAGAGTTTCATAATTTTACATTTGAATGCTATAATGGAAACTATTATTATATCATAACTCCACTTGGAGAAGGTTCTGATCCCAACATCCTTGTAAATCTATTGAACATCATCTAATTATATAATATAGTGTTTGAATAGTTATCTTAGACTAACCATTTATTTGAGGGTGATAAGTATTATTGAAAATCAACTCTATATCCAACACATATTAAAGTATTCTCTAGAACCTTGAGGTAAAACTCAAATCTAAATTATATACAATGGAGAGTGGAACTCAATTTAGTCTTACCACTTTCCTTAAATATATCATGGTGAGTTGTTCAAGAGAGAAATATTCCTTGATAATAATGAAATGAGATAACTTTATAAGGTGATAAACTTCCACCTAGATGATGTTATTGACTTTATATTTATTGAGGATTCCTATGATGAAATCCATGGTTATGTTTTCCCATTTCTATATAGGTATATTAAATGATTTCATCATACTCATAGACTTCTTTCGTTCAGCCTTAACTTATTATCATACTAAGAATTGAGATATAAATTCTACAATAACCTTCTTTAAGTTATCCCACCATAATTTTTGGTTTATATTTATATATATCTTATTTTTCTTGAATTAATAGATAAATATGATCTGTGTACATCATTCATAATTTACCTATTTATTTTTGGTTTTTATGGGACACATATCCAGGTTCAAAACCTCATAACTCCACCTTTAGAAAATTTGAACTCCAAGATATTTTCTACCTTTTTTTTAGCTCCTCGTCATCTTTTTTATCCTCCTTGATCCTCTCATGACTGGATGGTTAAGAAGTTATTTTATAAAGTTTAGATGAATATACTTTTATTATTCAAATTTCCTTCGTTTGTATGTCCAAGAAGATTATATCTCTTTCAATCCTCATTGTGGATAGGGTTGTAGGATCCTTTCCACTTAGAGTATCTTCTACTTTGTTCACTTTCCCATGGTAGTAATGGTTTAAATAGTTATAATCCTTGATCAACTATCAACACCTTTTTGGTTCATATTTAGATCCTTTTTGTGAATACATAGTTGAGTCTTTTATGATTAGTATATTTGTCACACATTTCCCCAAAGAGAAAATTCTTCTAAATCTCCAATATGAAGATCACTATAGAAAATTTTTGATCATGTATTGGGTATTTATTCTCAAGGATATTTAATTGGTGGGTAGAATAGGATATCACTTCATTATCTTGAATGAGTACATAGCCTAATTAATTTTTGTATGAATCTCTATAGATCTCAAATACTTCACCACTAGTGGGTAATGTGAGCACATGTGTAGTTATTTTCCTTTTCTTTAAGTCTTTAAAGATATGATTTCATTCATTAGTCTAAAAAAATTCACTACCTTCTAATTTATCTTGGTTTTTGGAATTTAAAATCATAAATATTTTCAAAAAAAATCGATGATAGTACCAAGGTAATCCAAGAAAAATATGGATCTATATTATAGATATTGGTCTAATCCATCCTTTAATTGCCTCTATTTTTAAAAGGATCCCTATATATCACTTTTTTGGAGATTTCATGCCCCAGGAATTTACATACTCTATTAAAAACTCACTTTTTATGTACTTTTCATATAAAATTTCCTTTTGCAAGGTCTTCAGTATAGCTTTCAAATTAACCTCATGTTACTCCTTACTTTTGGAGTAGATAATAATATATTATATAAAGAATGCAAAAAAATATGTCAAGGTAATCCCTAAATACTCTTCACTAATTCCATGAAAATATTTAGAGAATTAGTGAGTCTAAATTGAATTACAATGAAATCATATTAAATGTACCTTTTATGAAAAATTTTCTTAGGGATATCCTCCTTCTTCTCCTTCACTTGATAATATCCTAACTAAAGGTCCACCTTATATAAGTATTGGGCTCCACATAGTTGATAAAATAATTCATAAATCTATGGAAGATTATATTTTTTTCTTTATCATGATCTTGTTGAGCTCATGATAATCAATGCAGGGGCGCATAGACCCATCCTTCTTCATGATGAAGAGGATTGATTCACCCCATAGTGAAGAACTTGTACATATAAAATCTTTATCTATATTCTCTTGTAGTTTTTTCTTCAGCTCCCCAAGTTCAACAATGTCCATTATATATGGAGTCTTGTATATTAGTAAAGCTCTGGGTATAAGATCTATTGATAACTCAACCTTATGTATTAGAATAAAAATAGTAAATTCTTTGGGAAAGACATTATCATATTCCCTTACAATTGGAATGTCATCAAATATGTTCTTTTCTTTAGTCTCAATCATTTGAGAAACATACAGTTTCTCAAAAGTAAATAATATCCATTCTTTAGATGTTGATTTTAAAGGTGATTTATCCTCCTCCTTACAATTGTATATAATCAGTGGGTGATTCACAATACATAGGGTGATATCCTTATAAGTAAATTTTTATTGGCACTATATAAGGAAATATGATCCACACCCATAATTGCATCGAATTCTAATAAAGGTAGTTTCACAAGGTTTGTTGGGAAATTCATCTTACAAACATGGATAGGGGAAGTTATATACTTATGATGCAATAATTACCCCATTTTCCATTTAAACTGATAGATCAACTTCCATGTATTGTGGTTGTATTTGAATAGTTCTACTAAACTTTAATGATACTATATAATTCATAAAACCATAGTCACAAAGTATATTTGAAGTTCATGAATGGACAATAAGCATACCTTTCATTATTTTATTATGGTTCTAATCATTTAATTCATCCAAAATAAACATAGGGATGATAATTGTTAAACTATTAAACACATAAAATGGATACTATGAAATTTGAAGGGATAACTCATAAATGACATACATTCCTTTCCTTTTAATTTCTAGGTATAAATATATGTTATCAATGGTTTATTTCCTAACATAAAATTTTATATACATTTTTTCCCTTTATTTTTTTAAAAAGGAGATTCTGAATTTAAAATATCATGTCCCTAGGAGTTTCAAACAAGATTTGCAATAATACCTTTTGTTCGTGCACTAGGTGATGATCAAGTTAATACCCAATGTTCCCTTTTTGAGGTTATTAACCCTAGGTAAAACTCTGCTAGATCCATATCCACTTATAGTATCAAGATAAGGATTTTATTTCTTATAAACCACTTACATTATACCTTACCATAATTTAGCGATGTTTTACTATATTTAGTCTTATCCATAAGGCTTTCTCTAAATTTTTCTAATCCTAATCCCCAAAAATAACTAGACCTTGCTCGGATACCAACTATGACGAACAATATCTTTAATACGCCTTAGTTCATGATTTATTAAATAATGTTACACTTAATACAATACCAAAAGATCATTAGTCTTAGTATATATGGGTAATTAGGTACATATCATAATAACTTGAAACATGGGTAGACCAAAATTATTTAAAAAATCCAAAACATGCCTATATATTCCATCGATCCTTTAATACTACAAGAGATAACTTAGGGATGTACATAAGAAATGGATGAGATATAAGTCCTAGTAAGGGAATAATAAACATATAACATGATGAATGTAATACATGTTAGTCAAGAGGAATATCAAGGTAACATAAAATGGGTGAGAATAATTAACATGGATATCAAATCATGATATAAGATGATAACAACAAGACAACATAGGAATGGGGAAACAAAATATAACATTACATCATAAGCATAATTCAAGGATAACCATTGAGACATCATAACATACTGTTCTTAGGATAACCTCTATTTCACTATACATGTCATCTCATGAGATAAAAATATTACCTAATGCATTGGAGGGATATATAATTCTAGTCCAACCTGTCACATTCATATCATGACATGAATTTGTGTGCCACATAGACCATACAACATAAGAACTCCTTTAATCACTTTTAATCCCATGATTAAGGAATATGGGTAAAATACATGGAATTACATGATAAATTAAGGATATGTACATATATTTGAAAGCCTTTGAGTGTAAATGGGGATGGTTATTCATTAAAATAATGCTTTTCATGGAAAATCACAAGGTAATTTCGTCAGCACGATAAGTGTACATAAAGATTCATGAAAGGGTTTAATGAGAGTGAAAGGTGGTCCCTGGTTACTTAGAAATCATAATAGTAGTAAATGATATGTTTAAAAAATATTACAACACAATCAATTGGAAATAAAATGGAATAATTCAAATAAAGTTTTTTAATAAAGAGGAGGAGAAAATTCCTTTACCTTGAGAGGGAACTTTTAAAAGCTTGGGAGGAGCTTATTTGGGAACACCTTGGGAGGAATTTAGATAGGTATAAGGAGATTAAATTCATTCTAAATGGGTTTTTAGTGAAGGTGAGTGGGAGATTGATTGTAAATTTATAGAAAAATATAGGGGAATTGTCGATTAATTTCTAAACAAAGGTTTTAGACTCTATATAATCAAAACCACAAACTATACCATGGTTTCTGACAAAGGGGAGTTATTTTAAATATTTTATAAATTCAAGAACAAAACATATTAAAATAATACCATTAGTGATGTAGAAGTGAGTCATGATCAAGAATAATTAATTTTTAAATATTAAAATATAATATAGCTTTTGGAGGATTCATTGAGGGTTTACTAAACTAAACAAATAACTTCAAAAAAGAATTATTTTAAAGTTAATTCACTTTTGGGTTATTATGATATCATAATACAAACCATGTATTCATACTGTATATAATTTTTACATAAAAATTTGACTATCTTAGAAAATTATAAACAAAATACCATTGGATGATTTCAACATGTTGATTTTAAAAAGAATATTTATTTTATAAAAATAATTATATAAAACACTTTTAAATATAAATAGTTATTTACTAAAAAAATCTTGTTTTTATGATACTAACATCTTTCAATCATTTATAAAAATTACATAAGACTTCATTAAATTATATTTTCATTTATATATAAATAAATATTATTTAATTGGATTATTTTATGAAGATAAAATTTATTCTAAAAATTATTGAATTTATCAAAAATATTATTTTAATTGAAACTATATATTTCCCAAAACAAAATTTTGATTTCCTCATATCAAAATATATTTTATATCAAACTCATTATATAGTCATTTATAAAGTAATACAAAAAGGGGTAAATATAATTATTATGTTATTTAAAAGGAAATATAAAAAATCATACTACTATGGTCAAGATACATAACCCTTTATTACATAAGCATGCTCCCAAGGATAAATTGAATGATGGTGGAACTTTTTAGGGTGTTTGAATGAACATGTTTTGCGTTGTGATCTTGATAAGATTGAACTTCTCCCATAAATGGTTTAATTTGTGTTTCAGTTTTTTAATTTCATATTGGGCTTAGTCAAGGAAAAACCCTAGTGATGTCATCTCCTGCATAAGTTCTAATAATTTCACTTCATAGTGTAGGATCCAATTGGTCGAGGACATCACTTCTTCCATCTGTTCTGATTAGACTTTATCATAACCCTTAATATATACTAATATTAACAATCACTATAAAATTGTTTTATTGTCAATTGTTATAATTATTACCAATTTGTCAAATCTAACAGGATAATTATGTACATATTCTATAATGGTCTTAAAATGTAATATAGTGCATGTATTTTCTATAACTAAATTTCTTAATAAGGCATTTATTCATTACAAAGTGAATTTCATTTATAAATTTTTTTTCATTACATATATAATCCCTTTATCCATGATATAGAGTGATCGTCAATAAATAAAAAAATTCAATCTATTATAATTCATCCCATACATTCCTAATTTTATAAAATATATATACTTATTTAATGAATATATCACATGTTATTTGTCTAACAGATGAGAACATCACATGTTACTCATCTAAGTAGTTGAGCACATCACATGTCACCCAACTAAGAATGTACATAAATTTCCTCATTATAATTCAATCAAAGGATAAGATTTATTTTCTCATCATTCAAGTAGAAAAAAAATATTTCAGTTGAGGTCCAACTAATAACATGATCAGAAATATACCCAACCACTCTAGATTATCTAAGCCTCAAAGCATTCATAATAAATGTATCAATATATAAATTTTATCATGTTAGGTATCTCACTAACCTCAATAAATTATTATTTTTAATAACCATTCCCCTCTATGTATATTAATATTTTTATGATATTCCATGTGATATAGTTTAGCAGGTCTATCCAAATAATAAGACTTGACTTATTATCTCATGAGTCTACTCTTTGTATCTTTTATACAACTCTTTATATCGATTAAAATATTCTAATCAAGCTAATCATATCATATCATCAAAATCCATAGTACTCTATGATTATAATTAATTAGGGATGAATTAAAGTCATGCTTTGATGGGATATTATTATTCCACTATTCATGTAATATAAAATTCAAACACATGAATGAATGATAATTAATGATTTCCTTTATTATAAAATCATGTTTCATTTTACAACCATTACATCCAATCTCTCATATATCTTATAAAAATAGATTACACATGACCTAGTGATTATACTACTTTATTGGTTTCATCAATGGATCTATTACATGCTCCTATATAGACATCCAATATATGTTTACATTTCCCTTATCAATAGTCTCTTGAATGAGATGGTAGTTTAAAAGGATGTGTATGGTCCTTTGGTGACATTGTTGTTCCTTATATTGATAAATATATCCATTATTGTAACATTAATTCTTGATTTTTCCCTAAATTCTTGGAACCAACCCATGTTTAAAGATGAAATTGTTATTCTCATGAACTTCTTTCATAACATATGATGCACCGATGTACTTTTCTTCTATTTTTTATTATGCTATTGTTTTTTATTTTGAGAACTACCGAATAATATATCCACTATTTATGAAAAAAATAATGTTGAGATATCATATCATAATTTATGAATTAGAAACTAGCATCAGTATAACCCCTTACAATGTGCTCATCCTCACCTACAAAAACTATGAACACATCCTTACTTCTTATTAAGTACATAAGGATGCTATTGGATGTAATATAGTGACTCTAATAAATATTTTATTGGTATCTATTTTTAATTATAAAATCATAGGTGACATTAGGTTGAGTGAAAAACATGGAATACATGATAGTTCATATATAAGATTAATAAGAAATATTATCCATCATTTTTAACCCTTTAGAAGGATCTTGAATCTTCCTAAGATTAATTCCATACAACAATGTTAAATACCCTTTTGGATTTATTAATGCCAAACTACAGTATAACTTTACCGATATATGTGTACTAAATCAACTTAAGAAACCTCTTATATCTAACTCTATAAATCTACATACCTATTATATAGGCTACTTTATGCATTTCTTCCATGAAGATTAATTTCTTCCACCAAATATTTGTAAAGGGTAAAGTTGGGATATCATTTCTAATAAGTAGTGTGTCATCCACATGGAGTGTCAAAACTATCACCACACTCCAATTAATTCACTATTATAAATAAGAATAATCTATTTTCTTAATGAAACCAAACTCCTTGAATGAATATTAAAACTATATATTCCAACTTTGAAAATATTTCTTCAATCCATAAATGGATACTTGAAACTTTAAAACCTTATCAGACTCATTTGGAACTTAAAACCCATTGTATTGAATCATATACACATCCTTGACTAAATTCCCATTAAGAAAAATTATTTTGAAATCCATTTCATGTATCTAGAAATCATAATTATTTTTTATATAAATAAATATCCAAATTTACTTTATTATCAAAAATTTTGAAAAGGTATATCCATGGCCAATATCATGAATTTTTTTATAAAAATTTTCCAATAGTCCTACTTTATTGATTTACACTTTGCTATATATATAATTTTTCTTGCAGAAAACACACTTCCACCTTCTGGGTTTTACCCCTTCATGTGCATCCACTGAGTTCCAAACATGGTTAGTGTGTAGTGAACCCATTTTAGATTCCATGGATTTTATCTATCTCTATATATTAGAACTCTTAATGGAATCTTATTAGGTATCAATTTCATCACTAGTAAACATTAATTCGTCATCATTTTCCATAATAAATTCATATCTCTTGGGATCCATATGAATCCTACCATACCTTCGAGGTTCTTGTGTATCTTTAGTTAGTTATTTATCTACAATACTTTGCAGAATCTATTCAACGTCCATCTTAGGAAAAATTACAATTTGTTGGTACTTAACTTCTATAAGTTCTTCTTTCCTCTCACTGACTCCTAAACTTGTATATTACTTCTCAAAGAGTATACATGTTTTGTACATAAACATATTTTTATCCATGGGACTATATAAATAATATTCCTTAGTTTCCTTGGGATAACCAACAAATAAGCACATATCAGACTTCATGCCAATTTTATTAGAAACCAAATATTGTGCATATGATTTACTGACCTAAATCTTCACAAAATAAATATTTGGATGTCTCATAGTCCATATATCATGTGGTTTATTTATTAAATATTTATATGGAATTAGATTAAGTAGGAATAAATAAGTTTCTATAGCATATCCACATAATTAAATAGGAAGGTCACATTGAATCATCATCGATTAAACCATGTCCAATAGGGTATGATTACTCCTCCAAAAACACCATTATATTGTAGTGTTCTAAGAGAATCAAGTTTTGGAACAATTCCACAATCTATTAGATAATTTGTTAATTCCTAGATTTAGTATTCACCACCATAATCTAATACTAAAATTTTAATACTTTTCCCTAGTTGATTATAGACTTTTTTATAAAAAGTATTTGAAATTTTCAAAATTTTATCAATTGTGTCTCATTAGAAACACAAAACCATACCTACTAAAGTCATCGGTAAAATTTATAAAGTACTTAATCACACTAGCTGTTATCACACTAATTGGACCACATATATCCTAATGTAAAATATCCAATAGTCCACTAAACCTTTCACCTTTTCCACTAAAAGGTGATTACATAATTTTTATTTGTAGACATGATTCAAAATTATCAAATTATTCATAATTAAATGACTCTAGAAATCCATATTTATGGACCCTTTAGATGTGTTTATAATTTATATGTCCAAGGAAACTATGCTAAAGGTAAGTGGGATTAGTATCAACCTTGAAATTCATATTATTGAATTTTAAAGACAATATTTTCTTTATCTATCATATATAAACCATTTAACATATTCCTAATGCAATAAAACACTTCAATAATATATATATATATCAAATTTTGTTCTTAGTAATGAATGAAAATATCATATTTTCTAAAAAAATATACAAAAAATAAATTTTTTTATGATGAGAACATAATAATAGTTACCTAATTTGAAAACTAATCGACTATATATATTTAGATCATAGGTGTAAACCTATAATATAGTAAATAATTATCCAATGAAAACGTGTATATCTACATCACCTTTCAATTCTATATTATCTCTAAGTTTATGTTTATCAACACAAATGTATGATGCACACTTAATATCTAATACTCATGAGTTATAGTTAAATAAATTGATCTCTATAAAATTGAAATTCATATTCCTATAATGCTTATCTTGGGAGAAAATTCTCAACCGTAGATACCAACCTAGAGTTGGTTTATAGGCTATACCTAATAGATATAAAAAAATGATAAACATAATTCATTCCATAATCTAAAAAAACATATATATATATATATATAGGTGAGTATCGTGTTTTATATTATTTCATCAAAGACTCTTAATCCCATTAAAAATAATGTACTCATACATAATATCCATTTAGTAATCCAAGATACATATTTCACTAAGAAATGTGTTTGGTTTAATTTTTAACTCACATATTAGTTATTTATATAGGGATTCATCCCATAATATTATATATGACTCTTGCAAATATTAGTGGATAACTCTTTATATAAATCTATCATATAGATAAACATCACTCTAGTCCTCCACTTAGTAAATCGTATTATGGTATCATAGCAAAGTATAACCAAGAAAAATCATAAATAATAGTAAACTAATTCTATTAGGGTCAATCAATACTTTCTTTCATTACACAAGATATTAAAAAGGAACCCAAGTTTGGTATGACATACCCAATTAGATGATAGAGGTATTGAAAAGTGATTCTTTGTAAGGAATACCTTACTTAATATTTTAGGGGTTTTATTCTAAAGTCTCTCCAAATTATTTATATACAGCGTGTGCATAATAAATTCAAAACTATTTCATTTGAGGTAATATTTATTATATCATGTATTAATCCTTTACTTATTCATTCTTATAATGATTTAGTTTCGAAATCCCTATTTCATCCACTAAATTAATATATCCAAACCATATTAATGTGTAGCTATTTTCATAACTAACACTTTGCGTTACTCGTCTAAAAATAGAATCCAAACATATTTACACATATCCAAATACATATAATACATAATGTATATGAACATTTCATATAATGGTTTATAATTATATAAAATTAATAATCCCTATATGAGAAATCTTGGACCATAGATAGCCAACCCCCACATTTCTAGAACAAGGTATACAACTCTAGGCCATTGAGAAGTAACACCCATGTCCCTATAACTAGGGATACTTCACTCATGGGACAATCCAATTCATCATAACTCTAATACCTAATATGAATAAACTATATTCAATAAAAAAATTCAAGAAAATAACTTTAATTACAAATCAAGGTCAAGGAAGATGAAAACTAAATTCTATGTTGTCATATCTAGAATGCAATTCATAACATGGAAATTTATAAGACGTAATTTATTAGATAAATTATAGCATGAAAAATATTCACATTTCATAAAAAAAATAAAAAACATGAATATTCAAAAGGAATAAACAAACAAATAAACATTTATTTATGTTCCAAAACAAGAGATATGAATATAAACAGTTCATATTTTATTTAGTAATGAAAATATTATATTTACAATACTTGACACTTTTATTTTATGAAAAAAAATATAAATTATAATCATTTTTTATCCAAAATATTAGTTTTAATTATTTTTAGATATATAATATTTTATGATAGATAAGAGCAGTAACTATCATAATATGTGATAGGAGTCAGCTAGTACCCTTGCGTTTTAATTATGTGGCAAAGTAAAGAACCCTTATATATGGAGAAAATCATGCATAAGAGTTTATTACGCTAAGTAAAACCCTTACATGTCAGGTAAACCATGTTTAATATTATTTCAGAAAACCCTTACATGATTTATTTAACTTTTATTTCACGGGTAAAATTTTACATATGGGGTGTCCCATGCATAATAGTAACTCTCATGAAAATGAAAAATATTACATATATTTAATTTCTAATGAATGTGCCAATAATCTGTTAGGATGTACTCTATATAATAACTATGAAATAGTGATCTATTTTTGAACAAATCGGGTTTTAATCATAGCCTACAATATCACATATCATACTTTATTGAATAGAAAAAAACAGTAGGATTTTTGTGTATCGAACTCTATGGTAAACCCCAGTCATACCCTATTACAAGAAACACATATAACGTTGTCATATAATAAATTTTTAGATAGATTAATCTTATGATCTAATGGTTGAAATTCAACCACACCACATTGTTCACTATGAAACATCCTCAATAAGATTACAATACGCATGTTCTTCATAAAATTATTGGAAAACATGTTGATTCATTGATGAATGTTACTCTGATACCATTGATGGGTTTTAGAGGATAATATCATGAATATAGTATTTGAAGAAACCCATGTAAATGTTTGATCTATCATCAACAAAACAACATATAGTGAAGAAATCAAAACATAAACATACATACCTAAAATGAAATAGCCTCCATATCCACTGAACCCTAAGTTATTTTTCTTGAACATAATCACCTAGGGACAACCAATGGATTCTCACCACCAGAGGATTGGAAATGTATTATAGAATCCCTATTCATAAATAGAAGACCAACCAATTTCCTAATGTGTTTTATCACCTTCTCTGTAACACCCCAAAAATTTATTTTAAAATAATATTATACTCGGTAACTTTCTTAACACATATCACCAAACTTTAAGATAATTTTGATATACTATAAAAATATTATTATTTAAATGTGAATATTTTAAAATAGTCATTAAATTGGAAGGTATAAATAGTAATAACCTCATTATAAAAAAATTATAAAAAAATTATGATTAAAATTTATTGATTAATTCATTAGAAATAATCATTAAATTTTTTAATAATATTATTTCGTGATTAAAAAAAAAATTTCTAGAAGAAATGTATTTTTATAGGTGTCATGTATTTTTATATAAAATATATTTTCAAATATTAAAAATTAATTTTAATTAAATTTTTTTATAATTAATGAATAATAATTCATACATTAGTTATCTAATGGTTAAGAATAAATATAAAATAATTTTAATGTAAAAAAGAGATGTTTCTCTGAAAAATAGTTTTCATTCATGTAATGTGTTTTTATCTCAATAAATTAAATTTTTCACTATTGATGAATTATTTTAATTAAATTTAGAGATTATATATTAAATAAAATATTTTAACATTCATATAATTGTTTTTAACTAGCATGGAATAATAATAAATTCATTTTTATTCTTAAAAACACATTTTTCTAAAAACTGTTTTTCATTGAATTTTATACATTTATATTAAAAATAACTCTGCCACTTCAGGAAATTAAAATTGAAAGATTAATTCAATATTTTTAATTAGTAGTTTAAAATTTGGTAAATAATTCCCTTTTATTTTTGTTCATTATGAACAGTAATCATGGTAAAGATTTGTCACCTCGGTAAGGGTAAAATAAGAAAAAATGGGTTAAAACTATGGGATAAGGCTTAAATATCTCTAACACCAGAATGTATCCTATTTTATGAGTGTTGTTTGAAAAAATACTTCCTATATTCTAAAATATTTTAATTTATTTCTACTTTACTTTGATTATAACATTTAAATTATTTAAATAAAATGATAAAAACAAAATGTCACTTTCTTGATTTTAATTTCTTTTATATGTTGTGAAAGGGATAGGAAAAATTTATAAATAAATATAAAAGTTTAATTTTATAAAAAATTATTAGTTTATATTATATTAATTTTTTTTATTTTTTAGTGTTGATATAATTACCTTAAACACTTACACAATTTCAATACATTGTTTGTGCAAGTAGTAAAAAAATCAAGGTAAATAATTTCAAAAATAGTAAAATTTAAAAAAAATGAATGAATTATGTTATTCCTTAGATTTAATATGTTTTATATCTTATAAATTATGGAAAAAAATTTATATTAGGATTAAATTTCTATTTTTATGTCTTTGAATCCAAATTAAATGAATTGTTCCAAAAATGACTTTAATGATACTTTATGTTAACTAATATTTTATTAAATGATTCAAAAATCAAAAAAGTATTAAAATATGACATGTATTAAGTAAAATAGTCTAAAATATCATTCATTGATCATTTTTATCAAATTTTAACCTTTGAAGAAAATCCATATCCCTTAATGTCTAAAAATGTATTATCATAGTTAAGGTTATAAAGTGTTAATAAAGGGGTTAAACCAAACAATAAGGTTTTAAATGAAACAAAAACCTATATAAATTTTATTTTAAATTTATATTTAGAAATTATTCACATTTTATATTAATCCATGGTCATTTTGAATCATTTTAATTGGAAAATACATTAATTATATTTAAATCTATTAAATAATTCCAAGTGTGTCCTCTTCTCACTTATAAAAGGAAACCTCCTCTCCTTAATTATTCACAAAGTTTGAGCCTTATATATTAGAAAAAACCTACCTTAATACCTCAATATATTTCTTATATACATCCCAAATATTCTTTTATTACCCTAATACCATACTAAGACGGTTTAATATTTAATCCAAACGAGGTCTCTAAAAGAGGAGGTAATCGTCCTACCTGACTCTTTCAAGGTTAATTTTGTATTCTACCTCCTAAAAAACCATTGTGTCCATCCTATAATAATTAATACTTTATAATAAATATAATAATATGTTATTATTATTATTATGGTAAAACCATTTTACACCTATTTTACATCAAATGGGAAATGAAAGTATTTCCCATGCATACGTGTGGACTACCACCTTCATAAAGTGATATGATTCATTTTTTATAACCTCATCAAAGAAATGTTTATAATGATTTGTTTAATGAATATATATAATTTTTATGATATTATTATTTCTCTATAAGTGTCATTTATTATTTAACATTTGTTTATTCCATCCATCAAAAAGTGGAAAGATCACTCATGCGTGAGTACGGATTACCCTCTCCACAAAGTGATGTAATTAGTTTTTATAAGTCTTAAATTAATGTAAGATAATAAATATTTATATAATGAATATATATTATATAAATTACATGATTAAAATTCTATATATTATGGAACCATTATCAAAATGAAAGGACTTGAAATTTCAAAATGAAACATTCATGGAAAATAAAACAATTAACACTAAAAAATGAGTATTTTAATAAAAATTTATTAATAAAAGTCTGTTTGGATTTTATAAGTGTATAATATATGATATTATAAGTTTTCAAATGGTTTTTTATATAATTCTAATAAATATAAATTTATTATATAGGAGGATAGATCACTTACAAATCAATTAAAACATAAGGTAAGGGTTTCTCATCTCACCTTTTTCTACAACACATATGCCATATTCACCACTTTCTATATTAATATGGTATATATACTACCAATTTTATATGTTACATCATTAAAAATTTTATATTAAGGTAATATTTGAAGTTATTTCTTTCATGGGAGTTATGATTCAAATGTTACCAAAGTGGTAAGGGTTTTATGTTCTAATCTCAATTTTTATCATGATTGTTTATGATTAAATTTTCTTATGATGAAATTATATTATATATCTATAAAAAGCATTATTAATTTTTTATCCTATGTTTATTTTTATATATTACAATTTTTAATTTCATTTTCATCTTTCTAAGTACTCAAAACTTTAAAAGAATTTTTATAAGGAAAACTGACTCTATTTCTCTCGTCAAGAGGGAATATTTTATTCCATGTCCATATTTTATTTCAAATGTTTTCAAGAATGTTTTTACTATTTTAAATATATTTATAAAATATATTTTTACCCATTTATTAATTTATATAAAAAAATAAAAGGAATCTTCTTGTAATTTTTGGAATGAGAAACTTTCTACCAATGGTGTAAATAAAATATTTATTTTAATAGACACCATATGAATGGATATTTTTTTCGTCACGAATACTAATTGATTTGAGATGTATTTACAATTTTCCATGGTTCATTCCAAAAAAAATATTTTTTTGATATTTTTAAATAAATAGATTATAAATAAGTGATTTTCAAATTAAAATATTATTTTCATCAAGAAATATTATAGTGATCTTTTAATGGTATTTTCATCAATTTCAACATCCATTGATGTTACTTGTGTTTAATTGGGGATATGATCCAATGGAATCAAATTTATTCATTCTCTATAGGGTTTATGATATGATGATGGAATGTTAATGAAACTTGTTTTCTTTTCCCTAGGTTAATCTATGATGAAATGATAAATGTTCTCATGGTCTTGTGGAATACATATAAATAGATTTTTTTATGGGTAAGTACATTATATCCCTCCAATGATTTGGGTATTGATTAATTTTTATGATCTCAAAGGTTACATGATAGGTTATCCTAAGCCCGAAAGAGGGTACATGATAGATTTTCCCAAGCCTAGAAAAGTTTACACTATAGGTTATCCCAAGAATAACATGTGATGAATGTCTTGGAAGGTATCCTTGACATAATATTTATATTATTATGATTACACCATAAATTTTATGAAACTCTCTAGGAAATTTTATTATGATTATGTTATAATCTCATGGATCATGATCTTTGATTCTTCTATGATTAATGTCTTATGATATGCCAAAGCCTTATGTCATGATTCTGATCTATCAATTATTGGGTATGATTTAAAAAATTTAAGATTATGTTCTCATACCCATATCCCCATGATATACTTACATATGATCATTGATTTATATCTCCCATGATTACCCTTACTAAGAATCTGATCTCACCCTTTCTTATGTTTACTTTCCCCAGGTTATGAATAAATGTTTTAAGTAGGGTTTAACTAATAAGTTCCCTATCTGAGAATAAATTTATGGTATATAATGAATATAATTAATGAAATAAGATGATCACGTATCCATTATACAAATAAAATCAACATTTTAAGTCCTCAAGTGTGTGTTATTGTTAAATGTGTTGGATATTCATCTAAAATAATGCAATATTTATGTGTTTTGTGCTTGATTTCCCTCAATTGGTATTAGGGTAGGGTTTAGTTATTTTGAGATATTAGGATTAGAGAAAATTATTGAAAACCTTAGCAATAAATCTAAGTATAGGATAATATCTTAGAGTTTTTGTAAAGTAAATATTGTGTGGAATTCCTAGAAAATGCATCCATGTCTAGATACTGGAAAGTTAATGTAGTTGTGGAATAGATGAACATTGGGTTAAAAACTATAAAATGGGTGTATTGGGTATTAACTTGATCATCACCGTTGCACGATGACTGGGACTAAGACTACACACTTGGAACGACACTCCCAGAGGATATGATTGGGTTTATTCACATTTTCTTTATGAACCATTGTGAAGGATTTGAATAGATAATGACCATGGATGACCTGATTTAAATTTAAGGTTTCATAGATTGAAAAGAAGGTGTCATGATTTAGACATAATATGAATTATTGTTCATGATTAAAATATTTCTCACTATGATTATTATTACTCACACTAATATTTTTGGTTTTATTCAATGGATAGGACTAGGAGGAATCATGTTAACATTGAATGTAATGGATGATGTTATGATTTTACTTATAGGAAACAAAATGAAATAGGATATGGAATGTGAAATATTGTGATTATTCCTAACCATATATCTTTAAATATTATTAATAATGTGACCATAGGTGAAAACACCATGTGGATGGATGATGAGTATGGTTTTATTTTTTGTCAATATATAAGAAATAATCAAATTCAATACATTATGAAATTATATATGATTATTAATAAATCATGGTAAGAGAAAGATTGGAAAGTTTAAGAACCATTGAAGAAGTCTGGTGGTGATTATTAAAGGATTGTTATGGATTCATTTGATCTCATTTAGTAAGAAAATTCTCCATGCTTGATGTGGTGATTCCTAGAGAATTGTTATAGACTCATTGGTTTGAATTTGGTAAGACAATTCTCTATGATTAGTGATGATTCCTAGATAATTGTTATGGATTAATATAATGTAATTTCCTGACTGGCCCGAAGGCCTTCATTTTTTATTGATTTTGATAACCCCTCTTTCAAGGGATGAGAGGGAACCCTTACAAGGCCCGTAGGCTCAAAGATTACATGGCCTGTAGGCTTAAGAGATTACATGACCCGAAGTTCTTAGGTAATTCAACCAGACTATCTACAAGGAACTGCCCCTCCCCATCATCTGCATCTTGATAGTAGCTCTCCACCTTTGCATGACCGTCTAGCTAGGCTTCCCATGCAAGCATAGGCTAGTACCGATGGCATAGCCATACCCTCTCATTCTGAAAATCCATTTGGCTCTGATCTGGTGAGTCTACCTACTCTGAATCCTCTTCTGGGGCTGCTCCTTTTTTGTAGTGTGTCTGGGCCTGCATTCATGTGGTCCGAAGGCCTTGGGGTGGCCCTAAGGCCTTAAGGTGGCCCGAAGGCCTTGATAATCAACTGGCCCAAAGGCCTTGGGTGGCCTGAAAGCCTTGCAGGACCCGAGAACCAAACCAATGGCTCGAAGGCCCTAGATGGATGAATAGTTCCGGCTGCTACAGTACCGAACAGTGCCTGCTACAGTAACTCGAAAATATGACTCCACCAGGATTTGATCCTGGGTCTCTTGGATTCACCTAGAGAGTCCTCACCAACGGGGTTGAGGCTCTTGTGCTAATATAATGTAATTGGATTTCATGATTAGGCAATTATCCTTGAAACTATGTTGATTATTAAAGTAGTATTAAGTTCCAAATACTTGTTTCATTGATGAAATTTTTTTCTAAATGTAAAGATGAAGAATGGAATGAAAAAATATATTCATTTATTTTTTTCATGAGGTTTATTCCATTATAAAGGCCATGAAATTGAAATATTATTTCTTGATTATTTGAAGGTTTCCAAGAAAAATAATTCATTGCGTGAAGGAATTTAATAAAACCATGCAAATAAATATTTTCATGAGGAATTTGAAGATAATGCAAAGATGATTCAATTATTTTTATGGGGAATTTGAATAGAATGTGATGATGATTCAATAAAATGCTATGAAAAAATATTATAATATTTTTCATAATGTTTTTATAAAAAATAATAAGATTTTGGTTGGACTGTCATATATTGGATATTTGGCTGGAATAATTTATTATTAAAGAATATTATTTCTACATAAATGATTAAGCCTTCATTTAAAAATAAGGTCCAACCATTGAAGTCCACATGGCCCAAATAAAACCCACTAATATGAGGGGTGACCTCGACCATGTGGGGGTATCGGTCCAAGCAGCCCCTATATGGTAGTAGAGATGGGTATAGACCGCATTGGGAGAGTGGGTGCATAGCCCACATGGGCCGTATATAGGACCGGAGAGGAGTGGGAACAAAGTGTGAACCCATTTATATATCGGTGGGGTGAATACCATTTATGTTGGGTGAAGTGGTATACAGGTGATGATCACCTATTTCCAGCCCAAACAAGTAATGGCAGCAGTTTATTAATAAAGTGAAATGAATCTTCTTTGGATATCCGATGTGGGACAGTGTGGGTGCAGGTACTGTTTACCCACACTTAAATGATATGGATATTTATCATTCCATTCGATCTGATAAATATTCATCATCTAATTATCCCATATAGTGAAAATTTAAAAAATTGTGATCATCTTAATCTACGGCCACCCGAGGATAGTCTGTGTGAGATCAAGACAAACATCCTTCTCCACTAATAAAACCAAAGCATCAATCCAAATAATTTTTGCTCGATTTCCCAAAGTCATGCATTAAACTTCATCTTGCATTCATTCCTATATTTGAAGAATACGCTACTTCAAAATGAAACAACAGAGTTACAATAGGGATTTCAAGTATCTGCCATTAATGGATGCATTTCATCTTCAAAGAGAGGAGATGCATGCAAGAATTATTTCATGTATGTGAGAAACAAAATGTGATCTTGTTTAAGTAAAGACTCTATGATTTATAGTGGAATTATATGTGAGAAATACAAAATTATTCAGTATATTTAAATTTCTTGACATGGTATTATTTGTGGAGATACTTAAGAATTTAAGATTGAGGTGTGGTTCTTTATTACCATGTGAAGAAATACCATTCATACATGTTGTGAATGATAAATATATCACATTAAGAATTAAGACCTGGTCTTTGGGGTGTTTAAAATGAGATGCAGTATTTGTTATACCATTTGAAGAAATAGGTAACCCGAATCCTTCTATATTTTAATGAGTCCTTAACATCCATGAATATTTAAGGAAAGTGGTGGGATATTGCCTATATAAGTTGAGGTAATCCAAGTGAATTATCATGAGAAAGATCTTGTTTTATAAAAAAATCAACTATGTAAACATAAAAGAATAAGGAGAGAATTACTGCACAACTCACTACTTATGAGATGAAGAATAAGATCCATGTGAACATATCACATGAATAAGATGAAGAAAACCCCATGGACTACTTTGGTCACATGAAGGAAACAAGTATCGTATGAACCTTTTCACATGAAGGAGATCATATCATACTTTTTTATTTAAAATAATGAAAGAGAAGGTATTACAAATAGAATACAAGATATATTGTTCTTATTTTTTCATGATATCAAGCCTCACCTATTCGAGTTCTACATAGATAGTGCATGCAGCACATGGATCTATGAATTTTTACATGCATGCATGTGTAATACACCATACTCCAAGCATTTCACTTCTATACATGATGGGTGATTAATGAGTTTTTGAGGCTGATAAATTCATTTAAAGATGATTTATCTACCTTATTAATTGAAGAACAAGAATATCTAATTGATGCAAGGACATCCAGTGCAAGAGAGATATCTTGTTCAAAATTATTATTGAATAATCTTGAAGAACTAGTGGATCCAGTATAAACAATGTCACTAAAGACTAGTGTTACCAGTATAAATAATTACATCTATCCATTATAGGGTTTTTATTTTAAATTTCTATAATTTTATTCCAATTTTAATAATTTTTAATCAATTCAATTTTATAGTGATAAGAAAATCAGTGAAAAAACAAAAGTTTGATCATGGAAAGGAGTATTTCTTAGTAACAAACCTTGTAAAAATAATTATGTGCTGTTTTCTATTTTAATATCTACATTGAATGTTTTTGTGAACATTGGGATCACACAAAAAGATCCATTATTCTTAACCAGGGAATAGGTTTTAGAGTAATAGGCGAATATTGAAAATAAAGTAAAACTCAGTAAAATTTTGAGACACTGATTCCCCCCCCCACCCCCCCCCCCCACCCCAATGTCTCTGCATAATCTATCTGGGCTCTACAAGTGGTATCAGAGGGAAGTCATGCCTCTAATTAGATCAAATATTTTTTTCACCAGTTGTTTTTACAAGGTATATATTATGTGAATATTTGAGTTTAATTATGAATTACCTCAATTAGAAGACATAGTATTCACTCCTGTTGAAGAATACATGAAAGTATCTACCAAGAATAAAAAAAATAGAAAGAATAAGGATGCTAAGAGATTGAGGAAAATTTCAATTAAATAAAAAAAGGATCGATAATATATTTTTAAATCAGTTTAGAATGATCCTTTTTAAGAATCTAAATAAATATGTGATGATTTTAAGGAAGTTTAATATTTCAAATTAATTGAATAATTCTACTCTAAATTTTAAAGGTATTGTGTAATACCGTATCAGGTACTGTAGAGACTGTAGTAGGCACTATTTGAAACTGTAGCAGCCGTGAATTTTTTCCCCTTTGGGCCTTCGGGCCACCTATTTGGTCCCCAAGTCCTTTAAGGCCTCTGGTCCACCCAAGACATTGGGATAGTATGGCCTTTGGTAAACCTCAAGGCCTTCGGGCCACCTTAAGTGCAGATGCAAACCAGACAACCTACAAGGAACAAGCTCTAATGGAGGATGAGCAAGGACCTTTCACCACAGCAGAATCTACACTGATTGCAAGAATGAGAGGGTATGGAACCTTCCATCGGGATAAGCCTATGAATGCATGGGATAGCCTAGCCGAACAGTCATACGAAGGTGGAGAGCTGATTTCATTATGAAGATGTTGGGGAGGAGCAGTTCCAAGTAGTTAGTCTGGGTTGTATGTAATGTTTCAAGCCTATGGGAAATGAATTCCTCTAAGGCCTATAGGCCATGTAATACTTATGCCTATGGTCATTGTAAGGGTTCCACCTCACCCCTTGAAAGGTGTATTATCAAAATCAATAAAAAATGAAGGCCTTCGGGCCATTGGATGGATGGATATGAAGAATGTTCCTAAAAAATTGATTACATGTATAATTTGTTCTTTTAAGAATATTTTTGATAATAAATAATATATTAAAGATGAAATTAATATATATAAGGATGCACTAGAAAAGAGATTCAAAATGTATAATGATCTCACATACCACTTTTAATAAAAAAAATTGTGACACCTTTCAATTAAAAGATTTTATTAATTGAATAAGTATTGAAATGGAATTTTTATGATAGAATAATTAGTAAACATGTTTTTTGGTAAGTAATCCGTGCTCTCGAAATATTTTTCAATAATTCCATGAATGTCATATTTGATGAACTTGAATACAAAACAGGTAAGGTCAAAGACCATGAAATTATAGTGGAAGAAAAGATCAAGTTTCAGGAAGAGTATATTTTGAATATTTGTGCTCTAGAATAATCACATCAAGATACTATCAGTGTCAATGAATCCAAATTAAAATTTAAAGAAATAAGAATAAAATACCTTCACAACTCAGTGATTAAATTTTGAATATATTATAAATACTAGATTAATAAAATGAAAAGTGAATGGGAACTCTGACTGACTTCAGTAGAAAATGATAACTTTTCCCTCATCATAAAATGTCTTGAAATAGATGTAAAATTAAATAATTTAAAGGATACACATACTAAAACTTCCCAAATTTCTAAAAAGAATAACTCTTTCACCCAAAAATATGAAGAGGGTAAACCTCCAAGAAAGGATATTACTATTCAAATTGTTAATATGACTCATGTATCTAAAGATACTTGTATTAGTGGAAATAATATCTTAAAATTATATCTTGATCAACCATATACAAGTTCATGGAGGAAGTTAACTCATAACCCAGTTAATTATGATTCCACTAATGCAGTCAAATCTACTAGTTTAGGTTTAAAGCTAAAATATGGGAAAATATGGGATGATAAAAATGATGATAAATTCACTAGATCTCAAAAAGTGGATACTAGAAAGATCAATAAAAATAACACCCATAATGATGCTTTAAAAGGGGAAAGAACAATCTACCTATCAAGAATAGATTTGGGTGTCTTGAAGACTTATGGTATTACTATAACATGTGTAGTCACATAGAATAATATTTATAGTTTGAAAAAAATAGGTACAACTCCTATTATAATAAAATAACAAATCAGATATATAATTAAAGAGTAAAAAATTAAAATTATTCCTTAGGGAATAAAAAAATAAAGTTTCCAAGAAATCTGTAAATAAAGATACACCTAAGAAGAAGAATAATTTTGATTCCATGAATTTCATTTCAGTCAAAAAAATATGCTTCTGCTATATAAAGAGAGTCCATACCATGGAACACTATAAACTTACCATGGAAATGGATAGAAGCAAATTGAAATGAAGAATTGAATTAATCCAATAGAGGAACAAGAAGATAAGATTGATTGAAGATGTTCCTTAAGAATATTTTGATAAGTTACCTAATAAATGTAACTCAAAATCATTGAACAATCCATGTTTGAACACCAAAATAGAATATGTTAATAAGGAATGCTTAATCATTTTTCTTGAGAAATTACAGGATGCTAGAGAAAAGAAACAAAATTGAACATGAAGTATTATCTAAAGAAAAGGAAAAGAGAAAAAATATTATTACATATGAAAAAAAATTAATTTATTGATAGGTTTTCAACAAATGAAAACTAAAGTGTCTAAAAAATGTTGTGGAAGGTTCAAGAAGATTGGACATAATGAAAACAATTTCATGAATCTTCTACCAACTCAAAAGGAGATCCTAAAGATATAAAAACAAGTATCAAGGGAACATATTACACTATTAGTAGATGAGAAGATAAAAATACACACAAGTTGAAGGTGAATGAAAGAAAAGATTCCATTCTATTGAAGAAATATAAGAATGTGAAATATCAAGGAGACACAGGCATGAAGATTATCAGACAATTATGAGCTACAAGAAAATGAGTCCTTGGGTTGAGAGAAAATTCTCAACCATATTGATTTTTTTAAGATCCTAAGTATTCCACATCATTACCTATTTGATGTGTTGTATCTATATGATTACTTTTTAGGGAGTTCAAGTTAAAATTCATTTTCTAAATTATAAATTAATTAATAAAGTGGAAGAAAACAAGTTGGAATGATTATTCAATATCTAGTAAAAACATGATTTTGTTTACAATGGTGGGTCATCAGCATCTAGAAGAAAATCTGATGAAGCTATCCACCAGGTAGAATGAAGGGAGTGGACCCCTTAAGAAGGATAAAACAAAAATCATATTCTATCAAGACTTGTTCCATGAATATCTAGAAGATCATGTCATCTCTGCATAAGCTAAAAATAGAGGTAACCCAATTACACTTATTTCCCTTGTCTTGATTATATCAAATATATAAATCAAGGGGGAGTGTTAGTTGATGTGTAAACTCATATAAATGGGGAGTAAAATATTATTTCACATGAAATTTATGATGTGTTTTTTGAAGTGTGTATAAGAACATATTACTCGATAAATCTATTTTATACAGCCCCCTATTTGAGATATAAATGTATTATAAGCATTATATCACATGCATGGTTGTTAATGGATTTCATAGACAACCTTGGTTGTATCTCTATTTTTTTCTACATTTATTTTTTCCACATTGACATAGAGTTTACCAGTTAAAAGTTATTTTTTAATTGAACCATGTGGTACCATCCTTATTTCATAAAAAGGATAAGTTATTTTCAAATTCCTTGAAGGTCAAAATAAAACCCCAACATTAATCCTTTGCATTATCTATTAATAGGGGTAGAAGGGACATTGACTTTAAGGAAATGGTATTGACAATAAATAAAAAAGGGTAGATTTAAAATCCCATGAAGATGGTTGATGAATATGGTTTTATTTTTTTTCAATATATAAGAAGGAATAAAATTCAATGTATGATGAATTTATCTATGATTAGTAATTAATAATGGAAAGAAAAATATGGGAAGATTTTAGAACTATTGAGGAAGGATAGTGGTGATGTTTGGAGAATTGTTATGGATTCTTTAGATCTCATTTACTAAAAAATTCTCCATGATCGATCTAGTAATACTTAGAGAGTTGTTATAGACTAATTGGTTGTCATTTTGTAAGACAATTCTCTATAATTGGGGATGATGCTTGGAGAATTGTTATGGATTTATCTAATGAAATTATATGTCATGATTGGAAAATTATATTTTCAAATCTGATGATTATTGAAGTGATCTTAAGTTTCATATACATGTGTTATTAATGAAAATTTATTTTCTATAAGATGAATATGAATAATTCCATGATAAAATATATTCATTTATTTTTTAATGATGTTTATTCTATTATGAAGGTCATACAATTGAAATATTGTTGTATGATGATTTAAATGTTTCCATGAAAAATAATTCATTATATGGAGGAATTTAAGAAGACCATGAAAATAAATATTTTCATGAGGAATTTGAAGATCATGCAAAGAAGATTCAATTATTTGTAAGAGGAATTTGAACATCATGTGAAGATTATTCAATAAAAGGTTGTGAAAAAATATTATAATATTTTTTGTGATTTTTTTATAAAGAAGATGAAGAGTTTGGTTGGATTGGAATATATTAGAGGTTTGGATTGAGGAATTTATTATTGAAGGATATTATTTCAAAGTAATTGATTAAGACTTCATTTAAAAAATAAGGGCCAACCATTGAAGGCCACATGGGCAAACTCAATGCCACTCATGTGGGAGGTGACCTGAATCATATAAGGGCATCAATATAAGAATCCCTTGGATAGAGGAAGAGATGGTAATAGATTTCATTGGTATATTGGGAATATATCCCGCACAGTACATATATAGACCCAAAGAGGAGTGGCCGCAAATTTTGTGCCCCCACATATGTTGGTGGGGAGAAGATCATTTTTTGTGTTTGAAGTGGTATGATAGTGTTAATCCCACATAGCCAGATCAAATGATTAATGAAGGTATTTGATTAATAAAGTGGACCAAATCCATTTTGGATATCCGATGTGGGACAGCACAGGTATGGGTATTATTCACCCGCACTTAAATGATATGTATATTTCTCATGCCATTTGATTTGAGTGATCCCCACCATCTGATGATCCCACACAGTGAGTATTCAATAATTTTGAGCATATTCATCCTCGACCACCCAAGTATAGTTTGTGTGAGATAAAGATAATAGGCATTCTCCACTGATCAAACCAAAGCATCGAGACAAAGAATATCTTCTTGATATTCTGAAGCCATGCATGAAACTTTTCCCTACATTAATTCCCATATTCAAAGAATATGCTGCTGCCATATGAAAAATAGAGTTGTAGTAGGTAGTTTGAGAAATTTTAATTGATTGATTCATTTGAGATTAAAAGAGATGAGATTCATGTGATCATTATCGCATGCACATGAGAAATAAAATGTGATCTCATGTAATTAAAGTCTCCATAATTTTCAGAGGAAGTCTACATGAAAAATATTGAATTCATCAATATATTTAAATGATGTGACATGGAATTATTTGTGGAGATATTTGGCCATTTAAGATTCAGGTGTGATTATTTCTTACCATATGAAGAACTTTCATCCATGCATGTTGTGGCTGATAAAAATATCAAGTGAAGAATGAATACCATATATTTCAGGTGTATAAAATGATCTACGGTATTTTTTATACTGTGTGAAGATATAGGTAACCATAATCCTTTGATTATTTTAATGATTCATTGACATCCATGAATATTAAAGGTATGTATTGGAATATTTCCTATATAAATATAGTAAATCTTATGGAATAAATAAATTTTCTTCCATTCAAATTATTAAGAGGAAATATCTTATTTCAAAAAAAATAGAGCAATTGTACAAATAAAGATGAAGAGGGAGATAGGTCCCACATAGAATAATACTTTCATGAAGAAGAATAATAATAAGACCTCCATAAACCTATCATGTGAAGAAGAAAAAAATAACCCATGGACTACTCTGGTCTCACGAAGTCAGTAATAATCATGTGAACCTCTTCACATGAAGGAGACTATCACATTCTTGTTTATGCGAAATAAAGTTGGATAAGGCACCATGTATTCATACTGTTATAAAAATAAATTCTTATAATCTATGAAAGGTTGTTATGAAAATAATATATGATATATTTTTCTCCTATTTTCATGAAATCAAGCATCACCTATTCAAGTTGTGTGTATATAGTGCATACAGAACATAGATCCATACATTTTTACAGGCATACTTGTTCCATGCACCATGAACCATGCATTTCACTTCCATGAATAAAGGGTGATTGATGAGTTTTTTAGGCTGGGAACTTTATTGATATAAGGAGTATCTACCCAATCAATTCTGGAACAAGATTTTCTAATTGATGCAAAGTCATCTAGTGCAAGAGATAAATCTTGTTCAAAGTGACTATTAAATAATCTAGAAGAATTGGTGGTTCTATTATAAATAATTAAATTAGAGACTAGTATTATCAGTATAAAGAACTCCATATATTCTGTACAAGGTGTGGATTTTACCTGTCTAAAATTGTATGCCAATTCCAAGAATTTGTAATCACTAAAAATTTAATGTGATAATAAAATTTGTAAAACAACCACAATTTGATCACAGTAAGGAGTGGTTCTTAGTACTATATCTTGGAAAAATCCTTGTCTTCTACTATATCTTTTCTTATATGCATTCAATTTTTATGTGTTCACTGATAACACACAATAATATTCATTTCTCTTAATCAGGGTAGAGGTTCGAGAGTAAGAGGGGTATATTGAAAAAAAATTAAACTCAGTAAAATTCAGGGACATTGATTCACCCCCTCCCCCCAATGTCTTTGCATGATCTATATAGTCTCTAAAATATGTGAGTTTTTGAATGAACCAAATAAGGGAAAATGCAGTTTCATGATGACTATGGTGGAAAGAATATTTTTCTTCCTATATGTCGATAATATGGGAAGAATCGCCCAAGGAAATGTATCAATGGAATGAGAATATGTTTTATGTATATAAAATAAGGGCATAAAGAATATAATTTCTAATAAAAAATGAATATTTTAATAGATTTAAGTAAATTACATCCTAAGGAACCATTTATAGTTTAATATATTATGTGTGGGGGACTTCAGAAATATCGTAGTTAATTCCCTAATCTAAGGGCTAACTCCTAGACCAGGGAAGGGCCTATATTTTATCAATAATTAAGTCAAATGATTGAGGTTTGTATGTATTGGTATTAATTAATTATGTTGTATAATTTTTTTATCAATGATATTATAGTTATTATAATCATGAAACAACTCAGGATTGTTCTACAATAGTTTTTCTTTCAGGATTTTCAAGCATATGTTGAACGGTATCGATAACCAAGAAAAGTAATTTAGTGGTAAGGTAATTTTTTTATAAAACATGTGATTATGGAATATATAACCCTTAATATTTTCATGATGATGTTATAATACTTTTTATTTGGGATAAAAAGATTATTGATATTCATAAAGTAAATTGGATAGTATTGGTGACCATGAAATTAATTAGTGATTTGATGACAAAGTGATTTATATTATATTTTTGATGAAATTTATTTAATTTTTTGATTTATGGAATATATTTGATAGTATATAATTTTATTTGAAAAATAATGATAGATTTAATTTTTGGAATCATATATGTTTTCATTGAGCTTTTATAGTGATTCGGGTTATTGACATGTTTTAAGAGAATATATGATCAAGGTATTCACGTGTTTGGTATGTGACATTATGATCTAATTTATTTTGTTTATGGATTAAAGTTAAATTGATATTTAAAATTTTGTGACCTAATTATTTTATTTGGGGGGTGATTACAAGTTAAGCATGCTTTTAGGATTTTTAGAATTTATATATTGGTGGAATGAATTAATTAGATATTTGGGAGTTATTATGGAAATCATTGAGATTAATATTTGAAATAAAGGTTTATTCATATTGATTATTTTAGCATGTACAGAATATTTTTTGTTTTATAAATAGAATAGATACTGTAGGAATAACTTTTAACCTTCTGTGGATTAAATATCTTACTAAAAGTTGATTTTAGTACTTCAAGCATGAAAAAATCATTATGAATATTTATATAAAACAAATCAAGGGTGGAAAATTATTCAAAACACAACCAAAGGATGGAATTATATTTATGAATTTTAACAAATCAAGTAAGTATATTTTCTCATATCCCATGGTAAAATAAGCCCTTAACTCTAGAAATAGGATCTTGAAAATGAAAAAAAAAATTCTTCTTAAGTCATTTCTGATGAATTGATAGTATTTTCACCGATCACTATTTTATGTTTTTTTGGTCATTAAATTAATCATGGTAATGTTATTTATCTTTATATATTATTCTTTGGATATTATCTTACTCCTAAATATTCATATTTTTACTTTCTATTAATAATCTTTTTATTAAGGAACCCAATTATTTGTTATTTTAGGTAAATTTTGTAATTCCCCAACCCCAGTTGCCCAGAGTCGGTGCCTTATAAAATTACATTGGTATGATTACAAGTAATTATATCCTTAAGGATAGAGTAGTTCAGTATTTTTTGAAAAAACCAGATACATATATAGGTTCAATATTATAACTTGAAATGAAATACAGCATATATGTTTTATTGGGAACATCCACAACTCTAAGTTTATCCCTACAGTTCATTCATAATAAACTTATTCATGTCCTGAGAAAATGAAACATAAGAAAGGGGTGAGATCAGATGCTTAGTAAGGGTAATAAATACAGCATAATATTTCATAAACCTAAACATTAGGCATGGTAAATAGATAAAAACGCATGCCTTTAAAAATAAACTTGAACAAAATATGGCAGGAATATAAGATGAATAAATATTTTCATAATAAAACATAATCATGGGTATTATACTAGTAAAATAACCACATGAACTTTAAATTACTAGTTTCATAAAGTGATAATTCATAATACAGGACATCATAACCATACTATCAAGGCCACATACCAAGACAATAAATAACCATTTTTTCAAGGCCTCGTGCAAAGACTGTAGTTTGTCTCATGAGACCTATCGATGCATAGAGGGGTTATAGTGGGCCCCACCTGACACTTTCTAAGACCAATGCAATCCTCATATGAATAGGGATAAACATAAACAACATATACATTCATATTGAAATTAAAATATGAAATGTAAATAACTTTCCGCGAATATTAAGAATAAACACTAACCATTCGGAGTAAATTGGTGAATGGTTTTAAGATAGCACATCCACAGTCAAAATAATCATAAAAAGTCAAATATATATGTTAGATGATAAAATAAAATATTGTTTCCAATAATAAATAATAATAAATAAGAGTTTTGATATAGATGAAGATACTCTTATAAAATCATCGAGTAATTCTTGAGATAAATACTCTTTTACTTTAAAAAGAATAGTTCTTTTGGAAAAAACTTTGTATAAAACAAGAAGTGAAGTAAGATATTATTTTCATAATAAAATTAGTGATTTTATAAAGATAGTGGTTTCAAAAAATATATTATCGAGTTCCCTTGAAAATAGGTAAGAATTTGAGAAATTCTCTTGAATCGGGCCTGTATTTTGGGAAGAATTTTTGAAAGATCCTTCTAAAACATATAACTCCCAATAAATGAAAGTTGGATTATGGTTGGTACACATATATAGAACATTATCACAAAATATATTAGTAGTACATGTGAATAAATAATAATGTAATTGAGGTAAGTAGAGAATAAGATTAACCCGAATGAAAAATGGAGGTTCAAGTCGAAAATACTTACAACTTTGTAATCAATTAAATCGTATACCCCAAAAATTAATAAACAAAAAATGATACATTGAATATCATGAAAATAAATATATTCATGATATTAAATATCAATGGATAGTATGAATACATCATACACAAGTAATAGTAGTGAATATAGAATATCTCATAAAAAATGGAAGTGAGATGAAGAAACCCTTACAAACATTTCAACATGGTAATGGGTGTTCTTGTGAGGGATTAATGAGAGTTAAAGGTGTAACATCCTAGGTAAATAAAGAATAATACATATTTTATATTTATTAATATTTTTGAATTAAATATTAATTTTACTTTAAAGGGGTTGCTATGTTCGATAGCGTACCCGATACGCAACAACGGGATTCTTTGAAATCTTACGTTGCACACTAATAATATAATATTATTACTTTAAATGGTAGTTAATTTATAGCCTTTGTATTGGAGAGAATGAACAAAACTAACTAAAATATTATTATACATGTTTTTTAAATGTATTTACATTTATCCAATAAAAGTTAGAGGCTTAAAATATGAATGAATCTAATTTTAAGCATAATTTACATTAAAAGGTCGATTTACCGCCTTTTAATGGAGAACCCTCTTTAAATATAGTTTTGGTCACTTTAATACATTATATTTTACCAAATAAAATTCCTATTTATAATGGGGACATCAAAATTTACTTTGTGTAAATTTTTGGAATTTTTCTGATAAAGTTCATTTCTTAATGAATAGTGAAAAATACTGTATTTTAATTCAAAACTATGTTTTAATATAATTTATTTATATGGCTATATTATATTTTTAATTTTTTTTAAAGTTTAATTAGAATATATTTTTACCATTTAATACAATGTTGGTCATTGGAATTAATTTCACTTTTAAAGTGGACATAAACAAGTGTTAATCTTTTGGTAGTTATTGTTTCCTAAAAACATGCTATTTGTTTTAACAACGGGAATTAATTTTAAATTACTTAATGCCACTTCTATGTTTTGAATTTAGTAAAATAGAAATCATTTTTTGAAATTAGAATATCAAATATATCTTAGGATGAATTTTTGGTTTTTTTCTGAAAAACTTCTATTTTTGATGAATAGTGAAACCACTTAATACTAGTTAAAAAACTGACTTTTTATTTTAAATGAAATTTTACCACTTCTATGAATTTAATTTAGAAAATACTACATACATAGTTGTTATTAGTAAGTAAAATGTGGTTCAATAAGATGAAAGTAATTTTTGGTGAATAGTAACTTTTGACTTTTATTTACCGTGGTTATAGGTAAATAGGGTAATTCAAGGTAAAAAGAATATTATAATAATTAAAAACTACCTTAACGCTTGTCCTAACCATATTGGATGAGTAATTGATGACCGTGGGCATCCTTTGGTGGATTTTTGGACCACATGGAGTCACTTATGAATGATAATGACACTTTATATTAATTAACTTAATGTAAAGGCAAAAATGACATAAACAAAAATCTTTTAGTAAATCAATTTTTTCATTAGGTTATATAAGTCATATTTTCAACTATAAATATTATTTAGAAAGATAAAAATATTTCCTACATCATGATATTTTTTTTATAATTTTTATACATCAAATGAGTTAAATTATTTATGACACAATAATGTTGCAGTATTTACCTCATTAATAAATGATTTAAATAAATAAGATTATAAAGATTAAAATATTGTCCAAAACCAGTCCAATTCTTATTGGATGATATTATTTAGACTATGAGTCATATTATCTTTGACTCTAATTATATTTAGACCTTTATAAATCTAATATCATTATATAATAAAATAATATTTTCACACTTTCCTAAAGAGCCCCTCCTCCCCCTTATAAAAGGATACCATTTATAACCAATTCCTCACACCTCTAAAGCCATTATTCTCATCAAAACTCTTCCCAATTAATCTCCCTACATCCCTCTCTTTCACATAGAAGCCTTACCTTATGAATAAGGCACTTCAAGAAGTCCTTTTGGTTCAAACCAAAGGAAGTTACCCAAATTAAAGGTAACAGTTTCTCTTAACTTTTTTTCTTTTATTTTACTTCTCCAACCCCTAAAATCTTTTTATTACATTATTTTATAACAAAACCAGTATCCTAAATATACTAGTATGTTGTTATGACAATGATTTTAACTACACTTACACACACCTCCATCTAATGGGTGAAAAAAATATTGTTTCTGTGGATGGAAAACTAACGCCTCATGAAACGATGATTGTTCGATTATATACTACCACCTATCATGGTGTCCATTAAGATGAAACTATATTTATATATGATATTTTTTATTTTTATGTTTTCTTTATGCTTCTGTTTTTTTCTTTTGTATCATACCTTTATGGTTTCCATTATGGGTAAACATGATCATTTCATTTGAGTAAGTGCGGACTACTGCCCCCTCAAAGTGATATGACTCGTTAATGCCATATATAGGATGTATAAAGGATGGAGTTAATGATATTATATATGATATTATACTGGAATTATAATATACCTATGTATCATTATGTTTTAATTCCATTAAAATAAGAAATAGAAATGAAAGTAGCATTCATGCGTACGTACAGCTTACCATCTCCATGAACGATGCATTTCATTTCTTACCTCCAAATGATATGTACTAAATATATATATACTGGATATATATGATATATATGATATCTAAATAATTAATGTCATTCTGGATATAATGGACTGTTTACAAACATGGACAACCTGTAATTATAAGAAGTTCATTTTTGACTCAAGTACCAAATATCGATAAAACGAACATTATTAACTTGAATGATTACATAATGTTTATAAAATGGTAATAAGTGATATAAAAGGAATAATAAACTTGAAAAACTTTCTTAAGAAAGTAGAAATTAATTTTATTTTATTATTCAGGGTATTAAAGAACGAACGGTTCAAGTAGGACATGAGGTAAAGGACTTCGTCTCAATCTCCTTTCATTGAGGCATATTTAGTTTTATACACGACTTTATTTTATGTAGTGTATAAACCCCTTTGACTTTTCATTTATTTCAAAGGGAATATTTTTATACAAATCATTTTACTAAAGGAAAAAAAGGAATTTTTTTTAATGTAAGCGGTGACAACGACCTTTCCGCTGCCGCGAGTATTATTTGATCTTTGGCTTCCTTAACAAGCCGTAATGTTTTTAAAAGGAAAAATAAATACCATATAATCTTTTTTCATATTTTGGTATTGAAAATGATTCTGAGAATGGATTTATTATTCCAATATCTTGAAATTATATTTTGTTATTGCAATGTGGAAAATTTATCTTTCCTTTATGCTTATGTTATGTGTTATGATCATGTTATGGTTCATGGGAATTATTTACGTATACAGGTGGTTCCGTGATAAACCTGGGGAGGGTGAGCCCGATATACCTCTCCAATGAATTGGGTAACATGACAAAGGTAAACGTGAATGTCTCTCCTAAGAGATTTAGGTAATATACTGTGATGGGTATTCCAAAGTAACTCCCTATGTAGCTGAGATAGATACAATATAAGTATGTTATGGATTCCACAAGTTACCTTTATGATTTATGATTTATATTTGTTATTCATAAATATTATTATTTCATGAGGTAAGTAAAATATTTTATGTTTTGTATGAATTTATGAACTAATGTTTTCTTTCTTTGTTTTATAACCCTTACTGGGATTTTTATGCTCATCCCAAGTTTTGAAATGTTTTCACAGAACTTAAAGATGAATAGGGTCAAGGATGGGATCAAGGAAAAGTCATGTTGTCTAAAACATGGAACTAGACATGACTCATTTTTTTCAAGATTTTTTATTTTATGAAAAAAATGGAAACTGAGTAGAAGTGTCTACTTTTTAATCTTTTGATATGTAATAGTTATGTCCTAATTCTCTAAAACTCTAAACCTGAAAAGATCTTCAATGTGAATTATTCATTTAATTCAATATTATGTAATTTTTTAAGGACGGGTCCTTATAGTTGGTATCAGAGGTCGGTTTAGACAACTTCAGGAGTTAGGGTATTGTAAAATAAATGTCCATAAATTAATTTATGGTAATATTGAAATGATATATCATTTATAGATTACCAGATTGCTTTGCCTAAGATATTTCTGTGTTCAGAATGGATTTATGCAGAGGAAACAGGGCAGCTATGTTGGGACGACATCAGGAGGAAAACAACCTTCCAAATCAGCAACCTGAGATAGAAGGAATCAAAACTGACTAGTTTGTTGTAGTGATGGCACAGTTGACTCAGCCTATAAATGGTGGTGGTATCCATGTACGAGATCAGTCAAATCAACCACATAGAAACATGTTAGTAGTGGAGCATTTCATGAGGCAACATCTCCCATCATTCAGAGGATCATCTAACCCGGTGCTAGTAGAAGGGTGGATTAAAGCACTGGAAAAGATTTTCAATGTCATGGGTTCTTCAGAACATCAAAATTTTAATCTTGTTGTTTACCATTTTGAAGGTGAAGCTTATCAGTGGTGGTCGATGGTGAAAAATATCAGGGATAATGAGGAGATTGATGCTCTTGATTGGGATGAATTCAAAGGTATGTTTCTTGAGAAATATTTTCCAAAGGTGGTTCATCTTAGAATGGAAAAAAATTCTTGTAATTGAGGCGGGAGGATGACTCAGTGGCTGCTTATAAAGAAAAATTCACTCGACTGGAAAGGTATGCTCCAAATTTCATACGAGATCTTGATAGTAAAATAAACCGTTTTTACTCAAGATTAAAGCCAAAGTATCAAAGATATTTAGCTTATCATGAGTTCAAAAGTTATAAAAACTTGTTCGTTGTGCGGAGAAGGTGGAAATGGAGTTTTCTAATGATCAGGTGTTCTTTGAAAAACAACAGAATAAGAGGTCGAGGTGGCAGGCGAAAGGGAAGAACTCTTCAAAAAAGTCTGATGGTAAGAAACTTAAGTTTACAGTTTGTCAAAATTGTGGTAAAAAGCATATTGGGGAATGTATTTTGAGTTCTGGTATGTGCTACTGATGTGGTAAAATGGGACATAAGGCTTGTAATTTCACTGAAAAAGATCAGGGTAACGGTAAGACAAAATCTTATTTACAGTCATTAAAATGTTTTAAGTGTAATGAAATGGGTCATTATTTAAATGAGTGTCCAGTGAGAACTCAACTGAGAGAAAGCATCCAGACTACAAGCAGAAAGGGGTGGTGAAATCCTTTGCAACTACTTCAGCAGATGTTGGGCCATCAAACGAAGTAGTATCAGGTACACTGTTTGTTTGTTCAGATTATGCCAATGTGTTGTTTGATTCAGGTTCTACAGACTCTTTCATTTCTGAGAAGTTTTCTAATCTATTGGGAATTCTATCTCAAGATATGAATACAGAACTTACGGTAAAAACACATATAGGAAATGTTAAGACAAAAAGAAAATATAAGAACATTCTTGTCCTTGTGTGCGGAAAGAATCTACCTGAAAACCTTATTGTTTTGCCTCTAGTAGAGTCTGATGTTATTTTGGGTATGGATTGGATTTCTGTTTATCATTCTAAGATTGAATGAAAAGCTAAAGAGGTTTCTTTTCAGAAATATTTATAGTTTTTGTACAAGAATGAACCCTTTCCTTTGATAACATATCAGGAACCTGAGAAACTAGTAAAAGATATAAATGAATGTTACCTTGCACATATTGTTGAAAATAATGGAACTATTCAAATTAATGATGTGCCAGTGGTAAATGAGTATCTTGATGTTTTTTCTGATGAGTTTCCTGGTATTATACCTGATTGGGAGGTTGAATTTATTGTTGACTTGGTTCCTGATGCTAAGAAAATTTCAAAACCCCCTTGTCGAATGGCTCAAAATGAACTTTTAGAGTTAAAGAAGCAATTGCAGTAGTTATTAGATAAAGTTTTCATTCGACCTAGCACATCACCATAGGGTGCCCCTATCTTGTTTGTTAAAAAGAAAGATTGTTCAATGAGACTTTTCATTGATTATAGAGTATTGAATAACATCAATGTTAAGAACAAGTATCATTTGCCTCATATTGATGATTTGTTTGATCAGCTCCAGGGAGCTCCGTATTTTTCGAAAATTGATTTGAGGTTAGGGTACCATCAGTTGAAAGTAAAGGAAGCAGACATTTCAAAGACCACGTTTCATACTAGATATTTCTATTATGAATTTGTAGTAATGCCTTTTGGGTTAACCAATGCACCTTCTATATTCATGGATCTTATGAATATAATTTTCCATGAGTTCTTGGATAAGTTTGTGGTTGTGTTCATTGATGATATTTTGGTTTATTAAAAAATTAAATAGGAACATGAAATTCATTTAAGGGTTGTCTTGAAAACCTTAAAAGAAAAGAAAATGTATGGGAAATTCAACAAGTATGAGTTTTGGTTACAACAAATTTCTTTCCTTGGTCACATTGTTTTCAAAAAATGGAATAACTATTGATCCTGCTAAAACAAAATTTGTTGAAGAATGGACAAGACCCAAAAATATAACCAAGATTAGTAGTTTTCTTGGTTTGTAAGGTTATTACCGAAGTTTTGTTGAAACTTTTGCATGGTTATCTAGTCCAATGACTAAGTTAACTCGAAAATGTGTTAAGTTAATCTGGAAAAAACAATGTGATGATTTTTTTCATGAATTGAAAAGAAGATTGGTGAATGCTCCAGTTTTGGCACTGTCATCCAGAAATGGTGAGTTTGTTATCTATAGTGATGCTTCATTGAAAGGACTTGGTTGTTTCCTAATGCAGAATGATCAGGTAATTGCTTATGCTTCACGTCAGTTGAAACCACATGAGTTAAATTACCCTACACATGATTTGGAATTAGCTAATGTTGTTTTTGCTTTAAAAAATTGGAGGTATCATTTGTATGGAGTAAAATTTGAAATATATACTGATCAAAAAAGTTTAAAGTACATATTCACAAAAAAGGAATTAAACATGAGATAGAGGAGAGGGTTGTAATTAATCAAGGATTATGATTGCACGATCCATTACCATATGAGAAAAGAAAATATAGTGGTTGATGATTTGAGTCAAAAAAGTAATGCTTCATTAACCATGTTACATTTGGAACAAGATCCTTTGGTTTTTGATTTGATAAACTTCATCAAAGAATTTGTTGGTGTAGAAGATTCTTCTGTTTTGTATCAGGTGTCAGTGAGATCATCTCTATTAGATAAAATTAAGCAAACACAGAAGGAAGACAGTGAGTTACAGAAGTTCATTCAGAAGGGTAATTTTCCTGAATTTAACACTGATAATGATTGTGTTTTGAGATTTAGAAAGAGTTTATGTGTGCATTGTGATTCATAATTGAAGAATGAGTTTTTATGTAAAGCTCATAGTTCCCCGTTTTTAGTTCATCCTGGCAGTACTAATATGTACAGAGACCTTCATGGGTATTAATGGTGGGATGGAATGAAAAGATATATTAATGATTTTACTCTGAAGTGTTTGACTTGTCAGCAGGTTAAAGCAGAGAGGTAGTTACTGAAATGGATGCTTCATCCTTTAACAGTGCTAGAGTGGAAATGGGAAAATATATCCATGGACTTCGTTGTGGGATTACCAAAGACATCTCAAGGTAATAATGCAATCTAGGTTATTGTTGATCGATTGACTAAATCTTCTCATTTCCTTCCTATTCAAGATACATTGACTCTAGATCAACTTTCTCAGTTGTATGTTAAAGAGATAGTAAGGTTTCATGGAGTTTTCCTCTCCATTGTATCTGATCGTGATCCTGGGTTTACTTATAACTTTTGGAAAGGCCTTCAGAAGTCGTTGGGTATTGAATTAAATTTTAGTACAGCTTTTTATCCTCAATCATATGGGCAATCAGAATGAACAATTCAGACATTGGAGGATATGTAACATTCTTGATCGATGGATTATCAGGGAAGTTGGGACCAAAATCTTTCTTTGGTTGAATTTTCATATAATAACAGTCTTCATTCCAGTATAGAGATGGCTCCATTTGAGGCATTATATAGAAAGCGTTGTCGAACTCTAGCTTTTTTGGATGAAGTAGGTGAAAGGAAGCTGATGAGAACAGAATTGGTTGAAGAGATGGCAGAGAAAGTTCAGTTGATTCAGAAGCACATAAGAACATCTCAGAGTAGATAGAAAAGTTGTGCAGATAATCATAGGAATGATCTTTCTTTTGAGGTAAGTGGTCATGTCTTTATCAAAGTTTCTCCATGGAAAAGTGTGATGTGTTTTGGTAAGAAGGGAAAGTTGAGTCCGAGGTTCATTGGACCTTATGAAATTTTGGAGAAAGTTGGATCAATTGCTTACAGAGTGGCTTTACCTCCAATTTTATCCCAAGTACACAATCTTTTTCATGTTTTGATGTTGAGAAAGTATATGCCAGATCCATATCATGTTTTGAGCCTAGAGGTAGTTTAGTTGGAAGAGAATATCTCTTATGAAGAACAACCAGTCCAGATTCTTGACCAAAGTGAGAAAGTGTTGCGGAATAAGTTAATTCACCAGGTAAAGGTTTTGTGGAAAAACCATATGGTTGAAGAGGCAACATGGGAATCTGAAAATACTATGAGGGACAAAAACCCCCACTTATTTTGATAAGTAAAATTGCGAGGACACAATTCCCAAAAGGGGGGAAGGATGTAACATCCCAGGTAAATAAATAATAATACATATTTCATATTTATTAATATTTGTGAATTAAATATTAATTTTACTTTAAAGGGGTTTCTATGTTCGATAGCGTACCTGATATGCAACAACAGGTTTCTTTGAAATCTTACATTGCATACTAATAATATAATATTATTATTTTAAATGGTAGTTAACACCTAGTCATTGTATTGGTGAGAATGAACAAAACTAACTACAATATGATTATACATGTTTGTTAAATGTATTTACATTTATCCAAAAAAAATTAAAGGCTTAAAATATGAATGAATCTAATTTTAAGCATAATTTACATTAAAAGGTCGATTTACAGCCTTTTAATACCAAACCCTCTTTAAATATAGTTTTGGTCACTTTAATACATTCTATTTGACCAAATAAAATCCTTCTTTAGAATGGGGACATCAAAATTTACTTTGTGTAAATTTTTGTAATTTTTCCGATAATGTTCATTTTTTTAATGAATAGTGAAAAATATTTTATCTTAATTCAAAACTGCGTTTTAATATAATTTATTTATATGGTTAGATTATCTTTTTAATTAGTTTTAAAGTGTAATTAGAATATATTTTTACCATTTAATCTAATGTTGTTCATTGGAATTAATTTCACTTTGAAAGTGGACAAAAACAAGTGTCAATCTTTTGATAGTTATTGTTTCTTAAAAACACTCTATTTGTTTTAACAACAGAAATTAATTTTAAATTAATTAATACAACTTCTATGTTTTGAATTTAAAAAAATAGACATCATTTTTGAATTCTGAATATCAAATATAGCTTAGGCTGAATTTTTGGCATTTTTCTGAAAAACTTCTATTTTTGATGAATAGTGAAACCACTTAGTAGTAGTTAAAAAAACTGACTTTTTCTTTTAAATGAAATTTTACCACTTCTATGAATTGAATTTCAAAAATCCGACATACATGGTTGTTATTAGTAAGTAAAATTTGGTTCAATAATATGAAAATAATTTTAGGTGAATAGTAACTTTTAACTTTTATTTACCGTGGTTAAAGTTAAATAGGGTAATTCAAGGTAAAAAAGAATATTATAATAATTCAAAATTACCTTAACACTTGTACTAAACTTATTGGATGAGTAATGGACGACCATGGGAATCCTTTGGTTGATTTTGGGACCCCATGGAGCCACTTATAAATGATAATGACACTTTAGATTAATTAACTTAATGTAAAGGCAAAATGACATAAACAAAAATCTTTTAGTAAATCAATTTTTTCATTAGGTTATATAAGTCATATTTTTGACTATAAATATTATTTATAAATATAAAAATATTTCCTACATCATGGTATTTTTTATAATTTTTAGACATCAAATGAATTAAATTATTTATAAAACAATAATGATGCAGTATTTACCTCATTAATAAATGATTTAAATAAATAAGATTATAATGATTAAAATATTGTCCAAAACCTATCCAATTCCTATTTGATGATATTATTTTGACTATGAGTCATCTTATCTTCGACTCTAATGATTTTTAGACCTTTATAAACTGAATATCATTATATAATAAAATAATATTTTCACACTTTCCTAAAGAGCTCCTCCTCCCCCTATATAAAAGGAGACCATTTCTAACCAATTCCTCACACATCTCAAGCCATTAGGTGTAGGTTCCGGGTGCAGTGGAAGCGCGTTGGTGGGTTAGCCCAACTTTAATTTTAACATTAAACAATGTTCAATCCAAGATCCGTCACGATATAAAACGCCAAATCTTCGGAATAAAACAAAGAACGAAAAGAAAAGAAGAGTCATGGAACCCTTGAGGAGGATCATCATATGTTGATTATAATTAATTTAATTAATGCATAAGAATTACCTCGTTGGAATTATTTCTTCTTTGATGTGTCCGGTCATGATTTGGTGATCCGTTGTTGCGTCGTAGAATCCAAGTGTAGGATTCCTCTAGCGGTGATCCACAAGTGTGTCAGGTATCTCCGGACGTCGCTGAAGGGATCTCCGGGTGCTAGCGCAGAAGAACCTTCGCTTGCGATATCCGCCTTCGACCGCCTTGATCCGGTGGAGGATCTTGCTCTCGTAACTTGAGGGCATTCTTGGTGGAAAGGGAATTCTCTCTTGGATTGAGAGTATTTCCAAATCCGTTGTGCACAACAATGGCTCGTCAAAATGTTGGGGTTGCGAGGATATTTATAATCGGGTTTGAGGTTAATAGAGTTATGACAATAAATAAACACGTTACGCATTTTATTTATTTCATTAACTCTTATTGAAAACCCCCATGTAAAATTATTAATTCCTTGATATGCACCCACGCTGATTATAATAAATATCATTTAATAAAACAATATTAAATCCTCAAAATCCCAACTGGAAAAACTACACGGCGTGTACTAATTAATACACGACGTGTACTTGTTTTCCATAAAACTACACGGCGTGTATATTTAATATACACGGCGTGTACTTTTATTTTCCATTTTTTCTCCACCACATTTATTAGACCTTGAGTAATGACTATTTATTTCTTAAATAAATGTAACTACATTACTCGCTAATAAATATATTATTTCGTCCACAATATATTCTCTCGAATAACTAGTGTCAAAATAAATGCGATCAGACATCCTTAAATAATTATTAAACCACAGTCAAGAATAATATTTATTTAACTTGTTAAATTAATATTTAACTGAGATACATGGACACACTTAGTGTGTGACCCTCTAGGACTCTTTCTCAGTGGCATTAGGTTGAGCCTGCCTAAAGTCCAAGGTTAGTGTCTAGAAACACGCCAAGGCACCCATAGAGAAAGAAGTTAATGCCGCAATGACGTGTCACCTCCTACGAACGCTTACCGTGTAATATAATCCCTTTGTCTCGATATCTCTAATCAAGCGGGTTGCATACTAGTGTCATCAACCCATGTGCTTGATTATTCTTTCTTTGACTTCCCAGAATTGAACTTTCTCATACCTTACCATGGCCATGGATTTATTTAGGCTATATCAATTCCATCAAAAGGTCTGAGATGTCTACTTACGTTATGGAATGGAAGGGACAAATCCTTTCTCGCATTATCTATTAATGCGGTATTACTCGTGACGCACCCAGCGTATCCTACCTCGTTGCGAACAGTGTGTCTTCACAGTTTTCGTCAATACATCTAAGTGCGCGAGTTGTAATACCCATTAATAATAATCTTAAAGTCTAAGGATCAAAACAAACGTCCGTAGATAGGAATATCCAATGACACTATGAAATGTGGATTTCCTACTGGCGGGTCTCGTTCTCATAATATCCTCCTGGATATTACCAGGGGCGCATACCATGAGAAGGTGCCTCAGAGTTTTATGAGTCCTCACCCCTAATGACCTATATTATTTGTGTCCCCCAAATAATATCATCCGGCCATAGAACATACATTCAAGAACAGTGTTATGGCACTTCTGGGTTCTTATCATAGCAGGGATCCGCTACGACCCTTTAATTCAACAGTTGTCCTTAGGACATTATCACATGACATGTCACACAGAAGAACAATCAAGATGTGATAAGGCTTTTATTTAATGAATAAAGTACAAATTAGTTGGTTCTAGACCACCAACTCCAACAGACTCCCACTTGGACTAGAGCCAACAGCTAAAAACCTTTAACCCGCTAGCTCTCACATGATATTCATGCTTCTGCTGAGATAGGACTTTAGTCATGGGGTCCTCCACGTTCTCTTCTGTGGAAACTATGCTCACTGCAACTTCACCCCTTTGATAGAAATCCCTCAAGAGGTGATACTTCCTAAGTATTTTCTTTGTCTGTTGATGTGACCTTGGTTCTTTTGCAAGATCCACTGCTGCAGTATTATCACAATACAATGTAATGGGATCTTTACTGCTAGTCACCACATTAATCTCCTGGACAAAGTTACGAATCCAGACAAATTCCTTGGCTGCATTAGAAGCCACTATATACTCGGACTTCATTGTAGAATTGGCGACAACTGGCTGCTTTGAACTCTTCCAGCTCACAGCTCCTCCATTGAGACAAAAAACATATCCAGATTGTGACTTTAGATCATTCTGATCTGTTTGAAAACCAGCATCAGCATGCCCTCTGATAACAAGCTCATCGTCTCCTCCATACACCAGGAACATATCCTTAGTTCTTCTCAGATACTTAAGGATAGTCTTAACAGCAGTCCAATGTTGTTCTCCTAGATCTGCTTGATATCTTCCTACTATGCTTAGTGCATAGGCAACATCAAGCATGGTACATAACATGGCATACATTATGGATCCTATAGCCGAAGCATATGGGATCTTCTTCATCCTATCTTTCTCCTGTTGTGTTTGGGGACACATTTTCTTAGAAAGATGTAAGCCATGTGACACTTGAACCAATCCCCTCTTGGATTTTTCCATACTAAATCTTTTTAGTATCTAGTCAATGTATGTACCCTGACTTAGTCCAAGAAGCCTCTTGGATCTGTCACGAATGATCTTGATCCTTAGAATGTAGGCTGCTTCTCCTAAGTCCTTCATGGAGAAACACTTGTTCAACCAGTCCTTAACTGACTGTAAGGATGGTACGTCGTTTCCAATAAGAAATATGTCATCAACATATACCACTAGGATGACGAACGCATTCCCATTAAACCGCTTATAAAAACATGGATCACATTCATTCTTAATGAAACCAAATTCCTTTATGGCTTCATCAAATCTAATGTTCCATGACCTTGATGCTTGATTCAATCCATAAATGGATTTCTACAACTTTCAAACTCGTTTGGATTCACCTGGTGTCACAAACTCTTCTGTTTGTGTCATATATACATCTTCCTGAAGGTTCTCGTTAAGGAATGTTGTTTTGACATCCATCTTCCAAATCTCGTAGTCATGGTAAGATGCTATGGAAAGTATGATTCTTATGGATTTAAACATGGAAACTGGTGAGAAGGTTTCATCATAGTCAATTCCTAGACGCTGTCTGAATCCTTTAGCCACTATCCTTGCTTTATAGGTGCTAACTTGACCTTCCATGTCCAGCTTTCTTTTGAATAACCATTTGCATCCAACAGGCTTTACATCAATTGGCTCATCGACTAGAACCCAAAATTGGTTCTGATACATGGAATCCATCTCAGAATTCATAGCTTCTAGACATCTTGCAGCTTCTGATCTTTCTACTACTTCCTTGTAGGAGAGAGGTTCATCATTGTCCAATAATAATGATTCACCATCCTCGGTGACTATGAAACCAAATCTCTTTGGTTCCCTTACCTCTCTTGAGCTCCTATGCAGTACTTGTGTTTCTGGAACCTCTTCCACGGGGACCTGTGGAACTTGTTCCTATACCAACTCATGTGTATCTTGAGCATCAACTTCGTCGAAGTCAATCTTTCTCCCACTATCCTTCTTGAGGATGTGCTCCCTCTCAAGAAAGACGGCTTGTCTGGTGACAGTCACTTTCGTGTCTTGAGGGTTATATAGGTAATATCCTTTTGTTTCCTTGGGATATCCTATAAAGATACACTTCGTGCCCCGGGGTACTAGTTTGTTTCCTGAGAAGGCCTTAACAAATGCCTCGCATCCCCATACACGTGTGTGCGACAAAGTGGGTTTCCTTACATTCCATAACTCAGATGGAATTCCATTTTCCGCCTTAGTTGGTACTCGGTTTAATGTGTATGCTGCAGTTTGTAATGCATATCCCCAAAAGGATAATGGAAGATCTGCATGACTCATCATCGACCACACCATGTCCAACAAGGTGCGGTTCCTCCTTTCACTAACACCATTCCACTGTGGTGTATAAGGAGGAGTGAGCTGAGATAGAATCCCAGACTCCAATAGAAGATCGATGAAATATTGGTTTAGATATTATCCACCTCGATCCGATCAAAGCTTCTTTATCTTCTTACCAAGATGATTCTCTACTTCATTCTTGAATTCCTTAAATTTCTCTAAGGACTCTGACTTATACCTCATTAAGTAGACATATCCATATCTACTCAAATCATCAGTAAAAGTAATGAAGTAATAATATCCACCTCTAGCTTCTACTGGAAATGGTCCACACACATTCGTGTGTACCAATCCTAGAAGCTCTGTGGCCCTTTCACCTTGTCCACCAAAAGGCGGCTTGGTCATTTTTCCTTATAAACAAGCGTGACATCTATCAAGTGGTTTTAGCTCTGTAGAGTCTAAATAGCCATCTTGGCAGAGCTTTTTCAAATGCTTCTCGTTCACATGACCAAGGCGGTGATGCCATAACTAGTTGATGTATGAGTCATGTGAGTTTGTTTCGTTATCGACTGCCAAAACTTGGTTTTCGTAATTCAATACATACAAACCATTATTTAAATGTGCCATACCATAACATACATTGTTCTTATAAAAGAGACAACGCTTATTTCCAAATTTGAAAACAAATCCATCCATATCCAAAAAAGATACAGAAATTATGTTTTTGGTAACACTAGGCACATAATAACAGTTATGTAAAACCAAAATCATCCCAGTCGGCAATGAGAGGTAGTAGTCGCCAATATACAATGCAGCCAGCCTTGCGCCACTAGCAGCTCGAAGATCCACCTCTCCTCTGGCGATCTTTCTAAATCTACTTGGTTCCTGCATTTGAATACAGATGTGAGCCCCACAATCTGTATCTAATACCCAATGTGTAGAAATAGAAATATTGCACTCAATAAAAAACGCACCTTTAGCGTCCCCACACTTCTAGGTGCAGTTCCTCTTCCATTGGCCCTGCTTGCCACATGAAAAACACACTGCTTCCCATTCCTTGAACTGCCTCTAGATCTTCCCCTTCTTGGAGGGATGGTGCTCTAGGGCTTTAGACCGTTTATAATTCTTTGGCCCTTTTGCCTTGTCCTTTATTTTCCTGTTTACCATAAGGACCGTGGGTTTTTCATGCCCCATGTCCTTATCTACCTAGCGAATCAAGGTAAGAAGCTCCAATAGACTCTTCTCATTGCCTCTCATGTTATAGTTGACAATAAAGCTAGAGAAGGTCTTGGGCATTGATGATAGTATGAGATCTGTATGCAAATCATTCGGGAATTTAATCCCTAAGATGTCCAAGCGTTCAATGTAGCCAATAAACTTGACTACATGAGGCCCAGCTGGGGCAGACTCTCCGAGCTTCGTGTTAAACAAAGCATTAGAGATCTCATACCTCTCATGCCTCGCCTTCTCTTGGTAGAGATCTTTAAGTTGAGACATCATGCTATACGTGTCCATGTTTTCATGTTGCTTCAAGAGCTCATTAGACATGGCTGATAGCATGAATCACTGGACATATGTGGCATCATCCATGTGTTTTATGTAGAGAGATAATTCCTCATCACTATCTTATTTCCCATGCACAACTGGAATAGTCTCTTCCAGCACATATAATTTCCTTTCGTGGCGAAGGATGACGCGTAGATGCCTCTGCCACTCTTGGAAATTGGTTCCAGTGAGAAGGTTTTCTTTTTCGAGTATGATGCACAATGATATGTTTGAAGTCATTTTCTTGTCGTTTCTACAAATTAAGATGAGCAAAGGTTTAGTACTTTATTACAAAAATTGAGACAAATAAATAAATTAATACTTATTAGTCTCCCACTATTTTATCGAAATCCAATAGCCCTCACCATTGATTTCATAATATTCTGTTGCGTGAATATTCTAGTGTCAAGGATCCATATTTCCCTTCACATTACCCCAACTAGGGTTGGTCAAGAAACTTGAAGGGTTTTAGGTAGGCATTCCAAATTCCAATTGCATTAACTCATAGCTCCTTGATCCACTGAGTGGACTCCCCAATCCTGAAATCCTTTTTGGATTTCCTCAACCTTTGCCTCTTGGTCACACCAAGTCCTATTGTGGCAGTCAACCCTTGATGCGAACCAAGTCAATTCAACCCAAAACCTTGAATTATAATTCCCCGATAATTGAAAGCACCCCAACTAGGGTTGGTCAAGCACTTTGAACTATGGTTCGATTCTAACCAAAATTATGAAAGGCTATGCCGACTTAATATTTATTTTGAGGGATTTTATCCTTATACGTAAATTTCCATTTTATTATATTTGATTACATGCTTGTTAATATTAAGTGGGATATACTTAATTCATTAACCATGTCTAAGAAAATATTTACGTATAAGCCAGTTTTATTTTAGTTCCATCTTGCATGCTCGTTTAATTCATTAATTGTGTGATCGTGACAACACACCCACAATAAATAAACCATGCAACTAATAGAAATAAAATAAATGGTATGATCATGAGATTTTCTATTGGTTAGTTTATCTAGTGGTTGATAAACTAACCCAAGACCTAGGGGAGAAACACCTTGAACCTTTCAGGTTCGTGTTTACATCTTTCCACCTGTCCACCTTTGTATCTCCTTGGATTGGTTTCACCTTGGCTCCTGACTTGAGCCGCCTCCACTAGCTTGGGAGCTCCATCCATTACATATGCATTTATGTCACACGCAGGTGAGGGGTAAAAGGTGTTTTTACATAAAATAATCCTTGGGCGCGCAGGCCCTATATATTAATGAGGAGATGGGTCGCAGGCCAATAAATTTAATTTAAATAAATAAATTAAAAGAAATCATTCACATACAAAGGTCTCGATCTAGCTCATGATCATCCATACATGAAACGATATTTACGCATAAATAAAACTATCATTCAATTCTTTAATCGTTCTTATTTAAGATAAATCACGCTCGAATCAATTAATTTTATTTAATTAATCAATCCTTTTATCTTAAATCCCTTTTCTGAATTTCCTTGAGATTCTCATCCATCATAATTTTAAACAAATAAATTCATTTAAAATTATCCTTGATCGTAACTTGTACCTTGGAGGCAACCCGGTGAATTCCCATTTATTACGCAGATGTTAAATTAAACACACATTTATATAACACCTATCACGTGTTGTGCCTCAGCTTTATGCCTGCACCATGGTACATGTCTCAAGGGTTTGTATAATATAAAAATAAATTTTAATAAATCTGCATAATTTGGGTGAGTACACGGTGTGTAGTTCCGACTACACGGCGTGTACTTTTCTTCACCATCCATCCGAAGTACACGCCCGGGGACAGGGCGTGTTAATGTACTTTGGAAATTTTCAGAGTACATGGCGTGTATAGTGGGACACACACCATGTAGTTTCCGCGTTACATGGTTTCCATCCGGGCAGGCCGTGTACGGAGTACACGACCCAACCCTAACCCAAAGGGACTACACGTCGTGTTCATTGGACCACACGGCGTGTATTCCGGAAACCGTGTGCCACCTGTTTCTGGTTAACACACGGTGTCTTAAATTCTTAGAAGGAATCCAATACATGGCCTGATTTGGCGGATCAATCAATGCATTGAACCTAGACTACACGGCGTGTACTTCCGAATACACGCCGTGTATTCTGGTGTTATACGGCCAGAAACGTTTGGCTCTTCCAGATGAGTTCCTCTATTTTATTTTAATCAAAATTAAAAGAAAAATTTGTTTTTATGAGGTAAAAGAGAAACAAGTGAGGAGGAATAGATCTCGATATTCAGATTTCCAGAACGATTAAACTTGAATTGAAATAACTAAATTATTAAATGCGTAAATTACCAACGAAAAACTAAATAATTATATTCAATGATATGACCCCTATGATACCACTTGTAGGTTCCGGGCGCAGCGGAAGCACGTTGGTGGGTTAGCCCAACTTTAATTTTAACGTTAAACAATGTTCAATCCGAGATCCATCACGATATAAAACGTCGAATCTTTGAAATATAAAGAAGAATGAAAAGAAAAGAAGAGTCCAGGAACCCTTGAGGAGGATCATCATATGTTTATTATAATTAATTTAATTAATGCGTAAGAATTACCTCGTTGGAATTCTTTCTTCGTTGATGTGTCCAGTCACGATTCGGTGATCTGTCGTTGCATCGTAGAATCCAAGTGTAGGATTCCTCTAGCGGTGATCCACACGTGTGTCACGTATCTCCAAACGTCGCCGAAGGGATCTTCGGGTGCTAGCGCGGAAGAACCTTCGCTTTCGATATCCGCCTTCGACCGCCTTGATCCGGTGGATGATCTTGCTCTCGTAACTTGAGGGCGTTCTTGGTGAAAAGGGAATTCTCTCTTGGCTTGAGAGTATTTCCAAATCCGTTGTGCACAACAATGGATCTTCAAAATGTTGGGGTTGCGAGAATATTTATAATCGGGATTGAGGTTAATAGAGTTATGACAATAAATAAACTCGTTACGCATTTTATTTATTTCATTAACTCTTATTGAAAACCCCGATGTTGAATTATTAATTCCTTGACATGCGCCCATGATGATTATAATAAATATCATTTAATAAAACAATATTAAATCCTCAAAATCCCAACTGGAAAAACTACACGGCATGTAATAATTAATACACGGCATGTACTTGTTTTCCATAAAACTACACAGCGTGTATATTTAATATACACGGCGTGTACTTTTATTTTCCATTTTTTCTCCACCACATTTATTAGACCTTGAGTAATGACTATTTATTTCTTAAATAAATGTAACTGCATTACTCGCTAATAAATATATTATTTCATCCAGAATATATTCTCTCGAATAACTAGTGTCAAAATAAATGTGATCAGAAATCCTTAAATAATTATTAAACTATAGTTAGGAATAATATTTATTTAACTTGTTAAATTAATATTTAACTGAGATACATGGACACACTTAGTGTGTGACCCTCTAGGACTCTTTCTCAGTGGCATTAGTCTGAGCCTCCCTAAAGTCCAAGGTTAGCATGTAGCAACACGCCAAGGCACCCATAGAGAATTAAGTTAACGCCGAAATGATGTGTCACCTCCTACGAATGCTTACCGTGTAATATAATCCATTTTTCTCGATATCTATAATCAATCAGGTTGCATACTAGTTCCATCAACCCATGTGCTTGATTATTCTTTCTTTGAATTCCCGGAATTGAACTTGCCCATACCTTACCATGGCCATGGATTTATTTAGGCTATATCAATTCCATCAAAGGGTATGAGATATCTACTTTTGTTATGGAATGGAAGGGACAAATCCTTTCTCACATTATCTATTAATGCGTTATTACTCGTGACACACCCAACGTATCCTACCTCGTTGGGAACAGTGTGTCGTCATAGTTTTTGTCAATACATATAAGTGCACGAGTTGTAATACCCATTAATAATAATCTTAAAGTATAAGGATCAATACACACGTATGCAGATAGGAACATCCAATGACACTATGAAATGTGGATTTCCTACTGGCGGGTCTCGTTCTCATAATATCCTCCTGGATATTACCAAGGGCGCACACCATGAGAAGGTGCCTCAAAGTCTTATGAGTCCTCACCCCTAATGACCTGTATTATTTGTGTCCCTCAAATAATATCATCCGGCCATAGAACATACATTCAAGAACATTGTTATGGCACTTCCGGGTTCTCATGATAGCAGGGATCCACTACAACCCTTTAATGCAACAGCTATCCTTAGGAAATTATCACATGACATGTCACGCAGAAGAACAATCAAGATGTGATAAGGATTTTATTTAATTAATAAAGTACAAAGTAGTTGGTTCTAGACCACCAACTCCAACATTAGGCCCATCCAAAAATTGCCCAATTAAGCTTCTTATATCCCTATCTTTCACCTATAATCCTTACCTTAGGAATAATGCACTTCAAGAAGTCCTTTTGGTTCAAACCAAAGGAAGTTACCCAAATTAAAGGTAATGGTTTCTCTTAACTTATTTTCTTTTATTTTACTTCTACAAACCCTAAAATCTATTTATTCCTTTATTTTATAACAACACATGTATCCTAAATATACTAGGATTTATTTTATTAGAAGTATTCTAACTACACTTACACACACCTCCATCTAATGGGTAAAGAACATACTGTTTCTGTGGATGGCAAACTAACGCCTCACGAAACGATGATTTTTCGATTATATCGTACCGCCTATCATGGTGTCCATTAAGATGAAACTATATTTATATATGATATGAATTATGTTTTATTTTTCTTTATGCTTCTGTATTTGTCTTTTATATCATACCTTTATGGTTTCCATTATGGGTAAACATGATAATTTCATTTGAGGAAGTGCGGACTACCGCCCCCTCAAGGTGATATGACTCGTTAATGCCATAAGTGGGACATATAAAGGATGGAGTTACTGATATTATATATGATATTATACTGGAATTATAATATACCTATGTATCATTATGTTTTAATTCCATTAAAATAATAAATAGAAATGAAAGTAGCGTTCATGCGTACGTACGGCTTACCGTCTCCATGAACGGTGCATTTAATTTTTTACCTCCAAATGATATGTACTAAATATATATATATACTGGATATATATGATATGTATGATATCTAAATAATGAATTTAATTCTAGATATAATGTACTATTGACCACATGGACAACTTGTAATTATAAGAAGTCCATTTTTGACTCAAGTACCACAGATCAACAAAACGGACATTATTAACTTGAATGATTGAATAATGTTTATAACATGATAATAAGTGATATAAAAGGAATAATAAACTTGAAAAAGGTTCTTAAGAAAGTATAAATTAACATTTTATTATTATTTAGGATATTAAAGAACGAATGGGTTAAGTAGGACACAAGGTAAGGGACTTCGTCTCAGTCTCTTTTCATTGAGACGTATTTAGTTTTATACACGACTTTATTTTATACGGTGTATAAACCCCTTTTAATTTTCATTTCTTTCAAAGGGAATGTTTTTATACAAATCACTTTACTAAACGACAAAAAGGAATGTTTTTTTAACGTAAGCAGTAACAACGACCTTTCCGCTACCGTGGGTATTATTTGATCTTTGGCTTCCTTAACAAGTTGTAATGTTTTTAAAAGGAAAAATAAATACCATATACTCTTTTTTCATCTTTTGGTATTGAAAATTATTTTGAGAATGGATTTATTATTTCAATATCTTGAAATGATATTTTCTTATTGCAATGTGGAAATGTTATCTTTCCTTTATGCTTATGTTATGTGTTATGATCATGTTATAGTTCTTGGGAATTATTTACGTATACGGGTGGTTCCGTGATAAACCTAGGGAGGGTGAGCCCAAGATAGCTCTCCAATGCATTGGGTAACGTGACAGATGTAAACGTGAATTTTTCTCCTAAGAGATTTAGGGAATATACTGTGATGGTTATTCTAAAGTAACTCCCTATGTAGCTGATATAGCTACGATATAAGTATGTTATGGATTCCACAAGTTACCTTTATGATTTATGATTTCTATGTGTTATTCATAAATCTTATGATTTCATAAGGTAAGTAAATGAGTTTATGTTTTGAATTTATTTATGAACTAATGTTTTCTCTCTTTGTTTTATAACCCTTACTGAGCTTTTTATGCTCATCCCAAGTATTGAAATGTTTTCACAGGACTTAAAGATGTATAGGGTTAAGGATGGGATCAAGTAAAATTCATGTTGTCTAAAACATGGAACTAGACATGACTCTTTTTTTTCAAGAGTTTTTATTTTATGAAAAAAATGGAAACTGAGTAGAAGTGTCTACTTTGTAATCTTTTGAGATGTAATAGTTATGTCCTAATTCTCTAAAACTTTAAAACTGAAAAGATCCTCAATGTTAATTATTCGTTTAATTCAATATTATGTAATGTTTTAAGGTAGGGTCCTTATAGTTGGTATCAGAGGACGGTTTATACAACTTTAGGAGTTAGGGTATTGTAAAATAAATGTCCATAAATTAATTTATGGTAATATTGAAATGATATAGCATTTACAGATTACCATATTGCTTCACCTAAGATATTTCTATGTTCAGAATGGTTTTCTTCTGAGGAAAAAGGGAAGCTATGTTGGGACGACATCAGGAAGAAGACAACCATCCAAATCAGCAACCTAATATGGTCAGAATCGGAACTGAACAGTTTGTTGCAGTGATGGAACAGTTGACTCAGGCTATAAATAGTGGTGGTATCTATGTATGAGATCAGTCAAATCAACCATAGAGGAATATATCAGTAGTAGAGCATTTCATGAGGCAACATCCCCCATAATTCAGAGGATCATCTGACCCGGTGCTATCAGAAGGGTGTATTAAATCATTGGAAAATATTTTCAATGTCATGGGTGGTTCAGAACATCAAAAGGTTAGTCTCGCTATTTAGGTTTTGAAGGTGAAGCTGATCAGTGGTGGTCGATGGTGAAAAATATCAGGGATAATGAGGAGATTGATTCTCTCGATTGGGATGCAGTCAAATGTATGATTCTTGAGAAATATTTTCCTATGGTGGTTCGTCTTAGAATATAAAAACAATTCCTGTAATTGAGGTAGGTGGATGACATAGTGGATGCTTATGAAGAAAAATTCACTCGACTAGTAAGGTATGCTCCAAATTTCATACGAGATATTGATAGTAAAATAAACCATTTTTACTTAGAATTAAATCCAAAGTATCTAAGGGATTTAGCTTATCATGAGTTCAAAAGTTATGAAAAACTTGTTCATTATGAAGAGAAGGTGGAAATGGAGTTTTCTGATGATCAGGTGTTCTTCGAAAAACAACAGAATAAGAGGTCGAGGTGGAAGGTGAAAGGGAAGAACTCTTCAAAAAATTATGATGGTAAGAAACTAAAGTTTACAGTTTGTGAAAATTGTGGTAAAAAACATATTGGGTAATGTATTTTCAGTTCTAGTAAGTGCTACCAATGTGGTAAAATGGGACATAAGGCTCGTAATTGCACTGAAAAAGATCAGGGTAACGGTAAGACAAAATCTGATTTACAGTCAGTAAAATGTTTTAAGTGTAATGAAATGGGTCATTATACAAATGAGTGTCCAGCAAAGAACTCAGCTGAGAGAAAGCAGCCATACTGCAAGCAGAAAGGGGTGGTGAAATCCTTTGCAACTACTTCAGCAGATGTTGGGCCATCAAACTAAGTAGTATCAGGTACACTATTTGTTTGTTCATATTATACCAATGTGTTGTTTGATTCAGGGTCTAAACACTCTTTCATTTCTGAGAAGTTTTCTAATAAATTGGGAATTCCATCTCAATATATGAATACAGGACTTACGGTAAAAACACCTAGAGGAAATGTTGAGACAAAAAGAAAACATAATAACTTTCATGTCCCTGTGTGTGGAAAGAATCTACTTTCAAACCTTATTATTTTGCCTCTAGTAGAGTCTGATGTTATTTTGGGTATGGATTGGATTTCTGTTTATCATGCTAAGATTGACTGCAGAGCTAAAGAGGTTTCTTTTCAGAAAGATTTATAGTTTGTGTACAAGAATGAACCCTTTCTTTTGATAAAATATCAAGAAGTTGAGAAACTAGTAAAATATGGAAATGAATGTTACCTTTCACATATTGTTGAAAATAATAGAACTCTTTAGATTAATGATGTGCCAGTGGTGAATGAGTATCTTGATGTTTTTATTGATGAGTTTCCTAGTATTATACCTGATCGGGAAGTTGAATTTACTATTGACTTAGTTTCTGATGCTAAGCCAATTTCAAAACCCCCTTATCGAATGGATCAAAATGAACTTTTAGAGTTAAAGAAGCAATTGCAAGAATTATTAGATAAAGGTTTCATTAAACCTAGCACATCACAATGGGGTGATCTGGTCTTGTTTTTTAAAAATAAATATGGTTCAATAAGACTTTGCATTGATTATAGAGCATTTAATAACATCATTGTTAAGAACAAGTATCCTTTTCCTCATATCGATGATTTGTTTGATCAGCTCTAGGGAGCTCAGTATTTTTCGAAGATTGATTTGAGGTCGGGGTACCATTAGTTGAAAATAAATGAAGGAGACCTTCCGAATACTGTGTTTCATACTAGATATAGATATTATCAATTTGTAGTTATGTCTTTTGGGTTAACCAATGCAACTGTTGTATTCATAGATCTTATTAATATAATTTTCCGTGAGTTCTTGGAAAATTTTGTGGTTGTGTTCATTGATGATATTTTGGTTTATTACAAAAGTAAAGAGGAACTTGAAATTCATTTAAGGGTTGCATTGCAAACCTTAAAAGAAAAGAAATTGTAAGGTAAATTCAACAAGTGTGAGTTTTGGTTGTAACAAATTTCTTTCCTTGGTCACATTTTTTCAAAAAATGGCATAACAGTTGATCCTTCTAAAACAAAAGTTATTGAAGAATGTCCAAGACCAACAAATATAACCGAGATTTGTAGTTTTCTTGGTTTTCCAGGTTATTACTAGAGGTTTGTTGAAAATTTTTCACGGTTATCTAGTCCAATGACTATGTTAACTCGAAAATGTGTTAAAGTTCATCTGGACAAAAGAATGTGATGATTGTTTTCAAGAATTGAAAAGAATATTGGTGAATGATCCAGTTTTGGACCTGTTATCCAGAAATGGTGAGTTTGTTATCTACAGTGATGCTTCGTTGAAAGGACTTGGTTGTGTCCTAATGTATAATAATCAGGTAATTTCTTATGCTTCACGTCAGTTGAAACCACAAGAGTTAAATTACCCTACACATGATTTAGAATTAGATGCTGTTGTTTTTTCTTTAAAAATTTGGAGGCATCATTTCTATTGAGTAAAATGTGAAATATATACTAATCACAAAAGTTTAAAGTATATATTCACTCAAAAAGAATTAAACATGAGACAGAGGAGATGGCTAGAATTAATCAAGGATTATGATTGCACGATCCATTACCATCTGGGAAAAGAAAATAAAGTGGCTGATTATTTGAGTCGAAAAAGTAATGCTTCATTAACAATGTTACATTTGGAACAAGATCCATTGGTTTTTGATTTGATAAACTTAGTCATAGAATTTATTGGGGCATAAAATTCTTCTGTTTTTTATCAGGTTTCAATGAGATCATCTCTATCAGACAGAATTAAGTAGGCACAGAAGGAAGATAGTGAGTTACAGAAAAAGGTAGAGTTAGTTCAGAAGGGTAATTTTCCTGAATTTAACATTGATAATGATTGTGTTTTTAGATTTGGAAAGATATTGTGTGTGCCTTGTGATTCACAGTTGAAGAATGAGTTTTTATGTGAATCTCATAGTTCTCTGTTTTCATTTCATCCTGACAGTACTAATATGTACATAGATCTTCGTGGGTATTACTGGTGGGATGGAATGAAAAGATATATTTATGATTTTACTGTGAAGTGTTTGACTTTTCAGCAGGTTAAATCAGAGAGGTAGTTATCGAAAGGGATGCTTAAACCTTTACCAATGACAGAGTGGAAATTGGAAAATATATCCATGGACTTCATTGTGGGATTACCAAAGACATCTCGAGGTAATAATTCAATCTGGTTTATTTTTGATCGATTGACTAAATCTGCTCATTTCCTTCCTATTCGAGATACATTGTCTCTAGATCAACTTTCTCGGTTGTATGTTAAAGAGATAGTCAAGTTGCATGGAGTTCCCTTTTCCATTGTATCTAATCGTGATCCTGGGTTTACTTCTAACTTTTGGAAATGACTTTAGAATTCATTGGGTACTGTATTAAATTTTAGTACATCTTTTCATCCTCAATCAGATGGGAAATCAGAAAAAACAATTCAGACATTGGAGGATATGTAACATGCTTGCTCGATGGATTATTAGGGAAGTTGGGACCAACATATTTCTTTGGTTGAATTTTCATATAATAACAGTTTTCATTCTAGTAAAAAGATGGCTCCATTTGAGGCATTATATAGAAATTGTTGTCGAACTATAGATTTTTGGGATGAAGTAAGTGAAAGGAAGCTGATGGAACCATAATTGGTAGAAGAGATGGTAGAGAAAGTTCAGTTGATTCAAAAGCACATAAGAATAGCTCAGAGGAAACAGAAAAGTTATGCAGATAATCGGAGGAAGGATCTTTCTTTTGAGGTAAGTGATCATGTCTTTCTCAAAGTTTCTCCATGGAAAAGATTGATGCGTTTTGGTAAGAAGGGAAGTCGAGTCTGAGGCTCATTGGACCTTATGAAATTTTAGAGAAAGTTGGATCAGTTGCGTACAGAGTGGCATTACCTCCAAGTTTATCCTAGGTACACAATCTTTTTCATGTTTTGATATTGAGAAAGTATATGCCAAATCCATCTCATGTTTTGAGCCTAAAGGTAGTTCAGTTGGAAGTGAATCTCTCTTATGAAGAACAACCAGTCCAGATTCTTGATCGAAGAGAGCAAGTGTTGCGGAATAAGGTAATTCACAAGTTAAAGCTTTTGTGGAAAAACCATATGGTTGAAGAGGCAACATGGGAATATGAAAATTCTATGAGGGATAAATACCATCACTTAATTTGTTAAGTAAAATTGTGAGGACACAATTCCAAAAAGGGGGGAAGGATGTAACATCCTAGGTAAATAAAGAATAAGATATATTTCATATTTATTAATATTTTTGAATTAAATATTAATTTTACTTTAAAGGGGTTTCTATGTTTGATAGCATACCCAATACGCAACAATGGGTTTCTTTGAAATCTTATGTTGCACACTAATAATATAATATTATTATTTTAAATGGTAGTTAACTCCTAGACATTGTATTAGCAGGAATGAACAAAACTAACTACAATATGATTATACATGTTTGTTAAATTTATTTACATTTATCCAATAAAAGTTAGCGGCTTAAAATATGAATGAATCTAATTTTAAGCATAATTTACATTAGAAGGTCGATTTATCGCCTTTTAATGGCGAACCCTCTTTAAATCCAGTTTTGGTCACTTTAATACATTCTATTTGACCAATTAAAATCCTTATTTAGAATGGGGACATCAAAATTTAATTTGTGTAATTTTTTGGAATTTTTCCAATAAAGTTCATTTTTTAATAAATAGTGAAAAATATTGTATTTTAATTCAAAACTGTATTTTAATATAATTTATTTATATGGTTAGATTGTCTTTTTAATTGGTTTTAAAGTGTAATTATAATATATTTTTACCATTTAATCCAATGTTGGTCATTGTAATTAATTTCACTTTGAAATTGGACATAAACAAGTGTTAATCTTGTGATAGTTATTGTTTCTTAAAAACACGCTATTTGTTTTAACAATGGGAATTAATTTTAATTTAATTAATGTCACTTATATGTTTTGAATTTAGAAAAATAGACATCATTTTTTAATTCTGAATATCAAATATATCTTATGCTTAATTTTTTGTATTTTTCTGAAAAACTTCTATTTTTGATGAATAGTGAAACCACTTAGTGGTAGTTACAAAAACTGACTTTTTCTTTTAAATAAAATTTACCACTTCTGTGAATTGAATTTCAAAAATCCAACATACATTGTTGTTATTAGTAAGTAAAATGTGGTTCAACAAGACGAACATAATTTTTGGTGAATAGTAACTTTTGACTTTTATTTACCGTGGTTAAAGGTAAATAGGGTAATTCAAGGTAAAAATAATATTATAATAATTCAAAATTACCTTAACACTTGTCCTAACCTTATTGGATGAGTAATGGAGACCATGGTCATCCTTTGGTCGATTTTGGGACCCCATGGAGCCACTTATGAATGATAATGACACATTAGATTAATTAACTTAATGTACAGGCAAAAATGACATAAACAAAAAAAATTTAGTAAATCAATTTTTTCATTGGGTTATATAAGTCATATTTTAGACTATAAATATTATTTAGAAATCTAAAAGTATTTCCTACATTATGGTATTTTTTTATAATTTTTAAACATCAAATAAATTAAATTATTTATGACACAATAATGGTGCAGTATTTACCTCATTAATAAATGATTTAAATAAATAAGATTATAATGATTAAAATATTTTCCAAAACCTATCAAATTCCTATTGGATGATATTATTTAGACTATGAGTCTTCTTATCTTTGACTCTAATGATTTTTGGACCTTTATAAATTGAATATCATTATATAATAAAATAATATTTTCACACTTTCCTAAAGAGAACCTCCTCCCCCTTATAAAAGGAGACCATTTCTAACCAATTCCTCACACCTATAAATCCATTAGGATCTTCCAAACTCTACCCAATTAAGCTCCCTACATCCCTATATTTCACCTAGAAGCCTTAACTTAGGCATAAGTCACTTCGAGAAGTCCTTTTGGTTCAAACCAAAGGAAGTTTCCCAAATTAAAGGTAATGGTTTCTCTTAACTTATTTTCTTTTATTTTACATCTCCAACCCCTAAACTCTTTTTATTACTTTATTTTATAACAACACAAGTATCCTAAATATACTAGGATGTTTTTATGAGAATTATTAGAACTAAACTTACACACACCTCCATCTAATGGGTGAAGAACATACTGTTTCTGAGGATGGCAAACAAACGCCTCACGAAACGATGATTGTTCGATTATATCCTACCTCCTATCATGGTGGCCATTAATATGACACTATATTTATATATGATATGTATTATGTTTATGTTTTCTTTATGCTTCTATATTTTTCTTTTATATCATACCTTTATGGTTTCCATTATGGGTAAATGCGATAATTTTATTTAAGGAAGTGCGGACTACCGCCCCCTCAAAGTGATATGACTCCTTAATGCTATATGTGGGATGTATAAAGGATGGAGTTAATGATATTATATATTATATTATACTAGAATTATAATATAACTATGTATAATTATGTTTTAATTCCATTAAAATAAGAATTGAAATGAAAGTAGCGTTCATGCGTACGTACGGCTTACCGTCTCCATGAACGGTGCATTTCATTTCTTACCTCCAAATGATATGTACTAAATATATATATACTAGATATATATGATATATATGATATCTAAATAATTAATGTCATTTTGTATATAATGGACTATTGACCAAATGGACAACTTGTAATTATAAGAAGTCCATTTTTGACTCAACTACCAAATATCGATAAAACAGACATTATTAACTTGAATGATTACATAATGTTTATAACATGGTAATAAGTGATATAAAAGGAATAATAAACTTTAAAAAGGTTCTTAAAAAAGTATAAATTAAATTTAGTTTATTATTAAGGATAGTAAAGAACGAACGGGTCAAGTCGGACACGAGGTAAGGGACTTCGTCTCAAACTCCTTTCATTGAGGCATATTTAGTTTTATACACGACTTTATTTTATACAGTGTATAAACCCCTTTTAATTTTAATTTCTTTCACAAAGGGAATCTCTTTATATGAATCATTTTACTAAATGACAAAAAGGAATGTTTTTTTTAACATAAGCGGTGACAACGACCTTTCTGTCGTCGCGAGTATTATTTGATCGTTAGCTTCCTTAACAAGTCGTGATGTTTTTAAAAGGGGAAATAAATACCATATAATCTTTTTTCGTATTTTGGTATTGAAAATGATTTTGATAATGGATTTATTATTTTAGTATCTTGGAATGGTATTTTTTTATTGCAATGTGGAAATGTTATCTTTCCTTTATGCTTATGTTATGTGTTATGATCATGTTATGGTTCTTGGGCATTATTTACGTATACGGGTGGTTCCGTGATAAACCTAGGGCGGGTGAGCCTGATATTTATCTCCAATTAATTGGTTAACATGACGAAGGTAAATGTGAATTTTTCTCTGAAGAGGTTTAGGGAATATACTGTGATGGGTATTCCAAAGTAACTCCCTATATAGCTAAGATAGCTACAATATAAGTATGTTATGGATGCCACAAGTTACCTTTATGATTTATGATTTATATGTGTTATTCATAAATATTATGATTTCATGAGGTAAGTAAAATAGTTTATGTTTAGTATGTATTTATGAACTAATGTTTTCTTTCTTTGTTTTATAACCCTTACTGATCTTTTTATGCCCATCCCAAGTTTTGAAATGTTTTCACAGGACTTAAAGATGAGTAGGGTCAAGGATGGGATCAAGGAAAAGTCATGCTGTCTAAAACATGGAACTAGAAATGACTCTTTTTTTCAAGAGTTTTTATTTTATGAAAAAATTGGAAAATGAGTCGAAGTTTCTACTTTTTAATCTTTTGAGATGTAATACTTATGTCCTAATTCTCTAAAACTCTAAACCTGAAAAGAAACTTAATGTGAATTATTCGTTTAATTCAATATTATGTAATGTTTTAAGGTCGGGTCCTTATAAAAGGGGTATCCCCTAATTTACATATCATAATGTAATTATGGGGGTGATGAAACTTACCCCGTAATTATGAATTAAAAATAAAAGGACACAATGTAGGGGGGTTCTGTAATAAAAGTGGGAGAGAGGATCCCTTACCTTAAATCTAAGGGTGTTCTTCGCTTGATCTTAATGACCTAAATAACCAAATTAGGTTCATTAATTTACAATTAAAGAACCATTTATACATTTTTTTGGTTTATTATGACTTTATTAAGTTAATTCATGGACTTTTAGATGGGTTAATGGATTCAATTTCGTTGTTCATGAGTGCTCATTTTCATAATATTCCTGGTCGACTCACTTATAAAAGAGTATGGTAGTTCATGTAAGATGGGAGTTGAAGTCCAGAATTGATTTTATATGTTATTAATGAACATTAGGAATATAAAATGGTTATAAAATTCATTTGTTTATTTGGATTTTATGTGAATCATTATATAAAACATTAATGATAAATGCTTGGATAAATTTGGCGATTTTGCTCACAATTACCTTGTTTTGTATTATTATTTTACATCATGAGTGCATAAGTATTATAGAATATTAAACAATATAAAATACATATATAATATTCTAGTTCAACCATAATAATGGTTTCATGACTATATTTGAATAAGTTAAATCAAATTGAAACCATCGTCGTCCTTGAATGTGATAAATCAACACATCTCGGATGATGTTTCATTTTTAGCATAAATGAGGAGGAAAGGAGAGATGAAGATGAATTATCCCATTAGAATACCAAAATTCTAGTACATATATGGTACTAGAGTTTTCATTCCATTTGGATGAGGATAGGTTAGGAAATAAAAGAAAACAAAGGAACATGAAAATGAAAGAAAAGAAAAGAGGAATTTTACCTCTTAAATTAACATTCCTTGAGAACCTCTTAAGGGGAGAGGATTTGGTCTTTTTATGAGACCAAGGGATACTAGTAGTGGGGTAGGATCTTGGGAGGAGATTTTGGCATAATTTGGAGAAGGAATAAGGATTCATAGGAGTGAATAGAAGAGGGTGGAAGAGGTGGTATTTATAGTGGAGGGGAGGAGGGTTTTCTTAATATTTTAATCATTAGTTTATTATTTTTCCATAAGACAAGAAAGAGTGATAATTCCATGACCAAATATATCTATATGTTCATGTGAGTTCGAAACATTTTTGTTTACATCATCATAACATAATCAATGACTCAATAAATCAATTATTTTTCATTTATTATAAATTATCGTATTTTACTATTCACCAAAAATTCAAGTATTTCATAAAAATCCAAAAAAATCACCCTAACCATTTTTTGACATGTAGAATCAAAAAATGAAGCCAATTTTTCAAAAATAATTTTTTAACTATGATTAATTTAATTTTTAATTAAAATCAAAATTTATTTGAAAAATACACTATTTAAAACATTTATTTACTTATTCCAAAAGATAGGTATATCATAATTTCACTTAAACCATATATATACTATAATAGGTGAGTTTAATATTAATAATGTTATGTAACTATTCATAAGGGTAACATTACTATTCATAAAGGTATGTTACTATTCACTAAAAAATAAGTTTGTCATATCAGACTCTAAATAACTTACTGATCGCAACAGTGTGTGACAAATTTTTAAAATTCAAATCATAGGGGTGATAAAATTATGTTTACTATCTAGGTTATAAAAAATTGGTTTTTTTTAGAGACTCAGTGTTTCATGCATTCAATATTAAATTTATTTTCAAAATCTTGGGGTGTTATAAATTTTATGTTTCCCACTTCCCCTTTTCAAAGGAAGTTTTATTATCCCTTTGTATGATGTGGGTTTTCAACAAAGTTATTCTCTGGTATTGAAACCTTAATCACCAAGATAAAAATTGAGAGTATATAATTTATTTAAGGGAGTAGAAACTAACACCCCTAAAATTTATTTGAAAATAACACTATGGTCAATAGATTTCTTAACATGGATTACTGAGCTTTAAGCGAATTGTGATATACTATAAAAATATTATTATTTAAATGTGACTGTTATTACCTAGCTGTTAAATTGGTACATATTAATAGTAATAACCACAATATGAAAAATATTTATTATATTTTAATATAATTAAAATGTAATGATTAATTCCTAATAAATACTCATTAATTTTATTAATAAAATCATTTCAAGATTAAAATACCTATTTTCTAGAAGAAATGTATGTTTTTAGGTGTTATGTATTTTTATATAAGTAATATATTAATCACTATTAAAAAAAATTATTTTAATGAAATTTTTTGGTAATTAATGAATAATAATTCATACATTGACTATCTAATGGATAGGAATAAAGATAAAATCAATTTAATGTAAAAAGGAGATGTTTTTCTAAAAAAATATATTTTATGAATGCAAATTATTTTTATCTTAATAAATAAAATTAATCAATATTGATGAATCGTTTTATATAAATTTATATATTATGTATTAAATTAAAAAAATTAACATTCATTTATTGGTTTTTAATAATAATGGAAGAAAAATAAGTTCAGTTGTATACTTTAAAACCCATTTATCTAAAACTATTTTACATTGTGTTTTATGAATTTATATTAAAATTGATTCTTGCCACTTCTAGAAATTTAATATTGAAAAATGGATTAAATATTTAGAACCAATGGTTTAAAATTTGGTAAATAGGTCCCTTTATTTTTTTCATTATGAATAGTAACCAGTGTGAGGATTTTCCACCTTGGTAAGGGTAAAACTGGGTTGAAACTATGGGATAAGGATTTAAAATCTATCAAACACGTGACTTTATCCTATAAGATTAGTGGTTTTAGATAAAATACATATTAAATTATAAAATATGTAAATTTCTTGCCACTTTCCTTTGATTATAATATATATATATATATATATATATTAAGAAAAGTATAAATATAAAGTGTCACTTTCTTGGTTTTAATTTATATTATATGTTTTTGTAGGAATAAAACGAGTTTATGAATTAATATAAAATATATTTTTATCATAAATAAAAAATTATATAATTTATTTTTAATTTTTTGTGATGATATAATCACCTTAACCACTTACACAACACTGATACAGTGTTTTTGCATGAAGTAGAAAAATCAACTTAAATAATATTAAAAATTAAAATTAAAATTTTTATATGAATTATGTTTTGGAATGAATTTAATATGTAATTATAAATTATAAATTACTTTAAATGTGTTTAGATTCTAATTCCATTTATCTCTTAATTTCTCGAAAGTCAAATTAAATTAATAGTCTCAAAATGACTTTAATGATATTTTATGTTAATAAATATTTTATTAAGTGAAATAAAAAAAACTTGCATGAGGAAAATTTTCATGGTAAATGGTATAAAATTTCATTCATGGACCTTTTTTTAACCACTTTTCATCTTATAGGTAAATTTATGTCCCTTAAAGTCTAAAAATGTGTTACCACAGTTAAGGTTAAAAAGGGTTAATGAAGGGGTTAAACCAAAATATAAGGTTTAAAATGACCTGAAAGACTATATAAAAAAAATTTATGTATTCAGTTTTTATTATAATCCTTATCCATTTTTAATAATTAAACTTGAGAAATTAATTAATTATAATTAAATATTTTAAGTAACTCTATGTGTGTCCTCTCCTCACTTATAAAAGGGTGCCTACTCTCCTCCCTTATTCACAAAATTTAAACTGTATAGATAATCAGAGACCTAACCTAATACCTTCATATAATCCTTCCACATGTCCTAGATATTATATTCTTATCATAAGAAAATTCTAAAAAGTTTTAAGGTTTAATCCAATTGAGGTCTCTCAAAGAAGAGGTAATCGTCTTACCCAACTCTTTCAAGGTTTATTTCTTCTTATACTTTATCTAAATATGTTATACCCCTAAAACATAATTAATAAAGTATCATAAATATAATTAGATGTTATTATTACTATGGTACAACCATTTTCTACCTCCTTTCCATCAAATGGGAAATGAACGTATTGCAAGTGAAAACATGTTAACTTCCACCTCTATGAAGCGATGTGATTCATTTTACATCACCGCCTAATACGGTTGTTTATAATGATGTATTTAATGAATATATATTATATTTATGATATTTTTATGGTTTTTTAAAGGTAAATTATTATTTATCATTTTTTATTTCAATCCACCGTAAAGTGGAAACATCACTTGTGCGTACATACGGACTGTTATCTTCATGAAGTTATGTAATTCATTTTTTTATATCTATATTTTATATATGGTTATAAATATGCATATAATGAATATATATTATATATATAACATTATTAAATTTTTTGATATTATTGAACCATAATCAAAGTGCAAAGACTGTAATTTCCAAAACAAAACATTTATGAAAAACAAAACAATTAACACTCAGAAATAAAAAATTTAATAAATAATTATTCATAAAAAAAGTATTAAAATTTTATGATTGGATCATATATTACGGTTTAAGTTTGTAAATTTTTATATTATATAATTATAATGAATATAAATTTATTATATAGTAGTTTAGAGTGCTTGTGAATCAATTCGGGTATAATGTAAGAGTTTTTCATCTCACTTCTATTTCTGCAAGACATGTTCCATATTCACCTATTGTTCCTTTTATATGGTGTCTATACTATAATGCCCCGACCCCAGAATCCTAGAGCCAGTGCATTATTTTAATACACTGGCATGATTACAAGGAATCAAGTCCTAAAGGACCGATCAGTTTAGCAGTCTTAGAAAATATATTACATACATTAACTTTACATTACAATTTAAAACATAAAACCTAGCATAGATAGTTCATTGATAATGCTATTATTCCATTTAGCTTAACCCTGCATATCAATCATAATACACTTCTTGTAATCTTGGGAAAATAAAACATAAGAAAGGGGTGAGCTCAGATGCTCAGTAAGAGTAAACAATTTAGCGGAATATAACATAAACAATAGGCATGGTGAATAATTGAAAACACATGCCTTTACAAATAATAAACATGAGTCGAGGGCTCCCATGCTTCGAGGCTGACCAAGTTTCAAGGTGTTGCAGGAATCGAGGGCTCCCATGCTTCGAGGTCACAGCGTCGGTTCGTGGCTCGAGGTGGTGAGTGGCGTTTTTATTTTGAATGGTGAATTTTTAATTTGAAAGTGTTTTGTTGTGGCTGTTTGGACTGAGTGGTTTGGATTCATGTATTGGGGTACCGGAAACCCTTAAACCAGCTCTTAGAAAATAAAAAAAATGGTTTGGAAAACCCTTACCTTGCACTCTCCTTTGGTCGAGGGTACGTTCAACCACCTATATAATGACCATAGTATGTTATTAAATTATAAAAAACCCATATTCATATTTATTATATCATAAATGATTCATTTATGACTTTATACTACCCATTTAATAATGATTTCCATGTTAAATTAACATTTTGGGTAATAATCGTTTTCTTTATCGTACGTGTTTTAACTTGTTATTCTTGATCGTATCACTTAGATCATGATTTAAATTCTTCAAGAATATAAAACATGATTTTTATATAATATATATATATAGAATATAAATATGTAAAATAGATAGATATATGAAATGGAAAACACCATTTATGGAGATGGTAGGCCATACGTACGCATAAACGTTGTTTCCGTTTTCACATCGTATTGAACGGAAGTAAGTGAATAAGATATATGTAAGAACATAAATATATATATATATACAATAACATTATTATTTCATATATTACATACTTATTAATAATATATATTTCTATAATCATCGTTGAATGGTGAACGTGGGAATGAATCTCATCGCGTCGTGGAGACGGTAATCCGTACATACGCATGAGCGACAATATCATTATATTGATGGTGAAATCGTATTTAATTGTATGTTATATCATATATAAAAAATAATTAACATGTTATATTTATTATTTACATCATTTATACTCATTATTATACCCATCCAAATAATGAAGTGTTTGAATAACAAACTACACCACAACGTGGAGACGGTAAGTCTTACGTACGCACGTATGGTGACTTTTTCATTTATAGGATGGATAGAATAAAGAACATGGTTGTACCATATTTATAGTAATATCACAGTATTTATGAGGTATTGGAGTTATTATTTTGGTATGTAAATAACAAAGAAAGAGGAAGTGGAAGAAGAAAAGAACTTTAAAGAGGGTGGTGAAATTATTACCTCTTCTTCAGGTGTTTCCTTTTGAGTTGATCAAAAGGGTTCCTTAGGTTGGCTTTATGATCAAAGTAAGGACTCTAGGTTGATGTGAGGGAATTTTAGAGGATATTTGGGCTTGTTTTGGATGATCCAAATGGCTTTGTATGTGTAAAATTAAGAGAAGGAGAAGTTCCCTTTTATAAGGGGGTGAGGGTCACTTTAGGAAAAGATTAAAATATTAATTTATTATACAATCATATTCAGTTTATAATGCCTCAAAAGGAATTTATTTCAAGCATTATGTGGTTATGGGTCGAAATACTCTCAACCAATATGTTTTAGACAAGTTTATGTTACCCTTTAAACCTTATCTTTTATATTTAACTCTTAGTTAAATAGTTTAACTTTTACCGTGTCTTCTTGTATTCTTAAAATATATGGTTAATAAACTTACTCTAAAATTTCAAAAGAACCTAAAGTGGTTAATTAATTACATATATAATATTATTTAATCCCTTTGTCCAAACCTTATATTTTTTGAAATATTATATCAACCAATAATATAGTGTTTGTTTTAAAAACTAATTTATGTCAATTTTGACACTATTTAGTATTTGGTTTTTATGAAAGTCGTCAAAACTTGATTACTTCGAACAAAATAATTGAATAAATACTAACATATCATATTCACCTATAAAATTATCTGATGTCATCAAAACCTTCAAATTATATATATTTTAATATTTACAATATCATTTATTTGATTCTTTTATTAATAAGGAAAATACTGCATCATTATTGTGTCATAAATAAATATATTTATTTTATGTCTAAAAATTATAAATAAAATTTAATCATGTATTAAATATTTTTATCTTTAAAATGAATATTTATAGTCGAAGAGATCAATTATATAACCCCATATAAAAAAATTTACTAAAAGATACATGCTTTTGTTATTTTTGTCTTTACTTTAGATTAATTAATATAAAATGTCATTATCACTCCCAAGTGGCTCCATGGGGTCATAAAATAGATCCAAGTATGATCATGATCTGACATGTGTCATCAAATAGTGTTAGTACACCTGTTAGGGTAATTTAATATTATTTTAATATTATTTCTTTACCCATATTTACCGGATTTACCCTTAAACCATGGTAAATAAAATATTTATCAAAGTAATTATTCATAATGTCTAAAACAATTTACCTATTAACACAATTCGTACCTCATGATTATAAATATGGAATACATTTTTCCAAATTCAAAACATAGAAGTGGCAGAAATTAATTTAAAATTAATTCTCGTTGTCAAAACAAAAAATGTGTTTTTAAGAAATAATAACTATCAAAAGATTGACACTTGTTTATGTCCAATTTAAATGTGAAATTACATACAATGACCTAAATTATATTAAATGATAAAAATATAATCTAATTATACTTAAAAACATTTCGAATGTATAATTTAACACTATAAATTATTTTGATTAAAAATGTTGTTTTTTATTAAAATTTAGTATATTTTTCTCTATTCATCAAAATATGAAAGTTATCAGAAAAGTGCCAAAAATTTATCCAAGATAAATTTTTATGTCCCTATTCTAAAGATGAATTTAATTTCACTAAATTTAATATATAAAAGTGTCAAATATTGTATTTAAAAAGGGTTCTCCATTAAAAGGCATAAAACTGCATTTTTTGAAAAATACCTCTTTTATCTTTAAAATTGAATTTTTCTTATATTATGTCTAAGAAACACAAAATATTAATGTTAAAATTATATAGGATATATAAAATTGAAATTTTGGTTAATACTATTCATAACCTTTTTTTTTAATGGCTAGTTTGGTAAGTCATGATGCACTCGAACTCGGTGTTGCGTGTAGCGCAAGTTATTGAAATAATTTGAAGAGATAACATAATATGAAATCTTGGGGTGTTACATATACCACCCCTTTGATATTTTATATTATTAAAAAATTATATTAATGGTATTTAAAGTTTCATTTGAAGTTATTTATTTCATGGAGGCTATGATTCAAAAGTTACCAAAGCGGTAAGGTTTTTATGTTACAATCATACTTTTTACTGGGATTGATTATGCTTCAATTTTATGATGATGATATTTTATGATATATATATTAAAAATATTATTTATTTTATTCTCTTATGATTATTTTTATATATTAAAATTTTTACTTTCATTTTTCACTCTCTAAGTACTCAAAATTCTGAGAGAATGTTTTTAAGGAAAATTGACTTTATTTCTCTCTTTGAGATGGAATTTTTTTTCCATATCCATATTTTAATTAAAATTATTTAAAGACTATTTTTACTAGTCTCTAGAGATTTATTAAAGATATTTTTACCCATGTTTAACTTTTTATCAAAAGGTTTAAAAGGAATATTTTTATCATTATTTGAATGAGGTATTTTTTTACCAAAATTATGAACGGAATATTTGTTTTAACATACACCACACAAATAGATGTTCCCACCATGATGACTGATTTTTATTTGAATATTATTTTATAATTTATCATGGTTCTTTACAAATAAAAAATCATAATATTTTGGAAATTTTTAGATTTTAAATAACTGGTTTCACAATGAAAAGGTTAAATTCAATAATAAATGTTTTAGTTATCTTTTAAAGGTATTTTCATTTATGAAAACATACTTTGATGTTACTTATGCTTAACTGGTGATATGATAAAATGATATAATATTTATTAATTCTCTAGATGGTTTATTATTATGATGATGGGATGCTTATAAAACTTGTTTTATTTTCCACTGGTTAAACTATAATGAAATGATACATGCTTTCATGATCTTTTGGAATATAAATGAATGGATAATGTGAATTTTGGGTCCATTATGGGCCTCCAATGAATTTATTAATGATTAATATTTATGAGTTCAAAGGTTACATCAGATTTCATCCCAAGCCTAATATAGGGTACATGAGAGGTTATCCCAAGCCAGAAAGAGAGTACACAGGAGGTTATCTCAAGCCCAAAGAAGGTATATGGGTGGTCAGCCCAAGAATGGCATGTGATGAATGTCTTGGTGGGTCTCCTTGACATAATATTTATATGATTATGATTATGCCGCAAATTTTATGACACTCTCTATGACATTCACTTATACTTATGTTATAATCTAATGAATTATGATCTATGATTCTTTTATTATTCATATCTTATGATCTTCTAAAGACTTATGTTGTGATTATGATCAATGAATTGTTGGTTATTATTTGATAATGTTAAGATTTTATTCTCATACCTTTATTCTCATGATATGTTTACATATGATCATTGATTTATAACTCTCACTTTTACCCTTACTGAGCATCTGATCTCTCTCATTCTTATGTTTCCTTTTCTTGGGTTATGATGAATGGTTTTAAGTAGGGTATGACTAATATGTTTCCTATGTGAGAAGATATTTATGAAATAATTTGAAGATCTTTCAAAAAATAAGATGATTATGTATCTATTCTCTAAATTCACTAAATGTTTATGATCCTTCTATGATTATTATTTTGAAATGTGATGAATATTATTCTAAAATGATGTAATATTTATATATGATATTCTTGGGTCACCTCATTCTCTATGTAGAAAAAAATAAGAACCAAGAAGAATATGATATCATCTATGTAATATTAGTGTTCTATGAACCTAATAGGGGGATTCCATACCTTTATATAGGCTTCCTTTATTCAATGAAGTGATTCAAGCATCAAAATCCATCATATGGAAACCTTAATGTGTTACTTATAATGCATTCCTATTGGATATTATGATCATTTGAGCATTTAAAAAATTATTTATAGCCATAAATTTATTGATACGTTGATATATAACTAAAATTAAACCATGTGGGAGACATAATAGTGACCATGCACTCAATACCCATATCATAATCCCATTGAAAGTTATGATAGAGGAATATCATGACATATACGATATAAGGATATCATAATATCTTATATGCATCACATGAATATCACATGTTATGACTCATGGGATATCATACAATACGAAATCTCCATTTTAGTGTATTTATAACACATCCAAAAAATGATGAATTAAAATAATTTATATCTCTATGTGAGTCTCAACTCATGATAGTCTCAACATATATCATCAATATCCTTTATTTTCCTTGATGTTCATCAACTATGAATAATTAAAACATTTTATTTTAAATGATCATTATCATTTCATATCTCATCTCAATAACAAAAAATATAAATGAATGAAATATTTAATATTATTCAGAATAATCACATGATACAAAAATATATTATAAACCATTATAACATATTTGTCTTTGGTGCACATACACTAGCATATGGAACATTGAAGATATGATATATCTTAAGAATTCAAAATAAGGAAGTCTTATTTTTATGTAAAATCAGTGAAAAAATGTCTTTGATATGTATAAAATATCATTCATGGTAAATATTGAATATTTTTGGGGAAAACGTGTGTGTGTGTGTGTGTGCATTCACATGTGCGCATGTACATGTGAGTTAGGGAGGGGGAAGTTATTTTATCATGTATGAATCTCAAATCACTATGAAAATTAATTATAAATAGTTGAATTCTCTCACAAATGACTCTTATTGATATTTCACAACTAGAAAACTGGGTATTCATGGAGGGTTGAAATGGGTTATTGTTATTGGTAGTTGTTAATAGGGTGTTGTGTGGATGCCAATAGCAGTCACCAAAAAAATTCACCCAAAACAACTTTCCACCATCCTCATTCATTCTCTATCCCCCCCAAATCTTTCCCACCTCCATTGTAAGGTCCCTTGATTCATAACTCTCTCATATAGACAAAAAGGGTTGGTTATGAGACCTCAAGCATACCTCCTCATACACCAGAGGCTTCCAACTAGCATTAGGGGTGTGATATGTAGAGTGGGTAGACTATAACCCTTTTTATTAAGTGTCATTATAGTGGAAATATTCCATATAAAAAATCAATCAGATTAATAGACATATAAGAAACCATATGACATAACTTGAAAAAAATGAATAAATAAATAAAGGAGAAACCAATATACTAGAAATAAGGAATCATGTAATGACATGTTGATATGTGTCTAAAATTAAAATTGGAAACAATATAATAAATTATTCATCTAACACAAATAAAACCAAAAGACTCTAGTATCAAACCCCACCTTAGACCCTTATCCTAACTCTATCCCATCCAGCAACCAACAAGTTAGCAACAAGGTCCATTTTCCTTATCCAAACCTACATCCACAAAATATTCTTGGGTACCAAATGGTGTCCCAAATATGGTGTGAGTAAAAATCAGTAGGTCAAAACCATTATGTCAAAAAACCAATATAATAAGAAGTGCATGAAATAATGCGATAAAAAAGTGTATTAATTAATTCAAAAATTAATAAAATACATCAACTACCTGCTTTGGGACCATGTTAGAATATATCTAAGCTTGTATCATAACCATGTCAACCATAACCATATACCCATGGTATAACAATTCACTAGGCCAAGCCTGCTATATAAGCATCACAACATGTGTCAGGGCTTAGCCTGGTATGTAAGCATCTTAGTATGTGTCAGAGCATAACCCGGTATATAAGCGTCTTAGAATGTGTCAAGGTATATCCCGATATATAAGTATATCATCATGTGTTAGGTCATAGCCTGGTATATAAGAATCTCATAATGTTTTAGGGAATAGCCTGGTATATAATCATTTCATCCTCATGTTTCAGGGAATAGCTTGGTATATAAGCATCTCAGTATGTGTCAGGGAATATCCCGGTATATTAGAATCTCAGCATGTGTCAGAAGTGTATATCAAAATAGAAATTATATCACAATATAACCACATAAAACCAAATGGTTAATCTTTATAATTACCATTTGTCTTTCAATTTGCCTATTATTTCAATTAATCAATTAATTCATTTTACAAGGTTAATCTATATTAAGAAATCACCAGAATCATGTGTCATGATAAAATCATGTGTAAGCCATTGTTAATTCATTATTTTCAAGGTTCACTCACCCAATGGGTATCCATAATCCATGTCACAATGTCAATTGAATCCAAAGGGATACAATGAAGAATCCAACATAGGATTATCATCAGTCTATTCAATTAATTAATTATTGCGCACATACATTAGTGCAACCAAAATATTTCATATACTTCACAAATGAAAATAAGACCATAGGGTTAAGATTTAGACCCCCTACCTTTAAATGGTGAAGAACAAAATTCTTATGACAGAAAAATCCAACAAAGATGAAGTTGTAGAAGATCTCAAGGAGAACCTATATCAAAACCAATCAAGATCAAAACCAACAATGACCACAATAAATAGATTACACCACAACGGTCGGAGAACAACGGAATAGAAAGGAGAACAAATCAGAACCAATTACCTAGGGATTGATCATGCAAACAAGACATCAAAAATAGAGAGAGGTGCACTAAATATCCTGTAAGATTCTCTAGGTTCGATAGGATGAGGATGCATGTGTGGAGAATGATAAATCATCCACGTGGCATACTTAAAAACTGTTTCTCATGGAATTACATAGTTTATATCTCCTTTACACATCGTGTAATTATTTTTAAAGAGTTTCACCAAAAAACCATCACCTTGGATGATTATTTAATTTACCCAAACATTACATGTCATGTGATTGGTTTATGACATGTAACCACTTCACATCATGAATCAGTTCACGACATGTTTTTGGTGGCCTTTACACATCCTGTAACCCATTTAAATGGTGTGTAAATGTCCTATAGATAGTTTTCATCTCAGTTTCCTTAAAAACATGAATACTCTTTAAGGATTATCAAGTTACAAAGAACCCTTAGTGATAATTGACCCATTTATACTCAGACTCCATTAATTCAAATAGAATCCCCAAACTGATCTCTACATGGATCCACTCTGGTTTTCTCAAGTTTCCTCACAACCTAAGTATGTGTTTATTAAAAAAAATTGACATCCATGATGAAACATGACCACCAAGTTTTATATATGAGTCAAAACTCAATCAAAATAAATTTAATTAAAAACTCATAGAGATACATACCTAAAAAAAGACGAGATCTTACAACCTCCCCACCATATAACAGATCATCCCTGAGTTACTCAAAGAATCACTATGGGATCTAGGAGAATAATTCTAGAAATTGTGCATGAATATCATACTCCCACTCCCAGGTATCCTTCTGAACTCTCCTATTCTTACACTACACTCAAACCAACAGTATATTCCTACCCCAGATATATCTCTCACTACGGTCCATGATCCGTATTAGATTCTCCTCAAAGGAAGAATCTATTTCAAGATTTATTTTTACTATGTATATCACATGATAAGGTTCTGGATGATATATATGAAGTTGTGACATGTGAAACACATCGTGCATGCCACTTTAGCACTGTGGAAGGGATAAATGTTATGCTATTGTATATACCCTTTCCACTATCTCAAACAGCCCAAAAAACCTAGGTTCTAGCTTTCCCTGTCTCCTGATACAGTGCTTCCCAAATATAAGAAACACCCAAAGAAAAACACAATGACTAAATATGAACTCTAGAGGTCATCTTTGATGGGAAGCATAGGATTTCTGTCTGCTCTGCACTGTCACCAACCACCTCCTGATCAACTGAATATATTCAGATGTCTCATGTATGAGACTAGGTCCAACAAGCACTAACTCACCTACCTATAACCAACAAAGAGTTGAACGGAACGGCATTCCATACAAAGCCTCAAAAAATTTCATCTAGATCGATATCTAGAAGCTATTATTATATGTGAACTCCATGAGTTCCATATGTTTCTCCCATGAACCATCAAAATCTAAAACATAGGCCCATAATATATCCTTTAGAATCTGAATAGTCTGATCATATTGACCATCATTCTGAGGATGATATCATGTTATAAAAATAACCTATGATCCCAAATCCTTCTAAATACCCTACTATAACCATGACATGAAATGAGGATTTCTATCAAAAACAATACTCCTTGGAACACCGTGTAACTGAACTACCTCACGTACATAAAGACCGCCCAGATTATTAAATATAAAGGTCTCCCTGATAGGAAAGAAGTGGGATACTTTCATCATTTGATACACAAACACCCATATTGCGCCATTTTTATGGGTTTTTCTAGGTAATACTATTACAAAATTCATAGTGACATCATCCCATTTCCACTCAGGAATGGGAAAAGGCTGCAAAATCTCAGGTGGCCTTTAATGCTTGGATTTCACCTGCTAACAAGTAAAACATCTCGCCAAAAATATTACTACCACATTATTCATTAATGGACACCAATAATATCTATGTAGATCATAATACATATTTGTCAAACTAGGATGTACCGCCCATATAGAAGCATGAAAATCTCTCATCAGATCCTCGTGCAATCCCATAGGAACTCATACTCAACCAAGGAAAAGAATAAAATCGCCACTACCAAGAGACCATCACAATGGTGTACCCCACCATATAATTTGTCTCTCAAAACTAAGCACTCTGGATTAGATAATTACTTGGTCTTGATCTAATCCAAAAGCATGGGTATAACTGATGTCGATGTCAGAGCTACTCAACCCTGGGACTCCTGAACATTTGGATGCATGTCTTCAAAGAGGGCCACCATCCACTAATCATCACAAGAATTCCACACTTTCTCTATATAAATACTTAGGCTCAATGCATCATCAATTATATTGCTTGTTATTGGTGTATTATAAGTCAAATTGAAGTCGAAAGACTACAGATACTCGATCCACCTCTTCTTCAAAAGGTTTAAGTCCCACTAAGAAAAGATGTACCTAAGGCTCTTGTGGTATTTGTATACCATAGACCTCTCACCCATAAGATAATGTCATCGGCATCTCATATCATGTACCACTACTGTTAACTTTATATCATTATTAGGGTAATTACTCTCATGTGGTCTTAGCTTCCTGAAACCATAAGTAACCACTCGATCCTTATACATCAGAACTGCTCGGAGTCTAACTATGGATGCATCACAGTACACTCTATATGCTTTACCTAGAAATGGTAAAGTGAGGATAGGTGTTGATATCATCTTTAATTTCATCTCATAAAGATCTCCCTCACAAGCATCTGACCAAACAGACTTTACCACCATCTTGGTCAGCCCTGAAATCAGTCCTGACAAATGGGACAAGTCATGGATAAAGCATCGATAATAACCTGTTAAACCCAAAAAGATATGAATCTCAAAGATTTTATTAGGTTATTACCAATATACCATAGATACAACCTTCTATGTGTCCACATATACTCATTATTCTAATATGACATGGCCCAAGAATTTCACTTTATCAAACCATAAACTGTATTAGGTTAGCTTAACATAAATCTAGTGCTCTCTTAATGTACTCAGGATGATATCAAGATGTTGTCCATGCTCTTTTGCTTATTTTGGAGTAAACTAAGATGACTTTGAAAAAAAACACCACAAACTGTTCAATAAAATAATGAAATATTCTATTCATAAAATCCATGGATACCATCGGTGCATTAGTTAACCCAAACAGCATTGCTGCAAACTCATACAAGCCATACCTTCTCCTAAAATCACTCTGAGGTATGTTTGATGGTATCACCCTTAACTAGTGGTATCTTAACCTCAAATAAATCTTGTAGAGTATCCTAGAACCTCTCAAATGATCAAAGAGATCATTGATGCATGGAAGGGGAAATCAATTCTTGATTATAATTAGGTTAAATCTCTGATAATCCACACATAAGTGAAAGGTACCATCAGCCTTTTTGGTGAAGACAACTGGAGAACCCCAAGGTTATATACTAGGCCATATGAAACCTTTATCTTCCTAATCTTACAACTAGACTTTCAAATCATTAATATCTTTTGGTTCCATTCTATAAAAAAGAATAGAAACCAGCTCGGCTCCTAGAACCATTTCAATTGTGAACTTGATCTCTCACTCAGGAGTTAATACATAAAAATCATCAGGAAAGACATCCTAAAAATGATCTACCACTGGAGGAAAATAATATTGCTTCATTCCACCATTTTCTAGATCAATACCAGTTATTATGGCCATGATACAGTTTAATATACACTAAATTGGTGTTGCACGACCAGCCTGAGGATCCCACTCACCCGAGTGAGAATAATTGTCTCCTTCTAGAGATAAAAAGGTAACTCACTTCCTATAATAGTCAGTATGAGACTGGAATATAACTAGCCAATTCATACCAAGAATTAAATTGAAACATGCAATTTCTATAAAAAGGGTTCCCAAAAGAAATAGTAACCACCAATCTCTAAAGAAAATGTCTTGCAACGTTTGATATTCTATGACTGCACTCCAAATAGATTATTGATGGTCAACACACCATCCAATATTTCCACAACCAATCCCAAAACCGTTTAAAAAAAGAGAAGATAAAAAGGAATGTGATGATCCTATGTCAAATGAAACATAGGCTAAAGTAGATGATATGAGAATTGTACCTCTAATAGTATAAGTTCCTACATCCAAACTGATCGGATTAGACTTTATATCATGAAGCTGCCTCGACCCTCTCCCTTGGGATTTATTCTTACTCTCTTGTGTTTTTTCCTATGAGTGGTATTGTTACTCCTGCATTGAGGTACCACATCCCATACCATGTCCTAATCGACTAGTATAGCTCCAGATACTAGCCTATTAAGGAGTAGTTGAGCCCTTTCCAGATGTAGGTTCTCGTCCTGATCCCCTAACACTAGTCTATTGTGGAAAGTTTCCACAAATATTTTGAATATTACATAATATTTCCTCAACACAACACTCAATTGTGGGGTAATGACACTATGGGTTCTTGTGGCCAAACATGCCACACTAATAACATTGCAAAGAAACATGGTCCTGAGATGGCTATTGTAATGCCCCGACCCCAATTACCAAGATTCGGTGCATTATAACATAACATTAGCATGATTACAAGGAATCAAGTCCCGAAGGACCAATCAGATTAGCAGTCTTGGAAAATAGATTACATACATGAATGTTACATTAAACTTCATAACATACAAAACAACATAAATAATCCTTTATGAACGCCATTATTACCTTGCCTTAACCCTGTATATCAATCACAATACACTTCTTGGAATCCTGGGAAAAATAAAACAAAGAAAGGGGTGATCTCAGATGCTCAGTAAGGATAATAATACAGCATAAACTTTCATAAATAAGCATAAACATTTAAGGCAATGTATAACTAAAACAAAAGCATTTTTAAACTTGAACTTCATCATAATATGGAAAAAATGAAATGAAATAATTCCATTCACTTACTCACATGGATATTCTACTAGTCAAATAATCACATGCAACATCAATAACCACTTTCATAATGATGGAATGCATAATGTCAGACTATCATAACCACGTAGCCAAGGCCTCTTACCAAAACTACAAATAAGATTTTGTCAAGGCCTCGTGCCAATACACTAGTCTGTCTCATGAGACTTATCGATGCATCGAGGAGCTATAGCGGGCTCCACCCGTCACTTACTAAGTCCAATGCATTCCTCATCTGAAAAGGTTTAAACATAACATAAACATTCATATTAAAACTAGTATACAAAAAGTCAATACTTTACCCAGAAAGCATGAATGGTATAAAAATAACACATCCATAGTCAAAAATATCACAACTCATTCAATACAATATGGAATATTGTATTATAATAAATCAATCTCAATCAAAAATAATATCCAGTAAAGGATGCTGACATACTTGAAAATGATGAGTAAAACTTTTTGAGAGAAATAACCTTTTTTGTAAAATAATTTAAAAGTAACACATTTATAAAGGAAGTAATTTAAAATATATTTTTGAATCAAAGTGTCCCATACCACTTTGAAACTTTTGAAAATAATTATCATTTCAAAACATTCATATCCATATAAATAAATCCTTAAAATCATTTTGAAAACATAGACATTAATTAAAAATATTTATAAAGATAAATATTTAAAACATTTAAAATCATGATCTTGATAAATATTACCTTTCAAAAATCCTTAAAATATTAATTTTGAAATAATTTTTATGAAAAATGGACATGGATGATAAAAATGTCTCAATAAATACTTACACATAAACAATCTCGGATAATAATGAGATTGAGAAATTAACCCTTACCAATTTGGTAACTTATGAAACATACAACCCATGAAAGAGGTATCATACAATGAATATGTAAATACACATAAATTAAAGTGTATTACACAAAGAATACAATTATGGGCAGTACATAAACCACACAAAAGGTAATAGTGGCAATATGGCATGAATCTCGCGAGAATAAGGAGTGAGATGAAAACTCCTTACCTTATACTTTTCCTTGATAGTGTGTATGTTAACCTCCTGTATAATAGTTAAATAATTGTTATTAAATTATAAAAGAATAATATTCATAAATATGATATCATATATGATTGGTTCACGCCCAAATTTACCCAAGAGAAGAAGGGTAGAACGGTCCTTGTAGTGTAGCTTGGGTTGTCGATTCCACAGAGACCTAAGAAGATACCTAAGATACACAACCTAAGGGATGGATTTTTGGCTATGAAGTGGCCAACTTGGATTTGTTTTTAAGTGTTTTGTGAGAATAATAATAAGCTTAGTTGAGTTCAATTATAATGAAATGGGTTGATCTTAGGGTTACGCTTGGGTGGATTGAATGCATTTTATTTCTTTAGACAAATTTTTGGTTTTATTAATTCTTGATGAAACCATTCTTCAAAATAACACTACCTTCATCATTTTCTGGTTAGATACTAACTAAACTCAATTACTAGTCACCAACACACTTAGATAACCAGATTCATGATCTCTTCAAGGTATATGGTCAATTTGGTAATTGGAATTAGCTTTTTCAAACACAGTGAAGATGAGGAGCGAAAATAATTGAAGAATGGAAGTCTTGAATTATTTAACCAATTAACAACAATTTGTGCATTAAATAACATTAAATACAGCCTTTGAATATTCCTAATATCAACCCATTAAAGTGTTAGCCCTACATTGATGATATACTATCAATGGTGGGCGGAAGACGGCTTACAAGAATTGAATTGAAGAGATTAAAACCGCGGAAATAACGAGCACTCCTCCGTGTGTGTGAATGGAATTCACACCTATGTGTGAACTATATCACCAACACACAGAGTTATCACTGTTCTTTTGTGATTTTAGATATTTAATTATAGAAATTGGAAGAAGATAAGAGAAGGAATTGTATTAAGAACTTAGAAATACAAAAAAAACTTACATGGGGAAATGAAAGCATTACAACGAAAATTGAGCATAATAACATTACATGAAAGAAGGTATGAGTTCCTCCTCACCACCACTGCATTAAATAGGAAAATTTGGATCCTTAGGCCTAGATCCAACAGTCCAAGTCATCCCAATCAATGAGGGTAGGCATAGGTGGTGGAAAGTAGGTGGAGAGGAGACTTCTCCACCCTTGACCCGAGATGGCATCCAGCTTGCATCCACTTGACAGATACGCTTCAAAGTCCTTCTATATGGCCGATTTATAGTGGTCCATAGAATAAAAAAATGAATCACCTGATGTATTCTAATAGTCTGTAAAATATAAGCCCAATTTAATTTGTGGTTCTGGAGATATGGAAGATTCATTGGGCTGACATTCTGGGCCGCAGATTCTGGCCCAGATTCTGATCTTCCATTTGGTCTGCCTTGATCATCATCATGGAGACCGAATTAGCACTTTGACCTGAAGAATGATTTGTTCTCCTATATTTCTTCTATCATCAAAAGAAATTTGGGCTGAATTTGTCCAGTATTGTGGGACCCACTTCCTCAACAGTGGGTTGGTGTCCAATCTGCCTTCACCAGAATTGTCTCCTTTCATCACCAAATATCTTCATCATCCTTTATGAATCTTTCCTTGCTCCCTGAATGAGAAACATTTAAATTTGAATTGAATATACATTTCCAAAAATATAATATTAAAACATGAATAATTACATTCAATAAAATCAGATGATTCATTGGGCCTAAATTGGTGTACATTAGGCATGAAGTGCACAATTGATGAGAGTGGATGTTTAAAATTAAAATGTACTAACTCAGGCCTATATGATCAAAAATGAACTTTTAATCCCAATAAAATTTAATTATAAAATGTGTTTTTATTGTCTAATCACACCCCCCCAACTTGAGATTTGCTAGTCCTGAGCAAATAACTCAAAGATTACGAAAATCAAATTCCCTTTTCCAAAAACATTTTAATAAACAATGCTCACCAAAATACCTCATACCAAAAAATTATGCATCCCATCAAAATAATTTAATACAATGTAGGTTCTAAAGCATAACCCAATCCCAAGCCCATTCTTCTGATCAAATTAAATTCCACATTTCATCCAATTACAATTAATCATGATGATGTGTTGTGTGTCACAATAGACATGGGGGGTTCATTTTTATTCAAGGGGGAAAGATGGAAGCGCTAGGTGGAATCACATTTTAATATTAATATGAGTATTCATTTTTTTTTCTTTTTTTTTTTGCAATGTTTCCATGGTTATTGAAATTGCATTCAAATGAGTCAACCCTTGTAGCGGGACTTTGCCGATGACTCCCAGGCTCAAAGGCCTTAGGGCACCAAGTGAAGCCCACATACTCGGGCATCATCTCGAGTTAACTGATTCAAAAACTAATTCAAATTTCCATAAATAGAGATAAATTTCCCAACTCTGAGCCAGACAACTATGGAGTCACGATCCCCAAGTGCCTAAAGCCACACATTAATCCATTTCATTGCTCTATGCGCAAATTTATTGTTTTTTTTTGTTTTTTTTTTTGTGTTTTTTTTACACCTCTTTTATATATATATATATTTTTTAAAATACTCATATTAAATTTAAAATGATCACCAAAACTATGATATTTATTATGGGACCCCAAGAATTCAAATTAATACCCCACAATCCAACGGACGTGTATTGTGAATTTTTTTTATAAAAATTGGATGAAAATGTAACAGTGAAAAATCACATTAGACAGCCACACTTTCCAAAATTTTATGCTCATGAACTTAAAAATGTATTAAAATCAGAATCAAGGAATACAAAATTATTTAATATTCAGTTTTCAAGGTTTTCAATGTGTAATAACATGTTCAAGGTTAAGGAAAATTTTCATTCAATTAACATGCACATTTTATTACTCTATGTGATTGATTTTTATTTTCACCTCCCCCCAACATAATATAACACTGTCCCCAGTGTTTAAAGAAAATATAATTTAGAAGGGGTAGAGGCAGAGAAAAGGATCATAGAACAATTTCACCTGATACTTGATGTTGAAGTTTGTGATGCTCGCATTTAATCCCTTGGTCTCCATGTCGCTTCAAGAATCCTCATGGTAGTGTACGCTTGTACTCTTATGATTTCCCTGAAAATCCATCAAACTTGGCAGCCCCTGAATCTCAAAAACCAACATAGTTAGACACAATGGAAACCCCTTGAGGTTTCCTTTTCTAAAAATAAACAACAACAAAATAAATAAAATAAAATAAAAATAAATAAAAATAAAAATAAAGACCAAACATACTTGTTAATTTTGAAACTCCAACGATCGACACTCATAACAAGTAATAATTTTTTTTAAAAAAAAATTATGTATATATATATAAATTTAAAATATAAGTATATATATAAATAAGATAGAATAAGGAAGCACCAACCGCCGTAGTTCAGTGGTAGGCGTGCGCCCCTGTCTCCCTTCGGTCCCGGGTTCGAGTCCCGCGGCTTCGCCGGTCGTGACGAAGTTTGACCCACGTTCTATGGCGTGTCACTTTTTTTTTACATTTTTTTTTGTTTTGTTGTTTTTTTTTTAATAATAAAAAAAATAAAATAAAAACTTCCAAACACCTATATTGTTGATACATTATCTTCTTTTTAATTTATGGGTAAGATAATACTCAGAGATCACACCGCATGACACGGATGAATACGGCACTCCCTTTTCATACCCATCCATACTCATAAGAGAAGAACAGGTCAACAATATGAGGTAAAATTATATCAAATTGTTTTGCTAAAAAAAATTGATTAAAACAATAAAGTGATTGTAAATTTAAAAATCATGGGTTGCCTCCCATTCAACGCTTTGTTTAACGTCGTTAGCTCGACTTAAACCCCTAATTGATTAATTGTTTTTTCATCAAAGGTAGGTTCACTCAGGTCTTCATCAACTTCATGTTTTTGGAATGGTTCTATGAATGGTTTGACTCTATGACCATTAACTTTAAATATTTGACCATTGGTGGGATCTTGAATTTCAACAGCCCCATGGGGGTACACCTTATGCACTATGTATGGACCGGACCATCTAGACCTCAACTTTCCCGGGTGCAAATGAAGTTTAGAACTATACAAAAGCACAGGTTTCCCTGGTTCAATGTGCTTAGTTTTAATATTCCTAGACTGGTAGGCTTGAACTCTAGCTTTATTGATCCTTGAATTTTCATAAGCCTCCATCCTAAGTTCCTCAAGCTTGTTTAGATCCAATTTCCTCTTTATTCCGGCCAAAGAAATGTCAAAGTTCATTTTTTTGATTCCCCAAAAGGCCTTATGCTCAATCTCCACTGGCTAATGGCATACTTTACCATAAACCAATCTATATGGGGACATTCCTAGGATGGTTTTAAATGCTGTTCGATATTCCCAAAGAGCATCTAAGAGTTTGCTCGACCAATCTTTCCTAGATGTATTAACAGTTTTCTCAAGAATTTGTTTGATTTCTCGATTGGCTAACTCAGCTTGACCATTGGTTTGTGGGTGGTAAGCGGTGGACACTTTGTGAGAAATTCCATACTTCTCCATGAGCGATGAGAATGGGCGATTGCAGAAATGAGTTCCACGATCACTAATGATAGCCCTAGGAATCCCAAATCTAAAAAAGATGTTTTCTTTAAGGAATGTAATCACAGTTTGATGGTCATTGGATTTTGTAGGAATGGCCTCAACCCATTTTGAGACATAATCGACATCCAAGAGAATGTAAAGATATCCCCTAGAGTTTGGGAAGGGACCCATGAAATCAATTCCCCAACAGTCAAAGATTTCAACCACTAATATTAGAGTGAGAGGCATTTGATTCCGTTTTGTGATGGACCCTACTTGTTGACACCTAGGACAGCTTTGACAAAATGTGTAGGATTCCCTTGAGAGGGTGGGCCAAAAGAGATCACATTGAAGAACCTTGGCAGAAGTTTTCTTAGAGGAAAAGTGACCTCCACAAGCCTCACTATGACAGAACATTAGGATGGACTCTTTTTCGGATTCTGGCACACACCTCCTAATGACTTGGTCAGGACAGAACTTATAGAGGTATGGATCATCAAACACATAATGCTTGACATCAAAAAGAAATTTTCTTCTAGCTTGGGTCCCTAAGAATTTTGGAATGACCCCTGAAACTAAGAAGTTGGCTATGTCAGTATACCAAGGGAAATCACTCACAGAATAGAGGTTCTCATCGGGAAATGAATCAGACACAGAAAGGTGATGTGAGTTGTCTTTGAATTCCAACCTAGAGAGGTGATCAGCTACAACATTCTCGACACCTTTTTTATCCTTAATGGTTAAATCGAACTCTTGAAGAAGAAGGACCCACCTAATCAATCTAGCCTTGGCATCTTGTTTTTGGAAGAGATATTTTAGAGCTGAATGGTCGGTGAAGACAATGATGGGTGATCCTAAGAGGTAGGACCTGAATTTCTCTAAGGAAAACACAACAGCAAGTAACTCCTTTTCAGTGGTGGTGTAATTGATTTGGGCATCATTTAAGGATTTTCTTGCATAATAAATGACATATGGAGTTTTATCACACCGTTGTCCTAACATAGCTCCTACAGCAAAGTCACTGGCATCACACATGAGTTTGAAAGGAAGGTCCCAGTTTGGAGATTTCATAATGGGAGGAGAGGTGAGAGAATATTTAAGGGTTGAAAATGAACCTTCACATCTTTTTGTCCAAACAAAGGGAGCATCCTTTACTAGGAGAGCACAAAGAGGACGAGATATTGAACTAAAGTCCTTAATGAATCTTCTATAGAAACCAGCATGTCCTAAGAAGGACCTCACTTCCTTAACAGTTCTGGGTGATGGAAGGTGACGAATGATGTCAACCTTTGCTTTATCAACTTCAATTCCACTACCCGAGACTATATGGCCAAGGACTAAGCCCTCTTTTACCATGAAATGGAATTTTTCCCAGTTTAGGACCAGATTCTTTTCTTCACATCTTGAAAAAACTCTCTCCACATTCCTAAGACATCCCTCAAATGTATCCCCAAAGACAGAGAAGTCATCCATGAAGACCTCTAGAAAATACCCTACCATATCTGAGAAGATTCCCATCATGCACCTCTGGAAGGTTCCAGGGGCATTTCATAACCCGAACGACATGCGTTTGAAGGCAAAGGTGTCGAATGGATAGGTGAAGGTTGTCTTCCCTTGATCCTCCAAGGAGACCTCGATTTGATTGTACCTTGAGTACCCATCTAGGAAGAAATATAATTGATGACTCGCCACTCGCTCGAGGATTTGATCAATAAAGGGAAAGGGAAAATGGTCCTTCTTGGTACAAGAGTTGAGCTTCCTATAGTCAATACAGACTCTCCAGCCACTACTCACCCTAGTTGGAAGAATTTCCCCATCCTTATTAGTGATCACAGTGATTCCAGCTTTCTTTGGGACAACTTGAATTGGGCTTACCCACTCACTCTCAGCTATGGGGTAGATGATACCAGCTTTTAACAACTTAAGAAGTTCTTTCCTTACCACATCCATAAGATTTGGATTGATTCTCCTCTGAAGTTGACGACATGGTTTGGATTCAGATTCAAGAGTAATCCTATGAGTTCCAATAAGTGGGCTAATCACAAGAATATCAGACAGGGTCCAACCAATGGCTTTCTTGTGTTTCCTAAGGACATCTAGAAGCATCCCCTCATGATTGGCTTCAAGAGAAGAAGATATGACTATAGGATGTGTTTGATTTTCCCCTAGGAAGGCATACTTGAGGGAAGTAGGAATTTCCTTCAATTCAAGATCAGGTTGGTTCAGAATTTCAGCAGAAGATTGGGGCATTGGATCAAGATCAAATTTTTTTCCTAGATTTTCAGATTGAATTGATTCCCCATGTGTAGAAGTTTCATCCACAAGATTGTATTGACCTGGGTTAGGGAAGGGAGTTTGAGTTGTCTCCATGAATGTGGTTTCCTGAAAGTTTTCACTGATTGTTGGTCCTAAGACATCATCATAGGAGAAATTTGAAAATTATTCGAGCCAAGGAGATAAACTTCCTTCATGTGAACAAAGGAAATCAATCTCATCCTGACATAAACATCCATCAAATATTTCTTGATGTTCTACGGATTCATTTTCAATGCTTCCTAACATGTTTACTTCATGAATGTCCTCGTCATCTCCTATTTGTGAGCTTACATTATAGATGTTCAAGTCTAGACTCATGTTCCCAAAGGTGATGGTCATGTTCCCATTTCGGACTCAGATAACAGAGTTGATTGTTGCAAGGAAAGGATGGCCAAGAATGATTGGGGTTTGCTCCCTAGGACCTAAGCTTGGATGATTGTCAAGGACAATGAAGTCAGCAGGGTAAATGAAATTTTCAACTTTCACTAAAACATCCTTTAAGATCCCCTTAGGAACCCGAACACTGTGATCAGTGATTTGAAGAGTGACAGATGTGGGGTGGAGTTCTTCGAGCCCTAACTGACAATACATGGCATAAGGAATGAGGTTTACAATGGCACCTAGGTCACACAAGGCCTTGACAACTTTTTTCTCTCCTAGTTCAACATTGATGTAAGGGCAACCTGGGTCTTTCATATTTGGAGGAATGGTCCCTTGAATGGTGGTACTCACATTAGAAGCCAAAAGGAATTGGTTTTTATGTAAAAATTTCCTTTTAAAAGTGCACAAGTCCTTAAGGTACTTTGAGTAGGATGGTATGGTTTGTATTTCATCGAGGAATGGAATGTTCATATTGACTTGAGAGAAGATTTCTCTCAAGGTTTCACTCAGTTCAGACTTGGATTTCCCCCTCATGCGTTGAGGGAAGGGAGCAGGTTGTTTGAGTGTTTGGTGTGGTTGTGGTTCCTTCTCATTCTCATTGGTTTTTTCAGAATCAGCGGGTTGTTCTTCATCATTTTGAAGTGATGTTGAATCTTTTAATAGTTCTGAAATTGTTTGTTCAGGTTTTTCAATTGATTTCCCACTTCTTAAGACTGTCACTGCTTTAAATTGTTCATGATTTGATTGAGTGCAACTTGACTCTCCCCTTGTTGTTTGTTGTGGAATGGCTTGGGTAGGCATGGGTGCCTTCCCAGTTTTTATTGTTTGAAGTTCTTGTTTAAGGGAAGAGACTTCCGAGTTCATCCTTTCCATTTTTTTGCAAAGTTGTTCTAGTAGGCTTTGTGGAACAGTTTGGGTTGGTGCTTGAGAATATTGGTTTATCCCTAGGGGATATTTTGAAGGTGGAATGGTTTGTTGAAAATGGACTGGTGGCTGTTGGTATTGGATAGGTTGGGTTTGAAACTGATTATGGGTTTGGTAGTTCTGTTGAGGGTAAGGATTTTTCCCTTGTGGTTGGCTATGTTGTTGGTTATCCTTCCATCAGAAGCCTGGGTGGTCATTGTACCTTGGATTGAAGGTGTTTTGGTATTGGGGCTTTTGAAAGTTTAGGGAATTGACTTCCGCTGGGGGTCCTCCTAGAAGAACATCCTTGATGGATGGAATGGTTGGGCAGTTGTCTGTTTTATGGTCATGTTTATCACAAATTGTGCAAACAAGGTCTACATTTTGGATTTCATGGACTTTCCTAAGGTATATCTCTTCAACCTTCCTAGAGAGTGCTGCGAGTTTAGCCCTAAGGCTTTCCTCTTCTCTAAGTGTATGAATTCCAGTGGTTCTTTGTGGCTTTTCAGAATAAGGTGAAGTTTCCCAAGTTTGGTTTTGTTCAGCCAGACTTTCCAGATACTCGTAAGCATCATTTGGGGCCTTGTTTTTAAAAGTTCCATTACACATCATGTTAATGAATTGTTTATTACCCGGACCCAACCCTTCATAGAAAATTCTCACTTGTTCAGGTATGGAAAACCCATGGTGTGGAACCATGTTTAGGGTGTCTTTGAACCTCTCCCATGTTTCATAAAATGACTCTCCCTCTTTTTCAAAAAAAAATTGGATGCTCTTTTTAAGTGCAATTGTTTTATGATGAGGGAAGTATTTTTTGTAGAATTCTCTTTGCAGTTGGTCCCAAGAGTGGATTGATGCAGGTCTCAAGTTTTTTAGCCAATTTTTAGCTTGATCCTTTAATAAAAAAGGAAAGAGCCTCATCTTAGTGGATTCTAGTTGATGTGGGGGACACATGGTTTCAACAATGTTGTTGAACTCTTTGACATGAAGGTATGGCATTTCTGACTCCATCCCATGAAAGGTTGGAAGGTGGTTTAGGACATGGAATTTGAATATGTAGTTGGTGTCTCTTATGTAATTGTGTCTAATTCATGAGGGGGAATTTGTCCAAGCTGGAGTGAGGTAGTCGTTCATAGTTTGATCAACTACATTCCCTAAGTTTGGAGCTCCTTGGTTTTGGTTTCCCATTTGATTCCCCCTGGGGTTTACAATTTGATTTTGTGTATGACCCTCCATTGGAATTGTTTCAAGTTCTGACTTTGGGGTTTCAAGAATATTTGGATCTGATTTAAACAATCCCCTAGGTGCACTTGACTCCCCTATCCTAGGACTTTCCACCCTAACTAGTCTGTTTGAGAAATCGCGGGTGTAGGCGGACATGCGCCAAAAAAAAGCGAGAAAGGGACAAGATAAGAGATCTTGGGTGAGAGTAGAATAAAGGAGGTGAGGAAAGAAGGTTTTTTTATCTAAGGTACTTACTTGGTCCCTGGAAACGGCGCCAAAATTTGGTTCACGCCCAAATTTACCCAAGATAAGAAGGGTAGAACGGTCCTTGTAGTGTAGCTTGGGTTGTCGATTCCATAGAGACCTAAGAAGATACCTAAGATACACAACCTAAGGGATGGATTTTTGGCTATGAAGTGGCCAACTTGGATTTGTTTTTAAGTGTTTTGGGATAAGACTAATAAGCTTAGTTGAGTTCAATTATAATGAAATGGGTTGATCTTAGGGTTACGCTTGGGTGGATTGAATGCATTTTATTTCTTTAGACAAATTTTTGGTTTTATTAATTCTTGATGAAACCATTCTTCAAAATAACACTACCTTCATCATTTTCTGGTTAGATACTAACTAAACTCAATTACTAGTCACCAACACACTTAGAGAACCATATTCATGATCTCTCTAAGGTATATGGTCAATTTAGTAATTGGAATTAGCTTTTTCAAACACAGTGAAGATGAGGAGCGAAAATAATTGAAGAATGGAAGTCTTGAATTATTTAACCAATTAACAACAATTTGTGCATTAAATAACATTCAATACAGACTTTTAATCTTCCTAAGATCAACCCATTAAAGGTTTATCCCTCCATTGATGATATACTATCAATGGCGGGCAGAAGACGGCTTACAAGAATTGAATTGAAGAGATTAAAACCGCGGAAATAACGAGCACTCCTCCGTGTGTGTGAATGGAATTCACACCTAAGTGTGAACTATATCACCAACACACAGAGTTATCACTGTGATTTTGTGATTTTAGAGATTTAATTATAGAAATTGGAAGAAGAGAAGAGAAGGAATTGGATTAAGAACTTAGAAATACAAAAAAAACTTACATGGGGAAATGAAAGCATTACAACGAAAATTGAGCATAATAACATTACATGAAAGAAGGTATGAGTTCCTACTCACCACCACTGCATTAAATAGGAAAATTTGGATCCTTAGGCCGAGCTCCAACATTCCAAGTCATACCAATCAATGAGGGTAGGCATAGGTGGTGGAAAGTAGGTGGAGAGGAGACTTCTCCACCTTTGACCCGAGATGGCATCCAGCTTGCATCCACTTGACAGATCCGCTTAAAAGTCCTTCTAGATGGCCGATTTGGAGTGGGCCATAGAAGACGAAAATTAATCCCCGGATGTCTTATAATAGTCTGTAAAATATCATCCCAATATACTTTGTGGTTATGGAGATATCGAAGATTCATTGGGCTGACATTCTGGGCCGCAGATTCTGGCTCAGATTCTGATCTTCCATTTGGGATGCCTTGATCATCATTATGGAGACCTAATTAGCACTTTGTCCTGAACAATGATTTGTTACCCTATATGTATTATATCATCACAAGAAATTTGGGCTTCATTGGTCCAGTATTGTGGGACCCACATCTTCAACAGTGGGTTGGTGTCCAATCTGCCTTCACCAGAATTGTCTCCTTTCATCACCAAATATCTTCATCATCCTTTATTAATATTTCCTTGATCCCTAAATGAGAAAATTTTAAATTTTAAGTGAAGATAAATTTCCAAAAATATAATATTAAAACACGAATAATTACATTCAATAAAATCAGATGAGTCATTGGGCCTAAATTGGTGTACATTAGGCATGAAGTGCACAATTGATGAGAGTGGATGTTTAAAATTAAAATGTACTAACTCAAGCCTATATGATCAAAAGTGAACTTTTAATCCCAATAAAATTTAATTATAAAATGTTTTTTGATTTTCTAATTAATTATATTTTAATATTGATTTGTTAATAATATTTTAGTATTATCGTCGTTTCGGGTGTTAACTGATTCATTTTCCTTTATATGCTTCGTTACGTAAGTTGTGTTTGTTATGGATAGGTTGTATGTTATTCATATCCAAAATTATATCAAGTCCTTAAACATTAATTTTAATCATCAAACAATAATTAGTCTTTAATAGATATGATGGGGAAATAAATCGCATCGCGTTCGTGGAGACGGTAATACATACGTACGCACGAACGCTACTTCCATTTCATTATTCATTTTAAAAGGACTAAAAAACAAATGATACATAGGTAAATTATTATTCCATTATAATATAATATCTTATATGTGTTACTTGAGTTCATTAACACCATCCTTTATACATTCCATGTATGGTATGAACGAGTCATATCACTTTGAGGGGGCGGTAGTCCGCACTTCCTCAAATGAAATTATCGTATATATATACAGCATGAAATGAATAATGGTATGATATAAAATGGAATTACAGAATCTTATATATAAAATAAATATCATTAATATCATATTTAATTATAGTTCCATCATAATGGCCACCATGAGAGGTGATAGGAGATAATTGAACAATCATCGTTTCGTGAGGCGTTTGGTTTCCATCCACAGAAACATTATGTTCTTCACCCATTAGATAGAGGTGTGTGTAAGTGAAGTTTGAATACTTATAATAAAAATATACTAGTATATTTAGGATTATTTTTTTGTTACAAAAGAAAATAAGAATAAGAGTTTAGGGGATGGAGAAGTAAAATAAAAGAAAAGAAGCTAAGAGAAATCGTTACCATTAATTTAGGTAACTCCCTTTGGTTTGATCCAAAAAGGACTCTTGAAGTGCCTTATGCCTAAGGTAAGGCTTCTAAGAAGAGTATAGGGATTTAGGGAGCTTAATTGGGCAAATTTTGGACGATCCAAAAGGCTTTAGAGGTGTGAGTAATTGGTTAGAAGTGGTGTCCTTTTATAAGGGGGGGAGGGGCTCCTTAGGAAAAACTTAAAGTATTAATTTATAATAAATTCATATTCGGTTTCTAATGGATCCAAAGTGAATTATTAAAAGTATAAGGTAGTTATGGGTCGAAATACTTTAAACCAATAGATTTTAGAAAGGTTTGGGTCTTTACATTAACCTTGTCTTTTAGTTTTAACTCTTGGTTAATTTGTTTAACACTTACCATGTCACTTTGTGTTTTTATAATATATAGTAATTAAACATACTATATACATCCAAGCGGCCCCAAATTGGTCCATTAATGATACACCAATAATTATATAAGTCCATTCACTGAACCTTAGATTTTTAGGAATAGAATATAAATTAATAATATAATATTTGTTTTAAAAACTCATTTATGTCAATTTTGACACTACTCAATAATTGATTTTCGTTAAAGTCTTAACAACTTTATTAATTCGAAACAAATTAATTTAACCAATCGTAAAATGTCATATTAACCAATAAAATTATTTTATGTCATCAAAACTTTAAAATTATATTTATTTTAACATTTATAATACCAATTATTTGATTCTTTCATTAATAAGGAAAATACTGCATCATTATTGTGTCATATATATTTTTACTTTTTCAATGTCTAAAAATTATAAATAAAATACCATTATGTAGGAAATATTTTTATATTTCTAATTAATATTTATAATCTAAAATATAACATATATAACCCTATGTAAAAATTATTTTTCTAAAAGATATAAGCTTGTGTCATTTTTGTATTTACTCTAACTTAATTAATATAAAGTGTCCCTATCACCTACAAGTGGCTCCATGGGGTCCAAAAATTGACTCAAAGTTGCTCATGGTCGGACATGTATCCACCAATAATGTTAGGACACGTTTTAGGGTAATTTATTATTATTATAATATTATTTTTTTACCCTTATTTACCGGATTTACCCTTTAACCATGGTAAATAAAATATTTACCGAAGTAATTATTCAAAATGTCTAAAAATAAAAGTTACCTATTTAAAAAATTTGGACATCCTGATTCCAAAAATAGAATCCATTTTTCCAAATTCAAAACACAAAAGTGACAGAAATTAATTTAAAATTAATTCCCGCTGTCAAAACAAAAAACGTGTTTTTAAGATATAATAACTATCAAAAGATTGACACTTGTTTATGTCTGGTTTAATTGTGAAATTATTTCAAATGAACAACATTGTATTAAATGGTAAAAATATATTCTAAATATACTTTAAAACCACTCAAATTCATAATTTATCTCTATTAATTATTTTTATTAAAAAAGTTGTTTTTAATTAAAATTTAGTAATTTTCACTATTCATCAAAATATAAAAGTTATCCGAAAAGTACCAAAATTTCAACCTAGGCTAAATTCGATATTCCGAATCCAAAAATTAAGTCCATTTTGAAAGATAAAATGTATAAAATTTCAAAAATTGGGTATTACTATTCATAACGGCTGGTTTGATTGGTTGTGGTGTGTGTTAGAACTCGAAGTTGCGTACAACACACGCTACTGTATTATTCAAAGAGAAGCATATTGTGGAAGATTGGGGTGTTAAATTCTCCCCTCCTTCAATAAATTGTGTCCTCGCAATTTATGCTCGGTATTGGAAACTTGGGGTTGCCATTTCAAAATATCTTAGTTGAAATCCCACATCGAAAAATGGATTAATGAGGCCTCTATTTAAAATAAAGAGTGGTAAGTATGAAGGTTATTGAAAATAACACATACTAGGGTTCCATTTAGGAAAATATGGATATGAAAGATAAATTTAACCATCAATATCTGATGGAGAGTGGTAGAGAACATGGCTATGAAAAGGCCAACAATCACAAAGCCATAAATTTGTGATGATCTAAGGTACCATCTAGGATAACATTTTTGTTCTAAGTTACTTTTATTAATATTAAGGAATTTATTTATGAGGTTGGCTAAGATCATAAGGAGATATACTTACTTTATAATTAGAGTTTTATCCATTAATAAATTTCTACCACAAACTCAACTTTCACCCCAAAACATAATACAACTCTAAAATAGTCTATTTATCCTAATCGTATAGGGTTCCAAAAAAATGAATTTATAATTCACATATCAGACCCTTTATGAAAAAAACTACATTATACCATCCAGGAACTTTACGTAGTACAGTGCTAGGCGATAAATCCCAATTGCACTATGGTTGTGGGTTTGGTTCCCGCAGCTTTGTCCGACACAACGGGTCATCACATGGTATGCCTGTTGTCCTTTTATAAAAATAAAAAAATAACCTTTCAAAGTTAATCCCTTCCAACCTTTATACTTATCCAAAATACTTATGTAAACTCTCAGTCCAAAATTTATATAAAAGGTAAACATAATGTAGATCCTTTTTATCCCGTAATAGCATCTGAATACCTTCATCATGTATTCTTTTAAAACACTGAAACATCCGGAATTACCATAAAACCTTTGTTGATTACATTCATGCTCCCTTATTCCTTTTAGAATACTATATATACTCCTTCTATCCAAAAATTTTGTAAACTCCAATGAAAAATCATTAATCAGTTTCAAGGTTGTCAAAAATATCCAATATAATTTATTCAAATCAACCATCTCTTATTCCAAAATCACTACCTCATTATCGGGACCATGTTAAGGATTACCTTTCCTTTAACCATGTATTTTCAAAAAAAAGTGTATCTTACTATTAAGTCACTTTTTTGAGAACCATATAATCTCAAATCCTCAGTAAAATAGTACTGCAGTACAATCCTTATTTATCTCCATAATTCATGTAACCAGTATATTGTTGATACAACACTCAAATAAAATAATTCTATAATAACAACATAAGAACACTAGTCATTCCTCTTCATCTGAGGTATTATCATAACTTTATTATTATCCAATAGCATTATTTGGTGCATACTCTGATGATTTGTACATTGGTTTGCGTAGTATCCCAACTCCTTGCAGATGAAGCATTGTACATTTGAAAACATTTTCTTACCCTTGCAATCACGTACTTGGTGTCCTTTTTCTCCACACTTATAAAAAACTCCCATTCCCTTCAAGAATTTACCAAGGTGATTCATTCCACATTTATCACATATTGGAAAATCCTTCTTTCCCTTATTCCCTTTACCATATTTCTTTCTACCATCCTTTTATTCTCTGGCTTCCCTTCAAATCCATAGGACTCAGAGAACACATGATACTATTTCTTCATATGATGATAATATGTGGGAGACTATTTACCTTATAAATTATGGCTTTAGACCATGAAATATATGATCCTTCTTACTCTTTGGATCATGCGTATTTCTGGAGTTCTCATTCCTTCTATTGGGAGCCATTTCTATACAATGTCATACACTAGGTCAGTTTATGAATCACAATTCATAATTCCAAACATGTAAAATACCTAATGTAAATTGAACAGTTTATAGATATAATCCATAATCACAAAAATGTTTTCTTGAAGAGATAAATACTCATAAACCCTTCATAGTGGTTTGTAAAGAAAATGAGAATTATCCTAAGCATATCCCCCGAGAGTTTCATAACCAAGAGTGCAGCAAGGCCCGTTGTCGTGAACCAGTTCCTGTTCGAGTCTAGATCAAAGAGGTGTTTTCGGGTTTTACCCCTAGGTACATCTGTTCCAGATCTGCCTCTACCTTCTCGTATCCAGACAGGGATATATTTTCTTGGAAAACTCACAAAATCTCTACATTACCAAAATTCTAGGAAGTTATTCTATACTAATCCTAAAATTCTATCTTAGGGTAATGTGCTCTAATCAGAGTTTATCTAAATCTAGTTTCCAAGGTTATTGATAAACATCCTCTGATACCAACTGTAATGCCCCGACCCCAGTTACCCAGAGTCGGTGCATTATTACATAACATTGGCATGATTACAAGGAATCAAGTCCTGAAGGACCGATTAGTTTAGCAGTCTTGGAAAATAGATTACATACATGAATGTTACATTACACTTAATAACATACAAAACAACATAAATAATCCTTTATGAACACCATTATTCCCTTTTCTTAACCTTGCATATCAATCACAATACACTTCTTGGAATCCTGGGAAAAATAAAACATATAAAGGGGTGAGCTCAGATGCTCAGTAAGGATAATAATACAGCAGAAACTTTCATAAATAAGAATAAACATTTAAGGAAATGTATAACTAAAACAAAATCCTTTTTAAACTTGAACTTCATTATAATATGGAAAAAATGAAATGAAATAATTCCATTTACTTACTCACATGGATATTCTACTAGTTGAATAATCACATGCAACATCAATAACCAATTTCATAATGATGGAATTCATAATGTCATACTATTATAACCACGTAGCCAAGGCCTCATGCCAAGAATACAAATAAGATTTTGTCAATTCCTCATTCCAAGACACTAGTTTGTCTCATGAAACCTACCGATGCATTGAGGAGCTATAGCGGGCTCCACCCATCACTTACTAAGTCCATTGCATTCCTCATATGAAAAGGTTTAAACATAACATAAACATTCGTATTAAAACTAGCATACGAAAAGTCAATAATTTACCCAGAAACCATGAATGATATAAAAATAACACATCCATAGTCAAACATATCACAACTCATTCAATACAATATGGAATATTGTATTATAATAAATCAACCTCAATCAAAAAAAATATCCAGTAAAGGATGCTGACATAGTTGAAAATGATGAGTAAAACTTTTTGAGAGAAATAACCTTTTTTGTAAAATAATTTAAAAGTCACACATTTATAAAGGAAGTAATTTAAAATAGATTTTTGAATAAAAGTGTTCCATAACACTTTGAAACTTTTTAAAAGAATTATCATTTCAAAACATTCATGTCTATATAAATAAATCCTTAAAATCATTTTGAAAACATGGACATTAATTAAAAAGATTTATAAAGATAAATATTTAAAATATTTAAAATTCTGATCTTGATAAATTGTACCTTTCAAAAACCCTTAAAATATTCATTTTGAAATTATTTTTATGAAAAATGGACATGGATGATAAAAATGTCCGAGTAAATACTTACACATAAACAATCTCGGATAATAATGAGATTGAGGAATTAACCCTTACCAATTTGGTAACTTAAGAAATATACAACCCATGAAATAGGTATCATACAATGAATATGTAAATACACATAAATTAAAGTGTATTACACAAAGAATATAATTATGGGCAGTACATACACCACACAAAAGGTAATAGTGTCAATATGGCATGAATCTCACGAGAATTAGGGGTGAGATGAAAACCCCTTACCTTGTACTTTTACTTGATAGTGTGTATGTTAACCTCCTATATAATAGTTAAATAATTTTTATTAAATTATAAAATAATCATATTCATAAATATGATATCATATATGATCTTTTAATATTGCTTTGTTAATAATATTTTAGTATTATCGTCGTTCCGGGTGTTAACTGATTCGTTTTCCTTTATATGCTTCGTTACGTAAGTTGTGTTTGTTATGGATAGGTTGTATCTTATTCATATACAAAATTATATCAAGTCCTTAAACATTACTTTTAATCATCAAATAATAATTAGTCTTTAATGGATATGATGGAGAAATGAATCTCATCGCGTTCGTGGAGACGGTAATCCATACGTACGCACGAACGCTACTTCCATTTCATTATTCATTTTAAAAGGAATAAAAAACAAATGATACATAGGTAAATTATTATTCCATTATAATATAATATCTTATATGTGTTACTTGAGTTTATTAACACCATCCTTTATACATTCCATGTATGGTATGAACGAGTCATATCACTTTGAGGGGGCGGTAGTCCGCACTTCCTCAAATGAAATTATCGTATATATATACAACATGAAATGAATAATGGTATGATATAAAATGGAATTACAGAAGCTTATATATAAAATAAATATCATTAATATCATATTTAATTATATTTCCATCATAATGGCCACCATGAGAGGTGATAGGAGATAATTGAACAATCATCATTTCGTGAGGCGTTTGGTTTCCATCCACAGAAACATTATGTTCTTCACCCATTAGATAGAGGTGTGTGTAAGTGAAGTTCGAATAATTATAATAACAATATACTAGTATATTTATGATAATTGTTTTTTTACAAAAGAAAATAAGAATAAGAGTTTAGGGGTTGGAGAAGTAAAATAAAAGAAAAGAAGCTAAGAGAAATCGTTACCTTTAATTTAGGTAACTCCCTTTGGTTTGAACCAAAAAGGACTCTTGAAGTGCCTTATGCCTAAGGTAAGGCTTCTAAGAGGAGGAGAGGGATTTATGGAGATTAATTGGGCAAATTTTGGACTAGCCAAAAGGCTTTAGAGGTGTGAGGAATTGGTTATAAGTGGTGTCCTTTTATAAGGGGGAGGAGGGGCTCTTTAGGAAAAACTTAAAGTATTAATTTATAATAAATTCATATTCGGTTTCTAATGGATCCAAAGTGAATTATTAAAAGTATAAGGTAGTTATGGGTCGAAATAATTTAAACCAATAGATTTTATAAAGGTTTGGGTCTTTACATTAACCTTATCTTTTAGTTTTAACTCTTGGTTAATTTGTTTAACACTTACCATGTCACTTTGTATTTTTATAATATATAGTAATTAAACATACTATATACATCCAAGTGGCCCCAAATTGGTCCATTAATGATACACAAATAATTATATAAGTCCATTAGCTGAACATTAGATTTTTAGGAATAGAATATAAATTAATAATATAATATTTGTTTTAAAAACTCATTTATGTCAATTTTGACACTACTCAATAATTGATTTTTGTTAAAGTCTTAACAACTTTATTAATTCGAACCAAATTAATTTAACCAATCCTAACATGTCATATTAACCAATAAAATTCTTTTATTTCATCAAAACTTTCAAATTATATTGATTTTAACATTTATAATACCAATTATTTGATTCTTTCATTAATAAAGAAAATACTGCATCATTATTGTGTCATATATATTTTTACTTTTTCAATGTCTAAAAATTATAAATAAAATACCATTATGTAGGAAATATTTTTATATTTCTAATTAATATTTATAATCGAAAATATAACATATATAAGCCTATGTAAAAATTATTTTTCTAAAAGATATAAGCTTATGTCATTTTTGTATTTACTTTAACTTAATTAATATAAAGTGTCCCTATCACCTACAAGTGGATCCATGGGGTCCAAAAATCAACCCAAAGATGCTCATGGTCAGACATGTATCCACCAATAAGGTTAGGACACATTTTAGGGTAATTTATTATAATTATAATATTATTTTTTTACCCTTATTTACCAGATTTACCCTTTAACCATGGTAAATAAAATATTTACCGAAGTAATTATTCAAAATGTCTAAAAATAAAAGTTACCTATTTACACAATTTGTACATCCTTATTCCAAATATAGAATCCATTTTTCCAAATTCAAAACACAGAAGTGACAGAAATTAATTTAAAATTAATTCCCGCTGTCAAAACAAAAAACGTGTTTTTAAGATATAATAACTATCAAAAGATTGACACTTGTTTATGTCTGGTTTAATTGTGAAATTATTTCAAATGAACAACATTGTATTAAATGGTAAAAATATATTCTAAATATACTTTAAAACCAGTCAAATTCATAATTTATCTCTATTAATTATTTTTATTAAAAAAGTTGTTTTTAATTAAAATTTAGTAATTTTCACTATTCATCAAAATATAAAAGTTATCCGAAAAGTACCAAAATTTTACCCTATGCTAAATTCGATATTACGAATCCAAAAATTAAGTCCATTTTGAAAGATAAAATGTATAAAATTTCAAAATTTGGGTATTACTATTCATAACTGCTGGTTTGATTGGTTGTGGTGTGTGTTAGAACTCGAAGTTGCGTACAACACACGCTACTATATTATTCAAAGAGAAGCATATTGTCGAAGCTTGGGGTGTTAAATTCTCCCCTCCTTCAATAAATTGTGTCCTCTCAATTTATGCTCGGTATTGGAAACTTGGGGTTGACATTTCAAAATATCTTAGTTGAAATCCCACATCGAAAAATGGATTAATGAAGCCTCTATTTAAAATAAAGAGTGGTAAGTATGAAGGTTATTGAAAATAACACATACTAGGGTTCCATATAGGAAAATATGGATATGGAAGATAAATTTAACCATCAATATTTGATGGAGAGTGGTAGAGAACATGGATATGAAAAGTCCAACAATCACAAAGCCATAAATTTGTGATGATCTAAGGTACCATCTAGGATAACATTTTTGTTCTAAGTTACTTTTATTAATATTAAGGAATTTATTTATGAGTTTGTCTAATATCATAAGGAGATATACTTACTTTATAATTAGAGTTTTATCCATTAATAAATTTCTACCACAAACTCAACTTTCACCCCAAAACATAATACAACTCTAAAATACTCTATTTATCCTAATCATATAGGGTTCCAAAAAAATGAATTTATAATTCACATATCAGACCCTTTATGAAAAAAAACTACATTATACCATCCAGGAACTTTACGTAGTATAGTGGTAGGCGATAAATCCCAATTGTACTATGGTTGTGGGTTTGGTTCCCGCAGCTTTGTCTGACACAACGGGTCGTCACATGGTATGCGTGTTGTCCTTTTATAAAAATCAAAAAATAACCTTTCAAAGTTAATACCTTCCAACCTTTATACTTATCCAAAATAATTCTATAAACTCTCAGTCCAAAATTTATATAAAAGGTAAACATAATGTAGATCCTTTTTATCCTGTAATAGCATGTGAATACCTTCATCATGTTTTCTTTTAAAACACTGAAACATCCTGAATTACCATAAAACCTTTGTTGATTACATTCATGCCCCCTTATTCCTTTTAGAATACTATATATACTCCTTCTATCCAAAAATGTTGTAAACTCCAACAATAAAAAATCATTAATCAGTTTCAAGGTAGTCAAAAATATCCAATATAATTTATTCAAATCAACCATCTCTTATTCCAAAATCACTACCTCATTATCAGGACCATGTTAAGGATTACCTTTCCTTTAACCATGTATTTTCAAAAAAAAAGTGTATCTTACTATTAAGTCACTTTTCTTAGAACCATATAATCTCAAATCCTCGGTAAAATAGTACTTCAGTACAATCCTTATTTATCTCCATAATTCATGTAACCAGTATACTGTTGATACAACACTCAAATAAAATAATTCTATAATAACAACATAAGAACACTAGTCATTCCTCTTCATCTGAGGTATTATCATAACTTTATTATTATCCAATAGCATCATTTTGTGCATAATCTGATGATTTGTACATTGGTTTGCGTAGTATCCTAACTCCTTGCAGATGAAGCATTGTACATTTGAAAACATTTTCTTACCCTTGCAATCACGTACTTGGTGTCATTTTTCTCCACACTTATTATGACAACCCTGCTTTTTATTACAACTTAAACATGCTTTATTACATAAAACATCACTTGATACAACAAAGAAGATAGAGAGGTTTAGTGTCTTTGGGGCTTAGGATCATTACATAAAAACTTTAAACTTGCAATACAACATCCTTATTGAAAACTTCCTTTACATGACCACTACATTCCTTCGTACTTAGCATTGCATGGGATAACCTGAGGACATGCATAAGAAAAGGGTGAGCTATAAAGCCCAGTAAGGGAGTACACAATGAATAACATGAGGAGTACAAAACATGTTAGGCAATAGGCATATCAATAGATCATAAGAGAGAAATGAACATAAAGGCATGATAAAGCATGATAATCATAACATGGAAATGTGGCAACAACACTTAACATTGAATTAGCATGAGCCAAGGCTCATTGCACATGGAGCATGAGTAAACCCTCATTGCACTTGAAGCACGAGTAAACCCTCGTTGCACTTGAATTAGCATGAGTAAACACTCATTGCACATGACGTATCATGATACTATACTTTACCCAATGCATTGGAGCGCTATAAAGGGCGCACCCTTTTTAAACATTTCATTTCATGCATAAGTGTGCCACATGGATCATAAAACATGGATTCATAAAACATAATCATTTCTTCCACGATAAAGGAATGTAGAATTCATACATGAAACTTTACAATCAATATGTATATGTGCATAAAGTTGAATACCCTTGATGGAGAAATGGGCATGGTATTCACTACACAAAGACATTGGCTTAGAAAATCGGTGCGATTTCGGCAGCATAACGGCGTGACATAAGAATTCATAAAAAAAGGTTGATGAGAGAGAAAGGGGTTCCTCATCATATTTACATGTAATGGAATGTAAGGAGATCATATATATAAATGTCCCAACAATAGAAATGGAATTTAGATTCATGATACAAAAGTATTGCTTGAATATAAAAGAAGAGAGAGAAGTTCCTTTCGGAATTTCGGCATAGTAACGGGTGTACATGGGAGGCATTTAATGAGAGAGAAAGGGTTCTCCCATCATTCAAACAATAAGAGGGAAGTATGGGGGAGGTGCGAAACCATACCCCAACATTCATAATTGAAATAAAAAGGGCAATACAACTTAAAGAAAATTGACAAAAAAATGAGAAAGGAAGAAAACCCCTTACTTGGAAGTGTGCTTCCAAAGCCTAGAGAGAGGCTTGTGAGAGGCTTCTTGGGAGCTTGGGGCACCTTGGGAGGATTCTAGAGAGAGTAGGGCAGAGGTTGGACGAACTTCAAGGGCTTTGAGTGAGGAGGAAGTGGGAGCTTGGGTGGGTTTATATAGAAAAGGTGAGAGAATTCTTTATTATTTAGGTTTGGGACCCCTTATATTAAAATAATCCAAACCACAAACCATCCCATGGTATTTGCCCATGGTTTCTGTAAAAGGAAAGAGGAAAACAATATTTTACAAGGCCAAGGTCCGAACTTATTAAAAAATTAGGGTTGCTTATGTGGAGGTGAGTCACACTCCCATGGAAATTAATTTAAAAAGGCAAAGTGTTGAATAAGTCTTGAGGGCTCCATTAATGCTTTGAAAAGTGAGTCAAACAAACCCAAAACCTCATTATTTTAATGATAAAACACATATTGGCCGAACATAAGGATTATGGTATTTTATTACATCACCATTGGGTCATTATGATGTCATAAAACACATTATATATTTAAATGGTATTTAATTTTTACCCAAAAATTTGACTGTCTCAGAAAATTATGAAAAATTCACCGTTGGATAATTTCGACGTCCTGATTCCAAAAATAATATTTATTTTATCTAAATAATTTTCTAAATATGTGAATTTTCACTTTTAAAATAAAAACCGACATTTATAAAAAATTCACGGGTTTTGACAGAAATGGCTTTCAAACCTTAATAAAAATTTTAATTACATTCATAAAATTATAAGATCATTTATATTTAATAAAAATTAATTTAATATTAATAATAATATTTTATTAAAATATTATTTAATTCAAAAATCCTTTAATTTAATAAAATATAATTCTTAATTAAATAATAACTAAAAACATCATTTGTACTTTAAAAACTAATTACAATGCATCAAAAATGACTAGAAATTATATTCATTATTATATACAAAAATAATGTACATGAACATGGTGCTACTTATTTGTTACATAACCCCTTAAAATAGCCGCATAAGACCTAAGGGTAAGGTGTGCGATGGTGACAGACTCTTGGGGTTGCTCGGATAACATCACTCGAGTGGTGATCTCTATCAACTTCCATTTTTCCCTGTAGACGATCACGTTCGAGCTTGACTTGATGAAGCTCAGCTTGGGCTTGGTCAAGGGCAAAGCCCAAAGATGCCACCTCCTTTCCGAGCTCTGACAAATGGGCTTTGTAAGGGGCAATTCTACTGGATGAGGCCATCGCTTCCTTTGTCTGAGTAGAAAATTGGTTCGTTAAAGCCTTATATTTAAACTACCCAGATGATCACTGTTCAACGGCTATAAAAGTAACAGTCACAAATCTTAACGTAAAACTTAAAGAAGTTGACATCTTATAAAAACATTTTTCATAAAGAAACATTTAACTGGATCAAGAGGGATTTTCCATTAATGAAACTTTGGGTCGTTACAACATTCCCCCCTTAAGAAATTTCGCCCTCGAAATTTTCCTTTTCCCACACTAAAACAAATGTGGGTAACTTAGCTTCATCATATCCTCCAACTCCCAAGTTGCTTCTTCAAACTTGTGGTTTCTCCACAACACCTTGACGAGGGGCATTGTCTTATTTCGTAGAACTTTTTCTCTACGATCTAAGATCTTCACTGGTTGCTCCTCATAAGAAAGATCGTCTTCTAATTGTACCACCTCGGAAGAGAGTACATGTGAAGGGTCTGGTATGTACTTCCTTAAGAGGGATACATGGAAGACATCATGCACCTTGGCCATAGTAGGTGGAAGTGCTAGTCGATAGGCCACAGCCCCAACACGATCAAGAATCTCGAATGGGCCGATGTACCTTGGACTTAACTTCCCTTTCTTTCCAAACCTCATGACCTTCTTCCACGGAGATATGCGTAAAAACACCATGTCTCCGACTTTAAACTCAAGGTCTCGTCGACGATTATCTGCATAACTCTTCTGTCGACTTTGGGCTGCCTTGATATGCTGCTGAATGGTTTTCACCTTCTCCACCATTTCTTCGACCATTTCTGGTCCAAGCAGCTTACGTTCACCGACCTCATCCCAACATGTCGGTGTTCTACACCTTTTCCCATACAGGGCTTCATATGGTGCCATTTGGATGCTCGAGTGGAAACTATTATTATAAGAGAACTCAACTAGAGGAAGATGTTGATCCCATCCTCCTTTAAAGTCCATTGAGCACGCTCTCAACATATCCTCAAGTGTTTGGATAGTCCGCTCGGATTGGCCATCAGTTTGAGGATGATAGGCCGTACTGAAGTTCAGTTCAGTATTCAGAGCATGTTGAAGACTTTTCCAAAACTTAGAGGTAAATCTTGGATCTCGGTCAGACACAATAGATAGTGGTACTCCATGAAACCGTACCACTTCCCTGATATATATCCGTGCCAGTTGATCCAAAGAGAAATCCTCTCGAATAGCAATGAAGTGTGCAGTCTTTGTAAGACGATCCAAAATAACCCAGATTGCATTGTTGCTTTTGGATGTCCTTGGAAGTCCAGTGACGAAGTCCATGGTGATGTTCTCCCATTTCCATTCTGGTATGGGCAATGGTTGCATCATCCCCTTAGACTTCTGCCTCTCTGCCTTCACTTGCTGACACACAAGGCACTTTGATGTATATTCAGCGATCTCCTTCTTCATATTATCCCACCAAAAGTTTTCTCGGAGATCTCGATACATCTTTGTGCTCCCTGGGTGAATAGAGAAATTTGAACTATGTGCATCATCCAAAAGTTCCTTCTTCAGCTCTGAACTTGATGGGACACATAGTCTTTTCCCAAACCGCACAATTCCTTCTTCATTAACATTAAACTCTGAGGATTTTCCCTTTTTGATAGCTTCCACTTTTTCTTGGATTCTCGCATCATCCTTTTGAGCATCCTTTAACCTTTCCAAAAGAGATGGTTGAGCAATCATTTGTGAAAGGATTGATGATGTTCCCTCCTTTATGATTCCCACGTCCATCTTCATTAAGTCTAAGAAGATTGGATCCTTCTCAATTCTCATCATTGATAGAATTGCTGGATCCTTTCTACTTAGGGAATCCGCTACCTTGTTCGCCTTCCCAGGGTGGTAATGTATTGAACAGTCATAATCCTTTATGAGCTCTATCCATCTTCTCTGGTGCATATTAAGCTCTTTCTGTGTGAATATATATTTAAGACTCTTGTGGTCAGTATATATCTCACATTTCTCTCCATAGAGATAATGCCGCCAGATTTTCAAGGCAAAGATCACCGCCGCCAACTCCAGATCATGCATTGGATAGTTTCTCTCATGGATTTTCAACTGTCTTGAGGCATAGGATATCACTTTATCATTCTGCATCAGCACACATCCTAAGCCCTTCTTCGAAGCATCACTGAATACCACAAAAAGCTCCCCACTTGTGGGTAAAGTGAGCACAGGTGCAGTGATAAGCCTCCTTTTCAACTCCTTGAAGCTTTCTTCGCATTCATCACTCCAAGAAAACTTTACTCCCTTTCGAGTTAGCTTGGTAAGAGGGTTGGACAATCGTGAGAAGTTTCTCACAAATCGTCGATAATATCCAGCTAACCCCAAGAAGCTACGGATATTAGTTACCGATGTTGGCCTCGTCCATCCCTCAATTGCATCTGTTTTGGAGGGGTCCATAGATATCCCATTGCTTGTGATGATATGGCCCAAGAATGAGACCTCCTTCAACCAGAACTCACACTTTCTGTACTTGGCATAGAGCTTCTCCTTGCGCAAAGTCTCCAGTACAGTTCTTAAATGCTCCTCATGGTCCTCCTTGGTTTTGGAGTATATTAGAATATCATCTATAAATATCCAGGTAATCTCTAAAGACTCTATTCATCAAGTCCATGAATATTTCTGGATCATTGGTGAGTCCAAAAGGCATTACTATGAATTCATAGTGCCCGTACCTTGTACGAAAAGCAGTCTTGGGGATATCTTCCTTCTTCACCCTTACTTGATAATATCCCGACCGCAAGTCGACCTTGGAGAAGTATTGTGCTCCACGCAGCTGATCAAACAAGTCATCGATTCTTGGGAGAGGATACTTGTTCTTTATCGTGATTTTGTTAAGTTCACGATAATCGATGCAAAGCCGCATTGACCCATCCTTCTTCTTGACGAAGAGGACTGGTGCACCCCATGGTGATGCACTTGGGAGTATAAACCCTTTATCCAGATTCTCCTGTAGTTGTTTCTTCAGTTCTTCAAGCTCAACCACAGCCATTCTATATGGAGTCTTGGATATTGGTAGCGCCCCAGGTATAAGTTCAATTGAGAACTCAACATCTCTTCTTGGAGGAAGACCAGGAAGTTCCTCGGGAAATACTTCAGCGAATTCCCTCACAATAGGCATTTCTTCAAGGGTGGTTTCTTCCTTGGATTCAATCATCTGAGCCAGATATGCGTGCTCATAAGGCAGTAATATCCATGCTTGAGATGATGGAGCTAAAGGAGATTAATCTTCCTCCTGACACTTGTAAAGAATCGGGGGTCGATTCTCCATATGGAGTGTGATTTCCCTCTCCCGACAATTTATGTTGGCTCTATATAAGGAAAGCCAATCCATGCCAAGAATTGCATCAAATTCCACCAAAGGGAGTATGACGAGGTTCGCCGGGAAATTCAATCCACATATTATAACAGGGGAGGACTTATACTCATGGGATGCAATGATTTCCCCATTTGCCGTACTCACCGACATCTTTACTTCCATGATTTTTGGTGGTGCAGGGATTGTTCTACTAAACTTTTGAGATATAAAAGAATGCGTAGAACCTGAATCAAAAAGTACGTTCGCTATTATTGAATGAATAACTAGCGTACCTGTCACCACTTCGTTGTCGGGGTTCACTTCGGCAGAAGTGATGGCAAAAGCTCTTCCTTGCTGTCTTGGAGGTTGTTGATTGCCTCCGATAACCCTTGGATTAGGGCACTGATTCGCAAAATGACCTGGTTCTTTGCATTTGAAGCATTGAACAACGCGTTGAGGTTCAAACGGAGCGTTCCTCCCCTCCGTCGCAGCCGCGGGTCCTTCTTGCTGACAGTTAACAGCTAGGTGCCCTTCTCTTCCACACTTGAAGCATTTTCTTGTCCCCCTAAGGCAATTTCCAGGGTGCTTTTTTCCACACTTTTGGCAAGTGGGGTGCTGGAATTTCTTAGCGCCGTTGGATTTATCCATCGGACCACCAGCATTGAAGTCCACCTTCCGCTTCTTGTCCCCATGATACCCCTGTGATTCTCCGATCTCCATTTCAACCTTGAGGGCACATCGGACAATTTCCTCATAGCTGTCGAAGTCACGGATCGCTAATGCTTTCCGCAAGCTAGGCTTCAGCCCACCAAAGAAGCGGTCAACCTTGCATTCGGGGGTAACGACAAAGCCGGAAGCGTATCGTGCAAGCCTTGTGAAGTTTGCCTCGTACGCTCCCACAGATTCCTCATCTTTCTGCTTGAGGGAAAGGAAGTCCCTTTCCATCTTAAGACGGAGGGTGCGTGGAAAATATTTATCGAAAAACATCTTCCGGAATACCTTCCATTCCAAAGCCTCGATCTCCTCCTCAGGCTTCGTATTTTTGATCAACGTCCACCATTGATCAGCTTCACCCTCCATACGATAAGCCGCCAGGAGAACCTTCTCTTTTTCAGAGCATTGGAGGATGGAGAATATCTTTTCAATGGAGTTGATCCATTGTTCAGCAATCGTGGGATCGGATGATCCACTAAAAGTAGGAGGCCTTTGTCTCATGAAGCTTTCAATAGCGACTTGTTCTTTCTTAGGGGGGGTTGAACGTTCCTCTTGACCAGTGTTTCTATTCAAAACTTGAGTTAGCTGAGAGAGAAGCGTGACAAAGTTCGCGATTCCCGCTCCCATTGGATTGGGCATCTCATAAGTACAATCATCACACTGATCTTCACAACGGTTGTTAGCCCGAGTTCTCCTATTACCGTCCATTGGCTGGAATAAAAGGAAAGTTAGGGGTAACACATAAAGGTTAATCCAAAGACAAAAGTTGATGACTTATAAATAAACTTTAATCTCTTTAACTCATGAGTCTATAGGATTCAATCCAGGCTTTTCATGATCTTCCTTCTAACATATATTCTTAGGGGCATTTTTCCCTTAATAAGGGTTCATACTAAGATTGTGAATTTATCAAAACATATCCCCCGGGAGTGTCGTAACCAAGAGTGCAGCAAGGCCCGTTGTCGTACACCAGTTCCCGTTCGAGTCTAGCTCAAAGCGGTGTTTTCGGGTTTTACCCCTAGGATACATCTGTGCCAGAGCCGCCTCTACCTGCTCGTATCCAGACAGGGATGTATTTGTTTAATAAAACACTTACTTAGTATTTACCAAAACTTAGGGATGTTTTTATTATGATTAGTCTTGTATCTAAGGCTTTACTAGGGTTTCCTAATCCCAAAAATAACTAAACCTATCCTTTGATACCAACTATGACAACCCTGCTTTTTATTACAACTTAAACATGCTTTATTACATAAAACTTCACTTGATACAACAAAGAAGATCGAGAGGTTTAGTGTCTTTGGGGCTTAGGATCATTACATAAAAACTTTAAACTTTCAATACAACATCCTTATTGAAAACTTCCTTTACATGACCACTACATTCCTTCGTACTTAGCATTGCATGGGATAACCTGAGGACATGCATAAGAAAAGGGTGAGCTATAAAGCCCAGTAAGGGAGTACACAATGAATAACATGACGAGTACAAAACATGTTAGGCAATAGGCATATCAATAGAGCATAAGAGAGACATGAACATAAAGGCATGATAAAGCATGATAATCATAACATGGAAATGTGGCAGCAACACTTAACATTGAATTAGCATGAGCCAAGGCTCATTGCACATGGAGCATGAGTAAACCCTCATTGCACTTGAAGCACGAGTAAACCCTCGTTGCACTTGAATTAGCATGAGTCAACACTCATTGCACATGACGTATCATGATACTATACTTTACCCAATGCATTGGAGCGCTATAAAGGGCGCACCCTTCTTAAACATTTCATTTCATGCATAAGTGTGCCATATGGATCATAAAACATGGATTCATAAAACATAATCATTTCTTCCACGATAAAGGAATGTGGAATTCATACATGAAACTTTACAATCAATATGTATATGTGCATAAAGGTGAATACCCTTGATGGAGAAATGGGCATGGTATTCACTACACAAAGACATTGGCTTAGAAAATCGGTGCGATTTCGGCAGCGTAACGGCGTGACATAAGAATTCATAAAAAAGGTTGATGAGAGAGAAAGGGGTTCCTCATCATATTTACATGTAATGGAATGTAAGGAGATCATATATATACATGTCCCAACAATAGAAATGGAATTTAGATTCATGATACAAAGTATGCTTGAATATAAAAGAAGAGAGAGAAGTTCCTTTCGGAATTTCGGCATAGTAACGGGTGTACATGGGAGGCATTTAATGAGAGAGAAAGGGTTCTCCCATCATTCAAACAATAAGAGGGCAGTATGTGGGAGGTGCGAAACCATACCCCAACATTCATAATTGAAATAAAAAGGGCAATACAACTTAAAGAAAATTGACAAAAAAATGAGAAAGGAAGAAAACCCCTTACTTGGAAGTGTGCTTCCAAAGCCTAGAGAGAGGCTTGTGAGAGGCTTCTTGGGAGCTTGGGGCACCTTGGGAGGATTCTAGAGAGAGTAGGGCAGAGGTTGGACGAACTTCAAGGGCTTTGAGTGAGGAGGAAGTGGGAGCTTGGGTGGGTTTATATAGGAAAGGTGAGAGAATTCTTTATTATTTAGGTTTGGGACCTCTTATATTAAAATAATCCAAACCACAAACCATCCCATGGTATTTGCCCATGGTTTCTGGAAAAGGAAAGAGGAAAACAATATTTTACAAGGCCAAGGTCCGAACTTATTAAAAAATTAGGGTTGCTTATGTGGAGGTGAGTCACACTCCCATGGAAATTAATTTAAAAAGGCAAAGTGTTGAATAAGTCTTGAGGGCTCCATTAATGCTTTGAAAAGTGAGTCAAACAAACCCAAAACCTCATTATTTTAATGATAAAACACATATTGGCCGAACATAAGGATTATGGTATTTTATTACATCACCATTGGGTCATTATGATGTCATAAAACACATTATATATTTAAATGGTATTTAATTTTTACCCAAAAATTTGACTGTCTCAGAAAATTATGAAAAATTCACCGTTGGATAATTTCGACGTCATGATTCCAAAAATAATATTTATTTTATCTAAATAATTTTCTAAATATGTGAATTTTCACTTTTAAAATAAAAACCGACATTTATAAAAAATTCACGGGTTTTGACAGAAATGGCTTTCAAACCTTAATAAAAATTTTAATTGCATTCATAAAATTATAAGATCATTTATATTTAATAAAAATTAATTTAATATTAATAATAATATTTTATTAAAATATTATTTAATTCAAAAATCCTTTAATTTAATAAAATATAATTCTTAATTAAATAATAACTAAAAACATCATTTGTACTTTAAAAACTAATTACAATGCATCAAAAATGACTAGAAATTATATTCATTATTATATACAAAAATAATGTACATGAACATGGTGCTACTTATTTGTTACATAACCCCTTAAAATAGCCGCATAAGACCTAAGGGTAAGGTGTGCGATGGTGACAAACTCTTGGGGTTGCTCGGATAACATCGCTCGAGTGGTGATCTCTATCAACTTCCATTTTTCCCGTAGACGATCACGTTCGAGCTTGACTTGATGAAGCTCAGCTTGGGCTTGGTCAAGGGCAAAGCCCAAAGATGCCACCTCCTTTCCGAGCTCCGACAAATGGGCTTCGTAAGGGGCAATTCTACTGGATGAGGCCATCGCTTCCTTTGTCTGAGTAGAAAATTGGTTCGTTAAAGCCTTATATTTAAACTACCCAGATGATCACTGTTCAACGGCTATAAAAGTAACGGTCACAAATCTTAACGTAAAACTTAAAGAAGTTGACATCTTATAAAAACATTTTTCATAAAGAAACATTTAACTGGATCAAGAGGGATTTTCCATTAATGAAACTTTGGGTCGTTACACTTATAACAAACTCCCATTCCCTTCAAGCATTTACCAAGGTGATTCATTCAACATTTATCACATATTGGAAAATCCTTCTTTCCCTTATTCCCATTATCCATATTTCTTTCTACCATCCTTTTCTTCTCTGGCTTCCCTTCAAATCCATAGGACTCAGAGAACACATGATACTATTTCTTCATATGATGATAATATGTGGGAGACTATTTCCCTTCTAAATTATGGATTTATACCATGAAATATATGATCCTTCTTACTCTTTGGATCATGCGTATTTCTGGAGTTCTCATTCCTTCTATTGGGCGCCATTTACATACAATGGCATACACTAGGTCAGTTTATGAATCACAATTCATAATTCCAAACATGTAAAATATCTAATTTAAATTGAACAGTTTATAGATATAATCCATAATCACAAAAAAAATTCCTTGAAGATATATATACTCATAAACCCTTCATAGTGGTTTGTAAAGAAAATGATAATTATCCTAAGTATACCCCCCGAGAGTTTCATAACCAAGAGTGCAGCAAGGCCCGTTGTCGTGCACCAGTTCCCGTTCGAGTCTAGCTCAAAGTGGTGTTTTCGAGTTTTACCCCTAGGTACATCTGTGCCAGAGCCGCCTCTACCTTCTCGTATCCAGACAGGGATATATTTGCTTGGAAAACTCACAAAATCTCTACATTACCAAAATTCTAGGAAGTTATTCTATACTAATCCTAAAATTCTATCTTAGGGTAATGTGCTCTAATCATAGTTTATCTAAATCTAGTTTCCAAGGTTATTGCTAAACATCCTCTGATACCAACTGTAATGCCCTGACCCCAGTTACCCAGAGTCGGTGCATTATTACATAACATTGGCATGATTACAAGGAATCAAGTCCTGAAGGACCGATCAGTTTAGCAGTCTTGGAAAATATATTACATACATGAATGTTACATTACACTTAATAACATACAAAAAAACATAAATAATCCTTTATGAACACCATTATTCCCTTGTCTTAACCTTGCATATCAATCACAATACACTTCTTGGAATCCTGGGAAAAATAAAACATAGAAAGGGGTGAGCTCAGATGCTCAGTAAGGATAATAATACAGCGGAAACTTTCATAAATAAGAATAAACATTTAAGACAATGTATAACTAAAACAAAAGCCTTTTTAAACTTGAACTTCATCATAATATGGAAAAAATGAAATTAAATAATTCCATTTACTTACTCACATGGATATTCTACTAGTTGAATAATCACATAAAACATCAATAACCAATTTCATAATGATGGAATGCATAATGTCATACTATCATAACCACGTAGCCAAGGCCTCGTGCCAAGAATATAAATAAGATTTTGTCAAGTCCACATTCCAAGAAACTAGTTTTTATCATGAAACCCACCGATGCATTGAGGAGCTATAGCGGGCTCCACCCGTCACTTACTAAGTCCATTGCATTCCTCATGTGAAAAGGTTTAAACATAACATAAACATTCGTATTAAAACTAGAATACGAAAAGTCAATACTTTACCTAGAAACCATAAATGATATAAAAATAACACATCCATAGTCAAACATATCACAACTCATTCAATACAATATGGAATATTTTATTATAATAAATCAACCTCAATCAAAAAAAATATCCAGTAAAGGATGCTTACATAGTTGAAAATGATGAGTAAAACTTTTTGAGAGAAATATCATTTTTGTAAAATAATTTAAAAGTCACAAATTTATTAATGAAGTAATTTAAAATAGATTTTTGAAGAAAAGTGTCCCATACCACTTTGAAACTTTTGAAAAGAATTATCATTTCAAAACATTCATGTCCATATAAATAAATCCTTAAAATCATTTTGAAAACATGGACATTAATTAAAAAGATTTATAAAGATAAATATTTAAAACATTTAAAATTCTGATCTTGATAAAGAGTACCTTTCAAAAATCCTTAAAATATTCATTTTGAAATTATTTTTATGAAAAATGGACATGGATGATAAAAATGTCCGAGTAAATACTTACACATAAACAATCTCGGATAATAATGAGATTGAGGAATTAACCCTTACCAATTTGGTAACTTAAGAAACATACAACCCATGAAAGAGGTATCATTCAATGAATATGTAAATACACATAAATTAAAGTGTATTACACAAAGAATATAATTATGGGCAGTACATACACCACACAAAAGGTAATAGTGTCAATATGGCATGAATCTCACGAGAATTAGGGGTGAGATGAAAACCCCTTACCTTGTACTTTTCCTTGATAGTGTGTATGTTAACATCCTATATAATAGTTAAATAATTGTTATTAAATTATACAAGAATCATATTCATAAATATGATATCATATATGATCTTTTAATATTGTTTTGTTAATAATATTTTAGTATTATCATCGTTTCGGGTGTTAACTGATTCATTTTCCATTATATGCTTCGTTACGTAAGATGTGTTTGTTATGGATAGGTTGTATATTATTCATATCCATAATTATATCAAGTCCTTAAACATCAATTTTAATCATCAAACAATAATTAGTCTTTAATGGATATGATGGAGAAATGAATCTCATCGCGTTCGTGGAGACGGTAATCCGTACGTACGCACGAACGCTACTTCCATTTCATTATTCATTTTAAAAGGAATCAAAACCAAATTATACATAGGTATATTATTATTACATTATAATATAATATATTATATGTGTTACTTGAGTTCATTAACACCATCCTTTATACATTCCATGTATGGTATGAACGAGTCATGTCACTTTGAGGGGGCGGTAGTCCGCACTTCCTCAAATTAAATTATCGTATATATATACAACATGAAACGAATAATGGTATGATATAGAATTACAGAAGCTTATATATAAAATAAATATCATTAATATCATATTTAATTATAGTTCCATCATAATGTCCACCATGAGAGGTGATAGGAGATAATTGAACAATCATCGCTTCGTGAGGCGTTTGGTTGTCATCCACAGAAACATTATGTTCTTCACCCATTAGATGGAGGTGTGTGTAAGTGTAGTTAGAATACTTATAATAAAAATATATTAGTATATTTAGGATACTAGTTTATTACAAAATAAAATAATAAGAAGAGTTTAGGGGTTGGAGAATTAAAATAAAATAAAATAAGCTAAGAGAAATCGTTACCTTTAATTTGGGTAACTCCATTTGGTTTGAACCAAAAAGGACTCTTGAAGTGCCTTCTGCCTAAGATAAGGCTTATAAGAGGAGGATAGGGATGTAGGGAGATTAATTGGGTAGAGTTTGGACGATCCAAAAGGCTTGAGAGGTGTGAGGAGTTGTTTAGATGTGGTGTCCTTTTATAAGGGGGGGAGGGGCTCTTTAGGAAAAACTTAAAGTATTAATTTATAATAAATTCATATTCGGTTTCTAATGCCTCAAAAGTGGATTATTAAAATTATAAGGTAGTTATGGGTCTAAATCCATTCAACCAATAGATTTTAGATAGGTTTCGGTCTTTACATTGACCTTATCTTTTAGTTTTAACTCTTGGTTAATTTGTTTAACACTTACCATGTCACTTTGTATGTTTATAATATATAGTAATTAAACATAATATATACATCCAAGCGGCCCCAAATTGGTCCATTAATGATACACCAATAATGATATATGTCCTTTGTACGAACCTTAGATTTTTAGGAATAGAATATAAATTAATAATATAATATTTGTTTTAAAAACTCATTTATGTCAATTTTGACACTACTCAATAATTGATTTTTGTTAAAGTCTTAATAAATTTATTAATTCAAACCAAATTAATTTAAGAAATCCTAACATGTCATATTAACCAATAAAATTCATTTATGTCATAAAAACTTTCAAATTATATTTATTTTAACATTTATAATACCAATTATTTGATTCTTTCATCAATAAGGAAAATACTGCATCATTATTGTGTCATATATATTTTTAATTTTTCAATGTCTAAAAATTATAAATAAAATACCATTATGTAGTAAAATTTTTTATATTTCTAATGAATATTTATAATAGAAAATATAACATATATGACCCTATGTAAAAAAAATTATAAAAGATATAAGCTTATGTCATTTTTGTATTTACTTTAACTTAATTAATATAAAGTGTCCTTATCACCTACAAGTGGCTCCATGGGGTCCAACAATTGACCCAAATATTCCCATGGTAAGACATGTATCCACCAATAAGGTTAGGACACGTTTTAGGGTAATTTATTATTATTATAATATTATTTTTTTACCCTTATTTACCGGATTTACCCTTTAACCATGGTAAATAAAATATTTACTGAAATAATTATTCAAAATGTCTAAAAATAAAAGTTACCTATTTATACAATTTGGACATCCTGATTCCAAATATGGAATCCATTTTTCCAAATTCAAAACACAGAAGTGGCAGAAATTAATTTAAAATTAATTCCCGCTGTCAAAACAAAAAGCGTGTTTTTAAGATATAATAACTATCAAAAGATTGACACTTGTTTATGTCCGGTTTAATTGTGAAATTATGTCCAATGAAAAACATTGTATTAAATGGTAAAAATATATTCTAAATATACTTTAAAAGAACTCAAATTCATAATTTATCACTATTAGTTATTTTGATTAAAAAAGTTGTTTTTAATTAAAATTTAGTAATTTTCACTATTCATCAAAATATAAAAGTTATCCGAAAAGTACCAAAATTTCACCCTATGATAAATTCGATATTCAAAATCCAAAAATGAAGTCCATTTTGAAAGATAAAATGTATAAAATTTCAAAAAGTGGGTATTACTATTCATAACGGCTAGTTTGATTGGTTGTGGTGTGTGTTAGAACTCGAAGTTGCGTACAACACACGCTACTATATTATTCAAAGAGAAGCATACCGTGGAAGCTTGGAGTGTTACAGCTATCCACTGCCCTGGCTACTCTACCCACTACTACCTTAGAGAAAAATATCATAGAAGTGCTTCTTTCTACCTGAAGAAGATATCCAAGTTTTCCCTACTGAAACAGCTTGGCCACTACTTGGGGCCTCTCTCAGATTCCCATCTATGATGAGTGACTGATTCATCACATCCTCAAAACTCCTCAAATATAAATCATTCACCTACAACCTGATCTTATAGATAATCTCATCATGAAAATGTATCACCCTGTAGATCTCATCATCTTTAAAGCATGGTGCAATGCATAGAAGATTAGTGATACGTCCAACGTAGTCTAACACTGACATTACCTCCTATTTCATATTCATGAACTCGCGAGACTTCAAATCCCTCAACATCTCTGGATAGAAGTAGATTTGGAAATTTTTCTTGAATTCCTTCCAAGATGACTCCTCTTACTTCTCATCTTGCTCTAGATTTTCCCACCAATGTTTGGTTGGTCCACAAATCATATATGAATCAAGCTTCACCCTCCTATCTACGGGTTCCTTGAGGTGCCTGAAGATCATCTGGACTGACTCGATCCAAAACATGACTTTCTGGGGGATTCCCTCCCCAGTGAATATAGGTGGATGCTGCAGCTGAAACTCTATTATTATCTCATACATCAAAGATACAGGGTGAACAATGTCCCTCTCCATGGATCACATGACCCTAGGGAATTTTTTAACAAGATGAACATCCATCTAATCCTCATGAGCTACATGAAGCTTCAGCTCAGCTACGTTAGGAGTGTGGTAATTTCCACTCTCCTAGAACTCAATTCAAAGAAAATGAGGTGAAATTTTCTCTATAAAAAACAAACACCTAATAGAACTGGGTAACAACAAGGTCAACCTCAATAGGTGACTAAAACAAAGGACCAATGACTCTTAGCCTAACTAAACATGGTTTAACAAGTGATTTAGAATGACATAAAAGTTATTTCATTTCATTTATAAGGTATAATAGATATATCATATCATAGTCTACATAGGAAATATATCACATTCATATAAATATATCCTTATAATAAACCATGCATGTCATTATATATCTCTATGTGTCTATCATCATGTATGCATAATCATCTCGCACCATACTGAACCATGAAAAAAATCTCAAAAACTAGTAGTATCATGAAATAATAACCTCACAAAACATGTGAATCACCCAAGGTGAAATAACATCAAATTTTAACAACTGAACATCATGAACAAAAATCTCATCCCTAGGCACTCGGATTTTCTCCCATACATGGGTTATCTACTCTCATGCACAAACTCGTTACCAAGTCCTAACGCATCATAGTCTACTTTCTACCTTTCCCAAATAGTAAAGCAGTAGAAAAGAAAACTTTCGCCTCTGATACCACTTTGTAATGTCTTCTAATTTGGTGCTCTTTCATGTGGCTAAACAGGTTTGGTTACGAGACCTCAAGTGCGCCTCCCAGTATACCATAGGCTATGACTAGTAGCGAGGGTGTGATATGTATAGTGGGGAGATTATACCACCTGGTATGATGTGTCGTAAAAGTGGAAATATTCCATATAAACAGAAGCAGCAGAGTAATATACATAGTGGGAACCATATAACAGAACTAGAAAAAATGAATAAATAAATAAAGGAGAAACCAATATACCAAAAATGAGGAATCATGTAATAAAAGGATGATATGTATCTAAAAGTCAAACTAAAAACAATACAATAAAAGAGTCATATAACACAAGATAAACCCAAGTCTCTCGTCCCGAACCCCACGTCGGACCCATCTCCCAACTCCATCCCATTCAGCAAACAATAAGTCAGCAACAAGGTCTTTTGCCCTTGTCCAAACCTGCATACACGAAATCTACTCGGGTATCAAATAGTGGCCCGAATAGGGTGAGTAAAACTTAGTATGTTGACACCATCGTGTCTAAACAAACCAGTCTAATAATAAGTGCATGCAATAATGCGACAAACAGGTGTATTAATTAATTCAACAATTAATAAAATAAAGAAAAAACATGATTCATCACCATTATGAATATCTCTAAGCATGTCTCTCAACCATGCCAATCATAACCATATACCCATGGTATAACAAGTCACTCGACCAAGCCCGGTATATAAGCATCATGGCATGTGTCGAGGTATAGCCTGGTATATAATCATCTTAGTATATGTCATGGCATAGCCAGGTATATGAGCATCTCAGCATGTGTCAGGGCATAGCCCGGTATATAAGCATCTCAGCATGTGTCAGGGCATAGCTCGGTATATAAGCATCTCAGCATGTGTTAGGGTATATACCGATATATAAGCATCTCAACATGTTTCAGGTTATAGCTCGGTATATAAGCATCTCAACATGTGGCAGGGCATAGCCCAGTATATAAGCATCTCAGCATGTGTTAGGGCATACCATGGTATATAAGCATCTAAACATGTTTCAAAAGTGCATATCACAAGAGCAAGTATATTACAATATGACCACATAATACCAAATGGTTAATTATGATAATTACCATTTGTCTTTCAATTTACTCATTATTTCAATTAATCGATCAATCTGTTTCCCAAAGTGAATCTATTTCAAACAATTACCAGAATCACATGTCATGCTAAAATCATATGTAATCCATTTCTAATTCATTATTTTCAAGGTTCACTCACCCAACGATTATCCATAAGCTAGGTCACATTCTCAATTGAATTAAAAGGGATCCAACAAAGAATACGACAAAGGATTATCATCTGTCTATTCAATTAATTAATTATTGCACACATGCATTAGCGCAACCACAGTATTGCATATACTTCGAAAATGAAAATCAGACCATAGGGTTAAGATTTAGACCCCCCTAACTTTAACAATTGAAGAACGCAACACTTCCAATAGTAAAAACCAACAAAGAAAAGGGTGTAGAAGATCACAAGGAGAACCTATATAAAAATCGATCAAGATCAAAACCAACAATGACCACAGTCAAGAGATTACACCACAACAGTCAGAGAATGACGAAAGAGAAAGGAAAACTAAGAAAAACCACTTACTCGTGGATCAATTACAGAAATGGGATGCCTGGAATAGAGATAGGCACTCTAAAAATGCCTAGAAGGTGCCCTAGGGTTGAGAGGAGATGGTTTCACATGTGAAGAATGAGAAACCAACTGCACAGGATACTTAAAAACTGCAGCTTGGGGAATTACACAATGATTAACACCTTTACACATCGGGTAATTATTTTTAAAGAGTTGCGCCGGAAAACATGCTGCCTTGGTTGGATATTTAATTCAACCAAACATTACACGTTGTGTGATTGGTTCAGGATGTGTAACCACTTCATGCCATGAATCAATTCACGACATAATTCTAGTGGCTTTTACATGTCATGTAACCCATTGACACGGCGTGTAAATGTCCTGTAGATAGTTTTTTCCCAATTTCCTTACAAAAACCCGAACCCTCTTTAAACCTTCTCAACTTACCAAGAACCCTTGGTGAAACTTGACCCATTTATATCGGGGCTCCATTAATTCAAACAAAATCCCTGAACCGCTCCCCGCGTGAATCATCTCCGGTTTTCTCATGTTTCTCACAAACCAAGTCTACGTTTATTCAAACAACCAGACATCCACGATGAAACACGACCACCAAGGTTTATAAACAAGGCAAAACTCAACTGAAATAAGTTTAATGAAAAACTCGGAGAGAGACGTACCTGAAAAAATATGGGATCCTGCATCCACCTAGTATCGTTTTCACATTTCCCCCCATCGTTGGTTCTCGCTCACCCACAACCGCCTGTCAAGCCCACCTCGTTTTGCCGCCTCATCACCCCCCATCATATGTCATCGCCACTGTCGGGCTCACCCACCATCACTATAGCGTTAGTTGTATCATCGTTGTGTCTCCCTTCTCACATGCTTGCCTGTGTACTCCACCCGCTATCTTCACTGCATCCATTGCTCACCGGCTCACCTCACTCATTATCATTATCACATGACGCCTGCATTGCAATCGCTGCAACTTATTGTTGCCACCACCCAAAACACCCTCAACACCTACCTTCACCCCCACTGCCTGCCATCACCATCGCCACTTGTGTTGCTCTTCATCACCGCCTCATCGCTTGTGCCGCACCAACTGTTGGAAAGGTTTTCACCTGCTTGACCGCTTGTTGTCGCCTGCTCAGTCACTTCCCATCGACATTGTCTGTCTTGCATCGACTGCGTCCACCGCACACTATCGCTGGCAGTGTGTTTTTTTTAATATGTACACTATTGCAGAATCATGCTTATTCAGCACTAAAAAACACTATTAAAGTGGGTTATTTTATCAACACTTGCTAAAAACGGTGATAAATGTCCCCTTTATTAGTTTTAAAAAAACGATGATAAAATCGCATTTTTTATCAACGCTTTTTTTAACACTAATAAAAGAGGACTTTATTTTCTTAGCGCTAATAATAGGTGTTCTTCGTAAATATATATATATATATATATATATATATATATATTAAAAATCATTATTTAATTTATAAATATATTTATATTGATATATATATAAATAATATTTTTTAAAAATATGATTTATATAATATTAAATATATATTTATAATTAATATATAATATATTTAGAGAAAATTGGTTTTAAAAAACTAAAAAATAATATTAATTAATAATTTGATAATTAGTATTGAGTGATAGACATTTAATAAAAATTTGGTCATAGGAAAAATGTAACATCCCAAGTAATTAATGAATAATAGATATTTTTATCTAGGTCTATTTATGAATTAGATAGTGTTTTAGAGGCTTAAAATGAGAATAAATCCAATCTTAAGCATGGAATACACTAATACTTTTAAAAGATTGTTTTACTGCCTTTTGATGGAAAACCATTTTTTAAATCAAACTTTTGACAATTTTATAAGCTCTATTTTTCAAAATAAACATATTATTTATGATTGGGACATTGATATTTATATTGGATAATTTTTTGGTATTTTTCTAACAATGTTCATTTTTTAATGAATACTGAAAAATACTGCATTTTACATCAAAACTGCTTTTTCATCTAATTTAATTACACAGTTAGATTATATTTTTAATTATTCTTAAAGTATAATTAGAATATATTTTTTACCATTTAATCCAATGGTGGTCATTAGGATTAATTTCACTTTTGAATTGGCATAAACAAATGCCAAACTTTTCATAGATATTGTTTCTAAAAACCCCGCAATTTGTTTTGACAATGGGAATTATTTTTTAAATTAATTATTTCAATTTCTGTGTTTGAAATTTGGTAAAATGGATTACATATTTGGAATCAAAAGGTCCAAATTATGTAATCAAAACTCGTTTGTTTTTTGACATTATGAATAGTAACGACGGTAATTATCTTTAATTATCTTGATTAATTAGTAATCAGGTAGTTAAGGATAATAAAATAATATCATAATAATAACAAATGACCCCAACATGTGTCCTAATGCTACTGGTTGTGTCATGGCCGACCATGGGATGCCTTGTGTAGCGACTCGGGTTTTTGGCCCTGTCAGACTTTGGAATATTTCTGTGAATAATTCCAGAGCTAGGCGCAAAGACGGCGTGTGATTCCGAGGCCCAGTGTGCCCGAAATTAATTTTATAAAAATATTAAGTATTTTTATGCTATACACGAGGCGGGGGTGTGATATCTCCTAAACGGTAGCTCAGAACGGAAATCTGAAGGTACGGTTGCGTCCGGAACGTGTCGTTTACCCTAGGCGAGGTGTAAACCTTGCGGGCGCGGGCCTGCGGTGAGAAACACCACCATGGGCGTTTTCGTAAATAAATGGAAAATTTAGTGTACGAGCGTCGGCTCGAATAACTTCTGAATGGAGTCTCAGATGGAAAATCTGAGTTCGTCGTTGTGTTCAGAACAGCGTGTTTACCCTAGGGGTGACCTTACCTTTGTTTGCATCGGGCGTCGGGTCTGAGACGGGTTTGGCACTGGCGGGCGGTAGATATAAATATCAGCACCCCCCCCCCCTTTCATTCCTCTCAACATTCTTCGCCGTTCTTTGCCACCGATCCACCGAATCGAGCAAACGAGGTTCCCACGAGCTCGGATTTTGACGGCGGACGTTCCAGGAGCGTGCAGCGGAAGCTCTCGAGCGCGGATCTAAGGCAGAACGTCGGCGTTTCACCTGTGAGGTAGGCGATTTGAGTTTTAAAATCCCGGAACCCGTTTATGTGTTGTTTTTCTTCAAATCGTCATAAGGGTTGTATAGTTCGGGTTCCGATGTTTCCGAAACATGTTTCAGATCTGTTTTTGGAGCACCGGGGTGCTCCCGGGGGTTCCCGGAAGTTTTCCAGCGAAAACCCTGGATTTCGGCGGTGGCCATGGAGGAATCCGGCGAGGCGCGGCGGCGGCATGGTGGCGAAGTGGCGGAATCTGGCAGCGGCGGCGCGGCAGAATCCGGTGGCGGCGCGGTGGTTTCCGGCGAGGCTGGCGGTGGTCCGGCCAGGATTTTCCGGGGGTTCTTTAAACCCCTATAACCCGCAAACCGTAACTCCGATTTGCGAGCCGTTTGCGGCGTCACGTTCCTTGCATCGAGACGGAGCTTTTGAACTCATTTTGAGTATTTTATGATTTGGGGTCGTGGCCCGGGAGTTAGAAACGTCGTAGAAAATAATAATATTTTATTATTTTACGACTTCGGGTCGTTGTAACTTCTACCCGGAACGTCCGATTGACGTTCCATCAGTGGCGTTGAGACCTTGATGGTATGAAGGAATTTTTGAGATGATTTCCGGGTGTTGGGATTGTGAACGGGGCGCGGGCCCCACGAGGCCGGGTTTTGGCGTTTGCGGAGAAATGCAGCTTTCGCACCAGGAGTCCGATTTTGGCAGATGATTAGTCGATCCTGTGTGTTTTTTCGAGAGGATCGCAATGGTGAGATCCGTTCTATGAGTTTCGGGATCAAGGTGTGGGCCCCTGAGCCGGCATTCGGTGAATAGTGCCTTTTTCACCGGGTGTCCGTTTTGGACGTGCGAGTAGTGGATCCTGTGTACTTTTCCGAGGGGATCTTCGTGGTATGATCCGCTTGATGGGTTTCGGGATCATTGTGTGGGCCCCACACGAGCTAGCAACGGTGAATAGTGCCTTTTTCACCGGTGCTCCGTTTCGGGCGAGTAAGCAGCCTATCCTGCGTGTTTTTCCGCGTAGATCGCGATGGTGGCCTCGGTATTGGCCTTAGAGGTGCGCAGTGTGGTGTTGTTGCGGGTCGCTCGGGTTAGCAACGTTTTGGAGCAGCAGTGGTTGAGGGTACTCCCTTGGTTCGTTCCCACGAGGGTTTGTGTGGCATCACAACCTTCGTATAGGTTTGTGATCCTCTCGATGGGATGTTTAAACTGTTAGAGTTGTAGCATCCCTCCGGTGGGCCCAGAGCGAGATCCTCTAGCATCTTTTCCCTAGATCGGGTTCTTGGTATCATTGTGACCGCTTATTCACGGGCGGCGATCCCCTATCTAGCTGGTTAACCCCGTAGGGTTGTGGCATCATCGGGATTATGACCCCCTACGCGGTGGGCCGTAATCAGTAGGGTTGTGGCATCATAGGGTATACGATCCCCTACTCAGCATGAGGTGTGTAGTAGGGTTGTCGTATCGTTGGTTATGTAATCCCCTACTCAGCGCGTGGTTTCGGTAGGGTTGCGGCATCGTCGGTTAGATCCCCTACATCGTGAGTTATACCAGGTAGGGTTCTGGTATCGTTGTGACCACCTTTATATGGGCGATGATCCTCTATCTGAGTGATGTGTTTCTGTCGAGCGCCAGATCGGGTTGTGGTATCCCCCAGCGGACCCTAGGAGTGATCCCCTATCTATGAGCTTCTTATACTGGAGTGGGTTCTGGTATCCCCTAGAGGACCCGAGGAGTGATCCCCTATCCAAGGAGTTTGGTGGTTATGTTGTTTCCACGATGTTTCCTCAGTGATGCTATCCGACGAGCGGGATCTCTCGGGTTAGCGTCTGAGATGTTTGTATGAAACCCGATGGAGTGTATCTCTCGGATGAGTGTCATCTGGGATGACAGTGATTGTGGTGTGTGCTCTCCTGGTTGTGAATCGTTGCTGGTGTTGAGGTCGGTACCTCAGGTGGCTTGTTGCGTGAGCTGAGTATATCTGGTTTGTTCATGGTGTATGTATGGATATACACTTGAGTTGAGTTGACTAGTTGTGTTTAGCTGAGGATGGTCATGAGATGGAGTTTCTCTCTTGTCTGGGTTCCCTCTGGCTGGGATGAACGGACTGTTGCCTTTCAGTTTCTCTCTTTGGTTTTGGGTTTTTGGGGTGCCTACTGAGTATGTTTATACTCACCCTTGCACGGGCTTTGCCCGCACATGTTTGTGTCTTGTGCAGACCACAGGCCTTTCGACGGAGTCCCAGGAGGACTCAGAGTAGGCGGAGCTGAGTGAGCGAGATTGATCGGGGTGTTTACTAGTGCGGTGCTGAGGGAGCTTTCCGGTGGGTGCTTGTGGCAGTGTTCCCCTTCTTCAGAGCAGGTTGGACATGCTTTTTGTAGTTTTCTTTTGGTGGGACCTATTTTTCTCTTTTGTACTTCTGTTGTACTCTGGTTGTGGGATAGTTGTATGCATGCATTTTCTTTTCAGTTTTATATATCTCTGCATTGTTGCATGGAGGTGTATGTGGGTGCGTGTGTACAGGTACTTTAGGCTAATGCCTCACATGTGTGTGATGGCCTACTCGGTGCTAGACGTCAGCCCCTGGCATATTAGAGGCAGGCTTGGGGAGTCGCGACTCGAGCCCCGCTGGGTCGGGTCGTGACAGAGTGGTATCAGAGGAGGTTCCACCTTTGGGATCTCAAAGCGTAGCTGGTCTAGCTGTGAGTTTGGTTCAAGTTGCATAGCGGCAGTGTTAGGATGTTTCGAGTTCGGCTTCCAGGCCAGGGACTCCAATGTTGGTGCGGCGGCCGACGTATCCATACATCAAGACTCTGATAACCTGCCTTTCGACTCGGGACATTCATACACTGGTCGTAGGGACATAATGGTACATGCATCATATAGGACTGGGTTTTTGGGTTTTCCTTGTCCTTCTTGAGTCAGCTCTCCAGATATACTATTTGATTGTGGTGCATCTTGAATGTATTTCAGGATGCCTCCACGACAACAGCCAGTGAGGGTTCCGCGACAGGATTGTGCTGACGACCCGCCCCGTGTAGAGGCTGTGGAGCAGGGCGCAAGTTATGAGGTTGCACCTTTAGGTGGTCTACCAGTTGAGCCGCCACCTGTCGAGCAGCTGGTTGTGTCAGCAGTGCAGGATGAGGTTGCGCGCAGGCTGAGTGCGCTGGACGAGTTCCAGAGGCAGCGACCTCTGAGGTTCCGGGGTGATCCAGATCCCTAGGCAGCTGATGACTGGCTCGAGGCAGTCACCCGAGTTTTCCGCCTAATGAGGACACCTCCAGATCAGATGGTGGTCCTAGCAGCGAGCCTTTTGCATGGTTTGGTGGGGCAATGGTGGAGCCTAGTGACGCAGTCCCATGATGAGGAGATGCTCGTGTGGGCAGAGTTTGAGCGACTCTTCAGGGAAGAGTTCTATCCGGTGACGTTGAGGTCAGTGCGGATCCAGGAGCTTCTGCAGCTTCGACAGGAGGGCATGACCGTGTTAGAATACTCAGCGAGGTTTATAGACCTGTCGTGCTACTCCCTAGATATGGTTCGGTCAATGGACCGCCTTGGCAGAGGCAGCATCTCGAGCAAGGAGGTCCGCATGGCGGAGGACGTGGCGGCAGAGCGGGTGCAGGAGGAGGAGGTGGTAGGCGGTACTAGTTTCCACCACCCCCACCCCCAGGTGGTCCACGCCAAGTTCAGGGAGCTGGTGGCCGAGGGTGAGGACAATTGCATGCCCTGGAGGCTGTTGACCCAGAGGCTCCGCGGATGGATAGAGGTATGCCTTGTGTCATTTCTACTTACTGCAGTAGTTTGTTAGACATTGTTTAGCGGTACTCTTTCCTTTTTGTTGCTTGATTGAGTTTTGTTTAGGTCGTTGGTAAGACCATGTGTGGGTTTTGTTCGGCGTGCTTCGAATGCATGAGGAAGAGGGATCCTTCCCCCACCGAGACGGGTTTTTGTGACGCGATTAAAACTGTGCGGGTGATTTAGTGCCACCCAAAGCAGATAGTGTTGAGGTGTAGTGGATGAGTCCCTCTGACTTATGTGTTCGGGCATGAGTGTTGATTGGTGAACTCGCTGGCATGGGAGACCCAGTTGAGAGTCCAGTCGCTTTCCTTGTGCTTAGGGCTTTTCGGAGATGAAAAGTTCTAAGAGGGGGAGGATGTATCAACTTGGGTTTTTTTCCCTGTCAGACTTTGGAATATTTCTATGAATAATTCCAAAGCTAGGAGCAAAGACGGCGTGCGATTTCGAGGCCCGGTGTGCCCGGAATTAATTTTATAAAAATATGAAGTATTTTTATGCTATGCACGTGGCGGGAGTGTGATATCTCTTAAATGGTAGCTCAGAACGGAAATCCGAGGGAACGGTTGCGTCCGGAACGCGCCTTTTACCCTAGGCGAGGGGTAAACTTTGCGGGCACGGGCTTGCGGTGAGAAACGCCACCAGGGGCGTTTTCATAAATAAATGGAAAAGTTAGTGTATGAGCGTCGGCTCGAATAACTTATGAAAGGAGTCTCAGATGGAAAATCTGAGTTCGTCGTTGCATTCAGAACGGTGTGTTTACCCTAGGGGTCACCTTACCTTTGTTCGCTTCGGGCATCGGGTCTGAGGCGGGTTTGGCGCCGGCGGGCGGTAGATATAAATATCAGCACCCCCCCCCCCTTTCATTCCTCTCGGCGTTCTTCGCCAATTTTCGCCACCGATCCACTGAATCAAGCAAACGAGGCACCCACGAGCTCGGATTTCGACGGCGGACGTTCCAGGAGCGTGTAGCAGAAGATCTGGAGCGTGGATCTAAGGCAGAATGTCGGCGTTTCGCCCGCGAGGTATGCGGTTTGAGTTTTAAAATCCCGGACCTCGTTTATGTGTTGTTTTTCTTCAAATCGTCATAAGGGTTGTATAGTTCGGGTCCCGAGGTTTCTGAAACATGTTTCAGATCTTTTTTTGGAGCATCGGGGTGCTCCCGGGGGTTCCCGGAAGTTTTCTGGCAGAAACCCTGGATTCCGGCGGTGGCGGCGTGGCGGAATCCAGCGGCGGCGCGGTGGTTTCCGGCGAGGCTAGCGGTGGTCCGGCCAGGATTTTTCAGGGGTTTTTTAAACCCCCGTAACCCCCAAACCGTAACTCCGATTTAAGAGCTGTTTGCAGCGACACATTCCTGGCGTCGAGACAGACCTTTTGAACTCACTTTGAGAATTTTATGATTCGGGGTCATGGCCCGGGAGTTAGAAACGTCGTAGAAAATAATAATATTTTATTATTTTACGACTTCGGGCGGTTGTAATTTCTACCCGGAGCATCCGATTGACGTGTTGTCAGTGGAGTTGAGACCCTAATGGTATGACGGACTTTTTGAGATGGTTTCCGGGTGTTGGGATTGTGAACGGGGTGCGGGCTTCACGAGGTCGGGTTTTGGCGTTTGCGGAGAAACGCAGCTTTCGCACCAGGAGTCCGATTTTGGTGGATGATTAGTCAATCCTGTGTGTTTTTCCGAGAGGATCGCAATGGTACAATCCATTCTATGAGTTTTGGGATCAAGGTGTGGGCCCTACCCGAGCCGGCATTTGGTGAATAGTTCCTTTTTCGTCGGGTGTCCGTTTCGGACGTGCGAGTAGTGGATCCTGTGTACTTTTCTGAGGGGATCGTCGTGGTATGATCCTCTTGATGGGTTTCGGGATCGTTGTATGGGCCCCACACGAGCTAGCTACGGTGAATAGTGCCTTTTTCACCGGTGCTCCGTTTCGGGCGAGTAAGCAGCCTATCCTGCGTGTTTTTTTGCGTAGATCACGATGGTGGCCTCGATGTTGGCCTTGGAGGTGTGCAATGTGGTGTTGTTGTGGGTCACTCGGGTTAGCGATGTTTTGGACCAGCAGTGGTTGAGGGTACTCCCTCGGTTCGTTCCCACGAGGGTTCGTGTGGCATCACAACCTTCGTATAGGTTTTTGATCCTCTCTATGGGATGTTTAAACTGTTAGAGTTGTAGCATCCCTCCGGTGGGCCCGGAGCGGGATCCTCTAGTATATTTTCCCTAGATCGGGTTCTTGGTATCGTTGTGACCTCTTATTCACGGGCGGCGATCCCTTGTCTAGCTGGTTAACATCGTAGGGTTGTGGCATCATCGGGATTATGACCCCCTACGCGGTGGCCCGTAATCAGTAGGGTTGTGGCATCATCGGGTATACGATCCCCTACTCAACATGAGGTGTATAGTAGGGTTGCGGTATCATTGGTTATGCGATCCTCTACTCAGCGCGTGGTTTTGGTAGGGTTGCGGCATCGTCGGTTCGATCCCCTACATCATGAGTTATACCAGGTAGGGTTTCAGTATCATCGTGACCACCTTTATATGGGCGATGATCCTCTATCTGAGTGATGTGTTTCTATTGAGCGCCAGATCGGGTTGTGATATCCCCCAGAAAATCCTGGGTGTGATCCCCTATCTGTGAGAACTACGTATGCCAGATCGGGTCGTGGTATCCCCCAGCGGACCCTGGGAGTAATCCCCTATCTGTGAGCTTCGTATACCGGAGTGGGTTCTGGTATCCCCTAGCGGACCCTAGGAGTGATCCCCTATCTGAGGAGTTTGGTGGTTATGTTGTTTCCACGATGTTTCCTCAGTAATGTTATCCGACGAGCGGGATCTCTCGGGTTAGCGTCTGAGATGTTTGTATGAAACCCGATGGAGTGTATCTCTCGGATGAGTGTCATCTGGGATGACAGTGATTGTGGAGTGTGCTCTCCTGGTTGTGAACCATTGCTGGTGTTGAGGTCGGTACCTCAGGTGGCTTGTTGCGTGAGCTGAGTATATTTGTTTTGTTCATGGTGTATGTATGGGAATACACTTGAGTTGAGCTGACTAGTTGTGTTTAGCTGAGGATTTTCAAGAGATGGAGTTTCTCTCTCATCCGGGTTCCCTCTGGCTGGGATGAGCGGACTGTTGCCTTTCAGTTTCTCTCTTTGGTTTTGGGTTTTTGGGGTGCCTACTAAGTATGTTTATACTCACCCATGCACGGGCTTTGCCCGCACATGTTTGTGTCTTGTGCAGACCACAAGCCTTTCAACAAAGTCCTAGGAGGACTCAGATCAGGTGGATCTGAGTGAGCAAGATTGACCGGGGTGTTTACCAGTGCGGTGCCGAGGGAGATTTTCGGTGGGTGTTTGTGGCAGCGTTCCCCTTCTTCAGAGCAGGTTGGACGTGCTTTTTGTAGTTTTCTTTTGGTGGGTCCTGTTTTTCCCTTTTGTACTTCTACTGTACTCTGGTTGTAGGATAGTTGTATGCATGCATTTTCTTTTCATTTTTATATATCTTTGCACTGTTGCATGGAGGTTTATGTGGGTGCGTGTGTACAGGTACTTTAGGATGATGCCTCTCATGTGTGTGATGGCCTACTCGGCACTAGACGCCAGCCCCTGGCCTATTAGAGGCGGTATTGGGGATTCGCGGCTCGAGCCCCATTGGTTCGGGTCGTGACACCTTGTGCCAAACTTAGGGACCCCATGGAATCACTTTTGTGTGATAATGACTTTTTATCTTTTTATTTTTAAAGAAAGTTAAATATAACAAAGAATGTATCACCTGAGTAAAACATTTTTAATTTTGTCTCCATAAATGATCTTTTGGACTATAAATAGTCATTGGAAAGATAAATATATTTTCTACATAATAGTATTTTTTTATAATTTTTAGACATTAAATAAATTATATTATATAAGACATCATGATGATGCAACGATTACCTCGTTAATGAACGATTTAAATAAAATGAAAATATAATGTAAAATCTAATACTTACACTTGTCAAAGACCTATTGGATAAGTATATTTCTAACCCTTATCACCTTATCCTCTAAATACATCAATGTGGGACCTTTAAAATCTGAAACTCATTTTAAAATAAAGTAACATTTTATACCTTTCCAAGAGTGCCCCTCCTCTCCTCTTATAAAAGGCCCCCACCTCTACCTCCTTACCCACACTTCTCAAGCCATTGGCTCGGCCAAGATCTTCTCATTTTATCTCTCCAAATCCCTCTATTAATCCTAGAAGCCTTACCTTAGGCAGAAAGCTCTTCAAGAAACCCTTTTGGTTCTAACCAAGAGGAGTTACCCGATTTAAAGGTAAAGACTTCTCTAATGTTCTTTTGTTTTATTTTTCTTCTCCAACCCCCTAAACTCTTTTTATTCATTTCTTTTGTAACAACAACAGTATCTTAAATATACTAGGATATTTTTATAAGAAGTATTCGAGCTTCACTTACACACACCTACATCTAATGGTTAAAGAACATCCTGTTTCCGTGGATGGCGAATTTCTGCCTCACGAAACGATGATTGTTCAATATTCTTATAACACCTTCAAAGGTGGCCATTAAGATGTCACTATATTTATATATGATATATAATATGTTTATTTTTTCCTTAAGATTCTGTATTTTTCATTTATGTCATACCTTTATGGATTTCATTATGGGTATACGCGATATCTTCATTTTAGGAAGTGGGGACTACCGCCCCCTCAAAGTGATTTGATTCATTAATGCCATATGTGGGACATATAAAGGATGAAATTAATGATATTATATATGATATTATACTGGAATTATAATATACCTTTATATCATTATGATTCCATTCCATAAAATATGAAATATAAATGAAAGTAGCGTTCATGCGTACGTACGGCTTACCGTCTCCATGAACGGTGCATTTCATTTCTTACCTCTAAATGTTATGTAATATTGTAAATGCATGTATATACTGGATATATGTGACATATATGATATCTAAATTGTGAATATAATTCTGGATATAATGGATATTTTACCACATGAACAACTTGTAATTATAAAGAGTTTATTTTTGACTCAAGTACCAATGATCGACAAAACGACCATTATTAACTTAAATAATTACATAGTGTTCATAACATGGTAATAAGTGATATAAAAGGAATAATGAACATGAAAAATGTTCTTAATCAATTAGAAATTAACTCAAGTTTATTATTGAGGACATTAAAGAACGATCGAGTCAAGTCGGACCCAAGGTAAGGGACTTCAACTCAATCTCCTTTCATTGAGGCATATTATGTTTTGTACAAAACTTTATTTTATACGGTGTATAAACCCCTTTTACATTTACATTTACTCAAAAGGAATCTTTTTTATACGAATCATTTACTAAACGACAAAAGGGAATGTTTTTTTTGTCGTACGTATGCGGTGACAACGACTTCTCTGCCGCCGTGACCATTATTTGAGCTTCGGCTTCCTCTAAAAGCCATAACCTTTTTTTAAAATGAAAAAAATAAATACCATGTTTTACTTTTCTTTTATTTTGGTATTGAAAATGGTTTTCATAATGTTTTTATATCAATGTGTTGTATTGATATCTTGTGATTGAAAAGTGGAAATGTTATGTTTCATTTATGCATTTTTTATGTGATATGATTATGTTATGGTTCTTGAGAATTGTTATGAAGACGAGTGGTTCTGTGATAAACTAAGGGTGGGTTAGGCTGATATAGCTCTCCAATGCATTGGGTAACACAAAGGAGTTAAACGTTAAGGTTTCTACGAAGAGATTTAGGGAATATATTGTGATGGGTATTCCAAACGTAACCATGAGGGTTACTCCCTACGTAAGAATGTTATGAATGCCTCAAGTTACCTTTATGTCTTATGATTTCTATGATTTATTCATGATTTGATGAGGTATGTTAAAATTCTTATGTTTTATGAGTAAAGTATGATTTCATACATGGACTAATGTTTTCATTTCGTACTTTTATATCCCTTACTGAGATTTTTATGCTCATCCCAAGTTTTTGAAATGTTTTTCACAGGTCAAGGGAAAGGTACATGATGTGATGATAGGGTCAAGGAAGTGTCATGAAAGAATCCATGTTTTGTTTTAAATATGTTTCCGTTGATGGGAAAAAATGAATACTATCTTTTATGTAACCACTTTGTTTAAATGTGGAATGTAATGCATGATTTATGATCTAATTCTCTAAAAATCTAAAACTGAAAAGATACTCAATGTGTAATCTTGAAATAACTCAAGATTAAGTAATGTTTAAGGATGGGGCCTTATAAAAAAGTTAAAAATTAATTAATATATTAAGATAAGTTGAAAACGTGACTTGACCGTCAAATTTTAATGCCCCGACCCCAGTAACCCAGAGTCAGTGCATTATTACATAATATTGGCATGATCACAAGAATGATCAAATCTCGAAAGACTGATTGTCTTAGTAGCCTTGGAAACACAAGATATATTCATAAGTCTTACATTATATCATAAAAATGAAAACTACAACAACATCTTTTCTTCATAGTCCACACTCTTATCCCACATACTATCCCTGCAGGTCATTCATAAATTACTTCTTCACATCCTGGGAAAAATAAAACATTGAAAGGGGTGAGCTCAGATGCTCAGTAAGGATAACAATATAGCGGAAACTTTCATAAATAAGAATAAACATTTAAGGTAATTTATATCTAAAACAAACTCCTTTTAAACTTGAACTTAAACATAGTATGTCAAAATAAAATGAAATAATTCCATTTACTTATTCACATGGATATTCTACTAATAAAATAATCACATGCAATATTAATAACCACTTTCATAATGATGGAATGCATAATGTCAGACTATCATAACCACATAGCCAAGGCCTCGTGCCAAGATTACAAATAAGATTTTGCCAAGGCTTTGTGCCAAGACACTATTTTGTCTCATGAGACCTACCAATGCATCGAGGAGCTATAGCGGGATCCACCCGTCACATATTAAGTCCAATGCATTCCCATATGAAAATGTTTAAACATAACATAAACATTCGTATTAAAACTAGCATACGAAATGTAAATACTTCATCCATAAACCATGAATGGTATAAAAATAACACATCCACATTCAAACATATCACAAAACCTTCAATACAATATAGAAGTTTTGTATCATAATAAATCAACTTCAAATAAGCGTAAAATCCATCAAAAGATGTTAACATGGATGAAATCAAACTCTTTTTAGAGAAATATCTCTTTCTATTTTGAAATCATATATTTATAAAATAAATCATTTTCCTTGAAAATATTCTTATAATATTTTAAGGGAAGCTTCGAAGATTTTATAACGGCGGAAAATAGCCGCACCCACCGTATAAGTTAAAAAAACATTCTTACCTCAATTTTGTCGAAAAGGTTAAAAAGGACCTTGTTTGGAATACGACGGAAAGATTCCATTATAAACCACTTATAAAAGTCAACAATGGTATAAATGAATTTATACCATAGTCTTTGAAATAGTAAGAGTTATTTGAAATACATTTTTAAGAAACATGGATGTGGATGATAAAGAGGTCCTAGTAGATAATCATGTATAAACAACCTCGGATAATGAAGAGATTGCTAAATAAACCCTTACCTTGTACTTTTCCTTGGTTGGGGGTAGGTTAATCTCCTGTACAATGGTGAAATAATTTTTATTAAATTATACAAGAATAATATACATTAATATTATATCATATATGATCTTTTAACATTGATTTGTTAATAATATCTTAGTATTATCGTTGTTTTGGGTGTTAACTTACTCGTTTTCTTTTATATATTTTGTTACGTAACCCATGTTTGTAATGGATAGGTTGTATCTTATTCATGTCCATAATGATATCAAGTCCTTAAACATTATTTTTAAATCATCAAATGATAATTATACTTGAATGGATACGATGAAGAATGAATCTCATCGCGTTCGTGGAGACGGTAGTATGTACGTACGCACGAGCGACAATATCATTCTTTTGATATTAAAATAATATATAATTGGATGGTATATCATATATACAGAATTATTATCATGTTATATTTATTATTTACATGAATTATAAATCATTATTATACCCATCCAAAAAATAATTTATTGAATAACAATTACACCACGACGTGGAGACGATAAGCCGTACGTACGCACGTATGGTGACATGTTATTCAAAGGATGGATAGAATACTGAATATGGTTGTACCATATTTATAATAACATCACAGTATATATAATATACTGGATTTATTATTTTAGAATGGTAATAACAAAGGAAGAAGAAGTGGAAGAAGAAAGGAACTTGGAAAAAGGTGGTGAAATCATTACCTCTTCTTCGGGTTCTTCCTTTTGATTTGATCAAAAGGGATCTTAGGTTGGATTTATGACTAAAGGAAGGCCTCTAGGATGAATTGAGGGAAGTTGAGAGAGTATTTGGGTAGAGTTTGGCCGAACCAAAAGTCTTTGAATGTGTGAGTTAATGATAAGGGAGAGTTCCCTTTTATAAGAGGGGTGAGGGGCACCTTTGGAAAAGCTAGAAATATTATTTTATAATAAATTCATATTCGGTTTATAATGGCTCCAAAGTGGATTATTTAAAGGTTAAGGTGGGTATGGGTCGAAAACCACTCAACGAATAGAATTTAGACAGGTTTGGGTTATTATATTAACCTTATCATTAAGTATTAACTCTTAGTTAATTAGTTTCACTTTTACAATGTCTCTTTGTATTTTTATATTATATGGTTAATAAACTTAATATATATATCAAAGCGACCCCCAAGTGGTCCATTAATGATACACCTATCATGATATAAGTCTCTTGGAAAAACCATAGATTTTTAGAAATTTAATATCAATTAATAATATAATATTTGTTTTAAAAACTCTTTTATATCAATTTTTACACTATTCAATAATTGATTTTTGTAAAAATCATAAAAAAATTATTACTTCGAAAAAAGTAAATTAAATCAATCATAATATGTAATATTATCCTAGAAAATTATTTTAATTTGTTAAAAGTCTCAAATAATATTTATTTGGGTATTTATAATATCAATTATTTTAATTTTTCACTATTATGGTAATTACTACATCATCATTGTGTCATAAATAAATTAAATTATTTAATGTCAAAAAATTATAAATAAAATATCATTATGTAGGAAATATTTTTATATTTATAATGAATATTTATAGTTTAAAATCCAACATATATAACCTTTTGTAAAAAATGTTTTTCTAAAAGATATATGCTTTTGTCATTTTTGTATTCATTTTAACTTAATTAAAATAAAGTGTCCCTGTCACTTACAAGTGGAACCATGGGGTCCCAAAATCGACCCAAAGATGACCATGGTCGGACATGTATCAACCAATAAGGTTAGAACACGTTTTAGGGTAATTTTGTATTATTATAATATTATTTTTTAACCCTTATTTACCGGATTTACCCTTTAACCATGGTAAATAAAATATTTACCGAAATAATTATTCAAAATGTCTAAAAATAAAAGTTACCTATTTACACAATTTGAATATCCTGATTCCAAATATGGAATCCATTTTTTCAAATTCAAAACACAGAAGTGGCGGAAATTAATTAAAAATTAATTCCCGATGACAAAACAAAAAGCGTGTTTTTAAGATAAAATAACTATCAAAAGATTGATATTTGTTTATGTTCGGTTTAATTGTGAAATTATGTCCAATGACCAACATTGTATTATATGGTAAAAATATATTATAAATATACTTTAAAACCACTCAAATTCATAATTTATCACTATTAATTATTTTGATTAAAAAGGTGTTTTTAATTAAAATTTAGTAATTTTCACTATTCATTAAAATATTAAAGTTATCCGAAAAGTAACAAAATTTCACCTTAGGCTAAATTCGATACTCCGAATCCAAAAATGAAGTCCATTTTGAAAGATAAAATTTATAAAATTTCAAAAAGTAGGTATTACTGTTCATAACGGCTAGTTTGATTGGTTGTGGTGTGTTAGAATCTCGAAGTTGCGTACAATGCACGTTATTGCATTATTCAAAGGGAAACGTACCATGGAAGCTTGAGATTTTTCATTGTAAACTTTTTATGTCCCCATTCTAAAAAGTAAATTTATTTAGTCAAATTGGATATATAAAAGTTTAAAATATTGGATTTAAAAAGGGTTCACTATTAAAAGTTTGTAAAAGTGAAATACTGAAAATGAATTTATTCTTACATTATGTCTAAGAAACTCATAATATGGATTCTAAAATTATAAGGATTATATAAAGTTTAAAATTTAGTTAATACTATTCATAACCTCTTTTGAACGGCTTGTTTAGCAAGCCATGGTGCGCTTGAACTCAGTGTTGCGTGTAGTTCAAGTTATTGAATTATTTTGAAGAAATAACACGCTATGAAATCTTGGGGTGTTACATTCTCCCCTCCTTCAATAAATTGCGTCCTCGAAATTTGAAATTGTTCTTCGAAAATAAAAGGTTGAATATAGAAAATATCTTTGTGGGAAAACCCACATCGGAAATTGGGTTAATATAATTTAGTCTTAATAAGAGGAAAAGAGAAATGAAAGGGTCACCACCAAATTATGATCTCTATTCGGAGAACATTGGTGGAAATTAGAGACATATAATTGAGGAAAAACTTAAATATTTATAGGTAGTGATTGAGGTCATCAATCACAAACAAGTGTAAAATTGAGGGCCTTAAATTCATCAATATATGATGATTTAAAATACCATCGGTTCAGCAAAACATATGGTATTAGGATAACACATTTTTTGTTTTAAGATCCCTTCACTACAGTATAAGAATTAATTTCTTCATTGAATAAGAGAATAAGAAAAATATATACTTGAAAAGTAGAGTCTCATCCTTTAACTAAGTTCTACCACAAACTCATCTTTCACTCTAAAAGATAATAGAACTTAAAAATAAAATTCTATTTATCCTATTCGTATAGGGTTAAAAAAATGAATTTATAATTCATCTAGAAGAACCATTAAAAAAACGACATTATTCAATCCAGTACATCAAGTGGGTCAGTGGTAGGTGATACACCCTTGTCGCTCTTCGGTTGTGGGTTCAAGTCTCGCAGCCTTGCCGGATGCGACGGGTTGCCGCCCAACCTCCGAGTTGTCCTTTTATGGCAATCCAAAATAATCCAAACTAGAACTATCCAAAATACTTTAGTACAAAATTTATATGGAAGGTAAACACAATGAAGATCCTTTTTCCGCGTAATAACATGTGAACACCTTTATCATGTATTCTTTTAAAATACTGCAACATCCTGAATTACCATAAAACCTTATTGATTACATTCATGATCCCTTATTCCATAAAGAATAATAGATATACTCCTTCAATCCAAAAATGTTGTAAACCCCAACAATGATGGAATATACAAATCATTAATCGGTTTCAAGGTAGTCAAGGTAGTCAAGAATATCCAATACAATTTATCCAAATCAATCATGTATTATTCTAAAATCACTACCTCGGTATCAGAACCATATTATGGTTTATCTTTCTCTCAACCATATATTTTCCAAAAATTTAACCTGCTATTGAGTCACTTTTCTTTGTTCCACACAATCTCAAGTCCTTAATGAAATAGTACTGGAGTACAATCCTTATATACTCCATAATTATTATAACAAGTACATTGTTGATACAACACTCAAATGACATAATCAACATAAGAACTCTAATCATTCCTCTTTATCTGTGGTAGTATCATAACTTGATTATTGTCCAATAGCATCATTTGCGGCATAGTCTGATGACTGGGACATAGGTTTGCGTAGTGTCCAAACTCCTTGCAAATGAAGCATTGTACATTTGAAACCATTTTCTTACCCTTGCAGTCACGTACTTTGTGCCCTTTTCCTCCACACTTATAACAAACTCTCATTCCTTTCAGGCAAGTTCTATGGTGTTTCTTCCCACAGTTATCACATATGGGAAAATTCTTCATTTCCCTCTTCCCTTTATCCATCTTTCCCTATTCCATCCTTTTCTTCTCTTGCTTACCTTCAAAGCCATAGGACTCAGTAAACTCTTTACTTATCTTATGAACACATGATATTATTTCTTCATATGATGATAATACATGGGAGACTATTTCTCTTATAAATTCCGGCTTAAGACCATGAAAGATATGATCCTTCTTTCTCTTTGGATCATGTACATTGCTAGAGTTCTCATTCCTTCTACTGGGCGCCATTTCTAAACAATGGAATACACTAGATTAGTTTATGAATAAAAATACATAATTCCATACTTATAAAACACTTAACATAAATTGAAATATTTATGGATATAATCCATAATCATAAAAAAAAATTCTTTGAGAAAGTATATACTCATAAACCCTTCATAATGATTTGTAAAGAAAATGAGAGTTATCCTAAGAATATCCCCTGGGAGTGTCGTAACCAAGAGTGCAGCAAGGCCCGTTTTCGTGCACCAGTTCCCGTTTGAGTCTAGCTCAAAGCGGTATTTTCAAGTTTTACCCCTAGGTATATCTGTTCCAGAGTCGCCTCAACCTGCTCGTATCCAGATAGGGATGTATTGCTCGGAAAACTCACAAAATCTCTACAATACCAAAATCCTAGGAAGTTCTTCTATACGAATCCTCAAAGTCCATCTTAGTTCTATGTGCTCTAATCAGAGTTTATCTAAATCTATCTTCCAAGGTTTTTACTAAACTTCCTCTGATACCAACTGTAACGCCCCGACCCCATTTACCTAGATTCGGTGCATTATTACATAACATTGGCATGATCACAAGAATGATAAAATCTCGAAAGACCGATTGGTTTAGTAGCCTTGGAAACACTAGATATATTCATAAGTATTAAATTACATTATAAAAATGAAAACTAAAACAACATCTTTTCTTCATAGTCCACACTCTTATCCCACATACTATCCCTGCAGGTCATTTATAAATTACTTCTTCACATCCTGGGAAAAATAAAACATTGAAAGGGGTGAGCTCAGATGCTCAGTAAGGATAACAATATAGCGGAAACATTTATAAATAAGCATAAACATTTAAAACAATGTATAACTAAAACAAAATCATTTTAAACTTGAACTTCAATATAGTATGGAAAAATAAAATGAAATAATGTCATTTACTTATTCACATGGATATTCTATTAATCGAATAATCACATACAATATTAATAACCACTTTTATAATGATGGAATGCATAATGCCAGACTATCATAACCACATAGCCAAGGCCTCGTGCCAAGACTACAAATAAGATTTTGCCAAGGTCTTGTGCCAAGACACTAGTTTGTCTCATTAGACCTATCGATGCATCGAGGAGCTATAGTGGTCTCCACTCGTCACATATTAAGTCCAATGCATTCCCATATGAAAAGGTTTAAACATAACAGAAACATTCATATTAAAACTAGCATATGAAATGTAAATACTTCATCCATAAACCATGAATGGTATAAAAATAACACATCCACAGTCAAACATATCACAAAACCTTTAATACAATATAGAAGTTTTGTATCATAATAAATCAACTTCAAATAAGCGTAAAATCCATCAAAGGATGTTGACATAGATGAAATCAAACTCTTTTTAGAGAAATATATCTTTCTATTTTGAAATAATATATTTATAAAATAAAACATTTTCTTTGAAAATATTCTTATAATCTTTTAAGGGAAGCTTCGAAGATTTTATAATGGCGGAAAATAGCTTCACCCACCGTATAAGTTAAAAAAACATTCTTACCTTAATTCTGTCGAAAAGGTTAAAAAGGACCTTGTTTGGAATACGATGGAAATATTCCATTATAAACCACTTATAAAAGTCAAAAATGGTATAAATGAATTTATAACATAGTCTTTAACATAGTAATAATGATTTGAAATACATTTTTTTAAAACATGGATGTGGATGATAAAGAGGTCCCAGTAGATAATCACGTATAAACACCCTCGGATAATGAAGAGATTGCGAAATAAACCCTTACCTTGTAATTTTCCTTGGTTGGGGGTTGGTTAACCTCCTGTATAATGGTGAAATAATTGTTATTAAATTATACAAGAATCATATACATTAATATGATATCATATATGATCTTTTAACATTGATTTGTTAATAATATCTTAGTATTATCGTTGTTTCGGGTGTTAACTTACTCGTTTTCTTTTATATGTTTTGTTATGTAAGCCATGTTTGTAATGGATAGGTTGTATCTTATTCATATCCATAATGATATCAAGTCCTTAAAAATTATTTTTAAATCATCAAATTATAATTATACTTGAATGGATACGATGGAGAATGAATCTCATCGCGTTCGTGGAGACGGTAGTCCGTACGTACGCACGAGCGACAATATCATTCTTTTGATATTAAAATAATATATAATTTGATGGTATATCATATATACATAATTATTATAATGTTATATTTATTGTTTACATGAATTATAAATCATTATTATACCCATCCAAATAATAATTTATTGAATAATAATTACACCACGACGTGGAGACGGTAAGAGGTACGTACGCACGTATGGTGACATGTTATTAAAAGGATGGATAGAATACTGAATATGGTTGTACCGTATTTATAATAAAATCACAGTATATATAATATACTGGAGTTATTATTTTATAATGGTAATAACAAAGGAAGAATAAGTGGAAGAAGAAAGGAACGTGGAAAAGGGTGGTGAAATCATTACCTCTTCTTCGGGTTCTTCCTTTGGATTTGATCAAAAGAGCTCTTAGGTTAGCTTTCTAACTAAAGTAAGGCCTCTAGGATGAAGTGAGGGAAGTTGAGAGAGTATTTGGGCATATGATGGCCGAACCAAAAGGCTTTAAAGGTGTGATTTAATGAGAAGGGGGAGTTCCATTTTATAAGAGGGGTGAGGGGCACCTTTGAAAAAGCTAGAAATATTATTTTATAATAAATTCATATTCAGTTTATAATGGCTCCAAAGTGGATTATTTAAAGTTTAAGGTGGGGATGGGTCGAAAACCACTCAACCAATAGAATTTAGACTGGTTTGGGTTACTATATTAACCTTATCATTAAGTATTAACTCTTAGTTAATTAGTTTCACTTTTACAATGTCTCTTTGTATTTTTATATTATATGGTTAATAAAATTACTATATACATCCAAGTGATGCCCAAGAGGTCCATTAATGATACACCTATCATGATATAAGTCTCTTGGCCGAACCTTAGATTTTTAGGAATTTAATATCAATTAATAATATAATATTTTCTTTTAAAAACTCTTTTATGTCAATTTTGACACTATTCAATAATTGATTTTTGTAAAAATCATACCAGAATTATTACTTCTAAAAAAGTAAATTAAATCAATCCTAATATGTCATATTATCCCAGAAAATTATTTTAATTCATTAAAAGTCTTAAATTATATTTATTTGGGTATTTATAATATCAATTATTTTAATTTTTCACTATTATGGTAATTACTGAATCATCATTATGTCATAAATAAATTAAATTATTTAATGTCTAAAAATTATAAATAAAATATAATTATGTAGGAAATCTTTTTTATCTTTCTAATGAATATTTATATTTGAAAATCAGACATATATAACCCTTTTTAAAAATTGTGTTTCTAAAAGATATATGCTTTTGTCATTTTTGTATTCATTTTAACTTAATTAAAATAAAGTGTCCCTATCACTTACAAGTGGCACCATGGGGTCCCAAAATCGACCCAAATATGCCCATGGTCGGACATGTATCAACCAATAAGGTTAGGACACATTTTAGGGTATTTTTTTATTGTTATAATATTATTTTTTAACCCTTATTTATCAGATTTACCCTTTAACCATGGTAAATAAAATATTTACCGAAGTAATTATTCAAAATGTCTAAAAATAAAAGTTACCTATTTACACAATTTGAATATCCTGATTCAAAATATGGAATCCATTTTTCCAAATTCAAAATACAGAAGTGGCAGAAATTAATTTAAAATTAATTCCCGCTGACAAAACAAAAAGCGTGTTTTTAAGATATAATAACTATCAAAAGATTGATACTTGTTTATGTTCGGTTTAATTGTGAAACTATGTCCAATGACCAACATTGTATTAATTGGTAAAAATATATTCTAAATATACTTTAAAACCACTCAAATTCATAATTTATCACTATTAATTATTTTGATTAAAAAGTTGTTTTTAATTAAAATTTAGTAATTTTCACTATTCATCAAAATATTAAAGTTATCCGAAAAGTACCAAAATTTTACCTTAGGCTAAATTCGATACTCCGAATCCAAAAATGAAGTCCATTTTGAAAGATAAAATTTATAAAATTTCAAAAAGTAGGTATTACTGTTCATAACGGCCAGTTTGATTGGTTGTGGTGTGTTAGAATCTCGAAGTTGCGTACAATGCACGCCATTGCATTATTCAAAGGGAAACTTACCATTGAATATTGGGATGTTTCATTGTAAATTTTTGATGTCCCCATTCTAAAAAGTAAATTTATTTAGTCAAATTGAATATATAAAATTTTAAAATATTGGATTTAAATAGGGTTCAATATTAAAAGTTTGTAAAAGTGCAATACTGAAAATGAATTTCTTTTTACATTATGTCTAAGAAACTCATAATATGGATTCTAAAATTATAAGGATTATATAAAGTTTAAAATTTAGTTAATACTATTCATAACCTCTTTTGAACGGCTTGTTTAGAAAGTCATGGTGCGCTTGAACTCGGTGTTGCGTGTAGTGCAAGTTATTGAATTATTTTGAAGAAAATAACACACTATGAAATCTTGGGGTGTTACATTCTCCCCTCCTTCAATAAATTGCATCCTCGCAATTTGAAATTGTTCTTCAAAAATAAAAGGTTGAATATAGAAAATATCTTTGTGGGAAAACCCACATCGGAAATTGGTTTAAGATAATTTAGTCTTAATAAGAGGAAAAGAGAAATGAAAGGGTCACCACCAAATTATGATCTCTATTCGGAGAACATTGGTCGAAATTAGAGACATATAATTGGAGGAAAAACGTAAATATTTATAGGTAGTGATTGAGGTCATCAATCACAAACAAGTGTAAAATTAACGGCCTTAAATTCATCAATATATGATGATTTAAAATACCATCGGTTCAGCAAAACATATGGTATTAGGATAACACAATTTTTGTTTTAAGATCCCTTCACTACAGTATAAGAATTAATTTCTACATTGAATAAGAGAATAAGAAAAATATATACTTGACAAGTAGAGTCTCATCCATTAACTAAGTTCTACCACAAACTCATCTTTCACTCTAAAAGATAATAGAACTTAAAAATAAAATTCTATTTATCCTATTCGAATAGGGTTAAAAAATGAATTTATAATTCATCTAGAAGAACCATTAAAAAACGACATTATTCAATCTAGGACATCACATGGTTCAGTGGTAGGTGATACACCCTTGTCGCTCTTCGGTTGTGGGTTCAAGTCTTGAGGCCTTGCCGGACGCGACGGGTTGTCACCCGACCTCCGGGTTGTCCTTTTATGGCAATCCAAAATAATCCAAACTAGAACTATCCAAAATACTTCAGTCCAGAATTTATAAGGAAGGTAAACACAATGAAGATCCATTTTTTCCGCGTAATAACATGTGAACACCTTCATCATGTATTCTTTTAAAACACTGCAACATCCTGAATTACCATAAAACCTTTTTGATTACATTCATGATCCCTTATTCCTTAAAGAATAATAGATATACTCCTTCAATCCAAAAATGTTGTAAACCCCAATAATGATGGAATATACAAATCATTAATCAGTTTCAAGGTAGTCAAGAATATCCAATACAATTTATCCAAATCAATCATGTATTATTCTAAAATCACTACCTTGGTATCAGAACCATATTATGGTTTATCTTTCTCTCAACCATATATTTTCCAAAAATTTAACATGCTATTAAGTCACTTTTCTTTGTTCCACACAATCTCAAGTCCTTAATGAAATAGTACTGCAGTACAATCCTTATATACTCCATAATTATTATAACAAGTACATTGTTGATACAACACTCAAATGACATAATCAACATAAGAACTCTAATCATTCCTCTTTATATGTGGTAGTATCATAACTTGATTATTATCCAATAGCATCATTTGCGGCATAGTCTGATGACTGGGACATAGGTTTGTGTAGTGTCCAAACTCCTTGCAAATGAAGCATTGTACATTTGAAACCATTTTCTTACCCTTGCAGTCACGTACTTTGTGCCTTTTTCCTCCACACTTATAACAAACTCCCATTCCTTTCAGGCAAGTTCCAGGGTGTTTCTTCCCATAGTTATCACATAAGGAAAAATTCTTCTTTTCCCTCTTACCTTTATCCATCTTTATCTCTTATATCCTTTTCTTCTCTTGCTTCCCTTCAAAGCCATGGGACTCAGTAAACTCTTTACTTATCTTATCAACACATGATATTATTTCTTCATATGATGATAATACATGGGAGACTATTTCTCTTATAAATTCCGGCTTAAGACCATGAAAGATATGATCCTTCTTTCTCTTTGGATCATGTGCATTGCTGGAGTTTTTATTCCTTCTACTGGGCACCATTTCTAAATAATGGCATACACTAGATTAGTTTATGAATAAAAATACATAATTCCATACTTATAAAACACTTAACATAAATTGACCTATTTATGGATATAATCCATAATCATAAAAATGTTTTATTCGAGGAAGTATATACTCATAAACCCTTCATAATGATTTGTAAAGAAAATGAGAGTTATCCTAATCATATCCCCCGGGAGTGTCGTAACCAAGAGTGAAGCAATGCCCGTTGTTGTGCACCAGTTCCCGTTCGAGTCTAGCTCAAAGCGGTGTTTTCGGGTTTTACCCCTAGGTACATTTGTGTCAGAGCCACCTCTAGCTACTCTTATCCAGACAGGGATGTATTTCTCGGAAAACTCACAAAGTCTCTACAATACCAAAATTCTAGGAAGTTCTTCTATACTAATCCTCAAAGTCCATCTTAGGTCTATGTGCTCTAATCACAGTTTATCTAAATCTAGCTTCGAAGGTTTGTAATATACTTCCTCTGATACCAACTGTAACGCCCAGACCCCAGTTACCCAGAGTCGGTGCATTATTACATAACATTGGCATGATCACAAGAATGATCAAATCTCGAAAGACCGATTGGTTTAGTAGCCTTGGAAACACTAGATATATTCATAAGTCTTACATTACATCATAAAAATGAAAACTACAACAACATATTTTCTTTATTGTCCACACTCTTATCCCACATACTATCCCTGAAGGTCATTCATAAATTACTTCTTCACATCTTTGGAAAAATAAAACATTGAAATGGGTGAGCTCAGATGCTCAGTAAGGATAACAATATAGCGGAAACTTTCATAAATAAGCAAAAACATTTAAGGCAATGTATAACTAAAACAAAAGCCTTTTAAACTTGAACTTCAACATAGTATGGAAAAATAAAATGAAATAATGCCATTTAATTATTCAGATGGATATTCTACTAATCAAATAATCACATGCAATATTAATAACAACTTTCATAATGATAGAATGCATAATGCCAGACTATCATAACCACATAGCTAAGGCCTCGTGCCAAGACTACAAATAAGATTTTGCCAAGGCCTTGTGCCAAGACACCAGTTTGTCTCATGAGACCTACCGATGCATCGAGGATCTATAGTGGGCTCCACCCGTCACATATTAAGTCCAATGCATTCCCATATGAAAGGGTTTAAACATAACATAAACATTCGTATTAAAACTAGCATATGAAATGTAAATACTTCATCCATAAACCATGAATGTTATAAAAATATCACATCCACAGTCAAACATATCACAAAACAGTTAATACAATATAGAAGTTTTGTATCATAATAAATCAACTTCAAATAAGCGTAAAATCCATCAAAGGATGTTGACATAGATGAAATAAAACTCTTTTTAGAGAAATATCTCTTTCTATTTTGAAATCATATATTTATAAAATAAAAAATTTTCCTTGAAAATATTCTTATAAGCTTGTGAGGGAAGCTTCGAAGATTTTATAATGGTGGAAAATAGCCGCACCCGCCGTATAAGTTAAAAAAACATTCTTACCTTAATTCTGTCGAAAAGGTTAAAAAGGACCTTGTTTGGAATATGACGGAAAGATTCCATTATAAACCACTTATAAAAGTCAACAATGGTATAAATGAATTTATACCATAGTCTTTAAAATAGTAAGAATGATTTGAAATACATTTTTAAGAAACATGTATGTGGATGATAAAGAGGTCCCAGTAGATAATCACGTATAAACAACCTCGGATAATGAAGAGATTGCGAAATAAACCCTTACCTTGTACTTTTCCTTGGTTGGGGGTAGTTTAACCTCCTGTATAATGGTGAAATAATTGTTATTAAATTATACAAGAATCATATACATTAATATGATATCATATATGATCTTTTAACATTGATTTGTTAATAATATCTTAGTATTATCGTTGTTTCGGGTGTTAACTTACTCGTTTTCTTTTATATGTTTTGTTACGTAAGCCATGTTTGTAATGGATAGGTTGTATCTTATTCATATACAGAATGATATCAAGTCCTTAAACATTATTTTTAAATCATCAAATGATAATTATACTTGAATGGATACGATGGAGAATGAATCCCATCGCATTCGTGGAGACGGTAGTCTGTACGTACGCACGAGCGACAATATCATTCTTTTGATATTAAAATAATAGATAATTGGATGGTATATCATATATAAAGAATTATTATCATGTTATATTTATTATTTACATGAATTATAAATCATTATTATACCCATCCAAATAATAATTTATTGAATAACAATTACACCATGACGTGGAGACGGTAAGCCGTACGTACGCACGTATGGTGACATGTTATTCAAAGGATGGATAGAATACTGAATATGGTTATACCATATTTATAATAACATCACAGTATATATAATATACTGTATTTATTATTTTAGAATGGTAATAACAAAGGAATAAGAAGTGGAAGAAGAAAGGAACTTGGAAAAGGGTGGTGAAATCATTACCTCTTCTTCGGGTTCTTGCTTTTGATTTGATCAAAAGAGCTATTAGGTTGGATTTATGACTAAAGGAAGACCTCTAGGATGAAGTGAGGGAAGTTGAAAGAGTATTTGGGTAGAGGTTGGCCGAACCAAAAGGCTTTTAAGGTGTGAGTTAATGAGAAGGGGGTGCCCTTTTATAAGAGGGGTGAGGGGCACCTTTGGAAAAGCTAGAAATATTATTTTATAATAAATTCATATTCGGTTTCTAATGGCTCCAAATTGAATTATTTAAAGGTTAAGGTGGGTATGGGTCGAAAACCACTCAACCAATAGAATTTAGATAGGTTTGGGTTACTATATTAACCTTATCATTAAGTATTAACTTTTAGTTAATTAGTTTCACTTTTACAATGTCTCTTTGTATTTTTATATTATATGGTTAATAAACTTACTATATACATCCAAGAGACCCCCAAGTGGTCCATTAATGATACACCTATCATGATATAAGTCTCTTTTTCGAACCTTAGATTTTTAGGAATTTAATATCAATTAATAATATAATATTTGTTTTAAAAACTCTTTTATGTCAATTTTGACACTATTCAATAATTGATTTTTGTAAAAATCATAACAGAGTGATTACTTCTAAAAAAGTCAATTAAATCAATCCTAATATGTCATATTATCCTAGAAAATTATTTTAATTCATTAAAAGTCTCAAATTATATTTATTTGGGTATTTGTAATATCAATTATTTTAATTTTTCACTATTATGGTAATTACTGCATCATCATTGTGTCATAAATAAATTAAATTATTTAATGTCTAAAAATTATAAATAAAATATCATTATGTAGGAAATATTTTTATATTTCTAATTAATATTTATAGTTGAAAATCTAACATATATAACCCTTTGTAAAAATTGTTTTTCTAAAAGATATATGCTTTTGTCATTTTTGTATTCATTTTAACTTAATTAAAATAAAGTGTCCCTATCACTTACAAGTGGCACCATGGGGTCCCAAAATCGACCCAAAGATTCCCATGGTCGGACATGTATCAACCAATAAGGTAAGGACACGTTTTAGGGTAATTTTTTATTATTATAATATTATTTGTTAACCCTTATTTACCAGATTTACCCTTTAACCATGGTAAATAAAATATTTACCGAAGTAATTATTCAAAATGTCTAAAAATAAAATTTACCTATTTAAACAATTTGAACATCCTTATTCCAAATATGGAATCCATTTTTCCAAATTCAAAACACATAAGTGGCAGAAATTAATTTAAAATTAATTCTTCTGACAAAACAAAAAGCGTGTTTTTAAGATATAATATCTATCAAAAGATTGATACTTGTTTATGTTCGGTTTAATTGTGAAATTATGTCCAATGACAAACATTGTATTAAATGGTAAAAATATATTCTAAATATACTTTAAAACCACTCAAATTCATAATTTATCACTATTGATTATTTTGATTAAAAAGTTGTTTTTATTTAAAATTTAGTAATTTTCACTATTCATCAAAATATTAAAGTTATCCGAAAAGTACCAAAATTTCACCTTAGGCTAAATTCGATACTCCGAATCCAAAAATGAAGTCCATTTTTAAAGATAAAATTTATAAAATTTCAAAAAGTCAGTATTACTATTCATAACGGCTAGTTTGATTGGTTGTGGTGTGTTATAATCTCGAAGTTGCGTACAATGCACGCCATTGCATTATTCAAAGGGAAACGTACCGTGGAAGCTTGAGATGTTTCATTGTAAATTTTTTATGTCCCCATTCTAAAAAGTAAATTTATTTAGTCAAATTGAATATATAAAAGTTTAAAATATTGGATTTAAAAAGGGTTCACTATTAAAAGTTTATAAAAGTGCAATACTGATAATGAATTTGTTCTTACATTATGTCTAAGAAACTCATAATATGGATTCTAAAATTATAATGATTATATAAAGTTTGAAATTTAGTTAATACTATTCATAACCTCTTTTGAACAGCTTTTTTAGCAAGTCATGGTGCGCTTGAACTCGGTGTTGCGTGTAGTGAGAGTTATTGAATTATTTTGAAGAAATAACACACTATGAAATCTTGGGGTGTTACATTCTCCCCTCCTTCAATAAATTGCGTCCTCCAAATTTGAAATTGTTTTTCGAAAATAAAAGGTTGAATATAGAAAATATCTTTGTGGGAAAACCCACATCAGAAATTGGGTTAACATAATTTAGTCTTAATAAGAGGAAAAGAGAAATGAAAGGGTCACCACCAAATTATGATCTCTATTCAGAGAACATTGGTGGAAATTAGAGACATATAATTGGAGTAAAAACGTAAATATTTATAGGTAGTGATTGAGGTCATCAATCACAAACAAGTGTAAAATTTAGGGCCTTAAATTCATCAATCTATGATGATTTAAAATACCATCGGTTCAGCAAAACATATGGTATTAGGATAACACATTTTTTGTTTTAAGATCCCTTCACTACAGTATAAGAATTAATTTCTTCATTGAATAAGAGAATGAGAAAAATATATACTTGACAAGTAGAGTCTCATCCTTTAACTAAGTTCTACCACAAACTCATCTTTCACTCTAAAAGATAATAGAAGTTAAAAATAAAATTCTATTTATCCAATTCGTATAGGGTTAAAAAATGAATTTATAATTCATCTAGAAGAACCATTAAAAAATGACATTATTCAATCCAGGACTTCACGTGGGTCAGTGGTAGGTGATACACCCTTTTCTCCCTTTGGTTGTGGGTTCAAGTCTCACGGCCTTGCCGGACGCGACGGGTTGCCGCCCGACCTCCGGGTTGTCCTTTTATTGCAATCCAAAATAATCCAAACTAGAACTATCCAAAATACTTCAGTCCAAAATTTATAAGGAAGGTAAACACAATGAAGATCCTTTTTTCCCGCGTAATAACATGTGAACACCTTCATCATGTATTCTTTTAAAACACTGCAACATCCTGAATTACCATAAAATCTTATTGATTACATTCATGATCCCTTATTCCTTAAAGAATAATAGATATACTCCTTCAATCCAAAAATGTTGTAAACCCCAACAATGATGGAATATACAAATCATTAATCAGTTTCAAGATAGTCAAGAATATCCAATACAATTTATCCAAATCAATCATGTATTATTCTAAAATCACTACCTCGGTATTAGAACCATATTATGGTTTATCTTTCTCTCAACCATATATTTTCCAAAAATTTAACCTACTATTGAGTTACTTTTCTTTGTTCCACACAATCTCAAGTCCTTAATGAAATAGTACTGCAGTACAATCCTTATATACTCCATAATTATTATAACAAGTACATTGTTGATACAACACTCAAATGATATAATCAACATAAGAACTCTAATCATTCCTCTTTATCTGTGGTAGTATCATAACTTGATTATTATCCAATAGCATCATTTGCGACACAGTCTGATGACTGGGACATAGGTTTGTGTATTGTCCAAACTCCTTGCAAATGAAGCATTGTACATTTGAAACCATTTTCTTACCCTTGCAGTCACGTACTTTGTGCCCTTTTCCTCCACACTTATAACAAACTCCCATTCCTTTCAGGCAAGTTCCTGGGTGTTTCTTCCTTCTGTTATCACATATGGGAAAATTCTTCTTTTCCCTCTTCCCTTTATCCATCTTTCCCTCTTCCATCCTTTTCTTCTCTTGCTTCCCTTAAAATCCATGGGATTCAGTAAACTCTTTACTTATCTTATCAACACATGATATTATTTCTTCATATGATGATAATACATGGGAGACTATTTCTCTTATAAATTCCGGCTTAAGACCATGAAAGATATGATCCTTATTTCTCTTTGGATCATGTGCATTTCTTGAGTTCTCATTCCTTCTACTGGGCGCCATTTCTAAACAATGGCATACACTAGATTAGTTTATGAATAAAAATATATAATTCCATACTTATAAAACACTTAACATAAATTGAACTATTTATGGATATAATCCATAATCATAAAAATGTTTTCTTTGAGGAATTATATACTCATAAACCCTTCATAATGATTTGAAAAGAAAATGAGAGTTATCCTAAGTATATCCCCCGGGAGTGTCGTAACTAAGAGTGCAGCAAGGCCCATTGTCGTGCACCAGTTCCCGTTCGAGTCTAGCTCAAAGCGGTGTTTTCGGGTTTTACCCCTAGGTACATTTGTGCCAGAGCCGCCTCTACCTGCTCGTATTCAGACAGGGATGTATTGCTTGGAAAACTCACAAAATCTCTACAATACCAAAATTATAGGAAGTTCTTCTATACTAATCCTCAAAGTCCATCTTAGGTCTATGTACTCTAATCAGAGTTTATCTAAATCTAGCTTCCAAGGTTTGTACTAAACTTCCTCTAATACCAACTGTAATGCCCCGACCCCAGTTACCCAGAGTTGGTGCCTTATTACATAACATTGGCATGATCACAAGAATGATCAAATCTCGAAAGACCGATTGGTTTAGTAGCCTTGGAAACACTAGATATATTCATAAGTCTTACATTACATCATAAAAATGAAAACTACAACAACATCTTTTCTTCATAGTCCACACTCTTATCCCACATACTATCCCTGTAGGTCATTCATAAATTACTTCTTCACATCCTGGAAAAAATAAAACATTTAAAGGGGTGAGCTCAGATGCTCAGTAAGGATAACAATATAGTGTAAACTTTCATAAATAAGCATAAACATTTAAGGGAATGTATAGCTAAAACAAAAGCCTTTTAAACTTGAACTTCAACATATTATGGCAAAATAAAATGAAATAATTCCATTTACTTATTCACATGAATATTCTACTAATCGAATAATCACATGCAATATTAATAACCACTTTCATACTGATGGAATGCATAATGTCAGACTATCATAACCACATATCCAAGGCCTCGTGCCAAGACTACAAATAAGATTTTGCCAAGGCCTTGTGCCAAGACACTAGTTTGTCTCATAAGACCTACTGATGCATCGAGGATCTATAGCGGGCTCCACCCGTCACATATTAAGTCCAATGCATTCCCATATGAAAAGGATTAAACATAACATAAACATTCGTATTAAAACTAGCATACGAAATGTAAATACTTCATCCATAAACCATGAATGTTATAAAAATAACACATCCACAGTCAAACATATCACAAAACCTTCAATACAATATATAAGTTTTGAATCATAATAAATCAACTTCAAATAAGCGTAAAATCCATCAAAGGATTTTTACATAGATGAAATCAAACTCTTTTTAGAGAAATATCTCTTTCTGTTTTGAAATCATATATTTATAAAATAAAACATTTTCTTTGAAAATATTCTTATAATATTTTAAGGGAAGATTCGAAGATTTTATAATGGCGGAAAATAACTACACCCGCCGTATAAGTTAAAAAAAACATTCTTACCTTAATTCTGTCGAAAAGGTTAAAAAGGACCTTGTTTGGAATACGACGGAAAGATTCCATTATAAACCACTTATAAAATTCAACAATGGTATAAATGAATTTATACTATAGTCTTTAAAATAGTAATAATTATTTGAAATACATTTTTAAGAAACATGGATGTGGATGATAAAGGGGTCCCAGTAGATAATCACGTATAAACAACCTCGGATAATGAAGAGATTGCAAAATAAACCCTTACCTTGTACTTTTCCTTGGTTGGGGGTAGGTTAACCTCCTGTATAATGGTTAAATAATTTTTATTAAATTATACAAGAATCATATACATTAATATGATATCATATATGATCTTTTAACATTGATTTGTTAATAATATCTTAGTATTATCGTTGTTTCGGGTATTAACTTACTCGTTTTCTTTTATATGTTTTGTTACGTAAGCCATGTTTGTAATAGATAGGTTGTATCTTATTCATATCCAGAATGATATCAAGTCCTTAAACATTATTTTTAAGTCATCAAATGATAATTATACTTGAATGGATACGATGGAGAATGAATCTCATCGCGTTCGTGGAGACGGTAGTCTGTACGTACGCACGAGCGACAATATCATTCTTTTGATATTAAAATAATATATAATTGGATGGTATATCATATATACAGAATTATTATCATGTTATATTTATTATCTATATGAATTATAAATCATTATTATACTCATCCAAATAATAATTTATTTAATAACAATTACACCACGACGTGGAGACGGTAAGTCGTACGTACGCACATATGGTGACATGTTATTCAAAGGATGGATAGAATACTGAATATGGTTGTACCATATTTATAATAACATCACAGTATATGTAATATACTGGAGTTATTATTTTATAATGGTAATAACAAAGGAAGAAGAAGTGGAAGAAGAAAGGAACTTGGAAAAGGGTGGTGAAATCATTACCTCTTCTTCGGGTTCTTCCTTTTGATTTGATCAAAAGAGCTCTTAGGTTGGATTTATGACTAAAGGAAGGCCTCTAAAATGAAGTGAGGGAAGTTGAGAGAGTATTTGGGTAGAGTTTGGCTTAACCAAAAGGCTTTGAAGGTGTGATTTAATGAGAAGGGGGAGTTCCCTTTTATAAGAGGGGTGAGGGGCACCTTTGGAAAAGCTTGAAATATTATTTTATAATAAATTCATATTCGGTTTCTAATGGCTCCAAAGTGGATTATTTAAAGTTTAAGGTGGGTATGGGTCGAAAACCACTCAACCAATAGAATTTAGACAGGTTTGGGTTACTATATTAACCTTATCATTAAGTATTAACTCTTAGTTAATTAGTTTCACTTTTACAATGTCTCTTTGTATTTTTATATTATATGGTTAATAAACTTACTATATACATCCAAGAGACCCCCAAGTGGTCCATTAATGATACACCTATCATGATATAAGTCTCTTGTCCAAACTTTAAATTTTTAGGAATTTAATATCAATTAATAATATAATATTTGTTTTAAAAACTCTTTTATGTCAATTTTGACACTATTCAATAATTGATTTTTGTAAAATTTATAACAGAATGATTACTTCGAAAAAAGTTAATTAAATCAATCCTAATATGTCATATTATCCTAAAAAATTATTGTAATTCATTAAAAGTCTAAAATTATATTTATTTGGGTATTTATAATATCAATTATTTTAATTTTGCACTATTATGGTAATTACCGCATCATCATTGTGTCATAAATAAATTAAATTATTTAATGTCTAAAAATTATAAATAAAATATCATTATGTAGGAAATCTTTTTATATTTATAATGAATATTTATATTTGAAAATCCAACATATATAACCTTTTGTAAAAATTGTTTTTCTAAAAGATATATGCTTTTGTCATTTTTGTACTTATTTTAACTTAATTAAAATAAATTGTCCCTCACTTACAAGTGGCACCATGGGGTCCCAAAATAGACCCAAAGATGCCCATGGTCGGACATGTATCAACCAATAAGGTTAGGACACGTTTTAGGGTAATTTTGTATTATTATAATATTATTTTTTAACCCTTATTTACCGGATTTACCCTTTAACCATGGTAAATAAAATATTTACCGAAGTAATTATTCAAAATGTCTAAAAATAAAAGTTACCTATTTACACAATTTGAACATCCTGATTTCAAATATGGAATCCATTTTTCCAAATTCAAAACACAGAAGTGGCAGAAATTAATTTAAAATTAATTCCCGTTGACAAAACAAAAAGCGTGTTTTTAAGATATAATAACTATCAAAAGATTGATACTTGTTTATGTTCAGTTTAATTGTGAAATAATGTCCAATGACCAAAATTTTATTAAATGGTAAAAATATATTCTAAATATACTTTAAAACCACTCAAATTCATAATTTATCACTATTAATTATTTTGATTAAAAAGTTGTTTTTAATTAAAATTTATTAATTTTCACTATTCATCAAAATATTAATGTTATCCGAAAAGTACCAAAATTTCACCTTAGGCTAAATTAGATACTCCGAATCCAAAAATTAAGTCCATTTTGAAAGATAAAATTTATAAAATTTCAAAAAGTAGGTACTACTGTTCATAACGGCGAGTTTGATTGGTTGTGGTGTGTTAGAATCTCGAAGTTGCGTACAATGCACGCCAATGTATTATCCAAAGGAAAACGTACCGTGGAAGCTTGGGATGTTTCATTGTAAATTTTTGATGTCCCTGTTCTAAAAAGTAAATTTATTTAGTCAAATTGAATATATAAAAGTTTAAAATATTGGATTTAAAAAGGGTTCACTATTAAAAGTTTGTAAAAGTGCAATACTGAAAATGAATTTGTTCTTACATTATGTCTAAGAAACTCATAATATGGATTCTAAAATTATAAGGATTATATAATGTTTAAAATTTAGTTAATACTATTCATAACCTCTTTTGAACGGCTTTTTTAGCAAGTCATGGTGTGCTTTAACTCGGTGTTGCGTGTAGTGCAAGTTATTAAATTATTTTGAAGAAATAACACCCTATGAAATCTTGGGGTGTTACATTCTCCCCTCCTTCAATAAATTGCGTCCTCCAAATTTGAAATTGTTTTTCAAAAATAAAAGGTTAAATATATAAAATATCTTTGTGGGAAAACCCACATCCAAAATTGGGTTAACATAATTTAGTCTTAATAAGAGGAAAAGAGAAATGAAAGGGTCACCACCAAATTATGATCTCTATTCAGAGAACATTGGTGGCAATTAGAGACATATAATTGGAGGAAAAAACGTAAATATTTATAGGTAGTAATTGAGGTCATCAATCACAAACAAGTGTAAAATTTAGGGCCTTAAATTCATCAATCTATGATGATTTAAAATACCATCGGTTCAGCAAAACATATGGTATTAGGATAACACATTTTTTGTTTTAAGATCCCTTCACTACAGTATAAGAATTAATTTCTTCATTGAATAAGAGAATAAGAAAAATATATACTTTAAAAGTAGAGTCTCATCCTTTAACTAAGTTCTACCACAAACTCATCTTTCACTCTAAAAGATAATAGAACTTAAAAATAAAATTCTATTTATCCTATTCGTATAGGGTTAAAAAATGAATTTATAATTCATCTAGCAGAACCATTAAAAAAATGACATTATTCAATCGAGGACTTCATGTGGGTTAGTGGTAGGTGATACACTCTTGTCACCCTTCGGTTGTGGGTTCAAGTCTCACGGCCTTGCCGGACGCGACGGGTTGTCGCCCGACCTCCGGGTTGTCCTTTTATTGCAATCTAAAATAATCCAAACTAGAACTATCCAAAATACTTCAGTCCAAAATTTATAAGGAAGGTAAACACAATGAAGATTCTTTTTTTTCCGCGTAATAACATGTGAACACCTTCATCGTGTATTCTTTTAAAACACTGCAACATCCTGAATTACCATAAAGCCTTATTGATTGCATTCATGATCCCTTATTACTTAAAAAATAATATATATACTCCTTCAATCCAAAAATGTTGTAAACCCTAACAATGATGGAATATACAAATCATTAATCAGTTTCAAGGTAGTAAATAATATTCAATACAATTTATCCAAATCAATCATGTATTATTCTAAAATCACTACCTCGGTATTAGAACCATATTATGGTTTATCTTTCTCTCAACCATATATTTTCCAAAAATTTAACCTCCTATTGAGTCACTTTTCTTTGTTCCACACAATCTCAAGTCCTTAATGAAATAGTACTGCAGTACAATCCTTATATACTCCATAATTATTATGACAAATACATTGTTGATACAATACTCAAATGACATAATCAACATAAGAACTCTAATCATTCCTCTTTATCTGTGGTAGTAACATAACTTGATTATTATCCAATAGCATCATTTGCGGTAGAGTCTGATGACTGGGACATAGGTTTGTGTAGTGTCCAAACTCCTTGCAAATGAAGCATTGTACATTTGAAACCATTTTCTTACCCTTGCAGTCACGTACTTTGTGCCCTTTTCCTCCACACTTATAACAAACTTTCATTCCTTTCAGGAAAGTTCCAGGGTGTTTCTTCCCACACTTATCACATATGGGAAAATTCTTCTTTTCCCTCTTCCCTTTATCCATCTTTCCCTCTTCCATCCTTTTCTTCTCTTGCTTCCCTTCAAAGCCATGGGACTCAATAAACTCTTTACTTATCTTATCAACACATGATATTATTTCTTCATATGATGATAATACATGGGAGACTATTTCTCTTATAAATTCCAGCTTAAGACCATGAAAGATATGATCCTTCTTTCTCTTTGGATCATGTGCATTGCTAGAGTTCTCATTCCTTCTACTGGGTGCCATTTCTAAACAATGGTATACACTAGATTAGTTTATGAATAAAAATACATAATTCCATACTTATAAAACACTTAACATAAATTGAACTATTTGTGGATATAATCCATAATCATAAAAATGTTTTCTTTGAGGAAATATATACTCATAAACCCTTCATAGTGATTTTTAAACAAAATGAGAGTTATCCTAACCATATCCCCCGAGAGTGTCGTAACCAAGAGTGCAGCAAGGCCCGTTGTTGTGCACCAGTTCTCGTTCGAGTCTAGCTCAAAGCGGTGTTTTCGGATTTTACACCTAGGTACATCTGTGCCAGAGCCGCCTCTACCTGCTCGTATTCAGACAGGGATGTATTGCTCAGAAAACTCACAAAATCTCTACAATGCCAAAATTATAGGAAGTTTTTCTATACTAATCCTCAAAGTCCTTCTTAGGTCTATGTGCTCTAATCAGAGTTTATCTAAATCTAGCTTCCAAGGTTTGTACTAAACTTCCTCTGATACCAACTGTAATGCCCCGACCCCAGTTACCCAGAGTCGGTGCATTATTACATAACATTGGCATGATCACAAGAATGATCAAATCTCGAAAGACCGATTGGTTTAGTAGCTTTGGAAACACTAGATATATTCATAAGTCTTACATTACATCATAAAAATGAAAACTACAACAACATCTTTTCTTCATAGTCCATACTCTTATCCCACATACTATCCCTGCTGGTCATTCATAAATTACTTCTTCACATCCTGGGAAAAATAAAACATTGAAAGGGGTGAGCTCAGATGCTCAGTAAGGATAACAATATAGCGGAAACTTTCATAAATAAGCATAAACATTTAAGACAATGTATAACTAAAACAAAAGCCTTTTAAACTTGAACTTCAACATAGTATGGAAAAATAAAATGAAATAATTCCATTTACTTATTCATATGGATATTCTACTAATCGAATAATCACATGCAATATTAATAACCACTTTCATAATGATGGAATGCATAATGTCAGACTATCATAACCACATAGTCAAGGCCTCGTGCCAAGACTACAAATAAGATTTTGCCAAGACCTTGTGTCAAGACACTAGTTTGTCTCATGATACCTACTGATGCATCGATGAGCTATAGCGGGCTCCACCAGTCACATATTAAGTCCAATGCATTCCCATATGAAAAGGTTTAAACATAACATAAACATTCATATTAAAACTAGCATACGAAATGTAAATACTTCATCCATAAACCATGAATGTTATAAAAATAACACATCCACAGTCAAACATATCACAAAACCTTCAATACAATATAGAAGTTTTGTATCATAATAAATCAACTTCAAATAAGCGTAAAATCCATCAAAGGATGTTGACATAGATGAAATCAAACTCTTTTTAGAGAAATATCTCTTTCTATTTTGAAATCATATATTTATAAAATAAAACATTTTCTTTGAAAATATTCTTATAAGCTTGTAAGGGAAGCTTCGAAGATTTTATAACGGCAGAAAATAGCCGCACTCGCCGTATAAGTTAAAAAAACATTCTTACCTTAATTCTGTCGAAAAGGTTGAAAAGGGCATTGTTTGGAATACGACAGAAAGATTCCATTATAAACCACTTATAAAAGTCAACAATGGTATAAATGAATTTATACCATAGTCTTTAAAATAGTAAGAATGATTTGAAATACATTTTTAAGAAACATGGATGTGGATGATAAAGAGGTCCCAGTAGATAATTACGTATAAACAACCTCGGATAATGAAGAGATTGTGAAATAAACTCTTACCTTGTACTTTTCCTTGGTTGGGGGTAGGTTAACCTCCTGTATAATGGTGAAATAATTGTTATTAAATTATACAAGAATCATATACATTAATATGATATCATATATGATCTTTTAACATTGATTTGTTAATAATATCTTAATATTATCGTTGTTTCGGGTGTTAACTTACTCGTTTTCTTTTATATTTTTTTTGTTACGTAAGTCATGTTTGTAATGGATAGGTTGTATATTATTCATATCCAGAATGATATCAAGTCCTTAAACATTATTTTTAAATCATCAAATGATAATTATACTTGAATGGATACGATGGAGAATGAATCTCATCGCATTCGTGGAGACGGTAGTCTGTACGTACGCACGAGCGACAATATCATTCTTTTGACATTAAAATAATATATAATTGGATGGTATATCATATATACAGAATTATCATCATGTTATATTTATTATTTACATGAATTATAAATCATTATTATACTCATCCAAATAATAATTTATTAAATAACAATTACACCACGACGTGGTGACGGTAAGCAGTACGTACGCACGTATGGTGACATGTTATTCAAAGGATGGATAGAATACTGAATATGGTTGTACCATATTTATAACGGCTAGTTTGATTGGTTGTGGTGTGTTAGAATCTCGAAGTTGCGTACAATGCACGTCATTGCATTATTCAAAGGGAAACGTACTGTGGAAGCTTGTGATGTTTCATTGTAAATTTTTGATGTCCCCATTCTAAAAAGTAAATTTATTTAGTCAAATTGAATATATAAAAGTTTAAAATATTGGATTTAAAAAGGGTTCACTATTAAAAGTTTGTAAAAGTGCAATACTGAAAATGAATTTGTTCTTACATTATGTCTAAGAAACTTATAATATGGATTCTAAAATTATAGAACTGCTTGTTTAGCAAGTCATGGTGCGCTTGAACTCGGTGTTGCGTGTAGTGCAAGTTATTGAATTATTTTGAAGAAATAACACACTATGAAATCTTGGGGTGTTACACAAATGGCCATAACTTTTTATCCAAATGTTCGTTTAGGTTCTATCATATATCAAATTGAAGTCTGTGAAAAATGTACACTGTGTTGGCCTAGGGCGACCTTGGTCACCTTTTTTGGAGGTTAAAAAAGAACTGAAATGTATGCAAAACTGAGTTTTTAGTTGGCATACCCTATTTTTTTAATATTTGATGAGATTTTAGCTGCGTTTAAGAGGGTCTTCTTTTCTTTTTTGGGTGACGACTTAATTTATTCATAGGGGCTACATTCATATGGATTTTATGATGTTGAAATTTTTCCCTTTTTATTATTGTAGTGTTATTTACAATTATGCATATGCATATATATATATATAATTGCATGAATAAATATTTAAACATATTTACATATAAAATATCTTTTAAAATATAAACCATATTGAAATAAAAATTTATTATTCATTTTATTTAAACTAAAATTGTATGTATGTGTATATACCTACACAAATGTATATATAATGTTCATATATAAATATGTGTATGTGTTAACAAAAAAAATATCTATGTATATATTCTAATATATGTAAATAAATATTAATAAATATATTTCTATATATAGACACATATGCATAAACACACACACACACACACAAATACACATGCAAACATATTTTATAGATGTACTTAAAAACAATTATATAAATATATATAAACATTGAGGTTGAAGTCTCAGTTTATTCGGGAAAAGGAGCTACATTACAAAGAAAAGAAAACAACATACAATGCATGGATGTATTTAATGAGACTCAAACTCGAGACCTCGTCGATACCCATAAGGGCAGCTACCACTAAACTGCACCCTGGGGCTATTATATAAAAATATATAAATGTGTATAAATGTATGTAAATATATAGATAAAAATGATGTATTTGAATATATATAAATAAATAGATATAGCATAAAATATAGAAGAAAATAATAGGGATAAGTGGTAAAGTACAAGTGCACGACGGTAGAGGTAACAGGTTCAAAATCACATGTGTGAGGGCTGGTGAGCTCTGATAAAGGCATGAGTGAGCAGTGGGGTGCGGGCACTACTATAGAACATGCTTTTAACAATACTAAAAAAAGCTATTAACGACGCTAAAAAGCACTGATAAAATCAAAAAATATAAAAAAAAATCAACAAATTAAAAATAAAATTTGAACCCCTTATATCAGTGCTACAAGCCCCCTTTAACAGTGCTAGGTACACCCCCCACCTTTAACAACGCTAATGGCCCCCTTCACCCGCCCACGCACCCTTGCCTCCGCTAGGATTCGAACCCAAGACATCTCCCCAACGCGTTTGCACCTTTAGCACTCATCTATCTTGTTTTGTCCTCCTTTATATATATATATATATATATAGTTATATTTATTCATATATTAATATATATTAATATATTTATATATATATTCGTTTATTATTATATATATTAAATATATATATAGTTATATTTATATATTTATATATTTATTTGTATATTAATATATATTTATATGATTAGTTTTAAATACATTGATAAAATATGTTTTTTGTGAGTGTTTATAAATAAATAAATAAGTGCATACATATATACAACACACACACACATATTATATATATGTGTATCTATAAATATAATTATACATATATATATACATATATTATAAATTAAGATTTATATACATATATTGGAATATATAGATAATATACATTGGTTTGTTAATACACATGCGCGCACGCGCACACAGACACATTATATAGGTATATAAATATCCATATATTTTTATTTTAAATAAAATGGATCTTATTTTTTATTTAGATATGGTTTATATATTTATAATCATGTTTTATATGTAAATATGTTTACATATTTATTTATAAATTTTATTTTTTACGTGTAAATATATACAAATATGTATATATGTGGATATACTTAATTATAAATAACAGTATATTATGAAAAATAAAAAAATTTGAACATCGTAAAATCCTTATGAGTATAAGCCTTTAAAATAAGTTGAGTCTCCACCGAAAAAAGTCAATAATTCCCCCTTAAACGAGTCTAAAAATCCATTGAATGTTAAAAAATTAGGATATCTCGACTAAAAACTCAATTTTGGAGGTATTCTGAGCCTTTTTTTGGCCTTAAAAAAAGTGATTGGGGTCTCTCTAGATCATTATGGCGTAGAGCTCATCGCAAGCTTCGATTTTTTATGTGATAGAGGTCAAACGGACACCCGAATCAAAAGTTATGGTCGTTTGAAATTCAAGTTACGTTTTCAACTTATATTAGATTTTTTATTGATTTTTTGATTTTTTTTCTTCAAATTGATATTAAATGACTATTACTCGATAATAATTAGAAAATTATTAATTAAAAATATTTTAAAAATATTTTATAAGTTATTTTCACTAAATATCATATATATCAAGTGTAAATGATTATTTAGCTTTATCTAAAACATATTTAAAAAATATATATTATATTTATATCAATATAAATATATTTATATATTAATGAAATGTGATTTTTTATAAATATACTCTTTATTAGTGCTAGTAAAAAAACGCTGATAAATGAGGGTATATATTAACACTTTTTTTAGCGTTGTTAAAGAGTGACGCTGCATAAACTCTTTTTTGTTGTAGTGGGGGAGCACTAATAATGGGGGTTGGTAGGTGGTGGTGGGTGGGAGAGCGCCGATAAAGATATCTTACGAGCCCTAATAAAGGTAGTTGGGTGGGTGTGAACCTAGAAAAAAAATTATTAGCACTGATAAATCCTAGTTTTATAAGTGCGTATTCTAGGCGCTGATAAAGGGAACATTGGTCGAAGAGTTTTCTATCACTAATAAAAGAAACTAGTTTTTCAAAGCACTTATAACACTATAGTTTTTTTTAACACTGATAAAAGGAGCATTTATCAATGGTTTTTTAGTGGTTATAAAAGAGACTGGCTTTTAAAGTCGTTTATAACGTCAACGCTAAACAGTTGATAAACCCATTTTTGCATGATGATAAAGGACATATATGTAGTGATGGTGGTGATCATTTTAAGCGACTTGGAAAGGAGTTTTTGCGACCAGATGAAAAGGGGTTGCAAAGCGGTTGTAAGTGATGTAGAAGCCCCTCCATTAATGCTTATTTCTATTCTCTCTATAATAAATGGAGTTTATGATATTATGTGAGAATACTAGTACCACTGTGTTCATGGATCAACATTGTGATTCACTTAATTTGTCATGCATTGATGGTATGAGTTTTTCGAATTGGGCATAATACATATAGAAATTTGTGTGCTTTATTTGGATTTAACTTGGGAAGGCATAGTTTTGGAATCTTAAAAACGTTATCCGAATTTTGAAGATGAATTTTGTTTATCCTTAAACTTAACTATCTATTTTAAAGGAATTATCCGGTGAAATCGTTATCAAAATAATAAACAAATCTCCATTTTCATCATAAATAAATATATATATATATATAAATAAATAAGCCTCACCTTCTTCGGGGTTGCTGCGCCATGGATCCGACGAGTTGGATCCACTTTATCTGTCTCCCTCTCTCTATCACCCACCGAGTCTCTCGCCATGAATTCCTTAAACAAAACCGACTTTCTCTAATCTTTCTTTCTCTCTCATCGCGCTCTTTCTCTTCAGATATTCCTCCTTCCATACCCGCCGCGCCTTTTTCCGGCGGAGCCGATGACACCTCCGAACCTGGCCGCCCTCACCGCTTCCCTGGAGCGATCTCTCCAGAGCTGCTCCCTTAACCCCACCGAGAGCCGCGGCGGCGTGGAGGACGGCGCCGCCGGAGACTCGCCGGAGCAGGTCTCCCCTTCCCACGCCACGCTGGACCTCCACTCCGACGTCTCCCTCCCCTACCACTGGGAGCAATGCCTGGATTTAAAGGTCGGCCATTTATTAATTCGTGGATCGATTTCTCTCCTTAAATGCCTGATTTGTTGTTTGGCTTCAGTAAATGCGAATCATGAGTGATGATTGGTAACCATAAATTTCTCAGCTTGCTTTAGAATTTACCTGTAAAAACGGGCTTGGGAAACCAAGAACCCTAGAGAAAGATGGCTCCTTTTCCTTCATAATTTCTCCTGTTTAATCCTCCATGGATCGGGTTCGTTATTCTCCTTTTGTTTTTACCAGACGGGTAAGATTTACTACTTCAATTGGAGGACCGGCATGCGGGTCAACGAGGATCCCCGGACCTCTGCGGCGGCGGCGGAGTACGGCGGCAGCGGGGGAGACGTTGACGACGACGAAGGCGAAGTCAACGACGACGGCGAAGGCTACGGATCGGAGGAAGAGGACGGCAACTTGTACGGAAGCGAAGAATCGTCGTCGGAATCGCCACCCGCCGCCGCCCCGGGAGAACCGTCGGTGCTCGTCGTCGCCGGGTGCACGAAGTGCCTCACGTACTACATGGTGCCCAAGCTGGCGCAGGAGTGCCCCAAATGCTCCGCCCACCTCCTCCACTTCGACCGATCCGACCACGGCTCCCCCTGAAGCAGCCCGCCCCACCATTTTTACACGGTTTAATTCTTCTCTCCTCTCTCCCAACAATCTCCATGTTAAAGAAACAGTTTTTATGTCCGATCAAGTAACGAGAAGAACCAGGCGGTGATAATCCTGTGTTCTTTCTTCGTTTCTTCTTCATCACAGTTCATTTCATTCTGTTCAGCTGTTCAGCTCCTTCCTGGCTGAGCCGGGGAGCACCAGCATTAATTGTCAATGCCAGAACCAATGAAAAAGAATAATTTTGCCATGATGATCGTGACGTGCCACCTTTGTCTCTTGTCTTCACTTTTTTTGCCCCTTTCCCTGTGCCTGCAGCTGTGATTCTTCCCCTTACCTTTATTCTCCACTGTCATTTCAAAAACCTAGCTCGCCCATGGAATTAGATCACTCTTATACGTGTTTCACCGTAGCCATGCATGGGGTTTCGTAAATGGGTTCATCAGATAAGATGAAGGCCGGTGCAGTGCAGTTTTGAAGAACAAAGTTTTGGTGATGATGATAGATTATTCTCCCAGTTGTTTTTTACTTCAGTTTTTATAATAAACAAAAGGGTAATAGGGGCATAATGATTTCTAACTTGTAGAAATTCATCATTGACCCGACGATCTGGACACCTTATTCAGTCGATTCATGATGAATTTCAGGTGCTCTCGTCAATCCATGAGACTTGCGGGTGCGCCATTGGATTCTATTCCAAGTTTTAAAAGGAATAAAATGCCCATGTTCAATGAAAGAGAAAAGTAAAGAATTGTTTTTTTATTACAAAAGTCTATTTGTTTGAAAATTTATCAATGATTATTTGTGTTTTTTTTCAATAATATTTTATTCAATGGGTTTGTAAGAGAAAAAAGAAAAACCGGAGTCTTGTTCAATAAAACAAAACTAACCAAACACAATCCACAAACATTAAAGTATAAGGATCCTCTCTAATGATATAAAAATGATAACATGAACCATTCCGAGATAGGCATATATGTTTGGACTTAGGATCATGTTTAAGAGACCAAGAAAGCTTCAAATAACCCCAATCTTTATTTAATTGGATGGACTTTTAAGTAATCTGATTCTATACCTTTTAGTGTTCCTAGATATTCAGCTTACCTTCATTAAAACCACGAAGTAAGAATTGGTCAGGATAATCAATCCACCCGGTTTGATCTTTGGTGAACACCACTTGCATTGGACGATCATACATTCTGTCAACATCCTCGAGAGATTCTAATAAAATTATTTAGCATGAAATCCGAAGAGCCCAAGTGAATGTTATGGTTGTTGTATTTTCATTCCGTGCATCTTTGAGAAAGGAATAGCTCAATAAATGAAGATGGAACGATGAGGTGTTGCTCATACATTAATGGACCAAGGGAGTTGTTGCGTATGCATAAATTCATAAGGGAAAAATCGTTGATGCTACGTGAAGAAAACATATTCTTTAAGAAGTTCTTGAAGAAACAAATTCATAGTTGTAGCCCTTAAATGTGATCATTGTTGAGGTGATCTTCAAGCCAAAGATAAGTATTGACACTAATGCAAATATGGTTTTTAATAGTGCGCAAAAAAGGCATTTATTTTAGGATATATATGTATATTTATATATATTTCGTTACCCACAAACTGGCTCGAAGGCCCAATGCAACATCATGCATGATGCATCGCCAGCCTACATCATGCCTGCATCACTGCCTGCCACAAAAAATTCACGCCCACCCAAATTTGAACTTGGGTCTGATGCAAGATTAAGGAGAGCCTTTACGACTCGGGCAAGCCCCCAATTGCTAAATACACATATATATTTATATATATGTGTGCATCTATAAAAATAATTATACATATTTATATTTATTTTCATATATTATATATTAATATTTATATACATATATTAGAATATGTAGAGAAATATTTATATGTTTGTCAATACACACAAATATATTTATATATATATAAACATTATATATACATTAATTGTATATGTATATAAATATTCATACATTTGTATTTTAAATAAAATGAATATTATTTTTTTATTTATATAAGGTTTATATATTGAGAAATATATTTTATATGTAAATATGTTTAATTATTTTTTTTATAAAATTTAATTTTTATGTGTGAATATATAAAAAATATGTATATATTGTTATATATTTGATTATAAATAACAATATATTATGAAAAATGATAAAATTTCAAAACCATAATATCCATATGAATGTAAACCCTAACAATAAATTTAATCTCCATTGAAAATGGGCTAAAAGACCTCCTTAAACAAGGTTGAAATACCATCAAATGTTAAAAAACTGGGGTACCCTGACTAAAAACTCACTTTTGGAGGCTTTCTGAGCCATTTTTGGCCTTGAAAATGTGAAAATGCATTCCCCTCTCATATTAGTGCTTAGAGCTCGTCGCGAGCTTCGATTTGATATATAGTAGAGCCCAAACGGACACCCGAATAAAAAGTTATGGTCGTTTAAAGTTCAAGTTACATTTTCATCTTATTTTAGATCTTTTATTAATTTTTTGATTTTTTTATCTTCAAATTGTTATTAAATGACTATTACTCAATAATAATTAACAGATTATTAATGAAAAATATATTTTTAATTATTTTATAAGTTATTTTCACTAAATATCTTATATAATATGTGTAAATGCCTATTTAGGTTTATCTAAAACATATTTAAAAAATATATATTATATTTATATCAATATAAATATATTTATATATTAATATATTAGTTTTAATGAAATATATTTTTTTGAAATATACCCTTCATCAGCGCTTGTAAAAAAACACTGATAAAGACCCTTTTTATCAACGCTACTAAAAAAAGCGCTGATAAAGAGAACACATTTAACACCACTAAAAAAACTGCTAATAAAAGGGGTACCTTTATCATTGTTAAAAAAACGCTGATAAAAGGGTACTTTTAATAATGATTTTTTAGCGCTGTTAAAAGCACCGTGTATCATTGTTTTTTAGTGGTGCTAAAAGTACCCATTTATAATCGTTTTTTTAGCGCTATTAAAGAGTGGTGCTGCAAAAACCCGTTTATGTGGTAGTGTGATTCTAAGTTGAAAGTGATGTCTACAATAGTTTCAAAGTAATGAGAAGTTGGATTATAAACTTGAACTGTAATAAAAGAGTCAAGAGTTGGGTGATGTTGATGAAACCATCCATGGATTTATGGATAAAGATTTGGAGAAGCTAGAATTGTGGAGAGACCAACCTTGAGTTATCTAGTATAAAGGATGTTATAAAGTGTGTTAAGCATCTATTGGATGTTGGGTGGTGTGAATGAAATTGAAGCTAAAATATTAATACAGTGGAAATATATTTAATACTCAAAATTGAGTATTCAAATGTTGTGAAGTACCTTTGAAACAAGTTAGAAAAGTTGGGATTTTTGCTTATAATTCCTAGAATTATTTGAAGCCATTTTGAGGTAATTTGAAGTGATTAAAGAAGGTGGGTGATCATTTGAAGTGGCTCTAAAATTATCTGAAGAAATCTGAATTTCTGAGGTTGACGCTGAAAATGGCCAAGTTCAATAGAGTTCGTAAGGATGATATTTGACTTCATAAGAATGGTTTCCAAGTTTTTAAGGACGAATCCTAACATTATAAGGATCATCACTATTTCATAAAGATTAACTCAAAGTTCAAATCATCCATAGTTTGTAAGGATCAATTGAGGACTTTGCAAGGATGGACAACCAACTTTATAAGGATGTTGTGGAGTTCATCAAGATTCCATCCTACTTGGTAAGGATCATTTATCCTTATGAAATGAATGATGAAGTGAAAAGTTACGTTGTGCCTAAAAATCTTACAAAGGACTCATTGTGAAGTTTGTAAGGATGACCTGTGTACTTTGTAAAGATCATCTTGAGTCTAACACTAAGAGAAATGTGAGACTATTAAAGGTTGAATAGAATGATATTTTTAAAGAGAAATTTCCATACATTGAAAGAGTAAGAAGGGACTTCAAAAGAGTACCTAGAGACTTTAAAATAGTACACAGGGACTTCAAAAGAGTATGAATGGACTTTGGAAGATAAAGTCCAACTTGAGAAGAGTAACAGAGAAGTTTGGAAGAGTATATGGAAACTTCATAAGAGTAATTTTGGACTTTGGAAGAGTATTCAATAATTTTGAAGAGTGGTGATCTACTCCAAAAGAGTAAGTTCCTTGGAGGATTTTTAAGAATTGCTAAGACATGGAAATTTTGAGTTTTAAAGAATAAATAAAATTTGAATAATGATTTAAATCCATTAATGCTTTTTTAACTGATCTTCATCAAATTAAACATCACAATAATATTTTTTGATTCAAGCTGGAGTTCAAGAATTCCACGATGAAAAGAGGAATATCAGGTGGTGGTGTTACATGTTGTCATGCACATGTGGTTGCAAGTAAAAAGAATTAAATACAACGGTTTTTAGGGAATATTTTGATTAGAATATTATACCAAGTTTTGTGGATGATTTGAAAGAAAAGTCCATGGAACAATAACGGAGGTAATTTCTAATTAAACGTTTGAAATTCAACATTGTGAGAAAGCTGAAGAATAATCCGGGAACAGTTGACCCGAGTTATGGAGATAACTAAAAATTATGGGAATTTCCATAAACAATTTAGGGAAAAAAATTTCATGATATATAGTGAATATAAAATAGAGAAGTAAAATAATATGATGTTTTGAGAAAAATTGAGAATAAAAGAAGAGTTTCTAATACTTTGCTACATTGAAAACATTTTGTATCATCACTACAAAAAAGCAGACTAGCGATAATTTTTTAAAGGGGTTATGCATAACCCCCTCTAAATTTATTTTAGAGGGAGTTCTGCACAACCCTTTCTAATCATTGAATTTAAAGGGGGTTCACAACCTCCTCTAATTTTTTTAGCATTTTTTTAATATTTCGCTGGATTTTAAAGGTGGTTATGTCAAAACTACCGCTAATTTAATAATTAGTGGTACTATATGTTCAGTTGGATTTTAGAGGCACTATATATATATATATATATTCATTTGGATGTTAGAGGGGTTGTAAACCCCCTTTAATGTAAGAAATTAGAGGGGGTTCATGAACCCCCCACTAATCCCTTAGATTAGAGGGGGTTCATGTACCACCGCTAATCCATTTGATTAGAGGGTTTTTTAACCCCACTTAATTTTTATTTATTTTTTAAAATAAGTCTCATATAACTTCAAATTTTATAATATATATGTGTGTGTGTGCATATATATGCATATTACATAAGCATATTATATAAATTAATTTAAATCCATTATAAACACACACACACACACACATATATAAATACACTATTTAAATACTTTAAATAAATACTTATACATATAAACAAAAATGTATACATATATAAATATCGGTATACATAATATAAATATAATTATAAATATATTTATTCAAATATATGAATTTATATGTGGTTTTATAAATACTATACATTTATATTACACATATATTATATTAAATACATTTTTATTGTATATTTATGTATAAATATATTTATATTATATTATATATAAAAATATATATAATATAGACAAAATTAAAATTAAAATTAAATATAAATATATATAATATACATTTATACTATATATATAATATATTAAAAATATTTTATTATATATATATATATATATTATATATATATATTATATATATATATTATATTATTATTTTATATATATTTTAGTATAGCGTATTAATTATAAATTAATTTAGTACACGCGCGCGTGCACACACACACACATCATTTAATTATATTATATATTTCCAATTATATGAATGTATTTAATTTTGTGTTTGTATATATATTTGTGTGGATACATTATATAATATAAATGTATTTAATATAATATATGTATAATATAAATCATAAAATATATAAATGTATAGTATTTATAAAACCAACATATAACTGTTATAGTTTAAACAATATATCACTACCAGAAAAAATGGCTTCTGCGCCTGGCGAAACGGGTGACCGCCATTGGCGGTCGCTATAGAGAGTATTAGCGACCGCCATTGGCGGCTGCTAATGTCGACATAAACTGGGCGGGAATTTTCCCGCCCCCCGCCTTCCCCCGTCGCTGCATTTTCCCACCCCCGACCTTCCCCCGCCGCTGCAACTCCCCGAACGCCGTGAGACCTCCCCCGCCGCCGCCCTGCCGCCCTTGGTCACCCCCATAACAACCGCGCATCACCTCCCATAGCCTTCCCTTACCCGCCGTGAGAACTCCCCCGCCGCCGCCCTGCCACCCAATCCCTCACCGACGCACCTACCACTCACTCCGGCCACCGTGGATCCGCCATGGCCGGCGACCCGAGCTCGCATCCACCGGTCATCCCTGCGGGTTCATCGCGTCGCACCCACCTACTGTCCCGCAGGTATGAAATCTGGATTTTTTAAAAGGACCAAGAGCGACCGCCATTGGCGGTCGCTGTTGGTCTTTACCGACGAAGCAATAGCGACCGCCAAAAGCGGTCGCAAGGCGGCCGCTACAGCCCTTTAGTGACCGCTTTTGGCAGTCGCTAAAGGTCTTTATTCTAGTAGTGTATGTAATAAAAATAATAAATAATAATATCATTATTACATACACACCCATATATATATAAGTATATAAAAATAATTATATAAATATATATATTTTAATTATGTTATATCTATAAATATTATATAAATACATAAATATACACACACAAACACAAATATAAATGTATAAATATATATATAAAAAACAGTGGGTAGATTAGGGGTGGTTATAACCACCCATAAAATGGAAATTTTAGATTTAATTAGGGGTGGTTATAACCGCCCTTAATAGGCTGTCTATGGTTAATTTTGGGTGAAATCAGAGGGGGTTGAAACCCCTTCTAATCTAATAACCGCTAAACACCGAACCATTTTACTAGCACTTACCCAAAACCGCCTCTAATCAGAGTAGGCAGGCACTTTAGTGGCGATTTTGGGTAGCCACCACTAAAGTATTTAGAAGGGGTTATAACCCCTTCTAATCACCCATTTTTTTAGTATAAAGAGAAAAGGGAGATTCAATACTAATACTATTTAGAGATTATTCTCTATATATTAAGGAGAAGAAAAAGAAGATGACTTGGTTTTTCCAATTGGATCCAATTAGTTGAAGTAGGAGGAGAAGGAGAAAAAATTGAACTAAAAGAAATCAAGAATGGTGATTCTGTTCATCGAAGCATATTAAAGAAGTAAAAGATAAAACAAATTTAGTGATCTATTCCTGGAATACCCAGTATTACAGATGATCAATAAGAAGGAAGAGAAATATCTATAGACTACATTGACTTGGATCTGTTGATCAGATAAAGTGAGTCAAAGTATAAGGAAGACTAATAAATAGAAAGTGTCTCAAAGATTGGTTCCTGAATCCAAATACTAAGGAAGGAGTTAGAATAATATAGTTTCTCACTATTGTGAATGTATTAGAATGATAAGTATAAGTAGTTTTCAAGAGCGTGAGTTGGAGAAGAAGAAAAAAATCTTGACAATGCAATTAGATTCAATTAGTGGAAGACTCTTCTGTCATTATAGAATTCTTGAAAAATTATAACACCACTGGGAGGTGGTATAATGATTTAGTGGGATTTTGTATTTGGGTTAAATTAGAAACAATCTAAGGTATCAAGGTGTTCCTTACTTCCGTATTAAAGTGTAGGGAAGATCACTTCAAGGACTTGGGGGATTCCTACCCAAACCGCTTGCAATCTATGTTGGATATTAGTGGAAATTTTTGTGTCAGGCGATCCTAAACACATTAAGGACATAGTCACCCACATTGGGAGAACACATTTTAAAAAGTACTATATTTTATTCTCAACTACTTTCCTACATTGCATGTGGTATTAGTATGTTGGGTGTAAAGACTCAAGAATTTTGTTTTTAATATGATTAAGCCTTGTTTCCATCTTATCCTTTTAAGTTTTTGGGTTTTTTATTCTTGGGTAAATCATTGTGAGCTTTTGAGTAGATTCTATGTTTTTAGAGGCTTTTTGGTTCAAACCGACTAATACCACACTCATGGTGCAAGCCATTTTGGTTCTAGGTGATCCACTGTGTAAAATAGGCAAGAAAAAATGGCTGACCAAGGTGTGGCCTCGAGCATGGAGCACTAGGGGAGCTCCTATGGACCATGGCTAGAGTGACCTCACTAAGCCCATGGTGGAGTCCATTCTGAGGGAAAATGGCTAAAACTTTATCACATTCTCATGGTGGGTCACCATGTTGGATGTCTGAGTTCAATTTTGTAAGGTCATGTATTTTATAGCTATGTACCTCTTTGAGTTTTGGATGATCCTCTTTATTTTTGGGTTTTACTTCTTTAAACCTTGGTGGTCAAGTCCCTTTTTGGGGGATGGAGAGAATTTTCTAGGGAGAATGATCTAATGTTTGGGGATGTATATTTGTTTTAATTAATGGAGTCCATGTATTAACATGTAAAAGGGAATTATGAGGGTTCTCTGTGAGTTTGGAAGGCTTCATAGGTGGTTTGGGCTCCTCTGCAGAAGCTAGACTGAGAGTTGTCTACTAGAAATTTACATGACGTGAACATGTTACATGACGTGTAAATGTTTCCAGGCATACATCGTGAACTAGGTTTAGGATGTAAAATGGTTACATGTTGTGAAATTGGTTAATGATAATAAATTCTTGATTGAGGTTATTTTAACCTAAGGTGATGTGTTTTTTGATGAATCTCATGAATTGAGAAATACACATTGTGAAATTATTATACATAATGTATTTCTCATGATCTGTAGTTATAAGCTGTGTAGTACATATATTTTATTTCTCATCCATGTGCACCCCTTATCCCTCAGACCCTAGGTTAACTCTAGGTGATTTTAGAGTTCTTCCTACCCTTTTGAATGTCCTGATCAAGCATCTGATCCCCAATTATTTGCTTCTCTTTGGGTTTTCCCTCTCTTATGTTTGTTCTCTATTATAATAGTGTAATCTATTGACTGATATTGAACTGGGTTGTGATCTTGATGACGTGTGACCTAGGTTCTTATTGTGATCATGATTGCCTTTTTTCTTGTTAGTGTTACCTATTTGAAGCATTTTTTTAATCTTCATATTATTGTAGGTGATCTAAAACAACACCCTATGGCTTGCTTCTATTTTGTTTAAGTATGTAAAATATGGCGAGATTTCCCTAACACAACATGTGCATTAATTAATAGAATAATGAGTATTGATAAATCATGTGATGGATTACTCTTTGGATCCCTTTGGATCCAGTAGTTTTGTGTCCTAGCTTGTGGCTACTCATAGGGTGATCTTATCCTTGAACAATAGTGAATTGGATAATGGCTAAAAATTTGATTTAGCATGACATGAGACATCAGGTGATTTCTTGTGATAGATTCACCTTGGAAAATGGATTATTTGATTATTGAATGAATGAGTAATTGAAAGATACATGGTAATTGGATGAATTGACCATTGTGGATTATGATGTTATATTGTGATATTATTTCCATGATGACTTGTGTTGTCATAGATTCCAAAATGATTACATAAAGGGATTTTCCTAGATGATGAAATGCCTATATAAATGGATTTGTCAAGATTCTGAAATGATTATATAAAGGGAATTTCCTAGATGTTGAAATGATTATATGAAAGACTTTTCTCAGATGTTGAAATGCTTATATAAATGAATTTTTTCCAGTATGGTAAAATTATTATATAAAGGGCCTCGTCCAGTTATGCTATAATTCTTATACAGAGGGCTTCAACCAGTTATGTGATTGTTCCATGGACTTGTGGTTGCGGTTGGAATGGTTGTGCTACATGCTTAAAGATATCCCGACATGGTGTCGAAGCAAGTTATTTGTTATATTATATTAATTAATTAATTAATACAACTTTTTATATCTTTATTGTATGAACTTATTATAAAAATAGTTTTTTTAAACATAATGGTGTTGACCTACTGAGTTTTACTCACACCCTATTCAGGCTGCCATTTAGTACTCGAGCAGATTAGATGGATACAGGTTTGGAAAAGGGAAAGAGACATTGTTTTTGATTGTTGCTTACTGGATGGGTTGGATTATGGAGACATAATTGATGTGTGATTAAAGATAAGGGTATTTTGAGTTTATTTATATCATCTTGTTCCTTTATATGTATGAATTGAAACATGTCATTTAATTACATTCCAACCTAATATTACATGGTTCATTATTATTTGGTTTATTAGTTCTTCCTTTACCATTCCTGTTGTATGTTGTATCGTTTCTGCTATTTCTATTACTTTGATATATATATATATTTATTTATGTTGTATTTCAACTCTATACCAGGGGGTATAGTCTTCCTACTATGTCCTTTACACCCTCACTACTAGTCAAAAGCCTCTAGAATATGGGGATATGTGCTTGAGTTGCAGTAACCATCTTGATTTGACTATGTGAGAGAGTGCCAGATTAGGGGGATGTTACAAAGTGGTATCAGAGGTAGAAAGTTGTTCTTTTATGCTGCTTTACTATTTGGGAAAGGTAGAAAGGATAATAGGATGTTTCAAGATTTGGTAATGAGATTGTTCATGGGAGTATCTAACCTATATACAAGGGTAAATCCGAGTTCCCAGGGGTGATATTGTTGTTTATGCTTTTCGTTATTGCGGTTGATGTTATTTCACCTTGGGTGATTCACATGTTGTGTGATGTTATTGTTTCTTGAGATCTATACTCGTGTCCTGGTATGGAATAATATGAGTATACATGAATCATGATAGTCAAAGAGGGATATATCTTGACATGCGTTGTTTATGATAGGGACATATTTATTGCATGTGATATATTTTCCTGTATGAACTGTAAAATGAGAAACATGTAAAGACCCGTAAAATTCAAGGGAATTTTTTTCTTAATTTTCTTTGGATTTTTACAAGAACGCAATTTCTGACGACACCTGATTCTGAGGCCCGGTGTGCCCAGAATCATTTTCCGAAGTTTGGCTCGGGTACGTTCAGTGAACGAACGAGCGGGTTTTCCTAACTTTTGAACCGGTGCTCGGAATTGAAATCCGAGGGCACCGATGAAATCGCAGTGCCGATAATTGCTTAAGAACAATTTTCTGGAGTTGCGTTTGCTCGGGTGTGGTTATTAAAAATAGTGGGTTAAGTAATGAATAAAATAAAATTTGTGCAACTAATTTTATTTTTATTTAAGGTAGCTTAACCCTATGCTTGACGGTTGGAGTGGGACCCACCATTACCCTAACTCCTAGGTAGGAAATTAGTGAGGTGGGGCCCACATGAGCCCCACCCCTTTATTTCCTTTCACCTCCTATGAGCATTTAATATGGTAACTCACCCGCACCCCCCTCTTAAATGCCAAGTCAACTCTCGCGTTTAATTTAATTATTAAACGCCTCATTAAATGGGTCAACGCTCGATAATTAAATCGTGATCTGTTTTTGAATTTCAAAAACCGTTGACATGAGAAATAAAATAAGGCAAAGCCTTATTTTATTATGTGTTTTTCATTGTGCGGGAAATATTTGAAGAGGAGAGCTCAAAGCCTTGAATCTTTATCTTCTTCCTCCTTGAAAAACGCGAAGAACGCACCGTCACCAACGAAGAACGCCGGACACCGACAAAGGACGACGAAGGACGCCAAATCCTCGGAGATCGACGACGCGATGCCGTATACCGTGACGCCAACAATTCTCTTCTCCGAGACGTCGACGACGCTTGCAGAACCTTCTTCCGCGAGGATTATTTCCCGCGACGAACCTTCGTTCGACGACACCCTGAGGTGGGGGTTATTTGCTTTTGTTCATGAGTTATCCTTTGCCGTTCTTCGTCTATATTTTTGGGCCGCTTGATATCAACTTAACGAGAGGAGGTCGGATCGCACGAACACGACCGACTCTACTCCCCCTTTGTTGTTGTGATGTTGCGGTTCGAAAGAAGGCGGCGCGGTGCAACGACACCGCACTGAATCATGGAGAAATACGGCAAGGATGTGTGGCGCCGTCGCGCCACGCCGTTGAGGCCGAACATAACCGCGGCCGGAGTCGAGGCCGCGGGGGGGGGGGGGGGGATTCAAAGACTCCGCTGGTTGATCATTGTGCGCGGATTGACGGGCGATGACGGAATGAGCCGCATATGCGTTTTGAAACCTTCGTAGTGAAGAGCCGGTCCCGGGAGGACCGCCGGCGAAGATCGCAGGCAAAACGGACCACCGGAGCGCGTCCGATGGTCCACGGAAGATCCTGCCGGCGCGCCACGCCAGCACGGCGGCGCCGGTGGCCGGAGGCGGCGGTGCCCGGCGTGCCGCCAGGAAGGTCCGCCGCGACAGAAGTCGCGGCGGCAGGCGGCGGTCCCGCGGCCACGCGGGACCAGGGGAGACCGGGGGTCGTAACCCCCGGCGGTCAAAGGGAGCATCCCCCACGTAGAGGGGGGGGGGCAGCGCGCTCCCCCCTGTCCGCTCAGCTCGGCTCGCTGAGCTGGCCACGCGGCCGTGCGAGCGTGCCAGGCCGGGCCGGGCCGCGCTTAGGCCGGGCCGCGCCGCGCCGGCTGGGCCGGGCTGCGCCCACCGGGCCGGGCCGATCCCTATTGGGCCGGAACTGGACCCGGTTCGGGTCGACCCAGGGGGTGTCGGGCCGGGTCGGTCCGGGCCCGAACCCCCTATTCTCAGACATATTTTCTTCAAACGCCCATAACTTAGGTTATGGACCCCCTATCGACGCACCGTCAGTTGCAATGCGATATTTGGACCGAGACAATCATTTTGGTATATTACACTCAAGGTTTCGGAGAACTTTGGGTACGTCCGGGTTGGTTTGAACACGAAACCAACCGGGCCCTCGGAGCGGAAACACTTATAACTTGAGCTCCGGACGTCCGATTGACGTGTTGTCGACTTTGTTGGATTCCTCTTAGTGAGATGGACCTTTTGTCTTACTCCGCTCAAGGTTTGGACGCAGTTGGAGTGCAGTCAGGTTGGTTTTGACTTTTCAACCAATCGGTCCCCTAGAACGAAAAAGCCAATAACTCTCAGACCAGGTGTCCGATTGGCGTGCCGTCTGTCATGTTGAGTTCCTCTTTTCGAGATGGAACTTTGAGATACATCAACTCCAGACTATAGTTCAGTTGATGTATTGACCCCTTGGCTCGAGGAGCGGACCCTCCGGGAACGAGCATGCTGTGTGCGGGAACCCTAGAGCTGGCTGCGACTGCGACTGCGACTGTGACGACTGCATTGAAATCCTATGTGGGTTCGACAGTGATGAAGACCGGACTGAAATCCTATGTGGGTTCGACGGCGATGAAGACTGCACTGAAATCCTATGTGGGTTCGGCAGGGATGATGACCGTACTGAAATCCTATGTGGGTTCGGCGACGATGAAGACTGCACTGAAATCCTATGTGGGTTCGACAGCCATGGAGACCGTACTGAAATCCTATGTGGGTTCGACGGTGATGAAGACTGCACTGAAATCCTATGTGGGTTTGACAGGGATGAAGACCGTACTGAAATCCTATGTGGGTTCGGCGGCGATGAAGACTGCACTGAAATCCTATGTGGGTTTGGAAGTGATGGAGACCGCACTGAAATCCTATGTGGGTTCGACGTCAATAAAGACTGCACTAAAATCCTATGTGGGTTCGGCCGCTTGGCTGGTTTAGTATCCTACGTGGGTCCCAACTTAGATGAATCATGGGCTATATCTGATCATCTCTTTCACTGAAGAAGTATATTTGTGTGAGCTGAGTCTTGACTTTCAATCAATATCTTCGATATGATTGACTTGCTTTCCTGTGTGGATTGGGTTGTGTTATCCTGTGTGGATTGAGTTGTACTATCCTGTGTGGACGTGATCGAACTTGGGATCAGATTTTAGAGTCGAACTGGAATTGATGACTTAGGTATATGTATGGGCATATACCTAAGTAGTGTTGGTTGTTACTTAGTGATTTTATCTTTCCTTTGTGGATTATCCTTTGTGAATTCTGTGAGACCTTCGGGGGTCTCGGGGTCCCTACTGAGTAGCGTATACTCACCCCTGCACAGGCTATGCCCGCACTTCGTTGTGTTGGATGCAGATGACGGACAACGCTGATCGAGGTTGTGGCTTGTAGAGCCAGACGGTACCCGGAGGTGGACTTCACGATGAGACGGTACCCGGGGGTGGACGTGACGACGAGAGGGTACCCGGAGGTGGAATCCACGACGAGACAGTACCCGGATCTGACAGACGAACGTAGAGAGCTGAGGTGTCCATCTGTACCTACCCTTCAGGTAGGGACTCCAGAGGACGATCCAGGAGCAACTTGATACCTTCCTGCTGTTTTGTCTTTTTCTTGTACTTTACTGTTGGGCTTGTATTTCCGGCCCCCTTTGTATTTTCAGCACTCTTGTTATATTGCTTTACTTAGTGTTTGCTTCCGCTTATTCTCTTGTTGTGTGTGTGGTTACGTTTCTTAAAGGCAATGCCTTCCCAGTTATAGGGATTTATGCCTTTGGTGATAGTCGCCATCCCCTGGCCTATGGGAGGCGGGCTTGGGGTAGTCACAACACGGGTCCCGAGGACGGGTCGTGACAAATTGGTATCAGAGGAGTTCGGTTCTACCGCAGAACTTTGGACTCTGATCTTCTTCAATGTGAAGCAATAGTGTTAAGGGTATTGAGTGTGGTTATCAGTCCAGGGAGTCCAGTGTTGGTGCGGCGGCTGACGTATCCGTACAACAGGACCCTGACTTCTGATTTCCAACTCAATGCACGAAAACATTGATTGCATGTGTGTTTCAAAAGTTTTCTTTGTGATTACTTTGTGTTAGCTCACCAGGTATACTGTTTTGACCGTGGCGCACCTGTTTCTTTTCAGGATGGCCCCACGACGGCAGCCAGCTAGGGTTCCGAGCTTTGAGTGAGACGATAGCCCACCGAGCGACGAGGCCTCAGTGCATGACCCTTTTTCGGCGGAGGCACCGACGGTACCACTACTCGCCGAGCCACCGATGCTACCAGCCCCAGCCGCTGATAGTTCACGTCGCCTTAGTGCGCTGCATGAGTTTCAGCATCAGAGACCGCCCAGGTTCCACAGGGAGATGGACCCTCAGGCAGCCGAGGATTGACTGGAGGCGGTTTTGCGAGTTTTCAGGTTAGTGGGGACACCAGCTGACCTCATGGTGATCCTCGCAGCGAGCCTCCTGCACGCAGCAGCAGGCAGATGGTGGAGCTTGATGCTCCAGGTGCACGACGAGGCATCTCTCCTCTAGAAGGACTTTGAGAGAATCTTCCGCTCGGAGTTCGTCCCAGCCACCCTCCGTGCGGTGCGCATCTAGAAGCTACTATAGCTGCGGCAGGGCAGCATGACCGTGGCCCAGTACTCGGCGAGGTTTACTGATCTCTCGCGCTACTCCACCGATATGGTACGGGACCCATTCTTCTAGGCCCGAACCTTCGATCAGGGACTGAGGCATGAGATCAGGGCTTTGATGATCTCCCTCAACATTCTGACGCAGGAAGAGGTGTTGGAGAGAGCCCTTCTAGTGGAGAGTTTTCTCGCCGAGCAGGCACCAGTGGCAGGACCCTACGTAGGACGACCCGTAGCGAAGACTTATGCAGCTGGCAGTAGACAGGTGACGCAGAGGTCCAAACGGGCCAGACCATCCGATGGGCAATCTCAGGGTGAAGATTCGGTTGTGCGGGGCACACGAAGGAGAGCCAGCTACTCGAGGAGCAGGCAATGCTACGCATGCGGCGGGCAAGGTCACATGGCTCGAGACTGCCCGACTCGTCCTGCAGATGAGCAGCAGGTGGTAGAGGGACCTCCCAGGCAGAGGTTCGACCATGACGGTCTGCAGGGAGCAGGCGGGCGAGGTAGAGGAGCTGGCCGAGCAGCGGGTGGTGGACGACGCTTTGAGGCCCTACCACCACCACCACCTGGGAGACCACCCCGACCGCAGGGAACAGGTGGACAGGGAAGAGCTCAGCTTCAGGCAGCTGAGGCCTACGATCATGGAGCTCCTGGAGCAGATGTATAGGAGCGGGACTAGCTCCAGACATGGAGACTTTTGTTCATGTTGCTTCTAGCTTTGTTGATGTTTGTTTGTAGATGCTTTGTGTCTTTGTACTTTGAGCTGTAGTAATAAAAGACACCTTTCCTTGTGGCATTTACTTTCCTGTCCTCTCTTTTTGTTGTTACTAAGAGGTTCCGGTTTAAAAACCGTTGACTTGACCCTCACTTTTGAGATACCTACTAGAGGAGACCCAGTTACCACACACTATTGCCGACAGTGTGACTCAACCCTTGGAGGCGAGAGTAACGGTCGGATCTCTTGGTAGTAGCGTCGAGGCCTTACGATGTCATCCTTGGTATGGATTAGTATCATCCATGTCAGGATTGACTGTATTAGGCGAAGAACGTGGTTCATCCAGAGGATGAGACCAGATTTCTCTTATCGGCAAATAAAAAATCTTAGCAAATCTTGTAGGACCAGAAAAGGTTCAAGTCACCCAGGAGTGGATGAGGACAGCTCATAGCCAACAAAAGACTTATGCTGATAGGAGGCGGAGGCCACTGGAGTTCGAGGATGGCGACCACGTTTCCCTACGGGTCTCACCTCGACGTGAGTTACGGAGTTTTGGCCGGGGCGACAAGTTGTCTCTGCGCTTCATTGGACCCTTCTAGGTCCTCAACAGGGTAGGCGAGGTGGTTTACTGCTTGACCCATCCACCTCAGTTGCACCGGGTGCACGACGTCTTCCACGTATCTCAACTGAGGAGATACGAGCACGACCCGACGCATGTCACCGACCATGGGGAGCAGGACATTGGCGATGAGGTGGCTTTTGCGGGGTTCCAGTAGAGGTTGAGAAACGACAGGAGCGGGTCCTACGAGGACGATCGATTCCACTTGTGCACTTTCGTTGGCAGCACGGGAACCTCCAGGTGAGCACATGGGAGCGGAAGGCTCAGATGCGTGCTCAGTACCAGTTTTGTTTCCCTAGTTTGTGTTATAGCTTTACGGGGACGTAAATCCCTGAGGTGGAGTAATGTAAAGACCCGTAAAATTCAAGGGAAATTTTTTCTTAAATTTTTTTGGGTTTTTAACAGAACGCAGTTTTCTGAAGACACCTGATTCCGAGGCCTGGTGTGCCCGGAATCATTTTCCGAAGTTTGGCTCAGGTACGTTCAGTGAACGAATGAGCAGGTTTTCCTAACTTTTGAACTGGTGCTCGGAATCGAAATCCGAGGGCACCGATGAAATCGCAGCGCCGTTAATTGCTTAAGAACACTTTTTCTGGAGTTGCGATTGCTCGGGTGTGGTTATTAAAAATAGTGGGTTAAGTAATGAATAAAATAAAATTTGTGCAACTAATTTTATTTTTATTTAAGGTAGCTTAACCCTATGCTTGACGGTTGGAGTGGGACCCACCATTACCCTAACTTCTAGGTAGGAAATTAGTGAGGTGGGGCCCACATGAGCCCCACCCCTTTATTTCCTTTCACCTCCTATGAGCATTTAATATGGTAACTCACCCGCACCCCCTCTTAAATTCCAAGTCAACTCTCGCGTTTAATTTAATTATTAAACGCCTCATTAAATGGGTCAACGCTCGATAATTAAATCGTGATCTGTTTTTGAATTTCAAAAACCGTTGACATGAGAAATAAAATAAGGCAAAGCCTTATTTTATTATGTGTTTTTCGTTGTGTGGGAAATATTTGAAGAGGAGAGCTCAAATCCTTGAATCTTGATCTTCTTCCTCCTTGAAAAACGCGAAGAACGCACCGTCACCAACGAAGAATTCCGGCCACCGATAAAGGACGACGAAGGACGCCAAATCCTCGGAGATCGACGACGCAACTCCGTATACCGTGACGCCAACAATTCTCTTCTCCGAGACGTCGACGACGCTTGCAGAACCTTCTTCCGCGAGGATTATTTCCCGCGACGAACCTTCGTTCGACGACACCCTGAGGTGGGGGTTATTTGCTTTTGTTCATGAGTTATCCTTTGCCGTTCTTCGTCTATATTTTTTGGGCCGCTTGATATCAACTTAACGGGAGGAGGTCGGACCGCACGAACACGGATGACTCTCCTCCCCCTTTGTTGCTGTGATGTTTCGGTTCGAAAGAAGGCGGCGCGATGCAACGACACTACGCAGAATCATGGAGAAATATGGAAAGGATGCGCGGCGCCGTCGCGCCACGCCGTTGAGGCCGAACGAAACCGCGGCCGGAGTCGGGGCCGCGGGGTGGGGGGGGGGGGGGGGGCGATTCAAAGACTCCGATGGTTGATCGTTGTGCGCGGATTGACGGGCGATGACGGAATGGGCCGCAGATGCATTTTGAAACCTTCGCAGTGAAGAGACGGTCTCGGGAGGACCGCCAGCGAAGACCGTAGGCAAAACGGACCATCGGAGCGCGTCCGGTGGTCTGCGGAAGATCCTGCCGGCATGCCGCCAGGAAGGTCCGCCGCGGCAGGCAGCGGTCCCGTGACCGCGCGGGACCAGGGGAGACCGGGGGTCGTAACCCCCGGTGGTCAAAGGGAGTGGCCCCCACGTGGGGGGGGGGGGCAGCGCGCTCCCCCTGTCCGCTCAGCTCGGCTCGCCGAGCTGGACACGCGGCCGCACGAGCGTGCCAGGCCGGGCTGGGCCGCGCCGGCCGGGCCGGGCTGCACCCACCGGGCCGTGCCGCGCCCTATTGGGGCGGACCCGGAACTGGTTCGGGTCGACCCGGTTTGGGCCGACCCAGGGGGTCTCGGGCCGGGTCGGTCTGGGCCCGAACCCCCTATTCTCGGGCAGTTTTTATTCAAATGCTCATAACTTGGGATACGGACCCCCGATCGACGCACCATCAGTTGAAATGCGATCCTTGGATCGAGACGGTCATTTAGATATATTACACTCAAGGTTTTGGAGAACTTTGGGTATAACCGGGTTGGTTCGAAGACGAAACCAACCGGGCCCTCGGAGCGGAAATGCTTATAACTTGAGCTCCGGACGTCCGATTGACGTGCCGTCGACTTTGTTGGATTCCTCTTAGTGATACAGACCTTTTATCTTACTACACTCGAGGTTTGTATGTAGTTGGAGTACAGTTGGGTTGGTTTTGACTTAAAAACCAACCGGGCCCCTGGAACGAAAAAGCCAATAACTCTCAGACCGGGCGTCCGATTGACGCGCCGTCTGTCACGTTGAGTTCCTCTTGTCGAGACGGAACTTTGAGATACATCAACTCCGGACTACGTGTCAGTTGATGTATCGACCCCTTGACTCGAGGAGTAGACCCTCCCAGAACGAGCATGCTGTGTGCGGGAACCCTAGAGCTGGCTGCGACTGCGACTGTGACTGTGACGACTGCATTGAAATCCTATGTGGGTTCGGCAGTGATGAAGACCAGACTGAAATACTATGTGGGTTCGACAGCGATGAAGACTGCACTGAAATCCTATGTGGGTTCGGCAGGGATGATGACCGTACTGAAATCCTATGTGGGTTCGGCGGCGATGAAGACTGCACTGAAATCCTATGTGGGTTCGGCAGCGATGGGGACCGTACTGAAATCCTATGTGGGTTCGACGGCGATGAAGACTGCACTGAAATCCTATGTGGGTTCGACAGGGATGAAGACCGTACTGAAATCATATGTGGGTTCGACGGCGATGAAGACTGCACTGAAATCCTATGTGGGTTCGGCAGCGATGGAGACCGTACTGAAATCCTATGTGGGTTTGACGTCCATGAAGACTGCACTAAAATCCTATGTGGGTTCGGCCGCTTGGCTGGTTTAGTATCCTACGTGGGTCCCAGCTTAGATGAATCAGTGGCTATATATGATCATCTCTTTCACCGAAGAAGTATACCTGTGTGAGCTGAGTCTTAACTTTCAATCAATATCTTCGATATGATTGACTTGCTTTCCTGTGTGGATTGGGTTGTGTTATCCTGTGTGGATTGGGTTGTACTATCCTGTGTGGACATGATCGAACTTGGGCTCAGATGTTGGAGCCGAACTGGAATCGATGACTTAGGTATATGTATGGGCATATACCTAAGTAGTGTTGGTTGTTACTTCGTGATTGTATCTTTCCTTTGTGGATTATCCTTTGTGGATTCTGTGAGACCTTCGGGGGTCTCGGGGTCCCTACTGAGTAGCGTATACTCACCCCTGCACGGGCTATGCCCGCACTTCATTGTGTTGGATGCAGACGACGGACAACGCTGATCGAGGTTGAGGCTTCTAGAGCTAGACGGTACCCGGAGGCGGACTTCACGACGAGACGGTACCCGGAGGTGGACCTGATGACGAGAGGGTACCCAGAGGTGGACTCCACGACGAGACGGTACCCAGAGCTAACAGACGAACGTAGAGAGCTGAGGTGGCCATCTGTACCTACCCTTCAGGTAGGGACTCCGGAGGACGATCCAGGAGCAGCTTGACACCTTCCCATTGTTTTGTCTTTTTCTTGTACTTTACTGTTGGGCTTGTATTTCCGGCCCCCTTTGTATTTTCAGCACTCTTGTTATATTGCTTTACTTAGTGTTTGCTTCCGCTTGTTCTCTTATTGTGTGTGTGGTTACGTTTCTTAAAGGAAATGCCTTCCCAGTTATAGGGATTTACGCCTTTGGTGCTAGTCGCCAGCCACTGGCCTATGGGAGGCGGGCTTGGGGTAGTCACGACACGGGTCCCGAGGACGGGTCGTGACAAAACATATTATATTTGATAAATTAAAAGAAATAACTATTATGTAATGCTAAATCAATTGTTAATCCATGTTTAGAAAGACCATGAGCCAGTGCTTTACTGTTTTTATCACCTTTTGAGGTTGACCATGCATCTAATGTTCTAAGGAGCGTGTTTATCTTGTAAAGAAAATGACTCCATCCCATCTTCAAATTAAGCATAAGGAGATTAGAAATAATGATCCCAACATAGTTGAATTAGAGATTCCTTTAGAAAATGAGGATCATATGGATGTTCATATTTACAACAACTTCTTAAGGGTCATGTGATCCATAAAAGGGAGACTATTCACACTGTGACCTCATTGTCTGAGCTCATGAGAGAGTTTCAACTATATAATACACCAACATTTACTGGGGAGGGAGGCCCCTAGGAAGAAAATTTTGGGATCGAGTTAGTCCAGATGATCTTCAAGCACCTTGAGACACCCGTAGATAGAAGAGTGAAGCTTTCTACATTTATGCTTCGTGGACCATCCAAGCAATGGTGATACACTTTTGGGAAAGTAGGCCAATAAGTGGATTTATCCTAGAAGGACTTTGAGACGAATTTTCTAATTCACTTATATCATGAGACATTGAGGGATGATAAGGATCACGATTTCATGCACCTGACACATGAGGGCATGTCTGTGATAGACTATGCTGGATGTTTTTCCAACTTTCCGCTCTTTGCATCATATTTATATGTTGGTGAGATTTCAAGGGTGATATGTTTTCAAGATGTGTTTCTTAATGAGACCAGGTCACAATTAAACGTCTTTCTCTTGAGTATATTTTTGTTGTGATGAATCGGGATTCCATCGTGGAGGGAAATCTGAGAGAGACCCCAAGTAGTGTCCATGATGTTTTAGTAGGTTGAACTGGTAGATCTTTTTATTATAGAAATAAGTGCTGCTATAATATTTATTTCCAAGGAAATAGTAGGTAGATCAGTTAGGGTAGTGGGAAACCATATCAGGACCATGTTCCATTGCAGTGCTATTAGGGTGGAAAGTTTTCTCACAAGTGGCCTCAGTGTTCATTCCATGCTTTGAAGTATTATGCTTGTGGTAGGATGGGCCACCTGTAAAGGTTTTGTAGGGGAATTCATTAAAAGAGTAGTGGTAGGAAATTAGGATAGGTACCCGAGTCTGGGAAGGACTCAACTACCCTTCAGTAGATTGTTAGCTGGAGTTAAAATGGATTGTCACGACTCGTCCTTGGGGCCCATGATGTGACTACCCCAAGCCCACCTTCCATAGGCCAGGGGCTGGCAACTAGCACCAAAGGCGAAAATCCTAATAACTGGGAAGACATTGTCTTTATAAAAGAAAACAAAACACCACAGAGTACAAGCGGAAGTAAACACTAAGTACAAAAGAGAGTGCTGAAAAGTAAATGGGCCAGAATACAAACCCAACTGAAAGTATAGCTACAACTGAACAAAAGTACAACATAAAAAGACAACAGCTGAAAGAACGGAAGCGGCTCCTGGGTCGTCCTCCTCGGATCCTACCTGAAGGGTAGGTACAGATAGCCTTCACAACGCTCTCGCCCGTCATCCTCCTCCGTGTGTCATCTCGTCGTGAAGTCCACCTCCGGATACTGACTCGTCGTGTGGTCCACCTCTGGGTACTGTCTCGTCGTGTGGTCCACCTCTGGGTATCGTCCAGTCCTCGAACACTCGGCCTCCGTCAGCACTACCCATCGTCTGCAACCAACACAACGAGGTTCAGGCATAGCTCATGCAGGGGTGAGTATAACGATACTCAGTAGGGTCCCCGAGACCCTCAAGGTCTCACTAAATCCAACAAGGATAACCACAAAGAATGATCTCAACAGATAACCCTTACTTAGGTATATGCCCATACTTATACCTAAGTTATCAAGTAACCCATCTCAATCATGAGGAAACAAAAAGGTTATGAAATCAACGGATAACCACTACCCATGTATATGCCCATACATATACCTAAGTTATCAAGTGACCCATCTCAATCAAGAGGTAAACACAAAGGTCTTAGACTCAGCTCAAACCAGGATTTTCATTATCGAAACCATAACTGCTGATGAGCCCGTCTCTGGAGTGTACAGTGATACTGTCACAACTCCGAGGTACTGCTCACTAACCTAAGACTGCTGAGGTACTCCTCCTGTCGAGTACCGTGAGTCTGCCACCTCACACAGTAGTGCTCCTCCGCCATGGGTCTGCCACCTCACACAATAGTGCTCCTCCTCATAGACTACAGAGGTACTCCTCCTGTCGAGTACCGCGGGTCTGCCACCTCACAAAATAGTGCTCCTCCACCATGGGTCTGCCACCTCACAAAGTAGTGCTCCCCACTGGGCTATGCTAGTCACTCCGAATCGAATCGGACAAGTAGTCATCGGTCATAGCCAGCTACATGGTCTCCGTACTCTATATGCTCGTCTCCAGGAGGGTCCGCTCCACGAGCTATAGGTCGATACTCCAAGTATCACAAGTACCACGAAGAAGTATCTCAAAGGACCGCCTCATCATAGGGGTCTCAACGCAACAGATGACGCGTCAATCGGACGTCCAGTCTGTGAGTTATTAGCCATTTCGTCCCAGGGGCCCGGTTGGTTTCGTGCACGAACCAACCCGGCCATATCTCAACTGTACCCCAAACTCTCACAGGGTATACTCATAGGGACCGTTTCTCAACGTGATCACCAACGCCGCTGACGGTTCGTCAAACAGACGTTCGGTCTGAAAGATATCAGCTTTTCCGTTCCAGGAGTCCGGTTGGATTTCAGGTACAATCCAACCCGACCACTATCCAACTGCATCCAAATCTCAGGCGAAGAATTCCAAAAGTTCAGTCTCATCAAGAGGAATTCAACAAAGTCTACGGTACTTCAATCGGACGTCCGGAGCTCAAGATATAAGCATTTCCGCTCCGAGGGCCCGGTTGGTTTCGTATCTGAACCAATCCGGCCGTACTCAAAGTTCTCCGAAACCTTGAGTGTAATATACCGAAACGACCGTCTTGATCCAAGGATCGCTACTCAACTTACAGTGCATAGATCAGAGGTTCGTGACCCAAGATATGGGCGAAAGACTGAAAAAGGTCCGGAAGTGGGGGTTTTGGGCTCGGACCGACCCGACCCGAGACCCCCTGGGTCGGCCCGAACCGGGTTCGGGTCGGCCCTCTTGGGCGGGGCCTGGACCAGCCTGGGCGCGGCCCGGCTCGGCGGCCCAGCGCGCTAGCCAGGTGGCTCGGCCGAACGGCCGAGCCGTTCTGGAGTGCGGGGGGGGGGGGGGGGGGGGGGGGGGGGGGGTGGGGGCTGCCCCCCACCGTTTGTAACCGTGGCCCCCCATAATGGGGGCCGCTCTTTGCTGGCCAGTCAGGGGTCGTAACCCCCGACTCTCCCCCTGACCCACCGGCCCGCTCCGGCTGGCCGGCTTCTGCCGCCACGGGACCGACGAGGGCCGGTCCCCCTGCTCCGACGCCAGTGCCCAGAACCGGCCGCCGGTTCCCCTGCTTCGCCGCGGCGCGACGGCGCCGCGTCCCTCTGCCGTGGCCCTGCTTCGGCCACGGTGTCTTCAGGTTTTTCTTCCGGCACGGCGCAACGACGCCGCGACTTGGTTCAATTTTCAAATGCGCGGCGCGACGACGCCGTGCATCCTTGCCGCTCATTCCCGTGCGGTGTGACGGCACCGCGTCACTTTCCTTTGAACCACAACAACACAAAATAATAAGGGAGGAGGGTCGGCCATGTTTGTACGGTCCGGACCCCTCCTGTTAAACGATAGCTAGCGGTCCAATTGAATGTGGATAGATGACAGAAGTAATTCACGAAAAGAAACGCATAAAACCCCTACTTTGACAAATGTTGTCGAACGACGGTGTCGCGGAAAACGGCGTCGTGGGGTGAGGTTCCGTATATGCTGACGGAGAACATCCGAGGAGGAAGCAGCGTCTCCCTTCCTTTCACGCGGAGAGAAAATTGAAAGGTGGAATGTCGTTGGCGAGTTCCCACGTCGGTGCCTCCTCCTTTGTCGAGGAATAAGAAGACGGAAGAATCCGGGTCGCCGAATCGATGTTCCTTGACGAAGAAGAAGAAGAAGAAGAAGAAGAAGTTCTTTAAAAACTCCCAAGCTCTCTTCCCTTACCCTCAACACCACAAATTCCAACCCTCCACAAAAAATAATGGTTCCACATTATTTAATCAACCCAAGCCAAGATTTTCCAAAATAAATTCAAAAGTTGAATTCACTTAATTTAATGTGTGTGTTGGATAGAGTTAATGACGGAGAGAGTGAGGAAATGGAAGGTTACTCATTAAAGATAAGTTTACAAAAAATTAAAGAGGGAGTTAGGGAGTTTAAGAGGAATGTGAAGGGGTGGGGTTCGTGTGGGCCCCACCTCACCTTTAATCCTCTCATGGGTGGTTAACTTTAAGTGGGTCCCACCCCTAACTCCCTTACTTAGGTTATAACCACTTAAGAGAGGGTCAAAGTGTTGTAACACAACACTTAATCCTCTTAACAAGAAAAGAAAATATAATTGTAACAATTATATTTTATCCCTCACATTTTTTAAAAACAACTCCTCCCGAGAAAACGCAACTCCAGAAAGGGTATTCTTAAGCAATTACCGGCGCTGCGGTTCCATCGGTGCCCTCAGATTTCTATTCCGTGCATCAGTTCAAAAGATAGAAAAACCTGCTCGTTCGTTCACTGAACGTACCCGAGCTAAACTTTGGAAATTGATTCCGGGCACACCGGGCCTCGGAATCAGGCACCGTCAGAAACTGCATTCTTGTAAAATCCCAAAGAAAATTTAGGAAAAAATTACCCTTTAATTTTATGGGTATTTACATGGATATTCAGGTTGAGGTAGGGGCGTGGTACCCCAGTGTAGGAGCAACAGTACCTGGAAGAGGGAATAGCATAGGGGAGTTATATTGGAGCATAAAGAAGGGGGGATAATCAACTACATTCTATGTAGTCTACTCTGTCTAGTTTGGATGTAGGACCTTCTACCATCAGAGGTATGATTCTTGTATTGTGTTTTGTTTGATATAAGAGCATCACATTCCCCTTTATCAGATCTTTTTACAAATGGTTTGGGATTGTTTGTAGAAACTTTTAATGGTGTTTTAACCATATACACACCATTGGATGTTTGGTAAGATAATATAAAACATTGTAAAGAGTTTTATCTATAAATTAAAGGTTACCACATCTTTTGGGAATCGTTTTTGATGGAAATGGAAGGTTTTGATTTTATTCTTGGTATGTATTGGATAATTCTATACTAGGATCATATCGACTATTACTAGAGGAAAGATACCTTTCTATATCTAGAATGTGGATGATATTTTCTCCAGGGTGAGTGGGATATTCAGGTTGGTTGTATAGGTCTAATTCAGTACAGATTGGGTTGTCTCATGGAACAGATAATAGGTTTTTCACTAGATGATGGTGGAATGAAGTAGGATACTTTTCCTCTAATGGTAGAACATTTTAGGATATATTTACTAATGAGTTCTATGAATTACTACCTAAATGGGATATCATGTTCACAATTGAGTTGGTGCTGGGAGAAGATCCAGTTTCTATTCCTTCTTACAGGATAGAACCAGCGAAGCTTCGAGAATTGAAAGTTTAGTTGGAAGATATGGAAGAAAAGGGTTTCATATAGCCTAGTACATCACCTTGGGGTTCTTGATTATTTTATCTAAGAAGGTTGATGAGACTTTTTGCTTATTTTTGGATTATTTAAATTGAACTAGATGATGGTCAAGAACCAGTATCCCCTTACACACATAGGCGATCTATTTGATCAGCTGAGGGGTTCCAATATCTTCTCCAAGATTGATTGGAGATTAGGGTTACACTAGTTTAGGGTGATACCATCATACATACCTCATACTTCATTTAGTGGAAGGTATGGCTTGTATGAATTCGTAGTGATGCCTTTTGGTTTTTCAAATTCACCTATGGTATTCATGGCCTTGATGAATCAAATCATTAATCCTTTTACAGACCAATTTTTTGTGTTTAAAAAAATATATTATTATAATCACAATCAATAGATGATCATTCCCAACATATTGACATAGTATTGAGTACATTGAGAGAGAATCATATTTATAATAGTATAACAAAATAGAGTTTTTGGATTGACAGAGTGCACTTCTTGGGTCTTATCATCTTAGAGGCTAGAGTGTCAGTGGACCCAGATAAGGTTGCAGCCATGGTATCTTGGGAATGACCCCAGAATAACTTTGAGATTTGGAGGTTTCTAGGTTTAATAGGTTATTATCAATCCTTAATCTAGGACTTATCCTATTTGGAAGCACTAATATTTGGGCTGACTAAGAAAATGGTGAATTTTGTTTGGTTAGATGCTTGTGAGATAGATTTTCAAGAGCTGAAGAGTAGGCTGACCTCAGCTGTAACACCCCAAGCTTCCATGGTACGCTCTTCTTTGAATAATAGATTAGCGTGTGTTGTACGCAATCTCGAGTTCTAACACACCGCGACCAATAAAAGTAGCAGTTATGAATAGTAATACCCACTTTTTGAAATTATATAAATTTTATATTTAAAGATGGACTTCATTTTTGGATTCGGAATATCGAAATTAGCCTATGTTAAATTTTTGGTATTTTTCTGAGAACTTCCAATTTTTGATGAATAGTGAAAAATACATAAAAACAACTTTTTTAATAAAAATAATTTATAGTGATAAATTATACAATTGAGTGGTTATAAAGTGTAATTAGAATATATTTTTACCATTTTATCCAATGGTGGTCATTAGAATTAATTTCACTTTGAAATTGGACATAAACAATTGTCAATCTTTTGATTGATATTCTTTCTTAAAAACACGCTATTTGTTGTGACAGCGGGAATTAATTATTAAATTAATTAATTAAACTTATATGTTTTTAATTTTGTAAAATATACATAATTTTTGAATTAGGAATATCAAATATAGCTTAGGGTTAATTTTTGGTGTTGTTCTGAAAAACTTTGATTTTTGATGAATAGTGAAACCACTAAGTGGTAGTTAAAAAAACTAATTTTTCGTTTAAATGAAATTTTACCACCTCTGTGATTTGAATTTCCAAAATCCGACATACATCATTGTAATTAATAAGTAAAATGTGATTCAATGGGATTAAAATAATTTTTTGTGAATAGTAACTTTTAAGTTCTATTAATCGCGATTAAAGGTAATTAATGTAACTTAAGGTAAAAATAATGTTATAAAAATATGAAAATACCTTTACACTTGTCCTACACTTATTGGGCGAGTCATGGCCGACCAAGAAAATCCGTGTGTCATCTTGGGGACCCCATGAAGCCACTTGGGTAAGAAAATGACATTAATAAATTTTTATTTAAAGTAAAAATAAAATTGTCACAAACATGTGTTGTTTTACTAAAACAATTATTACATGTTGTTATATAAGTTAAAGTTTTGACTATAAATATTCATTGGAAAGATAAAAATATTTCCTAAATCATGGTAATTTTTTTATAATTTTTAGACATTAAATAAATTAAAATTTTTATGACACCATGATGATGCAGCGATTACCTCATTAATTAACGATTTTAATAAAATGGAAGGATAATGTAAAATATAATACTTACACTTGTCAAAAACCTATTGTATGAGTATATTTAGAACCCCTATCACCTTATACTAGAAATATATCATTTTGGGACCTTTAAAATCCGAAAATCATTTCATAATAATGTAACATTTCATGAGTTTCCAAGAGTGCCCCTCTTCTCCTCTTATAAAAGGCCCCCACCACTACCACCTTATTCACACCTTAAATCCATTTGTCTTGTCCAAAATCTGCCCAAATACTCTCTCAACTTCCCTCTCTTACTCCTAGAAGCCTCACTTTGGGAAGAATTCTTCCCAAGGAAGCCTTTGACTCAAATCAAAAAAAGAGTTACCCGATTTTAAGGTAATGTCTTCTCTTATGTTATTTTGTTTTATTTTGCTTCTCCAACCCCTTAAAATATTTTTATTCCTTTCTTTTGTAACAAAACCAGCATCTTCAATATAATAGTATGTTTTTATGAGATGTATTTGATTTACACTTACACACTCCTTCGTCTAATGGTTAAAGAACATACTGATTCTGTGGTTGGCGAATTTCTGCCTCACGAAACGATGATTGTTCAATCTTCTTTTAACACCTCTCATGGTGGCCATTAAGATGTAACTATATTTATATATGATATATATTATGTTTATGTTTTCCTTATGCTTCTGTATTTCTCATTTATGGCATACCTTTGTGATTTCCATTATGGGTAAACGCAATAATTTCATTTTAGGATGTGCGGACTACCGCCCCCTCAAAGTGATTTGAATCGTTAATGCCATATGTTGGATGTATAAAGGATGGATTAAATGATATTATATATGATATTATACTGGAATTATAATATACCTTTATATAATTATGATTTCATTCCATTAAATACAAAATAGAAATGAAAGTAGCGTTCATGCGTACGTACGGCTTACCGTCTCCATGAACGGTGCATTTCATTTCTTACCTCTAAATGTTACGTAATATTATGAATGAATGTATATACTGGATATATATGATATATATTATATCTAAATCATGTATATAATTATGGAGATAATGGATATTCTACCACATAAACAACTTGTAATTATAAGAAGTTTATTTTTGACTCAAGTACCAAAGATCGAAAAAACGACCGTTATTAACTTAAATAATTACATAATATTCATAACATGGTAATAAGTGATATAAAAGGAATAATTAACTTGAAAAAGGTTCTTAATCAATTAGAAATTAAATCTAGTTTATTATTCAGGAGGTTAAAGAAGGATCGAGTCAAGTCGGACACGAGGTAAGGGAACTTCTTAACCCAATTTCTGTTCTTTGGGTTAATCTCCTACTTTCAAATTATTTCATGATATTATTATGTACTATATTGTATTTGTACTTTCATTATGTGTACTTATAGTAAATACACATAATAGATCTATTTTATTTAAAAAAAATGATCTTTGAAAGGGACATCATCTCAATCTTCTTTTCTTGAGGCATATTTTGTTTTATACACAACTTTCCTTTATACGGTGTATAAACACCTTTGACTTTTACGTTTATTAAAAAGGAATATTTTTATACGAAGAGTTTTTACTAAACTTCAAAAGGAATGTTTTTTCTTATGTATGCGGTGACAAAGACTTCTCCGTCGCCGTGACCATTATTTGAGTTTCGGCTTCCTCTACAAGCCATAACTTTTTTTTAAAATGAAAAATAAATACCATGTTTTTCTTTTCTTTTTTTTTGGTATTGAAAATGGTTTTGAAAGTGTTTTTATTATATCAATGTGTTGTATTGATATCTTGTGATTGAAATGTGGAAATGTTATGTTTCCTTTATGCATGTTTTATGTGATACAATTATGTTATGGTTTATGATATGTTTAAACCTGTTCATATGAGGAATGCATTGGACTTAATAAGTGACGGGTGGAGCCCGCTATAGATCCTTGATGTATCGGCAGGTCTCATGAGACAAACTAGTGTCTTGGCACGAGGCCTTGAAAAAATCTTATTTGTAGTCTTGGCACGAGGCCTTGGCTACGTGGTTATGATAGTCTGGCATTATGCATTCCATCATTATGAAAGTGGTTATTGATATTGCATGAGATTATTCGACTAGTAGAATATCAATGTGAATAAGTAAATGGAATTATTTCATTTTATTTTGCCATATTATGCTGAAGTTCAAGATTAAAAGGCTTTTGTTTCAGTTATACAATGCCTTAAATGTTTATGTTTATTTATGAAAGCTTCTGCTATATTGTTATCCTTACTAAGCATCTGAGCTCACCCCTTTGAATGTTTTAATTTTTCCAGGATGTGAAGAAGTACTTTATGAATGACCTGAAGGGATATGACGGGATATGAAGACAAGATGTTGTTGTAGTTTTGTATTACTTTATGATGTAATGTAAAACTTATGAATGTATCTAGTGTTTCAAGGCTACTAAAATAATCGGTCTTTCGAGACTTGATCTTTGTGATCATGCCAATGTTACGTAATAATGCACCGACTCTGGGTAACCAGGGTCGGGGCGTTACAGTTGGTATCAGAGGCAGTTTAGTACTAACCTTGGAAGCTATATTTAGATAAACTCTGATTAGAGAACATAGACCTAAGATAAAATTTGAGGATTAGTATAGAATAACTTCCTAGAATTTTGGTATTATAGAGATTTTGTGAGTTTTCTGAGAAATACATCCCTGTCTGGATGCGATCAAGTAGAGGCGGCTCTGGCACAAATGTACCTATGGGTAAAACCCGAAAACACCGCTTTGAGCTAGACTCGAACGAGAACTGGTTCACGAAAATGGGTCTTACTGCACTCTTGGTTACGACACTCCTAGGGGATATGCTTAGGATAATCTCATTTTCCTTACAAACCACTATAAAGGGTTATGAGTATATAATTCCTTAAAGAAAACATTTTTGTGATTATGGATTATATCCATAAATAGTTCAATTTATGTTAAGTGTTTTGCAAGTTTGTAATTATGTATTTTGATTCATAAACTAATCTAGTTTATGCCATTGTTTAGAAATAGCGCCTAATGGGAGGAATGGAAACCGTATCAATGCACGCACTCCATGTAGATATTGCCCTTCTACTCAAGATAATTATAGTGGAGCTGGAGATACAACTAGTGCTGATCAACTTATCACCATACTAGGACAACTCACTCAGGTTATGAATAGTAACCTTACTCGTATGGAGCACCCTGATCCGCAACATGGAGGATCAATGTTAGACCGCTTCATGAGGAAACAACCACCAATATTTAATGGGGGTACAAATCTATTAGTAGCTGAGCAATGGATAAAGTCCTTAGAGAAAATATTCCACGCCTTGGGGAGTAGTGAAAGGGAGAAGGTTGTCATGGCAGTTTACCACCTCACTGGAGATGCCGATCAATGGTGGTCGCTGATTCAAAACACAAAGGAAGATGAAGAAGTATCAATTATGGAATGGAGGGAGTTTAAGGAAATTTTCTTAGAAAAATACTTTCCCCATGACCATCGAGCAGATATGGAAAGGCAATTTCTGAGTTTGAGACAAAAGGAGGATGAGAATGTCGCAAAGTATGAGGCCATCTTTACAAGGTTAGCGAGACATGCTGTAGATTATATAAGTAACCCAAGAAGTAAGATTGATAGTTTCTTTTATGGGTTAAAACCATTTATTCGTCGAGCATTAGTCTCACAAACCTTCTCGTCGTACGAAGATATTGTCTCATGTGCTATCAAGACAGAAAAGGAATTCTCTAAATCTTATGACAATAAAGTAAAGCAAGAGAAGAAGAGAACGGTGGAACAAGAGATTGATAAAGGGAAAAAGGGAATGAAGTATTTTCAATTATGTGATAATTGTGGGAAGAATCACCCCGGTACTTGCCTAAAAGGAATGAGAGTTTGTTATAAATGTGGAGAAAAAGGTCACCGGACTCGTGATTGCAAGGGAAAGAAAGAGGATATCAATGTTGAATGCTACAATTGTAGGGAAATGGGGAATTATGCAAATGAATGTCCTAATCGTCAGGGAAACTTACCTCAGAAAAGGCCAAGGGATCAAGGACAATCTTATGCTATTACTACAGTTGAAGTGGAATAATTAATGTATTGGTGCTTTTGGACTCAAGGATTATATTCTGGTTATAAGAATAATGTGATATATATAAGGATTGTACTGAAATACTTGTTTTTTTCATTAAGGTTTTAATATGATGAAGGTAATCATATTTTTATATGTGACAATAAGAGAAACTTTACTTTGTTTGAGGAATCTGATGATACAATTGATTTTGGAATTTAGAGACCTTTTAGAGAAAGTCTGGACGGAGGTATTTTGGATAACTATAAAGGTTGGAATGGATTAAGTTGAACTTTAGATAGTATTGTTTAAGGTTAAAACATTTATGAAGATTATTTTTGGAATATTATAATACTATAGTTTTAGGAAAAGGACAACCTGTAGGTTGGGGGATAACCCGTCGCGTCGGACAAAGCTGTAGGAATCGAACCCACAACCATAGTGCGACATGCCTTTATTACCTACCACTAGCCTACATGAAGTCCCTGGTTATTACAAAAAAGTTTTCCTAATCTAAATGGTACGTGTTAATATTTGGAACCTTATACAATTATGATAAATAGAATATTTTTGAGTTCTATTACCTTTTAGAGTGAAAGACGGGTTTGTGGTAAAAATTTATTAAAGAATGAAAGTCTACCTGACAAGTAAGTATATTTCCTTACGTTCTTAGTAAATCTCCTAAATAAATTCCTCAACTTTATGAAAGGTAACTTAAAACAAAAATGTTTTCGGTTAACTTTTCCAATTGGGGAATCAATGACCGTTTAACCAATCACAAGTTTGTGATTTTCTTGTAGTTAACTTTCTCCTAATCCCGTTTTATACAACTCTCCATCAGACCTTGATGGTTTGTTTTTCCTCCATATCCATATTTTCATAGAATCCTAGTATGGGCTATCTCGGGTGACCTTTGTACTTCTCTTTATTTCTTTTAAAGTTATATTTTTATTAATTTTATTTCCGATGTGGGTTTTCCACAAAGGTATTTTCTATTTTCAACCTTTTATTTTCAAAGAAAAATTTTAAATTGCGAGGACGCAATTTATTGAAGGAGGGGAGAATGTAACACCCCAAGCTTCTATGGTACGCTCCTCTTTGAATAATAGAGCAGCGTGTGTTGTACGCAACCTCGAGTTCTGACACACCGCGACCAATAAAAGTAGCAGTTATGAATAGTAATACTCACTTTTTGAAATTATATAAATTTTATATTTCAAAATGGACTTCATTTTTGGATTCGGAATATCAAAATTATCCTATGTTAAATTTTTGGTATTTTTCTGAGAACTTCCAATTTTTGATGAATAGTGAAAAATACTTAAAAACAACTTTTTTAATCAAAATAATTTATAGTGATAAATTATATAATTGAGTGGTTATAAAGTGTAATTAGAATATATTTTTACCATTTTATACAATTGTGGTCATTAGAATTAATTTCACTTTGAAATTGGACATAAACAATTGTCAATCTTTTGATTGATATTCTTTCTTAAAAACACGCTATTTGTTGTGACAACGGGAATTAATTATTAAATTAATTAATTCAACTTATATGTTTTAAATTTTGTAAAATAGACATCATTTTTTAATTCGGAATATCAAATATAGCTTAGGGTTAATTTTTGGTGGTGTTATGAAAAACTTCGATTTTTGATGAATAGTGAAACCACTAAGTGGTAGTTAAAAAAACTGATTTTTCGTTTAAATGAAATTTTACCACCTATGTGATTTAAATTTTCAAAATCCGACATACATCATTGTCATTAGGAAGTAAAATGTGGTTCAATGGGATTAAAATAATTTTTGGTGAATAGTAACTTTTAAGTTCTATTAATCGCGATTAAAGGTAATTAGTGTAACTTAAGGTAAAAATAATGTTATAAAAATATGAAAACACCTTTAAACTTGTCCTACACTTATTGGGTGAGTCATGGACGACCAAGAAAATCCATGGGTCATCTTGGGGACCCCATGGAGCAACTTGGGTAAGAAAATGATATTAATAACTTTTTATTTAAAGTAAAAATAAAATTGTCACAAACATGTGTTGTTTTACTAAAACAAATATTACATGGGGTTATATAAGTTAACTTTTTGACTATAAATATTCATTGGAAATATAAAAATATTTCCTACATCATGATAATTTTTTTATAATTTTTAGACATTAAATAAATTAAATTGTATATGACACTATGATGATGCAGCGATTACCTCATTAATTAATGATTTTAATAAAATGGAAGGATAATGTAAAATCTAATACTTAAACTTGTAAAAAACCAATTGGATGAGTATATTTAGAACTCTTATCACCTTATCCAAGAAATATATCATTGTGGGACCTTTAAAATCCTAAAATCATTTCATAATAATGTAACATTTCATGAGTTTTAAAGAGTGCCTCTCTTCTCCTCTTATAAAAGGCCCCCACCACTACCACCTTATTCACACCTTCAAGCCATTTGGCTCGGAAAAACTCTACCAAAATACTCTCTCAAAGTCCCTCTATTACTCCTAGAAGCCTCACTTTGGGCAGAATTCTTCCCAAGGAAGCCTTTGGCTCAAATAAAAAAAAGAGTTACCCGATTTTAAGGTAATGTCTTCTCTTATGTTATTTTGTTTTATTTTGCTTCTCCAACCCCTTAAAATCTTTTTATTAATTTATTTTGTAACTAAAACAGTATATTAAATATACTAGGATGTTTTTATGAGAATTATTTGATTTAAACTTACACACACCTTCGTCTAATGGTTAAAGAACATAATGTTTCTGTGGTTGTCGAATTTCTGCCTCACGAAACGATGATTGTTCAATCTTCTTTTAACACCTCTCATGGTGGCCATTAATATGTCACTATATTTATATATGATATATATTATGTTTATGTTTTCCTTATGCTTATGTATTTCTCATTTATGGCATACCTTTATGATTTCCATTATGGGTAAACGCGATAATTTCATTTTAGGATGTGCGGACTACCGCCCCCTCAAAGTGATTTGAATCCTTAATTCCATATGTGGGATGTATAACGAATGGAGAAAATGATATTATATGTGATATTATACTGTAATTATAATATACCTTTATATCATTATGATTTCATTCCATTAAATACGAAATATAAATGAAAGTAGCGTTCATGCGTACGTACGACTTACCGTCTCCAGGAACGGTGAATTTCATTTCTTACCTCTAAATGTTACATAATATTATGAATGAATGTATATAATAGATATATATGATATATATTATATCTACATCATGAATATAATTCTGGAAATAATGGATATTCTACCACATAAACAACTTGTAATTATAAGAAGTTTATTTTTGACTCAAGTACCAAAGATCGACAAAACGACCGTTATTAACTTAAATAATTACATAATGTTCATAACATGGTAAAAAGTGATATAAAAGGAATAATGAACTTGAAAAATGTTCTTAATAAATTAGAAATTAACTCTAGTTTATTATTCAGGAGGTTAAAGAACGATCGAGTCAAGTCGGACATGAGGTAAGGGAACTTCTTAACCCAATTTCTGTTCTTTGGGTTAATCTCATACTTTCAAATTATGTCATGATATTATTATGTCCTATATTGTATTTGTACTTTAATTATGTGTACTTATAGTGAATACACATAATATATCTATTTTATTTAAAAAATGATCTTTTAAAGGGACATCGTCTCAATCTCCTTTCCTTGAGGTATATTTTGTTTTATACACAACTTTCCTTTATACGGTGTATAAACCCCTTTGAATTTTACATTTATTCAAAAGGAATCCTTTTATATAAAGTGTTTTTACTAAACGACAAAAGGAATGTTTTGTCTTATGTATGCGGTGACAATGACTTCTCCGTCGCTGTGACCATTATTTGAATTTTGGCTTCCTCTACAAGCCATAACTTTTTTTTTAAAATGAAAAATAAATACCATGTTTTACTTTTCTTTTATTTTGGTATTGAAAATGGTTTTGAATGTGTTTTTATTATATCAATGTGTTGTATTGATATCTTGTGATTGAAATGTGGAAATGTTATGTTTCCTTTATGCATGTTTTATGTGATACGATTATGTTATGGTTTATGATATGTTTAAACCTGTTTATATGAGGAATGCATTGAGCTATAAGGAATATACAGAGGTAGTGAGGAGGTCTTTTTATGAGTGGTGGATAATGAAATTTTTTACAGACATGAATCTAGATATTCAGGAGTCCCAAGGATGAGTGTCTCTGACTTCAACATATGTTATACATATTATTCTTGAATAGATCAAGATAGAGTGGTTATCTGATCCGAAGGTATTAGATCTGAGAGACAACTTATATGGTGGGGATCCACCATTAGAATGGTATCTTGGTAACATAAATTCTCTTATTTTTCATGGATGAGTATGGGTTCCTATGGACTTATGTGAGGAGTTGAAGTGATATTTTAATTATTATAGATGGGCAGTAAATCCTAGTTTGAAAAAGATGTATCATGATCTCCATATACAGTACTAGTGTTCAGTAATGAAGAAGGAGGTACCGAGTTCATAGTGAAATGTTTCACCAATCAATAAGTGAAAATTGAGCATTAGAGGTCAGCTGGGCTATTGCATCCCCTACCAATTATAAAATATAAATGGGATAATGTCACTATGAATTTTGTGATAGGATTACCCAGTTTAACTCATAATAATGATGTATTATGGGTGAACATGGATTGACTAATGAAGGTAGCACAATTTTTACCTATCATGGATACCTTCACTTTTGGTGATCTGGGTAGTCTCTATGTGGGGTAGATAGTTTGGTTTTATAGTGTTCTAAGGAGTATTGTTTCAGATTGAGATCCTTGTTTCACATCTTGGTTTTTGAAGGGTCTTAAAAAGGTTTTGGGATCACATGATCATCTAAGTATGAACCATAATCCTCAAAATGATGGTCAATACGAAAAAATTATTCCAATTTTATAGGATATGTTACAAGCTTGTTTTTTGGATTTTGGTAGTTCATGGGAGCATAATTTAATACTCATGGAGTTATTTTTATAATAAAAACTTCCAGAAATCAATCCAAATGGAACCCTTTGAGGCTCTATAGGGAAGTTTGTTTTTTTTCTTCTTTGTTGGTTAGAGGAAGGTGAGACAATGATTGTTGGACCTAGTATCATGCAATAGATTTATAAGTACATTTATTTTATCAGGAGGCGGTTGGTGACCATACAGAGCATGAAGAAATCTCATGCTCACCATCAGATATGGCCTTTGGTGTATGAGGTTGGTCCATATGTTTTCCTTCAAGTGTCACCAAGATTGGGTTAAAATCATATTAATAAATAGAGAAATATAGTTCCCAGGTATTTCAGTCCATTTGAGATAGTATAAAGGGTCGGTCTAGTGGTGTATCTATTAGCCCTTCCATAACACTATAGTTACATGAATGATGTGTTTCACATGTCTCAACTTTGTAGATATCATCCAGACCCTTCTCATGTGGTATATATTGAGGGAGTTAAGCTTGGTGTAGATGCATCCTTTGAGAAGAATTCGATATGGATTGTGGACAATAGTGAGAAGTATCTATGAGGAAATATTATTCCTCTAGTTTGAGTGCAGTGGTAGCATGGTCATGTTCAAGAGGTGACCCAGGAGAGGAAATCTAATATGTGAGCACAATGGCTAAACTTGTTCACCGAGCCCCCACAGTGATGCTTGGATCATCTCAAGGACGAGCTATTATATGGTGGGGAGGTTTTAAGATCTTTTCATTTCTAGATATTTCTCTCTTTGAGTTTTGGATGAGACTCTTTCTTTTTTAGGTTTTCTTTATTCTTTAAACCTTGGTGGTCAAGTCCCTTTTTGTAGGATTAAGAGAATTTTCTAGGGAGAATGACCTAAAGTTCGGGAATGTATGTTTTTTTAATTAGAGGAGTCTGGGTATAAACATGTAAAAAGTCATTATGAGGTTTCTCTATGAGTTTGGAAGGATTAATAGGTGGTTCGGTCTCTTCTAAAGAATTTGGATATAGATATCTCTTTTGGAAATTTACACGATGTGAACATGTTACATGATGTGTAAATGTTTCCAGTAAGACATCATGAACTAGGTTCAGGATGTGAAATGGTCACACATCATGAAACTGGTTCATGACATGAAATAATCAATCAGGGTTATTTTAACCCAAGACAACATGTTTTTTAGTCTATCCCATGAATTGATAAATACACATCATGAAATTATTACAAATCATGTATTTCTCATGATATTTAGTTATAATATGTGTCATGTATATGTTTTATTTCTCATCCCCATGCAACCCTCCTACCTCAAACCCTAGGGAAACTCCATGTGATTTTGGAGTGATTCCTACCCTTATGGAAATCCCAATCAATCATCTTATCCATGATTAGTTGTTTCTATTTAGTTTACCCATCTCCTCTATTTGTTCTCCATTATTGAGGTGTGATATATTGACCACCACTGAACCGGTTTATGATCACTATGTTGTCTGATCTAGGTTATTCTTTTGATCACGATCACCTTCCTTCTTATTGGTGTTACCTATTGGAAACATTGTTTTAATCACCATATTAAGGTAGGTGGTCTAAAAAAATTCCCTATGGTCTACTTATATTTTGTTTAAGTATGTTCAATATGAAGGGATTGTTCATACAAAACATGTGTGTTAATTAATATAATAATGAGTATTGATAAATCATGTGATGGAATACTATTTTGATCCCTTTGGATCCAATAACACTGTGACCTATATTGAAGCTACCCATAGGGTGAGATTATCCTTGAATAATAAAAAATTGGATAATGGATAAAAATTTTATTTAGAATAACATGAGATGCTGAAATTATTATATAAAAGGATTTTCTTAAATTCTGAATGATTATATAAAGGAATTTTCCTAGATTCTGAAATGATTATATAAAGATATTTTCTTGGATACTCAAATGATTATATAACGGGCTTTACCTAGATACTTAAGTTCTTATATATAGGGATTTTTCTTGGTATACTAAAATTCTTATATAAAGGACACGGTCCAGTTAAACTGTAATGATTATATAAAGGGCTTCATCTGTTTATGTGATTATGCCATGGACTTGTGGTTTTGGTTAGAATTGTTGTGATACATGCTCGGAGATACTTCAAAATGGTTTGAAAGAATGTTAATTATTGTATTATATTAATTAATTAGTTAATACATTGGTTTATCAATTTATTTCATGCACTTATTATTTGAAAAGTTTTGTTTAGAAACAATGGTGTCGACCTAATGAGTTGTACTCACACCCTATTCGGGACACTATTTGGTACCTGAGAAGATTACATGGATGTATTTTTGGACAAGGGTAAGGGACCTTATTCTTTATTATTGTTTGCTGGATGGATCAGATCATGGAGACAGAACCGACATGGGGTTCGAGACCGGCATATTTTGAATTTATTTGCGTCATCTTGTTTCTTTATATTTATGACTTCCAACATGTCATTTAGTTACATTCATATATTAAATTACATAGAACCTTACTATTTGTTTTATTAGTTCTTCCTTTACCTTCTAGTTGTATGTTATGCTGTTTCTGCTATTTATACTACTCTAATATTTATTTAATTACTTTTTCTATATTTCAATCTATACCAGGGGGTATAGTCTCTCCAATAATTCCTTTACACCCCCATTGCTAGTCGGAAACCATTGGTGTATGGGGAGGTTCACTTGAGGTTCAGTAACCAACCAAAGTTGACCACGTGAGAGAGTTACAAATTAGGGAATGCTACAAATGTGTTTGAATCCACCATGACCGTGGTGATGTTCAGGTTAGAAACTAAATGACCGAAATAGATTCTGTTCTTCATGGATCTAGATCATTTCAAATGGGAAACATGTGTGACTCAATGAGGGGTATTGAATATGAGTTTAATTCAATTATCCTCTATATTAATCAATTCAAACTCCTCTATAGACCTATCCTTTGATCTAAGTGATTTCTAAATGCTACAGATGAACCTAAGGTGTGGTTGGGTCAGTTTTATCACATTGAGGTTGCTTCTTTTGAGAACCTATATCCTCTAAAACCTATTTTATCACCTATTATAGAAGATAACTCCATGTTAGATTGAGGCCTATTATTTCTAAACCAAACTCATCACAAAAAATGGAATTCCATTCTTCGGTCACTTTTCTAGGAGCAGTGAGGTTCTTCTTCTTTAACTAGGAGTAAAATTATGGATTTTTTGGTGTTAAAAATTGAGCAAGTGGTTTTTCTAACATTTGGGTTATTATTTCTATGAATCAATCAATAAACCATGTTTTGATACATTGGAATTTGATCTAGGAATCTCTTAGCGTACATGCTTGTTTTGGTTAGTGTGCGGATGTAGTTGAAGTGCTAAAACTCTTAAATAAGCATGATGTTAATGTTTATATGCTTTAGGTAGGAAGTAATTACCATATATAGCCTTGATATTGAGTTGGTTTCTATGTTTTATTGTATGTGTGTTCATATAAATATGATTAATTTATGACATTACATGTTTCCCCATGCGTAGACATGTCATAGAGAATCAATGTGTGATATGGTATGCCTGAGTGTGCATGTATAACTTGTGAGACCCATGCTTTTTGTGTTATATATCTAGAGATATGTAAATTATATAATGAAACTCTTTACATGTAATGTTTTTGGTATATTATATATTTTTGTTGTATTATACAACGTACCAAAATGCAAGGTGCACCCATCATGGATTGGTGGCCCTAGAGGGGGATCTTGTTCAAATGCTTCATGTGACATGATTAAAGGACCAAGTTAGATGATGGGGGAATTATGAACTCATGTGGCCTAACCTAGGGGAATGATGGTATTTGGTGACCTAAATTGAGAGGCATTAGTGGATATGTGGCATGATAGCCTTATTTGGCTTGACCTATAGCCTTGGGCCTAGAGATGGGGCATGATATCCTTATATGAATTGACCTATTTACTTGGGACTTTAGTCCTATTAAGAATCTTTATAGTTTACTCCTCCACTTATGATATTCCCATGACCATTTAGATATTCATCTAACTTAAAGCTAAAGTGGGTATGGCCAAGGTTTGTGGCAGCTTGGTTAGAACACAGACACTCAATATGGTATTGTTTTACTACATATAAATTTATTTTATTTTCATGGTATACACCTATATATACATGGGAACTTATATTAATTATGCATTGGTGGTATAATCTTGGTTTATAATCACACCCAACATGAGTATCTCGATGTGTGTGCATATTTCATGACCATGGATCTAGTGAAGGGTAAGGGCCCTATGTCAGGGAGATAAGGAGGAAGAGGCTTGGAGTTATAGGAGATGTTGGGACATAATCCCAAATATTTCTATGGTATTTATTTACTTTTCAATTTCATGATACTTGGTTTATATTTTCACATTGGGAGCCAAATTGTTTTACATGTATGACATGGGTGACATTTTTTATTGCACAATGTGTTCTTTATCTTCTGATGTGATATTATGGGTTGTTATACCTTATTATGTTTATGGTTTATGGATTTGAATACTAAGGTTATAGTCTCTCCAATTCAATCTTAGACCATCACCATTAGTCAGTAGCCTCTTGGATATTAGGAGGCACGCATGAGGTTTTGTAACACCCCACATCTTTTGATCCAAAATTTTTTTAGATGCTCTGGAAGAACCTAGGGTTAGGTTGATGGGATTAATATGACCATCTAATGATCATTTATAGTGGAGTACAACCCAAAACACTAGAATATATATCTTCAAGAATCAATGTGTAAATAATATCATAAAATAGAGTACCTAGAAAATGAAAGTTGCAATAGCCATATTCATCCTTCAAAAGAGAATGGTTAATAAAGATCACAAGGATTAGTTAATAAAATCACCATAACTATGAGGTGATACACTGACCAATGTATCCATGATCATATATTGAAGATTATAGAGTAACTAAAGGGGTTATAACACATTCTAAGGTGAGATGAATAATGTTCGATAAGAAGAGAGATTCAGTAGAAGCTTATACAAATCACACACTATACACACACAATAGGAGAGGATATCATCCTATTATATATCCCAAGACTGAGGAATCTTCTATTCATAATGCATCATATGCATTTATAACTATTGGGGTATAATTCATTATATTTTTTCAATAAATTTAATGCAAGGACTCTAATCTATAAATAATGGATTGTAATTGACGAATAATACATTCAGGAGAAATAAATAATATATATATATATATATTATCTATACACCATATGTGTAAAAATACATGCATCATATTCATATATTAAATTTACACTATATATAATATCATATATTATATATATACTTCATAAATTATATGTATATGTACATGAATTTCATTAACGTACATTTTAGAACACATCCAACAATATCCCTCTTACACTAAAATCCAATAAGAACATTATATAAAACTTCACAACTCAATTAGAATCCATCCAAATAGTTTTGGGTACTTTTTTTCATCAAACTCTCTTCATTTCTAACAAATGTTTTTTTCCAAAATTTTATCCTTATCCAAGGTCTTAGTTGCGTGACCCTGCTGACCATACAACATTGAAAATAACTACAAAATCCCAATTTCATAGATATAAGAAAAGATCAGACTCTAGAATAGAATTAGTGCTACTCAAGAAAATAATGGGTCTAATATGATCACCATCAAACATACTCATATCTCTATATGAACATTCCCACCAACAAGATGTATCATATACATTTTATATATACATATATAATCCTTTTTTCCATGACATATATAAAGAACCATACTCTAGTATCCTGGAGCCAATGTCTACTTTATGACATTGACACTAGATATAAGAGATCAGATCCCAAAGGAAGAAATAGTTTAACAGTATTAGTAAAATAGATACATAATTTAAATTCACATTACATTTTAAAACATCAAATACATAAGTTGTTTTATTTGATAATGACATTATTCACCTTATATTATCCTTGTATATCAATCATAAAACACTTACTAGTATCCTAGGGAAATTAAAACATAAGAAATGGGTGAGTTTAGATACATAGTAAGGGTAAGAGTACATCAAAATATATCATGAATAAATAATAATAATCAATATGGAAAGTTAAATAACTGAAACACATGACATTTAAATAATAACTTGGTCATAATATGATAGGAATAAAGGATGGTCAAATAAATCCATATAAATAATAACATGTGATTGAAAATTATCCAGGGATATTCTAACTAATATAATAATCACATGGAAATCAATAAATTATCTTATAATGAGGGAATGCATAATTATGGACATATAAAACATATTGTCAAGAGCTTTCACAAAATAGTTTTTAACTCTGTGTAAAAACCCATAAAATTTGGCCAACTGATTTGTCTCATGAGACCCGTTGATGCATCAAGGGGATATCTATAACTAACCACCACCTATCACTTATTAAGTCTAATTAATTCATCATATAAAATATGTTAAACATAATCAAAATAAACATTCTTATTTAAATACTAACATATGAAATGTTAATAGTTACCCCAATTAAAATAATATAATCACAAACCATCTAGAGTAATATGGTGAATGGTAATAAAATTTTAAATCCTTATTCAAACTAATCATAAACCATACAAATAAATAATAAAGATGATATCAATAAAATATATCCCAATTTTATCATAATTGAAATAAATGGTTGATTTATTGATGAATAAAAATACTATTAAAATTTCATTTGAAACATTTTTGAGAAAAATAACTTTTTTCACATTGAAAATATTTTTAAAACTAAAAGTTTACAAATTATTTTGAAAAAAAATTCATTTAAATTAAACTTTAAAAATTATAAAATAATATTTAAAAAATTTAATGTTCATAATGACATGTTATTTCATTCATGCCATACACGTTAAAACAAAGATTCCTTTCACATTTTTGATAGAATCCAAACAAGCACATTTGGGAAAATGACATGAAGATTCCTTTTAATTTTTTAAAAAAAAATATAAAATGGGTAAAAATAAATTTAATAAATAATCTGGATAATTTAAAAAACATTTTTGAAAACACTTTTAGAAAACATGGTTTAGGAAGAAAAAATATTTTCAGCCAAAGATAGAAATGAATTCAAATTTTCTAAAAAATAGTTTATCAATAATTTTAAGAAATAAAGACAGGAAAAATGGTAATATTACTTGGAAATATCATTAATAACTATATGATAAGGAAATATATTAGTTTTAATATAAAAATAAAAAATAATTCACCTAAGGGTGACTTAAACATAATTTTTTTTGAATATTTATGAGATTGTGAAATTAACCCTTACCACTTTGGTAACTTCTGAATCATAAGCCACATAAAATAAATAACATAAAATAAAACTTTAAATACAATGAATAAAAATATATTAATGAAATAAAATATCAATGGTGAAATATATACACAAAAAACTATAAATAAGTTATGAATATGACATATGTCACATAGAGGTAAAAGTGAGATAAGAAAACCCTTACCTCAGGTTCGACTCCCTTCGTATGTGTCCAAAACTCCTTTATAATAAATATTGGTTTATTATAAATGTATTATAAAACAATAATATATATATATATATATATATATATATCATATATGATCCTATTGTAACATTTTACAACCTGTTTGTTCATAATATTTCGTTATTTTCATTGTTTCAGGTGTTAATTACCTTGTTTTCTCATGCGTGTTTTTCCAAGAAAGTTTTAGTTTTTGTATATAGGATGTAGTTCCATCACCAAAAGAATGATTTTAATTTTATAATAATTATTATTTTTCATTATATACATCCTTAGAACCATTCTTTAAAATTTAACATGGAAAATGAATCACGTCACTTTGTGGAGATGGTAGGCCGTATGTATGCATGAACGATGATATCATTCACTTAACAGGTGAAATGGTAAGGAAGTTTATGATATATTAATTTTAAATAATTTATATAATTACATATATATCATATATTTTCATTAAATTTATCCTTATTACTTTCCATTTAAAGTGTAACTAAAAATTGATTCACATCCCTTTACGAGGTGGTAGTCCACCGTACACACGAGAGACATTATCATATTTCAAACAAAGTGTAAAGTAAGAAGGTATATGTTATATTATAACTAAAATATTATAAATTTATGATAATTATTATATATATATATTAAATACCTCAATATATCCAACCAAAATAGTTTTGGATGAAAAATGAGTTATATCACTTCGCGAGGCAGTAGTTCGCCGTACACATGATTGGCGATTTTATTTCCCTTTTGATAGAAGAGGAATGGATAAATATTATATCATAAAAATAATAACATATAAATATATGTGAGATACTGGTTTTATTATATTTTAACTATTAATACATAATTTAAGGTTGTAAAATAAGAAACAAAAAGAATGAGCTTAGTGAAGACAATTACCTTCTCTTAGAGAAACCTCCTTTGGATCTCTTCATAAGGACCATAGGGTTGGTATTTTAGAAAGATAAAAATATATATAATGTTTATAATGATGTTTGGGAGGTATTGTTTAAGGATTTTTTTCAATCCAAATGGCTTCATATGTGTGAATAAGTGAGTGGAGTGAGTGCCCTTTTATAATTGTGGAGGAGTGACATTTTTTTAAATACCCAAAACTATTCAATAATGGGAAGTAACTCTCAGCACAAGTGGGTCAAAAATTAATAATTAAAGGGTTTTAGGGATTATATTTTCGATCCAAACCTCCACCTCATAAAACAACACATGTTTTAAACATGTTTTCCTTTAATTTCTAAGTTTCTTTACTTTTACCATTTTCATTTTTCACTACGGTAACTAGTCTTTTTTACCTAGGTAATTTATCCTTTTAGGAAAAAATAAAATGAGAATTATTAGATAATTTAGAACCAATTATTATAAATATTTAATAAAATTTATCAAATAAAAATCCTATTCATTTGGAAAATTAATTTTAACACAAACGCATGTAATGTGAAAAAACACTACTTTAACCTTAACCGCTGTAACAAAGTTTTTACTCTTTAAGGGTCAATATAGTCACTATAAAAGAACAATTTTCCCATTAAGGGATCATATTTGATATTTTTAAATATTTAAAAATCCCTTGTAAGAAGATAGTATTTTTAGTAATTTTAAACTATTTAATAAAATATCATTTATTATAAAATAAAATTAATGTCAATTTTGACATTATTCATTTAATTTGAATTTAAAAAAAATATCAAGAAAATGATGGAATTATAATATATTATTTTAAAACCTAAATAACATGATATATTAATCTACAAAATTAATGCAACATAATAATTCATTCAATTTATTTTTCTTTTAATATTTTTAATATCATTTATTTTATTTATTTATTAATTAAATAATTATTGTGTTGGCATTTATTAAGCATTTAGAGTAATTATATGATTACTAAAAATTAAAAATAAATTATCCACATGAAATTAATTTAATTATTATTAGAATGAAAATATGTATTGATTCATATCTTTCTTTTTTACCTATGTGAACACATATTTAAAATTTAAAAGTAAGAGGGCGACATTTTGTCTTTTTCATTACTTAAATTATTATATAGGCCAATTTCATGGAAATGTGTTGAAAAAACTCAAAAAATAGATCATAAGTTAATAAGGGTAGAAATAAAGCAAACTAATGGGATCTGGATAAGTTTTTAATACATTTTAACCATGATATTTTTTAGTTTAACCCCTTATTAAAGTCATTTTAACCATAACCATAGTAATTAATATTTACTGTTTTTATTATTCATTATGAAAAAAAATTAAGTTGAACATGTTATATAATATTAATTATTATGATTCCAAATATAAAATATATTTTTAAAAATTCAATTCACAAAAGTAGAAGAATATAATTTAAAAAAGCCCACAAACATGTCGAAAAAATAGTTTTTCCAAAGAAAAACATTCAAATATTTAAAAAGTTTTAATATCCGAATTTAATATGAAATTTATTCCAATGAACTAAATTATTTAAATTTTAATATAATTTAACTTATTTTACTTTAAAAACAAATTAAAATATTATTTAACTTTGTAAATAATTTAAATGAAAAGACAGTTTTCAATAAAAATCAGTATTTTTCACTATTCATAAAAAAATTAATATTTTCAAAAAATTAGAAAAAAAACCCAAATATAATTCTGAAAATTATATTTTAAAAAAAAATTTAATTTTTTCAATTTAATTTTTTAAAATTGCTAAAATTTATTTTAAATTATGTGTGCAAAGAACGACTAGTCCGCCTTTCAGAAAAATAAAGTTTTCAGAAAACATTTCTTTCTTTTTCAAATGGTTATTATTTTATTTCTAATCAATAGATAACCATTTTATTTATTTTATAAATGTATAATCCATATAATTTTTATAATTTATTTTTTTCAAATTCATACCCACTAACTTAACAACTATGTTATAATGATCACAATAATATTTTAATAGAGTATCACATTTCGTTTAAACTAGGTATTGCATGAATCAAAAGCTATCAAAGATATTGAATTAATTTTAAAATAAATATATTATAAAGTATTTTTGTGTTACATTATAATTTTAGATTAGTGTATCATGTCATATACACTACCAAACATGATGTTCCGCTTTTAAAATTTCAGGGTGTTACATTCTACCCCCTTAAATAAATTGCATCCTTACAATTTAATCTTTATCTTGATAATAAAAGGTTTTAAATTTAAAATACCTTTGTTAAAAAACCATATCATAAAAAGGGATAATAAAACTTCCTCTTGATAAGAGAGAAAGGGAAGCATAAATGTCATATAACTAGGTTTCCAAGTAGGTGAACATTTGTGAGAAATTAAAACATGGACATAGAAGAGAATAATAGAACACAAGGATTAATAGAGAGTGATAAAGATAATTATTCAAAAGAAATTGAATGATTAATATAAATTTAAGTACCTATAAACCATAAATATTTCATGAGTTAAGAGGAAATTTGAATAATCAGATATAAAGGTAATAAGATAACATTTTTGTTTCATGATCCTTTTCCTAATGTTCAGAAATTATTTTACCATTATGATAGAGAAAACCATTAAATATACCCACAATTTCATCCTTTTTTGGGATTTTATCAATTATTACTTCATTTATTACTCCAAGAAATGAATATACAATGTGAAATGTTATTCCTGAAGCACTAAAATTAATATTTAACAGATTATTAGCTCAATAAAATAATGACAAGTAATTCCTCCCATCTCTATATATTTTCCAAGACCAAAATGGTTAGAAAAATTTATCCAATAACACCCAAATTTTAAATTAATCCATTCCATAAATATTTAACCTTAAGACTCATCCAAAATATATTTGACCAAATTCAATGTCCAAAAATTTAGAAGGCATGTCACTAAATTTCCAAAATCAACATAATATTATATTCCCCAAAAAACATAAAGTATATCTTAATGTAACATACCAAATATGCGAATACCTTGATCACTATAAAATCTTTATTAAAATATTCTTTCTTTTAAAAATAGAATTTCAGGTTTTCGAATATATTCCATAAATCCAAATATGAAGTAAACTCCAAAACTGATAAAATAAATCACTAACTAATTTCAAGGTTACCAATAATATCCAATAAACATATCATTATCATTATTATATCAAAATCAACCACATATTAGGATATATCCTCCCTCAATATGTGTTTTTCAAAAAGATAGAATTTCCACTATATCACTTTTCTTGGTCGTCGGTACCATTCAAATATGCCTTCAATTCCTTACTGAAAAACTACTGTAGTGCATTCCTTATAAATTTTATGATTCTTACCATTGATAAAATACTTCTACAATGTAATTATTGAATCCAAATACACAACCAATTTAATCATTTCACTTTAGATTTAGTAATATCATAATATTGACCTTGATCCCTTAGATTCTTCGAAGGTATATTCCATTGATGCTTTCATTTGCACAATGCACCATCTCATTATAGTTGAAACACCGAACATACATGGTTTATTTCTTACCCTTTCAACCATGATCACAGTAGATGTTTTATCCATAGTTATTGAAAAATCCCATTCCATTTAATCAAGCACCTGGGTGTTTATTTCCACAATTATCACATGGGGGAAACTCCTTCTTTCCCTTATTCTGTTTATTTATATTTTTCTCTTCCATACTCTTCTTATATTAATTATATTCAAAGCCAAAAGACTTGGATAAATCAGTATCTATCTTGATATCACATGTTACTATGCCATAATATGATGAGAATGTTTTTTAGAATAGTTCCATTAAAAATATTGGATTAATCCCATCAAAGAAACAACCGTTCTTACTCTTTGGATTATGTTAATTGATTTGGTTCCCATTTCTTCCACTAGGTTCCATTTTTAAACAATAAAATACACTATATTAGATCATAACATTATGTATCATAATGTATAATCCCAAAACTAGTGAGATAGTTAACATAAATTGAAAAATTTATGCATGGTTAATCTCATAATCATAAATATGGTTTATTTGGGAAAGTTTCCAAATCATAAAAATATTTTCAAATATTTTATAATGGTTTGTAAAGAAAATTTTAATTAACAAAAGCATATCTCCCAGGAGGTTCAAATTGGGCGCACATAAAAGAACATTTTTGTGTACTAGGTAATGCTTGAGTCAAGATCGATGTGCCTTTTCTAGATTTATTACCCCTAGGTACATCTGTTTCATAACCACATCCACTCGTAGTATCCAAATAAGGATGTATTTATTAGAAAAAACACATAATATCTTTCTCACCAAAACATTATTATATTATTATATACTTATCCTCAAAGTTTATCATTGGGTCATTTTCCTTAATCTATGTTTTCCTAAATCTAGTTCCCAAGGTTTCTACTAAACTTCCTATGATACCAACTATAAGGACCCTGACTCCAGTTTCCTGGATCCGTTGTTTACTTTATTACATTGGAACTAGTTACAAGTGATTTAATCCCAAAGGACTGAATAGTTTAGTAGTCTTAGTAAACTAGATAAATACTTTACATTCACATTAAATTATAAAACATCAAATACACAAAGTTTTTTCTTTGAGAACACCATTATTCACCTTACCATATACTTGTATATCAATAATAAAACACTTCCTTGTATCTTGGGGAAATTAAAACATAAGAAAGGAGTGAGCTCAGATGATCAGTAAGGGTAAGTGAACATTGTAATATATCATGAATAAATAAACATAATCAATATGTAAAGGTAAGTAGCTGAAACACATTCCATTTAAACAATAAATTGGGCATAATATGGTAGGAATAAAGGATGATCAAATAAAGCCATATATATAATAACATGGGCTTGAGACTTATACATGGATATTATAAATAATAAAATAATCATATGGACATCAATAAATGATCTCATAATGAGATAATTAATAATTATGAACATATGAAACATATTGTGAAGACATTTCAAAATATAGTATAAAACTATGGGTAAAACCCATCTAATTTGTCCAACTGATTTGTCTCATGAGTCATGTCGATACATCGAGGGGATATTTATAACCAGGCCCCACCCATTACTCACTAAGTCCAATTCATTACTAATATGAAAGAGGTGAAACATAATCAACATAAATATTAATATTTAAAGACTAACATTAAAAATTTTAATACTTACCCCAATCAAATAAACATAATCATAAACCATCCATAGTAATATGGTGAATGGTAATAAAATTATAAATTATTATTAAATATAATGTCACAGGTAAATAAATAATATTAAGTTTTCATATTTATTAATATATTGTGAATTAAATATTAATTTTAATTTAAAGGGGATGCTATGTTTGATGGTGTTCCCGATACACAACAACGAGTTTCTTTGAAATCTTACGTTGCACACAACGTTGGGTCATACTGAAAAATAATAATATAATATTATTTTAAATGGTTATTAACGCCTAGTCGTTGTAATGGAAGGAATGAACAAAACTAACTAAAAAAATGATTATACATGTTTGTTAAATGTTTTTACATTTATCCAATAAATTTTAGAGGCTTGAAATAAGAAAGAATATAATTTTAAGTATAAATATGCTAATATTCATTAAAAGGTTGATTTACTGCCTTTTGATGGTGAAACCTATTTAAATCTAGTTTTGGTCACTTTTATATGTTCTATTTGACAAAATAAAATTCTTATTTAAAATTGGGACATCAAAATTTTCTTGGGTAAATTTTTGGCATTTTTCTGATAAAATTCATTTTTTAATGAATAGTGAAAAATACTATATTTTAATTCAAAACTACCTTTTAATCCAACTTATTTTTTTGTTTAGATTATCTTTTTAAATGGGTTTAAAGTGTAATTAGATTATATTTTTATCATTTAATCAAATGATGGTCATTGGAAGAAATTTCACTTTGAAATTGGGCATAAACAAGTGTCAATCTTTTGATAGATATTGTTTCTTAAAAACACGCTATTTGTTTTGACAACGAGAATTAATTTTAAATTAATTAATGAAACTTCTATGTTTTGAATTTTTTAAAATAGACTTCATTTTTTAATTCGGAATATCAAATATAGCTTAGGCTGAATTTTTGGAATTTTTCTGAAAAACTTCAATTTTGATGAATAGTGAAACCACTAAGTAATAGATAAAAAACTGACTTTTTCATTTAAATGAAATTTTACCACTTCTATGAATTGAATTTATAAAATAAAACATACATTTTTGTTATTAGTAAGTAAAATTTGGTTCAATAATATGAAAATAATTTTTTTTTGTAAATAGTAACTTTTGACTTATATTTATCACGGTTAAAGGTAAATAGAGTAATTCAAGGTAAAAAGAATATTATAATCATAAAAAATTACCTTAACACTTTTCATAACCTTATTTTATGATTCATGGATGACCACGGGAATACTTGGGTCAATTTTGGGACCCCATAGAGCCACTTGGGAGTGACAATGATACTTTAGATTAATTAATTTAAAGTAAAGACAAAAATGACACAAAAAAATATCTTTTAGTAAATTAATTTTTACATGGGGTTATATAAGTTATATTTTTGACTGTAAATATTAATTGTAAAGCTAACAAGATTTCCTAAATCATGGTATTTTATTATAATTTTTAGACATAAATAAATAAAATTATTTATGACACAAAAATGATGCAATATTTACCTCATTAATATATGATTTAAATAAATAAGACTATAAATATTAAAATAACATCCAAAACATGTCCAATTATTATTTAATGAATTTATTTCTACCATGAGTCAAATTATCTTTTACCTTAATGAGTTTTGGACCTTTAGAAACCGAAAATAATTATATAATAAAATAATATTTTCACACTTTCCTAAAGAACCCCTCCCCCTTATAAAAAGCCCTCAATTCTAACCCATTCCTCACACCTCTCAAGCCCCTTGTCTTGTCCAAACCCTAAAAAAATAATCTATAAAGATACCTATATTCCTCTTAGAAGCCTTACCTTAGGTTGAAGGAACTTCAAGAAGTCCTTTTGGTTTAAACCAAAGGGAGTTACCCGAATTAAAGGTAACAATTTCTCTTAAATTATTTTCTTTTTTTTACTTCTGTAACCCCTAAACTCTTTTCATTACTTTATTTTATAACAAAAACAGTATCCTAAATATACTAGGATGTTGTTATGATATGTATTCGAACTACACTTACACATACATCCATCTAATGGGTAAAGAACATACTATTTCTGTGGATGGAAAAATAACGCCTCACGAAACGATGATTGTTCAATTATCTCTTACCGCCTATTATTGTGGCCATTATGATGGAAATATATTTATATAAGATATATATTATGTTTATTTTTTCTTTATGCTTATGTATTTTTAATTTATATCATACCTTTATGGTTTCCATTATGAGTAAACGTGATAATTTCATTTGAGGAAGTGCAGGCTACCACCCCCTCAAAGTGATATGACTTGTTCATACCATACATGGGATGTATAAAGGATGGAGTTATTGAAATTATATATTATATTATACTGGAATTATAATATAACTATGTATAATTATGTTTTCATTCAATTAAAAGATGAAATAGAAATGAAAGTAGCGTTCATGCGTACGTACGACTTACTGTCTCCATGAACGGTGCATTTCATTTCTTATCTCCAAATGTTATGTAATATTATAAATACATATATATACTGAATATTTATATGATATATATTATATCTAAACCATGAATATAATTTTGGAGATAATGGAATCTTTACCATATGGAAAACTTGTAATTATAAGGTGTTTATTTTTTACTCTAGTACCAAATATCGACAAAATGACCATTATTAACTTAAATGATTAATTAATATTTATAACATGGTAATAAGTGATATAAAAGGAATAATAAACTTGAAAAAGGTTTATTAATAAATTATAAGTTAACTTAATTTTATTATTTATAAATAACAAGGAACAAACAAGTCATGTCGGACACGAGGTAAGGGGTTTCTTATCTCACTTTCAATTTCGTGTGATTTCCATTGTTCACCACTAATTTATTTCATGTGGTGTATTATGTACTGAAATTTGATATATATTATCATGATACTCTTTATATTAATGTTATTATATGAATCGTTCAGTGGTTATTAACTTTTCTCCATAGAACTCGATTGATTACAACGTGGTAAGGTATTGTCATCTCACTTTTTATTTCCGTGAGATTCATTCAATATTTGCCACTATTTCCTTTTGTGTGGTGTATTTACTGCCCATGATTGTATTAATTGTGTAATATATGTCAATTTATGGGTATTTACATCTTCATTGTATGATCCTTCTTTCATGGGGTGTATGTTTCGTAAGTTACCAAATCAGTAAGGGAATTTCAAATTTCAATTTCCACTCATCGGGCTTTACGCATAATTCATTGATTATTTTACTCCAATATTTTGTGTAAAATCACTATTTATTTACTTATGTAGTAATTTCCACTCCCCTTTGTGTGGATATACTTCTGATACACATAATCAATCCATTGATAAATTCTCAAGTCATCGATATGAACTTGATAAGAGTAATTTTAACTCAATTTCCATTCATTGAGTTAAACATCCAAGTCATTGGTGTTGTTTTTACAAAAATATGTGTGAATGTTATTTGATTTATTTACACTGAATATTCAATCATATTAAGTGTATTTATATTTGTCACAAATTATTATGTAATTGATTTCTCCTTAATCTAAGGATACAGTTTTTGTAAGGGATTTCATCTCAATTTACATTCCATTAAGACTTAATTGTTGTTATGCACCAATTCACTCTTATATGGTGTATATACTATCCTTTGTCATATTATATCTTGAATACATTTATTATCTTGATATTATAATTTTTTTATTCAATTTTATTCCTCAATTATTTGTATTCAATAGTCTATCAATTTGTTAAAAACTCTTTAACTAAAATGTTGTTTTAAAGATTTATTCTTATAAATATTTCTCATCAATGTCCATGCTTTCAAAATGTTTTTTAGTATTTATTTATATAGACATTAATGTTTTAAAATTTTAATTCTTTTAAAAGCTTTAAAGTGGTATGGGACACTTTTATTCAAAAAATCTCTTTATTAAATGTTTTAAATGGTTTTAAAAATGGTTTGATAAATCATTGTTTATTTCAATATCTAGATTTGATATATTGGAATGTGTAAATGTTATCTTTACTTTATACTTGTGTTATGTGTTATGATTATGTTATGGTTATTGGACATTGTTTACATATACGGGTGGTTCCGTGATAAATCTAGGGTGGGTGAGCCCGAGATAGCTCTTCAATGCATTGGGTAATGTGACAAAGGTAAATGTTAATGTTTCTCCTAAGAGATTTAGGGAATATACTTTGATGAGTATTCCAAATGTGACTCCCTATATAGCTGTGATTGCTACAATATAAGTATGTTATGAATTCCATAAGTTACCTTTATGATTTATGATTTCTGTATGTTATTCATAAATCTTAATATTTCATGAGGTATGTTATGATTGAAAAGTATGGTTTTATTGATTTGTATTTATTGATGGGATAATGCTTCTTTTCATTATTTTATAACCCTTATTGAACTTTTTATGCTCATCCCAAGTTTTGAAATGTTTTTCACAGGACATATAGATGAATAGGGTCAAGGATGAGATCAAGGAAAAGTCATGCTATCTAAAACATGGAACTAGACATGTCTCTTTTTTTCAAGAGTTTTTATTTTATAAAAAATGGATATTGGGTAGTAGTTTCTACATGTAATATTCAAGTTGTTATGTAATAGTTATGGCCTAATTCTCTAAAACTCTAAACCTAAAAAGATCCTTAATGTTAATTCTTTACATAATTCAAGATTATGTAATGTTTAAGGTTGGGTCCTTATAGTTGGTATCAGAGGTCGGTTTAGACAACTTTAGGGATTAAGAGTTTTTGTTAGACACATGGTTAGTCCCTATGTCTATTATTTCAGTTAAATCCTTGTTTTATAAAATTTTCAGATCAAGGAAAGTCAGTTACAAATGGAAGGAGGAGAATATCAAACGACATTCCCGTCTATTCCTGATGACTTGCTTGCAATAATTATTACTAAGTCATGTTCAGATGATTGTGAAACTTTTTTTAGCATACAACTCACTTGCAAGAAGTTGTTTGAGATATCAAACACCTCCACTATACCTCGATATCATCGTGGATCATGGGTTTTATTTAATAAAATCCTATTTTCACAATATTCTCATATTTTCAAGAAAGGTAAATATTATCAAGGAATTTTCAAATATTTTACCTTATTAAAATATTTTGAAGCATATTATGATTTCCAAAAAGGTGCTGAAGAAGGAGACCCTTGCACAACCTATTAATATTTTCTTTTAAAATATAGTCTCTCAACACATACTTATGGTATTTTAAAAGGACCATTGATTGAAAGTTTCAACTCAAACTCAGTCCAACTATTTTATAAAAATCATGTTTTATCAGATGTTTTGAAATTATATGTCATACATGATTATTTTCCGAAATTGTTTTTCTGCAAACAACCATATGACCCAAGTTGTACAAGGTGTATTTGGATGAAGGAAGCAGATGATTTTGAATGATCTCTAAATCATTTTTTTAATGCATGGAACTTCTACCTTCGTGAACAAGATGATAATGAAACTAAGTGGACACTAGGATCAAGGTATTATGTTCTTTATATTGGGGATCGTTTTATTTTATCATATGGTGGTGAAATCAAAAAAATGACAATATATATAAGACTTAAAGAATTAAGATGTTGAGATCATAATGAATTGGGATGAAAATGGGAGGTATAAGGAAACCATTGAGGTAAAAACATGTTAGGGTTATTTTTGAGTTTTATAAAAAGGAAAACACGCAGACTGAGTGACAAACCATCACGTTGGAAAAAGCTATGGGAATTGAACCCACAACCAAAGTACGATTGAGCTTTATCTCCTACCACTAGACTACGTAAAGTACCTGGTTAGTATGAATTATTCTTTTTAGTTAAATGATTTTATTGATCAAGAAAAAGTTGATTTGGGATCTTATGTTTTATCAAATGGATATCCTTAGTATAATAAAATCATTTCATGATTAAGTGATAAAAGTGAATTTGGAAGACATTCTCTCTTTTGGGAATGCTGTATGCTGAAGAAAAATAGAATACTATGGGATTAAATTTGTGGAGTAATGGTTGAAATTTTATTTTGGAAGAATATCTGTTTTTATTGTGGGCATATAACGATTTGGGTTATTTATGGAAATGATTAACCTATCATAGAGAATATGTGATTTGGTTAATTATGCTTCAGTATGAGACTTTAAGGGTAGTCTATGTTTTTGGAGTTAAATGTTAAGATTTAATGTGGAAGACTATATGATTAAATCATTCTGAGTTTTGGGTTTCAATCTTAGTTTGGATTATTTTGAAGAATTTTAAGGACAATTGTGTATTGAATGGTCTTTCATGAACTTTAGGTACTTTTTGTTGAATTTTGGATATTAATAGTAGTATTTCTTTTTATAAAGGATTATCCTTTTTGGGGATTATATGATCTCGTACTAACCATTTTGGTTTTAGTTGATGTCTAAAGACAAGGGAAATATATAGTTCATCTTTTTTGGATTATGTGATTCTCTAGAAGATGATTATTTTGCTTTTGATATGACCAAGTCTTTTTGAATGCTCATTATTTGGAGAAAAGATTGGTTTTTGGTATAAACTTATTAAAGGATAAAACTCTACTTGAAGGTAACTATATTTCCTTGTGTTCTTATTCTATGTAGTAAATGAATTGCTCAAGATTTGGAAAAGGAAAGTAAAACAAAAACGTTTTTGGTTTATGTTTACTACTAGATAATCAAAGACCGTTTAACACATCATAAGTTTGTGATTTTCTGGTGGTTAACTTTCTCCTAATCATGTTTTCTATCACTCTCGATCAGAAGTTGATGGTTTGTTTTCTCCTTCATATCCATGTTTTCATGTAATCCTAGTA